>LR994571.1:38011872-40647021 GCA_905187475.1 Syritta pipiens
TCCGAGTCTGAAGATGAGGAAGAAGAGCTTGCAAGGAGCAAAAAAATCCGTACAGAGCTGGATGCCCACATAGAAGCTCTGCAAAGGAAGCTTCGGGAAAGAAGGGCTGCAAAACAACAGCAGTCTCAACAGCAGCAGAAACAACAGCAGCAGTCTCAACAGCAGCAGAAGCAACAGCAGCAACCACAACAGCAGCAGTCTCAGCAGCAGCAGAAACAACAGCAGCAGAAACAACAGCAGCAGAAACAACAGCAGCAACCACAACAGCAGCAGTCTCAGCAGCAGCAGAAACAACAGCAGCAGTCTCAACAGCAGCAGAAACAACAGCAGCAACCACAACAGCAGCAGTCTCAGCAGCAGCAGAAACAACAGCAGCAACCACAACAGCAGCAGTCACAACAGCAGCAGTCAGCACCAAAGAGGGAACATACCCCTCCGATTAATGTACATGGGCTGGATACGGAGGACGTTAAAGTTCTGTGTAAGTTGGCCACTAATAATTCATTTTACATAAAAAACAGAAGTCCCCAAAATCTGTCTGTCCACTGCTCAACAGTGGCAGACTACAAAATTGTCAAGGAAAAGTTGGCGGCGGCGGAGGCCGAATTCTTCTCCTACACCCCAAAAGGGGAAAAAATATTGGTCATGCTCCTTAAGGGCATGAATTACCTCGCTACGGCGGAGGAGGTCCTAAAGCTGCTGCTTGACCTGAAGTGCGATGACATCGGGTTCGTCGGTGTCAAGCCCTTCACTACTGCGGCTGCGAGGAGGGAGAACAGGAAAATTCCTTTTTTCCTGGTCCAGATGACGCCCACCAGCAAGCTTGACAGTCTGAGGAAAATTCGTTTCCTAGACTGTCAGGCTGTCTCGTGGGAGAAAGTCAAGAAGTCTGGGCACATACTTCAGTGTGCCCGTTGTCAAAGGTTTGGGCATTCCGCATCGAACTGCAACATGCAGTCTCGCTGCGTCAAATGCGCGGGATCCCACAACCCCGGGGAATGTCCTTTGGGGAAAGAAAAGGTTGAGGACAGAGCGCGTCTCACATGTGCGCTTTGCAAGGCCAGTGGTCATCCGGCCAACTATCGGGGATGTCCAAGAGTTCAAGAACTCAAAAAAAACACGGACATTAAGCGGAAGGCAAAAACGGTAGAGGCGACACCTGTTCCTCGCACTCGGGCTACCGCAGTCAATCCGACGGTCTCCTATGCCCAAATGACATCAGGCAGAAGACTTGCACAGCTTCCGACGACAAAGGTGGTTCAAGCCCCTGTGGCAAACCCTCCGGAAGTCGACATCAAAGTCCTCATTTCCACCATGAGCTCCTTCCAAAAGGACATGGAGGAACTGAGGAAAATGATCCGTGACCAAGCAGTGGAGTTCGCCGCCTTCCGCGCGACCCTGCTTGGCGGCAAAAACATCTTGTCGATATAATGGACTCCCCGATAGACAGAGACCTTAAGATCCTTGCTGTGAATGTGAATTCGCTGATTAGGGTCGAACGAAAAATAGCGCTCCTCCACCTGTTGGAAACCCATACTCCTGACGTGTTGATGGCTAGCGAAACTAAGCTAAGTCAGACGCGCAAACTCAGGTACAAGAACTACGATATTATTAGGAGAGATCGGCCCCAATCCCGGCAAGGGGGCGGGGTAGCTCTCTTAATTAAAAAAGGCCTGCATCATAAGGTCGTGTATAGCGGTGAAACGCGTAGGTTTGGTTTGCTGGAGACGTGTATCGCGCACATCCCTCTCCAAGGTGGAAAGAGATTGAGCGTGATCGCTATCTACGCACCCGACACTGACACCCCTCACACCACGTTTGTATCAGAGCTCGACGCTCTTTTCACGAGCCTGCGATTGTATTCGGAGGAGAACTACTACGTCATAGCCGGGGACTTAAATGCAAAACACGACGCATGGGGAAACCGCGTCACAAACACGAGAGGTTCCGCACTGCTGAGCTGGTGGGAACAGCACAATATTGAGTTCAAGCTAGATCTGCTTGCAACCGATAGACCATCCTTTCCCAGAAGCGGATCCTATCTGGATCTGATGTTGATAGACAGACGACTGACGATACGGAACACGGAGAGACTCACAAGGAACTGTCTAACCACGGTCGAGTACGACAGTGATCACTGCGGACTTGCTGCGGTTATTCGGCTCCCGAACGAGCTGGAGGAACTGGAGGAATACGTCCAGACGTACCCCTATAATTACAATAGGGCTCGCTGGCCACGTTTCGCCAGGACCTTAACCAGAGGACTACGTTCGAGTGAAATCAATCCACCGACAAACAGAAACCTGACGAACGAAGAGGTCGACAGGTACCTCAAACAAATGGACGACCTACTCAAACGAACTATGGACCAAACCATCCCGAAGGCAGCATCTACCGATGACGGCGACGTCTACCGGAACGCTACCATAGATGCACTTCACGTGCACAAAAGCAGACTCCTGTCAAGGCTCAAGCTTTTGTACAGACGGTTCACCGACACACGAGACGACGAGATCAGGTCACTGAAATCGCAGATCAAAAATCTCCAACAATTAGTTAGGCTGAATTACAGTAAATCTGTAAGCTTGTACTGGGGCAATAGAATCCGGGCTGTAAACTCCAGCAACCCGGGTATGTTCCCGCAAGTAAACAAAATTTTTCGAAGAAAAGACCAGAACGACATTCAGGCCGTCAGACTTGAGAGGACAACAGACAACGAAGACTTACTCACCTCAGTTGACATCGATCCAGATGGGGTAGTGCTGGACAACGACTTCTTCGTGATTGAGGATCCCCACGAGAAGGTGAAAGCAATCGGTGCTGTCTTCCAGAAGGTGTACACGGTCAACGAATCACGTAGACCAAATCACGAACTGGAGAACAGGGCCTTGCTGCACCACTTCTATCTCCGAAACGAGATAAGGCAATGGCGGTCGGAGAGTCCTGGCTTCACCAGATTCAACGACGACAACACAGCGGTGAATGCCGTCGCCAATGAGGACACAAATGCCATCTTAACCTCGAAAGAGCAACTCCAGGGTATTCTCCACTCACTGAAGAAGAAGAAGTCGGTGGGAATAGATGGGATACCGAATATTGTGCTGTTCCATCTCCCACCAGAAGCCATAGAGATCTACACAACGTTGTTCAACAACGCGCTAAGCAATGCCTACTACCCGGCGCACTGGAAAACGGCGGTGGTCCAGCCAATACCCAAGCGGGAGAAGGACTCCTCTGTCCCTACGAATCTCCGGTCGATAAGTCTCCTGCCCTGCATAAGCAAGGTATTTGAGAAAATAGTAATCGGGCTCCTCAAACAGTGGTGTGAGGACAACAACATCCTGCCAGACAACCAATTTGGATTCAGAGCGGGGCACGATACCATTCATGCTGCGTCCAAATTGGTTTCCGACGTCCAGTGGAACAGATCCAAGAACCAATGTACCGGGGCCTGTCTGGTTGACTTGGAAAAGGCGTTCGATACCGTGTGGTTAGAAGGCCTGTTCCTCAAGTTGGCCAGACTCGGCATCAGCAAACCACTGCTATACATGATCTACGACATGATCACAGAGAGAAAGTTCGTTGTGAAAAGTTGCAACGTGACTTCTACCACGGTCTTTGACATTAAAAATGGGCTACAACAGGGAGCCGTTGGCTCGCCGATTCTGTTCAGCATATTCACCAGCGATCTTATAGGTAGCATGCCTCACCTCATAGCGTACGCCGACGACCTTGTAGCGTACAGATCAGGTCCGAAGGTAGAGGTGATCAACGTCTTGTTGCAGCGTGACTTCGACAAAATTCAGCGATTTTGCGACGACTGGAAGTTGAAAATCAACTTCCGGAAGTGTGAAACTATTCTGTTCAGGACCCCGCTGTCCGCGGCCTCAAGGGACACGAAGAGAAACTGGCGCAAGTTCGGTATAGTTGACCCGCAGCGGGAGCCGCTAGCAGTGAAAAATGTAGTCAGGTACCTAGGCATTTGGTTGGATCAGTATCTGTATTTCGACAGACATGTAGCTGCTGCTCTGACAAAAGCTAAAAGGACCTTCGCTGTGGCAAGGAGGTTGTTTTACAGCAGCCAACTTGATACCAGGGTGAAGGTTATCTGCTACATGGCCCTCATACGGCCAGTCATGGCTTACGGTTGCCCGGTGTGGTTCAACGTAAGTCCTTCCCAGATGGAAAAGATGAGGGTGTTCGAGAGACAATGTCTCCGGGCCTGTCTTCGGATGTACCGTACACCTGAGTCCGAGTACAAGAAATTCTATCCCAACGAGGTCTTGTACAACGAGGCAAACCTGATCAGAATAGATAATTTTATTATTAAGCTGATTCGAAGGCATGTTGCGCGTGACATTACCTCGACCAACGGCCTGATCTTCGGGGCTTATTACCCCAACGCCCTTTACTATGAGAGAGCGCGCATGGACGGCTCTATTCCTCCCGAAGCCTTCCTCTACCTAGACATGAAAGGCCTGATCCAGGACGAGGAGGGATTACCATTGATCTTCCACGTCGCACGCCGTACTGTGGACAGGCGGATCCTGTACGCACCCGATGTCGCCCGCAGCGAGGGGGATCGTCTCCGCTTTAGCGGGGCTATCTCGGCACGAGATAGGAGTGAGTCTGCCAAGGAGCGAGAGTTCTATTGGTGGTCTCACCAGCACCAGACGCCTCCGCCGCCGCTAGCTTTTCCTTGAAGTAGATAAGAGCAGTTGGTGTGGCCAACTTACATAGACGTAAGGTAGAATAGTTTAGAGTTAAGTTTAGTATTAAAAATAAAAATTATAAAAATAAAACAAAAAAAGGTTCACTATGGCGTATGTGCGATATTTACGCTATAGTGTTCGCGTCCGTATTGCATTACGGACATAATTAAGTTAGTTTTAGTTTGTTATTGTTTGTTAGTTTTAGTTATTTTTAGGTAGTTATTTAAGTAGTTTGTAAAAAAAATGTTAAAACGAATACCAAGTTTTTCAGTTTTTCTTGGCTAATCAAAAAAAAAAAAAAAAACAAATGATCTTTTTTAAAAAAAAAAAAAGAAAATGAAAAACGTTTAGCCGAAAGGTAAATTATTATTAAGATAGGATTATTTTAGAGCACCTGCATAGGGTCAGTAAGATAGAATAAATGTAAGTTAATTTTGTAAGCTAGTTTTAATTAAGTATTTATCTAGCATGTAAGTTTAATTCTAAAATATTAATAAAAAATACTTTAAAAAAAAAAAAAAAAAAAAAAAAAAGAATCGGTTCTCGTCCGATCACCGAAATTAAAAAGCGTCGGGCGCGGTTAGTACTTAGATGGGGGACCGCTTGGGAACACCGCGTGTTGTTGGCATGTGCCTCCCTTTTTGCCCCCCTTTTGCCTTAGTATCACTACTAACCACCAACAAAAATCCTCAACTATATTTTCCTATCCTTACACTTGGAATTTTTGTATCTTTGTTTTGTTTCTTTTCAATTGTATCTCAATCTGTGATTTTCATGAAGTGCACATGGATTGGTGGTATCCCCTTCGCCAACGACCATACCACGCTGAGAGAATCGGTTCTCGTCCGATCACCGAAATTAAAAAGCGTCGGGCGCGGTTAGTACTTAGATGGGGGACCGCTTGGGAACACCGCGTGTTGTTGGCATGTGCCTCCCTTTTTGCCCCCCTTTTGCCTTAGTATCACTACTAACCACCAACAAAAATCCTCAACTATATTTTCCTATCCTTACACTTGGCATTTTTGTATCTTTGTTTTGTTTCTTTTCAATTGTATCTCAATCTGTGATTTTCATGAAGTGCACATGGATTGGTGGTATCCCCTTCGCCAACGACCATACCACGCTGAGAGAATCGGTTCTCGTCCGATCACCGAAATTAAAAAGCGTCGGGCGCGGTTAGTACTTAGATGGGGGACCGCTTGGGAACACCGCGTGTTGTTAGCATGTGCCTCCCTTTTTGCCCCCCTTTTGCCTTAGTATCACTACTAACCACCAACAAAAATCCTCAACTATATTTTCCTATCCTTACACTTGGCATTTTTGTATCTTTGTTTTGTTTCTTTTCAATTGTATCTCAATCTGTGATTTTCATGAAGTGCACATGGATTGGTGGTATCCCCTTCCCCAACGACCATACCACGCTGAGAGAATCGGTTCTCGTCCGATCACCGAAATTAAAAAGCGTCGGGCGCGGTTAGTACTTAGATGGGGGACCGCTTGGGAACACCGCGTGTTGTTGGCATGTGCCTCCCTTTTTGCCCCCCTTTTGCCTTAGTATCACTACTAACCACCAACAAAAATCCTCAACTATATTTTCCTATCCTTACACTTGGCATTTTTGTATCTTTGTTTTGTTTCTTTTCAATTGTATCTCAATCTGTGATTTTCATGAAGTGCACATGGATTGGTGGTATCCCCTTCGCCAACGACCATACCACGCTGAGAGAATCGGTTCTCGTCCGATCACCGAAATTAAAAAGCGTCGGGCGCGGTTAGTACTTAGATGGGGGACCGCTTGGGAACACCGCGTGTTGTTGGCATGTGCCTCCCTTTTTGCCCCCCTTTTGCCTTAGTATCACTACTAACCACCAACAAAAATCCTCAACTATATTTTCCTATCCTTACACTTGGCATTTTTGTATCTTTGTTTTGTTTCTTTTCAATTGTATCTCAATCTGTGATTTTCATGAAGTGCACATGGATTGGTGGTATCCCCTTCGCCAACGACCATACCACGCTGAGAGAATCGGTTCTCGTCCGATCACCGAAATTAAAAAGCGTCGGGCGCGGTTAGTACTTAGATGGGGGACCGCTTGGGAACACCGCGTGTTGTTGGCATGTGCCTCCCTTTTTGCCCCCCTTTTGCCTTAGTATCACTACTAACCACCAACAAAAATCCTCAACTATATTTTCCTATCCTTACACTTGGCATTTTTGTATCTTTGTTTTGTTTCTTTTCAATTGTATCTCAATCTGTGATTTTCATGAAGTGCACATGGATTGGTGGTATCCCCTTCGCCAACGACCATACCACGCTGAGAGAATCGGTTCTCGTCCGATCACCGAAATTAAAAAGCGTCGGGCGCGGTTAGTACTTAGATGGGGGACCGCTTGGGAACACCGCGTGTTGTTGGCATGTGCCTCCCTTTTTGCCCCCCTTTTGCCTTAGTATCACTACTAACCACCAACAAAAATCCTCAACTATATTTTCCTATCCTTACACTTGGCATTTTTGTATCTTTGTTTTGTTTCTTTTCAATTGTATCTCAATCTATGATTTTCATGAAGTGCACATGGATTGGTGGTATCCCCTTCGCCAACGACCATACCACGCTGAGAGAATCGGTTCTCGTCCGATCACCGAAATTAAAAAGCGTCGGGCGCGGTTAGTACTTAGATGGGGGACCGCTTGGGAACACCGCGTGTTGTTGGCATGTGCCTCCCTTTTTGCCCCCCTTTTGCCTTAGTATCACTACTAACCACCAACAAAAATCCTCAACTATATTTTCCTATCCTTACACTTGGCATTTTTGTATCTTTGTTTTGTTTCTTTTCAATTGTATCTCAATCTGTGATTTTCATGAAGTGCACATGGATTGGTGGTATCCCCTTCGCCAACGACCATACCACGCTGAGAGAATCGGTTCTCGTCCGATCACCGAAATTAAAAAGCGTCGGGCGCGGTTAGTACTTAGATGGGGGACCGCTTGGGAACACCGCGTGTTGTTGGCATGTGCCTCCCTTTTTGCCCCCCTTTTGCCTTAGTATCACTACTAACCACCAACAAAAATCCTCAACTATATTTTCCTATCCTTACACTTGGCATTTTTGTATCTTTGTTTTGTTTCTTTTCAATTGTATCTCAATCTGTGATTTTCATGAAGTGCACATGGATTGGTGGTATCCCCTTCGCCAACGACCATACCACGCTGAGAGAATCGGTTCTCGTCCGATCACCGAAATTAAAAAGCGTCGGGCGCGGTTAGTACTTAGATGGGGGACCGCTTGGGAACACCGCGTGTTGTTGGCATGTGCCTCCCTTTTTGCCCCCCTTTTGCCTTAGTATCACTACTAACCACCAACAAAAATCCTCAACTATATTTTCCTATCCTTACACTTGGCATTTTTGTATCTTTGTTTTGTTTCTTTTCAATTGTATCTCAATCTGTGATTTTCATGAAGTGCACATGGATTGGTGGTATCCCCTTCGCCAACGACCATACCACGCTGAGAGAATCGGTTCTCGTCCGATCACCGAAATTAAAAAGCGTCGGGCGCGGTTAGTACTTAGATGGGGGACCGCTTGGGAACACCGCGTGTTGTTGGCATGTGCCTCCCTTTTTGCCCCCCTTTTGCCTTAGTATCACTACTAACCACCAACAAAAATCCTCAACTATATTTTCCTATCCTTACACTTGGCATTTTTGTATCTTTGTTTTGTTTCTTTTCAATTGTATCTCAATCTATGATTTTCATGAAGTGCACATGGATTGGTGGTATCCCCTTCGCCAACGACCATACCACGCTGAGAGAATCGGTTCTCGTCCGATCACCGAAATTAAAAAGCGTCGGGCGCGGTTAGTACTTAGATGGGGGACCGCTTGGGAACACCGCGTGTTGTTGGCATGTGCCTCCCTTTTTGCCCCCCTTTTGCCTTAGTATCACTACTAACCACCAACAAAAATCCTCAACTATATTTTCCTATCCTTACACTTGGCATTTTTGTATCTTTGTTTTGTTTCTTTTCAATTGTATCTCAATCTGTGATTTTCATGAAGTGCACATGGATTGGTGGTATCCCCTTCGCCAACGACCATACCACGCTGAGAGAATCGGTTCTCGTCCGATCACCGAAATTAAAAAGCGTCGGGCGCGGTTAGTACTTAGATGGGGGACCGCTTGGGAACACCGCGTGTTGTTGGCATGTGCCTCCCTTTTTGCCCCCTCCCCCTTTTGCCTTAGTATCACTACTAACCACCAACAAAAATCCTCAACTATATTTTCCTATCCTTACACTTGGCATTTTTGTATCTTTGTTTTGTTTCTTTTCAATTGTATCTCAATCTGTGATTTTCATGAAGTGCACATGGATTGGTGGTATCCCCTTCGCCAACGACCATACCACGCTGAGAGAATCGGTTCTCGTCAGTCGATCACAAACCTCCGTCCTGAGTACACGTTTTTTCGGCTGTGAGTTTTCTTGGAAACAGGAAAAACAAAAACAAAATCAATCCAAACACAAAAAAATAAAAAAACAAATCAAAGCAACCCTTGCTTTCAAAAAATAAAAACAAAAAATAGCCGTTAAGTCGACGGCTACTCGTTTATTCGTATTTCGTGTATTCCTCTTGTGCGGATTCCGAGAAATAGGCGAACACGTGTGGTAGTGAAATGGAGCAGTCCGCACCCTTAAAAACAGTGCGTGACAGCGGGCGGGTAGAAGGAATTCCCGATCACCTGCAAGCGTTGCCGATGAAGGTACCGGCAACAACAAAAAGGAGGAAAAGGCTGAAAGTTCAGCCTAACAGAGTAAAGCGGCGGACGCTAAGCCAGCCGAATAAAGAACAAATTGAAACCGACAGTGTGGTCAACAATGAAATTGCCGACGGCACATCAATTGAGCCGGATGCATACGAAAGGAGATTTTCGAGCAGCGGAAACTCCTTCAGTGCCCTTGCTTCTTCCGAGTCTGAAGATGAGGAAGAAGAGCTTGCAAGGAGCAAAAAAATCCGTACAGAGCTGGATGCCCACATAGAAGCTCTGCAAAGGAAGCTTCGGGAAAGAAGGGCTGCAAAACAACAGCAGTCTCAACAGCAGCAGAAACAACAGCAGCAGTCTCAACAGCAGCAGAAGCAACAGCAGCAACCACAACAGCAGCAGTCTCAGCAGCAGCAGAAACAACAGCAGCAGAAACAACAGCAGCAGAAACAACAGCAGCAACCACAACAGCAGCAGTCTCAGCAGCAGCAGAAACAACAGCAGCAGTCTCAACAGCAGCAGAAACAACAGCAGCAACCACAACAGCAGCAGTCTCAGCAGCAGCAGAAACAACAGCAGCAACCACAACAGCAGCAGTCACAACAGCAGCAGTCAGCACCAAAGAGGGAACATACCCCTCCGATTAATGTACATGGGCTGGATACGGAGGACGTTAAAGTTCTGTGTAAGTTGGCCACTAATAATTCATTTTACATAAAAAACAGAAGTCCCCAAAATCTGTCTGTCCACTGCTCAACAGTGGCAGACTACAAAATTGTCAAGGAAAAGTTGGCGGCGGCGGAGGCCGAATTCTTCTCCTACACCCCAAAAGGGGAAAAAATATTGGCCATGCTCCTTAAGGGCATGAATTACCTCGCTACGGCGGAGGAGGTCCTAAAGCTGCTGCTTGACCTGAAGTGCGATGACATCGGGTTCGTCGGTGTCAAGCCCTTCACTACTGCGGCTGCGAGGAGGGAGAACAGGAAAATTCCTTTTTTCCTGGTTCAGATGACGCCCACTAGCAAGCTTGACAGTCTGAGGAAAATTCGTTTCCTAGACTGTCAGGCTGTCTCGTGGGAGAAAGTCAAGAAGTCTGGGCACATACTTCAGTGTGCCCGTTGTCAAAGGTTTGGGCATTCCGCATCGAACTGCAACATGCAGTCTCGCTGCGTCAAATGCGCGGGATCCCACAACCCCGGGGAATGTCCTTTGGGGAAGGAAAAGGTTGAGGACAGAGCGCGTCTCACATGTGCGCTTTGCAAGGCCAGTGGTCATCCGGCCAACTATCGGGGATGTCCAAGAGTTCAAGAACTCAAAAAAAACACGGTCATCAAGCGGAAGACCAATACGGTAGAGGCGACACCAGTTCCTCGCACTCGAGCTACCTCTTTCAATCCGGAGGTCTCTTATGCCCAAATGGCATCAGGCAGAAGACTTGCACAGCTTCCGACGACAAAGGTGGTTCAAGCCCCTGTGGCAAACCCTCCGGAAGTCGACATCAAAGTCCTCATTTCCACCATGAGCTCCTTCCAAAAGGACATGGAGGAACTGAGAAAAATGATCCGTGACCAAGCAGTGGAGTTCGCCGCCTTCCGCGCGACCCTGCTTGGCGGCAAAAACATCTTGGCGATATAATGGATTCCCCGATAGATAGAGACCTTAAGATCCTTGCTGTGAATGTGAATTCGCTGATAAGGGTCGAACGAAAAATAGCGCTCCTCCACCTGTTGGAAACCCATACTCCTGACGTGTTGATGGCTAGCGAAACTAAGCTAAGTCAGACGCGCAAACTCAGGTACAAGAACTACGATATTATTAGGAGAGATCGGCCCCAATCCCGGCAAGGGGGCGGGGTAGCTCTCTTAATTAAAAAAGGCCTGAATCATAAGGTCGTGTATAGCGGTGAAACGCGTAGGTTTGGTTTGCTGGAGACGTGTATCGCGCACATCCCTCTCCAAGGTGGAAAGAGATTGAGCGTGATCGCTATCTACGCACCCGACACTGACACCCCTCACACCACGTTTGTATCAGAGCTCGACGCTCTTTTCACGAGCCTGCGATTGTATTCGGAGGAGAACTACTACGTCATAGCCGGGGACTTAAATGCAAAACACGACGCATGGGGAAACCGCGTCACAAACACGAGAGGTTCCGCACTGCTGAGCTGGTGGGAACAGCACAATATTGAGTTCAAGCTAGATCTGCTTGCAACCGATAGACCATCCTTTCCCAGAAGCGGATCCTATCTGGATCTGATGTTGATAGACAGACGACTGACGATACGGAATACGGAGAGACTCACAAGGAACTGTCTAACCACGGTCGAGTACGACAGTGATCACTGCGGACTTGCTGCGGTTATTCGGCTCCCGAACGAGCTGGAGGAACTGGAGGAATACGTCCAGACGTACCCCTATAATTACAATAGGGCTCGCTGGCCACGTTTCGCCAGGACCTTAACCAGAGAACTACGTTCGAGTGAAATCAATCCACCGACAAACAGAAACCTGACGAACGAAGAGGTCGACAGGTACCTCAAACAAATGGACGACCTACTCAAACGAACTATGGACCAAACCATCCCGAAGGCAGCATCTACCGATGACGGCGACGTCTACCGGAACGCTACCATAGATGCACTTCACGTGCACAAAAGCAGACTCCTGTCAAGGCTCAAGCTTTTGTACAGACGGTTCACCGACACACGAGACGACGAGATCAGGTCACTGAAATCGCAGATCAAAAATCTCCAACAATTAGTTAGGCTGAATTACAGTAAATCTGTAAGCTTGTACTGGGGCAATAGAATCCGGGCTGTAAACTCCAGCAACCCGGGTATGTTCCCGCAAGTAAACAAAATTTTTCGGAGAAAAGACCAGAACGACATTCAGGCCGTCAGACTTGAGATGACAACAGACAACGAAGACTTACTCACCTCAGTTGACATCGATCCAGATGGGGTAGTGCTGGACAACGACTTCTTCGTGATTGAAGATCCCCTGGAGAAGGTGAAAGCAATCGGTGCTGTCTTCCAGAAGGTGTACACGGTCAACGAGTCACGTAGACCAAATCACGAACTGGAGAACAGGGCCTTGCTGCACCACTTCTATCTCCGAAACGAGATAAGGCAATGGCGGTCGGAGAGTCCTGGCTTCACCAGATTCAACGACGACAACACAGCGGTGAATGCCGTCGCCAATGAGGACACAAATGCCATCTTAACCTCGAAAGAGCAACTCCAGGGTATTCTCCACTCACTGAAGAAGAAGAAGTCGGTGGGAATAGATGGGATACCGAATATTGTGCTGTTCCATCTCCCACAAGAAGCCATAGAGATCTACACAACGTTGTTCAACAACGCGCTAAGCAATGCCTACTACCCGGCGCACTGGAAAACGGCGGTGGTCCAGCCAATACCCAAGCGGGAGAAGGACTCCTCTGTCCCTACGAATCTCCGGTCGATAAGTCTCCTGCCCTGCATAAGCAAGGTATTTGAGAAAATAGTAATCGGGCTCCTCAAACAGTGGTGTGAGGACAACAACATCCTGCCAGACAACCAATTTGGATTCAGAGCGGGGCACGATACCATTCATGCTGCGTCCAAATTGGTTTCCGACGTCCAGTGGAACAGATCCAAGAACCAATGTACCGGGGCCTGTCTGGTTGACTTGGAAAAGGCGTTCGATACCGTGTGGTTAGAAGGCCTGTTCCTCAAGTTGGCCAGACTCGGCATCAGCAAACCACTGCTATACATGATCTACGACATGATCACAGAGAGAAAGTTCGTTGTGAAAAGTTGCAACGTGACTTCTACCACGGTCTTTGACATTAAAAATGGGCTACAACAGGGAGCCGTTGGCTCGCCGATTCTGTTCAGCATATTCACCAGCGATCTTATAGGTAGCATGCCTCACCTCATAGCGTACGCCGACGACCTTGTAGCGTACAGATCAGGTCCGAAGGTAGAGGTGATCAACGTCTTGTTGCAGCGTGACTTCGACAAAATTCAGCGATTTTGCGACGACTGGAAGTTGAAAATCAACTTCCGGAAGTGTGAAACTATTCTGTTCAGGACCCCGCTGTCCGCGGCCTCAAGGGATACGAAGAGAAACTGGCGCAAGTTCGGTATAGTTGACCCGCAGCGGGAGCCGCTAGCAGTGAAAAATGTAGTCAGGTACCTAGGCATTTGGTTGGATCAGTATCTGTATTTCGACAGACATATAGCTGCTGCTCTGACAAAAGCCAAAAGGACCTTCGCTGTGGCAAGGAGGTTGTTTTACAGCAGCCAACTTGATACCAGGGTGAAGGTTATCTGCTACATGGCCCTCATACGGCCAGTCATGGCTTACGGTTGCCCGGTGTGGTTCAACGTAAGTCCTTCCCAGATGGAAAAGATGAGGGTGTTCGAGAGACAATGTCTCCGGGCCTGTCTTCGGATGTACCGTACACCTGAGTCCGAGTACAAGAAATTCTATCCCAACGAGGTCTTGTACAACGAGGCAAACCTGATCAGAATAGATAATTTTATTATTAAGCTGATTCGAAGGCATGTTGCGCGTGACATTACCTCGACCAACGGCCTGATCTTCGGGGCTTATTACCCCAACGCCCTTTACTATGAGAGAGCGCGCATGGACGGCTCTATTCCTCCCGAAGCCTTCCTCTACCTAGACATGAAAGGCCTGATCCAGGACGAGGAGGGATTACCATTGATCTTCCACGTCGCACGCCGTACTGTGGACAGGCGGATCCTGTACGCACCCGATGTCGCCCGCAGCGAGGGGGATCGTCTCCGATTTAGCGGGGCTATCTCGGCACGAGATAGGACTGAGTCTGCCAAGGAGCGAGAGTTCTATTGGTGGTCTCACCAGCACCAGACGCCTCCGCCGCCGCTAACTTTTCCTTAAAGTAGTTAAGAGCAGTTGGTGTGGCCAACTTACATAGACGTAAGGTAGAATAGTTTAGAGTTAAGTTTAGTTTAGTATAAAAAATAAGAAAAAAATTAAAAAGGAGGTTCAGCATGGCGTAGGTGCGATATTTACGCTGTGGTGTTCGCGTCCGTATAGCATTACGGACATAATGAAGTTAGTTTTAGTTATTTTTAGGTAGTTATTTAAGTAGTTTGTAAGGCAAAAAAAATGTTAAAACGAATACCAAGTTTTTCAGTTTTTCTTGGCTAATCAAAAAAAACAAATGATGTTTTAAAAAAAAAAAAAATGAAAAACGTTTAGCCGAAAGGTAAATTATTATTAAGATAGGATTATTTTAGAGCACCCGCATAGGGTCAGTAAGATAGAATAAATGTAAGTTAATTTTGTAAGCTAGTTTTAATTATGTATTTATCTAGCATGTAAATTTAATTAAAAAATGAAAATAAAAAAATACTTCTAAACAAAAAAATAGTCAAACTGGTTCTCGTCAGCCGATCACAATCCTCCGACCTGTGCGCACGTGTTTTGGCTGTGAGTTTTTCTCAGAAAAACAAAAACAAAACACAAACAAAAAGAAAAAAACAAAAATCGAAGCAACCCTTGTTCGCTAAAAAATTTTCACCGTTAAGTCAACGGCTACTTTTCATTTTCATTTTTGTGCGAAAATTTTTTGTGCAAAACTTAGAGAGTGGAATGGAGCAGCCCGCACCCTTAAATGCGGTGCGAGAGGGAGAGCGGGTGACAGAAGTGTCTGATCACCTACAAACGATGCCGATGATGGGACCGGCAACGAAAAGGAGGAAACGGAGGCGGACACTAAGTCAGCCAAAGAAAGAGGAGTTGGAACCCGACAGTGGGTCCAACAAGAAAATTGCCGGCGATACATCGTGTGTGTATGTGAGAGGAGATTTTCTAGCAGCGGAAACTCCTTTGGTGGTCTTGCTTCTTCCGAGTCGGAAGATGAGGAAGAGCTTGCAAGGAGCAAAAAAATCCGAACGGAGCTGGATGCTCACATAGAAGCTCTGCAAAAGAAGCTTCGTGAAAGAAGGACTAGAAAAGAAGCGGCGCAAAAACAACAGCAGCGCCAACTGCAACATCAGGAAATGCCACAGCAGCTGAGTAAACACCAAACAAATAAGAAGCAGCTTGCAGAATAACAGCAGTCTCAACAGCAGCAATCAGCACCAAAGAGGGAGCACATCCCCCCCATAAACATTAGTGGGCTAGACACAGAGGATGTCAAGATACTATGTAAGTTGGCCACAAAAAATTCATTTTTTATTAAAAATAAGGGTCCTCAAAATTTGTTTGTCCACTGCTCAACAGTGGCAGACTACAAAATTATTAAAGAAAAGTTGGCGGCGGCGGAAGCCGAATTCTTTTCGTACACCCCAAAAGGGGAAAAAATATTGGTCATGCTCCTTAAGGGCATGAATTACCTCGCTACGGCGGAGGAGGTCCTAAAGCTGCTGCTTGACCTGAAGTGCGATGACATCGGGTTCGTCGGTGTCAAGCCCTTCACTACTGCGGCTGCGAGGAGGGAGAACAGGAAAATTCCTTTTTTCCTGGTTCAGATGACGCCCACCAGCAAGCTTGATAGTCTGAGGAAAATTCGTTTCCTAGACTGTCAGGCTGTCTCGTGGAAGAAAGTCAAGAAGTCTGGGCACATACTTCAGTGTGCCCGTTGTCAAAGGTTTGGGCATTCCGCATCGAACTGCAACATGCAGTCTCGCTGCGTCAAATGCGCGGGATCCCACAACCCCGGGGAATGTCCTTTGGGGAAGGAAAAGGTTGAGGACAGAGCGCGTCTCACATGTGCGCTTTGCAAGGCCAGTGGTCATCCGGCCAACTATCGGGGATGTCCAAGAGTTCAAGAACTCAAAAAAAAACACGGTTATCAAGCGGAAGACCAATACGGTAGAGGCGACACCAGTTCCTCGCACTCAAGCTACCTCTTTCAATCCGGAGGTCTCCTATGCCCAAATGGCATCAGGCACAACATTCGGCGACCAAGGTGCAACACTGTTTTTACTCTCTGTCACCGCGTGCACGCACGCAGCTTTGTTTCTACTTTCAAGATCCTAAAACCCTTTACCTATTTAATGCGCATACTTACTCGGCGTTCTGAGCAAATTGTTAACTCCAATTTGTTCTGAATTTTTTTTTATTTTCGTTGCCATTTCTTGTTGCACGGAGTGCGACGCACGTTACTTTTCCAAAGTATGAAATTAATTTTTTAAATTAATATAAAATAGGCTGAATTTGTTATCTCTAATAGTAATAGTGAGAGAAATGATCATTGCAAAAATTTTTCGTAGGCAATTGCGTTAAAATAAGCCTAAAACGTTCAAAAAGAAGAATTGGTGGTTGCCATGAGCAATTTTCAACACGAAACAATTAGCAAGCTGATACGCATTAAAATACAGGAGTTACACAATAAAGGCTGTCAAAAAAATTAAGGGGAAAGAGACGAGGGGAATGACTATCTTGTTTAGCCTTTAAGTGATTCAAATTGATATAGTAATTTCATGCACGAAAGGATGTGAATTATATATCGAGTGAAAAGCGAAAAAAATATTTGTATTGTGATGTTCTTCGGTTGTAGTTATTGGTGTAGTCAACTGGTGTGAAATGAATCGAAGAGAAAAGTTCGAATGTAAATAGACTGACAATAACTGCTCCTTTGTGTTGGGTACGAGTCGTACCGTACGACCAACCAAACGAAAGAAATGCAAGCAAAGGCCTGCCGACGAAAATTAAAAACGTTTGTTTTCCTCGGTTAGTTAAGCGAATATTTATTTCAATCCGCTAAACTAAGCAATGCAACAGATGTTACGACGATGTTGAGAGAGAAAGCAACAACAAGTGGCGTACGTACGAATGACATTGAAGATGTATGAAACCAATTTTATTTCGAAATAAAATTATAATTTGACTAGCTGCTACCGCGACGTCGTACGTGTGAATATCACTTATTGCGGTTGGATAAATATTATTATCATGTTTAAGTCTGACAAATTAACAAACTAAAATAGTCAAATCAAATCAAACTAAATTCACTGTTCATTCAGTGAAATTCTTCTTTTCATTTCGAACGAAACTCAACAAAAGAAAATCCCTTTCCATTCGCCCGCCGTGAAAATTGCTTTGATGGATTTAAGGGATGAAATGCCGCAAGCGACACTGAGCCTGCCGTCAGTTCATCGTTTTTTGGAGAAAATTGATCCGATTTCGATCGATCGAAAAATTGTATGAAAATAATTTTTTTTGTATATTATTTGTTTGTTTTTTCGCCGCGATCTACAAAATCGAGCTTTCGGATCTTCAAAATTCGAATGTTGTTGTTTTTTTGGTTTTTGGCCAATATCTCGAAAATCATTAAAGCCAGAGTGCTCAAACCAATTTTAACAGAAAGATTACATCAAGATCTACATTCCAGACTTTTTTTTTCGGATTTTTAGACAAACGGGTGTGGAAATGAGAGAGGGGGACGCCTTTTTTTCGACTTTGAAGCTTAATATCTCGAAAACTCAACTTCCAAATGAAAAATTCAAAATGAAAACTCCATTTCATTTTACAAGAACTGTCCGATGGTACCTCATTTAATAAATTCCCGTGAAATTTTTTTCAAAAAATGTTAGTAATTGATTTATTTTAGTATGAAATAAAATCATATACGATTTTTCGATAATTTTGGGGTATTGCGATGAGTTGCCCCATAACTCAAATTTTTTTCAGATTTTTTGGTCCAATATTCTAGAAAATAAGGTGGGGGACACGGTACACAAGTCAGTTTTTTGCAGTTTGTTGGCTAATAACTTCTTACCAATAAGAGTAAGGTGATTCGCATAGTACAACTTTTTGATCTAACTATCATCCTCTTTCCAACGATACCCATATCAAGGAACTAGTAAAAGAAATTTGTTTTCTAAATTTAGTATTGGTAGTAAGTTTTTTTGCTAATATACAATTTTCTTAAAATTTTTTAACTTAACTTTCTTTGGGCAAGTAAAAAAAATAAAACTGCGCCAAAATATGTATTGCATTTTGGCACAGTTTTATTTCTTAATTCTTAGTGGTTCGCCAATTACCAAGGTTAAAGCCTAATGGCAGACGGACAGACATTTTCATAATCAGGACCCCGCCTCCTTTCCAGCAACACCTATATTAACCATCAAAGTTGGTAAACATTTTTTCGGGCGTTAGTATTAGTACTAACTATTTCTTTAATCCGCGACTAATTCCAAAAAGGGTGCATGATTTATTTTTGGCTTACCTAAATACACCTTCAGTCCAAATTTCATCGCTTAGCTGCAAAGGACTTATAGCTATTGTCAAATATGTAAAAGGCGTAAGACAGACAGACACCGAAATGATTCCGTAAGGGTTTCGTTATTCCTTTGGAACGAAATCCTAAAAACGAATCGGTTCTCGTCCGTTCACCGAAATTTAAAGCGTCTGCTAAACCAATAAAGCATTTTTTTCATGTTTTTGTTTATTTTTATTTAATTTTTTTAGTGAGACTTTGTGTATACAAAATATGTACTTTGCAGACACTTAAATGTTCCATTTTAAATTTTAAAAAATAATAAGCCATAATAGAAATAAATAAGTCAAGATTAACGTTTTACGCAATATTATTGATTCAATGCCAAACAATTAAACAATTTGTGGTAATGGTGTTGATTGTATCGCATCTGCAGGAAGCGAATCAGTTAACTCATTACTAAATTCAATAGTTTTGGGTGCGTCATTGTTAACAACGCGTCTCTCCACTAATGTCTCATCCTCGTAGCGTGCTGTGACAAAATTAACATCACAAGCACTGCCACCCACTCCTTCCGGTGTTATTTGTTGAGTTCCTTCTTCATGATAATTGGGATTTGTGACAGTCAAAACACCATATCTGCCACCTTCACCGTCTCTTAAATTATTGTACACTCCTTGTTGGATCTTATGACCTCTTGATGAGGTATACAGTTTGAGAACGCGACAATTACAAGTCACCAATAAGGCAGTTATTAACCCCTAAATCAAAAGAAAAAGGTTAATTAAAGGGAGTTTTGGTTAGTAAACTCAGTCAGTCAGTCATTACCTGAATGCCTTGTGCTACGCAGTACACAGCCCAAAATTCAATCATACCTAGTAAGGCCGCCAGTGAGCCAAAAATGTTGACTATTGTAAATAGAAATAGTATCTGAAAGAAAAAAGAAAAAAAAAATAATAGAGTTCGTGTTAGTTTATCAAAAATAAATTATGGTACGCCATCATTGTTTTCTTTTTTTAAATGTTGGTACTACACACGGGCTCCAATTTTATGAAACCCTGTTCAAAATACAAAGTTGAAAATACAAGTCCTACGTAAAGGATGGCTTGGTTATAAAGAAGATGAAGTTGCCGATTAAATAGTTGAACTTTTAAGTCGTTGGAGTTCAAGGCTTAGCAGACTAGGCGATGAAATGTGTTTTTTTTTTATAAAAAGTAAGAAATATGTTTTCTTAGTTGGCCATGAAAAATGTGAAAATTATATTTTTCGCACTAATTTCAACGGAATCAGATTGATGGTTGAGTGAGCGACTCGGACTTCTGTCCAGTGATAAACACCGAAAAAAATGTTCACCTCGAGTCAACATTTTAAGATCCTCCTGTGGCATCCAAATATGTACAATAACTCACAAAAGTATCCGTAATTTTATTATTTTTTTTATCAAAATTTCCAGTTCGCATGCGAATTTTTCATAAACCATTGTATTTGAATGTATGATTAAAGAGCAAGCTTCTGGCTTTCAAAACTGGCACAAGACTCTATTGTATGTGTCCCCATTGTTTTTTTTATTATTTTGTTTTTTTCATGTTAATTGAATTTTCTATAAAACTACTCATACCTCCTAAACGAGGGGAGATAGACCATAAAGAAAACGATATTCATCTGCTACGCCGTTTACCTTACTCCCTACGAATTTGAAATCACATCCTAATTTCCAATGCATAACATTTAATTTAAATTACCTTAATAAATAAGCCACATTGTAAGAGTCTTCTTTTGATGAGTTTTCGTCTTGTTTTGACGTCAACTTGCATTTGTGCGGATAACTTCGCAGTATGCTTTGCTTGATATGCCAAATGGAAGCCAATGAAGAGGATAAATGTTGCCGGAACCATATACGCCCAAATATAAGCTGGACCTTCCATTATCCTGTAATGAAATTAAAATCCTTTAAACAAGCTATTTCATTTAAGTTAAAGTCAAATATCTTACCAACAATGTCTTGCGATTAACTCGTCCTGAATGGTTGTGATGGCTGTCCTATGAAACTGTTGTTGTCTCGTTGATGGTGGTTCACTGCATTTAAATGCAACTGCAATGCCAACCATTAGAAGTGGGAGTCCCCATGAAAAACAACTGAAAAATTGTGTTTTTTTTTAAGGCAATTTAATATTTTGAAATGTATCTTGGACTCTTACTTGTATTCAGTCAATAACCTGCACATTTTCGGTTCGGGACGTATTATTAGATTAACGCTGTGCCGGAATGTCCTTAGAGCTTGATGGCAACAGCAGGTCATCCAACAGAGTGATGCGAGCTTCATAAATAAAAATGCAAGTGACAATGACACGCAGAGTTCAGGATCCTAATGAAAAAAAAACAGTAACTATTATTATGTGTCGTTACGACATGTGGAACGTATTCAATGTGGTCGTTTTCGGAAAGTTTCATTTATTAAACTAAATCACCGAACACGATAAGACTAATAAATGCTAGAACAGAAACTAGCTATCAATGATACCAAAGCGGTATGGTAAACTGTGACAAATGTACCGCTTAAACACAGTGAAAGTCAAGAAAAATGCCCACCCATGTCTCGAACATTAAAAGATTTATAAAGTCGGTTTTGGTGCATCGATTTTAATCCTAGCAGGGCAACAATCGAAAAAACACCGCAAAAATAGTTAAAGAAATGTTTTTTTTGGACACCTAGGCAATTTAATGGACCTCTCCAGTAACTAGACCTCAATCTGATCGATCGTCTGGGGGATTATTTTAATGAACAGATCCGTAAACAAAGATTACCAGAAAAGTGTCTTTGAAGTGGAAGAAAGGCATAAAATTCTCACCGAATGGAGTAAAAAGTTCACAAAACGACTGCGAAGATAATAACCTTTTCATCCCCGGTGTTGTACGTGTACAACATGAATACCATTTACTCACAACTTAAAAAATAATGTCGAAATTAATTTTATTTCAGCTTTACCTTTAATCATCAGAAGTTTATTGGTGCACTAACAAGATTAAAATCGGGTTCATTTACTTAGATTTTAATAAAGTGCAATCTTAATAAATAAACTACATTTTGGCAAGTCCCCTAAATTGTATTAACCCCGAAAGCACCTGCTTCGTCGAATCGACGCACGGTTATTTTATTTTTGGCCCGAATCGGAAGATATGGTCTTGGACGAAATGTGGTTTCAACAGAATGGTGCCACAAGCCACACAGCACACGTTACAATTGATTTGTTGAAGAGTAAGTTTGATGAGTGTGTTATCTCAAGAAATGGGCCAGTCGATTAGCAGCCTCGTTCGTACGATTTAACGCCTCTAGACTATTTTCTTTGGGGCTACATTAAGTCATCGGTTCATGCCAATAAATGTTTTGATTGTACTTCAAGTCGATAATAAAGTTTTTGAAAAATCTCTCTTTCAAAAACCGATTGTCAAGTCCTTATTGGAAAACTCTTTATGACCACGCGCTACACACAAAAATACAAAGAATGTAATTTGTATTTTTCTATTCATAGACCTTAAGTGCTTAAATCAAAATCTTACTAATCATTTGCTATGAATGTAGATCGAAACTCAGTATTCAAATTCATACAACAACGAATAAGCCCTGTCTGTCTTTAATGTTGCATGCTACAAAGTTCAATTCAGCCAAGCCATTAAAACCTAACGAAGTTTTAAAATCCATTCAGCCTCTGGGTGTGGGTTAGGGAAAGAAAATCCCTAATAAAATTGCAAATAAGATCTCTCCTCTCTCTCTCTCTGTCAGGCTTGAAATATAATTTCCTTATTAAATTCAATGGATCCCAGATAATAGCGCAATTCATAAGCCAAGCCATGCGATGTACCTTAAGCTTATTAAATTTGTCTTTGCGCTTCATGGCAATGCCACGAGAAGGATACCAAATACAAATGTTCACTTTAATCTCCTTACTTCCTCTCAATAGAAAAGGATTATCCGATGTGTAAGCTAGCTATGTGCGTGTTTGTGTGTGTGGATGAGGAGAAGGAACGGGTGCACACACATGTAATGTGTCAATTGGGAAGCCATTTATTACCCGTCGTCCTTACTTAGTAATCCCAGTGACACAATGTTGACATTGACAAATTAAAAAATATTCCCTTAACGTAAAAGTAAATATAATCGTACCTAATCAACGGCACGATGCGGTTTGGTAGTCCTGAGAAATACCGTCATTAATGTTGAGTTTGTGTATGCTTAGATATCTAGTTCGAATCACAATAAATACACACAGTTAATTATGTGTTTACCTACCTGTATACCACCCACTCCGATAACAAACAAAAGTTGTGCCATAAATAAGGACGCCAAAAGGCTAAGGAGGGCCGTTCCGGCCAGCGAACGTAAATCTGAAAATAAACTTTAAATTGGGTATTTTTAGTGGCCGGATTCACACTACATGGAAACAGTTACAGTTGTGGTTTAAATATATGTGTGTATGTGTATGTAAAGCGTCTATTAATTAACATTCGAGTTTACCCAGTTGGATGTGGTGAGAAGACAACTGTGGCGAGAGGTTTGTAAAGTTTAAAAGGACGACCTAAACACAGACACACTTGTGAACCTCGTGAACACACCCCGTTCATGCGATACCCGCCACCGTTTTCAACACGAAAAGAAAGGAAATAAATTCTTGTCGTTCGCTGGTTAAAAACGAACCGGGGGTGGCTCCTGTTCTGACTTCTTTGATTTTTCAGGTGAGGAATTAATTCTGTGCTCGTGTCCTTTGAAGTTTTTGTGTGTTCTTTAAAATATTTTGCGTGATTTTTGTTCGTTTTTTTTTTCCTTCGTTCTTCACACTAAACTGAACATTTTTAAAATGACAGAGGATAAAGAAGGAAAAAAAAAAAAAAAAGTTTTGTGTGGTAATGGAGGGAAATAAAATCCGTCAAGTGAAAGTTAGTGCCACACACTATTGGCACTCCCTTCTCAAGGTACGCGCTGGAAGGCGTTGTCGATTGCTTCTCCGATTCGAGTGTGAAGCGCACGAAGTTCTTTTCTTACTTTGCTCTTCTTCGTTTTTCAAACTAAGTGCATTCATGCGTTGATGAAATTTCCGGCATTTACGGTAAAATCCATAGCGATTTTTTTTCTAACTCAACTAAAAGGTTTTCTTTGTCTTTTTTCAGTGATCCATTTTAGCGAGAGATTTCTTCAGCTCAAGTGGGAAGATAAAAAAACAAACGTCTTTTATACGCGGAAGTGTTGTTCACAGTACATCAGCGAAAGCATTAGCATATTCTAGAAAAAATATTTTCTTTTTTTTTTTGTGGAAAAAATGCGGTTGGTATGACCTTGAAAATCTTCACACAGTGATTGGTACCTGAGACGCCACACGTCAAAGGAACTAATTATAATTAGTTTTCATGCAATTAGTGCAAACCCACCACCTTTTCATAGGTCAATTTTCCAGAGCTATTGTGTTCCCAGTATTAAAAGCCTCCATGGAAGCTGGACGTTTTAATAAAAGTAAGCTGTTGAGCTTAGGTATATGTAAGTCCAATCTTACCAAGGATACCACTGGATAAATCTGAAAGAATCTCATATTGTCTCCTTTGTGCTTTTTTATGTGTTAACCGATAGAATGGGGGAAGGGCGGATGGAATTTATTATCTTCCATCAATCTTTTACTCGTAGATGAAGGTTAAAGTGTTTTCTTTTTCACATGTAGTGTGTGTGTTTATGTTTTACCATCTTTTTGAAGTGGATTTTCAAATATACGCGTAGCGTAGCCATCAGCTAGGCGAGTGAAACTTTTAAATCTATTCTATTCTGTACCAATTTTCAATCCAATTTATGCTATACGTGTAGAGATTGAAACTTTTTTTCAATTGAGAGGAAAAAGGATGAAAGTAGAACAATTGACTAAGAACGTGCCTTTTTGATGATTCAAATTGGTGTGGGAAATTTTTGGAATATTTGAATCTTTTGCTTTCCTTCAAATCTTTTTTTTTAGGTTAACCTGTGTGTATTTTCTTCAAAAATAAGCGGTTTTATATTCAAATGAGACTTTCTCAACTGGGTGAAGTACGTTTTAGTTTTGCGTTCCACACAGTCAGAGTTAAAAGAAAGCACCAGAAATAATTTTATGAATTTTTAAATGTCTAAAGCCCAAATCGCAACAGCGGTTGGTCTGACTTCGACATTTGAAGTAGAATACACGTAAACGCATTGTGCAAATCGAAATAGCGCGGTCGGGCGTTGCTACTTCGCAGATAGTAATATCGTAAGCTCGACCGACTGGGTCCACTTTCCACTCGCTCGGGCGTTTGACAGTAAGTGTGTATAATTTTTGTTTATTTACAAACGAAATTTGAATGCGGAAGGGCGATATAAATAAGAATTGCTTTTGATTTTAGTTTCAAAATCAAATTGTTTTCTTACAAAATTTGTTTCAGGGGATGGAAAATTTCGAGGATAAGGTGATTTAGGGAAAGCCAACGCGCGAGCTCCATTCCGATTTGGAAAATTGAGTGAGACGCGCGTTGACATTCTTTTTCGTAAAGTCGATAAAACGCGTACCAGCGCCTGTCAAAGGGTGTGCAAATTTCAGTTCTGTGCATTTATGAGCAATATCGAACGACTTCTACAAGAGTCGTAGTATAATCTTAACTTTTTTATAGCAGTGCTATTTTTATGACCGCAGCTGTATGTCACAAGACTGAAAAAGAAAACACACGTGTGCACTTTTCTCTCACGCCAAAGCTATCTGCAACCATTTTTGCAATGCCATTGCCAATTTTTTTGTATCCCTTAGACTCGTTTCAGTGCAAAAAAAAGAAGGGAAGAGAAAAAAGGACAACGCAACAAGTTAAACTTGACACTGTATCCTGCACATGGTTGCTCTTCGTGACTCAATTGTTACTTTTATATCCATGCCTTGGAACTTGGCTCTAGTTTCTCCCTTTTCTTTATCATAAATCATAAATTTAGAGAAGAAAAAAAAAAATCGTTCTGTGTACCAATTCGGAATCCTTGCCAATTTAGTGAATTGGAATTTATCGGTATTGCTAATAGTCTGCGGATGTATCTCTTGGCATCGTTATGAGATTTTCGTTTTCGCAGGAACGAATCTAGGGCAGTAGTGGTGAATGAATTAAACTAAAATTCAATTTCGTGGTTTGAAAATAAATTACGAGACATGAGCTATCCTTAAATGTGGTAAATGACTATGCATTTCCCTTCCAGGGGATATAAGGATAATGAATACCTTAAAAAATGTGTAAATTCAGTTGAGCATACATTTCTGCTTGGTTTGACAGCAACCCTTGATGACGATGGTTGTGGAGGGTAGAAGAGGGGGTGTAATTGGGCAGAGAGTTGATTTTATGAATATATTACATATACACACACACACATATGAGGACCAAGCTTCGATGGGTTTGACGATGCCACACAACAAATATTGCCAGGCATTTACTTATGCGTGTGTGTAATTATTTATTTCATATGATAACTATGTACTAATGTCGTGCAAACTCACCTGTAAGTAATAAATGCAAATGCGAGACCAACCAAGCTAATAGAGCTTCCCAACACCACACCGAGAGCAATAACACTTCCCTGAGATCCCCATTGGGCTCCGAATGTTACACTGGAAGAATTTATTGGCGAGACAAATGTATGTAAATGATGTGAATAAAGCGTTTCCATCTGTAAAAATAAAAAAAAAAAAGAATGTGATTAATTAAATTGTACACGTAAAAGTATGGAGTTTAACAATTAAATGTCACCTCATGGGAGAGGTGTGTGTGCAAAAGACAGTCGGGGTTGACAGCCACAGGATGTTTGGGGACTGTTTACGACGAGAAGAAGATATGTGGGTTTTTTCCCCTTCTGGAAATTAAAAGATAATTGACGATGGCAGAGTAGTTAAATAAATAATTGAACTGTTGAAAGTCTTTTAAAAATTGTTAAGTGGTGCCAAATCGACTGTAATGAGACTTAATCACCCCTGGTCTGCATTCCATTTCTTGTGAATTCAATCATCAAAAGGTTTTCTGCATTTCGAATGACGTTATGTACAGTGGTGAGCCTAAAGAAAGGTGACGCTTTAAACTGCGTCCGCTACAGAGGTATGAGTCTCCTTAACATCGCGTACAAGATCTTCTCTGCCGTTCTGTGTAACCACCTAAAGCCTTTTGTTAACAGCTTGATTGGCCAATATCAGTGCGGGTTCAGGCCAGCGAAATCCACCATTGACCAGGTATTTACACTGCGGCAGATCTTGAAGAAGACCCAGGAGTTCCGAGTCGATACACACCACCTATTTATCGACTTGCGTATGACAGTATTTATGGGGACGAGCTATATAGCGTATGTCTAGTCTTGGCAACCCTGCAAAACTCGTTCGCCTTTGCAGATTAACGATAGAGACTGCTCGTTGCTCTGTCAAGGTCGGTAAAAACCTCACCGAGACCTTTAATGTCAAGAAAGGTTTTATACAAGGCGATGCACTCTCGTGCGACTTCTTTAAACTCCATTCTCGAAAACATCATGCATAACTCGGACGTTAACACTAGGGGCACGATCTTCCACAAGTCTGTACAACTACTCGAATATGCCGATGATATTGACATCACCGAAAGGACACAACGGTCTATCAGTTTGGCATTTGCGAGCATCGAGAAAGAAGCGGCTAAGATGGGTCTTGCGGTGAATCAAGGTGAGGTGCTGTCTACAAAGAGAGCCCAACAACACCGACGTCTTAAGCAAAACGTCACAATAGACAGATATAGGTTCGAAGTGGTGAAAGAATTCGTCTAGCTAGGATCCGAAGTAAATTCCGCAAATCATACGACCGCGGAGACAAAACGAAGGATAACCCTGGCCAATCGCTGTGTCTTTGGGCTTAGACGGCAGCTGAAAAACAAAAGCCTCTCTCGAAGCAAGGTCTATTTATAAGACCTTGATAGTCCCAGTCCTCCTGTATGGCGCAGAAACATGAACGATGTCAAATGCGGACGAAGAGATTCTTGGTCGCTTCGAGAGAAAAGTTCTTCGGATTATGTTTGGTCCGAGGCAGTTTGTAGGAGAAGGCTAAACGATGATATCTACGAGCTTTACAGCGACATCGATCTAGTCAAACGAATTCGAATATCCCGACTGAGATGGCTAGGTCATGTGGAGCGTATGGACACTAACGCTCCGGCTCGTAAAGTCTTCGAGTCCAATCCTGATGGACAACGCGGTAGAGGAAGACCTCGCCTTCGATGGCGCGACCAGTTGGATAGGGACCTAAATCAGCTGGGCATACGAAACTGGAGGCGACTAGCCCAAGACCGCGCTAGATGGCGAGACATGTTGGCTGAGGCCCAGGTCCACCCCCGCAAAAGAAGAAGAAGACAGTGGATTGTATGTTCTACAGCAAAGATTCAAGGCCTCTGTGTGCCACTCGAATTCATAAAACTGAATTCGTTATTCAAACATGGAATTTGGTGTTTTGCAAAGCCTCCGTTTTTATATGAATTGATTCGATTTTAGTTTTGGTTTGAGAATTTCATTTCTTCGGCTTTGTATCAAGTCATTTTCTATTAAAAAAGAGATTCATGTTATTATGGGGGTTGTTATTTAGAATCCGGCGGCGTTGTATTTTTGTGCACAAAATCATTAGCACCCGTTTACCGTCTTATTTATATAATAAAATTTAATTTGTGCAATCTTCCCGGACTTGCAACCTTATCACTCCTACATATAATTATTTGAACTCATCGCGTCTATTTTACGTGCATGTCGCCAGATTATGTAACTCTCTTCACAGGGAAGTGAATCAATTAAATGAAGATAAGCAATTTAAAAAAAAAAGATACTGTGGTATTATAGATAACTATACGTACATGTTTGAATGCTCTTATCCCTCCTATTCTTCATTCATCCCTTTCCTTTCCTTTCCTTTAGATTTAAGTTTAATATAAAAAAATGTATCTGTAAGCTGTAATGTACCCCTTAATTATTTTGTACTATAAAAGATTTGTATCTTATTTGTACCCCAATAAAATTTAATTGAATTCTAAGAACCTATAACTCCTGGAAATCTATATTTTCCAAAATAAGAATTTTTTCCCCGTCTATTCTTGTGCTACTTCGAACACAATTTGAATTGTAAAACATTCAAGATTTCGCCAATAACTTTTCCGACTTTGTTAACCTACCAAGACCAATCTCAAAATCGAAAATGCATTGGCGATCAAAATGGCCTTAAATGCTAAGGTTGTGTAAAAGTATGCTAAAGAAAAAAGAAATTAGACAAAAGATGACTGAAAACGTGTGGTATGAAATGAAAGTTTAATCGGTTTCAGTCCACCAACAACCAATATTGCTGGCACAGCATTAGAGAGACCAATAATAGGTTTTTATTTTTTACTGCAAAAACATAGTGAGAGCTCTTCTTGCAGTCCATCGACTAACAAGTTTATTTACTGCTGTTATGTTAATTGTGTTTAGAACCTTTTTCCTTTCACATCTATTGTCATAAGATGCGGGTTTGCTTCCGTTTACCCCTATTTAAGCCCTTTGGCTTATAGTTTAGTGCAGTTCCTCGCTTTTGTCCACTTCACTGGTCACAGCTTGGCTTATATTAAGCCGTTTAACTATTGCTGGTACAGTACTGTCGTGAGCACGTAATGGCATAAGAAGTTATGACTATTCCAAGTGCTTTGCCATTTAAATCTTTAAAATTTTTCAAAAAGTGGAGTTAACCAATCTGTGAACTGAGCGTCTCATTTGTAATAATGTTAATTAATTAAAACAAGCCGTTTTTGGATTTCAGAGGGATTCAACGAAGAGACCTCCAAACTTCACATTTCAAAATAATTTTCAATCCACAGTTGATTTTAACATTTCAAGAAAGAATTCGAAGTGGACTCGATAAATTCAAATGCACTCCAATTGCAGATTTGGATGATTTTGATTTCGAGTATAATTGAAATTCGTTTTGAACTCACTTCCACTTGAATTGCAGAACAAGGTTGAAAATACCAACATGAGTCCTTGCAATTCTTTAGACCATAGTGCTACATCGTATGGTAAGTGATTGTTGGATGATTGAAATTAATTATGAACTCAAATTTCAAGTTGCAGACCTACCCTCAACTTTCGATAGCTAACAAGAGACGACCATTAAGGTGGACTAAAAAATTGAATAATGTAATTTGAAATTGAAACAGCCTATGGTCTCAAATTTGTAATTACTCAAAATTAAGCCAATTTCCCTCTCAACAACATCACTCTACAACACAACAGCTTCATATATCCAACCAGTTTCATATTAACCTGAACAAATATTTCGAGGGAAACAAAAGCCTGCCATTTCAATTAATTCCAATCCATCATCGAGAGATGATCAATCGATATCGTGCTGCGGTAAAATTCTATTTTTCGCCATCAAATAGCACAAAAGCCCACCTCCGCCTTAAACAACAAAAGCAAAAAAAAAATAAATAAAATCTCAACATTCCAGTAAGCAAGCAATTAACGTCAAAGAAACGCCAACACAATCGATTGACCCGAGAGAACACGTTCATTATCCAACCTTCAATTTCACATTTTTTCTTTCTCCGATTTTATTTACCCTGCCAATCAAAATTTAAATTTCCCACCAATCAATTCCGTCAACAGAGACCGAGAAATACAAACGAAAACCGAAACCGTGCAACCCGATTGTGCACTGCCGCGGTAAATATTGTCGTTTCCACGTACGACACACGGTCACCTGGCACCAGCGACATATCCCGAAATAGAAGCACCATCGTGGTTCGTGGAATATACAGCCGTGGCAATAAAAAAAAGACCAACATCATAATGGCTTCTAATTTGCACACAACACTGTGGCCATTAGTTTAATTTTATCGATTATTTTCACAGGAAAGGAATAAAAAAAGACAATAACGCACGACAACATGCACGCTAACATTTCGTCCTTTTTTTTTTTACAAAAATTCCCACAAAAAAAAAAAATCGGGGCAAGGGCCACGAAGAACAAAGCAATGACTCCAGGAACGGGGGTGACGTGATTACAGGTGTCCTTGCTACATGTGCAAGCCTGAGGGCGCAGCCAGCAGCGAGGAAACAAAATCAGGACAGGATAATTGATAATCAAACAACACTAACCTTAACAAATCCGATGGGATTTCCGATCACTTGAGATGTAAATTGCACAACAAACTCACTCGATGACGATATGTATGTCCGTTTTTTTGTTTTTGTTTAGTTTCGGTGAAAGTAATTCGTATAATTATACTGCAGGTTTAACCCAATTTGAACGCAAATAATAACATTACTTAATACCGTTGTGGATAATGCACTTTGCAGGAAACTGTGTTATACATGCCGCTTTCACAGTTTACACACGGCTATGCTGGAGTTCCACATACTTCTTTTCGACCCCATCGACAACGAGCTACTGAACCTGGCTGAGCAAGGAGCTTTGAGTGAATGGTATCCTTTCATGGTGAGGCTTAGTTATATGCTAACGAAGTATATACGGACGTACTTACAGTGGCGTCGATTTGAGGGGATGTTTCTTTGATTTTTTTTTAAACAAATTTTTATGAATAAAGGAATCTTCTGTTTAGAGACGTTTTTTTTTTATTTTTTTAAGATTTCGTACAAATAAGTTTGATAGCAATACCAATTATCAGAGTCTGAAAGGAAACCGTTGAAGGTGCCTATGGTCAAATACAGTCAGAGCAGTCGAAGCCAACCTTCACGGAAGATCGAAACTAGTTCATGTTTGGGGAATTTTTAACTTAATTAGATAGATTTCGACTTGGGGGGTTCATTTTCCTACATCGAGTTTAAGAAAATACAAAAAAAAAAGTCGAAAAGTACGAGATAGATCAAAATTAGGCTAAGATGAAATACCACCCGGTGAACTTCGATTGTATTCTCACTTAAGGAGAGTTAAAAAGCCGCATAGATTGATTTATAGCCCGGGAAATTGACCATTTAGAACTAGCAGACAGAAGATTGAAATGCATAAGCTCAAGGAAAATTAGACCGACTTGCAAGACTTCGATTGTATCCTCACTTAAAAGAAAAAAACACACTATTGTTGAAAAGTCATAAAACATTTTTTTGCATTATTTAAGTAGGATATATGACTTTTGAAAGTTTTCCCGAGAAATCGATCGATTCGAATGCAGTCGAACTCGAACTTTCACTTTAATTTCAAAACTTTACTTTTGAAAAGCAGCGTGTTTATTTTATTAGTTTTTATATGCACACGAAAAGTTAGTAGGCCTATTGTATTTCAATCCACAATTCCTCCTTATTTTTGGAATTTTTAGCTTCAATCGATGTCATAATACTGGTAGGTAGGTAGGTAGGCGGGCTGATAGAATTAGTTCTGCCACACTTAAGTCCTTGTGGACCCCTTGTGTTACCCATGGGGAGGTTGTAACCCTTTCCTTATTCGCGGTGACTTAATTCCAACGATGATCCCGTCCATCTGGTCCTTTTTAGATACCTGAAAACATTATTTATAGTGCCCCGTAAAAGGATTAAAATCTGTAGATTATGGGCCAGCTTATGAGCCATATTTTTATCTTTCCAGTAGTCAGAGTTGCATAAGAATGCAATCTTTTAGGAATGCAATCGCTGAATTCACGGAAAAGACTTCACAATTTGTAATTTATTCAATTGATTTCATTTCACCACTCTATTTTGAAGTCTTGATTGGACCAATCTTTCGGGCCACTTAAGAATTATTTGCATTCTTTGAAGTAACTTTGAAGTCCCACTATTCACTTGAAGATTGAATTAAAATTACGAGAGAAAGCTCAAATATGTATGCATATGGGCATTAAAAGTGGGTTTCACACTTGACTACAAGTTTTACAATTTGCTTGACAACCGAATTTGCCTTAGCGTTCACATTTAACTACATTCTTGACAACTTCAGCTCAAAAACCTCCAGTCAAATATTTTTCTCTTTGTTGGACTGAGATGCTCAGCCATCGAGATCACAAACAAAAATTAAAAATACTCCGAAGTTGGACAACAAGTGATCGCACTCAACTACAACTCGTTTAATCGAGGCAAAAAGTTGAAAATATTGAACTTTCTGACTACAAGTCAGCCGATTTGTAGCTTCGAGCGTTCACATTGACGATTTGCAGTCGTCAAGCACGATTGTCAAATAAATTGTATGATTCGTAGTCAGGTGTGAACTCCGCTAATTAATTTTCGAATAAAAAATTCAAAATCGGTTCTCATATATTCGGACATTGACATATGATATATGGACTGCTAGTAGCCAACTTCACACTGGTTCCAACATCTGATGCGGCAAGTCAATAATAGCGGCGAATTTGAGAAACTCACGTACCACTGAAGGATTTTCCTGCATAAAAAAAAAAACCGGTCAAGTGTGAGTTTGACTCACCCGCCGAGGGTTTCGTTCGCAAACAGATTAGTAGTTTAGACTTAATATAAGTCTAAGAAATCAAGAAACTAAAATAGTCAAATCAAATTAAACTCAATTCACTGTTCAATCACTAAAGGGGGGACGCCTTTTTTTTCGATTTTGAAGCTTAATATCTCGAAAACTCAACTTCCAAATGAAAAATTCAAAATGAAAACTCTATTTCATTTTGCAAGACCTATCCGATGGTACCTCACTTAATATATTGCCGTGATTTTTTTTTCAAAAAAAGTTAGTAATTAATTTATTTTAGTACAAATAAAAAATCACACACGATTTTCGGATAATTTTGGGCTATTGCGATGAGTTGCCCCATAACTCCAATTTTTTTCAGATTTTTTGGTCAAATATTCTAGAAAGTAAGGTGGGGGACACGGTACACAAGTCAGTTTTTGACAATTTGTTGGCTAATAACTTCTTACCAATAAGAGTGAGATGATTACTAGAGTACAACTTTTTGATCTAGCTATCATCCTCTTTCCAATGATACCCATATCAAGGAACTAGTAAAAGAAATTTATTTTTCAAATTTAGTATTGGTACTAAGCTTTTCGCTAGTATACAATTTTCTTAAAATTTTTTACCTGAACTTTCTTTGGGCAAGTGAAATACATCTTTTAGCAAAGTTTTATTTCTAAATTCTTAGTGGTTCGCCAATTACCGAGGTTAAGGCCTGATGACAGACAGACAGACATTTTCATAATCACGGCACGGCCCCCTTTCCAATGACACCCATATCGACCATCAAAGTTAATACCAGTTTTTTCGGGCGTTAGTATTAGTACTAACTTTTTCTTTAATCTGCGACTAATTCCAAAAAGTATGCATGATTTATTTTTGGGTTGCCTAGATACACCTTCAGTCCAAATTTCATCCCTTAACTACAAAGGACTTATAAGTTATAGTCAAATATGTAAAAGGCGACAGACAGACAGACAGACAGACAGACACCGAAGTGATTCCATAAGGGTTTCGTTATTCCTTTGGAACGAAACCCTAAAAAGTGTCATCATCTTATCCTGCGTAGAAAGTGTCGGCATCTTATGAATCTAATGTGTGCTTTTTTTTTCTATAGGGGAAAGATGGCGACACTTTCTATGCGCGAGAGTTTCTCAATCAGTCTATGTGTTTCTCAAATTCGCAGTTTTATTGACTTGCCGCATGAGACGTTAGAACCAAATCTCGCGCAGACAATGTATGAAAGTGACATTAGAGTAGCAGTCCATACATAATATGTTAATGTATTCGAAAAAAAAACTCTTTTACAATCCAAACTTTTTACAACGACATTGGATATAACGACATATTGGTTGTAACTACAATTTTTTAAGGTCCGGGCAGAGCTCCACTAGTCCTTTTAAATAATAGATTGCTTACTACGACATATCGTTTACAAAGGCCAGTTTTCCATTTCTTTTAGACAAAGTATCGGTTATAACGACTAATATTGACACAGCTGTTGGTACGACTGCATTTTTCTGTCCTGTATTTGGAAGACTTATTTCCGAGTTTTCCGATTTAAAGAATTCCGAATTAAAGTTGGAAAGTTTGTTGAATTAAAAAAATAATAATCTGCTTAACAGCCCATACAGGGCCAGAGCATAACTTGTTCGCTTTTGCTGAATTTTTCTGTGTTTATACCGACTGTCGGCTATAGCATCCATTCAACGTCGCAATAACTGATTTTTTAGCTTTCCTCTGACTGCTGACTTTTCCTTCTCTGATTTGTGGCGTACGACGCCACAGTTGGGGAACCAAAAAGCATTTACCTCTCTGCAATAACATTCCTGCGCAGTTCATTTCAAACGACATAGACAACTTTCACTTAAAACATGCTTCTGCTTCTGAATCAAATCGGAACTAAGTGTTTTGATGATAAGAAAAAAGTAAAAAGCCCGCCACGACAGGAGTAGATGCACACATAAGGAGGGGTGGTGGAAAATTTTAAATAAGGCCGAGCTAGAGACACATTGAATGGCTAGGTGAGTACTTAAGAGATTTAAAATGAAAAAAAAAAAAATGAGCAAAAAAAAAAAATTGTTTCAAAGGCAAATTAGACGTGCTTGACTTTGAGCCGGAAAGTTCTTCATTGTTTTGCGTTGCGGTGTTAAGTGGTTTCGCAGACACATGATGACTGAATGGAGGCGAAAGAGAGGCAGATAAGTAGTAAGTGGATTGCATGCCATGAGTTCTTATGAAGTGTCCAAGCAAATATTTACCAGGAGTCAGGGGGAATGTTGTGATTGTGACCATATAGACAGGATTCTCAGTGGTAAAAGCACTAAGCCTCGAAGGCGACCTTGCCTCAGGGCATGGTTCTGTGTGTAAGTCCTCTGATTATCAGTTCATCAGGCTGGGTAAATATTGAGAATGGATACGAGTACCTTTCCCTTAAAAGAATTATCTGTTTATTTAACTAATGTGTACGACTTTTTTTTTTGTTTCGTACTTTGCTGAAGTTTGATTGGAGAGTGGGTGGGTGAGTGTGGGATCAAGGAAATGCCTTCCAGGATATGAGGTAGACTTTTTTTTTTTTCATCATCATCAAATTTGTGAGTAGGGGGATAAAAAGAAAAATAGAAGCTCATACACACGAAGGCAAACACAAGAGCAGTAAAACAATTAAAGTCGTCTATTTTATGAGATAAGAAATTCTCGGTACACATGTGAGTTGTCGCATGTCGTTCAAGTTTTGTGACCTTCTATATTTTTTTTTTTTTTTTTGTGAGTGCTATTTTCTGCCACGAAACTCAAAAATAGAAAAATATTTATTTTTAAGTACTCGTGTTATGATGGATCATATAAGGCAGATACCGTGCGTTAATGTTATAAGGCGTTTTAATGGATGGGCCATCTTCTGTGTAGAGCAATAGTACGAGATTTCTTAATTATGGACACCTACGAAAATTAATTGCTTTGGCTTTTCTGAGTAATTAAGGCGTTTTCTTCTTTTTTTAGAGTTGAATTTCTGCGACTAATTGGTACTTGTACTTGGATAGACTGATGAATCTAGGAACGGTCGTCACAAATTCGTGTTAATATCGTACATATCTCGTTTAATAATTTAGGACATTTCATTTCAATTTATTTCATTTCATTTATTAAGTATTTGGGATGTACATATGTACATTAAGATTATTATCTTCTTTAGTATTTACAATCAAATATATATTTAGTAGAAAGTAAAAGTAGAAGTAGAAAGTAGAAGTAGATCACTCACACACAGAATACATTGCTTAAATTATTTGAAAAGTAAATATTTTAGGGATAAGTTAAGGGATTAGGGATGTGTTGTTAAAGAAGAGAAATGCGAGAGGACTACACTCTTAAAGAATACGCGGTTTGTTTTTTACATTTGACGCGTAAAAACATTTGACGTACTAAAGGCTTTGGGACTACTCTTAAGTGTCTAATTTAAGACACAACACGGGCCGAAGGTACCGAGGACAAGATGGAAAGAAGGTACGTAGGTTTTAAATGTCTGCATGTTATGCTTGACAAAATTGAGTTGGGAAGAACATTCCAAATTCGTCTGGTATGGCTCAAGAGCCAGTCTCTAAATGTTACCGTACGTCCGAAAGCATGCTTGCGGGTGTACTGATAAGCATGCCTAGCGAGTCGAGTATTGCGGGTGAATGTTTGCACTGCTAGAAATAAGTTTAATTCCACAGTTTGACAGCATGAATGAAAAATAATCGCTTGTAGTTCAACCTCTATTATACCGATTAATAGTTGCCAGTATGCGTCCGGATCATCGAAAGTCTGGTTAATCGGTTGTATGAAGGAAAACAGTCGTTGCGCATTTTATTGCAAAATACGTATGATATAAAATATTTATTAAAAGCAACAAAAATTAATACACTGGACTGGACTGCACACTGGATTAATTTGTTGAAAGACATACAGTCAGCATCGAAAGTCAGTGTACAGTGATCTTAACTCTCAATCTAGGAATATTGTCAAATTTATTAAGGCAGCACTAGGATCCTAGATCAAAGAAGGAGCACTATATATATTTTAGATCACAGAACAAGTGGCTTATTGACATACCCCATTTCAGCAATCAATGATTTGAATAAAGTTTATCCTCAAAAATAAGATACACCAGTTTTAGCAGGAGCTATAGTGGACCCGTCAAATTAAAGATGTCGTTTCGTACTTTCATGTACGTACCCATGTGTATCTTATTTTTAAGGATAAACTTTGTAAGCTAATTTAAGCTAGTTTTCCTCTTCATTGCTGCTACATTAATAGTTCGTAAATTCACAATGCCACAATCTGTTTATTTTGTGGGACCATTGAAATTGTCCATCATGTTTTAAATCTATTTTTTTTTCTGTTCTTCAATTGCCTCAATAATTTCTTCACTGTATCGTAATCTAAAATCCTTAATCAGTGTAGTCAATATAGTACAAGCGAATCAAACTTTATTATCATTAATACATCTCTTTCTCTTAAAGTCATTGCCTTCTAATATTGTACATTTTTATTAGAATTCTTTTTTTGATTTTTTTGTTTTGAATTTTTGTCCGGAATCGGGATAATCGAGGTTCTACTGTATTTACATTTTTTACTGAACGATTAAAGATGAGTTTGTTAAATAAGTAGATCGGACATTTATTGTTTATGATCTTACGTAGGGATATCTAATTTATTGTATTGATGTATTGCTGTATTGTGCATCCTTTATAAATTTTTAGAGCGATCAGAAATATGGTCAAAGCTGTAAAGGCCATATACACAGCTGGTCAGAAAAAAATAGATGTGAACAATTTATTTGTAAAAACTCAAATTTTTGTAGTATTTTCTTCAAAAAGTTGTAGTTTTTTAACGCAATAACATAAAATGAAAATAATTTATTAAATTTGGAAAACTTAATAGAAAACATAGCAAGAAAAAAAAAACACCTCGAAAAATTTCGGCTAACACCTTTTTGCGCTTGGCTAAAAAAATAAGTGTGTCGAGGAAGACGAGGACTTACCTTGCATATACAATTACTTATTCTTGAATGGGTTGAGGCTTAATCCTAAAAATCTCAGTGTGTTCTAATATCGAAAAAAATTGCATGACACCTTTGCAGTCCCACTTATTTACCCAAATGATGTGCCGCTTTCCTATGTTGATACTGTTGTAAGTCTGGGCTATAGAATAAATCGTTCTCTCAATGTTACCGATCACGTAAACCATATTGTGCGATGTATTTATATAGTACTTAGAAAACGTTGGCTTTCCGCCATATTTACACCTACAGTGGCGTGCAAAAATAGATACATACTCGGCGGTCGTATGGTTTTTTGTAAATAAAAAACCTCTCATATGACCGATTTGAATGATTTTTGTGTTATTTGTTTCCTTACTTTATCACCAAAAAAATGAAGTACAAGCGATTTTGATCGCATTTATAGAACGGTGGAAAATTACAAAAGTTCATCTTGACCCCAATTTTGCACGTTTAGAAAAATATCTATTTGATGTGCAGGGAGAGTAAGATAGCTCTGGAGCCAAAAAGTAATAATGGTTTTTCATAGAGCGTCCAAAAATGAACAATTTTTGCTATCTCACCCCGTTTAGGAAGTAGGGGTAATTTAAAATCAAATCAAACAACATGGAAAAATAATTCATTAAGAAACAATGGCAGTACCTAAAATAAAGTACTATACCAACTTAGAAAGAGGGAAACTTATTCTTTAATAGTACATTAAAGTTAGATTGTTCATGCCCATAATTTGTGAAAAATTCGCATACAAGCTCAAAATTTTAATAAGCAGTAATAGAAAAAAAAGTATAAATAGTTTTTCTTTTCATAACTGTAAGTCACAGAGCTAAATTAGGACCTGGCCGTTAATGCTCGCGTTCATTCTGAGTCGAACACAAAAAACAGAATGGTCCTATGTCTTCTAGTTCAAAAGAAAACCAGCATAGACCAACCACTTTTTTAAAGAAAATTAAAGTTACTATTACAGCAAGCAAGTGCCTTTGTGCATAAGGGTGTGACTGATTCATTTAAAAAGTTGTTGGTTCATACTCGTTTTCTTCTGACAAAAATCTTCGTTTTGTGGTTTATTCTACTTAGAATTTAATTTTCTGGGAACACATCTTCTCTGACTGTACCAAGTTTTCGTAATTTCCAGTAGTGAATCCACAAACCAACCACTAACAATATATTCCTCTCATTTTTTTTTTTTTTTGTTTTTTCAAACAACACCCATCCGACGAGCAATACCTTCACTGTGTCAGCTGTCAAAACTTACCATGAGCACACACACAAAACCACTACCCTCCCTGTACGCAGTCCAACAAAAATTCAAGTAGTAACTGTGTACGGTGCAGTACAACACGGTGGTGTTTTATACACTTATCCTCTCCCTCTCTCACACGTTCAGTACAAATTTTTCTCACGAAATAAGAAATTTACAAATGGCGTCATATGGGGCGGCGGGTAGCTCTCAGTGTTAAATCTTTTTTCCATCAATTGTTTTGCGCAAAAATGTTGTCGATTTCAATTAACTAGAATAGAAATCACTTGTTAAATATTCAAACAATAAAACTAACAAAAAACCTTTTCGAATTAAAAGTGTTAAGTGTGTGAAAATTTGCAAAAAAAAAAAGAAGATAAAATCCAACAAAAAAAAAAGTGAAATGAGTGTTTAAAGGTCATTCGGTTTTCTTTTTCTTTGTAAAGAAATTTTCACCCAAAGTTGAAATTTTTGTCGGTGTGTATTTCGTGTTTGATTTTTTGTTAAATTAAAACTAAACAAAAAGTAAGTGCAGAAAAAAATTATTATTCAACACTAATCTTAAGATTCATCCACACAAGTAATACATTTCCCCATTCAGTAGTTTTTCTCATCAAACAAGAAAAAAAAAAAATTGGGAAAAGAAAAAAAAAAGAAACCCCATAAAATGTCTATCCCTCGACGATGATGTGTGCACGGGGGAATATTCATTGAAAAAAATGTGTTTAATTGCCACTGCCTGCGCCTACGAAAGTTAAAATGCATTTATTGCAGGTACCTCATTTTGCATAAAAAAAAAAAAAACGAATCGCAGAAAAATATGTATATTCGTGCAAAAAGAGTCCACCTACACATGTTGCCTTGACATCAAAAAAAAGAAAAAAAAAACGAGATGCCTTGGATTAATTTTTCCCGTCCGTTTGTCCCGGATACTCTGTGCGGTCGGTCATATTAATTAATAATCTTAGGGCGAGTGTAGGCAAAAATGTATCAAACCAAAAAAAAAAAAGATGTCGAAAAAATCCATTTGGTGAAAATCCATTTTTGTTTGGGTGCTGCACACAGAAAAGAAAAAAAAAGAAGGGTGTAGGTAGTCGAGGTAGAGATGAGATGAAAATTTTGTCTAATGGTTAAGAAAAAGATATTTCCATTAACTGCTGCTGTTGATGATGGTTCATACTCCTCCTTCGAATCCGAGCCGTGTCGAGGGTGGTTGTGTGTGAAGAGTGGGGGTGTCTGCCCGAGGAGGGACGGTCTGTTGCATTGCTCCCTTTTTCATTGATAATGCGCACGGCAGCCGAACCTGTGTACCCCCAGATTCTGTACTTTTGTTTCGATAAAAATTTTCTTTTTTTTTTTCTTCGTCTCTGTCGTCGTTGTCGAAAAATAAATCGTCTCTGATAGTACTAATGCAAAATCGTAATGAGAACAGAGACATTTTGTTGTTTCTTGTTTATTTTTTTACTCCTCCTAAGCAGAAACATAAAAAAAGGCGTTACTTGTTGATTGGCCGAGCAGGTGGCGGAGGGGGTATTAGATTTGTGAATCTATTGTGTGTGCTGGGCCCAAGAAGAATGTCCTTTTATATTTTTTTACTACAGCTATGCGAAGGGAATGACCGGACTATAAAATTCAGTAAGCTGTGTCTTACAATGCAACTATGTAGCAAATCTTTAATTTTACGATTAAATGTGATGTTGGGGTGGGGTGATTCGAAGTTTATTTCAAAGTTATGGTGGTGTCTTTGAGTTTGAAAAAAAGGAAGAAAGTTATTGGCAGAGTTCTTTGAGTGGATTCGTGCGAGTGAGTAGTTTAAGGAGCTGGTTTAACTGAAAGATTAGTTTCGTGTGTTATCGTTTGGTGCTGTGGGTAGAAGTTTTAGTGTACACAACTTTAACGAGAATATTTGTGGCGCTTTTGATGACCAGCAGTAACATTATCATTCGTTTACTTAAGCGTTTGTATAGACGCGGCGCTTTATTGATTACTTCAGAAGTTCTAAGTAGCGTTTTTAAGACAAACTTCAAGTTTCTTTCACATGACGTTGATTTCAATGAGCTTTAGAAGGACTGGAGGCGTTTTTTTTGCCTTTAGTGCATGATAGAGTCAATATTTGTTAAAAACTTTAAGGCTTTATTATACTGATTGCTATGAGATGTTTCAAAGTCGCTAGTTTCTTTTTGTCTTGCAAATTATGTTCATAACCTCAAACCGGGTGCAGCGACTGCCTTCAATTAAAGCAAATCCAAACTTTTAAGTTAGGTTATGTGGTGCCGGCTAATCTCCAAATGTTTAACACCAACTCAGAGTTCCTATGAAAATTTGGACACCCATTTACCCGTGGTACAGACAGAAGGGCATGGATGCGATAGCGTAGTTCACAAGTTGATTTCCTTTGAGGCTTTCCGCTTCATTCAACGAGTTGAGGAAGTGGTTGACTAACGTCTTGCATCTGGTTTTGGTTAACGCGGGCCAGTCAAATATACAAACCTTTATCTCTGTCTTAAAATGTGAACTTGAATCAAATTAAAAATTGAGGAGTGTCATTGAGCCACTTGCAGACTTTCATGGGTTCGTTAAAAAATGACTAGAAAAAACTTGTGAACATACAGCTGTGGTCAAAATAATAGCAGTGCATAGGAGTAATAGTGTGAGAGAGACTTTAGAGACTTTGGGATTTTTCTTCTACTTTAGGGAAATAACTGAAAGGAGTAAAAGATTTTTCAATTACTCGAATCATTAGCATGATATTACCCAAGTTGCTAAAAGGTATCCTTCAGAAAGCAGCAGTGCTGCTTTTATTATTATTTTGACCGCAACTGTACATCGGTTAGGTGAACATAACTAGAGAAAACAATGTCCTAGAACTTAATTCATCCTCTGGGTCACAGTGCCAACGATTGAACACAATCCAATTAATGCAAACACAATAAACCTCTCGAACACCAGGTGGGCAAGCGAAATCACCCTCTCTCTGACGTCGCTTTTAATTTCTTCAAGTGGCATAGGTAAATATTGCCTCCTGATTAGAGAATCTTTTACAAAATGATAAGATTTGATTGCATGTGTGGCTGAGGTTTGGAATATTTTTTTTTTATTGATTTTATTCATTGCATGCATGAAATGACGGCACAGTTGAACTATTTTGTTGTTGAAAAAAAGTAATTTTGTTAGCTTATTCAAATATGTGACAATACTATTAGGAAGTGATTGAGAATATTAGAGCATTGCTGGTTAAATATCACCCTCGTTGTTGGTTCCAATTACTCAAGTCACCTAACTATGTGGGGGGAACACAATAATTTGTGTACCTGTAATGCTAACGTTGCCCTTGAATACAAATTTGTGTTTATTAAACAAATTTTCAAATTGCTTTATGATTGATAAACAGAGATAAGAACTTATCAGTTCTCTTTCAATCAATAAACACTGCAAGTGAATTTCGATATCGTTAAGGGTGCGATTTTGAATCAAAAGATAAGCAAACAGTTACACCTCATTGCAAAAAATCGATATACATGCGTTCCAGGAACCTGGCAGTTTTAATTGCGGTGTTTTCATTTCAATTTTTAGTTTCTTTGTTCCTGAATGAGTGATGATGTACAGTAGCTCAATGTAATAATAGAACAAGCAAAAAAAAATGGAACATACACTTTAGTTGGGCTTTGAATTATTTTCTTATTTTCATGGTGATGGTTTTTTTTTTATGAAATTTGTTATTTTAGTCAGCTAATTTATTTATTTTTATTTATTTATTTATTTGCATGGCTTACACATTAAGATACAATATCTTTTAGGTAGTGAAGCTACTAAAAATATTAAAGTTAAAAGGAAACTAGTTAACAAAATTTCATAAAAAAAGGAGAAAAAAAAAACAAGCAACTAAAAGGAAACAAAAACAAGAAAAAAAAAAATTTCAAAATATTAAGTTTAAAAGAAAAATTAAGCAAAATTTAGGCAATTAAGTGACGTTTAAGTTCTTCTTTAAATCTTGTCTTCTCTCTTACATCTCTAATTTGGCGTGGTAGGGAGTTCCAGAGTCGAGTGGCATAAACAAGGAATTGACGTTCGGAAGTCAGGCAGGTATAGCGCGGGGGCAAAAAAAATTGTGTGGATTATGGTATGAAGCAGAGACAAAGAACGAAAGATTAAAAGGCAGTTAAATGAGAGGCCACATATAAGTTTGGAGAATTGGGAAATGTGGTCACATCGTCGCCGACCATAGACGTATCGAGCCGCATTGTTGTAAGCCACGTTCAACTTACGACTACTTACGGCATCACACTTTCCAAACACTTCGCAACCGTAGGTTAGTATGGGCGTGATGAGGCTTTTCACTAACAAGGCTCGAGTGGCAAGGGGCGTAAAGTGTTGGGTCGCCCACAAAGAGCGAAGGATTCCATGGACTTTGCCGACTGAATTATTAATGTGGTTATTCCAAGTTAAAGTGGTGTTGAATGTCATACCTAGGTTCTTAGCGGTATCCACATAATCAATAATATAATAGCTAATAGTGTAAGATTTCAAACTGGAACTAAGAGTTCTGTGAAAATAAGCAGTATGTTCCAGATTTTTGCTTGTTTTGTTCAGCTATTGTAGAAATTATTTTGCTTTGTTCGGTTATTAAGAATAGTAAACATAAAACATTGTAACAGAGACTCTTTTCTTCTACACTCCTTTCAATTTGCCTTAAGTCCTTAAAGGATACCACAAGAAAAGAAAAGAAGAAAAAAAAAATCGTACAAAATATAAATCCAAACTAATAACTTTTGAAATTAATACTCAGATCACTTCACCCTCGCGTTTGTGAAAGTATATCAACTACACCTGTGCACATAACCATTGTTTGTGGAAAGTTTTGCAATGGCTTCGGAGTTTTCCTGAAATCGTTTTTCAAATGTGCTCGGTTTCACTCGGAATTGTGCTTAACACGAGACCATTCTTTTGTCGATTTTACTGGGTGCACTAAACTGAATGGTTTTTGGTCAAATTATATCGCCCACAACACAGTGCAAGCGCAAAAAGCTAGACTCTGGTCTTCCGCGGGCTGTTACGCCACCAATTCTGACGATTAAATTAATCTTTCATTTATTTATTTTTTTATTTATTGGATTAATTTACAAAATAAATATACAGATTGTCAATTTCATCATCATTAAAAAAATATATGCAATATTTTTTTTGACGGACGGCATCTGTAATATGTTTTTGCTTTCATAAACAAAGAATTTTATCAAAAAGCATTTTAAACACCTGAATGAAAAAAAAAGACCAAAATAGTTTGTTTTTAATTGGAAATAAAGTCGAGAGAGATTAATAATTGAACAAGAAATAATAAAAAAAAAAATAAATAAATATTATTCAAATTTGTGTATTTGAATAAAAAAAAATATTTTGTGGGAGTGTGGACGCCGTGGTTTGGCTGTTAGTGCATCGGAGCGTACCCGAGTTCCAATCAGGTCCGGAAAAAAAAAAACCGCAAACAATTATTACGGTCTCACCTCCAGCAAACAACTGACAATCCTCCTGGAGTACTTCTGCCATAGAAAGCTTTCTTAATTCGCCTTTCGGAACCGGCATTAAATAGTAGGTGCCCTCTACACGTGTCAAATTATAATGCGCACAGTGGATTCGCGCGAAAAAGCTGGGATCTGGCCCTCAACAGGCTGTACCGCCATCCAATTCTTATGAATATTTTGTGGGATATCCCTTATTGATGATAACAGATAAGCAACGCTTTGGTAAACTGGTAAACTTAAAAAAATGTTTTACTCCACATCAGCCCACAAATGGGATCGAGATTTGGATTCTACGCTCTCAAACGCAAAACACTTACACTTTCTTCTTCAAATAATCTTTTCACAAGACGTGAAGTATGTTTTCGATTGTTTCTCTTGCTCAAATTGTTAGCTCAAATGCGGTTCCATAACATCAGCCAACATATTTTTATAAACGTTCTGATCCCCCGTTCTTCTTTTGCGGGCGCTGAAGGCTGTTAGTCCCGGTGTGGACCTGGACCTTAGCCATATCCTTCGCCATCTAACACGATCTTGGGCTATGCGCCTCCAATTTCATACACGCAGCTGATTGAGGTTGATACTGATCCATTCGTTCGCTTATGCATACAATTGGAACAACACTGTTCAACAACACATAACATTTCCACGGCCATGCTTGATGGTCTTTATTATGCACTTCTTATATAGTTGTTTGAATGCACGCCATCCCGTTTTTTTGTCAATTTCAGCACGTTTAATTTTTTTTAAAACATGCGGCTTCATGCAGGCAGATGCACTCCCGTTAACCTCCTTCACAGACATTACCTAGAGGCAGAAAATATCGCTATCAGCTCACCCAAAAGTATCCTAAGACTCATATCGAACTCAGGCTTTTTGCGTGAGCTCTAAGTGGGGGAAATCACAATAGGCCCACTCGCGGGTGCAGTGACACAGGTGACACTTTTCTACGCCCTGCCCCCTAATTCTAACTCTAACCTCCTTCAACTAATCCCTTCCTATTGGTTCTGGGTGTTATTGGACTACTTAATTCGGTTGCCACAACTGAGTGAATGTCCTTCCTGGTCAGAAATCGATTCGCTTAACTTAGCCGACAAATCAATTCCTGTGTTCTTACTCACTTTGGTTTTTCTTTTGAGATTTTTCATTCTATTTGTTTTCGTGTAGATCTTAATTGCACCGTAGACCATCATATTGGAGCAGCAACAGAATCCAAGGAAGACCTTTATTGACAGTATTCTTGGCTTATGAACTTCCTCAATTCTGGTGCGCAGCTCTTACTTTTTCCCATTTTGTCAGATAATATTACCGGGACATGAGGGAAATAAAACAGTCGTCGCGCTAGCAATCTGCTGGAGTTCGCGCATACTGGGACTCCAATCAAACACTTTTTCAGTAATTCCATGCCAAACTCTTCAAAGAGGTTGGTGTTGCACTTCCTGTCGCTTCATGAAGATCTTTTGATCGGAATATAACCGGAGAAGGTCGGAAAAAAAAATGAAGCTACCTAGGATGAATTGCAGCATAAAAATATAAAAACACAAATAAATAATAATAAAAATAATGGGCGGTGTAACAGCTCGTTGAGGAGCAGAGCCTAGCTTTTCACGACTCCAATGTGTTGTGCGCGATATAATTTGGTAAAGAACAAATACACTGCTAAAAGTTTACCGGGAAATTGGACCACATTTTCAATGTTTCTAGTTATTTCCGAAAGACTTGTAACCAAAAACACACAAACACCACTTTGTTTTACGAAATGATCTTCAGTAGATACATTTCAGTGACCAAAACAATATGTAGGTAGGAATGGCTGGTTGGGGCAACAGATGTCCACAGCTACACTTAGGCCAAAAAATCAAGCTTCAATTTCAGTTGCCAATAATAGTGAATTGTATTAGGCGGCATAACAGCCCGTTGAGAGCCAGAGCCTAGCTTTTTCGCTGGTGGTGAATTACCGATTCGTTAATCTTGTGTATAATATGTGGGAAACAGATAAAAAAAAATGTATTCATTATTTTGCTTGTTTTTATATATTTAGTTTTTCACCACTGTATCTGATTAACCCCCAGCATAACATAACCAATGTGCACCATGAATTGCTGGGCTTTCTTAGCTCCTTCATTGCAATACTGCAGTTAAAATTGTGTAGCATCTGGTCGATGATAAACTGTCTTCTTTGAATACCCATCTACTTTTTTATTGAAATCGTTCTCATATAAACTTTATTTCAAATTGTTATTATAATTTTGATCGCCTGATTGAATGTTTTGAGAACTATCTAATGAATTGACGGTAGCATTTCTGCACTTAAAGAATATTTAATGGTTGTCCGGTTTTTTAGTTTGTCGTAAACTTGTGTGTCATGTTTTTTTTTAGTGCGAAATAACGCTTTTTTAATTAATTAGTCGTACGCCTTGTCTGTATGTGGAGATAAGTGCGCTCTCTGAAATGACAGTCTACTTATTTTTGTCAATTAAAAAGTTAAGTAAAAAATTCCCATCTGCTGCAGTTCGCTACTATGTTTTGTAATCAATTTATCCTACTTTCATGTACCAGTAGTTGTGAATAATGTAATAAAAAAAAGAAACCTAGTTTTCTGTGTAGAAAAAATGATTGAGGAAAAAATAAACAACCAGATAAAAATTTATTGTGAACGTAATAGGCAGACTGCCTTATTCCACCTTCCCAAACAGTGAATACAATATTTTCCTCATCGAAATCATCATTTCATTCAACTAAACCAAAAGATCATCATTCATTTCTTTCTTTGTCACTTGTGTTAGTCATTCCCACAGCTAATGGTGTGTTCCTCTTCCTCTCATCTGTTTAGTCTCTATGTCTACGTACTAACAAAAAAAAAATATATATCTATTCATCGTTCGATACATTAATTCAAAACTGCTCCACTAATAATATTTATGGCTTAAATCTTATGTGTACATATGATGAGAAAAAAAGGAATTGATAATAAATTTAAATTTTGTTCACCGCCTATAGGTTAGTCGAATCGATAATCGAATTCAATAATCGACAGCTAATTCGATGGAAGCCACTGTCGTCAATTAATGGGGGATGACTATATAAGACAAACAATTAGGCACAATTGTACACGCAATTGCTTTCAAAATTCGCCACCCAAGAACACTCAGTACGCCCGCTTTGGGGGGCAATTTCTGGTCCCCAATTTAAAAGTACAATATCCAATTGTCCGTATCATAATTGATTGGCAATGTGGCAACATGGGGGAAGCAGCCGAGAATCCAAAGTAAGTGATATATTATGATAAGAACAGATTTTGTGGAAATGTCCGTAAACTAAAAAAAAAAAAAAAGAAATTAGTTAGTGATATGTGTAATTGGGAAGATGAGATGAGAGTATCCTTCAGTTTGATGATGTCTGTTTCCAACCTTTTGTAAATGTATGCTTATCTCGCTGCAAATACAAAAACTTTTTTTTTTTTATTGTCTCTTCCCTTCGTTTCAATAGGTCTGTAAACACATTAAACTAGCCATGAGTTGTCCCCTCATTCACAGTTGTTTAGTGGTCGTATTCGCAATTGAAATTCCACTCAACAACTACTATGTAACACGATGAATTGATCTGAAGTGATGTGCGACGAGAGAATATCGAGTTCTATGAAGGAGACGAATATACTGAACGAACCTGTGCAGTAGTCGCACTCAATTGTATTTTAGGATCACTTGCGACTCAGCGATTTCTTAAATTTCTTTCTATATATCGTTTTTCTGTTCATACCTAAAGTCGATTGGCATTTTAGATTTCATCAACGTCCATGTGCTTTGTGTAGGCGTGCTATGAGCTTCGTCTTTTGCTTATTAATATCACTTCTCAGAGCGCTTGAGATAATTTAATTGTTGAGCGGAAGCGAGTCAGTATTTACTTCAGAGAATGATGCTTAAAAATCACACTAGAGATGGTTTCAAATTTTATAAAACCAGTTTTGACTTATCTGATGATGAGTTTTTGTTGTTTATTGATTTCGTTTTTTGTGTAAATTACAATCAGAGCTTAAATGACTAAGCAATGGCGTCAGGGCTGTTGCGTAAAATGTTTTTTCGTCTAAATTTTTTTTACGTTGGTTTTTTGATTTTCCATGACACTTTGTATACGAACTTTGTTATTGTGTCTCTGATTGCATGTTAATATTTTTTGGTTGACAGAAATATTTTTATATGATGCAAAAGATGTTGATTAAAATGGCAGCCAAATCTTAATCTAGTCAGTCAGTAAACCAAAACCTTACGTTGCGTCGTTAATTAGGACCAGAAAAACACAGATAGAAACGACGTAAGCCGAATTAACGCTGTTCAAGTATTTTAATTCTATTACTCCGATGTATTGTAATTTTGTGAACGGCGTAAATTAAAATAAATCCGACAGTTTCGAAACCACTCTAATTTCTAAACGACGCACATCGGAACGAAGCAATACCTGGCAGCAATGATTTCAAAACTTCAGTTTAGCTATACTGAAAATGTATAGTGTCCGTAAAGAGAAGGTATTTCGTTATATCATTTTTAACTTCTTTTCTTTAACTATTTTTCGATTACGAGTAGTCTCTTTGTGATTTTATATGGTGCAGAACTTTTAGTACTTTTTTTCAGTAAAAATTTACAAATAAAGAGACGTACCTTCAACCAAACAAAATAGTAATTTATTAATGCAAACTAAGTAATTATTTAACAAAAATAGAAACTAGAAAACAATTTGCTCTATAACGCCCAATTGCTTTGACTCAGTTATGCACAACGCAGGGGTGAAAACAGTGAAAAGAATATTGTTTAGTCATAAGTCCAAAATCAATTGCTTTCCTTATTTGCATTTTACGTCTTGGCTAACTTTCACACAGTCGATGATAATAAATTCTAAAATTAGCCATTGTTTTTAGCAGCTCTCAAAAAAATCGGCTAAAGAAGATGGCAGTGAATCATATTCGTTGGAAAGAACAATTTAAAATATAAAATCCGGATTATAAGGCATATCACAGGTGCAGGGTTTGGTTCAAATACAACGATTTTATGTCTTAGACTGGCTAGGACAAAGTCCAGATCGTAATCCCAATTATAATTTGTAGGTTAACTTGAAAACTGTTAAAGAAAACAATTTTCTAGAAGAAAGAAGGAGGACTGAGGCTTAGCAACACTTACACAAAAAATAAATAACAGTTAAAAAAAACAAAAAAATACGTCTTAATAATGCACCTAAATGTATCACTTCCTTTATGTCCAATGAAAAAGTGTAGAGCACTGTGTTCCATATTGAGAATTAAAAGTACAAACAACTAAAATGTGCTCCACGCTTCTTGATTTAGTCATTGGACATAAAAGAACTGATTTTAGCTTGATCGGAGAGTGGGAAGCAGGTCAAATTTAACTTCAAAGATTTGTTTACACATTTTGTGACACGACGAGTTAATAAAGCCTTTAAGAAAGGCAAAAGTTCTTCGGAAAAGACGTGAAAATATTTTTTTTCTTTACTTTTCACCCGTGCGAAAAACTGTTTTCAAAATGAGTCAAAATTTTAATTTTAAATAAACTTTTTCCTAATTTTTGTTCGTCTTATTCTATCTGGTCCAGAGTGGAGCAGGACCAAGCATAGCAAACCTCTCTAGCCAGCTGCTTTCAGTGCCGCACCCCAAGTCTGTTAAGGTCAGTTTCAACTTGAGTGCAGCGCCATTTGTTCTTCGGTTTTTTTGTGCCGCGCCGGCCCTCTGGATTGGATTCAAAGATTATTCGAACCGGAGCGTTGGTGTCCATTCGCTCCGCATGACTTAGTCATCTCAGACGTTAGGCTTTTATCCTTCTAACCAGATCAGCGCTACTAAACAGCGTACAACTCGTGCTTAAATCGTCTGCTTCACTTCCATGCAGACGGGACCATAGATCACTCGAGAATTTTCCTATCGAAACATCTCAGAGCATTCCACCCGCTTTTGTGATTTTTTTTTTTTTTATTTTTTTTATGGTTTGCGCCAATGGATGTGGAATCTTCGTAAGATACTGGCAACCCGTGTTACCAGCATGCACGATTCGCGGGATGTCTCCTCGCGCCTACGTACTAAACCACACCCCTGCACTCGTCAACCACTCTCCCCGCGGGACTGCCGTTAGGTATTACTTCGCGGGGCTGGTCAGCTATTAGGCTCGGTCTGCCGCCTCTTGGGCTTTTCTCAGGGCTTCTGCTCTTCTCAGAGCGACCTGCACCCTCACGATGAAAGAGCTGATCTCTCTCCACTCGCCGTCTGATCTAGTCATTTGGCTAACTAGATTTTCCGAGCTTAGCATGTTGACCCTCTCTTCTCTAAATCGTACGCAGTGGAATACTGCGTGTTCCGCGTCCTCCTCTTCATCTGGGCATACCGGGCACAGGGGCGAGCTATCGTGGCCAAATCTGTAGAGGTATTTCCGATAGCCGCCGTGACCAGACAAGAGCTGCGTGAGCTGGAAGTTACAGCTCCCTCTTGCTCTCTCTATCCATGCCGCGATTGTAGGGATTAGTCTGTAGGTCCACCTACCTTTGGTGGATGCGTCCCACCTGGCTTGCCACAGGGCCAGTGATGCCTCCCTCTCTTCTCTCTTGACCCTCGTTACGCTAATGCCGGTTATGCGCCGCCTAAAGTACACCCTCTGGCTCTCGTGTGCGAGGATGTCGATAGGAACCATTCCGGCTAGCACACAGGCCGCCTCGTCGGAGATAGTTCGGAAGCCGCTGATTGCTCTGATTGCGCAGAGCCTGTACGGCGCCGATAGCTTCCTCCTAAGATGTTTAGTTGCCAGTGCGCCGGCCCATACCGGGGCAGCGTAAAGGAGGACTGAGCTAACCACTCTAGATAGCAGGACTCTGCGAGCATAGCCAGGACCGCCGATGTTCGGAAGCATTCGGGAGAGTGCTGCTTGCATCAGCGATGCTTTCCTGCTGGCGTACTCGATGTGCACCCGCTTTTGTGAGGGTTCATGTTTCTGGGTCATATAACACGACCGCCAAATAATTATTCAGGTTGTAAGGACAGGCGGTTTTTTTGACGCAGCGTCATCGCTTGAGTGTCTTACAATACTCACAAATCAATTAATCGTCATCGCACGCTTGTGTGTACCGGTGAATTGATTTGTGCGTATCGAATGACGCTTAAGCGTTCTTGGCGGGGCTAAAAAATCGCTTGTGTACGCCGGCGCCGGGTCTAAATTATGAAATATGTATTTTAATTTTTGGTACGATTTTTGTTTTTAATTTTTTTCTGATAAACTGATTTTTTCGCACGCAGTTTTGCACCTGACTGTAGATGTGTTCCTTAAAAACCTATTGTTTAAAATACTTTAACCATGGTCATGATATTTTTATTAAGAATGAAAAAATTGAATGCCACGCCATTTACGAACACACTTAGTGCCGATCACCGGTGACCCCCATGGCATTCAACGTGTTAAAGGTGTCTCCGTCATTGCTTCAAAATTGACGAAACTATACACATGTGTACCCTTTCTTCAAAAACTTTCCATTAGATGTATAATTTCATGATTTGTGAACAAAACTAAGTTGAACGACATAATGAAAAAACCTTTTAACCACAAATTTATTACTATACCATTATTTAATCGCAAAAGTTGAATAATCCTGTCAACAAATAAAAGCTTGGGTGGTTATTTGCTTTTTTTTTTTTTTTTTAAGATTTACGATATAAAATATCATCCCAGTTACATGGGGCAATTATTTTTCGTTAAGATGTCTTTAGGGATGTCTCCATAACAGAAATATATCCTTTTCTATTTCTGTCATATGAATTTGTTGCTCTTGCTGTGCTCCCCACAGCTCACCCACTATGTAACCTTTTCTGCATTTATTATAATTTGGTTTTAAGTTTCTGTGGTTGAAGTCAATGTGCTAAATTGCAAAAATTAGTGGAGATATACAATTTAATGTTTTCTGCAATTTAATTTAGTTTGAAATGGTGGCATGTTGTGTTAACTTGCAACAACTTAAGAACAGATTTTCTTACAAAACAAAACCTGATGTAAAAAAATACACTGCAAGTGACTAACCTATCCGGCACAATGTAATGGAGTTGTGTATTGTTTGTAAAAAGGATACATTGTACATTTAGACATGAGCATGTAGTTAAAGCTAAGTGTGAGAAGGTGCTACTTTAATCCTTTTCCCGTCTTTCCTTTTCACTTATGTGCATGCTTGTGTACACTTTTAGTCTCTTCTTTCCGTTTATGTTCTTAGTCTTGAGTTTATTTTTTAGTTTTTTGTCAAAAAGGTTGCAGATAACTCATAGCGAGCTTATTTTTTTTTACTCCACTCCCTGATTGAGGTAGAAAAGTAAGTAATTTTAATTTTTTCCTGAATACCTGCCACAAGCATGTAAATTTATTTCAAATTTCTGTGTACAATAAACACGCCCTATTGAAAAATATACTTAAATTTTGATTTGACTTGATTGAAATAGAGAAAACAAAAACAACATTCCACTTAGAACAGTTACAAAAAAATGTTGTTATAAGGTTGATTCAGTTTATCCGCTGCAAACAGTTTCAATCATGTTGTTTTGTTTCTATAGTTAAGTAATTGCATTAGTGAACATGGACAAGGCAACATTTTTATCTTGCTCTCTTGTGTTGTTTCCTCTCTAGCAACCATTCAACCCCTGTGTTTAAATGGGTAGATGGATGCATGCAAGCTAAATTCACTGTCCACGTTTGAGAGCGATTTAATTAAATTGAATGAAATCCCTCATTAAGCGTTTTCGTAATTTTTAAATAAGTTTCCGTTTTACTCGTGTACCAAGTGTATTCTTTTCTCTTTTTTTCCGTTTTGTTCGTGGGTTGACGAATAAGATGATGTCACTCTAAACATTTACTTGCATGCATTTTTAATTTTTAAATATATATTTTATTTTTTATTTTGAAAGGAGCTATCATTTCTCTTTTTCCAAGTGGCTATCAACCAAGATGCCTTCTTGTGCTTATAGCATAACATTAAACGTAACACAAGCGAGTGAAGTAATTGTGAATCATAATATGGGCTTAAAAAAGCATTTTACTGTTATTAGATTTTCTGTTTCAAGTTGGCGGAAGTTATATTAAAATTTAATAACTTGTAAAATAAAGTTTTAAATTAATAATAAATGGGGTTGAACATCAAACCTTGATAGTGCAACTCTTTGATGTCGGTAGTCAGCGTTACGCTATTTATCAGGATGTGTGTGGTGGTGAGTCTTAGGCAGCCCCATTGGAACTATTTTTCTAGGATAACATCTCACTATAATTCGCTGCACTTTACCACACTAAACTTTTACTATCTCGCGACAAAAACACAACTGGGGATGGACCTTTAAACGATGAAGAAGGATCAAATGCAGAAAATAAATTATTTATCATTTTTAGCGTTTCGTTCTAAAGTGTAGAAGAAATCCCTTTAGGTTCACTTCGGTGTTCGTCTGTTTGTCCGTCGTCTTTATATATTTACCGATAACTTCTAAGACGTTTATAGGGTAAAGGCCCTTCTATCCGGACACACCTTTATTTAAATCAGAATAAAGGAAAATATGCTGAGAAAACAGCGAAGGTGATATAAACGACCATGCGTATTGAAAACATACATTTAAAATCTTGAGTCAATCAACAAAATATTCTGAGTTAGGAGTTTACTGTCACACGTTTACGCGTGCCGTCCGGATTCTAGTTCCTGTCCGGATACTAGTGTCACTACCCTAGTTAAGCGATGAAATTTAGAATGATGGTGTAGATATCTGAGCAACCAAAAAATAAGTGATTTTTCAATTTATTGAGCTTACAAAAATACGAAGAATACTTTTATATTATTAGTTGATTATTTTTTTTGTTCATTCTGCGTTCTTTTTTTTTTATTCCGCGACGAACCTAATTATCTAAAAAAATACAAAAATATCCGGTTCTCAATTTCATCGCAGTTTTTTTGCGATTTCCTTTTTCCTCTCTTTATCTCTTCTTTTTTGATGGGACTCCACGCCGAATTACATGCCAGCGTGTCGCACCAAATAACACAGTTTTAATGTAAGGAGACGTCTTTACTTCGCATCCGGGTGTTGCCAAGAACTAATGGTTTCTAACGCACATTTTTATTTTATTTTATTCTTGCTTTATTCAACATTACATATTATTAACTTGAGCCATTACCTGCGGGTATACATAGGTTTCCTCTGTTGTTCAAAGTAATGAGAACATCTGTCTTTGATATCCGGACATTGTCCAAATCCTCCTGTGTCTGCATGTTTTCCAATGACTGTAAAAATAACAATGGCATTGATGATTGATTTTTCGTTTTAATATGTCAGGGCCAAGTAGAGTCAACCTTTAGAGCATACAACATGCTAGTCCTTTGTTTTTTGTGAAGTGTACTCTTGTCCTTTGTGACGTAAATTCTTTGCTTCCACAACGTTGTCTTATTCATCGTGGATGGAATACGATTTTTAAAGCTTCCGACAGCATTGGTTGTTTGATAACCATTTTGCAAGGGCAACATTTTATCGTGTAGTAAAGAACGTTTACTGTTGATAATCTACTTACAGTGGCTCACCCGACCTACATTTACAACTTTAAGAGAGTATCGCTCTCAAACGAAAAAGGCTTTGAAAAAGAAGACAATTCAGAAACATTGATTAAATGTTAAGCTTAAAGAAAACAGCTTCATTTATTATTTTTTATTGAACTTAAATTTATAAAAAAGAAGTTAACCACAAAAAAAAAAAAAAAAATAGAAAATTAAATGTCACAGCTTCTTTGACCCACTTCTAAAATAAACGAAATAAAAAAGATTAACAAATATTTTTGATGATACAGTATTTATCGTATAATGGCACACGCACATGGCCATAAAATTTCGCTGCGGGTTTTTAATTAGATTTCTATTAAACGCGGACCCTTGGACGGCCTTCGTAAATTTCAACTGAATATAATTTGTTACTATTACAAGGGGTTTTGCTATTAAGAGGGCTACTTATATCCCCCTCCTATAATTCTAAAACAATTTTAGCTCGGTTGGGGCATAATTCCATTACCTTTTTTGGCCTTTACACAGAGTATTCATGCCCATTCTTCAATTAAGCAGCTTTCAGACGATTTTTATTGAAAATCTTGAGTTTGCGAATAATTGCGTCCAAAATGGACCACCGATTTTTAATTATATTAAGATCTGACGCGTGGCGTTACATACCGTGTCACCAGAGAAATCTAGACAAAGCTATATCCTATACGCTCACTTAGTCTCCTGAGACTCAATAGAATCCAAGTTAGGAACTTTATCAGTGTCATAACCGGGCACTCTACAAGCCATCCGACTGGGCCAACGATTTCTGTAGAAGCTGTAGAGGCGAAGAAGAGGAAGAAACCTCGTTCGAACATCGAAACGTCTCGCAAATAGCAGAAAGAGGCATTTTGTCCGTCATTTTCTCGATAATCTTGGTGAATTGGCTGCATGAGCCGAATCATCATCACATCAATAGTTTCAACTGGTTTCTGGAATAGTGGGATGTTTGCATCCGCTTCACGTGGTGTCACAATGGGCCTCATCTGGCGAAAAAGAGGAAGAAACCTCGTTCGAACCTCGAAACGTCTCACGAACCGCAGAAAGAGGCATCTTGGTCAGTGCTTTCTCGATAATCTCGGTGAACTGGCTGATATCAGCATGAGCCGAATCCTCAGCTATATCAATAGTTCCAACTACTTTCTGGAGTTGTGGAATGTTTGCATGCATCCGCTTCATATGGTGTCACAATGGGCCTCATCTGGCCTAAGTGCTTGGTTGCCCTGCGCAGCTACTACACAAGCTAACCTCATCATCACCATCATCTTCTTGACCGCGTGATCCACTAACGGGGTCGCGGGCACAACCTAACCTAAGATTTGAAAATTGTGCCAGCGAAGTCAGAACGTGGAGACAAATGTGAATAAACCAAATTTGGACAAAATCCGAGGTATTTTTCGGGTTAAGTTCTTTATGATCCCGAAAAGCGTCTTCTATTCCCAATCGCCTTGAATTCTGGAACAATGTGTCCTTTAGTATACTAAGATAGAATATTGTACGTATGCTCAAAAAATTGTAACTTTCCGACTCTCGCTGTTAACATACGGACCCACAGAAAAATCTCATGCGTGACTTCTAGTTCTTATTTTTTTTTCCTATAGCTCTATATTTGATATGAGGAAGGATTTGTTAAAGCCCAGTAAAAAAACAGCCACTTTAGAGTGGAAAACAAAACCATTTTTATTTAACAATACCTTCCTCCATCGTTCCGTCTAAATTTCTGACCAAAAAAGTAAAGTTCTTACAAATACAGCAAAACTCACTGACAACATAAAATACATCGACTGCTGAGTTATAAACTCATGCGGTTCGATACAGGATTCAAGAATATCGGAGCGAGTCAATTCGGTAGGTGGCTTTAAATTTAATATTTTAGAAACGTCATGTATCTTCTCCGCCACGGTTGTCTAATCATTGACGTTTTATAGCCTTGTTAATGACTCCTCTCGTGATTTGGATCGTGGTAAGATTCAGCCAGTCCGGTAGGTTAGATGTCTCCAATAGTTTCTGCCGTTCCACCATTCTTTTTCCCTCTATCTTTCCTTGCAGGAACCTCATGTATAGAGCAATCTAATTACAGAGCTGCAGGACAAACACTAAAAACGAACAGTGAAGCATGAGAATTTTCATGTCATGGTATGGCCCTGTATGACAGCAGTGGGAGTCAGAAAGTCCAATTTTTTTGACAACATTTTACATTTTTCCACAAATCTTTTTGTGTTTTTACTTTTTCCATAACATTTTCCGTTTAAGAGCCATTCTCATTTGTATCTGTAAATGTGAGTTTGGTCACTTTATATCATGTAACCAGAATAGTGACAAGACTGCTCCCCTAAAGGTTCATGGTTCCATTATGATGATCCCCACATACCACCACCAAATACATTACTTTGTTTTTAAACAGTTGCAATTTTCATCCGTACCTTCAAAAAAAATGTTTGGAATTATCCACAATGGTGCGCAATTCAGGTTAAAACCGAAATTTTATAAAGTTTCCATTGAAACTGCAGCGTGAGTGCATATTAGTGGGGATTTGCTCTCTCTAGTTAGGAACAATGTGATTAGATTAATTGTAACTCCGCAATTTAAGTTGGTTTATATTTTCTACTAAAAAACGAAACGAACTGCAGATGCAGCCATTACACGCATTAAGAGATGCGATTAGGATTTGTGGAGTTTTTTTTTTCGTTAAAATATCCTTAAAAGAAAAATAAATTAATTTCACCAATTTTACTTTTACAGATTAACAAATTTGCGATGAAGCAAATCAACGTAAGCGTGGTTGGCCTCTCCGGTAATGAAAAAGAAAAGGGACAGATGGGCGTAGGAAAATCCTGCCTATGCAATCGATTCATACGCCCAATGACAGATGATTACTTTATCGATCACATATCTGTGTTGAGTCAGGTAATTTCCCAAACCACAACATTTTGCATTGCAATTGCAGTAGTTTTATTTATTTTTGTGTTGTTGTACTTACAGTCAGATTTTAGTGGACGCATAGTAAACAACGATCATTTCCTGTACTGGGGTGAAGTTAAAAAGACCACAGACGAAGGAGTCGAGTACAACTTTAATGTTGTAGAGCAAACGGAGTTTATCGATGATGCTACATTCCAACCATTTAAAGTGGGAAAAATGGAACCGTATTATAAGCGTTGCACCGCAACCAAAGTAGCATCTGCCGAGAAGCTTATGTACGTCTGTAAGAATCAGTTGGGAATTGAGAAGGAGTACGAGCAGAAAGTACTGCCCGATGGACGGCTTACAATCGATGGATTTATAGTTGTGTTCGATGTAAGTCCTGTTCCGAATCGGTCATTGGAGAAGCAAGTAGAATTTGTGCATAATATTTTGATGAATCTGCTAAAAACCAAAAAGCCCATACTTCTGGTTACGACGAAAAATGATGATGCCAGTGAGGCTTATATCCGAGAGGCGGAGAAGATTTGTCAGCGTAAAGAATACAAAGGTGCCATTCAACTGGTAGAGACGTCAGCACACGAGTCAATTAATATCGATATGGCGTTTATACTGTTGGCTCAAATTATTGATAAGACTAAAAACCGTACAAAGATAACAACTTATGCCGAAGCAGCGAGAACACGTAAAGAATTATTGGACACCAGGACAGAGGCGGTCGCTAAGCTAATTCGAAATCAAATCACCGACTATCACACTCTATGGTCACATGGATCAAAACAGCTCGCACAGCATAGGGAGTGGAATGAATTTTTGGATTTATTTGGCCAGGAGGCAGGACAGAGAATCTTCCGGAGACACATGAAGAAGCTACGAGATGATCATTTGAATAAACGTCTTCAGCAGTACATGAATAGTTTTGCTGGTGCTCTGCAAGATATTATTCCAGACATTAATACGTTCAACATTGAGGCCGATGAGGATTGGAATTCGGTGAGGAACTACATTCGTAATCATGTGGAGTTCGATCAATATTTCTTCGATTGCCAACGTGCACCGTGGACTGATTTGAGTGACGTGAGTGATATTGAAGATGAGGCAAGAATACCGTTTGATATTTTGGACACACCCGAGGCGGAGACTGTATTCAAGAATCACTTGAATGCACTGCAGCAAGAGCAGAAGAAGTTAGAGTAAGACATCACAACTTTTCTTTAGTTATTTGCTAGTGCTTTCGATTTTAGTTTAAAATAACCTTCATCTTTTTTATTAGCATGCTTAGCATTTTATAAGAGGCTATTGACTGTCGAGTCAATGATGGTGGATGAGAGAGGGTGTGAAATGTTTGTTATGAGTTTCACTCCGCTAATGCAAACAAACAAATATTCGGGTTTGAATCACTTTTAGATATACAATTCTATAGAAAAAAATTCGGGAAGTTTAATATTTTAATGGTTTATGATTGTCTTCGTCGAACTGTAACGCTTTCGTTTCCGTCGTTTAAACATTCTGGATCATCAGCATTTTTTGGGTCTCTGTATCTCTGAGTTGACGTAGAAGTTCCGATGATGCGACCATAAACCTCGGTTATTAAGTTGAAATGGCTGACCGTGCGTTTACTTTGCGAAATCGTTTCAAGCGAAAAATATGTTTAATTTGCAGGAAGCCGTAACAACTATTTTTCAGTATCGTCAACAGCATTCGCAGGATTTTATGAATGGGTACAGATCAGAGTTGTAAAAAAATGCACCCATTTGGGAATGCATTTTTAGAAATTGAAGAAAATAAAGCGAGATTAAGAGAAAATTAAGTCATAATTCTTTTGAAGTCATTGATTGGTGCATTCAATGTTTAGCAATCAGGGAATTAAAATCACTTTTGGAAGTCAATTGAATTCACTTAATTTCGCTTGAAGTGATTCACTTTATAAAAATGAAATCAGTGATTTTAATTTCAAATCAATTGAAGTCAAAGATTTTAACACTAAATTTGTATATCAGTTGAACACTTAATTTTTATATCAGTTGAAGTCTGTCATTTCAACAGAAGTAATTTAAATTCCTCTGAAGTCAGTGTATTCTCATTGCAACACTATTTGGTTATAATACAAAAAGATGTAGAAAAATGACCATGAGCAAGACTTCTCATTTATGATTACAGTGTTTATATGCTTTAAATTTTTTTTGTTTAAGTAATTACAGTTAACGCTCGATAATTAAAACCTCTATAATTCGAAACGTCTCTAAACAGAAGCATTCTCACAATCCACTGAAAAAAGCCTGTAAATCGAAAGAAACCTATGCAATTTGTCTCAATTAATTGTTAATTCGAATTGATTTTTGTGCAAAACAACATCATCATTAGTGGCGTAACAGCCCACGAAGAGCCAGAGCCTAGCTTTTCGCGCTTCCAGTGTGTTGTGCGCGTTATAATTTATAATTTTTTTGACACCTACAGTTTATTGCCGGTTCAACATTAGCATGTTGAATGATTGGCATCATGGAAACATTGAATCCTCTGCAAATTGTGAAGATTTGATAGAAATTAAGAGCGCAAATGGGAAGCCTAAGGTTCTTTCGCTTTGGCTTTCTAGCTAATTTATAATTTCAATTGTAAATTATGCTTTTATAAATAAATAAAAGCACAAATGAGAGTAAAGATGAAATTGCACCAGCCTCCGTTTTATCGAAACCGAAAAATGGAAAAAAGAAAAATGAAACTAGTAACCTCGTTATGTTTTCTCACTCTTTTTAACTGTTCAAATTTTTATGTTTTAATAATAAAAAATACCCCTATATTTAAAACAAGCTAAATAAAAGGTGCAATATTAAAAAATTCAAGAAAATACAAGGTGAGCCTCTCAATGTGCCATGCTTTTCTCTTGCTAATTTCTTCCGGCCGTATATCCTTATTTTTGTCTTATCTGTGAAAGTTGCTGGCTTTTTTTTATCCTTGCTACCGATATGTCGCCTATTTTTCAAATATTGGCGGTTTGTCTGGTTTGCCTGTTGCCTTTAACCTTTACTTAAACGACTCATTATATACAAATAATATAGGGAACACTGCCTATCAGACCGAAATTATTAAACTAAGTGATGGCTTTGAATTACGTAGCACGAATATATAGTGACGATTTCAATGGTGCAAAACTGTAACAAAGAAGTTATTAAGGTTTTATAGGTGTCATTTTTGAAATATTGGGTGGAAACACAAACCAATGAGATTGGGATAGTTGTTATAAGAAACAAAAAATAATAATTTCTTTGAAAAATTGTGGCTACGAAGGAGTATTTCATTTAAAATGGGAAGATTGTTACACTTTTGTTCTTCAGTGATATACAATTTCAAACCTTTCATTTTCTTACTAAACAAGAATGTGTTCAATAATAACGATTTCCTTTGGTTTTAATGAAGTTTTTTTTTTATAACGATGAAAAGTAACGACAATCCTCCATAGAAACAGCCATTTTAACCATAAATAGGTTTTCGTTCCAAGAATTATAATTTTATTTACACAAATATGTGCCAGTAAGTGCAACAACTTCGTTTATTGTAACCGCCTTAATTTCTATTAGTTGCGTAAATCGAGTCTGTACTGTAACTTTTTTGAGAGAATTCACTGTAATTCTTTTACACCTCTCGTACAGATTGAAGTAAATTCAGCTATCGGGTGGAGAAGGCTGAAAAACTTTTCATTTTCTTTTGATTAGAACAATAAATAACACAGCACCACAACTAGATAAATGACCCTCTTCTCTTTAGCTAAAGGAAAAGCAATTGTATTATGAAGCAGTTCATTGTCTAATAAAACACATACTACGTGGATCTCAATACAATTAATTGAGCAAAGAAAAAAAAAAATTGGTTTTCTTCGCCGCAAATCGAGTGTAAAATTGTATATTTTTCTGTGGTCTCGCTTTGTATCGTGAAATCAATCATAAACCCTCTTTTGATAGACAAAACGCTCGACTACATTTTACAATTAATTCGATTTTAATTTAGTCCGATTGGGAGGTATTAATTTGGTTCGTTAGACTTCCATACTTTCTTTTTAATTAGTTATCCTTAATTAAAACACAATCAATACTAATAATATTCATTGCATAAACTTAGACATCCGCTAAGTTAAGATAATCTCATATGCCTGAGCATACTTGCATACTTAACATAATCAGCATACATACGTTTGTGCATTCTCCAGTAGTTAATTTAACGATCAATTAGATTTTTTTTTTGGCTTTCCTTGGTTGCATCTTCATAATTTAGTTTTATTTTTTTGTTTTGGTACGATTAACTAACGCATTTGAATACATTTACTTTGTTTCGCTTTCCAAGGATGCCAAAAAGGTAGAAATTAAATTACGATCAAAACTGCTTTATAAGATTAAATTTATATAATTATTTTATTAAATTATTTTTCAGATGGAAGAAACAATTTAAGAAACTCTTAGAGGAGACTGGTTACGTAACACCGGGTAAACAACTTTCTGAAGTTCGTGTACTCTTTATGGGTCGAGAGTGTTTCGAGGCATTGTCTGAACACGATTGTCAACTAATCTATGATAATCATCAACGAGAACTTATTGAGAAGGCGAAGCACAATTTTTTGGAACTACTTTTAGAGCATGCCGATTTATTTCAGCACTTTAAGAATATTGAACCAACTGGAACAATTACTCAAGAGGATGTTAAAGAGATTACTGAAGTATTACAAGATGATTTAAGGTATGAATGTGTAAACAAGGTTTTGGGTTTTGAAAAATATGTAACCGGCGTTTGTTTTTCGTAGGTATAAACTTTTAGATCGTCTGGACCAAGATAGAAAGGTAATGCTATTCCAGCATCTTGGGTTCATTCATTGTCCGTTGCGAGAACATTGTCCTGCCTTTCCAAACTGCATGGATTGCATGATAGAACGAATATTAACTTCAAAGAAGACCAGCACACTTACGTCGAATAAATGGAAGTCTTCATCTACCGAAAGTATTTTGAATCTGCTAATAATGGGATCGGAGCATTTAGCTAGCGATTTACTAAACGATATTCGGATTAGCGCTGGTAACGACGGAGAATATATGTACGATAATCAGACATATTATCTCAACTATCGCATTGTAAATGGTGATATGGAATCCTTTAAGTCAATTGATTTTCAATCTAGTGGTGAGTAAACGTTTGCATTGTGTCTAACCTCAAAAAATGTGTCCTGTCGTCTTAATTTTTCTTTCTATTCATGGGTTAAATGTTGTAATTTCTGTTATTTCAGGTTTAATTTGCGTATACTCAAATCAACAATCGTTTGAAACGCTCAAAGACAACTTGGAACGCAGCTTACTATGTAATCTAGAATTAGAAGATAAATTTGAGAATCTCCCGATTGTATTGGTCTATCAACCGCATGATTTGAAGGAGAACGAAATCGACTATCTACGAAGCGAAGGACTCCGCTTATCAGGAATGTTGCACTGTGAATTTATTGACACTATGAACTTTTATCGTCATCGCCAAGCACCACACCAAAAATACGTTTATGAGATTTTAAACAATCTGATAATAAGCTTACGTTTATCGGACATCAAATGTGACGATTCATATCAACCCGATCATCCAGACTTAAGAATAATCGTTTGCATGTTTTGTGGTGATTTATACCCTCCCGAGAGTATCTTATCACCGTTAGTTTCAGAATCTACATCAAGTGTTACTCAAGAACACAGTATTTTAGTGGATACATTCCTAGGAGAGTCAAAACGACGTGTTGAATTTATTATTTCCTCATATCACGGAGCAAATCAGTACCGTGATGAATTAATACACGGATTTATTTTGTTTTATTCCACCAAAAGGAAGTCGTCTTTAGCTAATTTAAAGTGAGTATAATATATTGGATTTGAAAGTATAAAAGGAATTATTTCTTTTTTTCTTCTCAGCGCTTTTACAATGAACATTCCAAACATGCCAATACAAATAATTGCGATAACCGAGAATGGAGGTGCGAATGCATTTTTCAACAATGATTTATGTCAATTGCTCATAACCGAGGGCAACTCAATTGCCGATCGATACAGGGGTCATTTCATGACTTCGTCTGCTGGTCAACCATTGAAATGTAAGATTAATAAAAACCCAAGAGTTGACTAATTCTAACAATGATTTCGTTTTAGTTGCATTTTATACGCCATTTTTGAAGAAGGTTTGGGATCGTAAACCAGAGATTGAAACCCTTCACATGGAAGAGCCTGTTACTCTTGATTCAGGTGAAGGAACTTTGGAACATTCGATGCATCATTTGCCACAACCTCCACCGAGACACGAGAGTTACATGCTAAAGAACACCGCTGGCACTGATGGCTCCGGTAGTGAGAACTATGAACATCTCCCAACACGATCGCTCAATTCACTGAATGGTAAGCTTTGTTTTATTGGTATGGCCGAAATCAAGTGAATGCTACATCTTTATTTGTGCAATTTTATGTGAAGCATTGAATTTTTGCACTTTTTTTCGTTCATTTGTTGAATCTTTCTTTTTTCACTGTATATGGTTCCGAACTATTTGTATTCATTTCATTCGATTTTGTTTTGTTTTTGGCTTGCCATTTCTCTGTGGCTGCTAAACTTTCGTGCTGCTTTTTAGTAGTAGCCTTCGTTGTGAGAAAAAGCGCTTGAGTGATTGAATTATCATTTCTATCATCGGATTTATCTCAAGTTTGTTTTAAATGTACTCCTACGTACGTCCTTTGTTTCGCGAAAATTGCATTTATCAAAAAAAAAATAAAATAAAAGAGTAGCACCACGGACATTTTCGATGAAAAAAAAAAAAAACAAATGAAATGGATTAAATTTCAAAAACTAATGGAAATTTATTTAAAATTGTACAAATAGAAAAGCCCAGCAAAACGAATTGCTGTTCTTGCCAGTGAGTGATAATGTAGGGTGCTCAGGGTAGTACAATCGGTACTTCGTCGTCCTAAAATGGGAGTTCGTTTCTACTCAGACAGAGGCTGTGAAGGTGGATTTGCTGCTAAACGTGGGTAGAACGTCGAATAGTGTGTAAAATGTCACCACTATCATTTGAATCTTCCTAGTGGTTGGTTATGGTTAACTTGTGTGTCTGTTAATCTAAAAAAAAAAAAAACAATTGTGAGGCATGTGCCAGCCACTCATTAGTTTGAAACAAAAATCATCCTCTCATTCCTTCTGGTTTTGCCATTTGTTGTAAATAAGACTAACATTAGCCTTTCTCTTTGCCATTGGAAATTGCACTCTTTGTTCAAAAGGTAAAAGTCATTTTATGCCATTTTATGATAAACAGCAAACGGGTATTTTGTAAGTAAACAAAACATTTTCTGTGTCAGGTGTGGAAATTCATCGAGGGCCTTTTTTTGCTTGTAGGAATAATCCAAATTAAATTGTGCTTCTTTTTACTTCAAAACTCGTTGCTTATTGAACGTGTTTCCATCGTAACAGGTTGAAGGTAGCTCTATTGTTTCTTTGTGTAGCTTAGCAGCAGGTATTCGACTTCGATTTCAGAGAAACATTCGTCTCTTTTCGCAAAATTGGTCACCATGGATCACGTGAGAGTGGGTCAAATATAAGTTTCGTCTTAAAAATGCAATAAAATGAACAAACAACTTTTTTCAATGTCAGCGAAAATCTCCGTTAATTGTCGAACACAACGTCGTTCAAGTGGCTGCATAGGTTGTCTTCGCAGTAGCGTATTGTGTGACTCCAATCTTTCAAGACCTCTTTCAAGACCTCATTGATGATCTCGGACTGTAAATCACAGATTCCTCTTCTTCTCGTTGACGATCTCGGGCTGTAGATCACAGATTCTTCTTCTTCTCTATGCGGCCCAATAGTCTGTGGTGAACCTGGGCCTCAGTCAGTAACCTTCTGCACCCTGCACGATCTCTTGCCAACTGCTTCTATCGCCCATCGAGTAGGCTGAGTACCTGCTCCACCTGTGTACGCCAAATCATATGCGTCCTCTCCTGCGATATCCCACTGGTTCGGAGTCGAAGTTTCTTCGCACCGGAATTGTGCTGCCCATTCGCTCTGCATGGTCTAATCGCCTTAGTCGTTGGATCCGTAGACGCCGTCACTCTATCCGTCCACTTCATCGTCATTTGACGAGTTTGGTAGGTATATCAAAACGAGACATGTCGCTGTATAGCTCGTCTTTATACACGCTGTTATACGTGGCTTTAAAATCGCCAGGTTGGTATCGATTTACATATCATCGATCTTCTTCAGGATCTGCCGTACTAGCTCACGGATTACTGGATGATATGAGCCTTAAGTGCTTAAATCATTACCGGTTTGTTGGCATCGGTCATTCACGGTTCTCTACAAAAAAAGTCTAAAGCTTAACCACTGTTGCAGCTCCAAGGCAACCAATTGATTGAGCCAAGACGCCTGATAACACAGTCTCTGTTCGAAAAACACACTGTTTGGACTACACAGCATTGACTTTGAATGGCCTGATAACACAGTCTCTGTTCGAAAAACACACTGTTTGGACTACACAGCATTGACTTTGAATGTACGTTTTTGACATTTTCGAACGTTGTTTCAAGTGTAAAGCAACTCACCGTCAAGGTGTGATACTAAATTTCTCTCGAAATTTCCCAGGAATAACCTATAGTTTAATTTAAATTATGATTTTAAAAAGAAACGACTAGATGGCCCACCCTTTAGGTGGTAATCTGTTAGTGTTTTGGTGGTAAAAGGTGAACCGCCAAACTACCAGTCTTCTGTCGTAGTTCTGGTGAAACACAACTTTCTTTCATTGGCTAAAACTGACCGCTTCTGGGCGATGGCTTCCAAAAAAGGGCGAACAGCTTTGTCGTAGTGGGGCGACAATTTAATTATAGCTAGACTATAATTTAATTCTTATTTTCTAGTTAATTAAAGCGACAGGAACTTTTTCTAAATAGTTTTCGATATGTAAGGAATATGAAAAAGGTAAATGAATTGCTTCAGATTAAGTCATACAGAAGAATTGAGAGAATATGAAGTTCTCGACGCCTTGTAAGGTGCAACAAATGTTCGTTTAGAATTCCGTATCTATAAACAACATACAAAATAATGTTTCCTATGAATTTCGTATCCATATGTATTGACACTTTTCATAGATGTGAATTAGTAAATTTTACAATTCGCAAATAAGAAATCAAATCAAAAATCTGATTAGTGTGGTCAACAGCAAGACATCGATGGGATTAATTTATTTCCATTGCTCCTGAAATTACTAAAAACAAACTTACATTTTTTCTCTAGTTTAGGATATGTTCCGTTTCGTAAACTGTATGCAGTACTTGAGGTCTCTTGTTTCATAGTCGTGTCTGCCCCTTAAAGCATTTACTTGAATTTTAATACCTCAGTAGCAAAATGAATTTAAATAAATATGCGTGACCGTCATTTCACAGGTGAAAAAGATATATCGATGGATGATACATATGATGATGATAAGGATGAGAAAGCTCGACTTTTACATCAAGGTAATACAATTTTTTTCTGGATAATTTACTCCCCCTTACATCATCGATACCACCACCACTACCACCACCACCACTTACAACCACTGCTACCACCATCATCATTTAACTTCAGTTTTACTTTTTTTTTTTCTAATAATTTCTAGATGTATGTTTTGTTTCTTTTGTTTTGTTGCTTGGTCGTTTATTAGACTTTTTGTTTTTCTGTATAATTTTTCACAATTTGTTTTTTTTTTTTTCGTTTAACTTTGACCATTAAGTTGTTTTGTTTCTTTTTTGTTTTTGTTTGTTTTAATATAACTCTTTTTGTTTAATCTCATCCTCTACTTGCTCTTGAATGTGTATTTTGTATGCTTGTATATTGTCTTTTTTGCTGTCCAACATTACATTACATGGTCTGTGATGTTAATGATGTGTCTATAACCAATGTTCCGATATTTGCTTGCCTATAGGATTCCAGATTTATCCACCACCAACAACGCCCCCAGAGCCTGCACCTCCAGATCACCACATGGCTCCTTCATCGATAATGCGTCAATTCAAAGGAAATTTAGTTTCGGCATCTCAGTCCAGTTTAGATGAGATAACATGTAAATCTGTTTTACGATGCCGTATTAGTGTTTGTGTTTTGTTTTCCTTTTTGTTTTTATTAAAATTATTTTTATTTTTGTTTGTCGTGGTATTTCCTTGTTTATTTTTGTTTTGTTTTTATTTTCAAATTTTGGTTTTGTTTAATCAGTTTGAATGTAATAATACTGGGGAATTTTTTCATGCTTTCATTTAGCGGATGTGAGCGGTTCAAAGGATTCATTGACAACTCATGATTCAGGTTAAAAAAAAAAAATCAAGACTAATCGCAAATATTTTTTTGTTTATTTAAATCTTTTCTGATCGATTCATCATTTTCACTAAATTTGCTTTCATTAAATATGGTTGATTACATCTGTGAGCTGATGAAATAATAAATTTATCATTTTCTTTTGCACTTAGGTTGGCTTGATGATGCATTTATCAATGCAGAGAAGCACGATGTCCGTGGAAGTGTTCGGCGAAACATGATCTGGAACAACTTTAGCGGATCGAACCATCACGCATTTACTACAGGACGCCGTCAAAACGAGTCCAGTTTTGCAAATAAAATCAGACCAAAGGGCCCTAGTCAAACTTTGAAGGTAAGCATTTGTTTTATTATTTAATAGCATGAACCACCATTGAATTAATCAAATGAACAAAATCTTAAGTGGTAGGTCTTAGGTCGAAGTGAGCCCTAAGTAGATTCCCGGCTCACGTAGGCCATAGGCTAGCCCATTGTGTTGTGTCACTTCCATACCCGGACTAAAAAAAAATTCCTGCAATCAATAATAGTTCGATGGCGTATTTGATAAACGAAACAGTAGAACATTTTCCCTAGATTGGCCTAAGTCCAATTGGACCTATTTATAAAACTGCTAATGCGCTTAGCATCTTCACTAGCCAATTTGCTCCTATCCTCGAAAAAGTATCGTCCCAGAGTATGTTTTTTTATTTGGCGAGTGCTGGTGTTGTTCCAAGAGGATGTAGTGGGGTCTACTCCTAATCCTCATCTCTGCAGCTTCTATAGCGAATAACGCGGCGAATTTAGCATATCCCCACAAATATGCGACTTCGCATATCTCCACAGAAAGCAGTTAAGCGGCGTTAAATTGCACGATCTTGCAGGTCAATTCGCGGCTCCGTAACGTGAAGCTATGTGGTTATCAAACGTTTCCTTCAATAAATCAATTGTGGTACGAGCTGTGTGACATTTTGCGTCGTCTTGTTGAAAGCAAAGCTCTTGCACATCATGGTTGTTCAATTGATGAACGAAAAAGTCAGCAAACATGGCTCTATAGGTGTTACAACTGACTGTAACGTTCTGGCCTCGCCACGCTCTACAGCAGGAGTGACTTCTCCTCTACGCACTGTACTAGTCTCTGTCGATGCGTATAATCAATTAGAGTAAACGTGGTGCGAATCCGTTCCATAGTTAATCGAATTAATTGCTCTGATGGTCGATGGTGTTGACCAAAAAAGTGCGCGATACGTATTTCGAACAGAACCATGATTTTCAAATAAATTTGCACAATTTGGAAGCGTTGTTCAGGCGTCAGTCTATTTATGTTGAAATGTCAAACCAAACTAAAAATAAATCACTTAACTGCTGACAAAATGGCCGCCAGCTAAAATAGTGCCAACTTAAAGTTCTATATCTCCAAAAAACACCCTGTACAGTAATAATTGAGGGACACCCATCCTTCTGGCGTGGTTGACTCTACTTATGAAGATCAGTTGTACTGTCCTACTCCCATCTAATCTATGGCTTCCGCAAGTAACTATGAGCCAAGTTCTTGCATAAAGGGAAACGGACCATTCCATTCCTGTCCTAACTAATTCGTCGGCCTAGAAAACACTTGTGCCCATGGTTAGACTACATATTCATCCGGCGGGGTACTGGCGAGATATTGAGCAGTTAGGACACCTACTCCATCTTGAGTTTGCTCTGCAAGTAGCTATGAGCCAACTTCTTGCATGAAGGGAAACGGAGTCTCCTGGTTGTTGTTCAAAACCATTCCCCCTCCTGTCGTAGCTTATTTGTTGGCCTAGAATACCCGTGTCGCCATGGACCCAGCACAGGGTGAGACTACATCTGTCCGCCATCTTACCTAGAGATTAGTGACATCGTTTTACCATCATTGATATAATTGATGGTGTCTCCAAAGCCTTGACGGCGGCCTGGCTGTCTATGTAGAGGATTAATACACTCGCCATCTATCGAACAGATGGACAAAACATGGACAGCGTGCCTAATGGTTTGCTTTTATTTCTGCCTGTAAAACATTAAAGTAGTCCGGGAGACGGAGGGCGATCGTTATTTTTTGCCTATCAGCGAACACTCCCATGCCCGTCCCCTTCTCTGTTTTCTATCATCTTAAGGAGTAATATTAAATCATTTCTTTTTTTGTTTTACAGCAACCCGGTAAATTGAATTTGAAGAACTTCCAACTAGTGAGTGATGCTGTTGCCCGGATGAATGTTAGCAGTGACACAAATTTGGCTGAAGGTGATAAGAAAAACGTTTTAACTTTAAATAATAAATCGTCAATATTTGATCATGCTCCCCTGGCGGCTCCCGAAGATGATTCCGATGAGATGGCCGAATACGCACAAATAAAAGACGTATACGGGGATGAAGGTAACAATGATCAAATGTACAACTTGCCACATGATTTGACACCAAGCAAATCGAGCAAATCTAGACATCGTCGGGATAAAGAACAAAGTAAATTCATTTTTAATAGCGTTATTGACTTCCAAAGTTATCGCAAGCAAAATATTGTATTTGCACTAATACTACCTACAATTTACTACTAGTAATGCTCGACAATATATATTTCGATAAATAATTTTGAAACTTGTACATATCCAAATGTAGATGTTAGCGTGTAGATGGGTTGATTGGTTGCATAAAAACAAAACAAAAAATCTAGTATTAACTGAAAATTAAGATATCTAATTTAGAAATATTTGTGAAAATTGTCCACACAAATTTGGTTTTATCCATTTGGTGAAGGAGTGTGCATTACAACCCTTCCCTCGATTATGCAATTAGTGTTACAATTTTTTTTTTCATACCATAAAGCAAGATGTAGATTTGAACGTTTACAATGCAAACTAGCTTTTGAAATATAATCTACTGAATTGTGAGAGCAGGTGAACTGATCACTGATTTTCGTTTCCATGCAGAGTATTCCGAGTCAGACAGTGATTCCAGTTCATCAGAGCGTAAGGCAAGAGGCTATGATGGCTACTACAAGATGAATCGTAAGCCACAGACCCACAAACGCACAAGGAAAAAGCGTGTTGCCATCCCTGTACAACCCCCAAAAGTTCCACCATTTGGAACATTCGTTAGCCCACCAGAGATTCCGCTGCATTATCAGAAAATGAAGACTTTGGAAAAAGGTAATTAAATTGTGAAAATTCATATTTTATACTACACAGTGTTCTTCTCGTCAGTCAAACTAATGCACCCCGATGTCCAAGAGGAGGAATCCAGTGTGGACGTTTCTTCACCACGAGACAACAACTCACCCATTGTAAGTGTGAAATCCAAACAACTCTGATATTCAAATTGAGGCATTTGTACTTTTTTTTTTCTTAGTTTGGAATGGTGGCAAAACTCACGGGTGAGAACGAACGCGAAAAACTTCTCGACATGAAAATGAAACAGAAAAATTGGAAGGAAGAGGAGAAAATGGAAAAACGTCGTCTCAAGGAAGAGCAAGCAAAGTTGCGTAAGCTCCAAGACAAAGAAAAGGAGCAGGAGAAAAAGATGAAACGAAAATCCAAACAGAATAGCAAGGCATCCTCTGGCACCAGCGAGAGTTTGGAGTCTGCGTTATCATCTCTGCCGGAATTCATGCAGTCCGATAAAAATAATATTCCAATATTTTTGCATAAATGCATTCAATTTATCGAACAGGAAGGTTTGGACTCTGAAGGAATATATCGTGTTCCTGGAAATCGTGCTCATGTTGATTTATTGTTTCAAAAGTTTGAAGAAGGTATGAATTTAGTGGTCAATGGAAGTTGTTCATCATTGTGAGAGGTTTTTTTTTGAATACAGATCCAAATGTTGACATCGAATCGTTGGATATACCAGTAAACGCTGTAGCCACAGCATTGAAAGACTTTTTCTCAAAGCGTTTTCCACCGCTCTTCGACAAAGAAGTTATGGCAGAATTAGAAGAGATTGCAGGTGCGTTATATATTTATGTTTTTTCTTTTTTTTTTACACCCATTTCAGCAGCAAGAACAAAACTTGGAAGTAATTGAAAAGAGGAAGGAACAATATATTTTTTTTTATTTTCATTTCTCTTCTACTCACCCACCATCCGTTGAGATTTTACACACACAAAAGTTGGATAAAGATTTGATGTGGTAGGAGTTGAGTAGGAGTGATTTAGGAAGGTTTTTATTAAAGTGATATTTCATGTTGCACATAAAAGAAAGTCTTATTATTATCAGAACCAGTAAATTATTTGTATGGGGTCATATAAAAAGTGTCCGCGACTTTTTTTTTTTTGTACGTGTTTCAAAAAAAATTCTCTATACAAAATCAGCTTCAGCCAATTTCATATTGGTTATTATTATCTATGACGTTTTACCATTTTTCGGGTAATTTCATAATTTCATGGGTGTAGAACTTCTGTGGTTTATCAGCGAAAAACCTGGCCAAGTCATTTTAAGCGGCTTTTTTCGGTCAACAAATTTTTTACCTTCAAGTGAATTTCAAATAATCAGAGGGTTTAACGTCTGGGATATATAGTGGATGCAACAAAACTTCCCAAACAAGCTCCGTCAATTTGTTCTAAGTCGTCAAAGATGTGTAAGGACTAGCATTGTCATAGTGGAAGACAACTTCCTTTTTGTTGGCTAATTCTGGTCGCTTTTTCTTCATTCAAACGGCCGGATTGTGTACAGTAGAGGAATGAATTGATCGTTTCGCAACTTTTCAGCTCAAAATTATCTTCCAATCCCATTAAACCACGACATAACCTTACTTGCTGTCAATCAAGGCTTTAAAGTCGTTTGTGGTTGATCATCGGGGTTTGGTCACAGGCGTTGGGTTTTCTTGTAATTAAGTCATGTGCCATCGCCCGTACTGACTCGCTTCAAAAATTGTTCCACTTTGTTATGTTTCAGCAGCGTTTCACATTAATGGCTATCCAATCAATTAAATTTTTTTGTGTTAATTAATGTGGCACACAAACTTTTTTGAGTAACCTGCTTGTCTTAAATGATTCAATGTGTGCCGGTTATGCTCCATCAGTTGCAAATTTCATCGATTTTTTCAGTGACAGTGCAGTTTCCGTAGCCGGCGTCTTTTTCATCGAAATTTCTGGAACAGAATCGAACAAAGCACGCTTGTATCCGACGTTTAATTGCATCATTCTCAACTACAACATTTTTCTGGCACGTTTTTGCAACATTTTTCTCTTTTAGGGTTTTGTTCTAAAGGAATAATGAAACCCTTATAGAATCTTCTTCGTTTATGGTAAAAAAGCATTCATATTCAAATTCGTATAACTTTTAATACAAACAACGAATTGTACAGCTGTCTTCACAAAAAATTAAGCCTGACATGTCATCTTTCGAACACTCGTTTGCTCATTTAAAACCCTCAAATTATTGTTTTCAGATATGTGGACACCTGCATCATCTAGTGTCAAAAAACCGCAGAGACTTTTTATATGACCCAATATACTTGTTTATAAAGGTTGTAGTAGCCCACGGATTGGATTGAAACTGATTTATGATTGATTTTAACACGGCGTCATTATTATTTAAGTATTTAAAGTTTACGGCGAATATACAAAGTAACAAGGAGGCAAGGCGGAGGCTTACATTTAATTTTGTTTATTTAGGGATTTGCATATTCCATAACAATTCTTTACTGTAATAAATCCTATTCAAAAAGCGTGCCATTTCGTAATTTAAAAACAATTCCTGGATGCCTCAATGTTGTACCAACTGTTTGGCCCGTTGTTAAATCAGTTTTGAATCTGATTTAATTGACCGTAAAGCTACACTCTGTCTTATTGCTTGGTATTAAATCTTAAAAAAAAGAAAATTGCAGAAATAATTCTGTCAGGAATTCACCAAAATCAAGATGCTCTAGATATTCAATAGTTTCCATAAACGTTGCAACCTGATTGAATTTATACTACAGAAGATGTGAAGGCTTAAGAATGAGAATTCAAATTAATTAGTTAAATGATTCATATTTCCACTCCTTCGTCTCATTTATTATTTTTTTCAATATTTTCTCTTTTATTTTATCTTTCCAATCGTATCACTTAGTGCGCGTGCATATTTCTCTTTTTTTCTTTTCCTTATTTTATGCTTTTGAGGTAAAAAAAGTAATTTCAAGTTTTAATTAATTTTCAATTGAATTATGTGGAAAAGTCTTAGGATTATTTTATTTCAATTAGGTACACCAAATGTAAAACCCGAAACGGAACCAGTGGGTAAGTTAAATTACCTATGCCTGAATTTTTGGTTAGATTCATACATATATTCTCCTTCTTCCCCCCGCTCATCGAAACTAGACATCTCTTAAATGCTCATTTTATTCCCTCGCAACAATTTCACAATTTGCATTCTTCCCTGCTGTAAAGGTTCAATTTCAATATTTTTTATGCAATTTTATTACATTGCTACTACATAGGCTACTATTTCTTTTAATTTTTATTTGAAATCATCAAATCATTTGTTTTTATTTTGTGTGCAATTTTATTGGAATGATGTATTTTTTTTTTCTATTTTGATTTAAATTTAGGATCACGGAATATGTCATCAGCTAAACTTAGCATGGAAGTGAAAACTGATCGCAGTTGCCGTTTGATATCTCTTAGAAATCTACTTAACAAATTACCGGTTGTTAATTTTGCCATATTGAAATTCATCTTTCAACATTTTGTTCGGTGAGTATTTCTTTAAATATTTGATAAGTTGAAAATATAAATGAAGACAAAGTGTGTAATGCCTCGGGTCTAGTCTAATGGTGTTGTGTTAAGGTGAATGCTGACTTGTGTTGGTCCTGTACACTACACAGACGTTCATTCTTTGTAGCATCCTGTTCCCTTTAGTTGAGACAGAAAGACTTGGATGCAAATGTGTAACTTACCAATTCAGTTGGTTTAACTCCAACTGCTTTGCTCAAATGCTTGATGAACTAGCTTCCCAGTGGCTTGAATCTAGTCTTGGCTGGCGCAGAGCAGGTGCGAAGCACATGCTCCAATGTTTTGTTAGCCTAGAAATCCCTGTAGTTCCTGCAAGTGTTTGATAAGTTCCGGCCAATCCTGATTGCGATATGCAATGAACCGTGTTAATATGTACCAACAAGCTGCAGATAGCTTCAAAATTTTTTCCGTCCTAGTCTGGATATAGTCCGCTCAAAAGGTTTTTAGTAATGCGAGAGGAAGTGTGCTGGTTCCACCTAACACCAGCCGCTGAAGAGTTTGCCGTCGAATTCACTAAAAAAGTATTCAATTGAAATCACGGTGTGTCCAAACTCCGACGGATGTGATGCTGCTTTTCTTGTTAGTATTGGTGGCGTAACAGCCCGTTGAGAGCCAGAGCCTAACTTTTTCGCACCTCCACTGTGCTGTGCGCGTTATAATTTTGACACATTTGGAGGGGACCTACTGTTTAATGCCGGTTCCGAACGGCGAATTGCGAAAGCTTTTCATGACAGAAGTACTCCAGGAAGGTTGTCAGTCGTTCGCTGGAGGTGGGGCCGTGAAAAATGTTTGTGGTGTTATTTCCCCGAGCCGGATTCGAACCTATGTACTCTCGCTTAACAGTCCGACGCACTAACGATTAAGCCACGGCGCCCACTTTTTTGTTAGTGCGTTTGCTTTTTCGTGTTCCTCAATGAATTGATGTCCTAGAACTCACATTTAGCCAACCGTGGTACGCTTAGAGAACTGCAAAAAAGGCTAAGCCTGAAACTTCTTTTAGCCTTAGGACCGACTGAAAGATGACTTTTTTAGCTAAAAAGTATGAAATTTCACAAATTACGCGAGGCACGCAAAAAAAAGCTAGACTCTGGCCCTCAACGGACTGTTACACCGCCCGATGTATGTTATATCAGAGTTGGTTTTTTTTTTATATAGAACACACACAATCTGTTGCAAATAGTTTATCTATCAATTACATAACAGAAGAATAAATCATAAACCTGAAAAGATAATGAACATTCATTCCGACACATAAGCCCATGTTCTGTATTTCGAGTGAAAGTGGATTTAAAACGAATTTCAATTTCACTTGAAATGAAATTTGGTGTTCTTCAATCCATGTGAATTCCGAATTTTCAAATCCACTTCGATTTTTTGTCTACGATAAAAGAAAAATTGTCTTGGCTCTGTCAAAGTCAGCTGTTCATTTAAAATCATTTTTGAATTCATATACAAGAGTATAGTCTTTCTTTACCTATATTTATTGTATTTTAATTTTTTCTGTAAACAAAACAATTAAATTTTCAACCATATTTATTACAGTGTCTCAGAGAACTCGAAACTCAATAGCATGGACAGTAAAAATCTCGCCATTTGTTGGTGGCCGACGTTAATACCAATTGAATTCACAGACATGAGTCACTTTGAGCAGCTACGTCCATATCTGGAAGATATTGTCCAAACCATGATCGATCAATTTCCATATTTATTTTGTGGTAAGGAAGCATTTGTTATGGTCTAAGGATTATGCATGTTAGACCGCAAACCCGTTGTGAGATTAGAAGAACTAAGAGCGTAACAAATGCTCATACAGTTTTCTGTTTCGTTTATTCTTAACTACTCTTTGTAAGGTTGGTATTACAAGTATAATGTCAAAAAAAAAAAAAAAAAAATTAAAATCACAACATAAAACGCACAAAACGAAAAAAACAAAAAAAAAAAAGCTATAAAGTGGCTTTTTTTCTTCAACAGAAACAAAAAAAAGTCCATCTTTTTGGTATTCCTCAGTCTTTAAGATCTGTAAATAACAATTTTATTTAAATACATAAGTGCAAAACTATTGTTTTTTCTATGTTATATACAGAATTAAATAATTTAACACCCCAAATCTAACCAAATCAAATAAGTATTTAACAAATCAAAGTAAATCTCCTTCAACGTAAAAGTATATATAATAAATAGTAATTAAAGTAATGTGAATGTAAATTTTAAAATTTAAGAAAAAACAAAAGCGTATTTAAAAAGTTAAAAAAAATTTCAATTTGTATATTTTTATTTGTTAATAATAACATTAACAATTAGTACTGCGCCATTGTGTACCCTTATTTTTTGTTATATACATGTGTTTTTTTTTTTTAATTTGTATTTGTAAATGAGGCTGAGTTTATTGTAAATTTATGTATTTTTTTCCGTTTAATTCTTTTTTATTCCTCGTCTTTTTCTTTAGAACAGATTTTTTTTTCGTTTTTTTTTTATTATGTGATAAATATATATACAATATTTTTGATAACCGTTTTTATGTTATCCAATGTTTTATTTTTACTTTTTTTTTTTAATTCAAAAAAACCAATTACAAGCGACAATTTTTATCATAAATATAATCTAATCTACCTAAGAAATAAAAAAAATAAAAAATAAAAACTCTTTGCTAATGAAACATGTTGAGATCGAGGTAAATAAAAAAATCTAATAAATAATATAACTGTTAGTTAGCTTCGCAAAAGAAAGAAAAAAAAATTCCCAAGGAATTTAGAAAACCAATTTTATGATTATATAAAACTAACTACCGTAATAAACAGTTAAAAGACACTCTTAAAATGCTTTGCTTAGATAGATAGAAGATGGTGAAATATTTAATAATTAGAAAAGATAAAATAGAAAGCCCTTAAAAAAAAAATACACATATGATTAGGGGGTAATTAAAAGCAGATGAAACCGACTTATTCCTCTCCAATTTGCATTCATTCCAATTGGTTAATTGATATTATTAATAATATAAATGTTTATAGCAGTATACAAAAAAGGAAGGAAGAAGAGAAAAAAAAAATGTTTAAACCAAACAAAAGTGGAGCAAAAAAATGTTTAAATTTTTTTTTTTCAATCTACAAACAAACTATTAGAATGTTAATTGTAAATAATTGGAAGATTATATGGCTTGGCTTTCAATGTCATCATGCTCGCTTGTAGTGTACCACATAACACTGTTGAAGATAATTTGTTTGATGTAAGACATTTTGCTAAAAGAAGAAGAAGAATATCTATGTTACATTTTAAAATAAGAATGCATAACTCATCTCTGTGGACCACTTATACGAGTAAACAACTGCAGATTATTAAGGTTTTGATTATGAAACTTATTTACGAACCACTTTCAGACTCTGCATCATCATTTAAGCAGTCGAATTCAATTTTTTATGAGTGTTTCTCCGAATGTAATTTTTTATACAAGTATTGTTCCTCGGTGTTTCCACAGTGCAAAAAATCATTTGTATTATCAAGCTATCAAAGAAGTTACTAATAAAACATTTTACTAGGAGGCAAAAGGATTAACTTGCATGTCAATTTGACTGTTGTCTCTTCAATTAAATCGACGTGAGTTTGGGAGTGCAAATAATGTCTCTGTTCTCCAGTTAAAATAATTTTCCTTAAATATTTTCGTTTGATTGTAATCGGTCATGCTAAACAATCAATCAAACTCGGTGTGCGTCAGTGGAAGCAGCTGGCACGGGATCGTGCTGGATGGACGGGCTTAGGTCCACCCCGGACTGTAGCTCCGTACAAAGAAGAAGAAAAATACTTACTTAATAGGCATTTAAAACCCTTGGAGGGTCTATGCCAGAAGAAAAATAATCAATCTAAAAATCTGCATGAGTGAATTTTTGTTAATAAGTTACTAAGTTCCACGACTGTGTGCTTATTGTGGATCGGTTGAAAATCTGAGTTATTATAAAAGTGATTTCCACAAAAAAATCATTCCATAAATTAATTTAAAATCTCTTAGAATTAGCAAAATGCTATACACACTCAAACAATTCGACAACAGTGTTAAAATTTTAAAACAAAAACAGTAGGCTTCGTAAATTATCAAACTAAATAATATTTTTGTTAATTGATGTGAATTATTATTTTATTTTAGCGGACAATGTATAGGAGACCAGCGTGAAATAAAAAATAAAAAATAAAAAATAAATATTTATATATGTGTGTGTATATGTTTTATAAAAAGTAGCTATAAAATCCTTTTATGAACAAAAAAAAAAAAATAACTAAAAGGTATCATTAAATATAACTGTTAAGTGAAAAAGGAAAAAAAAAACTGACCTAAGTAATTAAATAAAACAGATATATATTTTTTATTTTTTTATTAAATCAAAGAAAAAAAACGAAAATTAAAACTAAGAATTAAAAAAACAAAAAAAAGAATTGAAGAAAATTAAAATCTCAACTTCTAGTTAAGAGAGAAAGAGATCGAATGAATGTAATTCCGTAATTAGTAGTATTAACGAAAATTAAAAAAAAGCCGCAAGCAAAAGAGATAAGTGGAAATAAAACATAAATATCCTTACTTTGGGAAAATAAATTATATATAGAGTTACGATATGAATAAATAAATTAACTTAAAAATACAAAAAAAAAGTAAATAAATAAATAAATGTGGTATATATTTAACGTGATATTTATGTTTATATTGATATCAATGAAGTAAATAAAAAAGAAAACTAATAAAAAATAAAAAAAAAAAAAAGATATTGTGAATGTTATTTATAGGTAGCTACCAAAAGTAAAAGAAAAAATAAAACTTCAAATTAGATGCATACATGTATAACTATATTTACATGTGTACCAATGCATAATTAAAAAAATGAAAAACCAAGCTTTCACATAAATTTTGAGTCCTTTTCCATTGATGTTTTTGTCTTGCATATATAGTTTGTCCTTACACTTCCTTTGTTTGCTTTTTAATTGGTCCCAACTAATAAACAGCAGAATAAAAGGTGAAAAAAAAAAGTATTTAGTTGAGGGGTTTCAAGTTTGACAAGTTTTAATTCCAATCCAATGACGAAAAAGGACCTACACGATATTCTTTTGATGTCTAAAAAAAAAAATTGTCCTCTGTGTGAATCGAGTGATGATTGATGGTCGAGTGAATGCCATTCAAATCCTTATTGCATCGTGTATGAATTGAGGTTCAAAATTCAAAGCAAACTTTTCCCATAGTCAAATTTGATTCCCCTTTTGTACGAAAAAGAAAATATCGCAATTGCGTTAAATACATTTATAAAAAGACTGAGCCCTTCTTACGGAATCTCCGGTTTGTTCAACGAACCATTTGTATAATCAAAAAAAAACATAAAGAAGTAATTTAAATTGCACAAAAAAAAAAAAAAAAAATTCCACAAGTTCTCTTTTTCTTTTAGCATGTCCGTCCTCTTAGATTGCTTCTATCATCTCTTGTGTGTTTTGTTTTTTGTTTTTTTTCGTAACTAGATTGTAGGATATGTTCCTGCATTTCAGTAATTTGTTTAATTCCTATCAATATTTCGGTTGTGACGAGACAAAGAATTTATTAGAACTTTGCGTCTTTTGCTTTTGTTGTTTTAACACGTATGTAGAAAACCATCTGTGAAACCCCTTTCTGCGGGTGTTGAAGATGAAAAAGAAAAAGAAAAAAATTATTAAACTGCGCTTTCTTATAAAAAAACGAATTATATTTAAGTAATATTTTGTATTAAACCTTTTTCTATTAGTTGCGTTAACTTTTTTAAAATTATCTCTGAACGTGAAATGAATTAAAAGTAAAAAAGAAGAAAAAAGAAAAAAAAAAAATAAACAATTAAAAAGGGGATTTTACGCCATTTTTTATACAGAACATTTTTTAGACAGAAAATTTATTTTGTTTAACTAATATATTTGTGTTGTTTCAAATGATTAAAAAGACAACAACATATATATATATAACTGCTTATTGATATTGTGAATAAGATACTATTGTGTGTCATATTGATGTATATAATTTTAACAAGGAAAACAAAAAAAAAATAATATTAAATGAAACTTTAAAATCATGTTTGCAATATTGTATATGTGTAATTAAAAAAAAAACAAAAAATAAAAAAAAAATGTATTATTTTATGCCAATTTTAGATGTTTGCTTTCTTCACTCCCGACAGGTGTTCTCTTTTAGGACGGATTGCTAACCATGCTTTAAAGCAAAGTGATTCCTTTGGATGAATGACGAATGCACTAACTTCATCAAGAGCTTTGAGTATGCATAACTGCAGTAATTGATGTATTAGAATCTGGAAACATGGAACTATCGAAATTGTGATCTCATAGAAAAAGTAATTCAACCTACGCTGGTACTTTTCTCTATTTTTCTTTCTCGGCCATTTCTCTCCAGCGTCTGAGAAAAAATGGTCAAACTTGATCAGAAATCGTGTATCTACCCACCGGAAAATGCAGCAGTTGATATTTTAGGAAACCAGTGCACAGAAACATGCCTTTAAAAAACTACTCATTCGAACTCGAACCCATAAGTATATTGCTTGCAAATATAATCACCTTAAAATAAAAATTTAAAAAAATTAAATCCTTTAATCACTTTAACTCTCTATTGAGTGCTTCCACATAAGGCAGTAAGTGGACGCATACGTTCCACTTACATGGTACCGCTGACGGTGAGACCGAGATCGTATTGTTTACTGTTCCATTACTTTTCCTCTGCATATTCAAAGAAGTAATTGACCGCTGTTACTCAGAAAAAAAAGTTATGCACATTAAAAATCCGAATGTGTCTAGTCTGACCCACACGACCATCAGAGAACGACCACCAAGATTTATAGAATCTATTCTGTCATTCTTAGGTTTAACCATAAACCTACTTTCAAAATCAAGAAAAAAAGTTTTAAGAATCACTGAAAATGATCTCAGGAATCCTTTCGGCAACTATGAAAAATTGATTGTGACGTCGCACCTCGAAAGACGAAAAATTTCGCTAAGCAAATTCATACAAAACACCAACTCCTGGTATCAGGCGCACAGAGCCGAGTAGTAGGCTGCCCAGGACTCATTTTTCATTTCATTTCATTTTTTGCCAATTTGCCATTTTTCTGATTCTCTGACCAGGAACTTAGGCCACACCTCCTCGGTAATGGATCTTCACTTAAAGTCCATGGCATACAGGGTGATCGAGTTATAAGAGTTTACATTTTTATAAATTTAAAATTCGGATATATATATTTTTTTTACAACAGAAAGAAAAAAAAAATATATATATATGTGGAACAAAATATACCATCGACACTTATTTCACACTAAAATCTTAATGTGTTAGGTAACAAATTACGTCGCTTTTGCTGTCAATGCAAAACTCCACGCATAAGCTGTACGAAAATGTAATAAAAAGCTGCCACAGTTTTACTTTTTTTCATATTTGCAAAATATGTTGCTCCTTCATTGCACATAATATTTTACAATGTAAGTATGAACAAGAATACTGTCGTAAGTTCGCAACTGTACAACATAGCCAAAAGCAGAGTACATAGGCGTAACAAAAGCAGGCGGCGAGAAAAATGTTTACCATAACTCCCACTGCATTGCAACACGAATAATATCACTGCGAATTTGATCGGAGTGTGACAGTAACAATGCTTTCATGAGCGCAGTTGTCAACTCTCATGGTGCCGTATTGAAGTTTATTTACACTTTTAAGCCTTTAAATGTTTTGCAGGACTGCCGCAGTTTTACTTTTATGAACTCACCCTAGTTTTTAACCATTTTCAAATCTAGAGTAAAAGTTGAGACACATTTTTTTCTATCAAGAATATATCTTCTAGCCAAGAAATTGACATTGATTTTAATAAGGATTCATTTTCTTTTGTATTAAATTTTAAATAAATTTGTTAAAATTTGTTTTACATATTTTAAACTTTTTTTTTCCTAACAAACTACTCGCCACCCTGTGTCGTGAAATTGACAAAACTAAGCCCGTTTTTTCGAACACTCGATGCAGAAATCCTTCAGTGAGATGGCCAAGGATCACCTAGTTTACGGGATATCCGACCTCAATAACGAAGAAGGAAGGATAACTGGGGATGATTGGAGGGCCTTAAGGCTTATGCTGACGGAGGCCATGGCTGACCTTCTCAAAAAAGACCCATCAGTAACTCCACCCAAATTCGCCGACGCAGGTTGGTATGTGAACGGTGCAAAATTGCTCCGGTGCGGTAACCAGAACTCAATCGAGTATCTTAAAGGGAAGTACCAAAATTGCAACCGTGGCCGAATGCCAAACTGACCGTGAATCACTGGTCAGAAATTCCCATCCGCCCTAGAGCACGCGCATGGGTAGGTGTCGGAACAGCCGAACCCGACACTATTCTGTACTTGTTGAAGCGCCAGAACCCGGACATCCCAACCGGTAACTGGAAGATCATCAAGGCGGACAAGCCAGACATAAAAGGCAGACTAATGTCGTTCCTCATAAACAGAGAGTCTGTGGAGATTCTCCGTAAGAAGAAGTTCATTATGAATATCGGTTTTGAAGAAATCACGCTCAAAGTGCATGAGATGGATGATCTACTCGTCTCAGGCATGGTCTCTTCATTAAGCAGCCTGGGTATCGACACCACGGCAGCTGCGAAAGAGGCTGAGCAACACCTGGTCGAACCGTCGGTTGAGACAGCGGAGGGGGAGACCAAGGTAACCGATATCGAACCGTCAGCTGAGTCAGTTGAGGGGGAGATGAAGGAGCTCCGCGAGGAGAATTTAAGTGGCGACTCCTCTGAATCAGAGGAGGCGGATACCACTATCGTGGAGAGATCTGTGCAGACCGGATATGTTCCTAAGTCTAGTACAGATTAACCTCCATCACTCAAAAGCAGCCTCTGCTAACCTAACGCTCCGTCTTCAAAGAAGCGGAGAAGACATTGCCCTAATCCAGGAGCCATGGGTCACAAGCGACCGCATAGCAGGATTGAGGGTAAAAGGCTATACGCTATTTAGCGTTAAAAGTACAGGTAAACCAAGAACCTGCATTTTAGCTAAAAGCAGTCTAAATTTATTCTTCCTTCCAAATTTCAGCGACTCAGACTTCACGTGTCTGGAGATAAGCGGAGAAAGAGGGAGAAAGATATGGGTCTCCTCGGCGTATTTGCCATACGACGACGAGGGACCAATACCGGCAGCAACAATAAGAAATGCCATAAAAGCGGCAGAGGAGGCCAAAATTCCCATTTTGATTGGAGGTGATGCGAATGCGCATCACACAATCTGGGGAAGCAGCGACATAAACAAGAGGGGTGAGTCTCTTTTTGATTTCATAGTAGACACTAACCTTAGTATTTGCAATCTGGGCTCAGAGCCAACATTTATTAACAGCATAAGAAGGGAGGTTTTAGATATCACCCTAATCTCTAAAAATCAGACGATAAACGTCAACAAATGGAAGGTATCTAGCGAGGTATCCTTTTCGGATCACCGTTACATACAATTCTCCTTAAATCTCAGGACAATGCCGGTCGAAATCTTCAAAGATCCGAGAAGAACAGACTGGCAATCCTACACAAATGGTTTAAAAAACAGGCTAGACAGCAGACTCGACACTGAACCTGCATCAGGACCAGAGGTAGATCTGCTAGTCAATAACCTAACTAAAGCCATGAACTGCTCCTTCTCTGAGGCCTGCCCAACTAGCAGGCGCAAGATAGGACGGAGGCCACCATGGTGGACCTCTGGACTTGCAGAGCTTAGAAAAGACAGCAGGAAACGCTACAATCGCGCTAAAGCGACCATGGAAAAGTCTGATTGGGACCTTTACAAAGGTAGCCTACAGACCTACAAAAAGGAGTTAAGGAAAGAGCAGAGAAGGTCATGGAGAAATTTCTGTGACAACATAGAAAAGACCAGTGACTGTGGCCGACTGCGGCGAATACTTTCCAAAACCTCCACCATGCCATCTTTTTTACAAACCGCGACCGGAGAGTGGACGACGTCTGGCGGTGATACTCTAGACCTGCTAATCGACACACACTTTCCAGGCAATACCTATCCGATGGATAATTCTGGAGTGACCCACACACAGTTGCCTGGGCCTCTACCCGACCGACTCATAACGCTGAGAAAGCTTAGGTGGGCGGTAAATAGTTTTGAACCGTACAAGTCCCCGGGACTGGACGGTATAAGACCAGTGGAACTTCAAAAAGGGTTCGAAATCCTAGCACCACTGTTGCTAAATATCTTTAGGAGCTGCATCAGGTTAGGTCATACTCCATCCTTGTGGAGAAGATCGAAGGTGGTGTTTATCCCCAAATGTGGGAAAGCAAACCACAACTCCCCAAAAGACTTCAGACCTATCACCTTATCATCGTTTCTGATGAAAACGCTTGAAAGACTGATAGAGATATACATACGTGAGAATATCTCACAACACGAATTATCCCAGGCCCAACATGCGTATCGCAAAGGGTTCTCAACGGAAACGGCACTCCACTCTCTGGTAAGCACTATAGAAAAATCCTTTGAGCACAAAGAATTCACTATAGTAGCATTCCTGGATATAGAGGGAGCCTTCAACAATGTTAGCTCAGAAGCTATCAAGCAAGCACTATACAAGCTTAATATAAACAGAAGCCTCTGCAACTGGATTAACAACATGTTATCCAATAGGATCGTAAGGGCCGAGTTAGGTAGTCATCACACCAGCAGGGCGACCTGTAGGGGAACACCACAAGGAGGGGTGCTATCACCGCTATTGTGGCTATTAGTGGTGAACGAAATTCTGTTGGAGCTTAGCTCAGTTGGTTGTAAACCAATTGCCTATGCAGACGACATCGCAATAGCCGTCACGGGAAAATTCCCGGACACTATCAGAGACGTCACCTGTAGGAAAGCCCTTGGCTCCAGGTGGGGTCTTCAGCCAAAAATCGCACATTGGGCATACACTGCAATTGTAAGGCCTATTCTTTTCTATGGAATAATCGTCTGGTGGCCAGCACTAGGCACAGACGATAACGTTAGAAAGCTGGGTAGGATTCAAAGGACAGCGTGCCTATGCATAACCGGATCAGTACGATCCACCCCCACGGCTGCCTTGGAAACGATGCTACACATACTTCCCGTAGACATACACGGGAAATATGTGGCCACAAGGTCAGCAATCAGACTAAGGGATAGCAGAAGGTGGCAAGGACACCAGACAGCAGGTCATACTGCTATTCTACGTAATAACAAAATCCCACCTCGAACAGACTACCTTCCACCTCAGGAGGACTTCGATAGAAACTATCGAATAAGGATACCGAAGAGAGAGGAATGGGAGGAAGACAGTGTGAGAAACCAGGCTGCTCTGGAAGTATACACGGATGGTTCAAAATCGGAAAAGGGCACGGGCATGGGAGTCTTCTCTGAACGACTAAACATTGCGAGATCCCTCAGGCTCCCGGACCACTGTAGTGTATTCCAAGCGGAAATAACAGCTATTCATGAGGCAGCGCGCTTGCTGTCCATGGGTTCGATAGATGGTCAGTCTATTGTGCTCTACATAGACAGTCAGGCGGCCATAAAAGCTCTGGAAACACCATTGATAAGATCAAGAATGGTAAAACAATGTCGCCAATCTCTCAAAGAGATGGCGGACAGATGTAGTCTCACCCTGTGCTGGGTCCCTGGGCACACGGGTATTCTAGGCAACGAAAGAGCTGACGAATTAGCTAGAATAGGAGGGGAATCGGACTCAAGTAATAATCAGGGGACCCCCGGGCCCTCCATGCAGGAGGTTGGCTCACAACTAACTGCTGAAGCCATAAAGGCAGCAAACTCCAGATGGAGCAATCTACACAGCTGCCACATCTCTAGGCTAGTGTGGCCGAAGATAGATAGGGGCAGGACAGAGCAGCTGCTCTCGGTAAGTAGGGCAAATATAGGCAGACTAGTGGGAGTTCTAACTGGACACTGCTTATTTGGCAATCATGCCAAGAGACTGGGAATCCCCTCCAATGATTTCTGCAGAAGCTGCAGAGATGAGGAGGAAGAAGAGACAGTACTGCATCTTCTAGGAACATGCCCAGCACTCGCACGCACGAGGAAGCGCACTCTAGGTGCATACTTCTTTAAGGAGTTAAGCGAACTCGCTAGCATGGATGTAAGGCGCATCAGCGGCTTCATAAACAGATCCCACTGGGTATAGCCCGGGGGATACAAGACTACCAACGTTGGCTTCAAACAGGTAGTATGACATGCCTGCTAATACTTTGGTTTGGTGTATTTGCAGGAAATCTATAGGCAGCGAGTCCGGCGAAATTGAAAACAATCCGGATGTGTGACAGCACAATGGGCCAATGAGTGGCCTAAGTGAGCCTGTGCTACAGCGCAGGCAGTCACGTTTACCTAAGACCTAAGACCTAAGCCCGTTTTTTAAAAACTTTGCTGACTCCTCCTCTTTCCCGATAGTGATTTAGTGGTGATGGCTAGCACATTCTACAAAATTATTTCTTCGGTTTAATAATTTTGCGAAATCAAGCACTATGCTGAAAACTATTATTCGCAAACAAATAAAAATCCAGTGCTTGATTTGTTTATTAACTTGCAGGAACTAATTTTCACTTCCGGAGAGATGTTCGTTTGATGATGAGAAAAACAAAATGTGCTATAGGCGAAACACAGGTCTGTTGTTGAAAGAAATAAAAATTGTTAGTGTTTTGATGTGAAAATCAAATCAGAGAACAGGGTGTTTTCAGCTAACTGAAGTGAATAGTGTTTTACCAAGTGAATCTCTAAAAACGAAATTATTTAACTTTCAAATTATAAAATATGGAAGTATTTCACAGGAAAAATGATCAGAAGAAAGAATTCGATAATTGCGACAGTAAAAGTCAAAAAAAAAAAACAATAAATTACACTGAAACCAAAACACGATGAGCATTTAACGAGTTAAATAATCAAAACGAACTCGACCCTATAATTTCTTGACAACCCTGTAGGTATTTATTAAACCAAAAGTTGGGTTACCGAGTAGGTGTGGCCTAATTCACCAGTCACAGAAGTAGAAAGAGAAATGACAAATTGGCAAAAAATGATGGGTGCTGGGCAGCCTACTACTCGGCTCTGTGCGCCTGATACCAGGAGTTGGTGTTTTGTATGAATTTGCTTTACGAAATTTTTCGTCTTTGGAGGTGTATCGTCACAATCAATTTTTTTTATTTGTGTTTGAAATGACTTGCGAAGTGAGACGTGGGTGGCTGAAATAATGTCATTAATTCTGGTTGTTGGGATGAGATGTTTTATGGATCGGTTTTTTGTCAGGTGGATGGAAAATCATTGTTTTTGCATTTCAATTTTATTCATGTTGGAATGGCTACAGTGAGATTAGAAATTTACGTCAACTCTCGATAATTTGAAACTTAACTAAAAAAAATTCAAATTACCAAGAGTTCAAAATAACACAAGTTTAACCAACTAAAAGTAAATTAGGAAAAAAAGATCAAATAAACGTTCGATCAAAATTCATAATTTCTCTTTTTAAACGCTTGTAGTCCAATGAGTTTTTATTGAATTCATTTGAGATTGGTGAGAGTTGAGAAAAAATCGTCACTTAAGTTGGTTCGGAGGAGCGTAGAAGCAGAGGGTAGTTCAAAATTCAAAAGAAAATTACGGACATCTTTTTTTGCAACGAAACAATAGGTCAAATTACAGAATATCATTCCTTTGTGAAAATTATGAAACTGAAATTATGAAATAGAGTAACTTCGGGTAATGTGGAATACTGCCTTATTTTCGAAACCGCAGAAGGTCTGACTCCTGTCTTAGTTTTCTCAAAAAGTAAACAATGTGGAATACCTTGAGGAGGGTAATGAGGAATACTTTTTCACATTACTCGCTTATTATTTTTTCGGTTTTTTGTTCGAAACTGCTTGGGAAGATGCCTAAAAAAGGTGAAATAAGGCAATGAGATGGAGATGGAGTATCGGTTTTGGTTGTCTGAGAACAGGAGTGACATTCGTTTTCTTGGCAAAAAAAAAAAAAAATGGTATCCCGAATTGGTATTCGACTTTAAAAGAATGAGCTGGAAAGGATTGGCTATACAGGTTTCATAAACACCATGAAAACATGCTAGGAATTCGTACTCCAACTGCAACGTCATTTGGTAGAGCCAGAAAATTTACAAAGGAAAATTCAGAATACATTTTCACATTATGATGTACATTGTATATATTATAATTAAAATAAAGAAATACCTATATTTATTTTTCTTAGTTAAGTATAATTTTGATTTTATAATACAAAATACCTTCCCTGAGACCACTGAAGTTCAAAAATAAAGAACTGGGTTTCTCGAAAACCACCAAATACCTTGGTATTATACTCGACAGCAAGCTCAACTGGAAGCCAAACATCCAGGAGCGTGTGAAGAAAGCGGCAGTGGCACTATACACCTGTAGAAAAGCCCTTGGCTCCAGGTGGGGTCTTCAGCCAAAAATCGCACATTGGGCATACACTGCAATTGTAAGGCCTATTCTATTCTATGGAATAATCGTCTGGTGGCCAGCACTAGGCACAGGCGATAACGTAAGAAAGCTGGGTAGGATTCAAAGGACAGCGTGCTTATGCATAACCGGATCAGTACGATCCACCCCCTTGGCTGCCTTGGAAACGATGCTACACATACTTCCCGTAGACATACACGGGAAATACGTGGCCACAAGGTCAGCAATCAGGCTAAGGGATAGCAGAAGGTGGCAAGGACACCAGACAGCAGGTCATACTGCTATTCTTCGTAATAACAAAATCCCACCTCGCACAGACTACCTTCCACCTCAGGAGGACTTCGATAGAAACTATCGAATAAGGATACCGAATAGAGAGGAATGGGAGGAAGACAGTGTGAGAAACCAGGCTGCTCTGGAAGTGTACACGGATGGTTCAAAATTGGAAAAAGGCACGGGCATGGGAGTCTTCTCTGAACGACTAAACATTGCGAAGTCCCTCAGGCTCCCGGACCACTGTAGTGTATTCCAAGCGGAAATAACAGCTATTCATGAGGCAGCGCGCTTGCTGTCCATGAGTCCGATAGATGGTCAGTCTATTGTACTCTACATATACAGTCAGGCGGCCATAAAGGCTCTGGAAACACCATTGATAAGATCAAGAATGGTAAAACAATGTCGCCAATCTTTCAAAGAGATGGCGGACAGATGTAGTCTCACCCTGTGCTGGGTCCCTGGGCACACGGGTATTCTAGGCAACGAAAGAGCTGACGAATTAGCGAGAATAGCAGGGGAATCGGACTCAAGTAATAATCAAGGGACCCCCGAGTTGGTTCACAACTAACTGCTGAAACCATAACGGCAGCAAACTCCAGATGGAGCAATCTACACTGCTGCCACACCTCTAGGCTAGTGTGGCCGAAGCTAGATAGGGGCAGGACAGAGCAGCTGCTCTCGGTAAGCATGGCAAATATAGGCAGACTAGTGGGAGTTCTAACTGGCCACTGCTTATTTGGCAATCATGCCAAAAGATTGGGAATCCCCTCCAATGATTTCTGCAGAAGCTGCAGAGATGAGGAGGAAGAAGAGACAGTATTGCATCTTCTAGGAACATGCCCAGCACTCGCACGCACGAGGAAGCGCACTCTAGGTGCATTCTTCTTTAAGGAGTTAAGCGAACTCGCTAGCATGGATGTAAGGCGCATCAGCGGCTTCATAAACAGATCTTACTGGGTATAGCCCGGGGGATACAAGACTACCAACGTTGGCCTCAAACAGGTAGTATGACATGCCTGCTAATATTTTTGGTTTGGTGTATTTGCAGGAAATCTATAGGCAGCGAGTCCGGGGAAATTGGAAACAATCCGGAGGTGTGACAACACAATGGGCCAACAAGTGGCCTAAGTGAGCCTGCGCTACAGCGCAGGAAGTCACTTTTACCTAAGACCTAAGACCTATGATTTTGATTCGGAAATAGTATTCAAAATTCCCCTTCAATTTTAAAAATCTCGATTTTCGAGGTGGTATCAGTAAAAAAAAATAACCGAGTTTGTTGCTAACGTTAGCCAATACATGTATCAATATTCCAAATGTAATTAATATTTTATATTTAATGTATGGTATTTGGTTGAAATATGTAAAAATAAAATGGGTATCTCACAATACCCGAAGTTAATCTATTGTGGTGAGATAAACTAATGAGTCAAGTAAAATGAGTCAAGATAAACTAATGAGTCAAGTGTATCGTAAGTCCTTTCAAGCGTAAACCCTGTTTTTTTTTATGAAAAAATGAAAAACAAATAAACTTGGTGTTAATATTATTTTATTGCATAAAGAATATATACATATTACATTTCATTAAAACATTTACATTACAATTGAATCGTTAAGAATTTCCAAATCTATTTGCAGTTTTCAAACCAAATAAAGTTCTTTCAAAAGTAATAAAGATATGTACCTACAAAATATATTGGAAATATAAACTTTTTATGAAAATAGATTTATTTGTTGTAATCTTTTTTATATTTCATCTCAGTTTAAACATTTATGTGATCGTTTAAGAAAACCATTTTATGAATTCTTTAAGTAGTATTACTAAAAAAAAAATAAATGAAGACTAGTACAAATTTTTTAGTTGCTCTTTAATTACATTACATAACTCTTATAATTATTATTTTTAATTTGTTTACAATAACATATAATGTGTGTGTGTGTGTGTTGGCTTGGTTGTGTTTCGCTTATAATCAATTCTACAATGGCATTGCTGTTTAGAATTGTACTTTGCGTGTATGGTAAGGCCTTGCAGTGGTGTTTTTCAAATTTCTTTTAAATTTCGTGCGAAAAAATATCAAGTGTAAAAAAAAAAAATGATTCAATTAATTAATTAATTATTAGCGTGCAGCGTAGTGGTGTATATAATAAAATTAAATGAAACAAAGAATGTTAAGTTCTGAACATTGTTGTTGTTGCAATTTTTACATCTTGTACACCAAATGGTTGTTATTTTTTCGCTGAAAAATAAGACCTTGGCCAAGCAATCGTTCCGAGGTAATTAATTACAAGGTTTTACTTGTTTTCTGTTAATTTGCGCTTCAAAAAAAATTTTTTTTTCTTTTTTTTTTTCTTAAATTTCGTTTTTTTTTGTAGTTTTAAATACACAGAAACAATATACGAGTTAAAGCATTTTTCTTCTTCATTTCAAAATGAAATCAAAAATCAATTATTACAGAAAAATAAAAAAAAAATATTTATAGTGTTACATAATAATTAATAAATCTAAAATTAAATAAAAATAAAAAATATATATATATATATGCATACATATAAAAAGAAAAAAAAAATAATAATGAAACAACAATCTGGCAATGCGTACAACAAAAGCCTGAAAATTATTCAATGATAATATTGCTTTTCAGCTTCGATAAAACTCATCTCTAAATATTTCTATTAATTTGTTTTTCCGTTGGAAGAACTTTATTGGCGAAGGAGACAATAGCACTAGCTGGTTGCTGGACGGCTAGATCGCAGAATACATGACATTGATTGTCCTTCGAGCTTGGCGTTCGACGTGCAACAAAAGCAAAAATTGTTCTAAATCAAAAAAAAAGGAGGAGGTTAAGAAACGTATGTTTTGTAGGTTTGTTTTTGTTTAACTTACTTGTTACTAACTGGGAGAACTCCCTCTTCATTTTTCACACTCCATTGTCTGTGCTCCGGGTCGATGCCACAGAAGGAAATATTATGCGCTGTGTAGTGCTTCCTGAAAATGAAGATACAATTGATTTCGACTAAATTTTAACATGGAAGCAATGAACGAATATCCCCCTGTGACTGACGTGAGCCCATTTTCACAATCCTACTGACGTGTTAGTTCGACGGAAGTTTTTTTGTCACCCTTTGTACTTTTAAAAATTGTCTAGTATTGCAACTTTTAATTGGCATATCGTCCTATTTCTGTGATAACCTCGTACCTACAGGTACGAAATTGGAACTTTTTATGTAACAATACTGTGCACCTCTTCCAAAATATGTGGACAAAAAATTAATGGCTAAATACAAGAACAAACATGCTTTAAAGTTAATTCATTTTCCTCGTAACTACATTCATGTTATTGAGTTTCGACGAAATCCTCGCAAGTACTGTTTTGTACTGATTTGTAGTTTGTGAGGTGCTTAACGCTAAGCTGTTCATCGTGCCAGAGTTCGAAAATAAAGGTGAAAATGTATGTCCATACTTCTGAGGAGTTGGACAACTCTATTGTATTCCTAACAAATACAGCTTAATGGCTCTACTATAAAAATGGTGGAAAAAGAACTATTAACAAACTTCATAAAACACACTATGAAAACGACTACAACTGCCGTAATGAAAGCTATTTTGAACCTTCCACAATTGCACTCTGCTATACAAGCTAAGGTTAAGGCAGAGTGCAGAGAGATTACAAGCTAAGTAATGCAATCCATTGCTCTGTAAAGACCGTAAAGCTATAAAAATGGGAGCTTCGTAAACATCTAAAGATCCTCAAAAAATTGACATTTGGACACTTAGACGAATAAGTGATCAGATGACTACCAAATTAAACTTTAACCCTCTACTGGAGAGCAGGCTTTTTCTACTACATCATCTTATCATCTCATTCCTAATAGCAGTTATAAGAGGTTTAAGAAACGAATTACGATTTATAAGAGGTTTTGTGTTCATTGTATTGCAAAAGGGACGAGCAGTTTATTACGAATTATTGAGATTTCGATTTATCGGTGTACGAATTATCGCGGTTCGACTGTACTTTTTTTAACAACTAAAAATTAGCAATTAAATAGAGGTTTTAATTCCAATAAATTTTTATCACATAACATACACTATTTCTACTAAGTTTTTCTCATTTTTTGGTGTGTGTCAGTCATCCGCAGAGGGAAATTAATGACTTCGATTTATATTAAACTAGCTCCGTAAGCCTCGGCTTAAAAAGATGTATACAATTTACACCCTAAAAACATGTATTTCTGACCAATATCTGTACTTAAAGAACTTGTTAGTACATTGTTTATTTTAGTAATTGTTTGCTATAGAGATATAATCAAAAGGCTTAGATAGTGCTTTGAGAGGGCGACGACTGCTTTTGCTTCTATTGCAAGTTAAACCTCTTCTGATGTGAAAGACTACAACTCCTAAAGTGGCCTATTTACTTTCGACGTGAATCGCTTTCAAGACATTGATCCTTCGAGCCTTTAAGCAGCCCATACACGATTCAATTCAATCATCAACTCAGTCAAATCACAGTGAAATCAACCCGTGGCTTCGATCGGATCGATTTGACGGTTGGCGTAAAATCAAAAGATTTTGATTTTTGCGGAGTTGACTGGCAAGTCTTTCAACCCAATTGAATCGTGTGTGGGCAAGTTCATCGACAAGCTGTCAAATTTAAGAGATTGCGGTAGACATTCATTGGGAAATCGTGTGTAAACGTGTTTTGTTCAGTGTTAAAGTGAAAAATTATATTTAAACTGGCAGGTTTTCAATTCAATTGATGTAGTGTGTGGCCAACCATCAATTGAGTTAACAACTCAGTTTACAATCGAATTGAATCGTGTATGGGCTGCTTTATAATCGCGCCTACTCAAAACATTGGTCCTTCGAAACCGTCAAGACATTGACGAATCGCTTTCACTTCATTTCACTTTGACAACAATAAAAACCTAAGACAATCTTGTTTCAAGAAAGTAAAATTTTAATCCATGTCTGTTTCCGGAAAAAATACAGAAAGATCGCTCTATACTGTGTAGTCTGCACAATTTAGAAGAGAGGAAAGATTTATAGGAAGTGTCCGATCCTAAAAGAAGTAATCAAGAGCCGTGATTCTTTGAAAAAAAAAAACACGTTATTTCGTATTGAAAATCGCGCAAAGGTGAAACCGCGCAAAACGAGGCATGATTGTATAACAAATTGCACACCATAAGCAAACTGCTTTCCAAATTTTAGCCAAATCGGTGAAGCCGGCCGGGAAACAACTCTGACAACAGGAAAATTACAAACCTCAAGACTCACAATTTCATAATATTACGAGGATTATAACCTGAAAGTTATCATGTATCATTTTGTCTACAATAAACGTTCCTACCACTCAAAAACTCACATTCTGAAATACAGTAGCTCAAAGTAATAATGGGACAAAAGTTAAGAACATAATCCCTCAAATTTTTACTTGTCTCTTCCTCGGAACTCTTAGGCCCGGTCCACACATGTGATCTTTTAACGCAGCGTCACCGCTTGAGCGTTTCACAATACTTACAAATCAATTGAGCAAAATTGCCTGCAATCGTTTGCGGGCACCATTCAATTGATTTGTGGGTATCGGCGGTGTCGCCGATTAAAAAAATTCGCTTGCGTGTACGGGGCCTTAAAAGTTACAAAAAAATAACTAAATGCAGTTTGAAAGGTTATACAATTAACTTACTAAAAAACAGAAATTATAAAAATTTGTTAATCAAACAAATCGAAAAAAACAAAAATTCAAAACTCAACAAACGTTTAAGTTCCAGATCCTTGCTTGCCCCATTATTACTTTAAACTACAGTATGTATACCCTTTTTTTTATTTTATTAATAAACAAAATAATTTTACCTGAAGAATTTTTGCCTTTTGTTGTCTGTCATAGTAATTCCCTGCGAAGCAACCTTAAAATGAACTTCTGTTGGTACTGGAAGTGGAGTTATTGAAAATAGCTGCGCAACAGCCCGACGTACTGCTTCTTCGCCGGTAAGAGATTCTGTTCCACAAGTGTATAAATGGAGTACATTACAAGCTGCACCTTGTGTTAGTAGTTGCTTCTGAGCTGGTGTATGCATTTCATTTGGTTGAATATCCTTAAAAACGTACGCAAAGAGTCAGAAAAAAAAATATCACATCATTAATTTTACTCAAAACTTACGCTCTCTGGAATAATGAGGCGACAAGACAAAGCTAATGGTGTAATTGAATGCTGATAAACTAAAGCTGATAGTGATGTAAACACAGGTTCATTGGCACAGCCCTTTAGACGTACACCACGAGTTGTTGGTTCCACTAAAAAGTGACGAACAAGTTCATCACCATCTGCTGAAGCTGTAACACCTGGTGGTGGTTGTGCAACACGAACAACCAATCCATAAGCATCCTTAAACGTTGCCGAGTCACGAACAATAAATGTGCCCGGTGGTGCATTTCGGAGAAGATCAACAGCTTCTTCACGTGATAGATTGGGCTTGTACCAGAACTTTGATGAATCCCGAACAAATCTAAAAGGATTTCACATTAGTATAAGAGTTCATTTTTTTTTCCCAACAAATTTTCAATTTTCCTTACTTGACTAAATGGGGTGCAACTTCTTGTGGCTCACTATTGGCATTCGATGCATTTGAATTCATACGACTCCTGTACATCGTATCGTTTTGATTCGCAGATTCTGGGAAAAGTCCCTTCTGCACACCACCGTAGAGATCCTTGCTGCTTTTTTGTTGAAAAGTAACACTATTAGCGATAACGAATTGGAATTAAGTATAGTTTAGTTTATGTTCATGCTTATATTTAATTTTTTTTTTTGTTTATGATGCGTGCAGCTTGGTGAGCGTTTTAAGAACTCTTGGATTATATGTGAGTGTTTTTTATATGTCCAACGTTAAAACAGTTATGGTTATGCATTACACACGTGCAAAGTGAATTCTTAAAATGTGAATAGTTAAACTGAAAAAATTTAGAGCACTTATGAATGATATTCTCTTCTGAAACGAGGCGGGTTTTTATATACACATGCAGCGTATTTTGAGGTTATGTGCTGTTAATTGGCTTTGCTTTTAGTTTTTATGATTAATACATGAAATGTGAGAACATTTATTACTTTGCAGACAAATTCGGATAGAATTATTGTAAAAATCGCCGGTTTTAGTATTTAACTGGAATTTGTCAAATAACATTTGTGGTTGTAGACTTTCAATATTTTAAATTAATTTCAGGGAATTCTTAAATTATTTGGATTCATTGTGATGTAATCCACCAAAACTAATTCTATGGAATTGAGTGAATTGAATTTTTGTAGGACGGATACTACAAACTGCAAATTTTAAAAGAAATCATGCATTACAAACGCACACGTGTACCACAATTACGAATAGCTGAAGAGAATTTGAATTCATCTGATAGTTCAAAGTGTTCCAGTTATTCTCTGGTTTTACATTTAGTGCAACATGTTTTAGTCTACGTATGTTAGTTTCCTTTTACATTTAATTTGTTTTCATTTAATCTATTGCCAAATATCTAACCTCCTGTCTAAGGTCGAAGTTGTAGACTTAACGCTCCTCAATGACCATGTCGAATTATATAGACGTCTAACAATTTTTGATTTTTTTTTTTGGTTTGCATATTTTTTTTTTTTTTTTGCGAAAACAATTTTAAAAAATAAGCATGTAATAAAAGTAGAAAAATATTATTAACAAAAGCATTTCACACGAATTAATTAAAATTCGATTAAGATATTTCCCAAATCCTATTCAATCTTACCGGTGTGGTGTTGGACTCCTTGGAGGAATTCCTGGACTAACGCTGCCATTGAGTCCGTAGGGTGTTCGTGGTGTTACCGGAAAAGCTGGGGTCTCCGGTCGTGGCGAACCAGCGATAGAGATGTCCTGATCAGTTTCCGAACGATATGAAGAGAATGATTCTTCTCGCACCTGCAAAACAAGAGTCAACCAATCAATAATTTTTTTTTGATTCCAAAAAATTGGTGGACAAATATCGTGACACGAAATCATTTCGTTGTGCGGATTTTTTGTTTTTAGGAACATTAGGGATTAATTTTGATACAAACGGTAAAACAAACCAACAGAAAAAAGACGAAAAAGGGGGCCGTTCAAGAGGTGAAAAGCAAGCTTGATGGAGGGGAGTTGTGAAAATGCATGTGATCAACTTACCTGCTCATGCCATAGTGCTAAATTATTGCTTCTTTCTGATGGACTAGGCGATATGGATGAACTCTGATCTGATTCAGATAGTAAACGTTTTTGTGCATTATTTACATTGCTACCATTGCTACTATCACTGCTGTTATTACTCAAACTATCACCGAAACCATTGGTCATTCGTTGATTTTCGCATCTGGTAAACTCTGCCAGATCGGCAATGACATCGGAGAGCTCTTGGTTGGCCTTTTGATCACTCGGGGATTCCTTGGATCGAGGATTACTCCCCACTCCGTTTGATTGTTGCTTTTTATTCTGTATTAGTTGCTGATTCATCAAATCTGTTTCAGCTGCCAACGTGGCTAAGAGTTCTTCCAATGCGATTTGACCATTCTCTGTTTTTGTTTGTTTGGCCGCCGTATCGTGATTGTGATTCTTCAACACTTCTGACTTTGTATGATATGGCTTTTTGTTATTGTTCGATGCGTAACAAATGTTATTATTATGATTATTGTTAGAAAGATCAGTGGAATTGAAATCTATGATGGTTTTGTTGTCTGTGATTTTGAGGTGAATCTCGTTTAGATTGTTATTATTTGCAATAACGTGATTATTACTATTTACGAAACTAACATCTGTAGTGAGATTATTATTATTATGAGAATTTGCTCTGGAAGTTGGTAAATCTTCCGTATGGACATTTGTTATGTTGTCGGACTCCTAATGTTATTTAAAAAAGAATTTTTTTTTTAATCAAATGAAAATTGTTTTATGAACCAATTAAAAAATAATAAACGATTTTTATAAAAAAAAATAATAATCGACTAGACTAGGTATAGGTGTTTTTTTTTGGAAGATTTAATGATTATCTACGATTAATAAACCTAAAAAAAAAAACTCTTTAGGGTGAACAATTTGAGCGGTTCGTTTCATATAGAGTTTGTAACTAGGGTAGTATTTTGCGGAGAGATTTAAATTTAAGAATTTCAACGTTAAGATAAAATTAAGTTGGACACACAAAATATTTGCCTACTGTAGCCGCTGAAAAATGTGAATCAACGATAATGTGGATTTAAAATGTGCATCGGCAAAACTTTACATCGCCATTTCTATACCGGAAATTTCCGACAAGTTATCCCTTTAATATCATCTTCATAATGTAAATTTCCGAAGATAATAATTTAATTCCATTCACATAATTACGAAGCACACTACCCGAAACTTTGCTTTAAGGGAGTTGCAAAAAATTAATGAACCCCTTAGAATGATAGACTCACAGAATATGTCAATACAAGAAGTTAGAGACGGGGTCATTTTAGAAGGCATAGACGAATCTGAATGAATTAAGGACACTTCGGGGAATAAAAGCAGCAAAGTCACTTTAGCTGTTCTCAAAATAGCTAGCTCGCAAGTGATCTAGTGTACGCTACTCCGATCAAAATTAATTTGGGGGCAGAAACGATTTCCAGTATGGTGAAGTAAAGGACAATACAAACAATAGAAAGTTCAAACTTTTTGTTAGTCCAAAATAATGAAATTTATTACGAAAAATTGAGAGTACCATATCTATGCCAACATAAACTCCTTTTTTAGGGTTTCGTTCCAAAGGAATAACGAAACCCAGATACAATCACTTCGGTGTACGTCTGTCTGTCTGTCTGTCGCCTTTATTTAATTTTTTGAAATAAGTAAAATTTTTTTAATTTTGTTTTCTTTTTGAAATAATAAACATTGAAACTGTGGCTTGGATTTTCTGATGTTTTTATTGGATTTGAAAATCGTTGCAATCAATTCAACGAGTACTAAAAAAAAGATCCAGTAATTGAATCCCTCTAAGATCCAAAAACGGCTTCTTTCAATTAGTTCATATTATCGAGGGATAGTTATCTAACTAAATATAAGATTTTAGAGGACGAAATATCCCGGAGGAATACCCGAAATATGAAATATCCCGGATGAATACTAGAAAACTGAACACAGTCAATCACTCCTATCAGAGTTTTTTTTTAAGACAATCTATAAGTCTCTAACTAAAACAAACTGTGTGAAAGTTGTATTGTGTAATTTTTACAAATATCTTTCCGAAGTAAAAGAGTTACATTCTGCACCTTATAATGAGCTGCAATGAACTACATTTTCAATTTGAAATCTAAATTAAAGTATCCTGCCTGCATACTCGTGTGTAAAATAAATGAAAATAAAAGTGATGTTTCAAATTAAAAGTGAAAAATTAGTTCTTGTTACAACAAAAAAAAGTTACGACAAACCAAATTGTTATATTGAAAACTATTAAAATAAGTAAACACAAAAAACAAAAAAAAAAAGATTACATACCAATCGTGCCCGTCCGTTATTTAACGACGATTCTGCCAATGACAGTAGTCCATTTTGATTATTACTATTACTGTTATTGTTATTATTGTTACTGTTACGAATATTATTGCTTTGTTGTGCTTGTGCAATATGGCCAAGTGGTGAGGCATTCAAAATTGCGAGTGGCGATAATGGCGGTGACTACGGTGAAAAAATTAATATAAAAAAAAATAGAAAACAACATAGGTTAGGGATTAAACAACATCAAATACGAAAAAAAAAAAAATTGTGATAATTATGGAATCGGGTAAGTTATAAGGTAAAACTATAAATCAATGTTGTACCAGTTTTACTATTTTTTTCAAACTACAAATACACACATTACAACATGACACCAATCACTGCAATATTTGGTATTGACAATTGGACACAAGACAAAACCAAAATTGAATTACAAAATTGACAGACGGAAAAAGAGAAAAAATAAAAAAAAAAAAACTGAAATAACGAAGAAAAATTTTCAACTTACTCCCAGTTTATCTTGCTTGGCAGTCTCGTGGGAACGTTTTACAGCGACAAATGGACGCTCCTTGGTGACAGTTTTTGTTGTCGTACTGATTGTGTGATAATGTCGTTCTGGCGAACTGGCAGCAAAAATGAAAAAAATAAATGTTAAATAAAATTTTAGATTTCTTTTGATTTGAGAGTACCTATTTGTTGTATGATATGGAGTTTGCACATGAAGTGGTCTTCTATAATCAACTTCATCAAAAGCTGCCGTATCGCTGGCATAGCCATCGTATCGTACATTATTTTTCGACCTAAGAAATATTTTATTTTTAGATTTAATAAACAATATCATGATCACCGAGAGAATACATTTTGAAAATTGTTTTTCTTCTTTTTAATTTACCTGAGTGACCTATTTCTAATTTCCATGTGGATTTCGTCAAAGAATTTTCGGTCATCTTTTAGCTGTTGGTTTTTCTTTGCACGTAATTTTTGTTGTTGCAACTGAAGCCATGTTGGACCAGATAATCTTAAAAGAAAAATACATATACATTTTAGTAATTATCTTTTAAAAAAATAGAAATCATATGTCCCTATTATTTTTAGAGTATACAACAAATCCTTATGGTGTTAAGGTTAAGAGTGGAACTAATCAAACTTAATTATATGCCACATCGTGATGGTGATATTTGATAAACCAAATGATATTTGAAAAAACCAAAATTGTTCGCATTATTTGAACCACATCACCACTTTTGAGCCAATTCGAAGAGGGGTCGTTCGTCCCCATATAGACTGGGCGATTTGTCATGGAATGATCCACATGCTAAAGGCTTTGCACGAATAAAAATGAATAAAGACGAAATATCTTCAAAGAAATAGAGAGTCAGGTCGGTGGGAATGCTTAGGTGGTGCAGACGGTATGGTGGAGATCGAAGAATGTGATTATTGGCTCTAGAGTCTACTTCCACTCACTCATTTAAATTTCTATAATATGAATCAAAACAACGACAAAGACCTGTAATATTTACCACGTCTAAAACCAGTAATGTTGATTGATTTGATTCCCTATAGAGTGCGCGCAATTTGTGACTATGTTCATAGACACATAATAGAATGTACAGAAGTTTTGAACGAAGAACCGATTTTACATTCTAAGCTAAGCTTTTCATACATTCATTGTCCTATCAAAAGTTAAAAAAGAGGATGAAAAATCTCATAACACCTAAACTTATCGCAGCTAAGGCAATTAAGCATGACAGCCTCTGTTTAGATTCTTGACAGGCTTGGTCTGAGCAGCGATAAATCTTCGATCCAGTGAGAAGGCAAGTGAACAAATCTACAGCAGTAAAAATAAAAAAAAACTGACTTTTGGAAGAATGTACATATAAAATGGTATAGCCAATCGGCAGACGGCAAGGCCATGTCTATAACGTTTGAAATAAATAAATCTAAATCTTATCTAAATTAAACTAAAACTGCAATTTCAATCTCAGGGAACATCCCAAACAAGCTGCTTCGTTTTTATTTCTATAAACTTTAATTGAAAGCAGATTCCACACAAAAAAAAAGTTTCTTCACATCAAATGATTTCAATCATAGTCCATTCATAGAACCGCATTCTATAAAAAATATCGCAATTTATTCATGGAATATGAATTATAGTCATGTCGATATTATCTCATCCCTCTTAAGGCTTCAAATATTACAACATCTCAAAGTGCCTTGACCTAGTTTCTATGAACAGTATTAATTGAATCATTGAGTCTTAAAATAAACCTCAATATTTATGACAAAAAGAGAAAAAAAAGACGTGACGATTTGCCTGATTAAAGCGTTAAGACATTCACAAAAAAGGAAACTTGCGTGCGACATTCTCAATTGATGTGTGATGCTGATTACGTCAAGATCGCTTGATGTCTGTCTTGATGGTGTATAAGTTGACATATTTTAGCTTGTGTGAGAAGTCACAGTTTTTACTAAAATATTCGTATATTCGACTTTGGGTGAGTTCATAAAAGTAACACTGCGGCAGTCCGGGAAAGCAATTATGAACGAAATACGTATGAACTCACTCGAACTCATTCGATTCTGAATAGTTGTGCGAATAGGTAATTTACAGAAGATCACTGAACTACGTCTGCGAAAGGAATCAATCGTTAGTGTTGCACGTGAGTGATTTGTCGGTAAGGTGGACTTCCACAAAAGCGACTTATAAAACTTAAAGCAGGTATTGCTTAACTTAATATGGACTGCCTGACAAAAAGGGTCAACATACGATATTTCAATATGAATGCTTAGCATTCCGTGGCACCAAAATAGGGTAGATTTTATCTTAAATAAACTGCTTAACAGCCCATAGAGGGCCAGAACAAAGCTTTTTCGTCATAATCTTTAGAGCAATAAAATCACCCCCAACAACATGGGGAAATCTCCAGTGCATATCGAATAACTATCCAATAATTACATAAGAATACGCCATAAATAAACTTCGATAAATCGCTCCGGCTCTTTCAGTAATCAACAAATCACATAATCATAGTGTATTTATTTATCGGAAAAACAATTCATTTGCTTCGACATGAAAATTGTATACAATTATATCTGTGAACATATAGGTATATTCATATATCGTTCAATTTATATCACACCCACACAATTTCCGATTTGATTTTTTTTTTTACAATGAAAATTCCATTCATTGATGATCGACATTAAAATTCTCACAGCGCGATCAATAAGCAGCACAGCCCTCGTAAGATTTTTTTTTTTTTCTAAAAATTCTTGTTTTCATTAACGAACGGGGGAAGAACAATGACATTGAAACTTTTTGCTCCCGGTAAAATAAAACACAAAAATATATAAATTCAGAAGCTGATCAAAATATGCGGTCGCCCACAGTGAATTTGATAGAAAATTGTTTCGACCTTTTTGTCGAGAACATGGAAAGAAAAAGGAAAAACAGAGCAATAATTGGCGGTGTATTTCGCCCCCATGCTCAGGCAATTATTGACCAAGACTTTTGAGATATGTGTTATTATACACACACACACGAGTTTGGCGTGAAATACACCAAAGCAATAGATGATATCTACGCACACGGCTGGTTAACAAGTTTCACATGGAACAGGCTATAAATAATGCAGTTCTTGCCTTGGAAGCAGTGCATTTCCGGACATAAACGGATTCGGCATAAAAAGTGAACCCACACCATATTAAAAAAAAAAAAAAAAGAAGCATTTCTGCAACAAAGTTGAAGAATATAAACATGATGATTGCATAAAACGCTTCCTACAGTAACATCATCGGATGTGCACAAGACTTTCGGAAAAAACCACCCGTCACAATGTTGTTGGTTTATGGTGTATGCTTCTTTAGTCCATCTGGAACCGAATGTTAGCAAGGAATTGTAATGTCGACGTTTCCTCTTGTTTACAATTTAAATAGGGTTGAACCAATACTTGGGATAAGGGGCAGTTCGTCGAAAGTGAGGCAGACACACAATTTATTTGCTCTCTAAGATAAGATTAGAATTTTCGGATCGGATACTAATCGGTTCAAGTTTATAAATATGTGAGTATCGGATTGGAGAATAAATTTATGTGAATGGACAATAAAAGTTTATGTTGAAGTTCTACTTACAGTGCCCCGCAAAAGTATTCGTTATTTGATAATTTCATCTTATAAATGTAATAAACTGTCTAATTTTGGGCGTAGTGCTGGATTGTTTTTGTTTTTTATTAATGCTCACATCAATTCTGAATTCGAAGTCGAATTTTCACGGGACATCAAAATCAGTTCGAGTTAGAGGATGATTTTTGTATGGAAAATTGGTAAGGGGAATGCCAAAATATGGCGACAAAATTCGAGTTAGAGGAAAATTCGACTTAGAGGGACTCGTACACGGTACACTTTCATCATACACTTTCAACTTTTAATCACGTAAACATGGTCTTGGTGAGATTTTATTGATTTTGTAAATAGAGGAGCAATCGGACCAGTCTTAAAAATCAGTTGTTCTTTTACAAAAACCTTACCAGAGTGCGCGGTTTGAACACAGTCAACAAAAAATCCTGAAAGTCATAGAGTTTTCACTTTCTTTTCATCGAGAGTTTCACTTGACTCGACACTTTCATGTTAGAATGTAAAGGAAGTTTAAGTGTTCAAAGTAATTTGATAAAATGGATTGAGGTAATATCTCATTGGAATTAATTATCATTATCTACTAAGTAGAAAAATAATGTCCAGTTTTTATTTTGAGCACCCTTATCCCGCCGTCTACGTTGGAAGGCGGCTTTGGCTCAGGCACAGACCCTTCAACGGTTAAATACCTGGGTAGTAAGTAAGTAAGTAAAACCAAGCTACTTAGATAAAAAGCGTTTAAAAATTTTAAGCCCGACGACCTTGACATATTTCTTTAAGATTCCTAATTGCTTCTCTTAAAAGAAAAATAAAATTAGAAAATTTATAAAATATCCTAACTACCACATAGAGCTTCCTTTCGCCCTGGGCCTATTTTCCGTATATAGAAGTTTAAAAAAAAGCCCCATGTGGCAGTTGGGGCTTTTTAAAATGTTGGTCTTTATGATTTGTAGTTGGGGCTTTTAGAAATTGGAATTTTCCTGTCTTAAAAAATAAATGTAAATAAATCAGAGACAAATTCCTAACTTCAAATTGGCAAAAAAATCAAAATCGAAAATTTTGTAGATAGGGCCTTTACGAGATTATGGGCATATGCATATAGTAGTTTTAGAATATTGAATATTAAAAAAAAAAACAATAGCAATAACTCATTAGCCCCTTCGTTGACTCAAGCAGATCGACAATGGCAGTTTGGGATTCAAAATATGTCTCTATACGAATTTATTGTGGAAAAGTTACATAAAAATGACTTTGACTGGCCACTTCCAAATCAAAAGGTCTCCTCTTATGATATTTTCAATATAAATAAATGACGAACTGCAATTAACAATTTAATCAACCATGACGCAGGACGCATCCAGTCCTTCAATAATTTCAAACTAAATAGAGTCTAAAAAAATAAACGTATTTATCAGACAACCTTAAAAATTTCGCCAGAAGAGCAGGTCATTGTGATCTATCTTGGAGGCTACTCCATTCAAGTTTTTCACTTTTTTTTTGTTTGTTTTATTTGTACAACGCTACTACTACTCTGCCTCTGCTATAATTGACTGACTGACGTGTGGTATAAGAAAAAAAAAAAAAAAAACAAAAAATGCGAACACACAGATTCAACGAATGCCTTTTCCTGTTTATATTTATGTTGGTTGCTTAGTCTGTTTATGTGAATCAGCACAGCTGTGAGTAAAATATGCAATAGTGCTTCAAATACCAAAGATATGAGTTTGCTAATTTAACCACCGTCTACTGAGCGTACAAAACTGACGTTTGCATCATTAAACACATCTCTAGCGTGTCTTTGGATAACAAACTTAAATGCAATGACGTCAGTCCGTGAAGCCCACATGTCTTTATACAGATTCCAACAGAGTCTACAGTGGGGGCACACGTATACGCTCAGAAATGTTGCAGTTGAGCAAAACCAATGACATCATATAGAGTTGAACGTGACTTATGTTGAGACTATGACTGACGATCGGCATCTTAAGAGATGCCTCCTGCACTCCGTCCCCGGATGATTTTCAAGAGAAAAGAGAACAGCATTCTCTGCCCACTTGATCGATAACTACTTAATTTCTCACTTTATATAACATTAAGATAGTGCAGTCTTTCGTATCCGCAGACCAAACGGGGGCGCAGCTGCAATTAGTGCAGTCATGTAATCGTGGCCATTCACAAGCAAACGCTCTCATTGCGCCGAAAGTAAGTTTGTTTGGCGGGGTATTCTACTTATTCACGTTTTGGTCAGAGATCAACATTAGTCATGATTGCCGTAAATAAATCGGAGTGTGGTGGTGATATAAAAGAAGTGACCATTCGTTTGTGAGTCGATGATTAATGGTATCAAACATCCGAAAGATTTGCGCCTTGATCCATAAGATAGGACGCTATATACGATTCCTGATGTCTGTACACAGAAGCGCCACAACCGACCACAGTGGGAACTTAAATTTGAAATTTTGCCAAAATTGTAACGTGAACGTCTTTACGAGCAGCAAAATGTCGAAATTTATTGGACGGTTTTCCACCGTTTAAAAATATATTCATCGCAGCCTTTTGTTTGGTACGTGATGAGAGAGATATGGCTAAAATATTTTCGGTTTGCTTAAGGTTGAGCAAGTTGGTTGTTCACTTTGTGATCGTATTTGAGTAGATTTTGCAGCAAACTGAAGGATTGTGTTGAAAGATTCACATTTTTTTTTTTTGCACATCCGTTCCGGCCATCGCGTTGTATTGACGGTCAGGTCTCATCAAGGTCATCAGTGACATCATTTTACCTTCGGTTTTATGACATGTGATGAACAGCTCTCGAGGGAGCGAAGAAATAGATGCAGCCTTTTTTTATTGATCTCAAGTTGTAAAGCGGATGTGGATATAAAAGTTTTTATTACAACAGCAAAAGTTATTTTCATCAAATACGTCTGCGGTGACTGTTTGGACAACTTCTAAGTGGGTACACTTAAAGAGAAAGTAATTCAATGTGGGAAGTTGTCAGCACTGTGGAGAACAGTTGAGTTTGGTGCGTACAAACTGAAATGCAACCAACTTAATTCCTTAGTGTCTTTCAATTGAACGAAGATCATCATATAAAACATTTTAAGAAAAAGTAATGAATGCTGTGAACTTAATGGCTTTGTTTGCAAATCTATCATTTGAAGCAAGCCTTTCAAAGCCTAAGTACATAAAAGATGGAGCGCTTCAACTAAATAGAACATTCAAAGAGCTTGAATAGAAATGTTTGCAAAAGTTATACCAATAATCACTAAGATCGAAAAGAGAACTAGTCTTTCTTAGTTAGCCTATTTACACCGACTGACTGACTGATTCATGATCCATAGTAATTGGTTAAGCAAAGGGATGCAAAAAAGTGTGTTATACACTCCTCTGCTTTGACAAATGGTAACAATAAATCTAAATAACTTTCTTTTCACTTTTAAATTAGATTGAAATTGTAAGTCTTTTCACTCAGATAAGCATTTTGCTTTGCAGGGAAACTAATATGGTCTCTAAAACTAAAATTGAAAACAAAACTAAACTAAACTAAATATTGACTTCTTAAAAAAAAGTTAGAAAGTTAAAACTAAACTAAGTAATTCGAGGGCAAAATAAATAGCACAGCTCATAAATATACCAATTTAGGCGCATTTCATGAATAAAAAAGGCGACAGACAGACAGACAGACACCGAAGTGTCATAAGGGTTTCGTTATTCCTTTGGAACGAAACGGTGTTCCTTGGCCACCAAAATAGGTAAAATTATATAAATTTCATTACAATGAATAAAAAACAACCAAAATTGGGTTGGTTAGCCCAGGTTAGGAATCAAAGTGGCACACCGACTGTTAATTGATGAAATAAAACTGCAAACTGCTGTTTGTCAAATTTCGAAGCATTGAACCTATTTTTAGCAGTATGCATCTTATCTCGCAAGTTCTCAACAGGATTAAAATTTCAGGATTGAGCTAACCATTTATTAATTGAGTTTTTTGAGGGTAGACGCTGTCTTACAAACTTCCGTCCTTCCGTCTATCCGTCCTTATTTTTGGCTTAGCCCAGACTACATTCTAAGCGTTTAAGCGCCATACAAAGAAAAAAAAAATCTAAGAAAGAGTACTACCTTCACCTTGTGGACTAAAAATGTAATTAAACATATGCTTGGCATTAGTGTGTCGCAATTGAAAACCGTCGCGGTGAAAAGAATTTGCTTGGAAGAGTTACCAGATGACACCACTGTGAGGCAATGTTTCTTTTCATCATGGCCACTTCACTGAGTAGCTTCCATTTTAGCAATTTCGGGGTACTAACTCTAATATAATCGTACTGGACCATCAAGGTTTTTGAGAAAAGATGACCTAAATTTGATAGTTCTAGGTCTAAAAAAATAAATATGGATAAATAAACATGGAGTGGATGTCATGTATTTATTAAGTGTAATTTTGGTAGACTAATAGTTTGACAAACTTGTACTGGCTTTTCCGTTGACGAAAATGAGTAGTTGGGAGGGCATCGGTGCTTTTCAAGAGTATTTAGGACCATTTTAGCTGCAATTCGATTTCAAAACGACAATGACAATTATGAATTCGGTATTCCAAAAGGACAATGACCAGTCAGCCCCACAAATTGTGGTTTCAGCTTAACGATGCAACGGACTGGTCAAAATGCTCATCGGATCAAAATATTTTGTAAAATATGTGTAAGAGTAAAATATTTAGAGATTACAGGTCATCAAATTTTACGCTGACAATACACAACACGGATCAGTAAACGATCTAGAAAGAGGCGTGAAGAGAGCTTGAGATGAAATTGGCCAACAAACCCCCAAAATTTAGTTGACAGTAACTATGTCTGAATAATTGTTTATTATATTGGGTCTATAACTTAATTCGTTCGGTTTGCTAAGAGATGGCGTAACTTGTACTATTCCATTGTTCTTGGTGATGAAAAATGGATCCATTATGAGCAAAAATCATATGTAAAACCCAGCCAACTAGCCAAATCAACGGCAAAGCCGAATATCCATGGCGCGAAGGTAATGCTCTGTATTTGGTGGGATCAGAAGGGTGTGCTGTATTATTAGCTCAATGGACAACGCTACAGAACACAATTAATCCATTTGAAGAGAGCAGTAGCCGACAAACTCCCGGAATATACGACCAGATACGAGACAATAATTTTCCATCATGACAACGCTCGGCCCGACGTTGCTATTCCGGTTAAGAACTACTTGGAAAACAGTGGATGGGAAGTTTTACCCCACCCGCCTTAGACCATTTCCTTCCTTCCAGACCTTGCCATTTCTGACTATCAATTGTTCCGGTCGATACAGAACGCCCTCACTTCACATCAGAGCTGAATATCTAAAATTGGCTTGATTCATTCTTAGCTGCCAAACTGGCGCAGTTCTTTTGGGATGGGATCCAAAAATTTCCAGAAAGATGGGAAGGAGTCATAGCTTCAGATGGGCAATACTTTGAATACAATTATTGTACGTTTTTCTTAAACAAACGTTCAAATTTTGAAAAAAAAAAAAAAAAAAAATCGCACGAATTAAGTTATATACCCAATAATAATATTTGTTGGCGTAACAGCCCGACAACTGCGAAGGAGACCTATTTTTTTTATTGCCGGCTCTGAACAACGATTTGCGAAAGTTTTCAGTGACAGAAGAACTCCCGAAGAATTGCCAGTTTTTTATTGAAAATGGGGCCACGAAAATTGTCTGTGGAGTTTCTTAATCTGAATGAATTTGACCGTACATAAATAAAAATGTGAGTCAAATCAAGAGTTTGGTTGATTTTGATGAATTTTATAAATTTCCTTGGACACGTAGGCTTATTACTTCGGTTTTATTTAATTTCCTTAAATTCTTGAAACAGATCACAGCTGTTGAATCCGATTTAACGACGGAAACTGCCTTTTTATGGTGGCTATATAGTTTTAAAATGAAGTGTATTCGATTTGTATAAGCCCCAAGCATTGAAAAATTGACGAAGATAAAAAGCACATGAATTGCACATACAATTTCGTTATCATGTTACCAACGATTGGCAGTTAAGGATTTACCGCGTTCGTAATTCATTACGCCCTTAATCCGAATGACGCTTTCGATATGATGCTAGACCAATCACACAGATAAGTAGTCATATGTTTGTTTGGACAACGTTTTACCAACAGTACAACGATTTGTTGTTAATATTAAATTGAAATCAAAAACCGTGCCACTCCTTAAAGATTATAGCGCCGCAACCAAATATGTTTGCAACAACTCATCAAAGCGTGTTTTGTGAACGAAAAAAACATCATCCACACGCATTGGTCATTCAGGTTAGACATTATTAAATGATTTTCACACGAACTTAGAAGAAACGTTCGCTTCTGTTTGAGTACTCTTTACTGTAGATTTACTTTACTGAGTTGAGAATACGAATTTAAAACAGAGCTCCTTTTTAAGAATTATCTAACACTTTGATAAATATTGAAACAGAATTGAAAATAGCACCGCCAAAACGTAAGCGCTAAGAACTTTGTAAATAAAATAACACCCACAACAGCTACACATAGCGAGATAAATAAATGGTGGACTTTCGATTTTGACAGAATAGACTCTTGTCTTCTTTTTGAATTTATTCCAAACCTCTTCACAAGCGCTAATCATTTATTCATGAGCGGTAGTTCAAATTCAAAATCAGAACAAATAATACGCGTCATGCAATTGTCAGCATTCAAGTGTGACTTAGCACAAATATTTCAATTCAGAAATTAAAAAAATACAAATTATTTCATTGTATCAACTAAAAAGACAATCCGAAACGTTTCCCAATTGGAAGTTTTTTTTTTTTTTTAAGAAAGCCATCGACAAATAAGGAAATCACAAGATTTACACTCACAACAAGTTAATAGTTGTTCGCCCATGCGTGTGATTTTCAAATACCGTCAGCATCAACCAGTTTTTAAGATATTTGTACTCTTGCAGATAGTTTTAATTAATTAAATTCGTAGAAAAAAAAAAAGAAATTTACACAAATATATATTTCTCATACTCGTCGTAGGAAGTGTCGAGAATTAATCCGTCGTGCCATGCAGTGCCAAAAGCAATCTGTTATGCATGCACCTGTCTGGCGTTAAATTTACACACGCAGCCTCATGACGTTCTTAGATTTCTTTCTAAAGCAGAACGATTTAGCGGCACCATTGCGTCAAGGACGCCACTGCGTAATCAGATAACTCAGTTTCACAAAAAAAAAAACACGCAAACAACCTCCAATTAAGAACGACCCACAAGTGATCCGCCCAACAGAGTGTACCTACGCCTTTCTAAGAATCTACTAAGCTAAACCACAAATCAAATATCCATTGACATTAGAATTCCGGCCCGCACCACACCACACACACGAACTATATGTATTTGGGTATTGTATTTCCCAATCCCGCAAGGGTAATCATTGAAAAAAAAAAAAAAAACTTAAACTGGAGTACTCACTCAGTGTTGCTGGTACTTCGGTGAAATCCATCTAAGGTATTTGAACGCTTTAGCGGGTCATTGTAATAGTTGTGATATCCATTGGATGCAGCTGGTTGCTTCTCACTTATGTAGTACTTTTCGCTCATGACTTTTTCGCGTCGTTCACGGAGCATCTCTTCGAAGTCGTTACGCGTTGGTGTTTTCCGCAGTGTGCTGTACATCGATCCATCGTTTGATGGTCCACCAGCACTGCCACCGAAGGTCCTACGAACCAGCATAGGACTGGTGAGTCCTGACTGGGCCTTGATCATCCTGGGATCCTTTGGTTGATTCTCTGGACCGGGAACTTCGTTCAGATGCACTCCGTTCGACGGAAGGTTACCGTATGTGAAGGGCTGTGAGTGTTCACGCGCGTGGTATGGAATATTATCTTCGTCTTCGAATGCGTGCACGTCAGGCGGATGTGATTCACTGGACGTCCGCACTACTCGCTGATATGTCGCTGACTGATGTTGCGAATTCGCTTGCGCCGTTTGTGGACTCACCTGGTTGTGTTGCAAAGACATGGTTGCGCTTGGGTCGCGGCGCGGTTGCTGATGACGCGAATGTCCCAACGATATGTTGCTAGTGCTGCTGTGGTAACCGCTAAACAGGTTCGGCGTCTCACGACCACTTTCACTCGGCGGTGGCGTTAGCGTGGTTGTTGTACTGGCTGTGTCGTACGGATCGAACCGATCTTGCTTGTATGAATTCGAGTGGTTTGAGTGGCGTTGAACAGCGTCTTGCGACACGTATGAATGCGAACCGTGCACTACCTCGCGAATTGTGTTTTGCGCGGGCGGATTTGGTATTGGTAACGTATAAACGGGTGATGGTGCAGAGGCGGTGGCAGAAACGTGGGATACAACACTTTGACTACGGCCGTATTGGTTATTGATCGAATGCGCGCTATTTTTACGATCTAGGAAATCAGGTATATCGCGAACAGTTGAGAGCATGTCACTCAGAATGTCATCAAGTTCACGATGGCGGTCTTCTGTAAATGATAGAGAAAAAAAAAATGCAATAATTTATTCATCTGTCATGCAGCTTGAAATGGTGTGTTATTGTAACGAACATTTGTATACAAGGTGATGGAAATAATGAGGCTGTTTTAAATAGGCCAATGAGGTTTAGAATCAATATCGAAAATGTCTGATCATCAGATTGTCTGTCAATCAGAGTTTTGACGAAATTAAACTTGGAAAGTCTCACAAATAGTAGATCGGTAGGGAAAGGGCCTATTCAACATTTTTATATTTTCTTTTGAGTACACAAACTTTGCTACGGATCGTTATTTTGAAATATGGACTGTCTCCTAGATTTATCTACCGGACAGAGGAGTAGAATAGGCTATATACATTGATATGGGAAGAAACTACCGGTGCACGTTTGTCTTAAATGTCTGAATTAGTAGAGCTGATCGTTTGATACAATTGGACGAACTCGTAAGTGAGTTGAAGTTCTGATGATGAAATTCGCAGCTCTTTTAGTGGTAAAACAAATATTCTCCTTTCGTTCTTTTGATTTTTTCAACAAATTGGTGTCCAACTCATCTAAAAGTCTTATATGTTGGGTCTGAAGCTAAGTTCGTAACGACGATATGCATGCAGTTTGTGAATCTGATTTTTTTAGGATTTAAATTTTACCGTCCACCCAATTTAAAAAGTCTCATGCAATTCATGTAAGGTATTACTAAGTGGTACAAGATTGCTTACTCTAAATAAATGCCCAACTTTGGGTGGGTGTAAGCAGATTTCCGTATATAGCCGGTACAGTCATTCCTCGTTTTACACGGTTTGACCTTTGCGCGATTTTAAAATATCCACACAAATTCGAGTTGTGCGACTTTGCTTTTGCATGAAATAATGTACCTATTCAAAGAATAATGGTCAATTATAGTTTTTCTGCCAAAAATACATCCTTGTACGCTTATAAATTGTTTTGCGCGGTTTCAGTTTGAGCGAAACTTTTCATTCCTCTCACGAGCGAGGAATGAGTGTCTTAACTGACGAAAACACGCACCGGGTAGGTACCAAACAAAGTTCCCGTAACTAATTTCCCTACCTAATACTAGAAAAAAAGAAAACGATTACCAACTACGATTAGTTCAAAGCGTGGGTTATATCACATAAGCCCTCTTTCCAACTGCCCCTTTGATTTATAAGAGAATGTGCTGTAAAATTTGCTGATAAAATAGATTGCATTCGTTTTTTTGTCGCATTATTGCTTAGCCTAGTTGTAAGAGCCCTCTAAATTGATACGAAGTCGAAAACAAAAGAAGAGAGCTAAGAGATAACATTTGCTAACCCTCTTACATTTGACTGATGACATTTACAGCTACTAGCTATCGCCTAGTTTCCAGTTTTGTAGCAACTTTTGTATCATCATATAAGCTTAGCATCTTTAGAACTTTGCATCATTAACTTCCGGCGGTTGTTGAGCGAAATGATTTATACAAAATATTTGTAATATTCCTTAGAAAGCATAAGTAACCAGACATTGACGGAAGTTTCTCCAGCTAAATAAATCAGATGATACATAATTGAAAATCTCGGTAAGATTTGGGAGCATGACTCAACGCAACGCAACATTAATTTATTCTGAAAATAGATGCATAAGCGATAAACGAAAAAAAAGGTGCCCATGAATAAGCAAATGTGACGCAATGTTCTTCGTAGAGAACAACGTCGGTGGTATGCTCGTAACCATAAATACTCACAGGGTCTCGTGAACCACTATGCAAGTTCTTCTTATAGAGATTGTATGATTGATATTATCGTTTGAAGAACTTTGCGTTGTAGAGAGAAGTCTTTAACTTACGTACGTAGGGTGGCATAACAGCCCGTTGAAAGCCAGAGACTAGTTTGTCACACATAGATTCTGATGTGGAAGGGACCTAGTGCTTTCATGACCACGTCCAATTCCAGTCGCAGGGAAAATATTTTTTTTTTGTTTCACCAAACACGAGCATTCTTTTTGCACTAGGAGACATCTGATGCAGACTTAAAAGGTCTAAAATCAGGACTTAGAATAAAATTACTACAATTTTACTGTAATTACGCCAGAGTTTTCGAGTTGTCAGTCGGTGAAATTCATGCTGTCCAGGAACAACACTGGGCATGAAAGGATTAACGCCGATTCCGACCGACGAATAGCAAAAGGATTTCGCACTCCAGGAGAATTATGAGTCATTCGCTGAAGATGGGGCGTGAAAAATGTTTGTGGTGGTTTTTCCCCGAGTTGGATTTGCAGCCGGGTACGCTCGCTTATCAGTCCGACGCAATAGCCATCATTCTATCTTAGCCTTACATAAAATTTACATACTTTTCTTAACCTTATTTTAAAGTAATAACATTTACCTTGTGGGCTCACTTGACTAGGAAAACTTGATGGTGATACACTCGATGCTAATGTAGGTCCTGCAAAGATTTTTGTTTGATTTTGAGTTCAATTTTGGAAGAATTGATTTTTTTTTTGTTTTTTTGTTTATATAATTATTTTCGAATCTACAAATTTTGTTAGTGAACAAAAATGTTTGCATAATTAAGTTAAATCACACTAGCAAGGCCACATAATTTTAAAATCACACAACAGGCATTTTATTACACACGAAAAGAAGCTCTATGCACCCTTAAAACATAATCTACTAATTAACAATAACTACAATAGACATAAATGTTCTTTTCTATTTTCAATCATCACATTGATTTTTGATTTTTTTTGTGAAGGAATTATCCCGACGTTCGGGCAGATTGGATTAGAACAACAAAAATAACAACAATGACACCCAAAACAGTCCAAGCCAAAGAGTTCTGTTTTTTTTTTGGGAGAATAAATTTACTTACTATTTGGTACACCGCTACTCGAGATTCCCGAATCCATGGACAGAGTAAGCGGACTGCGTACGTATTCTCTTGAACCACCATTCTGGTTGATCCGATTATCACTCGATTGAATTGTTTGAATAAAAGAAGAAGTTGTTTGGTGATGTGACGACGTAGGTGGTGGATGAGGATGATAATTCGATTGTGATGTTCCAGGACGACTGTCTATGTGTGTGTTGTAATCGGACCGTGGCAGTGGTACTGATGCTTCTCGAAATGAAGATCTTCCGCTAATAAAATCTGCACGAGATGAACTCTTAATTGGTGTGCTTGTGTTTATCGGTTTACAATCAACAATCGAATCAAAACTTTTATCGAAACCGTATTGATGGCTTGTATCGGTTACAATGATGGTTTTGGCTGAACGATTATTGTTGTTGAGATTACTAGGGCAATGTGATGACTTTGGTGATTTCAAAATGGTTGCGTATAACGATCCATCCAAGGGACCTTCTGTATGACAAGAGTCTGTATAGAGTTGGAGAAAAATGAATGAACTGCACTTAGAAAAGGACTACAAAAAAAAGGAAAGAAGGAGACGCTCATGAGAGAAAACACAAGTGACCAACTAAAGCTGATGAAGTCATCTTATCAAGTTTTACAACTGATTGAAATGAAAAGAAAAATACATGGGGCTTCTAATTAGAAATACCACTAATTCGTCAATAAAAGATAAGAACAGTCAACGAAAGGCGCAGACGAACTTTGAACGAAATTATCACAATCACAGTTATAAATAAAAAGTTATACAATATTTTTACACATGACATTGAGACATTTCTATTTTTATTGAATTTTTACAGAAAACAAGAAGCTTAAAAGGTTATGTACAAAATATAGCCTCTTTCCAGAATACAATTCGTTGTCCCTTTGGGGGGAAGAAAACGACACGACTCTGATGTAATGTGAAAGAGATGGCAGAGTGGATGGTGTGAAGGAAAATAAATCAAGATTTGGTTTTAGTGGATGAAAGTCTCACACTACTTGGAACAGAACAGGCCTGTTCCCTCTGCCTTATTAGGTTTCCACATCGTCCTCAAGGTAAAGACAAAAAAAAAAAAGAATACAATTCAAGAGTTTGTACATTGGACAAACAACCCAATTTTGCAACATTTCACATTAACCTATTTTCTTTTTCACCGTCTACCCAATAGCTACCCATCTTTTGGGAAATAGTTTGTTAAAAAATTACAAAAAAAAAAACAAACTTGTTTACCATTATCGAGATGAATTATTAAGTTTTTTGGCGGAACAAAAAAATAAATTCACGTCTCAAAACTGAAGTATTTTTTTTACTAAGAAACAGAAGAAAAAGAGAGAGAAGGCACATGTAGAATACAAGATTTATAGAATAAGTAGCTATAGGTATTCTATAAATCCTGTGTAGAATATGTTAGTTGCTAAAGCGTCAAAGTTTCACTGTGAAGTACAGGACGCAAGGAATGGCACAATGAATACTTAATGCCGGCTGCTTTTTACCCGGCACGAACTCTGCGGACTTAAGCCAAAAGTTTCGTACAATTTTGTCGAAATTGATCCACATATCTACGAAAACTTTAAGCAAGCAGCACAGTCGTCGTAATACAGGCTTATTTACAGCAAGCTAAACAATGACCTCCAGCAAAGTACGCACTTTCTCAACCGCTACCACATAAATATGATTAGTGTGATATTTAAAGTCCGGGGAGCACTCTTAAAATTAAATTACGTCCCACATCAACCCAACCTGCCGATTCTATACGACCTTTGCAACTTGAAAATAAGAGAAGATGTATTTTTTTTCGTCGTCAAATGTCCCATTCTCAAAGAAATTCGTCTGAGGTACTTTGGAGTAGCTGAGTTGGAGATTGACGATACGTTTGGAAAGTTAGGCTGGGACCCTTTATATCAATATACAACGACCTCGCTTAAATATAGACAGCAATATTTTTGAAGGAGATTTTTAAAACAAACAGAGAATTATTATAAAGATAACAAAAATTGTCAATCTGGTAGACGGCTACTTGCGAAACCTTATTAAACTTATGTATAAAAAAAATTGTTAATTTTGAATCTTTTGGTTTTTTAAATAGAGTTTTCAACTAACTAAATGTTAGAAGAACGGTCACTGAGCACCAATTTGAAATATTCAACTACTTTGGGTCAGTAGAAGACCTTGGTAATGATATGGAATTTTGGTAGAATTTTAAGTTGGCTTTGTGTATTATAAAACAACCATTCGTTCACTAAAAGTGAAGTATGTTTTGGGTGTTGGAAGAACAGTCAAGGTAGCGGAGCACGAATTTAAAATCGTGCAATCCTTCAGCTACCTAGGGTCAGCAGTAGCAGCGGATAATAACATGGAAGAAAAAAAAAAAATACCGGGCGACTATTTAAAGCGATCAGAACGTACTCCAGTTGGTTTTTGCAAGGTTTTTTAAATCCAGGAGCCTTACCATGAATTCAAAACTGCTGCTATACAAGATACTTGTATTACCAGTACTCACACATCGATCTGAGTAGCAAAGGCACTCTGACCTCTTAACCGCATTCGAGAAGAAAGTTTTACGGAGAAAAGTTGGCCCGATAGGCAAGGACAAACAATTCCGGAGACGGTGCAACACCATAACGAGGATAAAGCTCGGTAGACTTAGGTGGACTGGGCATTTAGCTCGTATGAGTGAAGACAGCCCTGCTCAGAAAGTTATTTGCCGTACAAGACAGCGACGCAGACAGCAGTTGCGCTCGAAGGATGGCGTAGACCAGGAAGGAGGAAGAAGTCTTGGGGTGCGCAACTGGATGGCGTCGGCCACCGATCATAACAAAATTATGCTAATTACTTGCAGCACTCTGGAAAAGTTCCTTAATGCACTATTTGACCTTTTAATGCTCGATGTTGCCTATAGGCAACATTACATGTTTCAGGTTCTATTCGTAATTTTAATTTTTCGCTTGTTTTTATAAAAATGGCTTAATATATTGTCCAAGGTGATGAATATTTTATTGAAAACTGGCTGTACCCGGAGTGCCGTGCTACGTATAAAATAAATTAAATTTAAAAAAAACACAGGGGGCACCCTTTTTAAAACTTTGGAGCTTCATACCTTTCCAACGGTACTTTCACTGACAAAACCCGAAAGAGAGCTCAATCTTATTTTCAAAGACCTTTTGGTTGATATATCTCTCGACAGGATCAGGCGAACTTTGAAAGTCAGCCCCTACTTCACCCCAATGGGAGTCCCCTAAAAAACATTGGCACCAAAACCTTTTCGACAGAATTCTGAACAAAGTTGCCAAAGACATCAATGCTTTATCTCTTACCATTTAGAAGTCTATAATGGACAAACAAACAAACAAACATTAATTTTTATATATAGAGATATTGCTAGTGATCACTTTGTTGCTGATTTGGGCTTAACACGTTAAATGCCACGCTAATTCTTCAGCGCTTGCACAAAACAGTTAATTTTTTTAATTATTCGTGCGCCATTCAAATAAACTATTTTTGTGTGTTCCATAGTGCACTCATTTCTTTAAACCATTTTGCTTAAAATAATAATATTTAAAAAATTCGAACCATTAGTTCATTTCATAAGCCTTTAAATCTTAATAATCTTGGCTTCGCCGGTCACCGGTGACCCCCATGGCATTCATCGTGTTAGCCGTCTTATGCCAAATTAATTTAGGCATGAAATGGTTAAGATAGCCGAAGTAGAGCGAATCTTCAAGTGGTCACACGTGTATTTATTTTTCTATTCATCACTGTACAACTAAGTCATTTTGAATATGAAAAAGATTCAAATTTGAAATATAAGACTGATACAGGAATGTGGGTGTGGATAAATATGGAGTGAGTCGAAATGAACAGTAAAAAAAAAAAACAATCTTCACTTATTAGGACACTCTATAACGACAAAAATCAGGAAAGAACTAAACTGACACGAAATACTAACAAAAAATTGTCGTCTTTTTAGATTATATTGCTAAAGTTGTTCTGTTGGGTAAGCTACATCAGCCCACGGAAGTACAGCGAACTCTCCAATAACCGGACAACGACCGCACCGAGAAATTTGTCTGGTAATTAAAGGTTTGAGAGATGTCTATAAAAAGAGAGTTCACTGTACAAATTATACTCTCATGTGTTTTAAAAATTAGACACGATGCTGTATTCACAATTACCCCTTTAGAATTTCTTTTTTTCCAATTTTTTTGTACATCTGTCCACAGGACACTTAGTAGAAATTGAACAGAGTGATTATGAACTACAAATAACACCACATAGCCATGGCAAAAAAAGCATAAGCCTTACACTAAACTGCATTCAAACTCTCAAGTTAGTGACCCACAAAAATCAATTCAAAAACATTTCTATCACTAAACAAATCCACTAGAAATCCATTAGAGATGCACTATTTACCTTTGAAAAATAATTTCCTTCAAAGCACTATTCTGATGGATGTTTCAGTATTTTTTTAAAAAATATGCCAATGAAAAAAAAAAACAGATAACCGCAATATTATTTCGAGATAAGATTAACCACTCAGCCCGATTTCACTATACAGACATAAACGAAATGATCTCACCGGACGGTTCGAATCTATCCTAAAATAAATAGAATTCTTGTTCTCGCTTCCAAAACACGAAAGCCTTTTCACTTTGAACGGATCCAAATCCTATACAATCTTAATAAAACTTTTTTCATTATTTTCACTCGATTTTCATTTAGCACTAAGTCTGCGGCGATTAGTTGAATGTACAACGAACGAGCAACAAACCAACCGGACGGCAAAACAATACGGCATTGACTAACAGGCGAGTCTAAAATATCCAGCAACAACCAATGGACGAACCGAAGATATTGGGAAACATGCTGAAACTTTTAATACTTTTACATTTAGATCTCTGAGTCTCTGTCTCTGAGTGGTTTTTAATTTTTTTGGTGTTCGAAATCAATTTCTTTGGGAAAATTTTATAATTTGGCAATCCTTTCGATTTTTTGAATTCAAATTAATCATGAGACAGCCAAACATCGAAAAAAACCTCGATACTTCCGCCAAAAAGAATAATTTGCCACCGAAATTGTTTGTTTAATTGAATGAACTAAATTTAGAAACTAAAAAAAAAAACAGAAAAATATGCCTGTTTGTATCTATGTTGTGTTTCTACATCAGTTTTGCGGTTGTATTTCAGTGCCAAAAAATTAAAAAGAAAAATAAAAGTGTTTATTTTTACATTATTTACGACCACTTTCTTCTTCATCTTGACTTTGTAGCATTGAGTGGGGAAGAGCAGAGTTTTATTTGAGTTTAATTTCAAACAAAAACAGCCAGAGCTACCGCGGAAAATTGTTAATGTAAAATGATAAATTATAAATTTAATGACGTCATAAAATGATTTAGTATAGAGTCAAAGATTAACCACACCGCCACAGGTAGTAGAGAAGATATAAATTTAGATGAGATGCTTTTGAAAAGCTTTTCTGCTCTGGAAACGAACACAAAACGTTGCATGCTTTTCAGCAGTTGAATTTTTTGTTTTAGTGGGAATCTAAACCAGGCAATCTCTGAATTTTTTCGATAAAAGATTATGTTAATATCAGTATGTTAATGCTAGCACTGTTGTCTGTGAGTCAAGGTTTACTGGGATCGTGATAATGTTGCTTGTGGAAAAAAATTGAATGTCTGTAAAGTAACTTGACAGTAGGCCTCAAACACTCCTTCAAACAGAAACTCACAGGACATTTTTTTAAAAAGAAGAAAGGGAGATGTGTTATGTAGAAAACAAAGGCCGACAGCCGATGGTAACATCAACCACAGGACAGAGATTTCTCTAAACTTAAGTCTGTTACGGACTAATGCACCATTTCTGCAGCAAATGGTCGGCTAGAATTCGCATTTTCATTACAAGAAAAATGCAAGGCAACCCCTTTAGTGGAATATGCGGCCAAATAAGATGATGATGATGAGAAAAATGCAAACGTGCATAAGAATATGTACGTACATGACGCAGAACACTTTAAAACTGGTTCAAGCATAAAAATTGTTGGAGATCCTTCGAAATCGATTTTCAGGGGACATCAAAATTAGTTCGAGTTAGACGTAGTTCGACTTAGAGGATGGTTTTTGTATGGAAAATTGGCAAGGGGAATGCCAAAATATGGCGAGTTAGAGGGAAATTCGACTTAGAGAGATTTCAATTCAGAGGGACTCGACTGTAAATGAATCTATAAATGAAAGCGTAGTTTTAAAATACGTTGTTAAACTTATTCGAAGAAAAAAAAAATTGAGGGGGTGTTAAATTGTTTTTTCTGTTACGATTACAAAGGTTTGTTATAGAATAATAAACCAAAATCTGCCATGACAGACAACGTTTGTAATCTAAGTTAAATGTCATACAGTGCCCCGCAAAAGTATTCGTGATTTCATTATTTCGTCTTAAAAATGTAATAAACTGACTAATTTTGGTCGTAGAAACTTAATTTTTTTTTATTTTTTTCCTTGTCTTTTTCTTCTTAAGAAATACTAAAAACATAATTTTTCGTGTTGACTGATTTTTTCTTTAAAATTGCCCCTACCTCCTAAGCGAGACGAGATAGACCAACCCCTCATAGTCAAAAATGCTAGTTTTTGACCCCATCATAGTTTTTTGGTGCCAAAGCTATGCTACTTGTTGTATCGGTTGGCCTCAAAAAATTACGAATACGTTTGCAGTTCGCAAAAGCGACGATATCTATTCATTATTTTTTTCTAGCGTGATCAAATTAGGAAGGCTTATTGTCTTTAGTATATCTTAAGAAGAAAAAAACAAGGAAAAAGAATTAAGTGCCTACGCCCAAAATTAGTCAGTTTATTACATTTTTAAGACGATATAATCAAATTACGAATACTTTTGCGGGGCACTGTACAACTTATTTTCACTGCGCTAAACTTTATAACTTGAAACATTCAAAAAACTATTCTGCGTCCAAGATTCAGAAGACTTGAGAGATGGAGTTTGTGGTGGCGTGGTGGAGTTTGCATTTGAGAATTATTTCGTGAAGTCTTCTGAATTTGTTTTTTCAGGAGTACAAAACACCTTTAATGATATTTGCTTACACTTTTGTGATTGACTGTAATAAGTCGTAAGAGTCGATAATACTGTTCAGGTGATGTTAAGGACATACCATATTTATCGAGCAGGTATCATATTTGTGGTTGTTTTATTTGTCGTCGCGTTCTGGAACACTTGACATTTAATGGAAAGGTAAAAGGTGTGAGCTTGAGAAGAACAACAAGATGGCTTAAAATGAGGTTTGCCTTGTTGATATAAGGGGGGAATAGTCAAATGCGCATGTAAGGAGTTTTGTGTTTCGTTTACTTCATTTTTCTTATTTTTAAGTTGTTTATTGTTGGTACATTTAGTTGTGAGAATTTTGTTGGTTTTGCGAATTAAAAACCAGATAAATTGTCAAATCAATTGCCTGTCACATGCGGACCAATATTGTCATTGATACAGGATCTACATTGTCCATATGTTTCCATATGTTTAGTTTATCACCTTAAAAATTGTCAATTTATTGAGCTAGCCTATGTTTACGGAAATTATTTATTCAAACTTGAATTTAGAACTGTAGCAACAATGATGCTATAAACGTTACATACGAGCCACTGGCATTCGCATACTGTTCGAGCTGAAATTGCACGCCTTATCGAAAAAATAAAAGAAACATCTGGAGATATTTTTTCTCTAAGGATTCTTTTATTGTTATCGAAATCGACGAATAGAAAATAAACTATAGGAAAACCACAGGAACAAGTTGTGATAAGTATGAGTTACTGCTTTTTTAAGAATCTTTGGTCAATGTAGAACCACATCGACCAAGGATCTTTATGCTTAAGACGAACCCGAGACAAATTGATTTCTCTCTGTATTAATTATGTGTGATAACCAAATATCATTGTAAATGTATACTACCTAATAAATACTAAATCTTGATCTAAACAACAACCCAAACGATTCTGTACATTTCAAAATGATCTACACAATTTTGTAAATGTTAAAGACCCCACTGCTGTTAAATAAAACAATATGAATAAAAAAGAAATACTACACAAAATAATTACATTGTACAGACAAGTTTTATCAGAAACGCAGGGACAATACAGTGGAAAGCATTGTCATCATTCGATGAAGCTTGTACAATACATGACTAAAATAAAAACTAAACTAAACTTTATATCGCACAATACCACGAACAGTCTTCGCAAAGCAATTTGTTCAACTTCAAAATGCTCAATTACTTACGAAAACGCAATGAACTAACACAGTAGGCCAACATACGATAAAAATAAACACTCTAACCTATGAAAACGCCTCTCGCACTAAACTGGGACTACACAAAATGATTAAAAAAAAATTTAAACTTGACTTACTTAAATCCAAATCTTCGATGCTATTCGTTTTGGCCAACTCATGAATGCGTTCTGTCCTGATAAGTGGACTTTGGAATAAAAAATTATTATTATTATTTGCGCCTGAGTTAAAGTGAAATGAAACCTTGCAGTCATTTGGAAACCGGGAATCTAAAAAAAAAGAAAGTAATCGAAATCATTACAAAACTGCAATTTTAGTTTCTTTACCACTATAAGCGTAATCTAAGTCCTCCTTCCCAAAAACAACATCATCTGTTTTAATGGCACACGTATGGAATTGAACCGAAAACAAGAGCGTTCTAGATTGAGCAGAACCATCATCTGAAGAGTTTATCTGATAGCACCTGATCAATATATCACCACGAAGACGGAGGTTTCCAATCTCATAAAGGAACTGTCTTGTTGTTATTGGAATGATGTGTATATCTGTAAAAAAAAAAGACAGTTGAGGTTAAATACGGTTGGTGAGTTTTCAGTTGATAGACTTACCGGAAGTATATACGCACTGCAGCCCTTCATAGATTTTTATAAAACTGTTCCATTCACTTTTCGAGGATACACCATTGTATTGCAACCATAATGGCGGTGACTCAATACTAATGTAACTCAAATGCAGTGGCGATGAGTTAAGTTTGATTTGACCAGACAGTAAACCGGAGAAGTAACGAACGTATCTCTTGTATGATGGTACTCGCAGTGGGCCGATATTGCTTTCGAGAAATTTCTTCATCGAAAACATGTCCAGATTCATCCAATTCCTTGCAATGGTATTCTGAGCACGTGCATCTTCATTTAGATTTATGTTGCGGGTTTGATAATTGGAAGCACATATTCGAAGATACTCCAGAAAGGCAATTATTGTTGCACCTAATCGTTGACAATCCTCTCTGAAAATAGAAATGAAAAAAAAAATGTTGAGTTTTTTTTTACCCTCATCTGTCGTTTGAGTCTTTTTGACCCAGAAGTAGTTTTTTTTTTTAAAATATGTCCCAAATGCTCCGGCCAGGAGAGTCTTCAAATCCACCACCATGGGGAATCACGGCAGAGCAAGACCCTATCTTAGGTGGCGTACGCAAGTGGAATAAAGCTGCGTTTATGGTCAAGCGAGTTCCCGGCGAGCGATGCGATGACATTCATGTGACTTCAAGCGAAGGCATCATTGACATATTAAATTCGCTTTTTGCACATTCGCCCTGCCTTGACCATAAACGCAGCCTAAGTGACAAACAACTGAGACAGTTGGTTGAGGCCCAAGTCCACAAACATGATCAATTTGAAAGGCAAAAATTTCGTAATCGTTGGTCGCGAAGTGAAGCGGAAGACCCCATCGATTCGCAATTAGCAAGACTTTCAAGTTATCTATTTTGATATGAAATGAAAGTCGACAATTTCAAAAAAAGGAGATAAAATGTAAAAAAAAGAGTTACGGACAAAATCCTTAACAACATAATCACCAAAAAGAAAATCCCTAAACCAAAATCCCCTAAAACCGATTCCCCAAAACCAAAATCTCCAAGAACCGAAGCCACAAAGACAAAATCCTTAAACTTTAAAATATCCAAATCCTCAAAATCAATTTTCTAAAGCAAATTAATTTTTGAAATATCCGCCTTCCTGACGGGATCACATTCAAGGCGCGACTCGGAAGTTGTGACGATGGGGACATTCGTGCAATATGACCAAACCATGGATGTATAGCCTGTTCCGTTGAAAGAAGCAGCTGCTCAACATTGAGGTCGTGTTTTACACCGGCGAGTAACTCTCTCAGCAGCACAGAGGAATCTCATTTCGGCAACTTGTATTCGCGATCTTATTCTTTCGGTCATTACCCAAAGTTTATGACTATAGGTCATGGCGCCTGCTGTCTTAGGAAGAGGAATGTTTTCTTCTTTCAAATTTAACTATTGCAATGGTATCACAAGTCCACCCGAAGGTGTTGTTGTTACTAAGTAAAGATGGAATGCTGTAATTGGTTCTCATATAAGGTTGGAACAAATACCGAGTAAACTTAGCCTTGACACAAAGCTCAGCCTTCCTGATTACAGATCTCCCAAGCAGTTTCAAAATTGACTTAGCTTGGTTAATCCTACAGAAGAGCTACTGAGCTCTCACTGGTGAAAAAGACCCCGAGATTTTTCACGAGTGATAAAGATGAAGAAGATTAGAAGAATTTTAACTTCTCCGCCTATTTCAATGGGACTTCACTTACATGCAGCGTTAGTGCATTGAACAGGCGTGTTGTATATAACCATAACCTCTGATTTGTCCACATTAACCTTCATCCCAGCATCGGGACAAACGACGACAAAGAGTAGTTGAAGCATTTTAATGGCATCTAGTTCAAGAGGATGATTTGAGTTATGCTGGACCCTTAAGTGTTCCAACGATAAATGTGACAAGGGAATTTATACACCAATGAATTCTACACCTCTCACAGGCTCCCAACCCAATCGGAAAGTACATAATTTCAGCTTAAGTAATAAAAGCACAACGTGGGAGAAAAATGAGTTCTGACTTTCTCTTAACAAATTCGAGGCATGGGCCTGGAATTTATACCAACTGCAAGTTAAATCTCATTTATCAAAGCCCACAAGCGACAGAGTCAAATTGTCCGCTAAGCTGCATTCAGATATGTGTGCGCACTGGCGATCGACTAAACTCGAGCAAGTGAACAACTTATTCAGTTCACTTAAGTGTTGCGGTAAGTAGAGAACGACCTACATTCCGAATGGTGGTGAAAATCTGCAAAACCAAAAAAAAAAAGAAAAAGAAAAGAATCTCCAGAAATGACTAGGGAAATGATGGCTCATAAATGGGAAAGAAGGTTAAAATCTTTGCACATGTCATGCCACTTATTTGGCGATAAACAAATTCAAATCCAGAGCATACAACTCAAGCAGTTGTAGTAGGGAGAGAAAATACAAAAAAAAAACCTTTCTTGTTTGCAATTTTTCATAGTCTCTGTACCTGACACGTGAGTGAGCGGAAGAAATCCACTTAACACTAGACCTGTGCCAAGTTTATTACCTCGAGACTATTTTAAGCACTTTCCTATAAAGTTTAGAAAGCCTTTAACGTTAAAATTGTTACTGCCTTACCGACTTTAGGAAATTAAACTTTATTAGCGTTTGAACTCTGACGGATGTAGCTCTCTAGAATATTCGCAAAATACCCATGTGATTTTTATTAGCGCTCAAGGACGTAAGTAACCAATGAAACTTTCACAAAAACAATCTTTATTTATTTAAAACTAGCAAGAAATTTAAAAATTAACAGCTAAATAAATTCAGCCAGAGCAACAAAGGTCTTCGGCTGGAAAAAAACAATCTTCTTCGCTAAGTTCTCGTGTGTTAAATATTTAATTTGTCAGACTTTTAGACATACCTCAAGTTCCTAAAGAGTACCACAAATTAATAGGATTATTGGTTATCGGAAACCATTCAAAAAGAAACAACCGACCTTGATGCAAGTCACGTTCACGGTCGATAGGGCAAAACAAGTTATTCGTCTCATAATCACCTTACACATGCCCATGAATAAAAAAAAAAAAAACAAAAATCCACAAGTGGTTTTACAGAGTATGCTTCCATGAAACCGGTACCGGGGCTCAACACGAAAAGGGGCAACTAAATTCTTTAAGTTCGCTGGAAGTTGTCAATGAAAGTTCATCGCTAACCTGACACGCAAGAGATTGTGTGTGGGTAATTAGTGGTTGTAATATCAAAATAATCGAACACAAATCAAATCAAGAAACTAATTGATATGCGCAGTTGATGGTACGGTGAGCTACGTGATGTTTTCTGAAATCAATTTGGGCGGCTGAGTGAATGAATGAAATGAGTTTTTAATGTAAACGTTGGAGCGCCGCGGAGTTTACTTCCCAAACTCAACAGGTATTTTTTGATTTCGGTTTTTTTTTTTTTATTATTTCTTTTTGGTTTTAGTAAAGTAAACCTCGTTAGAGATCACAGCTTTTGTTTAAGCTAGTATCTGTTAACTAAGCAATAAAGGTTATTAATACAGAGGTTGGCTTCTAATCAGCATAAACTCTTTATTTCTTGATCTCAAATGGAGACTGGGAATTGTAATTAAAATGGAACATCTAGAATGAGGGTCCTGCAACACGCGTAGCAGGACCGCCTCGTGGTGCTTTTATGAACTTGCTCATATTGGGGGCCTGTGAACGATGATAAAATGTTGGCTTTGATTGACAATACCTTTAGACAATTATGAAAAGACTTAGAGTTATAAGATGAACCTTATGAGCTGTACAAAAATGTGGCCGTAGTATAGAACACAAAAATTCGTCATCTACAATGGCTCGGCTACATCGATCGCATGGACACAAACATATTACATTGGGTGGCGTAACAGATTGTTGAGAGCCCGAGGCTAGGTTTTTCGCGCCTCCGCTGTGTTTTGAGGGTTAAAATTGATGACACATGGAGAGGACCTACTGTTTAATGCCTGTTCCGAATGGCGAATCGCGAAAGCTTTTCTTGACAGAAGCACTCCAGGAGGATTGTCAGTCGTTCGCTGGAGCTGAGGCCGTGAAAAATGTTTGTGGTGTTTTTTTCCCCGAGCTGGATTTGAACCCGGGTACTCTCCGATGGAGCCAACGGCGCAAACCATGGACACAAACGGTCCAGCGAAAAGGGTCTTCTAATCCGTCGAAATCTACCTTCGAGGCTCGAAAAGAGGGAGACCGAACCTCAGGTAAAGACACCAAGTGATCACGGACGCAAAACAGCTTGGTCTTCCAAACTGGAAGAATTAGCATGCCCGGGATCGGCAACTTTAGAAGGCGACTTTAGCTCTGGCATAGACCCTCCAACGATTGAGACTGCCTGATAAGTAAGAAACCGAAGATGAATTAGATCTACTACTAACAATTCGTTTAAGAACAACAGCTGCTACCGGGATGAATGAGGAACCAGATGAAGCAGAAATTCTAGAAGAACTTACACAATTGTTGAGTAATGGCGAGGTAATGTCCTGAGGTAAGTTGCTCTAATGTTGTTAAAGGATTGTAGTATCTTCAAGGGAAGAGTGTGTGGTGCTGATCAACTTGGATTCGCGAATGGATTAGACGTTTGCAAGAAAGAAATTTGCTTGGTCGAATCGCAAAAAAGGTTCCACTGCTAGCCTCTAAGAACATGAAACAGCGAATGGGTTTCTCGATTTCTAACTAAGAATCAGCTAACGTACACAATTGGCGGAACTTTCTATACAGCGATCAAACGAAGATAAATTTATTTGGATTTGGATTTTGATTTGCTAGAACGTATGTTAGAAGAAAGTAAAACCAAGAATTGAATCCAGTACAGCATTAAGACAGTGAAACACGATGGTATTAACACCAAGCTTTGGGCCTATCTTTTGAATGAAATCAAATATTATATAAATAATGAAATGTATTTGTACATTTTGGAGACAGAGATGCTTCTTTATGTTGAAGAAAACATGCCATTGATAAACACACTGCCAAGATGGTGAGTTCAACCAACATAAACATCATGGTCTTGCCATGGCCCTTACAATCACTTGACTTTAAGCCTATGGAAAATCTTTGAGAAGATTTGAAGAATAGGTTTTCTGTCAAGAAAGTGATGAATAAGGAGGTAATGTGGGCAAAAATTCAACAGCTATGGTTTAGTAAAGAATTATTAAATTTTTAAGAAAAAATAGCCCTAAAAAAAGCAAAAAAAAAATTTAGGCTATTAAGCTTCAGCTGTAATAAAAAAAAAATCGAGTGGAATCGTTCCGGTCTTATTATTTTCGTTGCTATTATATGCAGTCAAAAGCAAAAGTGAAAGCACAAAGTTTCTCCTCAAAAATCAGATATACTACCTTCCGCAAGAGCTATAGTAGACATGGGCACGTCAAATTAAAGATCTCGTTGCATACTTCAATGTACATTCCCTGTCTACTATAGGTCCTGCTGAAGCTGGTGTACCTTGTGTATAAGGACAAACTTTCTTCACATGGCTCTACACTCACTTTTGACTCTGACTGTATATGATGTAGAGTCTTCTTTTAATAGTGATTTATTATAAGGGTCATATTAAAGTAAAAACTAAATCACATATCACAATCCGTTGAGAGCCTTGCTTTTTCGCAAATTAATTTGCATTTTTGTGAACATTTTTGGTTGCTTCTCACAGTCCAACCATACTTTTGAATACCACCACCTTCGAAGTCCTTTGGAAAACCAAAAATGAGTTCTTTTCAAATTAACATAAAACTCAAAGCTAACGAAAAAATTTTCAGTTTTTAATAGCTTAATCAATGAAGGTTCAAGACCATTTTAACATCCTACACCGAGTGGAGTCTTCAAAGCGAAACAAACCATTGAAATCTGCCAGACCGAGTAGAGTGAACCAAACCATTTAAATCTGTCGGACACGTTTCGACAAATTAAAAACACACAATCAAATCAAAGAAATAATTAAAATTTTATATCAAAGATGACTACGGACAGTCCAATTTCGCAACGATTTTTATATCTTCTCCTTCCTCAGTTAACTATTAAACAAAGGCATTGTCTTTGGTACTCCGTAACTATAAATCAAAAAATTTTACACAAAATGAATTATAAAATACAAATAACACTTTGGTAGCAGGATGGAGGTCTACTTATAAGTCTATCCATAAAGGTTTAATGATGTTTTAAAACGATCGACTAATTAAATTTTAATAGAAAAACTTGGAGCCTCACCGGGTGCAATTTTAGGTGAAAGAAAAGACCCAAATTAGGGCTTGAATCATTAATAAAACAAAACAAGTTCCGGATTTAGAATTGGTTAGTTTAGCGAAGAATCAGCAAAAGTAGAAAAACATCGAGACGATAAAATGGCATCTGCAAATTAAGAGCAGAATTCTCCTCGTAAATGAAAAATAATAATGGGTGGCTGTTAAAAGAAAAAGGAAAATAATTATCGTGGTAATAACATCAAATACTAGTATCCGTTTAATCGATAATCTGGCTAATCATGAAAGGAGAATCCCATCAAATGATCAGACCATGTAAAGACTCATCATAGATTTGTAAAGCTAAAGCATTACAAATTCCAAAAACAGAACTGATAATGACACCGCATGAAATAAAAGGCGTAACCCAAGTGAAACAAGTTGAGTAAATGGCTCACCGTGATTCATATTGGGCACAGTGAAATGGAAAAAAAAAAGAAATACATATTCACATGATCGTCCTCAATTAACACGACGGCATTGTTTTGCATTAAACCAAGGTGAACCGTATTGTCTGTTAATCTACAAAATTCGAATGAGTTCCGATGAAATTGGGAGCCTGAAATAATGATCAGGTGTTTTGAAAAGGAACGCAAATTTAGGAAATGGGTCACAGACCTCGTTCAGCCACAGACTTACAACCTTCCAATTAGAATGTCAGTGTCACAATTTAAGTAAGCGACCTTGTGAATGAAGAATACATTTTAATGCACTCCCAGATATGATTAGCACTTTATTCAGCCTTTCACGACACACCACATTCGTCCACGGCGACTGTCAGACAGCCAAACAACCGAACAACCGGACAAGCCAACTAGTTAAAATAATCACACCAAATTGCAGTCGATGTTCAAGAATGTCAGATTAAATTAAATGTAATTAGATTTAATAGGTCTCGCACGAGTGCGATGAGGTGACGGCCATCTTTTTGGGTAAATTTAACCAAAAACGAAAGGCCAAGAGTGCAAAATATTTTAAAATGAGATTCAAATTGGCCACATTATGACCCACACCACGTATTTACGCAGTCAGCAAATTCTTTGCATATAAAATCAGCAACAGACGTAACAACTCTCCCGAGGAGAAATGCCTGAAAGCTTCACGATATCAAAAAACCATCGCGAGATACAAGACATTGTTTTGCAAGTTTCCGTGTGAACAAGCGAACAGCCTTTGAATGTTAAAAATTGTTTTGATAAATCTGGGAATTTCTTTACCTCGCGTTAAAGGTTGGGCAACTTTCCTAAATAGAAGTGCGGCAGACTAAACAAAAAAAGTTTTTTTTTCTATTCCTGCGTTTCAGTTTGACTTACCTATCTTGAAGAACGACGACTTTCTCCTGGCCACTCCCCAGCCATTTGTCTATGTGCTTGCACAGTTCACAGATTCTTTCCAAAGTTATTACAGAAATACACGTTTCCAGGTTAAAGAGCTGATAGTTCTGAAAAGAAAAAAAACAAAAATAAACAAGTTAATCACTACTTAGAATCACTGAATTAATGGGTGAATGAGTCAATTGATGCTGCTTACCTTTCCGTGCTTCTGCTCCAGCATTGGGATTACCTCTTTTTGGTATTGATCGTGTGCATCCGAATGCGCCGGCAGTATGTAGGCCAAAATTCGTTCGGTGACATAGTCGAGACGAAAAGTTGAAGGAGAGGAAGCACCTTTTTTATGTTGACTTGTCGGCGCTGGCTGTGTTTGAATTGGCCACTGAAATTTTAAGAAAATTACATTTATTAGATGAGGTAGGGTATAATTTTTGCGTAACAATTTAATTTGACTGTAAAGAAAAGTCAGAAGCAATAATACAATGAAAAACTAAGAAATTATTCTGTTCATATCTTTGAATTATAAATTGTGTGGTGGTATTCTCCTTTGTAAAATTTTCAACACGAAATAAAAATCTATCTTAAAAAAAATTCTGTTCACTCTACTCACGATATTCGATTTGGATTTTTCTTGCTAAAATTTGTTTATTATTAAATAAATTTCTTTTAAATTTTGATTTTTTGTTGCCCTCGTTCTTTTGTTAACTCAAATACAGCCGCTCAACAGAAAATTTTTTTAAACAAACCAGCTCAATAAATTGTTTGCAGGTCAGAACTTGAAAGTAAAGTAACAGTACCAGCATCGGCAAGAGAACTGACAGCAGAGTTGTCATGCCATTTTAAATGCAACTAATACGTCACTCTCCACAAATAATAGAGACTTGCATTTGAATAAATAAATAAGAATCTTTACAAAGCTGCAGTTAAATACTTTTTAAGTATTTTACATTTGCCTTTTGTTCCGTCATCAGACATTCTATGACATATAACAAACATAGAAAAGGAAACATTGCTGTTCTGTAACCTCATAAAATGACATCACTTAATAAATGATGATCCATTAATTCTCCTGAGGTTTCATTTGACTTTGCATACATTAACGTCATAAATGTATCCTCATGCAAATGCCAATATTTATATTTACCATACGAATCAATCGTATTGAAACTTTTCAATCGTTGTTTATTTGATTCATTAATAATTAAGAAAGGCAAACACAATTTCACTTTAGAAATAACTCTTGAAAATTCAAAATCAAATCCACTTTCAGACTCAGAGTCAATATTTTTTGTTAACAAAACCAATAAGAAAACTTTGTGCGATTAACCAAATGAGGTAATATCAAGATGTATTGACCTATAAATTGGCAATCACTGAAAGTTCGCACAATGAATACTAATTAAACAATCGCAACTGATATTCTGCAATGACATCACACATTATGTTGCTGAATTATTGTTGAATATGAGTATGACATAATTTCCTGAGAAACTTTACATTTTTCTGGTCAATTATGTGTAATATTTTATTACAAAAAAAAGTAAACACGACTTGAGATGTTGACAGCAGACACAGTTGTCGGTTGAAGGTAAGGTGAAACGAACGTTGGCGGTGGAGATGTGTGGTCATTACAAAGTTAGGTGAAGTCTTTAGAGTCTGAATCTTTATTAGTCAACAATAAATTTTTTTATTGAAACTATTCGTTGTATCAGCATTTCTAAAAAAACTAATAACTAATTAACTTTGCAGCCCATGCTGTGTCTTAAAAAGGATACTTAAGGGTAGCCCCAATCCCTTTAGCACGCTCCATTTACATATAAAAAAAAATTAGCGAAAAGCCTAACAGTCGAAATGAAATCGTCTTTCACACGATTTCATTTGTTATGTTTGGTTATGTGGTGCCGGTTAGTCGTCAATCACATAGACCTATAGGTCGACAGGGTGTTACACCAACTAGAAGTTCCTTTAAAGCAGAACACCCAGTTACCTCTGGTACAGACAGAAGGACTTGAATGCGACAGCGTAGTTTACAAGTTGACTTGCTTTGAGGCTAGCCGCTTTACTCAATGAGTTTAGAAGTCTAGAAGTGGCTGCCTAATGTCTTGAATTTAGTTTTGACTAGCGCTGAGTAAACAGCGACTATCTCCTTCGCTTTAAAAGTGGCAAACAATTCAACCGGAATGATGCTGAAAGATTGTCCCGAAGTTGGTAGCTTTTGTGCAGGTTGTACGTCGCTTCAAAGTCTCCTGCGCCTACACGCTCAGCCTATCTGCATCAGGCGCCAATGGACCGAAAGAGGTCCTTATAAGACTGATGCATTGGACCTTATAAGACCAATGGAACGAAAGAGGTCCTTATAAGGCTGATGCAATTGGCCTTATAAGGAACCCTTTCGGTCCATTGGCGTCGCGTCAAAGTCTCTGCTCCTACACGCTCAGTCTGTTGCAAACATCGATGCAGTTGTCCTTATCGATGTCCTTAGGATCCATTGGCTCCTTACTGGAATAGTCATTGAAAAATTACGCTCAAAGAAAGTCGTGGGTTTCAGGTAATCAGTATTGATATTATTAATATTTCGAACGTTACCGTGTCCGAGGGGTTTGAGCTTGAAGCTGTTAGCCTCTTTTGAACTCAATACTGACTTTAATACGACATTTTTAGCAAAAAGATTCAGGGGTCTATAGATTCAGAGTTGAATTACGAGACAAGGCTGCTGTAGTTTTTAGAGCTCACGTGATTCCAAGCAAACAAGACCAATGGAATTGTGAGTTCGAAATGGATTTTAACACAGGTTTAAGAAACTAAGCACTTAACCTTACCATCTAGGAAAAAAAAGGAGAGTAAAAAGAAAACTGATTGTCCTTGAAATGGAGTGGGAGTCCGTGCAAGACCAGAGGCAACCTTTCGATCTCATGTGAGGATCATGACTGAGAAATTAATTAATTAATTGCTTAGAAGTGATCAAAAAATTGAATCATTGGCATTGTAAGGAATTTCATATTTTTACTAGATCTAGATCTAAAGTGGACGACATAAAATCCAAATCTTACTTATCACCCTAAAGATGAGGATTAAATATATTTGTGGTACATTTACTTAGCGAAATTCAATCAAAGGTAGCCTATTTTTCCTTAAAAAATTATCAATTTCGAGCGGTCTGAGCTGCTTTTAGCAATCATTGTAGGACTCCAATATGCAAAGTTTCTGCCGAAAAGAAATCAGAAAATGTTATTACTCTGTTTTGGCACAAATTTCCAAATAGAACAGGGATTTAGATAACGCTGCAGTTCAGTTCACATCGCGGGCTAGTCGGAAGAAGTTTTTAGCAAAGAAGGTCAACTTTTAAAGTGGTTCGTCGGACCTAAATTCGATCGAAAGCATTATGAGAAATCGGTCTCGTTCTGTCTATCCTAGCGGGTGATAAACAACACGAGACAGTGGAAGGTCCACAGATGTCCGTTCTAAGGGAATGTGCTTTCATTTCAGCTCAGCTCACCAAGTCGGATTTTTGAACCTATAACCTATTCTTGAATTTAGTTTTACATCATTTGTTACACAGAAATTTCCTCTGTTTTCACTTTACTTTGAGTGCTTTAGCTTAAATTTCGCGGTACAAATTGAGTTTCTTAAGAAGAACTAACTAAAAAAAATATTTCCTTGTCAGTCAGTCAATAGTCAGTTCTGTTCTTTGTTTAAATAAGTCATTGGTAGGTATATAATCAAAAGAAATTTAAACTAATGTAATAGCCCTATTCTGGCACAGCTCAGTGATGCCTCATATGTCACAGCAACCCCACCAAAGTGTGGGGAATTCACAACTTGAGAGGTTTTCGTATTCTAACCTCAAACTGTGATCTGCGATTGAGCAGGTCATTAGCTGTTCACAACAAAAAAAAAAAGAAAGACGGCGTGTCATCCCAATTTTCTCCTCACTGATATTTGTGAGTTATGACTACATCACGGCCAGAATAGGGGCATATATTTTAACAAATTTTGTTTTCGAAATTTCAAAACAAAATAGGTTGAATTTGGCTGAGAGCATAATGCATCGAAAACGACGAGAGATCGGGATAGATTGCAATCGTATTGTTTGTTCCACACCAACAAGTGAACAACACATTTAAAATCGGTTTGTTTAATGTTTGCATGTCGCATTTTAATTAGGAATAGAGAAAGTGTCTAAAATAAAAGATTTTGAATGATTTCGAAAGATCGCGTGTAAGCTAAAAACAATAACAACAGAAACGATAATGGCTTTGCACTCAATCACTCGAAATTTTGTGTTTTTGTTTACCTAAACACAACCCAGACTTTCTATGGCTATTTTTATGTGCTGTTTATTATAATTTGCAAATTAATCCGCTTATAAAAATTTCTAAAAAAGGTTATGATGTCAATTTTATTAAGAATGCAATTTGGTTGGTAGAATTGTGAATTCTACATCAATTTGCAGACAACAAAAACTGTTTCATTAGATTCCCGGGGAGGAAATAAAAAAAAAACATATGATCGACTCAGCCAATAAATTGAACATTAGCATGTGTATAAATGCTGCTGCAACCAGCCAACATTAAGTCTAAATTGGTTCAGCCTTGCGCCATATTCCACTGACTTTTTATTTTGTTTTGAATTTTCACTTTTAAACGCTTCTCTGCATATCATATATTTCGTAGGAAAATCAAACAAAAATTTTCCCCTCTCTGCATCATAATTCTCGAAAACACCACTGCGGCACAATTAGGTACTTTTTGCCAAAAACAAAACCGCATCACCACAAATCCTCCTCCTCTTCAATGAATTTTATAAATAAACTCAAAAGATATGATTCATCAACTAAGTTCTCTGCGTCATCATTCGAAGGCGAAGAGAGATGCGAACAAAGAATCTACACTGTTTTACTGCATCTAACTTGGGCTTCCTATTTAGCTATATGTGTGAATGGATTTATATACTTACGGGTGGTGTCTCTAATTTTGGTAGTATCTGCTGACTGGAATCAACTCTGTCCTCATTTGATTTCTGCAACAAAAAAAAGAGAAGAGAAGACAAAATCCATCATGAGAACGGAAACAACACACACATTATCATAAACAATGTAAACAAAAACAGAAGTCCCACCCCGGCTGAAGCACGATCTAGATAAAACCCCGCATAGAACAATGTAAACGCAATCCGATACAAAAAAGTTGTTATCGAACATCGCGGCTCAACAGGATTATCGTACAAATTGTCGTCGTACATTTTTTTTTCTTTTCGTTGTTTGTTTACATACAATTCGCATACAAATGCACTTCTTATAACCGCCGAACAATGTAAAAACCAGTTAAGATCATTGGAACTTGGTTTCACCCACTATCCGCACTTTGCTCCGTCTGGGTTATCGCGTACACGTCGCCGTCGCCGTCGCCGTCGTCGTCTATTCCACGATACCAAAAAAAAAATATTTTCTCAACCAAGTCTATTAAACGTTTATGTCGGCTCAATTCAAAATGGAATTCCTAAAAAAAAAAAAAAAACTTTGCCTTTGTGTGGAGGCTGATATCACTCGAAGAGAAAGTGGAATACTGCAGTTGGATTTTTGCATGCAGGAAAAAATCTCTTCTTGTCCATAGGACACGACACTTTCCACGGTACACGAAACACGGTAAACACAACTTCCAACGCGTGCTACTGTATGTCAAAAGTAGAGGAAACTTTGTTGAATGGAAGTAAACCAACCAAAAACAACACAAAAAAACGAGATTCTCTCTCGTGGATGGCCATTTTGGCACTAGGCACACGCTCAAAACTTCCCCAGCGGTTACAAGTGCCGATGAAGGGTGTGTGCCTCTGATTCAGTTTATTGGCGCAGGAGTGGTTTTCGTTGTATTGCGATGAGACTGACTGCACCCTGATACCCAGGATACTGCGGATGTTGAAATATGCATTGATGGTCAAGGTAAAGACATGACCCAAATTCTGCAAGGACATGTCGAAAGTGTAATGCAAGTAAAGAAACAATCTGTGGGTTAGGCAAGTTATCGTTGCGTGGAAGTGTTGTTTGTACAAATTGCCTTACATTACGCAGAGCTAACCTCAAAAGCATGGAAAGTCTCTTTCTCTCTCTAAAAATGGTACAATGGGAAGTTTTTGAGAATGGGAAGTTTGTTTTTTTTATTTGGATGTGGAATTGTAAAAGGTGGCCATATCCATATTTGATTAGCCATACATAAATTTTTGACACCTTCGGGGCTATTGATCGTTTAATTTAAAAGCGATTGCTCATGCTCTTGAATGTTTAAACAAATAACTGTTAGTCAAATTTGCATTTTTTTTCTATTTCTTATTTTGAGTGGGTGAATGTAATATTTATTTGATTTATGCTTGTAAACGTCGCGTTTATTTTAAAGAAGTAAAGTTTGATTTGTTTGATGGAACGTTGGTAGGTTTAGTTCTTTTTTTTTTATAATTGGTGCGTGCTAAAGGGGTTGGGGCTATCCTTAAGTATTCGGCACAGGCCGAAGGTACCGAGGGAGAAATAGAAAGACGCTACCGGTGCGCGTTGGTTTTTTAATGACGTCATGTTATATTCAGATGAGAAAATTAAGTTTGGAAGAGTATTCCATATTCGTGTGGTGCGGCTAAAGAATGAGTCTCTGAACTTTGCCGTACGTCCGAAAGCAGGCTTGAGGGCGTACTGGTAAGCATTCCTAGCGTGGGAGTATTGCGGGTGAATGTTTGAAGGGGGGAATGCAGTTGGCCAACTCATTCGAGCACTGTCTATTGAAATAGCGATAAAATAAAGACAGACAAGAAACATTTCGACGATGTTCAAGCGAGTCTATCGACTTCGCAATATCATTGTCTCCTATCAGTTTAATCGCTCGCTTTTGTATTCTATCTAGAAGGTGCAAGGAGGTCTTAGATGTACCAGACCAGATATGAGCGTTGTACTTGAGTTTGGGACGGATATCAGAAGGGATGAAATATTTCTTGCATCTTTTAAGAAAACCTAGACATTTCGCAGAATTTTTGTCGACCTCGAATATTTCATTTCATTTCATTTTCATTTTTACTCATTCCAGCTTACATATGATCATTCCAACTAAGTGTTGAATTGACGCAGATGCTGAGGATGGAATGTCTTTCGGTTTCTTTCATACAAGTGCCATTCATGGATAATGGCTGATTGTTGGGTGTTCGTTTAAGTGACAGTGGACAGTATTGGCTTTTGGAAGCATTAAATTCCACTCTATTGGTTCTACCCCAGTTGATTATGCTGTTGATGGTTTATTGATTAGTGTGCTTTATTTGCTACTAGGGAGATGTAGCGCTCTCGCGAACCGAAGAAAGAAGCATCTTGGCCATTACTTTTTTGACAATCTCGGCGAATCAATATCTTTAGCTTTATTGAAAGCTGCAATTAGTTACTAGAGTAGTGGGATGTTCGCATCTGCACCTGTGGTATAGTTTTAGTTTTATTGACTTCATAAATTCTTATTTGTACACATTACAGTTCAGTTTTACCCTTAAGTCTTTGATTGGTGTGGCCGTTGGCCGTCTACCCCGTCGTGAGGGGTCTCATCTATCCTAAGTGCTTGGCTGCCCTGCACATCCCACCACACTATACATCGCGCCATAACCATCAAATTATGATAAGCGACATTTAAAAAAAAAATCAGTAAATGATGCAGTTCGATGGTTTATTCGATAGCGCGTCTTTCTGCATCATTGTTTTTAGGGTTTCGGTCCAAAGGAATAACGAAACCCACTTCGGTGTCCGTCTGTCTGCCTGTCGCCTAATAACTTCTGAATCCTCTGTTTTTTTTTTATTAAACATTCCAGTTGTAAATAACAAGGAAAACAATTTATCGTGGACGACATTTACACGTTTTTTAGCTCAGAAAAAGAAACAAAAAAAAGGTCTGTAAAATATTCATTTTGTCACTTACAATAACTTGTCGATTAGGGAGCTATATCTTCCTACCTAAATATGGGCTAGTAAAAATGCAACATGGCGGACTACAAATGGAAAGTTTTTTGTTCTAAAACGATTTTCTCAACAATTGTGTTTTCAAGTCTTAAATAAAGAAATCATTTTTAAATTCATGATAAACTGCAAGTTTTAGCAATTACTTAACCCTTGCAATATTCAAAACAAAAAAAAAATATTTTATTGATGTATTTAACGATCAATATGCATTAAATTTACACCATCGGAATAATGGTAATAATAAATTACATTACCATGTAACTTCTTATGCATATCTTAGCTTTGAAATGGCATTTTAAAAATCCAAGTCTTATCGATTCCCGTTGAGTGTTTTCTAATTAAAGTGGAAACTATAAATCTCCGGACACTAAGCGTGGGTAGAGGTGGTGTGGTGAACTAAATATCAGTCATTAATCTCTATGCCACTTCAGTTAACTTCAATTTATAAAAGAATTCATGGAAAACAGTTTTATAGTGAGTTACTATGCAATGGATCATTGGCCATGTAAAGTTTGATTATATACTCGTATATGGACTGAATGTTACGACGTAGCCGAGGCGAGGAATGTTTCAAATTAGGAGTGTAAGTCACCTGCTTTTTGCAGCTGACCTAGTTATCATTACATCCTCTTACATGAAACTCCAACGTGCGCTAAATAGGTTTGTGGCCGTGTGTACGGATGCTGCGATGAAGGTTAATGTGGAAAAATCAGAGGTTATGGTTATTTCCATAACGCCTGTTAAATGTAGTACTCTGCATATTAATGGAGGCCCATTGAAACAGGTGGAGAAGTTCAAGTATCTCAGGGTCTTTTTCACGAGTGACAGGAGGAGTAATACTGAGCTCTCCTGTAGGATTAACCAAGCTAAGGCAATTTTGAAACAGCTTGGAAGTTTTGTAATCAGAAAGGTCGGGCTTGGTGTTAAGGCCAAGTTAGCAGTCTCTAACTCAGTTTTTGTTCCAACTCTCATATATGGTCATGAAATTTGGGTATTGACCGAAGGAATAAGATCGCGAATACAAGCAAGCGAAATGAGATTCCTTCAAGCTGCTGTGAGAAACACGGCGGTGCGCGGTAAACTCAATGTAAAGCAGCTGCTTCTTCGAATGGAAATGGCTATACTTCCATGGTTTGGTCACTTGGAACGAATGTGCCCCGTCTTCACGACTTTCGGCGCGCCTTGAATACGATCATCATCATCATCATCATCATCGGCGCAACAACCGGTGTCCGGTCCGGGCCTCTTGCAGCAAGCACTTCCATGTTATCCACGTGATGCATGTTATCCACTCTTGCAGCAAGCACTTCCACCTATCCCGATCGCTTGCCGACGCCGTCTTCGTCTCTATTTCGGACTGGTGAAAGTGTCGTCATAGCCTCCTCACGGCGACCGCTGGTAACAAGCTTTATTTAGGTAAAACTTGGCCAATATGGCGATGCTAGTCTCTTCTAAAGGTTGGCGAGGGGCTAGTAACCTCTCCTGTAAAAACTCAAACTACGAAACCAACGGCAAGCCTCGAAAACGGCCTTGAATACGATGCCGTCAGAAAGGCATCTGCTTAGGATGAGGTGGTTAGACCCGTGTCGAAAAGCTCGCCTGGCTGCCTCCTGACGAGTTCGCTCCAGCGAAAGACTGACAATCCTCCTGGAGTACTTTTATCACGGAAAGCTTTCGCGATTTGCCGTTCGAAGCCGGCAATGACTGGTAGGTCCCCTTCATATGTGTTGAATTACAACACGCACAACACAGTGGAGGCGCGAAAAGCTAGGCTCTGGCCCTTCGTCGGCTGTTACGCCACAAATGATGATGATGATTCAGAAAAGTTACTATAAATATACTATTACATTAAGCTTTCGATGATTTGATGAGACATGAGGAAAAACCTGGAATTACAGAGGTGTCAGAAAACAAATATTGCTCACTTTTCATCACGTACGTATTTAAACTATCGGTTGTTGAAGAAAAAAAGTAAACTTGACCTCGAATCATAGAGGTAAACAAGCCATAGTTTTCGAATTATAGAGGTTTTCATGTTGTTTTGTACAAAAATAAATTTGAATTAACCAGGGGACTTGCATTTAAAAAGGTTTCTCGAGCTACAGTGAAAATGCTTCGATTTATAGAGGCTTTCTAATTATAGAGGTTCTAAATATCGACTCTTATTTTTTATTAACACAGTACTGAGTCTTATTATTATAGTATTATTATTATCCGTATTGTTATTATTATCCGCCCTGTTCTGTATTTCGAGTGAAAGTGTTGTTTGGCAAATGATGTATTGCCAGATACGAGCTCTGTAGCGCTTTGTACATAGCCGGAAAATTCAAAAGACAAAAAGGCGGAAGGGAGATATTTGACAACCTAATATATGATAGATGAAAACTGGGAGAAAAGCCGGATGCAAAAAGTTCATCGGAAGATTTTGCGTAATAATTCTAACATCTTGAATCCCTTCCCGAAACAATGTAAGTTTAAGTACTACAACTCAAAAAAAGTAATTAGCGTTGGGAATATTTTTAGTTTTAAAAACAGTTTTAGAGTGAGTAAGGAAATAATTGCTAACATTTTGCAAGAAATAGAGTCAGAGATTACGATTACGTCAGTTCCTCTGCCACACAAATTTAGAACAACTCTCCGTTTATTGGCTAAAGGAAGTTATCAGCGGTCACTGTGAAAGGACTTTGAAATTGCGCTTGGTAGGTCCACAGTGAGCAAAGTGATTGGCAAAATGATCAAAGATCAAGCGCTAGCTGCCAGCACCTACGGCTCTTCTAAAAAGTAAAAAACTTAATATATTAAAGGGCTAATTATAAATATAAAAAGTTAAGACTACACCAAGTGCTTTGAAACTTAAATTTAAGATTTTTCAAAAAGTGAAGTTAATCAATTTTTTCATTGAACGGCTCGTTTAGCAGCTTTAAGTAGTTTGGTGATTGGAATACATGTTCATGCATTTATTTAATTTAATTTCATTCATTTATTTTTTAGAATATCATAAATCACCACGTGGATAACATTTTTATGACTGCTATTCTATTTTCTAAAACTGATATAAGCTTAGTTAATTTACATGGCGCCTAGCAGCCGCAATCAAGTCAGAAACTTTCTGCTTTTGCTCATTTGTAGGCTTTGATTTTACAATCTATTCACATTTTCAGGGGAGAAAAAAAAAGAATAATTGTAAGAAATGTAGAGATTTACATTTTCAGACGAGAAAAAAGAATCATTTCATCATATCATCTTCTCGACCGCGTGTTCCACTAACGGAGTCGCGGGTAAAAGAATAATGTAGAAAAATTAAAAGAAAAACGTAAATGATCGCAGTAGAAGTGAAAAATGTTACATATGAAAGCAATTAGAATCATCGACAGGTTGGCAGATTTTTTTAAGAGAATTCTCTTTCTTATTTCTCATTTAAGAGCAGTGTCAATTCTGGGTTACGAGCTAATACAATCGTCTTATAATGAAAATAACGCTCTCATTCTTATTTACTGATCTACCAAATTTATCACTATTGAAAATTTGTTCATACAAGCAAAGAAAAGGGAGCAAGGGCATGCTATCAAACATTTTTATCCAATCCTATATCTTGCCAGCAATTGAATATTTCACAATTCAATGCTATTCAACTATAAACTAGAAAAAAACCAAATTGCTTTATAACCACTATTAGAATTTCAACACTTTATGGCCAACCACTTAAGGCTCCATGATCACCCGCAAAAAAAAAAAAAAAACCTGTTGACATCCAAATGAGAGGTCCGCTTAAATAGACTGCATAGTTCTCAATTCATTTATTATATACCCATTATACCCAGGCCACAAGTCGATATCGCTAATATCCCTATACGAGTAAAATTCATTGTTACGACCATGAGAATGTGATTTGTGCTCTCCAAACCAGTTCTAGACTAACCTAGCCCCAACCTTACTGCATTTTTATTGTTTTTTTTTTTTGCATGTTTGATTGAATGTGTCAGTATAATTTTGTGTGCTAAGTAGGATTTAAAAAAAAAAAGAAAATGTTTTGCATAAGATATCAATACAATTAGTGATTACCTCATTCTTCAATCGTTTCGCAACGAAAAGTAAATACTTCATGGCTATCTATAACATTTTTTAATCAACTTATCACATCCACTTCAGGGGCAACTAAAATATATCACGCGATACGTTCAAATAGTTTCAAAAAGTTTACACCATCCAATGATTTGAAAATATCCTTCAAAAAAAGAATACATTTAACGACCTTAGCTTTACGCATATGCAGAATCTTTTAGAAGCACACAAGAGACCGACCGGAGAAGTGTGTAATTGTTTACATTTCAAAAAAGAAAAAAAAAAGTATTTATATTTAGACATGAAAGGTGTGGTGTGATGGTTCGGAGAAAACAAAAAAAGAAGAGAAACACTAAAAAAAAAACTATCTTAGGGTTGGGCAGAAATGCAAACATTCTCTGGAGTTATACTTCAAGTCACAGAAAAAACAAAAAACATAAATACACACGGATCGGTCTCAATAAATTACGTCATCGTGTGCGCGCGGTGACGATGAAAGACTCTTAGTTAAGGAAATATCTATCCGGTATTATGCAAATTAAGACAATTAAATCTCAATAAAAAGAAAAACCGCTGGGTAATCTCAAGGAGAATTATCGTAGAAAAAAATAACTAGGTATTTGAAATGTTGCAGCAATTTATCTCCACCGATTGACCGATGATGGAAGGCTTTAATTTGCGCAAATATTGCAGAGTGCGACGACGGCGGCAACTTGGACGCACACACCATGCAACCATTTGATTGTATCTTAGACGTTGAAGAATGTGTGGTTGTGTTATTTGCGTTCTTTTTTTTTGTTTTTATCTTGTTTTTGTATCTTCTCAAATTTTTATGATCAAGTTTCTCCATAAAGTGTTGTGAAGGATTGGACGATTGGTGTTGGAAGATATTCTTGGGCATGTGTTGGGAGATATTCTTTGAACATGACTTGTGTAGATATTGTGGGCAACCATATGTTGGTCCAAAAAAAATCAAAAAGGAGTCAATATAGATGGTCATGGAAGGTTTATTCTTTTTACTTTTGGTAAAAAGAACTGGCGTAAGAGGACAGAGAGAGCTATAAAGTTACAGTAACTCAAGTTGATATACAGTCAGTGGCAAAAGTAAATTAGAACAAAGAAGTTTCGATTTTCTTGAAGTGATTTTAAAAGATCTTTTCTTTTTGATTAAATTTTGCTCAAATTTTGTAAATTTTTGCGTAAATTTTTCCACTGCATTTACTATTTGTGTGACAAAATCAATACACAGCTTTTAATGGTTGACCTCCAGTCGCAATGAACACAGCCATTATTTAAAATTTTACAGCTTTACAGTTTTGCTCCACCGGTTTGCATTGCTACTCGATGACATGATGAATCAAACAACTACTGAATCACCGCACACAATTTTGCTTTACTAAAGTCCTCGATGAAATAGTTGCAATCCACAAAAAAAAAAAAAAACTTGCACTAAACGTCAGAAAGATTTTCGCACAAACTATGAAACTAGAAGTGCTGCTATTATCAATTCATGCCAAAAAGCACTTTACCAAGGTGTTGACAGTTGGAGAATCAAAACAGATGTCATATTGCCTTGCAGTGAATGCTTTCCTTACTACATTCCATGCTATTTCCCCTTCCATGCCTAAGATGGATTCTAATTATAGATATTTAAGTACAACGTTGGAATTTAAGGTAAAGTAAACGCACAGGAGATTGTCTCGACAATTTTGTTTTCCATTAAAAAGTGTTGAGGGCATTTTGGATGTCACTAAAAACCTTCGTGACATTTCTGACAGAGTCAATTTCAATGACTATGTTTTCGTTATCTTACTGTGACAGCGATGATGATCTTGTCAGAATTTTTTTTCAAAAGACTCAATTGCATAAGACCTTTAAGACAGAAGGAACAACTTGTAGTCTCAACTCGAAGCGAGAGCAGTGCACAAAGAAACTTGTAATAAGGTAAAAGTGTAAGTAGACTAAAAGTCACTTAGAGAAGCAAGTTTCAAATTTGTTCAAGATTTGGAATTGGAATAGAAAAGACGTTACCAAATGGAATAAAAATTTAAGATAGAACTTCGCATCTAATGAAAAATGTTTGGAAAACTGAAAGTAATCATTACTTTAAATAATTGGATTGCCTTAATGTGTATGATTTTTTGAGAATTTGGTACACTTAAACCTAAGCTGGGCCCATTGTGCTGCCATTAAAGTTTTAAACTCCCACAATTAAATGGATGTAGGCAAAGAGTTTGGCCTGTTGTTTCAAAATAATAAAATCTAAGAGAAGAACTTCGAAAGGAGTCAATATAGATGGTCAGGGTTGAAGGTGGAACTAAATGAAAAATGTTTGGAAAACTAAAAGTAATCATTAGTTCAAGCAATTGGAGTGCTAAGCAGTAATAGTATGAGAGAATATTTTTTTCTTGGAGACTTTGGGAATGTTCTTCTACTTTAAAACAATAACTGAAAGGAGTAAAAGATTTTTCAATTACTCCAATCATTAACAGGATATTACTCAAGTTGCAAGAAGGTATCCTTCAGAAAGCAGCACTGCTATTATATTGACCGCAACTGTATGTTGCACCGCCAATTTGTATGAAAACAACACGCAAAATTGTAAATGTAACGTAACGAAAATGTAACGTTCTTTAATACCTACAGTGCTCTGCAAGTACAGTCGAAGCCCTCTAAGTCGAATTTTTACTGGATATCAAAATTAGTTCGAGTTAGAGGTATTTTCGAGTTAGAGGGCGTTCGACTGTAATTAAAAACACCTAAAATGATCTTTTTGCCTTCATCGTAACTCGTGTGTTTTCCACCTTAAAGAGGTGATTTTTCATTTATATTGTAGCTACTAGCTAGCTATCAGCTTAGAGGGCTTCGACTGTAATTAGAAACGCCTAAAATGATCTTTTTGTCTTCATCGTAACTCATGTACTTTCCATCTTCAAAAAGGTGATTTTTCATTTATATTGTAGCTACAGATTGCACCTATTAGAAAATGAAGTGAATGCATCAAGTACCACAACTAATAACCAACTAAAATCTAATTACATGCACTGCAGTAGGTCTATTAAGTAGCTATAGTTTCTCTCCGAAAATAATTTCTTTAAATTTTATTTACTACAAGTAGAAAAGAATAAATTGGAGACACCAATCTCATAGCACATATATTTTCATCGTTATCACGCTAATAAAATAAAATTCGAATACAAAAAAGAAGGCAAAAGAAAAATCACAAATGTGTCCACTGAAAAAGTTTATACTCATTGATGGGGATGACGCCATGCCACCGGTTTTATTTTTTTTTATTTTTTGTTTTGTTAGGTCTCGCCTGACAACCTTGAAACTCTGAAGCTTAACATTTTGTTTGTGTCATTTTAAATGATCTCTACAAATCAAGTTATAGAGAAACACTACCACCCGGTGTATTGTGTGTACAGGAAACGATTCGTGTTGATCTTTTGCTCTAGGGTAGACCGCAAAACTATCCAGAGATCAGATTCACTTTAAAGTTTTAGGTGTTTGTTTAGTTTGTTCATTCCACAACAATGACGTATCAACTAAAAACTGTTGATCGCTCGAAGCATTCAAGCAGGAAACAGTAACAATTATTCGCTAATTTGCTTATGAGTAACTTTTGTGTATTGATTACGTTTGGTTTGCTTTTGTAAATTAATTTAGTAAATCAAAGCGTGATTCGTGGCTCATTGTGATGAAAATATAAGTGTTATCGCAAACCTTTAAGAATTATTCACATTTGAGGGGTTTGTTTGTGAAATCACGAGGAGGAGGAACTTAATGGGAGGTTAAGATGGAGACAATTCATAAATTTAATAACCCTACAAACATTTTTTTTTTGTCATTTCATTTACGTTTTTATCTCCCGACACACAACAAAATGAAGAAAAAAAAAATTAAAAAACGCCAACATCGTTCAAAAAATCGTCGTAGGCTGAAAAAGCTTATCAATCAAATTAGTTATGGTTGGTCTTGGGTCAATAAGAAGCAGGAGATGGAGTCATCTTAAATAGACGGGACTAAATAATGTATCGCGTTTGACAAAGACGTAGAGAACTCACTATTTTTTACGCATGGATTTTTTAATTATAAAATTGAGGAAAAGAAGCAAAAGGCGTGGTTGTATTGCTAATATGGCCGACACGGGAATTTGCTTTAGCTTAAGGTTTAAGTGATTTGACTTGAAACGTCTTTTAATTGTTGCTAATGGCTTAAGACTTTGGAAATATTTCAAATATTAAAAAAAACTATGTAAGGCGACAGACAGACAAATATACGGACACCGAAGTGATTCTGAAAAGGTTTCATTATTCCTTTGGAACGAAACCCTAACAAAAGGTTGAACAGGTTACTGTCCATTTTATACAATAAGTATTATATAAATTGTTAATCTGGAAGACGGTCTTAGGGTAAACCAAAACTGACTTTTTTGTTAACACAAAAAACGAGCACAAGAAAAGAAAAAAATCGTTGAAAACGAAATCAAAAGGACTAAGCGAAATGTCCAAAGAACGTTTGACAAAGGAAGCGGAGTGTTTAGGAAGACATTTTCGTTTTTGTTGATGTTTTAGGTGTTGAGGTCGAATAAATAGAAATAAAGAAAAGAAAATAAGAATGTGTACAATTATAAGAAGTCAATAAAAAGTCACTAACTAAACTTGTATATGTATATAAACTAAATATTGTAACTATAAGTAGGTACAAGTGGCTGTAGGAACACACAAAAACAGTTTATTAAAAAAGCGACAGACAGACAAATAGACAGACAGACGAACACTGAAGTAATTCTAAAAGTGTTTCGGTATTCCTTTGGAACAAAACCATAAAAACGAATTTGAATGTTACGCCTTTCAATCACAAAGTGCAAGTAAAATAATTCGAATCCGAACTAAAATGTAAAAACAAGAAAGATTTCTGATTTAATTTCAAACAAAAAGGAGCATTTCAAATTGAAAAATTAGACGGGCTTAACACTTTCAGATCAGCCTTCTAAAACTTTGTCAAATTCGCTTCAAATTTTGAGCACTGAATCATTTGGACTAAAAAATAGGAAAAACTTAGTTTTTCATAAAATATTTTCTTTCAGAACCTGAAAAAAAATACGTACACATTTTAGCCTCTAAAACTAGGAAAAGTGTGACTATTAGGTGTACAACTTTGTTTCCGCCGTTTTCCAATCGATGGCTGTAGCGGTAAGTGGTAATCGAAATAAATAGATCGTAGATGTTATCCAATAAGCTTAGGTATTTGTAAACATAACGCCATCGAAATATTAGTCGATTTGTGTCTGCATCATAAAGTTATTCTCGATCAAACGTGTCAGCTTACGAGCCAAATTCTCGTCAATAAAACCTCCCACAAGGTTTTATTTTCTGTTTTGGTATGAAGAAATCTGTATCTGAGGCTCATCGAATGCTCTCAAATACCTATGGTGAGGCCGCTATTAATGAAAGACTGTGCCGAAAGTGTGGATTCAACGCATCAAGAACGCTGATTTTGACGTCGAAGACCGGCATGGCGGTTGTAGAGAGAAGGTTTTCAAAGATGCTGAATTGGAGGTATTACTTGATCAAGACTGCTACACAAATGTATATGTAAGTTTTGCAAGGCTTAAGGAATATTACTCAGGTTTTAAAATTGTAAGCCTCTGATGTCTCGTAAATTCTCACATTTTAACTAAATAATGCTCAAACTTGACCCACTTCAGTCCAACCACAAAAGCACAAAAAAAAAAAAACAGATTTGCACGTTTTTCTACGTTACACCCATTTCTGTTAAAGTCACAAACATTTAGCAACTCCGTCTAGACGCATAATAAGCATAAACACTGTGCCATTCAACTTTTTTTTGTAGATTCAAGAAAAACATTCTTTTTAAGGTCAAAGTCGTAGTGATAAATTTAAAACTACACAATAACAGAGGGGTGTTGCGTACACTTCACATGTAGACGCTAATGAAAAGTGAAAAGGCTTCCAAATTAAAAAAAAAAAAAACTCAATCCAAATGATGATTTCTATTGCAATTACCTTATTCAACGTGCTGGACAAGCTGAATGACTGTGAATTGACTCTTATCATTTTCCTTATCAGCGACAGTAGGTGTAATATCCACAAAACTCCAACCGAACGTTATGTACGACGTATCCAACAGCGAAAAAAGACAACTGAACAAGCAGCAATTTACTTTTTTTCTCTTTTTTGAGGGGGGCTTTCAAACGGCGCTAACACTGACACATCAGCCAAAAATTTATTTATTTAACCAATTTGATTAGGTAAACACATTCAAAGCAAGGCATTATTCTTCCTTTCTTTCTTTTTTTTGGTATTTTTTTCGTTATTTTCGCACAAACACAATGGAAACCGAAATTTTTTATATTATTTCTTTACACTTCTCCTCTCTTGCCTTTCTTGCCTTTTTACATATCAAACACTAATTCTTTTTTCGCTTGCTTGCTTGCTTTTCACATTGGGGCTACTTTCGGGTATTGAATTATTAGCCTTTTTTTATATCATTCCCATCTACACTACACTCATTAGTATGCTTCCTCCTCTTCTACAGAGTAAAGAAATACAAAAAAGAAACACCAAGTAAAACCTTGAATTTTTTTCAAACATTTAAAACTAACGATCGGGTCTTTTTTTTTTCGTTTCTCTTGTGGATTCTAAGAAATATGGCAGACAAAAAGATACAAACAAATTAGACTAAATACAGAGAGAGAAAGATACTTCTGTTATGTGTACATATATTCCGCAAATAAACCGTCAAAAAAAAAATGTTCGGAAATTAGAAAACTCGTTTTATTTTAAATTCCAGCAAAGAAGCGACACAATCATCTTAATTTGAAAACATTCTGTCTAAGCTTCGGTTGATTTTATAATTTTTTTTTTTTCATTAAAATGTGATCGCGATATTTTTGAACCGATAGCGCATCGAAGGTTTACGTCATTCTCATAATTATAAAAATGGAACGTATCTATCTTATAACTCAAGCAGCAGACTTTTATTAGAAAAACAATTTTTCAATTGCTACCGTCACTGCCGTCACCGTCACCGCTAAGACCCTGGTTCGCCGCGTAAAACGTTTTCACTAATTGAAGACACCCCTGAGTAACATTTACAGACGATCGCGCAACAAACTATCTGGAGAACACGCCAAATCATATACGGATGGAAAAAACAAGTCATAAAAAAAAAAGAATTATCTATCACACACAAAACAAAATTTAGACCGCAAGAAGATTAAGCACTAGAATCAATTAAAGGAGCAATGTGAAAAAGAAAAAAAAGAAATTATCAAAAAAAAAGACCAACACAAAAAGGAGAGCTGGAACCGATCGCACCGCCAGGAGAAGAACCCTGAATGACAGACTAAAGAACACTGTGAAACTAAGCGCCAAAAGCTAAAACGCTAGTAGTTTAGAAGGGAAACGAAAAAAAAAATTATTTCCACTCTATGTAGAGAGTCGAAACGCGGACGAAAAGAGCAAAAAAAAACCAGCGGCGAAATATCGGGTTTATAGTGCACACATGCCTTATCGTCGGTGTGATGATGATGGCACTGACGAAAAAAAAAAAAAAAACTGCGAGCGAGCGAGCGAACAACGTACGAACGAACTACACTCTTCGATAGACTTCAGCGTACAAAACGAGCGGCGAGGCGGCTGATTCTCCTGCTAAAGAGACACCACACACGCCCGGTATATAGCGGCGTGGTGTGGAGTATCTACGGCACACACAAAAGCACGAGCGAACGAAACGTTTGCCTTCTGCCACCTTCCGTCTTAGAGAGGAATACAACACTCTCAATTCGCAGATACAGTACAGGGTGATGGCATACAGACGGATACGACAGATGTGCTTCTTTTTTTCTGTGTTGACTCTGATTCAACTCAAAATGCACACACAAAGCCGATCGCTCGGAATTTTGACTCTCTCAATCGGATGCATGGTGTTTTATTTTGTATGCGTGCAGGAGTGGATTTGCTTCATTCCTTTGGCTGGATGAGTAAATATTGCGATGTGGGTAATACTTGGTTAACAGTGGGGTCGGGAAGATGTTTTATATCAAAAATAGCGATAGTTGGTATGAGAAATTAAGTTTTCCACTGGGAAGTAATAGAAACAGAAAAATTAAAATTTCATAGAAAAGAAAATTATAAAAAAACAAACTGCAATCAACAGATTTACGAAACGTTTCAAATAGATAAATTGATTGACAATGGAGTGACATAAATATTAAGTATACGCCCACCGCAGGGGTTAAAGATCAAGTCATCGGAAAACGTTTGAGATTTTTTGAATATTTCGAAAATCGTATTTGAAATATCTGTAGCCCTACGTGCTTTTCGAAAAGCATTTTCGCCGTTTATGCCCCCATTCTGATTGATATTTTGGCCAAAAACCTCACAAGAAAACGAACGAAAATACTTCTCATGTTATGGTGAATTCATTTTTCATTTCAAAATTTTTTTTTTATTTGTAAAAGCATAATTTACAATTGAAATTATACATTAGCTTAAAAGCCAGAGGGTGAGAACCTTAGGCTTATTTGTTTTTTTTTCTTGTGATTAGAGTAACTTCGGGTATTGTGGAATAATGTGGAATAAAATGGCAATGTGTAAATAAATATTTGTTTAGTCATAGATGGTCTGTCCGCCCACTTAATTTTCTTGAAATGAAAACCGAAAAAAAAAGAAGTACTACGCTCTTTATTGTTATTACCAACCCTGTGTCTAGTCAGTCAAAGTTCTTATTTAGGTGTGCACTCTTTTTTTGTGCATTTTTGTATGAGTTTTTTTTTCGGAGGATAAGTTTGCAGTTTCTTTAACTGTGTAAGTGTAGTTTTATTGAACACGAAGTTGAAGTTTACATATTTTGCTAAGATTCATGAAGTTTTTAGATATATTTTTTGTTATGGCTCGTAGTTTGCAATAGTGTCCAAATCGGCTAATGTGGAATATAAGAAGGAGAAGGTGGAACACATTTTTACTTCCAGACTGCGTTGGAAAATAACTCTGAAAGGTGAAATTGGGCGATGAGGCGGAGATAGAGTCTCAGTTTTCGTCGTCTAAGTCAGGAATAACAATCGTTTTCTTGCATTTCAAGTAGCAAAGAAAAATTGCATTTCGAATCATTTTATCACATTAAAAGAATGCACTAGGAAAGATTGCTTATATAGATTTCTTAAGCGCCATAAGAATACGCTAAGAATTCGAGTTCCAGCTGAAACGCTCTCGATAGAACCAGAGGATCTAAAAAAGGAAAATTTAGAATCCTTTTTAAAACTCCTGAGCTTAAGTCAAGTCAGTGCAATACGATGCGTATTATACACATACACAAAGAAATACTAATACACTCATCCCTCGTTTTGCGCTGGGCTTAGAGGAACGACAAGTTTCGTGCAAACCGACCCGCCAAAGCAGCAATTGAGCGTACAATTGTACATGGATGTATTTTTAACAGAAAAACTATAGTAGGATGTAATTCTTTGAAGGAAAAACGTTGTTTCGTGCAAAACAAAGTCGCGTAAATCGATTTTGGGTAGATATTTGAAAATCGCGTAAAGATGAAATCGCTTAGAACGAGACAGCGCAAACCAAGAGTGAGTGTATTTATTTTTCTTAATTGAGGTCAAGGTATAACCTTGATTCGGGAATTGTGGAATACTATGATTCGTATTACGTATAAAATTCCACATTACCCTCCAATTCTAAAAATCGTAATTTTCGAGGTGGTATCAGTAAAAAAATTAAAAATAAAAACTACCCTATCTGTCCGAGATTATAGCTAACGTTAGCTAATCGATGAATACACCAAACGTCCATTTAATGTATGGTCTCTGGCTGTAACAGGTAAACATAAAATGAGTGTTTCACAATTCCTAAAGTTACTCTGTAATCATATGCATTATTATTTTGATACACATCAAGTAAAAGAAGAATATTGTGAAAAAATTTAAAAACTATGAATAATGGCGGAACATTTTTTGCATCAAGTAAAAGAAGAATATTGTGAAGAAAATTAAAAAGTTGCGAATAATGGCGGAACATTTCCTGTACAATGGTTTTCCTATACAATGGTTTTAGAATATGAATAAATTTGATGAAAGAACAACTATCATTTGATGAGAAAGGTTTCCCGCAGTCAAAAGAATTGATGCTTTTACTACATTTGTATAATGTCTTTTGGCTTTCTTATTTTACTCAAAAGCTTTGAAATGCCAATTGTTTTTAAAATTTAATATAACGTTTTTTTTTTGTGAACGGTTCGTGATCTGCTCTGTCGGATATCACAATTTGGACAGTTCTTGCGAAGTGGTAAGAATACGAATCACAAATTATGGCTATCCAAGCTCCAGTGAGGTTATTATGACTTAAGAGGCATCACGGATGCCTCTTTGATGTCATGGAATTTTTTGTTTGTTTTATTTTTAAAATTTATCGAATGGTGGAAAGACGAATTTTTGAGGGTGTATTTGTGTTTATCTAGACCACGTATTTTCAAGTCGTATTATTTAACTTACAGTACCAGCATATGGCCAGAAAGCTAGTAGAGCTAATTTTTACATCATTTATCTAACACAGAAGTTTTCCCTAGAATTCAGAATAAAAACATATTAGAAACGAATGTTAGAAATGTGTTTTTACTCGCCTGTACCACTAAGACAACAAAAAATCCACCTCTTTCACACCTCACATACCAGCAGTTGACCCCACTGCACGAACGAAATACAAATACTGAGCCAAAATGATTTAAGCATTAGCCACATCTAATGGTTGAGTTCGTTCGGAACACTTAAGTGGTGGGCAAAGCTGGTTGTTGGCTGCTTTGAGTGTGTTATTTTCTCAGAGCGGTACGGTCCTCACCATCTCAACATCTCTACTCTGTAATTGAATCGGGAGGATTGATGAGAAAAGCTTGCCTCAAAACACCTCTGGTCGGTTGTGATCGGATGCGTCGTGTCGCGCCGCGTCCTCTTCATTCAATCTTTTCGCTGAAAATTACATGCATCCAAGAATTAAGTGCCCACCATTCATTTCCCATTATCATAATATTTTGCTACTATGCGCCTCTCGGTTTGCTGTGAAACGAGGAGGTTACTTCTTTTTCTCCAGAGAACAACAAAAAAACAAAAAAATACAAACAAGAAGAAGTATCTTCAATTCAGAAGAAGATTCGGAAATTCGTGGATATTTTTATCTGCGACGATGAGAGAACACAACTCTGGTTGCCATCGTTAGTTGCATGCGCTTTCAGATGAGATCATGATGTTAATTATATAGCCGGCAGCCCAAGCACAGCCAGATCAATGTTTCTTGTCTGTCAGTTTTGTGTCGAATATTTTTTCCACCTATATACTATAATAAACCAAAACAGCAAGAGAGTAGAGAGCAGAGCGCATCATTCGCATCATCGTCTTCATTAAGGGCGGCGGGTGGTGGCGACCATCTGCACAACAGAGTCTGTGTCTGGCATTCTGGGAGCAAAGTATCCATGAAATTATGTATCCAGACTTTGTTTACTCCCAATCTCTCTTTTTTATGTATGTAGTAAGTATACAGCGTAAAATGCGAACGTGCATCTTTTTTTTTTGTTTTTTGTTTACAAAATTCGGTTTATTTCGAGAATTTTGAGGTTACGTTTAATGTTGTCTTCTCACACCTCTGTCCATTTATATGGCAATCTTTCCTAGCTTTGCTTTTCTTTTTCAAATGCGCAAAAATTTCTACACGACACGTTCTACAATATTTTATTGGGTATCAGGAATTAAATCAATTATTATTTCCCTGTTCTGTGGGGGGTGCCAATGATGGCCGACCACACCCGGTGTCACGCAACAGTGAGTGGTCAATAAGAATTTATTTTCGGTTTCAATTAAATTAACTTAAAGTTTCCGATAGGAGCGCATAGCACTCCTGAATGGGTGTGAGGAAAGTATTGATTTTTTTTTAGGTCACATCGTAGTAACCCAATTTATTAGATTTGATTTGGTGAACTTGAAAAAAAAAGAAAAGTTCAACCCAACTCAGGGTAGGGTTTGAGGTTTCATAACTTTTTTCTGATTGAAGGGAAAAATACTTTCGAGGAAAATTACTTAGAATATTAATATTGATGCTGAAGGGGAGAGCTGTGTGAGTCTCAGAATAAACACAAACAAATTATACGAAGAATCTGGGTTGAATGACACACATCGAACGGGGAGGTAAAGTAATTCAATCTTGATGGGTTACTCATTGGGAAATCTCTGATTCATCGAATTCCTTTAAGACGACCATGATGTCGATGCCAATGTCTCGAATTCTTTGTGAAAAGAGAGCGCCATTAAAGACAAAGCATTTTGTTTTTTTTTTGGAATTATTCGCCAAGCGGTTCGGGTCATTTTTAAAAATCAGCAAGTGTACAATTTGCTGCGATCACTCACGAGGGTGACATCACAAGTGGAATATTATGTTGACTTGGTTCATCTGCCTCAAACAATGTAGTCGTTTGTGGTCACAGTGCTGGTGGCCGTTGATTTCAATCAAACGAGAAACATCAAACATGAGAAACAATTTTAATAACTTGTAGTGAAGTCATAAATCACAATTTGAAGCTTTTAACCGATAGAGAACATCTCAAGCCATCAAAAACAGTCAAACACAAAGAAATTGGCATTAGAGTGGCAACAATTTTGAATCACACGCCTACAGGCGGCACCATAAAGCATTCTTTTCTCTTCGAATTAATCTATTTGGAAGTTAAATGAAGTCTAAAGAAGGGTGTATAATTTCGCAATGTCGATTGTAGAACAACGAAAACACTTGTGATCAATGGAAGGCAGCAGACGAATTTATAAGAACGATTACACTAGATAAACACTAGAAGTATTTACAAGGCAAAATAGGTGTTTTAAAATTGAACTGACTGTGGAAGTAGCAGTATGAATATTTCGAGGTAGCTGCAGAATTGCCATCAAAGCCGCAAAATATCCAAGTGGCCACGTTCATGGTATCCACTGGCCACGAGGTCATTCTTATTTATAGTTCACTGCAATTTGATTCATATTTCTTTCCCAAGCTAAATGTAACTTTTGAGCGTTACAAATTTAATAAAAATGTGCAACAGGACGAGCTCATATTGCGATTAAGATTTCAAGCACTAAGTTGTAAACTTAAAGAACTCGCCAACAGCTTACCTAGAGCTTAATTCATTCTCAGGACTACAAGTGAAACTCTTCATAAAAAACTGCTATCGAAAGAGGTGTCCTTAGAAAAGGCTTTAAGCATCTGTCAAGCAAACATTTAAAAATTTAAGTACTTTTAATGCTGTAGTTAATTAATAGACTAATTTTTTTAATCGTTTAACTTGCAAAACTATTTAACTGCAAAAGAATTAGTCAGCAGTTAGTACCACAACTTTGACTTGACAACAAAAGCAGTTAACTGCAGTACTTTTTAAACCTTTTCATGATCACATTTTATTCCAAACCAAAGAAAAATATTTTTTGCTAAAATCTAACTTATGAGGTCTCAATTAAGCTAAATTAAAAAATTTATATATTCAGGGGCGAAAGGATAATGGTATACAGAAAGTTGTTCCTATGCAACACTGCTCGTCTATGTTCGCTAAAATTGGATCATATTCGAAACCGTGAATTTCAATTGAAAGAGTAACTTTTAATTTTCAAAATACATACACACAATCGAATTAATTTCAGAATACTTTTGTGATTTTAAAAAAAGTTATGAGATCTGTTCAAATGTAACTTTTTATTGAGATTGCCCTTCACCAAAACTAAAGTAATGGATCCCGAATATAATATTCTTATTGCACCAATAAATGTCTGAAGCAGTATTAAATGGATTACAATAGTTTTAAGCAGGAACCTAAGGCAAATTTGGTTTTAATTGCGCCAATATTTTTCGAGTTCTGAGTATCTAAATGAAGTTTACGTTGTACACAAACAACACTCGGAATGAAAGGGTTAACTGGATGGTTTCTGAGTCGTCGATATAGTTTTTAAATTCAATAAACATGGAAAACTGCAGTTGTTTGAAGCCAATGGCCCTTCAATGTCCCTATTTACTGAATTAATTAATGAGTAGCACTTTGTACGTCAACTTGGAATTTCACACGTGTTACTGGGACTCGAAAGAATATACAGTTGGTAGAAAAGGTATTTGCACATTGACGATTTCTTGGTAATCTGAAAAGTTTATATGGAATCATATATACGAGTTCTATTCAAAAAGTAAGGTGAGTTTTCAAATTACGCGTACATTTGATTATCGATTTTTGTTATGTTGAACACGCAAAACACGTCTAACTTTTGTGCCTCTCACAAACACAAAAAATATGCTATAAAGCTGAAACTGTAAACCTATGTTCGAGACGAGTGTACCAACATAACAAAATATAAAAAATTGAATGTACTTAGTCTGCGAAATTTGAAAATTCGCCTTATTTTTTGAACAGACCTCGTATCAAAAGAAAAGCAGAAAATCCACACAAATCCTTTTCTATCGGATCTAAAAAGTTATACATGTTTTCATCGGATAGTAAGACATTTCTACAAAATGAAATGGACTTCGCGATACATAGTTTTAGAATGCCAAGCACAGAATTCAAAGTAAAAAATGTATAACTTTTTTGGATCCGATGGAAAAAGATTTGTCTGGAGAACTTCTGTACTCTGTATAAACCGTTCTCTATATAAACTTTTCAGATTACCGAGAAACCATCAAGAAACTAGGTGTGCAAATCCTTTCTTTAGCGACTGTATGTACAATTGCGGTCAAAATAATAGCGGTGCTGCTTTTTGAACGATACCTTTTTGCAACTTGAGTAATATCATGCTAACGATTGGAGTAATTGAAAAATCTTTTACTCCTTTCAGTTATTGTTCTTAAGTAGAAGAAAATTCCCAAAGTCTCCAAGAAAAAAATATTCTCTCACACTATTACTGCCATGCACTGCTATTATTTTGACCGCAGCTGTTTCTATTTTTTGAACTGGAAGCAATCGTGCAATCTTATTTAGACACCCGCAAAACTTTTAGGCTTTCTTCAATCCCTTTATGGCATTTTTTTTATTTGATCATTTGGTAAATGGCTGCTAATGCATAATTTCTTCTCTCTAGAAATTGTTCACCTATCCTGCAAATATTGGTAAAATAATAATGGTAAAATAATTCAAAAACTAAAATAAGACACAAAATTTATAAAATTCTTTTGAACTTGCTTAAAAGTGCTTTCAGTTCATTCCGAAACCTTGTTATTCATTCCGAAATATTTTTTTCTGTGATAATAAAAATAAGAATTTCTTAAGAGAAAATCAAACAATGACAAGGCGAGATCAACATTCTGTTTACATTTAATACATCTACAAACGATTTAATTATTATTCTTCATGAGCAGCTCCTCTCGAATCGAGAACAGGTGAAACACATGTTCTGTGAACTCAGATTTATTTATTGATTGGCATTGAATTCAAGTGTTCTATTAAAAAGTTGAAAGCACTATAATTAAAACGATCTCGAGTACATAGTAATTAAAGGCAAAAAATCATGTAATTCAAATGAAAACCTATTCTCATTTTAGTTTTAAATTACAAACAACAGTTAATTGCTGGCGTTAGAAAATACTAAGTTCATGTTTTATTTAAGATTAGTCGGTTTTAAAAAACGCCCATTCTCTTTAAAGAGTTTTGGTCTTGCCTCACTCGCATTTATAGTTAATAAAAGAACTTAACGCATGGACACAAAGGCTCCGGCTAAAAGGGTCTTCGCATCCGACACTCGTGGTTCCAGGAGAAGAGAGAAATTGAACCTGCGGTATAGAAACCAAGTGAAGCAAGACAGCATGGTCTTTCGGATTGAAAGCAGCATGTGCAGGACTGTCAAAATTGAAAGCAGCGTTGGCTCAGACACAGACCCTCCAAGGGTTGACTGGCTGATATGTAAGTAAGTAAGTAAAAGTAAGAAGACGACACTTCATCTTCTTGGAACATGCCCAGCACTCTCACGTACTAGAAAACGCATTCTAGGTGCATACTTCTTTAAGGATTTAAGTGAACTCACTAACTTGGATATAAGGCGCATCAGCGATTTTATCAACAGATCCATTTGGGTATAGCCCATAGGATATCAGACTACGAACTTTGGACGTCAAACAGGTAGTATAACATGCCTGCTAATATTTTGTTTGGTATATTTGCAAGAAACTTTTTAGGCAGCGAATCCGAGCATTGAAAACAATCCGGATGTGTGATGGCAAATGGCCTACGTGAGCCTACGTATAGCGCAGGCAGTCATAATACCTAATACCTAAGACCTAGGTAAAAGAACTTAGCTTGAACTTTGTAGTTCGATTGCAATAAAATAAAGCTCAATTAAACAGGTTTGTGAATTTGACGGTGAAAAACAGATCTCAAGTCAAACATGGTATGTTAGAGAAGAGTAACATTCAACTCACAAAAATAAATAATCTAAAACAATGTTCTTCTCTTAATTTTACAAATATTCAAGAAATTCTTCACAACGAGGAAACTAAACACTAAAAATAATTGTAACAGGGAAACCAAACAGCGAGTGATTTTCTTGAAAATTTAATTCAACCTTCACATCAATTAGGCGCCAGCTACACGTGTGCTCTTGGATATATTGTATCCGTAAAGAACTTTGTTAAAGATAGATAGATATGCTTTTTTATGCGTAGGATGAACCATTTCCAATGTTTATTTTCATTCACATTCACACGTCAGAGAAAGAGAACATTCTCCTTCTAGATTTATACAAAAAACTGATTAAAGCTTCCCTCGCAGATTTTTTTCTTTTCCCAACAGCAGAGGTGGTTTTTGATCACAAAAAAGAACACATTTAATTTGAAAAAAAAAAGATTATTTGTTTACTTTTGTTAGTTTGAATTATGAGGAACAAGCCGTCGAGGTATCTTTACAAATGACCACATAGTTTGGTGAAATTTTGAGTTGAATTCAATTGAATCATCATTTGGACAGATTTTCGAATATTTTTAGTTTATTCTCTCTCGGGGAAAAAAATATTTTGTTTTTATTTTGTGCTAATTTAAGAAAACAAGTCGCAAAATCTGTCAACGATCATAGTTCCGCAGTCGCTGAAAAGTGAACTTTGTTAGCCATTAAGAGTACGTCGTGATCTTGAACAGTCCCAACAGCAAAAATTATAGAAGATGGTCTTGTACTAGAAAAGGATTGACTTAACAAATGTCTATGCTGTTCATTACAAAAAATATAACTGAGCAGTCAAGGAAAAGATACAAATTCTTTTTTTCAATCGACACTAAATGTAAAAGACAAATGAAGTGACATTTTTACTTTTTTTTTTTTAAAAAACTATATATTTTGAAGAGCAAAATATACTGTTCATGTTGATTTCGTGTAAACATTAAAATTGTATTTCAAGTTCCAAATTACGTTGTTTTTTGATCTCAAGAAAAAGCTCAACCCAATGCAGTACATAAACGTAATAAAAGTGATTTCGAAAATCTTTTTTACTTCTTCAATTTTTACAATCTTCTTCAAGATTTTTGAAAATTAGTTTTACTTACGTTGTTTTGACAATCATTGATTCAAGTAGAAATATATCTAACTAAAATGTTTTAGTAGCTTGATTGTCGCCTGAAGAATACAAAAAAGTGACACGGAATTGATGACTGTTGGTTGGGACTTTTTGTGGTTACCCACAAGGCAGAAGGTCACCCCATTCAACCAACGATGAAACTGAGTTGTTCTCATTACAATTTATTTAGAATTTCAAAGAATTTCGTTTAGAATATCAAAAAAAGAAACAAACAGAAAATTTAAAAAAAACAAGTCTAACCAATTCGTTTTCAAATTTGGCAAAAACTAACCCTGTTACATCAACTAAAACCCTGATCCAAAGACTCAACTGCGACATCAAACGAATACCTTAACACAACCTCTTCTCATTACAACCAAACAGTTGTTCTACTTAATGAATAACTTCTCTGAAGTCACTGTTAAAAGATGTTCTTCCTAATTGCACAACTTGTCCAACAAAGAAACGAGAGGGAGATACAGAATTCTTGAACTAGATCCGGACAACATCCAGAAATCTGTCTCTCGATGACAAACTGGACGCTACCGTGGACGCACATCTGTGTACACAGAAAACACACATTCTTTTTTTTTTTTTTGCATCCATCTTCCAAGAGGTTAAGGTCACACCTCTAATCTAGGTACGCAAAAGTCAAAGGCCCAACAGGCCATGAAACGCTAGGCAAATATTTTTAATAAACCATCCCAAAGTGTGTACCCAGAGATGACACTGTTTGACCACAAACGCGGAAACTATGCTGCCGCAGTAGACAGGGACGCGTTGCGACTCGCTCCTCTTATCCAGTTGACGACCTTTAGAAATATTTCCCTTTTTTGTAGTTATTTTTCTATTATCAACCATTTTACAAACTGGCAGGCATTCCTATGGTGAAACGATACGACGGCTGGCAACTGCCAAGTCTCTCTGTCGCTGGATATGTACATGGGCAGACCGGTGCGGCGGGCCGTGTTCCATTCCGTCCATTATAACCTCTATGCAGCGATGCAAAGAAATTTTGCTCGCCTGGCTTTTTCCACGAACTGTGCGAATCTCCTAATATCACACAGTGGCAGTGCCAAGACACGGATGTATGTACGGAGCTGCTGTTTACTGATCTATGCGCCGATGTCTCTGCTGTGGCTGCTGCCTCCTCGCGCTGTTAGATTCCCTTTTTGGGAACTGTGACTTTTCTGGCTTTCTGGCTTTCTGGCAGAGATCGTTCTTCTCTTTGCTTGGATGTGTGTACGTAGTACGTACTTGGATGACATAGATGTTTTGTGCTCCTGTGATCCATCGCAGTACTTTACGATTTTCTAACAGTTAATTCTTCTGTTCTCCCATATCTCAAAGATCCATGGGCTAAGAAGGAGATGGTGGAGAATATATACGTACAAGTATTTTTCTGTGCGATGTTGCTGTAGTTTCTTTTCTTTTTAATTTTGTCTCATTTTTGCTACCGTTGAGAGATGTGTTGGTGGAGAAGAAAAATCTCGGTCAGGTGGCATCTTATTTTGTTCTGTTCGAGTTTTTGCGTTGGCCTCAAAGTGCAATTCAAGTAGGGTTTGGTGTAGCAATTTATAAAGCTGTGATGTCATTGGATCTACACAAGAAATGACCCAAGCTGTTGTTCTTAGAACATCAAGCAGCTATCAGACTAGATTGCGCCATATGCATACGTGACTTCGGTGTTACTGGCGATTGTATGGGTCATAAATTCATTTTTCAAGGCTTCAGCAATAGAAGCTTTTCAGTGGAAAAAAGAAATGAGGCATTACACATAACATAACATTTTCAGCCGCATGTTTCACTATTGCATTGGGTGAACAGCCATTTGGGAGCCAGAGCCTAGCTTTTTCACGCCTGTGTTGTCGCGCCTGGACAAAGCGTCAATATTAAGAAACTTCAGGGACTTTGTCCACCTGGGCTCCTCGGTTAACTCAAGAAACGACACCACCAGCGAAGAGTGACTTTTGCCAATCGCTGTTTCTTTGGGCTGAGAAGGCAATTGAGTAGTAAAGCCCTCTCTCGGACAACCAAGCTAACATTATATAAGGCCCTGATCGTCCCAGTCCTCCTTTATGGCACAGAGGCTTAGACATTATCAAAAAAGGATTAGAACCTGCTTGGTTGTTTCGAGAGAAAGATTCTTCGCGTGATCTTTGGACCTGTCTGGGTAGATGGCGAGTGGAGACGGAGATTCAACCACGATCTGTACGGGCTGTACAGCGACATGAACCTGGTCAGAAGAGCCAGAATCCAGCGGCTTAGATGGCTGGGCCATGTAGAGTGGATGGACACCAATGCTCCGGCCCAGAGAGTCTTCGAATTTACCACCAATCGCGGCAGAGGAAGAGCCCACCTCAGGTGAAGCACCCAAGTGGAAAGGGACCTCAACCAACTTGGTGTGCGAAACTGGAAACAGCTGGCAAACAACCGGGCCAGTTGAACAGGCATGTTGGCTGAGGCCCAGGTCCACTCCGGACTGTAGCGCCACCTAAGTAAGTACGTAAGTTATGTGTGTTATAATTTAAGACACATGTGGGGACCTACTGTTCAATGCCGGTCCCGAATGGCGAATTGCGAAAACTTTTCATGACAGAAGTACTCCAGAAGGATTGTCATTGAGGTGGGGCCGTGAAAAATGTTTGTGGTGTTTTTTCTCCGCGGGCACAACACAGTGGAGGCGTAAAAAGCTAGGCTCTGGCCCTTCGTGGGCTGTTACGCCACTAATGATAATGATAATGACTCTCGCTCAACAGTCCGACGCACTAACCGATCGAGCCAACTGCGACCATGTTTCACTAAAGGGGCCCAAAAACTCGCTTGGTTACTCTGGCGATACCTTCTGACTTGGCGGCGGCCGATCGAGTTGCCTGAAGATCACATCTGCGTGCATTGCTTCTGTGACCCCCAAAAAATAAGGCAATCAAATGAAAACTTAACATTTATCCATCTCTCGAGGCATTTTAACCCAGGCGACTGCAGTTTTAAGCCTTTTATTGCAGCGAACAAGCTATGCTCTGGCCCTGTATAGGCTGTTACGCAGATTATTATTGCAACGAAGTTAGTGATTAATTTGGATTTTTTTTTTGTTGTGCCACAACTGCTAGTTATATATAAAAACTAAAGTCATTTAATTTCAAAGCTGTGTGTCTTATTTTTCTAGATGATATTTGAGAAAAAAGACAACGGCTTCTGATCAAAAAATTAAAGGCCAAAGGACGGATGATGGACAATTAATAATCACTCAAAGCGAAGATTGTCACTTAAAGTGCAGATTGTCATTTTTTCTATGGAGCGACCTTACCGACAACAAAAATCGAATTCACAATCACATCACAATTGTTCCAGTCAGTGTTTTTGTCTAAGATGAGAATTAAAGCGAAGTTTTTGGTTTTAAATGGTAGGCAAGACGTTACGTCCATCGTTTATTCGGCTGCCGTTTTAGGCGTAACGCCTATCAGAATAAGCGTGATTGCTTCTGTAACCAAAAGTCAATCAATGCAAGGCGAGGCAAGCTTCATGCATAGCTGCCACCATTTTAGTAGCGAAAATCTGTGAAGTGAAATGAAGATAACCACAAAAAAAAAAATTAGGAAACTATAAATTTTTGGGAAATAATGTAGATCACAGAAAAATGTGTAGGAATTCATAGCCAACAAGTTTAGTACAAATCAAACTACACCTCTGAGAGATAACAATGCACAATTTGGAACCATTCAAATGATGAATAGTCAACAAAATATAAAAACCGCCTTGCCTTGTCGTCCTCGTCAACTTGCCGCTGGATGAGCACATCAGTAATGCGGAAATCTTTCATTAACCGCAATTGTTCGATTTAGGATTAAAAGTAGCTGCGTGTCGACTGCTACCTGCATTGGTGATTATGTATTATGGCGAACCAGATTGTGTACCGCGCATAGATGTCTCTCCACTGGAGTCTGGTTTGCTCGTTTTGGAAATATAGTTCTTTTTTTGTCATCCACCAGGAGCCCGATGTGTGGTGTGGTGCTATATTGCAGGTCATTCGTGAAGAGGCGAAGTGTGTTTGTGTGAGTATGGAAAAATAACGTAAGAAGAAAAATATTTTTCCTCCGGTAAAGGCAGTGTGACCATAAATAAGTCGTCAGGCGGAAAATGTACAAAAACGATGCGGAATATCGAAGGCCTACATACATTGAACACCTTCTCCGTTGAAGAAGGCTGTAAGTTTGAGGACGTAGATGTGAACGTTAAAAAAAAGCTTCATTAGCATATCTACTAAAAATTCAGTTTCTATCTTCTCCTAATCTTAACAACTAAATTTAATTCAATTAAACCAATTACATGTCACACGCGACAGCATAAATCAAGACCAATCTAATCTTTTACATACCTGCAGGGTGCTGCCGGAATCGAAGCTAGTCACGTCATCAGCGTCACTCACACGATCACTCGTGGAATAATTTGACGAACTGACACTCGTGGCACTCCGCACGCTGCTTCGCAGTGAGGAGTTCCTCCCGCCGTCGGCCGTGAAAAACTTTCCGTGGACGTATGAGTCTGCCGTACTCTCATCACTCGTGCACGAGATTTGTCTCTCCAGGGACACTCTGCCTAACTTATGTTTATCCTTATCACTAATTACAGGTACGGTATCTTTGGTTTCCTTCAGATCACATGGCTCGGTTATAACAAGTCCCGAGCCTCTTGGTTGTGGGTGTACATCAGCAGATGTGAAATCTGCCCCTTGTTGTCCGTCGTCCTGCATCTTCACACCCCCATTCGCTGCAGCGATATCATAGCAGCTTCCCCCCTTCGATCCAAAATCATCTGACTCATCGCTGGTCTCGGCGACTGCTTCAGCCTCAGCTCCAGCTCCTTCTGCCTTCTGCGATTCATTAATGCGTAGTTTACTCGATTTACTTTGATGCTGGTGACCCTTTGCAATATCATCGTTCGCTTCAACGCGGATGCTGATTTTATTTTCGTTTGCACGCAAACGCAACTTGCCATCGTCTTTGGCATCTTTGCCGTCTTTGCCTTCACTGGGAGGATTCGTTGCTATAAATCTCTCGGCGACGTTATCTTCAGCGTTTGTGGCTGTTGGTTTGCGTTTTTCTAATGATCGTGTTCGACGTCGTGATTTTCGCTTATTTCGATTAACCGCATCTGGATCTGTGCGTTTATCCGCCTCATTCAAGTACGTGCATTCACTGTCTGTTAGATAGTAGTCGGGCTTTGTGATACTATCTTCGGTTTTAACATCGGTTAGAGTGTATTTGTGAACGGTGGGAAAAGCCAATTCATCCTCGGCACGTAACCATTTGCGATAAATTATAAAGGCTGTGTCGTGATAACGTACACTAGGCTGAAATGTGGTAATGGTAGGTTTTTTTTTTATTTTAATTTTTTTATGCAAATTCTTTTCTAAATGATCAACTACTGCTTGTTTTAAGTGCGAATGGGGGTTGAAATAGGATATAATAAATGACACATAGAAAAATGTCCCTTTATCCTGTTTTCAAATCGAAAAAACTCCATCACTTTGACTTAACGAAAAAGTAGATGGGACCCAAGAACTAAATTCAAAATTGACGGCATATATTTTCAACTCAAAAGAAGGAAACATTAAGTCTCTTCGGGCACGTTGCTCTTTTTGCGACTTCGAACTACTTTTTTCTTCACGGACGAAAAAAAATTTCAGTTTTTCATAGAGGAAAAGAAAACGGCCCAAGTTACCACTTTAGGCCACAAAAATTGCTGCCAAAGCTATTTCACATCTCGCATGAAACTTCATCTGCAATGCACGTCGCCTTTTTTTTATAATTCGAAAATGTATTAAGTTGAAACTAATCCATATTCTCAAAAAAAACCTGGAAGTAACGAAACAAATTTCTTCAACTATCACTTCTTCAAATTGAATTTCGTTGTCTATTCTTGCCACTGTTCGCACACATTGCCTTCGTGTTTACTTTTCACCAATTCTGTTCTTTTTTACACAATTTGAAAAAATATAAATCAAATTTTAGCATCAAAAATATGCAAAAATTTAACAAAAAACATGTTTATGCATTTTAAGAATATGACATCATCTAACCAAATCGATCAACAAAATAAAATAAATCGAACTGAAATGCAAAAAAAAAGGAGAGAAAGAAGGACTGTTTAAGTGCCACGATCGTTTCATAAATCAAATTCTTTCAGTTTAATTGAAAGCTGTCGATTGTGTTAAAGCACAGCCGTACTTCACATGTGCAAAAGCAAAATCCGTTCAAAAGAAAGCTTTCGCTGACAAACACATCATTTAATAGCATCTTTTTAGGCGCACATCAAACATGTTGGATGTATGAACTTCACATATCGCATGAAAGATCTAGCATACGATTTTATCAATGAAACATTTTTTTCTTCTATTTTGATTATTTGCTATTTGTTTAGCGTAGTTTTTTTGCCAACAAAAATTAACTGTTTAAAGAGAAAAATCATTCATTGAAAATATTAAAAAATGCTGAACAAATGCATTAAATCATTGATAATCGTTTTACTGGTCGAAAATAGGGCTTAAACTTTGAACATTAATCATTTAACCCTACACTGCTGAGTGTAGCAGATCTGATACAACTCAATTTTTACTTCTTTTATAAAATATGGATCATAACTTTACTGTGTTAAGCTTTGTCGATGATCGGCTTCATATATTTTGAAGGGAATAATCATGCCGTAGACTAATGTTTTTTTTTTTTTAATTGGTATTTGCAACCATAAATTACATAAGAAAGTTTATAAGTAGGGTCAAGGAACAATAAAATTTGGCTTACGCAAATCTGCTAAATAAGTCTCTTTTCTTGCCTTCTAATGTTTTACGAGCGAACCAAGAGTCTTATAATCAACTCTAAGATAACACAGCTTCTGTGTGCATGTGGAAGAACTTAACAGACATCATTTATACAAAAATTGCAACTGCCGTGAGCAACCACGAAAATAAAGAAGGGTAGGGTAAAGACACTAGTATTCGGGCAGAAGATGCTGTTGACTGACTTAAGATTTTACATGCATATTTGTAACATTTGATTACTCTTTCTCTTTTCGATATATATTTTCCATATTATTCCAATTTAAATGAAGGTGTATCCTTCCCTTATCTAACAAAACACACCATCAAACAGGACACCAATCTTTACTTTGTAACTATAGACAGCAGGAGAATACACCTCAATTGCGTTTAAAAGGCGAGTGTATTGAAGTGAAGGTATATTGCGCTCTGCAGTAAAATTAATAAATAATCTGCATAACAGCCCATACAGGGCCGGAGCATAGCTTCAACTTCTTCTCTTGCCCCTTGATTTTATTTTACAGCGTTTTTTATAACATTTTGTGTCTGTGAATACGTGTGAGAGAAACGAATCAAACAAATGTCCATAAAAATGATGAGCATGTGTTCGATGATTCCTGAATTACTGTCGAAATGTTTCCTGTATTTCAGCTACATTCCTAAATTACTGTCAAATTCATCGATGGACGAGAGGAAATGGCAGCCGCCCAGTTGGGTGTCTATATTGGGTTGTCTGTGGTGCACGGTCACGAAATCAATCGTTCACAAGACTCGTTCTATGTTTTGGATCGTTATCCTGCTGAAAGTGTCATCAAAAGGGGCATGCTTGTCTCGGCAAATCCAGGCCTAACATTTTCTAAAACTACCCTATGTCACAATTTTGTCCAGGTGTCATTAATACGAAATATATCGCACCCTAACTGCCAAATTAACGTAAGCGACAAAATGAAAATTTTACAGAAAAAGTTTTCTTTTGTTTTTTACCTGAACTAAAAATTGATTCTTAATTTTTTATATTCGCTATTATTTTTAACTAGAATTTTTCATTTAAAAACCAATAATGAAGAAAGACGCGCAATCGAAAAAACTATCAAACTGCATTATTAACCCATTTTTGCTTAAAATGTCGCTTAAAATTTGGTGGTTAGGACGCGACATAGGTCCGGCAACTTATCACGAAAACAGCTCCATGCTATGATATTTCCTCTCCATCTTTTGCAGTTCTCGTAGTACAGCGTGGGTGGTATTCTTTTCCCTTTGGTGGCCTAACATTGCGTTCAGAGTTCGAAGAGGACAATTTAATTTATGCTTCGTCAGCCCAAACGATATTATGCCATTTTTTACTCCTTTAGCACCGTTTCTATTATGATCTATGGCAGACAAACGTCACACACCTATTTTTTGACCATCTGTGTATATCAAAGGACAAGTTCAATTTCATTATTTTACAAAGTTGCTAATTTCGGCCAATGTCAGATTCTTTATCTGAGAAGAAAGAAGAATATGTAACGAAACACGATACCTGAACAAAAACTGACCAACTGGCTGGAAAGTTCTGATTTTGTGATGTTACCCGATATGAGGCAACCGAGAACCGGTGTTCAGAAGAAAAAAATATGTGACAAAATGTGGGAGACACTGAGCTCTCCTACACCAACGACAGACGCCGATTCAAATTGTGTGTATCTTCGCCTTTGAAGTACAAAGACCATGCGGAAGCACAGGGGATAATTTACTTTGCAGTGAAAGTAGGACCTTACCCACCCTTCCGTTGAAGTCAAAGTAATTGAATAACTCTCTTGAGTTAGAGAATTGAACCCCCTTTTTTTTTTAACATGCAAATACAAACCATACTTAATCATTTGATTACCCAACATATAAGTACGTTTATATCAATAAGAAAATAAACCACAATTGTGATGAGAGAGAGATACACATGTGTACGTGCAAGTACCACAACGTACCACAGATGTTCAAAGACATTATGTTCAAAGAGTGTCTCTTTCATCTTGACTGTTCTCTACCGTCCCGTCCCGTCCCGTATTCAACTTCAGATAAGTGTGCGCATGCACACAGGCTGAAGCACCATATACACGTTTGATTCAATAACAATCAATTAAATAATGAAATCAGAGAAAAAAAAAAAAGTCATTGTACCCCAACGGCAACGTACAAAGGCCGCAAAGACCGCAACCCGATGCATCACCGTAGCACAGTAACGAAAATTCCCCCTCAATTTTCTTCGCTTACACTTAAAACAAGCATCGTGATTCACCACTTAGAACTACTGACTTGACTTGACTTCATCTCAGTCATCTTACCATTCTATAAAGCTTGTATAAGTAATCCTTTGGCAATTCCATCATGAATTATTTTTCTTCTGCTGACAAATATTCTTCTTAGTTGATCTTGCTATGGTCCAGGATCTAGAATTCGTTGCATTTTGCACATTTCACCACTGATTATTATTTAAATAATTCCTAAAAATAATACCACTGACATATATATTACTCGCGCATAGAAAGATACTTTTATTTATGCTGCGCACCAGGATGCAACTACACGGACACACTGCACACATTCCGCTCGCACATTCTTGTTTAGTAAGTGCTTTATTTTAGTTTCTTCGTTTTATTATTCGCGTCTTTTTCTTTTTCGTTTTCGCTAAACGACCAGACCAGAGAAAGAGAGAGAATCTCATACGATGGTGGCAATAATTTCCTAGAGTTCTCGACTCCACTCTGCACACGCGAAGCGTCAAAAATGCAACTGCTGCAGCCTCTCTGCACGCGATTTGCGTGATACTAACATAAGTTCCGGCGACCCGCGATCTTGTATACGAAAGCAATACACCAACTCAAACTGACCACAAAGCTCTAAGACGTCTAGGCGGCCAGGCAGGAGGACCGCCAGCCGCAGTCACACCAGCATAGCCACCAACGCCACCGCAGCTAGACCCATGCGTCAAAGAGGTGATGCTGCTGCCGCTGTGCCAAAGGCGCGTACACCGACCGAAATATACACTACACACAAAAACAAATATGCACAACAATAAGAATTCGGAGAAGAAAGAATTATGCATAGTGCAACCGGCATAGGCACGAGAGTGTGAATGTTTCTGCTCCGAAAGAGCACATACACGTTCCTCGGATGAAGCCCACTCACATAGAGGAATCTGTAATGTTTTGTTTATTCAAATTAGGCACGGGTATTACTTGTTGGATTTACATATATGGGGGGACTTCAACGCCGCAAGAGTGACCAACATACGGCCTGTCAAAAATTTTCTAATTGACCTCTTGGACATGCCGCGCATTGGCCATGGCAGAAAATTCATGAATGAGGGGGGTCAGATGCACCGCGACGATGAGTTAATGGGGCGACAGGGTTTAATTGCTACGAGAGAAAGTACGGACTGTTCTTGGAAGTCGAATAGAACTTTACGCCTACTTGGAGTGAAGAAAAGCCAAACACCGCCGACAACGCTTACAAGATTCAATCAATTAATTGACAAACCGCACTCTCTACTTTTTCCAATTGTTGCTGGAATTTTTAGTTCACAGATATGAGTGGAGGCGCGAAAAGCTAGGCTCTGGCCCTCGACGATCTGTTACGCCACCCAATGACGCGTGTGAAATTAGTCACTTCTGAAATTGTGGTCCCTTTATCAAAGCATGACTCAGGTTGTAACAATAATGGCCGAATAAATTCACGTTTTACTACCAATCCCAGATACAAATAAAAAAAAATGTCTGCATTAGCAGTCAACCAAACGGTCGATGATGTGGACTTCTCTATCTGCTGACACCTTAGGCGGTAGCCGCACAATTTTGACGCCTACAAAAAAACAAGTTTTTAATTGTTTTCTCATTCATAACCTAAAAGAGATGCAGACGTATTATGATCATGAGTTTTATAATACACACATCTCAATGTCATTCAAATGAAGTGCATTACTTTTTTTTTTTATATAGAGATGCATTAAGAGGCATCATCAAAGCTTTTCTTTTTTCTACATTCGTTTTTGACCTGCTTTGAAAAAAAAAAACACAAAAAAACTTCACGATAAATGTAAGCAAAAGAAAATTTAAGCCGTGGGTAGTGCTGAAGCAACCATTTCCTGCCGAACAAAGACAAAAAAGTTCATTAAGGTGAACATTGGACCGGAAAAGACATAAAAAAAAGAGTCGTTTATTAATTTTGCATAGTTAGCTATAAAGTTAACACAAGTTTTGCTAGCAATGCTGAACTTTTGCACCTTAACAAACATGGTTATGAACTTGTGCTAGAAGTTATTAAGCCGTAGTAGAAAGGGGCAATACAAAAAAAAAAAAAAACTCCACGACCTGTTGGGTGTCTTTAAGGTTAAATCCGAGGCTATTAAAGGTACGGCGATTAAAATTCACCAAACGAACAAACAAAGTCCAAACAAATTTGGATGCATGAAGATCGCGCTCCAAACGCCAAATTATCGTAAGCAACAAAATGAAAATTTTACAAAAAAGGTTTTTTTTGTTTTTTGTCCGAGGTAAAAATGTAAATGCCGCTTACGATTAATTTTGTTTTCTCTGTTATTTTTAACTGAATCTTTACCTAAAAAAAAAAGAAAATGATGCAGAAAGATCCACAAACCAATAGACAATCGGTCTGCATCATCAACTCATTTTTGCCTAAAATGTCGCTTACGATAAATAAGGGTGCGATATTTATAGGCTACACAATAATCGAATAAAACTTTTCTTTGCCTAAATCAAAATGCACATGAATCAGAAATTTTAGGGATTCCAAGAATTCGCACCAGTTAATGGCAAACATTAATAAAACGCGGGATTCCTTCACGATCACGTTCACGCTCAGATTCCAAAGCAAAGTATGTGAACGTAGGACGCCACTCCACTTTGTTGGCAAATAAACCCACGACGGCTTTGAATGTAGAGAGCCGCCTACAAAGTTGTGCATGGCAAAAACAGCCGCATTTTCATGGTCGATTTGAAGGCCATTTTAGGTAGTGACAACATTTAACAAGCCTTAAGCGACTGTGATGTGATTTTAGTCCAGTGGATGTCAGTCAACGAAGGATAATTGATTATGGTATATCCCGTCAAATGAAGTTCAAATTAGAGTCGTGGTCTTTTCGTTGAGCGATAATTTCTAGAATTTATTGCGTGGAAATAAAGAAATCGAATTTGTTTTTAAAAACACTGAACCAGTCGTGGCAAACAGACCAAGTGTTGAACACTCCCTTAATTAGCCAGTTACAATCTTTATGTCTTTCGCCTCCTGTTTATAATTTTATTGATGAGCAATTCATGCACACTCTACGCGTCTGCCACTCATATCTTCTAATTAAAGAACTTGAATCTATTTTTTTTCCATTTTCCTTTCATTTCCATTTATTCTCCGCTCCCCCTTTGGCTTTCAATTTGAAATCAGTATCGATTACTTTGCTCGCATTTCGAATTTCCTATTCCTTCTCCATGAACAAGAATTATTTATATTGAAATCGTTGCCTCTTACTGACCAATGGCGGGCTTCAACTGCGAATCTGCAGTCAACAAGATTAGAACGTTCCTCGGCCACAAATGCACGTGTTTTTCTTCATTGTATTGGTAACGACACAAAAAAAAAGAAGACTGATAACGTTCTTATTTTTTATTGGAATGTCTATAGACACAGTATCCGATAAGAAAGATAAGTTAAAGCTTTAGTTCCGAAGAAAACAAACTTCCCTACACCAAGCCCGGCAGAAGAATCTGCTATAAATTAAAATACATCGTTGTCTCTTTTGTAATTATTTCAACCTTGAGTCATTTTAGTTTCAGAATAGAGAGAACAACGAAAATTATGTAAATAAATAACTCGTTGATTTGAATTTAAAATAAAAAAAAAAGCACACAACTCGAAGCAAGGGTGCGAAACTTGCGACAGAGGCACGTCAAAGTCCTATAAAATTGTAACACAAACGTCAGATGACTGACAAATAGCATGGAAATAGATTCAGTTACAGTGAAATTGATGCGCAGCTGGAAGATAACAAAGTCGCGTTTTGAATAAAACTCATCTCACATGATAATAGTGCAGCTTTTAAAAATGTGTTATGTAAACCAATGTGTGTGACATACTAATTATTGTCAGTTGAATTGCAAACAAACAGAAAAATTTTGCCAAGTCAAAAACAGTCGCGCACAACAAACACACAAAAAAAACTTTTTTTTTGTTGTCACAAGTTCATTCCGAATTCAGAGACGGAAGCGCTGAATTTTTTCGAATTCGCAAACGAGTTCGCTTCGAGGGAGGGGATGATATATCGAATACATTTCTCTCTTATTAATCGTTTCATTTGCAGCTATATCCGATCTATGATATCATTCCGTCAAAGACATTATGGCAATCTACACTCCGTTGGGTAACTAACGATAATTAATTATTCACCAAAGTTTAATAAAACAAATTTTAAAATTTTAACTCGTTTTGTTGGCGAAAATAAAGGAGAGAAAATAATTAAATAACTCGCTTAATGCACAGTCATACTGACACAAAACACACACTTAAACAAAAAGGTGATAAAAACCAACAAAACCCCCAAGAAGTGCTCGGCTGCTGCTGCTGCTAGACCTTGCTTCCACAACATCACCTGGGCCAAGAACAAAGTGTTGAAATGAAAACTCATTAGTTAATTATAATTGTGGTTGTGAGGAGTAAGGGCACTTTTCAAAAAAAGCAGAAGAAAAACCAAATAAATAAATAAACGTCTACACGTGCACTTTACAAAGAATGTAAACAAATCCGAGCGGAATGTGTAATGTGTTTGAAACATGCACCGAAAGACGCATACTTTTCTTGAATTCGACGTGTGCTTTCCAAAAGTAAACAAATCGTACGAAACTTTACACAAATCGCGCCCAATTAATTATATCCACATTCAGGTATAAGCACAAAAAAAAAAAACACCAACGAATTCAAAAAGAATAACAACACACCGACAGACAAGAAAGCGCGCCCGCAATACAACACAATACAATACGATGCGATGCGATACGATGCGTAGAATAAACACAGCGGCGTTTAAAGCGATCTTAATGCCAGTTGGCGACTGATTTACCAAAGTTGGAAGACTCAATATGGAAGTTAACATATTTTTCCCTCAGATATTTCTCTATACACACCAGTGCCAGTGTCTGTCTGTAAGAGAGGCATTCCATGGGGATCTCACACAGCACACACAGCCCCACACAACCTACAACGCGAACGTGAAAGAAAGCGAGCGAGAATGGAAAGAAAACGACAATGACGTGACGCTGAGCGCCGACCGCCGACCGCCGACCGCCGACCGCCGATCGTCGATTGCCCCCCAACAACCACAAGCAGATAGTTTTTCGTTTCGTTTTTTTTTGTTTTTCTCTCTCGCTGTACTTTGAAGTTTTGTTTCTTTTTTTTTCGTTTCGATTCGTTGGGGTTTTAGGAGGGAGGGGGCTAAAAGCGCAGACACACACAAACACTTAGACAGATGTTCAATGTGCCTACGACGATCGGCGATTGTCGCAAAGTGAGAAAAAGAGTACGGCGGCAAAAGAGTAACAACAAAAAAAGGCGAATAAAAACCGGCAGAATAATATCGCTGATCGAACTTGAATGTTATTATTATTATTATTTCTTTTCTTTCTTTCATACAATTCCATAGGGTGGGATATGATGTGTTTTATGTGAGCAAAAAGAAAAAACGGCTTGAGTCCTGAATTCGCCAGGCAAGGACTCAAGTTCAACTTGCTAACGTGACCAAAGAGACTTTCTTGATGATCTTCAAACGTGCAAAACCAATCAAATCTTGTAAGTCGCGTGTTCTAAGAATTTTTTTCAGGTACCTAAGTAAGACACGATGAACGGATCGTGCCATGACCGAATAAGATAGGAGCGAAGGCGACCGAAATCCTTCCCACTGGGTAATACAAGGGGTGGATTTCGGTCCTTTTTCCTATCCGTTTATGGCGCATTCCGTCAATTGTGCCTTAAGCAGCCCATACACGATTCAATTCAATTGTAAACTGAGTTGTCAACTGAATTGATAGTTGGTCACATACTACATCAATTGAATTGAAAACCTGCCAATTTAAAAATAATTTTTCACTTTAACACTGAACAAAACTCGTTTAGAAACTATTTTACGACGAATATCTACCACAGTTTCTTAAATTTGACAGCTTGTCAAGGACCTTGGCCACACACGATTCAATTGAGTTGAAAGACTTGCCGCTCAACTTCGAAAAATCAAAATCTTTAGATCTTTCGCCAACCGTCAAATCGATCAATTGACAAAGCCACACGTGGGCTGATTTGACTGAGTTGATGATTGAATTGAATCGTGTATGGGCTGCTTTACTCAAGGACTGAAATCAGCGCTATCAGCTAGTACAAGGGGTTCTCAAAGATGTAAGTGAGGCAGGGTTTCTGCTATACTACCACACCTAACCTAATTTACAAGACACATGTGGAAAAAGATGCACCCAGATTAATTATTTTACATATTAAAGTTCTGTGCATCTACTAGGAATCGACTTATTTTGTCTTCGCGTAGCTCCTGCCAGACTTCAATACTTTGTTTATGCCAGTCCACTCTGAAACTCCCTACCGCTCCGAATTAGAGAAGTAAGAGAGAAGACAAGTTTTAAAGAATAACTTAAACTAAATTTACTTACCGAAATCTAAGTTTTTCTTTTTAATGATAACCTTTTGAGTTTCTGTATTTCCTTGTAGTTGTTTGTATTTGTTTTTTTTTTTAGAATTTTGTTAATTATTTTCCATTTAACTATAAAATTCATTGTAGCTTTACTACTTTAATAGACGTTGTATCCCTTTCTACTTTAATAGACGTTGTATCCCTTTCATGACCACTGTTTTTTGTATACAACATGAATTTCATTTAGGTTAGGTTAGATAGGCGGGCTGACAGAAATAACATACATAGTTGTATGAACTTCATTTATTCAGAACTCGAAAAATATTTGCGCAGTTGAAACCAAATTTGCCTTAGGTTCCTGCTTAAAACTATTTTAATTCAATTACCACTGCTTCAGACATTTATTGGTGCAATAAGAATATTATATTCGAGATCCATTACTTTTGTTTTGGTAAAGGACAATCTCAATAAAAAGTTACATTTCAACAGATCTCATAACTTTTTTTAAAATCACAAAAGTATTCTGAAATTAATTCGATTGTGTCTATGTATTTTGAAAATTAAAAGTTACTCTTTCAATTGAAATTCACGGTTTCGAATAAGATCCAATTTTAGCGAACATAGATGACCAGTGTTGCATAGGAACAACATTCTATATATCATTATCCTTTCGTCCTTGAATATATATTGTTAAATTTAGTTTAGTTTAGACCTCATAAGTTAGATTTCAGCAAAAAATTATTTTCTTTGGTTTGGAATTAAATGTGAACATGAAAGGGTTAATGTGTGAGCTATGCAAATAAAACAAATGCAAATCCAAATATTACGAAAAAAGTGTCGCAACGGAGAAAAGATTAACAATTGCAGAAAATAGTTGCACCTGGATTTCAATCTTATTTCTTTTTTTAAATTAGCACAAAAGAAGTCACGAACGAATGACGATTAACCTCCTCTCTGTCCGTCAACGTAGTTTGTCGTGCAATACACCTGAACACATCTATTAGCGCTGTTTGCAAGATATGATTATTTTTTTTTCAAATTAGAACTTTCGTACTTCCACCAAAACTTACGAATGAAATGTTGCGAAACTCTCTTTTACCTCAACACTTATGATTAAATTATCGTTTTGCAGATTAAAGTGCAGAATATTAACAGATATAAACAGATTATAAGGTGCCCCAACAACGCACAAGCTACGCTTTCATATAATACCGTCATCGATGTTCCCTGGGCCTATTCTCTCTGTATTTCCTACATTCTCTTTCCACCACAACTGAAAGTTAAGAGAATGAAAAGAGAATGCAAAGATCCACTGTTTCTCTACCAATCAATGTACATTAATTCCCAACTTGCTATCAAGAGAGCGTCACATTTAACGTACAAGATATCATATTGCTTTCGTGAATTGCTAACGACTGACTGTCGATTACATTCAACTCGTTTGTGCCGAAAATTATTCATAGACGTCAGCATTTTAAGCTCAAACGAAAGATCCGAACCCTTATTGGGAAAAGAAAACAGCCACGCCGCATAGGGCGCTTTAATTTTGAGATGGTTTCTCTGCCTCCATGTCGGGAAGCAGTTTATTGATTCAACAATAAAATCAACGAATGCCTCTTTCGTGATCCGGTGATCAGAGTCGATGAAAAGAATCAATATGAGGGAGCACACACAGCTTCAACGGACACAATCTTCTTCTGAGAGCACGTTTTACGTATATGGTCTTACTCGTAATTAGCACTCGCATATTTAATTTCAGTCTGATAGTGGTATTTTGCCATGGGTTAAAACTCTTTGAATGAAATTAAATTCTAATTTATTGATTTTTGATTGTTAATTCAGTCAGTTGTAGCTTGCAAATTGTGTCATGAGTTAATTATGGCACAGGAAAAGAAATTGTGTGTGCGGGTTTAAGCCAAATGAGCATGCCTCTAATACGTTTCTTACCCTGTTCTGAGATAATATTTATTCTAATAATTGACGTCTAGTATTTATTATTGGCACAAACTAATGGAGTGTGGCTAATAAAGTAAATATAAATTTTCTTATTTGCTGAAAAACTAAGAACGTGTGTAGATTTTGAACTACGTTGCCGACAAATTTACTTTACGATCGATTTATAATTTAAGCACTTGAATCTAATTGAACGAAATTATTTCTAAATCCATTATTTTCGAATAGAATTACTTCAACCACTACGCTTACAAGTTTGATAAGAATTTTACATTCACTGTATAAACGCTACTTAACCAAATCTAATGAGAACTAATGGAAAATAAACCACTTCTCAATGATAAGATGAAAACTGATGGCCACATTACTCATTAGCGACTACTTTATTAAAAGCAAGAGGGAAATTATGACCAAGAAGTTTGAGTTGATTTAAAAATTAAAAAATCTGTTCTGAAATCCATAAAAGTTGAACTCTACTTTATTTTCTTTGAGATTTTGGTTAACATAACTAACCTTAATGTCAACACTTCGTTAGCAAAACGACCATACAGACTAGCAATTTTTTGATTAGATCAATTTAAACAAATAGTTGTGTAATCCAAAAAAATAAACGTTAGCAAATAATCAACTACCTGTATGGCAAAATAATCGCAATTTGAAAAAGGATAACAAAAATTCACAAAATTCAATTAGAAGACCACAGGAAAGGCTTAGTGAGACTTATTTTCAATTTGAAAACAAAATTTTTAGGGTTTCGTTCCAAAGGACTAAGGAAACCTCTATAAAATCACTTCGATGTCCATCTGTCTGTCTATGTTTTGCCTTTACATGTTTTTTATTATTCAAAATCCATTGCAAAATAGTATAAAGAAAAGATCCTGCGAAGCTTTGACTTATCTACAGAAGATTGCGTTTCAAATGCTTTACCAACAAAAATAATTTGTTTCTACATTATCCTTAGGAAAAAAAGGAACATATCGGAACACCGAACATTTCTTATTACTAGATGAATGAATTATTCAGTGGAAGCATTGCTTTTTTTAAGATGTACCAACAAATTAGTCCCTGACTAAAACAAAATACGAATGTGAGTACGAGAAAATGGATTTCTGATTAAAAAAAAGAAAAACCGATTACTTTCCCTAACATTTTTTTCACGCTTTAAAACGAAATACATAAAATTGAAATCTTGATAATCTAGTGTTTGTCTAGTGAGTGTGCCCACAAAACCATGACAAATGAATTCCCCTTTAAATTATGCATATTGTAAAATAATGAAGATACAATTTACGATACATTTTCCTTGCTGCAAGTTGATATAGGATTTGAATTTTCAGGCGCATAGAGGAAGCCAGAAGCCCAACATGTAGATCTAATGCTCTTTTATTTGTCATTAATACCACAAGACCACTCATTTCAACACTAAAATCACATCGTAAAACCAATTCATTCGAAACCAGAAATGGCTGCACATGCAATAAATCTATCAGCACAAACAATTGAACTTTATTTTCCATGACACCATGTGCCCTTATCGTCTTCTCGTTCTCCCTACTCTAGTTGTTTTCTATATTTCCCTAGGTGGGTACTTCTAAGTCATTAACCACAATATAAGGCATGAAAACGCAAAGACTTTTTTTTTATTTATTAATGCATATCATTTCCATTAGGCAAATCGGCAAAGAGGGACCAGCAAGCAACAACCAGGAGACGTGGTTAGACGGTCTTAAAGGGTTTATTTGTTTTCCTCTTAAGCCATAGCGCTTCCTTTGCTTTTCATTTCTTTTTTTTTATACATTTCTGCTGGGATTATGTTACCGATGCTGTTGTCGACGAATCATGTTTTTTTTTTATTGCAAACTATCCTATGGATTCAAAGGAAAGATACAGATATACAAGAAAAAGTGATAGACTTTCAAAAGCATGACCACAAATTTTATTATCTATCCATGTGGTATGGGAAATAAATGAAGAACTGGGCACGGGTTTTGTTGCTTCGGTTGAGCTTTAATGAGGAACATATGGCCATATAAGCCATAAACGTCAATAAAATAAAATGGTCGAGTGAATTTGTCAGCATCAAGAGCCCGAGACAAATGAGCTTGACTTTTTATTTATCGTTTTGTTGTGACCATCATACACATGAGCAGATTAGTTTTTAAAAATTGCACCAAAGAATTAATGATGATAATTGGAAACATGCATATAAAATGAAAGTTGCTTTGCCCAAAAGGATAGTTGTAGATCATAGTTCTTGTTCACTCCACTCTGAGCAGAGTTGCTCATTTCACTTTAAAATAAAAAAATTCACGGAGGTTTACTGAACTACTTAATACGAACATCTTACAGAATTGGAAGCAAGTCGAAGTCTACAATGAAGGCTATACAGGCCTCCAATGTTTCACTAGCCGATGAGTCCCTGCAGTATCCAAGCTTTCGGGCGTGATAGCCTAGTAAGCAGTGTCCCGTGTTAATGCCAACCAGGAGGCTGGAATTCACTTCAGGTAGCCTCAGAATATGTTCCGTCCTTCTCCGGTTGTATTCCGGCCAAAAGAATAATGTTAAAGGCATTTAAAACTTCAGGTCAGTATAAGAGTACATTTTCTGTATTCCCACCTCGACTACTTTCCAGAAAATTTAGGAGATGTGAGTGAAGAGCAAGGTGAACGATTTCATCAAGACATTAACGAGATAGAAAAAAGGCACTCGGAAACATAGAGCGCTCAAGCTAGAGAGCGTCTCAATGATGTCAGACTACTGTTGGAACCTACGGAGTGATGTTTCCTACAAGCGAAAATGTACCAATAGGAGTCTTACTGGGAAAAGAAATCTGTTTACTGCTTACGAATAAACGCATTTTAGATAAAAAAAAAAAGTATTGCTACGCAATTATAAATTTAACGAAAGTTTCTAGTCTTATCTCTTATTTTAAGATAACTTGTTAAACATAGATACCTACATTGTCAGATAAGGTAACGTTCTTGGGTAAAATGAAAGACAGTTTCGGATTCAGCGCACCCAACATAAGAATTACGCTAAAAAAAAAAAACCAAAACAGCTCTCATTTTTTTTTTTTTTTGCAGAACAGTCTTACCAGTCAAGAAATGGAATTATGTTGCTTCTTGAACAGAAAGCAGGGCCAGTGAAACACGAACTGTGAACCTTAATCAGGGAAAAGTATCCTTCATTCAAGAACATTTTCACAAAAGTTTTATGCGGCTGATGAGAAAGAAAATAGAAAGAAATGGAATTTCAACCAAAAAACAAAAGTCTATGCCTAGTAACTATCTGCAACCGAACATTCAGAAAATTAAGTCATTGAAATTGTTGAGAATATCAAGATAAACATCGTCCCATCTATTCTATCAATTCTATTTTTTTATCCTTTTCAGTAGATTGAAATTGAATAATGCGTGTCAAAACATAATTTACAAGAAGGTGTCCGTTCCTTATTTCCGCGGTTATCTGTTGTTGGTCTGTTTCCTGGAAGGGAAAATTTGCAGAATACCACGAGCCTAATTAATGTTTTAATCGAGCCGAATGGAATTAATCGCTTCATAAAACAAAAAGTTGTGAAATGCTATAATGTGATTATTCGCATTATTGCATTTCTAAGTTGTTGCAGTCCATTTTTACTGAAATAAATGGCCACGTCAAGGTTCAGCGTGCCAACACCACAGCCATCGTTGAGCCATGGGCCCGGCTTCATCAAAAGTTCGACTTGATGTTTGCCAAGCGTGCCTTCGTCCACTGGTACGTCGGTGAGGGTATGGAAGAAGGTGAATTCTCAGAGGCCCGTGAGGATTTGGCTGCTCTAGAGAAGAATTACGAGGAAGTCGACATGCAATCCGGTGACGGTGAAGGTAAAGGTGCTGAGGAATACTAAATTGCTCCTTAAATTCCGGAATTCACTAACAAAAAGAGTGAAGACTCGCACGAATTTTCTTTCGAATCAAACATGGGATTGAAATAAAAATAAAACAAAACACATGTCAATATGTGCCTGCCCCGGCTAGTCAAAATCAGATTCAAGACGTTAGGCAACCACTTCCTCAACTCTTTAGTGAAGCAAGTCTCAAAGCAAGTCAGTTTGTTAACTAAGCTATTGCATCCAAGTCCTTCTGTCTGTACCAGCTGTAAATGGGTGCTCAAATTTTATACGAACTCTGAGTTGATGTATCAAATAATAGTGTGTTCATAGACCTACAGCTCAATGTGGTTGGCGATTAGCCTGCACAACATAACCTAACCTAACAAGACATAAAAAATCTTGTCGTTTAATGGTGTTAATCTTTATTATTCGAGAAAAGTTATCATAAATATAAAAAGTTATGACTATATTAGGCGTATCGACACTTGAATTTAAGATTTTTCAAAAAGCAGAGTTAATCGATTTGTGTGCTAAACGGCTCAATTACGCCGTGTAACAAAATTAAAAAAAAAAAAGTTAGTTTATTTCCACTTTTGTTTTGTTTGTAATTGAAGTATGTCAGCTGATTTCAACAATAACAAAACTTCCTCTCAATGGTCAAGAGGAATGCATTTATGCATTTTTGTAAATAAATAAAATACAAGCCAACAACATCTGGCAGACCATGAGCACTTAACAACGTCGGCAATGGAAAGTGACACAGGATAAGGTTAGGGATTAGTGTTAGAGTATTTTGTAATTAATTTACTGATTGACGAAATTGAAGACTAGTTTTTATTTGTATAAGTGATCATATAAGTCATTACATATAAAACAAGTTCTTTTAGTGGTTAGTCTTAGAGTAGAATAGGATTTTAGCTAGATTTTAGTTAGGTTATAGTGAGCATCGTAGTTCTAGAACATCGTTAAAATGTTTTCAACTTCTTTCTTTTTTGAGGGATAAAGTTTCGAATAGTACTCACCTCCGATTTTTTTGAAATTTTTTGAGAACATACGAGTAGTCTAATGCGTCTGAAATCGAAATCCAAAAACGTTTTGACCGCAAACTTTTTAATTCGAGATATCTGAGAAAGAAACAGGTTATGGGGCTTACTAGTTATTTCCATTTCTTTTTTTTATGGATTTGAACTTTGAATGTCCTTTTCGTCCTTTCTATTCATTTTCGGTCAAAACGGATTTGGATTTCGCTTTTAGACGCATTAGACTACATTCTCAAAAAATTTCAAAAAAATCGGAGGTGAGTACTATTCGGAAATCCAGCAGTTTAGTTTACTGCGATTTGGGTTTAGCTTTTTTGGCATTTTCTGCCATCCAAATTTCTGTAGGTTAGATAGGCATGTTTTTATCTTGTGACCAGGTCATGTAATCAGAGGGGTGCAAGCCACACCCGTCCGAGCTTATGCAGGCATGCCGTCGCACCCTCGACTACACCGAAGCATCCCCATGGATCACCCTGGCACCAAAAAATTGGCTATAAATTGGTTTATTTATATTCTCTTTACTCTTGCGCAGTCACGCATTATATTGACATCCCATTTGCTCTAGGATGAAAACTCTTACTATATTCATTAATATTCTCCACATTTACACAGAAAACATCGAATGGAAACTGGGAATAGCTTCAGCAATATCCTTAACCCTAATATTTCCAACTTATTCGCTAAATTTTCTACCAGTTCTGCATAATTTTTTAAATTTGCATTTTCTAAAAAGCCTTCTGTGATGTCTTAGTATTTTGGGGATAATGCTCCAGGCACACTTTAAAAATTGCAACATCAATACAGCAAATGTTTTTATTTTTGAGTTCGAAATTGTTTGCTATCAAAACGACGTACTTTGGGGTGTGCGAGAGTATTGAAATTTAAATGTAACCGAACGTTAGCATTAACGCTGCATTGGTGTTCGTACATTTTTCTCTTAACCAACACTTATTGCCGACTTCAAAACAAAAAAAAAGTTTGATTTTTACATTTTACATTTCGCAACGGCGGGCGTTGCAGTAAATTTAACAGTTGGAACGAATGAATGACTGAAGTGTGGTTTACTAGTCATAAGAAAGCAGAAACTACCAAAAAATTAACATAAACAAATTTGTGTTACACGACTTTAGTCGCTGATTCTTTTTCTAACGTCACGTACTTGTTTACTAGATTTTTTTTTTCCAAAATGTGACTAATTTGATGTCACAAATATAGTTTTTTTTTGTTGTAAATGTTCTACTAGCCCTGCCAAAGTATTTTTAGCGCACGTAGATCAAAAGAAAAAAAAAATTATGAATTCCCAACCACAACGTTCGCAACTTGTTGACACAAGTATCCGCACACGCCAGCTAGTTAGTGTGTCGTAAAGGCCAAATTTTTTTTTTTTATTTTAAGTATCTTTCGAAAGAAAATTCCGCTAAAATCTACGCACAAAAATCTCAAAAGGGAATGTTATATTTTGTTATATTTTGTGAAAAGAAGCTTTTTGAATTTTTCATGGAAACGCATGAAAGAAAAATCACGATCGAAATAAAAATTACCCGGCACCTGCACCAAATAATATCTCATGCAACAACCACTTACCACCATCCGAGGTACACACCAGAGGTGGCACACCAGGTCACAGCTGCGACACTTCACCACGGTATTCGAGCCATTCAGCGCAGACGCATGACAAATTTGGCACAATTTCCCCTTCGACGGATTCCAAGAGAAGAACTCGTGCACACCGACAGCCCGTCCCGGTTGGTTGTTCGCTTCAGTGCCTACCTTCGAGCGCGCCACAACTTGGTGGTGGCCATTCAATTCGACCATTTGCCGCTGTGACGCATCCAGCGGGTTGGCGATTGCGTTGGACAGTTGCGTTCGATGTAAGGTGCTGGCACGCTGAATAGTTTGGCTGGAACCGATGTTCTTTGGGTGGAGGGTGATTATGCGGTTTGAACTCGCATACTCGTTGTCGCTGTTGTTGTTGTTGGCTTCTTGGATGCGAAGGTGCGTGTTGTGCTTTTCCACAAGACTGACAACGTCGTCGTCATCAATGAACGGAATGGCGTCACTGCTTTGCATGCCGACACCTGTTGCTGGCGTTCCATTCTGCTTGCCGTGGTAGTACGCTTGACCATGGCTTTGGGTTGCTTGACGCTGATGCACGGCGTAAACAGCCTCGCGATTTGCACCGGGGTGTTGAAAGGTGATGTTGCCGGGCACACTTCTATTTAACGATTTGTCGAAAGGTAATCTATCATAGTGGCCAGTTTGTGGATCGCTCTCAAGTTGCACACCGGCGTTTATTGATGGCTCATTTGGTCTGTTGACCTTACGATCAAATATTAACTGACTGTAAGTGGTATCCTCTTCTTCTGGCTCGGCGCGATGGGATGGTGGTGATGCATTTGAGTTAGGGTCAATTGTGTCTTCGGAAAACTTCACGTTGCCTGCTTGCTTCGACCTTTCTTCTTGTGTGTGTGAATCTTTGGCATTTTTAGCGGTTTTCTTTGAGCGCAGCTTTTCCTTCGATGAAGTCTTGGTGTGCAGTTTACTTTCATCCGGATAATTATTGTTGGTTTTGATTATTTCCGCCTGATTGACATTTCTTTGGAGTGTCGGGTTGATTGCCTTGCGGTTTTCATCTTTTGCAAGGTTTTGAAGTATTTTTGCATTCCTTTTATCATCTCGCTGAAATTAAAAAAAAAAAAACATCTGGTGAGTTTAGGGGTAACATTTATTCAGCTCTCTACCGGTTCAATACAAAATTTCCACAATGTTTACTCAGATTGAGGGTAAAGCATGTGATTGGCATTCACGTCGTGCTTGGCACATTAACATCGGCGATAATTGCCGACTGTTTTCTGGTGAAGGCTTCAGTACGGGTAAATACATTTCTAAACTCGAATTCTTAGCTATGCCACTTAAATTAATTAACTGGGCATATTTCAAAATAAATTTCAAATGGTCTTACTGACTCATTCATTTTTCTTAATTACACTGTGTAGCAAAAAAATTGTTTATGTTAATTTTTTTGGTAGTTTCTATTCTTTTATGATTAGTCAAACATACTTTGGTCATTCATTCGTTCCAATTGTTAAGCTTACGACAATGCCATTGTGAAATGTAAAATAAAACCAGAACAAACCTAACTTTTGAAATCGGCAATAAGTTTTGGTTAAGAGAAAAATGTGCGAACCCCTAACAGTCAGTAATATTTTAATTTCAATACCTTCGCACAACCCAAAGTACGTCGTTTTGATAGCAAAACATTTCGAACTGAAAAATAAAAACGCTGGCTGCATTGGTGTTGCAATTTTTAAAGTCTGCCTGGAGCATTATCCCCAAAATACTTGAACAGCATTTACAGACATTAGAGAAGGCTTTTTAGAAAATGTAATTTAAAAAAAATTATGCTGAGCTGGCAGAAAGTTTAGCGAATAAGTTGGGAATATTAGGTTAAAGGATGTTTGCTGAAGCTAGTGATTTCACAGTTTCCATTCGATGTTTATAGTAAAAATGTGGAGGATATTAATGAATATGGTAAGAGGTTTCATCCCAGAGCAAATGGGACGTAAATATTATGCTTGACTACGCTTGGTTGCTAATATGAGAAAAATCTACAGAGCATATAGGAAAACTAAGAAAATCTAGGCACTTTTCAATGTTCATGGGATCAATAATATTTTCTTTTTTTGATGACATGATAAGGTAACACAATTTGAGTAACATTTTGGATGACGTTTCGTATATTTTTGATCCATATGTGTGATCGGATTCTGAAGGCTAACACTTAATAGGAGCTTTTGATACTTTTAAAATCAACTGGCATACCCCAATCACAAACAAAACAAAAACACAGATAAACAATTTTTTTTTATTTTGTTTCACTGTATAATTGCTATCAAATCAAGTTTAAATTTAAGGGTTTTTGTTAGTAATTTTCTCTTAAGATAGTCTTCTCGTATAAGTATAATAGTCAATTGTTGTAAAAAATTGTATCATAGGTGTAAAGGATCAAAATTCCCTAATTCTCTAAAATAAGATTTGAATGTTATAGAATCTATTGAATTTTGAACTACTTAAAATAAATAGAAGATGAGTTAAATCTCATTATTCCTAAATTGTGTGCAGACAATAATACGACATTAAAAGTTTGATTTATACACAGACCTGCGAGTATCTTTAGTAAATACCTTTGGTGACTTGAGACCTTCAAAAATAAGCAAGTCAACATGAAGAGACTAGTAAGAAAGAATAAATACAAAAAAACTAGAGTTGTAAAGAATAATTTTTCCAGAATTCGCTAACCTGTGTTTTATAATCAACAATTTTAGTGCCCACTAGAAATCATTCAAAATGAGATGTTGAATTTCCTCGTGTCTTTCATTTTGGTTTTATTTGACTACGGTTATCACTTCATTTCACTTCACTTTTTGTTTCTATGTTAAATCGATGTTTTTCTATTTTTTCGCACCTGTCATTAAAGATATATTAGGTTGTCAAATATCTCCCTTCCGCCTTTTTGTCTTTTGAATTTTCCGGCTATGTACGAAGCGCTACAGAGCTCGTATCCAAACTAATCATCCATAGCGTCGTTTTGTAGGTTATGTCAAGACCTTTCAAATGATGTATTGCCAGAAGAAAAGACAAAAAGGCGGAAGGGAGATATTTGACAACCTAATACAACTCTATTTTTCTAAAACCGTAACTCTGCGTTTAGCAGATCCTGGCCGACACGATAGGGAAAAGTTTAGTTGCCAGGTCTTGTGAACCTGTTGCAGTACACATCAAGAATATGTCTAATGACCTTTGGTCTTTCATCAAGATGTTTTAGAAAATTGTAAACTGTACTGCAATTGTTCCAAGATGTTGCTTGTTGAACGACAAAGCAGGTCAGTTGCTGCAGACAAATGTGAAAACAATGAGTGTGAACCCTGGCCACGGGCAAACACCCTTCATTCAAGAACATTTTCACAAAAATTTTCTACAGCTAATGAGAGATAAAATAAAAAGAAATGGAATTCCAAACAAACAACAAAAGTCTATGCCTTGTAATCATTTGCAACTAAATATTTAAAAGAATGAAGTCATAGTCAAACCATGCACTCTTATTTCCCCGAAATGTCATCCAGTTCAAGCATCAAATTTTCCTACAACCGAAAGGTTTTCCAGCTGGAAAGTAAAACATATTGTTTTGATTTGTGTTTGGTCATCACAATGCTGCAGGCTGTACTCTGCTCCTCATCCATATAGTATCTCGTTAACGTCTGTTATTTTAATGGAGAACACTTATGAGATTAAAAAAAACTAGGTCACTGGGTAGACAATTCTAACAATTGTTATTTCAGCACCACTACAAAACGATTGTCATCAGACATTTATGCACAAACATTAATTTGCAATTGAGCTGCATACAGAAATTGAAATGTGTGTGCATATTTCTAATTGCATGTGACATTCAGTAAAATTCAATTCAACTGCAAATGATTAATCCGTGTGCGACTATGAAGACTCAAAAGACCACCAATAGAAATTTGCAAGAGACGAAAAAGGCGCCTATTATATGCGTCTGTGTTTTTTATGTGCTACGAATGGTTAGCATAAACCTCCTTATTCATCATCATTTAAATCCCTCTGACTCCCATATAGCAGACGACAAATAAAAAATGAGCAGCATCAAATCTTCAAATTCACACCGGATGTTTTGTACGCGTACACTGAATGGGCAGAAGGTATTTTCCCCGATCCTTAACACACTGATTACCGGGCAGCTGCTTTATACACACTTTCAAAGATGCATTGTTATCAAGAATCCTGAATTGCCGCAGAGGGTATTGCAATTCCCATTTAAGCCATTCGCCTGGTCGTATAAGAGATATCATCTTTGCTTGTTGCTTTTGATAGAGCACACCACCACCGATGCGAACGGATGGAATTTTTGCACAATAAAATGCTACTTCCCGTGAGTTGAGTGTTTTTTTTTTTGCATTTCAAATAAACACGGTCTATCTGATACTTGAGGGGCGTGTTCTACAAAACACGCAAAGAGATTATCACTTTGAAAAGCATTGTCCAGTGTGACACGCCGAATAATTAATTCGCATGAGCGCGGTGAACTCGTGACTTCGGAATTGGTTCGAGCATTGGAATGTTGGTGACTTTTTTAATTTGAAGTAAACAGAGCATGATATGTAACTAACTGGATCCAGGAAGTGAGAAAAAGCGAACGAATAAAAATGACATAATGGGTAGGCCATTGAATAAAGTGTGGCGAATGGTTTATGTTCCAGTTTTTTCTTTTTTTTCTCGTTTTTGTGCTTTAATGTCAAGGTGTTGCGTGTTGGGATTTTGATTTACGGAAAACTACTTGTTGCATCTGTTTCAAAGTCAATGCAGAGAACTTTGGGGTAGCATTTGATGGTGTTTGAATATATTTCGGTCGTAGATTAATCCCTGCTTTTGGTATTTAATTCGACAGAATACATCGACCATGATTTTTTTCGGCTTGGTCGGTAATGCAGTTGAACAAATATTAAATATTGAACTAGTTTGCATTTCTTTCAAGGAATTTGTCTTCAAATTTTCAGTTAATAAAAATAAAACTGGTCTGCTTTAAAACGATGTCTGAAATTTGTTTTCTTCAGCGCCAGTGACAGCCAACACAAATGCTGATCGGTACACACCTAACACAAAAGCGTTCGTGCGAAACACGTCGGCCGAACACTCTGGGAATAAATAAAACGATTGCATGCAGATTTATGCGATTGTTCCATTGATTATAAGCACACAAGTCTTTTTTCTAAGCTTCACTGTTGCTCCCTCTTTTCCACACCCAAATTATGAAAAAAATTAACGTGGGTTTCATGTTGAATTTTAAATTATCAGCGTTTTGCCAGATCAACTCATTTGACCTCTACCGAATCGCAATTAAACTGTGACTTGATAACAAAATCAAAATATGACACTAACAAGAAATCGACACAAGAACTTCAATTTAATCAATGATTATTGGTATGACAGAAAGAAGAACAGAACACTTAAGTCTGTGCTTAGTTGGAAAACAAATCTCAATCAAATCACCTACTAATCTCTCTACACTCTAAAGTGACCATCGAAAAACCTCAAAAGAAGTTCGAGTGAGCCACTTTGTCTGCTTAATGGGTTTTTTGAACTTGTTGACAAATTTTCCTATTTTTATCAAGTGCCGTCTATGAGAGAGAGAGAGAATCTTTTTTTTTTCTTTAACAAATTAGCCTAAGTCATTGAGTAGCCTTGGACTGGCCTCTGAAGTGCCTTTTAATGACATTCAAATAATTCATCTGTCGAATTTCAAACACTTTCAAATCGATTAATTGATCCAAGTTTTAATCTTCGTTCCAATTTTAAGTACAAATGGGTCGGACATGTGTTCCTCAAATTATCTATTCGAAGCGGAACGCAATCAGAAGGGGAAGGAAATTCCGATTGAGTTTATAAATAGAATTTTAATTACCCTCTGTCGTGGACCACATGGATGTGATAGATGCAATAATAATGCATATGTGATAAATGAAGCGGGTACAAGAGTGCGATCCGTTCTGATAGATGGATGAGTGAGTGTCAGAGGGGGAAACAATTTCCAAAATTTATCTCCTTGTGGATGGATTTAACAATTATGATAAAAGTGGCAATCTGAAGATCATTATGCTGTTAATTTACGCTTATTTCAATTTGAAAAGCCCCAGATGTTTGACATTACAGCAATAAATTTTAAAGAAAGTTGTTTCGACTTAAAGCCGACAAGAATGGATGTTCATACATTAACCCGCAGATACCATTCGAAAAGCATTTGGTTTCTATCCATTTAGATTCTAGTAACCCTAGTAATGGATGACTGTCAACAACTCGTGAATTCACTGACAAAAATCGACTAACTGATGAAAAACCGATGCTACACTCCAACTATCTGCTTCCGTCACGAAAACCCGATAACATCAAATTTACCCTTAATATAGAAAATGCAACCAAAAAGGATTCATAAAGCTTAATTTAAAGAACCAAAGATACAAAGATTAAGATAACTCATCCACCACACATTAGTATTCCCATCGTACAACTGCACCCATCATTTCAATCAAACCAAAGTCGGCCTAATCGGCTTTCGTTACCATTCCATTTATAGACGTTCAATGAGAAAAACAGGAAACCATAAAAGAACAGTTCGACACCTTCGAGTGACGGCTTCTCAAAAACCCTACCGCAGCCGCTACGTTCCGTATCAAAACGCACTTATAATCCGCCGCTAATATTTGCCACTACAAAATTCAAATAAACACGGTTCCGTGCGTAATAATGAGCCCAAAAAGCGTATAAATTATACACTCTAATGACTCTATCCAATTCAAATTCACCGCACTCATAACTCTCGAACATCCCCATCGCTATCGCCATCGCCATCCTCGACCATATGGTTTGCTGGTCGGTGTATCTCTCTCGGTTTGCTTTTCTTTTTTTGGTATTCAAATGAATCAACACACTTTTTTAGATTGATTCTAAGTAGCGCTGATTGAAATGGTGCTTTAGGTGGACACTGTGTTCGGATTTAGCACGATGAGCATACTACAATCGCAGATACTGAATCGTATCTACGGTCAAATGTTAATGGGCGGTTACCCCAGAATACCGAACGATTTGTTTTGTTTGCATGCACATGACATCAATGCATTAGCGTGCGAGAATCACTGCTGGCTGGGCTTTTTCAAACTTGGCGCTGATGTCAGTTTCGGTCTATTTAGTTCAAGTATAATGCGAAAAATACACTGATAAGCGATTTCCTTAGTTTTTTAACTTTGAGTTTTATTAAAAACAGCCATTCGCTTTGAGATGAACGGCGCGCAATGACGAACGTGCATAGAGAGCAGATACACGATTATCTGTGCCCGGCGTTCAAGAGGATTCGATGTGGGTGTGTGTTTTTTTTTTTTTTTTTTTGCGTCTAAATTGTTTTCATATGCCGACGCTCAATATGTTTTCTTATTTTCCTAACGAGCAGGAATGTTCAATTTAATTTATCATTAGTGCTGAGGTTCTCAATTAGAAGTCGAATATGGAAACGAACAGTGACAGATGTTCCATTTTTGCTTGAGATTTTGTTCCGCAGTAGTGTTTGTGATTAATGACATCATGATCTCACGCATTTGAGGCAATAATTAGAAAATATAACACTTAAGCAATGGGTGGAGTTCTAAAGTCAGCGGTGAGGGGAGAATTTTTCGCGGCGCAGCATAAGGGTTGGGCCAATGCATAGAACTACCAAAAAAATTGGTCAACCTTGATGGCACACCTATCGACAAGAGGAACGAACTGCTGACATTTCGAAACAAACATATGGTAGCTGAGCAAAGAGGGGAATAAACACGCGAGCCTGCCGCGCATGAGTTTCCCAAACAATGGCCCAACAATTTACTAATAGGCATAAAAATGTGCTTTAAACATTTCCACCGATAAAGATCTTCATAAAACGAGTATTGCATTTTGTATTCAACGTTGCTTTATGAGAGACAAACACTGTTGAAAATGAAACAAGTGAAATAGAACTTTAGGTCAAAATCATTGCCAAGAACACTGTCTCAATTATTTTTTTTTTCCTTTTTGTGCGTTCTTAGATTTAGATTTAGATTTATTTATTTATTACCTCTGTACAATTAAGTTCAATTTACATTCACTTTTACGTTTGTACAGGATCTTACATATTTCAAAAATTCAATTCAATTAACAAATTTCACTTAAATCTAGTGAAAATAGAAAGGAGGAGAAGGAAAGGATGGAAGGAAAAAAGGAGAAGAGAGGAAAAAGGGAAAAAGAAGAAAGAAAATTATGCTTAAGTCCTTGTAGCTACGCAACTTAATGTGTGTTGTAAAATTCAAAAAGTTTTTTCTCAAAATAGTTCCCTGTATTTATCCTTTTTATTTCCGTATTTTATTTAAATACACAATTTAGAGTGCAGTTATGTGATATGTACCAAATATATCTTTCAGTTGGCATACATTTATTTATAAAGAAAAGGGTTGAACAATTAAAAATTATACCGAAGGGAAACAACAACAAAACCCTTCATTTATAATCAATGATTGATTTATACAAAAGCGAACTACACAAAAGTGCAATAATTAAAATAAGAAGCAAAGAAATAAATGAAATCTGCAAGCAAACAATCAGATCTTAAATAAAAAGAAAACAATCACACAATCTAACAAAAAATAAAAAACGTACACCCACAAATAGACTGTCACAAGTTCAGTGACTGCATGAACAACGGAAGTATTGTTGTGAGCCTTTATGGAATTTCCTCTTATAATTAAAAAAAGAAAGAACACAACACAAAAACTACTTCACTTTATTACCGCTGTCCAAAAATACTCATCAATTGAGTACTCTTCCAGATAAACGATATCTCAGCGACAACACTCATTTGGGAAATTCATTACCGCTGCGATTTATTTTTACCACACGCAATACACGCACCCACACTCCCTGCCTTTGCCTTTATCATAAAAGCACTTTCACAGAAGCGTGTGCCACACAGCCGCACATGCATGCTCAAGAGAAAAAAAAAGGTTCAAGAACCATTCTCACGTGTGAGGCGAAAATCCCATCCAAGCGCCAAATGTGTTAACATTTATGTCACATTTGACATTAAAACATTACTTGTTGTCGTTCGGTCGGTTGGTCGGTTGGTCGGCTGGTCCCACATCTTATTTACAATTCCAGTCAACAACAAATGGCCCGCTTGTCTGCCGCTTGTAACATAAGCGTTTAAAAACAAAACTCCACTCAGCGTCGAGTGGCAAAGCGACCGAAGCAACAAAGTACCCGTCCGCCCACTTGCTTGACTGCTGCCTGCCTTGCCGCATGCACTTACTATGCATTGGTGACTTACGGATTTGTGGCCAAGACATGCACGGAACAGTCATAGACAACTAAATATTGGCAACAGCGACCACTGGGAGCAATGTTCGAGAAGCACTATGTATGGTTGTAGGACATGTGCAGGCGGTCTAAGAGGTCCCGGACTGAATTGCTCGATTGTAGCGTTTTGTTCGGTTGCGATTTTCCCCTTTTTTTTTTCGTTTTTGTTTTTGCGTTTCGTGGCTGTGCATTTATCGATGACGCCTAATTGATTGGCATTCTATGCAAATGCACACAGACAATCATTACAGAGAGACGAGAGAGAGAGAGAGAAAAAAAAAAAGGAATCCTTACGGCACGAACGCTGTTGTTATTGGGTAGGTCGTACACTCTTATACCCGTGTCATTCGAAAGGCGAAGCAACATATTCGTATGGCACTAATAAAACATGATGTTTCCCAGTACTGGAGCTGGTTAAAATTCCGTCGGGGTACCCAATGTGTGGTGGCCATGCTCCAAGACATCCAGGAAGTCTAAGAAAGAATGCTATTTGTGGTTATTGGTGTTGTTTGGGTTGGCGAGGGTAAGAAAAACACGCGCGATTGCGTACACAAAGACTAAGCGCTAGTCTTGTTAAAAGGTGCGACCATTAGAATGTGAGACAATGTTCAATGGGTTGGTTGTCTTGTGAAAGCTAAAGAACGTAAGCGGCTGTTAGAGTTCTGTGATCAAAAGGGGAGTACTTTTGGTTTCGAAACATCATTTGTTGTTTAGTTAGCAGAATGAGATTTTACAATTTGTTGTCGTGAGTGCAACACGACGGTGCACAGATTGATTAACTCCACTTTTTGAAAAAACATAGATTTAGATGTCGAAACACTTGCATTTTCATATTTTAAATAACTTTCCTGAATAATAAAGATTAACACCATTAAACGGCAGATATTTGAATAAAACTTAGTGTATGCTAATGCAAATTATTTCATCGCTTTTTTTCAATTTCTTGCTTTATGGAACTAAGCGATCTGTGTTCTGAACCGCTCATATAAGAAGTGTGTGGAAAATAGGGCTATATCAGTTTAACTTATCACCACAGAATAGAACATCTAGAGAAGGCACTATACCAAACCCTCGGTTTGCGCCGTTTAAAAATGATTGTGGTTTCGAAGTTACGTCGATTTTATTTCAATTTGTGTATTTTTTATTACAACATGTGCGAATTATGGAATTAAAATGCATGTGAATCATTATTTTGATTTGCGTCGTGTTTTTGTTGTCTTAACTAACGACGCAAAGTAAAGCATCAGTATATTTGAATAGAAGACAACCTTGAAATACTGAATTCCTAAAAATCTAAATAAATTATTTTAGCAACATACATTGCATGTGCTTCCTCAATGAAATTTTCACAGACATGAAATTATTTTCCCCGACAGAAAAGATTGTTTTCCTTAAAATCACGCACGCAAAGGTTAATGTAACAACAAGGTTACGAATTTCCGATGCATTTTACCAATCGTGAAAAAAAAAATTGAACAATGAAGTTATCTTCTTGATTGAAGCTTCGAAACAACAAATGTTTTGTATTGGGTTGAGTAATAGGTAATGAGCCTTATTTATTTATTAAAAATTCAACTGTTTTTGATCAAATAGAACAACAAATTTACTTGATTCTCTATTCTACGCTATTGCTTACGACCACCTCCAACCGTTCGATCAGTTTGTTAATGCCTCTTCGCCAGAAATCGACTGGCCTGGACTCAAAGAAGTTGTTTAGCTAATTTTTGAGGTCCTCCTGATTGTCAAAGCTTACATCATTCATTTGGTTGAACAATGAGCTGAAAAGATGGTAATCCGTTTGGTACAAGGTCTGGTGAGAATGGCAGATACCAAGAACCTCCTATTTGAACTTCTGGATAGAGATTTGGGCGGCATTTGCGAGGTGGGGCCTGGCGCTGTCGTGAAGAAGGATCACCTGGCCTCTTCTGTTGGATCTTTTCTGCTGTAGAACCTCGCTTACTCGATGTAAATGGGCTATGTAGAGATCCTTCTCAACTGTTTTATTCTTTTTAGCATCTTATAATACAATACACTTGTGTCAAAATTATATCGCGCACAACACAGTGAAGGTGCGAATAAGCTATGCTCTGGCCCTATATGGGCTGTTACGCAGGTTATTTATTTATTTTATCTCATAATGCACCCGACGTTCTCAGTCCCACCAGACGCAGATCACTTGCACGCACTCTTTTTTGGGTGCAGATCCTGCTTGATCCTTGGTATTGGCGTCTCTCCGGAGCCACCCATTCCTTCCTCTGCTTCATACTAACATAGGGACACCACTTCTCGTCTCCAGTGACAATTCTGTATAAGAATCTTCGCTTATGGGCACGGGTATCTGGATGTGGAGCACGATTTTAAGCGGCAATTGGCATCCAGTTTTCTTTGTGTTTCTCCTTCAGTTTTTGTGACACCCAAGTTAAAAATTTTTGTGTAAGTCCTATCAACAAATGAAAGCGACGATTGTCGAGGGGTACACTTGTTCAATCTTTATGCAAATCGTGAAGAAACAAGCGCTTAGTTTACTTATTTCTCAACTCAATATAAAAAAAACTAGTATTATGAATATTATGAGTGTCAATCCTTCGCTAAAGTTTGATGAGCAAATCGATAAATCAATCAATTAAAAGAAATCGGTGTGTTAGAATAGATTTCAACGGCCGATTCCATTAAACGATATGGTTTCCGTTATCTCCTTAATTACTAAAAAATTTTATAAAGTCAACACTTCATCTATACAGCTGCGTTCAAAATAATACCAGTAGATAATAGTGTGAGAGAATAATTTTTTCTTGGAGACTTTGGGAATTTTCTTCTACTTTACAATAACTGAAAGGAGTAAACGATTTTTCGTTTACTCGAATCATGAGCATGATATTACTCAAGTTGCAGAAAGGCATCTTTCAAAAAGCAGCACTGCTATTATTTTGATCGCAACTGTACATAAACTCAAACTATATGTAAAAATAACACCAAAAAGTTGTTACTCGATTCTGCCAAGATCTGCATTACCTCTTTTTGTTTTTGATCCAAAAATGCCTATTTCTGTTGCACACTGCAAGATTTAACCAAATTGACAACTTGATTATAATGAGTCATCCCAAGCTAAAATAAGAAGAGGAACTTCAAAGGGACACAGGAGAAGTGAGTCAACATGCATCGAGATACTTTTTATGCTTATATTGATCTTTATTTATTTTGGCCACTGACTGAGTGTTCCTCAGATGCAATTAATTTAAAATGCTTGTATCAACAGGGAACAGTTTACGACTAATTTTTATCTCAAATGAATCGCTCTTTCGTTTTTTTTCCTGAAAATACTAAACCAGCCGGTAAATGGATCACCAAAAATAAATAAAACAGAAGTGACAGGAGAAAATCGTCTAACCTTAGAATTGGTCGATCAGCACGATCGTTGTACAAGAATGGGAACAGACTATTTATTTTACATACAGATACGTTTTAAGCTGATAAATTTATAACAAGATGTCAGTGAGAAAATTAGGCCAAATTTTAGAGAGAGAAAAAGTACACATAGTTGGGAGTGGCTGGCTACGGTAGACACCCGTGAACACACTCAGGCCAAACCAGGGACACTGCAATGTGACGCACAAAAATGAAAAAAAAAAATAGAATTTGGTATATATAAGCCAAAGGTAGGCCCATTGTTCTGCCAACTAGCTTTTTGGACGCATAAAAAAAATAAAGAAAAGTAATCACACACAACACTAAAGAAAAATATCGACTGACAGATCCTAAAGTAATTCCACATGCGCTTTTTTCTTTAAATCGGAATACTAAATAACATATCTTATTGAATACTATGATCCTTGCAGACTTATTTTCATAGCCTTTTGCTGTTCTAATCCTGTGTCACCATTAGCACGCTGTGAATAAAAACTATCCACATGTATTTTGAAACAATTAAAAGACAAATAAGAGACGGAATCTACATTTAAGAACAGAGAAATGCTAATCACTCACGAAAAATCCATTTCCCACCGTCTTAAAATGTTTCTACTAATATGCCATTTAAAGTTTTTATAAAATCAACCAACTACTCGTATAAACCTCCCAAAAAAAAATTTCATCTGGATCAAGTATGCAAAAGAATAATAAAGCTATTCATTAGATCGATAGAAGGCACCCAATAAACAATTCCATTGAAAAATGCACTTAAAGAGCTGCCTCCCCAACTACCTAACAAGTGCTTCGATTGTTCAATTTCTCTCGTGGTTACGTAATTCCTTTATGCGTGACTTCTTGTATTGTTCTTAAACAAAGATGCATGGATTCAGGATGACGATGGGAAGCATACATCCATTAGCTATGGCAGTCCTACTTCTTGATGGGAGTGGAGTTTCTCAAAATCTTGGCATTCCCCATCAGAACAACCTCATTCTTAAACTCGCATAATGTGCAGTCTTGTGCAGCACCGTATATTGAACTCATAACTCTCAGCCGAAGAAGGTACAAAAGGCGAATGGGGGAGACTCTGCCGAATGGGCACAGAGCAGCACCACGTCATTGTCATCATAGAGCCCTTCCATCCAGTGATATCTAAAATATATGCACGACTATGTATTTGTATGTATATTTCTTATAAAACAGCAATTACGGCCGGCGTTTTAACCTATACACACATGTGTGCACCTAGGTAAGGCTCTGCAAAAGGTTGATCTCTCAATGGCTGCGACGACGAATGATTGGGACGCGGGACGTTTATGCACTCGTGCTGGTCTTCGTGGTTGGTGGTGATATGGTGGTGCGGCGCTAACAGAAGAGACTGATGTCAGTGAGCCAGCAATACCACCCACGATTTTTGGCTCAGTGAACCCTCGAAACGCGAACAAAGAGACTTGCACCACTGTACCGTGAAAAGACATACTACCACCGGTACTAGTCATAAATAGTTGATGTAGAGCTATACGTATACAACAGCCGCAGCACACGGTTTCGATCTCCATTTCATAAATTCTCCTTGCTGTCCGAGGCGAATGTGTCTCTTCCGCACAATAAACACGGAAGTACTACACACAGACTGCTGCGACTAAAACGTATCTTCTCGATTCGACGTGGCTTTGACGTACACGCTCTTCCAAATATGTATCTTTCAGGTCTTCGATGGGTTAGAAGACCACTAATAAAGTAAGAAATGTGCTGGCAGTATTTTTCTTATTCATACAAAACGTGGGCGACATCTTAGAAGTTTCATGATAACATAAGACCTTTAATTTTATCTAAAACGTGCAAAGGTACACGCAATTGAAACAAAAACAAGAAATTAGTTTCACGCGTTGAACTGCAATTGAAGATAACAACTTTTATGTTACCCGTAGACTATTCATTTGAGTCCGGTTTAGTTTTACGCAAAAGATAATTTGTTGCGAAATTCTAATTTGCTGTAATTGTTTCTCATGGAAACACGTTTTTTGAGGTCATGGGACTTTGAAATTATTAGAACTGCAATACATCATTGTGATGTGTATGTAAATATCGTTGGCACACTTCGTAAACAACGAACTTCCCTTTTGCTCGTAGTGTTTTATAATTTATACGATATCGGCGACAGTACAACTAACTGCAAGCGTATAGAATTAGAAGTGTGGGTGCGTAAAATGAAATCGTCACCTTTTCGTGCTTGACCGTTTGATACGCCTTCGTGGATGACTTGCCCTGAGTGTGCAATGCATATTAATCGTTCTTCATGTGGATTTGCAAGCCAACTTTCTAGGTAACCGTATGAGGAAGTGGAGTTAACTAACGATTAAATGAAAACACAATATTGCATGGAGTTCGTGGATCTTTGATTATCAATAGAAATCAAAATAAATTATAGCTAATAAAAGAAGATTGAGCTAAATTAAGAATTGTTAATGAAATACGATTTTTTTCATTCAAAAGTTGCCAAACATATGATATTTTCACAATTTTCTAAATTATTCTTTAACCCAAATCAACATCAAATGGGAAACTTAATTCATTTATTTCAACTTTATAAAATAACTTAATAAAATTCAATGAACCCGCATTAAATGACATAACGCCATCAATATTTACAGCACAGCAAATGCATTCTAAGCACCTCAAACTCAAACCTGAAACCCCGTGCCCTATTTGGAAATGCTTCAATCGGTGAACGCATTTTTTTTTCGAGAGTATGGTGATTCAAGTTTTTTTTTTTTTCTTCTTTTTGTTATACCAATCAATCCACCAGCATCAAAGAGTGTGAAGAAATGAAACTTCATCTCAATTGGTATGAAATTGCAATTTAAAGTACTCAATCTCGTAATGAGTGCAGAGCACGATTGGCAGTCAGTAATGTGATAATTCAAAACGTTCTGCTTGTGCGAGTCTGGCATTTATTTTCGTTATATAATACAAACTATATCATGTAGCAGTTAAATAATAAAGTAGGTTAACATATCCGATTGCTATGCTTGTTACTGTGATTACTCTCAGGCAGTAGATCCTGCCTGTCCACAATAGTTTTTGGGACTCAACAAATTTTAATTAAGACAACTATAACTCGGTGGTTACAGGAAAAGAGAAAGGTTCACCAACCATCCTCCTACTAGATACAAAACTGTTTCAAACATTTTCATCTTTCGAATATCGAAATAAAGTTACAATTCACGATATTAATATTTTAGTTTAGTTAAAGTAAATATTAAATTTTACATTACATAAGTTTTGATCAATCGATCGATAAACGAAGTATTAACATCGCCAAGAGTATTTCGTTGAAAAATGTAAGTGCATTAATCCATAAGCGCCATCATAATTGTTTTACTTGTTTCCTGGCGAACCATTTCCGCATTCATATTCTACCCATTTACAATGATAAGCAATTAAATTTTAGCTCAACAAATCTGATCTATTGAAATAGCAAGCACCTGAAGCACAGCAGGTCATTTAACTCTAAACAATAAAACGACGACCCTTCGTAGCCAAACACTTAACTTAACAAACGAAAAGATATAACCACAGCATCAGAACGTACTTAAATATTTAAGCCACCTATCCAATCATCGCGCAGACGGAATAATGTGCCGTTTGCAGAATTTACCAATTATCTTCAATCAGCAGACAAAGACTATAAAAGCCAAAGTATCTCATTTGCATATCTAAATGGAAGTCGTTTAAGATTCCTTAAAAAAAATGAAAGAAAAAAACAAGACAGTATCTCATTAAGCAGCACTGTTCAAGCTCTAAGTCGATACACAAAACTGGGATAGGCCGAGCACTTAAAAGTATTTGCCTTCTCCCAAAATCACCTGGAATCGATATGCTACATGCTATGTACAGAAAAAAAAAACAACAACTTTAACGAAAAAAAACCATACGAAAGTAATGATAAATAAATAGAATTTCGGGAGGAGAAAGAACACATCAAAAACACACAAACGAAACAGTAAAACAAAGTTCCAATTTAATTGAGCCGCCGCCGCTGTAGCCATCGTCGCCACTCCCTCATTGATGAACACCACCGATTATAAGTCATATCTACAGGCGATCCGAATGGTTAGGGGATTCCACTTCCTATAATTATAAAGGTTCCCTTGCATCGTCAACACTCAAATTTTATATGTGTAGACCTACAGCAGCACGTTCTGCAATTTCAAAATTAAATCCAACGCCTCTGGCCAGGGGGATGATTCTGAGGGTGCTTCGTTATGCTATTGTTTGCTTTTAACAGCGCCATGTGCATTGTCTATGGCATGACTTAAAGTAATTTCTTTCCCTTTCTTATAGTCGACAAAATATTTCTCGTGTAAAATGGATTTAGGTTAACCTGTGCGCGATCGACATTATTTTCAAGGGTATTTTCATTTAGTCATTAATTGATACCAAACCAGGGCAATGAAAATAACAATAGGGCGACCGAGCGAGCTCTTCCACCAAATTACAGTAATGAAAGTTTGAAATTAAATTTATTTGTGAGTAGGGAATTAAAAATTCTTGGAACATGTGTTGTGTAATAAAAATGTTTAAATGAGTAAAACGCTGCGGTAGCGTGAATATTGCAAATCTATTCGATTTAGTTGCAGAGAGTACGCTGATTGTGCGGTGTTATTGAACAAAGGAGAAACCGCTTAGGGATACCTAAAGAACGCCCTTACAGAACAACACAAAATTAAAATTTTTTTTATTTATTTTCAACGTTGTAAAATTATGTAAATTTACAAAGTTTAGAAACCAGAAGTAGTGCCTTTTTAATACCAATACGAATTGACAAACGTACATCACAAGAATACCACAGAGTCATGCTTAACAAAAGTAATAAGAAAATGGCATTCGCAATAATCTGCTTCGTATACAATACACATGTTGAAAATTTACAAGAGTTTTTGTAAAATAATTTAATTTGCGCGTGTTGGAAATAAACGTACTTGTGTTCTTTTGGCGGTTCATTTACAGAATGTTTTAAATTTTTCTGTTTTAGTACACATGCTGATTGTAAGTAATATGGCCGCCAAAGTGTGGAATTCATTTTCATCAAAATACTTTTATCTCTCTAGAGCTCGTACTTTGTCCAATAATCTATATAACTACCGAAGCAAGACAATAATTACATTGCCTTCAAGGTAAAAAAAACGAGAATTAAAATAATCAAGTGTACCACTTTTAAATCTTTCATGTTCCAGCCATTAACTCTCCTCATTAAGGCTTCAACTTTGTCAAAATTATATAATTAGAATTGGCGTTATCTGTTTATATTAATTCAAAATTAATTCAAGTTAAAAAGTAAATACAACTATTTTCAAAAAAGCCTTGTTGATTGTAGGAGAAAACCAAAAATTGAATTCCTTTAAGAAGAATCTCATCTAAGCCTGCGAACATGTATAGCAAACGGAAAACTTTAAAAATAAAATATAGATTTAACTTTACACTGTCAATTGGATGGGGTTAAATTCTACAAGTCTAATTATTTCACATTTGAATGTTTGTTCAGATGAATTGCAAAACAGAAGCTATGAGAAGCCAGTCAATAGCAGATACACAGAAGAACTGTGACAGTAACTAAGTTTTTTTTTTTGTAGACAGAATAAATCAACTCCTGTCATAGGGTAAAAAAAATTTACATATCTTCAATCTTTAGAAAAAAAAAGTACACATATAAATCTTCAAGTTATATGTCTAGCATTTCTCCGGGCGCACATTTAATCAAAAAAAAACTTTCATTGTGAAACGAGATGAGGTTTATTATTTCTGCCTTCTAACCTTTAACTGTGTCTTCTTACAAGAAATAGAGCACAGCCATGTAAAACCACCGCCTAGGTCTCCTGAACTTCCAGTAAAACCATGGACAAAACAAGAGAAATATTATAAGTATTTGCCACAGAAAGCCAGTCAGTGTACGCACTTTGTCTCTGTGGTTTCATTTTTTTTTTTTTGCTTCATGTGCGCCTCTAAGATTACACAAATATGTAGTTCATAAATCTTTCCCAGAGCAACTACTTGAGATCGCTTTGTGAGACAATCACTCGTAAAAGTTTATCTTCACATATGTTTGAATAAGGTAAATGAATACGTTTAATGCAAAACAGGCGTAAATATGTAAAGTTTGTTTTTTATAGCATTCCAGGTGTTAGGTCGGGGAAAATGATGTTGTTTTTTTTTTACTACTGACTAATTGTTGGTAATAATAAAAATATTAAGTTAATTGTGAATTGTGTATTTGGTGGAGGCCTGTTAACTTTAGTCTACCCAATTGTTTGTTCAGGAGGATCTTAATTGCCAAAAAGAAGTTTTTAAGCTAAGCCTTTAAAATATCAAAAAGCCATATACTATAAGCAGGGTTAATCCAATAGCTTGGTCAATATGTTAGACTCTGTATCACCAACGCTTAGGTTTAACGATAATTGTAGAGAGCAAAGTTCTTTTTGTAGAGTACAAAGGTTCTTTCAGTTATACACCTCAACTGTAATTTCGAACATACACTTTCTTAATGACTTCGATAATCAGCTTTTTAGCTAAACCACTAGATATTTTATCTGCACTCAAGCTTCTCGAAAGTAACTTCAGTTAAACTTTGCACTAGATACACTCTCACAGGTTTAACGATAATTTGAGGAGAGTTTAAGCTAGACCAGCACTGTGAAAACCAAATATTTGTTGATCATGAACTTAAGCTCTAATCGTTAGTTAAGCTAATAGTGTGAAATCGGGCATAAGAGAATAAAAGACATCTTCTGCGTTTGAATGGAGATATTGAAAGTCTCAAAATAATCAGCAAATCAGATCAAGCACATCAGTTAAATGCGAACAAAATTTCTTTTTGCGAATCAAATTTAATTTTAGAAACATTTTAAACACAAATTACAGAATACATCGATATCAGAATCAAAGAACTGCGGGATGTACTTATTGGGAATTTTTTTAAAGAAAATTTCGAGAATACAAGAAGAGAACCTGAGTCTTTCATTGCTTCCTATTTATAATGCTAACGATCTAGTTTTTGGATATGTTATCGCATGGACAGTTTATTTTTAAAAACCCCAAAATCTGTCCTTCTTTGAAGTCGCAGTTGGTTATTATCTGAAATAGCCAAATAAATTGGCTAACTTTTAGCAAACCATTCCCTCCAACCCACAGGACGTCGAATTATATTCACAATATATGTTAATACAATATTGGTTTTTTTATAGTAACCTTGCAATAAACTAACCGTTTGTTCCTTCCCACGAACCATTTGTTCAAAAAATTTTTACAGTAAATTTAAAATAAGACAGTATTTTACTTATATACATAGGTAAGAAACACTCATATAAGAAAAAACCTCTTTAAAGAAACGTAATCGTATTCACCGTGTCTTGTCTTTGTATTTTAGTATCAAATTAGACGGTTATAAGAAAAACCTATATAAGAAAAATGCGTATAAGAAAAACACGGATATAAGAAATAAAATTTTTGGATTTTCAAAGTTTTTTATATCCGTTGTATACAGTATTATACGACTTCTCCACTAGTACACTTATAAAACACCCACCTGCTAAAAGGAAGTTATCGTTTTTCTTAACTTTATTAGTCAAATTTCTTTGAAAAAACACGTGTGGTCCTATTATTATGCATGGAACTGATCTTAAAAATCTAATTGCAAGAGTGACATAAACAGAAAAGAATAAAATCCATTCCTTTTGTTGCTGGTTGCTTAAAATATATATTTGTGCATTTTGGGTTAGACCCTATAATTATTTTGCAGAGTGTATACAAAGCAACAAAAACGAACGAACTCTCGTCGTTCAGTCAATAAAATCAGAACGCTAATTTTTAAAGTAATTCTGATTGCATTTTTTTATATGCATTTATAGAATTCAGCTTTAACTGTTTGATGAACTCAAATTTCGCAGCTAAAACTTATACGGTCTGAAAATTGCCCCTAGTTGTGTAAGCTTCCGTTTGTGTTTTGCTGCCATTTAATGTATACCAAGTAACATTACGAATTCACATCCAGTACTCTAGCAACCGCTAAACTAAAAGTAATTAAGGTGCGTACAATCGGCAAATTGTGCCATAAGTTGTTCTTAAGTCTTAACTCGGTAATGAAATCAATTTGATTCTAATTTATGTGATTTTCATTTGTGTATACGGCATCAATACTTGCCATCGTCCGTCGTCGAACTCACACAATTTTTTTTAGAATTTTTTTTCTTTTTTAACCAAGTGAATGTAGTATGTTGAATTTACGCAATTTTTTTGTGCGTGACTTGTTTACAATTTGTGGAAACTATTGGAGTACTTCAAAAAGAATATGGTCGATATGTTAAACATTGAAACAGATTGAAAAAAAAAAACTGATCAAAGTGTTTAAATAAGATTTCAACAGGAATTGGAAACATCAACATGAATGGCATGAACATAGAGAAGTACCTCAAGGGAAATAGAAGCTGCCGCAATGAGAAAAAAATATTGCACACCTTTTTCCTTATTTTCATTACAAAACACAAATAATTTTAACTCCAACCACAGAGATAAAAACTACTGAAGATTATAAATAACTAAAAGCTTTGACGTAAACTACACATTTAACTTTTTTTTGGACGTGGTGTTTATCTCTCAGTGGGACGTCAGCAGTTTTCGTTCGGCTTTGCCAATTTATCGACAGGATTATTTGAAATGTTAGACTTTCGAGTCAAAGTTGTATGCCTTTAGGTTTTTTTGTGCTAAAATTAGGAAATCAAATATTCCGTCAAATTAAATGTATCACGGGAAAAGCGACCGAAATTCACCGGCAGCCACAATAATGCATAAAAATTGTATTCGTGCGCTGTATTGATAGGTTCATTGTTAAAAACGTATGTCAAGAAAGAGAAATGTATATAAAGCAAAGAAACAAAAAAGGAAAAAAAAGTACTGGAATTGAAGGGTTGGCTACTCCAAGTTCCAAATATGAATCCATTTGAAAATTTTGAGACATTTCGGAGCAAAATGTAAGAAAAAACATGAGACTCGCAACAAAACTGGGTTGAAAGCCGGTTTAATGAATGGGACCAATGCATGGATGTATAGAATTATATTAAATAACATCCACTGGCACTGTTCAAATCTATTGGAATTCGTTCCTAATAGGTCAATACACATTAGTTTAAAAAAAGGTGAGATGCTTTAAGAACTCAGAACTGAGTTATTATGAGGGTGAGCGAATACTTTTGGATGTCAAAATGCGAAATTAATGAACATTTTTGCAGGTTACTTCGTTAAAAGTTATGATATTGTATTCCTGTTTATGTCGTTTTATTCGGTAGTGAACGCAGAATAAAAGCATGTACATATGTTTTTTGTATGACTTCTAGATTTTTTTTCTATCAACATTTGTTATCATAATAGTTTCTGGTTAGGTTAGGTTGGTGGGCTGGCAGAATTTATATATTCCGCCTCACTTAGGTCCTTGTGGACCCCTTGTGTTAAAGCGGTTTAATAGTTTCTGAAGTCACTGTATAAACATTTAAAGGAATATAAAAAAAAAGTTGACTGATTCACGAAAACGGTTTCTAATGCCAACAAAATATAAGAAAAAACATCATGAAATACAGTCTGGACAGTGCAAATTTGTTTTTTATGGTTGCTCTGAGTCCCGGGAGTAAGGGGACTAAGAAGCACTAACAAACACAAGGAAAACTTTAAAATATTTAGGGTCCTGTATTATGATTTGGGCTAGGTTTCAGTATTAAAATCGAGGCCAAATTTCTTGTACCACATTGAGAATGGAGCACTATTTATGCGTTGATATCTTAGAATGTAGTCTAATTTATTGTGCAAACTATGAAATAGCTTTGAAATGTGTGTTTTAACAAGATTACGCCCTAAAACACACAAACAAAAAAGCAAGGAATTGGTTTCATGCAAAAAAAACCTTACGCCATGGGTAACCCTGATCAATATCCTAACCTCAACCCAATGGAAAACCTTTCTGCGGATGTAAAAAGGCTGTTTTTTGAAACATATTCGTACAATAGCAAGCAAAAATCGAGAGGTAACTTTGAAGGTAGAATCACTGGAGTGGTAGCTGCCCTTAGGAAACTCGATAAAGGACCGATCTAAGGCAGTGATACAAAAGAAAGTCTTTGGAACTAAAATATTAACTTGAAAATTGATCGCTTAGACATTTGCGCTTATGATTTTATGTTCTTTTAAGGTCTTTTTCATGGTAAAAAACGTGCAATGTTATTATTTTGAATTGCCATGTCAAATTTGATTCTTGCGTTTTTCTCTCAAGTTAATATAAATGTTTACCAATAGTAAACAAATTTTCGTACTCACAATAATTTTAGTTGTTTTTTTTATTAAACATGGCCCTTTTTTATTAAAAGTGTCCTTTTGTAGATTTTGAACTACAAATACTATTTTTTTTCGTTTATTTGCAGCTCTGTAAAAAGGAACATCACGAATAACAAAAATCTTATCAAAAATTGTTGCGACTAAGAAACCTACGTATTGAGAAAAGGAATAGTCAAGTGCAAGCTAGTGCGAAAGGACCTATGAAACACCAGGAGCAGCAAAGTGTATTTTTGAAACGAAGCAAAGCTAACTCAAAGTGCTCATTAAAGCCACTCATTAGACTTCAAGACTAATCTTCTAAGGCACCATCTAATTTAGCAGTCAAAATGCAAACATCAACATGAGGACAACCAATCTTTTATAGTCACCAACTTATGGGAGGATGTGCAATATTGTACTGAGTTATATCGCAGTTTGTTAATTTGGCTACAACAACAAAACATAGCCCTATCCTTATGCACAAATTAGACAATTTAACATTATAGTTTCCAAAAAGAAAAATCATGTCAAAACTTACATTTAAAATCGGTGCACTAATTTCAAGTTTGTGTCTCTCTTTTTCCGAGCTGCATAAACAATTCCAAGGCATTTTACATAACCATATATTTCGATTGATTTAGATTCTATAATTTTCTTTTTTCTCTTGTAATTGATACACATTTTCATCGAAAACTGATATTTCTTTCCACTGCACTTCTAAGCACATCACCGATCAATCAATCAAATTCATAAATCTCACTGCGACACGAGCAGTCTTATCGTGAAAACTACTTTTTGTTTTTATTTTTTGCAATGCATCAAAACTGCATCAGACTCTTAAACAACTAGACTAAGTTAACCGCACCACCCAGCTCCATCCACGTACAGACACTAAGGGCAACTGCCTTTCAGCCTTTCAGCCACACGACACAATCTGCTGGCCGAGGTCTATCTACCTCCACAATAGTACGAGAATCTACAATTCACCGACACTGACTTGTGTTGTCTGCTGTGAACGTAAACATTTCGTTTCTTCTCCTCTCGGATTTTCTGCTGCGACGATGACAATCCACCACAACCGCGGACGAAAGAAGAACTGGTTGTGTTGTGTTGTGCTAGATGAGAGTGCCGCACCGCACAGCATGTTGCCATGGATTTTTGTTTGCCGATGGTTTTATCACGCTGCTGCTTTTATCAGCTGTCTAGCAAGGCAGCACGTTTTTCTGTTTTCATCTACAGCCCTATTGTCATTCATAAATCTTGTATCTTGTGGAGAGTTTTAGAGAGAGTGCAACGACAGAGAGAAGACAAGTCGAACCGGGGAGAGAGAGAGCACGGTATGAATGCAACCAGACAGCTGCATGAAACAAACCTTGCAAAGGCAAAAGTGCCTTCAAGAACTAAGTTTTTGTTTTGTTTTTATGCAGTTGAATTTGGGTTCAATTTTTTGAAATATTAAATGTTAACACTACACACAGAACAAAGACCTTAAGAGCAATGTAATCGATCATACTTTCCACAAAACAGGCATTTAGGAACAGTTTAGAAACCTGTATACTCTTCTTATGAAAACCAAGTAAATACCAGAAAATCCTGCACTTTATTCCACTAATAACTAATAACAGTGGAAAAGCTGAGTTGCTGTTTAAAAAATTGTTTTAAAACTTGCTGGCCGGATAATTTCCATATCTATGAAAAATTTGGCAACCATTTTGACGGTTAAAAACTTGAACTGGTAATTAATGCTATTGAGTTGATTTAAACTCATTAACTACCAGCAAACATGATCAATTCATAAGTGAATTTCTCTAATTATAACTGTGATTTTAAATTAGACACCGGAATATATTAGAAAATAATAAATATTCGAAATGAAATGTTTGTTAATGGCGTCTATCGTCTGACACGCGCCATTCGCTGATACCGACGTCACGTTTTTAAATTCTATGCTCAGTTGTGCGGCTACCTAGTTAACAAAAAACATAAATATTTTCATCAAACATTTAAGATGAAATATAATTTATTTAGACACAGATATTACAGCCACAAAAATTATTGCAATTTTAAAAAATCTAACCAATAAAAAAATAAATTAACAATGGTAATTTGAACACTGCCTTATCACACGTACATTCGAGTCTCTACAACTTGTCAAACTAAAACGTTTATTTGTTGACATTCCATTCACTCGGCGAATCCTTCTGAAGAAAAATAAAAAATAAAACACATTTTAATTAAACTTCTCCACGATAAAAGTTAATAATGGAAACTATTCTTGAACAACAACGACGATATCATGAAGAGCGTGAACGTCTTATTAAACTAATGGTTGATGAATATGCGAATAGAAAACCTGGGGTTCGTTACTACTCTTTCATTTTGGTTGCAAGTGCTTTAATTTTCGTTTACAGGAAAAGGAAAAAATCTACTCAGAACATCGACTTAAATATTTATTAGAGGTAAGTTTTTTAAAATATTAACAATTTATAAGGAAATAATTCATTTTTTTTCAAAGCTCCATCATAATGCAACGCATAAACTCAAGGAACTTTACGAAGATAAAGACAACGAACGCAAAGCCGAAGTTCAAGCACTCTCGGGACCGAATGAATTCAATGAATTTTATGCGCGCTTAAAACAGATAAAAGAATTTTACAAAAAGCATCCGAATGAGATCAGTGTTCCTCTTTCGATTGAATTCGACGAACTAACGAAGTCCTACAGCAATCCAGACGAAATGAGCGGTTTGGTTGAATTCACGGACGAAGAAGGTGGCGGTCGTTACCTGGACCTGAATGAGTGTTACGAAAATTACATTAACATTCGTGGAATCGAAAAAGTTGACTACATCACTTATCTCATGACATTTGATCATGTTTTCGACATTCCCAAGGACCGCAAGAACATGGAATACAAAAAGTATCTCGAGGGTCTAAATGACTATCTCTACAGCTATATTGTTCGCATAAAACCATTGTTGGATATCGATGCGGAATTGTCGAAGCTGGATGCAGACTTTCAGAAGCAGTGGGCGAATGGAACCTTCCCTGGTTGGCCAAAGGAAACGGAGTCTGTATTGGCGAACACCGGCGCCCATCTTGACTTGTCAGCATTCTCCAGCTGGGAAGAGTTGGCTTCCCTTGGACTCGATCGTCTGAAGTCGGCTTTGATGGCACTTGGTCTGAAGTGTGGTGGTACATTGGAAGAACGCGCTCAGCGATTATTTTCAACCAAAGGCAAGAAAAACCTCGATCCGTCGCTTATGGCAAAGAAGACGAGTGGCAAGTTTAGCGCTCGCGAGCAAGCCCGTCAAAAGGAGATCGCACAGCTCGAGGCCATTCTCTATCGGTGTGTTGAGTTCGTGTCTGAGCAGCGTGGGGCAACGAAGGAGAATGTGCAGCGCAAACAGGCACGCACCGGGGGAGAGCGTGATGACAGCGATGCCGAGGCAAGCGAAAGTGAAAACGATGAAGACGATGCCGATGACGTACCATACAACCCCAAGAATCTCCCGCTGGGGTGGGATGGAAAACCAATCCCATATTGGTTGTATAAGTTGCACGGGCTGAACATAAACTACAATTGCGAGATTTGCGGTAACTTTACCTACAAAGGTCCGAAGGCATTTCAACGGCATTTTGCCGAGTGGAGGCATGCTCATGGCATGCGCTGTCTGGGAATACCAAACACTGCACATTTTGCCAATGTTACGCAAATTGAGGATGCTATCACTCGTGAGTATAACAGACTTGTGGTTAAATCGAAAATCTTTATTCTATGCCATTTTGTTTTCCAGTTTGGGAGAAGCTCAAGTCTCAAAAGCAAAGCGAACGTTGGATTGCCGATCAAGAAGAGGAATTTGAGGATTCTCTTGGTAATGTGGTTAACAGAAAAACTTATGAGGATTTAAAACGCCAGGGACTTTTGTAAATAATAGATTTGAATTAAAAGAATATTTGTGACCTTCTAAATGTAATGCTTTTCTTTAAATCATGTTGAATAACCTGCAAAATTTCTCAAATCAGTCAGCAGACTACATCTCAATCTGGTTCAGAATTTCGAAAATCTCTTATGCTAATGAATAGAAATCAATCAGAAATAGGGGCATACTATAAAACAGGTAAGCAGACAGCCATCTACACGAAGTTCGTTGGATACGGGTTGCACATCTTTACTCAAAGAGTTAAGTGGCATGAGCCTATTTTATGCATTTTTCAGGAGAATAATTTTAAATTTTGAGAAATCATTTGAATGTTCTTGATGTAAACCCTTTGGGATAGTAGAAAATGGCATGAATTTATAATAAAGTTTATGCACTTGAATAGCCTTGTAAGACTAGGTTCTGTTGGTAGTAAGTAGACGCCCACGTATTTCTTCCGCGGCTTCTACAGACCCAAGGTAGTTGAACGATTGTACAATTTCAAATTCGTGCTCGGCTACCTTGACTGATAAATAGATAATTTGATTTATTGTATCGTATTTTTGCAGAGTATTGTTTTACAAAAAAAAAAATCGCTTGCGCTTGGCTATGCCGATGCCGTCTGCCTAAATGTTCTTCCCACATTTCTCGCAGAGATTACCACCATGTACTTCGTCTTTCCTTAATTTATGTGCAGCTCCAGTTTTTTTACCACCAGCCTAATCCGAGTGAAGTTATGTAGCGTTTGTCAACTTCGCGCGAAAATGTCTATATCGTCTGCGATTGACCCTCTTCTTGATGTGTCAGAGTCTCGGATTGGTTTCTCCAACGCCAGGTTGAAGAGAAGGCACGCCATCCCATCATGTTGATTTGACTGGTGTGAAACTACATTGATATTTCCCGATTATGGGTTCTGTAGATATCTCCTTTCTGGTGTAAGGAGCAAATAATGCCTTTTCCCCAGTCGTCCGGAATCTCCTCATGCATAATGATTTGATGAACTGCTTGAAGTCGTATTGGGCCTCCATGTTTGATCAGCTCGGCTGGTGTACCATCAACTCCAGAGGTTTTGTTGCTCATGACTCGACTTATAGCCTTCTATACTTTCTCAATGCTTTGTAGCTGCAGCATGAGGCTGTCTTATTGGAACGATGGAGGAGTCATCTTCTCGGTGAACTGACTCGGCTTTCTCAATGCTTGGACGCTGCAGCATGAGGCTCTTATTAGAATGATGAAGGCGTCTTTTCTTCGGTAGCAATTCCACTAAGCAATTCATTTAAGTGGACATCGGTACAAAAAACCTTTACGAACGGTGATCAGATTACCTTATACGCCCTTAGAGTATGTGCAGCGTAGTGTGCACTGCGCCATGTTTAGGACGGATTAGTAGAACCTTCGCGGACCGCTGCTGATCTCGCTTTGGAATCATAATTGCGCTCTATTTCGCAGACCTCTTAAAATAACCTACACTGGAAATACTTATTCAAATTTTCCCACTGGACATTTATACCTACTTTGCTGCTATAAATGGCAGACAAGTAGCAGCGCTTGAGGATTCACTAAAATTCTACACGAACGGATTCATAATTGAACCTGGAGTGAGAGCGGAAGTGTACTCCTGTGATCTAAAATTAAAAATTTCTTTACACCTTTCTGACCACTATTGGGAATTTCTGCTTGACTTTTGCAGAAGGTGCCGTGAAGAGGAGAAGTGGGCAATCTTCCTTCGCCTCCTATGTACCCGACTCTAGCGCTTCGCAAAAGAGTTCATCTAGGCGAGCACTTCGTTGATAGTCTGAGTGATCTGAGTAAAATCAGCAACGACCAGTGCCGTAGGTTCATAAGAATCGCCTAATGGTTTCAATAGGGTGCGAAGTAAATATCAGCGTTGTGGAAACACAATGGGCTTTTACTGGCCTACATGTGGCTGCGGAGTTTTGTTAGCCCCGGCACGCATAAAAACACATGCTTGATATAGAATAAGTTATCCCAAAAATCCTGATTATGGAATATATCACTAACCACCGACAATTATAAACAATCAATGTCATCAAATATTTATTTTAAAATATATAAATGGTAAACAATAACAAAAGCCGATAATGAAAAAACAAACGCCACGCCAGTCTCACTATCCACCTGAGGTATTCGCTAGATAAATGTCCATTATGTTTTGGTTAAAATGCACTACTGGTTGCTTTCGTTCTGCAAGAAACAGAACTAATTCATGTGCACAAAAAAATAATGTTTTTTACATACTTTTAGCAATTGGTCGTACGTGTGCTAAATCAGTCGGATCTAATATTGAAGCAACTTCTTCCTCTTCGCTTGATTCTTCATCGACTATGTCCAATCGTCTGGTTGTTATTGGTGTCTGAGGAACGTCTTCTTCCCGTGTTCTTTTTCTTCTTAAAGCACTTCTTTCAGCTGGCACTGCTCCTTCACGTGCCACTGCGATATCCGCATTTCGGGCGACCTTAGCTGAGTCTCTTAACGATGGTATTTCTGAAGTCCGGTGTACAAGGTTATCTGTAGAGTCATTGGAACCATTTGATGTAGCCTGAAAGGAATGTGAAAGAAACACAAGCGGTGGACTGCCGTTAGATTGTGTATTCTCCTTTGAGGAGACATCCTTTGTCGTTTGGATTTCTTTCGATGTGCTGGACTTTGATGAGACGGTTCGCAATGATGCATTCGATGAAATCGATATATTCGATGTACCAGTTTTAGATTTTTTCTTACTTCTGAAGATCTTTTCAAATTTTTCAAAACATTTCATGCAGAGATACGAGGCATCCTAGAAGTAAACGATTATTTTACCAAACAAACCGAGAAAATGAAATCACATACTGAAAAATCGGGATAAACTTTTCGCATAAATCGAGCTCTTGAGCGGTCAAGCCGTTGGTAAAACTGTCTTTTGCCTTTACAAATATAACACGGCATTTTAAAATCTTTTCATATTTGTCGGCAAATAGCAAACAGCTTAAGCCCGACGTTCGTTACCAGAACAAAATACATTCCGCCAATTTTTTTTTTTAAACAAACCATAACTGTCAAATCAGAATGTCAATGCGTCTAATCAAATTCGTGCGGGGGGAGTTCGTAGACTTTTCGTTTAAGAATTTTAATTTAAAACATTTAATTACTTCATTGAAAAATACATAATACAATGGAATTTTAATTTATGCTCTACCCACCAGAGATTTCAGCTAAGTAAATATAAATTAAATGATTAATTCTACTTCCGACTGTATATTATTTAAATGTAAAACGTTTGTGTTTTCACTCAAATTGATAAGACGAAGTTTTTGCAACTTGTGCTCGTTTTGTGTTTTCTGTATTTGTGTTTTAATTAATTATAGCTATAATAATTCATCTTTAGCTAAGAAAAACATTAAAAAACCTTTTTCTGATTGTCGTATTAAACTCTAACGCTTATCGGGGTAATGGTGATTATGCGCAAAACAATAGCCTTATGGTTCATATTGAAATTGAATATCCAAGCACAAATACGAAAGAAAAAACATTATAATTATTGCTAAATTACAATGATAAGCAATATAATTATGTACCTATAAATGATGTAACAAGCTCTAGCACAGAAAACCTAATAATATTGCTTATATGTGGCTCTAGCTACCAGGGTGTTATAATAAAAACAAATCCCATTCCCATTGTGACTCTATTTCTTGTGATTTAGGAAAAAGTTTGAGGAGCAATATGATTTCTGGGAAAACGTCAAGTGCTCGGTTTGTCAGTGTGGCGGGAGGCAGCACAAGATGTTTCGGTTTTTGTCAAAAGCCGTAGGATTCTCCGGGAATGTAATAAAGTATGGTTGTATAACTCATTGTACCTTTGAGTACCTTGGAGACTTTGTCGTTGTAAGAATGAATTCCCAACTCACATGATAGTGTAAATGATTCTATATCCTAACAGTGCAGTGGTCCATCCATGGAACCGACTCTTCACTCAAATAATATTCTCTTCACCGAGCGAATATCCCCAAGATTCTCAAAAATATCCAGAGGCGACATAATCATTGCAAAATGTCCAACAAATCCAAGTCAGCACATCTGCAAACGAGTTATCGGAGTACCCGGTGATAGAATCATAGCAAATGAATCATATGCCGGAAGACTTACCGATGACATGCACGTTAGAAGAAAAGGAAACAACAATGACGAGGATAGTATAACCAGTCCTTTAGGTGGAAGACTTATCGAAACATATGTGCCAAGAGGTCAGGTCTGGTTGGAAGGAGACAACTCATCAAATAGCACTGATTCAAGATTTTATGGACCCGTACCAAAGGGTCTAATAAAAAGCAGAGTTCTCTGTCGGCTATGGCCACTGGATGAGATGAAAGTTCTCGTATAGCAAAATAAAACAATGTACATTTTTTTTCATTTGGTTTAACTTATTTACACGGAATGAAGAATACATAAACTACACGTATCAAAATAGAATAATTTACGGGAACTGATACGCAGCAAAAATAAAAAAGAAAAAACAAAACGCACGCTTGCAATATCTACTCTACTGTTCCTCCGGTTCGTTTTCTTCCTTTTGTCTTTCGCTGTACTCCTTTCGTTTCTGTTCAATCCAACTATCGATTTCTGCTTTTAGTTCTACGTTCGACTTTACTTGGTCCATTGTAAGAGGTGACCTGTTGAATGGATCTGTTTGATCACTCAGCAAATGTCTGGCAATTGTCGACCGATCAACTGTTACGCGGGAACTTGGCAATATCACAGGATCCGTCATGAGGCTAGACATAATGGGATCTAAATATTCATCTGGAGCATTGGTTAGTGCTTCTTGGTCTTCTTTGTGTTTCTTTTCCAGATTTTTGACTTTCGCAGAGAAATCGGCCATCTCACCAATTAATTGTCCACCTCCTATACGAACTGAAAAAAAGAAGGCATTTTATTGGGCATGTTCGACGAGACCAAAGGTCGAAAGGTAACAACATACTTAACACCGTTTCAGCATAATCAAATAGGTTGCTGCTATAGGAACGTCCGTCTTGTGAAACAGCCAGGCAGAAACTATCACAAGGACTTAGATTAATGTATATACGACAAATCTCCAACACCGTGTGAGCCGGATCAAATTTAAATTCATTTTTGTCTTTTACCTACAAACGAAGAGAATGAAATCAATTCTAATCGTTGTACGTTAATTTTTTACCTTAAATTTGCCTTTGTTTGGCCCAACTAAGCTCAGGAGGAAATAATTAAGCATTGATGCTATTCTATCCACCATACTATGATGCGAGAAAATCGCTTTAATTTCCGATGAAATCAGTTTTAAAATGTTTATCGTGTCACGACCCAAAATGTTATCAAACTTCGCTAGAATTCCCAAATGCTGAAGATTTGATAAATTCTGTTGTCGTTCATTGGCAGGAAGTCCATCCCATTCACCTTTGTCTTGAGCTGCTTGCAATTGTCTGATTCGCTCTAAATTTGACAGTGAATCGTCCAGCAGAAAGATAGCATCGTTAATCAATAGATTTATAAAACGAAGGAATAAAGGTGGCTCAACAGCTTCCATATTCTGTTCAGCTTCGATCGCCAGTTTTCTGTAATCGCAGGCAAGGTTCTTAAAATGAAGACACTCGTCCACTGAGACTTACTTGAAACACTGCTTCTGCTCCTTTAATGTCCAGAGGTATTCCATGATGGCATACATGGGTCGACGGTAGTTGAATTTCTGCTCGAACTGTACAGATTGTCCCGTCATTTCGATGCTGACGAAAACCTCTAGTAAGTTTGGAACAACGTGCAGCCGGTCCGGATGACTCGTGAATAGATTTGCAATCAACGTGTTTTCACCTTCCTTTGGTAGTAGGCTTTCGAGACCTTCAGCCAATTTTGCACGTAAATGGGGATTCCGGACTCGCTTGTCGCTTCCCATGAATGCCAAAATCATTTTGAAAAACGACGGTGGTCCTTCGCAAAAAATACCCAGCAAAGACTCGAATGGCCGAATAAAATTTATGTAAACGATGATGTTCTCTAGAATGTTCTCCGGCACAGATCTATAAAAAAGAAAAACAAGAGTATGAAAAACGTGTGAGAATTTACTTGGTGTTCAAACTTACTTCAAGTAGGGTGGAACAAATGGTGGCAGTGGTAATGTAACTTCTGCTGTCACATCTTTTGGAGCAAAAGACTTAAGTTCAACGAATCTTGCGTATTCTTCTTTTGACTTTGAGTTTATTGCAAGCAGCCATTTTGAAGTAGCCTCGAAAAATCGAAACATATGCATATCATTCTCCTGATTGAGAAGACAATTCTTCAAACAAAACAACTGTTGAGTTTGAGACGTTAACATCCGCATAATTGTTTCAGCAACTCCAGTGTTCCCCTGGTTAACTGAATCCATGTATGCCGATTGCATGTTTTGAGTTTCCCGACTAATACGTATGAACTTCTCAATGCACACTCGATAGCCTGTTGCAAAAAAAAAAAGTCAACTCTATTATCGGGTAGACAAAAATAATGAGAAAAACCTACTCAATTGAATTGCTTTATGGGTCATAAAAAAAAGTTCAGTAACAAAATTGTATTTCTCTGCCGTGTCGCGTTTTTCGTTTTCATCCACTGGCAGTAAGCACGTCTCCTCCCATGCTTTCTTCAGCCTTACATCTTTTGCGGCGCATTGATCCTCTGGTGTGGCACAGTATGTTGGATCGACAAGAAAAACCTTATACGATGGCTTGCACAATGGAACACACAACCTTAAAAGTAGAGCACATAAGCCCAACATAAAAGCGTCACTTGCAGTGTTAGACGCCGGTGCCATGTTATGCATTGTCCAGAGTTGGGAACGTTGACTATTAGCGTGAAGACAATTGGCAATCCATATGAGTGTCTTATTCTTCACCATTGGCCCCAGGACGAGCAACATCTTGAAAATTGTGAATACGTTATCTTGGTGTTTCGTTAGGCAGCTAATCAAATGATCCACGTTAGTTGAGGTCTCTGATAGATTTCCAAAGAAATCAAATGGGCCATTATCATTCTTTGGTAAAATCGACATAGTTAACAGTTGACCAAGTAGTGTCTCCGAGAAGGCCTTTCCGTTTGTGTCTGGATTTGGCGTTGAATAGTCTAGTAGCATTTCTCCAAGTTGCGGTACGGATTTGTCTTGGACAAAGTATGTTAGTAGAGGAATCACCCATCTGGGTAGTGTAATGAGGTTTGTCTTCGTTATGGTCTTTTGAACCTCATTGAACATTGGATAAAATATTGCTTTCAGACTACCCATTGACGCCAATTCGTCGTCAGTGCACATTGCCTTGGCCGTACCTGTGGAAGTTTAAGATTGTTTTTTTTTAATCAAATTGAAATCGAATCAATTGCAGCAACGGTTTCATTATAAACACTGTTACAATAAACTAAAACCTTCTTATTGGCTAGAAAAACAAAATTACAAGCTCCCAATTGGAATTAGGTACCACTCAATATCCAAATCATACCTGATAAAAATTGTTGTTTGTATTCTACATCAGCATAGTCATTCAATATAAGCAACCATTGCTCCGATAATGATTGTCCATCATACAACGTTGGTTGGTTCATCGATGTACTAACATTTCTTAAAATTAATTCACAAATTCGATCACACGCCATCAATAAATGTGCATCATCGCATCTTCTACGAAATTTTTCACATTCAATAAATGCTCTGCATAGATAAGTAATGACTTGTGTTTCTGTAACATTTCTTGTCATATCATTGACATTATTATCGGGTACTAAATAATTCTGTGGATTTGGTAAAAGTAACCTTTCGAATAGTGCCTGTTCGAGGATTTCCAAATCAATTAAATTCCCACTTGTTTGTGAAGCAATTTCATCCATGTAAACAAATTGTTTAGTTTTATTAATATTCTTGTTGATTGTGAAAAGGAAGACATTTTCAATTAAATCATTGAGTTTTATGCTATCAAGATTTTGATTTTCATTTGATGCACAATTTGTTGCTTGTTGTTCTGGCAATAGGGCTGAGAATGGATTAGGGTCACTAGCCATTTTTGATGTTATTTGATTTGCTTCTTGTTTATTTGTGCAAGTTCGTGCCCGTATTGGGATCTTTATAACGATTCTTACATAAATTTTGGAAATTTTATTATTTGCAACACATGCAGAATAGAGGCAATAGAACTATAAGTCGTCCGTGACTGTGAAAAAATTGACTAAATTGAGTTCTGTTTGTTTTAAATAATTCCGTAAACAAACAGGTGAAATAATGGGGAACGTTCGCAAATGTATACAGTTTTTCGTACGCTTAACGGAACGTAAAGAGCTTTATAAAATCTTAACGGTCAATCGCAACTGGTAGACATAAAAATCAATAGCGAATAAAAAGTTTCTTTATATAAAATGAATGGATGGCTAAGGTCTACGTTAGGATTCACTAAAATGTGTAAGGAGCGACACAAATTTTAGTACCTGTCAGGCTTACAAAGACCAAGGCGTAAAGTACCTCATATCATGAGTAGAAGATGCCATTCCATGCCGTCCATTATTCTTAGTAAAAATAATTTATGGCGTAGCCTGCCAGCCGAGCTTTTTTGTTGTCTTATTTCTTAATCTTATTTCTTGTCGCTCTTCCATATTCCCCGATGTTCTAACTTGCGCGATATATTTTAACAGACGTCCAATCTCGTCAGATTCATTCCAATCTCAACCTTTTTTCAGTAAAAGCTCGATAATTCGAATTTAATGGGACCAGAGAAAACTTTGAATTACGGAGGTTTTCGAATTATCAAGAGTTCAGTGTAATACCAACATTGTTGTGTTGTTTTAACTTTTTGTATCGCGTTTTGGTTACTTGATTTTTTTTTTGTGGTTTGCATACAAATTGCTATGAACGATATTTTAGTTCGCTTAGTACGGAGCTCCCTTGAGCGTCGCAATATCCGAACTCTGCCGTACCTTAAGAAAAGTATCAAAGTAAAACGTTGTCGAATTTGATAGACACAATTTAAAAACAAAACAAAACACAACCTGTCTTATAATTTCAATAAAGAGACATTTCATGTAGTACTAAAAATTTCATAGAACAGTTTCTCTTTAGCATCATTAAACACCCCCAATGAAAAGCTTTTCTGAATGGTGCAAAAGCTTTTCTACTCAGTGCTCTTCAAAACCAGAGCAAATAGTAATCTTCTGAGAACTTTACGACCGCTATATAAACGCTCTGCGTGCGTGTAGTAAGTCAAATGCAACCCTCGCGGTAAAAACAAGACAAAAAAAACAAAAAACAAAAACGAAACCAGTCCAATCGAAAACACCCGACTGCTGACACACAAAGTGTACTTGTGATAACGAGTTCACCGCATATCGTTAGTGTTCTATTCCACTCTATCATCTATGTTTTGTTTTTAAAATCTGTTTTTATTTTTTGTTTTTTGGTTCCATTTATGTGATTATTATATTTTTGTTATTCTTTTATTTTACTGCGTTGATCAGTCAGTTTGAATTTGTGTGACGTTGATAAGCGGCATATTGTGACAAAATTTCAAGTAAAAAAAAATCTCCCTTCTCCGCAGATAGATCCGCGAAATTTAAATAAACAAGTGAAATTTTCATCTATTATCGATTTGAAGCTGAAAGTACACCAGGATAAGAAAATCCCCATCACAATAGATAAAAATATGGGAATCGTCTTTTTTTTTGGCGTCGCCTGAGATATACCCCAACAACAAGTGGTAAATAGCGTTCGTTTGTTGGTCGGTCGACGTTCATAAAGAATTGATAACAATTAAACGCAACACGCAATCGTAAGAATATATCCTGACAAAGGCGAAGGCAAAGGATATGCGGTGTTTTTACGACATCGATAAAGACTAGAGGCAAAAAAAGAACAAGGAGCGACATAGATAAAAGAGAAGGGGGGAAGAGTGTGGAGCAAATACAAATTTCCCATCGATTTTCCCTCAAACAGTTTTTCTTTTTTTTTTTGTCTTTCTCTTTCTCAGTGTGTTTTTCGTTTTTACTTTTTATGCAGTGTGTTATCTACAAGTGTGTCGGTTATTGTTCCAAGAAGCTTGGCGCATTCAGTGCGGTCAGATTCGTACGAACGTAATTAAAAGGAGGGCGACCCATATGCCATCCAAGTGCACTATGTGAGCGGTGGTTGTGAGGTTTCAAATATCGACTAGTCTCGTTTTAATTCTATCAATGGTACCCAACGAATATGTGAAGTGCAAACGAATCCTTTTTTTTCCCATGAAATATGTAACAATTACTGTGCGCGGTTGAATAAACAACGAAATTAAATTTTCTTCTTCCTCCCCCAACATTGATAAATGAAAGAAAAAAAAATAGAGAATTGCCCAATCAAAAGGGTTGAATCTGAAAACGAATCTAGGTCGACGTACTAGTGACAACTACTTATCTAACAACACAGTTCGTGAAACACGGCGACGGAAATCTGCTGCCACAAGGATCAACAACAAGAGACAACAACAAAATTGTAAAGGTATGTACCCTTTTTTAGCCGCATATTATATACAGATGGCCGATTAGGTTGTTTGAACTGACATGGTTGCACGGTACTGGAGTTAAAATTGGGGGATATATTGGAGTAATATTTTGTCAAGATAAAAGTGGCTGGAAAGAGTGTGCAACCACTGAAATCCCACTGTCGAGTAAAGTGGGGGTATTAACGATGGAATAGGAAAATAATATTCATGAATCTTATAAACAGTACCGTGCAAAAGATTTCCTCCTAAAATCTTTGACTTTTGTTAACGCGTTATATCGATTGAAAATTTTTGTTTTTTGTCTACTTAAATTTCTGAGCATATTAAAAAGATTTTGTCATAGGGTTTCTCTCGGATTTAATAAGGTTTTCGATTGAATGGAACTTGTAAATATTATTCTTATTATTGTTGTTTATGAACATGGAATAAAATGCATGCTAACAATATTTTTATGAGCACAAGCTTCAAGCCCCTCGGCTCGACTTAAAGTAGAGGACTAGTTAATTTAGTACATAAATATAAATGAATGTAGGTTCGGTTGGGCACAGGAAATTTTAAATGAGATAATAGTCAGTGCATGAATTTTTTCTGGTTAAAAAAAATAAACATAATGTAAAAAAATATTATACTTATGGTATATAAAACTCTAATTGCTAGAAAATACAACTGAATCGATGATTATTATAAAAACATAAGTAACACATTTTTCGAAACTTCATTTATTACCTTTTTGTACTTTATATGAGTACTGCTTTTGTTGAAAGCAGAAAAGACGTAATTTGAGCACTTCCACATTCAAATTTGAATGCAAAATCAGCATCTCTCCTGTAAAAAAAAAATAAAAATATCACTGATGTTGCTTTAACAAGCAATCTACTAATTTAATTTGCAACGCCATTGAAGACTAAAATATGCCTTCGTTGAGTGCAATTTTTGCGCCGCATATATTTTTAATTCCATTGTCTACAATTCTTCCTTCTTCCCTTTCAAAGCTATTTACCATCAAGACCATCAGGTGTTCCTCTATACCGACAAAAAATTGCACAAAATGGACTCCATTGATATGAAAGAAAATCTTTAAGAGACCATAATGATGAATTTGTATTTTTTGTATCTTTTCTATCATTCCCATCCACCTAATTAGTTGTTAAAAGCTCGCTTTCAATGATTCTACTTCATGTGCCGGAACAAAGAAAGAAACTACGAAATTTTTGGTTTCATGGTCTTCCAGAAAATCTGGTTTGGCAAGCGTGCCAATGGCAATCACCACTCTACTTTTAAAAATGAGCTTAAGCACAATTTTTCATCATTCAAATCATTGTTTGAGCGTGCGACTAATGAAAAAGGAATATGTCAATTAAATCTTACAAGGACAGGAATTGAAAACAGTAGACAGCTAAGGCAGAAAAGTCAAGTCAACATCAATATAGCACCCTGCGAGATTATGTCTATGAACTCTTAAAACCTTTGACATTAATTGTTTATGATCTGCAAAATTTTACCGAAGTGTATTTTGATAAGAAGACAAATATCAAATGTGACTTGACACTCAAGTAACGTGTTCTTTTAAAGTGGCTTAGATTTGGTGGTAATCTTTTTGTCTGTCAGCGTAGTTTTAATTAAACATTTAGGTTATTAGCATGCAGACATAGTAAACCATAAACCAGTTTTAGAAGATTGAAGAATTGGAACGTTGAAGCAGGTTTTACTGGTGCGGCAATTTAAAACACGAGCGACGATATTATTGCATTGATTGTCATTCAGTGATATAATAATGTAATAAATTGTTCGCTATTTAAAGTTGCAATTTGCAAAAATATTTAATGTTCCCATTCTACTTTATAATCGACATGAATCAAGACATTTTCCATTGTTACATAAGCTGTGCAGATAAACGCTTTGCAGGGATTTTAATTGTTCTGTATGTCGAAACATTTTCATACCATGGAAGTTAACACAACTTCCACACTTACCATTGAGAAATTCCAACTTTGTCTAAGTATGACGCACATTTTTTTGGGGTAAAAGCAAAAACCTTTTCTCCCCTGCAAATGGCTATAAAACCTACGAGTGGTTCATTCATGATTTTAGTTCGTGCAGCTTTTATTGCGAATTGTAGATATATAGATACCGATCTCTATGATGTAACACGAATTGGACGAGAATCGTTATTTCCGGATGTCTGCAAAACCTCTGTCATGGGGTGGGTGACCTCGTTTGTTGTTGTCTTCAAATGAATTTAAGTTTTGGTATTTCCTTCTCACAATTAGAATGTACACTTCCTTGTATTCCGTCAGACAAAGTTCTCTCCAACTGCTTATCACATAACTCAACTCTTTTCACAGAGAAACTCTTCCGAAAGCTTAGTGTCATTCATTCGAGTGCAACAACGGGTTTAAATAGAGTGAATTGCACATTATGATTTTGTTTTAGAAGTGATGGGCTTATGTGAATGAACGACGTTTAATGTTAACAATGCCACTGTGCCACAGTGCCACAGTGAACTGGACATGCATTATGCTATCCCGACTTTTCCACGATAAGAGTCTCTATTTTCATTTATGTATGTGAGTTGTTATCGATTTTTCGCCCGCCAACCTGTACCCATAGATATAGTTACCACATGATTGAATGTTGGTTGTCTTGAGGGAGAGGAAGGTAGACCAAAAAGTTATATACTCGAAAATTGCGTTCAAGTGTTTTGTTGTCTGCAAATGGTATTCAGATTGGACAAGTCACTACAGTTGATGAAAATCGTTTTTTGGTACGAAAACTTTGCATGCAACATTTGCTAACGTTATCACATTCATTTGATTATTTTCGCATTGTTGGAGATACAGTGACCAGCAAAAGTCTTCATACCCTGACTTGTTTAATACTTACGCTAAAAGTGTTTATTAATAAAAGGTTTTCACAAACGAAAATTGCACCAAAAAGTATTCTTTTACTTGTACTCTATGAAATTTAACAAAAATATTTGTATTATTTCTGCAAAATGGAACCATAACCTAAAATTTTCTCCATATTTGTTTAAGTCTCAACTGGGTTCAGTAGGTACAAGGTGAAAATATACCGCGCACAACACAGTGGAGGCGCGAAGAAGCTGGGCTCTGGCCCTGTATAGGCTGTTACGCCGACTATTTATTTTATTTTTATCAACTGGGTGCATTTTTATGACTGCATCATATATTAATTTTTATATTTTTTTAAAGTGAAGTATTTTTTACGAAAATACAAAAAATCAAACCTTTTTTTTTTGGGTCAACTATTTTTATGGAAACTTTTTATTCCAGACTTCTGCGCCTCACAGTAGTTATGTAAAGCTAAATAAATAAAAATCTTCGGAAAAAATCCTCGAGTTTTAAGTACCCACTTGTAGGGATTTCCAAAAGACGATTACTTGTTTCTTTCGCTGAGCTATGTATTTTTTATTCTTTATTAGATACAATGTACTAACTTAAAAAATATAAATACATATCGCACCATAACCGCTAAATTATCGTAAGCGACATTTTAAGCACAAATGAGTTAATGATGCAGTTCGACAGTTTATTCGAATGCACGTCGATTGGTTTTTCTTTTTTATAAAGCGTTCCAGCTAGAAATAAGACAGAAAACAAAATTTATCGTAAGCTACATTTACATTTTATTAGTTTGGGCAAAAAACAAAAAAAAAAAAAGCCTCCTGTGAAATTTTCAATCTGTCGCCTACAATAAATTCGAATAATTTGGCGGTTAGGGTGCGATATGTATTTGGGTACATTTTCGTTGATGCAATTGTACTGAAAATTTAGCGACACCATTGTCGATGATATGTACAAACTGCAATCCGATTGCCTGTGAAATTGAAATAACAACACTGACAAACGACATTGACATAACTTATTGAGAGATCATTTGATCTACCTCAAAGAACCGCCAAACTAGCTATACATAAGGTCAAATTACTTAGAAAAAAAAAACGATTGATAATCCACATCTATATTTTATAACTACGCCGTAATCCACACATCACAACGACACACATCTCAATATCAATAGATTGTGTACTCTACGTCGGCTTATGGTTTTCAATTAAATGCCATTTAAACTCAATTTAGTTGTATTTATTACAATTCCCATGAACTCTGTCTGTTTTTGTCCGTTGAAATACGTAAGAATTGTAATTAGACTCATTTAAATCAATTCTTAAGAACGTTGTTCCACTCCATGCCGCTTTAATTCTCACATTGGATTTAGTGACGGAAATTGGCGTTTATTTAAGTTTATTGTTCCGTTGACACAAGCAGAAGAGTTCGAGCTCTGTACGAGAGCGGAAATTAACTTTTTTGTTCAATTAAATTTTAATAGCAGTCTATTGTCAGAGTGCAGATTTGAGTTTTGTTCTTCTGTTACACAGGAAATCATTTCTCTTGTTAATTTAGACAGCTAGAATAGTAGATTGCTTAGTAATTTATCTGGTAATGTAGGCTCACAGATTTTCTGTCTTTTATCCGAACAAATACGCAAGTATTATCCTAACTGCAAAATGCAATATTACACAAAGGTTTTTTTAGAAATTCTATATTGTCGCAATGTTATTCTAGGCAATGCTTAAAATATTTCCTTGCCTCTTTCTATCATAGACACTTTCGGCTATACACAAGCATAATATCGAAGTAAAAACAACATAATTAGCTATATTGCGCATATCAATCTTATCCGTAGGCACACATTCTATTTCCCCTATAATGTGTAACGTAGACGTCCATTAACGAAAGTAATTACTTCGATCCATAAGTGCAGCCCACTAATGATTTGTCACTTGTCAACTAAGAAGGGCGCCATCCTGGCCACCCTGTTAGGTCACTGTGAATATTTCGAAATTAGAATATTCATATCTCCTGCATTTCCCGCTTGTCTCATGAGGACTTTAAACACAGGTAGGGCCATACCAAGCTAAGAGAATCGGTTCTCGTCCGACTTTAAACGTAAGCTGTGGCAAAATTGTAATTCCCACCATCTGCGGAAGTGGCTTCACGTCGGCATTACCTACATACAGCGTAAATGCGAAGGCTGAAAAGAAAGGATAACCTGCTGTCATTGCAATCGATATCTCGCTATTTTTCATTCGTTCTTTGAATAAACAAAGAAAAAGAATTTGATTAAAGACGCATTTTGGTTGTATGTAAATCAAAAACATTCCCACAGCAGTGAGTTGCATATTTTTAAAACATTCATACCGACGTTAGGTCGCATTTAGAAGCACTTTTAGAGTTACCAACCTTGACCGTAAACAATTTAATGTGGGCAATGAAATAGATCCTAATGACCGTGTATGCTATTGGAAAAACGGAAAACAGATATGACCATGAGTCTAATTAGGCAGTCTTTGCCAGACAAACTTTCACACTACACCTCTGATAGCGACTGTATCAGAAATTAACATTGGTATTTTATTGGTGGGGATCAATTGCTTATAAATTAATCAAAACAATATGACTTTGACTCGCTGACTCCTGCGAGGAAAATAAACAAATGTATATCCACATGAAATCGAAAAAAAATATAGCAAGTACGTTGTTAGGAGATATTGTTAGAGTTTGAACTAGCGTTGTAGCTCAGCCTAAATTAGACGAGACAGCACCCGGTATTTAATTAGCTATTTAATGTACTTCTGGTCGACACGTGCAGTTCTCCTAGTCGTCTGATCTATCTTTTTCGTATTTAATTAATAAGATTGAAAAACTGGTATATAGCTGTAGCCAACAAAATGAAAACGTGTATCAGTGCTCAAAAGAAACAACAGTTGTTCCTATTTTAGTCGGAATTTTGAAATTTTGTTGACCCCAATTGATTAATAAATATGTTTACAATATATTCCTGCAATCTTTCGTTGTAATTTTGTCAGTTGTAGGTTAGATTAGGTTAGGTTAGTGGGTAGGCGGGGTGTCAGTGTCAGTGTCAGTTGTAACAATTTGCTAGAAGCACTCTTTATGAGGTGAACAAAAAAAAAATTGCACTAGCTATTAAAGGGAAAGGTACAAGTACGATAACTTTGGTTTAATCTCTTTACAAAAACAAGCATTTTTTACCATGGTAGCCAGCTACCATAATTAATTTTATAATATTTCTTCCTTTCCCCGTTCAGGAGGTAAGAGCAGTTTAAAAAAAAATAATTTAAAACGATAAAAATTATTAAAAAACAGTGGCAGCATTTATAACGATTTACTCATCGTCATCATTAGTGAGTAACGTAAGTAATCAATTTTTCTCAAAAACACTTTTTTCGACATAAGCTACTCTGTCTTATTGCCACAGAATTATTCATGTTAATAGTTTTTGAAAAATTCGTATTCTTTTGATATATTAGATTGTCAAATATCTCCCTTCCGCCTTTTTGTCTTTTGAATTTACAAAGCGCTACAGAGCTCGTATCCAAACTAATCATGCATGGCGTCATTTTGTAGGTTATGTCAAGACCTTTCAAATGATGTATTGCCAGATTGATATTTGACAACCTAATAGATAGGCGTTTCTATTTTTTCGCCATAGCTGTACCAATCAACGTTGAGTACCAAGTATGGCTAAGTGAAATATGAAAATTTGAAGTTTGCCGTTAAAGTAAAATTTTAATACTGAATACTTTCCATCAAAACCAAAACAACGCTAAAATTCTTGTATAATCCAAACCAGTATTTCGATTACATATTTGCCATTGTGGATTTACGATTCTTTTCTTTTGTGTTGAAACGGAAATACGATAAAGAACAACCCACCCACTTTCGTTTTGCATTTAACTCTTCCTTTAGACTCGATAAATAAAAGTGGTTTAAATGATTATTTGTCACTCGCTGAATCTAGCAATACGTAATTCCTTTGATATAGACTTGGCAGCAGCTAATTTAATAAAAATCTTCTTCTAGCTCACAAGTGTGCGTTTGACATATAGAAAACAGAAAACAACGAAACACGAGTCATTCGAAAACAAAACAAAACAAAAATACTAAACAATGGCTTATTTATCTTGTTGTTTACTATATTAATAAAACTCATAAAATAACTTTTGGTTTGCATTTTATTTTTAGTAGAGTTTATTCGACCCTTAAAGAGAAGCTGCAGCGTATTTTGTAAAAGATTGCGTTGTACCCTACTACTGCGTCTCCATTAAAATTGCCTGAAAAGTTAAAAACTTCTGGTTTTCAAAATAAAATCTTTTTAAATGTTTGTTCGTACTTTGGTTGCAGACCATTTAAAAATTATAATAATATCTTTATTTTGATCTCTATTTGATCATGTGTTCATGCGACTCGCATAGTATGATTTTTGTTAATATTTACAAAGCTGTCATTTCTAAAAACATGACGGAACATTGCGTATGAGAGGAGTGTGTCGAAGAAGTGTACGTCGTGTGCAACATTGATTCAGTAGCAATTCATATCTTATTTTGATGCGCATCAAATTGGAAAACGCAAGCAGTTGTGTTAAGAGAAGCGTATTTTATCTTTCAGCTGAGTTTATACAAGATGCTAATGATTGGTAAACCTTCTGTCAACTCAATGATAGAAAATAACCAGAAGATTATGCGGGCATTCATTAAGTCACTGCCCAATGATGGATATATTATTTCTCGAATATTATTTTCTTACATATATTGGGCGGCGTAACAGCCCGTTGAGGTCCAGAGCCTAGCTTTTTTCCCAAGCCTCCACTGTGTTGTGCGCGTAATAATTTGACACATGTGGAGGAGACGTACTGTTTAGTGCCGGTTCCGAATGGCGAATTGCGAAAGCTTTCCATTACAGATTTTCCATGATTTTCTTAGTCTGCAATAATTCTATTAATTATTCTATTTTCGCAGTTGAATTGCCATAAGCCACCCGATGTCAATAATAGCTTGAAATTGTGAATAATATTTAGACTTTGGCTTCATTGGTTTATGATTTTAATTGATAATAAAATATTTTCGCATTAATATGCTTATTGTCCCCTTTTTATCTTTAGTTTTTCGTGCAAATATCCTTAAACTCCCCGGCAGTTGTTCAGAGTACTAACCCAACACTTTAAGCCGTGAAAAAACAATCGCAAGATGCCGGCTATATGGTATTCATTTTACCTTAGGCACAATTTTTATATCTTGTTTGTTAAACGAATGAAAGGCAAACATTATAAATTGTTTGTTCCATTGTTAATGAACCGAAAAAAACACCACGACAGAATTAACTTTTACCACATGTTATCCCATTTCAAAACAAGAGAAAAAAAAAACATAATGCCTGCATATGAGTGCTCAACAACCTGTTGATTTGTAATTTATTCGACGATTATGAAATTACCAAATTTTCAATTACGACCAACAAGCCATTATACAAAACGCAACATTGTCACGACCCGGACAAAGTGTGACACCACCATCATCAAAACTATCGTCGTCGTCGTCGCGTCGTTTCTATGAACAAGTTCGCAAAATAAATCGACTTCAATCAAAATAGTACCACTCCAGCAGGTGCTAAGTGGAAAATAAATGCGCGAATTTAGTGGTAACATAATATTTGAACCAGTCATTAGCACGCAACGTTCAGTTCAGGTCAGCAGAACTTACACATGAATGACGGGTGTGGTGTGTCGTTTTCAATTTCTAAAAAAGAAGCAACTCGGAGGAATGTGTTTAATTAAGGATTTTTTTTTTTATTTTGTCTTTGCTTAACGTCTCTAATTACGAGTTCATATGTAGATAACTTTTCTAATTGAAAGCCATATATTTTTTTTGTTTCTATAGTCGCAGGGTATGCGTGTGTTGTAGACATTTGGTGTATGAGTTTTTAATGGTCTTCAAAGTCTTTTAGTAGGACAGAGGCTCTCATACTGTTTATTGTTTCGACAGCAATCAAAAAAGGAAAATAATTTCTACACTAAATCTTTGGAGGGACTTATGTGATTTTAAGTTTTATTTGTATTTTTGCAGTGAAAAACGTGCCAGGTTTTTCCGACTTAAAAACATATCAACTAACATTTATTATATTCACCTTCACATTTATTATATTCAGTGTTAGATAAAATTGTAAGCGCTATTAAAAGACCAAATTCATTTATTCTAACCTAAATATGAACAATCCGAAATGAACGTGTAATATTGGTTTGACTGTCTGAAAAAGTAATCATTTCAAAAAGTATATCGACTCTGAACAAACACACTGTCATTTGATCTTCGTCCCTTACCACCGCTGTAATTTGTGTTACCTGATATAGTAAGGTATGTGTATCCATATTGCTGTAACACATGGTGAGCTCATTAATTTTCAATATTAACGACATAATTAAATTGAATGCAAACAAAAGAAAAAAATAATAATAATCTTTCAAAACCTGACGGTGGACATCGTCTATCTGTCACAGATCTGAAACGTGAACCTCCTCAATTTCGATTTCTGACACGTGCATCATTGAAACTGAATTATTTTGTCGTACATGTACTTTAAAATAATTTCGCAGTATTTCATGTTCGTATATACAAAAATATTTCGACTGGAATTTGCGATATTTTTTTAAATAACTTGAGTAAGTAAGACGACGCTAAAGATGCGGGCTTAAAAGTTATCAATCATTCTGTTTACAGCTGTGGTGTGTTCATTGTCAGAGTTATACTAGATAAGATAAGTAACTGTCTCAGAGTAAGTAGACTTTGAGGCAGCTCATCCAACTTCGTCATCATTTTGTTGGATAGTGGAGCAAATAAAGAAGATTTCATTTATTTTGAAAAAGCTGCAATTAATATTATTTCTTATCATTATCCTAAAGTATATCACAGGTTTGTTTTCTCAGTGCGTATGCGCAATTTGAAAAGATGTGTACGTTGCTCATTCACTTAATCTTAGGATCAGACTTATGATTTGATAAGCCTTAAATCTGTGCACAGATATAAGTAATTGAAATAGAAAAATGAGAATCTGTTAAATTACCTATGTTTTTTTTAGTTTACATCATCATGGCATTAAATATATTTTTTTTTAATTTTTAAGGGGATAATGGGAGAAGCAAAAATCCATATCCAACATAATGCTTATTTTCTCAGAGCTCTTAAAAACTACGAAGAAAATTGTTTGAATACACAAATTTTAGTGCAGTTTGAAAGCTCTAAGCTTACTGAAAAACAAAATTCATAAAAATTGATCCACATAAACACCAAAACTTAATTCAAAACTCAGCAATTGTTTGTGTTCTAGATTTTTGCTGTATGTTGTCGCATTTTTGGATAGTTGAAGCACTACTTGAACAAAACTAATTGGTCTACACAATAAATGTTATAAGACAACTCAATCATTCAAGGACCAAACAACCAGAAAAAATCGGTTGACGACAGACTGATTTCGATTTGGTTATAAAATTATTCAATCTGCTTAGCACTTACCTAAACTGGAACTAATAAACTTCTATTTCTAGTACAAATCCGATCTGCTGTTCAATTTATTTACTTATTTTATATTTATTCTTAAAGCCACGTTGTTGTCTAGAGTGGCACACAAATTGACTGCATTTAATAAAAATATACAAAATCCAAATTAAGAATTCCTATTTTTAAAATACGCCATACGTCTTCTTATAGAAATATTTAAATTCATGACACGTCAACCGATTCAAAAAAAACTCCCTTTACGTCACATCCAGGTATGATCTAAGTGTTCATCCTTAATCTACGTCGGAGCTTATTTGAAGGATACTTTTCAGCACATTAGCCCTTTTTTTCCATTTGCAAGAAGCCACAGATTTAAACAAGATGTGTGTACAAATTCCCTCAGCATGTCTAATGGACCTCAAAGAGCATAACAGATAAAAAGCTAAATATAAAAAGAAAAAAAAAATTCCCACGGTAAGTGCGATTGATGATATGAAATCAAAATATAAACCACTACACCAGTGGCAGTCATTTACTGAATGTGTACCACTAGTGCTTAGTCCATCCAGTCTAAAAATACCATATAAGACGGAATTCTTGACCCACAGAGAATATTATGCGCAAATCGGAGTGATATCTGTGTATTTCCGTTTTGAATTTTTTTTCATTTGTGGACTGATAAATGTGCGGGTTTTTCATCATTTTCGGGACCTTGAAGAGCGATGAGGCACCTATGGCAATTTGGGTTATCTAAATAATCAGTTTGTAAAAAATTGATTACATACTCAAAAAATGTTTGTATGATTGAAATGGTTAAAAATTTAACCTTCAGAAAGGATGCTGTAGTCACCGGTTTGTCGTTTAGAGAAAGTAAAGGTTTGCAATAGAGTAATAAAATAAAATGAATTGTATGACAATTATCTTTGCTCAAATAAGTATTGGAAAAGTTTACAGAATTACAGAAACCATTGTAGGATTATTCACTTTTAAACAGATAACCCCCTGGAGAAAGGCTTTCGCAATTCGCCATTCGGAATTGGCATTAAAGTGTAGGCCCCCTTCATATGTGTCAAATTACAGCACGCATAACACAGTGGTGGCGCGAAAAAAAGGTAGGCTCTGGTGGCAATTACACAGATAATTTATTTATTTATTTATTTTGGACTGACCTTTCTACAACCTTGTTTGTTATCACTTAAAGCACCAGTCAAAAAAAGAAGACAAAACACAAATAATTCCAAAGTAAAACAATTATTACAGCGGGAAAATTTCAAAGTTCTCTCCTTCAAGTCATTTTCATAGAAATCTGATCGACGTAAAGTTTATGGTAAAAGACAAAAGATTATTGACTCTTTGTGTCTGAGGGAAAATTTAATTATTTCTGAGTCAACAGTTAACGAAGTAAGAAACACCCACCGCTCTAGTCGAATGTTAATAGAAATATGTTGTTCGCAAATTCAAATCAAATAGACTTCGCAACTTAGCCCTAAAAATGTACATAACATCAGACAGCGAATAAATCGGTTTAACATTAAACTCAACTTGAAGGAGGAACCTTATTGTAACTTCTGCACAATGTTTAATTAAATGATAATCAATCTTGGATAATCTTCCTATCAATAAGGCCCATCAATCATCGAAACGTACATATGTTGTGTTGCTCAAGCAATTTTTTCGTGTCCCGGTGGATGGAGGAATCTTCCAGTCTCATTTTTCACAAATGTGCGCGTTTGAAATTGAAATATATGTACATATGTGAAGGATTCATAAATGACATTGATAAGAACTCAAAATATACACACACGCAAAACGAAAAAGATTACTTCGGAAACAAAATTTAATAGGCTATTATGTTCCTAAGTCGTATGTCTCTGTGGTATGATTTCTATTGGATAATCGGATAAATGTTTGGATGTACTTTACCAGAGGCTTGTGTTGTCAGTTCTTTTTCGTTCTTAATATTTTATTTAAAGAGTGTATTCAATCGAAAATTTTACCAGTTGATTTTTGGCCAACTAGGAAATGGAATTTAATCGTTCACGATCAATGGAAGTACTTGTCTACTGCCATAAAAGAAATTTTTTTTTTTTTTTTTATTTTTTTTTTTTTTTTTTTTTTTTTATTTATTTATTTTTAAAAAACTTATGATAAGGTACAGTAATATGTTATTTGCGAAGCCTTGAGGCTTGTCTGCAAAAAAGGTTTTATACATTCATTTTAATTTAATATTTAATTGATTTTAGTTTGACGATTGATTTTTATATTAAAAGAATTGCTAAAAATTAGTTCATACACGAATATAAAGAGGATGTAACAGCGATAAATGAACAGAATGAAATAAATAAATACATGAATAAAATGAACAGATAAAAAATTAACAAAGAATTAAAAAAGACAAGGGTAGCTAACAGTATGAACAGAAAGTAACTTAAAATGTAGCAGAGAAGTCATATAAGAACAGGAAAGGAAAAATGACATGAATTAGTTAAAAAATTGCTGTTCATTTTTTCATTCTCAGCCGCAAATGTTCCACTAAAGGCAGGAAAAATCACGGCCTTTTATTAATTAATATGTCATTGCTCTTAGGACCTAGCAGACTGAAAGTGGTGGACGGTCATATTTTTTTAAGAAAAATGACTAATAACAAAAAGAAAATCCATTCATGTTTTATTGTTTTCATCGATTTCAAACGCAAAAATCCTTGTTTGTTGATTGACATAGCCATTCTCGATTTCCATTCCATAATTTCCGGCTGAACTTCTTAAAATAATAAACTTTTTTTTTGTATCAGTTATTTTGTTTTCTTGATTTTTCAGCACCGTATGCAACAAATATTTCCGATTTTTTCTTTTTTTTTGGTTTTATCACTAGGCAGTTTCCGTTTGCAATAATTTATGAAAGCAGTAATTGAATTTTTCTTGATAAAACAAGATCCACAAATTTTATTTGGAGATAATTAAAGAAAGTTTTCATTTTCTTACCGAATCGTGCTTCGTAATGATACGCGCGTGAAGTGAATTTCTGAATTATGTTCATTAATCGAAATGAAAAAAAAAGCAAACACAAGAAAGGAACAGTTGATATAAGACCAATAAATAAAACATGTTTTCCAGGCAATTTATTGTGGTGTAAGTAAAATGGATTTCAATTTTATTTTTGATATGCTTGCGTGTTTGTCCAACTTTGAAAAGTGTATGAGCCAATATGAAAATAGAAGTGGTATTGAAAATCTTGTCAGTCTGCAGTTTCTTGAACCCTCTGCTCTTACCTACAATTAAAACTCATTAATGAATAATGTTTAAGAGAATTAATTGACTTTCAAACTCATCAAACTGCTTTCATCCCGACCTTCTTCTTACCTTAGTGATAAAAAAGAAGATATAACCTCATTTATTTTGGTGAACTTCTTAGCCGACTTCTAAAAAACGTCAGACCGTTCCTTTCTTTCCCACAATCCTTAAACCAACAGACTTTTAGAAAAGCAAAACGATTATATGCTATTACACGAGTACCTTCTCCATAGCCACTTCTGAAAAATAAAAAAATAAATTTATTATTTATACGAGAGTATGACAGCTGTCCTCCGTCAGGATAACAAGCTCACAATATCCAAACATGACCGAAAAAAAAAACAAAAATTGCCATATACTTCGTTTGCAGTCTTCTTTCACGAGTATGTCGTGCATATAAATACCTCCCCGCGCATGAAATACCGCGACACAAACAATACCAGAGACGTTCACCCACTAATTTATTCCCAAGGAATTACAATATTAAATAGACATTTGTGGACATTTCTAGCCACGCGATCGCTGCGAAAATGCTTTGTGTTTCATTTTAAAAAGATCCGCCTGCCCCTTGAGACATTAATATGTACATATGAACATTTGCTGTAGTCGAAAGGATGTTCTTTCGCGAAACTGCCTCCACTATGTGTGACGGACTTGAATAAGTTTCAACGGGCCGTGGGTAGAAGGCAGCATGGACACAATTACTTACACGTGTGGATGGCTAGTTGTCCTTATGGCAATGTCATCACAGTTTGTTCTTTTGTTGCCGGCTATTGCCGCTTGCATTTAACGACTGAACAGAGGGTACTTTTCTTGTTTCGGTTAATTGAAATAGCCTTTCTAGAGGTAATTGCTTGAGGTACGAGTATTATTAGATCTTCCTTAGCTTCGTTAGACGGCTGTGCGGTTTGTAATTAAATATAAAAGGTTTCACATTTAGAACAGGCGAGTAACACGAAAAATTCGAATTTGTATTTGTATTTTCACTCATAAATTCTATAAATTCTACTTTTCATTGGCTCATCGCTTGTGCAGATCCTCAGAAGTTCCATCGAAACTATTCAGCTGTAAAGGACATCTTAAGACTGAAAAGAAAATCAACACCCATTCGTTGTTAATTAATCGTGTAGCAGATGCCATACAAGAATCATTGCGAAGTTTCGTCTACTTCACTCAATCGATAAACTTGGTATAAGCCCCTGCAACATATTGATATCCCATTTATTTCAGAGACAGGGAAAATGCTTTTAATATTCACGTCACAGCCTTTCAGTCCTCACCTTGGAACATCTACACATATATTATCCAGTGGCTTGAAAGACTTCTTAAGAGTTCCAGCAGAAGCGAACCAGCGTATTCGATGGATAGGGTTCTTTTACACTCGGTCCCAATTTACAATTATAATTACTTGCAACTCAATGCTTCAGAAAACTACGTAAGGAATTTATAGCGAGCAATATTTCGCTATTGCCTCAAGTTAATTAGTACTTTGAGCACCATGTTCGTGTGTACGTGTCTTCACAAGATTATATGGTGGGCAGTAGGGATGTTTTGTCCTTTTTTGATTTTCCTATTCTCCACGAATGGGATAGTCTGTGCCCATCGTTGTCACTTTATTGTCATTATATTCTGTAAGCCCGAAGTCAAATTAAGGAGTTGGATGTCACGTAAAATAAAACTAATTTCAGTCTTTTTAGTGAGATTTCGAGAGTTGACGCTTTAATTACAACGACAACTATCTTGTTGTATATTCATTATGTGTGGCAACCTTGTGAAAGTAAATTAGACTAAGTAGAAGTTTGGTCAACAACAGTTTTTTGGGGTCTGTTAATCTACATACTTTAGGATTCACGTGAGTCTCTATCAGCATTAAGGAGCAAATAAAAAGAGCTACGGATTTTATTTGTGCTGCCATTATTTTTTATTTTGTTTATTAGTCCAGTCATTGTAATTTAATTTTTTTTATTGTATAATAAAATAATTTATATCACTTTGCATGACATCGTAATTGTTTCAGTATTCACCTCTTTAGCTTCTGTTATGCTCACAGTTAAATAATCGAACTGTATGATTTTTTTTTACAAAAAAGAATTATACTCAACATACATATTTTCCGTTTCAATGATATCTAATTAGATTAACCTACAGAGGTAATTATTTCAAACTTCGTTAAGCGAACAAAACTGAAAATCAATTATATTCTACACATACAACATGCACGTAACACTTTATTTTCGCAGGTGAGAAATTCTAATCTAATTACGTTACCATGCGTGTTTCAGTGCGTTAGGAGTATATTATGATGGGTATAAAAAAAGGGAAATTATACATAAATAAACGCAAAGAGAAGTAATATGGAAGAGATAACAAATTATAGGCAGTATTAAATATAAGTAGAACGCGTTAATGGGAAAAATAAAGTGTTGGCATTAAAATTTAAAATTTATTCAGTGAGAACTTTTGACTTAGCCGGTAGTTAAAAGTTCAATGATTTTACAAGAGTAAAAGTGAGTCAAAAAATAATTCTTATTATTTTATTAGCCTAAGAAGCATGAGTGCGAGTTTGTTTTTCGTTCAGCATATGCATTGTCCTTATTTCTTGATTTCTTAAAAAAAAGAACAGTTCTTTAACATCTCAAAAAAATCTGAAAATAATAATACAATACGCTTTCAGCTTACGAAACTCTCGATTTTCGCAACGCTTAAGTCGCAGCACAGCTTGACTTTATAAGTGCAACTTTTTAAAAGCGTTACATCTATTAGTTCAACTTCTTGAGTTTATCTATTAGAAATTTTTAAATATTTTAATGCCTACTAAGAATAATTGATGATGAGAATGAGCTGCCATTAGCTACATTGTCTACAAATATCTTGAGAGAAAGAGAATCGATTTCATCCGTTTTCAAACAGCTTGATGAAATTGTTCCCAATATTATCATTTTGAATAAAGAATTCAATGATTAGTTTCATGGAAACTTTGAGTTCTCTGCAAATTGTGAGGATGCGACAGAAATAGAGAGCACAAATAAAAATGAAGACGAAATTAACCCGGCATCCCCTTCATCAAGAGTTAAAATATGGGTTGCAGCTGGATCCTTCAATGTATGTTTACAATGGGAACATTTTCCAATGCAGTAAAAGACATTTTAACTCCAGAAAAAATAAAAGAAATGGCAGTTTTTAAAAATATTGAATCTAGAAATAAACTCAATCTGAAATATCTAACTTTTAAAAAAAAAAAAAACACCCATAATATTTTTATTTTATGTTTGTTTTGTATATATTTTTAACCTTTCGTTTTCTTATTCAACAAAAATGCGTTCAGCAATAAAGATTTGCTTTGGTTAAAATAATGCTTTTTTTAAAACATTATTGCTATCTCTACAGAAACAGCTCTTTACACTACAAAATATGTTCCAGTAAGTAAAATAACCTCTGTTATTGCAACAACCTTACTCTCTATTAGTTACGTAAATCGAGTCTGTACAGTGAGCATCCATAATTCGAATTTCATCGGACCAATGAAAAAACTTCGAAACTTCGAATTATAGAGGTTTCCGAAGAGCTGGCAATCTCACAAGCATTAGTTTGCATGAATCCGTATGGATTTGAACTAACGATTATTGAAGAAAATCAAATGAACTTGTCTTCTAATTATTGAAGTAAAAAAGCCATCTCTTTCGAATTAGAGAGTCTTTTATGCTGTTTTGTACAATATTAGTCAATTTAAATTGGCGATAACAACAAATTGCGTAAGTTTTCTTAGATTTGTAGAGGTTTTTTCATGCGACTGCGAAACTTTAAATTACTGTGATGCTTCTATTTACAAAGGTTTTCGAATTATGAAGTTAACTTTATTTGCATTTTACCATTTTATTGAAAAATAGGGAATTCTATTTTCAGTTTTTTTTTTTAGATTATTGGTAGTACATCTTAACCAATTAGATCAATATAGCTTATAATAAATAAAATATAAGAAAAATAGTTTTTTATTTAATATTTAAACATATTTTTTGTACGGTATGACGAAAACGGAACCAATCTGAATAATTCCGCTACATTAGTCGAATTTTTTGTTCTTCTCATTACTTAATTATTAGAAATCAATGCCTTATTTGTTCTGTATTATTCAATGGTATCTCAGAATCTAAAGGTCAGAAGGATAGAATTTTTATCCTGTTCATATTCTTTCTGAGTAACGACTGCCTGGCTTTTTTTTTAGTACGTAATCAATAATGAAATCATATTTTTTCCGTAATCCGGTATACAGCCAAGACAATGCCCAAAAACAGATTTACGTTTAAATTCTGTCTGCCCCTTTTCCTCTAGTGCTAATTTCATAATTTTTCAAGTTTATTTGTTGCAACTGACCACAATTACATTCAATAGAAAAGACTTGCTTTAAACATGCGCCACTGCCTGCAATCCAATCCAATATCAACGATGGAACAAATTAATAAAAAATCAAGTGTCGCACAAGCTTTAGTCACGAACAAGGCACCACCTACCAAACCTAAAAAAGAAATCACTCACTAAATCTTGAAAGCAACTCCTCCTTCTTGACATTGAAGTGCTTCATTTGTCGAATGTGTGTTTTGCCTGGAGGGGATCTCGATGTATTATTTGCCTGATTCAAAATGATTTATCGTTCCGAAGTATAATTAAATGAATTATTGCTAACGACAAAGAGGCAATCGAATGATTTACATGCCATCAGATTTCAACCGAGAACCCCCGAATTTAACTCAACAGAATATCAATAGAATTCTTATATTCACACATGGTCATGCAAGAAGACGAAGCCGAAGCCTCAGTCAAATCATTTTAACCTCTCGCATGAGCGTACAATGAACTCTTGGATTTGAGTAATGTAGCTCACTTGCTTTGAGTAGTCTGACGTCGCGTCAACCGACCCCATAATTACAACGAGTAAAGAAAAAGTTCTACAACACATCTCACAAAAAAACAAGAAGACCTAAACACCACATACACCACATATAGCTAAGGTCACACATCCGAGCGATGTTAGCGACACAACATAGGCTAGGACATACGTATATTCTATGTACATATGAGCCAAAAAGTTGTTATTTTTCTTTGGAGCCTTTCCTTTTGACTGTTGCTCTCTGGCAGGCAAAGACATTTCGCAAATGTGGGCTAATAGCGGAGTATTTGTGTGAGTTTTTTGCGGATCTGTGTGTGTGTGGTAATCATTGTGAAAGTTTTATGATCTCTCAGTCTCTTTGAAATAAAACGTCGCACTTCAGTGTATTATGTCACTTACCCCACATCCTTCAGGAGTGTGCCAATATTGGGGTAATGATATTCTTAATAGCGATAAAATACTTTCCACTTTTATCAATGTTTCCCATACTGCGTGTCATGCCAGGCTGGCTCTAACTTCCTTCCTCTTTCTCGCTCTTTTCAATTGGGCCAGAAAATCGCATCTGTTTTACCCGTCAGACTGGAATTTCTAACGAAAATGTAAATAAATTCTTCATCCGATGAAAGAGGATATAAGGTTCTTTATTTTGATGTCTTGCATTGAAAGGAGAACACACACACAGCCGTAATGTGATTCGAATTTCAGCAGGACTTAATTACATTTATGATTCTTATGCTTTACGAAAACGAAAGCGAATACATTTAACAACTAATGAGGTTGTGGAAGAAAGTGTTTTTGCGTATTTGAGAAAAAGATGCCTGAAAAACGGACCTAAATAAAAAAAAACATTCACTTACCTTTTGCGATATATTCCAGACATCACTCAATTTAAAAAGCCCACGAATATACGATACGAGAATTTTAAATTGCAAATCCACCATCGGAAGTCCTCTGGCAATTAAATTATGGAAACCGCGCAATAATTTCATATCGGCCAGTAACGAGAAATCCAAAAAAAATGTCATCCTCATTCATTCTTTCGTTTTCTTTTTTGTACTGTTGAGTTGAGTTATTCCAACAAAATCCATTGTGACCTTTTGAGAATATTTTTTTGAACGTCCTTTCCCAACTAATGTCCCTCAAGGGATCTTACGTTTAGGAATATTTAAGAAAAATATTATTTCTAGTAAATTGTAATTTGCATCCCCTGGGCACCATGTCGAACGTCATACTTGTACAATCAGCTCTTCCTATTCGTCTGCGCCACCACCAAATATTCAATTTATGTTCATAAGATAGAGGGGCTAAGCTCCCCATCGACCTGAAGGGTGGGAAAGATCCAATTTTGGCCGTTGAAGAGGGTAGTTAAGTTAGAGTGAATTTTGTGTATAGAAAACAAGGGCAAAAATGCTGAAGAGGAAGAATTACCCTTAAAGCAAAATTAAAAATAAATAAAAGATGAAATTCTGCACACAAGAAAGTATGTATGTGTATACTGGATAGGTCGGGATGAATGCACAAGGTCGTCGCTGTTCATATTACTGTTGCGCTTTCGCTTTTACCTTAGTTCCTTGGTGCTCCTTGCCAGGGGACACGAACTGAGTTGTACGGGTTGTAAATACTTAATCATTCAAGAATATGGCGTGTTTAGGCGGCGGATATGTTTTTGCTTTTGAATCATATATGATAATGTCGACTAATAAGTTTGTATTTTCAATGTTTACCTTCAATAAAAGAAATAAAACATATTTGTGAAAGCTTGTTTGTATCCAATATCTTAACAAAAAGCAAAACGTTTCATGCTTTTTATGTGAAAGACTTAAATGTGGACAGTAATGGCGACGCAATCATTCAATTGACTTGTTTTTAGTATATGACTTACGTATTTGAGTAAAACGTTATCGATTGTTATTTGGTGAATTGTCTTTTTAACTACACCGTCATGGTTAAATATAATTAAAGACGGCAGACGGCAAAGCCATTCTGTTTTTTTAATTTGTATATTTTTTTTAAGAAGTTTTTTTTTTAAGAAATAAAAATCTAATCTAAATAAAGACAAAAGCTGATGTTTTTCAGTTTTGATCTCCCAGGGAGTTTTTGTGTACATATTTGAAAATGCACTTGTTGAAGATTACCACTTAGACATACAGAATTTTTAATTAAATTTTGTGTTTTTCCCAAAATTGTTTCGTTCAAAATATGTCAATCAAATGAGATAACGAATGGAATGCAATACTTAATAAAAATATTAAGACATCACAATAAATACCTAATTTGCCTAACAAGCTTTTACTCATAGCTCTAATTCATAACTTGAAAAGAGAAAATTATGAAAATTAATGCAATAACTTCCTTATACTTCCTACTTTCTGACTTGCCTATAATCCGTTTCATATCGGAGGGTATGTATACACATTTTTTTTCGAGCGAAATTAGTTTATTGCATGTTGACATCTAATAACCGCAGATAGAATACCTAATATAAAAATAAAAACATGAATTCGGTAATTTTTCACTGTAGGCTTTATAGACAACAGGCGTCCGCGGTATACGCGGTAGATACGCGAATAGACATGAAGTACAAATAGAACATCCATTCGAGCCAGAAGAGCATTGTTGAGAATTGAAAACAAATTTGCCCTGGTTTTCGTTTTTTTTTATGATCAATAATGTCAATGCAATATTCACGAATTTATGACAAAATCGTGAGTGCCGGGCGTCGGCTGTGAATAAAGTGGAATCATTTGTCCAATGAAGCGATTTGGAGAAATTTGATCGATTCAGTTCGAGATGCCAAGCGAAAGGCAGAAAATCGGTTGTTAACATGAACAGCTCAGTCTAATTTTTGCAGTGCAATTGTCGAAATGGCAGAGCAGGTAAAAGTAAAAGTGATTGGACAAAATTTCCTATCAAATAATTCATCTAAATGTGAAGCTAAATCACTACAAAGAAAATTATTCAATACAAAATGGCCAAGCACCGAAAAATTTGAGCATGAAATTGCAAACCATTATCGCGATTACAAGTATCAAGTCAAAACTAATCAAATTAAAATTCGAAAAAGGAATTTTGAAATTAGACGAGTGTTATATAAAGATCAATTGGGCTGTTGTCGTGATGTTTTACACGTTAACCGGATTGACTTTCCAGAGTAAGTTGTCGGTTTCTTGATTGCAAGATGATTTGAATTTAGTTCGTGCTGTTATAGATTTTTAGCTAGCTTTTTTTCTGTATGCACAGACCTTATACACGTTACCAGATATCCCACAAAGATGTCAACAATGTTTTACGACCTGCGCTTATTTTGCAAGATTTATTATAACCAATTAAAGTAAACTAAGTAAGATTTTATTATATTTAAAATTTTCTTTTTAGATCTCTACAACCCCGATCGAAGCGAATAAATTGCGGGCAGCCTATATTTGCCAACGTCTACAACAACACACTAAGGCGTATACTTGCTGCCAACACCGTAGATGAGTTACAACATCTATCAAACCGCCAAAAACAACTTTTTACATCCAAAAAAGCAACACAAAAAACAGCAAAAAAATTTCTAAACCACCCACGTGCTATTTCTAAGCCAACGCCCATCAAAAACAGCTTAGGTCACATAAGATCTGAGAGCTTAAAATCTGCTCACTTTCCATATCAACTTGTTTGTAAGCAGCCATCAATTAGTGACGGTGGTGAAAATAAGGCCAATGACAGCAAGGTATCTGCGGAGGAATTTTCCGAAGGAGAGATCAGCACCAACAAGGACAATTATTTCCTTCACTTGGCTTCAGAATGCTACGATGAAGGGTTTCTCGCTCACATAAAGTACTTAGAATCGATTGGCGAACGTAATGCGATAAATAATCAAATAAGCAAAGAAAGAACACTAGAGAATATTTTTCGAAAAACCAGCACCATTAGTCGACCGCAATCCGCTGGATCTAATGTTTCGTCAAGTAATTTTATAGAAGAAGAAAAAACTACAACCACTGGAATCAAAGGATTTATTTTAATAGTCAAACGGATACTACGGACTCACCGTTTCGGTAGAAATCCATGCAATTACGACGAAAACGTTCACGGTGCCACCGAACACGACTGGAAAATTCGTGTCAATATTACGCGCTCTTCATCCCCTGAAAGTCTACATTCAAGTCGCAGCTCAATTCAAGATACCCAAGACAATATCGGTTCGAACCGTTGTAGTATGAGTGACGCGTTTAATGCTAACGAAGAACAATCACAACAAATCTCTGCCATTAATGATGGTACAGTGAAGAATCAACATTTTCACGATTTAATAGAAAATTTGAGTAATTTAGAAATAAGTGAATTGGGATCGTTACCAAAAATAGTTTTGACCGATTTCTCAACATCAAATTCCCCAACGGAGAACGTATCAGTGTTAAGAAGTAGAAGTAAACCTAACGAGAAGCAACAAAGCCTTGACGTTGAGCTACCAGGCTTAAGTGAATACAACAGCGAAGCTAGACCACCGTAAAAGTTACACACAACTTAAATTTGCTGAAACAATAATAATTTTCTTAAATTAAGCAACTCCACTATCTGGCGTTTGCTAAAACATGGTTACTGTAGAACACCATTATCAGAGTACATCTGCTTCATCACCACACCACCAGCACAGTACATCAGAGGGACATCAGGGCGACGCTGAACCTACAAGTATGTCTCAAAATCAGGGCCAAACTCAGCAGCAACCCAGCAATACTACTGTTGCTGTTAAAGGCTCGAACACCCCGAGTAAGGAAGCAGTTAAAAGTGCTGTGAGTCAACGGTCGATAGACCTGAAAATTTCCAAGAAGCCAATTAACACACAGGAAATTACGAAAAAGGTTCTAAAATTGGATTTAGTATCGCCCAAGGATCTGGAGGATTTTCCAGTAAAATCACCCAAATCTCCAGTAGCAGGTGAGGTTTTTTTTTATAAATTCTATGGTTGACTTCTTTCATTCTTTTTTTTTTTTAATGTTATGACGTTTGGAAACTTTTCAAAATATCTCAGATTAATAAAATTAGCACTCGAGCCAAGCTTTGTGTCGTCAATTGGGAATAGAAGAACATAGTGCAAGTCGAAACGATGCAAATCGAATTAACGATTCCCACGTATTTGTGAACGAAGAAAATTGAAATAAAACCGGCACAGCTTTAGAACCACCATACTTTTTAAAGCACACATCTTTAAAACGATGTATACTGAAACTGGACTGGAAATGAATTGTATCGAAATTATTTTTCTTAAGAAAAAAAAGTCATGGTCTTGCACCAAATATTGTTACAATAAATCCAGATATTTTTACGTGCATTTTTTTAGCAATCTTTGTACAGTCAGAGTCAAAAGAAAGTGTACACCCATGTTTTGAACATTCAAAAGCTCATAAAATAAATTCTGGTGCTCCGATTCATAAATTTTTTTTTTCTTTTTAAAAGGGCTTATTAAATATCGCGAACTGACGATTCGTCGATAACTACTCAGTTGGCAAATAATTCAAAGCTTACAAGAAGTCCTAGTTCAGCTGTGTGGATTGCAAAACTGTCCTCTTATAATTTAAGCCTCCATTTGAATTTATTGAAATTCAGATTTCGACTTGATTGAGACTCAGAATCAGAGGTAAAAAAATACCTATCTGATTACCACATACCAAACAATGATAGAACACCATAAAGACTTCTAGAATAAAAAGAAAAAAGCCTATTTCATAGGAACATTTTTTTTAGGGCACTTCTTAAAGTTTAAATCTAATATTTGGTTTTAATTTCTCTTTCAGTGCGGATGCCACATCAAACATCTCTAACATCTTCAGTTGATGTAGAAGACCGTAAGACACTCCGCGAGGCTCTCTACCAAGGGATATTCCATCGTCATCGAAGAACAATTTTCGCTGTTGGCAGCTTCCTACGAATGCTAAGAAGTCGAAACTCCCAATACAATACAATTCGAAGTTCATCAGAAGGCGAAGACATGGACGAAGTTAGATAAAAATAAATCTATTCGAAAATATGTATAGCCCGCAAAGGCGATTGCAGTTGTTTTAAAGATTTATACATATATATAAATCACTTGTTTTTTTTTTTTTATATATATTCCCTTTAAGTTTGATTAACAATCAAGTATACTTACATTTAAAGTTAAATGATTGTATATCATACAAATAAGAATGCATCATTTTGGCTGTTTTGTTACGAAATTATTAAAATTAATATCTATGTATGTTATTTACACAGAATAGACCATCACAAAGTAGTAAGCACATGCTTAACAAAATTAAGCACTGCTAAAAAAGAAGTTATATAAATGTTTTTAATACAATTTATAAGAATTTATTTGTTATATATTAAGAGCTTTACGCAAATACGGTTTTCATAAAACTTGAATCAAGATCGGCTTAATTTATACACAAAACAAAAACATAAGCTCATAACCATCAGAACTAATGAATTTGTTAGATTGTAATTCAACAGTTCTGCATATGTTTGTATGTGGATTAAACAACAAAAAGCATGAAAAATTTAAAACAAAACAAAAAAATATTCGTTGACTACCTGTAGGTGTAAGGCAATGCTTCCCTTTGGGCTATTTTAAGTTGTTTCCCAAAATTTTTATACATTTTATATATTGATTAACAGAAAAAAGGAAATAAGAGTATTTATTAAAAAAAAACGAAGAGATCCTAACGCATAATCCGTATGCGCAGCCTTAAAAATTAAGTGTAGTCGACGTAGAATTTATAACTTGTAAGCCTAGAGTAACATTTGTTAATTAATTACTGTTTCGTCATTAATGCTTAATGAAAAGAATATATCTTTTACTTTTTTTTTTGTTCCTAACATTTTATTATTAATTCAACACACAGGTCCATGAATCATATTTGCTTTAACATAATTAGAGCACATTTTTTTCTAAGATTTCAATTTTTTTTATGATCAATAAAATAAATGCATACACTATGCTTTTGCAATTACAAATTGGGATATGGGTTGTTATAGATTAAAACCAATAAATAAATAAAAACAGAATATTATATATTTACATTAAACTGACAAAGTAAATTAAAGCTGAAAATATTTTTTTTTACGTACTCTCTCAGAAATTATATACATGAATAGAATTCGCAAGACGAAAATAAAAATAAAAATGTATATTCAGCAACAAATCTAAATCATGTACTGAAGAAAAAAAATTTAATTAACTATTAACTAACGTTTATACCTAATATTGTACTAATAAAAAAAATACATACATATATACAAAAAAGGCCATGTTATTGTTTACCCCATAGCTTAAACAACTGGAGGTTCTTAAACCATTTTAGTAAGGGGCTACTTACTAACTTTGGTTTAAAAGCCTTTTTTACTTTTTTCAGAAGTTTCGCTGCGGGTGTTCGGGATTTTTGTGCAGGTGCAACCTTAGGCTTGGATTGTGGAGCTTTATGAATTTCAGGTTCGGGTTCTGGTTCAGGTTCGGGCTCAGGCTCAGGCTCCGGCTCGGGCTCAGGTTCCGGCTCATGCTCAGGCTCGGGCTCGGGCTCAGGTTCAGACTCTGCATGTTCAGCGTCAGGTCCGGGATCATTATTATCCTTTAACGAAATTAAACTAACTTGTAGTTGTTTGTACACAAAAAGTCAAAACAATCTGACACTGTCACAAGTGCATTTCCTAAGATCATTCTTTCAACTGACATACCTCTTGAAAATCACTTTCATTTAATGCCACGACGTAAGTATCTTCATCAACCGTCTCCTGAATCATTTCTCTTATTGCCTCGGTCTCTTCTAACTTTTTTTCTGTTACTCTTACATCAAAGTTTTGAAATAATGGCACATCCTGGTCAGCTGTCCATTCTGGTTGAACGACCTATAGAAAATAAACAAATTCAAAATTAACATCCAGCAAAAAGAAAAGCAAAAAATTGACTTCTTATATAGTATATTGAAATACTCATTAGATCTGAGAGTAGTCAACACAGTACTCCTCGGATATTGGCACATGAACATGAGCATACAATTTTGTTGCTTATAAGCGTGTTTTGAATTAAATATCTACTAAGCGCATTAGATGGCGCAGGATAGAGTTGGTAAATTTCAACTGGATATAATTTTTTGCTATAAAAAGGGGTTTTGCTATTGAAGATGTTGCTTATATCCGTTTTGTTTCTACATTTTCTCTATTGCACAGGAGAAGAATTACACTTAACATACTTGAATTTTAAAAGCCAAAAAAAAAACTGGAACAATTGTTTTCCAATAACTTTATTTAAGCTTCATAGTTTTGAATTCTTTATTAAGGACCAAGAAAAGTTTCAACGTTTAAAATGAGTTGAATAAATCACTGTTTGATGTCCTTAAGCTTCAAATGCAGTATATTTTGATAAAACATTGACTAAAAAGAGTTAATCATTTATTTTTGAAACTCAAGCATATTTTTGGAACGAATGCACAGAGGTCAATAGTACTCTATAAGTATAAAGAGTTTTCAGAAGAAACGTTGTTTAATTCGCGATACAGGAAGCGAAAGTCCTGAAAAGCGCTTATCGATATGGTCTCACCGATGAATTTATAAGATTTAACTATCAAAATCATCAAAACGTTGAAAAGGTATAAAATTGCAAACGTTCACCCACAAACAATACGCAGTTTTCTCCATAGAAATTACAATGCCCACGCCAAAAGACTACCTTTCCTTGAGTCTAAGATTAATATCTTATTAAATTCAATAAATTGCAAATTGAATTTAACTGTGATATGTCCTAGTTCCTTTTTGGTTCGCCTTGCATAAATTAATAAAAACCAATATTGAAAATGTTTGCACACATTTTACATCGTACAAATGGATCACCAACAAAATAAATAAATAAATGAACACGGAATAGTAAATCTTTTCTGTTTCTAGAGTGAAGTCTTCCACTAAGTCTCGCCAACATCTCGCAGTGTCTTCAATTCAATTCAATTTTATTCGGCGCACAAGTATGACTACAGTGTCTTTCATAGTACATGTAAAAGTTTAACAATAGACAGTTCTTAATCTTAATCTAATACAAATTTCAGGGAAATTGGGAGATAGGGGGAAATCAAGATAGGAAAGGAACAAGGATGGGATAAGGGATTTGAATTTAAGATTCACATAAAATAATAAACATTATCTGAAGAGATTTAAAATTTCTTTTTTAAATTTATTTGCACTAGTTAGTGCAAAATAAAATTTAAATCTTCATTTTTTGTTACAATTTTATTTGCCTATTTAATATTGGAATGTTCAACACATCAGACTCACCTGTCTACGAACTCGTAAAACATTCCACAATTTTTTAAAGGTTCCTTCACTTGATTTTGTTAGTTCGTTATTCCCAGTTCCACTTTTCCAATGTTGTTTAATTTCACTCGGGCTAGTCTATTAATTTAGCAAAATTCATTAACTAAGTTGATTCGTAATTCAAATTTTTCAATACTTACCAAACTATTATCAAAGGTGGAAACCAAAAGAGAGTAAATGATTACTTTTAGTAATAAGCCCATTTTTGGCATTGACAAAGAAATATTTCAATTTACGACAACTCTGCAAATGTTATTTGCAATAAAATAATTTTAAAAATCCGTTATATTAACTCACATGTTGGGTATTTCATAAGTTTTTAAGAAAAACTCTGCCCTCTTGTAGGAAATAGGAATAATCGGTTTTACAGAAACTAATGTTATGCTAACTTCGATTAGAGCATTTAATATTTAGAACTTCCAGAACATAATTCCTCGAAAATAGGCAAGATATAAAACAAAATAAATTTGAGTACCACCAAACTACAAATAATTTGTGTGCTAGACATTTTCTGATTTCTATTTCAAATCAAAAACCAATTAGAAAAAGAGTGTCGGACACGTCCAACCAATTCTTTTTATCTACAGCTGCGCCACCTGTTGAATGTGTGCAAAATTGACAGATGTGTGTTTCTTTATTAGTTTATGTACTGGCAACATTTCATGTTATCTTTTGCTGAGGCAAACTGTAGTTCACGGCTTTTGTAGCTTCTGCAATTCACCGATATCTCCCGAGCGAACAGGTTCCAAGGAAATCACTATCAATTAATATTTGTGCTGACTACTGAAAAAAGAAAAAATGAGCTCCAATAAGATGCCAAAGAGGAATCCCTTTATGATATTCGTGTTCGAGTGGAGAGAAAAGAATGCAAAACACATGAGCTTGCCAAATGCAACAAATGCGGCTGGAAAAATTTGGACAGTAAGTAAATCATTTTTGGATTTGTGGATATGAATTAGATTTTAACTAAAAAAATAACGTTGCAGAAAATGACTGATGCAGAGAAAAAACCATACGTAGAAAAATCAAAAAAGGAGAAAGTAGCAGCCAGAGCCTCTAAAGATAAACTAACATGTGTTGGAACTCCACTTTCCCTGATTGAAAAAGAAAAAGCGGCAGAGGAACAAAGAGTCAGATCCATGAAAGGTCATGTTGAGAAAATAATTCGTGATAGCATGAAGAGAAATCGTAAGTTATTCGTAGTCTATGCTTTAACTATTTCGCCCCAGGACAGATGAAAAACAAAATGTTTCATAAAATTTACATTTGATCAAGTCCTAACGGTTAGGGTTAGTGCTTGCCTTTCGTTATCTTTTAATCAACACTCCAGTTGTCTAACGGAGCCATTACAAAAATTGGATTTTTTCAAGCTGAATTAAAAATTTCGATGTAGGAAAATCTTTTATGTATACCCAATGATATTTGGATACATTTTTGATTTTTACTATTGTCCCCATCCGAGTTGCGCACAACTCCAAAGTGTTGAGGCTGCAAATATGGCGCAATTGTTCGAGTTACAGGCTCCCAGAAGATTCCATTATATTTGTATGCACATACAAAACACATTCGATGTTTTTTGTTCCTCAATTGCAATCATCTCGTCTTTTACATGTGTAAACACAGGGAACCAAAGGATGACCTAAAAACATAAATATATTTTTTCTATTATTTTTCTTAAATTTTAATTTTTTGGATTAAATTTACATTTTTCAATTAAAGCATGTGTATGTGATTTACACACCAGGGTTGTTTTAAACTTTTATTTTTAAAAATCGCCATAAATATGCACCACTGCTTAAAGCAGCTCTTCAAGGAGATATATTTGTTCGCTATTTCCCTCCATCACTGCTATTCCACTATCCAAAAAACGAATAGGAATAATTGTTATTGTAAGATTGTCTTTTAAAGACACGTCACTGAAATCTGTTGTTTGGGTGTGTATGCCATCAAGAGCAACAAAAGGGCTGTCAGAGCCACGGTGCTTCAATTTTAAATTCTACCAAATTAAAGAAAAAAAAAACCACCTCATTCATTTTTATATTTTTCGTGCTTTCTTTTCACTTTTTTAATGCATCACATAATTTTTTGCATTGATCCGAAATTATTTCTTTCAAGACACTTAATTCTTGTACCATTCTCCAAAGGCAGCAATCCTTAGGTCTTATTGATAACATATTGTAATTCCTTGCATCGATTTACTTTGTGTAAAACTGAACCTTGCCTCGCTTAACGCCCTCCTGTCTCTCGATTTACGTTATCATACTCGAGGATTTTCCTAGCCGTTTAGATTGCAAAGTAGTTTCAATTTATGAATTGGCAGTTTAAATGGATCTTAATCAGACGCTTCTCGTGGTTTAATTTTTCTTAACTCGCCTTTTTACTAAAAGCCAATGTTTGTACTTCCGGTTAACGTCGCCCTGGTTTGCGTTCCCATTTCTTGGAACACCTTTCGAGGTAAATCGAAGAAATATTGTATTGTTTTCTTTTTTTTTTTTTCTGAATTTCTTCTGTTATATAGCTTAAAAATGTTCGCATAGTTAGCTTGATTATTTATTTCACAAAGAAGAATGTATTTTTGTTATAAGAAATTCTTAGTCTATATAGATATAGTTTTAAAAGTCTATCTTCAACCGATAGTACCTAAGGTCCAAAGAAGTTGCAGCGGAATTCTTTAAGAATGAAGCATATAGCGAGAAGAATGTTCGATTGTAACTAAATAAAAACATTAAGAAGGGTTCGCTAGTAAATTTTTGTATTCCAATCGTAAATGGGATGTTTGTTTCGTGTCGCTATCGTGCACCAAGTTTTTCTCTTTTCCTAGGATTATAATATGTAGTTCAAAATGTCTGCATGCTAAGATTTTGTGTTTAAAACTGAACTAATTCTAGTTGCTACCATTGCACCCCATTTTAGTATTCAAAGAGATAAAATTATTTCCAGTGTTCCTGTAAACAAAACGTTAGAAACAAAGACCACCAAATATGGTCAAAAAAAAATTATTTAGTCCTATCACCGAATAAAAACTAGTCTCAGAACGTATTGCACTTTTGTATTTTAAAATATGTTATTTGTATGCCTGTTTAGCAGAGGCGTTCTTTCGGCAAGTATAGTCACTGTAACCGTTTCGTGTACTTTTTATTTAGACGTTGCCCCTACTTCGATCACTCCTGCGGAAACGTTACATCGTAACTTCTGGAATAAACCTTCTTCATCTCTATGTCATTACCCACTCGATATTTTGCGAGTTTTGTGTGCAACGAAGGAGGTTTTGCAGTCGGACTGCTGCCCGTACATGACAACATCTTTAAGGGATAATGCGAGATCATGGCGTGGTGATACTTCGCACTGTCTGGTGACGATGTAGGTGGATGGAATGCACATGAGATAGGAATGTAGTGCGCTCACTACATCTGAAATGTTAAGATTTTTTTTGCCTCCTTCCGTATAAGTGAAAGTAGTCTAAGAAAACCATGTGCAACTGTTCTCTCCGCAACAATTTGTCCTGGGCAGTACTTGTCGGCAGAATATTTAAGCAACAGTTCCATATCGTACTAAGTTTTATAAGTAGATAGGTAGTAAAGTAGTGCGGTTGCACAAGCCAGACCCACCAACATCTTAATCTGATATTTTGTATCACTATATAATTTTTTTTTTTAAACCGAACTCTTGTTTTCCCACAGAATTTACTTCACAAAGATTCTACATCGTAATGGTGAACTATTTCGCTAAGACTCTCCAAGGAGGAATTTACATTCCAGCAGAAATATCTCTTTCCGTATACTCACTAAAGGAAGGGGTATGCAATCTCTTTCACTCCTTCATCAACCCAGGTATTTATGTAATTTATTTTCTCTCGACATAAAATAACTCCTTTTTCTCATTTAGGCATTATCATATATGGACACATGTATGAAGCTCAAGCACATGCTGATAATACTCATCAATTGCCATTGCCACCAAATGCAATGGGTGAAAGCGATTTAGGAAAATTATATAATTCTATTTTGCATTTTATTCGTCCTAACGATGACGGTGAATATCCGCCTTTATTTACGAATAAGAACAGTCTACCGATTGTTGAATCGTCACTCAGTTTCCTACAGACAGATCCAGGGGCAAATAATGTTTCTCTAAAGGTTTACCCTATTCAGCATCTTTTCTATACTTTAAAAGTAGCTTGCTGTGAGATTGGCGAGGTGGAGAAACCAGCTTCACCATTTATCACTGACGCCTATTTTGATCGAGACATTTTTGAATATATGGTCGGCATCTCATGTGATGTAAGTATATGTAAAAAAATTATTTTAATTCAAAAGAATTGGTGTACATTTGGTCTGAACTTGTGATTGTTATACTTGCAGTATCCATGCAAATGAGACTTTAATTTTGCTGTTTAATTGATGCTCAAGTGTGTAAAAACTTGCAATATTATTTTTTTTTAATTTCTAATTCTTCTCATTTCCCTTTGTCTGCACCCAGTTAGACTGGGTGGTTGAAAACTTAGTACTTACTTTTAGTTTCATCCTTTTAGCACACAATTTGTATTTTATATCTTACGTCTTAATTTTTTCTTAATCTCATCTCAAATGATAATTAGAAAATAGCAAGTTTACCTTATGCATTTTGTATTGTATAAATACTTAACAAATTTCTTTTATGTAGTTCCACGAAAAACGAGATATTGGTAATTATTGCTCTCAATCATGCGTCACCCGTTGGGGCTACATGATCTCGGAATATATGTGCGAGGATATTGCTGTAAAGTGTATTCCCGGACGTCATCTCCCGAAAGACACAAAGAAACAGCCATCTCAAAGATTTAAACAAGAAGCAAGTGATACAGAATCAGTTGTATCAATGGCCAGTGAATCGACTTATGCTACAAATGCTCTGTCTGAACATAAAATGTATTACGATGATCAAAAGTCGACCGTTTCCAGCCAACGTGCAATGTTTAATAGGGATGATTTCCCAGACCTAACTAGAGGCAGCCATTCAAAAGCCCGAGAACGTCCCAATGAATTTAATGCCTATTTGGATAAAGAGGATGACGAATCTGAAGTTAATCACTGGGCTGGACGGTCACGAAAAGTTCCACCAAAGCCAGATAATTCACATTTCAAAATTGATGTTTCTGTTGTCAACAATAGAACGAACGATCTTAATGACGCCGACGATGTAAGTTCGGTGACTAGCTTTGGTCGTGGACGTTTACTTAAAGGAGGCTTTGGACGAGGTTTGTTTGTTGTATTATATATCGAATATCATCTAATCAAATATTCTTTTTTTTGTAGGAAACTCGCTTTACAAATAAAATGTTTACATGTAGTTGTATAGTCATCATCAGCTTTAAGACGTCCTAATTTTACTTGTTCTGAATGTATATTTTTGTTTCAAAATGGAAAGATAAGGACAATGTTTAAATACAAATATATTTGTATCGTGTAGAAATAAAAAAAAACATATATGACTTCTACGAATGTGTTTAATTTTTTGGAAGAGTTAAGTGAACATACTTTTAGTAAAAGTTACTAAATTTAATGGGGCTTAAATAATAATTCAAACGTTATGCACTGTGATGATTGCAGGTTTTATTTGGTTTTACATTTAACACCTTGGTTTCCTATTCCTATTTGATGGTGCTGCAGTTCGGCGCGGACCAGGGCCTCAAGCAACAAACCCATCCTCTGGTTTAGTCTATCTTTATGAATTCATTGAAGAAAAAAAATAGCAGAAAACAAAATAATAATTAGCGAAGAACAGAAGGAAGCTATCTATAGTTCCTTCTATAGTATAATGCCACAAAGTTTTGTTTGGATACCTCTAGAAGAATCAGTCTTAGATTTAACAATACCATGAAATGTAAATCGTTGATTATAACTAAGGACTGACTGAATGTTTTGTTCAGTTGTAATTGCTGACAAAATAACTTCTTCAAACGCAGAAAACAAACTCATTTAAAGACTTAAAATGATACTGATTTACTTATTTATTTATTCAACTATCAGTAACATTTATTAAATTTAGTTAAAGAATTTCTGGTAAATATGTGTATGTATTTATCACAATCATTGGATTAATAACAAACAACCTAAATGTGATATAGAAAATGTCTTAGAAAATGTTTCTCATAATTTTATATTACTACGCTCAACGAAATTAATATAGAAACAATGTACAGTAAGCAGCAAAAGCCTTGATACCCTGGAATGTTCTATCTTTAGATAATGAAAATATTTGAATAACTTGCATTAGAAACTATTTGATTGTTTGCTTTTTCGTAAATCGAACATAAAATACATAAAAAATACTTCACTAATATAACGCAGTCTTAAAAATGAACCCAGCAAAAGTGTTGATATGGAGAAAATTGTAGGTTATGGAATAAAGCAAAAGATTTTGATGGATTCAATATAGTACACATAAAAAAATACTTTTTGATACAAATTTTATTTGGGAAAACCTATTAATATCCATTTTTAGCTTAAGTACTAAACAAGCCAGGATATCACGATTTTTTCTGCTCTCTGTATATTTTTCAGTGAGATGATACACAACATCGACAACCTTGGATTGCTTGGAAACGTGATATTTTAATAGAGGAAACTAATATTTTTTAGTAAAGGACAAAAGGTTTCTCAGCAATGTATTAAACAGTATTTCCATACAAATTTCCAAAAATGGTCACAAGCCTTAAAAAAAACTTATAGTGCCGCAGAGGCTTCTTAAAATCCTTAAAATTCCGCTTAATGTGACGAAATGACGTCGTCAAATTGGAAAGATGGATTACAATTTCTTTTTTTTATATTCCAATGCGATTACAGTATACCACTAAAACTTTACCGTCTCTTCAATTTTTGCACACTTTTTTCTAGAAAAAATAAAATTACAAAAAGTACAAGCATATTCCGCTTTAGTCGTCCAAGTGGTTAAATTAATTAAAATATACGTAATAAGCTTCATCGTCAACCTCTTTAATCTCAAGTCATGCTTCTATATTCATTTCGCTGAGTGTATTTCTTGTGTAACTAGACTATAGGAAACTATGCGTAATTAAAAAAATATCATCTGAAACAAGTATACATGGATATTAAAAGTAGAAGAGAATTTATGTTTTTTGTATACCATTTTTTTTCTTTCGTTTATTTTGCATTATAAAGTGCTTTTCTTTTATAATCTATACATTATTTATCGCAATAATAAAAACAGTATGAGAACCACAATGAGCAAAAATAAGAAGTTCAAAATTTGCCTGAATATTAGAAATAAGAAATATTTGCACTTCTATACATATGTGTACATATATAAAATTCCATTACACGTCCCTATAAGACTGCAAACTGATGTAATTAATAATCAATTGACTTGGATCTGTTACTAACAATGCAAAAACAAAGTTATTCGTTAACTGAATGATTTCTTGTGACGTGATTCTTTCTTATTCGAAGCAAACTCAAATGGAATATACTCGTTTATTGAATGTTATTTGACTATCTCCTGAAATTCGAAAATTTACAACACATTTTTCGCTATAACCCAATACTCTTCATTCACACGTGCAGTCGTTAATTTATCACTATAATTTTGTTTCTTTTTTTTTATTAATAAAAGCATTGAACTAAGTTAAGATGGAAATTCATATGTACCATGTGTATGTGTTCATATAGTAAATATAAACAAAAACAGCCGGATAATTATTAAATCCCTTCATCTAAATTCAGGAATTTAATTCGCCTTCATAAAGCTGCGAAAACCACTATCGATTTGCTTTGGACGATAACCATCATTCATCTTAATCACTTCTGTTTGCTTTTGTGTTTCATTTAGGCTACGATTCTTTTGATCTTTTGTCAGTTTATACCTCGAAAGGACTTCCATGGACGTTTGCTTATATACATCTGACATTTCCTTGTGGACCATATGCATTAGATCGGGTATATCGTCTTTGGTCAAGCCTTTTGTTGATATGGGTGGCAACGTGGAGATAATTATATGACCTGCATTTAATATTTTCTTCTTATCATTTAGGAATGTGCAATAGGAACTAAACACAATGGGCATTATTGGAATTTGCTCATCAACAGCCATGTGAAAAGCTCCTTTTTTGAATGAATGTATTTCTCCAGTGTTACGTCGTGTTCCTTCTGGATAAACCCATAATTTAATATTTTGTTTTTTTATTTTCCGATTGACTTCATTCAGGGTTTCACGAGCCTTCTCAGATCGAACGCGATCGATGAAAATTAGACCAGCTAACCATGCAGCTAAACCAAATGGCCACGCATAGAATAACTCTCGTTTAGCGACGACCGTGCATTTATTCATCACTGGCCAGATGTCAAACATTCCTTAAAATAAAAACATAAATATGAGTAATATCTTTGGGTTAGTTACGCATTAGTTTTACCTAAAACATCTAAAGAACTTTGATGGTTAGCCACAATGATGCATGCCCGGTCCTTCTCTAAGATTTCTTTTCCTCGCAGTTCCCATCTTAAGCCTAAGAGATTCGAAATTTTGTGGCAAAAAGCACTAGCCCAACTGAAATGAAATTAACAACATAAACGTAGAATTAAGTAAACATTAAAATTTAAATAAATTTTTTTTTGAGAACTTATAAACTTAAGTTATTTCCGATGGTTATCTGAGTCAAAAAATTTAGTTTACTGATCCCGTAGCGGTTCTAGATGTAGGCAGATGGTACGGATTTGTTTAGGATCTTGCGGCAATAAAAAAAAACGTGATTGATAATCTGATGTTCGTCGAAATTTCGACATAAACACCTCCGCCTTTTTCTTACAAGAGTATTTTTCGCACCCAGATCATTAACGAAACTTCTTCTTAGCCCCTGAAAGTAAATCCAATAGGATACCAGAAAATTCACCAAACAGCTAAAACTTGAAAACCACTCAATTCGAGATGAACTTAAGTAGCTGAGTGATCGTTAACTAGAACAATGTTTGTATTTTTTAGTGAGCGCGGCTTTGTTCCGACATATGTATACAAAATCTTTGATTTGCTTGTGTTCTCAGTAAGTGAAAATACTCTTCAAAGCCTATACACTCAAAGCTCCGCGGAAACTGGTTCATGAATTTAGTTAAGTGTACTCTTAGGCGCTAGTGTAAACTGCAACGCTTATTTAATACCTTATCTAATTCGCCAAGTTGAAGAAATTACAATATACAATCGTCAGTTGATTTGATTTTGATACGAGTTCATAATAATGTCAAACTATTTTCTAAAATTAGCTCCCAAAATATTATCGGCAATACTTTTTTCTGAGAAAGTGACGAAAAATATGCAGCGAAGAAAACCATCATTTCATCATTGTTCTTAAGAGTGGCATAGAATTAAGAAAATTGATAAGAGAATCGCGCAGATGAGATATGGAGTACTCTGGTGATACAAGCGCTTTTTTATTTTTAAAATATAAATAATGGTTTTCAAAAATAGAGAAACTTCCGTAAGTCGAGTCTTAAGAAGCCAGAAAATGTTCGAGGTTTATAAAATACGAAAAATGTGCGGTAAAAATATTATGTCTAAGTTAATTCTAAGGAATTCTGTAATTTTTTGAAGGTTTGTTCCGCTTTTCCACCTCAAAGAAAATGGAGAGAGGAGAAAATAGAGACTAAATTCCCTAATGGGCTTTCCAAACCTACGAACGAAGTGAATACAATGTTTTTTTTTTTTTGGTTGGAAAGTCGTTAAAAATTGTTGACAAAGCCTATGAAAAGAACTTCCGGAAAGAATTATTGCAACAGTTTGAGATCAGTACAAGTATGGAGTGCAATAAGGGCGATCGCCCTATAAATCTATATATTTATGGACAGCATGAGTTACAAACATTATTCAGCTGATTAAAACAATAAGCTGGTGGAAACAGGCAACCTTCTATTGCTACCAAGAGAACGATACTAAACCTGGCCTATAATGTTTGAAGTGGGGTCTTCTGCAACTGTCCCCATGTACTCGAAACACCACAGAAATCTCAAGATATAATACTATTTGAGCATTTGAAGGAATATTTAATCAAAAACACACAAAATTACCCAATTTAGAACAAAAATTAGCAGATTGTTGCACAGAAGGATGAACAAAAAAAATTTCGGCAGACGACAGTCAGAAACTTGTTAAATCTATACCAAAATATCTTAAATACAGTACATAGTAAAAAGAACTATCAATAATATAATTCACTTTAGATAATTCAACTGAACTACTACATTTTGAGTCTCCCATTTTTACTGTAACGTCAAACCAGCGACCTTTTTTAAGTTTTTCATTTTTTTAGTTTTCATGCTGATGAATATAATGCTGACAAATATGATTTTCGTTTTGTTATAAGATAATTGCCCGTATTTCTAAACTTCATGAAAACTTCTTGTTTAACATTTAAGGATTCGTAGAAAAAATGCCTCATTCTTCAGCTATTTGCTTGTTCCATTATTTCTGTAAGCCACTGTAGGCGACTTCTGATTATTGTACTAACGTTAAGTTAGATTAATTCAAAACTTTACATAAAAAATGAAAACACACTTTCAGATTCAAAATAAATTATTAAATCTCACTACAAATCAAATAAACAAAAATTTTTCAAGTATTATGTATACGCCCACTGACTTATCGAAAATAAATTCATAGTGCATATCAAAACTACACACAAGCACTTTGCTTGATATGATTTTATTATTCAAGGCATGTTTTAAGAGCGCTCCATCAGTTGCTTTAAATTTAAGCTCGCAATATTTGCTTAAAAATCTATTTATAGCAATTTAGTATTGGGTGGGTGGAAGGATGGAATGACTAAAACGGTTCTCAACTCATAAGCTAGGATTACACAGCTGCATGGCAAACTATAAAATGTGATCGTTTTCGTGATGAGCTCAACAAGGTAGATTAATATTCTAGGAAAAATCACAGAGATAAAGATCTTTAATGGCTGATATTTATGAGATTTTCTTTATTATAACCAAATAAAAAATTATGTGTTTCACGAGACAGTTCTCCCTCTTGGCAGTGAAAGATTGTGGTGTCCGATTGAACTGGTTATAAGTTCACAAAAGAAAACTAAAGCATAACACATCGATAAGTTGCAAAAACAAATGAATAAAACACATGGATTGCTGGTTAAAAAAAGAAGAGAGAAATATGTTTCTTGTTGGAGAATATAAAAATTGAGTGAAAGAATGATGCTTTTTCATCCTTCATCCTCTTGATGTTTACGAAAATAATGATTGTCAAAAAATAATCAATTTTTTGTCGAACTGCATGAGTTTATTATTTTGTATTTTATGTTGTCAGGGAGTTTTGCTGTATTTGCTGTATCAAATATTGCCTTTTTTGTCTTTTGAATTCTCCGGCTATGTACAAAGCGCTACAGAGCTCGTATCTGACAATACATCATTTGAAAGGTCTTGACATAACCTATGCATGATTAGTTTGGATACGAACTCTGTAGCGCTTTGTACATAGCCGAAAAATTCAAAAGACAAAAAGGCGGAAGGGAGATATTTGACAACCTAATATAAGAGCTTAACTTTTTTGTCAGAAATTTAGACGGAGCGATGCAGGAAGGAATTGTAAAATAAAGGTGTTTTTTTCTTTTGGCTGTTTTCTTTTTTTACTAGGCTTTAATAAATAGAATTGAACAATTGGTCACTCTTATAAGACGCTGACCAAAATACTAAACAGCTGACCTATCACAAGAAGCCTCACAAGAGAAGTATCATAATTGCCGCTTCACTGACCATTATAAGTGTATAGGCCCATATCACAGTCGAAATAAGGGCATAAATCTTATAATTTGAAAACTTTCTTTCTTTTTTTTTGTATGTGATGTTTTAGAGGCGAGGTCAATTCTAAATACATATTTCGAAGAATGTCTGCATTTCTTTCTTCAGAAAAAAAGATCTCCACAGAATACATTAAACTTCTTTTTTAGATTGAACTATTCAACCGAGTCCAATAATTAACTAAAACATCTTTACATTAATATTATGCAATACTATGTCAACTGTAGTGGAATATCTATACTTAGTGCATAGTTCAAGGTTGGTCAACCATGTTACTAAAAAAAAGAAAATCTTTTTAATTGCAAGTCATACATATACATAGTAAATTTTAATAGACATAAATGATAGAGGCCCATGCTTGGTTGACATTAAACTAATTCTTAATTAGATTCATACTATAACGACTGGTAGTCATGTTTCTTTTATGACAAATGTAGTCAATTATAGTTCAATGCAATTGCATATGAACTTGTAAGATATTTACACACAAGTTTGTAAAGATTTAATCTACATTCTTATACTTTATAACCTGAATATATACATCTACAAATAAAAACAAACCTAAAGGCTAATATATCATATTTCTGCGGTTTAATCAAGCTTACCACAATCAGTAGAAGTCATATAATATTAACAACAAAAATTATCAAGTTAGACAGCTGAAGCAGTAATAAGAAAATATTTTTGGACTGTGTAGTTTACCAAAATAAAAGCAATCATCAGTAAGGATATATAATTTTTTTTTTATATTTATGCTCGTGTCCTCTACCTGAAGTTTTCACTCAAATGAAATTTCTTTTGATTATAGATCAAAATAATGCCCACACAAATAAATGTAGGAGTTGAAAAATTATATTTTGATCATTAACACAATGAAGTAAATTAAATGGACATTGGGTTTCGTTTTAACTGAAGTAGCCGGCATACACAGAACTCAATGGCTTAATGCATACGCAAAACTTAATCACTGAAAAATAGTTTCGTTTTTAATGACCCAAGATCTGAGTTCGATTATTCTCTTTAAACCGCACCAGAGTCATTAAAACAAAAGTGCTTTTAATTGTTGTTAGATCAACACCAGAACTTTTGTCCCAATGGTAGTTTTCTTCACCTGTAACTGAGGTTATGTTTTATATTAATATGTCTTTTACTCAAATCACTTTCACTTTAGTAGCATTTTATTTAATTAAAATAGAAAAAAAAAACCCTTCGACAATTCTAGTATTGCAATTTGTCTTATTTAATAATAGTTAGTTGAGTTTTTTCGTCGAATGCAAATCACGAGACAAATGAAAGTGAAAGAGGGAACAAAAGAATTAAAACTATTCGTCGATGACGATCTTTATTCAAAACAGAGACACATAAATTGAAAGAGCATTCATAAAATGAATAAAGAAAATATCATAAACAAATAACACACGACCATTGAGTACACATCAACATAAATGACTCAGTTAATATTATGTAAAAGAATTTAGATAGATAGACATATGCACGTATTAAATGAAGAACATTTTTCTTTACGTGAAAACATTAATTGATCTCAATAAAATGAGTTAATTGAATGGATGGCTAACAAATTCGTAATATTTCAATTTGTTTATTATTATCAAGCATGAAAGAGGCGATAGATCGATAGACAGACAGACACCCAAGTGGTTTTAAAAGGATTTTTTTTTAAACGAAACACTAAAAAAAAGAGAAAATAGGTATGAAGAGAAGTTTATGAAGTTGGAAATCGAGGAGATTTCTAAGCTTAATATTTTACTAAACCTCTGTAATTTCAATCCTGTCAACGGCAACACACAACCAAGGGAACAAGATAGAAAACTGACCAAAGGAAAAGGGGAGAGATTTAGTGGATAAAGGAGTGAAGTCGTTTTGGTTAATGTATCAATCAAATCTGTTTTTTTAAAATTGAGGATAGACAATCCCAATACATTTCCGATAGGGTGATCACTTGCAAGTAGGCAAGACCACTTCTAAGTCGTTAATCTAATAAAGTCTCCATAAGTTCTCGTTGGTGATTTAGACTTATGTTTATTATAAATATGATCAAAATGGATGGAACTTATGTTTATTATAAATATGATCAAAAGTTACAGTAAACTGTCGATAGTTCGATTTTCATGGGACCAGGAAAAAACTTCGAATTATTTTGTTTAAAGACGGCATCACATGGTCCTGATACCCCGATGCCTTTTATTAGGTTGTCAAATGTCTCCCTTCCGTCTTTTTGTCTTTTGAATTTTCAGGCTATGTACAAAGCTCTACAGAGCTCACGTCAACTAATAGTTGTTAAGAAAAAGTAGTAAACTTGACTTTGAATATAAGCCATAATTTTTGAATTGTTAAAGTTTTCATGTTGTTTTGCACAAAAATAAATTCGAATTAAAGATGGGGATAGATTTTCTTCGATTTAGAGAGATTTTTTCAGGAGACTGTGAGAATGCTTCTGTTTACAGAGGTTTTTGAACTATAGAGGTCCGAATAGTCGAGAGTTTACTGTACCATTTTTTGCAATTGAGATTGACGGTTTTAACAATCGGTCATCATTTTGTAGAAACAGAAAGTGACATTAGTTTTGTTGAAATCTTTTAGTTTTCTCATTTAAAAACCGCTGCTACCCTGACAGGATATTTTACTTCAGTTTAACACTAATGATAAGAATGGAGACTGATTAAACAGCTCATAAATTGTGTCAAACTTAATGAACGTAGGGTGTGAAAAAAAAGAAGAATGTCAGAAGAATACCTCAGAGAAAATATGCATGTCGTATTCAACTCCGACGACATGCAGTTGCAACATTTTATCTGAAAACAATTAACCGAACACACGAGAGCGTCAAATTAAAGTAGGCTTTCAATTGATAAGGATTTCACGCCTGACTCTTATCGCCTAGTCACGTTTATTCAGTTTGACCGAATTTTTGCCGGCTGCTGGAGGCTTCCAATAAACGTTTTTCGGTAGCCAATTTCAACAGTTTTTGGGACGTAAATTAGAACAACAACAAAATATGTACTGCGTCTCTGTTTAACGCATACACCAAGCATCTATTGCAGTTTTTTTTTAGTTACCAAAATCCTTCCGCCAATGCAAAAAATCAATATAAACTCTCGCAACTAACACAAATTGAAAAGCACCAAAAACAAAAAAAAAAAATTGATTTATTCACTTTATCCTGATTTAGATACTTACAGCAGATTTCTTACATCGCAAGGACGAAACAGAAATGCAGGTATGAGTAGCACTGAATTAAACGACACTAAGCCATAATATATGAGGAACTTGAAATAATATCTAAAAATATGGCTTGTCTCGTATAGAAAGGGCAACATTAATATAACAAACAGCCCGAGAAGCTCGATGTACGATGTCATGGTTTTTCTTTTATTTTTTTCGTTTGCCCTTCGAGTTTTTCACAAGAAAATTTTGCTGGCCCTGCTCAAAACGTTTGTGCAAGGGTGGAAAGGAGGGCAAATTCACTTTTCACACACAATCAACCGGGAGGAACAAATCGAAACATGTATCTCACTCAAAACGCTCAACCCGCAGAAGCAAAAGAAGAAGAATATTTTATTGATTTGTTGTTGTTGAGAAAAGAGAAGAAAAAAAATTAAGACAACGTTTCGCTGGTTGTTTACTTCTTAATTTAATTAAAATCAATCGATGCGATGGAAATGCAAGGACGGTGCACACCACCCAAGTACTCTGTACAGAGATCGGCCGCTTTGTGTGGCGCTTGGACAAACTAAGTTTTTATTTCGATTTAATTTTCTACGCAGCGCTGCAAACATCTCCAAATTGAGAACAAGAATTGAGTACATACACCGAAACTACCACCAGTGTATGCACTTAACTTCTCAATTCTGAGTGAGTGAGAATAATGAGGGTTCTTGTCAGTTTATCGAAACAGCTGCGTCCGTGCAGAAAGCAATCAACGCAAGTGAGGGGGATTCGCAGGCAGAACGCACTGCGAATAATCAAGGGCTTATCTGGAAATGCATCGATGCGAATCCAATGAAGCAGAATGTATGTGTATGTCGCTTTTCAACAGCGGATGCCAAATGGAATCTATCCAACAATTGACTGGGACATGACTCAACATTTGGTAAACATATGAGGTGCATGTGTGGCTGATACACAGAGCCTTTACGATGGTGCAACATTGAGATCTGTTGGTCGACGGTCGACCCTTGAAAAGTACTTCTGCAGAGAGTCTGCATAAATCAGATATTTCTCTTAAACGCAGAGAGAATGTGAGCCATCTTATTTATAAATGGTTTGTCTACAGACATCATTCAAGGCGAACCATATAGCTCGGAGTCGTACGTAATCAACCGATAATGACGGTTTTTTCTATATCGTACGCAAAACAGCGATGAATTTCGCATTCCGTACATAAATCCGAAAACAACGAAATTTAAAATAATTTTTATGTAGTTATTGAATTTCGATTCAGAACAAGTCAAAAAAGAATGATGCAGCTTCAATTTGAGGAGCTTCAAACCACAATAATTTCATTTAAAAATTATCGTGATTTTGAAGCTGTGTCGGTTTTATTTCAGTCGTTCGTCGTCGCTCACAAAATTTCAATACTTGGAAATTATGAATTTGAATTGAAGTGAAATCGTTAACTCAATCTGTTTTTTGTACTTCTAGTCCTAATTAACGACGAAAAGCTTAGTTTTTGTGCACTTTAAAAAAACGGTTTGCATTTTAATGTTTGTTGAAAGTTTGTGCTAGAAAGCGTCAGCCTTAAAAAACTTTAACAAATATCAAAAAGTACCAATAACGTAATTTCTTCAATGCTGGCGATTAAAAATTCGGGAATGCGTCGTTTGTTTTCTCATTCAACACCCAAACCATCCATCTGAAAAACTGAAAAAGTGGTTTTTGAATAAAGTTGTGTTACTACTCACTGGAAGCTTGGTTTTTGCCCAAATTGTGGATGTTTTCTGGAAGTGGTTTGTTTTGCTTTAAATTGGTTGACGCACTCACTTCTAGGTTGCTGGTTCTTGCTCGAGTTGTGGGTTATTGGACGTCATTTCTTACTTCAAATGGTGTGCACATCTACTTCCTACTTTCTTGTAGTTGGTTGTTGCACAACTTATGGGGCATTGGAATGTCATCTATTTTGTACTAAGGTGTACTGCTTCAAAATTTGGCTCTTGCCCTAACTATGGGTTATCGTTGTCTCTTGGTTGATGCATAAGGTATGAGGCATTGGAATATCATTTATTTCTGCATTCAGTTGGTTTGCGCACATACTTAGGAAGAACTTGGTTTTTGCTCGAACTGTGGGTTATTGTTGCTTCAAATAGTTTGTGCATCTACTGGTGGTGTGGTGGTCTGGTTTTTATACAAACTGTGGAACTGTGGGGTATTGGAAGTAGTTTGTTTTTGAATCAAGCTGGTTTGCACACATACTAGAAATCTAATTCATACACTAACTCTGGGTTATTGGAATTGGCTCATGTCTCCTGGAGATTTATGGTTCTGAACTCAAATAATAAAAAAAAATTAATTCTTGTTGGTTTTGCTATTCACTAGTTGAAAATCGGTTCTTAAAAAAACTGTGTGGATGGTATTTAAATGGTTTTGGACTAATTTACAATTACAAATTCTTATGATTCAGTGAGTGGAATAATTAGAGTGTAAAATTTCAGTATGGGTCGCAACCATTCTGTTAAAGAGAACTATGAGTTGAGGGAAAAATATTACAGTGCAGTTCGAAATGACGCAAATCGAATATACCCTCCACTGCACGACTTATTTTTACTAAAAAAAATATTTTCTTATATAATTTATTAATTTATGGCTTCAAATACCAGTATAAGAATAAAACAACCATTAGTCTATGTTGTTTTACTCAAGCCTGGCCTGATTATTCCCCTGAAAATATCTGAAGCAGATCATCTACAAACCTTAACGGAGTAAAATTCTGATCCATAATTTATGAAAGAAGTTAAAATTGAGTTGTATCAGATCTGCTACACTGCACATTGTAGGGTTAATGAATCAAATGTATTTCAATTCCCTAAGCCGGCCATATTTATTAGCTCTTAATTTTTAAGTTAAGTTTTAAGTTTTTTTTTTTAAATAAGTCCACAAAATTCTTCAATCCAAATTGTGCATTATTATTTCATGCATATACTATTTGGTTAGTAAATACAATAACAAAATTGTTCAGTAGAAAAATTTAGAATTGTTATATATCATACCTCTGTACTATAACCATTGTAAGTTGTGCGATAGCAAATTGTAATTTATTTAAACAAAAAAATAAGAAATTTATGACATACTATTCGCAAAAGAATCATCAATGTGACTTGCTATTGAGCACCACCAAATACCAATGCTGACTCTCTCCATGCCCAATTATCAACATTTCGTACTTTAACTAGGATACCCAACGACCAAGCAATCCATTTAAAAATTTATCTATTGCATTGCTGTGAGACTTAAGTAAACGACAGAACATTACTGCGATCTGATATCAAATTAAAGTATTCATTAAAGCAAAATAAACTTCATTTTGTTTTGTTTTTATAGAGAAATGAACGTTTTGTACGTAACCTGTACTTTTTGGACACCGGGGCAATAACAACCCTAAAAAAAACACAAAATTATACTAATAAATGTGGGAGAATTTATTTATTATTTTCATATGTTTAAAACAAGCTTAGAGTAAAAGAATTCAAGCTACTTAATAAAGCGAGGACCTCAAACGCCTTCGGTAGAGAATAGAATTGACGAAACTTCATTTGTACTTGCCTGCGGTGATGGTTTATGGTTCTTATGTAGTTTATTGTTTCTGTAGACTATGACTAGGGTGCCCTTAAATGATGCTGAGTGAATTTTAAAGTTCGGTGTTATTTTACTTCAGAATTCAGCCTCATTTCGCTCGGCGTTATTTCACGGCACCTGAATCTCTCTTGAAAGTTTTCTCATTGCTGGCATCTATAAAATTTAAAAATCCTTGCCAGAAATATGTCTGTAACGATGAGATTAGTTCTAAGGCCAATTCTCTCATTACATCACTGTTCATCAGAGAAATGAACCACCAGTTGCTTAGAACTGAGGAGGAGGGTAGAAGTATTCATTAATTTATTTAGGTTTTGATGCTTCTGTTTCTAGTTAAAAACAAGGCTACACTCTTTTGTGATTCCAATAATTTTAGCAACAGATTCCCGGTTTCGTACTTACCAGTAAAAGTTTATCATTGCGCGTTTTTTCAGAAAACTAATAAGACATAACAATATCGCGTGTTCGTTTATACACAAAACGGATTAGATTAGAAACAACAAATGAGCCATTCTGTACACGAATGGATTAACTCCGTAAAACAAAGATTTGAGAAAATAAATGAAATAATGCGCATTGTTAGCTAAATAAATTACTTTATTCAATGGTCAAACAGATTTCGTAGTGTGAATGCCACGCCATTAACGAACACACTTAGTGCCTTTCACCGCTGATCCCCACAGCATTCAACGTGTTAATAGTATTAAGCTTTATTCTGCAGGTCTTTTATGAATAAAAAAAGTTATGACTATACCAAATACTTAAATTTAGGATTTTTTAAAAACTGGAGTCAGTCGGTTTCTGTACCTGTTCTGTGAACACCTCAAATATCAGTTCATTATGGTTGCATTTTAAATAAAAAAAAAAAATTGGGTGACTGTTCCACAAAACTAACCCATGCAACAGTAAGGACCTTAGTATCAGAATTTCTTTGCAAGTTTAAAATTTGCATTATCCTTTTTGTAATTATTACCTTATTTAACTGTCCACATATCTCTTGTAAAATTAAACCTAGCCTTGACCACATGAACTCTCGTAAAAATCTAATCTCTCGTAGCTTAAGACTGCAGCATGATCTAAGAAGAATCCTTTTAAAAAATATGGAGCTGAAGGTCCTAACAGCCACGGCTCTATAAGCTTGTAATTTTAACTACCTGTTAATCTTCTTTCTATATATAAAAATCAAAGTTCGTTTGTTTATTTGTCCTTTATAGACTTCTAAATGGTAAGAGATAGAGCATTGATGTCTTTGGAAACTTTGTTCAGAAGTTTGTCAAAAAGGTTTTGGTATCAATTTTTTTGGGGGGGTATGGCTCCCATTGAGGTGACGTGGGCGCTGACTTTCAAAGTTCGCCTGATCCTGTCAACCAAAAGGACTTTGAAAATGAGATTGAGTTTTCTTTCGGACTTTGTCGGAAAAAGTACCGTTGGAAAGATATGAAAGTCCAAAGTTGGAAAAAGGGTGCTTTTTTAAAATTTGATTTATTTTATGCGTAGCAAGGCCCGTCGGGTACAGCTAGTAAATAATAAATAAATAAAAATAAAAAAATATGTATCTGAGAAATAAAAGAACATTAAGTAAAACTAACCAATAAGTGCACCGATTAAAGAGTTCACTACAAGTTGATATCTTTAAAGCTATACATTAAAGCCCAAGTTTCCATCGTTCCGTTTGGTGTCATTTCGAACTTGCGTCGTTTAAGAATCATCATGGCTTCGAAGCTGCGTCAGTTTTATTGCAGTTTTCGTTATTCACGAAATTATAATACAGTAACGGATATAAGAAGAACTAAAAATCCAAAGAATCTTTTTCTTTTAAACGTTTTTTTTTATTTTTATGAGATAAACGGATTTAAGAAAACAAGTTCTTCTAAAAGAACAATGTATCTAAGAAAAAACGTGTTCTAATAAGCAATACATATGAAAAAAAACTATCAAAACCAGCTACCATTTCGTTTGAGCTATTGACGGCAAAATTGTATATTAAATTTGAGGAGGTAATGTACGCACAGTATAAAACAAATCTTTCTAGCCATTGTTTTTGAGGAGGTATGGTTAGGTTAGGTTAGAGTGGTTGGCTGGGACCCTTGAGGCCCAACCACACTTAGGCCAAGCGAGGAGGTATTCTACAGTATAAAATAAAATGGTTTGTTTGGGGAACAATTTCTTATAAGCGTATTATTGCTCATGTAATTTTAAATATTAGTGCCAGGAAATACTTTCTTGTGTCAGTTTTTTTCTTATAAATGTTTTTCCTATATCAGTTTTATTTAGTGATAATTAATTTGGGAAAGGACATGGTGCATTGTTCTTTGTTTCTTTTAAGCGTATTTTTCTCATATGAGTTTTTCTTATATCCGTTAAGTACTGTCAATGGGAATTATGAATTAATTTTTTTACTTCTTTATTAACCAAAAAATAGCTAAAAACTTAAAAACTAAGAGCTAGTAAATATATAGCCAGAGCAACAAAGGCCTTCGTCTTAGGGAATCGAAATATAGGGAATCGTTAGTTTGATTTGCGTCTTGTTTTTCTAGTCCTAGTTAACGGCGCAGGGTATTCAAAGTATATATAATAAAATTCGGCTCATGAGAGCGAATTGCACTTTTCATAAAATCCAATTGCGCACAGAAAACTTCAAAATAAATTGTGAAAAAAGACGCAGCTCTCCAAAAATTGATTCAACTGATTTTGGCTGTAATAGCAACTTCCTTTTAAAACGCCGGTGAATGCAAAGGTTTCTGCATTTTTCATACATGCGTCGATCACTGTCGTGCAATAAAAGTCCAAGAATTCAGGCGGTATAGAAACGAAGCATTACGGCAGCATACACCCCAAATGGCTCTCCACTCAAAGCTACACAACGATTAACTTCTCTTAGGTTTTCTCAACACTTAGCCAAAATCTTAAATGTTTGCTTCTAATCGTCAAGCAACTTACACCAACAAAACAACATGTCGATGTATTGGCGAATAATGCTGTTGTGCTCCTAAAAGTAGTCGATCATTGTGGGCACTCGTGAATGTATCAGATACACCACTTTCAACAAAGCTCTCTACACATGTACCCAAGTCCAACTCAACATATTCCTGGCAGCTTGTAGCCAGCATTCCAGGAAACCTATCGGGAAACACTTGTTGGTCTCTCATCTGGGCAACATGTCGCCGGTAAAAAATGGCATTTTGTTTATAAGCATGCTTTGCAAGGTGGGCACTTTCATGGGAAACGTATTTTTCTATGAATCACAATAAATTTTCGCGTAAAAAGCTCGCTCTTGCCACTGTTGCTGGGCAAAAATTTAACCGCCCCGTATGATTACTGTATTGCTTGTGCACCTACAGGATAGTGTTTGTGTGGAGTTAGTTCAGATGAAAGAGAATGAGAATGAAAAAAAAGCACGTCTAATTAAGCTTTCCCTCAGCAGTTCAGTTTTTTTCCCTCTTCTCTTGTTAATATATTTTTAATTCTTTTTTTTTTTTTTTTTGTTTCTTTTCCATCGAAATGCTGAGTAAGCAAAGAAATTAGGTGTGAATACATGTACGTATATAAATATGAGCAATTCCTTATTTTATATTTCCGTTTGTGTAGAAAGACCGGTATACCGCATACTTGGCCTGAACGGCTAATGTAATCGAAGGTCGATGAAAAACGTCCATACATATGTATCCAATTTCCAGTCAAACATAGATATATTTTTATTTTTCCCTTAGATGAATTCAAATCCAAAGTTTGTTGATAACAATTACAACACATCGGTCTTTCTGCTGTCGCCGGTGTGGATTAAAAAAAAATAAAGTATTTACCACACTCAAAGTTCATTTGAATATGACAATGTTAGTGGGGAGACATGAAAACGTATGAATTCAGTTCAGTGTTCACATGAATATTTTGCACACTCTACACTGTGTATAGAGTAAAAGAATAAAACGTTTATACGTGAAGTTTCGTAGATACACGGATAGATAGATAATCGTAGTTGTGGCAGTAAGAGAATGTTTGAGAGAAAAAAAAATTTATTTTTCATTTTTTGTTCAAATAGTTAAGCTATCGAATTAGAAAAATGTGTGTTGATTTTGTTTTTCTTTCGTTTTTCAGCAATTGTTTAACTTTTCTGATTTTTAGAATTGTATCAATTAATTTTAGATTTTTTCTAAATAAATGAGTTAATGGTTTGCCTGGAGGCCGACCGACCGGTGATGCTAAAACCTTTTGATTAAATTTAAAGTTTGCTTTAATATTTAATAAAATTAAAATGCAGTGATCTCTTTTTTTGTTTGGTGACAGTGTGTATAATTGTTGTTTTCAGATTTCCTAAAATTTGTGATAGCTTTGTGTTGTCCTATTGAACCAAAAATGAAAAAGATGTCGTTGGTGAAACCTGAAAAGTGTAACTCCAAATTTTAATTAATCAAAAAGAAATTAATTTTATGAAAACTACTCCACTAGCTTACAATTAGAGTTTTAAACTATTTCAAGTTCCACCGACGCCTTTGCCGTAACATCTAACTTGTAGTTTTAGTGGTGAACGAATTAATACTTATTCATTTTGTATGCGCCTATTAAAATGTTACAAAATTTTAGAGAATGCAAAAAATTATTAAAAACCTTCAACCCATATAGCTCTCAATCTCTAGCTAAAAATTGGGAAAATTTTCAAAAGGAAAAATATATTTTTTTTTCTAATTGAAATTGCTTGAAAACTACGGAGCAACTAAAGTGAATAGCAAAGTAAAATATCGCTTTTAATTTTAAATTCCGACTAATTAAATGTTCTGATACTCAAAAATGGTTTGAAGGAAAACTACAATGGCACTAAATATTAGCCCTAGCTTAATAGTTGTCATCAGATAGGTAACAGCAACAACTCGGATTATGACTGTGTAGCAAAAAAATTACATACCACCCCAATTAAGTAAAAAAAAAAACTTTTAACAAAATAATAATGAGAACAATTACGTTTTCATAAAAAAAAAATCAATTTTTTTTATTTAAGATAACTTAATCAAATTTTGGACATTTCTTTATGAATACAGTAAGATATTATTGATTATTATTGATTTTCTGTTACTCTTACACATAGCATTTTGTATTTTGCTTTAATATTCCTTTGACCAAAATGTTGTTTAGTTTATTTAAATTTCTTTTCTTTTTTTCTTTTTTTATGTGCAAAACAAAATTCGTTTGTTTTAACAGTATGTGTTCAAAATTGTTTAATTGATTTCTTTTATCCCAAAAACATGATAATTATATATTGATTTGAATTTATTTTTTATATTTTTGCTTTAATTTAAACACGTTACAAAGACAATTGCCAAACATTTATGTATAGATCTGCCTATGTACCCTTTTTTAACTGAAATAAAAATACACAATAGAAAACTAAAAAAATTGTAACTTTTTTTTTTTAAAACAAATGCTCTTTTGTTCTCATGTTTTGTATTTTTTTTTTTATTTTATGATTATTTTTATTTAATAGAGAAAAAAATTAAAAAAAAAATACACTCCAGTTAAATAGACATATATTATATTGATAAATTTAGGATCTATTTTAGTTAATTTTATTTCTTTTTATTTTGTATATATATACATACACATATATACGTGTATAGGTATGTATATACATACATATATGTATATATCAATATATATTTTAGTTTGTTGGGCTTGATTTTTACTTGTAATAAACTGCTTATTCATTTTCCTAATATATATAGTACAATTTAGATGTTTTGTTTTGTTTTTTTTGTTTCAGTAATATTATTAATATATAGATTTATATATCTTTTGAGGTAGTTTCCATTTTAACTTTTATTTCATTGTTTTTTTTTTTCTTTTTTTTGTTTTTTTTTTATTTTATTATTTTTTTTTTTTTTTTGTAGCTCTTTACAATTATATATTTTTGGCTTTATACATTTGTTTTTTGTTGTATTTTTCAATATATGTATGTATGTATGCATATACTTAGTTTTTGTGTTTGTTCTTGAGAAAACAACACTGTTTCTATGACGGTAAGAAATTGGTTAGTAGATGTGAAGACAGATGTCGTATAAACATCTTTACTGTGTAAATCGTTGTCACAATTAAGGAACATTTTCTTAAATATACTTTTGAATGACTTTTCTTTTATTTTTTATTTTTATATACCTATTAGATTTTATTAATGAAGATTGTTTTCGTGTTGGCCTATTGCAGATGAATGGAATTAATTATGTATACCAGAATACAACAAAAAGAACAAACTTTACAAAAAATAATTCCGTAGCATTTATATTAAAAAAAAAAAAAACACTGTGAAAATAAAAGTTAGAAACTAATATCTGTATATTTTGTATATTATGCTTTCGATTTGAAACATGGCGCACTGGAAAAAATTACGGCTGGAAAATAAACTATTATCACACAGGCAAGCCGTCCTATGGACATGCTTCAAATCGAAAATCTGATAGTTACTTCTGTGGTGAACCAGTACATGAACTTTTTTTATTTACCTTTTAACTATTACACTTTTAATATAAATGCTAACAACTATTTTCAGATTTGTAAACAAAAAATAAGAATATTTTTAGGTTTTTTTGCTTTTCTTTTTTTTTGTGAAAATTATGTTGTATTTACTCGATAAAACTATTTCATTTACAATAGTTTAAATTAAAAAATATATATATATATGTTATGTACGCATATTTTAGATTGATTTGTTAAAATTATATGTATATGTATATAAATTTATTATAAAAAAAAAAGTGAATAAAAAATTGTTGTTTTGCCTATTTTCAGTTATCTTAAAATGCAATCCGCAATAATTAAGAAGAAATAAAATAATAAAAAACACCAAATGAATTATTTTTGTAAAGCATGGAGGCAAAACAAATAACCGCAAAAAGAACAAATGTATGCAAATATATATATACAAATATGTAAGTTTTATATGTATACATATATGTACACACACATATGCATATACATACATATATATATATCTGTGCATATTATGTATATATACATGTAAATTAATTTAAGGCGAAAGACCAATGTATTTAATACAAACATTTTATTGATACCTATTAAAAGTAATTACAAATTAAAAGGTATTTATTTTTCTTTCTTTAATATACAAATAATATAATTTTCAAAGTTTTAAAACATGTTAAATTTTAATCCACCTTTATTATGAATCGACGCATTTGTCACTTTCGTTTTTCTTCTAACCTTGTCTTTTCCGGTTCGCAAGAACAACTTCAAATATGGATGTGTGTAAAAAGTGAATTACATAAATTAATTACACTAATGATCAAAATATATATTATATATACATTAGTATATATGTATATACACACATCTCAGTATGGATTGAAAAATTATATTTCTATTTTCATTAAAAAAAAAAAAAAACAGGTGAAGAGGGAAAATAATTCAAAACCAACGATAAAATAAATATGTTGTAGCTCAGTCTCCAAGAAATTATCGTGGTCTTGTATTATCTTCGATGCTTTTTGTTTCTTATTATTATTAATAAAAATAGAGTGTGAAAATAAAAATATATATTTATATAAAATATTTACATAATTAAAAAAAAATAATCAAAATAAAAATTGATAATAGTATCATAAAAAAATAAAAAAAAAAATCCATTTTATTGTAAAGGTATTTTGTTTTGATTGTGCGGCTTTTATATTATATTGAACATTTATGTATATTTATATATTTGCATTTATTTATTTGGATTATGTGTCTGTGTAAATATGGGAGAAATGGTGTGTTTTTACGGATTGGATGAGCTGGCATTTTTTTTTATTTTATTTTGTTTTTTTTTTCTCGTATAATTTCAATGCATGAATATTTCTATATATTACAACAAAAAAGTAGTTACGTTAAACATTATTTTGTTTTATATCATCTTATTCTCTAAATAATTATGCCGAAAAAGAAAACACAATGTGGACTTTACGAAAGATATTCTTCTATTATGAATTTGTATCTTCAGTTTCCATTTTTTTTTCGTTTTTCAGGGAGTGTTTAAAAAGTTTAATAGTAAACATACATTTTTTTTGTTCATGTACTTATATATATTTACGATAATATATATCAATGTACAGTTCTGAATTTTACTCTTTTGATTTTTTTTTCTTTTTCCACAAACATGAATGAGAGAAATATAAGACTGTATTTACTTTCTAGCATCTAAACCTGAATACAATTCGAATGCAATATAAATGGACATAAAAAACGTTAAAACCTTTGCAAAAATAAACACAATTCATGCTTATTATCGAAACACAGGATAAAGGTAGTTTAAATGTCCATTTGACTTGCATTGACTGTAATTTTTACGAAAAAAAATAATATATATATATATTTCGAACGATTACACTGATTAAACTATTATGATCTATTTTGTTTTTTTTTTTCCATTTTTTGTAGTATGTATGCATTTCATAAAATATGAAAAACCCACGACTTTTTTTTTTCATATTTTTCCGATTTGTTTTCATAGTTTTGATAAAGTTAACGTTATATGGTATTACCTTATAATCCTAAAAGAAATATATAATTATATGATGAACTATGTATTTTTTTTTTTCTTGTAAATATCTTATGACCCAAATAATTATTAATTATCGTTTGTGTGATTTTTTCTTTCTTTGTTGTTTTTGTTTCAGTTTTAGGGCAGTGTGTTTTCTTGTTTTAATATGTAAACATAAAGTTTAATGTGTTTTCAATATTATTTTCTTTTCGATATTTAATATTTTAAATACCATTATGCCAATTTGTTGTGAACGTGTTTTCTTATTATTATGTTTTGTTTTTTTTTTATTTCCTTTTAGGGTAAGTTAATAGTTTTTTTTTTTCTTTTTCAAAAAGTGCTTACTTTTTTTTTATCATGACATTTTGCATAATATAATTTTATTTTCACATTCATTGTTTTGAGGGATTACTTCGTTTTTTTTTTTCTTTTTTTTTTATTTCTACAACTTTTGCTTTCTGTCTCATGTTAAATCTAAATCGAGGGTTTTTCTTTCCGCAATGGGCTTTGTTTGAAGAAAATTAGTAACTTTGTTTTTTGTCTTGAAAAAATTAGATAATTATTTAGTTAAGAGGGGCTGCTCTCTGTTATGTTTGCTTCGATTCGCGAAGAAAAAAAAAATATTCAACGTTTCCTTGCATTGTTGGTTGTGGAGTGTTATATTATTAATTATATCATGGTGGTAAGATTTCGATTGTTGTTTTCCTAACAAAAATAGTTCGATTACTCATTAATTATATAGTGGCTATGTTTCGCTTCTGCAAATCTATATCGTTATTTTCTTTTAGTTAAGTTTTCATTTAAGTATTTTTCTTTGTTGTTGGTGTAGTTTTTTTTTTGCATTTTCGCTGCTATGTTCTTCTGATGTAAATAAATGGAAATGTAAGAAAATCCAAAATGTATAAATTTTACTACTATTCAATTTGTACTTCTATTTGTACGAGAAATGTTGAAATGTATGAAATTTAGAAAAAGAATACAAAGTAAAACAAAATATACTCATAAATTTATGTTTAAAATTAATGTAGATATTAGAAAAATTAACCGAAATGAATTTGGGATAAAAATTAGTAGTTTTTTTTTTCTTATTTTACATATAAAAAAGTTTGTTGTTGTCATTTGTTGTTTTATAATGATGTTAAGTTCTTTTTTTATACATATAAATAAAGAGAGGTAATTCTTGTGTGCTTTTCCTTCTATGATTTTATTATTCATTTAAACTTCATGCTCCTCGCTTGTCCTCAGTGTGATAACATACTGCCATTTTAAATAAAAAGCAAAGTAAAAATTTGTTTTTCTTTAATTTCTAATTTTTTATGAAAAAAAAACTTTGGCGTTTTTCATACATTTAATTTTGATTAGCAAAAACACTAATTTAAAAAAAAAATTATATCCAAAAAGATTTTATATTTCTCTCATTTTCATTTAAAATAAAATCGCCTCTAAAACGAACGATTATCACACTAATTTTTTTTTGTTAAATCAGTACTTGGCACAACTTATACACTCTTATTTTACAAATACTTTAGAAATAATTTCGAAATCGAAGTTAAAAAAAAGAAAAAAACAACAAAATTTCAAATCAACAAAAAAAAGTTTTTTTTTTTCCTTTCATATTTAAATAATAAATAAAAAAAATTATTTTTTTTTACATTTTTTTCTTCTTACAATAAAAAAATATATAACGATATAAATAGCCTCTAAACACTATAAATATTTTAATTTTTCTCTCCATAAGAATTGATTTTTTTTCTTTTTATGTTTATAAAAAATACTTTTTTTACCTTTTTTCTTTTCTTTTATATCAATAATATATTTTAATTTCTTCACTTTAAGTATAGTCTCTCCCTATGAAAATTTTGGGTAAGTTATAAGTTGCTTTGGGTTTACCATATCTGCCGTGAAGGCCTTAAAAATGTTCTTAAAAACAAGAGTAATGAGACAGCAACTCCTCGATATATCCTAAAATAGTTATTTTTTTAATTTTTTATTTAAATATATAAAATATATTAAAAATTTATTCTCTGAATATACGATTTTTTTTTTCAACAAAATAAAATCTATATATAGAATATATTTATATAAATATAAATATATAAAAATTTTAAAAAGTTATTTTCATTTATTTTTTCGTTTTAGTTATAGAATAACCCCACTTCAAACGCTTCTGTTGTTCATTTAATATATATTATTTTGTATATAATTTTACACAAACTATTCCCTCGAGCTTTTTTTTTTAGCAGTGTTTATGTTTGTTATGGTATAATATACAAGTTTGTATTGTTATTAATTTTGTGAATGACAAAATTATTATTTTTTTGTTTTTTTTTATAACTGCCCAAAGTAAATTTTGTGAATATGATTTTTCTTATTTACCATTAGGTGACGAAAAACATATAAAAAGCAGATTGTTTTTGCGCGAAAAAACAATTACAAATTTGCGTGTTGTTTTCTCTTTGAATTATGCATGTTAAAGTTTTTTTTTTTTTTTAATATATAGAAAGATAGTAATTTAGTCCACGAAAGTTTTGTAATTAAGATAATTAAACAAATTGGTTTTTTGTTTTCTAATTGTCATTTTTGTTTTTCAAATTTTCAATTCTAAGCATAAGTGGTCAAATCGCTCTTCTTTTTTTCTTCTCCTGCAATAGTGGTCTTCCTCTACAATATTATTCCTTCTATGAGAATTTCGATTTAACTATTTCCATTTACATTACAAATGATATGCGTTATTGAGAAAGTTATTTATTCATCAATTTTCATTAGCCGATTATCATTATTCTTTAATGATTTCATAGGGCCGGTAAATTATCAATTTGCTGTTTCTTTTAGATTTTTTTGTTTTGTTTTTTTTTTTATCATTAATACATTCATTATTTATTATGTTATATAAGATAATGCACTTATATTGAGGTATTTATATTTCTTCTAATAACTTTTTATGTTGTTGATTTATTAATTTTTGTTTTGTTTTTTCTTCTTGATAAACAGCTGGTCTTCCTAAATAGTTCTCAGAAATGCCAAATGCTTTTTTAACGTTGTTGTTAATTTCCTTCCGAATATAATTTTGTTATATTTTCTTCATTTTTTTTTTTTACTTTTTGTTTGCCGAAATGTTTGAATGATTTTAAATTTAGTGCCGAAAATGTGTTTGTATTTTGTTTTAATAACGGAATTGTGATTTAGTATTGGGTTTCTCTTTTTGATTTAAATTAATAATTACCTATTCATTTTAAATTTAAACAATTAAGCTATTGAACAACTCTTTCTACGAATGAACATAACAGTGAATATTTAAACAATTCAACTTCTTTTATATTTATAAAGTACAACATATATATAACTGTAATTTCTTTTTTTATTTTTCAAGTGATTTGTAAAGAAAATTTTTACTAAGGTTATTTTATGATCTTAAATCTTTGAATTAAATTGTTGATTGGCCAATGAAATTCATCGATTTAAAACATTTTTAGTTGAGTTTTTTTTTAAAAACAAGAAAAGAATCTATTACTATTTTTGATTATTTGTAGGCATTTACGTGGGGAGGCTATTATAAAAAAAAAAAAAAAAAACAAAAAAAAAACTCGACAACAAAGTAAGAATTGATGTCTTTTTAAGGGGGAATAACAATGGATATCTGTTTTAAAAAAAATAATAATTACATAACAGTTAGCAATAGTATTTAGTATTTGATCAATTATTTTAATTAATTAAATTATCATTAACATTTCAGCACCGTTTCAAAGGCAATTCATTTCTTTTAATATTAGAAAGATTTTTCTTATAAACTTATTACACCATCTATTTGTTATATTATATTTGTTTATTCATTTTAGATTTAATTTTGTAGGTGTTTAAAGATTTCAATTTTTTTGTTTGTTTTTTGTTTTTTTTTACTGACGACATCCACTTTTTGTTGAATATTACAAGTGATACCTTCTTTCGGGACATTTTAAAATACCATTTAGTAATTTTTTTGTTTTGTTTTTGTTTTATAAGTTTTTAGTGTATATTGAATGGACTGCAAAATAAAAATGAGTGAACTTACTATTTTTCTTACTTTGTTTTGTTCAATAAAAATATTTAACGAAGAAAACTTTAATATTTGCTTCGATTTGCAAAGACTAATAAAAAAAATTGTTTTTGTTTTTTGTTTTTTCATTCTCCTGGGTGGGGTATTTGTTTTTTTGAAGTGTGTTTTTCTAATATATTTGAGTTAATTCCTAAATATAGTAATTATCTCTTGATTTTTTGCGAATGTTTTAATTACTTATTTATGAAAAAAGGAATAAAAATAAAATAGAAAAAAAAAGAAATTAAAACACTTTCAATTTACTTTATTGACTCGAACTTGAAGATTGCTGATGTTGTGGTTGAGTTTGAGTAGGCTGTTGTTGCTGCTGAAGTTGTTGCGGCGGAGTTTGTTGAGGCTGTGATTGGGTCCCGCTTGTTGACGACGATTGCTCTTTGGCAGCTTTTTGTTTTTTAGTTACTGGAGGTGGATTTGTGGACATCATCATCGCTCTGATTCTTCGTTGAGCAGACTAATGAAAGGAAGTAATATTAAATATTTAATATTTTTATATTATTTTCAGAAAAATTTCTAAAGTAACTAGTGTTTTCAGAGACTATATTTTGATAAAACAAATCAAGTTTTCAATGTTTGCGTATTAGAAAATAAGCAATATATTTCCAATGGTATAAATGGATACACCGATTCATATATGTAAATTGAAATAAAATAATTATTTTCCATAAACAAGTCTTTTTACTTTGGTCGTTTGTTTGCATCAGTTTATAAGGAATTTTTTTCAAATCATTGTGTTGTTATAATCAAATAGACTCAGTATTTAAGTTACAGCTTAAACATAATTAAATCCTTACCTGAACACTGAAGAACGGCCCAATAATATGAACAGTTGTTTCCTCTTCACCTGTTACTGGTGTAACATTATGTTCTGGAAGCTTAATAATACTACCTGTCACTCGCTGTAACTCACGAACATTTTGGCCACCTTTGCCGATTATCCTCCCAACCTGATGGAAAAAGAACAATTTATGGTATTAGTTGAAAATTTAAATTATGTTTCTTTTTAATCAAAACCTACCTGTGAACTAGCTACCAATATTTCTACTGTCAATCGAACATCATCGGTACCGCACATAAAACCCTCTTCCCGCATTTTCTCATAAATCATATACTGCGCTTTCCACTGTCCCTCCGGTGTGCCAACTATTGTCACTTTTCGTTCGGTTTGCTGTTCTACTGGTTTATCACTCTCCAGAGGTGCAATTTTCACAGATGCACCCGAAAATCTCATAATATTACGAATGTGGGAGCCTTTGGTTCCGATTATAGCACCGACCGCATTATTCGGTATGTAAAGGTAGCTGGTTTCTTGCTGGTCATTTGGGAAGACAGGTGGCACAACTGCCGCTGGTGTCTTGGCCATTGGAAATGCTGGGCATGAGGTATACGGCATACTTGGATTAAATACCATGCCATTACCTGGGGTGGACATCATTGCCATTGGATGTAAGCCAGGGAACATTAAACTTTGTGGCGCCATTGCTTGTAGATCATTCTCGTAGCTTTGACGTAATTTCGAACTGATTTGACTTTCAGCACGGGACATATTTTCAATTAAACCTTTAACAGTAATAATGCGCTCTAAATTGTAGCTGCTTATGTCATTAATTGAGCTGACGGTAATCTTGGTATCGGTTTCTTGCATAATTCTTTTGATAGTGTTACCGTTTTTACCGATTATGCGACCAATTAAATTATTGTGAGCTAAAATTTTTAGGCAAATTTCGCTGCAATACATAACAAAAATTAGACTATGCCTAACAAACATTTATGTATGAACAGCAGCTTACCCTTTATTTGTGGAAATTGCCTCCTGTTGCATAACCTCCAGAATTCTCTTGCAAGCATTTGTGCAATTCTCCGGGTTTCCATAGATTGTAATTGCCTTCTCTACACTACCAACGTTTTCCTTCCGATGAACGTCAACACGAGCCCTGCTCTGTTGAGTTATCGTCCGGATCGTAGTACCCTGACGTCCAATTATGGCACCCACCATCTCACTTTGAACCAATATACGCAGTGGGAAGTCTGCTTGTCGACCGGGTCCTGGCATTCCTGCGTATTGACCACGAGCACTACGTGCGGTTCGACGTTGATTTTTATCCAGCTGTTCGGCGTGCAGCTTATTGCCTTCGAATTCTGCGCCGTTAAGACCGCCAGCAGCTCTATAATTAAAGAAAAAATAAAAATATAAGAACAAATTAAAAAAAAACCATTGAAAATTAATTTATTCTTATGAATTTTGATAAACGAAGCTTAAATTTTGAATATAAAAAAAACATTTTTTCAATGACTTCTTATTTTTGCCCAATTCTTTCTTTTGCTATCTTTTTTCAAATTCAAATGCATGTTTGTATTTTTTTTTTTTTTTTTTTACAAAAAACGATACCTTTGTGCCTGATCAGGATTCTCAAACGTTATATGTACAGTCTGAGTATTGGGATCCTTACTAGTTACAGCCTCGCACTGTTTGACTGTGCCGTATGGCTTAAGAAGTGGTTCGATGTCTTCGAAACGTGTTTGCAGCGGAATGCCGCTAATCAAAATTTTTGAAGAAACACTGTGAACAACAAGAAAACAAAAGGATAACAAAATAAAAACATAACAAGTGGTAACATTTTTTTTTTGTTGCATCTGGTTTTATTTTTCATTTTATTTTTATTTTTTTGTTTTGATCAAGAAATACCATTCGTGTATTTAGTAATTGTGTATCGTTTTGGTGTAAGCTTTTTTTCTAATAAGTTTGTTTTTTTTTATTTTATTGAAACTTTACTACATTACTTTAGGAATAGGGCAGCAGTTTACTTCAAATTTTCGAAAAGCGATTTTTAAAAGCAATATAGTCAACTACTTTAAGCTAGTTTACAAAACAAATTGGCATTAAGGAGTTAGGAATCATCGGAGTTCATTAAACGAAAACTTATCGCCGTTTTTGGCGAGATTTTCCAACATTCGTGCCGTAACAGCCCGCGGAGGGCTACAGCTTAAATTTTCGCGCCTCCACTAATTTGAAACATGTGCGAGATTTTACCTTTTCGTAATTTTCCAAAGCCGAATGATGCCATCAGAACATCGAAATAACCTTTTAATGTGCACAGCTTTGCAATTTTCAACTATCTCCGCACTGTAATCGATGTTGATAACCATACTTTTTATCTAGAGTGCGAGAATGCAAACTTTGCAAATACTTAAAAAATGCCACCGAACTTTGGGATAAAAAGGGAAATAATGGTTCCCAAAACAAATCTTTAAATCTATTTCAAAACTAAGAGATCAAACGATAAAACGCATTATTGATTTTTTTAGGAAGAAATATGTTTGTAAGTTCAGAACAAGGAAAAATTATTTAAATATACACAATATTCCATCAGTAAGAAAGTATCTGAATCAATTTCCATAAATTGTCACACCAAGGACTTGTTGAAATGGCATTCAATTTTAAATAACACTCAGTAATAAAATTGTAACTGAATTTATTTTTTTCGTATTTTTTTACTCGAAGTACAAGAGTGGGAAACACCACTAAGAATTATTATTATTACTTTTAATTTGCTTGCTAAACAAGGCTAATGGAAGATTATGTGCAAAAAGGAATGCACACAGCAATAACATCGACTTCGTCTGCACTAATGAAATTAGCGCCATTTCCACGGATTTACACAGCTATGAAATTATTTTATTTCTCGGGTCAAGTGTGTGAAGTAGTTGTTCACATTGGATTATGGTACGTTAACACTGGCCGGTATAGTTACGAGGGAGTGCATAACGAATTATGTGTGTTTTAAAATTGGAATAGAGTTTCCTTGCTTTGCTAGATGATTTATAATTGATTACACAATCAATGAATCAGTTCTTCCATGGTCTGATCTTTCTATTCGAATTTATTGACGTAGAGTCTACCGCTCTTTTTATAAACGTGAATTGAATTTCTAACATGTCGTCTAAATTTATTTGTATGGCGTAACTTCAGACATAACCATAAAATAGTAGAACCTTGAGACATAGCATAAAATGTTCAACTATCGATAATTGCGATTGTTTTCTGTATTTTTTACTAGTTGCATGGGGTGCAACGTCTTCATGGTCACTGGAAGAAAAAGTATTCGCGAGATGTACACGTAAGATACATACGCAAACATAAAAATATTTGTCTAGTTTAAAGTAGTATAAGAATATTCAATTCCTTTTCAAGTAGAAGAAACTCCGGAAGGACACCCTTATTAAGCTTAAGCACATTCATTACGCCTTAATTAGATCTATATATCTGTCTACGATGTAGACATTTCAACTCTTGAAGCCAACTGGACTTCTTTTGCAACAAAACAGTGAAGTTAATATCAATTATTACTAGGAAATTTAAGTTCAAACATACTTATCATAGAAGAATCTTAATAAAATCATAAAGTCAATGTCCTTGCATATTGTGCCGGTCACTTGTATGTTAAACGCTTTACGAACAATCAAAAAACGGATACAAGAAACAGCAAAATACAATCAAAACAAAACCGAATTGAAAAAGAAACAAAAAAAGGAAAAAGAAAAAAACTTGAAAGAGAATAAACTAAAAAAGAAAAACAAGTCCAACGTCGCGCCGTTGAACCCTCATTTCGAAAACAACAAACATCCTTGTGCGTCCGTCTCTCGGGCGAAATTCTTTCCCAAGAGCCACAGCGTGCACAACTTAAAATCATGCCCCAACGCTTAACAATCCCGTCACACTCGCTGCTTCTTCCTTTTCTTGGATCTTCTTTCAGTCTGTGATTCTTGTTCTGCTACAGCCATCGCCATCGCCTCCGAAGAGGCATGCATGCAGTTATGCTATTTTGTTATGACCAACTAGAAAGACGTTACAATTTCCTTTTTTCCAAAGGCCACAATGCTAATGGAATTCACCGGTCGTTGGCGTTGTTTTGGTTTTGGATGCGTTTCTTTATCCCGTCACCGCCGTGGCCACCGCCGCCCTCTTCGTCACCGTCACCGTCGTCGTTGTCTACAATGTTAATGTTGTTGTTTTGATTCTGCCATTGGCCTTCTTTACTATGTACACACTGCACCGCAAAACAACAGCCAAACACAAACAGCAGGATCAGTAACATACCGGCGACGCGAGGCGGTAGAAAAATGTCTACAAAGACGGAAAGCAACAACCATACACCCAATCCACTACACGCGCAACACCACCAGCCAGCAAAACTTGAAGATGCAATCCTCGAGAAATGATCAAAACAAAATTCAGAGTCAAGGAAAATACATAAAAAAAAAAAAATAAGAAAAAGAAGAAGCAGACGAAAGAAACAAAAGCAACAGACGAGAAATATCTGAAGAACGATATTTGTTGACGGTGCCTGGTTCCAGAAGCTAATCGCCCCAGCGACGAACGCGCATCTTCAAAGGAAGGAAAGAGCCGATTACTTCGAGAGTACTTCTTATACCTATATTCATATTTGGATACACTGACCGTAGTTTTCACTACCTCAGGCGAAATTTTTATTTAAAAAGAAATTATAATATTTATTAGAACTAAACAAAAGCATTAGCTTGAATATTCTTACTTAGCCATTGCAGCCATCCTTTCAAATACTTTTTATTTTGATTATACAGCATACAGTGCCAAGCATAAATGAAGGTATCATCCCATTATTATATTTGGAAAAAGTTAAAATTTGATTTAAGTTTTTGTGAATTTTCATTTATTACGAATGTACTCCAAAACAGAAAAACAATTCGACGAAAAAATGGGATGCAGTTTTTTTTTTTAAAGAGCACTCAAGTTTCATCGAAGAAATATGTTGGTACTCGGCAGATTCCTAATCACAGTCACTTAATTTTAAATTTAAATCGATTACCGATTACAATTATTTATAAGTAGCATACAATTGCTAGCAGAGAACGCCCGCGTTTAAGGTGTCGTACACAGCTGGAGAAGGACCGGAACCAGCTCGGTGTGCGCCATTGGAAGCAGCTGGCACGAGATCGTGCTGGCTGCAGAAGTTTACTAACGAAGGCGCCTACGTTTCACCCCGGACTGTAATGCCGCAAAAAGAAGAAGATACAATTGTCAAAGATATGCTGTTCAAATAATCAGAGCTGACTAAGTTTTTCTGCTAGTAGTTTTTCTTTGTATTTGTTGCACATGGCAGTTCTTCCACCTGTCCCTTTCGTTAGAAACTCAAGAAAAAGACAAACCTTACAAAAATTGGTGATATTGTAAGAAGATCCACGAAAAAATACATCGTGTTTTATTGAGGTCGCACTGACCCAGAGTTAGTGTTGTTTCAGAAGGTCGTTCACGATGACCAACCGGTTTAAAATGTTGAGCACTACCTTCACTTTAAAAAAGGACTTATAAGTTATAGTCAAATATGTAAAAGGAGATAGACAAACAGACAGACAGACACCAAAGTGATTCCATAAGGGTTTCGTTATTCCTTTGGAACGAAACCCTAAAAACGATTTAATGCTGAAAGTTACAAAAGACTTCCATGAAAAATGTGGAGTTGCGAAGACTTCAAGTGAATGCGGTTCTATTGGAGTCCATTGGAGAAGTCAAAGTGACTTTAAGGAATGCTTTAAAATTGAAGGGCGTTACATGATCAGCCACAAAAACAAAATATTGAAAAATGGCTTTCGAATATTTTAAATAAATTTACAAATGATGGGATGGTAATACACATTGCAGATCTGCATTTTTTTTCTGTTTTATTCAATTGACTTCAATCCATAAATTGGCCATCGGATTGGTGAAATCAGACCAAAAAGAATTGTGGTAATATTGAAGTCAAACATAAGTCATGCAGTTTTTTTCTGTGAATTCAAAGAATGCATTACCGAAGGATTACATTCTTTTACAACTCTGATAACCATCATCCATCGAATAAAAGTCAAGTGTACCAAATCGAAATTCCAATACTGTAGGTTGTTGACAAACTAAAATCGCACATCTCACATATACAAATGCACATACTATACTTTGTTCGCAACCGCGCGACAAGACACGACACCCAAGTAGTATATTGCAAAACAAACCTCACACACAACCTCAATGGAATGCAGTTAAGAATGAAGCTCCAGTGAGTGCAACGCAAGCATAAAACGACAGACGCATGTAACTTTACTACATTTGCAGACATTCCGTGTGTATCTCAAGGAAGAGAGTCGTCTTCTTTACTCCTTACCCTTCTCCCCACCAGACCACCCCCCTTCTTTTCCGTACAAATCAACATTTTCTTTTTCTTTTTTTTGACTTCCTATATTTGAGTGTTTGGAAAAAAAAAACAGTCTATTGCAGTTTCTTTAATGATATGATTTTTGTGTATTTCGACATTCTATTGATCAGCATGGTGCACTGTCTCGTCTGTCTGTAGGTAGCACTTGGAGGTGGGCAGACAGACAGACAGATGAGAATGTAGACAAACACAACGAATTTAGAGAGCTGAGCCCGCCCGCATGCGCCGTTGCATTCCGACGAAAAAGAGGACAACGATTGCAACGCCACGCCACAGGCGTTGTTGTTACTAAAAAAAAAAAAAAAAAAAAAACACCAACTGTGTGTACTGATTTGCATTGCAACATCTAAAAACGTGCATTTTCATTTTTATCTGTTTTATTTTTGTGAAAGAGAATTGCACGAGGGAAGCGGGTGCCCGCGGTCAGGCGGGCTTGTTTTTCTTGGAAGTAATTTTTTAGCACGTTTCTTCTCTTTTTTTTTTTTTTTAATTAAGAGGGTCTTCACATATCCCCGCCATGTAGTCATGGGAGAAACACGTGTGGATAGACTTATCGCCATAGGTTTCAGGTTGGTGTTTTCCTCCTCCCGCCTCCTCTTTGTGTGTTTGTGCGAGGAGTGAGATCGGGAACGGAATGTTCTCATGCGATGGACATATGAGTTCTTTTTTAGGAGATTTTTGCCGAGATTCCAAGGGTATAGACGGCATAGACGTATGGAGCGGATATTGAACTCATTCTCATATCTTATGGCGATATCAGGAGTGAGTAGGGTCCACGGGAATGTGTTGTTGTCGTCGTGTGTTTTTGTTTTGATACGTGAAAAGTATTGTGGAAGGCGTATCGCATATTTGTTGAAAGGAAATACCGATATAAACTCGAAAGTGAAGCTCTTCATGTGAGGTTTTCATATTTTTAAGGTTTATTTGCGCCGATAATTGCTGGCACTAGAATGAACTCTCTACAATAGCAAATCTACAAAAGAACCTTTTTGTGAAATCGTCATTCCTTTAAAAAAAGAATCACAAAAGGACCTTCTTGTAGAATAGTCATTCTTATCGTTAAGTATGGAAATGTCTGCCTTAAAAACTTCCATTAAAAAATAACATACAAAAGAAGTTAATCTACGTAAGGAGAAACTTTGAATTTATCTGCGTTACAAACTTTTGTTTGTTAATTTTTCTTTAAAAGATAAAAATCGCAAAACAATTCCACTGGAATTCAAGCAAATTTCAATTTCACTCAAAATGAAATTCAGTACTCAGCAGTCCGCACTTGTTTTCACAGCTGTAGAATGTACCTTTTATTTATTTTTATTTTTTTTTTTTATTACTTATAAACAGGTAATTTAAATTACAAGCTATTATATAGAGCCGTGGCTGCTAGGACCTTCAGCTCTGTACCTTTTATTTTCGAACGGCTAATGTTCTCTAAAGCTCACTTAGAACCAATCATTTTTCATGATCTTATTGCGGAATTTTGTACAATGAACTTTAACTATAAGATAGGCTGCTTAAGAGTAATTATGTATATTGCAAATAAATTGTAATGAATCAATCAAATATTTTTTTTTATAAATTGGAGTCAAATCAAAGACAAATGAGACAAAACGTCTTTAAAGACTTGGCACGGACTCAAATAGAGGAGACGAGGTTCATTTGGTCAGTTTTGATATCAAATTTCCTGATTGGAGATATTTTGAAAAAGAAAAGACTATTGGTTAAGTCAACTTCTGCTGTGTCTGAAAAAAAACATGCACTATTTGTCCACACAGAAAAGGCAGAAAGAAGAAAATAAATTGTGGGTTCTGCCAAAATCGTGTTTGTTGAGTGAATGGCAGCTCTGTGTGCAAAATATGCATAGAATTTTAATAATTTTATTTTTATTGAATTTGTTTTTACCCTGGAAGCTCCCTTGCCCTACCCCTAATTCTTGGTTTAAGTTTTTCTGTTAAATTGTAAGGTAGATTAAGTTTTTTAGCTGAAGCTAAAAAATTGGGTTGTGGCCGCACTAAAACTAAAGAGTAGAGTGCAAGGATGGAAGACTCTTTTTTTCTCTTTTCTATGCATTATAGCTGCAAATTTTCTTCAAAATAGATGCGGCAGATCATCTACAAAGAGTAACAGAGTACAATTTTGATTCCATAATTTAATAAGGTAGTTTGAATTAAGTTTGTATTAGACAAAATAAAATATGTATTGAGAAAATGGGCTTTAAACTTAAATAAACTTTAAATAAATTTGCAAAGCGTCATCCACATTTGAATTTCTTACTATTTTTTTAATAATTTTCATTTGTATATTTTAACTACGGTATCACCGAGTGGAATGCAACTCAAACCTCAATTCTTGAGACAATCCGACAACAAGCCCTCCAATTATTTGGTACAAATTCCAATTATCGAATTTTTTTTATTTGTAAGAATTGCCGCGATATGCTGGTTGGCGCCATCTGATTAACTTCACCGACAAAATGGCAGACAAACACAAAAATACGATTTCATTCTTCATACGAGGATTATGATGATGCTCACGGATGCACCACTGAACACACACAGTTTAGTAAATCTCCAGCAAAGTTCCAAGAAATATGTATGCCAAGAATTTAATAAAAAAAAAAAACAAAATCAGTATCGAATAAGAAAAAGAAAAACATCAAAAACACACACAAACAAAGGTAGTGTATATTTTCTTCAAGATACATCCTAAGAAAGAGCGAGAACCCATGTGAACCAGGACAACACAAGCTGCCACACGATAAAACGCGGGGAAATCACAAGGGGCGTCTGTCTAATGCGAGGCGTTGCAAAAAAATAAAAAAAAATCAGCGAAAAATGGACAACCAAGCCGCCGAAAGATGCCGGATAACGCTGATTAGAGAGGAAAGGCTCAAGGAAATAGATTCCACACTACAACTCATCACGAAGAAAATAAGAAAGGCAACCCACGAGAATGCATCGAGATGCTCGGCACATCGCGCATTCTCGTGGGCGCAGTGAGAAGTGCAACCACACCATTCAGCAGCGAATACGCTCCGCTACGTCTCGTTACGTACGTCTCGCTGTGTGCAGCAGCGCAGCAGTAGCGCACTCGGTTGTATTGAAAAAGATTGGTCGCCGATTTGGGTGTTTTATGTGTGTACAACATTACATACTACCAAAACGATAGTTACTTCTTTGTGGCGGCTGGTCGTGCCAAGAGGGATTTTTATGAATGAACATTTTTTTTTTTTGCTCCATACTTATTCTGTGCATATTCGTCGCCGTCGTCGTCGTCTTTGTCGTCGCCCGCGCTGTTTTATTTTTATGTGAGAAAAAAAAGAAGCCTGAATTTTTTTTTCTTCAACTCAAACAAAGATCTCTTTCTCACTCTCTTCTGGTGGTTGGCGTTATCTTCACAAGGAATTATAAACGAGGAAAAAATGTGAATGGGGGCGCCCGTTTACGTTGCCGGACGTCACTTTTTGATTTTTTTTTTTGACAGGAAGAATCTTTATCAAAACGAATTTAGTTCTTTTTTTTTTATTTACACACAATTATGTTTGTTCCTATGTTTGAGCAGCTATCCAAGGGATTGAATGATTATCGTGCGATTGGACGGACGACGTTTTTTTTTTTCTAACCCGCGATCAACAACCCCATTTGCCACAATGCACTGTCATATACTATCACGCACTGTCATTTCCGTTTGGTGAATGATGACACTCATTCACTGACGGTTATACGAATACATGCAACAAGCAACAGAAGAGGAGCAGACTAAAGCAACAATTGACGATAAGCTGACGGGGACGCCGCGTAGATAATGTAAACAATTTCCTCCAACGAATTGATTGCCTTCGATGTTGTTCAGTTTGAATTTTTTTTGCTTGTAAAAGAACGTTTGGCAAAATCATCCAGCAAGGTGGTGGTAGCTTTGCCACTCAAACAGTGGCGTTCATTCATTCGGTACGTCTGTTTATTGTGCTTGATGGTGTTTGGTTTTATCAAACAGGAAATTATAATTTGGAACTGACCTGCTTTTCGAAGGCCCAAAATAGGGGGGTGGAACACAACTAGACCGGAGCGATGTAAGTGCACAGATTTTTGTGTTACATGATATAATTTGTCTGCAACATCAGACTTTCGGTTACTTCTTCATGGTCCATGATTGAAAAGCGTGTTTGGGTTACAATCGACGCTAGTGCTATGTCCAATTTCGGCAATTGGAATTGCGTACAGTGAATTGGGAACTTGGAATGTACAGTGTCCTTAAGGACACCTCGAATACCCGGACAAATTTCATGGTACAGGCGTTGTCCGGTTATCAGAAAGTTCCCTGTATAAGATAAAACATTTTGTTGAAACATCTGATTCTGATTGTAAACAGGAAGTCTCTGTTACTTAAATCTATCAATATTTAATGAGTAAGGTACGAGCACTTACTAATTTGGATGACTATAAGACAGCGAAAAGTTTGATTGACGTTAAGGAATTGTATATTCACTTGTTCTATTTGCTTACATATGCGATTGGACGGTTCAAGGGACTCCAGGATTATCTTATATGAGAGATCTTGGACTTATGACTGATATAAATAGTTTAGAGAGTTGTTATTCTGATTATTTTATTTCGATTTTTTTTAAATTATACAGAAGTAAAACGTAAGTTAATTAACACTGTCCCAATAAATGCCAGTGCTGGGGAACTTAGCCTGAATGTCAAACTTTAAATTATACTCTGACTTTTTGAGAAATCGTTAATCGCAGACAATGCACCAACGATCAGTTTTCTTTAATTGAATGCCAAGACAATAAGAAACAAGATAAAAAAGGGAAAATACAGTCGACTCTCGATTACTTTGAACTCATGGGACTTGAGAAAAAGTTCAAATTACCGAGAGTTTAAATAATCAAGACTGGAGAAGGAAAAAATCGAATGAACAGTTTGATCAAAATTAGTGATTTATTATTCAGAACATTTGTACAATTATTCATATACGTTCATTTTGACGAATAGTCCATAATTTAGTGTAAAAATAGCAACTTTCGTCTATTATTGTCCAATGGATCCTCGATACTAGTGCGAGCTGAGAAGAAATCGTCACTTGCGTCGGTTCTTCCGCAAGGGCATAGAAGCGGAAGATAGCTAAAGTTTGAAAGAAGGCTAAGCCGCAAACTACGAACTCACACATATCCTTTCTTTGGAAACAAACGACAAGTCGGTACATAGAAAATGAATCAAATTGCAGAGAATGGAGAAGCCCGGACTTCAAATTGTAGAATGTTCAAGGTATCATTCCTTTTAAACCTTCAATTGGGTGCGTCTTTAATAGCAACACGATTGGGCGCGTGGTTTACGATTTTTGACAATTTTATTTTGCAAGGAAAATTTAATAACGCGTTTTTAGTATTCACATCAGGCCAAGGTTAAAGAGGAACACATTATTTTTTATATTGGACACGGTATATACACGTTTATATATATATATATAAAAATCGTAAGCCAAAACATTGTAAACATTACACGACATTTAAAAAAATTATTGGTCTACCATCATAGACTATGCGCCTAATAAAAGGCTGATTTCAAATTAGGGACCAATTAATATTGATCAACTTATCACGTATTTTTCAAGGAACTGGAGAACATTTTCAAATCGTCTAGAAATTCTATTTAACGAGTGTCAAATTATCGAGAGGTGACTGTAGTGCGATCAATTTAATTCATTTATAGGGCTGTCGTAAGCGGTACATAAATTAAAATAAAGTTCTTTATCCTCAAATTGTTTAAAGAAAAAAATTAAATTTAAGAAAATTCCATAAATTTAGCGTTTTACTCTGGAAACAGGTCTAGTCAGCCATTACTCACTAACCAATCGCTCATGGCGAATGACTAAAAAAAATGTATAATTTTACTTTAATCATTTTCCTAGACGCCATGTTAAGAACATATTTCAACACCAATTTTTGGTCAAAATATCCCTAAATCCTTGAAGTTAAACAACTATTCGGAACATAGTTTACTATATTTTATTTTGGCAATGTTGCTTCGATGGACGTTTAGTAACAAAAACAAAAACAAAAAAAACAAAAAAAAACCTACCCGAATTCTACTAGAGGACGACCTGAATACTTCTTAACGTCTGTTCGGAATGTGGTCTAGGACATTTTATTTTGGCAACCTTGTTTCGAAGGACCTACAATGGTTCCTTCCTAATAATAATAATTGAGTGGCGTTACAGCTATTGAATGCCAGAGCCTAGCTTTTCGGGCCCCTTTAAGTCTTATGAAAAAAAACCTTTATAAAGTGTCATCGGGGGTTAAGAGCCCATCAGCTGGACTGACAGACCACCCAAATTTTCAGTGCATCATTTTGATAGTTCAACTATTGAAAACAAGACTAAATAAGCGCTGTAAAAATCAGAAAAAATCGATCAAAACAACCCAAAATGATCAAAACAACAGCAATCATTCATCATTCAATAAATTCGCAAAAAATTTAAATCAAAAATCCAGCTTAGGACAATTGTGGACAAATCAGAAATTTGCCAAAATTCAAAGCAGTCAGTAGTGCAACAACTACAACGGAGCATTACCGATCTACAATGAAAAAAGGAAGCACACACACCAGTGAAAATACCAAAACCCTCTCTTTCTCTCTCGTTTCTAAACACATTCCCCTCTTCTTCTTTCTTCTGCATTTGAAAACAACAAAAAAAAGATCTACCGCCCGCATTTCATCCATGTGTGTGTGTGTAAATTCCCTTTTATTTTGGCAAAAATAAAATACAAATGCAAGCCCCGATTATTATTAGATTTGCAAGAAAAGACCACAAACAAAAACACATACCACAAAAAAAAGTAAAGAAACTGTGTTAGTAAGTCGTTTGCTTGTGTTGTTGCAAAAGTGATCGCTAGAGTTTGTGGTAGCGCTTTACAAATGACATTAGAAAAAAAATTATTACATATACCGTAAAACGAGAACTAAGATCTTCATTTTATCAACTCACCGAAATCTTGACATTTTCTTAATGCTCTTGTGTGTTCTTCGCCCTGAGCAGTTTGAGTTGAATGAGTTTGAGTTTTTTTAAAAAAAAAAAAATAAAACTTAGATAAGTTGCAGTTGCAAAACAAACCAAAAACCAAGAAGAAATTCTTAGTGTCAGTGTATGTTGGCGTTTTCCTTACAGAAGTGTATTTAAACAAATAGTGAAATAAAAAAAAATATATAAAATTCACTATTATTATTCAGCACAAGCACAACACTCAGAGAAAAGAGCAGCAACAATAAAGAGAGATGATTTACTGATTCTTCTTCGAAACGATCACCTTAAGCACACACCACTAAAAACAAACAAAATTATTTACTTTTTTCTTTAAAAAACAAAAAAATAATTTTTTTTTTTTAAACTGTTTTAAACTTTGTACAAAAATTCAAATTGATTACGAAATATTTTTTTTTTATTTTCATTAAATGTGCTCTTTATTTATCACTCAAAGAAAATCTCACAGCAAAAAAAAAAACAAAAAAAGAGAAAGAGACAGCCGAGGAAAACACGATAGAAAACACAGCAAACACTATTTTAGTATCTTCTTTTTTATGTCTGTACTGTAGTTATCAGAACTAATGACACCGGGAAAATGAGTTCAATATTTTATTCTCTTCTCCTCGTCTATGTTGTTCTGTTATCTATGACGTTCTGTTGTGGAGAAAAACAGGGAACAAACTGTTTCACTTTTGTGGTATGCGACAACGGCAACGACAACGACGACGACGACGACGGCAGTGTTGACTCGGTATTTGTGTTCTCTGTGACATATGGAAGAGACACAAGATGATGATGATGATTTTTCTGTGAGAGAAGGTGCAACGACTACCGCACAAAACCGACCCGGAAAATTAAAACTCAACTGAAGGGAAATCCCCTTGTGTGACTGTCACAGCAAAGTGCCGAGTGACAAGCGAATTTTTTTTCTTCTTATCACCAGAAAGAAAACGCGCGACACCAATTCAGAAGCTACACGCACAAAAATAGACAAATTTGCGGCTTTTTTTTTTCCTGCAAAGCACAACCACAGTTCTCTTCTTCCTTGCTGTTACTTTGCTTTGCTTTGCTTACTTGTCGTTGTCATTTCAATTTCCGCACACACTACACTACACACCTTCCAAAAAAAAAAAAAGCTGTGATCTATCGTCGATCGTGTCGCGTATGGTATACACACGTATGTAGATATTCTCTTTTCGCAAGCTTTAGCGGTATATGCATTAATTAAATACGTATTTCTAGCGAGAAAAAAAAATGTAGTTCTTCTTCACACACCGAAAAATTGAAGTATTTAAAAAGGTATATTACTTTACTCCTTTTATTTCAAAAACTATCACTCCAAAAACTTTGGCCGGGCAGTGACAACAACGAGTTGACAATTCAACAAATTTCTCTGTTAACTAATTTCGTCCGTGTTCTTTTTAGGTTACGTTACCTCAAGCTTTGAGCAGTTTAATATTATTTGTCAATAATAAATAAGTTCACGTAATGGATGGACAACCACCGCGAACCACCGGGGGCTTAGAAAAAAAAATGACGAACACTGTCAAACGCACACACCGACACAAGACACGAATGTGATTTTGTTAAGCACAAAAACTCTTGACGCTCCCAGGAACTAATTGTAATCATGAGCAAAACAATGCATCAACATTTTTTTTTTATTCCGTCTAATGTTGTTCTCTTGCAATGAAACCGAAAAAAAAAATACACACAGAACCAAAAAGGAACAAAAAAAATAAAGAAACAAAACAGAAACCACAAGGAGGGAAATAAATTTTTTGTTCGCTCTCTGCCACTCCGTCACCGACTGCAATAATGAACTAAACTAAACTAAAAGTTGTCTCAGTTGCCAAAGAAGAAGTAAGCGCTCTGTGTGTTGGGGCGGCTTATGGTCGGTCTTCTCTCGAGAATGAAATACACCAAAGCAGTAGTTTGGAATAATGGGAAACAAACAGAGGAGAAGAAAACGAAAATCGCGATAGTAAGCAGAATTGCATAAAAACATTGTTTTAGTAAATAAGTTGACGGCAGTGAAGTGAGAGAGAAGTCCAAGACGAAAGATATGTTTAGAGGAAAATGCACGGGACGGTGAAAGGCGTGCGGCGATTATAGATCCCTGTGTATCAAGCGAATGTGAGATGGCAGAGGTTTTCGGGATAGCAAGGTGTCGTGAAGAGAGAGAGAGATATCGCAACATTTCAGTGGTGTTTTGTTGTGTTTATAAACAATGTAGCAGAATAAGGGTTAAGAGAAACTCATTCTTGGTTCAAAGCAAAGAGAAACTGCAAGAGAAAAAGTGATTATTGGCTAAATGGTGGAATGCATGTGATTTTTCCATGGGCTGGGCTTCTTTTACCAGCGGAAACTGCAAGATCGGGATGTAACAGACAAATTTGTTCGATTTTTTTAGGGTTTCAATCTTATAGAATCACTTCGTTTTCTACTGGAAATTTAAACAATGCCGCTGTCTCTCTCATCTGAGATCGAAGGAAACAGTCGTTTCCAAGTTCTACTCCCTCGGACTGATAAGTTTATACCATGACACAGTAATCGCTGCATGACTAACTCTAATTGATAAACGATGCTTCAATCATAATGCAACATTTTGAAGTAAACTAACTTTGAGAGCAAAAGCCGATACCTTCTTTGCACTCAGAATGCGTTTATAGTTGAGGTAGTGTCTTGTCTCTCTCCGTTTAATCTTCATCCGTCCATCGGGTCGAAGCTTCTTGCAGTTTTATAATTATTCGGGTCGAAGTGACCCAAACGACGGTAGTTCAATTATTTTTGAAGCGACGAACCTTATAGTTAATCTAATTTTTTTACCAGAAGGGCTAATTAGACAAACAAAAACTAAAGGCACTTAAAACAGTATGTCCCATATTTTAGAAGATATTTGAAAAAAAGAATTTCAGTTTTTAGATACACCTTCAGTCTAAATTTTGCGCAAAATTTTTCAAAAGTTATAAGCGGTTCTTATGTATCGGACAAACAGACATCAAAGTGATTGTATAAGGATTTTCATTGATTCCTTTGAAACGAGACCCCAAAAAAAGACTGCTTCTCAGTCAAAAACATCCATTCGAGGGACGGAAAAGGTTTACTCGTCGAAATAGGCAATTCGCTGAAGAGTTTCCGCACAAAATCTGATTTTAACTACCTCCTCATATAACAAAGTACCTTATGGCGGCAAAATAAGCCTCAAACATCACACCAGGAGACAAATGCTGCCGGCTGCACTGGACAAACCATCAATTAAGAGATGAAATCACTGAAGGCGTGTCACGGCTCACTAGTGACCATTACTGCTCAAAGCAGGTACCTTTCTTAATTGTAAAATAACCTTGCAGAAAACGACCTTACAGCCGGGTGTAGGTGCAAAAATGTGTACTCTGTACCAATACACAGACACTGGGATTATGCATTTACAAGTATAACAAAATGAAGCCAATCGTGCATGATGTCAGGTAAAGACTTGATGTAGCTAGGTAGTCGCATCATCTGTTGAATGTGATTCCAATAACTCAACTGATTTTCAAGAGGGTTTCAGGAAACTCTTAACATTCTTCGGGGCATGGAAATTCGCAAAGAAAAACGATCCATGCGTCCCTAGAAAAACCTTAGATCTTAAAAAAAATAAGTTCAGTGAAAAGAACTCGTTAATTCGAAATGGTTTTCTCAAATCAATGGGAGATTTTCCTTGCGTTTCGATTAATGAAAGAATGCAAGATTTTTTTTTGTTTATTGAAACGTTTTAAGTTGAGAACATTTCATTACACTGCAACTAATGTGTACTCTAACGAACGAACTCTAACATCTTATCAAAATAACATAACATTTTAGTTGCTTCCTAATTTTAGTTAGACATGCAGAAGGGTTTATTTTATAACAGAAATAGATCACACAACTTGTGGGGTTCGAAATAACTCGTGAGATTAATGTTTATGCAAGAACTTAAAACGAAAAATTATTTTATCAACACAATGTAGATTACCGGGTGGCGAATCCATTCAATTTATGTTGTGGTTTTTCGCGGCTTCTAAATATGAATTTCCGGGATTCCCCCGATAGACATATTGATGACTTGTTCCGACTTCTACATATTTCAGATCCATTTGCTACCTATTCGTGTTCAATTGTTGCGCTATTTAATTTCTGCTAATTTAATTGATTGTTTACTTAAACAATTTTTTATTAAAAAAAAAAAAGAGAACAGACTCTCACTTATTCGACAAAATGTACCTTCGAAGAGAATGTTTTTTTGACAAGAAACACGTTTTTCGAACTAAAAGTGTTTTTACCAACTCAAATTTATTGATACAGAGAAAAAACAGAAAAGGAAAAACAAAATTGGAACGAAAAACTATACTTTGGTTTGTTGTGAAGGTGTTAAAGCCCAGTAAAAAAAGAAAACAGCAACTTTAGAGTGGAAAACAAAGTGGAGTGGAAAAACCACTTTTACCATCTTCCTCCATCTAAATTTCTGACAGCAAAACTCCCTAATAACATAAAATACATCGACTGCTGAGTTATAAACTCACGCAGTTCGATAGGATTTCGAAGGAAGATTTTTGGAAGCCATCACGTAATGCCTTTTTTTTTGTTGCAGTTGCAGAAAATGCTTTCTGCATTTTGAACCACTGAGACTAAACATTTCTTAAATACATGATCATTTTAAATAGCTGACTGTATTAAAGATTTCATTTGATTTGACTAGATTTCGATTGATAAGAACCACGTTAAAAAAGGATCATTTTTTGTTTGCAGCAGCACAATATTTATATATCAACAAATATAATCACTGTTCTTTTTATAGGCACGTAAGATCTGCCAAATCTGCCACCTTGCCTAGATTGCATTCTAATAAAAAGTAGAGTCAACCTGAAGAATCTTATTGAGTATAACCGCTCATTCATCTGGGATTTGTTCTAGTCAGTTTTGCTTTGCTTACTCATTAAACTCTTTAAAAAAAATATTCAGTACTTGAAATTTTGTGTGTGGTTAGGCCTCAAAGTAGCCCTTTATTAACACTTTGACTGCGAAGTCATTTTATCAATTTTAGAGACTGCAGGCCACATAATTTAGACTAACAGATTTAGATTAGCAGAGGTCAAACAATACGAGAAACATATAAAGTACTTAGACCTTAAGTAAAAGTGAGTGTCACGAAGATTCGCGGCTCACGTAGAGCATAGGTTGCCCTATTGTTTTGCCACACTTTCAATTTGTTCGAAACACGGACTCATTTGCCGAAAACATATAATACTCACTTGCAGGCTTGTTTTACTGCCGATTTGAATATCAAAAGTAGCATATTTGCCCTACATTGGTCTAAAATCCCACATACTCTCTTTTAAAACCAACGACACACAACGTGCAATGTGGTCTTTGTAAAAGTACACACGACAATGTAAAACGCAGGTAGCGCATAAAAATGTAGGACATGGCTGTCAAAGCGTTAACTAAGCTGTAACAATTATTTAATAATCTTATGAACGAACGAGGGTTTTTGATTTGGTACAATTAAAAGTGAAATGATATATGCAATAGCCAAAACTTCTACAGCAGTATTGTATACAATTTATTTCAAACAAACTAAAAAATAGGTGTTTTATCCAATTTCAAAAACAAATTTTTACTGAAGATTAGTTTTTCTGACAACCAATCCTAACACATTTACAAAATTTTGTAAATCACTTATGATTCAATAAACCTAAAAAAAAAATCGTTTGCACTTAATTATCCGCTAAATATCGATCGACTAAGGGCTTTTGATTCAAGGTATGTTTTTAAAAACGTTCTTGACAATTTATAATTGATTTCAAATAAATTTCCCACCCCCGACTGAGATTTTTGGCAACGCCCAAAGGGGCAGGATAACAAAGTGGGTGGGTTCTTCTTTGACGCCACCATTAGGTGGTGACACATTTGCCCCCATTTTCTATTCGTTTTGATTGAGAGCTAGTAAATTGGAAAATTTATGATTTTGTAAATCATGAAGTGCGAAAATGAATGTACTCGGATTTGCTTCAGCGGTAGCTTATTACGAAGAAAAGAGCTAAAATTCTTCAGACGTAACTTTTCACGTTTGCATAGTATTCCACAATACTTTACCTAATCTAGTGGGTTTTTAACGAGCTTAAAAAAAGATTAAGAATACAGGAGGCGTCTAGATTGCTCGTTTCGTTTTTTATGTAGGCCTTTAGATCTTTGATGTTGAATTATTATTCGAGAAGAATCTCTACAAAGTCGGATTGTGAGAATTTTACTTCTTTAAAAACTGCCATAGCTGCACCTTTTAGAAGTTAAAGGTCTGCGGTAGATTTTTGAAATTGTTGTTAGTTATTATCTCAGAAGATTTTTGTGTGAGTTGTTAAAATTATTCTCTTAGAAATTTTATCGCAAAGACTTCCATTAAACTTCCTTTAATTTGTCGTGAAATAAATTACGGGAGGGAACGTTACGTCGAATTTGTTTTACATCCGAAAGAAGTCAATTCAAGGCATGCTTGTATGTAAAGGCGTGTAGATGTAGAGAGCATAAACTGACAGATTATTATTTGCAATTTTTGTAAGGCATTGTTTTTTGCTATATAAAAGATTGTGTAACTACGATGCTAATTATGTAAAAAAAAATTTAGTTACAGCACAGAAAATAGCAAGGAAAGTCTCCTTTTCGGCTCGCCGCTCTACAAAAAAATCATTTGCGACTGATATAATCTTTTTGCCTTGCTATGCGAATGCAGGATACTTGCAGCATTAACTACTGATTACCTCTCATATCCTAAGACGAATCCTATCACGCCTTTTAGACGCTCAGATGAACCCCACACTTAACACTAAAAAAAATCAAAATGGAACACGTTGCTGACACATCAGCTTATTGTACATCCATGGCCTACTCTTGATTCTTTCCAATCAACGAATACAAGATAAGCACATGACCAATGCGCATGACCACCCCATTTAAGAGAATTCAATCAAGAGAATACAACTCTCTCACGATCGTGCAAGCTAATGCAACAAAAAAAATTGGACACAAAATAAAATAAACTTACAAAATCCACAACCAATTTATCACCTGAACCTCGGTAAATTTCCGCAAAAGCTTACTTCGTGACATGTTGATGAAACAATGTATACGATACATGTCTTGTGTTTAGTGGCATCCCACTGGAAGCACTTCCAATAAAGCTTGATTGATTAGATGAGATTCATTGTTTCTAATCACTGCCGACAACAGAGTAATTATTTATTTGAGCTTTGCGATATGAATCTGTTGGCAATGAACATCTCTCACGCACACACAGGCGTAGAATGTTCTCGCAACACTTCTCTCTTCTGACACACCAACAACATCAATTTATTATTTTTTTTTGTAAGAAAAACGAATGCATTGAACGTATCTAAGTACACACTTAGAGTGCACTAATTAACTTTTTTTTGTCATGTGTGTGAGTGCACCCCGGGACAGCAGAAGGTGGTGAAAAGAAAGTAACATAAAAAAATAAATAACCAAATTGCCACTGCAACTAATGAACACAGACAAAAGCCGGCTACAAGGCGTACACAGCGTGCGTGTGCGTTTCTGTAACCACACTACCGGCAAATGAAAAAAAAAAACACTTACTCCCCCCACTTCTTTGATGCGTGTATGTTAGGTGATGTGCAACAGCCAAAAATTCTCAAAAAAAAAAGGTAGCCACCACCGGTGTTCGGTATTTCTTCCTTTTTTGTGGCAAGCTGACAACATGGCCGTTGCGCGCGCGTTCAAACTTATAGCCCAAAACACAACGAGCAAAAACCAAAAAAAAAGAGATACTATTTAACCAAATGACCGGTGAATGAGGGCATTGAACTTCCGAAAAATATAAAAGAAATGTCAGTTGAGCCACCAAAAAAAAAAGCAGCCGCCGCCACCGCGTTGGTTGACCGGCCCTTCAGTTTATTGCGTTACCCGAACTGCACCACTTATTGTGTATCCATCACTTTGTTGCGTTTTGTTCTTTTTTTTGTGGGTTGACTTTCGGCATATGTTGCTCTTTTGGCGGATCAGCTGGGACTTGTGCCGGTACACATTTTTAACGCATTAGGACGGCAATAGATAAGGGTAAGTAAGTAAGGGTTGGTGTAGTTTGGACTTTATTGCTCTTTGTAGAAAAGTATTTTTAATTTTTCTTTTAATTGGCGAGCGCTAAAGGCTTCGGGGCTACCCTTAAGTGTCCAGACACAGCACGAGGCAAAGGTACCAGAGAAGAGATGGAAAGAAAAATTGTCAAAGTTCCTTCCAGGTCTAGAGCAATATAGTCATCGCCGATTTGAGATGATGGAGTACAGGGTGACCAGTAGAAACAACCCTCTATAGGTGCTACTCCAACAACCTTAATTTTTGACTCAGTAATTGCAACTTCTCAAAAAAGGTGACTCGATGAAAGCAACTATTATTTGATGAAGTCTAATTTCATCAAATTTCGATAAAATACGAAATCTAATTTGACTCTGTTCGGAGGTTGTAAACGATTGGATTGTCGAAAATGAAATCGATTTGAAATCGACTTGCAGCAATTTGGAAGCAGAAAAATCAAAAGCAATGACAAAAATGCACTTGAAGAATCTTCACTGCCAAAAGCTAAACCAGAGACTGCTATTCAAGCACTTAACATTTGTCTTGAAGGGCTGAAAGACATAACGCTCTGCAAAACTTTGTGGAAAAGAACTCCATGTCGGATTGGCATTTCTTTAAATTTTAAAGTAGTTTTGCAACAGTGAGGAGCTCACTTCCTTAAAAGTTGTTAGAATCAATTAAAAATAAATTATATTTTGCATATTTGCTGCTAAAACTGTAAAATATGACACAATGTTTCGATAAAATACGAAGTCTAAGTATCCGCATCTGATTCTGATACAAGCTGCTCAATGTGAACAACTTATATTAATTAATACGATTAGCCGATTTTCAACAGCTGCATAAAGCTGCTATATATGTAACCCCAACAAATGCACAAAAGAGGGCTGTTTAAATTCCTTTCGATCTCACGTAAGACGAAAAGCGCCACCCCAATAAAAATCATTATCTGATATGAAAACAATCACTGGCATGAGTTTTCAGGCATTGAAGAAGTTATTGGATGAGAAGAACAAGGACCTAATGAAAGAAATCGCCATCCAATCTGACTTTCAATATCTTCGTACAGACTTAGCAGGTTTTAAATTCCTCACTCGAAGAACCAAGGTCATGCTTTACAAGAACCTTATTCCGTCAGTTCTCCTGTATGAAGCTGACTGTAGGACGAAGCAAAACTGCTACAAAACTTTCTTGTAGTTGAATAGATTGCAAGAGGTGATTTGTTTGTTTGAATTTGTTTTACATCCGAAAGAAGTCTGTCTGGCATATTAAAAGAATTGCTTAGATGTGAGAAAGCAAAACTGCAAAGCAGATCCTTGGCTCCTTCCAAGGAAACATTTTGCGGCAAATAATTCAGTCCTGCAAGGACGGCGAACCGACGGAAATACATAACCGCAAAACTTTATGAGCTGTACAAAGAAAGCAAGGCAAACATGCGTCGATTACAATGGCTTTGCCACGTGGAGCGCATGGACGTCTGCAGTGTTTTTCATGATTAACTCTAGATTCGAACGCATGGACACAAACGATCTAGCTAAAAGAGGCTTTGAATTAGAGCTTCCTGGTTCGAGAAGAAGAGTGAGACCGAACTCTCAGTACAGGGATCAAAATAAATAAATAAATAATCGTGGACACGAACGCAAGACAGCTTCATCTTTCAGACAGGAGCTCGGGATCATCAACGTTGGAAGACAGCCTTAGCCCAGGCACAGACTATTCAAAGGACATTTTTTTTATTATTCTGTGTTGTTCCACTTGTCTCATTTTTTTCATATACATCTTTTTGATTCAATTATTTCAACATACTCAATAAAAGCAGCTCCCAAAATTTAAATTTCATTTTCTTTTAAATTTGTTTACGATAAGACAATCATTTTAGATTTTATGTCGAGTTAAGACTTAATTTTGTCTTAACTCGACGTAGGCGGTTATTGCGACCACAAAAGAATCACAGTCTGGTATTGTAATTGCCATTTTAGTTCATTCATTCGAGAAGTGTGACGAACGTTTTTGGCAATCCCAATTTCAAAGGCAAAGTCTTGGAGAACTTATAAAAATGTGAACATTCTCATTTTTTAGCAATAAATGATTACTTATTACATGGTAAAATGCTACGAACTGGGAGCAACGACAATAATTGGCAGAAATGATGAAACAAAATTCTTCTTTGGATACAAATTTCCGAAAAAGGTCTCCACAAGGAAATCAACTTTCCTAAAACTTCTTTGTAAAAAGTAAAATTTAAATATTTGTTTCATTTAAATCTTAATAAACTAAAAAGTTATTGGCATTTTTAAGTGGTCTTCCACCATCTACTCCACGAATACATCAGTGTAAAAAAAGTAGAGATACTCGTGCTAAGTGCAGCGCTTATTGCAATAAGGGTGACTGAGTGTGGTTTTACAGAAATGTCTTTAACAACCACCGAAGTTGTATGCAGTCGATCTAAAGATCAGAAATTGATTGAACGATTGAATTCATGGGAAGAACGATTAAAAGGTTTTTCTAAGTCAAATGCAGTGGCCTACAAAATGCGAAGTTGTCTTACATAGCTCCAAGCTTCTGTCAGCATACACACATTAGCTTGTACGAAGAATTGGTTGGAAGCACAATGCGACTAGCTTTGACCTAAATGCACTAAATTTTCAAAAACTAATTTGTATCCCATGAAGCAACAAAATGCCACCCCTGTCAAAGAGCAATGTCTGGACCTAGAATACAGTTGGCTTAGGTTAAAATGGCGCCACTTGCCAATGGCATCCTAAGTTTTTTTCCCTTTTTTTTTTGAATCCGTGTTACACAAATTGTGTTCCCACACATACTTTTCGTTTTCTTTTCTTAGCTCTTTTTTTTTTTTTTTCGTTTGAGCGAGTGTTTGTTGTTTGAGTTTTCTTTGTGCACTCTTTGCTTTGAATGTTAGGAAATATATCTCGCTCTCCTTCTTGAAGGACAATATTCTAATGAATATACCGCGTGCAAACATGGCATTTCTCCTGCTTCTTCTTTTCCTATTTATCTACACAACTTCTTTCTCAATACCACGACGAGTCCTCATTTTTTTTAAATTTAATTTATCCTCCTTTGAAGTTCATTCATGCAAAAGAATTGTACTCAGTTGATAGACACACACACATAAGTACACGTGGTAATGCAGCTTTGAGATATGTCTTCTAATCCATTTGATTTATAATCCAATTAACTTTAATCCACGCCATAGATTGGCCAAGTCGCCATTGCCAAAGCTCAAACAACGCAGAGAGAGAAGAACAAGAAATTCGACCTAAATTTTTTGGCGGCAATTCCAAAATCATCTGTTCCTCGATGGGGAGGGAAGACGTCCCCTCTACACACACGAATTATTTTTGCGTGTTGCGCCCGCGCTTAAAATTATCACTAGCAATAGGAACTCTCCCTCTCTCCTTCTCTTTCTGGACAGTGTGAGGATTTTTGTTTTCTCGGAACAGAGGAACACTCGAGCACTGATGCTGCGCGCGCTACCTGGAATTAAGCATGGACATTTGGTTCTGAATGGACCGAAGCGGTTAGAGATACAGAAACAGACACACTCACATGGCGAATGTGTGTCGGTCGGCACAGTGCACAAATGTTCAAAGTGATTACGTTCGTTTTCTCGTTTCCATCTCCACACTTCAGCACTTTCATCCTTGGAAGGAATAGAAATCTTTATTCCGCCGTTCCGGCTTCGAATCGGTGTTAAAAAGAAGGTTAGGTTAGGTACCTAACCTACCTCTAAAAAAACTCACACACATGCGCACGAGCATCACCAACACAGTGAGGCAGGAGAGAATAAGAAAAGAAAAAAGAAATAGAATAATGAATGTGAGGGTAAAACAAGAGCTTAAGGAATTGAGCTATTAAGCAGCAGCAGCGGCAACAGCAGCAGGAGTACCACACCAGGTGAAGCAACAGAGATGAGAGACCTTAATGGTCCTAAGATTCGACCTCAGCTCGGCCTCTCCCTCTTTCACTCTAACGCACTCGCACGTTCGTTTCTCCTTCGAACTTTTAACTTTTTCATCCAGCCATGAGATGCTGGAGTGGGTTTTTCCACTTCTTTTTTTTTTTTTTTGTTTAAGTCGCCTTCTTCATATTTTCTCGGGGCAGGTAGAAAGGTAGTTTGGAATTCTAGGTCGTGGGACATATTAAAATGCTCCGAAAACCACCTTTGATTCTTCTCCTGTCTTCGTCTTGCGTCGCGGCGCGTCTCTCACGTTAAGATATAGGAAGCGCCTTTGCGGCTGTGTATGTGCACATCAATCCATCGAAGGATTTTCGAGCGTGTGTGTGTGTGAGTGGGGCTTAGAAATACCTGGCGACGCACTGGCGATCAAGAAAGGAACATGCATTTTGTATAGTGGCCTGGTTGACTGCTGTTTGTGCAAACACCTCTTCTTTTATGGGATTAGCGTAGTTTTTGTTTTACTCTTTTTTTCTTTTTCTTCTTTCTTTTCCTTCTTTTTTTTTTTTTCCTTATCCTGTGGAGATTTCCGAGAATTTTACAAAACGGGACTTGGGACCTTGATAATGTGTTTTGAGGTGTTCTTATTATTATATTTTTGAAATTCCAACTCCTTTTTGGGTTTACTGGTTCTTCCTCTTCATCTTCTTGCTTGCCGACGTTGTTGTCGTTCGTCGTCGTTGCTGTGGTGAACTTTTTCGATTTTATTTTCTTGCATCGTTTGTATATTTTTTTTTTCATGAGATTTCCCACAAAAATCGTTGGATTTTTTTTTTAACTGGGACGGGTACTTAGTCTTAAGAGTGGCATTAGAATTTGCAAGTAATGCCAAGTCCTTGTAAGTAAATCAAATTTAGGGGCGTCACATTTGACAGACTCAAATAGACAGTTGACAGGCACTCTCTCCATGGACTCGTCGTAACAGCCATCCCACGGAAGACGCCCCAGTGGAATTTAATTTGACATTCTTGTGCGTTGACAAACCACCCCAAGCAAACGGAAATAACAATGCCTTTCGAACTTTCACAAAAATGCTTGAAAATTCTCCTCCCAAGGGCAAAGTGTTTCAATCCGGAAATTATTCTTGATAATGAATCAGCTCAGTGTATGTTGCTTAAGTATGCACCGTCATTCAAATTGCAGTGAGTCAGAGGTTTGATCAAATTGAAATTAAAATGTTTTTTCCTGAAATTTCGCAAATACACTGAGTCATGTGATTCTGGAATTTCATTAAATTGCTTATTTACTATTTAAATTGCCGGTTAACATAAAAAATTAAAAAAAGAAATCGATTTTTTGGTAAATAAACAAGACGATAAGACACGATAGTCGTGATTAGATCGTTTTTTTGATTTATAGATTCGGTGAAGTGTCTAATTTCGTTGAGTTAAAGGTTCAGACAGACATTAAATTCCAAGTTGTTTTTCTTCTATTTTTCAACAGAAATTTATTTCACCATCAATCTGCACTATTTCATTGCATTTCTTAACTTATTTGCTTATTAAGTAATTTATGTGCCTAGTTCCAAGGTCTATTACTGCCCATAATATCGTAAAGGCCCTACCTACACATTTTACACTTTCGAGATGTAAAAAAAAAATAGTCTGCGTAACAGCCCATGCAAGGCCAGAGCATAGCTTGTTCGCAACCCGAATATAGAAATTAAAATAATTCCAAATTATTTTATTTAAAGCTTAATTTGTGGTTTATTTTTTTGAATTACTTCATATTACAAACTTGCAAGTGTATAAAAGATACAGTAGATAGGGTTTTAAGGCAATATGAAAGACATATTTAAAAAGCCGATTTGCAAACTCCAAGCCTGGCAAACATCGCAATTTTCTTCACCTTTTCCTTCTTCATGCTAAGTGGCCAAATGTAATTTGTTGCTTTCGCACAGCTCGCATTCTTCATGCCCAAGCGACGCAAAGAAGAAATTTATCTCCTGGGATGGTTATCGATTGGAAGATAACGACGTAAAGGAGCATGTTCTTTGATAAACTTCATTGTCTTGTCAATGTCTAATTTGGCAATAGACCGACCGCATAATCCACGCTTATCAGTGCATGGCGCCATTGCACCTTAAGGTGCTTTTGAAGTTGCGTCGTAAATGACGCTGATTGTTTTTCTTTCGAGAATTGTAAAGGCGTAAGGTAAAATGGCTTAAAGATTACACAATTTTCCCTCGTTTTCATGTCAGAAAATAAAAAAGGCAAAATATCCTTTTGAAACGGAGCCATCTTGTTTTGTATTACGAGTGAAAGTTATAAATCGAAAGCCATTCACCACGCTATTGCAATAAAAACTGCTGATACCTGAACGTCAACAACGCATTCACCAATTGAAAAAAAAAGTTTTTGTAAAACCGAGCTACCGGTTAACAATTTAAGACCCGACTACCATTTTAAGATTCTTAATTGTTCCTTTTAAAAGAATAATAACACTACAAAATTTATAAAACGTTCTAACTGGCACATAGGGCTCTTCAGAAAAATATCTTGGGTCTGTTTTCTGCATGCAGTAATTTATAAAATGACCTATGGGGCAGTTGGGGCTTTTTAAAATGTTGGTTCTTATGATTTGTAGTTAGGGCCTTTAGAAATTGACATATCCTGGCTAATTTGAAGACCTTGTCTCAAAAAATAAGTCAGACAAACAGCTCTGATTTTGCCAAATTGGCAAAAAATTCAAAATCGAAAATTTTGTAAATAGGGCCTTTACGAGATGAGATTATGGGCAGATTAGCTCTCTCAACCTTTTGTTTTATGGAGTTTTTGAGATTGTGCACTGAACGGGGTCATTTCTGTGGCCACAAGGAATAACCGCTTAGGTTGACTTGGAACAAAATTGACATTGCCTCGGTTTTTACGACATAGAACCTGAAATGACTTAAATAAATATGGAAATAAAATAAATGTTTAATATGCAACAAAATAGCAACATGAATGAGAATCGAACCCAGCACTCTCAGGTTGGAAGCCGTGATTATACCCACTAGGCCATCGCCGCTTCGAAACTTCAATGTTCTAACTTGATATATGACGCGATTGAGAAAACTTTGGGGCGTTTTTCTCGAAAACGTTGCGATCTCTGATTTCACAACAACACAATTTGTTAACAAACCGATGTCGTCTCACATAAAAAAAAAATCCATCACAAACGCCACATTACGAACAAGCTTTATATGTCAGAAATGTTTGTAGAGAGGTGAGCAAGTGTCCTGGCGACTATCGGAAACAGCCAGAAAAACAAACTCAACATCTCAACAATTTAAAAAAAAACCGGCGTTCGGAATATTTCCTTAATTTTTAGAAAAATGAGGCATTCCATCTGTGTAACTTACACTCGAAGTAGGTGAGAAAAATTTTAGTTCCAACCAAAACTTGTATGACTAAATCTTGAAACACCACAGATCTAAATTCAACCACATTCATTCTTGTGAAAAAAAGAAAAACTAAAGCGAAGCCAACAAAAAACAAGTAATGGAATACTTTTAAAACTCAGCTTACTCTCATTTGTGCTGTCAATCAAAAGGGCATCGCCCAAATAATTTGCATTACATAATCGATGGGAAATAAATATTCTCTCGTTTTTGTTTGGATTTGAAGGAAACACATCTCCGAACAACGTTCCTACGACCTACGTGTGCGCACAACAACAATCAGAAGAAGGAGGGCAAAGCACTACCATCAAAATTGCAACTGTAGAAACAGTCTTAGGTTGTGTTGTTTTTTTTTTTTTTTTTTCCTTCTCACAAATGGTAACAAAATAACAATAAGCGCTGAGCAGTAGTGACACATATTTGTACACACATTCCTATCTTACTTGCAAAAGCAGTCGAAGAAGAATCCTTTTCTTGGGGGGAAGAACCCTACAACCCGACAACCCTGCGCTTCAGAAGAAGACATACATACAGAGGGGGGTGATCTTGCTGGAAGGATCACAGCAGCGCCAGCACACGAATTAAACATACAAATTTCGACAAGATTTCGTTTTTATTTTTATTATTTTTTTGTTTGATTGGATGAAAGTTAAAAGGGTGCAGGAAGGATATGACAGCGTGAGCGCACAGAACTAGTTCGATCATAATCATTATCATCTTCATTGCTGTTACCACTGCCATTGCCATTGCTTTAGTCTTCGGTTCTTTCGTTCGTTCTTCATTCCTCTTTTCGCCCCTTTGTTCGTGTTTTCTTTCATTTTTTTTTCTGGGAGCTTTAAGGCACTTCCTCCTAACAAGCCAACCCTTCAACAGGGTTCCCCTGTGTACGAAACTACACTCTGCTAAACAGATATCATATTCCAACCCTCTTTGCAAGCCTCGAGATACAAGATTTCAAATTCCAAGGTACGAACGAACACAGAGCCATCTTCGTGATCCTTCTTCTAGGTGGACAAATGGTTAATAATAATAACAATGATACATTTATATGCATAGTAATAATAACAACAAGTAACATGTATCGACGACGGAGACAGAGACGAGGGGTGAATGAAGAGATAATCGCGAGCGAGCATCTCCGTTCGACGGTACTTGAGAGATAGGGCGGCGAGCACCGAGAGGGTGAAGTGTAGAGGCCTAATTTATTTCGAAAAATTAGCTCATTTTAGGAAAGCTATTTCTTGCAGGAGCGCATCGAACAACGAAAATGAGATGAGAATGAAAGTGTGTTTAAGGCTAACTGCCTGAAGGAGGGAGGGGACGAAATTGTGCAGTGTTTGGAAAAAAGGGTATTTAAAAAATCATTCAAATTACTTGGCAATAACGTATACAGAGTGGAGGATTGAGTGTTGCTGTGCTAGGAAGGAATTGCTTTTCTGGGGCTTAGCAATTCGAATCAGATGAGTCTGCGTACAAATTTCTAGTGGTCATCAATGACCTGACACATTTTTATTTGCAATGGTCTTCGAAGCGGTTTAAGTTAGGCACAACCATTATCCAACCTACACCCGATTAGTGTTGAAGAATCGTCACATTCGTCGTGTATTCACCCCAATATTCTGCAATTCGACTGCAAATGGATTCAAATCGAATTTCAATTTCACTTAAAAGGAAATCAGTGCAATCCGTGTGAATTTAAACTTTTCGAATCCATTTTGAATTCATGAAAATGTCAAACATGAAACAAGATCATTTTAAATTTAAAGTGAAAATCTTGTTTTTGATGAAACTAAACAACAAATCCAATATAAACGTTTAAAGTCAATATGGATGCGATTTTATTTAATATTATTGGTTAAAATCACCAAGAAATCCGGACGAAGAGAGTTCGTCACACGATTTAGCATCTTTTATCTGCCTTGCATCTTCCTGAATCGATGGAATCCGAGATTCCGCAAAGATCAATTCCTTAGACATACAAACTCGGAGCAACTCTTCGTTTTTTTCTGAAGAAAATTACCAACGATTAGTGGAAAATGATTTTGAGATTGCGCTGCGTGGATTCAAAACCAACCGCAATTTAAAAAATTAAAAGCTTGTGAATACAGCCAGAACAACAAAGGCTTTTATTTATCTAAGTCGAAAAAGTTATTAGCGAAGTTTTGAACATTTTACAATCAAATTGTGTTCTTAGTGGATTAAAGAACAGAGCACAAGGATGGAAGATGTTTTACTTTGAGAAATATAAAATTCCACAAGTAGGTTAATACACACACTCGAATTACCGAGTCGCATTACAACTTCAAACTTTTTTTTTAAATAAAAAAAGATATGATACAGAGGCAAGTGAATTCAATTCAAAAAGCAAAGCCAATATTCAATTCACATAAAAATGGCGGTTTGTGAAAAGCAGAACACAGAATTTCACGTTTGAAAAACGAATTTGCTTCTTTCATTTAACGTGGAATACAGAATACAATAAAATGTGCACTTTTTAACACAAAATACACAATGCATAATTTCGTTCGGAATGCAAAGCAGCTAAATTCCACTTTTGGTGGTTGAATTCACAAATAGAGGATTGCAGAACGTGTATGTTTTTATCAAGTTTTCCAACACGAAAAGAGACTGCATTCGATTTTTCAACTCGAAAAAAGGGACCTTCTTGATTCTCCAACAACGAAAAGGAATGAAAAACCATTTAGTGATTCATTTAACCAAACTTAAGACAACCAAAAGAGGATTATTGTCACTCTATATCTTAAAATGTAAATAATTATAATTGAGACTCTTTAAATAGAATCTCTCGATAATTTGAAATCTTTCTCCGGTCCCTTGAAAAATATCCGATAAATTGGATAATATGGATTAACTAGCCCTCCTGGTAATTTGAAGTTGAAGGAATGATTTGTCGCTTGTCAACATTCAATAGTGTCTGAAGTCTTGGCTTCGCTAATTTCTACAACATAAAATCGTCCTTTACGTACAGACCAGTACAGTACAGAATACCGTAGGAAATTCAGACCAGTCGTTTATTCATTGGAAATCAAAAATTCGTGGAACGAAATGCGCTTTCTTAACAGAAATTATGGACTGCTCTTCAAAACGAACATTTATGAAGAATTGTACAAATGTTTTAAATAATAAGTCACGAACTTTGATCAAACTCTTGTTTATTTTTATTTTTTATTTTTTTCTTCAGTCTTGACTTTTTAACTTCTGCTAGTTTGAAATTTTCCTGTGGTACCTTGAGTTTCAAATTATAGAGGGTAGGCAGCCGTCAAAATTGACTAGTCATCTGGTGGTACGTGTTCAAAAAAAAAAAAAAAAAACACCAGTAGGAGCTATAATAGGTTACTCACAGGCAAATCAAATTAAGGGCCTGAATTTATATTTGCTACTTTGATGTATGAATTAAGACCTTTAATTCAATGTACAGCTCCTGCTCGTGTACAATATTTTATTTTTAAGGGTGAACTTGCATCATATGAATGTGCACTCACTTTTAACGCTCACGGCATGTAGGGATGGAAAAGACGAGCCCTTAAGTTTGAACCTTTAATGAGCGCACCTCATTCCGGCCCCAGGAAAAATATTTGTTTGCACTTCACGAAAAAGAAGTAAAGTATCCCAAATATTCTGGGCTTGCACTGGTAAAAAGGAGTTTGATGCAGAATTTTACTGACTGCAATTGAGTTTCAGATTGAACTAAATACACCTTTTCTACAATTCCGCCAATATTTTTCAAGTTTTCAGCAGACGAAATTCAAGTTGTATACGTTCAACAACTGGCATTAAAGGGAAAAGTATCAAAAAGCAAATAAGGTAGCTGCAGGTTGAATTTTCCACCATGGCGTATACTTGGCATTCGCACGAAACGAAAAGTTACTTGGAAACTGTTCTCTTAATCAGCAATTTTTAGCCGGCTTATAACAATTACACGAAACTCAACCAATTTGTAGCCTTTTTATAACAAACTAGGTTCGACCGATTCGGTCCGATCCACGATTCACTAGTTTCGCCCTACTTCTCTAACTTCGTCACTCAAAACATGTGATTTTTTTCACCACGCTTGCTTCACCAATTTAAGAAAAAAGATCAGTGAAAAGGAGCCAAATTTATGTTTTATTTTGTTTATTTTATTCGAATTAATTTGAAATTTTGTTTCAAAAAGGTGGGTGTATTTTAGGACAAATTAACCACCTTTTTATACAATATTGAAAGCGGCTGGCAAAAAATCCGGACGGCTGGCGATTCATGCTAATTGCGGCGCAGGTCCACTTCGAACTCTAGCTCCAATAAAGAAGCTAGAAGACGAAGATTATAGGACAAACCGCCCAAATGAATTCTGAATCATTCAGACTCGAAACTGTGCCAATGTTGCCAACGAATAGGTTAAAGTACAACGAAAATTGTCAAAATATCGATGCTGATCAGTCACCCACCAGTTTCGAAAATAATCAAGATGGCAGGATGTGTATACACAAAATTATGATATTCGGCACATTCAGGATACAATTTTTCGCAAAGACCTTATGATAAGTTTCAACCCTCTAAGAAGCAAACTTGTAAAATTGATCAGATTTAACTGAATACTTTTTCTAAGTAAATATTTGTTTTTTGTATTCATTCAATGTATATAAAAGAAGGTAAAGGAAAGGTAAAGAGCAAAAGAATTTCAAGTTAAAATTTGCAGGCACAAGTTTTGCGTGGAACTATCGCCATTGGAAAAACATTCAAGTTCAGCAAAAAGAAAATTGATTTAACTCTGGAGGTCAAAAATCAAAGGCCGTTTGGAGACGATCTTACCCGATAAAGTTAAGTTTACACGTTTTTTGATGTAGAGCAATACCTAAATAAGAATGCCTGTGATCTTCAATTTCATGTAATGTATCTAAACTTCAATTTGAATTACATGTGTAAATGTTCTTAACTTATCTACCTTAACCTATCTAGTAAAATTTTAAAATCTTCAAATTGGATTATAGAAAACTGTATAGTTAAAATCTAATTATCTACAAACTTCCACCAGTAAATAGTCTTTTTTTTGTTTTAATTTCGGTCTTTTATATATCTCTAACACACTTGCATCGAACTAAAAGCATAAGGAAGAATAGGGCAGACTCTTAAATAAGCTATATGTGTTGAAATGGAAATTAATTTTCGCAAATACAGGTAAATTTGTCATTGAACTTCAAAATTAGATCTTTTCGTGGATCAATAAAAGAATTCCAATTTTGTTTAATTCCATCAAAGAATAAGTCCACGAAAAGATCTTGATTTAATTTATTTAAAACTCTTTCATATTTTCTTCGGATAAACTAATTTCATGCACAAAATATATGTATATAAAAAAAAAATAATGATTTGCATAGTACCTTATGGCGCCAGCACCCTCCATCTGCTGTCGATCTAACGGTGGATCAAAAATTTGTTCACGATCCTCTTTGGACAATTCCAATTCAGCGAATTGATCTAATTCAGATGCCATTTTCCCTATTTGTTTTCTATTCTTTTGTGTGTATTTATGTAACTTTGTAATTAAAAAAAAAATTAATAATATATTCGTTCGAAGAATGTCTTGTTGTTGTTGATGTTGTCGCACTTTTTTTTTTTTCAAACTTTTACAAAAAATACGAAAATTAAAAGAAAAATTAACGTAAACGACAGTTTCTTTTGATTTTTTTTTTTTTTTTTCAAAATGACAACTCTTGAGTAACACACTTTTCTTTTCTTTTTTTTTTTGCTCTTTTACAAAAAAAATTACAACTTTTTTTTTAATTTCTTCTTCTTTTTAGTTTAATTTAAATAAATTAATAAAACAATTAAGGAAAAGAACTTTAATGCACCAACGATTAAACAATTATTTACAAATATACAATTTGCTGTTTATGTTGCTCTGTTTGTTTGTGTATTATTACTTTTTTTTTATTTTTTTTTTATACAATTTCGAAAAAGGAAAATCTAAAATGAAAAAAATAAAAGAAAAAAGAGGGAAATGTATTTGATTAATATTGTTGTAAGTTTCTTGATGATTGTGTATTATTGTTTTTAATTTTTTTTTTTGGTTTTTGAAATTTTGCACTCGATTTTTTTTGGATAATCATTTACAGGATCAAGGTCATATCACGCGTTTTGTGTGTTTGCTTTTCGGCACAAGTGTATACAAAACAGAAATAGGAAGAAAAAAAAAAGCACTTTGTGGAAAAAGACGAGAAAAAAAAAGTAGCTGATGGAAGAGAAAATTTGAGGAAAGTGGGAGGAACAAAGTAGTAGCAAATTTGTGTGTTGTGTTTCTCTTAAGCTACTCAAATGGGATAGGTGGTGGAAAAGTGAGAGTGGGAGAGAGAGAATTTAAAAAAAAAAAAAGCCTTACTAAGCCCTCCTCTTAGTTAAGTTTATTAATAATTTATTATATGACACGGTTTTCATCGGGGTACTGTATTGGATTTGACACATACACGCGCCGAGATTTGTCAAAGAGCATGCCGCTGCCACAATCGGCAAAAAAAAAATCAAATGAAAAAAAGAGCACTTAAGAGCAAACACCGGGTACGTTTAGAATGTCAATACTATCATGATGATGAGTCCGACAACGATGATGATGAGACTGACAATGATGATGATGGCAACCGGAGAGTTGTCAACGGAAGCAGGAGGTGCTAAAAATCATAAGAACACAGTCTTCAGCTTTTTTTTTTATTCTCTCTCTTCTTCTTTTTTCCTCCTCCTCCTCGGCTTTCTGTCTTTGATCGACTCTTCAAGCTTTTATCCTTGTTTAGTTCTTCTTTTGACCACTTGTGCCACTTACAAGTCGTGTTCATAGATTGACAGATATGACAAAAAAAAATGATTAAACGAAGACGACGGCGACGACGGTACCCCTTTCTCTATTTCTGTATGCCGCGAAGAACACTATTCCCCTACACTTTTTTTTTTTTGCTTTTTCTTGTTCGTATTCGATACGAACACACTCTCACTTTTACTTGGGCCAACAACGGTGGCGACAGCCGAGTAAAGAAAAAAAAATACTAGAGAAAGATAAAACGGAAATTCGAACACTTTTTCCAAACTTTTTTTTCTCTGCCGGGATCTTGCGGGATTTTCTTTTCTGTTTTCTCCGGAAAGCTATTAGTATATGTTACACTTTTCTTAACGGGAAAACGAACGACACACCAAGGAAAACGAAAAAAAAATTACTTTTTTTCTTTTTTTTTATTACGATTCCTCTGCTTTGTTTTTCATTTAATTAAAGAACTTCTCTTTTCGAACAACAAACCACGAAAAACAAAACAAACTTAATTTTTGTAAAAAAAAAAAAACAAACTAAAAAACGGTAAGCCGGAGAACGGGGGAAAATGTGAATTTTTGAGAAATGAGAAAAAAAGAGGCACACGGAACTGCGTTTCGCACGCTGCTCTCTGTTAGGAACGTTTTTTGACACTAAACAAGAGGGATCAAATACAAAACTCATTGGGCTACCAAACTAAACGAACACTTTTTTTTGTTTTTTTTTTTTTGTGTGTTCTTCACACAAAGTATCTGTGACAATGTGTATGATGTGTACAATTTTGGAATATTCTCTGCACGTATACATACATCACTCACATGCCGGGGTATGCGTGACAACAGAAGGAAAAAAAAAAAACGAAGAAGAAAAGATAGAACAGCCAGCGCTCCATATTTGCCGCCACGCCAGTGTGCGGATGAAGAGAAGAGAGAACCAAAACCAAGTAAGAAGGTAACAGCAGAAAAAAAAAGAAGAAAGAAAAAAAAAACAACAAGAACAAGAATGGTTCCTAAGCACAGCCGAAATTTTCGGCAATTTCCCCTCATTTGTCGTTGCTCTCGCGCGGCGGCGGCACACACGCACACATCGCCGCCAACTGTGTTCTGTGTTGAATCTGATTGTGTTACTTGACTGAGCTGCCATTTGTTTTACTCTACACCCGAAAATTTGTCGGTTTTAGAAGAGGAGAAAGACGTAAACGCAGGCACACCACCACCATGCCTGCCATTGCCTCCGCACACCATCATCGTCATCATCGTCGCTTTCGTCGTCATCGTCGTCTTCACCGTCTTTCGTCGTCATGGTCGTCTTCGGGCGGAGAACGGAAAAAGAACCCTTGGCCTTAGCCTTGTTTAGAATCAAAGTACTTCTTGTAAATTCTCTTCCCTTACTTTTGGTGGATGTTTTTTTTTTTTTTGTAATTTTTTTTCCTTTTTTCTCGAATTTCGTCCTTTCTTCTTTTCGCTTCTGTGTGTATTTTCTTTTCTTCTTTTTTTTTTTTTTGCACTATGGTGGTGGTCTCCTTCTAATGCTTGGTGGCATTTCGTTTAGAAAACTCGTTAAAAAAAAAAAAACAAATTTGAGCTTCCTTGCAGGAAAAAGGATAATGAAGTGAAGACGATCCTTTAAGGTAAGAAACAGCTCCTCACAACTACATGCTGACATTTTTATGTGATCGGTACGCAATTTTGTGCCATCATCTAATGCAGATGTGTATGAGTCGATCCCCAGAACTTTTCTTCCAGAAATTCTTCAAAAGTAGGGACAAATTGAAACCCTATTTGTATGAGTGTGGTTGAGCGGTTTTCGACAGAGAAGAAGATCTCCTTATGAACTCAATTCACGGGGGTTATAAAGTTGGAGTTGGAGAAATTAACCCAAATAAGTTAAACACATGCACTTCATTTCACGGTCAATAACTTAGCACACTTTTGCATTTGGGTCTGCTCATAAACTTCCGAAATTGTTTGAAGCGGCTTTTAACAACAGAAATAAGGGTCAAAATATGAGACGTTCAGTGTACATTCCATAAACTCCACTTTAAGAAAAATCTTAAATTTAACCCTCCTACGATCGTAGACCACAATTTTTTTAAATGTCGTAACAATGTTCTCTGTTTTAATAATAGACTTTATAAAGAATTATTTCGTGATAAAAATCTAATTTGAATATGAAAAATAATGCGTTCCTGACTAACCTAATCCTACTAGAACACGTAGAACACGCTGCGATCCGTGTTTTTTTTAACCACGCAGGGTTAATTGCGCGTATAGTCTAACTTTTTAGATTTAAAGAAGTTTACTAAACAATAAAGATCAACACCAATAAAATAAAGAGTAATTTATTTCAGAAACAATGCACACTATTTTATTGCATTTCCCAATGTTTTATGGAGTTAGTAGATTTGTGTCTGGGTGCCAGGATGTGAAAATCACGAGGGCAATGACAAGGCGACTATTTCATCCCAGAACGGAGAACAAACTCTGTTCATAGGACACACTCATCTCTTTGGACTGAATAATACAGACACAAACTAGCATACATAGAACTGAATTATTAAAGGAAGCAAGCAGTTCTGAAATAACCAGAAGGTCATTAGACACTCCAGGGAATTCATGAATTTAAATCACAGTCCCAAACGACCTAAAGGAGCTCTAGTACCAAGTAAAGATAACCTGAGAATAGTCCGTACAGAGCACAGATCATGCAATTATCACCCTTATAACATAGGTCTCTCTAGCACGGATTTTCGCAGACACTGTGGTCGGATTAAGGAAACAATGGGACTCCTACCAGCCAAGTGGCGTAAGTGTTGCTCTGTAGCCTCTGTTGACCCAGCCAATTACTTGTACCTACCCAATACTAACCAACTGCACAAGTTTGGACAAAACAAATTCAAGATAATCAACAAAACGAACGTAACAGGAACAGACTTCGACATCACATCTAGAAGTATTGTCAAATTTATGAAGACAACACTCACATCTTCCATCAAAGAAGGAGGTACAATTGGTCTTTAAGGTCGCAGTCCAAGTGGCTTCTGTGACACTCCACATTTTTACAATCAATAGTCGATTTGTATACTGAACGCCTTATACTGCGTCCTACAATGACTGGCGTGCAATATTTCGGTGCTGATTTCTGGGAAGTTCTACACCAAGATCTTGTGGCGCATCCGTTGAATTAACTACAACTCCACAGGCTTTCTTCTCAATCAAAAAGAGAAAAGAAGTTTACCCTTTTATGCCTAATGTTGCCTATAGCCAACATTATCTGTTTCAGCTTCTTTCCGTAGTTGAAATTTTTCCTCTAATGGTTTTCTAAATAGCTTGATATGTTGTGCAAGATTGTTGGCGAATATTTTATTACACTTATCCCTCGTTTTGCGCGGTTTCACCTTTGCTCGATTTTCAAATATCTACTCAAGTTGCGCGAAATAACATGTTTTCTTTAAAGAATCATGGCTTTTTCGGTTAAAAATACATCCATACGCTCAGAATGCGCGGTTTCGGTTTGTACGAAGCCTGTCATTGCCCTAACCCCTGCGCAAAGTGAGGAATGAGTGTATAAGAATTGCTAGTGATCACTTTATAGCTGATCGGGGCTGATCAAGGACTTCACCAACAGTTAACAATTTCATTACCGATTAATTCTCGAGTGAAAGGTTTAAGAAAATTGCTACACTTTGATGGTGCTGACTCCTACTATCGTCACAGAAAACGCAACAGCGAAAAGTTGAAGACAAAACGGTACAAAGCTTGACAGCCATTGAATATCGCGCCGCCATTAAATCGAGCAGCTGTGATGCCAAGTCTCGTGCTTCTTCACATTTAAAGTTAGCTGTTGAAAATTATCAAACTTTTGAAAAATCTATCAATTCTCACTGTCCCACGGTAACATATTCCGCAGTTGATTAAAATAATTGGCTTAGTTATTCAGTATTATTATTAAAGAATTAATTTTGATTAATTTTTAGTGAAACGACGCCCAACGAACTACTGAATCATTCCGGAGTATTTTTGTCATGAAAAGCCTTCGCAATTCGCCAGTCGGAACAGGCATTTAACAGTAGGTCCGCTCCACATGTGTTAATTTATACCGCGCACAACACAGAATAGGTTCCAAAAAAGATAAAGATCACAGAAGGAAGAAGAAGGAAGAAGAAGATGAAGGTTACAGAATTTACCTCATCTTTCTGCCGCGTAAAAAAGCTAGTCTGACTGTAACGCCGCCCAATTAGTTATTATTATTATTGTAGGATCTATTGTTGCAGGCGAAATCGCAGTAATAATAAAAATTGGCTGGCGCTACAGCTCGTTTAGTGCCAGATCCCAGCTTTTACGCGCTGCAAACACAAGACGCGGACGATTAAAAATCCTCCTGGAGTACTTTTGTCACGGAAATATTTCGCAATTCGCCCTTCGGAACCGGCGATAAACTGTAGGTCCCCTCCACATGTGTCAAAATCATAACGTGCACAACACAGTGGAAGCGCGAAAAGCTAGGCTATGGGCCTTCGTGGGCTGTTACGCCATTAATGATGATAATGTAACACAAGAAGTAAATTCTGTTGCTTTTTTTTTTTACAGAACACTCAACGTTGAGATGAACCACCGAATTCCCAGTGAAACTGCGTCTGCATTCTTCACTTTTGACAAATTTGTTCTACACCAACAAACCAAACCAAATGATTGGGACAGATTTGAAATTAATTTCCCTTTATAGTTTAGTAGAAATAGGCGGCCGTTCCAGCCAAGTCCATCTCGTGTTGCATGTCTTTCATCTCCCAGGCTCAATGACCTCGTAGTCTGCCTGTAAATTCTTTGCCGAATGCTGAAATGTAAAATCATGATGTTGGCTTTGGCGTTGGCATTTGCGTCTTCCCCCCTTAAAAATTCATTTTCATTTCTAAAAATATTTCCCATTTCCGTACGATCAGTTCCGTTTCTAAATAACACCCTATTGGAATACAAGACGCATCACCACATCACACACTCCCTCTCTGTCTGTCTCCTCTGACGTTTTTAACACCGTCCCATAAGACTAGGGCACATAGTTTTCTTTTGCAAAAGGGAAATCTCAAAATGCTTGGCCCCCCTCGTTCTCTATAATTACTCAGTAGAAAAAAATTCTTTTACAAAAATAAACACAAAAACATTCGAATAGCTGGCGCGTGAGCGGGGCCGGATGCATGCAACCGCCCTTTTTTTTTTTTTTGTATGCGTATATTAACCGGCGCAAGGCGGACATAAACAAAAACATAGAAAAACTATGGGTGGGACGGGGGGAGAGAACGGAAAAACTACTCTTGGCGGGGAGTAGGTTCTCTATTTTTGGGATGAAAAGAATCCCAAACAGCGGAAGACGCGCGAACGATTATTTTCGTGTGCATTGGCGGTTGTGTCGGAAGGAACCCCAACGAATATGATAAGAATAGATGAACTTTTATGCACGTCATGGCATCGGTCCCAACTCCTGTGTTGGGGGCGGCTCGGAAGGCGGCGGTGATAAAATTGGAGTGTTACTTTTGTCACAATGAATTAGATGGAGGTGCTAGGCAGTTTACTGCCCATTTTGAATCTATAGAGACAATTTATCAGCTTGAAGCCTCCGGTTTTTACAACATCGCAACTTTTGCTGAATTCGCCAAAGGTGCTGGGTGTATTCAGGAGTCGTTGCGTGGCCATTTTGAGTCTAGAGAGCACATTTATAGTTTTTTAGGTTTATTCAAACCACAAAAACGTAATTAACAAAAAGAGTTCAATCCTGCCAGGAGCATTTTGGTTCCTCGTTGATGACAAACGATCTGCAAACGCATAATTAAATCGATTATATAAAACTAAGTTACAAACTAGGCCATAGTTAAACATTTGCCGCAATGTATTAGACGAAGGGCAGTTTCACTTGCCGTTTTCTGGCCATTATAAGTCTGTAAGGTCGATTTATCAGACCTTCAGCTTTCTTGAAATAACAAAAATGTTGTTGAAACAAAGCTGTAATGAGAATAATCATCTGGAATAATCATCTAGAAGCCAAAATCGATGTTTCTAGTCCATGAAGCATAAGTCTTCCTCCCACCTTTAATGACTGCCGACCTGAAAACGCATCATTATGTATATCGATTATAAAACTGGAACATGAATCGATTAAAACTAGAACATGAACACAATGAGGCAGTACCACCATTTTGAAGAACATTGCAACAGTCATACAGTGACTCATAGTCTTGCCTGCGCCTCAAAAAATCGGTCACACCCCTGACATCGAATCAGAATCGAACGCAAAAAGACCATCGCCTAGGCATTTGCAAATATGAATCCTCCTGATTTGCTTAAAACCGCTCCAGCAGCAACCTATCACAGACGACGCAACAGGACAAAAAAAAAAAGAGTTACAATGATAAAACTGTGTATTTCCCCCCTACAGGAAATTATCAAACAAGGAATACGTTTATCCCAACACAACCTTCCTTCCTTCCTGTCAACACCGGCTCCACCTACAACGTGCCCGATTCCGAGTCGCCACACGCACATTACCGTGATTTCACAACCGAACAACAGCCTATCGCCGCACTAGCCACGACTGCATTTTTCCCATGACCTCACCACGGAAGGACTTTATGCAGCATGGTCACTCACACCAACACTCACCCTAGACGAAAATGTCCAATCGGATAACTCTCAGCTCCACGTCGTCGTCCTCTCTCTTCGGTGTCCTTCCACCCCTCAATGCAACCGGCGCTTTTGCTGCACTTGTGGCAATGCAATCAACACAATCACATGACCGTGGGGTATGTTGTTGTTTATTCCCTTTGAACTCGAACCCGAACCCATGTGCGGCACAAGACGCATGCGTGCCAAGTGCATGAGCGAAATGCATTCATCCGCGGTGGTGTGATTTGTTGCAAAATATCCTTCTCCATCTCCTTGTGCTCACCCTTTTTTCTTGCCGGCATTGGAATGCAAAAACAAAATCCAAAACAAAACAACAAAAAAAAAAAAGAGAACAGGAAGAGAATAAAGGAAGCTAAACCGCACACAAAGCTACAGCTCCGCATAGGTCACCGACGACGAGGCAACAAAAACTTTGTATCTGTATCTGTGGCGCGCATGTAAATATACACGAGGCGATGCAACTAACGCTCGCAGAGCAGAGTGCACTCGCTTACGCTCAACCTTTGCTGCTCTCTGTCACTCTCTTTTGGGTTGCCTCGTGGCTCGTGCCACCACTACGTATCCTAGTGGTGCTCCGGTGGCATATCGTTGCAATGTGAGTGTGGAAAAGTGCATTTATGAATGGACCGACAATCCGTGTGATTTTTTTTTTATTTTTCTGACTTTGATGTTGAATATATCTCCTCTGTGGCGGATACGCAGGAGGAGAAGGAGGGCGAGGAGTTCTCTCCCCGAGCTCAAGTTTCATGGAGAAGTCTTTTTTTTTTTTTTGGGTAGCATGGACACGAAAGTGCATTGTGTTCATATGCATGTCAATCTGCATTTTGTGCGTAACACTTTTGTAGTCAATGAAGTAGTGGCGTTTAATTTTTTTTTGTGTTTTCATCACTCCGGTTCGGTGCACTTGTTTTAGAAGCGTTTCGACGACGTGTGTTGTACTTTAGGTGAAAGTTCAAAATGGAATTCGTGAAACCTTTATATAAATAAGTGAAAGGGACTTGGCAACGTTTCTCCTTTCAATTCTTAGGACAAAAATTCACTTTCTTGTTGTTTTAGGAAGGATGTAAATACCTTCTACAAGTCAGATTTTGAACTTAGACAAAGTTTGGCTGTAACTCAGATTCACGTCCAATTTTTGAATTTCTTATATTTTGTAAAAGTGAAAAATCATGCTCCGATCACAGTTACGATCGTTAAATGAGTCGTTTAAAGCACACAACGAATAACTCCATAAAACAAAAATTTGAGTAAAACGATGAAATAATTTTCATTCGCCTTAGAAATGCACTACGTTCTTTTTAAATACTTGTCGTTTAATGATGACAACCTTTATAATTAATATAATATTCTAATCGCACCATTAAATGTCTGAAGTAGTATTAAATGGATTAAAATAGTTTTAAGCAGGAACCTTAGACAAATTTTGTTTTAATTGCGCTAATATTTTTCACAAACAACACTGGGTGGCATGCATTGAGCGGCTTAATTAAAACTTCAACAATGAAAGTCGAGACTCTGCATTTCGATCTGCAACATTTTTGACTTGGAGAGAAATCACTTTACGCTGTCAATTCGAATCGTCTTCCATAAGAATCAGCCAAAATCTTATTCGTCCATGTTTTGGTGTAGGTTTATTTAAAACTAGCTGAACCAACGGACTTCATCCTGTCCAGTATATGGTAAAAACAGAATAAAATCAAATATTAACTTCATTTGCTTTATTAGAATCCTAAAAGAGTAGAACAATGACTATATTTGATTTATTGTAATGTGTGTACACAGAGCCACGAGCTATTTTTTAAGTCTTCGCCTAATCTAATCTAAGTCTCAACATTTCAAACCTCCATAATTCAAAAACTTCTTTAATTCGAAGTTTTTCTTTTATCCCATGAAATTCAAACTATCAAGAGTTCACTGTAATTATTTAAATAAATAAGTAACCTCTGCGCAGAATAACTCTTGCCAATCGCTGTTTCTTTGGGTCCAAGAGGCAATTGAGAAATAGAGCCCTCCCTCGAAAAACCAGGAAGGATTTATATAACACCCTGGTCATCCCAGTCCTGCTCTATGGCGCGGATTATCAAAAGCGGATGAAGAAGCTCTTGGTCTTTTTGAGAGAAAAGTTCTGCGTACGATCTTTGGTCCTGTTTGCATTGATGGTTACTAAAGGAGAAGGTTCAATCATGAACTGTACAGTCCGTATGGCGGCCTCTACATACGGACCCAACGCCTACGTTGGTTAGGCCATGTAGAGCGAATGGACAGCACAGCTCCGGCCCAAAGAATCTTCGACTCCGAACGTATGGGACAATGCAGCAGAGGACGCCCGTGTCTAAATTTTCGTACACAGGTAGAGAAGGACCTGAATCAACTCGGTGTGTGTCACTGGAAGCAGCTGGCATGGGATCATGCTGGTCCAGGTCAACCTCGGACTATAGCGCCGCACAAAGAAGAAGAATAAGAAGTAACCTGTCTAACAGCCCAGCATGACGCTGGCCGTCTAGCTTTTTAGAGCCTTCACTGTGTTGTACGCAGTATAATTTGACATATTTGGAAGAGATCTACTGTTCAATGCCGGCTCCGAACGGCTAATTTTGAAATCTTTTCACGACAGAAGTACTCCAGGAGGATTGTCAGCCGTTCGCTGGAGGTGGGCTGTAAGAAATGTTTATGGTATTTTTTTCCCCGAGTTGGATTCGAGCCTGGGTACTCTCGCTCAACAGTCCGACGCACTAACCGATCAAGCCAATGGACCCCACCTTCATGCCAACATTTAACTAAAAAACACCAACATACATTCAGGGACTTGCTGACCAGTAGATCTTTTTCAGCTTAGAAGAGGGAAATACGTGTTGAATTGAATATAATCTCAATCCATCTTCTTGATCTACCGAAAGCATTCAATTGCTTTAAATCAATCATCATCATCATCATCAACTCCTTGGCCGCGTGTTCCAATAATTGAGTCACGGGGCAATGCACGTCAGAAGAAATCTAAAGCCAACTCGATCCTCCGTCGACGAATCTAACTCATCAGGAGGCTTCTACACAGAAAATAAAATAATTGAACGTTAAGAAGCATAATTTTTTTTTTCATCATTTATAAACATTTTATTTTTTAAGAAAATTTATTCATGGTAAATTTCGCAAATGATACGACCGCGGTCGTATCATATCATCGACCGCGGAAGGATAACCCTGGCCAATCGCTGTGTCTTTGGGCTTAGACGGCAGCTGAAAAACAAAGGACTCTCTCGAAATACCAAGCTATCTATTTATAAGACCTTGATAGTCCCAGTCCTACTGTATGGCGCAGAAACATGGACGATATCAAATGTGGACGAAGAGATTCTTGGTCACTTCGAGAGGCAAGTTCTTCGGATTATTTTTGGTCCCGTTTGCACAGAGGGAGTTTGGAGGAGAAAGCTAAACGATGAAATCTACGAGCTGTACAGCGACATCGATCTAGTTAAACGAATTCGAGTGTCCCGACTGAGATGGCTAGGTTATGTGGAACGTATGGACACTAACGCTCTGGCTCATAAAGTCTTCGAGTCCAACCCTGATGGACAACGCGGTAGAGGAATACCTCGACTCTGGTGGCGTGACCAGTTGGATAGGGACCTAAATCAGCTGGGCGTACGAAACTGGAGGCGCCTAGCCTAAGACCTCGCAAGATGCCGAGGCATGTTGGCTGAGGCCCAGGTCCACTACGGACTATAGCGCCCGCAAAAGAAGAAGAAGATTCATGGTTAGTTTCTATTCGTAACATTTGTTGCCCATGCACTGAACGAAATCTTTTCTTAATGCAAATATGGAAACGAATACTCTTGCAAATTTGCGGTAGTTCTGCATTTAAAGAAAAGGAGAGATAAAAATAGCATAAGTAGGCCTATCACTGCTTAACACTGCTAATTTGATCGCAGTTTGATCGCCACCTTGCTTTTATTATTGCAATTTTAAGCTGCCTTAGTGCAAAAGTAGGCTGCACCAGTTTTATAATCAAAAACCTGCCCTCTATTCACTAAATTTCAAAATTTCATAAATAATTTGATTTACTGACTTTTTAAAACATTTGGAATCGATTCGAGTAGTAATACTGATGGAAACCAAGTTCTAGTCTGAGCAAACTGTCATCGAAATAAGAGATGCGTAAGAATATTCAAATAGCCACAGGTTGTTTTATACGTTACTTCATTTTCAATTTCAATTTTTTATTCTCAGTCTACATTATTTTTACATTAAAAATATTCACTTTAAATGTTATATACTAAGCAATTTAGGTTTTCACAGTTTCCCTTAAAAGGTTTGTCATACGACAAAAAGCGACAAATTTCACTTGGAATATCATTCTTTAGGTCGTGTGGTTTTGAAAATTCAGTGATCATGGAAACAACGAGTACTTCAATAATGCCAGTTTCAGGAAAAAGAACCTTAATCCTATTCTATCTATCGTTATATATAAGCAGCAATTATTTTTCCATCAAATATTTTAAAAAACCGACCACGTAGAGGACAATTATCATTGTCGATTATTAAAAAAATCGTTCGACAAGTAAGTAAGACATCCTGTCAATTGAATCTGTCAAGCTTGCGAGTTGAAAATTGAGTGTAAAAATTGTCGGTAGCGGTAGGAAACGGTTAATGAAAAAGCAACAATGAAACCCTTCGTGCACAAAGAATTTAATTATTACTACATCATTTAACAGTTTTAAATACAACCACAAAAAAAGGATTCATGATTGGTTATGAGTCCTTAAATAATATACGATTTTCGATTGGCATTGAAAGTAACGAGAACTACAACAGAAATGGCAGCTTCGATACATATAGACCATGGTATCAGTCAATCATAAATGAGTAGAGAATTATAGATGAAATAGATCAGAAAATAGATGACTGTTAGATTAACAACAGGAAAATGGATGAGGTACAAAATAATCTGTAATCTTCTGTAGTGCAGTATAATCGTAAGATTCCTCAATTTTAGGTCGAAATCAGTGGTGACAGTACATTGCGACTTCAGCCGTGAAGTCTTACATTGCAATGCCAAAATTTAGAAACGTGCATCACCAGTAATCGAACTCGAATCGTAATCGGAGATGTCTCAAGCCCGAGTGAATTAAAAAAAAAATACTGTTCAACAATTAAATAAGCATTAAATTTCTTTTAATTCTTTCTTAAATTTAAAATTAAAAGAAGATATAAAAAAAAATTAAAATTTACAAAAAAAGAATTAAAAAAAGTAAGAAGAAAGAATTAAAAGAAGTAAAAAGAACTAGAAGAAACAAAAGAAAGCAAGGAATTAAAATTTAGCAAAAAAATACACAGCACACGTAAAAATGTTACCCAATCATCTGAACCAACGTATGTAACTCTTGCGCCCCACTGTTGTTTCAGAGGCATCGTATGTCGTGTTATACTTTTTTTAACACTTCAATCAATCCTTACCACACACAGTTCCCTATGGGGAAACATAGACATTTCCTGGAAATTATTGATCTCATTGCGCGTTACGTATGCATCACCTGTTTAGGGCAACTATAATAGCATGTGATGAAATACTAGGAGCTATCAAAAACAGCGCCTCGCGCTATTTAAAGAGGAAATTCCCCCATACACTTTCCAAACTTCACTCTGCCTGACAACATTCCTGCCATTAACCTGCGACGCAAAACTGCAAGTATCACAAAACTCAAATTAGTATCTGCATATGAATTCAAATTGAATAACAAACACGCACTTGGATATATCGCAAACAAACATCGTCGTCTAATTCTTATCTAGATGCACTTTATCACTGGCCCTAATGCACTTTCTGTCCCGAACAGATACGCAGCGATTTCCAGCTGCTAACTCTGAACTTTCGAGTATACCACACTCAACGAAATCGAAAGCCCCAAGTGCAGAGCGAGACAGAGCTATGCCCACAAAGCTACGCGGGCAAGAGACAACCATAGACACGACGGCGCTACAAATCACTCTACAGCTGTTTTTTGCGCATCGAATTGTACGGGGTAATTTTTCGTGTAAATTTTTGAAATTAACTCGTTACCTTTTCCCTTCACAACTCACCTGAATCTCACTTCGAAGTCGGCTACCGATGGTATCTAAAACTCGAGGCTGATTAGGACGACAAAAGATACTTTGAGATGAGGACACACACAAAACATTTTTGTTACTACCATTAAACGAATGCGAACTCTTCTTCAAATATCCCAACTCCCTGAGCACAAGGCAACGGCAGCAAGAGGCAAGGCAATATACTTGCACACAAAAAAATAGCAAAAAAAAAAGAGTAAAGAGAGAAAACATTAAATTATATGGAAATGTCAGAGTACCACCACCACCAGTAGAAGAAGCACCACCACCTCCAGCAGCAACAACAACAACGCACAACAAACACCCACAAAGAGGGAGGGAATGAGCTGCTGCTCCACCATCAACCCCCGCGCGAGAGACCAATTGTGCTAAAATATATTATAAAGTGAAAACGTATCTACCGCCTCACCACCATACAGAGTTTTGTCATTCGTACATGGAGCTCCGCCGTTTGATGTGGTGTAGGTGAGATACACTCCCGGCTAGAGATACTCGTACTTTGGCTTGACTTTATTTCTTTTTTTTTTTTTGTGGCTGTGTGTTGAGACTGACTACTATTACAAGTGGTGCATTAACACCATTTAGCTGACATGTGTTTTTTTCCATGACCCTGACCATGGTATGGTGCAAGGGCGAATGATTTCCACATTCACATCGAATAGACGAAAAAAAAAACGAAAACGAAGGACGTTTCGTTTTTGATAGAATGAAATATTTAATTTTCAACAAAAAATAAAGGACTTTTTTGTCTTCTATTTTTAAATGAAGAGAGTCTCGAAAAAAAAAATCCTCGCCAAAGCTTTAATTTCATTGAAGAAATAAAATAGACTACACAGAGTGTATCTAACACAATTCGATCGTTACGAGGTGTGAGTGCGGTGGTTGTCTGAGTGTATGTGTGCTCTCGTATCTATGTGGTTCTAAAATACAAAAAAAAAAGAATAATTTAATTACTTTCAAAGTTCAAAAACCTCACAGCAAAGAGAGGCGTCTCGCTGTTGTTGAAAGAGAGCTTTTCGCGTGGTTTAAGAGAATGGAGGCTTCTCGAGCTCTTATGGGTGTCTTTCAGGTTGGAATTATCATTGAAAATGTCGCTTTTTCTCGTAATGTTATAAAATCTTAGATTATAATGATTTTGAGATCCAAAAATGGCGCTCGTAGAAAAGACGAATTAAATGGAATGGAGTCGAACGATGTTTGGTGAGCGCGGAGGGACATGTGTTTTCGAAGCGAATGTAGAATGCGTGCGAATTTCGAGTTCATGACGATCTCAGAGGTTCGTGGATATTTTCGCCATTTTATCGGAAACCCCATGCCGACGGATGATGGAGGTGAAGAGTTTTTTCTGATTTCTTTTGGGATTTTGATGATTTTTGCAAGACATGAAAAGTGTTTTATTTTCTTGCAAGACTTTAATTCATTAATTGCTTTGTTGTAAAAAGTGCATTTACGGAGCTTTACTGTGTAACAGACGGACTGAAGTTTCACCTCATCGACGAGCATTTTTCCATTCGAATTTGAAGAACCCTCTAGGAATCTGCGTGTTTTTGTCACAAGGATCATTGAAATTCTATATTTTTAAACTTTAAATCGGTTCTTTATTTATGTGGTAGCAGTTCTAATAGTAAATTTTATTTAATAACATATTTATAATGTACATAAATGTAATGAAGCACCCTAAAACTGACGCTTTTGCTTTTAGTGGGTGACAGGGAAAAGATGATATTTATTTTCCTCATTTTCTGTTCTGATTAAACAAAATAAACATAAAATGTACACCCTTTCTTTTACGAAAAAGATTATAAAAATTCACTCAGTAAAAAAAACCGAAAAATTACAGCCAGGACCTTAGTTTGCTTAGGGGGCTGCTTAAGTTTTGTCCGATACTGAAAATCTAATAGCCCTTTTCTGGGACACTTCTATGTCACAGCGAAAGGTGAGAGGTTTTCGTATTCTAACTCAAAATTGTTAAAATTGTGATCTGCGATTGAGCAGGTCATTAGCTGTTCACAACAGAAAAAGAGCAAGATGGCGTATCATCACAATTTTCCCCTCAGTGATATTTCTGAGTTATGACTACATTACGACCAGAATAGGGCCAAGTCACAAATGGAAACTTAAAGTGTCTTTTTTGATTATGGCTATAGAATGATTAATATCTTATTTATTTAACAAAACAAAAACTTAATTTTACTAGGCGTCTAGTCCACAGAGAAAAATAAGAAAAGCGTTCACAAGACAGCATGAAAAGAGAATAATAACTTTTGATTTGATTTGCGTCTTTTTTTCTAAGCAAAGACGGTAAAGAAGTATTAAGCGATGGTTATCTGCCATCCTTTCTCGAAAAAGTCATGCCAAATTATGGATTACAGCAAGATCTTTTAGGAATCCCTGATTAAGTTAGTTTCTTTATTGTAGCTAAAATGTTACATTTTCCTTACACAATTTACAAAGATGTGGTATGAGCTACCTTACTACTAAAAAAGCATTACAAATTACAAGAAAATATGTCATTATTGATCTTTGTGAAACATTTGAAGGAAAAGCTACAGAAAAACCTTCATTAATACATAACTTTATATAAACCTAAAATTTTAGGGTTGAAAGAAGGTTTGGAGATGACCAAATTTCAGAACTACTTGATATCAGTCACAATTTAAAATTTAAATAGCGAAAATTTAGGAAATCCCTGATTGTGCATCGAAAATGAATCAGTGCGTTGCAAAACAATACCAGGTTTCACCAGTTGTAAAGGCCTATGAAAAAGTTCGAAGGAAGTAGCCAAAAACTATTTTTGTGGGTGGACTGAAGAAATATTCAGGATAAAACTCAGGATGGACGACATACAGAACATACCAGACATACAGAATAGAACTTCCAAGCGTCTTGGATCTGATTTTCGCTGGCGCAGGGCAAGTGCAGAGCATAGCTTCAGTGTATTGATAGCCGACTAGTCCCTGCAGTTGTCGCATGTGAACACAAACAAAAAACTGCAAGCTGCCTAGGTAGCTTCAAAACTTGTTCCATTCTACTCTGATTATATTCCGGTCGAAAGATTCTGTTGAAACGACAGGAAATGGCCTGGTACCAGCTAACAGCAGCCTCTATAAAGAGTTTGGCGTGGAAATCTTTGAAAAAGTGTTTAATGGAGTCGCTGTGTGTGCGAACTCTGAAGGATTACACACATTTTCCTTTGCTAGTGCGTCAGCTATTTCATTTCCCTCAATTCCTTTATGTTTCGGTACCCAAAATAAGGTAGCCGAGTGCCAGCTTTTGAGCTACAGGAGTACTTTATAGCAATTGCAGATCTTCTTGCATTTGATCATTTTGCTAGCGAACTACGTAAGCGCTTCCTGACTACCCACAGATGATTGGAGTTGCCCTCGATGATCTCCGTCCCTTTTTAAATGGCGATCAGTTTAGCCTGAAATAACCTGAACAGGCTGCTACGGCACCCAATCAAGTGTAATGTACATCTGTTTCAAGGAAAAATCGCTCTTCTCAAGAGCTACATTGCAAACTTCTTGTAATAGAACTGCGTACAAATAAAGATCTAATTTTGTTATTGCGTTCTTTATAACCGTCAAAAAGGAATTGAATGAAAATAAATTCGGACATTTCATTTCCCTTTCGTTTTCCCTGCATTTACTTGACTCTATGAACGGTTTAAAGTCCATTAAACCTGCTTAATTTATAAATCGCAGAACATAACTGAAACCCTTTAAATACGTCTTTCAGACATACAACAGACAAAATAAGTTAAATCCTCAAATAAAACTTGTTGACGCGAGTCAACTTTAAACGTGATTGCAATTACCAACCAGATTTTTGAAAATTCTTCTTTAAATAAATTCTCTTCAATCTCATTAATAATTCGTCAACTCCCTAGTAATCACACCTGTAAAATGTAGATATACACAACATTTTAATATTCATTAAATAAATTGCAGATACAAATGATACTACGTGTATCTTACACCCTTGTCATAACTTATTTCTGGTAATTTTTTTTTCTTTTCCAAAAAATAAATATTTACATATATTTGTACATCGTTTGTATGTGAGTACATTGTGCATAATTGAAGAGGTAGGAGGTTGTATTTTAAGTGATACTCACTGAACGACACGGACAGGTAAAGCAATTACACTATGAAATGTATAAGTTATCACATGTAGAACGAGAAAATGTCATCGATTGTTGGAAAACAGATTTTATGACAGATAAATAAGATTTCTGAATTGCTTTGATCTCATAGTTTTCAGCAACTAATTTTAACGGAGATTTAATGGCACATCAACGACACTAAGATTTAGAATGGACATGCATCGTTCAGGAGGTCAGGATTAAGAGGATATGAAGATAAAGTTCTGTTAAGTGAAATTTCAAACATCGAATATCACAGATCCTTTAAATTATATGTTCCTATTTTGTGCACTTTGTGACGGATGTGAGTGCCGAAAGATCAGAGGAGCATTAATTTCAAGTAACACTGTCAGTTTGCAAAGGCAACTTATTGCACAACTTAAAGCATCACGAAATCTTTCTTAGGCCGAATTGTGTTATAATTATTTTTTGGACATGGTTCGTTCTTGATTTTGGCGGTTTGAGTTGAAGACATATGAGATTATTCTATAGTTCTTTTGAGTGTGACCATACATTTATTGGCAACACGTAATCACTATCCTTGACCTTTAGTCAGTCTAATTGTTTCGTAATAAATTCATATACTATTTATAATATAATAAATAAATAAATAAATATTATAACTTCCTAAATTATTAAGTAAGTAAATAAGTTTATTTCTGTGAGAATTTACTCGTACATGATCACTTACAGGCAAGTCCATCAACATGCACTGATTTTTGTGTTCGTGTTTTGTTAAAGCAACAGTAAATCAACTACAGTTAACTGAAGGTTTGCGAAAAACAGCCCAGACTTTTTTACTAAAACTCCATTGGGACTTGGACTTGGAAAATAAAAAAATCTCTTCAAGTATTATAAGGCAGATGTAATAAAATGATCACAAGTTTATTTTTGTACATCAGAGTCTTCCTCTACGTTGTTAATTAGGACTAGAAAATCGACGCACAGTACGTGACAAAAAGATAGCACATGTACCTTTTTTCATATGTTTTTATTTAAAACTAGCAAAAACAGCTTCACTTTGCGTATTAATCATTAAAAAAAACTATTGAAAAAAGCAATGAAATACAAGTTATTGCACAAAAATAAATAAAAATAATATTTTTATTGTAATACGTTTCCTTACAATTAAAATTACTAAGCTAACATTTTCTGACACAGACTGCAAAGGTTTCGTCTTAAGCAAAAAACAAAATCAGAAAATTCAATATAAAGTATAAGCACCATAAGTGATGCGACAAAAAGAGAGCACTTTTAAAAAAAAATGTAAAAAGCTGAATGCAGAAGATTTCGGTATCTGATGATAAAAACTAATAACGCGTTGATCCTATTTGTTTCTTAAGGAGAAATTATTACAATTAAACGATGAAAACAGTATCTCAACTCCTCCTTCTCTATCTTAGAAAATCATGTCATGTGCTATCTTTTTGTAGCGAAAAATTTGTGGAAAAAATTGGCAAATCGAATTTACAATTCCCATGTGCATATTCTAATTCCATATTTTCCATTTATTGTAATTTTGTGAACGATGTAAAGTCACATAAAAACAACGCACCACGATAACTGTAAAGCGACGCAACTTCGAAATGATGCAAGTCGGAACGACGTGAAGTTCGGCTTTTGGGTATTCTTATTTTATTTCTTAATAAACTCCATCTTCTATTAGATTGTGGGGACACGAAAATTCACTTGAACTGTGAATGTCAAAAGTCTGACCAATCAAGTTCTACACAAGAACCTACAATGAATAGAGTTATGGCGCCAATCCACATCCATCCATTCTCAAATGTGTCCAACCCACCAAACACCTTGTCCTAGTCACGTTTGATATTCGCAAAATTGCCAGATGGTTTACCTCTGGCCGAAATGAAAATTCATTAGAATTATTATTGATATTCACACCTCGTTCTAATCGTAGGTGGTAGACGCCACTCAGAAACATGGCGCCGAAGTGACGGAAATGGACGCATCATGACATGAAGCTTTTTTTTTTTCAAAATGGTCTCTTTCATATTTTTCATGTGACATAATTTCTGAGTGATTGTCGTCAAGATCTTTAAAAAGAATTGGAAGGCTTTTTTTTTTCGTAAAGACGGCTAGTTGATAGCTAGTTAATAGCATCTTTAATTTCTTTTCTTTTTCAAAATGATCTTTGACATTGATAAACTGAATTTTTTGCACATGCATATTTTTGCTCACAAGTGTTGTCAGTGCGTATGATTAAAGGTTTATGAACGAATTTTGTTGTAAGAATTGGTAGTAAAAATTCTTTTAAATAATAGTTTTTATTTGTATTTTTATTTGATTTATAAGTAACATTTAATATCTAGCGCGAACAAAATAGAGTTAAATGCCATAAATCTTTACAGAAATTCAGCCCGAACACCATTGTAAGCAAGTGCTGAAACATCTAACACAGTTAAGTCAGCCATATTTGATGTAAACTTTTACATAGTTTTTAAACATTTTTTTTTTATCAAAAGATGTTTTTTAACTACTGTCTAATTTATTTCTATATTTTAGGGCATTTTATGTTGTCTTTTTCTTAAAAGTTGCCAACAATAAACATGTCATGGTTGTTTATGCAAAAAAATGCCATGTTTTATTTCGTTTCAAAATTATTTCACCTTTCTCGGAGAAAATATCGTTAGGAAATTATTTTAATTTGATTTGCTGAGCTAATTATTAGTATTAAACTGATTTGCTGAACTTATAAAAATGCTTTTGAGTTATTTGAATCTATCGCGATGTGGTTTTCAGTCAGAAATAACTTCAACGCGCTTGTGAGTTCTCTTCCAATTACAAAGAAAATTAATTCATTCCAAGGATTAAAATATTTTATTTTAGTATGTCTTTTTGAAATGAACACAACTTTTTCTAAATGTGTTACTAAGAAAAAAAACAATGTTGATTTGTTTGAAAGAAAAATAAAGGATGTTCATTTTAATTAAAAAGAGATAAATAAATCTTCAAAATGTTTGACCGACGGGTTTTCCTCAACAACTGGTGGTTGCCGGATGTCCTTATCCGACCGTGCTTCGACATAAATAAAATCCACGGATTTGTGTATACCAACGCTCGTATATGTCTTCAATTTATAAATAATTCAATTACTTTCTATCTTTAGATAGCGAGACCAAACCAACGTCACAATAAACACTCGACAGGGAGAATATCCTTAAATTGAAAATTTACATGCTTAGCTAATGTAAATATTTTTTAACTACATTAACTGGCTGATTCTAATTGAAATACATATTTAAAAGAAGAAGAAGAAACTGAAGAAGAAGAAGAAGAAAAGTATCTCTTGTCGCTCTCTAGAAAAGAAGGGCATATCTTTTCAATGAAAGAAAGGTCAAAGTTCTTCTCCTTGTAGTAAAGCAGCGGTTGTACGTCTAACACGAAAGCACTGGCAAAAGGTTAAAGGACTAAAGAAGCTTTCACTCGCACTTCACTCCCCGACTATACTTATATATATATATTATATTTTATGTAGTAGTAGCATTATAGTAAAACGAGGCATGAACATGAACTAATCGATTGGTCAAGGTTGCATACAAAAAAAAATATATAACAAAAAAACATTTTTTTTTTCAAATTTAGGGAAACCCACCTTTGGCTCTCGGATCCAGTCGAAGATGAATCACGTCGTCCGTCTTCAAGAAAATCTGAATTTGATGGCATAGCTTTTATAATTTGTCCAATAAAATATTAATGATGCTCGATCGTTACTGATGGCGGTGGAGTATCCTTTGCCTGTGTGTGTGTCTTTTTTGTTTTTATTTGGAAAAAAACAAAAAAATTGTTATGCACAACTGTTATGTATTGTATTTTATTTTAAATACTATTATGCTTCACATATGGTGTGTGACGTCACGGTAGATGAGGCAAACGAAAACTTGAAATCGCGTAATTTTTAGAAAAAAAAAAATTTCTTTCTATTCTAATTTTCTTGTTAACGATGCATATACGAAATACAAATGAAACAGATGACTTAGGGCACAAATGTTGGGGTCAACTACTTTTGAAAATTATGTAAAAAAAAAGAAAAAAAAATTCGGAACCGGATGAGTACGAAAAGTGAAAAAAACGGCCGACGACACTAAAACATCACCAAACGGATTTGAAAAATGATTTGAAATGCTGAATAAAATTTGAAAAAATTTTCTGACAGATTCACTTCAAATTTTCAAAAAATTCGTCGAGAGAATGAATGAATTGGAAAATAATTTTTCTTTTTTAAATTATCCACAGTGGCTCAAAGTGTTTTTTTTTTAATTTTATTTTTGGTTTATTGTATTTTGGATTGGATTTTCACACGTCCGTCCTTGCTCTGCACGTTGTATTAGCCGGTGCCGGAGACACGTTTTACCGGGAGAAGAATGAGTATCCAGAAGCCGAAAGGATGTATCTAAAAATCCAGATGTTGGTTGGTTGTATCCAGAAACAGAAAAAGGCGGTGAGTGTTTTTTATTTTTATTTTTGGTTTTATTTTTATTTTTTTTTTAAAGAATTTTTGGTCTTTTTTTTGAGAAAAAATTTTGTATCGCTCACAAAGGAAAAACGTGGAAAATCCAAAATGGCTGGCCCAAGAGTTCCTACACTAACTAACTCTCCTCTGTCGATTCACTGATAACTCTCGAGTGTAGATGGCTTACGGGATGGGAAAAAATGTGCGTGAAAAGCGTCCTTTTCGGTTTTTCATTTTTTTCTTTTTTTTCGTTTCTTCTCCCTCAATGCGTCGTCGTATGTGTGGGGTAAGGAAAACTCGGATAACACAGGCTGTGTGTGAAAATCTGAAGAGGAAAATTGATTTGTAGTGGTTACCTACATACAGAAAATCCTTGTATTCACTACGATACGTTACGAGATACGAGAGAGAGAACGTTTTCCCCTAAATTGTGCACAGATGGGAAAAGCGAAAGGAAAGGAAAAATAAAACTCAACGAAAGTCTTAAATAGTTTAGTTTTCCCGCACGATAGAGAGAAAGTAGAGTCTTCTATGTGTCCCGGCGTAGAAAACCTTTTTATTGATCCTATGTACAGCAGAGGGGAATAGAATTAGACACAAAAAAAAAAAAAAAAGGAAAAAGCAGCCAACCAACCCTCTGTTCCCTTATCGTTCTTTCACCCCTTGTTAATGAAGGTAACCGTAGAACACACATCATCCTCAGCAGCAGCAGGAGCAGCAGAGCCATCATCGACCGGTGTGCCGTATGCTTTGCGTGTCCGATCTGAGGATTGAACAATTGTGTAGGTCCATTTCGAACCTTCTAGGAACTGGTTATCCTTTTGTGAAATTCTATTTGCGTGTGCGTGTGTGAGTTTGTGCGGTATTTGCAAAAGGGGATGCGGGAATGCGTTGTGAGGGCACATTCTAGCTCGCCTGATGGGCTCAAGGATCAGGATTAATAAATAGATGGGCTGGTTGTCGCGTTAGTTATTAGAGATACGCACACATGCGTGTGATTTTTTTTTTTTTTCTAAAATACTTGAATAGAGTCATCTAATTGTGTTGAGACCCTCTGGATTCACTTATGGGACGAAGTGTGGTGCGGCTGCTGCACCCCGGATGCGAATGGAATTCGATCAGATAACCCCGAGTTCTTCAAGTCAAACAATGGGAGAGTTTAGGCATGCAACCCAGCCAACTTGCATTCATTTTGAAACCATCTGCATGCATTGAGAGAGATGGACTAATCTGGAGATTCGCATGAGAACTGGGCCACGATGTCGGGGCCTCTGCCATAGGGGCTTGCAGCCTGCCCTTGAACACAAACAAAGTCGATTTGAAAAAGGGGAAGAGATTAAGGAGGCCGAATCCAATTAAAATGGAAAAATATGCGTTTCGACACGTTTAATTTTAGAGCTCTAAAATAGATTGATTGATTTTTGTTTTCCATTTTTAGATCTGCAACCTACGAAGGGTTTGGCACTGAGAAAGTACATGTCTTCTGCTTTCAATTCAACAAACCAAGCTGTGTTGCATCCGCCATCCCTTGGTGTTTGTACTGGAGTTTCGGTCCCGTCTACTTGGATTAGAAGACGGTCAATTAGGAGAGAATGCTTGGATTTGAAGACCGCCTTATCTGGAGCGTTTGTGGCCATATGTTTGATGCGGCCGAGCCATTGGAATCGATTGATTTTTGGCTTGCGAATATAATGCGAAAGGCGAATGGTTGTGTCTTTTCTTCCATTCGCCTTCGCCGTAGGCTGTACCAAATATCTGTGCGAAAATTTATTTTGAAAGAGTCAAGGAACCGCTCCTGTATTCAGCTTATCCTTCAACTTTCGGCTCAATATACCCGGGTTGGCTTTATGCATAGAGAGTGATTTTGGCTTATCGAGTCAGGAGCTTACAGAGAAACCTGAGAAATCTTATTCTTACTTTAAAACAACGACTGCATAGAGTCTGCGAGTGAATTGAACAAATTACTTATTAAACTAAGCATAAGGCTCTTTCGCTTTGGCTTTTTAGCTAATTTATAATTTTAATTGAAAATTATGCTTTTATAAATAAAAAAATAAATACTTATTAAACTTGCATTGGACCAGGACAAGATGCACTTTCTTTCAAAGAAAGATTAGACCATGACAGTACACTAAGCACAATACACTTAAACCTCACTGCCTGTAGGACAGTAAAAGTCACTTACTGATGCAACTCACAACCTGCGTAAAAACTGCAAACTTCCAGGCAATTGCACCATATTTTGGGCTGAATTGTTAGCCATTGAAAGAGTGATGGAAATCGTCGAGGTCTACTCTAATATCTCTTTCAGAGTAACAAGGGTTAGCATTTTTGTAGACAGTGCTTAAGTCGCTCGGAAGTAGAACGATCGGATCTACGACAACTTACAATTGCTATAAAGCTCTACAACCGCTCTCTAGTTGGTACCCGGGACATACAGAATTGACGGAAATGCAATAGCGAACACAATAGCTGTTTCTAGGGTGAAATATACTGCGGCTGTCTTGCAAAGCATTGCGTAAATAATTACCTTGCAGGACTGCAGCAAAGAAGTTTTTATTAACTCACCCAAAGTGAGTTGAAACACTTTTTCAGTGCTTTTGACGCCAAACTCTTAATAGAGGCTGAGGTAGGTCTAACCAGAGCACTTCATGTCTTGTCACCAAGATTTTTGGCTGGAATATAGACGGAGAAGGATGAAATAAATTTTAGAGGGACCGATGTAGGACCAATTTCATCCTATCGGATGGTATTAACACGGGTCATTGCTTACTGCGCTATCACGCCCTTAAGCTTGGTCACACCTCATCAGATAACTGCAGGAGCTGCATTGGCTCGTCATCTAGTGATAGAGGAGCATGTGCTTTGCAACTGTTCTTAACCAGCCAGGACCAAATTAAAAACGTTGGGTAAATAAGCTAGCTAAAAACCTACTCAACTGGTAACTTACGCACTTGCACCCAAATCTTTCTGTCTTAGCTAGCGATAGCAGGATGTTATAAAGAATGATACTACACTACGGACCAACATGTGATCGGCGTTCCACCTTCACCTCCACCTTAACATAAGAAGATTTTCTGTAAAATTGGGAAATTCTCATAAAGTTTTTTGCTGTCTAACGATCCCGTGGTTTGTGATTGAACCTTCTCCTCCAGTAACCATCAAAGCAAACAGGACCAAACGCAGAACTTTTCTCTCAAAAAGGCCAAGGGCTTCTTCATCCGCTTTTGATAAAGTCCATGTCTCCGCGCTATACAGCAGGACTGGGATGACCAGGGTGTTATATAATATAAAGCCATCCTGGTTTTTCGAGAGGGGGCTCTATTATTGCCTCTTGAGCCCAAAGAAACAGCGATTGGCAAGAGTAATTCTGCGTTTGATCTTGGTACTGATGTCATTCGTACTTGTTACCGCGGAGCCGAGGTAGAGCAGTCTTTGATCACCTCAAAGTTTTCGCTGCCTATTGTGACGCTCTATCCGGGTCTTCGATATTGTGCATCCTTTCATGAAGACAGCATGTACTTTGTTTTGCCCTCATTTACCGCAGGACCCATTCTGGCCGCCTCTCTCTTAATGTCATCAAACGCCTCATTGACGGCTCGCTGTGTTCGTCCAATCACGTCAATGTCATAAGAGTATGCTAAGTCACTGCCTTCAATTGTTTATGCACTAAGCTAGTCGCTGAGGTACAAAAGGATATTTGTTGTATCTCCAATTGTGCTCAGTTAGTCCAATTAAGCTTAAGTTGTCCAGATTATTTTGAGTCGTGTGAACCATTTAGCCCTTTCAGAATCCTACATACAAAATTTCTGTATTTTTTCCGATCAGACTTAACCTTCGCTTTCATTGTATCTACCCGGGTATATATAATATTTAAATTTTCTTTTGCTAATAACAGTCAATTGATGACTACAGTTAATTCACTAAGTATGTCTTTCAACTTATTCAATGATTTTGGACTTTAAAATTACAGTCAATAGTCACCAGTCACCTTGAATATTCGGACTAATAAGTCAGGAATCCAGTCAATTGACTGTAAGATCAATGGCCTCAGTCATTATTAATTGATGCCAGTCCTTTTTAGTCGCCAAAACAGTCACGTAGTCTTCTGATTGAAAGTCAATTGACTGTTCTTTTCAATCTCTCGACTAGTAGTCCTTGCAGCTTTCGAAACTTGTCTTGTTTCGTATAATTTCTTGTGTGCCTCTATTTTGTCTGTCTTATTCCCTTGAAATGCATCAAAAGTAGGGCAAACCATTTTTTCACATGAAGGTTTAAATTTGATTGTATTTGTATGGAATTTGTTTTTATTTAGCAGTATATAGACTTTTAATTTTTGCAAACATTTAGTACTAAAATGTATTTCAGATTTTATGGCGTAAAAACCGAAACGATCTCAATTTGCCTTAACTCGACTTAGCGTGAATGCCTTGTAGCCACAGGAATTTATTCGACGATTATACTAATTCCACTTGAAACTTTGACATCTTTAGTCTTGTAAAACATAATTAGGCAATTTTAATCCTCTTAAGTAACTTTATCTTGACTTTCCACTATTTGATTGATTAGTTCGATTTGATCGATCTTTTCCATCTGAACCTGATTTTCACGGTTGCGGACGAAGACTTTTCTTATTTCATAATTATTGCCATCACCTTCGCGTCCATCGTCAGACTTATCACATTCCATTTCTTATACCAAAAGACGTACATTTGTACGTCTTTTCGGCACGGAAACTTTATTCAGAATTCTGTCAAAAAGGTTTTGGTATCAATTTTTTTTTTGAGGGGGGATGGTTCCCATTGAGGTGACGTGGGCGCTGACTTTCAAAGTTCGCCTGATCCTGTCAAGTGATATATCAACCAAAAGGTCTTTGAAATGAGATGAGAAAATATAACCTTATTAGTATAATGAAAGCTATTTGAGAATGTTTTTGTGTTTTTTACATATGGGAGTTCACCAAATTCTAGCTCTTTATTGAGATTGCATTTTATCGAAACAAAAGTAAAGATTCCGAATTGAATTAATAAGCTTTTGATGTAGAATTAAATTAATTGTCATGGTCGTAATAATTATTGGTCATGAGCTTAACAGAAATTTACTATAACTGAGGTATGAGTAGATGGAACTCAAGTTGCACACGCACAACATCGAGTATGAAAAGGTTAGACCTATTCTTTAAAGTTTTTCTGAGGGTCGCATACAGAACTCTGTCTGCTTGCTTTTATTTTTAGGGATTCGTTCCAAATGAATAACGAAACCCTCATGGAATCATTTTGGTGTCTGTCCGTCGGTCCCCTTTTTTGTAAACCATTCAAGTTTTTTAAGGAATCTCCTGTCACTCAATCGACCAACGCCATGAGAGACTCACCATCACCTGAAGACCACTTTTTTGCAATGAGAACCTTATCGTCATTCGGTCTTTACTCAGAAGCTTTTTCAAAGGGCAGAGCTCCAATTATGAACAAGTAATAAAGCTGCTCCTTTTCATTTTTCTTTTGCCAGACGAATGGATTTCTCGACTTTGCATGACTTAGCAAATTGAAAAGTTCCCTCGAACCCTACCGCGAGCATTAAAAGTGAATTAAAACCCCTGTCCGTTGACGCCCCGCCATAGCACCGACCATTAACTCCGCCATAGCATGACCATTAAGCTTCTCGAGTTTGTTACTTTCTTAAGTACCAATCAATTACAGTTCAGGTCAATAACAGACATCATATTCATTTATTTATGAACGCCATGCCAGCCATGCCAGCCATGCCAGCCCTGCCAGTCAATATCACAACAAAAGTTTTCAATTAAACAAAACTATTTTTCGAGCAAAAGCAAGCCTCTGACATGAGAGCTTTGTCTTCGTGTCAACCACGAGTCGAAGTCGAAGCCTTGTTCGCTGAAAAACCTTCTTCGTGCGCCATTGTCGTTGTCGTCCCTTGTTTTTTTTTTTTTTGTTCATTTTTATGTAACAACAAAAGACTGAGTGATAAATGCAAGTTGTCTTGTACGAGCACAAGCACCGAGAGGCCGAGGGGAAGGCATGTGTAAAAATAGTTCTTCTCATCTAATCCACCCCCGTGTTTGGGTGTGCGGGGAGAGTTTTCTGTGCTTAGTTTAGGGGAAAGTATTTACCATATCCTTGTACCTTTTTCACAAGGATCTTACACTTTCACCTTGTACGCATGTGCTATTTACGATTCGACGAGTGCCCACACCTACAAGCCATATACTCTCGTATACTCCTCGTTCGTTCCTATGTCCTTTGTGGTTAGATGGTGCTCCTTGTGTCTTTTTTTCTTTTTCTTTTGCTGTCCTTTCTCTCGTAATTATAACGAACTGAAATTATATTTTTATATATTTAGTGAACTCTCCTTGTCGTAGCTGTGAGTAACTTTCACTTGTGTTATTCTCATTCGATGACGTCACTGTACAACCGGCTTTTTTTCTTATTTTTTCTAATTTATCATATTCGACGTGGGAAAATTGTGAAATTAGTCTGGAGTCCTGTTGGATGGGGTGTGCGTAAATGCAGTGGGCCAAAAGAAATGTGAAAATCATTAATAGTGAAGTATTTTTTTTGGCTGGAAAATGGCTGGGGGAAGATGTTTTAAGGAAACAGAAGTCGAATGGATAATGGGAGTGTATGGATTTAGCGCGAAGTTAGACTTCAAGGCTTTTTGAAATGAAAAAGTTGAGAGAATAGCTACACGTGTTTTGTTCTAAGCTTGTGAACACAATTTGTGAACGACTGCTGTTTTGCTGAACACTTTCCCGCAGATATTGAACCCGATCAGGTCAAAAAGCTACGGATATGACTCGAATCCATCTAACGTGAACAACCTCAACACTTTGCATCAAACATTTTCAAGATACGCGTTAGAAAATTTACTTTTCTGAGTTTTTTTTTAATTTTGAGAATATTTCGCACGTTTTCTTTGAGTTAAAAGAGTTGATGACTAAGCCCCGTCGACGTACGGCTGTAGTTAACATTTATTATTAAATTTTGATGAATGAACATGGAAGAAAAAACTTTAGCCCATTATTTTGCAAAATTTTAAAATGGAGTCGGATTGTTTTTTGTTTTTTTCAGTGCTCACATCAATTCTGAATCTAAATAAAAAAAACCGAATGGGTTTATGTCTTCTAGTTTGTGAGAAAATTGCAAATTGAAATTAAAACTCATGATTCAGGCCACCTACCCCCTTATGTACGCAGGCGGCCAACTGACAGCAATAGTAATTCTTAATTTTCTCACGAACTAGAAGATATTTGGTTGTCAAATATCTCCCTTCCGCCTTTTTGTCTTTTGTTTTTCCGGCTATGTACAAAGCGCTACAGAGCTCGTATCCAAATTATAATTGTATTACCAGACACGAGCTCTGTAGCGCTTTGTACATAGCCGGAAAATTCAAAAGACAAAAAGGCGGAGGGAGATAATTGACAACCATTCGGTTTTTGATGTTTTTTTTTAAATTAAAATGCTCATCGGCCACAAAACGTCAATTTTCCACTACATTTCAAAATTAAAAAAAAAAAAAAAACATTTTTAAACTTTTCTTAAAATTTTTTTTTATCAAAGTTTTCAGTTTGTATGCGAATTTTTCAAAAACTATTAACATAATAAAAAAGACTATTTGACTGTAGAATTAAAGAAGACGTTCCTGGCTTTCAAAACTGCTATAGTACTTCATTGTATGTATTGCCGTTGTTTTTTTTTATAATTTTTTGTTTATGTTGATTGATTTTTCTTTAAAACTGTCCCTTCCTCCTAAACGAGACGAGATCAGTCAGTTTATTACATTTTTAAGATGAAATGCTCAAATTACGAATATTTTTGCGGAGCACTGTATCTCACTACCTCATTTAATAAATACTGCAGTGCCCCGCAAAAGTATTCGTAATTTGATTATTTCATTTTAAAAATGTAATAAACTGACTAGTTTTGGGCGTAGGAACTTAATTTCAATAAATATAATGAAATTACGAATACTTTTGCGGGGCACTGTATATTTATTTGGGCCACTGTAAATGACTTTTATCTTTAAAATTGGTAGTTTCATGGTGTTAATATTTATTTTTTCAGAAAAGTTATTATGAATACAAAAAGTTACCAAGTTCTGTGATACTTAAATTTCAAACATTTTTCAAAAAGTAAACTTAGTCGATTTGTGCACTGAGCGGTTCATATCGCGAACTGAAGAAAAATGAATCCGAAGCTGAACACATCTCGTCATTCATAAGAGGAAACAGTCTTAAAAGGAGTGTTTCGATATTCGATTTAGATTTTAAAGATTAAGTAATTGTACTAGCTACGAGGGAACCGGCGTTAAACCCTTAAATTGTCATAAATTCATCAGTTCACTGCGATCGGGTGTGCGAAAGTATTTCTAGCACAGGAGATCGTCACGATTTTCTTCGCACCAAAACGTTTAAAATTCTTTCCCTGTGATGTCTCATCCGACTAAACGTACGACAATTTCATGAACAAAACAAAAAACAACTAAATTCACACTGATTGACGCAAATCAAATACGTTTAGGTGACAAGTGGTTTGGCATTCTGTCAGCTTCACTCGCGGCTAATGTGTCTCGGATGTTGAATAACGCCGACAATGACGGAACTCTTCTGACGAGGTTTGAATTGTTCATTGGCACACTTTTTGTAGGTAGTTTTTTCATAGCTAGTTGTCCTCCTCGTAATTTTTCCCTTTACAAAGTGCAACTTGTGGTGTTACTCCGACAAAATAAAAAGAATTGAAACCCACTCCCATAGCAGATGCTGTGCCCTTTAACCCACAAAAACTGAAACAGTTATGTCCTGCCAGCCTTTCGTGTCTTAAGACCCTAAGCACCGATAACGGCACCAAGTCCTCGGCAGCTGAACGCGATGATATTAGCGTGGAAACATTCAGAAGGAGACTATGGTCTCCTCTCAGAGAGATTCGATGCAATTGACACGAAAAAAAAAGTTGCCCACGACAAAAACAAAAAAAAAAGAACAACATGCAACCAAAGGTGTATGAAGCCTCTTAATTGAAGTCACCACTATTAACTGTCCTTATCGTAAAATGAAATCACCCAAAAGTGATCCTTGCAGTTTGTGTGCAAGTCTCACTTGCTGTCTCCTCATCCATCTCAATTTCATGCGCAGGTAATGATATCGGGCAAAATTAAAAATGCATTCCTTGTGTCCTGAAAGAGAAGGTGATTCGTTCATACTTATGCATTTTAAGGAGTCACACACACAAAGGAGGAGGAGGTACACAAGGAGAGTGAAAAAAAAATAACGAAGACTGAGGAGCAGATGCGCACAATTCAACGATTTAGTCGTAAAGTGCGCAAAGGCAGCAGAGGCACAAAAAAAAAAAACGAAAAAAGAAAAGCCGAGAGAAATCGAAGAAAATAAACCAAAATTCACCCTTTGAGGGCACAAAACACCACCGAAGGACCCCATTAAAACGGTCCGCGTGGTGCGGAGGAGCCTGTGTTGGCGGCGGCGCAGTGCGTCATGGCATAAAAGACAACTGGCGTAAAGCGGCACGTGCCATTGGAGATCCTGGAGGGATTCCGTGTTCGCCTGAGCCTGTCCTGGCGTAAATAAATGAGACGCCGAACATGTATAATTTTATAAGTGTGCTGATTTTTTTTCTTTCAGCTTCTTTTTTTGTTCGTCCTGTTAAGTTGCATATGCTTGTGTGCATCGTTGAAGAGGCGTTGGGTGACGAATCGGCAACGTAGATTAGCCTAGATTTAAAAGCAAAAAAGACTACTAGACGCATTCGAGAGTCCTTTTGCCAGCAGCTTCGTGGCACACGCCTCTACGGTCAATCAAAAAAAAAAAACGCACCTTGCACCTTGATGATCAACAATCTGCGATGCGATTGATTTTCGCAAGCACTTCTCGAAGTTGCCTGCAGGACGCAGAAGAGGCAGTTGCGCGTTGCAGAAAAATTGTCAGAGGAGGCAAACTGATCTCAGCGTCGATAGGCTGCGCGAGGCACGTCATTAAAGGCAAAAGTAATTCGCGCTTCTCGTATGAATTACACTTTCTTCTCGATGATTTCTGGATTTTGTTCTCAGATAAGGCCTGTCGCCGCAATCAGGGGCATCTTTCAACGACTTTGACTTGATGAATGCATCTGTCCAACGGAGATCCTGTAATTCGAATGACTCGCATAATTAATCAGGTTGGTCGTGGTATTCGGCTGGGTTTGGAACAAATTCATGAATTTTGAATTTGATTTATGAATTTGCTGGTCAGTCGATCAGCTGCTGATCTAACAAGCTCTGCGGCACTCAGCTAGGATGTCGACTCGTGCGCCCTGCACTCGCACGCACACACATGCACGCTACACTTCAAAAGGGACTTCTTTTATTTCTTGTCTTCCCGTTAATATGGGACATGGACACTTTCTTTTGAGAGAAATGTGCACCTTTCGCATGCAAGTAGACGCGCGTGCCATCGTCTTACAAAAAAAAAAAAATTCCACCCAGGAAGAGAAAAATAAAAAAAAAACAACGTGTGTGTATAATTTTTGCATGGTTCCTTTTGATCCTTGCGCGAACAAGTTTCTAATTAACTTTTTGGCATTTGCACGAATTCAATTATAGTTTTGTGTGTTGCTGCACATTTCAACAAGGATACATTTGCATAAATGCACCACCACTCACAGCAATTCCATGGAAATCTTTGTATTCGTTTTGTGATTATTAAAGGATAAGTATCCACCGGCTGATCCTTTGAAAAGCCCGAGGCGTGGTACCGGTTGTAAGGACATACTGTCGAATTTATAATTTAAGTGCATTAGTAAAATGTGAACAGAGTGAGGTGTTGTAGTATGAAGCACATTTTAAACTGCAATTTTTCTTTTTTGACGATCGTTGTCAAAGTGGAGTGTTTGTCGTGGACTTGAGGTGTGTCCTATATTCGTACCGAGCTGTAAGATTTGATGAACTCTTAATATTTAAAGTGAAATTCGATACGTTTTTTTATTTTTTTATATTAGAATGAAACACGAATCAAATAAGAATAATGTAAAGTTGATTTCTATGTATTGGGTGTTTGAAAAATTTCGGTAATCGATTTAAGCAAAAATGGAACACTTTTTTCTTATAAATATTCGAAACGAAATTTAGTATAATCCAAATATGTGCCGTTTGGCAAAACATTGAATAATGTTTTGCCTGCTTTGAGGCCATTATTCCATCTGTGTAAAACTTCGGGGACTTCCGAGCAAAAAACTAATCCCAATTCGTTTTTCAGGCCTATATATTTCATTGGGTGAAGTAACAGCCTGTTGAAAGCCAGAGCATAGCTTTTCGCGCCTCCACTGTGTTGTGCGTGTTATAATTTGCGAACGGCGAATTGCAGAAGCTTTTCATGACAGAAGTACTCCAGGAGGATTGTCAATCGTTCGCTGGAGGTGGGGTCGTGAGAAATGTTTGTTTGTTTTTGTTTTATTTCCGGGATGGATTCGAGTCCGGGTACTCTCGCTCAACAGTCCGATGCACTAACCAATCAAGCCAACGGCGCCCACTGGCCTTTACGAAATTTAAAGCTACACCAGTTCTGCAGAAATTGGAGCAAATAATAATCTGAAGGTGACCGGCCTATAATGGTGAATGCATCAAAACCTGAAGGCATCATTTGCCTAATAATTATAATAATACACAAGAAAAGAATGCAACACAGAATGCAGTAATTATAGGGGTATAACATTGTTGAATTCTTGTATTAACTTTTGAAACAAAATATTGCTACACAGTAACTGCTACACGTGGACCTAACATTTCCTCCATTTTTGCATTAAATAAAAGCTAACTATAAAAACTAGAACAGAAAACTGTTCAGTATCTTTGAACGCCTTTTCAGCGCTAAAAAAATACGTGAAATAAAATGGGATTGAATTAAATCGAAAACAACACGTGAAATATATTGTTATTAGTGTTTTCAAAATCCAAATACATTTAAATGGTATTAAAGCAGGCGCCCGAGCGGGGACAGCCTTAACGCTTAACGCTGTGCTCCTTTAACGCTTAACCTTCACCCGTCTCTCGGTCGTTACTTTTTGAATCAGAAGCAGTGTTTGTTCTCATGTATCTTCTAAAATATAAGACATGCAGTTTTGAAATCAGGCGACTAGTTTTTGTATTTCATTTTGTTACAAGAAATGCTTACCTGTCCTGGTTTTCAACACTAATTCAGCATAGCTTAATTTTTCCCTAGAATACTAATGAACATTTTATTAAATTGTGCTACTATTTCAAACTTCTTTTCGACAAATTTCTGATAAAAAAGGCGAAGTTTTCAGAAAAACAAAGATGGTTAATTGTGACAAATATTATTTTTTTTTATTGATATCACATTTGTAAGAAAATAAGTATTAGAGGTTCACCTCGTGTGCAACACACTCTGCTAAGGCACAAAATGCATTGCTGACTGTTGAGATCGCAAGTTTAGAAAAAGTCTGGCAATTGACATAAATTAATTCCATTTTTTTATTCTTTAATTCTTCCAATTTTTTAATTCTTCAATTCTTCAAAGCATTTTTCAATTTTTTTTTATAAATGCGCTGACCTTCAATTGCATCGGTGATCAGTACAAAGAAGGATATAACGACTTGTTGCTCTGTACGCACTTTGTCCTTTTGTTCGCGATGTATTTCCTCAAGAGATTACCTAGCACATTTTCTGCAAGCACACAACCGAGGTCGAGCCGAGTCCTTATCCTCTCTTCGGCTAACTAACAAAGTTGTATATTACGTCAGACATCCCACAGCGAAGACAACCGCATGAATTTCCAAACCCGAAGAGTCAACGCACGCTAAGACCACTCGTAATCCGCCACCGTTGCGTTGCCAAAAAAACCCCGAAAAAAGGAACACCAAAACGCGGGCTCAACCTACAAAATAAAAAAATGAAAATAAATAAAAAAATAAAAATAAACAAAACACATAACGAAACACTGTTTATCGATCAGAATCTCGAAACAGTTGTCCAATTACAAAAAAAAAGAACGAAGCCAAATTTCTTTGCTGCTGCTGCTGCTGTCGGTGCACCTGTCCCTATTTTCAGGAGAATGCGAGTGCGGATGGAGAGTAGTGGACAGCAGCAGCAGGAGCAACAAAGTTCATCCCGACGAAGCGTCATAAAAACAGGAACCACCGCCGCCGCCGAAAAATGCAACAGTACAGTCATGCCGCATGTTCGCTTTCGTCCTTCTTCTAAACTCGAAGCAAAGATGCTTAGGTGACAGCGTCTTTTTGGGATTAGCCAAGGCGGGAGAGTCAGGCAATTGCAATGTGGTCACACCAGTGCGAGGGTCAAAATAATGATCGACCAGAACGGCAGAACAGCCAAAAACAGGACCACGCAGGAGCCGATATGCTGACGGTAAAGGTGCAACAACAATAACAACCAAAAACCGTCCGTTTGGCCAAGGATAACCAAAGGGTATTGACCGTCGTCCTCGTGGAATTAAAGAAAACGGGGCTTAGCCCATAATACAGCCAATTTCGGCGCGGCAGGATAATAATTGGTATTCGAAATGGGATATTATTGCTACGGGGGTGCAAGGCAAGACAAGGCACGGTACACAGGCACACAGGGAAGGGAGATAAATTTGGCGTCATGGTTGCGATTCCATTTAGAATCAGCAACGAGAAAGCACCTAAGGCCAAATTCGTCCTTTTTTTTTGTTTCTCATTTGGTCAGCACACAGAGAGAGTGAGAGTGACAGAGAAAGAGAAATTGAGGCAATTTGAAAATGTGAGCGCGTGGGTTCGGATGTGAAATCAACCACAAAAATTGCACCTTTACGGCTGGCGCGCTTGCCGTGTGGCCACAATGTGTGTGCGTTTATTTGTGTGCGTGCACTGTGGTCAACTTTGATAGCACACGATTCACTGCGATGAGCTAATCCTTTTTGGTCAAGATCCCGACGAACATCTGTGCCTGGTGTTTGTTTTCAGGTTCGTTTTTAATTATCTTAAATTGACGATGAAGTTTTAGCGGTTTAATGTTATATTTTAAATCGAATGGGTGTTTTTTTTCGGGGGAAGGTCCTGGAGGATATGACGTGTGCTAATGATTGCACGGACAATAAATTTTAAATTTCAGAATTCACAATTCGGTTGTGCGGTTCAATGTCCTTGTAAATGGGAATAGCTGACGTTTTGGAGTGTTTCGAAAGTAACTCCAGCTAACTTCACTGCGATTTGACGATCAAATCGCATCATCTTTGTCTTTGGATCTATTTTTCCAAGTTGTGCTACAAGTTTTTCGAGTTAACCTATAAATCAAGTAAACGGGTAAATTTGTCGTTCACATTTTCAAGTTAATCCGTAGAATTTAATACATTTTTGATGATGAGAAATTTTAAGCGATCAGTCGAAGAATCGAAAGCAGCTTAAAAATATCCTTAAAGTTATATTCGCTTATCCATGCAAATCTCAGCAAGTGATTTCAACTATTCTAGCTTATTTCCTTTTACCTCGTTGATCTGGTATACTCAAAATGTGAGCAAATATATGTATATGTACACATGCCTAAAATATCAAAAGGAAAAATGTTTGTTTGGTCTTCTGTTTGTCTACCTGGAATAGTTTTAAAATCTATTTCTTGAATTGAAAGCAAAGTTTGCATCGATTGCGATGGGAATAAATTGTGTTACTTGCTCTATGAACATTTTCGAAGATATCAAAGATTATTTGCTGAATGGCAGCGATCGTGACGAGCAACTTGAGATCGTCTCCGATCAGGCGAACAAACTTAAAGCTTCCTCTGACTTAAATTCCCTTTGACTGCGACCACCAATCGCAAAATGTCTTTGCATATTCAATCCATCGATCTCGCTTCCAGTCTTTGAAGTTATTCAATGATTTGGTTAAATAGGTCGATAGGGACTTAAGTCTGACAGACATCTCTCGATTGGAAAAGAAAAAAGCAAGGAGTACAAACCCTATGAATTGACTTCGAGAATTTTACCAAATGTATAAAGATGCCGCTCAAATTCTAGACAAATAAAGGCGCTATAAAAGATCTTTAAATTCGCAATATCGAAGTCTTATGATCTAAACAATTCTTTTTCTACTCAAACTCGCTAGAAAGTTAAGAGTATTCTCTCTGCCAAAGCAACCAGCCATTGACTTTTGAAAAAGGTGTACAATTTTTTATGAAAAAAAAAAGCTTGTAAGGACCGCCAACGGCCGTAAAAAAATTGCGTGATTTAATTAAATTACAGATCTGCGGCTATAAAAAGACATAAATTTCCTTACACCTAACGAAAATTAGTTCAGAGCAATCACACAAGTGCATCAAAATCATAAACAATCTTCACGAGATTGCCTTTACTGAAGGACTTTAAGCATAATCCAGCAATCAGATGAATCCCATTCACACCGCTTAAAAATTAAATAGCAACAATTTCCGGAACCCATCCCATTTCCCACATCCCCACGCAGACGCACACATCGCATTCTTTCCGATGCAGATTCACATCTCATTGAAGATATGGCGCAGAAAAGCATTCACCAGAAATTAAATCATCAACGTTTTCCTGGAAACTGCGCTGCGCATCTCTTGAGTTATCGACTCTATAAAAAAATGAGATTCTTGGCGATTACCAGCGTGTGGCTTGGGGCGAGGGGAGGGGAATAGGTGCCGCCGGATGCTTTAGCACAGAAGATACAAGACAAAATCAACGTAACAAAAAAACAACCATGGAAAGGAAAAAAAATAAATAAAAACAACAAAAATTATCACTCACTGCCGCACTTCTATGGAATTTCGTTGGGGAAGAATTGCAGGTCCAAAAAATCAGGATCAAAACCGACAAAGAACGGATTAATGGCGCGGTGTCTTGGCGAATAGTTTAACAAGTTTGCTTGTCCATTTACCAGTTGACGCGAATATGATCGTACGTGTTTGAAGTTTGAGGCGAATGAGTCTCGTTGGAAATGGGGTCAAGTTAGACGTTTGGTGATGGGCTTCTCTACCTCAGATTTTGTGTGGGTGCTGGAAGGATCCCCATTCATGGGTTTCGTGTTGTTTACTTCTTTTTTTTTTTCGTTTTAGAGATGCCTGTCAGATTTAAGTCCCTGTCGACCTATTTAACCACAAATCATTGACTGCCTTCGAAGTTCAATTAACTGGAAGCGAGACCCACGAGTGAGCGAAAAATGAAAAACAAAAGCGATTTGAGTTCGCAGTCAAAGGGAATTTAAGTCAGAGGAAGCTTTAAGTTTGTTCGACTGATCGGAGACGATCTCAAGTTGCACAGTTCACGTCTTGATCACTGCCATTCAGAAAATAGTTGATAGACTGGCTAAGTGAGCAATTACAGTCGAGTTCTTATAAGTCGAATTTCCCTCTAACTCGCCATATTTTGGCTATCCCCTTCCCAATTTTCCATACAAAAACCATCCTCTAAGTCGAACTCCTTCTAACTCGAACTAATTTTGATGTCCCGGGAAAATTCGACTTAAAGGGATTCAACTGTAATTCTTAGAAAAGCAAACAGATTTCAAAAGTGTTCTAGGTGGACAAACACAAGAAAAAACAAAAAACTTTCCTTGTTGATATTTTAAGTACGAAATCAATTGCTCATATTTTGAGAAAAAAAAAAGAAAAAAAGCTTAGAAAGTTGAAATCACTCGCAAGCGAATACAACATTAAGGACATTTTCTTGGCTGATTTCAATTCTTCGACGATCATCAAACTTTCTTCAATGCTGCAGTATACAATGCTTTGCAAATTATTTGGGACAAACACTTTTTCTAATGTAGTAAGATATACATCTGCTAAACATTCATACTTTGCTTTTTTTAAACTCTGAGGACTACCAAAGCTTGAAGCTTGTCAAATATGAATAATAGTACCAAATATGCGGACGTGTTTATGTAGAGGCTTTCCAATAAGTACTTGCCACCCTTCTTTTCCGAAATAAAACGCATTTGAGATATTTCAAAAACGTTATTATTGGCTAGAAGTACAATGAAATCATTTATGAGTGGACTCGATTTCGTTCTTATGGCCGCGGGCACCTTTGCAGCGGTCGATTCGTTGGACCCAATTTTCGATGACTCGGCTACACTTTTCGACCGCAACGGCCGCTACTTCACGTTCAACATTGGTCGTCGGCTTGTTGGCATAAACCAATGACTTAACGTAGCTCCAAAGAAAATAATCTAAAGGCGTTGAGTCCCACGAACGAGCGAGTTTTTTGACGATTTCCCGTTTATCGGAAATGCTTATATGTGGAAAGAAAGAGCATGAGTAAGTCATAAAAAATCATGCATTACTTTGCGAATTAAGGAAAATGGGACTTTCAACCAAAACCGACCCAAACATTGCATTTTTTGAGGAACCCATCCTCAAAAAATGAAATTTATCGTAATATTATGGATTTGAGGTTTTAGAGATTACAAATCATTATCGAAGCAAATGTACTGCACACAAAATATTATTTGTACTTGTAACTTATTTATTTCCATTATATTATATTTCCCTCACAACATTATGTGTGCAAATATTAGGTTGTTAAATATCTCCCTTCCGCCTTTTTGTCTTTTGAATTTTCCGGCTATGTACAAAGCGCTACAGAGCTTCGAAAGACAAAAAGGCGGAAGGGAGATATTTGACAACCTAATATTTTCCTCACAACATTATGTGTGCAAATTCTTTTTTGGCATCGATTTTAGTTTTTTTTTATGAATAACTATAATAATTCTCAACCGATTTTAACCATCTTTATATTTTAAGACAAGGTTGCTGCTCTTTCTTTTTATGTATAGCCTACACCTTTTCCGATTACTGCGAAATCATTAAAGAACCGGGTGTGCAAATACTTTTTTGACCGACAGACCTAAAATATTGCAAATGGAACTTGAATGCAGCATCTTCTATTCTATTCTTCTATTACATTTTCTCCTGGCCTGTTATCAGATTTCCACATACTTTACTAAACACATGAGGTCAAGAAAAGTTTTTCTTCACCTCAAAAAACACGTCTAAATGATCTGTTAATAAAATATTGACGTTCAGCAAACAAAAATAACTAATTTTAGGAAATTAAATAGCTCATTCAATTAAAAAAAAAAAAAGAACTTTTTTTGTAATAGATTGTAAAATATGATTTGCTTTTCTAATGTAGGTTTATTTTCCTTTTGATGTATATTTTCCTTTTGGGTATATATTTTCCTCTACAGAATTAAGAAAATAACAAATTAGCTCTAGCTCTAGCTCTTTTGAGTGCCTTTCTTGAATGTTAAGTTCACCAAATTACGAATATTTATCTCAGTCTTACCGAAAGCCCTAACAGCTAGAGCTAATTTTTTTTATATTAATTATGAATTTATTTCATTGTTAATAGAATTGTAATAATAATAATAATATCTCAGCTTCGATGTCGCCTATTGATATTAATTCGCTCGGTTAATTTCTTCGATTTTTAATTATTTTTGTCTAGTTTCAGCGGATAAACAAGGTGACGATGCATTGCAGATTTGCTTATTGTCTTCGCGAAAACTGAGTAGCTTAGGTTCCATAACAATAACACTACTGAAAACCAACCATTCCAAATAAGCCTAAATGTTCACCTCCGAATCGTCATTCCCTTCCAGCAGTCTAACCTCAGCTTTATCATCTTGCGTAGGTATGATTGACAGTTGAGCATAATCGCCGAGGGCCTTGCGGTTATCAGGACTCCACAAAAAACTCCGGAAAAAAAATGTGACAAACAAATTAACATTCCACGCCATCCATGCATCAATAGAAGCCCCAATTAAGTCTACAAACATTCATCCATCCACAAAAAAAAACTCATCATGCAATCAAAAAAAAGAAAAAAAAAAAAACAAATTGCACCGCACACCAATCAAAATGACAAAAGGTAAGAAGCAACATTAAACCGAGCTATTAGCTCGGCATGTGCTCAACTGCCGTTCATAATCATATAATAAGCAGTGCAATTTCTGAATGCAAGCAATGAACACCTCCTGTCGCAGTGCACTCGCTCTGGGCAGAGACGCAAGGATAGCTCTCATATCGACAGATAGTGGGCAAGGAGGGCAGTACACAAAAGAAGTGCAAATACCTTGCGGCCGAGGCAAATTGAGGGGAACCCTCCACGTTCCACACCACCACCACCACCATCAACCAACCAACCAACACCACCACCACCATCACTGGCCAGTGGCCATTCGCCTCGTCCTGCTCCTTTTTCGCAATAATAATAACTGAGTATTAAGAATTAAAGATCAGTCAGTGCATTGTACGGAGTATAATAATCAGTACGCGACACTTGAGTGGAGAAATAAGAGCGAGTGCGTGCTGCAAGCATGCAACAGGGTACCGCAACCAAGTTGCATTATAACAGTAAACAAGGAAATTGCATCGCCACCACTCACATGCAGTGCACTTTTTTTTTGGGGTGTGCGTGTGTGCAGCGCGCAGTGCGCAGCGCAAAGGGGTGGACAGATCCGCGTTGCAGATTGCAGTAAGGGTTTCGTTTCGAAGTGCAGACATCTGTTGGATGGCTTTTTTGGTTGGCTCCTTGCAGTCAACCGGTCGGTTTTTTTGTCTTGTTGTTCTCTGTGTCAAATGGTTTAATCGCGTGCCATTGCAATGAGTTTGTCACAAGAAGTCTTGCAGAGAGAGAGACACACGTCGGATGCGCTTTCGGAAGGGAGGAGAGGCACAATTTTAATCGAGTGCATCACAGGATGCAGAAATGAAGAAATGGGTTGTGATTGCAAACGGGGGATTGAAGGGATTACTTTTTTTTTTTTTTATTGTGGTTTCACACTTCTCCGGGGGCGATTAAGTGACCTCTTGGGATGATGAAGTCTTCGGAATCAGTGACGAAGAAGAGGCTTAGTTCCGCTTGTCTAAGAAATTAATTTGTGAATTTGAGATTTCGTTGGAAAGGTTCGAAACAAACGAAATCCTTACGGAGCCACTTTAGTCTCCATCTGTCTGTCTATTGTTCTGTCTTCATTATTTTTTACCCCACATACTGACGAAACTCTTTTTCTTTTTAATTTAAACCAACCTCCAACTTCACTGTGGGTGGGTTACAGACCGTTGGGGTCCACTACATGTGTCAAAATTATACCGTGCCCAACCCAGTGGAAGGCCAAAAAGGCTAGGTACTGCAGTCTGTTTTTACTTAAATTTTTCACTGCCTTCTCTAAGCTTCATAGAAACCTAGCAACATTGTTGCAGAAGCATACAATTTAAATTTCCCTATATCAGCCGCGAGCATATGCGGCCTGAGAGCGCCGATGACTGTGTTTCATTTTACGCATTAATGTGAGGAGGTCGGCTTTGACTTTTTCAAAATCCCAACTTCTAAATTGAACTTCCTCGTTTCAAAGAAAACTGGTAGGTAGGGTCTTTTATTCATTATGCAGTCCAAATGTTAAAAGCTGCAATTTCAGGGTTAGGTTATGGGGGAACACATTGATTTTTCAAGAACAATAAGCAGAAGAATAATCAATTGTCGACAGCTATTTTAAACAATGATACAAACTACTTTTTTTTCTGACGGTGACGATATTTTATAAAATAGTGACGTCGAACGATTTAGGCCCGATTGAATCATTTTTTGAATCTTGTATTGAGTCGGGATAAGTTCATGCAATTTTTATATACTTTTTGTTTTTCTATATAACACCGACTTTTGTCTGATTGAGTGAAGTATATTGCATTCCTTCATTGGAACTCTTTCTGTTCTACAAAATTGTCCTATTTTCCTTTTTAAGTAATTTAATTTCTTGAGGATATCCACACCTTCTGGTAATAGTATACCCAGAGGGTAGAAATTAGCGTCTTCCGTACCTGGTCTTCTTTGCTTTTCATCGATGCCAAAAATCTGCTGAAGCAGTCCAACATTTTTGTAAACTCGATGTTTGAGTGCCACATGAATTAATTGTGAAAAATCGAATTTCCGAACCCTGTCTGAAGCGAATGTTAATGAACGAAGAAATGTAGATCACGTACGAAAATGTCATGGACGACGAAAGGCTCGATGGAAAAGCCAGGATTGACATCAAGAAAAGTAAAGTTGTGTAATGGCCATTGTGAGCATCTACCACCTGTAAGCGATTGCATTTGTACATTAGTGCCAACAATTTAAGAGATTGAAGAAGGCACTCCAATTAAAACTGCCAGAATTGATCAACAGACAAGGTTTTGTAACAACGTTAGACCACAAACATCTTTGATGACCCAGCAGAAACGAGTTTTAGTTAAGTTCTGTTTCATTTTTTAGTTTTACAGACCATATTAGTTGCCCTGCAAAGCAAAGTGCTTATCTGGTGGTTGCATTTAGAGATTTGAGTTAAAAAACTTACAATTTACGAAGGAAGCTTTGCTGGAAATTTTCGATGCATCCACTATATAGCCGAGACCTTACACCTTCAAATTATCATTTGTTTCGATCTCCCCAGAGCTTGCTAAATGGTGTAGTTTCCTTAAACGTTTGTGGATCGATGACACTTGCTTTATTTTTTCACGCAGAAATCCCAGAAGTTCTACGCAGATTAACCACAACTTACGCTTAACCACAAACATGACAAAAGGTTGTTGATCAAAACAACACATATTTGATTTAGTAGGCCTCGTTTCAAGTACAAGAAAAAAGTTTCATTTTTGCTTAATTTTTCACCAAACTTTCTCAAACACCAAATTTACCAGAAGTGAAGTGAAAGTGAAAAGAAAAAAAAAAACTATCACCTTGAATTCCACGCTAATTTTACATCCCTTGCACAAAAGAATTAATTTTTTTAATCATTCGTGACGCATTCTTTTTGTGTGTTCTATTTTGTATCCATTTCTTCAGACCATTTTACTAACGATAATAATATTTAAAAAAGTCAAGCCTTTGGTTCATTTCATAAGTCCTTAAATTTTTATAATCTTGGCTTCGCCGGTCACCGGTGACCCCCATGGCATTCAACGTGTTAATAAAAAAAAGTTAGCAAAATACTGAGCTCCTTCAGTGCAAAATTGAAGAAAATCGGTTATAACGATCTTCAAGGGACTGACGAATTTGATCGTTATGAGCAATAGGTCGCCGATATGTAACCGATTTCAAATTATATTTGTTAACTATGCCGAGGCCTAAGAAATCGGTCGTAACAACCAATATGTTGTTGTCGTTATAATCAATTTTCACTGTAACTTATACCAACATGTTGCTTTTTCCTAGTCGCACACCTTGCCCTGCACTTCTTGAAAGCATTTTAGGCGGATATCACCCGTATTACTCATCTTCAAACAAAATTCCGTAAAACAAAGCCTTGCTAAAATATCTGACTAATAAATCGAACGAATTGTCATTTCCGCGTTCCATCCACAAGCGAAAAAAATTGGTAAAAAAATGTTTGTGCTTTTCGAGACTTCATGGCACTCTGCGACTCCAAATGACATAACCCCAATTCGCACCTCCAACAGCTGACGTAGCAATTTGCTTCTTCTCAAATTTCGTCTCCACTCCGACTCGGTGGCTTTCTAGATTTTGCAAAAACGAAAAAAAAAAAGATTTATATTTGTTGTTTGTTTACACTCTGTGTTTGTGGTTTTACTGGCCAGCTCAAAAGTTCGACAGACTCTCATTAGATCCTTGAATTCATCGATACCAGTAATGGCGAGTACCAAACTAGAAATTTATCATGCGTCCGCCACCGGGAAAAAACCTTCTCGGAACTGCTTTGCACATTAATATGCAGATAATTAATTAATTTTGTGTTTTTTTTTGTGAAACTTATAAACTTCATCCTATCGCTAATGCCATCGGATGACGGCAATCGGCTCGGTCTTGTGACTCACACGATAGAACCATAAACTCGTCTACACCTCACTGTCCTGTTTTTCATTCCTGAAAACATCACATCCATGTCTCTTCTCATTCCATTCACGAATTTAATCCGTTACCACTCGAATAAAAACAAAAAAAGAAATGAAATAAAAACCGCGTCTCAATGGAATTTCCGGGCCATAACATACTAGAAGGTTGCAATTCCATTCAAAAACGAAAACAACGTCAACAGCGGCAAACCAAACCACACGAAAAAAAAAAGAAACAAATAATTTGTTTATTTTGCGCATAATTTAATAAATTAACGAGATATAAATAATTTTTTTTTCTTAACCGAAAGCAATCGTTACCGCATTATTATCAATTTGGACCACATAAAACCGGGCCGACGACATTTTTTTTTTTATTCCGATTCGGACGGTCTCTGTCGCTCCTTTGCCGGACATCGTAAGGTGTGTTTGTTTGTGTCTTCCTCTCTGAGACGTCATCGATTGACGCGCTGCGCGGCCAGACAAACATTGCCGCAAACCCTAAATGAATGGCAATGAGAAGTAAATTTCAGAGCTACTACCAAAGCTGACCGCCACGGTTAGCGTCATCCAGTTACCGGCCAACAACAAATGTCAAGCGTTCGCGGTCTTCGGTCGACGACGACGGACGGCGACGACGAAAAGACGAAAAGACCGAAAACAACCCGAAAAAGATTAATAACAATCTAAAAATCGATTAATTTGGATTCCATTCAAATAAAGCAACGAACATTTCATTCTCAGAATCTCTAAGCATACTTGGCATGCCTTTGGGTCTGTTCGGTGTCGATCGGTGCAGGGTCAGGTAGGTGGGGGTATCGAAGCACCGCACCGCACCGCATCGTGGTGTGCGCAATGTCGTAAAAATCTCAGCTACGATCACCGATCACCGATCACAGTTGATCGTCGAGGAGAGTCCAAAGCAGGCACAGCAACAGCAACAGCGACAAACAACAATCGGCGACGATCGAATTAACAAAGAGAGAGAAAGAGAGAGGAGGAAGAATGATAAAAGAGAGACTCAGGTATGAGGCGAAACAAAATTAAGAAAATATCATCGGACAATGGTTTTGGTGTTGACCGTTGGTCGGTGGTTAGTGATGGACACAAGGTTGCTGTTGTATGTTGCATGTTGGTTGTTGGTGTTAATTGGAGAATTCTATTCGGATGGCGCTTTTCAAACTTGAATTACACGGTTCAGGATGTGTCTAGGTCAGCGTCAAAGATGAATGGGAAGCCATTGGGTTCGATAATTGGGCCTAATCTGTGGATGGAGAGCTTTGAATTGAAGTGTTTTCCCCTAAGAGGTCGCTTTAAATGTTAACACCAGAAAAATGTAAGAATTTGATTGCACCAAGTCAGGACCAAGTGATAATGGTTGTTAGAAAAAGTTTGGTAAAAATTTATGCAAAAGAAACACTTTTTTTTATGTTTGAAACGAGCTTTATCAAACCAAATTTTTGTCGTTTTGATCAACAACTTTTTGCTATTTTAAGGGGTAAGGCCACTATTCTACATGTGTCGAACTTCTGGGATTTCTGAGCGAAAAATGGATCCAAAGTGATTTGCAAGTCTCTACGAATTTCAAAACTATACCATTAACACTTTGAATGCCACGCTAATTCTTGATCGCTTGCACAATTTTATTCTTTTTAATCATTCGTGACGTTTTCAAATAAACTATTTTTGTGTGTTCATTCTTTTCTTCAAACCATTTTACTAACTATAATAATATTTGAAAAGATTCAAGCCTTCAGTTCATTTCATAAGCTTTCGAATCTTAGCTTCGCCGGTCACCGGTTACCCCCATGGCATTCAACGTTTTAAGAGTGTTCTACAGATTTTGAAACAAATGATAATCTGAAGGTACAAGGTATGGGCATTGAAGTGAATAGATCAAAATTTCCAAACTTTCTTTGCTTCCGCCGGGTCATCAAAGACGTGTGTGGTCTGGCGTTTTCATGATGGAAAACAACACCTTTTCTGTTGATCAATTCTGGCAATCGAAGCTTCAAATAAACTATTCCTTTCCAATCCCAACAGACACACAACGTTAGCTTTCTTGATGCCCTTCTTGTCTAGTTCTCTACTTATGTCCACGTTGTTTTGTTAAAAAAAAGACACTGCTTAATTGCTCTAACTTTGTTGAACTTTGTAACAGAAACAAATGTTCAAGTTCATATTGCTGACCATTCGCTCTTAAGTTCTAAAGAGGTTGTGGAATTTTAGCTACAGAATGCTTTATTTATTTGAAATCGTTTCTATTTTTGACTTTGAATTCTAAGATAAGACAAAGTTGAGGTGTAAGGGCCTTCAACCTTCATTCGTCCCTCGGCCGTTTTTTGAATCGGTAGCAGTTTTTCTCAAATATCTTCTAAAATATGAGACATACAGCTTTGAAATTAAGGGACTAGTTTTTGTATGTAATTATTTATGGTAAAATTACATTTTTTTTTTAAAACGATCACTAGATTCGTTGCTGTAAGATCAATTAAAATATGGTCGCCGAGTCAAAATGCACCGAAGAACGGAGGAAGGCTAAAGAAGTTTCAATACATCGTCATCGATGACAAAAGTATTGTACAAATGTAAATGAAAGCAAACCTTAACACGAAGTCTGATTCCATAGTCCTAGTCTTCTAGTGCCTTCTTCTTCTCGAATTGGATGATTCTATTTGATTTCAGTTTTTTTTTTTTTCGGTCGCAATTCTATTCAGTCATGTTCACATACGAGGTGAAGGGAAGACTTTAGCATAAATTCTATAGTGTTCCTGATGTAATACGAAAGCGGTCCCACCATCCACTGGTGTCACGACGGTCAAGATGTGGCTTTAGGGGGACCTGTTCCACCTGCTTATTATAAAATTACACAGACGTGCTCGAGTTGTAGAGGTTCCAATTGTCGAGAGTTGACCATATTTGGACAAATTGATTTTCAAGCTAATAGTCTGTACTCTGAAACTGTCTTAAAACATTTTGTGAAATATTTAAGAATTCTTAGAAACTAGACAATGTTCTTCAGATTTTTAGGCTTCATAATAGTACTCTGCCAATAGTCTCCGCAGCTGGTCTATAATTTTTATTTTACCCTGTAATTTAAATTACATTTTAATAAATAATAATAATAATACAGATGTTTTTGTTCATTTTGCAGAGTCTTTTGGAAAAATAAACAACTAGATTCCAGTGGCTCTCGGATCACTCTCAGACATTTTTTTTTTTTTGTATTTCATTATAACACTCAGCCTCAAACAGAATTTGCATGATTCCGACCAAATCTATGTATCCTTCGAAGCATTTTCGAATCGTTACATGCAAAAATTCTATCAAAATTTGTATAACCATATCCAAAAATTTTTTTTTGGGATTTTTCTGCTAGATAATATCGGACTAAATTTCCACAGAAGATCCATTTCGACAAGATGCATCGTCTGACAATCAAACTAAAATCCGCTTCCTTTCATTTGAATTTAATTTCTGTCCAAATTCACTTCCCTTACCACTGCCGACTCTGACAATAATCACCTTCAAAGCAAATACGAAAATTTTCCTCTACGAATGACGCCAAATGGCCAAATGGCCGAATGGCTCCGTGGCCGATCATGTCCGACTGCGATTACGATTCCCCGCATGAAATTCCCATATAAATCTCAACTTACGTGAGAGATCTATGAATTATTTCGTTCCACGATCATTTACGTGTGATATAACTTTCAAAATGTAAATATCGCGTCGAATGAAAATTGATAAAGCATTTTTGTCTGGCGAAGTAGTAAAATCAAAGTTCATTGGCATTTTCTGCCCTGTCCGCTCTCTGCGGCACAGAAAAAAAAAAAAGCACAACAAGGGCAAAGAAAGTGTACAGACTCTCCGGGGCTCTTGGGGAGTCTTGTTGGCGTTGTATTGAAGAGAGGGCGAGAAACAAGAGCGTTCCTCAAAGAGTGTTGCATGGAGACTGGCTCGAAAAAAATAAAAAAAGACACCAAGACTGAGAATGAGACTGTTGCTGATTACACCGCTGTTGTGATGCTCTCGCGGTGGCGTTGTGCGTCGGTTGACGCTCGAAATGTGTATGAGAAGCGTCGTGGAGAAGATACCTCTTTGCCTCTTTATGGTGTTTGTTGCGGCGGCACTGCTGGTGGAATGGTGCGGTACTCGGAAAAAGTGATGAAACCACATTTCGAATGGAATGGAAGATGTGTTTACCCCGCTGGCCTCCCCGCCAGTGATGGAATGCAGTGGAGCCGTCTAAATGCTGGCGCTGATGCGTTGGCCTGTGTGTTTGTTTTGTTTTGTGTGTTTTTTTTTGCTTTTCTTTAAAGATCATGGCTATCGCCCCCTCTACGCGACGACGACCACGACGAAGACGACATTCCAGGGCATGTGGTAGAGATAAAATAGCGGTTTTTATTAGTTGCATTCGCGCGGACAAACGCGTCTAGGTGCGGAGACGTTGTGCAGACGACATCACTTGCGCTGTTTAACGCGGCGGTTGTGACCGAGGCAGTATCTGCTTATGCTTTGGATGTTGTTTGTTGTTTTTGAGAGGTGGCGTTTTCGAAAATACTTAATGAGCCTAATGATGGTCCAGCTGAGTCTTTTTAAATGGAATTAACGACTCAATCGAATCGTCGGGCTATGCTTAAGGTCCTTTAAGAAATAGGTCATTGGTCTATATTTATTTTCAATTTTCTGTCGTAATTTTAATATTTCTAAATCTGTTCTACGGGTACTGCGATTGCAATCGATCTTATCTATCCTCGGGTCAAAATGTTCGCTTCTTCTCTTGTACATAAAGCACTTGTGTCCTTTTTTTCGTTTACTTCATCATCATCATTATCATTTTCTGTGACCGCCTGTTCCACCAAAGGGTTGCGGGGGCAGTGCACTTTTATGAAGTAAACGTGAAAGCTAGGCTGTTGGCATTATTTTTTGCAATTATTTAACTTAGTTTCAGTTCAATAACTAAGGAGCTTGTCTCACATTAGAATAAGAAAACAATTTTGAGCCTGATATAATTTTATCTTTGTTAACATAACTTCAGGAAAAATCACTTCACTATTTGACCTCGGATTTACCCTTATGGCTTTAAACAACTTTCGCTCTTTAACGAGTGGAGACCACAATCCCTTTTCAAGGATCCCCTTAAAACTCTGAGTTGAATTCCTTTTTTCTCCTTTGTTTTTTTTTACAACGACTTCTCTACTCCTCAACAATGCAAATGTAGGTACGCGAACAACTTTACCAATGTGGGGCTTCCACAATGTGTGCGGATTAGTGCAACAATTTCCACCTCATCCAGACCTCATCTCATCGGATTAGTGCTCCTCATTCAGATTTTAAAGCTCATATAGATTAGCACTCGTCTGGATTATTGGCTTTGTGGTCTGTGTTGCATCTAATCAGAAGAGAACAGAATTGTCTATACTTGAAGCTACTTAGTTAGCACGATAAAGATTATCAGCGTAACATCGACGCCATTAAACATTTTGACAAATCGAAATGAATTACTATTCGTTTTAAAAGCGTTAAACAATTTAATCGTTGTTTAGTTCTTTGTTTTTTTTTTACTTTATTTTGATTTTAAATTCAATACATACACAAATTCAAGTCTAATAATCTTCGTTTTTGCTGTATAGACAAAAGTGTTCAATGCAAGCGAGCATTTTGTCAGCGTGACCGAATGTACACACCCAGAACAGCTACAGATTAATGCTATATGTCTTCCACTAAACCTGCTAAAATCAAAAAATAATCATGTCAAAAAAATAATTGTAGTACAATAATTGTAGTAGATTCGCTGTTTCACTCAACGGTTTGAGAAGGTAGTTCTTGAAGTTAAGCAATCTAAATGTGGCCAGCGCTTGGTAGATGGAAAGCGCATACACATGTTTTGCTAGCCGACGACTTTCTGCATTTCCTGCAAGTAGAGGGTTTAGAATTAGCAATTAACACATTGAATGCAAAGCCATTTACGAACACGCTTAGTGCCGGTCATCGGTGACCCAAATAGCATTCAACGTTTTAAAACAATTTAAATCGAACTTCAACGACGTACAAAATTGTGTTTTTATAAAAGCTGTAATATTTAAAAATTTTTGATGCGCGTCATATGCTGTAGTTTATTAGTTTTGGCAGTTGTTTTGGTTTACAAATTATAAAGGTTTCTTAAGGTGATCTTAAGGTTTCTTTCCAGAATTTTTCCTTTCAAAATTTTTTGTTCCAGTCGCTTAAAAATTGTGTTTACAGTCAAGGACATAAGATCCAATCATTAAACTTGGGTCAGTTAACTTTTCTTCACCAAAATTCCAACACGACATTCTTATCTCTTTTCTGAAAAGAGTGAAATAATTTTCGCCTTTCAGCCAGAAATAACTTCACATCAAAAAAATGCATTTAATTTCCTATTGAGGTGAAATTTGCAGCAAATTTCTATGAAGTTATTTCTCTGCCCAGCATCGGAGACACTAATATTAGAAATTTAGAGTTTATTAATGGCACAATGGACTAACATCAGTGTAAGACCATAATTGAGTGGACAGATTGAGTCTTGGCCCTCATTTCATCTTTTCATATAATAATGGTCCAAATCATTACGAACTTTTTTTTTTTCTTATTAAGTATAATAATTTACTTTTATAAAACAATATTTAATTTATACAATTTCAAATTTAATTCAATTGATTTATATTTAATTCAGTTAATTCAGTTAATTCAGTTAATTCAGTTACTACAATCTAATTTATTTTTTCCAATCAATCAATTCACTTAGACACATAAGACACATAATTCATAAATTCGACATTTTTAACAATTCTATACATTTTATTTTGAAACGACGGCGATTTCTTTCCATTTTCAGTTCATTTGGTAATTTGTTAAATAGCTTTAGTCCTTTTATCATCAAAGTGTTCTGACCCTTCGTTGTCCTTGTTGTATCTACTCTATAGTCGTTCACATTTCTTAGTTGATACGGTTGGGCTTGTCCAACCTCATTGACGTTGCTCGTTAAATAAACTGGAGCGTTACCGGTTCTAATATTAAAAACGGCAACGGTTGCAGCCGTTGCTTTATGTTTAGCCACTTAAGAGTCTCAAGCATATGTGCAATTGGTGTCATTCTGTTGCATTTCAGTATTGTCCTCATCCCTTTGTTCTGTAGTTTCTGAAGTCTACTTAAATGTCCATTATTGCAGCATACGTATAAAATAGAGGCGCAGTACTCAAAATGAGGCTTCACTATCGTATTATATAGGTACATTCACAGCGGTTGTATAGTCCATTTTGTTGCGAATTCTCTTGAAAAATCCTATTTTAGTCCCTATTTTCTTACAGATATAGTCCACATGACTATTGAATTTTAAGTCCTTGTCAATGATAATGCCAAAGTACTTCATATCATTTACCTTTTCAATCATTTGTCCATTGGAGGCTATTTTCTGTATTCGAGTTTATTTCCATCCACTTTGTCTTTTGTTCATTAAGTTTAAGTCTGTTCATTTTGAGCCATTTAGTCACCTCGCTTATGTCTTCCACTAGTTCTTTCTTACATTCGTCCTGATTTTTGTCCTCTGTATATATTAGGGTATCGTCGGCGTACAATACAATCTTACTATATTTTAATATGGTCGGCAAATCATTGATGTACAATGTAAATAGTACCGGACCCAACTTTGGGTGAAGCAGTGACTCTAAAGGCAGTTTGAACAAATACCAAAATCAAAAACAAGTAATCGTTTAATGGTTGTAATTATGCAGCGTCGCTTGTATGCAGCCATAGACAACCGATCGAAGAAAATATTAGTACAGTCGAATCCTTCTAAGTCGAATTTTCACGTTACATCACAATTAGTTCGAGTTAGAGCGAGTTAGACTAAGAGAATAGTTTTTGTATGGAAAATTAGGAAGGGGAAAAAAGGGCAAAAAAAAAGGGAAAAAAATCCAAGTTAGAGGAAAATTCGACTTAGGGAGTCGACTTAGAGAGAGTCGACTCATAAGGAAAAATGTTGGTACTCGTCAAAGACAACAGAATTCAGAAATGCATATTTAACTTAATTTCCTGTGATTGTTCTAGCTTTAAGACTGTGGTAGGCTCGAGAGTTTCCAAAGAGCAATGAGAATTCTCGTTCAAGGCAACCCGATGCCAAGCCAAGTATTCAACTTGGATTTCTGAAGTTGTGTCTAGGATTGACATTTTCCTGTAAATGAATTCGATCTGATGCCTCTTCTCCAACTCCTAATTGTCAATATAAACTCATCTTCAGTTGAAAATAAAAGCCCCCAACCACTTCTGAATTCCTAAACGCGTATCTACGAACCAACGATAAGCCCTTTAGGTGTAAAAAAAAAAACGATCTGCTTATCACTGTAGTAACAAGCGCAGTGTTTGTTGAATATTAAATAAAAAAAAAAAAAAAAATAAAACCAAAAAAAGAAAAAAAACGACAACAACATAACACAACATTCCTTCTTCCATGAAATAAACAAAAAATCCGTCACACGGTGATAGTATGCAGTCAGTTGGTCGGTCGGTCGGTGGTTGCGCTGATGCTTGACATTCGTTGATAACTTTTTTTTTTCGTCATTTTTATTGCTTTCTAGTGAAGTTGGAGTTTTATTTGTTTTTCGTTTTTTTTTTGTTGTGTTGTTACCTCAAATGTAGTGGTGATGGTGCACAGAGTTGTGTTGTTGTTTTGAATTTTTCGAATATTTTTCGGTTTTCTGTTTTGTAAACAAAGTTATTTGGGCCAACTTGTTGTTGTTGGTGTTTCATTCAGTTTTATATGTAACACACTTAAAGAGAGAGAGAGAGAGGGACGTGTTAACCGATAGTTATTTTGTAACGTTAAAATGCAAGTTTTGTGTTCATCTCACGTTTGGTATTTTTTTCATTCTTTTTTGTGTTTGTGCAGTTCAATTGACGTGGATGTATGTGTGTGTCTGTGTACACAATCAACTATCCATGGAATGCACAGATACGACGGCGCAGTTGGATAGACAAAATGCACTTGAAAAATATTTCATGAATGGAATGTGCTTTCCATTGATGTTTACGTTCTGAATTCTTTGAGTGAAGCCAGAACGTTGTCGGTTGATGGAGGGTGGAGGGCGAGGTAAGTTCATTCTGGATTAAGTTGGGTTGTGGTATTTTGGGTACACGACGGTATTTATTTGTATTTGTTGACTTGAATGTAAGATAAGCAAATCTATTTGATTAATTTGTTTTTTTTTTTTCGCTTCCATTTAAACTAAATTTATGCATGGATCGGATATTGGATGTGCCGAAGATATTTTTTGTACGTGCTTCTAGCACAAGCTCTTCGGTGGGAGTTATTTAAGAGAATTTGCGAACGCTCTCTTCGCATGCGTGGATCTTTGTGTGTGTGTTAGCTCTTAGTTTGCGAAAACAAAAAGCGAAAAGCAAAAAAAAAAACAAAAAAATGAAGGTTAGGTTAGAGTTTTTGCACAGAGGTGCTTTTTGATGATAATTTCCTAAAAATATCACCAGTTTGTTGAGGAAAGCTTTCGCAGAGCTTTTTTTTATTGTCGAAGAGAGGGAGAGAGGTGGTTTTCAAAATGGCGATTTTTATGACTAGACGATTAGCAACAATGCTTGTACTGAGCTAAAATAAAACTTGGCAAATAAATTTTGGTAACATTGTATAAATGCACAAGATGATGGTTTATTTTCTTGCAGTTGCATGGAATTGTGTATTTATCGATGATTGTTTTATATTTTAATCACTCTATGGTAGTGGTCCTTTGAAGAAAAATCTCATACTCGTGAGTTACGTATACGTGGCAGGCCAGCCTTGTGTTCAAGAGACATTTCAATCGAAAAATGTCCTCCGAGAATCCAAAAGACAAGTGTAAGAGCATTGAAATACTGTACGTTTTATTCTAAAAATCTAATTTAAAACGTTTTCAATCCACACATAATGAATGGCTGCCAAGGGTCAAAACAAGAAAGGAAGAAATTAACCTTTAAGGAGTCAAGATGGAGTACTGAGAAATCTCTATGGTTAAACGTAAATTTAAAGCAATTTGTTCTTCTTTCATTGTAATTTCTCTGAATATATTAACTGGCGCCGGTAAAAAGGCTGCAAACCTTCAATTGAACAGTTGGCCAGGGAGTTTTTAAGTTCGTCTAATGAGCCCATTTGTGTCCTAAATCAATGGCACCGAAGCGAAAAAGATGCAAAGTAAAATATATTTCTATTGTATTGCTTTTTGTCTCTTAGAAATCATCACAATTAAGCTCATTACTAGCTAACTTAACCTTTCCTTGACCACTGTAAGACTGTTATCGCAACTACAACCCCCTGGTAGCGTGCGCATCACATTAATTGATTGCATGTGGCGAATGGTCTTTTAAATATAAAAAAATTTGTATTAAACAATTCTTTTATACATTAGTATTTTAGTACAAAGAAATGGCAAATTCATAATTCTATTGATATATCGCAGTAGTTACAACAGCCTGTAAATTCCATTTTCTGAAGTAAAAACGATTTTTATAGCAAGTCAGTGCTAAAACTCGAGTGTATTGACAGCATAGTTTCTTTTAAAACTCGACTTTTTAAAGCATTGTCCTTTAATTATTTGTTAACAATTTTTGACGTAATTGAAATGTTTTAAAATCAAATCCATTTGCATCGTAATTAGACTCGAAAAAAAAAATAAATGAAGTGTTCTCTGCTTTCTATGCTTTTGACCGTTTGCTTCGTATTTGTCCGACAAATTTCTTAGTGAACGATAGATAACTGCCCTCTGCAAGCAGCTAAGTTGGTTTAATTTCATTGCGTCATTTGCATTCGAGATATTCTAGCTGTCATACAAGGTCTTGAAATCGACGAGGAGGTTGAGAGTATCGATTTGCAACTCCTGTGCTTGTTCGATTGTGGGCTTTTGTGGTCTGAAGCCACACTGATAAGGACTTCTTAAGTTGTTGACGAACGACTTTAGACTTTCACAGAAGATTCTTACCACCAACTTGATTTACTTTTCGATAAATTAAGCGAGTTTTCTTGTTGGCTTTCTTTTTGCTAACGATTTCTTATTTTACTTAATTTTGTTGCAGGAAGAACATTTTCCTACTGCACTTTCTCTGATGAAAATTGTATCGAACGATTGTAGAAAGGTAGAATGAAGAGTCCAGGCTGATTGTACTTGTGGTATTTAGCTGTCTTTTACTATTTTTGTAAATGTATCTTTGTTTCAATTAAATTTCTTGGAAAGTATAAAGCCCTTTGTGTCGATCATACTAAAGTCATAATCTAAAGATGGAACTACATACAGTCTAAGACCACTCCAACTGTTAAAGTCAAAATTACTGCAAAGATTTCGTTAAGAAATTTTATTTTCTCTCTGCATATTTGCTATATAAATATCAACCAGTATTTGTTAATCCCAAATTGATGTCCTACTGTTTAATAGAAAGTTTTCAGTGAACACCAGCATGAGGTCTGCGAATTAAGATACACGTTTTCTTCCTTTTGTTGGGGGATCATTAGTTCACTTTTCGAATTTTTAGCCCGTTTTAAAAAGTTTCGACAATATGGAAACAATTAATTGTTCCCCATGGTAATTATGGTTACAATAAGTCCTTTTTACTAGTGAATTTCATTGCTTTTGTTTCAATTTTCCAGCTCAAAGAAACTAAGAAAAAACTCATAATCAAATTAAAGTCTACATAGACTAAATTATACACCCTTGTGTCTATCTAACTAAAAACTATGCAAACATCCTGAGAAGGTATAAAGAAAATCATGGGAACATCTCAGTAGAAATTCCTACGAACCAATGGGACACTCAGTTAAAGCCTTTCAACTTTTTGCAACGACAAAAAAGAAATACAAAAGAAATTTCTAAAAACCAATCCTTGATGACATAAGACTCACACAGACGGGACAATAAATTCACAATGCAATTCGAAACACGTCATAAATCAGAGTTTTTAACTTGTATCCATTGCTCGTTGTGTGTGAACATCCCGGACAAATAGAAATTCTCACAGCAAAAGGACTTTTCTTTTTCTTTTTATGTAAATTTGTGTAAACACTCCCGTGTGTCCCGTTTGCGAAGTTTCAAGGATATTCTATCCCTCGTTCAAACAATGATACGTTTTGCAACAATGTGTTGTAAAGGAAAACACGAAGGGAAGGAAGGAAGACCGGGAAATTCCTAATTATTGTTTGTTAATTTCAGGTAACCAAAGATACTTCAATTTGAAATGGTTGGGAATTAATCATTTTTTCTCAAGTTGAATGGCTTCGGGATTTGCAATTTTCTTCGTTGGGTGATGGATGTTTTTTTTTTTTTGGGGTGGAGAGTTCTTTAAACGGTTTCAATTTAAGTTATTTTTTATTTTCAGTTTGAATTGGTTTCAGATATTTTTTTTTTGGTAATCCGAAACTGGTTGACAATCGTCATTAGCAGACGTTAAATTCTCGTCAATTGTTTTCAGACCCTTATGCTTATGTCTTTAAAACTTGAGTCTGAGAGTAATCATTTAATCTGATTGATACCTATCGAAGACTTTATCCTAGTCTTATTGTAATCACTGTATTCTGCATGTTTTACATTTTCACACATAGAGAAAAAATCAATATTCGTCGCCACTGCTAGTTCTGAGTTTTCAAACGTGAAGAGTATTTTCTGAGAAACACTTACGAACGATTGTCAATCATTCACAAAAAGTGAAACGATGAAAAACGTTAAATAGAAACCTAGTCAAATTCACTAACCACCAGGCCACGACGAGATAAGGCTTTGTCAATTTTTTTTTTTTCTTAAATAAAAAAAATACTGTTCTCTTGAAGAAAGAAAGGCAAATAAAGTAAACATTTGAGCCGTTCAGAGCACAAATCGACTAACTCCATAAACCAAAAATTTGAGAAAAATGATGAAATAATTTTCCCTCGCCTTAGACATACACTACGTTTTATTCAAATATTTTTCGTTTAATGGTGGTAATCTTTACGATTAAGGAAACATAAGTTATGACTATACCAAGGGTTTTGACACATAAATATAATTTTTTTCAAGAAGTGGAGTTAATCAGTCCGTGCAGTGACCGGCTCATTTATTGAATTTATTTTACTGGCTCATTTATTGAACCAGTAAAAATCTCCTCAATATTTTAACTTGGTGGCGAATTTAATGAACTTTCATTGTTATTTATCCCATGATTCAAGGAACCATGAATATTTTTGCTTGTTTCCTAGAACCTGCCCAATTGTAGATTTAAACGTCAAACTTTAATTTGGAAGCAAAATTGTGTGCACCAAACTATTTTTGTTGATGTATGAGAGCTTGATTACTGAACAAAAATAAAAAAATAATATTATAGCTACCTTCGTTTGCCGTTTAAAATTCAGCTTTATTAAGCAGCAGCTTAATACTTTTTCATCATTTCAGCATCTGTAGAATTTTTTTTCGTAGTCGAGCAAAGACACTCTGAAGGATATTAAGACTAGAAATTAACTAGGTTAATAAAAAAAAAGACCTAAAAAGGAATATTTACCCAGATAACACCAATACCAAAGACATTTTATTAGAGGAATAAGAACGTTCAATTTTTACAATGTTATTGGGGAGAGCTTCAGTTTTGTTATTAACACATTGAATGCCATGGGGGTCACCGGTGCGTAAATGGTGTGGCGTGACATTCAATGTGTTAAACACTTTCGTATTCATTTAATGGAATAATAACTGACCAGATAAAACCATAGACCGAATAATTACCCAAATGTGAGTTAACCAACGACGGTCTGGTAGTGGAGTCCTGATGCCTTCTATTTAAACCCGACTCTGATTTTCAGTTCACGTCCTTTCATAACGTCTTGATTACCATGAAAAGTGCCAGTTTAGGCCATCGTCGAAGTGACGGTGAAAGTTGCCCGAGGGTTGATTATTCTTACAGAATTTTATTTTTCAAATACTCTTCCAATTTACTTACTAAACGTTCATGAATTGTAGAACCAAATCAGAGTGGAACAAGGCTCTTTTGAATGTTGGGAGGAGGTCTAGATTTGTTTTTCATCATTATCATCATCATCATTCTGTAGCCGCATATTCCACTAATTCCACAGGGGCGCGATAAGTTTGTTTTTACAGATTAAATTCGGAAACCTCTGTAATTAGAAGCATTCTTACAGTCCCATGTACAAATCTCTGTTAATCGAAGAAAACTTATGAAATTTGTTCGCTTTGTTAATTCGAATTTACTACTGTGCAAAACAACATGAAATCTAATCTAATCTATAATTCGAAAAGTATGTGTTTCTTACATCTATAATTCGAAGAAAAGTTTTTCTTTTTTTATCGAAATCTCGATAATTCGAAATTCATTGAATCAGGGAAAAACTTTGTACTACAGAGGTTTTCAAATTATTAAGGATTCAGTAAAAAAGTATTTTTGACAATCGAAATTTCTATTAGGCTGCGTTTATGGTCACGCGAATTCGGGTCGAGTGATTCAAAGCGATTCTCTAATAGCAATATTTATGGCGGAGCGAATGTTCAAAAAGCGAATTTAGCGCTTTAATTTATGGTCAAGCGAAGCGCACACCGCGACGCGAATTCGCTTGACCATAAACGCAGCCTAATAGAAATTTCGTTTGTCAAAAATATTTTTTTTTCCTGAATCCTTAATAATTTGAAAACCTTTGTAGCAGCGTTACCAGTTCTAGCAGTTTCCTGCGATTTTTATCATAAAAATCACATCAGATTTTTTAGCATTTTTAAAAGTTCCGCAGTTTTCAGCAGTTTTTGAAAAAAACTATAAAACATTTATAAAATCGTTAATTTAGTATATTCTCCACTATTTTATTTAGTTTTAATGAAAAATTGCTAGCACTCACAATACATTTATTATGCATAAAAAAACACGCACACATGCAATTATATTGTCAACATTCAATTGTATGTGTGTGTTCTGGAATATAAGACAACAACTCACGTGTGAAAAATTCTGTTGTTTTTATGTATTTTTTTTTCATAATTATTTCATAATTATTTCAATTTTTAAGTAGAAAACAATCGCAGTTTTTTTTTTTGGCATTTTGTACGTTTTTTTTTCTTGCAGGTTTAGCAGTTTTTCGTCTTAGCTTTAGCAGGATTGTATAATCTGGTAACGCTGCTCTGTAGCTCAAAGTTTTTCTCTGGTCCAATGAATTTTGAATCATCGAGACACTGCATTTAACAAAATATGTCTTTCTCACTTTAGCTGTCTATAAAGTTTAGTTTCGATAGCTATAAGATAATTTCTTTCTTTAAATGAATCCTTAAATAATTTAAGACCTCTGTTTGCTTTTTTAACAACATCTTCACACTTTCACCATCTTTCAACTTCTTTTTTGCCATTTAGTGGTAAGCAGTTTAAGACAATTCAATTCTTTTTTTGTGTCTGCTTTTGTATGGAACTTTTTCTAATGGTGTCCTTGGACTTCATTCCATAAATGTACGCATGTTGCAGACGTACTTCAGTGAATGGCCTATTTTACCGATTTCGTCTTTTCGATAACTTTTTTTAACTAAATTTATTATTTTTAACATTAATAGCATTTTACAAAAATATTGTTGTTACAATTTGTTGTTTGAGAGTCATGATTGGCGGCGAAACGCTGATCACATAGAGGAGTGTTGGTCCATAGTGTTGCCACCGTCATAGACTATAAATATTATAACTTCCCCCAATCGCTGGTTTAGATAGAAAGCTTTGGATGCAATTGCAATTTTTACTAAATGAGTTGAGTTCAAGCTAGCTGCTTCATTCAACGGCTTGATGACGTAGCTTGCCAGTGTAATAGATCTGATCTTTACTAGCGCAGGACACATGCACAACGCATGCTCCAATGTTTCACTAGCCGACGTGTCCCTGTAATATCTACAGGTGTCCGTTGAGGTCAGACCAAGCTGCACAGTTGAGAGTTGCTGAGGGTCACTATTTGAAATTTTTGTCGGTAAATTGCAGTTTGGAAAAATAGTTCACTGATCTCCTCATTCCTGAATTGGACGTCGAATAGATAGAATGAGTTCTCTTAGAGCAATCTGCAAAATTTAAGTTTTTCTATAAAGGATATCAATGATTCAGATCTACAGATTCAACTGGTAATGTCAGCAATTTTTAGAGAAACCTTGATTATATGCTCTTGTGATTAGACGCTGGATTATGAAATGGTTGCTATCATGTCATGAGTTGAGTTGAGTCCAAGTCGATTTTGGGAAAAGGATATGTTCAAAGACACTGCCTCTCATTTGTGATAACTCTTCAATCTTTTTGTGCCTCAGACGAGTAAAATTTCGACCTGCAGTTTTTCGAATTCTTAATAGGTAATCAAAAAATTCCTGAGGAAAACCAACCATAAAAAGAGATTTCTAAAGAAAACAAAACCTCAACTTGATTGACATTCGATCTCTAAACGATGTTTATTGAGCAAGATATCTTAGGTCTCAGGTGTCCATTAGCCACACCAAAACTTTTAGACAAAATTTGCATTTTATCACCAACTTAACTTCAACTTTCTACAAAAAAAAATATACGCGCAAACATGAATGCGATTCATCCTGCGTTAATTGTGTGTGAGCTTTTCATTGAACTCCGTCCCCGCTGTCCTCCGCCCTCCGTCCACCACAATCCATATTCACATTCACATCATCATTAGATAATAAAAGAATAAAAACGACGCAGGCAAATCATGAATTGAATGTTGAATCAGCATCTGATTTAGAGAAACATAAAAGCGAACGAAGTTTGAAAGAGATCGTTTAATAAAAAGCATCTTCCGCGTTTTTTTTTTCTTGTGCTTCGCAGGCTTCTTCGATGAGTTCTTTTTTTTTTATCGTTTTTGGATGTGTTGGTGTTTTTTTTTTTACAGAACGATCCTTTTGTCCTGCTTAATTTCTATGTACTCTTCGCATTCCCAGCAAGTGGTTTTGGGCTCAACGATTTTCACGGGATTTTATCCTCAAGAGCGATCGGTGCTTGAGTGCCGCTTCGCTTTCGACTAGAAACCGGAAACAGATCGCTCCTCTCAAGAAGAGGATATAATCCTTTTGTTCTTGAACCTGATTAGATAATGCGGGAAGATGATGGGTAAACGTCCGCGTACCTACCTCTTCAGTTTTGCTTCCTTGTTGTGAAAATGTGTGAATGTTGTGTTCTTTTTTTATTTATTTATTTATTTTTCATGTGAACGAGATGGAAACTTGTTGAACAGGAAGATTTTTGAGATGTGTGGTTTTTTTTTCCGCACCTTCCCAAGTGCAGGAATCCTGTGACGAACCGTCTTAAATTCCCACTTTACACGCGAAGATGACGCGATCGATGATCGCGCGGATATTCAAACCAGGAAGTGTGTGAAAATCAGGACTGGGGTCCGTGCGCATGTTGCACAGGAATCGAGGGGGGATTAGACCTAACAACTACACAAGAAACGGATCTCTTTGAATTGATACGTGCTGACAGTATCGCTGGTTAACGGCCGTTCCATCGGTTTTGATTGTACAATCAGTGGGGGAAATATCTGGTACCTGAGATTGAAATTCGAATTGATATGCTAGTGATTTCAATGGGAAAAAATAGATCTGGAGGATTCAATGTGAGATCAGAAGAGGAACAGGTTTCAACGTGGCGCGGCAGCCTAAAAATGGGGCGTTTTCTAGTTTTCGTTTAGAACTTGAAACGAAGTAGAAAACAGCTGTAAGCTGTGTTGGTTTTAAATGACTTTAAGAGTCGTAAACGGAAGCAATGCGTTTTTATGGGTTTGTTTCTGTTGCGGGTTACAATTTGGAATTGATAACAGGTCAATAGCAATTAAAACGTTATCAGATGACTTTTAGAGTTTTGTTTTCTCTAAGAATGAACATAATTCTTCGGTGATCGTCTTTGAGATAGATTTTTATTTAAGTCGATCGGAAATTAATGGATTTTCAGTTTTTTTATATGTGTTAACTGAAACGCTAACTTTGGATTACTTTACTTGCCTTTTGTAGGTACAGTGGAATGCCTCATCATCAAAATTAGTTCGAATTAGATGGAGTTTTGGGAAAATTCGAGTTAGAGGGATTGAAAACAGACCAAGAGTCGAAAAAATGTATTCGAGTGTATTTTTTTTAAATCTTCAGTGCCATCAACCGGATAATTTGCTTTCTTCAAATGAAACCAGCGATTAGAACCGTGATAAGTGTCGTTACAGAGCAGTGAATCATTGGCAAACATGCCAGCAGATTAGAAGTCGCTGCTTATGAAGTTGGTGGAAGTTTCAAGGATCAGGAGCAGGAGGAATCTATTTTCCACCATCTTTGCTCATGGAATGTTTCTACTGCTGCGTAGGAGAACACAACTCAGCGAATTACTTCCTCGATAGTCTGGTTAATTTGATCAACGACAGATTTGGGAGGCTTCAAAGCTTCATACGAAACCCTAATTGGTTTTAGGGGTAACGCCGGGAATCCTCCGCAGTGTGGCATCCCAACAGGAATATTCTGGCTTAAAGGTGGCTGTGGGTTTTCTACAGATGGTACATCAATCGGACCTAAGTGAGCCAAATCCAAAACGAAAGTAGTGAAGATGACCTCGCCCTTTTTAAATACAAAGGCACAATAAAGCCGTTCAGTTGACAAAAGCGTTCAACACAAAAACTATGAAAAATTCGATGAAATAATGTACATTGACTTCAGAAATAAATTATTTATTATTTAATGTCCAAGAAAAAATGGTTGTTGAATGGTGTTAATCTTGATTATTCAGGAATCAGTAATTATAACTATAAGAAGCTATGACGGCGACAATTTGACACTTAAATTTGAGATTTTTCATAGAGGCTTTATTGACCAACCGCCTTAAAAAAATAGCAAAGTTCCATCTTTGAATACGATAGTTTTGAATCCCTTTACATTGCAACCACAAACTGCAATTGAGTTGCATTTAATTGTGATTGAAATAAAATGAGGTAGAGACATAAAGGAACTGTTTCTTTCAACAATCGGTCAATCGATTCTTGCAACATTCATAATTGTTTTTTAGTTTTTTAGATGTAAACCAGACTTTTCTTATAAAAGATCCTTACATTGCAGTTGAAACCATTTCTATCAATTTATGGCAAATATTAAAAAAAAAAAAAAATTATTAGAGTCTGGAAAATGTTTTTTCATGCGAGAAAAAAAGGAACCTTGCCATCGTTAGAGTTCACTAAGAAAATTCAGTTGCTTTTGTTTGTCAGGATAATTCCAGTCATAGAGCAAGGATTAATGCTTTCTAGCTGAACGCCATGACTTTTTTTTTATCTCAAACTGCTATAATATGCTAGTTGATTGATTTTGAGTGTATGAGTCGTTTCGGTTTATAACCCAGAAAACAAAAGGACAAGAATGCAAAATCGAAATTTCATATTGAAAAAGGTTTTTTTTTTGTAATATTGCAGCTGCATACAATGTGATTAAACCTCTGTACAAGAAGCCAAATATGGCTTTTGATTTTTAAACTCCAATTACTAGGAATTCGCAACTGCCACTGGAAAAGTGGCAAGGTGGCTCGATCGGCTGGTACGTCGGACTGTTGAGCGAGAGTACCCGGATTCGAATCCAGCTCGGAGAAAAAAACACCACAAACATTTTTTCACGGCCCTCCAGCGAACGACTGACAATCCTCCTGGAGTACTTCCGTCAAGAAAAGCAATTCGCCCTTCGGAACCGGCATTAAACAGTAGGTCCCCTCCACATGCATTATAAATTAGACCGCGCACAACACCGTGGATGCGCGAAAAAGCTAGGCTCTAGCTCTCAACGGGCTGTAAAAATGTATGTAAGTTTAGTCAAAATTCAAACACAAAACTAAAAACAAAGTGGTTAGAAATAACATGTACAAATGCCCGATACTTTTCTCTTGCAAGTCATTTACTTTTGCAATTTTCTTTGTTGCATGCGATCAACGTCAAAATCAGTCATCGCCAGTCGAAAATAATAATCTGCTGCATGTCCTCGAAAAATTAGGCTCTAATCGACGAGATGTAACACCACCCAATTACAGTCGAATTTTCACGAGACGTAAAATTAGTTCGAGTTAAAGGGAGCTCGACTTAGAGGATGGTTTTTGTATGGAAAATTGGGAAGGGAAATGCCAAAATATGACAAAAAAATTCGAGTTAAAGGGAATTTTGACTTAGAGGGAGTTTGATTTAGAGGGAGTCGACTGTATTATTATTTGCATGTCCGCTTGGTCGGTTGTACGATCGTACAACGATCGACTCTCGACTCCAGTCATTGGGGATAATGTCATTTGCTGAATGAGATGTGAGATCTGCATACACTCCGGCTGTTTGGTCTAAAACCTTTTCAATGATTAATCAGAAAAAAGTGAAAATTTTCATCGACTCTAGTGGAGTCTTATTTACCTATTCCTATGTACATTTTCTATTTTAAACAAGAATCCATTTTCAGGATACAATTCCTTAACTCTTTAATGCCCAGTGTTGTTTGTATCCAACATAACTTTTATCTGATAAGAACTCAAAAATATTGGCGCAATTGTAGTAAAAGCGTCTCAGATTAAAGCTAAAATCTAGTTTCGGTCCATTTTATTGTGCATTAGACGTCTCTCAGTGCAATTCGAATATTCGGAGTCTTTTACATCATTTTTGGTGCTGTGTAAAAAAATATGTTTCCTGCGGCTGTATTGAGATGTGGTGTGTGAAAGGGTTAACAGGCTTTCAATTCAGAAACATGATTCTCAGAAACCTTTCAACATGATTTCGATGCATATAAGGAGTGTTGCCCACACTTGAGATACATTGAGCGTCCTAAGATCGCCCGTAGAAGGCACGATTTGTAAGGACTTGTCAACTCTTCGCCATAGTCGATTATTGTCCTTAAAAGTTACAACAATTATAGGGAGGCTAAGAAGAAACACAAATACATGCTTCATTTGAAGTGGGATCCATATTTATTCTGATGATTTGTACAATTGTTTCCTTTACAAAGTTGCTTCAGTTTTCTCTCAGTGTCCCTAAAATTAGTTTTAAAAAAAGCTTGGAGGAAATGAAACTTAATGTTTTGTATTGCAGAAGGATAGTCGCTCATGTTTAGCGATCCACGGGCAGGAGAGTAATAATATAAAGAATATTAGATAATAATAATAATAAAGTTGAAGGCCCTGGCAGCCAATACTAGTATCGCATTATATTGTTATTCACTTGCACTTTAATAAATGTTTAATAAATAAATAATAATAATCGGCGTGACAGTCTGTAGTAGTCCGTAGTCTCACAGTAGAGAACAAGATACTAGCTTTTCGCAAAAAATATTAGATTTAGAAAATTTAATTACGAAACTTGTCTAAAATGCTATCAGAAGTCTATTGATTTAGGCCAATAGCTTGAGGAAAGTGGAAAAAAAGAAAGCACAGAAATCAAGGACAATATGCGTCTGCATCCGATCTTTAAGTTTTATTTCAAGTTTAAGAAAGACAAATCTAATTACAACAAGTAACTCAGAATTCTTTGGTGATAGTCACTAAAATTATATTACCTCATTACATTGGAGAAATGGTAGCCTGATGGTATGTTCATCTGTTATTGTTCCGAGCAATGCATATTCTAGTCCAGGTTAAGGCGATTAAATACTTTTCTGTCATTTTAATTCTAATTTTTTTAAGACTCAACTTGTTATCGCCAAGGCAGACAGTGACGCCGAGGATATTTCGACGTATCCTCTTCTTGCAAATGAGGTCGATAGCAGCAATCATCAGAATGGCCCATTTGTTTAATCTTTTTTCGATCCTTTTACGAAACTTTCATGTTAAATAAAACATAAATGTTTCGTATTTTAAAAAAATATGTATTTATTCCTCAAAATTGTACATTTTATTGTTTTTTTTTTTTACAGCCATGTCGCAGCTCCGCGACGGCTTACGATTTGTTCACGAAACTAGGAAATTGCCGTCGATGAAATTATCAAAAATAATTTATTATTAATTTTTATCACTTGAAATATTTAATTTCATTCTTTTAAAGCCTTTCATCCATCGTTTTTAGTAGAAATATTTCAAATGCTTTGCGGCATGTGCTGCGTTGGATGTTCGCAGCCATTTTGGATTCTTACTTTTTATGAAAATGCTTTTATATGAAGTATGTCGGGCTCGTTTTAAACATTTTCATCAATTTCAAATAGAATTATTGAATTTAAAGCATATTAAATATATTTTTTCATTTGAATTTGAATAAAAATTCAGTGCTTAAAGTGAAATCATGCTAATTTCAACAACAAAATGGCGGATTGATCTACCCCTTCGCTGCAGAGACACCGCAGAAAAGCCCTAACCGAGCGAATTTTATGCACAAAATCACGATAATATATCGAAAATATGCAATTTTGAAATATTTTTTTTATCAAAACACCAACTAAAAGGCATAAAAGTCCATAAAAATTCAAATAAATACCAAAATGCGTAATAATGGCGGTCATTGAAGATCCCACCCGACGCAAAAAATTATTTCCCCGCCCAATACATGCACACATTTTGGCACACATCTCAATTAAACGAAAGAGAGAATATTGCACACACAAAGCTCTTTCTCTCACCCACCACGCACACACTGGCGAAAAGCTCTTCCAAGAGCAAAACGATTCATTGCGAATTCTCTTAACGCCTGTCGTGCTATTTTCTCTTCTTTTCTTACACTTTCGCAAATTGCACTCACTTCACGCACACACACACTCAACGAGATCAACACAATCAGACAAATTAAAAAAAAAATAAAAAAAAATCCACAAAACACAACCAAAATTCACACACTCAAGGTTCCCCGAGCTTTCTTTGCGAAAATTTGCGAATTTTGCGATGAGGTGTCGTTGCCGATGATCGATGATAATGTTGTTAAAGAGAGTAAGAGAAAGAGGGGCAACTATTTATTGTAACACGTGGACGACATTTTGATGAGATGACATCACTTTTTCCATTTCGCGAAAGCCAAGTGTATCCTTTTGACGAGTGTTTTGGAAAATTTATACAAAAATCAATGAATGGAAAATTTTTTCGAAAAAAAAAACAACAAAAATCACGCACCCGGTGTTTGCTCACATCGATGCGGTGTCTGTTTATGATGCGCTCTAGCCAACGAATGCAGAGCTGCCGATGCCGTCCCTTCAGCTGCAGTCGCAGTTGCATTTGTCTTTTGTGAGTTGCTGTTTTTTTCCCCGCACTCTGACGATCAATGAAAAGAAAAGGAAAAACTACTCAAGAAAACATCAAATCGAATGAAAGAAAGACGGAGTGTTGAATAAGCGCTAGGCCGGGGGGTATTTGACACCGTAGACGACACCCCGAATGGGAAGAAAATCCGAACCGGAAATGCCGCTTTCGTCTACGAAAAAAAAAAAAAAAACAAAATGTAAAACTAACAACACACGAAGTAGACGACGAAATGTTGTAATTCTTTGGAATTTCGGTCTCGTTCGTTATCTCCATTTGAAAAATAGTTTTTTTTTTCTTCTCTTTGGTATTTGTGTCGCTGTGTTGTTGTTGGTGGTGTTGCTGCTGCGTTATTTTCAACAACTGCGACGCATTCTTTTGATGGGGTTGTTGCTTTGCTATTATTTTGAATGGTCGTAGTGTGCTGGCTGAGGCACGGTTACATCATCTGCATAATTAAAATTTCAAAACTATGACGTAGATTTTCTTTTTTTTTTTTTGTTGTAAAACGGAGTCTTTTTTTTTCTTTTCTTTTGGAGCGTATTACAACCGAAAGGCTTTTGTGTGAGACTGTGGGTATGTCCGTAGCTTTTATGGGGAAAACTGCTGCGAGTGTGTGCACTACTGAAGAAAAACGCAATTACTCAGAAAATTGATGGACGTGGGTTTTTTCCAACGAGTCAGTTGGAAACGAGGATAACGATTGCAATTTCAAGTAATTCTCTGATTTTGATTGATTGTAATGTTTTGCTTTTCTTCTTTTCAGCTCCTTTCCGGTGTAGTTATGGCGAAATAGGAAACCAAATGGCTGCAGTATTCCACTCGGCGTTTTTCTAAAATGGCACACTCAAAATGGATGTGTATATGGAATCTCTAGACCTAGTTTTATCCTGAAGTTGTCATTTGAAAAGAGGGGCAGTTGCAGCTTTGAAATGTCTTTTAAGCAGACACATAAAAAAGACATCGTTGGCCTACGAATTTCCTCACATTACATATCATAACTGCATCCTGGTGATGATTTCACGGTAATTCTATTGAGATATCTTAAAGAATTTAAAAGTAACCTACTCTTTTCAGCTTTAGTTTGAAGGAAGAGTCCTATCTATCCTAGGAAGACTCCCATCTATGAGTCATATTTTCAAAAAAACTTGGAATCGAATTGAATTGAATTTTCATTCATTTAATGTTTTAGTTTTTACAGACGATATTAGTTTCGTTTAGTTTGAAAAATTCAACCTAAGCAAAAAACCATGGGGGCAGTCTATGATCGCAAAATATAGTGGTCAAAGATTTGAAGTCACAAGAAATAACCGCCCAAGTCGTTTTTAAAAAAGAATGTTTAAGGTTTAAAGATCTTTCTGGAAACTCTTGTGATCAGGAGTTCATTTAATTTTCATTTATTTAAATTTCTTCAAGATTTGCTTAAAATAGTTAAATCATTTCAGATTCTATGACGTAAAACCGATACAATCTCCAATTTGTCTTAGCTCGTCTTACGCGGTTATTCCTTGTGGCCATAGTGATAACTTCATTGAACCACATTATTGCAACGTCTTTCTAAGTTAATTATTTATTTGAAACTAGCTAAAAAAAAAAAGTAAGAACAAGAAAATATAGCCCAAGCAACAAATGCCTTTCGCTAACAACGTCTTTTGCAGCTTCTAAAGTTTCTACAGATCACTAAAGAAGATACGATCACTTGTAGGCTCGTGAGTTCTAAGCCTGAATGCCCACAAGTTCATTAGGACTAGAAAAACATGGCGTAGAGCGAAAGACGCAAATGGAGCTAACAATTTCTTTGTATTTTAATTTTACAATTGCCATGTATTGAAAACTAAAATAATACCGACGCAGATTCGAAACCAAGATAATTTTTAAACGTCGCAAATCGAAGCAACTTTGAAAGGCTTCGGTGTGAAGGACAAATCATTTAAAAAAAAATTCAAAGTGGCATAGCGCTTGTATTGATCGCCTTGAGCAGAGGATTTAGTCTACTGGCACAAGTGACACATCCACACAAGGGCTTCAACGCAGAGAGTCTTTTCATAAGGAGTGGCAGCCTTGGGAATGTTAATCCAACGATTAAAAGGCGATCCTGATCATTGCACCTGAAACAATAGAGTTTCCAAGCCCTAGATCCATCCTTCAGTGGAACCTAAGAAAGTGGGTTAGTAATCTTAATTCAATATATAAAAGTTAATTGCTTACCTTGAATAGAACGTCTTTGGGAGTCAACAAAATCATTGCAATATCATCATTCTTGTTAATATAAGAAGATGATCCAACATGCTCAACAAACTAGCTAGCATTTCGACTAAAACGTGTAAAGGGGGCCATCTAATGGTTTCTTTTTAAATCATAGATTAGGTTAACACTGTGAGCTGTTTTCCGCACGAAACCTTTACAGAAAATTAGTATGATACCTCCGCAAACGAAACGAGGCGCGTTACAGTTGAACAACGTTTGGAAATATTGAAAACTTATTTCCAAAGTAAGTGCTGTGCAGACCAAACGGCGAGATTTTGAAAAGAAATCGTGTAATCAACCGTCCTGGAGGTCAATTGGCCTCGGAGCTGTGATTTGACTGCTTTGAACTTGAACCATGAAGGAACGATGTTAAGGCAACAGTCCAGAAAAGATGAGAAACACCAAGTAATCCATGAGCAATAACCCGAAACTACCAACAAGGCCTAGGACAAGTGAAGTGACACAATGCGCTTCTTCGAAGCCAACCGAGGAAGGCACTTGAATTCTGTTACGTTCCATAATTAATGGGAATGTTTGCTCTTACTAAAAAATACATGGAACAAATTTAATTTTGTTCATTTCAAAGGGCTTTTAAAAAGAAACTTGTATATGGCTCGCTTTAAGAGTGATTGGAAGATAATTTATCGACGCCATATAAAGCTGACATTCCACAATTGAAAGGATTTTGGCTTGATTTGAGTTTTCATCACAGGGTAGCTGCCGAATCTACCAACATTTTTGCACATCTCCCCGACGCACACACACTCACCGACACACAGAAAAACTCATGCATCGCATCAACAAACGAACAACACAAATCGAACCAGTATGCAAGTAATTTATCCCAATTTAAATTGAATGTGGAAAACTCCACAGCCGAACACACTCACTAGAACTGAACAATTTAAGTATCTGAAAGGTACTATCGTATCGGGCCGAAAATTCAGAGTACAAACCAGAACACATTTTCCCACGATCCAAACGTGGAATGTGCTGTAAAAGTCTTAACAGTCTCATGTAATAGGGGACGTCGTCGTCGAACGGAGCGGGCGGTCTTGTGTCTATCATTTCTCGGAATGAAATTCGAGGGGAAACTATTTGTTGTTTTCTTTAATTCTCCGCTTTTCCTTTTTCTTTTTTTTATTATTATTCCTTTTTTTTGGTTTTTGAGTGAAAATTACTTCGTTCGTCTCCACTGTGGAATGTGTGGCGTTAAAAAGGCAAAAAGCGGAAAAAAAATGTCGGAAACAGAAAAAAAGAAAATACAGTTCCAAGAATCACTAAGCAGGAGGAGATAAATTATAATGTCCTTGAAATGCAGGAGACGTTCAACGTTGTAACGAAAATCGATAAAATTGAGTGGAAAAGAGAAAGTGAACTAACCAGCGGATACATTTAAAGAAAAACATTTTTTTTTATTTCACTCTTTTATCAATGGAGGAACTTTTTGTCAATCGTAAATGCAAACTGGGGAGGTGGTGGTTGGGAAGACAGTCTTGCTGCCTTTGCTGGAATTCAGTTTTGGTGAATTAAGGGAGAAAGGTGTAAAGAGCCACTTCAGGCCGACGTCGATGGTGGAATAGACCCTCGTAATTTATTGTGATAATTTGATTATGCGATTATCAATGATTCGATTGAGGAATTTTGGTAGGGCACGAGCAAAAATACGAGATTGGCTACAGTCAGGGCTAAAAGAAAGTTACGTAATAAGTGTGCAGTTGTTGATTATCGGGACCGTGAAATTCCAAAGATTTGATACATCACATTTTTTCGAGTGGTTGCCACATTGGACGTTAATTGGTGGTGGAGTTGCTGTAGGGTTCACATTTTTTTCCAATTAAAGCCCAAGGTTTCTCTCACGTAGAATGAATCACTGGTAGATTTGCATGCCATAGATTTTTAAAAAGTTATTTTCAAGATTATATTCAACGAACAAGAGTCTGTGGCTGTACTTTCTCGTAGCCAACTTCTTATAGGATAACACGTATGGTTCCCGTCACGTTGGCTGCTGTTGCCGAGAGTGTAAGACTCTCCACGAACATCAACTCATCATTGGATTCAACAGCGGAACATTCCTTGAGGAAAATTCTGCATAAAGATTTCGGATTATTCGCTTACAAGGTCCAATTGACCCAGCAGTTAAGGCCGCACGACTCTTCGCTTCGTTAGCCATTCGCAGTTTGGGTCTTAGAGCAGCTTCAATTGTACAACGGCAAAAAATCATTTGGCGGAAAATAATCTTTCATTGCCATTTTTATATCGGCGACAGTTTAACAAATAAAATTGCCTCTTCTTCATCATAACGAGGAAACGTTATCTCGCCTTACTGTCGAAAAGTCTACGCATCCACAGATAAGGACAGGTTGATGCGGTTTTGTGGAGTGGTGGCATCATTAGACCATTTTTATTGAAAAACGCGGCTGGAAACTACGTTTCGGTCAGCAGAAGACATTACAGAGCCATATAAGCCGCATTTCTTTTATTGAATTCGATGCCGTAGATTTGGACCACCTCTGATTCCTGCAGGATGTCGCGCCATGCTACCCAGTCCATTCAACAATAGAGCTTTTGCGCATCGCATTCGCAAATTGTGTTATCAGCCGTATTTGTGATGTCGCCTCGTAGTTGTGATTCGACTCCTTTTGGACTTGTTTTTGACCGATGTTATGTCAATAGATATTTAAGCAATTTGAGTCAATATCACCCAAGCAATCCGTGATCTACAGCCCGAAACTATCAACAAAGTCTTGGAAAATTCCATTGAGAGAATGTGCTCCTTTGAGGCCAGCAGGGGAGACCACTTGAACGACGTTTTGTTCCATAAATAATGGGAATGTTTGCATTCACTATGACACATGAAAACAAATTTAATTTTGTTAATTTGATTGCATTTTTGAAGAGAAACTTGTGTTTGTTTTTTTGTGAACATGTCGTCATCAATTCCAAGGCTGTATGGGAATCCAACAAAAACCTTAATACACTGGCAGAAAAGAACAGATTAATTTTCACCACGGATATCTGCAGAGACAGACCAGGCCAAGGAAACCATGGAACACCAACTAACCAACTAACCAACCTGCCTAACCTGAACCAAATCAAATTCAAATTAATAAACAAAACCAAAGTAACAGGGACCGACTTTAACATCCCATCTAAGAGTATTGACAAATTTATGAATATAGCACTCAAATCCTGGATCAAAGAAGGAGGTACAACCGATCTTTTAGGTCGCAGAACAAGTGACTCAATGACACTCTCCATTTAATCAATCAATCAATTTTGTATCCCACAAAGCTTCGAAATCACTATAATTTTTAAATTAATTTAATTGGTGTATTACAACAAAATGTTAAATTGTAACACTAGCGTTTCAAAATAATCAAACAAAAAGAACTGAAATATTAAAACTATTATATGTATTTAAAACTAATTATGTAATTTTATAAAAACAAAAAAAAGAACAATAATTTGTAAAGTAGCACATGGCAACCCTATTGCAAACGGCACATCCTCATGTAAACACCCACGATCGGGAGTATAAAAAGCAGTGTCCATGCAAAGGGCAGTCACTCAAGTTTGGTATTTCGCCCTGCGAAGTTCTTTCGAGCGTCCGAGGAAAAGTACCACACTTGCGTTAGGAAACCTTTGTTTACAATCTTTTGAATTATAATTATTTTTTTGAAATTACTGAAAATAAAAGTAAACACAAAATTAAAGAAAACATTTTTTTTTCTTTCGTTTTCTGAATTCACTGCCGAAACTTTATACCTTTGCTTAGCTGCCTACTAAGCGTGTACTGCGGTTTACGAACAGCATACGCGCGGTAGAGAGAAAAGCAAAGTGGCGGAACTACGAGAAGCTCCGAAGGAGAGTGGAGACCCATCGACAGAGCTGCAGCCGAGCTCTACAATTGACGCCCAACGAGTGGCCCACTACTCGGAGAGTACACTTTTTGTCGCATCTAACGACTTACGCAGAAGTGAGCGCATATCATCGCAAATAGCAAACCGTGTATTTAACAAGAACACGATGGCTCAGTTTACTGAATCCCAGCTAAAGGAATTCATCACTGCAATGCAAAGCCGAACGGTCAGCAAAGGCAGTTTCAGCAATTGCACAGCAAGATTCAGGGGTGAACGCGAACCAGATGTTGTGGAAGCGTTTATAGCAACAATCAACGTTTTTAAAGATATAGAACGTATTAATGATGCCGATGCGATTAAAGGATTTCCTTTATTATTAGAAGAGAGTTCTGTTACTTGGTGGCAAGGCATACAAGCCGAAGCAAAAACTTGGAATGATGTAATCTCCCTATTACGCAATGCTTATGCACCAGCAAAGCCGGCCTACCGGATCTATATGGAACTTTTCGAAGAGAAGCAAAAGCAAAATGAGTCAACTGATGATTTTATCACTGCCAAAAGGGCATTGATAGCAAAATTACCATATCCAATCTCAAATGAGACTATGGCTTTGGATATGATCTACGGTCTGCTCCATATACGCATACGCGATGGTGTCCCCAGGGACAGTTGCAACAACTTCCACGACTTGCTAACCAAAGCCAGGGCAGTCGAAATTTCTATTAGGGAAAAACAAGAACAGCCCGAAAAGAAACGTTGTAACTTTTGCAAGTACGTCGGCCATACAACGGCTGACTGCCGAAAGAAACAAAATTTTGAAAAAAAGACGTTTGCGCCAACAGCACCCGCCATACACTGCTATAAATGCAAGGCTCCGGGATTCATTAGATCGAACTGTCCCAAATGCAAAGATCTTCCAAAGGGTCCATCGACAGTTTCCTTTAACTGTATAAAAACAACATTGGGTACTGATTTGCCAACTATTCCGATTGCCTCACACGGTGAATCAGGAATAGCATATATAGATACTGCAGCACGTACAAGTGTCGCCGGCAGACAACTGTTCCTACATCTTCTTAGGAATGGAACTAAGTTCCGGAAAATTGATGCCGATGTTACCCTTGCAGACGGCCAAGCACGTCAACAAGAAATATGCATGTGCGAAACGAGTATTTTATTTGGAAACCGATTACGACCAATCAGATTCATCGCCCTACCAAAAGCCACTGACAACCGCACTCTAATAGGTATTGATTTCCTTGAAGAAAATGGAGTAGTACTGGATCTGGGACAAAGAGTCTGGTATTTTACAGATCAAGTCGAAAAGAAATTCGATTTTTATGACACCTCAGACACAATCATCTCGAGAAAGCCGTCCTCCGACGCATTGGTCACAAACAATTGCGGATTGGCCACTGATCGTATACAACCGACATCAGAAACAAATGCCATGGAGTCTTCTCCCTTAAAGCAAATGAATGTTTTCCTAGCGTGGTTCGAAAATAAGAAACCCATTTCACCACTTGCTGCTACCCCCATTCGTAGAACTAATGTGAGCACAATATCAGGCTCACCGTTTCGTACCCCGCAGAAAAGAAAGACCACCGCTTTCAGAATGCAAGACCGCCAAAACAATGAGTATTCACCCGGCTTCATACAGCGTATGGCTCAGGACTCACTAAGAGATACCGATCTAACACCAGAGCGCAGAAACGACAATCTGTTTCCTGCATTAATACGTAGTGAGGAAGAGGTCATGTTAGAACCATGGTTTACCGAGATCCTGACCATTGACATCGAGTTACGGGATAGTGAGGCAACTGAGCTAAGCGAACATGAAAGGCAACAGCTAAATGAACTCCTTCTGCATGAAGCAATCGTGTTTGATACCGTAGCTGAACCAACTCCGTACGCCACCCACAAAATTAATACCGGTGATAATGAACCTATAGCGGCAACTCCTTACAGACTCTCACCCATCAGAAAGGAGCAATTAAAAGAAGAACTTGTAAAAATGATTAAACAAGACATCATTGAGGAAAGCGAGTCCCCATGGGCAGCACCTGTTGTGCTGGTGCCTAAAAAGGATAAAGGGATTCGAGTTTGCATCGATTATAGGCAGCTCAATAATATCACTGTCCCAGATAGGTACCCACTGCCCAGAATCGACGATCTGCTGCATTCAACAAAAAAGACAAATTTTAAGAGTACGCTCGACCTACAAACAGGCTATTACCAAATACAAGTGGCCAAAAAAGATATAGACAAAACGGCATTCGTAACACCTTTCGGTATGTTTCAATTTAAGCGAATGCCTTTCGGATTGCGAAATGCTCCAGCAACCTTTCAGAGGCTTATGGACAGATTCCGAAATGGCCTCCCAGACATATTTGTCCTTGTCTACTTAGACGATATTATTATCTGCTCGAGCAGTTTTAAAGACCATCTTCAAGATCTTAAGAGAATTTTTGAGCGCCTCAAGCTTTTTAAATTAAAAGTGAATAGAATCAAGTCCAACTTTTGTTGTCCAGTTGTCAAATACCTAGGACACTTGATCACTAAGCAAGGTATCGAAGTCGACCCAGACAAGGTGTCAGCCATTTTGAAACGACCCGAACCAAGAAACGCTAAACAGGTTGTATCGTTTCTACAAACTTGTTCTTGGTACCGACGTTTTATTAAAAACTTTGCGGATGTGTCGAAACCACTGAGTAATTTAATAAAGAAATCGGCTTTGTGGAAGTGGGGAAAGCCTGAACAAGAAGCATTCGACACCCTTAAAACACTTCTTACTACAGCACCTATACTACAACAAGCAAAAGACTCCGAACCATATCGCTTGAAAGCAGACGCCAGCAATTATGCTATCGGAGCAGTTTTGGTCCAGGGGGAGAAGGCTGATGAGCACCCTATCGAGTACGCGTCAAGACTCCTAACAGCTGCTGAGCGCAACTACTCAACAACAGAACGAGAAGCTCTTGCAATAGTATGGGCTGTCAACAAGTTTCGTGGCTACATTGAAGGAGGCGAAGTCATTCTTATGACAGATCACCAACCTTTGAAATGGCTTATGAGTCTTAAGTCACCTGCAGGTAGACTCGCCAGATGGGCATTACAACTCCAGCCATACAACTTCAAAATCGAGTACACACCAGGAAGGACAAATACTGTAGCTGACACGTTATCTAGGCCTCCCTGTAGTAGCAACACTAATTGCGAATCTGGATGTACCCTTTGCAGCTTTCAAGTTGATATACCATCCAGAGAACCGAAAGAGATCCGTGAAGCTCAATTGAAAGACGATGATCTTAAGACAATAATTGACTCATTTGAAAATAGCGATGAGAACTTAAAAAGATGGACATCTCGCGGATATTTGTTGAACGATGGAATTCTCTACAGATACTCCCCCGAATCAGATGCCGAAAACGCACAACTAGTCATACCAATTCAAGAGCGAGAAACAATTTTATTGAATTATCACGACTCATCCTCAGCTGGTCACTATGGAATAGAGCGAACCATTGCTAAAATTGCTTTGAGGTACTATTGGCCAGGAATGAGGAACGACGTCACCAAGCACATCGGCAATTGTCCTGCGTGCCAGCGATACAAGCCTACTAATATGAAACCATCTGGCCTACTACAAACAGTATCGAGTCATCAGCGATTCGAAATATTGGCTGTCGATTTATTTGGGCCATTACCATCGACGAACGTTGGATTCCAATGGGTTCTCATAGCAGAGGATCTAGCAACAAGGTGGATCGAGGTATTTCCTCTGAAAGAAGCTACAGCAGAAAATTGCGCACTTACTCTGCTAAATGAAGTCTTTCTCCGCTACGGGATTCCTAGGCGTCTTCTAACAGACAATGGTCCACAATTCATCTCAACCATTATGCAGCAACTAACAGATTATCTTGGAATACAACAAACCCTGACACCGGTTTATCATCCAGAATCAAATCCAGTAGAGCGCAAGAATAGGGATATGAAGACTCAGCTTGCTATCCTCGTGGGCACTAACCACACTGCCTGGGCGGATGAATTACCCAAGATAAGATTCGCGATGAACACAGCTAAGTGTCAGAGCACCGGCTATACACCATCATATCTAATGTTCGGACGTGAGCTTAGAACCATTGATGAGGTTACCAACGACCTTCGTCCGATAGTTGAAAATGAAAATTTCATCCCGCAAATAACCCCAAAACTATTAAGATTATCCGAAACTTTGAGGAGCGCCAGGGAAACTACTGAGAAGACACAAGATAGGAATAAGCGCTACTCTGATAAAGCACGACGACCGCAGCCATCATTAAAGGTTGGCGACAAAGTATTAATAACCACCCATTTTCTTAGCAAAGCCTCGAAGAACATTACTTCAAAATTCATGCCAAGAAGAGACGGTCCATATGTCATCACCAAACAACTGGGCTCATCAACATATCAAGTTGCATCCAAAGATGACCTCTCCACACCTTTGGGAACTTATCATGTATCGGCAATCACGAAGTACAGGACCACACCCCACAACACCACAGACGAAGAACCAGTACAACGCCTTCGTAAACGCGGCCGGCCGAAAACAACCCTTTCAGTCCCTGTCGCATCATCGGGTCGATCTCAGCGCCAGAGGGGGAGACTGTAACACTAGCGTTTCAAAATAATCAAACAAAAAGAACTGAAATATTAAAACTATTATATGTATTTAAAACTAATTATGTAATTTTATAAAAACAAAAAAAAGAACAATAATTTGTAAAGTAGCACATGGCAACCCTATTGCAAACGGCACATCCTCATGTAAACACCCACGATCGGGAGTATAAAAAGCAGTGTCCATGCAAAGGGCAGTCACTCAAGTTTGGTATTTCGCCCTGCGAAGTTCTTTCGAGCGTCCGAGGAAAAGTACCACACTTGCGTTAGGAAACCTTTGTTTACAATCTTTTGAATTATAATTATTTTTTTGAAATTACTGAAAATAAAAGTAAACACAAAATTAAAGAAAACATTTTTTTTTCTTTCGTTTTCTGAATTCACTGCCGAAACTTTATACCTTTGCTTAGCTGCCTACTAAGCGTGTACTGCGGTTTACGAACAGCATACGCGCGGTAGAGAGAAAAGCAAAGTGGCGGAACTACGAGAAGCTCCGAAGGAGAGTGGAGACCCATCGACAGAGCTGCAGCCGAGCTCTACAAAATTTCTATCTCTGTAAACTTTAGATGTAAAATAAAGTTGTGTGGAATTTAAATTGTGCATCGTATTTGAGTCGACGAAAATTTTATTGTTTGCGTGGGACATGAAATGAGGTAAAGTCACTCTGCATCTGTAAGACTAAAGGCCAGTAGGGTAGAGCGGGGCTACTTGGGCCTCGAGGCAAGTTGGGCCACGCGAATTTTTTTTAAAGTAAAAAAAAAAATACTTTCATTATTATTATTATTTTAGTGGCGAAAAGGTGGAGATATTACATAAGGGGTAGTTTTTTTTATGAGGCACGCTATTATATTTTAGTATTCCGTTTAAAAAATTGAACTGTTAATTTTTTTTTTAATTATGACATAAAATGTCCATCGAACTAGATGTGCGGTAAGCCCAGGGGGTCCAGGGGCCTAAAAGTGGGAAAATAAGTTCCACAAAAGACAAAAAGGATAAATTTATAATGGAGAATTTTATTAAAAATGCAACAAGTAAGAAACAGTTGCTAATGTAGGTAATTCAAATCAAAATGACGTCAAGTTCAGGGGAGCACCTCTTAAGAGCTCAATTTCGGCACATTAAACAAGCCCTAGTTTGCTGGGAAATAGATTGAAGTTTATTGGGAACAGCTGAACTCACTAAAAATGCAAGTTACTCTTTCCATTTTATTCAGGGGGACAAGTTGGTCGACTTGGTCCAACTTACCCCAGGCTAGTGTGTCTTTTTATTCCTATCTGCTCTTGCTCGTGTAGTGCTTGCGGTTCTTGAGAAATTCGCGTGGCCGAACTTGTCCAACTAGCCCCGCTCTACCCTACTTCCAATTTGTTGCGTTTTATTGTTGTGAATTCCAACAACAAGCTGTGTTCTGTAGTTTGTTGAAATATTCTGCTGATTTAAGTTGTTTAATGCATTCTAAATGTCTTTTCAGGTGCTGTCTTTCCTTTTTATGAGGCGCAAATTCATCAGTAATCGAAAAAAGTCAAAAATAAATCTCATTGTCAGTTTTATTTATCCAGAGTTGTCTCATGTAAATTTTATCTCGTGTCCAGAGTTGTTTTTCCCATAGACAAAAGAATCGTATTAATCCCCAGAGAAATTGCTTCGGAACTTAAAGTTGGTCACAGCAATTGATAATAGATTTGTACAAAGCAAACTATTTCTGACCACTCGTTATATTCCAACATCGATGTCTTAGATATCTCCACCTATTTTTCTTGAATCACATGTTGGCAGTAGATGCAGACAGGAAACACAGAAGGATGTCTTCCTGTACGTGATTGATTTGAACATTAATTGGTCTGTTGCCTTGATGAAAGTAAATCTCGATGTCTTAACAAATAGAGCGACACACTAAAAAAATCTCACGAACTTTTTAATTACAGCATCTCAATTTGGCTTAACAACGATAAAACACAAGACTACCAGCCCCGTCTCAAGTGCCACATCTACCTCGACTAGGTTTTTTTTTCACATAAAGAAGAGTTCGGCTTTGAATCTGAATACAATTTACGATGCGAAATGATCCTGTGCCTCTCATGGTCACAGTACGATGCACATCCTTCATTAGGAAGTTGTAATCCTTAGTCCACAGACATCTTTTTTTCCATGTGCCTCAAACAAATGTTGCCCATTCGGGCAGATTTGGCTCCCCATCCTAGACAGAACGTAACTATAACTCTTGTCGAATATTTTGCAATTAAATCTGTCAGTTCATCAATTAAAAGAAAACCAAAAAAAAAAAAAAAAATTGGAAAATTAATTGCAACCATGTCTCTGCACGTCCAACCACCTTTTCCATTGAATGCACCTCTCACAGGTACCACTTGGCCATTTTTAATTGAAACGTCATTTTTTGTTTTCCTCTTTTTATTTTCACCGATTTGCTTATCGGATGCATAACTCCCAATCAGATTCGCGTGCAAAAAAGTGAAATAAAAGAGCATTGCAAAAAAAAAAATGAAACAAAAAAAAACTGATTCCCCTCGTCACAGTCAATAAACAAGGAACAAGCAGACAGCCATCTTATGTATATTTATGGCAGCAGATACTCCTATCGAGTGTGCAACGTATACTGGCCAAACAAATGCAACCAATCCCAAGAGCATGCAATTTATTATAAACACAGGAGTGTGGTGTATATGGACATGGATCCGGCGAATTGTATGTGCAACTGTGTTTGCTGCACACGTGCACAATGCATTACGACGCATGCACACACCAGAAAAGCTTTTCATTTCTTTTCCCCTTTAGGGTTTTGTTTGGTTTTGGTTTGGCCTTTTGGTTTGGGGGCATTCGTATCTAGATACAATAAAATGCAGGCCTGTTGCAATGACATTCTGAGATAGGTATCCACTGTGAACGTGACAGTGGTGGCTGACGGGATAGACGGTCTTTTTGTTTTTTTGTGAACTTTATATAGTGCAAGCTGTTGGTAGATACATGCAACTGGCTGCAAGAAGAATCTCAAAGTTCTGCATATTCAGAGGCTTGTTGCGTGTTGTTATGCACACTCGTTCTATTGGACTTTGCCAATGTTTTTTCGTGTTTGTGGGAGGGACCATGCGGCAGGAATTGTGATGGGTTTGTTGAACTTTTTATGATTTTTGGGTAGCTTGGCTTTTGATGGTTTTATTTTGCGTGGTTATTTGCAGTGCCAATGGCTCGTGTCTTATGCAAATGTCGAACGATTTGCATATATCGTATTCGGGGCAAAGTAATTTGCAAGCTCTCAATAAGAGTGCATAACGAGTGGATAGAACATTGGCTGTGGAAAACGTCCCCTTGAATTAGGAAAACTTTTATATTGCCTTCATAAGTCTTTATTTTTTTTATAACTTCTTATTTTTCAGAAACGTTCGAGAAGTCTGGAAGTCCTTGACGACACCGAGAGTCTTTGACGACATCGAGATCTTTGCGTAAGCGAGTTTCTAGGTTTCTCAAGCACAAACCTTGTGATTTAGATTATTAATTTTAAATTTTTCTATTTTAGACTAAGCATTGGCCATCAGACTTGAGACTTTGGCAGTTTGGAATTCAAAAGAAGCCATTGCAACCTCCAGTAGTGCAAAAAAAAAAAAATTATTCTTCTAAGCAGAGACTTATCCATTCATTGAACATCCCAAAACTTGTATCCTTTCATGATTGCCTAAGAACTAGATTTTCCCCTTCACGAATTGCTCTTAATAAGATTACCAATATCGTAATGTAAAAGATTCCATCTTCGGAACCCTCCAGCCGGCCATCCTAAGTGAACCATCCAGTTGAGAGTATCATGAAAACATGTTTGTCTCGTTGGACAATCATTTGATTCGCATCTAGAGATATATTCCCTCTATTAGCAGACAATAATTTAGAGCAGATGGACACTTCGGATAATTCATCAAACTAACGTGCTCACTTTCAATTGAATCCACGACATCCGCTGGACTCTTTGCCAGATGCTAATTCCAGTTTTGTGTCATCTCACTATTGTTCCAAATTCTATTGATTCTCAGACTGCCAGATGTACACGTCACTTCGGACAGTCAGGACTATCAACTGGGACTTGAAAATTCCTTAACATTCCGGTTAAACGGTCTAATGTCCGGTTTGTTCGGAATTGTCATCGTCTGAGAAACATCATTGGCGAATTTCATGTGAAAATCCGTAAAACCGTAAATGTACCACCCCATAGCCAGAGGGTAACCTCAAAAAGCATAAACATCACGAAAAAAAAAAAGTCCTTCGGCCATCGGCCACCACCCCATCTCTCAGGGGTAAGGAAGAACCCACAGGAGTGTACCACAAAGTAGGGTCGTTCTGTGGAATCTTTTCTTTATTCTTGCTCGAGCTTCGGGATAATAAATAAAAAAAGTGCTTGGTGCTTGGTTTCTACCACACGGACAGAGATCCTCTTTGATGACTTTGTATGGGGTATTGGATTGGAAACATGCTTCAACCGCCCAAGTGAATCAAGGAGGCATTCTTTTCTCGTTAATTTCACTAGAAAATTATACGTCTTGGATGGTGGTACAGCTTTCTTGAAGGCAGCCATTTTGATGAGGTTGTGGACATCTGCCAGCCATGAAGAAGAAAACGGCTTAACGAAAGGTGAAGGTTGTGGACCATGTGCGGGAAATTTATGCACGAAAATAAATCGTATCTATTGTTGTGCTACCAACTGCCTCGCGAATTACTTATTTATTAAAATTTTAACAGGAGGAGGAGTTGTTTCGCCCATTAACTACTTGTAATTTGAGTGTAACTATTTTCGAACGAGGTACGTGTAGTTAGTCTGAAAAGCGCTGCCTAAATATCATTTCCGCTGCAGATAAAGTTCTTTTCTATCATGGTGGTGTGCCGTATGCATTATTAGAACCTGCAAAATGGTGTCTTCTGCATCATGGACGCCATTTAACTAGATGTGACTATTTTTATAGGTTGGAGGTTTTGATCTGGCTATTTTGTAAAGTTTCATTTTCTTTAGTATTTGATTAGTTCTACTTTTGTTTTTTTGTAACGATGTTCCAAGCCAACTAATTTACGTTGTACATTCCGTCAGTTCTTTTTGACAATCTAGTCGCTGATGCTTTCTTTGTTTTCTTATAAAATAAGAAATACAAAAACCTGACGAGACATGAATTCTTACACGGATGTCACATTTTTCTGTCGCCTCTTTTACTTTGAGCGAATCTTAAGACTTCTTATAGGCGTCTGCTTCTTTTTGACTTTAAGTGTCCATTTGTAAGTGTCCAAATCATTGTAGACACTCGCCAAGGAAATTTGCAAAAAAGATAAACCCTCTGCACAGGCATATGGCTTTTGATTTTTAAACGTAAATGTTAACGTAAACGTTAGTTACAAATTCGCATCTGCCACTAGAAAATATCGTTACAACGATAGTTTAGAATAAGATTTTAGGATATTTTAGACACCTTCCCCATCTCCGGACCTGAGTCCCATAGAACATTTATGGAGCTTGCTTGAATGCAGAATTCGTATTACCTCCAAAAATATGCTTAAGAAAATACTAGTGGACGAATGGGGAAAAATTACAGCCGACGATACTAAAAATCCAGTGGACTCCATGGCTAGACGTCGAATAAAGGTGTTGAAGAGAAAGGGCTACTAGGACATCATAAAAAAATAGTCTTGGCGTAGACTTTTGGGTGTGTGTTTTTTCTACGTTCTTAAGAAATTAATGATTGAAAATGTTATTTCTTGAAAATTTAATGAAATATGAAACTAATTAGTAAGAGAAAAGTTAAATGTATGAAATAAAACAAAAATGAAATCGATGGACGCTATAAAAGTTGAAATATTTACGTTTGAATTAAATATTTTTTTTTTCGTTGTACGCAATTTTATGTAAGTGTATATTTAAGTAAAATAAGTAAAAAGCCAAACAAAAAATATTTTTTCGTGTCGGTTTTGGTTATCTGACCAGGAGTGATGTTCGTTCTCTTAGCAAAAAATTATATCCGGTATCGCTTTTCCACTTTAAAAGAACTAGCTCTGTAGGACTGGTTACATAAGTTTCTTAAGCGCTATAGAAACACGCTAAGAATTCGTGCCCCAACTGTAACGTCATTCGATAGAGCCAGAGGATTTACAAAGGAGAATGCAGAATCCTTTTTCAAACTCCTGCACTTAAGCCATTATGATGCACGTTATATAGGTATATTGTAATTAAAATAAAGAAATACTTATATTTATTTTTCTTACAGTAGACTCAATACTGTGAGCACAAAGAAAGTGTACACATATGTTTCGGTTCCAGTGCTCCGATTTTGGAACTTTTTTCAGTTTTCCAACTGAAAAGTCTGGTCCCAACCAGAGTTCTGAGTTGATAAGAACTTGGTGTTGATCAATCCTAAAATATATAAAATAGATTCTTTGGCCGTCTTAAAAAGAAATTTGCCAACAAGGATTACACAGTTGGGACTGAAAAGAATATGAGTCCTCTAGGAGAATAAAATGAGGAATACAACAGAAAAAATCTAGGAATGGTTGATCATCTACCAATATTTTGATAGACAGGTCCGTTAACGGCAGACTACAAGAAGAATATCGTCCTAACCCTAACCCTAACCATCTGAGATTGTTAGCCAATATATCAATATTTAAAATGTAAATAAAATTTTCCATTTAATGCATGGTTGTAACATTTAAAAATGAAATGGGTATTCCACAATACCTGAAGTTAGTCAATGAAAAAGGAGTGTGCCAAGTTTCGATCTCTGTTTGGCTTCCCATGCCCTTTAATAACTTTGTTTATCGCGAATTTTTACCACAAGGTTTCTGTTGTTTTGGTAGCTTTTTAATCAAGTGCTAAAGGTATCCTCTCTGTCATAAGACCAAGTTTGCTTCCGTCAAACTAAACAATTTATCAGTCAGATAACAAGAAAAGGAGTATGCGGCTTTAGACATGGACTGTGAGTTCGCGTTAGGGAATCAAGGCCCATTCACATAGAATACGATTTCTTAGATTTTGGAATGCTTAGAAAGTGTGTAGAAACTCATAAAATCAATTGATACGAAACTAGGCTTTCAAAATTTTTGACCAAATGGCTCTCGTAATTATTGGCGTATTTAAGTCGTTGACATAGTCTGCGGATGTCTGGAAGCACATCTATTTACATCTATAAGACAGAAAATTAAAATACTGTGCTTCCAGTGGATGCTGTTTCACTGACTGTGTTTGATTCCGCTTTTTGGCTTATTCCTGACCCCTAAGATTTAGCAAAACTCTGATGGACTAAAGACTTTTGAAATGCCCAAATATTTCTGCAACAACATGCTGACACATGATTTTAGGATGCAGCCTTTGTCACATGTTTTCTAAGACAAAAAAAGGAGTTTATGAATATATCTACACTTATGTCGCTTGTTCTGTAAAAAGGTGTAGACCTAGTCGCCTCCTAAAGTCTGTTGTTTGCTACAGTTGGCTCAAAAACTTGTGCAAAAACTGAGCTCTCAATTTTCCCATCAGTAACACGTTTAATTCCCTAATCACTGTTTTTAGTGCCAAAAGGTGTTTTAAAATCACATAAAGTTCATACTTACCTCTCTGTATAAAATTTAATTTACACTCTTTCATGTGTGTTTGTGTGCATTTATTACATACACATAATCCTTAAATATGTATAATCCAGTAATTGAAGAGTACTCATGAAGACTAGACGTCCATTCAAGCAGAATGTGGTCTCGGTCCCATTAGCATTGTTTGGTCCTTGGTAAAAAAAAGGGAGTGGAACGTGCAGTATAGTTTTCTGGGGTAGAAGAAGTATGTCCTGTGGGTCGCAATATTATTTTCTTTTTTTTTTTTTTTGAATTTCAGATGAATAATCTAACAGGATATTGAAATTCTATGTGTGGATTTGATGGAAACAATGATAATACACGTATGTAAAGTAAATGTGCGTGAATACGCAGACAGGACGCATGTGCGTTCTATGTACCAATTTTGCACCCCAACAATCTCAGTACGAATGTGAAAAAAAAGTGAAAAAAAAAAATAAATAACCCAACGAGTAGAGGCGGCCTATGTTCAAAGTAATAGATCCTGATCCTTGACGCATAGCGCATAGAGAAATAATTGAAATCCCTTGTCCTTGTGCTATTCCATCGGCTTATGCCTGCAGCTGTCTGTCGGATCAGATTTTTTGACTGGCTTTGTTCAAAGAGTGAAAAAAAAAATGGAAAAAATCGCGTTTAGCTTATTTTCTATTGGCTGTAAGTTCTTGTTAGTATACTTGGTAAATTTGATTGTGTACTTTTGACGTGATTGTGTGTGCAAAGGCTCTGTCGGATGCAATCATCTGTTCTGTAGAGTTTGCTTTCAATCCAAAATTAATTTAGCTGAGGGTGGAAAGCTGGTAGCCATGTTTTCAATGGCTGACAAATATTGGAAGTTTTCATGTTGATTTTTTGTGTGATTTTTATCGTTTTTGATTAGAATTTGTCATCTAGTCTTCCATCTTTACAAGTCTAGTAGAAAATCGAGTTTGTACACATAGGCGTGATCGTATTTTGATCGTCATCGACGTTATTAAGGTTGATGCATGTTTCTGGCCATTTGGATCGGAATTCAATTGTGCTTTTGCTTACATTTCTGTTGAATATAGTAGCTTTTGTCAAATTTTTATTTGTTATTTCTCCACTAAATAACTTATATACATATACAGTTGCAATCAAAATAATGGCAGTGCTTCTTTCTGAAGGATACCTTTTTTGCAAATTGAGTAATATCATGCTAATGATTGGAGTAATTGAAATATCGTTTACTTCTTTCAGTTATTGGAAGAAAGTTGAAGAACATTCCCAAAGTCTCCAAGAAAAAAGTTCTCTCACACTTTTACTGCTATTATTTTGACCGCAGCTGTAACTACGTAAAGCTTTATACATGCATACAAATTTACACAATTAAAACTAAAATATTAGAGAAGAATAACCTTAACTATTGACTAAACGGTGCACAATTATAATAAACATCATTGAATTTCTAAGCTGCGCCTATAATTTTTTTCGCGGAATAGTCTTCAGTTTTCAGATAAGACAATAATCTAAAAAAAACTTTTGCAAGTTCAAAAATTTTTTTAACACCTATAAACCGAAGGATGTCATCATTTATAGCTTAAAAATTCCCCACCAAATACAAACTCCGAATACCCCGCTCACAGAATCGTTTATCAGATTATCAGATCCTAGCAAATTTTTAGATCTCCTGTTCTGTAAATAATTTTCCCACGCCCATCGTTTTTTCAGGTATTTGAGAGCATTCTAGAAAGGGTTCATTTCTTTCAATTTTTTCATTGGCCAACATTTTTTTTTAGATGTTGACTAAGCTTTAAGAAAAGATGGATTTTTTAATTTGCTTTCACACTTTCATAGAATCGCTTAAGATTTTTTAGCTTAAATTTTACCATCCGAAGTTACAACATCGAAAAGACTTTTGTCAACAAATGGCTGTCACCCACCATCCAACAGGAGAACAATTTACCAACCGTTTCCGGGTGAGAATCAATGTGAACAATGAAAATGCTTATAAGTGTAATAAAATCTTGTTTTAGATAAACAATTAAACACCCTACTCAAGAGTTAGGAGACTCAAGTCGAGTCTAAAAGAAGTCTTTATTCTGTAGTACAATCCACTCAGAAGATATAAAGCAGATTATTTTTGACTTACTGCACGGCTGATTTTGACATTGAAAACAGACAACAAAGAAGATTGAATATTGAAAAGACAGCTTTTTTTGTGAAGAGCAAATGAAGTATTAAAAGGGTGGGTCATCTAGTGGTTTCTTTTTAAAATATAGGTTATTTTGGTACTGACAGCTGTTTTCCGGTCAAAATATTGACAGAAAGTCAGTATCATGCCTCTGCAGAACGAAATTGCTTCACACTTGAATAACGTTGAAAAATATTGAAAACTTATTTCCAAACTGAGTTCTGTATAACCCAAACAACGCATTTTTTCTGAAAGGAAATTGTGTTATCAGCTCTCTTTTGGAGATGTTAATTGGTTGCCTCGAAGCTTCGATTTGACTCCTTTGGACTTTTGTTGTGAGGAATTGTGAATGACCGACATTATGCTAACAAAGATTCAATCCAATATCATCCAAGTAATCCGTGAGCTACAGCTCGAAACCATCTTGGAAAATTGTAGTGACAGAATGCGCTACTAATGCCAACCGAATCAGAAACTTGAACGATGGTATGTTCCATAATTAATGGGAATATTTGCTCTTACAATAATGTGAACTTCATGCCGTTGGTCAAGTTAATTAAAACCTCAAAGCTTCTTTTCTACAATCACTTAATTAAGGTTATTCGTTAATGAAGTTTCTCCAAACGCCTTGTACGGTTTTGTTTTATTGTTTGACAGTGACAGGGTAAACTTTTCTTGCCACTAACATCCATTGATGGCCAATTGGATTTAAAAGGGAGTACCTCAGTGGGCACTCTATAGCGCATACATTTGCTTACCGAAAATATTCTTTAACGACTTCGACGAAAAAATATATTCCTACGTTGTCTTGCTAAAAGATAAAACTTTCATCCACAGATTGGTGTCAAGGATACTCTAATATATTCTTATTAATATGTTTAATAAATTTCACAGTTAATTTTTGCGTGAAATGACAACATTAAGTATTTTTCCCTTTAGCTAATAGCTGCGCAAATCTTAACCCTACCTCCTCCAAAGTCGCGGCTCCTTGTGAATCCAGGTTTGTCGTTCAAATAATGCCAATCGTTATGAAAATCATCAAATTAAAAGTAAACTTCTAATCGCTAGAGATGTCATTTTCATTAAATGAACACATTCATCTTTTTTCCATAGAAAACAATTTAAGACGGCCTTTTGTGTGAAAAAAGCAGCGATGCTATTTTTTGGAGTATATGAGAAAGCCTAAATAGGTGGCTTTCAAAATTTGCTGAAATCGTCGTATTCAGATTCTATTTCGCCATTATCAGGAGACCAAAGAGTTCATTTTTACGGATTTTTGTGACAAAAAAATTTTTGTTTTTGTGCTTATCCAAGTTAATAAAACTATAAACATCATTTGCAAGCCATGATATTTTCACAGATTTTATTGGTGTGAATAGTTAATTTCTTTAAGACCGTTTTTTTTCCTCTTTAGCACACAGCGGTTCCTTTTTTTTTCCTCTTCAGCAAGCATGTTTCCACGACCCATCACAGGCAAAGGAAGATATTGCAATAGTAGACCTCTAAAATAAAAAAACTACCGAGAAAGGTTTTTTTCGAAAAATATCCCTTAAATGTCACATTTCTAAAAAATTCAACAACTGATAAATAGCAGATAAATAAAAATGCAATTTAAAAAAATTCAATAAATTTACAAATACTGTCAAATCGCTCTAAGTCGAACTCCCTCTAAGTCGAATTTTCCACTAACTCGAATTTTGTCGCCATATTTTGTCATTTCCCTTAGTTTTCCATACAAAAACTATCCTCTAAGACGAAAATCCTAACTCGAATCGAATTTTTTCGAACTGTTTTCAATACAAACAAAAAAATGTCCTCTTGCAACTTGTACCAAGCACGCACGCTCGTATCCTCTGATTCCATAACGTGCCCCGGGTGGAGTTCCGAATAATACTCACCTCCGGTTTTTTTTTGAAAATTTTCCAGAACATAGTGTAAAGCCCAAATCGCAACAGTGCGTTCGGTCGGCCTGCCTTTGACATTTGAAGTAGAATACACGTAAAAGCATTATACAAATCGGAATATCGTAAGCCGGACCGATTGGGTCTACTTTCTACTCGCTCGGGCGTTTGACAAATGTGTGTATATTTTACAAACGAAATTTGAATGCGGAAGGGCGACTATTTGAGCGAATAAGAATTGCTCTTCATTTTAATTGCAAAATCAAAGTGTTTTCTTGTAAAATATGTCTTAGCCTATGAAAAATTTCAAGGATAAGCTGATTTTGGGAAAGCTAACGCGCGAGCTCCATTCCGATTTGAAAAATTGAGTGAGGCGCGCGTTAACATTCTTTTTCGTAAAGTCGATAAAACGCGTACCAACGCCTGTCAAAGTCTGACCGACCGCGCTGTTACGATTCGGGCTGAATGCGTCTAAAATCGAAGTCCAAAACCGTTTTGACCGCGAATGAGAAGAAGGGACGAAAAGGACATTCAAAGTTCAAAATCAGTGAAAAAAGAAATGGAAATATCTGGCAAGCCTCATAACCTATTTCTTTCAGGCGATGAACAAATTTCGCGAATATTAATTTCGTGTTGATTCTTGCAGTGCAAACACGTCGGAGAAAAAAGCGCATGTGGTTGGTCTTATGATTGTTTCCCTATGTAAGAAAGAGAGAGCAGACGATATTCACAGCAAAAATGAGGATTTGCTCGTGAACATGGTCCTGCATGGCGAACATCGAAACCAATGAACATCAGAGCAAACAAACATGGTCATCGTGTAGGGATACCTTTAGTCACATCCCGTACACAACCGCGGGTCTGTGTATGAACAAATGCTCTGCTTATTCATTGTGCTGTTGGTTGGGCTCCAAAATGTCTGCTTTTAATCTGAAAATAGTTAGGTAGCTTTCTTGCTTCATTGAGTGCGTGTATTGGAAGTCTAATGTAAAAAAAGGGTAACATGCAGACTTCTACCAGTAACGTAAAGATTGCAGTGCAATCTGCTTTTTAGCAAAAAAAAAATATCAATCCCTCTAACTCGTATTTTTTCAAAACTCCCTCTAACTCGAACTAATTTTGATGTCCCGTGAAAATGCGACTTAGAGGGATTCCATTGTATAATGTTTTTAGTCACAACTTTTGCACTGCACTAGTACTTCACTAATGGTGGGAAAGAATCGAAGACATGAGCTACATCTTTCTAACATTTAACTTTAGGTTAGACTAGAAAACGAAAAAAAGTCTTGATCAGTTAGTAATGGAATCTCATCTTCTCATCTTAACAACTCCAGATAATTGTACTGGAGTTATGTTATGAAAATGGTATCCTTCAGAATGAAGGTTTTATATACAGTCAGTCAGAAAAGTAAGTAAGCACCATGAATCGCGCTTGGTAAATGGGGGTTGGAAATTTTTTGTTTGGGAATTTAAACACCCGCAAGACTAACCAGCACGAACAAGTTAGCTAGTTCAGCTTGAAAGGGTCATTCATTCACCTACAGGATAATGATTCTAACCAAACTGCGCTTTTAGTGAACGAATAGCTATTTTATAATGCACGAAGCCAACTCAAAATATCACTAAAACTCAAAAATATCTTAATCATTTGAAATCAAACCGATTTAGATGTCATTGCATGCCTTTTTTAATATTTGGACTGAAATATCGGAAAACATACAACAAAATCGGAAGTTGTTCTGAGGTCGAAAATCACACCAAGTATTACAAAATTTGGTGAATTCGATTCTATTTCACTTGTCTGTTATTAATTAAAAAGAGTTTTACACAAAATTTTAATTTAATTTATTCTACGTAAAATTACTGAATAGTATACCTTATGATCAAAAAAGAACCGGAATTTTATTAAAAAACGCAAAATTTCAATTTTTAATAATTTTCTTTATTATCACCTTCAAAGTATTCTCCTCCTGTGGCAATACATGTATGGCAACGCTTGATCCAATTTTCCATACAAGTTTTATAGGCCGCCGAAGGTATGGCCTTTAGTTCACGCAGCGAATTCTCTTTTATGGCCTCCATGGTCTGAAAACGCGTTCCCCGCAATGGCAATTTGAGTCTGGGGAAGAGGAAAAAGTCACACGGGGCCATATCTGGAGAGTACGGTGCTTGGTTGATGATATTGGTTGAGTTTTTGGCCAAAAACTGAGACACAACCAACGCTGTGTGAGCCGGAGCATTATCGTGGTTTAAAATCCATGAGTTTTCCTTCCATAAGTCTGTCCTTTTTTTGCGAATGGCCTCACGCAAACGACGCATAACGCCCAAATAATATTCCTTATTGACCGTTTGACCGTCCGGGAGGAATTCATAGTGCACCACACCACGAATATCGAAGAAAACAGTCAGCATAACCTTGATTTTGGACCGACTTTGGCATTCTTTTTTCGGTTTCGGCTCACCTTCGAAGCGCCATTCGGTCGATTGTTGTTCGGTGGGCATGTCAAATTCAAAGACCCCTGTCTCATCACCACTTATGATGCGTTCGATGAATGTAGGGTCACTATCTGCGTTGGAATTCATCTCTTTGGCCACATCAACACGACGCTGTTTTTGAATGAAATTCAGGTTTTTTGGCACCAGCCGAGCAGCGATGCGTTTTACCTATATCGCTTATTTACTTTCGTGATGTAAATTTTAATTTTGTTTTTGCTGCGCAAGTTTTTTCGGTTATGGTCCGATCGGCTAAGCTTTGTTTGCTTTGAAAAGCTATTGAATTTTCGAATGAAACTACATTTAAGTTTTTTCGTAAGGTTGGTTTCCCATGATTACCAAGCGTTCTTCATGGTGCTTACGTACTTTTGTGACTGACTGAGGCAGTGCTACACCCCAGCAGTGCTAAACTCCAGATGGAGTAATCTACATTCCTGCAGTATCTCTAGGCTAGTGTGGCCTGGACTGGATAGGGGTAGGACAGAGCAGGTGCTCTCGATAAGTAGGGCTAGTTGGTGTTTTAACTGGCCATTGCCTCTTCGGCAATCACGCCAGAAGAATCGGCGCCCCCTTCAATGATTTCTGCAGAACCTGCAGGGATGAGGAGGAAGAGGAGACAACAATACATCTTCTAGGAACATGCCCAGCACTATCACGTACTAGGAAACGCACTCGACGCACTAGAGGTGCATACTTCTTTGAGGATTTAAACGAACTCGCTAACTTGGATGTAAGGCGCATCAGCGGTTTCATCAACAGATCCAATTGGGTATAGCCCAAGCGATATCAGACTACGAACGTTGCACGCCAAACAGGTAGTATGTATGGGGCGGCGTAACAGCCCGTTGAGAGCCAGAGCCTAGCTTTTTCGCGCCTCCACTGTGTTGTGCGCGTTATAATTTTGTCACATGTGGAGGGGACCTACTGTTTAATGCCGGTTCCGAACGGCGAATTGCGAAAGCTTTTCATGACAGAAGTACTCCAGGGAGGTTGTCAGTCGTTCGCTGGAGGTGGGGCCGTGAAAAATGTTTGTGGTGTTATTTTTTTCCCCGAGCTGGATTCGAACCCGGGTACTCTCGCTCAACAGTCCGACGCACTAACCGATCGAGCCAACGGCGCCCACAGTATGATATGCCTGCTAATATTTTTTGGTTTGGTATATTTGCAGGAACTTTTTAGGCAGCGAGTCCGAGCATTGGAAACAATTCGGATGTGTGACAACACGATGGGCCAACAAATGGCCTACATGAGCCTGAGTATAGCGCAGACAGTCACTAATAACTGAAACCTAAGACCTAAGAGGCAGTGCTATTGCTTCACGTTGACGGTAATTGCTGTCAAGGTGAACAGATGAATTTTCAAGAACTTGAACTGTGGCAAGCAATGCTTTTACCCCGAATGAGAATCCACGGAAAGCATTCATAAGCGATTTAAAGTGCAGTCTAGTACCCATTAGCTGTTCGAGGAGGTGAAGGATCCATGGCGAAATACAGTCGCTGAAAAAGTATTTGCAAACTCAGTTTTTTGATGATTTCGAAGTAATCTAAAAGGCTTTAATGGAATGAGTATTACGTAATGTGAAAAATGGTCTTATGATTTCTTTTTTAAATGGCCGTCATAACAGCCAAGACAGTTTTGGAACTTCTTCTGGAGAAAATCTATAAAGTTTTAAAAAATAAGCATTGTGGCAGATTGAATTGAAAAATGTGTAGCGTAAGTATTGTTTCGTAAATGCACTTGACCCTGGTTGTCCGATATGCAAACAATTTTCCTACTTTACTGACAACATTCCAGAAAAATCTCTCGCATGCTTAATTAAACAAATAAAAAGGGGAAGTTTGAGGGAAAAGGCTCAACGATGAACTACCCCACGAGTATTGGACAACGACATCGATCTAGTCAAACGAATAAGAGTGTCAGATGTAGAGCGAATGGACAATAACGCTCCAGCTCGTAACGTTTTCGAGTCCAACAACGTAGTAGAAGAAGACCTCGCCCCCTGTGGCTTAACCAGCTAAATAGAGAATCTTAATTAACTGGGTAGGCAAAGATGAAGGCGCCTAGCCAAAAGCATGTTGGCTGAGGCTCAAGTCAACCCCGGATTGCAGAGCCGATAAAAGAAGAAGAAAAGCTTTATTCGAACATTCGGATTGTAGAACCGACAAAAGAAGAAGAAAAGGCTTATTCGTACAACTCTAAGATATTTTCAGCGCATGTGTAGAATGAAAACCAAATTTTCACCCCCTTTGGAAAAAATTTAAATTTAAATTACGCTCCAATCACTATCTGTCCGTCAGCAGCTCCATCTATAGCAGCCAGTAGTAGTTGTTAGTCTATACACACTACCTTCTATGAAGCTCTTCAAACTGTCAACCAGAATCGTTCAAGTGAGGCGACTAAAGAATTTAATTTCATTGCATACTTCTGCGCTGTTTGGTTTCTGTATTCGATTCCGTCTGAATGACAGGAGTATTGAAATTGATTTACAAAAAAATATATATGAAAAAAAACATACGTCTTATTAGATTTCCTATTTTGCTATTAGACAAAAAAAAATTCAGAATGTGATATACTAGACACAGATGTGTATGGCTTTTTTAAAAAAAACATTAACATCAATTCTTAAACGTTTTTGGTAGCACTTATTTCACTGATGAAACTGGTATCACTCGTGAGTAGGAGGCCGACAATTCACCCTCTGAAGCTTATACGCAAGTAGTCAGCGAACGTCCGTGAGGTATAGAACGTTTGGTGATTGTGTGTTTTTTTTTTGGATTTCTGTCGTCTGCGATCGTATTACTAGGCCAAAATATCCCTCAACTAAAAAGCGATGGCCCTTTTCCGAATTTCAGCTCGTCGATTGCCAGAGGCGCAGGTTTGTTTTTAATTTTTTTTTTATAGTAAAAAAGTAAACTATTTAAAAACTTCATATTTTCCTTTGTATACGTAATTGAAAAAAAAAAACAGAATAAATGTAAAGAAAATATAGTCGTTCTTTTGCCCGCTTCGTAAAACTCGTCATCGTTCGTCTAGTAGTGAGACATGTGGTTTCTGGTCACAGTTATTTTGTGTGCAAACGTGGAGATTTCTCCCGCGTTCTTCCGTTTGCTCGTGGAAGCGAGAGTGAGGTGCGGACTTACTTGTGTATTCTTTTGGGGCGGATATTTCAAGCAAAAAAACAAAAAAAAAATACAAAAAAACGAACTACTTCTACGTCACAAATAGAAAACTTAAAACAAAAAGAATCTCCTTCGGCCCTCTTGCATAATGAGGTGGAAGAGTGTTCGTGGTGGTGGTGATGGTGACGGTGGAAGCAAACGTTATGTAAAGCGTGCTGATATGAAAAGAACAGCCGCGGAGTGGGTGCTAAAACAAAAAGAAGACGTTTCAAGGCAAGCTCACGTTTAGTTTTCGGTTAAAGACCTGTTTATGATTTTGGGTCAAGAAACCGAAAAATGAATATTATACCGTGCACACGTTTTTTCGTCCTCGTTATCTTGAGTGGCAATGATCTCCTGCTGAGTGTAAAGTACGCGAGGATAAAATTTTTATCGAATTTTGTTTTTTTCTTTCTCTTAAGCTAATTTTGCGAATCTTTTTAACGTGTCTCAAGCAGAATTTCGCTAGAAAGAAAAGTAGAAATAATCGATTTTCCCGCATTGTGTTATGTAACCAAAAAAAAAAATCGGTTGGCGTATGCATATTCTGTCTCTTATCCGGTAAACCTGCGTTTATTTTGCACATTTCCGTTTCACAGATCACAAATGGAATGCCAGTAATTTTCCACTCTGCAAGCAGCAGAGGTTTTTTTTCTTCTCCTGAGAAAGTGACCTTCCATTCAGTGATACAGCACTACCCTCCCCTCTTACAGGTGAAGTTGTGTTTTCTGTTTCTTCTTTGGCTTCCACTCGCGTTCGTATGTTGGAAGGCGTCCAAGAAATGTTAAATGGCAGTTTTATTTTGGGAATTAGAAAAAGCATCAGGAAAACGACAACGTTGTACTCGTATTATGAGTTCTTTCGTTCGTGTAGCGGCGAAGAGATTTTTTTTTGTTTTTTTGTGGATAAAAAAAAAAAGGTTTGTGTGGAATGAATCTGATTTCCGAAGGAGGCTCGATAGGAACACACCCTCTACTGTGTGGTACTCTTGCGTAATCGAATTGATTTTTTTCATTTTTTTTTTTGCGCGAAATATTTGGATGCTTTATTATGACAGCGCTTTCCTAGGTTTTGTTTTGAGAGGGCAATGTCCTATTGATTTATTGATTGACGTTTATGTAACTCTTGGAAGTTGTAGTTCCTTAAGCCATCTTCAGGGAGAGCGTCTATTAATAATGAGATGATTTTTTTTACAAAGCAGCGATGGAGCTATTTATTCATTTTTTACTTGTGTACGTGATTGACTTGAATATGAAATTTTGTTGCTTATTTTTGTGGAGCTCATGTGGAAACCGACTTTATTGCAGTAGTAAAATCTTATCTTAGCAATTAGGTAGAGGTGTGCATGTGAATAAATTGCAATCTCATAAAGAAAAGGTAGGTAGGAAAATAATCTGTGGAAAACAGTTCACTGTTGAAGTAGTAAATTGCCTACTGAGTCTCTGGTGGAAGCTGTTCGATATGAACAGCTTACATTCCATTTTAGCTGACGGGTAAGAATCAGAGAAACTGCAATCCGGCCAAAAAAGGAGATAATTTTATGGGGAGTTCTGTTGTGCTGGTTGAGTTAAGGAATTAGCCATACCTGGTTTAGTACACCAAAGTCTTGCTTTTGGTCGTTCCCGTTTGTATCGTTTCAAAGTTGCGCCGTTGCGCCATCGATAGATCCATTTAAAGTCCTTTGAAATTTGAAAATGATCGTAGTTTCAAAGCTGTGTCGTTTTTATTTCAGTTTGTGTCGCTAACATAATTGAAGGGCATGGGTATTATGGAAATAAAATGCATGGGAATCGTTAATTCGATTTGCTTCATTTTTTTCTTGTCCTAGTTAACGACACCAATCGAGTTAATGGTGTATTGGAAGTCAAGATTCACCCATATTTTCCCATTTTGTTTGGTTTGATCAGATCACTTTCCATGATACATCGACTTTTATTCTTAAAACTGGTTCTGTTTTGATGTAGTGAAATTAACCAGAAGCTGAAAGTGGTTCTCCTTTTACCAATAAAAGTTCCAAGCGATTAGATTTGATTGTTGTTATGATAAGTACATGTTTTGGCGCAAATAATTCAGAACACCATTTGTAAACCTGCGTAGTTGTTCATTACATCGACTCAACACTTTTGGCTTGTTTTTTTTGTTTTCAATTACAATCATAGAACATCAGAGACTTGACAAAAAAATGACGCTTAACAAGAAGTGTTATCTCATTTGTTGGTCTTACTTTAATCAGCAACGAGCAAAAAAAAAAATTCGCTAGATCAACTGTTTTAAAGTAAAAGTATTTCACCACAACGCATTATCAAAATGATAATATATAGTATATACGAAATCTTTCCACATTGAGATTAATTCCTTTGCAGTACACACGTTTTAAGATTTTTTTTTTTGCTTTATGCAAATTAAAACAAATCTCTTAATCTCATTTGTCTTACTACAGATAGTTCAAATTATTGACTGACCCTGACAGTGTATTTTTTTTTTTTTTTTTTGATCAAGACTTGAACTTTGAGACGTAAGAAGTGAATGAAAATTTAACAGATAAATACTTGTGGGAGATTCTAGATGCTTTTTATAATCTTTAAATTTTAACGACACGTTATTAAATTACAGCGTTGTGTTAACTTCTTGTTGTAAAGTAAATAAAGTCATTGATTAAATTTATTACCATTCATATAATTACTATCAGATTCAATCAGTCGCTGTTTAGGTTATCAACACAAAGAAATACAAAAAAAAAAAAAACTCACTTGACTAGGTGGCAAATGGCCGAGCAATTGTCGCAAATCGATGTAAAGAGAAACGGAAAAAAGTATGGATCGTAAATACATTACTATGACGAATTTTAATTGATGAATTACAATTTAATAAGCGAGTTGTGTGGAAGCAGCAAGTACGTAGTAACTTTTAAATTTTTGCTGTTAAATTGCTGTTGCGTGTTATAGCGGCAAGCGGTCTTTCATTGGCCGGTCATGCTTTTGTTGCAATGAATTGAAATGTCTTTATAAAGTTAATTTATACAAACATGAAATATTTACTCCGACCGATGTACATGCCATTGAAAATAAGGTTTGTGGTTTCGTTATATTCATTTCTTTTGATAAAAAGAGTTTCATGAGATGTAAATGAGTTAAGTAAATCATGCCTCACTTTATTGTATGAGTTCGTTAATCTTAACAAAAAATAAATAAATCATCTACTGAAATGGTGACGACATTTTATTTACTTTCAGTCATATGTTTGATAAGAAATCACTTTTATTTGAAGTAGAAGTGAGTATTTGGCTCATGTGTTAAGTCTTTATTGTACGAATATCACGCCTTTCGTTGTACACAGATTCTCTCTGACTCAGATTTGAACCAAGACAAACGAAAAAAAAAGTAGAAGCTACTAAGGTTAATTATTCGTGTTGAAGCAGCAAAGCCTGACTTTGATTTCAGTTGCGGCTATCTAAACTCGTATGTGTATAATCAGCGTGAATCACGTGATTTTAATGACATGTTAAACACTTTTAACTGTTTAACTGGGGGGGTAAATTCGTGCCTCAAATAGAGATCGTCTTCGTAAAGGTGAGCTTGTCGCAGTGGCTGTTTGTTATCGGCTTGAAGGGGTCTCCAAGAGTAGATTTTCATTAATTCGCAGGTAATCTTTCTAAATGTTGCTAAATGAATCCAGTGGTCTGCTGCTTAGTTATTCATTTGTGGACGCTCAGCACCTTAAACCTCTTTTTTAACCGCAATTATCCAACAGCCTGGTTATTATAATATGCAGATATTAGATGTCTGTCCGCAGCTCCCCTAAGGCGCATTAAATTATTTTTGAGGTGATGATTAAAATGGTTATTCAATTGTGTAGTGCAATCGTCTACAATCGGATTGTAAAGAAGAGGAAAGGAATTGTCTTAGATTGAATGTGAAGATTATGTTTAGAATGTAATCCTTTTTTTCGATCTCCCACACGACAAGGCTGACAAAACACGTACTCTTAAGGTCGTAGATAAGTGTAAGTCATTAACCTAGATATTTTAGACCTTCGTATTGAAATGGTGAGATTATTTGATTTTTTCTTATCTGTGAGCTGTTGGTTTTTATCATTGCATCAGAGAACGGGTACAATCTGCCATAAGCTTGTTTACCTTTGACAGGCGACACTTTTAAAAACGATGCCTCATTGTTTCCTTGACTGACTTTGCGGTAAAATTGAATCTTATCTTTATGTTTCTGCAAATTGCACAATTTTTTATCGTTCAGGAAGGAAACACTTGCTTGAGGATCTTACAAACTAAATAATATAAACAACAATGTATTCGACAATCTTTCGGTCATCAGCGATGATACGTAGTCAATGGCCGGGTCTTGTTTCAAGGTTTTTCCTTGCCGCCTTCATTAAACGCATTATGATTCCGATTGTAAATGCGAGGTGGACTTGGGTCAATTTCGAAGCTCATTATTTTATTTTACAGGGCAAACAAGTTTGAGTTTAATTTCGCTGTGTCGTGAATAACAAAACAAATGCGGTATTTGTGTGAAATCGAAAAAGCTAGGCACTGGCTCTCAACGGGCTGTTACGCCACCCAATGTATGTATATAATGTATTTAGAACTTCGCAATATGATGGCGTTCTTGAGTGAATACACTTCGATTTGCAACAAACCTGGAAAGCAATGAGAAATGTAAATATTTAGAATTGTATACTCCAGGGTTGTGTGTGTTGAGTAAAAACCACAGACTACCCAATATTGGCTCATTTGTGGTAAAAACTCGCTTTCGCCATTGGTATTAAAAAATTCACACTTTCGGAACATTAATTTTTTCAATTTTCCACCTGCTAACAGTACAAGTAAAAGTAATAAAGAATAAAAAGAAATTAGAAACGTGTTTATTAATCCATAAAACTATTTCAAGTGTCGGCGCACATACAAATATCGCATTTCCTTGTTTTTCCGCACCTTTCGTTCATGGAAATCATATTATGTGCTAAACCTGTGTCAAGTGAAACAGCCGACAGTTTATTTGGCCTCGCAAAAAATGTCGCTTGTGTGTGCAGCAAAGCTTTCCTATGCAGGCAAAATGCTTCCGATTAGTTTTCCAACCTGAACGCTCATAATTTATCAGACTTTCTATTTCTTAAGTAATTTCATCATGTGAGAACTCTGCAGAGCTTCCATATTGATGACTTTGTGAAAATTCACAGATAAGATATGAAAATATAACCATCGCAAAACAGATTCTACGTAAGAATATTCGTGATAACGAAGTTTACGTGCAAAAGTAAATTACCTTGTGCTCTATACGTCAATAAGAATTTTTGCTTCTGCTGTTCGTTTTTTTTCTTTTTCTTTTTTTCAAGTTCAACCTGGATTTATGTGACAGACACGATTTTTTCTTTTTCCTACACTTTAAAAATAAGTTTGTTTATATCTTGTTTTTTTATATAATTTGCCAGCGCGTGCAACAATTGTCATATGATGCGAATATTTGTTTGTTTTTATCATATTTTCTTCGTTTCGTTTTACGGATAAAGAGATAAAATTTAAAGGCGTACGTGGGGTACGGTTCTATTTTTAATATTTGTTCTGGGAAGTGGCTATGACGTCTTTACAGATGGCATAATCCATTGACGTTTTTTTCTTTTATTATTAATTGTACACATGCCTCTGAATCGGCATTTTAAGATTACTTTATCGCATCGATTGTCGATTAGATAGAATCTGTTGAAAAGAAATTTTTACGAAACTACTTGACTTGTAAATTACGTTTGTGGTTTTTATTTTTCGTCTTGCAATTTTCCATTTGATTTCCAAATCTGTTTTTTTTTTTTTTTTAGTGTGCGATTGTAATAAAGCTAAATAAGTGGTTGTAAAGATTAAATTAATAACCTACCATTTATTTAATTAAAATGATATATTAATTGCATACATATATGAAAAATCAATGGCTTTATCTAGGGATTTTATTAGGAAACTCAGTTGATAAACTCTACTGTGAGTTCATTGTCAGCCGAAAATTATTTGTGGCTATATAAATTCACTTCTTCCAAATTTATTATGCATTCCATTGTGTGGCGTAACAGCCCGTTGAGGGTCAGAATCTATCTTTTTGCGCTTCCACTGTGTCGTGCGCGTAATTTCACATAAGTGGAGATTACCTACTGTTTAATGCTGGTGCCGAAGGGCGAGAGCAGAGCATTTCATGACAGAAAGTACTTCAGAAGGATTGTCGCTGGAGGTGTGAGTCCGTGAAAATTATTTGTGGTTGTTTTTTCCCCGGGCTGGATTTGAGTCCGAGTACACATGCTTAACAGTCCGACGGAATCTATCATACAGTTACCCTAAAATTCATTCTAAATTAAGACTTTCTAATTAGCTGTGCACATGAAAGTAGAATCTAGGACGGAATTTGCGAATGTGCCTCTTTAAAAAAATCGAATTCGTTTGATTTATCTGTTCCCCTAGACGACAAGTAAGTCTGTTCACACAAGGTTCAGCGTTGTTTTACTTCACAAGCTCTTCTGGCTAAAACTAATTTAATCAGAATTTGTTTCTTTTTTTTTTTTTTTTAAGAAGAACCAAAAATTCCAATCACGCGACTCACACATTTCTTCAGTTATCAACGACTGATAAGAAGAGATATTTGTAGTACGAATCTGAAGGCAATTAATTCTTTAGCTTCTAGAAACATCGAACGCGTGGCAATTTGTTTTTGCCTGTTTTGGGTCAAATCTAAATTCATTCATTGGACTATTTTTTTTTCCCAGCAGGGGTATTGCATAGTGTTTTTGACCTTAACAATTTGGGTTATCGGTGAGTTTATGCCATGTGCGAATAAAGGCAGATAGTAAATGGACTTTGTTGCCGACCTTCTCTTTATGTCCAAAATTAATTGACACTTAACGATTAGGTTAGGTTTATTTGTTGACCTTGACAGACTAGAACAGTGAAGAAATTTCATTGAGATTGAAGTTGTATGACCATGACACAGAACATCGGGTTCAAGTTTTACAACAGTTTTGGTAGGACGTTCACTTGTTATTATCTCGAATTGTTTGTATTTGCGATTTAATTATTTTATAATAAAATTTCACTTTTTTTTCGGTTGAAATTGGTTTTTATTCCTAAAATGGTTTTTATTGTTAAAAAAAACATGCTAATTATAGATTAGCATTGGCATTAAATTTGTTGTCATTGAAATTTCAACAAATGTACTCAATTAAATTTAACCTTCATTTCGGGTTTAATGGGAATTACCCAGAGTAATTTACAAAACGACTAATAAGTTTGGAATCTATATCGAGTACTTTTTGACTGCAAACTCATCTCACGAGTTTTAAATAAAATGATCACATTTAAAAACGAGCAATCGTGAGAAGATAATTAACAAACAAAAAATGTGCACTCTTAATCTTTATGTTGTAATAATTGACACTCGAGTGATAATGAAAAATACCACAAAAAAATTTCCAGGCGTATGTCTAATGATTAGAATTCTTGTCTTAATTTAATTTTGGCATCACGCGACCAAACTCAATCACAAAAAAAAAAGAGATTATGACATAACAATTTCAAGACTAGTATACTCCCTCTCCTACCCAATGAATGAACACCAAGATAATCAAAATTCATTTAACAGCCAACCGATCCTCACGTAGCACTCACTCACTACTAAGCCCAAACCAATGACTTATTTCACGCTTATCTGAACTTTGTTGATGGCCGCGAAAAAATTATCAACTTGGATTGATGGAGTAAAATAATAATACAAAAATTAGCTACCAAGTTGTTGCTACTCTTAATCTGAATACCCTACACGAAAAAAAAAAGACAAAAAAACTGCTGTGATATGCAAATGCAAAGTATGGTGATTTGGTATACGAGCTGGAATCATGGTCAATAAACTTTAAGACGTACTCGTGTGCATTCCGATCGGATACGTAGTGAAGATGTTTTGGAATACGTACTATATTTTATTTTAAGAAAGCGTTGTGAGTTTTTTTCTGTCTTTAATGAGCTCAAAGCAAGCTTCAATGATGTCATCATCATGAACGCCGGGTTTTTTTTATGTTTTTATGAGTCACGTTTGTCTATATTTTATTCGAATGGCAGAAACGAGAATATTCGAATGAGGGAAGATACAAAATACGATTCTTGCATTGACCGATAAGTGACGCAAAAAAAAAGTTCATGAATCATGCATTTCATTGCATTAATCTATATTTATCTTTGTGTCAGATTTTCCCCTTTCTAACCTAACGACCGGTCATTGCATAGATCTGCCTCTAAAGTTAATTAACCTCGTGTCGTCGGTGTCTATTGAAGATTTGAATATATTATTTTTTTTCTTAAACGAACTGCCACAAATTTAGCATTGGACACAAAAGCTTCCGTCTGGATACACAGTAGCAGATGTTAAAGTGTTTTAATGGGACTGTATGCTATAGAGTTGAATGTAGAAAAGTAAGTGATAGTAATTGTAGTGTAGAGGCTTTTTTTTTTATTCAAGTAGCTTAGCAACAAGGTAGGCAATTCATAGAATGATTTATGATGAAGGAAATTTGAGGATTTGAGAAATGAGCCGCTCAGTGAGCCGTTTGAATGATTCCACCGTTTGCAAAATTTTAGATTTAAGTGCCAAAGTGATTGGTATAGCCCTAAATTTATATGTTTCCAATAACATTCCTAGCCAACGAAGATTAACATCACTAAACGACAACTATTTCAATAAAACGTAGTGCATTTCTATGCCGAATGTAAATTATTTCATCGTTTTTCTTAAAATTTTGTTTTATGGAGTTAATTCGCGTGTGCTCTGAACGGCTCAAATATTAAATCGAGGACAATGACCGATTTTCACTTTCCGATGATCGCTTTCATTTAAATCAGGTTTCCTATTTCCATTTAAAAATATAACGCGAATGCAAATTTTGCGAATAGTTTGTTGTTCAATTTTCACAGAATTGTTTGTTATGATAACAAGAAATGGATATGATAGAATTTCATTTAAGCCGTAAAATGCATTAGCGAAATTCTAAACGTATACAAATTCAATCATTGCAATTTCTATGTGTTTGCGATTATATAAACTTGAACTTATTTGGAAGTCCTTAGCACACGCCATGGGAATCATGTGATACGGTAGAATGTCACGGTGCTTAATCATTTAATGCGTCCGTCTGTCAAACGTACTCTTATCAGTGCTTTACATGAAGATTGATAATGTGAATCACTTTCTTGAAATCCGCGTATTTGACCGTAATGCCATTGAATGTGATGATCCCACTGAATGGCATTTCCACAAGTGTACACATAAGGAAGCAGACGCTCATATTTTTTTTTTTTTTTGCGTATATAATTTTTACAACTTTGATACCTAATCTTATTTTTTTTTTTTTGTATTTATTTTTTCAGAAATACAATAAAGTGCTTGCGACTTACGTTCGCTTTGTTTCTGCCGAGCCAACACTGCGTGAGGCTCTTGAATGCAAAATTCCACTAGAGCAGGAGCGCATAGCAGCCTTCCGAAAGCAACATGGTGCCACGAAAGTTGGCGATGTTACCGTCAATATGGTAAGTTTCAATTTATTTATTTATTATGTAATATCAGGAATTAAAAACTAAGCTTATGACAAAATGAAAGAGGTCCATTGGCTCAATTTATTTTGGTAGCATCATAGAATTTCATTAACTTATAAAAGGTATTTAAAAAAAAATAAAAATCAACACATCTGTGCTCTGGAATACAGCGCGTGGTGTGATTTGTATCAATTAAATTATGTGCATAATCTAATCGAAGAAACAGAGACATGAATGAAAGACTTCGACAAGTGTTGTTAACCTCTTTATTAAATCAGAAAAAAGGGACGCAACAGACTGTTGTTGCTTAGGTGCTTTTATTTTTGTTCATTATGTTGACAATTTTTCATTGGCTGACGGCAGAAGAGCATGGACTCTTGCCAATTATTAAATAACTTCGGATGCAGAGTGTAGTGGATGAGATGTAGAGAATGAACACAAATATCGGTGCATTTCCTTCGTAATTTTGTTGTTATGTAATATATAAATATATCACCGTGTTTGCTTTCTATTTCGGTATAGTAAAATAAAATTGGCTTTCTAAGAATTTAACTATACGTACCATATGTTTATTTTAGAAGTCAAAGTATTTGTAAAATATTAGTTAATTACAGCAACAGCTGATCTGTGTAGCAACTCAAGACTCACGTGCTTCTTACTTTGTAGCTTGTATGATTAAATTTAGTTTAAAGTTACGATTACTCACTAATAGATTAGATGTTTAAAAAAGTGAGCACATTTTATACACGCCAAGGCTACGAGATCTTCAATTTAACAGAAAAGACAAAAGCAGGGGATGGTTGGGAGCCGCAAATATGAAAACACGGTTACATGTGCCTATCCACAAGCATTTTACACGTTTTGAGTATTTTTTTTGCAACGCAACTGGCTTTCGTATTAGGGACAAAGTTCTTATGAACACGAACAATGCATTTCATCGTTAAAAGCTGCTGTAACAGTAGAATATGAATAAGTAGAATCTTGTGACCTATTTTTTGCAAGTAAATAGGATTTTTTTTTTTTTGGTATTTCAGACAAGCAATTTATAAATAAACATTCTCTTTTACAGATGTATGGCGGTATGCGTGGCCTTTTGGGTTTAGTGTGCGAAACTTCCGTATTGGACCCTGAAGAGGGTATTCGTTTCCGCGGATTAACTATTCCTGAATGCCAAAAAGTTTTGCCTAAGGCACCAGGTGGCAAGGAACCATTGCCTGAAGGTCTCTTCTGGTTGTTGCTCACGGGAGACGTACCAACTGAGGGACAAGTGCGTGCCCTGTCACAAGAATGGGCTGAGCGTGCTGCTCTTCCACAGCATGTTGTTACAATGTTGAATAACTTCCCAACAACATTGCATCCAATGTCACAGTTATCCTGCGCCGTGACTGCCTTAAATCACGACAGCAAGTTTGCCAAGGCTTACAAAGAGGTAAATAAACTACAAACTTTCTTTTCGATTCGAAATTTTTTTTAAAATTTGACTTTTTCTTTTTCTAGGGCGTTCATAAAACCCAGTATTGGCAATGCGTTTACGAGGACAGTATGGATCTGATAGCTAAATTGCCAGTTGTAGCTGCTACCATTTACTGCAATACTTACAAGGGAGGTAAGGGATCCAGGTCTATCGACCCCTGCCTGGATTGGTCTGCCAACTTCGTGAAGATGATGGGTTACGATAGCGAAGGTCTGAATGAACTTATGCGTCTCTATTTGACTATCCATAGGTTGGTTTAACAACATGGAAAATAATCGGATTGTTTTTTATAAAAAATTATTTTTTTGCTTTTGTACAGTGATCACGAAGGTGGTAACGTATCCGCTCACACTACACACTTGGTTGGTTCAGCTTTGAGTGATCCCTACCTGTCATTCAGTGCTGGTATGCTCGGTTTGGCTGGTCCACTCCACGGCTTGGCTAACCAGGAGGTACTCGTTTGGTTGAAGAAAATCCAAAAGCAAATTGGAAACAATCCAAGCGAAGATAAACTTAAGGATTTCATTTGGAAGACATTGAAATCTGGACAGGTGTGTAGACAATAATAGACACATTGAGCTCTAAAAATTTATACAAACGTTCTATTTATAGGTTGTGCCCGGCTATGGACACGCTGTACTACGCAAAACAGATCCACGTTACGCCTGCCAACGTGAGTTCGCTCTAAAGCATCTGCCCAACGATGAGCTCTTCCAATTGGTGTCGACAATCTACAAGGTTGTGCCAACAATCCTAAAGGAAACCGGCAAAGTCCAGAACCCATGGCCCAATGTAGACGCTCACTCTGGTGTTCTTCTCCAATACTACGGACTTAAGGAAATGAACTACTACACTGTCTTATTCGGAGTGTCACGCGCTCTCGGCGTATTATCTTCTCTCATTTGGGACCGAATTCTGGGACTCCCAATTGAGCGACCAAAATCTCTGTCAACTGACAAGTTAATGAAGATGGTTCAAAAGTAAAAACCCAACACCAAACTTAACGCCTCAGCGCAATTAGGTCCACGAAAAAAGATGACAAAACTTAAACATGCAATAAAGCTGTTAACAATTTGTCTTACATGGGACAAAATAGTGGCACGGTATTTCATAATGAAATACCAATCCACGCATAATAAATAAATAAAATAAATTAAAGTATAAAGTGAAAAAACTAAATCATACAACCTAAATTTTTCCCAACCAAAACCTTTACAGTTTTATTGCATTTTTAAGTTTTGTTGTACTATTGTTTGGAACTTAATTACGTGGAGTCAAAACATTGCAACCCTCACGCCCCGCTCCCTCTCCTAGTTCAATCTAAATTAAATAATTTAAATATTTATAAAAAAAAAAACTACATCTTAATTTGTACAGCGAAATGAGAAAAAACAAAAAAAAAAAAATTACGGATTACGCGAACTCAATATTGAAAAAGGAAAAAAAAAATATGTAAGCTATTATATTTCTAAAAACACCGTATATATCTTGTAAATTATGTTTTTAACCGATTGAAACATGTAAATCAAAAATTAAACAAGTAAGAAAGAAAGCTAACCTTTTTTTGAAACAAAAGAAAAAAAAAAAAAAACTCATTCCGGCTTTTTATTATCTCACCTAAACGAAATTTGAAAATTTTTCATTTTTAATTCAATATCAAAATTCAGAATCTGCCTGAGAGTTTCACCTATGTTATCCCATTTATAATTGTTCTTTAAAACAACTGAAAATGACCAAAAAGAAAAAAAAACCTTCATCATGGTCATATTGCAACATATTTAAGTTAGAATGACCTCAAAGTGGATCATCGAAGCTTTAATAAATTTTACTTAATTAATATTTAATTTATTTTACACAGGATGTAATAATGAAGTCGACATAAGCAATGTTGTGAAAATTTTAGTATTTTCAAAAGTTTAAGAATAATAATACTTTAAAATTCGATAAACTCGAATGCAACGTTGTATTAGACTGTTATTTAAATGTAGTAAAGATAATGGTCGAAAGATACAGTATGTTTAAGTTGTTTTATTTAATTAATTTACGATGTGCTATACCATTTTTTCTGTTAAGTTAGATTGAAAAGTGGTTGAAATAATTGAATAAACGTTTGGCTAGGAAATGCTGTGTAAATAAATTCATCTAATACGGCGGTTTTTGCATTAATTCTACACTTGGATATAATTCTCTTTGATTTGGTTGGGTGAATGTTGGGTGGGTTGAGTAAAAAAAAACACTGACTTTGATTGAATAAGTCGTTTCTTTGAGACTAGTAATTCAAGCCTGCCTTCTGGGTTTTATATTCACTATAAATTTCAAGTAATTCAAACGAATGGAATGTGAAAATTTGGCCCCACAAGGAAATCATCTCATGTAACCGCCATTAGAAATTGATAACCGAATCTAATGCTTTTAACGCCCTCTTAAAGTGAAAGGCAAAACTAAATCCATAATACCTGACCTGTGCTGTCATTTCTTATTTGACGTTTCGTACATAAAAAAAGAAAAATCCTCTCGTTTGCGGCTAAGAACTTTATTTCATAAATTTTATTAAATAATCTGTTGATTTACCATGGCCTACGATCTCAAGAGTGAAAGTGATGTCAAAGAATATCTAGAGAAGCTCGGCATTGAATATCGTTTTGGTTGCTATTCAGAGAAAAAACCCGAAGGTAATTACATGCACAACATAACCCTGTGCAAAACATGCATAAGCCATAAAAGAGGCCACAGAAAACTTTTTCAACACTAAAAGAAAAAACTTTTAACTGATTTACCTTTGTTTCTTACAGTTTGCCACCTTCTCGGTGATTACCTGGAAGGAATCAAAAAAGATTTCGAGAAAGCGGCCAAAGTTTACAAATCGACTTGTGATGACTATGGTTATGCAAAATCTTGCTATAAATTCGGGAACTATAGCTTTTTGGGTAAAGGGAAAAGTGGAAGCAAAGGAGATCCAAAGGCAGCGTACAGCTATTATGAGAAAGGATGTAATCTAAATGACTCTGACTCTTGTTTACATTCTGGTCTTCTGTTGGTATCACGATCCATGCCGAAGGAAGTCGAAAGAAATGTTCCAAAGGTATGCCATCGGTTAGTTTCTATGCTTCGTGCTAATAAAATGGATTAATTTTCTCCTAGGGTCTGGAATTCTTAACAAAGAGCTGTGACATGAACAATGCCACAGCCTGTTTTTACCTCTCCGGAATGCACATTTCTGGAGTACAGAAACAAGCTGAGGAGCATCCACCAAGTCACCCAAAGGCAAAAACTGAAGCAGGAGATTATATTATTCTTAAGGACATGAAGAAAGCCTTTGACTTTGCATACAAAGCATGCCAGTTAAGAAATATGTACGCCTGTGCTAACCTTAGCCAAATGTATGCACGAGGGGATGGAACTGATAAAAATGAACAGGAAGCAGAAAAATACAAAAAATTAGCCATCGAAATGCAAGACGAATTGAAAAAACAACAGCAGACTCTTGGTTTCCAACAAGGTATGCAAATGCCTCAGTAAAGACGAGCTTTTTCCTAGGAAATCGTCCATCGGTCTTAAATTAGCAAAGGGTATTATTCCCTTCTGTTGAAGTATCTTGTCTAGATTACATAATAACATTGCAAATCAAAAAACAAAAAAACAAAAAAAAAAAAAAACAATTCAATTCCTAGCATAATTTTTAGAGTGAAGATGAAGAGTGTGTCCTTTTTTTCTAAATGACTTCGTGTACATAAAACAAAGAAATGAAAATGAATAGAAAATTACGTTTGCTTATATTACTTATTTTGTTGTTAATTCTTTGTATATGTAGATTAGAAAACACACACATTGCTTTCGACTGTGCTAATAAATTACAATAGCCAAAGGTGTGCTAATTGATTTATTTTCTTGTACATTGGTGTGGACGTGACCAATGTGGGGTTGTTCGTTATAAACAACTATAGTGGTACACATATTTATGTAGTGGGTTAAGCGTGCCGAGATAGGCATATAGATTTTCTAAACTTTTTTCAACTGATAAAGAAAGAATCTCTGAGAATGTCACGTGGCGATGTGATAACGAGAATCCTCAAATGCATTATTTATAGTCTGTGACACTTTTTAATGAATATTCAAAACAACACACAACTATATTGACTCCTCTTCAACACAAAATTGTCGATCAAATCAATTGCCGTTCAAAGAAAATAGCACGCAGGTCGATAGAAACATAGAAGCAACTTTTCTGCCTTTTTTTTGTTTCGCGGACTAACCCCCATCTGCTGAATTTCTATATTGCTGTATAAAGCATTAGAAATAAGTCTTGTTTTTGGTTTGAATCATTAGCGATGAGACCCCTATTGCATTCGTTGCAAATATGTTTTGCTAATTTGAAAAAGAGTCGAGGAGCGACAAATTAGCAAGCAAAACAACAGAAATTTATTACGATTTTCTTATCGACGACTTGCAGTCTTATTTGTGTTTCACCTTAACTCTTGCAATTACATCATATTTAATTATCGATACAGCAAATGGTTTGGACCGTTTCCTCTTATGATGTGGTGTCCAAATGTCTACTCAATGACCCAAGACTTGGCTAAGCCATTTTTTTCTTTTTTTCAGATCAGAATTGATGATCTTGTTATCCGTTTGAGGCCCTCACTTCAATGTATGTGGATCGGAAAAGAGTTTTCAATCAGTAGCGTCGTGTGAGGCGTTAGATTTGCTTACGCAGGATATGACTCAAAGAAAACTGGTGGCCAATTTCGGATCGGTTTTTTTTTTTAAGTTGCTCCGTGTATATTTGAAAACTCGCGTGGAAATCAGAAACAAAAATTGTATTGAATAATCATTTAATTTCTTCTCAAATGTTTCCAAGATAAAATAGCTTGTTAAAAAGTATTTATAAAATAAAATAAAATGAAATAACAAAAAAAACCTTTCAGAATCTATGACTTAACTCGACCTATTGCTAGAGATCACAGATTTATCTGTGCACATCTGATAAAAAGCTGCCAAGGCCCTAAAAGAAGATGATGGACTTTGATATTTGAATTCACATCTCCGAGATAAAACTAAATTCAGATGAAAGAGCAGACTTTCCTTTTTTTATTCATGCATTTCATGTATTTTGACCTCAATTAGCAATTGAGCCACAATCAGTTTCTGGAACCAGTTCACCGTCGTTGTTTATTCTAAACAATAAAACTGACTCTTCAAGAATTTCCTCCTCCTGACTTACAAGTGGTTGAGGGTCTGTTAAGTCCTGATCCATTTCATGTTCATTTTCTGTTGTCAATTTCTGGATGTTGTGTTTTTTTGAATGAGACTGCAAAGAAAACAATTCTAGTAAATATAAGCAAAATATTTTTCACCAAACCTACTCTCAAACTGCTTTTACTGGCAAATTTCTTCGAGCAAACCTCACAACTGAATGGCTTTTCCCCAGTGTGTGTCCGCAAATGATTCGAGAGTTGTGTGGATGTCGTAAACGATTGATTGCATACCCCACAAGTGTAAGGCTTTTCCCCTAAGTGAATCCTCTGATGGACTCTTGCAGTGTCCAGCCGAGAGAATTTCTTATCACAGTTTTCAAATCCGCAGCTATACAATCGTTCTTCACTATGTGTTCGCATATGAGCGTCCAAGGTTTTAGTGTTAGCAAATTGTTTCCCACAAACGCTGCAGAGAGCTTTCTTTTCCAAACAATGTGTTTGCATGTGAATGGGGATGTATTCACGTTGTACAAATGTTCGCTCACAGATGGGACATTGAAATGGTCGTTCGCCACTATGCGATCGAAGATGTTTCTGCAGATTACAAGCTTGCGTAAAACGACGATTGCATTGATTGCAAGCGTGAGGACGATCACCTGTGTGACATCGCAAATGAATAGTGAGCGCAGATTTTTCAGCATAAAATTTGGGACAGTGCGGACAGTGGTACAAATTGTTGCCAGTGTGGAACTTCATATGTTTTGAAAGTGAACTGGAGTACTTGAAGCTGTTTCCTGCAAAAATATTGGTCAATTATTATTACGGCGAGAGGTTATTTAGTGTTGTTACCACAGATTTCACACATATGAGGTTTGTTTTTTGTGTTTTTCAATTCACCAGTGTGTTTGAGCAGATGCTTTTTCAAATTTGATTTCTCCACAAACGTTTTATCACATTCTGGGCACTTCGAGTGGTTGCTAGTTTCATGTATCTTAATATGTCTGATTAATTGTTTCCGAGCTGAGAAATTTTTGTGGCAAGTTTCACATCTGAATTCAGAACTATTGTCTGCTGAGGTGTTATCCTAAACGAAACGAGAGAGATTAAAGAAAACTAATATGGAACAGGCAGGACACGACTGTTGTAATTCGCGCAATCAAAGACCTTCAAGTCTTCCTTAGCATGATTGTTAAAAAGTGGTTGCAAAAAATAACTCTTAAGCAAGCAGAGTTACTTTTCAACCAATTCAAAAGTAAACAGCAGCATTCAAAGTTCAGAAAAAATCCAAGAATCGTCGCTTTGTACACTTACCACTTCATCTGTTTCAGTTTTAATATGATCTTCTTCTAGAGCACTACAACTGCTAACTTGATCGTCCTCACACATTTCTCTACTTTCAGACTTAAAATTATTTTCATCTGCCGCTGTGAGCTCAATGTTCTTATCCGTGTTTTGAAAAACATCGTCAATTGGACTCGTAGGAGTAAGTTTCGTCTCAGCCGGTTTAGTCAGATAATCACGAACTGTTGTGTCCGATTTGCGACATTGCTCTCTAAAACGAAACGCTCGACTTAATTGCAGTACACATTGAAAGCATAGAAGTTCAGGAAGACCATCATTGTGTTCCACCTGAAATAAATAAGCCTTTAATATTTCGTCTTTTAAGTGCAGCGAATATTTGACCAACTTCTAGATTTGCAACAGACCGCAACATCTCATCCAATGAAAAACCATAAAGTGGATTCATTTGGCCCGTGCTTTTCAGACAGCAACGACAAATTTTATCAATTTCATATTTTTTTTGATTGCCTTGCATCTCCTATTTTCTTCTCTTACATTTAATTGATAGAAAGTTTGGTTCACTAGCTGACATTTTCTGTTTTTTGTTTTATTTTGTTTGTGAATCTTTTCGAAATGACAGCCATAGACAATCAGCTGACATGGGAAAGGCAACTAGAAGTGGGTAGCTCATGCTTGGGAGTGTGTTGCGTTCAATTTCTTAGCGGCTGGTCTATTTGTGGTTGGCACATTTAGCTTTAAAAAAATATTTGTTAATGAATTTGAATATCAAAGTCATCCGAGAAATGTCGTTGTTAAGAAAAGGTATAATAAGAAATAATGATAATTTGATACAGAACATTCAACTTTTCAATTTTTCTCTCTCTGAGTCAGAATCGCAGATGTGCGCAAATGTTGTGCCTCATTGTTTGTTTAGTTAATTTAAAAACATAAGTCAAATCATTTGAAACTAACTGCTGTACGTACATTAAAGCCAAACGAATTGTACAAACGCAATCGTGAAATTGTAGTAAAAAGCTGTATATGTTGTTTTCAATCCAAGCACAAAACTCGAATCACACAGAAAAAAACAAATGCTATGTTGCCCAACTGAAAATGTGGACCGAAACCAAAATGTTTCTGCAACATACTGCAGTCGATTTTTCTTAACAGCCGCTTTCCTTTCACAACTTTTACTAAATGAATCTAACGCTGCGTTGTTGCGATGTTACAATTAGTTTCTTAGCAAGGATCAAAATGAATGCAAATACATTGTCACAGCTATTTAATTATGAGAGCAGCACTGCATATCCAATCCCCTGCTCTTAAAATGATTGAAGCATGTGCTCGTAATAGAAACATTGTTTTATTGCGGCTAATGCACTCAATCTAAAATCACTTTTCTAAATGAAAATGAACATTTTGTATTTAATATATCAGCCAATCAAAGAAATATTATAAAAAAGTAGAATGCAAACAAATTGCTCATCCATACAGGAAACCACATCATCGTCCAACATTTGTAATTAAATTTGTTCAGCGAGTATAAATTGACAATGTTTCCAAACGCATATTAGAAACCCAACTGTGACCATCTTTCGAGCCGCTAAGTTTTTTTTTTTTTTTTTTTTTAATGCCGACCTGACGTCATTGGAACGACTAAAAGTCTGCGCCTTTCAAATACACCGACATGAAGAGCTTAAACCAAGATAAAATAAAATAAAACGGTTGCTTTAATTTATTTCGTTACTTTTGTGTGATGTTGTGTTTGTTTATTTTACTTTTTTTTTGTATACCTTGAGTGTGTGACTTTCAATTGTGTTGATATCCACCATGAGAGTCAGGGGTAGCTAACGGTGATGATGGTTGGTATTGAATTTTATTAGACTACTATGAGTCTTTTTTGTAATCAAATTTATTAGTTTCGGTATTTTTCAGTATAAGCATTTTCTTAATGAATAAATATTGGACATGAATATATTTATCTATTTTTTTTATTTAAAATCTATTCTCTTTCTCTATAAGCATAAAACTTAATTGTAATTAAATGTGAAAATAAAATCTTGAGAAAAAGAAAATGTGGTTTCGTTCTGGGTGAAGATTTTCTTAGCAAATCTAAAATCTGAGTGAAAAGGAATATAGGATGTGTAGACGGGATTAAACACCGTTTCTTCATATTTATGCTGTATGAAAAAAAAAAACTCTGGTTAGTTTATATATAAATAAAAATCGTTATTTCAATTATTTCTTTTCACAAAAATATATACGAAATAAAAAAAAACAGCATGAGTTTACCTTAAAAAAGCAAGCTTGTATGTATGACTGCTAGTCTATGCACAAAAGTTCCCTGGTTAGTTCATAAAAACCATAGCCTAAACAAAATGAATACACATTTTATTGAAACGCTGAAAAAATACGTACAACAGACGTCACGAATCTTCATTCATTCACTTGTTTATGTTAACTTTTAGGCTTCATTTACAAAATCATTCAGCTAAGCTAACTTCAGTAGAAGAATTTCATACTAGAGGTTGTATCCTTTCAAGGATTCCTTATCTTACGTAACATGACATGCATTCCATTTTGTGAGTGTTATCTTTTACTGGCACAATTTAAATTGATTATAATAAGCACATATAATCTTTACTAATTGCAGTAAGGTTATTTGAGAATCATATTTATAAATACACAAAGAAAAATATCAACGCAGACCTTTCTAGATGCTGATCATGTTCTTTACATTTTACAATTCTACATTATGTATTAATTTCATTGTTAGGGATTTCTTTTTGCTGACACGTTTTGTATTATATATATGCAATTAATATTAGATTCTGGTATTTGAGAAACACATTGAAATAAATGAAATCAAATATCTGCGTAGACACGTCCAGGTGCAGAAGAAGACGTTAAGAACAATAAATGCCAGCTTCTGCTTCTAACGTTTCAGAAAAAAAATAGTTAAAGTGAATTGAGCTACAACTTCGTAATGCAGATAGTTATATATTATATATATATATGTGTATAAATATTTATAAAAAAAAATTAAAAAGCTGTTTCCAAGGAATTTTTGTTTTGACTAAGAGTTCAAATTACATGTAATTCGACTGCGGTGCATTCACTAATATTGTTAGAGTTGTATTTTTTTTTTTAAATTTCTTAGAAATTCTGTTGGAATAAAATGTGCTCAGATCATGACGCTTGATATATAATTGCTAGCCATTAAATTGTTTTTTGCCATTTTCCACAAACATGGTGATCTAAACTTTAGAAATATCCAGAAATATATAATAGGATCGATGACTTAAGAGAAAAGTCATGATTTTGATTGTAGGCTATAAGCTCCGTCTAATAATTTTATAGCCAACAAGAAATTTGCACATGTGAGAGTGTACTCTATAAAACAAAACGTTCAGAAAAGCGATGCAATTATGTACCCACATAAGCCTCTGAAATGTATTATTTAATGGCAAAGCAAATTGTCGTTTAATCTTTATCATTCAAAAAGTTATTATATTTGCAGTTGTGGTCAAAATAATAGCAGTGCTGCTTTCTGTAGGATACCTTCTTGCAACTTGATCATGCTAATGATTGGAGTAATTGAAAAATCGTTTACTCCTTTCAGTTATTGTTCTAAAGTAGAAGAAAATTCCCAAAGTCTAGAGAAAAAAATATTCTCTAGCACTATTACTGCTATTATTTTGAACGTATGTACGTTCTTTTACTTTTGTTTTATTTTCTTTTTTTAATATTGCATTTGCTCGTAGGTACTGAAATATTGAAATTTTAATTAGGATCATTTGCGCCTTTTGCACAAATCCTTACATAGGATTTGTTGTGACTATACAAAGGGCCTTGACACTTAAACTTAAGATTTTTCAAAAAGCCGAGTGAATTGTGCACTAAACTATTGAAATAAAGCGAATGAGTAATGCGTCCCAGAGTGGATGGTGTCAAGGAGAAACGTGGTTTTAGCGCAGTGAAAGTCCCACAGTACTTGGAAATAAAAATAAACTTCCTCATTAGGTCTCCATCGTCCTCAAAGCAAAAAAAAATAAGGGTTTCGTTAGTCCTTTGGGACGCAACCCTAAAAACGAATGCAACAAAATAAAAACCAAGTTCTTTGTGGCATGCTTCATTGATCCTTTATTCCACAAAAATAGAGAGCTTGGAGTATATAGGAGTTCAGTAATAAATATTATTTATTTAATATAAGCAAACTTAAACCTAATTTATAGAAAAGACAGCATAGGTTTGTACAATCTGAAGATATTGTAGAGATAGTACAATACATGTAAAGATGTTGTTTCAACTTGAAAAAATAATCGTCTATAAGAAAATTGTATGGTAGAGAATAATTCAAGCTTTTCTGAACACGATTCACTGTGTTTGAAAATTTGAAGCAGAAAAGCAATTCTTTTTTTCCCCCATTTTATGCAATTTAGGTTGACCAACCCCGATATCTGTCAAAACGATGATCTTAATTAAACCAAACCACTGACGGTACGGACATTGTATGTGAGCCGGACTCAGTACACTACTATACAAATACAATTGATCGATGCTTTTTCCTACTCCATTGCAGTTGCTAGAACATTTTTTACCGTCCATTATTCGAACGACTACAGATACGTTAGCATCGTCGTCGACGTTGTCGTCATTGTCACTATCCGTCGGGAAAAAGTTTAATAAAAGAAGATCCATTCAACAAAAAAAAAAAAAAACAATCTGCCAACAATTTTTTAAGAATTTGGTTGCCGCAGTTCAGTAGTGGCCACCGTATGACAAACATGGAAGACTATTGGGGTCTCAGTAGAACCACTGGTACACAAAAATTAATTTCGAAACTATTTTATTTCTTGTAATTATTTGCGTTTTTCCCTGAAATTTACTATGCGTTTTACTCGGTGGTGACCAGTCATTCGTGAAAAAAAAAAAAAAAAACAAAATAACGTGTGAATAGTGATCCGACAAGAGTGTGAATTTGCTTTTGAAATTGATTGTCGTTATCGATATCGAAGTGTGGTTCGAATATTGGCTGGCTGGCTTAATAGTTTAACAGGAAAGAGTGCATACTCCTTTTAAAAGTGCACAAGCACTTTCAAGAAAAAAGGGCAGAAAAGACACACTTGTTGAGCGTTAAGAATCAAAGCCATGCCAAACGGATAAGACACTCTTCTAAAAAAAAAAAAAAAAAAAACAGAAATGAATGAACTTATGTACTAAGCAGATATATAAAAGCGAATGAAAAATGGTGGTCGGTCGGTGATAATAACATTATCACTTTATTCGTTCTTTGTGATTAAATAAGCGTACAGAAAAGGACAAGATGACACGAGACGTAAACGTCAAAAAAAGAGAAGCATTTTCGATTATTAAATTAAAGTGAACTGAATTACCGTGATTGATATCCCCACATATTGTATTGCCTGCTTTATTGTTCATCTTGGCTCTTGGATCTTGGTGTTGGTGTTTTGTTGTTATTTGTTGTTGTTTTTTGTTACCGCCGCAAGTATTTTTCTTTGAGAGGAAAGGAAAAAAAAAGTAGAATCTTATCGTGTATCTTATCCCCGCATCCGTCCGTTTGACAATTTTCTTTTATTTTTTGTTGCTGTTTTTTAAAATATGCACGTGTTGGTGTATAATTTTGTTGTTGTGTGTAAAGAAAGATTATACAAGAACGAAAGAGAGATATTTATTTTCGTTGCCTTTTTTTTTATTTTTTGTTTCCTACTGAGGGATGCGGGGGTGCGAAAGGAATGGGTGCTCTGCATCACCCACCGGTACCGCACCACCATCCCTTACTAAATGGAGGACAATAATAGTATAATAATAATAAAAATAATAATGCTCTGCATATTTACATTCATAAAGAGAAGAGTGTTCCTCTACATTTCGTTCTAAGTATGTGCAAGCAATTTAAAATGAAGAATACAATAAAAGATGTTTTAAAATGATAATTCTTGAAAGGAAGCAAAAATTGCGTGTAATCCATGTGATGTACACGGCAACGACTGTGCAGAGAGACAGAAGGAAACGTGTGTGTTTGTAAAAGTAATGTGTTTTGCAGTTAATTCACTTGAAAATAGAAAATTGAGAAAAAAAAAAGAAATCTTAGGATACACGCCGCGAAGCAGGACTTATGTAAGTATGGATGTATTCTCTTAAGGAATAAGGAAGGCCTCTAAAGCAATGTAAGTATCTATACACCAAAATGTAAACATGCCGATCGACACTTCAAAGCAGTTTTGAGTTTCGTTTAGTGAGAAAAGCTATTTCAAATTTAATTATTTCTTATCAATTTGTCCATCTGTACACCTGTGCAACTGTGAAGGTTTCTTTACGATCAGGCGTCATGTAAAGTGGATGACAAGATTTTAATTTGTTCTGAACATAAAACCAGCAATTTGTACTTTTTGTATGCATACTAAAATTTGCTAAACATTTCTACGAATTGCTCGCGAAATTTAAACCAAATATAAAAAACAGTTTTTGTAGTTGGTTTGATGCCTTCGTCTTCGGTCTAGTTAGCCATTAATATTATTTATTGATACTTAAATCTCCTTTTTCTATAAATTTTTAAATAATTCAGCTGAGTTTTTCTAAACAAAATGCTTTTTCTTAACAATGCTAAATTGAGTATGCAATTACTTTTCAACGCATATCTAAAAGAATATCTCGGCAAAACAGTTTTGGCAAAGTCTGAGTAATGATTATTTTACCAAATCGCTTTTTACCTTATTCATTAGCATTTGTTATTTAAAAAAAATGTAAAGCATTACAGATATTTTGATTGATTTACAGACTCAATCATGGCGCATGTGTGCTTTTAGTAAAGAATCAAACAAAATTTGAATTTAAGACACACAATTTTCTTTTTCTTTGTTCCGCTCACTCGGCCACTAGTATTACTTTGTGGTATCCTATTTCAAAATAACAGCGAAGAGTAGTTATTTACTTGAATTTTTCTTCTTTTTTTTTCATTCCATTGCAGTGGTTTAGTTTTTATTCTAAATTTGTTTGTTTGTCTAAATTCAAGGATGTGTGCAGTTCTGAATCAACATTTGTTGAAGTGAAGTATAAAGTGGAAAACAAATTTCTTTTTAGTTAAACATTTCACTCACATTTCACTCACTCTTGTGCATTCCATCGTTCTTCTTACAAATATTTGAAGTAATAGGTTGATTAAATTTATTTTCGAACAAACCATCAGCCATCGTTGAGAGGACACTCTAAGACTAGTTGTTGGCAAATAAATACTTTTTTGTTTAGGTTGTTTTATTCGTTGATAGATGATAAATTGGTGGTGGACAACAAATTTGTTTTTTTATTTGATAGCGTCTATAAAATCAGTTCATTTCAATCCATTAAGGTGTATTGACGACGGAAAACGATAGTGATGTGACATTTTCTCGCAGATTGATTTCTTTTAACAGAAAATAACCAAACAACGAAGAATTATTTTTGAGCATTACTTTGTTACTTACAGCTGCGGTCAAAATAATAGTAGTAATGGTGTGAGAGAATATTTTTTCTTGGAGACTGGGAATCTCTACTTTAAAACAATAACTGAAAGAAGTAAACGATTTTTCAATTACTCGAATCATTAGCATGATATTACTCAAGTTGCAAAGAGGTATCCTTCAGAAAGCAGCACTGCTATTATTTTGACCGCAACTTTATCTTCAAAGCAATAACTGCCAAATGTCGAAGTCAAACACATAAGACAATTTTGAAGAACAAGTAGCTGGCAGATTCAACTTGGTCGATTTGCTTGCTTTCGACCATTATTATTATTTTTTAAAATTTCATTCAAAAAATCACAATCTGCTATCAATTTATTTATAGTACAGAGATATGATAGCAATTGTATATATTTCCACTGAGTAATTTTATTTTTGTATTTGCTAAGAGAGAAATAAGGAAATAAATACAACCTAGAGAAAAGCGAAGACTCGAAGACTCGAGCTAAATAATTGAACATTATTTTTTTACGGACTAATCTTCGAAACAATAATTACCATATGTCACAGTCCTAACTTACTATATAGAAATCTTTAAAAAAACATGTAGCGGGCAGATTCAACTTTATCGACTTGAATAAATCATGATTTTCGAATGCTTTTTACAAAAAAATATTTTTATTTATTGCCAAGCCAGTGACTTCAGAATTTTTGTTGGCCCCATTAATTAATTCTAATAGACTTAATTCTAAACTACACTTTAGGTGCCAGTTCAAGTTCATACAATGATTTTAACAAACCCACATTTTTTCAAAGAAAGTGCTATACGTGTGTGTTTATGTTTTTTTAATTGGGTGGAGCTTCACTCTCGATCGCTTAATTTTATAGTTACGCTTGTAACCATGGGTGACAAAAATAAAAACTAAATTAATTTAATTGTCTGCATGCGTTTATTTACGGTTGCTAGACGTCAATCAGAATAAAACTGGTTTAGTATTTATTAAAATAAGGTAATAAAAAAACTTGAAATTGATATAGTATTCAGAAACGATATTTGCTTTACTAAGTCTTTTCATATTTGGGGTGCATTCAACTTGGCTGAAATGGTTTAAGAAAAATAAAGATGGGTGAAGGTACAGCTGTGGTCAAAATAATAGGAGTAATAGTCTGAGAGAATATATTTTTCTTAGAGACTTTGGGAATTTTCTTCTACCTTAGAACAATAACTGAAATGAGGAGATTTTTCAATTACTCGAATCATTAGCATAATATTAATCAAATTGCAAAAAGGTATCCTTTAGAAAGCAGCACAGCTTTTATTTTGACGGCAACTGCATTTGCGACAAAATTATATTCTGAAGACTACTTGAACTATTTATAAAGCCAACAAGTTGCGCATTATTGCTCTTTTGTAAACCACATAGCCAGAAAAGGATAAGGTGATCTTTATCATTCTAATTATTTTTAAGAAAAAGTCATATTGTTGTTGATTCATAAAAAAATAAGTAATTTCAGTTACATTTTTTGAATAAACTTATTGTCAACACCCAAAACTATGCAATTTAACTAAAAGACATTTACAAGTTAATCAGTTTTTTTATGGTTCTACACGCGTGTGCCTAAAAGCATTTTCAAATGAGCATTTCCACAGTTCAATTCTTGATCGGAGATCCTGGAAGATCACTACTATACACATATTAAGGCTTCTCATAAATTTATCAATGGGTGTTGTTGCCTTTCAAGTGCCATTTAACTTGACTGACTACTTTGACGATCCAAATCAGCTAACGGTGGTAACATGTTTGTGTTTTTTTATTTCTAACAGATTATTACCATTTTAACGACTCTTTAAAAATACAATTAACCCAGAGAAAACCAGAAATAAACGAAAGCGAAACATCGATTGTGATGATTTTTATGGAACATTTTTCGTTGCAAAGAAGAGTGATGCTTCTCAAAAATTTCTTTCAGAGCTATTAGAGTTGAATGTTGGAACTAAAAAACACATAGAGATGAATACTTCACATCAGTAGCAGTATTGACATATAAATAAAACCTTGAAACAAGGATTTGCAAAGAGCCCTCTCTTATCAATTATTCTTGTTTTTTTAGCTCCACTACAACAATTTTTTTTAGACACGTGTCGCATCTATATTGAAAGTTCTTTTTTAAGACGGTGCCCTTGCTCAATAAACACACCACTGCGGTATCAATATCAATGTACATGAGCTCTATTCGAAGAACTAAAAGAACAATTGTATACTTTTGTAGTCTTTGCAGACATCACGTGCAAATAAAATCTGGACATCAGATCTAGATATCACGTGCATATTCAATTTGAACATCATTTTAATAGTTCAGCATTGTTGTTTGTGACACTCTATCTGTAGTGTATGGAATAGCGCATAATTTGCGCGTTATTTCTGTTTTGATTATGTCACTAATTAGGCACTTTGGTCACGGTAAGCGCTGCATAATGGCCGCGCATTAAGTGGCAGCGTCAAGTAAGGCGCAATATATCTGTGTGCCGCTCAATCAATTTCAACTTTGGGTCACTCGCCATCCATTTGACGCCTTAGAGAGACAGTTTATTCGAAATTTGATTCCACTTCTTACTCTGTGTACAAAGTAGTTTTTATTTTTGATCTCAATTAAAATCAAGATAACAAAAGTCAAAGCTCTAAGTTTATGAGTTCGGTCTCACTTCAATGAACCCTTCAGAGCAACCGTATAATCCAATTACTACGAGCACAACAATTGAGCTTGGCATTCGGTCAATTGATTGGGTTGATGCTTCATCCATTAATTTGACAACGAGTTGTTGTTGGATTTTTTCAATAGTGAGGGGCCCGTATGAGCATGGTGTACACGCGATACGCATTTACGGATGACGAGGTAGATGCAGATATATCGGTTGGCTTTACATGCGGACACCGTTTATGTTTGAGCAGAAAACAAATCCACAAATGACAGTCGTAAATTTGTTTGCTAATTAAATGTTTTTTTTCTCCCGATTTTGTGTATGTTTAATTTTTACGCCACCCGACGGCGATTTATTTGATTCATTCAGGAAGAAGGTGACGTGTTATTGTTGTCCGATACGATACACAGGTGTGGGAGACATGTGAGATTTGTTTACTATTTTTTCGCATTTAATCCACGATACACACAACCACAAAGTGTTTGTTTCCGTTGTATGGCGCGAGTTGGCTTTTCTAAATCACTTAATTTTCTTTGAGTTAGGCTTACTGTCTTCAGTGGTCACCCAACACAGGAAAAGTTCATTTGTACGTCAATGAGCGAGACAGTTCGCTAAGTGGTTACGGACCCTTAAATCAAATCCCAGAAGACTACAGACTGAATGCACAATATGGGGGCAATGTGACTACAAATCATTCAAGTGACGTGACGCTGATAGGGGAAGACCTAAGTGAGTTAAAGATGTTGCACTTCCCGTATTTAAATACAGCCAGTTCAAAGCTGACACTTGCATGTAAATTACAGCAGTCAATGGAAGTGCTCTGCTCACGACATCGGGTAATTTATTTCAATACGTTGACACGTACAAAAGGCCAATGTTTGATAAATGAATGGGTTATTAGGAGTGTGGGCTTAAGACACTATAAAACTTGACAACTTTTTGATAGGTCACTCCAAACTATAAATTGAGATTTTTCTGAAGGCGGAGTTCAAAATAAAAATTTGTATGAACTTACTTTGTGACACTAAGGATTTCTATTTGTCAACTGTAATCTTCACTCCAAACTTGCGTGGGTCTTCTCACCTACGGAATGCCGACGTCCTTACCTTCTACCTAATACCGACTAATTTAATTTAAATCTAAATGCAATTTGATGGTTTTAATTCTTCTTCTTTTCTTTCATGTATTCCAAAAAATTTCTAGAAGTGGAATTTAAGAGCTGGCTCCTTCAATGATGGCATTGATTGGATCAAGTTTCAATCACCAATAGATTTTAGTTTCCAATTCGTTTTTCTCTCTCCAATATGTTTTTCTCCATACTTTTTATAGGAAAGATTTTTTTTCACTCGTTAGATCAAATTGCCTTTGTAAATGATATACTGAAGCTAAGTTGGCTCATCAAACTCTTTGTTTTGGGTTCTATGGGACTGACAGTGCTTAGCTTTGTCTAGGATCTGAGTTGTCTTATTTGTTCCACCAAATAAAGATTTTTTTGGTTTATACAATTGAAGGGCTTTTTGCAATAGCATGATAAGCCACACTGTCATAAAAATTTAAGCTTTAGTTGCATTCCCTTCAGCAATACCGTAGTTATCCAAAAAAAATAAGAGGTTCCATTGCGTATTGCCTTCATTTGTAAACTTAATCAAATCTTTGAAACCATATTTTGTTTTTGTGGCTTATTGCAATAAGCTCTTAATTCACATTTATTCTGTATTGTGCAAAATAAAAAAACAGCAGCTTAGAACTTTAGACTCCTCTGTACGCAACAGTTAGTCAATGATTAAAGTACTTCTCCTCCAATAACCTACCTGAAGACGAAGTTGAAGTTTGAAGCTTATTAAAGCAAATATTATCAACTAATTGCCTTACATTACAAGACTTAATTATAATGGCTGACTTAAGAATATGTCTAGATTGAATATTATATTAAGGGAAAATATTTAAATAATTTGATACTGTAGGTTTTATAATTTGTTTTTGTATGCGCTTTCTCCGGACGTACATGCCAAGTTTTGCTCCATTCTTAAGACTAATGACTAGAACTAAACTAAACATGAGTTTTTGAGTGCATAAGGCTGTAACAAATTTTTATATACGTGCTTACATATATGCTTGATGGTTCAGTATTGCCGAAATTCCTTATTGATTTATAAATATTTTAACATTCTATACTACGTATTCAAAAGAAGGTTTCGGCATTACTCTACCTATAGACGAGGTGCTTTACAATTTAAAAAAATGCTCCTGGATTGTCTGTACCTCTGGAATGCTACGCCCCTAAAAATGTTGGCATCTCATCGGTCGTCCTGGCACCGGAAAAGACGCATAAACTTCTGTTCTAAAAGAGAAATTCAACGTTTGCCATTTATCAATTGAAAACACGCTGAGAGCAGACATTTCCTCCGGTTTTGAAGTTGGGAGTAGAATTAAAGAAGTTAAAGGACGAAGGAAAACTCATACCAAATGAGCTCGTTGAGGGTTTGATTGACAACAATTTGGTTTGACAGTTTGGTTTTTTGACTCTTGTATCCTCTTTGAAAATATCTCCCAGGGCTATGAGAACTAAACGTTGAAATTAAAGCGCTAACCATAAAGAGTTTCATCAGCCCAAGCTAATAAACGATGATATTACGGATGAACCGCTCATAAAGCGAATTGATGATAACAGAGAGGCTTTAAATAAGAAACTCGAATCTTGCCATCAACAAACGAAAGTGAAAATTACCATCAATAGTTGGTAACGACTTCATTTTCAATATCTATGATGCTCTACTTTACTTTAATCGCTCTAGATTTTCCGAGCTAATTTCTAGCCTAGAATACTAGTTTTAAAATTAAAGAGCTAAGTTCTTTCAAACAGAGAATACGTCTTCTATTCATTGCAAGGTTTACATCATTAATCACAGATCTCTTCTGACAGTTAGATGATGAAAAAAAATTATGAAAAAATTCAAATTAAGTTTTCGAATTCCAAATTAATCAAACACACGCCGTCCTACTGCGGCACACTTTTGAATAATGTTACTAACAAAAACAAAACGCAACGCGAATAGAAACAAACGAAAGGAAAAAAAAAGTAAAAATAAAAGTCACACGAGAAATCCGTCAGAAACATCCGCAGTCATGTAATTATCTTATTTACCAGAGATTACGTCCATATTAATTTACTTATCCTCTTGTCATCACAGATCTTTAGGTAGCTCTCTAGAGAGAAAAACTAAACTTAGAATACTCAGCGCAGCGCCGAAAGTTCCGGACAGTGCAAAAAAGGAAAAAAAAAAAAGACTACTGTTCAATCATTGAATGAGATACTTCTACATCTGCTTCAGGCCTCAGCATTATCATAGTCATCTTAAGCTCATGCATTAGTATCTAAGTAGTTGCTAATCGTTTGAAATTGTGATTGTTATCGAACAGGCATACATATTACAATTTCCGGTTTCGGGGGGTCACCTCATACAATAATCTATCCATCTATCATTATCAATTTTCCCATATTAAAGTTTGAAATTGGCCGTGGATCGTTGTATTTGGTACAACGTTGCGTTGCGGTACATGCCAATTTACCTAGAAACGAGTCCGATCAAAGGTTTACTTGGAGGCTTCCTATGGGGGGAGATTCTACGATCGGCGAGGGATGGTGGTGCCACCCTGGGAATCATTTACGAATACGAGTATAAGTTTGTAATTATGATTGCTCGACTATTGAATAGCAATGGTGCCGCTGGGAAGCTCTCCTGCACGCCCTATTGTCTGTTTGTTTGGCTTGGCATTATTATTTATGACTTTTGAATACGCTGCGTTAATTGGCGGCAAATTTAACAGTTTTTGATAGGCCAATGTCATGTGTAAAAAGATAAATGTATAATTACTTGGGGTCAGTTTTTAATTGGAGAATGGCATGTGTATGGATGAGCAGGATACTATAGTTTTTGTTGGAAACGGAAGGGGCTTAGGAAATTATGCATAGATAGAGTGACGCATGGGTTGTGGAAAAAAAGGAACATTGAGTTAACTCTCAAGGAAACACACTTTAATGGAGCTTGGGTGTCATTTCAATCTAAGGTATTTTTTCTTTGAGATGGAAGAGTTATCCAAAGAAATTCAGGTTCAAATAAAGTTGCTTCTTATACAGTGACATAGGTATTCGTGAAAGTCAAAGAAGGAAGACTAAATGTGCAACGAGTTAAAAAATGCTTCTTTCGTTTCATAGAGGAGAAAATGTACAACAATGTAGGTAAAACAATTCACTACAACACAACAAAAAATTAAGGAAACGTATGTAAATTTGGCTGGACTATATTCATAAACAACTAATTCGGCTGTAATTTTTTTAATTTCGGCTGTATATTTTGAATACAACCAGATTGAATAAGGACGAGTTACGTAACTAGCTACACTAGCAAGTGTAGCTGCATCATAGGAAGGCATAATCAAAGAACTCCAATCAGCGTACAAACCTCAACGACAGCGATGACCTTTGCCGTTTTGGCAGGGTTTGTTTGTGGGGTGTGAACTTAAGGAAATAAATTTAATTTAGGTGCAAAAGTGTAAGACGTTGATGTAGGTAATTAAAAAAAAGGAGCGAACAAGATATGCTCTGGCCTTGTACGGGCTGGTCCAGATGTCGGCAATTGGTGGAAATTAAAATCTTTGTTCAGCCACGTATAGAGCTGAGTGAATATATGTAAATGAACGGCATCACCAACACCATCTCCTGAACTGGAAATACTTTTTCAACTACTCCTACCAGGAATTAGAACAGTGGCTACAATAATTTGGCCTAAAAGTTGGTATTTCCACAGAACAGAACTTTATATATAATATGTGAACACAACACATCGGCTCTATGACAAAAGAAGTTTCCATCAGTCTACCAATCGATAGAAGGTGCTGTTAGAGCATTTTATTGCTAGCAAGAAATTAGAACCTGTCCATTTATTGATTGCCATTCAAAATCTGATTAAAAATTACGCTTCCTGTTAAACGAATCTAGAAACTAGAATCTAAAAACTAGAATCTTGGGAAGTGTTCAAATTTCTGAATTATATAAGATCTAAGTTTGAAGTAAATGCTGAATTATTTTTTGCTGTAAGTTAGATTTCATTACTTCAAGATAGATAGATAGATTGGTTTATTTTGTTTCCTGTACAAATATTATTTTAAGGAAAAAAAAAAAACATAAATCGTTGCCGCCTACCATTACTTTAACAGCAAACAAAATCAAATTAATTGTTAATTCATATACACATCTTTCCAATGCAAATGCATGATAATGACGCGCAGACAATCGGACATGGCTTCAATTTGTTAGCAATTTTAAACATATTGACTTGCTATGACAATAATAAAAGCTCCACAATGCGATTCCATCCATTTTCGAGAAAGAGTAGTTCTTTCCTTGTTTTCCTTTTGGTTCTGTTTCTCCTCAGCCATCTTTTACACATTCTTATTCCGATTTCATTAAGTATGAATATGTCTCTTTTCGGGCCTTTCGCTGAGCTTGCATATCATTGGGTGAGCTATTATTGTGCACTCAAGACGAAATGAATTTGCCTCGAGGTAATGAACAGCTTTAATGCACACAAGCTATTTTTATTCACCTAAGTGGTGTGTTGCACTAGAAATTCTTTCAATTGTAAAGATGCCTTATGTCAGCTATGGGGCGGATCTATTTGCGAATTGTTCCTATTACCTTACAGTGCCATGGAATTATACTGTACTCATGATTAGAAAGGGATTTGTGGATAAATTAACCACTTAAATTAAATGGTTTTTTTTTTTCGTTTAAAGCTGCAAGATGATTGCACAGAACTTGGAACTCACCCTTTTTTCCATTTACTACAAATTTATTCATTTAAGACTTGTTTTCCATACCAATGGAAGAGATGGCCACTTCTTGAAGGAAATCATATCTTTGGAAGTATAAATGAATTTCTTTATTTTACGATCTCCGCTCCGCCAGCTGAATAAGCACAAACTTTTTTCAGGGTGTATCGTGAGTTTTTAGGGTTTCGTTCCAAAGGAACAACGAAACCCTTCGGTGTCCGTCTGTCTGTAGCCAACCGAAATTTGATTCTAGGCTAACTTAATGGCTGCAATAAGCAATTTTCTGTTATCAAATTATGGCGAATGAATTAATGGACTATTTTCCTCCCCGATCCAATATTTTACTAGGCGCGATGTGTGAATTGGAGCGTTATCCTGTTAAAAAGTCCAGAAATACATATGTAAGAATTTCTTTGCAGGACTTAACCTCAAGAATGCCAGAATAGTTAAATGCCCACCATACCACCATCTTCACGATTATAATCGTGCTAAATAGGCTTCCTCTTTTCTCATATCGTGAAAATAATAGTTGAATACCTGGTCGATGGGCCGCAAAATGCATTTTTTTTTTCATCAGAAAAGAACACCTAACGCCATTCATTCGTTCAATTCATATAGAGGTAAAAAAACCCTAAACGTACACGAATGTTTGTACTTATTTAGTTGACGCGGAGTGTAGATCAATAATATCTAGACATAGATATTTGATATGGAACTTGTTAACAAACGTTTGTAGCTCTGAGTTCTTCATTCTAAGTCTCATATTATGCATAAAGCAACACCATATTAATAAAAAAAAATAAGCAAAAAAAATAAACCAAACCATATTAATATTAATCTAAAATTAGTAGGAACTGTTCTGAAATTGATGCCTACTTGTTGGCAAAGTAGTAAAAGCCATTCAGGTTGATAACACAGTGAACCAAAAAAACTGAGACACATATTACAGTCAAATTCGTTTCGCAATATCACATATCAAAATAAAGTGTATTGCAAATTGATTTACGACGCTTTCGGATTCTGATTCTATGTTTTGCTTTTTACTACGTCGACCGTCTTCCCAAGAAAAAAATTAAGCTGAATACTCGTATACTTCAATTTCAAACCAAATATGAACTTGGATGGTACCTTTTACTTTTTACAAACAAATAAAATCCGATCCATGTTAAGTTTATACAGTGAACCTTTAATTTGAACCTTCATAATTCAAAAGCCTTTGTAAATAGAAGCGTTCTAACAGTTCCCAGCACCACAGTCCCACAGATTCCTACCTCTGTAATTCAAAGTTTTTCCCTGGTCCCATGAAATATAGAATTATCGACATTTTAATGATTAACATAGTTATTTTTACTCATTCAACTAGATTTTTTCTTAAATGCTCTTAAATCTTGTCTTATTTCAGTAAAAGAGCATTTTTTAGGTGTTATTTTGAAGACTTTGTTCTTTTCTTCCCTCCCTCTGTTGATGGCCCGAAAGCGTTCAATGACATTCAAATTCTGGCTTTGGCAAAGATGATGAACAGCTAGGATTTTGCGAATTGTACTTGGCTGTTATTTTCCAAGTTTTTTTTTGGTTTGGAAAACTGTTTTGTTCTTGAAATTGGTTTTTAATGAGCTTATAAAATATATCAACTAAGTGCACTATTTTTCTAAAGCTTTCAACTAGGTTATACCTTGCCTTTACCATGAGCTAAACATTTTTATTGTTTGCCATTCAGAATCTAATTAGAAATTATGCTTTCTGTTAAACGAATAAACCACCTTACTACCCTAAACGAATAAAACTATTATAAACTTAAGATTTGAGGGTAGGTACCGTAGACTAACTAAAAACTGCTGGTACCTTACGTTCTACACATTTGGAGTGTGAGGGTATCGGCTTATTGGGTATTCCATCATATTAAATCAGTCGTTCAGTGCACAAATCAATAAACTCCATAAAACAAAGAAAGAAATTCGATGAAATAATTTGCATTCGTCACAGAAATACATTACGATTTATTCAAATAGTTGTCGTTTAGTGCTGTTAATCTTTTCCATACAGAAAAGTTAATATCATCATCATCAATGGAGTTGTGGGGAAAGTTAATGTAAATACTAAAACTTTCAAGAAACTGGAGTTAGTTGCTTTGTACACTGAGCGCCTCAAATACGTTTTACAGAAACAATTTATAAATTTTCTTTTGAACTCTTGCAGATCTGTTAAAACCTGCCGACGAATTGGACGGACGTGATCATCTTTTAATTGATGGAATTCTTTGTTGAAATAAACTTTCTTCGATAAATTGAAACTTTTGTTTTATTTACAACACTACAACGTAGTTTTTCCCCTTCATCAACCAAAGATTTATTTCACATTTTTTAATCTTTTTTCCAGATATAAACTGCACACTACCCGCCATAGATGATTTCCCCAAAGATTTATTCACAGAGGGACAAAGACAGTCCGGTGCTGTAGTACTTCATGTGATAGCCAGTTTATATTTATTTGTAGCATTAGCTGTAGTATGTGATGAATATTTCGTACCTGCAGTCGAAAAAATTTGCGCAGGTTAGTTTCACATGGAGCAGATCTTTAAATTTTAATTTTCAAATAATTGCCCTTCCCATTTTAGCGCTAAATATGTCAAATGATGTTGCGGGAGCAACATTTATGGCAGCTGCAACATCCGCCCCAGAATTGTTTGTTAACGTGATAGGAACCTTTATTACAGAGGGCGATATCGGTGTTGGGACTATCGTCGGTTCAGCGGTTTTTAACATTTTAGCTGTTGCTGCTTGTTGCGGTATTGGAGCCGGAATGGTGGGTTAAAAATTCCCAATCAAAAGAAAGAAAAGTCTGTGAATTTCTCATTTTCCTTTTTCAAGACGATACCCCTCGATTGGTGGCCATTAACAAGAGACAGTATCGCGTATGGAATCACAGTGGCGATTCTAATTTGTGTGATGCATGATGAACGTGTTGAATGGTACGAGGCATTGATTTTGGTGTCACTGTATGCCGTGTACTTGGCAGTGATGTATTTCGATAAAACCTTTCAAAAGTGCGCCAAAGGTTTGTATAAGACTTCAGGATGCTAACTTACTCCCTATATTGTACACACATTCTAACAAACACACATTTAATACTAGTAATTTTATGTATGCAGGTGGCGTCGAGCAGGCAAGATCACGCAGTAGATCTTCAAACAGCAGTATACAGACAAAAACAAGCAATGAAAAGGATCCAGGTTAAACACTTATTACACATTAAACACATTACACATTACATTCTACACATTTGTGGTTTTATTTCAATTTTTTTTATGTTTATGAATAGTAGGATCAGATAACACACTTTAAAAGTTAGTTTACATACTCTTTAGGTGCTTTGAAACAGGCTTTCAAATTTTTGTGGGTTGATAAAACTTTATGAAATCGTGAATTTACAAGGGCAATGATAATACGTGACTTCCTTAATAGGTTTTTAAGGATAAAAATTGTGTTTCTAAAAAGAAAACATAAAAAAAAACAACTTGTTTAAGTTTCTGTTCTTGGGAGCATGGGGATAAAGAAGAAAGTCATCTATTTTTCAGGGAACAATGAAAAGTGATGACCCTTATATTTACGGAGACAGTTTAACTTCAATTTTTTTTAATCTTATCAGCCTCTCAGCTGAAAAATGACTTTTCAGTAAAGCTAAAGCGCATAGTTAAAGTAGCTTAATGAGAATTGTAGCAGTCATAGGAGCAGAGCGGCTAATTTGTCAGCGGCTCATATAGTCAGCGTCCAATTAGACTGAATAGTTTATGATTTTCAGTCTAAATGTGGCGACGAGACTACTTTTCTTTGCCTTATTAGAATAGAATTAAAAAATCTAAAAAAATTGCTATTCTTTAAAATTACATAACAATAGCGTTAATTCAATCAGACGAATATAATCCTTCTTCATTATTTTCTTAGAAATTGTTGAAAACCGCATCTGTCACAACATGTCTACGATTCAGTTGAACGGAGGTGTGAATAATGAGCCTCCTAAACTGCAACCACCTTCAACTCCTCCACCAGCATCACCAACTTCGCCTCCAGCGGCGACAGCAGAGCTCTCAGAAGCAGAGTCATCACAAGAAGAAGAGGAACGCTACTCCCTGATTCATTATCCGAAGGGAAAGAGTTGTTTCGCTCAGTTCACCTGGCTCATTATCTGGCCGATACATCTTCTCTTCTACATCGCTATTCCGGATTGTAAGAGAGCTAAGAACAGCAAAATCTTTCCTCTTACATTCATCATGTGCATCGTTTGGATTGGATCCCTGTCCTACGTGGTGGCCTGGATGATTACAATTATTGGTAAGATGGAATAGTTTTGAAACTGAATTTATTCTGATGTTGTGCTTTTGATTCCGCAGGCGATACGCTGAAGATTCCAGATTCAGTTATGGGGATTACATTCCTTGCCGCTGGCACAAGTGTTCCTGAGGCTGTTTCAAGTGTTATTGTGGCCAAAAGAGGTTCGTGAGGGACTTGCATACGTTTTTTTCTTTCTAACTTGACATGAATTTAATTCCAGGACACGGGTCAATGGGAATATGCAACTCAATCGGTTCGAATACATTCGACATACTCCTGTGCTTGGGCGTCCCATGGCTCATCAAAGCTGTGTTCTTCCCTATCCAGCCGGGTCAAAATTACGTTGGAATTAACTCAGCAGGACTTGAGTATTCCGCCATTACGCTGCTATCCACCCTTTTCCTGCTGTACATCACGTTCTCCTGCAATAAATTCAAACTTGACAAGAAAGTTGGAACAGCCTGCCTGGTCATGTATCTGGTGTTTCTAGTGTTTGCCTCGTTAATAGAATTAAACGTTTTCTTCCGCGTAAATCTGCCGACTTGTGGGCGGACATAGGGCACTATCTATCACTCACTAATAACACCAATCGAGGGCAATATTTTTATTTGTTCTTTTCGTCGGATATTGATACTGAACAATGGGTGTAGTTTTTTAATTCAAAGCTTTTTAATGTGTCCCTTCTGTTACTTTCTTTCAATTTAGATGTATTTTTTCTTTTTCTTTTAGTGTTTTTTTTTTGTTTTTTGTTTATGTTATATAGTTGTAATTGTTAAATTTATTTTTATTTTGTATATCAGTATGAATCAGTTACAACTTGTACAACACAGAAAAGTGAAACAAAACAACAAAACAAATTATATCTCAAAAAGAAAGTGAGAGAATGGTGCGAGAATAAGACGTGCAACTCAAGATTGTAAATGTAAATATTATTCACAGGAGTGAACAACAAATTTCTATATTATTGTGAAAGAAAAAGATATAATAACACAACAATTTACGAGAAACACATTTGGGTATTGTATACACAGTCGAGCCCTCTGATTTTCTGTTTAATACTAGTGTAGAGATTGCATTGAATCACTTAAATTTCAAAAATATGGTAGAGACCACAATATTGTAGAGGTTGCCGCTACCTAAACCGAAATCCATTGACCGTGACGAGCAAGTAACTAGTTCTTAAGATTTGTAATTTTTAATTTAAAAAAAAAAGAATTAAATATAAATAAAAAGAGAACCAAACACAATTTTCATGTAATTCTTAGCTAAACAAATTATAATGATGACGATGGTATAGAAAATTATATATTAAGACCTAAGATTACAAAAAATTTGTGGTAACATTTCAAAGATCGATTTCCTTGCTAAAAATGCTAAATGAATCGATGATCGTTAAAGCAACATAAGTTACGTCTTTATTTTTTTTTTACTGGAGAGACAAAAAACAGTATTTTCCTTAGAACAGAATAAACTGTTGATGCCTATTTCGTATTCAAATTTGAATGTGTTTTAAATATCCAATCCTATCTGTCAACTCAAAGCCCTGCCCACAAGCAGTGAAAAAACGTAATAAAAGTGATTTCGAAATGTGTTACTTATGTTGTTCTGATAATCATCGATTTAAATGTAAGCTCATTTTTTTTTTTGAAATTTTTAGGTTTTAATTCCAAAGGAACAACGGAACCCTTATACAAATACTTCGGTGTCCTGTTGTTTACTAACACTGAACTTTTAAGTATCGAACACCAATCGTAGAGAACTTGAAATTTTGTCGGCTTCATAGATGGGAATTCGTGATTTTAGTCGGTATTCATTGCAAGCAGACCGATGCGATGGTTGAATTGTAAAATAAACTATATATATATTATGAGCTAATAACTAATAATCCTTTTTCCACATCAACATGAAACTCAATTCTGACAACAACTTATGTAAAAATAAAAATCTGCCATCGTTGCACAGTGGTCGAATTCGCCAATCTAGCTGAACAAAATAATTTTGATAAAAGTGACTGTGTTAATTATTATGGGCTTTTATTGATCCTTAGTTTTTATTTAGAAAAACAGAGAAAAGAAAACATGATCGTTTTCGTGATACCAAAACAAACGAATTTTTACTAATTTTCATAAGATTTTTCGGTATAAACTCATTTCTTTATCTGTCGAAGAGAAAGTCTTACTTTTTGACAATTTTTTCATATTTTACCAATTGCAAATATATATTTCTCTTAAAGTTGTCAATTTTCTTACACGATATTGGGTAGTTCATACATTTACAGCTACTCAAATATGAAGAAAAAAGATCCTTTCATCTATCGCAAATTGCTTGCCTAAAACATGCGATTTTAGGGATTAATTGATTTTTTTTAAAGTGAAATAAAAAAAATAAGTATTTACCCTACTGTATTAGAAAACAAAAAAAAACGCCATAAATCGCATAGATCCGATTTTTGCATTTTGTCTACCAATGCATTTTGACAAATCCGACACATTCATGTGTTGATCCAAATTAATTGCTGCTAATTTCTAAAAGATGTGTAACATTTTTTCTCGAATTGTCCCACACATTTATGGCATTTCCTGTCCTATGTAAAACGTCAATCTAGGCATCTGCAAAATATCTCTTGTTTCTTATTATCTTCATGATTATTTTGCTGATGAGACACGACACTAACGTTCACTTTAACTGATATTGAAAAAGATTAAATGATACCAATCAAGTAAAAGAATATAAACTTTCTCGATAGAAAATAGAATGGAACCCCCGACGGGTTAATCTTCAAAATTCAAACTGCCCAAAGCCCAAAAGACAACCTCACGTCCAAGTGATTTTATTTCAATGTACTTTTTTTTCTAGCAAGGAAGAAATATCGTATCTCTTTTGGCGTATATTATTATTTTTAGAATTTCAATTGCTAAATTTATAATTTATCACCGTCAATTGGTGAGTTGGCGTTTGTACCTTTCCTGTATTACTTTCTTGTTGTGCGTCATCTTTCTGTGTTTGACGTCTTTTCGTTTGTTTTTATCAATTACTAATTATTAAGAATGATTAAAATACTTGTCGGTACTTCTAGTTTATGCTCATCCACCGGTAACCAGTATTAAATATCATCACATTATCAATCTATACCCAGATATAATAAATAGGAATTTCTTTAACGGGAAACCTTATCTAAGATCACATCAAAATGGCTGCCAAATTCAGTCTGTGATGGAGTTAAGGTGAAAAATACAAAGAAGAAAGATAGAATTAAAGCTTTTATTTTACAATCATAACAATAAATTGTATAAAAAGAAAACAATAAATAATAGGAAAAGTAACAAACGAAAAGTAAATCATATTTTCCTCAAACTTCACATACTGGTAAGTTAACCTCGAAGAATACATTCATTTCCATCAAAATGGCGAATATAACGAATCCGATGTAGAGCATGAAACATATTAGTCCTACAGTCCATCCCAAGGTGAATTTAGTGACGAGAAATGAGGTATAGAGCATAAAAACCGTTGATAAAAGCGTCAAAGTCGAATATATCAGTCCAGAGGAGTTTATGTATAGAATATTCTCGTCTTCATGTGCTGAGAATAGGAGAGTCTTAATTAGCCATGGTACTCCAAGGCAAACGAGAACATCAAATGTATTTGAGCCAATTGAGTTGCAGATGGCCATTGATCCATAGCCTGCAAAGTCAACGAAATCAAATAAATAAAATCAAAACAGAGGAAACAAAAAAAATACCTCGTCGCGCTACAATCACGCTGGATACTGCTTCCGGAATACTTGTACCGATCGCTAGGAATGTTATGCCCATAACAGAGTCTGGAATGTCAAAAGTATCACCTACACAGGAGTTTTAGAGAGTTATTATCGAGTCAGTGAATGTAAAATTTTATGGAAAACTTTACCGACTGCTGTGATTGTCCATGCAATAAGGTACGACAATATTCCAATCCATGTACAGCACATAACAAAGGTTATAGGATAAAACTGTTTAAGATGTGGTTGCCGACAATCGGGTATTGTGAGGAAGAAGCATACATAAACTGGCCATTCAATAAGCCACATGAATCTATCAGCTGCACCTTGAGGAAAGGTCGTCAAGTGCTGTATAGTGTCCTTTTCCTCCACATCACCTGCCATTGATCCCTGTGAGCCTCGTGTATCTTCCCCAGTTGCATCGATACATGGGAGTTTTTGACAAGTTTTGCTTTCTGGAATTGAAAATGTGAACTCACCACTAAATCTTTGTGAGAATATGTCAAGTAAAAATACAAAAACAATTCTGTTTTAAAATATTACCAAACTGCTGGAAATATATGTATGTATAAAATAAAGAAATGTCACTTAATAGATGTAATCGTAAAATTTTAGCCTAAAATGTCTTTTTCAACTACGACCTACAATGTCGGCAACAAATAAAGCCTCCACTACCCAATTCTTCAGCGTGAGTAGATAGAAGCTGCTCACTAAATGATGAATAGATTATTTTAGTGATATTTGCAACTCACTAACAAATAAATTCATTCAAACACTTTAACTTACGTCGTATTATCCTATGCAAAGACCTGTTGTTCCACATAATCAAAAGGTAAACGAAATAACCCAGGACAAGACCCAACGCTTCATACCACTGTACTATACCATCTTGAAGAATGAAAATGAGTGATGAAACTGTACAAGCGTACACAAAACAATCTCTGCTCAGCGGCCACCAATCAAGTTTGATTGTCTAAATAGTGCAATTACTCAATTAACAACGCATTGAGATCGTAAATTCTAATTCAAAATCTTACCACTCCAGACACAAGTCCACACACCGCCGCCACTCCCAGCGTGTTAAACACAGCTGAACCAACAATCGTACCAATTCCAAGATCACCCTCAGTAATAAACGTTCCGATGATATTTACAAAAAGTTCGGGGGCCGATGTAGCTATTGCCATAAATGTTGCTCCTGCCACATCAGTGGACATGTTAAAAGCTGAAAAATTCGACCACAAAAAAAAAAGAATCTCACACATGAATTTACGATTTTATGATTTACCAAGGCACAACCTCTCGACGGCTGGAACAAAATACTCATCGCAAACTATAGCCAGCGCTACAAAGATGTAGATGCTTATAGCGAAATGTATAACCCAGTAACCTTCAAGTCTCTGTTCTTTTGTCAATCCATCGGATGGAAAATCATCAATTGCTGGTTCAGTACAATTAAATTCTAGACAAAAAAAAAACTTATTAGAAGAACACACAAAGCCCACCGACTGTAGATTTAGCAACCGTCTCTGTCCAATCCCCGGGTGTACGTTAACATGGTGAAGAATTTTCTTTCTCAAGTTCACCGGAATTTTTCCGAATTTTGCGTTGCGTTTCTGACTGAATAAAATTCGATAAAGTGATTTGTTTATTAGTTTTTTTTAAGGTATTCATAAACAAAATCGCCTTCATTTAGACTCCAAGAATATACAGGATTTTTCGCATCGCCCAGCGTAGGTTGCTCTACCTGCATGCATGCATTTGAACAATTTCTCTACTCAGCACATGAATCGTCAATCGGCGCTTGGAGAAAGTTAGAAAAAGGGTACTTTGAACAACTGAGGCGTAAGCTGAAATTATGGTCAATGCATCGAGAAGAGTTTTGTAGGTTAAGACCAAGTTTTCAATCCGTTTTCAAATGTCTGCCAAATTGGTCGAACCGTTCAAGTATGAACAGGACCGGTTTCAAGATCTAGCAGTGTTTTTTTTTTCTAACTCTTGATACTCAAGAAACAATTCTTATGTTTAGAACTGAAACACGCAATATTTTGCTTAACCATAAGTACATAGCACGGTAGACGTTTAGATAGATTAAAGCGAAGTCGCAGCGAACTACTGTACCCCTCAGTGAATACGCCCACGTATTTGACAATGGTACCTCGCGTGACTGGTATGAAACACACCGCAGGGTATTTTCAATACCGACTGTTTATAAAAGCAACTTGTTCATACCACCAGTCAGTGGAATAGAAATAAATACCAATAGAAATAAGCAGCACTGCGAATCACCGCACTTTTCTCTTTTTAATAGTGCTCTTGATTTTACCTGGGTAATACTCGATTACACAAATACACGAGTCGGCTTTCGGATACCCGGGTACAGGTTCTCGGGAAGAAATACTCTAATCTATATCTATAAATATTATAAATTTGATAGATTTCCGGCCTAATCTCAGAAACTACTGGATCGATTTTCACGTGGTTTTCACCATTAGTTGTGTTGTGGATTATCTTAGTAGGTTTTAGGCTGAATATTTTGGAACTAATTGAAAAGGTGCATCCGAATATTGGAAGCTTAGCGACTCTTACTCTCTTACTGCATGAAATAAAGGTTTATCTCCCTAATCTAAAGGTAAAATGAACTATCCATGTGCCAATATTTCATATTTCCCAATCAGAAGTACTTTAATTAATTTGTTCTGGCTGTGCGAAGACAGGACGGGTTGCTTTTCAATATAAAAATGAAAGTTTGGCTGCGTAACAGCTCATACAGGATCAGAGCATAGCTTGTTTGCGCCTCCACTGTATTGTGTGCGATATAATTTGACACAAGTGAAGGGAACCTACGGTTTATTGCCGGTTCCGAACTGCGAATTACGAAAGTTTTCCATGACAGAGATTCTCCCAAGGGGGTTGCCAATCGTTCGCTGGAGGTGAGGCCGTGAAAATTGTTAGTGGTGTTCTTACCTCGAGCTGGATTCAAGCCCGGGTACGCTCGGTTAATAGTTCAACGCACTAACTATTTAAGCCACGGCGCTAGATAAAAATAAACTGGATACCCGAAATATTGTAGGTACCCGGTGTTTTGGTACCCGAGTAATTTCCAGGAATGCAGGGTTCGAGGGTATGCTCGTATCAAGAGCTCTACTCCCTATCCTAATCCTCCGTCCTAACATTGCCGTCTATTTTACATTCGCCATTTTTACTTATTTATTGTACTTCTATTTGCTTTTGCGTACTTATTTATTATGCACTTGCCTTCAGCATTTAAAGTTTTTATAAAGCGTTACTCCATTTAAAAGATTAAATTATTTTGTATAAATTGAATTATTATATGAATAAAAAAAAATCTGACTTCTCAACTTTCAGCTAAATATATCAAATCTGAAAAATTACAAAAATCCAAGCTTTCAAATTTACGATAATATTATAACTAAGATTCTGGCATATATATTTTCAAAACTGCATTCAAACTTATTGTTAGATAATTGTTGCATACTTCAAGACAGCATTTATAGAAAAAGTGGGCTCATTTTCGTGTGAAAATATGGCTGCATATTTTGAGGGAAATGTATGTTTTAAAATAGCCGGTTATTTGTGATTAAAAGCCATAACTTTCTCGTATATGTAAGTTCCTAAACCATTTCTTTTTTAAGAAAACACTGTTTCTGAGAAGAACAATTGTTTTCAAAATACTTTACCTTTTCAAATTTGACGCATTTATCTGATGACCAAACTATTTATAATTTTAAAAAAACTTTATTTCGACAGTTTTTAGTTCAAGGGTATTTTGAAAAGCCTGAACTCCAGAGCTGGTTTTTGGTTCGAAATCTGTCTAGGCATCAAATTAACCATATTTTTGAACTGGTGAGCTGAAAATAAAGTAAATTTCTTTGTAACTGCCTTCTGTACAAGGAGGCTGAAGGAGGCTGCACTCCATCAAAGTAAACTTGCGCCTACCCGCAACAAGATGAGAAAATACAATTTAAAATTTATCTGATCTCATTCGGCCGGAAGTTTTGCATATTAAAGTACTACAATGATAGCTAAAAGCAGCCCAGACCATCAAAAACCCACCTTCCAAATTTCGGTTAGCTCCAAAGAATCAAGGACGTGCCAATTCATACTAAATTTAAACTTGATGATCTTTAGCTGTTATTGGCATGATATAAAACGTGCAAAGTTTCTCCAATAAGCGAAGCCTGCTAAAAAAAAGTTAATCCAAAAGAATTTCACAAAAGACAAATCCAAATAAAATTAATTAAAAAAATAGTTACTTTTTTGGCTTTTTTTTAATTTCTAAAATGTGTTTTTTTTTATTTTAAAGTAAATCGAAGCCTTGATTTGCATCGTTCCGGTTTGTATTGCTTTGCTGTTGCGCTGTTTAAAATTATCGTAGTGTCTAAGTATGTGTCTCATATTTGTCTTGGTTTTCGTCGTTCAAAAAATTACAATCCATGGGAGTTGTTGAATTAAAATACAATCATTATATAATTTTGCGTCATTTTCATTTGCGTCCTGTTTTTCTAGTCCCAATTACCAAAGGAAAGCGAAGCTCTGGTCTAGTTTTGTATGTTTTCAATTTTTTATCTAAGTAAGTAAAAGAGATCTACAAAACGTTTTTTGAGGATGTTCTTTGAATAGTATACCCCACTTTATCAGACAATCACCCTGTGAAGCGTCTGTGCCTGAGTTAAAGCTGTCTTCCACAGTTTACCATTCCGGACATACTGTTTCCAATCCAGAAGATCAAGTTGTCGTGCGTCTGTTAGGGAGGTTCAGTCTCCTTCTTTTCCTCGAACCAGGAGGCTCAGATTCGAAGATCCTTTTAGTGGGAGCGTCGCTGGATGTGGCCAAGCCATTCTAGTTTTTTGCGTTTTGGACTATATTCACGCCTCTGCAGAGCTCATAAAGCTAGCGGTTTTGTCTTCTCCTTTATTCGCCTTTCTCACAGACAGGACCAAATATCCGCAGTAGAGTTTTTCTTTCGCGGCAGCCAAGAATCTCATCTTGATCTTGTAAGAATAGCTTTAGTTCAAAAACAAGAAAAGAATGAACAGGTTCAGAGGAGGTGAATTCAATCCCAAAAGCATAAGCTGCTATCAAGAGTACATACAAAGTCGTCCTGAATCTGAAGCCAAAATATTCATTTGGAAAAAAGCTTGTTTTTTTTTTATATATATTTCATTTAATTTCATTTATTTAAAAAATATTACATACTTGCTCAATAAATCTAAGAGCTCTATTATGTTCGTTTGAAATATTCAAGAAGAATGTCTAAGACATAGACCACGAATTCTTCAGTTTAATTAAATGCTACTTCAATGAGTCATATCAGCAAGCATCTTAAATTAAAAATAAGAAATATTAATTTTTGTTCGATGTTTATCACTCCGCAGTTAGCACAACACTGAAGCTTTCAATGTTTTCGTATTTTATCTACATAAAAGCGAGCGAAAAACTGGAGTTAATGATTTAATTGTGGGACTACTGTTGCCAAAGATAACAATTGTAAATAGCAATCAATTCGTGGCGTCATAAGAAGCCTAATAGTCCTATAATCAGTGACGATAGGCTTAGGTAAGTCGTGCTGCCTGACAGTGACAAATCCTTAGCGCCTCATATCTGAGTGATTTCCGCCGCCCATGTGACAAATTATCACGTTCCTTTGATTAAATTATCTAGTCCAGTTCAGTCTTTACGCGGTAAGTTCTGCGTCAAAAGTGAGCCAAAAATCAAAACCATCAAACAATTGAATCGATAAAAGAAAGCAATGACGTACTTCAGTGTACTATAAACTCAAGACTCAATCAAAATGTCAACCAACGGTAGCGATCGCGGTGATTATGAATAAATTCCACATAATCTCGTAAATCGCTTGCAAATATTAAAGAAATCGGAACAGAGTGCCTGCCGTAAAATAATGACGCATTTTAATGACGCTCGCCAATTGTTTTTAGATAATCGGACTACTGCTGATTTGGCGGCGCGGACGGTACGTTACTTGGCTAAAAGTGGCTTGCGATATAGTCACAAGGTAATTACTCGTATTTAAATTACTTTTTTTTTTTGTCGAGCTTATCGGACATCAACATCTAAGAAGGCGAAGAAGTTTTTTGACTTTTTTTTCAATGGTTGGTGTTCTAAATATTTGCAGTGCTGAATCAGGTAAATGAATCAGATTCTGCACAGAGTTGACTTATCTTTCTGAAAGTTGATGTATTCAATGGGAGATTTCAAGCGGTCTCACATGGGTTGGCATGTAGTTTTATTTGGACACACTTCCTGTCCTGGTGATTGAGGATTTGCATTGTTGGAATTTCTTTTTTAGATTGAATGATTGGGTGTAATCACGGGCCACAATAGTCTTAAAGACCACTTATTTAAGATAGGACTACTTGGTGACAATATTTGCAGGGGCTGTGCTGATGAGGAGGAGCGAGAAGACAACCAACACTACCTCTTTCACTGCTCCAGCCTCTGTCACTTGAGGCTTAAAACATTAGGAAGACACTTCTTCCGAGACCTTAATGAGATCAACTCACTACCTTTAAAGAATCTTTTCAGGTATTTGAGCAGGACCAAATGGACCGAAGACATAGTCACCGCGAGTGAGGCGGGGGACACCTTTCCCCCTATGGGTAACACAAGGGGTCCACAAGGACATAAGTGAGGCGGAATATATTTATATAGTCTGCCAGCCCACCTACCTAGATTGAAAAAAATGATTTTATAAAATGGATGCACTATATCCTGTAGGTATACCAATGTAGTTTGAGCTATCAGCTGCAAAAGAATCACCAAAGTCGGTACCAAAACTCTTTAAAAATCATCCGTTTATAAAGCAACTTACAGTCAGAGTCGAAAAAAAGTGTTCATCATTGCTTCGAACATTCAAAGACTCATGAAATAGATTTCTGTGCTCCGGTCTGAAAACTGTCTTTAGTTTTAAAAGCTGATAGAATAAAATGCAGGATTTCCTTTTATGAAGCAGATATCTTATTATATTAAATTACGCGTGTATAGCCGACAGCAAGAGAAGCTGAAGTAAGAAAAATGCACTGCCAACATGCCGGATGCATGTCAGTATGACTGAAGTTGCCAGTTTCCAACAAAAGCGTTTGTTAATTTTCCAACGGAAGGACCTAGAAATTAATAGAAAGATAGAACCATATTTATAAAATTTTTGTAAAAAGAAACGTCAATCACATAGACCAGTGATGGCCCATAGTGCTGCCACCGTCACAGAAAATAAGTATTATATTGTAGCAGCCCCCTACCCTTAGTTTAGACAGAAGGCTTTATATAAAGTTAAAGCTGGCTGCCTCATTCAGCGACTTGATAAAGTAGCTACCCAGTGTAGCAAATCTTGTCTTTGCTGGCGCCGGACACATGCTCCAATGTTTCACTAGCAGACAAGTCCTTGCAGTATCTACAGGTGTCCGTTGAGGTCAGACCAAGCTTTCGGGCGTGATAGCCCAGTTAACAGTGCCCTGTGGAGGCTCTTGATAATTGTACACTTTAATAATAAGGCTAAAAACTCAAAGCTAGCACTATGCCTGTTAGAGAATATGTTAACCTTTTTAAAACTAAAAATAATTCTAAAATCGGACTACCAGAAATCTGCAATAACTTTATTTTTGATTCTTGATAGCAATTTTGCTTGACTCACTAACTTTTTATTTTGAATCTGACAGCTCTGCTTACAATACACTAGGTACGGTTTAGAAAAGAATTTAAGACTTCAGTAATTTTATTTTTAAGGTTTATGACTGTAATATAATATATAACAGTTCAGATTTCGGTAATGTGGTCACAACCTTAACTGTGAGATGAAACAAAAATAATCTTTCGTTTAACCTCATTGAATGGGCTTCTTACTTTCTTTTTTTTTGTTATCTTAAGCAGGCTGCTACTTTAGACATACAAAAGAAATCCTTTTTGTAAACATTTATCACGTTCCTCGCCCGGTGAGATAAGTTTTCTTTTGATGACTTTCCAAACAAGGACTATTTTTGGAAACAAGTTGTTTTGAAATCTTCTCAATGGAATATTTTTCTCTCTTTTATTGGCTAATCTGTCCACTGCTGTTTACCCATCAAATAAAACGTGATTACTGATTAATCAACAAAGCAAACACTTTTGATTGTAAGTATAACCAAAGGGGTCTTTCGCAAGTTCCCAACACACACGTAAAATAACTTATATAAAATCGAACATCTTTTTTTTATCTCCTTGGTGCATCGATATCAGTGATACAGTGAGTCACATCACGAGATGTTCGCATATTCAGCTGCAGTCCGTGTTATGAACTTATTGTTAGTCCGCTTATCATCCTTACAAGTGGTTTCCACAATCTTCACATACAAAACTCCGTAAATCGGTCAACATAAAATATTTAAACAATGATCATGTGGGTTTACGCTGGTAGATGTTTGGACATATCATCGTGGGATCTTTGAAGGGAGTAGTTAATTTCAATTACGACCCCGTGAGGGTAACCAGGAGACGAGATTTAAAAAAAATTAATTCGCATCTAAAAGCGGAACGGTTAAGCTGGATTTATTTTGTGAGAGAATGAACAAAATTTTTACAAAGCCTGACGTAACGTTGCAACAGCGTCGAACACGAATTGCTTTTTATATTCGTTTAGGAGTTTTTCTCGGTGTTGTTGGAATTTTTTCTTTGGGATTATTATTTGGAACTACTAATTCGAAAAATTTCAATCGTGAGTAAAGCAAATTTTTATGTGTGGTTTTTTTGTGAATGAAGAAGAGGTTTGAGTGAAATTCAACGAAAATCAGACATTTTCCTTAAGTGATTCTCCATGCTTCACGAATTTAACGAATAAGTGAATAACCAAGCACTTAAAATCCTTTTCGGTAGTGAGAATTATGTGTACGAAATTTCTACTACAAATTATAATGTCATAAATTTCTTATAAATTGATAAGAAAATACAGAAAATAAAGAATAATCTGAAAAACCTTTCTTTTGCAAGGAACCTAAATTAAAAGTTTTTTCCAAAGCGAAAAACAACAGAAGAAACCACAGAAATTTTTGAAGTAATGATGATAAAAAAAATTTGGAAAATCATAAATCTGTGAATTCAGTTCTAAAAAAATACATGGTTATACTTACATTGATGAAAATTGACATGCACATAGACTTGTTTCCTATTCATCACCCTTCAAAAGGGTCTTAAGTTCCATTGACTCTAGCTTATAGTTTTGAGAAAAGTTATGCCACTACTTCCAAAAATTCACGGAAAAGAGTAAAAAAAAAAACAGTTTAGATATTATGAAAATTTAGTATATTTTCGTATATTTTTTTTTTTGAAAGAAAAATTTTCGAAACCCCTCCGCAAAAGTGGGAAACGGGAGGGAATTTTGTGTTTTATTTTTTATTACTTCTCTGAACTTATAGCTCCGGATCCTCTAATGTTTTATAAATATAATTCTTTTTTATTCACATTTCTTATTCAATAAAATATTTTTACAATTCCATTAAAAAACAAAAAAAACATCCAGCCAAGGAAATACGAAATGGTCGAAAGCTACTCGCCGCCAAGGAGCTTGTAATCACTGAAATTGATAACCCATACGGCCCTCTTACCGATGAATACACTTTTACATTTTTGTCTAATGAAGATTTCGCCAGAGTCCCAGCCACAGTTAACACCACAGAACCGAATGGAGTTCGTAAAAACTGTACTCGTCCTGCAATCAATGAATTCCCACCAGATGGTTTCACTAGATCTGAACGGAAACATGGCGGTATCCTGATTCACATCCTTCTGGCGTGCTACTGCTTTTGGTTTCTTGCAGTGATCTGTGATGATTATTTTGTACCAGCTATTGAACAGATATGCCAAAGTAAGTTGCACTCTGTTTGTTTAAATTTGCATGCAAACGCATATAAAGGATAATCTCCCATCATTCTCTAATTATGTTTCACTTGAAGGATTACAGATGCAGGAGGATGTAGTTGGAGCAACATTCATGGCGGCAGCTACCTCTAGTTCAGAGCTATTTATAAATTGCGTAGGTACATTTGTGACCAAAGGTGACATTGGAGTTGGAACCATCGTTGGGTCTGCGGTATTCAACATCCTGGCAGTTCCAGCTTGTTGTGGACTATTCGCCGGACAAGTAGGGACTCAATTCAATTTCAATCCATACCATATTAATGAATCTTCTCCAATTCTCAGATGATCGCTTTAGACTGGTGGCCAATCACTCGAGATTGCGTGATGTACTGCATGGCGGTCTTAGGCTTAATTGGAACTCTATATGATGGCGTTGTGATGTGGTACGAGGCTCTGTTTTTGGTGTTAGCATACTTCTTCTACATATCAGGTAAGGAAACCTTAAAAAGTTTACTTCCAATTAACCTAAAACAAAAACCTCAGCAATGTACTGGAACGATGTAATGGCCTGCAAAGCACGAAAACTTGTGTCGAAAGTGCGGAGGAAAACCAGAGTTCGTCCATTCCGTCAAGTGAGTGAAATAACTCCACTCCTGAGGGAAGCCTCTGAGAAGGACCTACAGTCAAGTTCAACATTAGATATCGAAAGTCTGGGAACAAGAAACTGTGATAAAAAATCGTCACTCACGGAAAGTTTGGGCACTGCAGATAGTGATGAAAGTGGTAAGTTACGGAGCATCGAGTGAGTGTTTAGATCATATCGGAGGTTTATTTTCAGAATTTGCTGATGATCCTTGGAATCGACGAGATTCGCGAACAGTGATGTTTCTGTTAAGGTGGCCGATGACTTTCGTCCTTTGGATAACAATGCCCGACAGCCGACGACACCCGGGGTGGAGATTTGTTACGTTTGCGATGTCCGTAGCATGGATTGGTGTTACGTCCTACGTTGTGGCGTATTTGATAACAATCGTTGGTAAGTTAGAGTTGAGGAGGGGGTGGGAAAGTGTTGTTGGTAAGTAAAATATCTCTTTCTTAATTTGGGCTAAAAGTTTCTGCAGTTTGGTGAATAAAGGATAGCAAGTTTGAACTCTTCATCACACCTCCAGCTTCACTTTTTATTGCTAAGAACTGGCTATGCTTGCTTTTTATGACATTGAACTGCTCTCAGATTCTTTTATTTCATCGTGCATCAAGGATTTAGGAGACAATTCTTCACAAACCTGTTTATCAACAATAATGTTGACTGAGACATGATTGTGTAATCATTCCTTTTTTGACACTTAAACTGTCATCTTCTTATAAGTAGGTCTACATGAAGATCTTCATGAAGGATGAACTTTCTTTTTTTAATTCCAAGCCTTTTGCTTAAGTGGAGGAAGCGGACGAGATACTACGACTCTGTGAAATTATGGATATCAAAACTGGTCTATGTGATGAAGCAATTAGCCTTTATCCCTAACCTAACCTAACTTTTATGATGCCACAACAAGTGGCAGTTATTAACATTACCATGCTCCACAATCTTAACCTTCGTTGCCCGTAACAGAGTAACCCTTGAACTACTATAAAGTTCTTCTTATCCGAGTTCGACCCTATCTTTCGCTAGACTTACAACCTTCATAATTTCTTCTTTAGTTGTAACAAAGACCGCCCACGCGCCATAAACTAATTGCTATTGATTGTTAAATCCGAAAATAACTGCTTCCCCACGTGATAAACATATAAAAATAGAAAATTACTAAATGTCTGAGCAGTCATGGTCTTAAAAGTATATTGCCCAACCTCTCGAGAGGTTGATTAAGCCCAGTCGCACTCTTTCCCCAAGTGAAGTACGTCCATTTTGAATGCGTTTACACTTGTCACTTATCGTGCCACTTATATACTCCAGCCACAGTCATGCTGTATTGATTGTTAACATCTACGATAAAGATACTCGTAGAGTTTTCGCAAACTCTCCATTAATCTTGATTTTTATTCGAAATGGTAAACAATTTGCGGGAGGACGATAAGAATTTACTTTGGCGATTGATCGAATCGTGTGAGCACAGGGTGAATTGTAAACTCTTTTTCAAACTTAATTAGTCCACAGGTGTAGCTAAGAGTATAGTGATACCCAGGAGGTCTGTCGTTATCGGAGAGTTTTTTTGAATTTTTTTGAGTGAAACCGATTAGTGATACCGAATCATTGATCACATTTTACGGTCGGAAAACAATCAAATAAATCAATTGGTTGATTGTAGTTCCCTACTCTGATGGTTTGCCTTTTGACTTGCATACATGGAAATGTGGAGGTGGAAATTTTTGGGGTTTCGTTATCTCAATCAGAAGAGGTTCTAATCGGAGCTGTTGCCTCTATTTTTATAAAAGGGGTGTATCATTGATGGCGTGGGACTACTACCTACAATACCTTTCTTGTTTTTCTCATTTTAACTTTGAGGTTTATTCTATATTTTATTAAGAAGTCAAATTAATGAAGCAGTTTTTATAAAATCATCCTTTATGTACTCTGAAGTAGCATAGCACGAAAAGAGTTAGTTAAAATAAGACAAAAGATATACTTTAGAACATTTAAATATTTATTTCAACACGACCGCACTGGATCTCTATTTTTTTTTGTAACTGACTGAGCTTACATAAATTTATTCTTCTTAGGCGTATACCAGCATTGTTTAATGAACGTTCCGAACGGCGAATTGTGAAAGCTTTTCATGACAGAAATACTCCAGCAAGATTGCCATTCATTTACTGGAGGTGGCTCCGTGCAACTGGCCGTTGGTTTGTTAGCTTGCTTCTTAAGGTTTACTTTCAGATTTCTCTGTAAAATATTTGTTCTTCCACGTACGATTTAATTAATATTAGCCTATCATTTAAACCCAGTTCCATTTTTGGTATCTTTATTTTTTGGCATCTTTATGGTACATAACTTATGTAAAATATGAATTTATTTCGTCAATTGCCATCCATGAGTATACAAGGACAATGTATTTACGTGGTTCCTTAATTGCTACTGTTCTTTAAATAGTTCTTAATGAGAAAATTTACCCACCGTAAGCAAACTTTTGTGGATGGAGTTTCGCAACATTGGTTGTTATAACTTTGGATAAGAGTACTGAATTTTGGTAAACTCTGAAACCTTATAAAGGCAACCATAGTATTTTTTGAAGATTTTTATCAACCCTTGCATAAAAAATGAGTTTTTGCCTTTTTGCTAAAATTTAGATTTAGCAATTTAGCAGACTTAGCAAATGATTTCGCTTTCGAATGTACAGCGGTCACAGTTTAATGAACCCACTCCGGATTTAAAACTTCAGCTCTTAAGTGCAAAAAAAATAGAAAATGAACACATAGGCTTTAAACTTAGCTTGAACTTAGAAAATAGCTTTATTTACTTTAAACTTACTTTAAAACACAAATTTAATATCTTATTTGATTCAGGACAAAGGAAATAACAAAAGTGTAACCTGGTCAGGATAAAACTTCACCAATTTGTTTGTCCTTTACACAAAGTTTTCTAGTCTATACAGTCATCGGGTGGTTCTTATTCAAAATCTCCATTTTCTCTGGCACGACAACGTGCTTGTCGTTAAGTAGTATGTTTGAATAGACCATTGTACCTATTGTATGTTAAAAAAATGTAAGCTTCCCGACTCACGTTGCTTACCTACAGGCCCATATCACGACATGAAAATTCTCATAGTGAATTAGTCGGTTCCAAGGTGTTTCCAGAGGTTCTGCATTTAGCTTGCATAATATACATACATAATACCACGCACATTGGATCCTTAAATAATAAATGCCAGTTCTTTATAAAGAAATAATTGCACCCAGAATCTTGAATCCTTATCACAGACGTAAGATATAAAAAACTCGTCCAATAGGCTAGAAATCGCCTTTGATTTAAGTTTTTATACTGATGGGACAAATTAATCTATCCATAAGAAATATTTGGGACACCCGATCCATTCTTTTTTTTTCTGAATTTTAAGTGGATGAAAGTATGTTAGTTATTAATACTCATTTTTATTCCAGTAAAAGTATTTTTTTTTATTAAAAAAGAAATTTCAACACATACCTTTCTATTTCAGGAGACACACTAAGCATCCCAGACTCTGTCATGGGACTGACAATTCTTGCTGCGGGTATGAGTGTTCCCGAAGCCGTATCAGGAGTTATTGTCACACATCAGGGACACGGTGCAATGGGCATTAGCAACTCGATTGGATCCAACACATTTGACATTCTCCTCTGTTTGGGTCTGCCGTGGTTTGTGAAAGCGTTTTTCCTACCAACAATACCTGGCGAACATTGGGTGGTCTTAAATTCAACGGGCCTCACATATTCGACTATTTCACTGCTGACAACATTATTCGGCCTCTATATCGCATTTGCGGCTAATAAATTTCGATTGGACTGGAAAATCGGTGTCGCCTGTGCGATAATGTACGTTGGTTTCTTAATCCTTGCGTCGATGATCGAATTAAATGTTTTCTTTGATGTAAATTTACCAATTTGTGATCACTAGATTTTGATTATAGTAATAAATTATCAAATAAATCTTAATTTTTTGTGAAATGAATGAAATATAAGAGAGATATAGATTTCGTAGAATGATTGGCAATCTTCTAATCAATAGCTTCCATTTAAGAGAAGTAAAAAAAAGTGTCAATCTCAACAACATGACAACACAAAACAGGCAAACTTACTTAAGATAGAAAGTCAAGAGCTTGTCGAAAATCAATCAAAAGTAATCAACCAAAAATTTGATTTCGATTATTCGTATTATCATGACAACTATTTCCTACTTCTCATTGCTCGAATCACGTTTGCTAAAACAAAAAAAATCTCAAAACCATGCCCCCTTACTATCCTAAGTGGTGATCAATAAACAAATCTAATCTAAATCTGTTAAAATTGACGTTAAACGATTAGCCACAACTAGAAGGCATCACAAATTTCCCAATTACATGAAATCATTTTTATTTATAATGTACGCGTGTATACTTTGAACCAAATGCAAAGATAAGGACCGCCAAGGAACACCGTCTAAATGTCTCTGATTGTGTTCATTGACATAAGACTGAGTCCAAAAGGTGGAAACGTCCATTGAAAAAAAATATATTCTCTCAAAGGTTATCACGGAGGCTTGGAGTTTGAAGTTTAGTATTAGACCGGTTGTTATTTTCAGATTTGTTTGGTTTATCGAATGCCTGCATCTGACGAAATGTTTAAAGAAACTGATTAGGCCAAGTTTGTTTTTTTTAGACTTCATGATCTGCGTGGCATTGTCTGGTGTGCGATTCATTTGGGCAAATTTACTTTGACTGCACAAGTGAACTTTTGGAATATTTTAACCGACAGAATGGCTTAAGGCTTCACTTTTGATAAACACTTAGGTCATGTGACATTCTTTAAGTGATGAGTGAACTTGTGACAAATGTATAAATAGCTTTTCACACATCGCTGATTAAATAGAATAGTCACAGCTTAAATGTATTATAGGCAAGTGAACATTTTTTCCAAAAAATTAACTGCAACAGGAGTCATTGTCAAACAGAGACCTATCTACATATTTCTAAGTATTGGGTGTTCGGAAAAGTGCGGTAACAAAATATGAGCAAAAATGAAACATTTTTTTCTTACATTTGAAACGAGCTATATTAAGCCAAATATGCGCCATTTTAATCAATAAAATTGAATGATGATAGAAAATATTGTCTGCTGCGCTGATGTCAAGACCTAAGGTTAGAAGATATATGTTTTTGTTTGATTCATACAGATTTTAGGTTTTAAAAGACAAAAAAGTTGTCTTTGTTGAATGAATCAATTTACTTTTAATATCTCTTCAGCTTCATTCTGATTTCTAGGGTTCATTATTTGAAAAACTGAAAGAGTCTGAAGTCAAGTTACAGCCCAGTAGTCCTTGTTGAATATTCACCACTAGAGTCTGTTGCGAGATCAAAAAATAGTTAATTATTATTATTATTAGGAGTACAACTTGAAAGACGCATATTTTTTTGTTAAAAAAAACTATTTATTTGAATATGAAAACAAAACTTGTGTAAATTAACTTGTGTTTACTTTGACAGATGGAATTAACTAGATTTTTCGACGCTCTTTAACATACAATAGCTGTCACTGTCAAAAAAATAGCGCGTGTGAATATATATGAAGTTAGTAACAATGCGCGTCTTTCAAGTTGTACACCTAATATTATTATTATAATTTATAAGCTTATATTTTAAATTATGTTAATATAGAAAATTAAAGAGCACAAGTTGCTAGACCTTCAGCTCAAATGTTAAATATATAAGCATAGGGTGTTCAAATAGGAATTGGTTAAGGTAGACAGCCTATGCAGCTACGTTGATAAAAAAAATTTTCTTTTCGGCTCCATGCCATCATGTGGAGCTATAAGAGGCATTAATAAAATATCAAGCATACAAAAGAAAAAGTATTTCTGCAGTCCTTAATATATAATTTCTTTTAAATCATCCGCCCTGAGGGTAAAATCAAGTTGAAGTTAAACTTTCGGACTTAATTAGCAAAGTTAAGGAATAAACCTTCCCCGCTCACTTGGTCTTAACAAAGAACAAATAAGGGAGATGTAGAATTAATTTGAGAAAAAATGAATTTATTTTTGATGATGATGTCTGCCACTCAGCTTTCCGTGTCTTTAATAAATCATAGGCTTGTGCTCCTAGGTGAAATATTTCAACCATTTTTGGTTTTTCCGATATTTTGGTGTGTGTTTTTGGTACATTCCCTCCTCTGTAATATATTTTAATTGTTGTCATAAACATAAATATTAGATAAGTTAGGGAAAAAACATTGATATCCCTAACAAATAAATAAAAAGTCAACAGCTGTGTTCTGTAGGTTGAATATTTAACAAAAGTAGCTCGGGCTTACGACCAACGATGCTGGCACTACAATCAGCAAAGTGAACTACATCCAGCAGCAGAAAACTATTTGTTCACTTTAAACGAGTGCTATTCGGTAATAAACAACAGCCCCATGTCTCAACTAAACGATAACTAAATCAAAAACAAAAAGCCCCTACCCGGTTGCCCTCATAAAATTCAAGATCAATGCACCGATAATACCCGTGAAAACACTAGTGCAAATTGTTTCTCATTATTTTCTCTCAGATGCGCTTTCACGTGAATCAGATTGCGATAAAACTTGTTAACTATTTAATGAATTTCACAAATTTATTGATGTTCTCTAAACGGTCCAATTATTGAACTTTTAATAATCGATAGTCGGATAATTAGATTACAAAATAAAATATTTATGAACAATTTGTATGCAGTTGTAATTGTAATACCTTTATTGTTTGCAATGGTGTTTTTTTTTTCAAAACACGTGTAATTTATTCGTTACCAATTAAATTATCGTGACGCAAGTGTGAAGCACTCGATTTAAAGTTCAAGCAATGGCTATTATTACGGTACTCGAACTAAATGAAAGAATGCATGTTTTATGATTGAAGAGCTTTAGAATACAAGTGGTAATGACTACATGTTTTAACTTGGCCAATTTTACAGACATGTAAACATTCGAATTCAAGTGTTCGTTATGTGATTGACAAGGGGCGTGTGAGGATCTGAGTGGCAGCAGTCTTTTGAATCATCAAAGAATTTTTAGGTCAGACATAGAAAATTATATCAGAGAAGTTGCCGTCTTATAGTATACTTGAATTCAGTACAAGGAACACCACTTTTAAAAAATCTATTTGGATCAAAGTAAATGGGGAAGTGTTATTGGTGCAGACTGACTGGCCAATCAATTGCATATAGGCGATTATAATTTTAAAGAGACCTACAGGGGCTGATGTCGTTTTTTGGAGTTGGATCACTGAATGAAGCTGTGGAGTTGATGGTCAATACAAGTTCCAGTATTTCTGTCAAATCTCAGCCGCAACAATTTATTTAGCGTCTGTCTCTCGACATTAATTAAAAGTCTTACAATGTTAAGGGAATGTACTCGTAACACACCAAAAATAATAAAAGAATTATAGCTTTTTTGGACATTTAATCAATTTAATGATCCTCTATAGTAACTAGGCCTTAAACTGGTAGATAATTTGTGGTAATGCTTTGGTACGAAGGTCTGATAGTGAAGATTACAAGAAAAATATTTTTGGAGTTGATTTAAGTGGATGAATGACATAAAATTCTTGCCAAATTAACCCTTTCATGACCACATCATCATCATCATCATCATCTTCTTTGCCCGCATGTTCCACTATAGGGGTTGCGGGGGCAGTGCACGCAAAAGAGGCAACCCGATCCTCCGTCGCCGACTCTAACTCCTCGGCGGGTATGCCCAAGCGTAACCAGGCGAGCTTTTGGACTTGATCCAACCATCTCATCCTGGGTCTACCGAGCGAGTCGCATTTAAGGCATGACCACATTTTATTCCAAACCAAAGAACAATATTTTTTGCTAAAATCTAGCTAATGAGGGGTGAGCTAAGCCAAATGTAAAAAAATATATATATTCAAGGACGAAAGGATAACGGTATATAGAATGTCGTTCCTATGCAACACTGGTTGTCTATGTTCGCTAAAATCGCATTGTATTCGAAACCATGCATTTCAATTGAAAGAGTAACTTTTAATTTTTTAAATACATACAGATAATCGAATTAATTTCAGAATGCTCGTGCGATTTTAAATCAAGTTATGAAATCTGTTGAAATGTAACTTTTTATTGAGATTGCCCTTTACCAAAACCAAAGTAATGGCACCCGAAAATACAATGGGCCAATAAATGGTCTACGTGAGCCTGCGTTTACCGCAGGCAGTCACAAATACCTAAGACCTAAGACCTAATGAATCCCGCATATAATATTCTTATTGAACCAAAAAATGTCTGAAGCAGTATTAAATGGATTGAAATAGTTTTAAGCAGGAGCATAACACGAATTTTGTTTTAATTGCGCCAATATTTTTCAAGTTCCGAGTAAATGAAGTTCATGTTGTACACAAACAACACAGGGCTTGAAAGGTTTAACTAAAAAATTGGTAGAATCAACGCCATTACGTTTCAAAGCAATTTTAAACACAAAAAAATAAAATGGGTTTGGTGTTAGTTTAGTGTTTTATATTTTGGATTTTAGTGAGCACCACTCACGTTTTTTTTTTCTTTTTTCTTATAAATTAATTTTATTAATTTATGTTCATATTTTAGGAAATATAAAATAATGTATAAAGAAATGTAAATAAAAATAAAGTGCATTTGTAAGTATGATTCGAGGGCTTTAAGTTAATGTACGAATAATTGCAGTAATTTTTATAGCTAGATTTTACTAAGGGTGTAAGCTTTAGCAAGATGACTGTTTATTCACTTTAACGCTCATTATATTTGTCTGACTTGCAACTTTCTGAAATTTTGTACTTTGATGCTTAGAAACACATGTGATTTCAGGTATTTTCTAGTCAAAAAACCAATGCAGCTGCATCGAAGCGACTGGGTTTTCTTAAGTTTAAGACATTGTCCTCTTCATGTTTTTTATGCAAAAAGGGTAGATGAGCGTTTTTTTTCATAGGGCTAAAATAAATTTTATTTTTACGTGACATGGACAGAATATGTATAGAAAATTTCCTGAAGCCTTGTTGAAGGCCTTTTAATCACAGCAAACCAAAACACGAGTGATCAAAAAGAAAAATTCTTTTACCCAACCACGGAAGCTCAACATACGAACGCAAGATATCATTTTCATTATCTGTATGTGTGTTAATCTCAGCAACTACTTTGGCCATAATTTCTTCTAACTTAAACACCCGAAAACACCTGCCAATCTGATAGTCACAATCAATCCCTAAGACATCTAAAATCCATCCACAATGCGAATAAAAGTGTAAGTGACTGTCTCTCCTAGAAGGTGATAAAGTAATTAACCACTTGTCGTCGGCAGAGAAGCCTTTTTTTCTCACCACAAAGCCCAACAAAACACACACACAGTCAAAAATTATCATAAATCAACAAAACAAAATCAAGTGCCAGGAAAACCTATACGCAGAACATTTATCAATCTCTCACAGGTGAAGCGAGATTTCTTATCAAATTATTAACTGAATGTTATAACAAAATAACATTAATACAGATATAAATATCATAGCAAAAAATAATAAGGCGTATAGATATTATTAAGACCGTTTTCGATTCCCTCCAGTTAGTCAAGGCAGCCCATTCTTCGCGTTCGGACTGTTTCCTCGATACGATTCCTTTTCTTGAAGTTCTCGAGAATTGCTTTTTCTTTAATGTAAACTATTCGAGTCGTGTTTTGTACTGTGCACGTGTAAATGGAAATAGTTAAATAATTTCGAAAAAAAAAAGAAATAAAATCTTCAGAGAAGAATTCAGAGAAAACGTTTTTGTCATAAAACTTAATTTTATTTTTTTGTTTGAAACATTATGATTGGCAAACAGTTTTGTTTCTGTTTATTGTTATTATTTGCTACAACGCACTCGGCCTACAGCACAATTGACAAAAATGGTAAATATTTTTATTTATTTCCGCAACCATTCCGCGCTTTGCCGGCGGGATATCGATGGTGTTTGGTTATCTGCCCATGAACAAGTAAATAGGAGTGGGCTTATGTAATGATACGAGTGATAGTTTTATTGGAACGTCCACTCCGATACGTAATAAAATAATTGTCAATTAGAAGTTTAAGTGCAGTTCGTATCGATAAAATAGTATAATCTGGTGTGCGAAGGACCTTGACGAGTTAAGGAATATGAGTGTCGGCGGTGGAATGAAAGTGTTGCTAAAGAACGTGGTATTAGTCACCTTAAAGATAAACAATGAGAGACTTCACGTTTGTGTGGCTCGATTTGGCCCTTGAATGCATTTGAATTCACTGCGAATGAGAAATGAGATTTGTATTTAATGGAGGATGAAGAAAGAATCGTTACTGTTTGAAAATACAAGCGAAAAGAGTTTCTTACTGCATATATTTGCTAAATTTACTCCAAGAGGCAAATTGCAAGTTTTCTATACCGGTTTTGAATTCTTTGCCGTGGTAAGGAGATTGTGCGAAATTGTCGTGCCTCAAATTTTCACGACTGATTGAGGATTCTCTGGAAAAAATGTTATCAAAGTTTTTTCAATATGTTGTGGGAAATGAACACTTATAAATTTATGTGAAAAGCCGTTAACAAATTGTTCCTTCCTTACTAAAAATATATAAAAGACAAGCCCTTTTTATTCAAGACCACTTTTACTTGCAGTTAACTTGAAGAGCTGCTAATGTAAATGTTTAAAGTTAAAAATCAATTTCAATTAAGCAGCTATTCCAATTTTTGTTAGATATCAGATTATCAGATTTCAAACAAAATTCTATCGAAACCTAGGGAAGTTAAGTTCAACAAATGCAAACAACTTCACTTCAACTCCACTAAATTACATTGGCCATATGGGTTTAGATCCCCGGCATTGTCTTATCTTACCTATGTATAATAAAATAAAATAAGTTACAATAGTCGGTGGATATTGTGAGTCAATTGAAACAATACATTTTCGGATTGTAGAAGAACATTTTTTTCAGTTCTTACTAAACTGATTAAAGCGATTTTCAAATACACCACAAAAAAAGTATTCAATAGCTACTTATAAATTCACAAGAAAATCGAAACTTTAATAGTTTTATTTACTCTAAAAAATAAACAAAAAACTAGTTTATCGGCATTGAAATTGATACTCACATTTTTTTTGTAAAATATTTCGGTATTTTGGACTGGTAAATAGCTTAATTTCTATTGCTTCTGTCTTTAACTTCAACAATTAGGAAATCGTTCCTGCGTCCATTTTACTTTGATCTTTATTTTCAAAAAGAGTATTTGTACACTGGCTCGCGTGTGAGCTAACTATAGCAGCTGGAGTAATTTCGTCGCTTCATTCACCAAAATGTACTCAATTTATTTAGATTCATTAATGGCTCCTACGAAGTCTCTATGAAGACTCTACGAAGGAAGTCTCTAGCTTCCCATTATGGTATGTTGTGTTCGGTGTCTTTAATTGCAAGGAGGTCTATATTTTTTTTTAATTTCTTATAAGCTGGGTTTCGGGTAGCGTCGTTCGTAATTCGATAAGTGAAATTACCTTTGCAGTTATTTTCAGAAGTTTAGTTATCTATATAATGTGAACTTCTGAAAATAACTGCAAAGGTGACGCTTTAATTCAATTTGAAAGGTCATTTTATAATGATGTCAATGTAAAGTTTTACCGATTCATATTTTAGAAAAAAATCACAATATCGGCAATTCACAATATTAAGGGACTACTGACGACACTCAGCAGATTCTATTTAAAGTTAAACAACAGATTATTATCGTTGGTCAAAACCACAACTATTTTCAAATGCCAATCAAACCTTATTCGGACTACAGGACCAAAAAAATAAATTTTAACTAATAAAGAAGTGTGGAAAACCCTCTAATTACTCGGGGCTTCACAAAAACTCTATGCACAAAGCATTAAATAAACACCACGTACTTCTCGTGTAACTCGTTGGTTAATTAATCAAAACTCTTGAAAAGAAGTTTCCGAGAACGAGCATCTTTAGTGACGCACTGTCTCTGTTTTGTTCTGTAAAACGTTCGATCGATTAGGAATTCTAAATTTAAGAGTGGAAATGCCTAATTTTATCCAAGAACTCATAACTATTTTTCGTTTCTGAGGTCTATGTGAGTCATTAAGTTTCTGGGATTACTTGTACTTTTAGAACTATTTGCGGATACTGTGAGAACTTCTATATGTCATTTGTAAGCTATGTCTCATTAAGAAAATAGTGACGTGAAATGAAGCGACTTTGTAAAATTAGACAACGTTGGTCCAATCGGCCCATAAAAGGGAAGACAAATTCTTCTGATGTTTTATTGACCTTGTTTACAAAAGAAGTCGAACTCGAGTTGATTCTCGTGCAGGAAATATGTCGCTAATCTATTGATGCAAAAAGAATGCGTTTGCAACTAAACAAATTCGCATCGGGCAATTATTGATTTGTCAGGATTTTGGACAATTTCATTGCTAGTGTACACGTAATTATTTAAAGTTAAGGGATTTTGGGGAACTTCTTATTGTACATTACATACATTGGTTGGCGTAACTGCCTGTTGAGAGCCAGAGCCCAGCTTTTGACGCTTTCTTAATGGTCTTAAAAAAACACATTTTGAAATTTTGGTACACTTAGGCCAAAGCTAAGGACCGAAATCCCCCCTACTGGGCAACACAAGGGATCCACAAGGACCTAAGTGAGGCAGGGTAAAACTCCGCCTAACCACTAACCTAACCTTACCTAGGCCAAAGCTAGGCCCATTGTACTGTCAACCATCTTTTTTGTTTTCCTAATGTAGTCTGCATAAAATTGTTACAAATTATTCTGTTTGTAGCTTACGAAACTAGGCCACATGTTTTCGTGAATCGTAGACAGATAGATTCCATTCGTCAGTCCTCGAACTTGCATTTACCTAAGACCTTTTTTTCTCTCATGCCATTTAGTCTTGCTGATTATTGGGATAGTAAGTATATCAAAAATCCTACAAGCAGCATTTAAGTTTGACAAATTTGTCCACAAGAATAATTCTTAAAAAAAAAAGAAAAAACTATTTGATTCCGATTTGGTACGGTTAGGCCAAAGGTAGGTCCTGTGCGAAAAATGATTAAGGGAAATTCTTAGAAAGTCAGCTGCAAATATCATTTCCATCAAAGGTCCGAACGTGTGAAAATAAGATATTGGTAGCTTTTAATGAATTGTTTCCTATGATGGTTGAATAAAGCAGGGCATACGGGCATTTAAAAACTAAGCCGATAATAAGTTGAAAAATAGACCTTACATTATGTGTAAAATTTTCTTACTACCATGAATTGCACAAAATTTGTTGCGTCAATTTAATCGACATCTCACGCCATTGCGAAAACCTTATCAGCCAAAGCAACAGCTACCTGGTGAAGTACAATTACCAACCGATTGATTTCCTTCTGATTAGCCTTGATTAAAGAAATGTCTTCACGTCGAATCTAGAATGCGTTTTTGATTCGCACACACAAATTATCTGTCAACTCTGTGAAAACCTCAGGTTCTTTTTTCTTATCAATCCAATTACAGAAGAAAAGAAATGACTTTAACCACTGGAATGTTTCAACAGAACTACTAAACTCAATTGTACTGCAATAATTGCAATTTCCCACGAATGTATTTTATCAAAATAAATATGACAGAAATTAATTTGTTATTATCCATGGTAAAATTATCATGAGTCTCAAACTTGTTGTCTAGACTAGAAATTCCTAAAATAGAAAGCAAAACATCCGTAATGTCAAATAAACTTCGTTTCCGTGTTAAAAATTACCAGCAAATAAACAACTTGTAAAAGTAATAACGATATAAAAGTTTTTATCTTTTTGCCTGCTTATCTGAGCCTGGTCTTAACACTCATATTTTTGGTAAGTGACAAGATCCGTTTCATATCGTTTGGTTAGCACGAGATAAATCTGTCTGACAGAGTGCGGTGTTTATTGGTGAAGAGCTCTGCTTCATTTGCCGCAGATAACGCCACCGATGACGTAGAAGCGTGTTGTTTGTAGTTGCAATTGTTTGGGGACTGAAGCCGGCATTGTCTGCTTGGGTTTTTCTTAAAGTGATTCATATTTCATATGGCGCTTGAGGTCGTGTGATGGAAACGCAATGGAGGATCTGTTTACATGTCTTTTTCCTTCCGTTTAAAAAAAAAAGCGAACGTTAAACAAAAAATGAGTAACATTTGCGGATCATAACATTGTGGGCTTGGACGTGATGGATTGCGTCTAACTTGATGTCTTGTGCATCGGATTTGTATTAATTTCTATTTTTGGGATTAAGATTTTCCAGCTATTCTCGCTTTGTCGTACACTAGTACTTTTTATAAATTTATAATTGGGTGGCGTTACTAACCTTTAAGGGCTAGAGCCCAGCTTTTCTCGTCACCACTGTGACCAGTGTAATTTTAAACGGGTGAAAGGGACCTACAATTTGTGCCAGTTTTGAACGATGAATTGCAAAGCTTACCACTAAAAAATAATGATCAGTCTGCTAAAGAAGATTTCTGCTCATTATACTCAGTGTATGCTAAGTTCGCCGTAAGGCCAGAACAATCATTATCAAGGCTTCTTAAAATAGTGTTTGACTTATAATCATTTGTAAGGTCTATAAATAAAAAGTTCGAAATCGACTCCCAATCGCCGTAAAGCAACCATATGTACGCCCATAAAATCGAATAAATGCGCAAAACTCTTCCACACCAACAGCAGCATGGTTTTTAACTTTATCCTGAGACTGATTTATGCCATGGACTATCGTACGAGTAAATTATTTATCTTATCACCACAGCCTTTTCAAAATCTCTTAGTATGACTCATAAATTTGATTGACCGTCGAGTTAAAAACTTGAATTTATCTGATCACCTTTGGCGATCCGACAAAACTCTGATTGTAACCTGTTATCGGGTGTCTTTAATAATTTTTTTTTATTTCTTATTTTTCTACGATAAGCTGACAATACTTCCCTTTTGGGTTTTCTAAGAAGTTGTATTTTAATAAATTCACCCCGAGGAAACAAACAATCGAAAGGAAATGATTGAAAGCAATGAAATTGTTTGTCAACATAAGTTGCGTTCTATTTGTAAGGCAATAGGCTGGCATTAATCATCGTCGGTGATGAGTTGTAATTTAATTGCTTATTCCCTTATTGCTAATTTGTTATTTTTTATTTCTAGACACCTTTTAATCGTTCGTTGTATTGTGTACTTCCTAAAACTAGGGAGTTTATTATTTTATTTTTATGACTTGATGAAGATTGATAAGCGCTTGATAACAAGCATGTCTGAGAAATAATAATTTCCATAAGTGATTTATAAGGTTGACAAAAATAAAGAGTTGAAACTTTGCCTACATCAACGACATTTATCATTAAATGAATAAAAGTTTATTTTTATTGATTTCACTCACGTTTGTGATCACGTTTCATTGAATAAATAGAAATCTTACAACTGCTTTGTTGAGATTCTTTTTCTTGTTTCGTTTACGTACTTTTTTTTAAAGGTCGTTAAGTACTTTTTATGTAAATATTGGAATCTTACACTGCGCAGATTTGAATAGCACACAATATTAACTGATTTATGATCCTAATTTTATAGACAAACGGTGTGGAGATGTAACAGAACTAAGACAGCGTTGTTTTTTTTATGCAGTGTCTGTTGAGGTAGTCAACTACAATTGCGATATTCAACATAATTCAAGGAATCGTTATTGCAGTAATTGCTACTTGTCTTAGTTCTAACAAATTTACATTTCCTTGAAATATGTTGCGTAATCTATCGTTGCAATTGTAGTTTACCGAACACCTTGTACAAAATATTAAAATTATATGACTGAACCGTGATGATTAGGAATATTTGATATTACATTATGTGAGGCTTATGGGTAGAGCAAAACGATATAATCCAAAATCTAGAACACATCCAATTTGATGATGTGATGCAAAATCGGCATCAGCAGTAAATTTTGTAAAAAAAAAATAATAATTTCACTCATGTTTTACCGATCATCCATTCATATGTCCTTCATTCAGCAAAATTAAAAGAACTACAGTTCAATTTCCTGACTCTTCTTTAAATTTAAGGTTAAAACAAACATAATTTCAAAAAATCGCAGACAGTATTAATCCTTTTCCTTTGAATAACAGAAACATGTTTTTCCGCACTTATTTTGCAATCAACTTGAAGCAATAAGTCGCATGGGTAAATCACCGCCTCTAGGTCATTGTCCCATAGAAACATATCAATCACATTTTTATTTATTTGAAGCGATCTTTTGCATCACGTGAAGAAATCTTTATCTTTACATCAAGACTAATGCCAATGTTGGAGACTTTACACACTACACTCAAGGTTAGTCAAACAATGGGATTTTCCTTTTCCAGCTTATCGGTCATATCTAGATTTACAACTTCTAGCGATAAGCTTGTATATTACCCATCAACAAGACAAATCTGTCCCAATGACATTTGATATCGAAATTACATACTTAACATGTACGTTCCGAATGAGCAGATAGCAACAACCTCAACCAGATGTGCACAAAAAAAAATATTCAGCTGATTAGACTTGCTAGCGATGCCGCCAAGTCACAGAGCGTTAACAGATTTTATGCGGCGGGATTAGGTTACAAAGTGCACCAAGCTACCAGTAATCCAAAGTAAACTACACGTTATTGGCGTACGCCAAAAAGCCGGTTTTTATCAACTTCAACTTTTTTTTTCATTTTCTAATCCCCAGCACAGCCCAATGTGCATACTGAAAATTTTAGCAAAAAAAAACCCGTTTAACCTTACGGGAGGCAGAGCTTATGCGGTTTGAATTCTAAATGAGGTTGTGTGATTTTGAGTATTTCCGAGAAAACTAATTCAGCATCCGAGATTCTGGATGTCGTTTGTTTTTAGCAATTTTAAAAACAAACAAAAGCAGATGATCTTGCGTTGATGACATAGAGACGTTTTCCTGAAGCGACAGCATCGTTATTTCGGATGAGAGTGGTCATTGAGCTTGGTCAATAGCACTGCGTTCCTTCAATCATTTTAAACAGTCTGTATTCTCGGTTTAACCAACCAAAGAAATTTTGTTTATTAATTTTGCACAATAAAGCTCTAACCACAATCTCCTGTTGGCCTTGATGTCAACCATTTGGTTGCTTACAAATGTCAAATTAAAGTCAGCAATTCTCTGAATTCTAATAGACATTTGACAATCATTTCACAAACAAAAGCATCCCTTACACAATTTGTATATTGTAAACAACACAAAACATCAAGCAAATTGCTCGTAAAACATCCAAAAAGAATCAAAAACGTAACATGTAATAATTGTGACATAACACCGAGGTAATTTCAATTTTACGGTAATGACATTGCGCTTAGTTCTGCGTTAAAGCTTAATCTTGCCGCCTTATTGACGTTAAACCACAAACTGCACATTGATCTATGACGTTTGTAGGCATTTTTTTGGAATTTCCAGTTTTTTTTAATTTTCATTTTCGTGGAAAGAAAATTGAAATCAGTTTTTTTGAGGTGTATGATATGTAAATTACTGAAAAGAAGACTCCTACTTAATTTTTGTGTACAGAAAAGGGATTTGGGGTATTATGAAAAAACTGTTTTCAAAGGCTTCAGTCGAGACTTGAAAATCACAAGAAGAGAAAAGATGCACTTGATCTTCAAATTTCCTAAAGTTCAAAATTGTATCTATGCCTGAATCCTCACGAGTTGCTGAAATAAATTAATGGTGTTCATAGAAGAACGTTTTGCCTTGCAACGGGAAGAGTGCATCTTGGAAACATTTAAGGGATCCAAATATGAATTTATTTTGTGTAGCCAACACACGTAATGCATCTACAATGCATTAATTACTTCGTTTTTGAACTCGTTTGGATAAAAAAATTTAGTTTTTTAACTAATTGAGTAAAAAGAATAAATTTTCATTTGAATTAGAGTTGAATTGGAACACGCGTACACCGTAAATGTTTCACTAGTACATTTTTGATTTTGTTCTCTTGAATTTTAACCCGCATACACTACATAAGACACCCTTCTGTGAAGCTTTAAATTTTTACCCGTGTTTGCCAAACAAATCAAGAAAAAGAGAAGCCTAATCAAATCAAAGTAAAAAACAAGTCTCAACACAATAAGCCAAAGAAAAAAACAGTCTTTAGTCTGCGGTTTTGCTCTCATCCTATCATCCATTAACAATTTGTTTGGATTAGTTCTGAAAACTGAACAGGTACGTTTTGTAATTAATCACCGTGATACAGCAATTACCCAAAGTTGGTCACTAAAACACCACCAAGAACTGCTGGAGCCATGGTCTACTCCAAAACACGCAAAGCACATACGGAGACGGTGTAGTTGAATGTTGGACTGTGACGTCGCAGCGGCATTCGGAATTCCCGCTGAAGTTTTTTTCTATTTTTTTTTTCAACACTTTAACGTTTTCGTTCTCCAAAAGTTTTCGTTTTCGTTTTTTTTTTTTTTTTTCAAAAATGGAAAAGCCCGATTCATCTCATACCGGTCAACCCAAAGTAAATTACCCATCGAGCGAAAAGTGTGTACTGACTAGCCAGTCGGCGTGTGAGCATGGTCAATTGATCTAAGGTGGGATAGGAGTGATCGTAAGAAAATTTTTCTCTCCGTCGCCTTTGAATTAAATGCATATTTATTAAGAAAGATTAATCGGAATTGGTTGTTTTTCTCTCTCTCTCTCGGTTTCTATCTCCGGTGTGTGGGGTGTTCGTTACATTACAGAAAAAAATTCCCCCGGTGCGGGATAGGTAATTGCGGTTCGATATCCATTGAATTCAATATATACTTGTTTCGAACTTGAATGCTTATCAGTGTATTTCTAATTTCGGTTGAGAACAAATTTGAGAATAACTTCTGAAGGACTTGAGATTTTATGCGTTGGCTTTTTTGTTTTTTTTTTGTTTTTGACTGAATTTCGATAACTCGACGGAATGGGTGAGCGAAGTTTGTGAAATGTTTTTGTTTTTTATGCTTAAGTTTTCGATTTGGTGACAATTCTTTTCCTTTTTTGTATCGACAAACTGTAAATGATTAAGTTTTCCGAATAATTACACAATTTAATTGTTTTGTAAGCAAAATATACGTGTTTTCCAATCAGTTGATGTTTGTAAACAAAGTGCAATGGCGTGTTTATTTTTGCGTAAAAGTGTTGTTCTAGCGAGAGTCAATCAAAACAAACAAAGTAGTACGCAATATTTTTACATACAAGAGATGTATAGCATTTCATGCTGGCTCAGTGAACCGTGTTTTGTGTCTTATGGTGATGACAGAATGGAATCGATGCTTAAAATCGGAAACGATCCTTAGCACGACTTCCACTGTCAATGGAGTTTCCATCTCTTGAAAAATGGCAATTATCAGGGTTCAGGCTAAAAGCGAACATTAGTGATTTCTTTTAAAGTGGTTCGTTGAAGTTATATTTTTAAATATTTTTCATGGAAGCGAAACAACATTTTTGAGAAACAGGATTTCAAGTAAAAAATTTAACAATTTAGTTCGACAATGCAGCTGCATATTATATCCGAACCTGAAGTTTTCCGTCCTGAAGCATTTGTTTACAATAATCAAATAGATCAGAAATTATTCGCATGTTAACAACCACAACTCGTTTTAGATCGCAAACTTCTCAAGTTATACTCTGATTCTAGTTTAAGTTAAGAACTATAGCTCCTATTAAATTCGCAAATTTGGCTCTAGTGGCGCCTAGTAGAAGAATCATCTTCTAGTACACATATCGTTTTCTAGAAAGTGACTGAAGTTAGTGATGATTCTCTAGCATCCTAGCTACTTTTAGATCCTAGCTACTTTCAGTTATCAAGTATTTGATAAAATTGTTTGTCTTATATTTGCTTTTCAAATAAATATTTCTGTTAATAAAAAAAAATATTAATTGAAAAATGTTTGCAAAATGAATTCATTAAAAAAATAGAAATATACTATCTAAAAAAAATCTGCTAGACTATTAATCAAATCAGAAATAAGTTCAATCAAATATGTTTATAAAATCAAAACAACAGATGTAAAGAAATAGTAAAAAAAACAAATAAAACAAAAATAATATTTAGCCTTGTGAATCAATTCTAGCATTTAGTTAGTTAGTTACAAACTTTCTTATTTCCATAAGATTGTACATATATAAATGTTTATCAAAAGTTTATTAAGGCTTAGCTGAATGCCATCTGCCAGACTGACATTTTATGTATTTCATTATTAAATATCATTTTCCTTTATTTATTTATATTTTTTCAAATCTAGCATTTCAAAATTTAAAGTAGATAAACAAAATTAGATTTAACCTTCTGCATCAGACTGAAAATAGGTCCCATCTGAACTTGACTCAAATGTTCATTTTTAATGCCCTTGATATCACGATCAGACTCGGTTTATCATCCAAAGAAAATTGATAAAAAACCAAAACCAAATGCATACCTACCCCACGTTCGCATAGTAAATCACTTCCCCAAAGTTCCCATCTATTAGGCTTATTCGTTACAATTATTTATAAAGTTCCGCAGATAAGAAAATAATCGAAAATCAATTCATCAACATAATTATATTAACTATTGGATTTTGTGATAAGAAATTAATCATCACTTTTATTCAATATCCATTTTATTGCAGCCTGAGTTTCAAAGAACTTTTATACTCCATCTCATAACTAGAGTCCCTAGCCATGTTATTAGACGCACTATAGATTTTATGCAAAGCTTCTTATTATTACTTGAAATTATGCACGTATCAAACATATCAATATTTTTTTATATTGATTAAAAATTAAAAAAATAAGAAAATGGAAAGGAAAAAAATGTAATGTAATAAAGTAATTTACTTTTCGATGCAAAATTATGAACTGATATTGATGTAACTTATTTCTGCAACGTTACCATGCATAAATAAATGGCAGCTATGCTCTATAATCTTTATATTACCCTGTAATTTAAATTGCATATTAATAAATGATAATAATAATAAATAAATGAAATAAAAGATCAATTTTAATTAAAAGTTAAAAATATTGCGTGTAATCTATAATTAAAAAAATGTTATAATTTGGCCACTGTTAAAAATGCAGTTATTAGAACGGATTCAACGGTTGTAGTGCCTTTTTAGAAAGTAAAAAAACTGAATAAAAATTGCATTTTCAAGCTTACATGTTCAACGAAAATTATAAAATTCGTCAAAATCAATAAAACTAGTGCTTTAACTATGTGGCCAGTAAGAGAACCGCATGTTTTCATAAGAACAAAGTATGAAAGACTTACAATTAGCAAGTCACCAAGTTAATAGACTTTCTACCAAACTAAAAAATCAATTAGACAGTTGACATTTTAACCAGGTTTTTGGGGTTTGTTAGCCAATTTCACCCCAAGCTCCCTCCATGGCCTTTTTCTGATCATTTACTAGACCATAATCGGTGTTTTTGGCGTACAATTTTATGACCAGTATTCCTCATACATTTTCCACCAGATTTTGATCCGGTGAGTATTTTGGTCGGTCCATAGCATTGGTATTATTAACCTAAAACCCCAATATTCTAGGCCAATTTATAAGGCCCGACGCATTATCCACTTGGAATACCAAACTTTCGTTGTCGTATTGCAACCAAAATGGTACTAAGTACTCCTTAAAGAACTCTGATGTACTTCCAGCTACTCATGTTTGTGAACAGAAAAACCAGTGTAAGTTTACCAAGTAATGGAAACCAACCCAAAACTGTAAGAGCCTCCAATCGCACCGGACCATCAACATTAAACATTTATTCATCGCATTACAGCCCGTGCTGTCTCTTAAATAGGACACTTAAGGGTAGCACTAATTCCTTTAGCATGCGCCAATTATAAAAAAAAATGATAACCTAAATTTAATAGTTTATGTTTTAGAAATCTAAAACAATTATTAAAATATTAAATAAATATGGAATGGATCCCATTTATTTCAAAGCGTGGAATTTTAGTGACGATAGCTCAATGATTTGGTTAAGTTATATTTAGTTATGAAACGGAATTCATTTTATAAATCGCCTCCACAAAAAATCGTGCCATGAAAATTAAGAAACACGAATACTGGGAAATCTGTGGGTATTTTTATTTTACTTCAGAAGGTTTTCCTCCAGCATTTATTTATAATACACATTCCGCAATTATTTATACTCAAGTGATTTACAATTTCTATAAAACAAAAAGACTACAGAATCTTAATTTAAAATGTGGAAGTTACACTCACGTTTTTGAGATCGGAAGGGGACTTTGGAAACAAAATTACCACTCTGGCCATATACGTTGGCACAAAAGGTAAACTCTGAACTGGTGTCACTCGCGCATAAAGCATCGAGTGTTGTGAGGAATACTAATTGCAGTTCTGATTCCCCAACCGATAGAGAGACTCTGTTGTAAGATAAACGAAATGAGCTTTAACTAGGCACAATTTACAAGCACAATAACCTCCATTTTAGACTCTAATCATAGTCCAAGTATAGTAACTTAGTTGATCGTAGAACTGTGGTCAATTGAAAAAAGATTACTCAAATTAAACAATGAGGCAGCGTTTTTTAGTTGGTAATACGTTGCTCAGACGTCTCATGATCGTTACATTCTTATCTTTGATTGCTTCATTTGTAGCTGGCAACGTGTAGTACTTGAACTTAGAGGATGGAAACAGATACGTGATAGCTGGATATAAAATAAACATAAAATCAGCTTTGTCTAGCAAATTGTGATCTGAAAAAGGATCAATTCTTTTAGTTTTAGTGGGGGGAGGAGGGCACAACCCCATTTATTAGCTTAGCCAAAGCAAAAAACTTAATCTAGCCAAATTAACTTAAGCTTTAGTTCAGTTGTTAGCTTCATTCATACTGGAAAGAAGCAAACGTGATCTGCACACATTTTTCTTTTTAACAACATTTTTGACCTAATGCGAAATCGATCTTATCGAAATTTTAGTTTCTGTGATTCTTGAAATAAACAGACTATGTATTACTCTCTTAGTTACAGCATATTAAATGAGTGCAAACCATTTTGATGAACCGATCTCCTTATCCGATAACAAAGTCTACAAAATTTCATTTTACGTCTAGCAAAAACAGGCTAATACATACAATAACTGGCAAAAACAGGCTGATACACACGACCTAGCCTAATCAGAGCTTAATTATTTTACAACATAATTTGATGTTTTTTTTTTTTCTATTTTCTTTCGATAACAACAAAATATTGAGTGTGAGTGTTAAGACCTAATTACCAATGCCAATTTTTAACAGAGCCCTCAATGCTTTGAATTCAGCAAAACGAAAAGAGCCACACCTTGTTGCAAAGCAAAATTTTAATTGGTTATCAAACATTTACAAATTATAAAATAATTTCCAGATTGACATGTTAAAATAAACATCATAATTTTTCTTTTTTATAGTAGAGACATGAAACATTTATTTAAAGATTAATGTGGATAATGTATTTACAGAGTGTAATTAGACTCACCGCCAAGAATACACAATTTATATACAATTTTTTATTTTATTTATTTAAAAACAAAAACTTCTTATGAAAGTTTTATAGTTTGAGTAATTTTTTTGTCTGGATTTTTTTTCTTTTTTAGGAAACAACGAAAATGTTTTACGTGATGTTATAACATATATCGAGGGACATTTGACATTGCAAGCAGTACCAAGAGAAAATCGTACAAATGAATGTGAAGTAGCGACAGGATCACCATTGGATGAATTCCCGGAAATATTTACTGGTGAGTCTTTTAAGTGTTTTAATTAACAACAAAAAAGGAATATTTTTTCAAGGTTTTTGTTCGTATTTTCTAATATTCTTCGTTAGTATCAAACATTTTCGTATTTCGTTAAAATCTGTTCATTCTTTGACTCCGCAAATTAAATAATATTTCAGTAAAAAGTTTAAAACCCTATCAGTCATAGTAAATTGTGCGACATCATTTTGTAAAATTTAATAGAAAATGAACTTAACCTTAAAAGTAAGCTTTCAACAACAAATGACCAACTTATGACCATAACCTTGCAGAAGAAGAATGTGTATTTTTTTTCTAAACAAGGCAGTGGTATCTCAATGTGATTGCCTTCAAAAACAAAATTTATTACTAAAATGAAAAACAAAAGCGTTACAAAGGGTATATAGTTGAACCATCAAGATAGAATTATTTTCCATTGATTTGTGGGGAAAGTGTGAGGTTGTTGTTTATACTGATAAAAGATTTGCTAAAATTTATGTAAGACCATAAAAGTCTATGATAAAAAAACGGATTCTAAAGGAACGTAAGCTAAAACAAATATATTGAGTGTGAGAGGATTTCGATTTCATTTTTCAGTGTCAAAAATGATAACACTGTAAAACTTTAATTAATGGCTTAACGTTTTTGAAGCTTATTTAGCAATGCCCATCATCATCATCGTCCGGTCTGAACCTCCTGCGGCAGGCACTTCCACCTACCCCGATAGCTGGTCGACGCCATTCATTTGGGCACGACTTCTAGGTTACGCCATCCTTTTACCACAAGTGAGGTATCCGTTGCTGTCTTGTACGACGATTTGTAGCGCAAAAAACTTTCCGAGCGGAGTCCTCTTCACTCATATGAGCTAGGTATTCAGCCTACCGAGCTTTTTTTTTCGTTATAATATCTGCTTCAAGGTAGACTTCACACAACTTATGATTGTGCCTTCATCGGAAATCCCTTCCTCACGTATGAAGCCAACTATTCTCCATACGACTTTCCTCTTGAACGCGATTTCGAAATCGAAATGTGAGTATTGGTAAAACTAGTGTCTTGTACAGCAGCAGTTTTGAGTTCATGTTAAAGTTTCTGAATCTGAATAGCCTTGCAAGACTGTAGTAGGCTCTGTAGGCTTTAAATAACTGCCCGCGTATTTCTTCTTCCACATTATTTTTTAATAAAATTTGCATTTTGCTGTCGCACAATTTACAATGTGTGCAGTACTTTCTTTCTTTTTATTATCCGTGGCACTACAGACCCAAGGTAGTTGAACGATTGCACAACTTCCAATTTGTGCTCGTCTACCTTGACTGTTCTTATAACAAGCAATTGCATGCAAGTCCCTTAAAAACAGGGTCCATGACACTTCCATTGACTATTTCCGTATCAGAAGACTGTTCGTTATTCGTTTACAACTGTCATTGGACTAAAAGGTGCTTAATTGTTATAAAAAGGATTCTAAAGATTCCGCTGGCAGAAGATCGCCAGATAGCTGGCGAGGCATGCTACCCAAGGGCCAGGTTCACTGTGGCGCCATTAAAATAAGAAGAAGAATTCAAAGTTAAGAGTCTCAAAGTCCTTAGCATCGACCAGCTGCGCACCTGAGCATTAAAGTGCTTTTCTTTTGGAAGATCTTCATTTGGTAGCCGTTGAGTTTGTCGTTTTCTACTTCTGTCATTCTCATAAACTCCACAATACAGAAAAAAGCACAAGGAACAGTAAAAAGTAAAGATGGGAACTAGTAAAAAACGATCAAGCGTCCCCTTTCATTTATTAATAAGTAAAATAGATTTTTTAGGCCACAGTATAAGTTGCTTAGTGAGACTCCCCATTTCACTCATTTATTAATACGATTGAAATTGCCTGTCCATCGCTGTTGCCCATAAGTTTATGCATTTTTCAAACTCTAACCAGAATCATGAAGAGCTTCCAGAGCACATTTCAGGTGCCTTAATAACCCAAAAAAGCGAATTTATGGTTACGACGCTAAGGTCAGTGTAAAATCAACTTAAAGCCACATTCCACATTCTTGTAGTTTAAATGTGGTTTTACTAAAACGGGTTCCGGAAAAGTTTGAGTGAAGAATTTAAAAAGAAAAACAAAAATCCACTTGCAAAATGATTGATCATCATGTTTATGCTTTACCACGAATTCCAGTTTCAAAGAGAGTAATGAAATGCAACATGCATAATGCAATCTAAGAAAATTTGATATTTATGCAGTTGTGCAGTTAAAAATATTTTGTGTGTAAAATTCAACATCATACAAATTTTGCTGGACACTGTAATGCAATTCAAAAAAAAATAAAAAATTACGCATACGCCACCAAGTAGAAAAACATTTCCATCCACTCATCTCAAAGCAACTCTACTCTCATCTTTCATGAATGAAAACTAAAGAATACTTTGTATAAACAAAAGGCAACCGCCTTATCGAATCCTATCTACCCTTGATAAGGTTATTACCTGCACAGATTTTCACTTGTACTTCAAGTACTATTGATAAGTAGTTTTATTTAATTATCATATCAAATAAAATGGTTGAAGTACAAATGATTAAAGGTTCATCGAAATTTCCCCTCGTCCATTTGAAGATATAAAAACAAAAACCAACTTATCTTAATGTCGCAATCAGATTCACATGTGTCAATTAACGTCAATAAGCTTTAGGGGATAAGTGATAGCCTTCGAAAGAATAGAAAAAAACCTTGATTTTCAATTTAACAGTGACGGAAAAAAAAAAGGAAATACACGTTACATTTTTGATTGCCATGAAGTGTTCATGAGACAAGGGTAATCTGACAATGTGATATGGTCATGGGATATCAGCGATTTTCTGATGTGTCTTCTTTTTGCGGTCAGCTATTTTTGTACACTGTACAGCCCTTGGAGTGGTTACTATCGTGTGAATGGTTGTTTTCTTATCGTACACGAGCTTAAACGCGGAAATATTATTGAATCTGATGCATTGATATGTGAAAAACCGAGTGGTTATCAGATTGAACAAAATTAAAGCGAAAATGCGTTCTAGAATGGCTTTTCAAGCATGCTGGCCGCGTGCTGGCTATTGAACAGTGATTCCTCTTCTTGTATTTCATAAAAAAATATTAGAAGTAACCTGATATGTCCTCTTTATAATTTAGAAGAAATGCCATGAAGTCAGCGAAGTTCGTCTCGTTTTAATTTAATACCCTCAGATAAACTCCAGATTGCCAATAAATAGTCTGCGTAACAGTCCATACAGGACCAGAGCATAGGTTTTTCGCGTTTACACTGTGTTGTGCGCTTTAAAATTTGACTCCAGTGAAACGGACCTATTGTTTAAGGGGTCCACAGGGACCTAAGTGTGGCCGGAAACATTTTCTGTCAGCCCGCCTACCTATTGTTTAATGCCGGCTTCGAACGGCGAATTGCGATAACTTTCCGTCTTAGAGATTCCTTAAGGAGGGTTTTCATTCGTTCGCTGGAGGTGAGGCCATAAAAATTGTTCATGGTGTTCTTTCCCCGGGCTGGATTCGAGCCCGGATACGCTCGTTTGACAGTCTAACGCACAAACTATTCAAACCACAGCAAACACTTTTGCGTCGAGATTAAAAATAAAACACAAAATTCCACACAACAATTCAATTTTCCATTTTTCCAATATCCCGATTTTCTTTCGTAAAAACTTTCTCCTGGCAACAAAAAAAATTTTAGTTTGTATGCGAATTTTTCAAAAATTATGGACATGAGTAATTTATCTTAAATGTACGGTCACAGAATTGGTTTCTATCTTTCAAAACTTATATAGTACTTTATTGTAAGTGTTGTTATTGTATTTTAATATTTTTTTTATACGAAATAAAATCACTTAGAATCACTTCGGTGTCCGTCTGTCTGTCGCCTTTTTTTTAATTGCCTCTGCCTCATAAACGGGGCGAGGTAGATGACCCTCCCATTTTCTTTAAAAAATATTTTTTGGTCGAACCCATCGAGATCCCAACTTGAAATTTGGAGTGAAGATGGGTGAAATATTATTTTCCAATAAATAAAAAAATTAAGAAAATTAAAATATCGTTTTTTGAAATACTCAAGGATGCGTGTCAAAAAGGACATTTTGAACTATCCTTTGTTCTTGTAAATAAAAATTGTAGGTTGTGTCTGTTACTTAAAAGTTCAAGTTTTTCTGAATTAAATTAGACATAATTTACAAAATTGTCATAAGCAGGGCCAAAGTTATGATTTTTTAAAATTTAAAAGAAATCTTGAACTTTTGAACCTTCGTTACTCGCAAACTATATCGAGTTGAACAAAAATTTTGTCCCATTACTTGAACCACTTCAATAAGTATCTCCACCAATTTTGAACCAAATCAAAGAGGGATCGTTCAGAGCTCCCCATATAGGCTGGGCGATTGGTCATGGAATGACCCATTACTAAAATAGATATTAATTAGTTCAACACTCAAATTGTTCATTTCGAATTTCAGAGGATCAACTCCGGCAAGGATGGATCATATTACACGTCTTCGCAGCTGTGTATTTCTTCGTACTCCTGGCAATGGTTTGCAACAACTACTTCTTACCGACAGTTGAATGCATCTGCAGTGACTTGCATCTGTCCAAGGATGTTGCAGCGGCAACATTCATGGCAACAGCTACATCAATGCCAGAATTCTTCACCAACACCATAAGTACGCTGATCACACAATCGGACATGGGTCTTGGAACAATCATTGGTTCCCTTATGTTCAACACACTCGGCGTGGCTGGACTTGCAGCGCTTTGTATACAAAAGGTAAATTCTAAGGCTCTATTTTAGCCTAGCTTAGCTTTTTTTAATTGGTGCTCATGAATCTAATCAGGCCATCTTTTTCAGCCGGTTCAATTGGATTGGTGGCCAATTGCTAGAGACTGTTTTATCTACATGTTTAATACGTGTATTTTAATCTTTGTCGCATGGGGCGGTAAAATCACATTCGTGGACACATGCGTAATGGTGTTCTTTTTAATCGTGTACTATATCCTGACATTCAACAACAACACTTTTATGAAGCACATACGAGTGTTTGTTGAGGATAAGCTGAACTGTTGCTTTTCAACACGTTATGGTAAGTTCACTTACAATCCCTTGTTCTTTTCCCTTACAATTAATTGAGATTCCTGTTCATTTATCTGCACCAAAATTTCGAATATCATCTACATTTCTTAAAATAAATCAAACCAATCAATCAATTTTATTACAGATCTCACCCTGCCACCGGAGAATAGCGCCAAAGCAAAATTGCCACTGAAGAAGGAAGACATCAATGGAAATGGTATCTTCGTGATAAACACACCTGAAAATACATCATCGATTGCTTCAAATATTAATTTGACTCATTCTAAGAGTTGTACGTATTTTTATTTAACAATTTTTCGCCAGAGACATCATAAACAGTCCTCTCTTACAGGGAACGAAGATGACATGGTGTCCATAGAAATGCCAGAGAAGCTATTCTCATTACCTCGTGGTCGTTCGATTGGTATGAAAATTTGGTGGGCGTATACATGGCCAATTAAATGTGTCCTTTCGTGTATCATTCCCAATCCAATCACCCACAGAAGATGGTATCCATTGACTTTTATAATGTGTATTGTAACAATTGGATGCAATGCCTATCTTATTGTCTGGATGTTAACTGCTTTTGGTAAGTGATTTCATTAGTAATTAGGAACTCTAAAAGTCAGAATCATTTCTTACCATTCCTTACTATTTGAAATGTTATCGCTTTTCATTTTTCCTATCCTATGTTGTGGCGCTAAAGTCCGGTTTGGACCAGAGCCTCACGTACTGCTTCCAGTAGCTTAAGGTCAGCTTTCACTTGGATGCACCATCTGTTCTTCGGCCTACTTCTGCCGCGCTAATAGTCTAGGCTGAATTTCAGGCCGGATCCTTGGTTTCCATTCCCTTTGCATGATCTGGCCATCTTAGACGTTTTCATTATTCCACAAAAACTTTAAAAATCCGTGTCGTTCGCTATTATTTTTCTTTCTCTTTATTATTTGCCAAAGCCAGCCATTCTAACCTAACCTAACCTAGATGTGATCTTCATTCAATTTGCATTTCATTTTTTAAACAATTCCAAATTCACAATTATTGCAAAACAGAAAATAAGATATTTTTAGTAATTCTATATTAATTTTAGTAATTCAACAAACAACACATAGCGAGGCTTTAGTGTATTTGCTCCTCATTATTCTTAAAAAACTTTAAAAGTCAGTGTTATTAGAATTTTTCTTTCTCTTCATTATTTTTTAACAACTTTATATGTCAGTGTCCTTTATTATAACTTTTTTATCCACTTTTCGCTTTGAATGATAGAAATCAATCCAAGATTTTCACTTTGAATGTAGCTGTAAACTGCTCGTTGCATACACTTCGGGCTTTGAGAATATAAAGGGTCCTGATTCATAACTCACTTGCCATCTTTTTTGTCTCAGACTAGTAATATATTTTTCCTCCATCATTATAAACATTTCTAACTCTATTTCTCTAATTTCTTTAGGTGTCACTCTTGGAGTGCCAGAAATTGTTATGGGACTTACATTCCTTGCCGCCGGCTCAACAACTCCTGAGGCTGTGTCCAGTTTGATTTCTTTACGAAAAGGTTTGTGCTACTTTCTCGAATCCAACCACACAAAAAACTAAAAGTTTTCTCTTTTTTCAGGTGAAAATGGAATTGGTGTATCAAACTCACTCGGCGCCAATTCGTTGGCCATTCTCTTGTCCCTCGGTGTACCATGGTTTATCAAGAACTGCATGAACTACAGCAAAACGGACGGAACCAATGCGATTTACCTGACATCACAAGGAATCGAGTATACAATCTTTATCCTGATGGCATCAACAATTGGTCTATTCATTGTTTTATCCGTCAGTGGATACAGACTAACAAAACGAGCTGGAATCGCTTTGTTTGTCATCTATAGTATTTTTATTGTGCTGCAAATTTTAATTGAAATGAACGTTTTCTTCCCGAAAACATGTTAACTGGCACATTCACAAAATCTAAGACTGTTTAGTTTAGTTTAGTTATAAAACAAATTATAAGAATGATATTGTTTTTACCAACAGTATTTCTAGGTGTAAATTAATTTTAGTATCCAAGCAAAGCAGTCAGTGTCAAAAGTGATATCGTATTAGATATTTTAAGGCAGATAAGGTTTCAAGCAAATGCACAGTCACCAATGACTCTGATTGTACATAAAGTATTTTTTTTTCTTTAAATATTAAAGACTATATTTAACATCGAAAACTTGTAAATTTATTTAGTATACTCAATGCAAGAAGAGTGATGATTAATAAGCGTTTGTGATTTACATGTGCCTGATGATCATGTTATAATGAGCACTTTAAGGTTCCAGAGTCCTCTCTCGAAACAAAATGTTAATTATTTTGTTCTTACTCAAGATTTTGTAAAATATATTATGAACATTGTGTATTACTTAGTTTACTAAGTGTATATTTATGTATGTGTGTAATTAATAAAAATTTACAACAAAAAAAATAAATGCGATAACATAAAATTTTTCAGTTTGACTTTGTTTAAGGATGGAACGTAGACAGCTCGCTGGTTACCAAATGACACCTAAGAGCTGTGATTGGCAGGTTATGAGCTTTTTTATTCATTTTTAACTCTTAGCCACATGAGGTTCTGAACGACTGCTTTCACGCTGGAGCGCTCAACAGGAATGATATGTCCTTTCAAATATATGTTTTATTTAACCCTGGATGTTAGTGTTATTTTTAATGCTAAATTATGCTTTACAGCTCATATTAACTATGTTATATTGAGAGCAAATTTCCTGGTAGTATTTTCTTATGAGCCGCTCAGTGCACAGGTTGATTAACTTTTTTTGCTTAAAATATCTTTCCTTAGTAATGAAGATTACCACCATTAAACGACAACTGAATAAAACGCAGTGTATTTCTGAACAGAATGAAAATGATTTCAGCGTTTTTTCCAAATTTTTGTTTTATGGAGTTAATGAATGTGTGCTCTAAACGGCTCATTTAAGGATAGCTGTACTATAAAAGCAATTTATTTATCTTAAGTTATACCTACAATAGATAATCGTTGCGTTCTTTGGCCTCGTTTTCCCGAATGTTCTTCAGACAGGATTAAGAACATTCAAAGAAGATTCACGCGCTTTGCCTTGAGGAACTTTCAGGGTAGTCGGGAAGGTTAAATGGGGAGGGTCACTAAGCCACTTGTACTACGACCTAAAAGATCTATTGTACTCTGAAAAAAACATAGGGATACCCTTGGAGTTCTCTTTGTAAAGGGCAGACTCAATGGAAGAATCAATTTACATGAATTACTAGCTCTCATGGCTTTTTATGTTCCTGAAGGAAATTAAAAAAATAGAGAAATTTTCATTTTAATTCCAAATCATGGGACGAACTGTGGACTAAATAAACCCACAACTCTTTCTTTAACACTTTCTAACTCAATTCATCACCAAGGCGGCCTTCAAATGACTAGAGTTTTATTCAAAAGAACAGTTTTAAGTGTTTTTTTTTAAATATTTTAATCAAAGGATATACAGTCGGGATATCAAAATTTGTTTGAGTTAGAGGGATTTTTCGAAAAATTCAAGTAAAAGGGATTAAAGTATTTTTTGTTTAAAAGCCTTTATTTTATTCGAAAGAGTATACATGTAAAAAACATGAAAAAAACAGTTATTTATTATCGGTTGTGTGCACAAAAAACCTCTAGCTCATTTGTGTTTGTGTGTAGACGACGATTATGTGGCCCTAGACGACAATTGTGTTCGCCCAACATTGTTTGGGATTGTGCTTCGAGAACTGTAGGCGAATAGTTTCAATTTTCTTATGTTCTTTGGGTTCGATGTTTGCCGTGTAGGTCGCCATGCAAATCCTCATTCTTGCTGTAAACTTTCTCTTTCTTTCTTGCATAGGTAAACAATAATAAGGGCAACCACATGCGCTTTTTTCTCCGACGTGTTTGCACTAAAAAATCGAAATGAAATGAAAGGTGTGCCAAATTGAGAGAGTGTCAGAGTATGCAATACAAGTTGCGTACTTGATACAAGTTCCGAGACGACATTTTTTATTTTTTTGTGAAAAAAAAAATCTACTTAGAGGATTAAAAATTGACCAAGAGCCGAAAAAATGTATTCGAGTTAGAAAGCTTTTCGACTTAGAGGGCGTTCGACTTAGAGGATGGATTTTGTATGAAAAATTGAAGGGAATGCCAACATATGGCGAAATAATTCGAGTTAAAGGGATTTTCGACTAAGAGGGCTTTTCGACTGAGAGGGCTTTCGACTTAGATGGCTTCGACTGTATATCCACTAATGAATGAATAAATAAAGAAATGTTTGAAAACTTCGGGGAAAATAGTTGCCGTAGTCGGATATGTAAACTCATGTTGATTTCAATAACTGGACTAAAAGATTCAAGTTGCATTGATGTGGAAATCAAGCTTTCACAACCTAAACTTAAGGAGTAGATGATAAGAAACAAATTGCTTTAGAACAGAACAATTACAGTCGAAACTCCTAACTCGAAGAAGCAAGCTAATGCTCTACAAGACCCTTATCCTGTCAGTCCTGCTGTATGGAGCCGAAAACTAGTCGATAAGTAGGACAGAGCTGATCCTTGGCTTTTTCGATCCACGGCGGATATTTGATCCTGTCTGCGAGGAAGGCGAATATAGGAGAAAACATAACCTACATAACCATAATAAAACTTTATAAGCTGTACGATGATAATAGTCCAGAAGGCGAAAATCGCTTGACTACAATGGCTCGGTCTCATCAAGAGCATGGACAAACACGCTTCAGCTAAAAAGGTAGTTGAATCCGAACCTCCGGGTTCGAGGAGAAGAGGAACACAAAACCTGCGGTACAGAAACCAAGGAGTCGCGGACGCAAGGTAGCTGAGGTGCGCCCAAAAAAACAAAAATAATTAATTTTGATGTCCCGAAATGATAGTGCCACTGATTGTATTTATATTTTGCGCACAGTTAAATATAACTGTCGCGCAGACCCTCTTTGGCGTTGAGTTTACTAATTTTTGGAGTGTTTTTTTTTTTTTTTTTTTTTCTTTTTTGATGTTTTGCCAATTTTCTATAATTGCGCTCTTAAGCTCAAGAATGTTGGTAAATTGTTGTTAATGTTGTTAAATTACCGTCTCTCAGAATACACGTCTTGCTAATATACCCAATAGGATTTCGAATGTATATAAGTCTAGCGAACCATGCTAAAATCGGAATATATGTTGGGAAACCATTTCTTAGAACAATTCGCAACTTAAATTGGAGTATCATCCTGCTAAAATTTGATCAAAATTAGATCCAATTCTTCAAGAAATTGTAAAAGGGTTTCTTCCAACATGTCTTGGTAGTTCTTCGCATTAATCTTACTAGAAACAATTGCTAAACAGGAAGTTCCATACTAACTAAAGGCGCCCAACACCATTATACTACCTCTCTTTCATGCTGACATTTGAAGAACGGAATCTCTTCTTTTTTAGATCAGGGGTGGAATCGGCTGACGCGATAATCGATAATTGATAATCAAAATCGACACTTTTGCTCCACGTAAGGTGATTATCAAATCAAACCCCAGGCCTTCTTTTTTTTTAGGCGCGGGCCGTCAAAAATAAACCTTTTTTTGTCAGTCCACACAACTTTTCTCCACCCTTCGGTAGAACTTAACCGGATTGGAAACAGTATGCCCGGTACAAACAACGGAAGGGACTTTTAGCTCAGGCACAGACCCTTTAAGAGTTGACTGCTTGGTTAGTAAATTATTTTAAAACAGACAACACAGAAAATTAATTTCTTTTTCTAATAATTTTATTAAATAATCAAGGTAGCTTTAAATCCTTAAGATTAAAAAAATGTATTAAAAATGTATATTAGCCGAAAAAACATTGTCAAGCATTCCATTAAGAAAAAAAAAATTAACAAAATCGGACTTGTTTCATAATACTGTTATTTAAACCTCTTCTTATTACACATTTTGTTGAAAACCGAAAAAGCAAACTGCATGAATAATGGTTATTTTTTTTAAAGATCCATTTAATGTTTCTGTTTGTTTTTATTTTTATTTTCAAGAAGATTGAAATGTTATTTCTCTAATGTAACGTAGCATAATGAGTTAGTATTGTTTGTTAGCTAGCCTTTTAAGCTGTATTCAAATTTTTTAATTGTCATATTCATTTCGCCGTCCCAAACATTTTTATATATATTATATATTCAGTAAATTTGAGGGAATTTAATTAGTTATTTACAATTAATTTATTATTAGTATCTAATAAGTACAAAAATATTAATATTTACATGTAAATATATATTCTTCCAATACACAATGTTTAATAAAAGAGGTCTTTCTTTCCTTCATGTGTTTGTATACATTGTTTTGTTATTGATTTTGTTTCAGCTGTTGTAAGGGTATTTTTTTTTTTTACATTTTTTGTTTTTCTCCACCACTATTTTTTTGTTTAACATCTTTGTGCTTTTCTTTTTGTCTGTCACACCTTAAATTTTTAACCTCAAACCTTGACAAGAGTTGGTGTGATAATAATTTACAAGAAAATGAGCAACAAATTCAGTTACCTTTACTTATATTTTTCCTTTATACTTAAAAAAAATTGTATGAATAAATGTCTTCTTTTGTTTATAAATATTATCAGTCAGCAAATTAATACAAATTTGTTTATTACATTTTAAATATTTTTCAATAAGCTTAACATATACAATTTATATAAGTTATCATATGATTCATATATATGCATTTATGGATGTATGTATGTATATGACTAAATGTTAAAAATTACTTTGGTTTTCCGTTATAAAAGGTTTAATAAAATTAATAAAACTATCTTAAATTCAGTTTTACTAGCAGTTTTGTTTTGCTTTTATGGTAATAAAAAGAACGAGCGGATAAGGATTTATAGTTAGGTACAACAATGGTATGAATGGCCATTTTTTAGGTTATAATTATTGTGAGCTGTTGAGTTCTTGCTGTAATTATTGTGCACTTGAGCGGATGCAATTGAATGCTGTGTTGATTTACATGAGAATTGTCTGTGATTGTTTGTATCCTAGGAAAGAGAAAAAAAAAGGTTTAATTACTTTTAAGAGACTAAGAGAAGATAAAAGAAATTCAGAGATCATTTAGTTGTAATACACCAAAGCGTCCTATTTCTATCGTTAATTAGCGCCAGAAAAACACGATGCTGGTCGAAATGAGGCAGATCGAATTAACGATTCCTATGTATTGTAATTTTGTGAGCGATGCAAACTGAATTTATATATAAATCATTATGCCTTTACAACGATATTTCCTAAAATTCTTGCCAGAAATAAAAACGGTTCTATTTTGAAAGCCTTGAATTGTTCTTTATTTATTTTTTTTATTTGCAATTTCTGCTTACAAGTGTAGAGCAAGGTGCATGTGGTGTGAGTAGATGAATTGAACAATTTTGGCAGTGAAAAAACGAACTAATTTTTTTTTTTTAAGGAAGTTGGAAAAAGTATTTTCATATTTTCTGGGTTTAGGGAAAATGATTTACTTTTATATTTCATAGATTTAGAATAATTTACTTGAGTCAGTCCTTTAGGGGCTAAAGCATGGTGATGAATATATGAATCACTGCATTTTTTGGTTTTTCTAATTTGTGAAATGTGCTAGAACAAACTTTGTTTTTCAAGCAATTTCCTTTCTAAAAATATTTACTTTTTTGAAAATAAAAAAAACATGTATCAGAAGGTTAAACATTAAATATTTATCAACCAACACTCATAAGTTACTTCTTAAGACCACGAATTTTCGAGTACACAGTCAGTTACATGACACTGATGATGAACTGAAAGCAAATTGAAATAAAACCGATGCAGCTTCGGATCCGCGATAAATTTTGAACGACACAAATCGGAACGGCGAAAGCAAGGCATTGATGTATTTCTAATTATTCTGTCCTGATCTTAATGAGCCGTCTTCGATTCTCACTTACAACGTTTTGTTCTAAACTCAATGATTAGAAAAATTTGTATTAAGCTATAGGCAAAAATATAGTTGAGCTATAAAAAAAACTTTAAGTTCTACTACGACTCTTGTAGAAACCGTCCATTACGCCACATGTATCTTAGAATAATTTTTCTATCATAAAATGCGATTGCAAAATGAAGAAATTGATATCACATTTAAAGAGATATAAGACTTTAAACTTTTCCTACTTTCTAACTTTAAAGATAAAACAATATCAGCATCCATTATTCTGCAATTCACGTGAATCGTGATCCGATTTACCTATCCGATCCGCATTCACACCGCTTTGATATCCTGCTATCCGTCGGGTGAACTGCATATACGGAACCAATCTGACATTCAGCTACACAGGTGCTCCCTGTGTTTATGAAAATCTTTAAAAGTTTCAATTGACTTTTTGAGTGGTTATTTTAAATTCAAAATTCAATATGTATTAACAAATGTGGATAGCATTGAACTTTTCTCGTCGCCTCTTTACACGAGAATAAGAGATTCCTCATACGGGGAAGTTCAAGGACGGAAGACAATCAAAGAGATTTGATTGTGGGCAAAACTGTAGGACGAGTTGATAGGAGGTGATGGAGTAAATAAAACGCACTCGTTATATTTTGCCAAATTTATTTATTTTGAATCGCGATGCAGCATGATGATGGGATAATCTTTTTCAAGCTGCCCGCACGATTATGCCAACTGTGCTGTTTTTTTATTTTTCCTACTTTAGGTAACTCCTCTCATCAACCCCTAAAATTTTGAATTGTGTATTGTTTAAAAATAAATATTCGAATATTATGATGCACATTTGTTTGTTTTTACTCACATCTAAGTAATGTGAGTAAGTAAAAAAACCTCTGAGACCCAATATCTCTTAATTATTTGTCATGCTTGGCAGTAAGCACGAAGTTTTTGGGAATTTATTATAACGCCCGAGTGTGCTTTACATGTTTTTATTTTAACGACTCTTTAAAACGCTTAATAATGTGCAAAGACATTATGATGCAAGACGTTTAGTCGCAATAAAATTCTTCGTCTAATACCACAATTCCAAAATTCAAAGAAAGGAGCGTTGTTCTTTTAGTGCAACTATTGAAATAAATAAACATTGTAGACGGTATTTGTTGCTTTGAAAAACATCAACAGACGTATATAAATACGTGGGTGTTCCAGAGTTTGACAAGAAACACCATGAGTACATCATATCATGGGACATTCTTAACGATGCAATTTTGTTTTTAACATAAGAATGGAACAGTTGAAATTCCTAGCTCTTTGGGACTTTAAGGCTCTAAACATTTATCAAGCAAGCAATTTAAAATTGTATTCTATGCAACTTAGTCTCTAATCATCTAATTCTGAAGTAAATGTAACTTCTCCAACATGATTTAATCAGTTACACACTTTTCTATTTATAAGTAAATCTAATTAGAACTATGTATCGCATTCATTACTCGTATCCATCATAAACTCAAACTACCATACGATGTACATATAGAAAATTCAATCACCTACAATGTAATACACTCTCTTACCTTCGGTTGAATTGGAAAACAGCACCACAGTATAAAAGCCACAAATGCCACCAGTGTTCCAACTAAGAGGATGAAATCCTCGATAGTCTGCAAAATTAATAACCAGACAAGGGAGAAAATGAAAATTCAATACTCTCTCATTAATATCGTAAACACAAAACTCTAATCATTTTTTTTTCTTACCGGCTCCTCTCCCAAAAGGACATGATTAATCAAATAAGCAAAGTCATCAAAAGGAGTCATCTTGTACTGGAGACCCGTTCTGTTCTCCAAAATCTGCACCGACAGAACGACAGTCTTGTGTGAAATGTGAAAATAAAATGAAAATTTTGCAATTGATTCAAAAAATTTTCTTATTCCAAATGCACAAGTTTCACTACATGATAATTGATTTCATATTCTTTTTTTGCTTTGCCTAAAATTACTTCTTCTTGGTTTTTGGTTGATAATTTTTTTATGAATGTCGATTTTTCGAGTGAATCTTTTTTAGAAAAAAGAAAACATACACACACGTTGTGGAGATTAATTTAAAAATAAATTCAACTCCACATTTCCGTAAGAATGTACGATTAAATGACAATCATATAAGGAAGAAAAAAGGATCGATTTTGACAGCAGGAACTTAATTCTGTTTATTTCTGACAATCGGAAAAGGATTCAAATGAGGAAGAGAGATGAGTAGAGTTTACATGTCAACAGGGATGTTGTGGCGAACGAATTTGAAGTTGATTTGCCAGCAATTCACTTTTAGCATCTGTTTTCACCACTGCATGTCAGTTGTAATAATTTAATTTTTTACTACAAAGAGCGAATAGAATGATATTTATAAACTTATATTTTCCATGTGTGTCTTAAGCTCACAAGCCCAGTACTTAGGTAGGTTACAGAAGAAAAACCCACAGCCGCACTTGGGCCAAGTCCCTATTTAACTTTCAAACCAATCTGGGAATGAGGAAAAAACTCTAAAAAACTATTGTGATTGCCATCAAATAGATTGCACCGCCTTAAAGCACTCCACGAAAATCCAAAATCACTTTTCAACTAATTGGTCTTCAACACCGCACCCAACCAGCCTTGCAAAGTGTTATACGTGCATGTTCCCTGTCATTCATGTCATTCAATACGAGAGCCCCAATCAATTTAAAGAATATTTAAATATTTCTTGTTTTTGTATGATCGTTGCATTTAAATATATTAGAAAAAACATGAAACATCACTTCCTCCCGTCCAAGAATGTGGTACCAATCCCATTTAGCCATCTCCACCATCATCATCTCCACCTCCACCCAAAACCCAGATCCAATGCCACACCACACCACACCACCACCAATAGTCGCCTTTGCTACTGCTTCTGCTCTGCTCCTGCTTCTGCTTTTGCTTCCACCTCTGCCATTGCCTTTGCCTTTACCATTGCCTTTGCCTTTGCCAACCCCAAAATGATGAGTGTGGCGACTGGCGATGGTAAAGAACATTTTCGGTAAAATTTTGTGTTGCTATGCGCTCGAAAGATTACGCGACAGCATATACACTTTTTTCCCTATGGGAATTGTTTGATGGAATAGAGCAGAGTGATGCGTTTGTATAAACACACATTTGTTAAAACGAGATGACTAGTGGGTGTGGGCAACTTTGGAGAGTATTGAACAAAAATAGCGCCATTTTGGACTTGGGGCTATGGCTGCAGAGGTAAAGAATTAAAACTTGCCTTAACCGATTCGATTTTGTGTCTGTGATATGGAGAAGGGAAATTTATTCGGAGGCGCAAACCTGTGGTGAAATTTGGAGATACCGTTTTTGAAATTCTAACCAAAATCTAATAAATCTGCAACGAGCAATAATTTTAAAATTTATTTGATCAGAACGTATTCCGTTGTCTTAAAATAAAGTCCAAAGCGTCTTGAATTCAATGATAGTTCTCGCTGCAATGTTGCTTGCTAAAAATTTCGAGTTGGCGGCGGAGGATTGAGTTGCCTGGAGATCTTTTCTGCGACCCCGTTAGTGGAACACGCGGTCAAGAATATGATGATAAAAAATGTAACATTTGAATTACGAATACACTGCGGTAAAAGTGCAAGATTTAAAAAAAAAAAACAGGATATTTAGGGCTGGAAAGTGAAATTCTTGCCGGTGAAAGTCTTGGGGTATTCGAAGAGGACTCCTACGTGTAGACGTTAGTGAGGACGAAAGTATTTCGATGGATGCGGGAAGTTGGAAGAGGCTGAAGAGTCGTATGAGAAGGAGGAACACAATCTGAGAGCCAGAATTAACCAAGAGTACCCGTCGAAATTGATAAAACCGAGCTATGGTGGCCAAGAGAGATCCACGCCATCAGGTGGTCGACTTTTTTTAGTTAACGCCAGCTTCCTCAATGTTCAAGTCTTTCTTTTCAAAACTCGTCTACCGAAAAGTCCATCGATAGCTTGGTTTGTTTAAGGACTTTTTAGGGTTTCGTTCCAAACGAAGCACTTTGGTGTCCGTGCGTCTGCTTGTGTAACTTTTTTTTTACTTAATTTTCGTTTTTGGACATCAAAACTAAAAAAAACGTCAAGAAAACCCCTCAGTGAAAGAGTTTTGCAAAAAGGAGTTTCTGCAAGCTAAAAGATTGCCGATAATTTCCTCGAAGTTTTAAAATTTTCATTTTTAAATACAAAAAACAAAAAAAAAACCTTAGAAAAAAAAGACTTTGCAAAAGTGAAACGTGGGAAGAAGCTTTGGATAAGGTTCTGAGAAGAGAGTTTGAGAAAAGGTTCAAAGAAGAAGTTTCAGGAAGAAGCAGAGGAACCTTGAAGAAGAACCTCCGAGACGTAGACGGAGACGGTAAAAAGCAACGAAATTGCTGATAAATTTGGTTAAACTAATCTTATCCTCCTGTTTGGCCCTAAAAACGCCGCTTGTTGTTGATGAATTGGGCGTTCCTTTTTTTCCGGAGCTTGGCCTTGACGGTTGCCTCTGTTGAGTTGCAGTTGACATATTTTAGACCACGAAATCTGATGAGGAAACCTTAGAAAATTCATTGGAGAAGAATCTTTAGGAGGGGTCCTTAAAAAGAATCTTCAGGAAGAAATTTGGAGACGAAGCCTCAGAAAACAGTTTTGCAAAATTTAAGATCTATAATTTAAAACTAAGCGGATGAAGAAGCCCTTAGCCTTTTTATGAGAGAACTTCTGCGTACGTTCCATAGGTTCGAACAACGCAGCAGAGGACGGCCGCGTCTAAGGTAGCGTACACATGTAGAGAAGGACCTGAACCAACTCGGTGCGCGTCACTGGACGCAGCTGGCACGGGATTGTGCTGGATGGAGGAGGTTGCTAAAGGAGGCCCAGGTCCACCCCGGACTGTAGCGCCGCACAAAGAAGAAGAAGAATTTAAAACTCCAAGAAGTCCAGAAGATGGCTATTTTTTTTTTTTTTTTGAAGAAAGCTCCTTGAAGTTCTATCTTTGTAGATTAAACATTTAAAAACTTTAAAAAAAAAAAATATTCCGATTTGAAATAACTCTGCAAAGCCATTCAGTTCTTTTTACCACCTAACCTTAAAAAAAACCGTTGATATTTGATGTATAAGGGAGTCATCTATTAGTTGCTTTTTAAGTTAAGCCCGGTGCACGCAAGGGGTTTTCTTACGCGACGGTGACGAAGTGGTACCGCTTAAGCGTCACTCAATGGTGCACACAAATGGGCGCTGACGTTCATTGACTTGTAAGCAGTGTAAGGCGCTTAAGCGGTGATGCCGCTTGTGTGGATCGGGCCTAAATCGCAGGTTATTTTAACATTGACAGCTGTTTGCTGCTCGAAATCTTGGCAGCAAGTCAGTGTCATACCTCCGTGAAACGAAACGAAACACTTTACGATTCAACAACGTTGCGAAATATTGAAAACTTCTTTCCAAAGTGAGTGCTGTGTACCCCAGAGCATTTTTGAAAAGAAATCATGTAATCAGCCGTCTTGGTGAAGTCAATGGCTGGCCGCGGAGCTGCGATTTGGAAACTGTGAGGAACTATCGTTATGCCAACAATGCAAAAACGATTCAAGCAAAGGGTAAATATCATCCAAACAACCCGTGAGCTGCATCCCGAAGCCATCAACAAGGTCTTGCAAAAATGGAGTGACGGAATGTGCTCCTATCGCCCCAACGCTCCAGTGGGGCACCATAGCTTAATCGGTTAGTGCGTCAGACTGCTAAATGAGAGTACTCCGGAGAAAAAACACCACAAACAATTTTGACGGCTCCACTTCCAGCAACCGACTGACAATCCTCCTGTAGTACTACTCTCATAAAAAGTTATCGCAAATCGTTGTTTGGAATCGAAATAAAACAGTTGGTCCTTTCCACATGTGTCAAATTATACCGCGCAAGATACTGTGGAGGTGCGAAAAAGCTAGCCGCTGGTCCTCTATGGCTTGTTACTTATTTATTTGTTTGTTGGTATTCAGGAACAAATATAGTGAACACTCTCCTTACAGACACATCACATAACTAGACATCTCAAAAGACTACTCTCGCATAACCGGAAAGCAATTCTACTAAGAAATTTGTCCGGTTGTTAGAGGTGTCTGGCTATGAAAGAGGCTTATCAGGATAGACTTCACTGTACTTGTACTTGTTCATGAGTTTATAAAACTGAAGACACATGTTTGGTGTTCTAAGAGGACCGATTTGGAGTCGAATAAACGTTCAAACTCGTATCTTGTTCGACAAAACCACGAAAGATTTGTGGAACCTCAATTCAGTACTCAGGAACATAGAATTTGAGTGGATCAGTGAAAACGACGAAATAAACTCGCCCCCAATTGCCGAGTTGATTTAAAAAACCGTTTCGAAAATTCACCACCCAACAACGCCATCCCAGTCATGATGTCGACATCGTGAACTACACCACTCTTGCAACTCTCCAAATCTCCTCCAGCCGAATAGAACATACCCCGGACCAATCCTTCCTCTCACATTCGCTCTGTTTTTGTATCTATCACCGCTTATGTTATTACACTTTCAATGCAACTAAGCAGGCCAGTTATGCCGACGAGAAAACAAAACGGAACGATCAATAGTCATCGTCCGCATACCTCTTTCCTCGTCTAACCACTGTAAAACTGGCCCCCCAAGTGATTCTTCCAAACGGAATACATACGTTCCTCAGTCGCCTAACTCGGTTGTTAGCTTAAAAGTCTGAGCGGTATATCGAGTACGACGGCATCCCAATTTTCGGGGGGGATTTTTGTTGCCAAAATTACCTTCAAACCAATTCAGAAGCAATCAGAAAATCGTGATTTTAAGTTTGCAACATAAATAATTTACGTCAAAACTGATTAACTGATTTTATTTATTTCTTTTTTCTGTTTTGTGATTCGGTTTTTCGTCATTTAGTGAAAAAGAAAAAAAAAAATCGCGTTTTCTCCCGTCTCCGGTTTAGAGTTTTTCCACTTCTCGTTTCTTTTTTTTTTTCGTTCTTCCTTCTTGTATCGCTGGTTGGTTCCATCTCGCTCGCTCGCACATCGCAGTTGCGGTGGCCGATTGCGAAAACGCCTGTTAAGTGGTGTGACGATAGTGTGGTGGTGTTTCAGTGACGACAATTCACAGGAAAATAAGAGTGCGAGAGAAAATGTGGCCGAAAAAATAAAACACCCAAGAGGTATGTGCACATAACTGTTTGTGTGTTTCCTGCTCTGGTGTTGTTCTAAAAAAAAGTTAGTTAAGTTGTTTTAATTGAATAAGAATTTTTCCCTTCGTCTTTTTTTTTTTTTTTTTGAAAACTCCTTCGTGTAGATATCTGCTTTTCTGTGTGTAGTTCCCTTCGTTTCGCTTTCCGAATTGCATCGTTATATGTTCTATCCCCTTCTGTCGTATGTCGTGTGTACCGTTTGTGTCATTGCCATCAGTTGTGAGTGGTGCATTTTTTGTCTCAATCGTCGCACCTCTCCCAATCGACAGCGGAGTAGAGTGAACGAGACAGTGGTATGGTGGAGAAAAAAAAAATTCAAGAATTTGATGGTAGTAGCAACGGCAGCCTAGCAGCAGCAGACAAAAATTTATCATGGAAAGTTCAAAATGAAAAAAAGTGAATTTTCATTAATTAAAAAGTTCCGTGGGGCATCTACATTTGTTCGGTAATGGTGAAATTAAGTGAAACAGTTAAAATACGGCTCTAAAATTGTGTATTCATTCAAAAAACGAGGCATAAAAGCTGCGGATGTATAATTTTTTTTATTCTTGTATGAAATGCGGTCGATCTGTGGTTTTGTGGTGGCGGTGTTGTTGTTCTTTTGGGTTTGCTTGCAATGGTGTGTACGATGAGAGAGAGGAGGGGAGTTATAACAAAATGAAAATGCCCCTGGATTCTTATTAGTTTTTCGAAAAAAAATCCAATTTTTGATTTTAATTTTTGTAAATTAATTTTTTAGAAGTTGGTTTTTTTTTCTTCGTCCTCTTTTTTTTGAGATCAGTTAAGTGTGAGTGAGAAGTGTGGGATGCACTCTGTGAGTCCATGGTGATAATCAGAAAAGGATGCAAGAGGCAAGAGAATTTCTTCTTTTGACAGATGTGTGAGGATGATGATGGTGACTTCCTTTCAGCGACATAGTGCAGTACTCAAATTTCATTAAACGGAAAAAAGGAGTGAACAAGAAAAAAAAATTAATCAAAAAAAAGGAGGAGGAACATTTCAGAGAATATGCCCTATTTTCGCGATGGGTGGTGGTGGTGGCAGAGTGTATCCTGGCTGCGCATAGTGCAGCGGGTGCATTAATTTCTGAAATTCGCAGTGAAAAAGATCATTCTTTTAATTACTTTTTTTCTTGGCATGTTTCATTAATAATTTCTTTTTTTTTCGAATTCACCTTGCTTCTTAGTTTTTGCATCTCGTTTCAATGCAGTGGCAGTAATGCATTTTCTGTCTCTTTTTAACGTTTGACTTTTCACAGTTGTGTGTCGTCGTCGACGTATAGAGCCGTTGTCGTAGTCGTCGTCGTTGCCGTTGTCGGTCGGCTACCGAAATGAAATACCTACCAAAGAAGAGAGGTGAATGTTCGCTTTGGTTGGGGATACATATACACATATGCATGTGTCTTTTTTTTTCTTGTTTTTTTTTTTTTTTTTTTTTGGTTTTATTTTTCTTTTCTTCGTTTTGTTCTGTCTCTTCTCCTGTTATTCTATTATAATTTCTGTTATTGTGTTGGATATATTTTTCGTCTTCCTCGGTCGGTTATTTGAGATCTGTTTTTTTTTTCTTTATTTTGCTTTTTGAGAGAGATTTGGGATTTATTTTATATTATTTGTTTTATCCACGTGTGATTTATTAGTTTCGGTTTCTAGGTTATTTGTTGAGAAAAGAATTTTGTTTCGTTTCTAATTGAGTAAAGACACTGGAGATTTATCTTTGTAAGAAAGTTGAAGACAGACCTGTTAGCATTTAGTTAGGGATTTGTGGGTGGAGCTTTTGATCAATTGAATTTTTTGGTATATTTTCTTTTTCAAGAATTTGAAAGATACAAAGTTGTTAGTTAAAAAAAAAATGTTTTTATTAAGGATGTGTGACTAACAGAGCATCTATCATTTAAGGAAAAATGTACTTTGACGTATTTTCACTCTATTAAACTTCAACTCTCATCCCTTTTTCTTAAATGCTTTAACGTTCCTTCTGAATCTCTTTTAGCTGCATTCCTCTGATAATGTACTTATTCTTGTGGCATCTTCAACAACAGATTTTGACCAATTGGCCGTTCAAACATTCCTTCTAAGATTTAGCTTTTTCTTCACAATAATATTTTGATGTTTTGAAATGTAATAAGTGGATGAGAATACAGCATTTAATATGAGTCTCTTGTGTCTGTAATTTTTCAAGAGTGTTGCCCTTAACTCTCAGTTGAAGGCTGGCGTTGTTTTCTTGCAACCGTTTACAATAAGAATTGTTTTGATTACTCATTAGTTTCGACGTATACACTGGTTATTCTAAAATGCAGCGGCAGCTTCTTTTATTTTTCATATACAGTTCTACAAAATTTATTCAATTTTGCAAATGCGTATGCATCTTATGCAAACGCTCTACATTTCTGTTGGAAGACCGAAGTCCAATGAGAAAACTTATTTGAAGAGTTTAAAAGAGACAGTAGCGATCCTGGTGTCGAATATACATTCGTTTTGAGCGAATAAAAAAATGTGCATTTGTTTTTTTTTAAAGCAATGCAATGCACCATTGTTCTATATCTTTTCGGATAGTCTTATATCGATTTGATGTGTTGTACAGTAAAACCTGTCAAATTGGACCACCCTCGGGATCGAAGAAAAATGGTCTGAGGGGAAATTTTTATGAAAAATAAAATGAAGGAATGCAAGACGTGCGGTACGATTAGAAGATGGTCCGATTATAGAGTGTCCTGATTAGCAGGTTTTACTGTATAAGATTGAAGGGCATTTATTTTAAATTCTAGCTATCAACTAGTGGTGATTGTTGTCCTAATATTATTTTAGACTTTGATTACTAGTTTTTAGATTTAGAGTAAAGTTCTTTAAAAGAAAAGCGTCGCCACACATTCTTTCCAGGCGGAATATTTTTTGTCATGATGCATGGTGATGTAGGGTTTTTTTTCCTGGCTTGGATTTGAACCCAACTACGCTCGCTCGTACATTCGATATATCCCTGCATCATTTCAAAGCAACTTCAGATATACACTCCGTCTCGTATCTAGATGGTCACCCTGGATAGTCCAGAGCGATTGAATTATCTTACGGTGTAAGGCACTTTTCCATCAATTAAAAAAACTTGCATTGGCTTTGCGAACAAGCTATGCTCTGGCCCTGTATGGGCTGTTACGCAGATTATTTATTTTATTTATTCATTGGCTTTTCTGTGGACAAAATGAATAGCTGGCAGTTCATCGGACTTGTTCAAGAGTATTTAGTACAATTTTGTTTGCAATACGCTGACGAGAACCTGGTATTCCAAGTAGAGAATTCGTCGGTGCATAGGTCGTTGGTAGGAGTGACTGCCACGAAGACTTGCAGCTCACGTAGGCCGTAAATTGGCCCATTGTGTTGTCACACTTCCCCTTTGTTCCAAATCTGGACTCGTTTGCCTAGAAATTTCCTGTAAATAATACTAGCTTACAGGCTTGTTTCGCTGTCAATTTATAATGCTTTCGTCGTCTATCCTCATACATGTTGTTCCTGGCTCACTCCTTCAGATTACCCTTGGAGCGGAGAAGTGCTGACTTCGAGTCAACATCACGCTTAACAAACTGCGCATATCTAGCGACGTATCACCTAGATTGGCCTTAACCCAATTTCTCCTATTTAGACATTAGCTAATGGATTTAACATCTACATTCGCCATTTCACCCAAATCCTTAAAGAAGAATCTTAAAAGAATATGTTTTCTAATCTTCGCGAGTGTTCGGCATGTTCCAAGAAGGTGTAACGGGGTTTCCTCATCATCTTTATCTCTGTAGCGTCTGCACCCATTGTTGTGGCGTGGGTGCCGAAGAGGCAATAACCAATTAGAATACCTAATAGCTCTTGAATCCCAATAAAATTTAAAAAAAAATTAGAAAAAAGTACTACTTATGAAGAGTAGCTGCAATGTCCTGCGTCGGGCCATACAAATTGAACTAACAAATTGTTTTTTGAGTTTACCAAAAGTAAGAACTGGGCACACTGCTTACTGTGTCAAAAACTGAAAATGGTTAGGAAATACTTGCCATATAATTTGCACCAACAACACACATTATAGATCGAAAAAGGGGCGTGCTTGAGATGAACTTGGACGCAAAGCCCCAAAACAATACAGTTGACATCTCTAATTGGTTTTTTTCTAGTTTCCTTAAAAGTCGAAGTCTTACTGACCTCTCTCTCATTTTTTTTTTTTTGCTTATTAGAATTTTTTGGCAATGTAGTTATCAAACACTAGATATTAGATTTTGGTCGATTTTAATGTATTTTATGAATTTCCTTGAATATCTTAGGCTTGAAACATTGATTTTATTTAATTTCCTCAAAATTTAAAAACAAATCACAACCGTTGACTCCGACTTAAGGAATAAAACTGCGTTTTTTAATGTTCAGAGATGGTGTGTTTTATTTAAATTTCTGAAATGAGTGGTCGCTTGCCGCAAAACGGTCGAGTATCAAACCCAGAACTCTCATGTACAAAGCAATCACCACACCAACTAGGCTAAACAAAAAAACACTATCGGCGTAACAGCCCATACAGGGCCAGAGCCTAGCTTCTTCGCGCCTCCACTGTGTTGTGCGCGATATAGTTTGACACATGTGGAGGGGACCTACTGTTTAATGCCGGTTCCGAACGGCGAATTGCGAAAGCTTTCCATGACAGAGGTTACTCCAGGAGGATTGTCAATCGTTCGCTCTAGGTGGGGCCGTGAAAAATATCTGTGATGTTATTTCCCCGAGCCAGATTCGAACCCGGGTATTCTCGCTTAACAGTCCGACGCATTAACCGACTAAGCAACGGCGCCCACTCCCTCAGTCAACTAATCGTCTTGTATTAACATTTGGAAAAGAGTTGGTAGCTAGCAGGGTTAATTGTTCTTGGCCAAGATACTATTTAAGCTTCTCGAAGAATTTGTCAGCAAATCAAACAGCGAAATATTTTTTTTATTGTTTTTTTTTTATCGTGTGTAGATCGTGCATAGATAGACTTGATCACCTCCAAAAAAGGGCATTCACTTTAATCGAATTCAAATTTGTTTCACTAAAGGGTCCAATTTTAGATTTTTGTAAAAGTGGGGTCGTATGTGGACTATTTTCAATCAAAAAATTCATCTATTGCTTTCTTGTGAAATTATTTATTTTAAGTCGAATTCTTTGCTTTGAAATCCCTCCCAGACGAGTTCCCAACTATTATCGATTGAAATGTAACAGTGAGCAATGCAAAAATGACACTGCATGCAAAGTCTAGTTGGTGTCTCTAAGTGTGACCTAACTCAATTGCGTAGTTTTCTACTCCCGCAGACGGCGCGTGTTGTGTTATCAACGTTTCTTTTCATAATCACAACAAATTAAAATAGACAGGGGGAAAAACGAAAAGAAAAACACAAAAGTCCCACACCTCGTGTCTGCAGTACACGTGTATCACCTGCAATGTGTTGCAAGCAACGATATACATAATTATATATATCTTTTTACATGTGCATGTTTTTTGAAATATGAGAAAAGAAAATTATTATCGGGTTGAGCAGAAGAAAAAAAGTAAATAAATAAAAACAAAAACAAACTTCTTCTCTAAACAATGCAATAGTGTCAATGCCACCAAAATAATTTGCGACATTTCGCTGATAACATGTCCGCCGCATGTTGTGTTTGTGTGAACGAAGCACAAGCTCCTGTCTGTGTTTTCTTTTTTTTTTTCTGTTTTTTCCATTATGCCTGTATGCATGGAGTTTTATTACGTTTCACTTTGTATAGGTCGTTGTTGCTATTTTTTTTTTATTCACTTATTCACTTGGAAAACCAAAGGAGGTTAACACGCAGTTTAGGCGGGAACAACTGTTGAAAGTGTCATTGTTCTGAGTGGTTTTTTGCCTCTTTGTTTCTATCACAGAAAAAAAAACGGATATGTGTATTAATTTAAAAGTGTGTTTTTTCACACTTGACGCCTTCGAATACAAATATACGATTATTCGAGGAGCAGACGACGAACTTATTGCTACGACGTAGGTGCAGCAGTCAGTGTGATGTGATACGTCAGACAGCGGGGGGTTTATACAAAAATGTCAATTGGCCTATTCGCGATGACATTTTATTTGCAACCATTTTGTTTTGCGCTCCTCAGCAGGTATGATTAAAAGCCATTGACAGTTGTGTGCGGTGTGCCGCGAATCTATTGATTATAATGTATCCGACTGACGTCAGGTTTATTATTGATATGATGATAAGTGATGTTTGTTTTATAAATAAAAACATACAGGAACTTGTTTGAAGGTTTCCTTTTGTTGTTTTTTGTTGGCGTCTTCAATCCTCTCTCTCTCTCTATCTGTCTGTCCCTTTCTGTATATCTTGTTGACGTTTGTTATTTCGCAACTACCACCACTGACATTGCAGTTTAGATGCAATTACAGTTGTGGTAGGTTACAAGTTGATAGTAATCAATAACTAAATTGCGCCTAACCCTACACTCTTGTGTGTTAATGTCTATTAATTGATATTGTTTGTTTATTTTCAGATTGAAATAATTTTCCTGCGTTCCAACGATTCACAACTCATCAGTAAAATTAAATGAGTACATATTGTGTGTCTTGTGACAAATTTGTTGCAATACTATTGTGCTAAACTTATTTGTGGAAAAAATAAAATCAAATTACTCTTACTTAATGAAAAAGAGTATTGAAGTTGAAAATAATTCGAATCAGAAAGGAAAAAATCAATTAATTTATTTGTGTGAAAAAAACGTAAAATGTATCGCCATCGAAGTTTCGTGTGTCTATTTCTAAACGTGAAAGATCTCAAAAGAACTTTGGCTCAATCATATTTATTAAGTATTTTATTGTGAATATATTTTTTTTCTACGCCGGAGAGGTTCCTTTCAATTTCGTTCTTCCTGTTGTTTAACGGTTTTGTCTTGGTCGTCTCCTACGCTTACCACGTCGCACCAGTGTATTACTGTTTGATAATTTGAATAAAACGCGAATAAAAGAAAAGTAAATGATTTAGTTCTTTGGTTTTGAGTTTCGATTCAAGCTCTGTTGTTTTAAGTTAATCGTTAATTCGGAAAAATCATCAATAATCGAAACATTTGTTAATCTCAATCGCGGAGAAGTTAACAAATTAAAAAATATTACTTTAGGAAGAAAGTATTCAAAAATAAAAAAAAAAAATAAATAGTCAACTTTAGTGCTAAATATAGAGGAAAATATAAATATTAAGGCGAAAATACTCAGCTCTTAACACGTTCAAATAACAGAAAAATAATTAACTTAAAAGATTTTCAATAAATCTTTTTATTCAAATATAAATTTTTCGTGTCGAAGGAGAAATATAAAACGGATTTTATATGTATAGACTGGATGATACGAGCGGTGCCGCTATGGATAAAACAAAACAAAAATGTAAGTATAAATTAATAATTGTTATGGTTGAAAGTTTTAACTTGGTTACATCTTTTTTTGTCTTTTATTACACCAATTTTTATTATGTTTCGACTTAATGCAATAAAGCTGTGATTAGAGATTGTTTAGTATTTGGCTTAATGAGAACTTTTAGCTTTCTATGTAAATAACGTCTGCAAGGGGATTGAAAAAGAAGGCAGAAAGTTTAATTAAGTTAATTACAGATCACTTATTAGATTGTCATCTTATACATTTTTATGAGTAGTTTTATATTTTATGGTGAAGAAATATAAAAAATCGGCTAAAAGTAAAAAAAGTAGAAACAGGTCAATAAGACACTGTGCATATGAAATCTAACCCATCAAACATCAATCTCAGTTGAAAGTAAAAAAAAAAACGAAAAATTTGTTTTTCAACTACGTATAGAAAATAAGCCATTAATAAAATTTTAATGATACTTTTTCCAACGTTTTGTCTAGTTCAGCTTTTAGTTTCTGTAACTTTGTAATTCAGGGAAGCTATTTTGGGGCCGAAGTTCTTTATTTTTTTGTATTTAGGAGGCTCTACAGTGCGGGTTGACCTAGGCCTCAATCAACAAAAAACGTCTCTCCAACTAACCTGGTTGTTTGTCAACTGCTTCTTATTTCGCACGCTAACTTAGTTGAGGTCTCTCTTTACTTGCGTGCGCCACCTGAGTGTGTATCTTTCTATGCTCCGATTCCCCATGGCGAAAATCCTTCGGGCAGAGCATTGGTCGTCACTGTATTCAGTCTCTTCCAGTCCAGTATCATGCCGCGTGGTTCGTGGCTAACCTTCTGGAACTGACGTGGTTGAATCTTTGCAATTTTACTGACGTGGTTTCCGACAGCTACCTATTACTGTATTTTCAAATATTTTTTGTTATTCCAACTTTGAATTAGCTTATGTTAAATATAAAAGTGTTCTTTATTTTTAGGAAATAAAAATGTGAACAATTAAAACGAATGAGAATAATAAATCGTGAGCCAAAATTGAAGCCATAACGAGGCTACTAAGTTTTTTTTTTTCTTTTTTCATTTCTCGGTATCTGTACCACGTCAGTCGCAGAAGGTTAAATCTTCATCTCCATTCGCCATCCACGCAAACACGGCTTAAGATCACTCGAAGAATCTTGCTCCCAAAAAGCACATGAAGTTCAGCTTTATCCTTTTTTGATAGTGACCCAGCCTCTGCACCAAGAGAAGGACGGGGATGATCAATAGCTTAACTCTCCGATAGAGGTCCTTATTACTTAATTGCCTTCTTAGCCCAATGAATAAGCGATTGAGAGAAGTTAATCTTCGCTTGATCTTCAAGATGGTTTCGTTTTGTGACACTGCACCTTAACTTTTATGCTCTGAAAGCCATGACAATAGCCACAAGTAGCGCTTACTATTATGATGCTATGATCTGACAAGAAATCTTTTACGATTCTTATGCTTGCTCTTTTTATTTTGAAGTTGAGCTACAATGGTGAGCTGGGATAGGTAAATCTAACATCCTTATGGTCCCTTTATGCTACCCAAGTGAGTGATAGTTTTGCATCCGCATTCCTAATAATCAAAGTGTGCACTAGACTTGTTTGTTATAGGACGTACGTCTGTTTATCTGTTGTCTTGGGAACCTATAGAGTAAAACATAAGTCTATATTTGGTGGAGCGAGAGCATAGTTGAAATCTTTCTTTCTGCCGCAATGCGTTTATGGTGGAATAGCTATCGAGTTCACCAGCTTGGCAATTAGTCAAGATATCATTGTGATATGCAGCCGAATGATATACTTAGCAGCTTTAAGATGAATGTCATCGAATATTTTATTGAACTCTCTCTCTTTTGCTACAAGTTATGATATCACTTCTGATCAATATATCATCATTATATGATATGTGAATGAGGGTAGGGCTTTGGTGATCGTCGTTAATTTCAGTAGATCAATAGAGAGCAATTGCACTCATGGCATAGTTCCTGATCCATCTGTGTAAAATATACCTAGAATTAGCATTAAGAGACAATGGACATTTTTTTTAATTGAAGAATTGGTGGAGAAAAGTAACAATTTATTTAAGATTTACAAGTTAAAAAAAAACCTTCAAATCAATTGCCCATTCCAACCAAAAAATTCAAACGTAAACAAATTCCATGTGGTAGAACAACTCGAACGAAAACAAACATTTCGTCTCAAGTCAAGTTCCAACAACCCTTTTAAGAATAATTGGTTGACGCGCCGCAATAAGACAAAACTAAGAAAGTCACGTGAATCTGCGATCACATTTGCTGCAATTTATTATTAATTAAGACTCTGAGACAGCCATTAATACATTGACTCCAACGTCTAAAATATGTATCTGTGTACACATTCCAAACACACAGCCATATCCATGCACAGACATATTCTTCTGGGTTGTGTGACATCCCTATTTCCCAACTCAATGAACAGACGGCTAGACATAAACTCTCACACTCTCTCATCTCGAACGCACCAAGCACCAAGCTTTCGCGACAAGAGTCAGCTAATGTGGCGCAGCTCGTTTTACCCACTTCTTTGTTTTGATTTTATTACGCGTTGCGTTTGATTTGTTCGCTGATGTGCGTCGCTTTCATTCCTCCCGGCATCATCACATGCCTCCTCTTCCCTCTGCAACGTGAAATACTTCCTAGTTCAGCGTCGTCCAATCTCTCTCTCTCTCTCTGTGTTGGTGTTGGTGTGATGATTGAACACCCTGGCCGTCTGCGATGGATGCATTGGCTTATGCTCACAGTCTGGGCAATGATTAAGTAGGCAATGACGTGCGTCTTCCACTACCACCACCCATCAGCTATCTGGAATTATTAATAGCTCCTCTCATATTAGGGAGAGGAGGAGAGTACAACCGCAGGCGTTTGAAAAAGTGCCGTCACCTCCGACGCGCCAACTGTGAGATGTGGGAGCATGACTACGATCTTAATATTCAGTGCACTCTCGGTATATAAATAAACCGGTCACCGCTTTAATTACATCACCGATGACATGAATATGAAGTTGTACCTGTGAAGTCTCTGTAGCCATAGCCACAGCCAGAGAGTTGGCTTATGTGGGCGATAGGGAAAAGTGGAACAGGCGATTAAACGCTTTGGTGTTTGGCGAATTGACTGTTGTTGCCGACACCGTCAACACCGCCGACGCGCTGTTGTCGTTGAACTCACGCGCAAACCTGCACGCAATGTGCGACATGGGGGGCGGGACAAACAAACTTTTCGCCGTTGTCGTCGTCGACACTCTGTCAATGACGACAGACTGGAAGCGCATCGGTGTGGAAAAGTTATGCAAAACGGGGAGATTTTCTATTTATACACTTTGTCGAGACATCATCTGCTTGGGATATTTTCCAAATTCGGTCGCAATCTATAGATAGGAGAGAAGAAAATTCTTCAAAGAACGAACTGCAGACACAGACGGGGTCTGATAAGAGCAGAACACATAGCGACACTAAAATCAGCTCGATTACATATTCTAGATTAGTTTTGGCGCTGACCAGGCATGGTTTAGACGCGCGTCAGCAGATACTGGCGTTTCGCATTTTAAAATAACGCACAGCAACATGAAAAGGCTTTGCGATTGACGAATATAGAGCAAATGACGACACTCGACTCGATGGCCGGGGGAATAAGCAACGAACTCTTGTTATTAAAATGGGGAAAGCTTTTAATATTCCTCTGGAGGGTGAAACATATTTCTGTTTTGTTATATTCCTGCAAAAGACTGTGATTCTGTGTGTACACATCGAATAAAGTCTATTTTTGAGTTTGCGAGCGAATCTTTTTGGGATCCAGTTTGAGAAAATCTAAAAAAGTGTCGGAATCTAGAAAAATCCGTTCGCTTGGCCGTGTGTCAAGGCAAGGCGTTGTGGCTATAGAATAGAATTTAGAGTTTATTATTAATTTTGTTAAAAAAAATTGCGAGGAATGTTTTGTGTTTTTTATTTAAAATGTATTTGGGTCAAGTGTTTTAAACTCTTTAGTGAACATGCTTGGTTGGCAGATGTAACTTGTGATCCACGAGCTACGGCTATGAAATATTTTATTGAGAAACTAAATGTTTGACGGATTATGCAATGTTGGAAAATTCTACATTGATACTAATTTTAGTAATTTTGATTTCTTTCTCATTTTGTTGGCCCTTCAACTTCAAAGGATTGTGAAAGCAAAGTAGGTAGCATACGAGCATTGGTCACTTGGGAAATAAATTTCACAAAATCTCTTTCTCTTCATTACTGTGGTTTTATCGATTCAATCATTTTTCGTTATTGGTTTCTTTGGGTTGATTCTCCTTTTTTTTTTTTTTACAAAGCTGACAAGTAACATCGACTTTATTTACAAATCAAAAATAAGAACATCCAGTAAATGTCACAGCAAATGACGCAAATGTCGAGCAGTAAATTGAACGAAGAAGCATCCACTGTGGGAAAAGAAAGATGCATCTTTGTTCGATACTTATTTTGTATGTAGGAAAAGGGGAGAGCGTATACATTTGTTTTATAAATAGATTGATAACACAGAAAAGGGTAAAAGCGAAGTCTATGGGGCTCAAATAGTCTGTACACACTTTATGTAGATCAGATCTAGACATGACTATGACAGAAAATTAATATATAATTCTTTGTGTGTCCATGAAAAAAAGTCTTTCACAGATTCGTGTTTAGTGCAGTGAACTTATAAAGCATTCTTTCTTCAGTGCGTGTGCTGACTGAAGAACACGCACTGAGTCAACTGGTCATCCATCAGCTAAAAGTTTATAACCTTCTTTCTCCATCCTCGATAATTTGAATAATGGTTAAAGATAAGCATTGTTCGAAATGAGCAGGTCATAGCACCGAATAGGTTCATTACCCTGTGGCCAGTGTGTTGGTTATGCGTAGTAAAGCTTCTGTTCCAAATGGCGTGTGTGTAGGAGTTGCTTCTATCGCGACTGTTGGAAAGCCTTTTAATGTTGTTTTTTTTGGCTGTCTATGGGTATGGGTTTGAGTTTGTTTTCCTTGTCTTTAACTTCATATAGACTTATGTGTGCCTTTGAGGTTGGACTTAATTTTCTTTGAAGTACAAATGTAGACAGACGAATTTGATTATCGCTCTCTTTGTTAGAGATCTCGCCCATAAAGGTGTCGAGAGTCCTTTTTTTTTGTATTATCCCGTCGTTCTATGTGCAAGAAGACTATTGACCCAAACTTCACTTTGCGTTGTTATTTAGGACAAGAAAAAATTGATGCAATTGAAAACGACGCGAATTGAATTACTGATTCGCATGTACATACTCACAAAATTTTTGGTTTTTTGCGCAACTTTTATCATACGTAGTAAAAAAAATCTAAGTAAAATATTAAATTCAAAACGCAGGGAAGTTAAGAAAAAATCAACAGGACGGGAAATGGTTTTGAATAACAATCAGGAGACCCCGTTTGCAAGAAGTTAGCTACAGCTACTTGCAGAAGCCGTATCGGCAGCAAACTCCAGATGAAGTAATTTACATTCCTGCTTTTTCTTTAGGCAGATGTGTCCTAGACTTAATAGGAGTGGGACTGAACAGCTGCTCTCGATGCAGAGCTAGCATTAGTAGACTTGTTGGTGTCCTAATTGGTCACTGCTTCTTCGACAACGACGTCAGAAGGATTAGTTCCCCCTTTCTGTAGAAGCTGCAGAGATGAGGAGGAGACCACACTTCATCTTCTTGGAGTATGCCCAGCACTCTCCAGGACTAGGAAACGTAAACTGGAAGCACACTTCTTCGAGGATTTGAGCGACTTGGCTAGCAGTTTCTTTAGGTCCAATTCGGCTTACCCAATGGGGGATAGGATAGGTTAGGCAATGACGCCAGAAGGATGGATGTTCCCTTTCTGTAGAAGCTGCAGGGATGAGGAGGAGGAGGAGACCCCACTCTTTCGTCTTGGAACATACCCAGCACCCTCCAGGACTAGGAAACGTACACTAGGAGCATCCTTCTTCGAGGATTTGAGCCACTTGGCAAACGTAACGCATTAGCAGTTTCATTAGGTCCAATAGGGCTTACCCAATGAGGGATAACGCACGCCTGCTGAGTATTTCCGACAAATCTGTCGGTGAATACTGTTCCTGAATATATAACGCAGCGAGTAAACACAATGATAGACAATTTTTCAAAATGCTCATCAAACGAAGGACGTTCATACGGTTGCAATTTCTTTGTCCGAATAATTTGTGAGCATTTAAATTCCATAATTTCCATGTGTTGTTCTTTTGTGAACAGCTTGTAGCTTCGAAACCACGATAATTTTCAAGCGACGCAACTGCGAAATGACGGCGCAAATTGAAATAATGCAAAGAGAGTCTTTGATTTAGTTCTAAATTTAGTTGCAAATGGGTACGGCTTTCGTGTAATTTTAAACTAAAACAACTAGTTCGTAACCTTTTTGGAAGTACCAGCACATTTTACAATTCCGCTTAAAACAAAAAAAAAAAAAAAAAAAAACAGATACATTATGAACTTGTCTGATTGTGTTAAGTAACAATGTCAACAATAATTACACCACTAATTGCAATTCGGAATTTTGATTGCACTTGTCTCGAAATCGCACAAATTTGCGCGGCGGAATATATTTTTCCGTTTCTAATGTCAACAAATATATTAACAGCTCAAATTCACTACTAAATCAGTATCTGTAAACTTAAGCGAACTGCGCAGATGAAAAGCTAAACTGCAGTCGTCATTTCGTTCCAAGAAAAACAACGTTTCGTTTCTCCGCGTCGGTTGGTGCTTCATCGTCGTCGTCGTTGTTGTCGTTTATCGACGTCATTGCCATCGGATTGTGTTTACGTTTCCACAGCAACGAAAGAGAATTAGTTAGCTGGCAAACAAATTGCAGGAAACCCCTAGTTTTGAGGAAATACTTTTTTATTCCCAACGTCTAACCTAGACTTGTAACCTCCCTTGCAACAAAAAAAAAAAAAACAAAAAATTTATGGCGCTTCCGACCGCCGAATAATTTTTTTTTAGCAAAGCAACAGAGAGAATCGCACATGGAGGCAGCATGTGAGGAAGGATTTTTTTTTAATGTTTCTATTTTTTCCAAATCTTATCACACGCTAATGCACCAATCATATCACAGCAATTTTTTTTTTATATATAGAGTAAGTAGAAGCGCCATTGCCACCACATTTTACTACCGCCCATCAAAAGGGAGCGCACGCTATCACATTAGCGATAATTTGCGGACATTTAGTACGGAAGTTGTTGTTGGATTGTGTTTTGTGTTATTATTTCGAATGTGGTGCAATGTTTTTGTTTACATTTCCAATAAATCATGTGCCCTTAAAAGATATGTTTGTTCAAAAGTCAAGGCATAAACGGGGTTGCACATCAAGACACATCACATGGAAAACAATAAACACTGGTAGATAATGAAGGCGCCAAGCGAATTTATTCGTTTGTATTTGTATTTCAAACGTGTGGTGATATCGTGTAAAATTAATTTAAAATGTTTTAAGTCTAGCAAAGATTATTGGGTAGTTTTTGGAATGTGTTTACTGACTCTAATTGTTGTGATGTGAGTGATGCTTTAAAATTGGTATTCGTCTTCATTGGAATTTGAGTGTAAACAAAAAATTTTGTTTTTCTTTCTATTTTTCACTGCATCGGTTTTGCAGTTTCTCCGATAGCACCTAGTTTCCTTATTTTATACTTGAAATAGTTGATTCAGCACATTTTTGTCATTATGACACCGTTCGCATTCCTTTTGCAATTCTTATTAATTGTAACCGATACAAAGTAACAATATTAATGACCTAAAAAAAGAGCTTGTGTTTGGAAAAGCGAGTTTGGTTTTGTTACTTTACACGATTTTAGGTCACTTGCTGGCTTGCAAAGGGAAATCATTTTGACCTTCATCCGTTCCTATGGGTCTTTTTGAGCCATAAGGCTTAGTTTTTTTTTCTATTTACTTACTTAAAACTAACAATTGTAAAATTTAAAGAGCTAGTAAATAAACCCAGAACAACAAATGTCTTTGGCTAACAAATGGTTGTTTGTTTGGTTTAATTCCTTTAAGATGGCCGGGTTACTGTCTACGTTAAACGGAGCTAATACTAAAGTTTCCCAGGGTAAAATGCACCATGTTAGTTGGTATTATCGAATCAATCCCGAAGAAAATTACCAGCCATGCCAATAGCTACAACTAAATTAGCCATAAGGCTCGAAAGTTTTAAGACCACCAATCACAGGTGGTAAGAAGGCGCAACTTATCTACACACCAAACAAATTTGGCTCACACTGCATGCTAAACGCACAGCCTGCCTCCTTGGGATGGACAGAGTGGTGATAAGGGTAATGATAGACGTCATTACGGGACACTGCACCATTGTCAGAAACCATCCTTCACCTACTATGTTCGTATGAGGCTTTAGCGCTTCGTAGAAGAGCTCATTTAGGCGAGCAGTTCCTTGATAGTCTGGACGATCTAATAAGCAAAATTAGCATCAACCAGATCTGTAGCTACGTAAGAAGCTCTAGAGTGCGGAGTAGATTTTCGCGTGGTGGTATCACAATGGACCTAATCTGTCATAAGTGTGACTGTGGGCCTCAGGTGCTTCAGCCAGACACTCCAACCTAACCTACCACAGGACATTGCTTATTAAGCCATCGGACACCTGCAGAAACTGCAGGGACTCATCGGCACGTGCTCTGCGCCTGCCCAGCGCTAACCAAAAATAGATTTAAGAAGTTGGGCAGCCACTTACTCAAATCGGTGCCTGAAGGGGCTAGCCTTAAAGCAAGTCCACTTGTAAACCACGCTTATTATTATTAATCTATTTTAATTCGTTGGTAATATCTTGTAATAATAATATTTTAAAGTGAAAACCGGTCACAACTTCCACGAAAAGCAAACCAAACTTAAAAATTCAAATGAAAAAAAAAACTGAAACCTTAAGCGGACTTAACTTTTTTTATGGTGGAGTATAAGCTTTTGTTAAATTTACAGACGTTAAGTTGAGAATTATCTAAACCTAATTTAGAAACACCAAGTCAAGTTGCAATTATCGTATTGCATTCAAATCTTCCTGTCTATACTGGGTGTTCTATTTTAAAGGAACTCAGAGTTGATATAATACACTATGGACCTACAGGTCTATGTGATTGGCGACAAGTCGGTACCACATAACATTTCAACATCATTGCTGACTTTACTGCGGTTGAGTGCGCTCTGAAGGATAACTCAGTTATTTTGCCTTGGTATGTATGATACCATAGTCGTAAAACAACGTTGCCTGATTTATGAAGACCTTCACCATGATCGTTTTTAGGGTTTCTTGCTTTTTCCCCCTGTTAAATGCTAAACTTGAATGAGTGACGGATGAAGGTTAATGGCAAATTCAAAATGTTTGCGGTTCAACACTTTCACGTACATTTGTGTATTTCATTTCATTTATTTATTAAATCTTAAGACTAATATAATAATTTAACTCGCATAATTAAGTATTGAAAATTAATTACATGTTTGTGTTTAAAATTACAATTAGATGACAAAAGATACATAGATAACGTACAATGTGTGAACATAAATATAAAAATTAAAAAAATACAAGAAAAAGTTAAGCAGAAATAATGCTATTAAGAGTATTGAACAAATTATTATCTATATTTCTTAATTTAATCTCTCTGTGACATGTATGAGAATAACCTCCCCCGAAATACAGCTGATGAACAATTATTTGCAAATCATGTGAAAGAGTGCTCCACAGCCGGATCGCGTTGATAAAGTAAAATCGCTCCCAAACAGCAAGATAAGCCTCTTGATGATTGAGTAATTCTTAGATACTCAGAAAGATACCCAGGACATCGGTTTTTTCACTATGCCATTGATTTTAATCACAGATCTGAGCTCTTAGTATTCATTCAAACTCATTGCTAACAAAGATCTCTTCTACTGAGAGACACTAACATGTCTGGGAATATTAAATATATGCCGCAAACAGTCATTGAATTCGTTGATTTAACTGGGGCTTTAACTTTTTGCGAGTTATTATCATGTCGTTCTTAACATTCCTGAAAAATCTTTTCAAAATGTGCTTTTGCGAAGAGTTTTTCTTCAAACGATCACTTTCTTGATAGTCGGTGTCATATTCGTTTCAGCAAAAGATCTGCTTCGCATCTTGTATTCTTATTATAACAACATTACATGACCATTAAGGTCAACAGTCGTGAATATTACTTTTCACACAAATTTCCTGTAAATCGACAATGCTGCATCAACATCCTCCCACTTAAGTTTTCGTACAAAAACTTCACATGCTTTTGATTTGGATATTCTGTCTGGTATGCGTGTGAGTCCTTTTCCTTATAAAATGCATCAGCATGATTTTTATTTACTTTTCACTTGAATAAAAATTAATTTTCTAGTTTACCTGTTTGGCATTTTATTTTCCTTATCATTAGGTTGATTAATTTTTTGCTATCTATCTATATATAGGCATGAGGAAGAGGAAATGTCGAGTGGTCGAAAGAGAAAAAGAAAGAGAGTGGGCCGACCAACCGACCCGACCGACTGTGTGAGGGGGCGGTTTTGGACGATTGTGTCATGAGTGCTTGGGTCAGTGGGTGGGCAAATAAATTGATGTCCTATGTAAAGTACTTCAAAGTTCCGCTCCTCCTTCGTACATCGTAAAGCATAGTCGGTGGCATTGCAATGTTTTTGGCTGTTCGTTATTTACTCTCTGTTTATATACATTAAATTGAACCCATTTTGAGTTTGTTTTATTGTTTTCTTCTTCATCAAAAAAAGATAATGTTACAATTCCGTGACGTTTGTTTATTTATTTATGTATTGGCTTTTATTTTGTTTTGCATGTCTCTTAACATACGACAAACGACGGACGTTTGAATCTATTTGAAGAAAGGTCTAAGAATTTGTTTATGAATAGAACTTAGGCAATAAGGATTATGTACTTGTGTCTGTGCCTTATTATTCAATTAAATTAAACCCAACAGAAAAGCTTCTTTAACATCATAAAAATGTTTGCAATCAAATTAACTTTAATGTTTGTTTTTCTTTTTTTTTCAGGTACGTATGGTAGTTTTCTATAAAAAAAAAAGAAATGGTAGGAAGTTTATTCGGTAAGAGTGTGGTCCTGTCTAGACTATTGAAATAAAATGCATGCTAATATGGTTTATATTGCAACTCAATGTGCCTAATTGCACTTTTTCAAGGATTCATTTAAAAGAGTGTGATTAAAGTGGATACACGTCCATGTCTGCATCAGTAAATACAAGCTGCCGGTCAATCTTCATATTCTAAACTTATAATTAAGTCAAGGCTTAAAGAAGATTTTTTTTTTTTGGAAATAAATTATATTAACAAATTTGAAATATGTTCAGAAATCTCAACGTACATAAAACCGCTGGCCCGGTTGATATTTCTCCTATACTTTTGAAGATGTGTTCTTCTGCGCTGGCAAAACATTTACGAGAGCTTGTCCATCTATCCTACTCCAGATGGAAGACAAAATTTGTCCAAGTGATCATTAAAATCGTTATCTACCGCCTCTTACTGACCCATAGAACTTACGTCGCATCATCATTATCATCATTCTTTTCGACCGCGTGTTCCACTAAAGGGGTGGCGGGGGTAATGTACGCAGAATCGATCTGCACGCAACTCTAACCTCCGCCGCCGACTCTAACTCTTCAGGATGTATGCTCTAGCTTTTGGACTTGGTCAAACCATCTCATCCTGGGTCTATCAAGCGGTCGATTTCCTGATAAAATGGCATTATACTCAAGTCCTTTTTTTTTTTAAATCGCCTGCTTAAGAAATATCTCGAATCGCAGAAGTTCCTAAACGACCGACAGTATGGGTTCCGTAATCAGCTGCTGGACTGGGGATTTGATGCCATATTTCACCGAAATATGGAATCAATCTTTGCACAACTCAGGTGAAAGCTGTATCATTACACTTCATATTTCTAAAGCAGTGTTCGGTATCAGGGTCTTTTGTCGAAAACGCGTGCTTTCGACGTCGATGAATCTCAATCGATTGGAAATTTCCTTGCCGGCCATTCAATCCGAGTTGCTTTGGACAGATTTCAGTCTGATATTTACTACATAAACGCTGGTGTTCTCCAAAGGTCTATTGTTCCCAAAAACTCTGTTCTGTCTCCGTTCAGTCTTTCTCATTTTTATAAATGAACTCCTGTCTGCTACTCCTAATCCAATCCATTCCTTCGCTGGTGTTGGTATGCTTGCTCCTTGCCGACGTTGACAGCATAATCAACTGCGGTAGAAGCAACTTTTTTTTCCCATTGAGGGCTGTGGACTATGAACAGGCCCGTCCTTCTCCAAGTCGTGTGCGACTTTCACCCACCAAAGCCACATCTAGACCTCTTCCAATAGAGTGGAATTTATTGCCCCAAACACCCAATGCTGTCCACTGTCACTTAAGCGAACACCCAACGAAATCGAAAAACCTACCTTCTGCATCGTCTGCAATACTTCTGCATCATTGCAATACTCGTCAAAAATTCTGCGAAATTTTTTTAAAGGATGCAAGAAATATTTTACCGCTTCCGATAGATTCGCTTGAACCCTGCCTGTCAGTCTTTGTTTTATTGCTAATTCAACAGACAATGCTCGAGTGAGTTATCCAACAATTCTGTCCTTCAAACATTCACCCGCAGTACTCGACTCACTAGAAATGCTCATAAGTGTACTATTAAGCCTGCCTTCGGACATATAGTAAAGCTAAGAGATTCATTTCTTAGCCGAAACACACGAACATGGAATGCTCTTCCCATCCCAATATTTCCCTCATTGTAACCCACGAACATTTAAGATCAATACCTCCTCACCATCTCTCCCTCAGTACCTTCGACCTGTTCTGTGTCTTGAATTGGACACTTAAGGGAAGCCCCAAACTCTTAAGTAAGTGCGCGCTAATTATAAAAAAAAAAAAAAAAACATTAAACATTAAATTTAAATGAAATTTATGTTGGCGTTAGTTTCGATTCGTCTCAGAAAATTACAAATTCGAAATTTGCTGCTTGACAATCAAATTCATTTTTTCACAAAAGGTGAATGCAACATTCTTCTGTGCAAAAAGCACACGTTCACAATTTCTTTGTGAAGTCCGAGGAATTTTGCATTCCTCTCTACAATATCCTGAGTAGATCTTTCGGTGTTTTTTTTCTTACCAAATATTCGACTTGCTAATTAGTTCCAAACCGACGCGTTCACCTCACGTGACTGATGACTTATACCCGTCTCTCTGTAAATCTAAAAATAGTCATCTGCTTTGAATATAATTCTGTTACCTCCCTTTCACTTTCTATTTGGAAATTGGGAAGAAATAAATAAATAAACAGCTGGCCTCCAACTTACAAAAGGTTTTATTTGACCACGTTTTCTCACCAATACGCGATAAAAGTCAATGCAGACCAACATTGTTTAGTTTGTTGTGTTTGGGTGTTAGGTGTTAGCGTTGCAATTTTCCATGACTACTTTTTAGCAGTACATCAATGGTTCAATAACTATATGTAATCACAAAGTGGTAGTTACAAATATTTGGTTCTATTATTTATTTAATAAACACGACTAACGTGTTTATTCTCGAAGACATTCTTTTTTGACATAGTTTTGCTAATTTGCAAGCAGATCCTTTGACATGTAGAAGTTGAATTTCACAAGTTTCGTTCAATTTTGAGGTTAGAGTAATTCGGTAGCTCAGTTCATAGTTTATGTCGACTTTACAAATTAACTGTGCCCCATGACCTTAATCGGTCATGTAATTGATGAAAATAATTTGTTCAAAGTAATGGTTGTTAATCCGAGATAGAGAGAGAGGAATTTGGTTAAAAGATATTTCCATTTGAATTCCCTGACATCTTTTTTCTGCTTAAATGATGTTTTCCCCAAGCACCATCTCAAACTCCAATTAAGAAAAGGTTAATCTTTCCCTCAATATCATCCACCATTCCTTTTTGGTGAATGAGCAAAATTTCCAAAGAAACCCACCTTAGCATGGAGTTCTTGGAAATCAACAGCCACACAATTTTTCATCCTTATTTACGGTGGATTTGTAAGTCTATTACAACGAATACTTTACGACCTTAATCTAATTGGCTAAATAAGTCTACCGAAGAATATTGAAGCCGGCCGGCTAGTTGGCTTGTCGGCCATGAGCAATTCTTTCGTCTACCTTTAATGTATCCATAGAAATGATAGCGTGACATTACTTTGGCGCCTATTACGAAGGTAATAAAAAAAATCACAATCACCTGGAAATACCCATTAAACCCACTCAAGACTTCAAGTAGGTGAGCAATGTTGTTGCAGTTAATGACGTTGTGCAGTTGAATCATGAGAAAAAAAATATATATTGATGTAAGGGGACTTACAATTTATCTTCTTCTTTTTTTTCGTTCTCGTTAAATGAAGTCACAACAAGTTTTGGTTCATAATTAGATAGAGTTAATGGGGGGGAAGTACCGAGAACGTCTTGAGTGAACACAGTGATTATCAGGAGCTGATAAAAATATCACAGGAGTGTACGTCGAAGTGGTTTATTGCAAATTTGAGCAGAGTAGCGTAAAACAGTAGCGTTACTCAAGTAGCGTTTTACTCAATATTTTTATTCGGAAAATTGTCGTTGGTTGGTGAATATTCAGGTTGTTAGGTTTCTTAGTTGATGAAAGAATGGGAACTATTAGCACACGTGCAGGTTTAGAAATATCGTTAATATGGTCCATTAATCTCTGCACAAAGTGTGCGAATGCATCAGTCAAGGTATATTTAAATCATAAAATTATATTGTGCTACAGGAAAGGTTTCGCATACATTTCCTTTATACTAAAAAGGCGATGTTAATGATTGTGGTGACGATGTTTAAAGTGTACGTCCACCGAATCTATTTCTCACCTTTTATGCTCGTGCGACGCCTTAGTGCTTCATAGGTGAATATTTCTTTGATAGCCTGTCCGATTTGAGCTGTGTCAGCATCGGACGGCTCCACAGCTTCGTGCGAATCTCCAATCGGTTTAACGGGAAACGCGCAGTCTTGTCCGTAGTGTGGCAACACAATGAACATAATCTCGCCTAAATGCGACTGTGGATTCTCTTCTGTAGCCAACTACATCAACACAACCAACACAAATCGATACCTACGGCCTGTTCTATGTCTTAAACAGGACACTTAAGGATACCCCCAATCCCTTTAGCACGCGTCAATTATGAAAAAAAAACCTTACCTTACCTAACGTCTACCGAAGGATGGGGAAATGTATGAATTAAACTTTTGGCAACATTATTTACTTGTAATTAAATTATTGTCTTTCATCAAACCAAAACTCACATCAACAAAAGTAAATCATAACATGTTTAAAACTTACATCGTGAACACCCTGTAGTTACAATGGAGTCTACAGAAATACAAAAACACGTACGGATTTCATTGTTTTGTCAATGCACTACTGTACTGGGTGTTGCGGTCAAACATCGTCGCTGTTTTCATATTGCATTTTTTAACTTCCTTATTGTTGGGCACACGTGATAAAGCACCTTTTTGTGCCGGCTTGTCTTCTTCGTGTCGTTCATCCTATGTTCGTGAAATAAAATTCGCCGTCATGAGACAGAAAGGAGGCGTCGAGACGAGGGATAACACCAAGAATGACGGTGTGGGGATAGGAGTGACTGTGTCTGGGTGGTGGCGTCTGTGCTTTTTGTTTTTTGTTATTTTCTGTGCGTTGTTTTGTATTATGATTAGTTTTCGATTGTTTCACATCAAATTTCTTTCTTTTCTAACAAATTAGCAGTTAGAGCAGATCGAATAATCCAAAAAGAGATATCTCTTCTTTATTTGGACAAACTTGGCAGTTGTGCATTTAGGTTAGAAATTATCTTGTTGTGGTTATAGATGAGAAAAACATTTTTATGGGTCCTTACATTGCAACTATAAAGAGATTTAGTCATGCAACATGAAGTCGATATGCAAGAGCGTCGAAATGGGAATTTCTGAACACCTGCGTTGCTTTCAGAAGCGTGTGACAAAGATTAAATCAGTGAATACCACAGTAAGATAGGGGAAAAAAACCCTCATTGGTTATAAACAGTAAAAATACAAAGAAGTGACGCTCTAATTATAATTATCATGGTAATGAGAAAAAGATTTGAAAACTATTACGCATCTTCTCTATCGTTGCAAATTTTTAATCAATTTTTTCTACATGAAATTCTTACAAACAAGTTTCAAGGAATTTGATTATTTATTTATTTAAACTAACTTAATATAGAGCTTTAGTTTTCAGGGCTTTCAGCAGATAATTAAGAGATAGAGTGTGAACAATTTTATATGTTTAATTGAAGAAGGCAGATGATTTTAAAAACTTTTCTTGTATTAACTTCGGCAAGAAGAGAAAGTAGGGTGGGGAGATTGGAGTGGATGAACAGCTTATGAACATTATCCTTGATCGTCTTGCATTGAAAATTGTAGGGCCTAATCATGGCAGTCATCATTTTTGCTGCTTTAGCGTCGGACTTAATTAATTTGTAGTAAAAGGGTGTATGGACGACACTCTTCTCTTCACCCTTTGGTCCAGTAGCGATGAATGTATTTTTCAAGTCCTTTCTGTTGTAAACGAAGAAAGTTGTAAGCGCTTCCTGGGTAGAGATTCTAGCCAAATCTTTCGTTCTTAGTGCGTTCTTATTTCAAACTGAAATTGAATTAGTGTGCTAAACATAAACGGTCTTAATTTAGTTATTTAAGCCTTCGGAACTTTTATGGTTCTGATCTTCTTAGCTGATAACGTAACCAGAGGCGAAGTCTTTCTCTACTGCGTTGTCTCAAAATCAAAAGATTTTGATTTTTCGAAGTTGACTGGCAAGTCTTTCAACTCAATTGAATCGTGTGTGGCAAGTTCATCGGCAAGCTGTTAAATTTAAGAACTTGTGGTAGATATTCATTGTGAAATCGTTTGTAAACGAATTTTGTTCAGTGTTATAGCGAAAAATTATTTTAAAATTGGCAGTTTTTCAATTTAATTGATGTAGTGTGTGGCCAATTATCAACTCGGTTTATAATCGAATTGAATATGTGTATGGGCTGCTTTAAAGACTTTGCGAGCTGGAATGTTAAAGTGGATAGTTTTAAAACGAGCTAGTGAAATGCAAATCTCTTGAGTTTACAGCACAAGTTTCCTTTCACTAATTTTTCTAGTACATATATAGAAGTTCAAATGGAATGAATACATGTGCACGGATTCAGACCATTGATATGTTCGCCACACCTTTAACTAAAGCCCAAACTAAAACTTACGATAAGATATTTCGCAGATTCACATGACAGTAATCGTGAATGCGATCATCGCTTATTTTATCAGGTCGGTGGAAATTTGCAATTTTTTTTTTTGCTTATCTGGAATTTATTTGCACTTTGGCGCGTGCGTGCGGGTGTGCGACACAGCTGTTGTTACCGTCGACGCTGTCACACGCTTTGCTTTACCATACCATTATCTCTCTGACATTGTTATCGGTGTACTGATGTTTCTTTGCGGTGGCTATCAATGAAATGGAAGTATGTCGTTGGCATCGTCATCATGAAACGCAATCAATTAGTTAGAGCTTTCTTTTTTTTCTTTTTCTTTTTTTTTGCGCATCACACTTAGCTGCGATTGAACGCTGTTATCATGTTGGACTCACATGTGTCCAGTACATGACCGTCTGCTTTGTAGATTCTTGACAAGCGGCAATGAGTTGTGATTGAATTACGCAGTTCATTCATGTATTTTTAGTATGACTAATCAAACGAGAATAGAGAAGAGAGGAGGAGAAGAAGTAAGGCTGACGAATGACGACGATGAATGACGTTGATTAGATGACTTTGTGTTTGTGATATTTACATTTGAAAATTAGACTCTTGACTAAGAGTGCAGTAAACTCACTTTATTATCTTCCCTGTACCCAATGTGACTTATTCATTGTGTTCCCGTATTTGGTAGATTTTTGGATCACTTTTCGTTGTTTTGTACCGAATGGATGCCTTTATTGTAATTCTTCGATTTACGTTGCCTCTGCTTATATCGTCTCGATTGACGTTGTGTGAAATGAACGAACCTTGCGTCGTTAAGCATTTTCCTATCACTCTATTAACGTAGTTATATTCGCCGATAAATAATTAGATTTGAAATTGCTGCATTGTATGTACACTGTCGGACAAAATAAAATGCAAAAGTGTTTGTTTCGTTTTATCATTTTCTTAAATAAAAACAAAGTGCATGTATGCCCCAAATCTTATGTCTGGATGTCATCCGCATGTATGTTAACAGTTGAGAAAGTATTAATTGTTACCGCTCAGTTGTCGCTTGTGGGTGCAGACCATCTGAAAAGCTTAGTCCAGGTTTTTTTTTGTGCCAATGGATGTGTAATCTTCGAAAGATACGAGCAACCCGTGTTACCAGCATTTTCTTTTTGACTCTTAGTCAAAGCAGAACGTAGAACATGGAGTCGGTTCAATTATGGTCTGGGATTTTTCTCTCAATGGTGTTAAAAAACCTCCAAAATGGCAGGTCCAGCTTACGTCAACATAATGAGAGAAAAGAAAGGCGGGAACAAGCTATACTCTGACCCTGTATGGGCTGTTAGGCAGATTATTTATTTATTTTTTATTTTTATTTATTAGAGAAAAGTCATCATCTTCTGCTTTAAAGGGACCTGGGGTAGTTCCTTTTAAACGGTTTTATTTTTCTCAAAATTGTTGATAAGTTGGAGTGACTACCTCAGTTTCTAGACCTTAACCCAATCCAACCTTCAGGTTATTTTGTATGATCGATTCCCATTAGAGGAGCACAATCTTTTTTTAAAAGCCTAAAAAATGAGTGGCAGCTTATAATCTTTTTCGAAAAGTTTGAGATGGAACGGTTTGGAGTGGAAAGAATTCCAGGAGAAATTTTGAACAACCTAACTTCTAGCATGTCCAAGCGCCTTCCTGCTGTAATTAATAATAAAGGAGAAGCCACAACGTACTGAAAAATTTTTGCGGAAAATAAGTAAATATAGTTTTTGTTTTTTAGGAATTCGCATTCGTTTAAACCGTAACTCCTTAACACACAGCTGTGCTTTGTAAATGTAATTTATTAATCTGTAATGATTAATGCACCTAATGTACGTACTGCGGTTTTGTTCATCGTCGTATTTTTACTTGATCGAATCACAGATCTACAATTACAAGCACTAGTGAAAAAAATCGTTTTTCTATTTTAGTAATTTCTTTTTTTTGTTTTTTTGAAAACCCACCAAATTAAGAGAAGATATTGTCATTAGTTTCATTGAATGCACTTTCGACCAACGGCTGTGATGGTTTCTTTGTTTGAAAAGAGAGGCACAATGTGAAAAAAGAGGAACAATTATCTTTGTATCATTAATTTCAATATAGAATTTCCGTTGTCCTTTTTATTTTCTTTCTTCAGAAAAACATTTTTGTTGTAAAATTTATCCATTGCTGATTTTTCCTCAGTTGGTATTAACTCCTGAACATATTTCTAAACAAAAATAGATTCTTTCTAATCGATAGTCAGTTTATTTTTGAACTCGGCCGTTTTGTTACATCGACCTTTTGGCTTACATACGAAATTCAGGAAAAAAATGTCTTTTTCCTTAAATTGGTTTCTTTTTGTTTGGGAGTGTTTTGCTACATATAAAAAGGGAACGACTGACAACCTTCCTGGAGTACTTCTGTCATGAAAAGTTTTCGCAATTCGCCGTTCGGAACCGGCGTTAAACAGTAGGCCCCCTCCACATGTGACAAAATTATAACGCCGCACAACACAGTGGAGGCGCGAAAAAAGCTGGGCTCTGGCTCTCAACAGGCTGTTACGCCGCCCAATACAATACAGATATCCTAATCTATTTATATCTAAGGAATAAGGATGCATATTCCAGGTTGGGATGTTAGGTCTCAGGTCGAAGTGACTGGCCCATTGTGCGTTGGAATCTTACATTCGGTGAAAAGTTGTTGGCAAATTTCTAGCTGCTGCTGCTCTCTTAGCTTTTTAGTCTTTCGATTTTTCTAGCTTCTTCTCTCTGATGTACCTACAGGGCACGGTACAGGGCTAGCCGTGCACCAACGCAATTACAAATCATGGCTTTACTTTGTGCTGTGTAAACGTATTCACGTATTGTTGCGGAAACGTATTCAGGAGTCATACACGTGATGTCATAAGATTTATTCCGAAATTAATATCCACGTTCGTTTTTTTAAGAACCCATTTCCTTGGTTTATTCACCTCTATCTTATTTTTCAGTTCAAATTTACTTTCACGCCCAGCTTTGACAGTGAAGATGAATTAACACATGTCAGGACCAATTGTCGTCGCCAGACACATATTTTTTTTTTTGCTTTCGCGGAAAACATATCGGTTGAGCTGTGTGAGGTGTCTGGAGTTTAACAACCTGCGACTGTGACGTGATTGCTCAGTTCATTTAGTTTGAAATTGAGTAATTTCCGCGTGCTTTTTAGTTTTTTGGCTTGAATAGTGGGTAAATAAAATATCATCAAGCTACAAGAAGCTTAACCGATTTCAAATGTCCAAAAATAAAACATAAAATATATCCTTATGTTTCATTCATTAGCTCATGCGCACTGTAACAATGGGACATGAAATATATTTTTGTTATTTATTTTTCAGCTGGTCTCTTAACGCAGCAACAATTTATTTTTGTTTTGGTTTGTTCCTTGTTTCTACTTTTTTTTTGTTGTATTCACTTGCGATTCGTTGTTCTCTTATTTTTGTTTTTTTCTTTTCAGTTTCAGTTTTTGCATTCGCTTTGTGTGCATTGGTACGGAACGTTTCATTTTGCAGATATTTTTGAAAATTCAGAATTGCAGTCCTTGTTGGAACTCTGCATTGGACGATAGGCGGCGCAGTAGTTGGATTTGCTTATTTCGTTAGTTTCCGATGATCAGGAAGTTAGAAATTTAAGAAAAAAAAAAGCGGATAAATGTAAATGCATTGTAGTGTAGTCGTCGATATCGGTTGGTGGAAGAAGTGTTTAACAAGTTCGATAATTGTGGTGCATTGTGACGAGGATAAGTGAAAGGCTTTTAAAATTCTCTTAAAGAATGAAAATGTCTACTGCGGCTCTTTGTTATTTGCAGTCCATTTCGAGTTCCAATGATTGGGACATGCTCGATTCAAAGTATTCGAATGGAGGGACTAGAGGTATGTTTTGTTTGTTTTGAATTGTTTTGGAATTTCTTGAACTACTTCCTTACTCGGGGTTTTATTGTATCATTAGGGGTTGTAGAGATTCATCAAAATGCAGAACTTCGCTTACCATCAACAAAACCGAGTTGAAGTTGAAGCCAACAAATTGATTCTTTGTTTATAGTTATTGTTTTAAGACTGAGGCTGAAGACTGTTGAAATCTTCGAAGCCAGTAGCAAAAAAAATATTTCACCCATCTCAATAAGAATCCAATTTCCTGTTTCAAATTCTATCCCATGGCAACAAGTGAAAACTTATTCGAATGTGACACCTCGCCGATAGTCAGGTTTACGTTTTCGATTATATAAAAGCATAATACATTTCTCTGTGTGACAACAAAGAGCATCACAGCCACCACTTTGATCCTGTAAAAGAAACATTTATTTTTTTCTCTCTTTTGTTTAGACGATCAAGTTGTTTCGCACGTTGTATACTAAAAATACCAACTAAATGATATTTATTTCTGTAAAACTATCTGAATTTGCCACCAAGAATTATGCAATGCCACATACGAAATAAACTCATGTTGGCAACAGGTCTAGATCTCCCCAAATGTTACATCGGTTGTGGGTACTTTCCGTTTAAAACAAAAAAGAAAAAGAAAAATGTGTGTTTGGTTTTTTTTTTACCGTCTGATATAACGCCACTCGGTTCTCTTGAAGTGTTGGCAAACAGGTGAATTTTACTTTAGGATGCAATGATCCAGGAAACAGATCCTCGTCTGTGGTCTAATTTTTTTAGGTTGTTGGGTTGTTTAATTTTAAACAATATAAAAATGAACGAACGAAAAAATGTGATGTGGGTAAGAGGTGCATGAATATTTTGGCAGTAAGCCGGTTCAGACCAGCATTTTGAATTTATTTTCAAAACTAGAACAAATTGTTTTTGGTTGTGTTTAATAAATTTCTCTTTCCTGTGTATGTTTGGCGTGTAATGAAATAAATATTTGATATTTTGTCACAATTTTCCAAAGAGGAAATGTTTAGAAGAATTTATTTGGCAGAATTTATCTGACAGCTCAAGCTAACATTCAGTCATGAGGATCGGTTCTGTGCTAGCGCGGGGTGGTATGGGTATGAAAGTGCACTTTAATGATAGTTTAATGGACCACAAAGAGTATATAAACATTCTTGAGACATATCCCTAATCTAGTGGAGGTCAGAATGGTCCTGATACCAATTCCATTTTCAGGTATCATAACGATCCTGGTCATATATCCTAGAATACTCAAATTTAGTTTCCTCCAAATACCGCAAAATGGATTGGAACGCTTCTGGAATCGTCGGATATAAATCTTAGCTGAAATTTTGATTGAGATAGTCAACAAAACTAACTTAAAAGTTGTTTTAATGACTGGGACCAATGGAGGGCTATTCTGAATGGTAGCAAATAACATCTGGAATGGCTTAAAACTATTGGATTGCATTCCGAATAGATTAATTTTAAAAAATGGGTGGACAAATGAGATTCTGCACAAACTTAGACTTCAGTTATTGTGAGGTTATAATGCAGAGTTCATGATATTTTTGTAAGTAACTTTGTTAAAAATGGTGATATTGTGTTTCTGTTTGTGTCGTTTTATTCAGTATATAAAGCAGAATAAATGTAAGTGCATGTGATTTTTGTAGGACTTACAGTTTTTTTTTATGAGCATTTGTCCCTTCATGTGAGTCGGTGAGCGAATAGTTTCTGAGGTCACTGTAGCTGAAAAGACGTGATTAAAAAAGAAAATATTAGTTTGTTTAAGCAATTATACAGAAAGGGTGAAGAAGATTACTTTGGGCGAAGAATTGATGTTATAATTAAGTTTTGTAGTAAGTGGTACATAAAAACCGAACAAAATTAAATCTGTTCAAGATGCGATAGCTTGTTAAATATTTTCTTCTTCGAAAATCATTTAAATCACACTTCATTACCGTTTTCTATCCTTCTCCATAAAAAAAGATAAAATTAATACCAATAAGTGGTCACAGAAAAACGTAAATAAGCCTTTAACTTCAACATTCCTAGAAGACAATTTCCTTTCTCAATCACACTTGACCCAAGCTCACCGGGTAGGCTTAAGTAAGCTTTGTCTAAGACCCTCACCTAGCAAAGTTTAATTTTTCATAAAAGTTAAATGTGATCAAATTTAGGGAAAGTTTCACATTAAAATGCCAACTCTTGAAATAAATTACCCAACGATAACAGAGCACCACGACCGACCCTTCAATAACAAAAATAACCGAACGTTAAATTTAAAATTGAATTTTCCAAACAACCTGATTGCTGCTGCTGCCGGTATGCTTCGATTTTATTTATAATGGTCCCTTAATTGGCCATTAGCTCACCATCGGGCGGCTAATTAGAATCATTTTCGGGTGACCAGGTCCGTGGTTTTCCAGTTAAAGGATCGTTGTTTTTTTTTTTTGTTTTTTGTGCATCCTTTTGTAGGGAGGAAAAAAAAAATAAAATTAATTCCCACTCTTTTGTCAACAAAGGTGAGAGTTGAGCCGAAAGCATTTTTTAACATGTTAATTTTGTTTTTCACTTGATATGACGGTAAAAGTTGATGTGCTTCGAGCAGAGTAAATACGGGGGGAAAAAATGATTTTTGCTTTCAACTTCGTCCCTCAGTATCCTTCGAACACAAAAAAAGGTGGACACTAAGCACATGTGAGCAGATTTTGTGTGTAAAAAAAAAAAAATAAAAACCTGAATGATGGAAACCACAAGAAGAAACACCATAAGATCATTTAAAATGTGAAGGACATGCCTTGCTTCTCATTATTTCCCTTTTTTTTGCGGTGCGGTATAACGACTTTTTGAATCTGTCATTTCGTGCTATCGATTTTCACACCTGATGTTCTTACATTCACTTTTCGTTGCTTTTTTTTGTAAACAAGGTTAATTGTAATATATGATGAGGTGAGGCACTGTTGTGCGACATAATTTTAGTCTTCTTTACTGCCGCTTGTCAACTGGGTTGATGCAATGGCGGATAAGGGGACTTGGTACGAGTACGAGTAATTTCACTTCTGTGAAACTCTGTCATCACGAAAAAAGTCCAAGGTTTATGATTCTGTCACATTAATTTTTTGACAAAAAACATAAGAAGGTTTCATTAGCTTTGTGGTAAGCAAAGTAAAAGTAATGAGATGGTGAGATGCAATTTTTCGCACTTACTGAACTCGTTCTTAAGACGATGATTTTTTTATTTAAATACATTCGAAATTCATGTAGAATAGTAGGAAATTGATCTCTTGCATTAGGTCGGCAGCCAGAAGGGGCTGGCTAAGACTTCTCTATTCTTGAGTTACTTCTGTGTTATTAAATTCACCTAAAAGTGTCGTAAAAGAAACTATTAGTGCCTAAATTGTGTGTCTCTTCGTGTATTTTGGGGCCTGTTTATGTTTAAATCATATGCCGTGAGTATTTCGAAAATTTGTGAAACTAAGCTTTGGTTTTCGTTAGTTAATCATTTTATTCTACGTTATGGTTCATAGAAACTTGGTCGGTTGGCGGCTGATTTAGTTTTTCAGTTAGGATACACAATTACTATCATTAAAATGGTGGTAAGATGTGAAAGGGGGAAAGGTTATTCAACGCAGAGCAATACATATAATCGATACATATAATCGACAGCCCTCATATGTGTTATTATGAGTAATCACATATCAAGCTTAAAAAAACGTTTGTAATGTAAACCAAATAACGAAACAAATAGACTACTTTCCCATGACGTATCTACCGAACCGAATACATTGTTGTTCATCCAAAAATGAATCATCACCAATGACACACAAGAAACAATACGATTAAATTGAAATGACTAACACCCAGCATACGTTTTTCACCTTCATCATTTGAGTTCCCCCGCACGAACACACAGTCACATTTCTTTCGAAAGCTCACCCTCTTCAAAATCCTAGACAACCCCAACCACTTGTCAGAGGTGCAAGCAGGCAGGCAGGTATCGCATAATTCCACTACCAATCTATGAGATTTTTTTTTTTTTTAATTTTCTAGTTTCATTTATTGCGGCGATATCAATCGGAACCCCTACACCCCGGCCAAGCTCTCTGAATCATGTGACAGAGTTTTTAGAAAATACCCTCCCGGTCATCGCGGTTGTTGATAGAAAAATGTCATGCGAAAAGTAAAAATAAATTTATTTCTAATGAAATGTAAGATGAAAATAAAAATAAATTGAAACGAAAGCATTTTTAGGGTAGGAGGGGAAAGTAAAGAAAAACTCAAACGAACGAAAGACGAGGGAAAAGTGTTGCAACACGTGTGACAGACAATCCTCTTTCCACACGCTTACCCTTGGCAAGATTGAAAGCTCAATGAAGCGGGAGCACGCCTTAGAAGCTGTAGCTTCTAATGTCATGGGCCTGACGATGACCATTGTTTTGAAATACATTTGAGGCTGTCTATTTTCGATTTCAAGGCATTTAAAAAAAAAATGTTATATATCGAATCGATCGATAATCAATAACACTTTCTTTAAATTCCTGGAACGATAACATACTGTTGAATATTAAATATTGTATTTTTATATTTAGACAGACACTGACGTAAGTGTGAGCGTTTCTTGGAACGTGGTGCACACACACGTATTTACAAACATTCGTGATTTTTCGTTTGTTTTCTTTTTTTTGGATTTTGTTGCTAAGTCAGTTTGCAACTGATCAGAAAGGCATGGTGGTAATAAATCATCGGTTAGGCATTCGTTGTCGTGATGTGATGGTTATGTGCATATGGACATTTTGATGCGGATTCTGTTGAAGTAAAAATGATGTCTTGTACCGCAGTTAGATCTCTAGCTATTCGGTTTAGTCCGGATGACACGTCATGTTGAGAGAATCTACTGAATGAATGGGGTGTAGGTGTAACAAGTGTGAACGAGTTTTAGCCGTCCTCACACATGTGCAGAGTTGTGAAAATCTCGCTTCCAATCAAAATTCTACATTGCCGTCAATCTATGGCATCTTGACATAAGCTGGCCATCTAAAAATATTTCAGTAGAAGTTGTGGGATGCTAACCTTATGTTTTTCCAAAATTCATAAATTAATTCAGCACACGAATCTGTTATTAGCTAGATTTTAAATGTCCAGAGCTAGCTGCTTTATAGTCTTTAGTCTGATCAACTTCTCAGACAAGTGGTTGAGTGGGTCTTAGAAGCAAATAAAGAAGGTCCACGATTAAAAATTTCTTCCTATTTAAAAAGAACACTGACGAGCCTAAGAAAAGCTGCACCTTTTTTTAACGGGTTACTCGACTTAAATGTTTTCTTTTAGTTTTCTCAAGCTAACTAGCTTGGCTTGCATTGGCTTTCACGTTCCAGAGTTGTTAGAGTTAAAATATTCTTTTAACACATTGAATGCCATGGGGGTCACCGGTGACCGGCACATAGTGTTTTCGTAAATGGTCAAGTTTGACCTCGGATAGCTGCAAGAAGATTTAACACACTGAAGAACTATTAAATTCAGTCACTGAACGAAGTACCTAGCTTTTAATACAACTCAAATGATCCAAATCCTTCTGTCTCAATCAGTGTTATCAGGATGCTACAAAAATATTTAACTCTGGTCTATGTGATTGAACTGAACATGACCCAGATAGCATAACTTTCTTACGTTGGCTGAATATACCAGTTTCCTTTTTGTGCCCATCTGTCGAAGCACCTCTTCATTGGATTTTCCGTGAACCCAGGAAGTGCTAAGTATTCTTTAAAATATCTACATTTCGAAGGCTTCTATTTTTCGAATTGTTCCTCTTTTTAGCGTTCAGGTTTCTACTCTGTATATCGGCGCCGACCAAATATAAAATTTCACCGCTTTTTTTATATTTAACTTCATCAATCTGCTACAGACATTTTTTATTTTGCAGAATACAGCCCTCGCTTGTTTTATTCTGCATTCTACTTTTTTTTTTTTGTTCAGGTTGGCATGACGATCAATGATTGTCTCTAGGTATCTGAACTTGCTGACTCTGTTTATGAGTTGTTCACTTATCTCTATCTCCAGATTCAGTGTTAGTAGCCTTGTAGGAAGTACCATGAACTCTGGGCGGTGTTTATGCTTAGTCCATAGTTATTGCTTACCCTGTTGAGCATCATCATATTCAGTTTTACTCATATCACTTTCTATAATGACGGTATTTGGACTCCGTTTACCTTTGAGCCACCGCCACTCTCTTCGATTGCTTCTTTAAAGATTTGTTCGGAGTACATGTTGGACAGAAGTGGTTCAACATCCTTGTCTGAACTTGCTCTAATTCTTCTTCTTCCATGACTATTCTAGCTTTCTGGCTCTAGTATAGATTTTTAATTACTCCCATGTCTTACTTTTGAGTACCTCCCCATCATTTTAGTATGCTGCATTCTATCGAAGGCCTGTTCGCAGTCTACAAAGTATGCATATACAACTGCAGTCAAAATCATAGCAGTGCATAGCAGTAATAGTGTGAGAGAATATTTTTTTCATGGAAACTTTGGTAATGTACTTTATAACAATAACTGAAAGGCGTAAACGATTTTTCAATTACTCAAATACTTAGCATGATATTACTCAAGTTGGAAAAAGGTATCCTTCAGAAACCAGCACTGCTATTATTTTGATCGCAACTTCAAGTCTTTATTCATTTTCAGGCATCGCTGAACTAGCACATTAAAGCTGAGTAGTAGCTCCCGGGTGTCAAACTCATTTAGGTAGCCAAGTTACGAGGGGCTTACGCCAAATTTAAGTTTGTTGTGTATTCTTTTATGGATTATTTTTAGGAAGATCTTTAGCGCGTAACTTATTAGGCTGATGATTCTTTGTAGTTGCTGCAGTGCACAGCTTTACTTTTCTTCGGAAGGTGTTATAAAGCTAGTTTGTAACCAGCCTTTTAGGACATTGCCGTAGTACTGAAATATTCTCTTCGTCTATATGCTTCAGAAGCTCGTTAGGCAGTCTGTCTGGGCACTTTTCTATTCTTGGACTCTTTTATCACTTCCATGACTTCCTTTTCGAAGATTTGCGGTCTTTCGGATCCAAGGGGCCTGTCCGGTGCATTTCCTCTGTAAAGAGTTCTTTGGTGTACTCTTTCTACCTTTTTAACTTTTGTTCCCACTAAGATCTTACCTTCCTTTTCTATTAGTATGCCAGGTTGTTTCTTTCGGTGTCAGTCTTAGTAATGATTGTGAAACCGATTGGACGCGTTTTTTTTTTTTTTTCTGGAAACGTTAATAAGCAATTCTAAAGATTTTCATTTCTGAAACATCAAAAACAGCTTCAATCACCCACCTACAATCTGTACAATTTTAAATCTAGCTTAGCTTTGGGATCTCGATTCTTTTCTTTTTAGGTGTGAGTTCTTTTCGTAATATTTGTTAAAGGTGTAAGTAATTATTCCTCATCACTAAACAAGCTCTGTTGAAACTGTTGTTGAAACTTGCTTGGCTAACAAAGACCGCATGCAACATCGAGAATTATGCTATATTATGTACAAAACACAGACTTAAATCTTTATTCTTGACTTCACGCAATGTGAATGGCCGAGAATATAACACTTTAGTTCAAGCACGACGGGTCTTTATTGAGTTACTTCGTTCCATTACCTCTTCTGGGTCTGGCCGGGGTATGTTTTGTGTCAAAAAGAACAACGTCACGTAAGGTCGTGGGAATGTCAATGTGTGTCAGCTTGTTTTAAAAACCATGAGAAGAGTATGTTGTGGTTTATAGTATATTTTCTTTTGTGGGAGCCCTCATGGATGATAAGTGAAATTAATTGACATCTATTTTTAAGCATTTTCTCTCTCAAACCTTTCTCAAGTAATATTAGACACACCATTTGAAAAAAATTAAGTGGATGAAAAAACTATTTTGAGAATGTCTTCCATATGTTCGAATAAAATATTTGTGTTTTTGCGACAGTAAAACAAAGAAAAATGTTTCGTTGTGACCTAAAGAGGTTATGGGTCAGAAACTGAAACTAAAGTTTGCCCACTATCATTCAATACAATGAGTACAATCTCACTTCACGAAATAAATCTACCGGACTATTTCTCCATTCCGTGTACGACATGAATAAAACGCGTTTTTTATTATCATTTCTTTTCACACATCCAAATATGAACGACAGCCATAAACTGTGCAATCACTTCGCGTTTATGTTGTCGGGGAAAAAAAAAAAGAAAAAAATATAATACATGTTGAGCCAGAAAGAAGAATGAAACAGAAGCAAAAAGCAGGAACATGTGCGCGATATATACTACATCTAACCAAAAATGGCATCGAACTTTGGGTAAAGTTTACTGAACCATTTGATGGCCTGTTACGTACCACAACAATAAAAGAAAAATGAAACTCTGTTTTGTTTGTTAGTAACAACAATAAGATATCTTACCAATGCTTTCTTTGCCACAAAGCTCGCTTGGGACTTTTTTTTTTAAATTTCGGTCACGCCGGTCCAGCTTTTTGAGTGCTGCTTATTGTGGCTGTTTTTTTTTTCTGGCTATGTTCTGTTCTCTTGGCGTGTACGCTTGACGACGCGAACGAGCAAAACTTAAAATCGACAGTAATAACTATTCGCAATAAAAAAGAAAAATAAAAAAAAACCTTTGGCACGTTTTAGAAAGAAATCAAATCATCGTGCTCTGTTTGTTTACATTCGAATTAGTTTTTTTTCTTTTCTGGCGGGACATTTTGCGAAGGTTACATTTACATGCGTGTATGCAGCATTTTATTACTTTCCATTCGTTTGTTCAAAACTTGACAACAAAACGCAACCGTCGCTAGGTCAGAAACCTAATAAATTAGAAAAAATGTGCGCAGATACTGCATTGAATAGAAATTAGCGAAATGGCAAAGTCCAGGAATTAATTAGACATTAATTTGCACGTCAATGTCAGGAATGTAGAAGTCGTTCACTGGATATTTTAAATGTGTGTTTATAAATTTTGACATAGCGACAAAAAGAAATGTGAGAATCGGAAATATTTTTATTAGAATTTTTTTTTTTGGGGGGATTAAGTCGATTTTTTTGTGAATATTTCGTTGTCAGCCGAATTAAACTGAACTTGATTCGTGTATTTGAATAACCTATTTTGTTTTCTTTTTCTTTCAGGTACGTAAACATTAAACGAGAATGGGTATCTAGAGACATGGAAAGAGGTTGTATATGCGGAAAATATATTTCTCACAATAATTAGTATGACTAGTCAAAACTAGTGCACATTGCATGGATCGTGTTTGTGAAATTGTTTATTGTACAATAGGGAACACTTATAAAGAGGAATACTCCGCTTGGATTTTGGAATCTGGTTAATAAATAGCCAACTTAGATTTTGAAAATTGGTTGCTGAATTTAGTCTTTACTCGGAGCTAAACGCAAACTTAGGTTTCAAAAGAAGACTAAACTTATCGTTTAGTTGAGCTCAACTTACTAGATTGTATTTTTTTTTTCCAAGCGTTGTTTGAAATTGTTTACTTCATTGTTTAGATTTTTATTTAAAAGGAATAACGAAAATAGAATCACTTCGGTGTCCGTCGCGCTTACATTTTTGCTGATAACTCCTGAATTCTCTGTAGTAAAGGGAGGAAATTTGGAATGAAGGTGTACCTAAGCAATCCAGAAATAAATCGTGATTTTTTTTTATGTGTTACTCGCGGTATGAAAAACAGGTTATCCCAAAACAGTTTTGGCACCATAATGAGCGTAGCTTAGCTTAATTGTATCAAAAGTTAGAATGCAAAGTAGTAGTTATCCTCTTAAAAAGACAAAGAATACGATTAATAATAGACAAAAAATAATAAAAAGTAGTTATCCTTTTTAAAAAAATACTAAAATAGTCAGTCACATTTTTAATTCATTTGGTATAAGGACTTTTTGTATGCAAGCTTCAAGAAAAGTCACCAAAATCATGCCAACCCAATGCTTCTCGATGAAAGAAAAACAAAATAAATGTTTTATGAACACAAGACGTAAAAGCACAAGACGACAAAGAAGAACACGAAATTTAAGAGAAAAGAAATATATTACGAGAGAATGCCTTTGAAGCAACTTTTTTTGGTTCAATAACCTCCAGCAATTAGTATGGTGCCGCTCTCTTGTGATGTAAGATGATAAGGGCACATCAGAAGGCAACTAGTCCTCGGCGACATGTGTATCATCAGTAGAATCTTGATGAAAGCAAGTTTTCGGGATGCTGTGTGAAAGATCAGTTAATTTATGCTTCGCAAAAGAGAAATTATGTACCCAACCATTTGCCGGCATTTCATTATAGTAATTTTAGGTAAATGTTCACGGTCCAACCATAAAAGCTTCATGCTTTAGATGAGTAAACATAAATTAGCCTGAAGTAAATGAAGAAGTCGTCTGATATTATGATGAATAGAGGGTATAGAATTAAAGATTTGCCTGAAGAATATTTCGATATTTAAGAAATGGAAGTGGTTTTTATGTGTACGGGACGGAAAGAGGTCCTTTGATATTGTTTGATGTTCATGCAGAGACATTTGCCTTCATAGGCGGCTATGTAATCATTTTTAAAGCAGACTTTAGAAGTGTGTCAGCAGTCTTGTTTGAAGAATTTGTACGAAAAAGTCTGATATGGCTAGAACAATAATTCAATGCTGAAAAAGAAGAACACATTAAACCAGAAAGAAAGAAAGAAACATTTACATTTGAAAGAAGAGTGATCAGAAACAAGAAATATTGCCAAGCAGTTCACGATAGATGTTCTTAGGTATTTTCTTTAAATTTTCTGTGCAGGTTAATCTTGCAGTTAACCCTTTCATGGCCGCACCTAATTCCAGGCGTAGAAAATTTTTTTTTTTAACTTAACCTAAAACAAAGCAGACAATCCCGAATATTCTTCTTGCGCTAAACGACTTACATACAGAATTAAATGGACTGCAAAATGTTTATTTTTAAATTGCTTTTAGAATGAACTTCAGACACTTTTACTATAATTGCGCCAATATTTGTGAGATTTCATCAGATGAAATTCATGTTGTACACAAAAATCACCGGGCAAGAAACGATTAAATTCCGTTTGGCCCTAAAAATTAGAAAGAAAAGGTTGAAACAAAAAACTGTATTTTGTTGAACAGAAATTGAATGTTAGTCGAACACCAGTCAAGCCACTAAGGACAAATTAAGCCTTACAACTCATTTCACTGGCCCACTTTTCCCTTAAGACCTTCCTTTAACTGCTGCCGTCGTCGTCACCTCGTATTTATTGCGTATCACGTCTACCTTCCACCCTCGAACTGCGTTGCATTCAGAAAGTTTAATAAAGTTTTCTCTTTTTTTTTTTTAAATTCTCTGGAGACTGCAATAGTATGTGGTGAAGAATAATGAAAGAGAAGACGAGACAAACAATAAATGAGAGATAAAAGAAGAAAGAAAGAAAACAACCATAGAATGTGCGACACAAGTAAAACGCCATCATTATAACAGAACTTCTAGCGACGCAGTTCAATGCAAAAAAAAAAACAACAAAATAAAAAGAATTTCCATACCTTCGATGGTGGAGTTTCTCAAGAAAGTACTTTACAGACGATCCCAAACCAAAGGTGATTAACCTTTTCAAGGAATTTCTGGAATGCTGGCTGACAGTGAAGTAGACAAGTTATAACGACCCATGGATATGTGAACGAAAAAAAAAAAACAAAAAAGATTTCCAAAAACACTCGGGCACTCGTGGTATAAAGTGATAGTCGATGGTAGTGGGTAGTCGGATAGAATGAATTTTTTTGTAAGTGCAACAATCTTAGTTTTATGTTATGTTTGATGGTTTCCTGTTGCGAGAACTTTTAAAGAGTATAATTAAGATGTAAACAAAACTTGGAAAGGTGTAATTTTCATGTATTATATGAGTTTATGTGTTCGAAGTCATTTCATAAAGTTGGTGCTACGACAAAGTAACCATTGAGCGCGGTCATAGATAGTGGTTAGTGATTTTTTCATCGAGTGTCAGACAACTTGAGTCTACATGCGAAATATGCAAGTGATATGTGGATTAAAAGCCCGCATACGCTTTTTTTGTATGAGCTAACTTTTTGATTAAATATAAGAAAGTGCTCTTTGCATATGAATGGTTACTATAAATCTTATTGGAGGTTAGAAATGAACGACATGAACAAACTGTTGGAGACATGTTTTGCTCATAATCCAGTCTTCAAATCACTTAAATTCTAGACAGAACTTTTATTTCCACATTCAATTAATGTATGATCCACCGCTTTTGATGAAGAAAAGTTTTTCCTAGTTGCTACAAATGAATTTGATTTTTGCTAGTTTGTCTGTAGGCGGCCATGTTTGCGTAATTTTTTGACGGTTGCTACCATTGACCCATCAAAGTTTGGCTCTAGTAGCTTTTATGATTGGTCGTCTTTGGGTTTATAGTTTTTTGATAAAACAAATATTAAATTAAATTTATTTATTTTTGATTTTAGTGTCGGCGGCATATGTGTCGGGTGCAGCTGGTGCTGAATCGGGGCGCCAGCGACACGCACCACTCTATGGACGATTTGTTGTTGAAGAAGATTTACCCGCCACACATCGAGATGTTATGCATCACGTAAGTTTCTTTTCAAAATAAGTCACGTATTTATAATAACTCAAATTTCTGTTCGAATATAGCGATCAAGTCCGACATCATCGTCGGAAGTTCGGGCGATGCAAGCTCGAATACCAGCGCATTTTCGAGATCCAGCAACGGGGCCCTTACGAAAACTCAGTGTGGATCTTATAAAGACGTATAAACATATAAACGAGGTAAGTCTTTTAACTCGTACGCCACGTGTTAATGGATGGCATCAAAGAGAACTCAATACTGGATAGCTAATTAGATTTATGACTATTTATTAAGATGCAAATGAAACAATAGAAACCGAAAAACTCAGCGTACCTAACTTTGTGCCGACATAAGTGCATTACGCTACTGCAATTTAATTGAAACGTTTCATAGCAACAAGCTAAAAATGATTTCGAATGCCGAATCGCTCACAGCAGAAAATCGCTCCTCACGCTCTCGTTTTTTCATTCTTCATCATAACTCTGGCTTTTGCTGGTGCTGCTCCCTGATGAACTTCTTCCTTCTTGTATTGGCTGTTTTTTCCCTACTAGCTTTAGCTACTGTTCCTGCTTGTGGTCCTAGTACCGCTACCGCTATTTTGCACTGCTCCACTGATAAGTGCGACAGCCGGTAATGTCGGTGAAGGGATGAAAACTCATTATTCGTTCTTTTTTATTTTTATTTTCCCTCTTGTATGCCCTTCATTCTACAAAGTGGGTAGCCTAGCCGGATTGGCAAAGTCCAAGGGAAGGATCCGTCGTCATACCAAAAGCAAAGTCAGATGAACGATTTGAAGAGAAACACAAAAAGTAGAGAAATAGAGAGAGATAGAGAGAGAAAAAAAAAAGTACAAAAATAAACTTTTGGATCGACATAAAGTGAGGGGCGGCTGCTGCTAACAAGACAAGGGAGACTTTCCACAAACACACCCAAATGCACATGCTGCACACATACACACACCCACAGAGAATACATGAGGTTCCTGCCTGCTGCTGCCACCCTTTTGTATAAAATCCCGACCAACGTGCGGATACATCCAGTATTCATTTTATAAGCTGCCAACAAGTAATTTTGCGGAAAGGGACCCTACTGTCTGCCGGTGAATGAATGTAATCATAGGCATGTTCTCCTCGTACTTGTGTGGAAGGGTGTCGTCCTTGCGCCGTTCGACATTGGGTGCGGCGGTACTGTACGGTTCTGTGCTCTCTCGCGGCCCCTATAGTTTTGTCATTTTATGTGGCAAGGTCCAGGATAACAATGTTTTTCTTTTTTTCGTTCCGCTTGACAAATTCAAGCAATGCTTCGTATGAAATGTAACTAATCATGAAATTCCTCTATTTTCTTCTCAAGAATTCTTTGTTGTGGATTCAGTTATTTTTCAAGATGCAATCTTTTTTTTTTCCCTTCAGATCGAGGGGTATGTGGGGAAGGGATCATGATGCATGGTTGGTTTTGGTTTAGTCGCTGTGTAATATTTGGCCAAAACTGTATTTAATTTGTCAAGCAGGAATTACCTTAAGAGCTTTATTTTTTATTACAGTCGAATCCCTCAAAGTCGAATTTTTACAGGACAACAAAATTAGTTCGAGTTGGACGGAGTTTTGGGAAAATTCGAGTTAGAGGGATAGATATCTTTTTTGTTAAAAAGCCTTTTAGAAAACGTTGAATGCCATGGGGGTCACCGGTGACCGGCGAAGCCAAGATTATCAATTTTGAAATAAATTAAAGGCTTGAATTTTTTAAATATTATTGCCGTTAGTAAAATGATTTGAACCAATGAATGCAATATAGAACACACAAAAATAGTTTTTTATTGAATGCGTTACGAATGATTACGAAAATTTACTGTTTTGTGCAAGCGATGTAAAATTAGCGTGGCATTCAATGTGTTAACAAAAGCGTTGGGCAGATAAAAGGCACATGCTGCAGTGTTTTGTTGGCCAACGAGCCCTTCCAGTTCCTGTATCCGATGGGATGAAAAAGTGTGATGGCGCAATAACCAGTGCTCCGTGAAAATGCCTACAACCAAGTTGCACTTTTAATTCCACCGTAGGCCCTCCATATGTGTCAAATTATATCGCGCTCAGCACAGTGGATGCGCGAAAGAGCTAGGCTCTGGCCTTCAACGCACTGTAACGCCACCCAATTATTATTATTATTATCGGTAGCTTCAAGGTTTATTCCATTTTACGTCTATCGTCTTATTCAAGTCAAACATTTTTTGTGATACAAGATATGCCCTGGTTCCATTTAACATCAGTCCCTGATAACAGTTTGGCATCAAATTCGCTGAAGTAATTGGAATCCCACAATTTCAAAAGGATTTGACAATCATTCTTTTGCTAGCACGTCCGCTGCTTCGTACGGACTCCATGGACTCTATGTCCCGGATCCCAGAATAAAGTAAGCAAAGTAGTCAGCAAATGCAATGCCTTATAGCTATTGCAGACCGTTTTAGATCTAGTAGTTCTACTGTCAAGCAACTTAAGCCCTAACTGCCTGTCCACATACATAGATATTGACGTTTGTGACTCTGGGAGAGATATTGGAGTAGCCCACGACGATCTTCGTTGCTTTTACAGTGGCTACTGATTCAGTATAAAAGATGCAGCACTTATCCCGAAGTTTGTAGGTTATGAGTTACAACAAAGACCCCTGCGCCTACACCGTCAACGCATTTCAAGTATAGCTCCTTGCTTCGTAATTGCTATTGGATATATATACTGTTTATATCCATATTTATATGGATGGATATTGTCCATATCTAAAATGCTGTCTTGCACAAAGCGTCTGGGCTTTATACTATTGGCGTCTTTTAGCTGCAGGACCAATTCCCAAATAAATCTCGAGCCGCCAAAAGTCCGCTTGTCAAGTCTGAGTTCATGATTAGCTTTCTTTCCTTTCAAAACAAAAAAAAAAAAATCAGCCACACAAAGTTATTTACTGAAATTTCAATTACACATCAACTCCCTCACCTTATGTAAACTAAAAATTCATCCGAACACATTGTATTTTTTCTTCCTGCTGTAAACAATCTCCTTATCCAGGCAGTTCTGTAAATGACATGGAACTGTTCGTACGAGAATCTTATTATTTTGTTCTCGATTGAATTTTGGTCGACCTCTTCCTAAACTCCAGTTGATAATTGAGGAGCGGGAAGATAATACTATGAAACGAATAGGCAGACAACAGTTTCGTCGACACCGTCAGTCTGTTCTCATTTTTTTTCTTCTTTTTTTTTTTCTTCAACTTGTTCATGGATAGTGAGTGCGCATTAGTGTCTGCCAGTTTCAGCTCTTCAGAGTGCCCGCCCCTCTTTCTCTCACCCATTTTGCGCTTGTGCTGGCATCTGCCTGTCTGGCGGCCCCAATATTGCAATTATTCTACATTAAGAGATATGTTATTGAAAAAAAAAAAAAAAAAAACGAAAAGAAAAGAAAGAATTTACCATTTTCGTCCGGATTCTTTTTTCTTCGTTTTTCTCTTCCTTATTTTTTGCGATGCGAACTTCTATTCTTATTCTTATTCTTACATTTTTGCTACTTATTTTTCAACATGATCTTATCGTGAATTTTTTTTTTCTTCTGTTGCTGTTCCTTTGTCGTGCTGCATTCGTGTGACGTATCCTTGAGGTTAGTCGGCAGTATCCTTAGACATATATTTTGTATACGAATGTACTACGTGCGTTTGAGTTAGTTGCGAAAAAATATTTAAAAATTTAATGCTACTGCATTTGAATAAAGAATGTAGCTAAATCTAAAACCTGACGGATGCTTCACTCTTTTCATAGAAATGCCATTTAACCTCGAAATTCAGTAAAATAATATTTTTACATATAAAATATAATCCTACTATCCACGATGGTTTATTATGAGGCAGTACGCTTGCTGTCCCTAGGTTCGATAGATAGCCAATGTATTGTCCAGCCAGGCTGCCATCAAGGCTCTGGAAACACCATCAATTAAATCAAAGATGGTAAAACAATGTCGTCAATCTCTAATGGAGATGCGGTCTCACCCTGTGCTGGGTCCCTGGACACACGGGTATTCTAGGAAACGAAAGGGCCGACGAATTAGTTAGGACAAGAGGGTAAATGGTTTTGAAGAACAACCGGTAAACCCCGTTTCCTTCCATGCAAGAAGTTGGCTCACAATTACTTGCAGAAGCTATAACGGCAGTAAACTTTAGATGGAGTAATTTACATTCCTACAATGTCTCTAGGCAGATGTGGCTTAGACTAGATGGTCGTAGGACAGAATAACTGCTCTCGATAAGCAGAGCTAGCGTTAGTGGACTAACTGGTGTTCTCATCGGTCATTGCTTCTTCGACAATTACGCCAGAGGAATGGGCGCCTCCTTCAATGATCTCTGTAGAAACTGCAGAGATGGGGAGGAGGAGAAGACGCCACTTCATCTTCTCGGAATATGCCCAGCACTGTCCAGGACTAGAAAACGTACTCTGGGAAATGCTTCTTAGAGGATTTGAGCGACTTAGCTTACATAGATGTAAAGTGTATCAGCAGTTTCATCAATAGGTTTAGCCAAATCAGGGAAATCAGACTACACATTTTACTCGTCAAACAGGTATTGTAGCATGCCTGGCCAATCTTTTTATACTTGCAGGAAAGTTCTATCCATGATATTTCTCCTCCTTATTAGCACAGCCCCTGCAAAGATTGTCATCCAGTAGTTCTGTCTTAAATAGGTGGTCCTGTAGGCTGTTGTGACCCACGATTTAAGCCCCCTGTCCTTCCGAGAGACTTTTTGTCATACAAGAGTAGGACTCTTAGCTTAGGGATAATCATAGTCTTCGGGCGGGCTATATTCAATAAGGTTTTAAATAGGATTAAACTTTTCCAAATTATGTCTTGGAGATTTCAACGAATAATAGGTTGGATTTTATTGAATTTGGAGAGTATATGCACTTTTAAAAAATTTATAAACTATCTTATTTGTATACTCATGACTCTGCGTCAGCAAATTCTTTCACATCTTTACTCCTTCTTTAATATCTCCAATTAGCTTAGCTTTTGACATTGCATAAATTATGATAAATACTTTTAAATTATTAAGTTATGGTTTGAACGCTAAACTTATGATTTCTTTTTTCATTTAAGAGGCATTTGAAATCTTCGGTTTAAGGTTCCGTTTATAGGTTCATCTTTCACATTTCTTAGCAAAATAATGAAATTAAACACCCACAGATATGCTCTTCCCTCATTTAGGTCAATTGAAATCAAATTAACAAACTAATTTGGACTTATCCATTTTCATCACTAAATACATCTTCTCTGCAAGTCCTTTATAAATGAAAAGAACGAAGAAAGTGAGAGAGACTAAAGTTTCCCATCTAACAGATAAACAGAAACATAAGAAAATGAATAAGATACGATGGAATTCCGCTAGGCTACAACTCTACAAAAATATGCAGACCATCCAACTCACTGGAGCATAGCAACAGAAAAGTACAGACAAGTTCGTTTGTTTCCTGCCTATTTAAAACAAGGAACTATAATGAAAACTATTTCGCTTTCATCCCGTTGTGGTGGATGTTGGATGGGAGATGGTGGTGTGTACAGCAGAGAGGAAATAAAGCGTCAATGACTTGGCCTTGCCTAAACGTGTGTCCTTTTATTTAAGTAATTCAATTTTAGACAACAATTATCGTTTGTGCGAATTTTATTTTTGCTTGCTTTTTTTTTGTTTTTGCTGACATTTCCTCTCTTTGTCTTTTGTTTCGGGATGACGAAGAATGTCATTTGGTTCGCGTTTAGAGTTCTATTTTTATCCTTTCGTTTTCTCCTTTTTTTTTTTTTTTTTTCTTGAATGGAATAATAATGTGAAATGGAGGACGACTTGTGTTATTGGTGCTGGGGGTAAAAGAATTCAAGTTAAACAAAAGAGGGATCTCAAAGTGTTTGGAATGTAATAAATGTCGAAAAAAAAAGACGTGCAATGAATTTCTTATAAGCCAAGGATGTTGATAGGATGTTTGGTTTTTTGTTTTTTGAGGCTTTTTTTCTGATTTTTGTTAAAGTAAATTTTTGTTTTATAAACTTTTTATCGGTGTTTCCAAAAAAATTGTAAATACAATAGTCTTTTGTGTTTTAAGAAATTCTGTCACTGCAAGGGTAGCAACTATTGGCGTGTATGTAAAGGGCGTGGTTCTCAAATCTAAATAGAATATAATAATACATTTTTTACTATTGGAAGAATCTAAACTGATTATATAAACTCATTTTTAAAACTTTAAAGAATTTAAAGTCGTGCGACTGCATTTCAATTTAATGTTTGGTTTCTTTAACCCTAATCTACCCTGAATTCGCTGATAAATAATGATGGCGGTATATGTTTGCTAGAGCAATATATTTGTATCTTATTGCTTTTATTTCTATGTAGTGTTTTCTTAGGGAAAGAAGATCAGTACGAGTATGATTGATTGATGAAAGTCAACGGATGGGTGGATTAGAGTTAAAGCCCCACTCCATGCAAGTTATGTAACATATAAACAATTACTTCTAATTTACAAATAATCATGACATAGAAACTATACAATAATTAGATCATAAAACATAATAAAAGCTCAGTTGCGTTTGCGCGAATAAGTAAACAGTTTAAGTAGAAGTTGAAACACTTCCTTACGCCCCAATTTTGATATGAAATTTTGATTTGTGAGTTCTTTAAACAAACAACCTCTCAAAGTTTCCATCTAACAGTTAGCAAAATCTCATATCTACATCAATCTGCTTTTTTTCATGCTGCAAACATTTTTTTTTGCATCCAACTCATAAGAAAAAATGACTTAATAAAATATAATATAATGAATTTAAGTTACTTATATAAACGTGATAAAAAGAAATCACACCAGTAAGGGGCAACGTTCTGGAGCTGTTCACACAACGAATATGTAAGAGAATGGGAAAAATCGATGAACATGCACAAATACACGCGAATAATATTTTTGTGTCGTTACATATTTGTGACGGGGATTCTATTGTGTGTATGGGTGCGAGAGTACTTGGGAGAGTATGCCACCGAAGAATCAACAGTAAAAAGGACGAAAGGATACACCGTCGCCGCGTTTATAAGCATCCGACTCGACTGACAGGCCAACCATAGAACTGAATGGGGGGCGAGGAATAAAGTTGGAAGGATGGTGGATGATGTGTTGGGTGTTGGAAAAGTAGAAGCAGAAGTAGATAGAAGATGATGAAAATTGAGAAAAAGTAAAAGCACAGGGATGTACGTACTGAATGAATTTGTGAATGAAATGTACAAGAACTTTCCTTCAGTGTAGTTACGGAAGGGAAATCAAATTCTAGATAGGCTGTGCAAGTTAAATCATTTTTTTCTTTCTTTTTTCATTGACATGTGTATGTTTTATAGAAACGTAAAGATGCATGTATGTAAGTAATTAGAATTGTTCTTTAAAGAAGGAAGCAAAAAAAAAAAGAGAAAAAAAAATTCCATCATCCACCCTGATGTGGTGTTCTACTCTGATTATGAAATGAGAAAAAACTAATTGCATAATATGTTTTATACATTTATACATTCTTTTGCTGTTTAATCGTTAGTTTTATTGAAAAATACTATCACGTGTTACGATGTACAATATTATATAGATAGTATTAATTTGCATCATAAGAGTACATAACCTCACTCACATAACCTCACTGAAATAAATATTACAAAGTTGGATAAAATACAATTTGAAGAGGCAGTAGGCAACGTTAAAGTAAATTTTTCTTTGATATTTAGAAAGGTTTTTAAAGTCTAGAAATGGCTGACATATCTACTTATTAATTTATTTATTTGTAGTAACAACTCTCACGGAAAGAAAAATGCTCATAATAAGAAATTAAATTAAATTAAATTAAAAAATTAATTGCAAAATTTGTTATACACCAACTTTTCTAGTTCAATATTTTTGGTTATTTTTTGTACCCTCGCCTTCTAAATTTTACCAATTCGTTTGTTTTTATAAGGTCTCATTAATCTCCAGATTTAAAAGAAAAAATTGCAAGTATCCAAATATACTTGCAAAAATAAAAGATTGGAAAAACTACCCACGCCCAGCTACGTAATTATAATCATTATTATTATTGAGCCGGCTTCTTAATACAACAATAAATATTAATATCAACAAGCGCCCTAAATATGTGTGCATACTTACATTTGTTTACCATTGCAAATCCAAGATTAATATGAACATTCCCCGCACATTGTTTCTTAAGGAGATGCGGGATACAAGATATAAAATGCATTTGATCTAAATAAATTTTCAAATATTAAAGATTAAAATTTGACGACAAGCAGCAGCTAAGCAACAGCACAGTTTTATCTTTCGTCCTTACATGTGATTTTTTTTGTAGATGTGGGCAAAACGCAGTGCAGCAGTACACGTCCTTATTCTTGTTTTGCTCATTTCTTTCTTTCTTTTTTTTGTTGCGTATGTGTCTGTGAACATTCATATTTCCTATAAAAGATGATTTCACTAAAAATTAGACATAGTGTATATGTTTGTGTGTGTATTTGAGGCATATAGTTATGCAGTTAGCAGCGTTAACATTATTGAAGTTCGTGCAGATACTTTGGGTTCCTTTTGCTTTCTGCTGCAGACATCAGTCTATCAGCAATTCTGTTTGTATTTTCTTTCGCAGCAAATGTGCATTGAAATTTGTGAACATCATATCCTATCTCAATGCTATGAAGAATTATAAGAGGACTTTTTTTTTTCTTTCATTATCCTGTTCGACAGAGATTACGATGTGAATATGTTCCTTCTTCACAATTTCGTGGAGTGTTGTGCAAAAAGTATTTTGTTTTATGTGTTTTTAGCTGCAACTAAAGTAGATTAGATTTACGTGAATTATTCTCAACTTTTGACGCTTATCCATTAATTCTATTATTCGGGGGTGTAATTCAATTTACTTTGCCATTCGTTTCTATTTCTAAAATATTATTTTTTATGTTAGAAGTGCAAAAAAGCTAGGCTCTGGCTCTCGAGCTGTTACGCCTCCCAATGTAATGTTTCTTATTAGAAATCAATTTCAGAATCGTTTAGATTCCATGTCACTTTTAAATTCATATTGATTCGAACTTTGAATTGAACTTACATAATTGTCAGACAGATAAAGCGAAGGATAATGAAGTCAAGGACAATTCCAGAAACAGCATTTTGAACAAATTCATCATCATCATCGTTGGCACAACAATAGATGTTTGTTCGGGATGCGGTGATGGGCATGTTTATTCCAAGAACGAACGGTGTCCAGTCCGGGCCTCCTGTAGCAAGCGCTTCCATATATCCCAATCGCTGGCCGACATAATCCAGTTGGGTACCCAAAGACTTCGGGCGTCTTGTTCGTTCCATCGCAAGCGCGGTCTGCGTCGCTGTCTCATAACCATGCATTGCACCGCAAAGGTCTTTCTGAGCAGGGTCCTTTTCGCTCCTACGAGCTAGGTGCCCAGCCCACCGAAGTCTACCGAACTTTATTTTCATTATAATGTGTTCGAGGTAGGTTTCATACAACTCATTGTTGCACTGTCTCCGGAACTGCCTTTCCTCACATATGGAGGCAGCTATTCTCTGAAAGACTTTTCTCTCGAACGCGGCTAAGAATCGACGTGCCTTGGGCTAAGTACCCAAGTCTCAGATCCATATGTGAGTTCTGGTAAAACAAGCTTCTTGTATAGTTTTAAAGTATGGTAAGGTTTCTGGATATGAATCGCCTTGAAAGACTCTGGTAGGTTCTGTTGGCTTTAAGTAGCCACCCGGGTTTCTCTTCTTGCATATTGTTTTTTTTTAATAAAATTTGCATTTTGCTGTCGCTCAATTTACAATGGGTATAGTACTGTCTTCCATTTTATTTTCCGTGGCTACTATTGGCCCAAGGTAATTGAACAATTGCACAGATTCAAATTCGTCTGCGTCTTCTTTGGCTGTTCTTACAAAATTTCTCGCAGACGATGCCATCATGCATTTTATTTTTTCTTTATTTATGTGCAGTCCCAGGTTTTTTGCCGCCTGTTCGAGCTGGATGAAGAAGTTATGCGCAACTTGTTCACTTCGTCCGAAGATGTCTATGTCTGAGTAGACATGGTCTGCGTCTTCTTTGGCTGTTCTTCCAAAATTACTCGCAGACGATGCCATCATGTATTTTATTTTTTCTTTCTTTATGTCCAGCCCCATGTTTTTTTTGCCGCCTGTTCGATCTGGATGAAGGAATTATGCGCAACTTGTTCACTTTGTCCGAAGATGTCTATGCCGTCTGCATAGGCCAGTAATTGAGTAGACTTGGTGGCAATTGTCCTTCTTTTTGGATTGCTTTCTCCAACGCCAGGTTGAAGACGAGGAGGCCAGCCCATCCCCTTGTCGGAGTCCATCGAAGATCTTAACGGGTTTGGACAGCAATCCTGCTACTTTAACTTTTCTTGAAATGTTGGTCATGGTCAACCTACATAGTTTTTTTTTGAACAGATTAGCTGCACGTAGTTTAGATTATAGAAGACGTAATTATTAATGTCAATTTCCAATTACACAATTACCAATTTCATCGTGTACATTTATAGTGTAGTGTTGTGTAAGGGGTGGCGGCGAAAGACCAATTTCATCGACCAGTGTACATTTCTAGAATTGCAATTAGTTGCACTCTCTAAGGTCTAAGTTTAAGGTCTGAGTGACTGCCGCGATTACACGCAGGCTCACGTTGCATTCTCTGCTAGCCATGGAAATTATGTACAATTCAGCAAGAACTTCGTACGGCCAAAGTTCAAAAACTTTAAATTGCTTTGATTTACTTTCGGTATATTCCGAAATGTAAAAGGCAGCTAAAATCCAAAAACACTGTTTAAAAGCTTTATTCAGAGGTGTCGAAATAAAAGTCAACCTAGGGTGTTGGTTGACCTTTATTTCGACACCTCTAGGAGAAATAGTGCGATAAGAAAAATTAAAAGTAAAATAAATGTTCAATGCTAACCTATCCAGTGTTGTCACGAATTAGCTCTTTGATGTGCAATTTCAGCAAACAAAATAGTAGCGTTTGGAGCATACAAATAAAGTATTTATTATTCTCCTTTTTTAATTTCAGGTTTATTATGCGAAAAAGAAAAGACGAGCTCAGCAGACGCAAGGAGAAGATGATTCTTCAAATAAAAAGGAACGTAAGCTGTACAATGACGGTTATGACGATGATAATCATGATTATATAATCAAAAATGGGGAAAAGTTCTTAGATCGATATGAAATTGATTCACTAATCGGTAAGAGTTTACTTTTACTTAGTTTCTTCTTTTTTTTTTCGTTCTTGGTATTTGTATAGGAAATTTATGTGTGTGAATTAAATCCTATTCACATGTAGAATGAAAAACTGAGCATAAATGGTCATGCACATCCGATGTTCGCATGTGACACGTGGTAGAAAGTGTTTAAATAATAATCTTAGTGGCGCCGTCAATCAATGGATAATAGCACTTGATTTTGATTTAAATCTCGACAAAGTGTCGCGGGGTAAGAAGGCAATTGGAAGCGAAGAAGAGGAAAATGTGTGGCTGTGTTTGGACACCCCACAATGTCTCATACTCTTTAAAGATATTTTAGAAGGACCTTTACATTAATTCCTGCTTTGAGGAAGAGACAGAGAGTTGCCTCATACTTTTCAAAGTTATTTTAGAATAGCCCTGAATTTTTGTACATTTCATTATGCTTTGAGGGAAACAGAGAGAGTTGCCTAATACTTTAAAAGGACATTCAAGCTTTCTACATTTCTTTCTGCTTTGCCAAAGAATTGGAGTTGAGGTCAATTTTCCGTTTGATACATTTGTTTTCATTAATTTCAAGACATTTTACAAATATTACAAAAGACTCTTTTGCAGAAGACTAGTTACAAAAAATTATAACTTTATCGGACCCATACAAGTGTACAAACGAAAGGATACTTTGTCCTGTATTGTTCCCTTACCTTTGTTACGTAAACTTTTACTTAAAACACAACCTCAATATACTGTTAAATGCAATAATCCTCAAACGCATTCCACGAAGACTTCTAACACTAATGCTGATGGTGAAGAGAAGAAATAATTTTCTCCTAATGAGGTCATAAAAATTTGCCTCTGCCCTGTCACTGTTCCTATAGTTGCTGTGTGGCAATGCCATTGCCGTTGACGATGCCGGTATCGTCCGCCTATTCTATAAGACTTATAAAAGTCACCATCTGTCGTAAAGTTGAACTCTTCTCATTGCATTAAAGATGAAGGTCCTAGTACGTGCCGTTCTTTCTTTTCGTTCACGGTCGGTGAATATTTAGAGATAATTGTCCACAGCAATTTGCAGTATGCCGCCGTGCCATCATCTTAGTATTTCTTGTTTTTTTTTTTTTTTTTTCATTTTAATAATGACATACTCAGCATTTATGGTATAATACTTAAGAAAGACCACCCGCTGTTACTTAGTTCTACCTCCCACTCAGTTATAAGTTTTGTAGCACATTGTAGTATATCGATGATGGGGGAGACGAAATGGATTTGTGTAACTTGTGGTGCTTAGCTAAAATTTTATGCTTTTCAGACAAAATTATTGATTTGCAATTTGTCTCGTTTTTTTTTTTTTTTGTTTTTAGGCAAAGGCAGTTTTGGACAAGTGGTTAAAGCATATGATCACGAGGAGCAGTGTCACGTGGCGATTAAAATTATTAAGAATAAAAAACCGTTCCTAAATCAGGCACAAATAGAAGTGAAATTGCTTGAGATGATGAATCGAGCCGATGTTGAAAACAAATATTATATAGGTAAATCAAAAATCGATTCAATTCAAATTTTTATTAATATTTCTTCTGTTTCTTTCTTTTTTTTAGTTAAACTAAAACGGCATTTTATGTGGCGCAATCACTTATGTCTAGTTTTCGAATTGCTCTCCTATAATTTATACGATTTGTTAAGGAATACGAATTTCCGAGGTGTTTCATTAAATCTAACGCGAAAATTCGCCCAACAGCTGTGCACTGCTCTACTCTTTTTGAGTACACCAGGACTGAATATAATACACTGTGATCTTAAGCCCGAAAATATTTTACTCTGTAATCCAAAACGATCGGCAATAAAAATTGTCGACTTTGGTAGTTCTTGTCAATTGGGACAACGGGTGAGTGTGTACTTTTTTATTTTTTTAAATATTTAATTATAATTTGTGTATTTATGTGTGTCTTCTTTTTAGATATACCAATACATTCAATCACGTTTCTATCGGTCGCCGGAAGTATTGCTTGGAATACCATATGATCTAGCCATTGATATGTGGTCACTAGGTTGTATATTAGTTGAAATGCATACTGGTGAACCATTATTTTCTGGCTGCAATGAGGTCGATCAAATGAATAAAATTGTCGAAGTGTTAGGGATGCCACCCAAATATTTGCTCGACCAAGCGCACAAGACACGAAAATTCTTTGATCGAACAGCCTCCGATGGAACGTACGTACTGAAAAAGAGTGTGCATCGTAAGTACAAACCACCTGGGTCAAGGAAATTACATGATATTCTTGGTGTGGAAACGGGTGGTCCTGGTGGTAGACGATTGGATGAGCCTGGACATTCAGTGGCAGATTATTTAAAATTTAAAGACTTGATCCTACGAATGTTGGATTTCGATCCGAAAACACGTGTCACACCGTACTATGCCTTGCAACATAATTTCTTTAAGCGAACAACGGACGAAGGCACAAATACCGCCGGTAATATAGTTGTATCATCGCCGGCGGCAGCGGCAGCAGCAGCGGCGACAGCGTTAGCAGCTGCAACAGCGGCGCAACATCAAGAGCAACAAAGTCATGGTGAGTTTTATAATTGAATAGTGATTTTGAAATTTTGTATATTCTTTTTTTTTTTTTTCTTATTTTCTTCTTAATTTTTCTCTAAATTGTATTTTTTTGGTTATTAATTTTAATTTATTTATTGAATTTCTTTTACAAAACATAGTTTTTGAGGTACACATCTGAGAATAATGCATTTTAAAATGCGTTCGCTTAGTGAATGGTTCCTTTCTATATAATGAAACAGTCATTTGTTACTGGCTCCTAATTTCGTTTTTAATTTGTGTTATAGGTCAAGTCATTTACATTTCGGTTTCGGTAGACGATGATCTTTAACCGATTTCGTTTTAACCTACGAGCTTCCTTCGTAGAAATTCGACTGTGTGCATCAAATTGAAGGTTTTTTTTATAGGTACGTTGAAGTTGCATTTATGTTCAGTGCAGTTGTGAACGTCCTAGTTATTTGACATGTGTCCACTCTATTAGGAGTTTAGACCCACTTATATACTTTTGAACTGATGTTGCAAAACTGAAATCGTTATCTAGTTGCTTGCATACTTTGTTCGAGATAAAAGTTTCAAAATTTGTATTTAGTTTTTCTTGTAGATTTGATGTAATGTCATATTGAAGGAGAACAAGGTATTGATTTGCTCAAAATGGGGCTTATTATTGAATGAACTTATAATCGGTTTGTTGTAAATGTTATTGGTCCTTGACAGAAAATATCGTTTTATGAGTTCCAGACTAAGCGATTAAAAATAACCCTGAGTTATTGCGTTAAACTGATTTTTTTGAATTTGTAAAGTGCAGTGTTTTATGTCAACGTCTCGTCTCTTATCGTTTTCTCCTTCCTAATTTGCCTTCAAGCAATAATAACTACTGATGATATAGTAGAATACAGTAATCCCTCGATTTACGTTACCTCTGTTTACGTCGTCTCGATTTACGTTGTGTAAAATTAAGAACCTTGCCTCGTTCAATGTCCTTTTATCTCTCGATTTACGTTGTCATATACGGGGATGGTATTGCCCGTTTAAATATGAAGGCTAATAAGCCATCAGGCCACTGTTTATTATTATTATTACAATTTTTGGAATAAAAACCTGCAGTATATTTAACTATAAGTATAGCACTTCGACTTTTCGATTTAACTAGCAGTCAATTTTCGTATTTCTCACGTAAAGTCGTCTCAATTTGTGTCACTATTTCTTGGAACACATGCCGCCGTAAATCGTGGGATTACTGTATGTGTTATTAATTGAAACTTATTGAATTTTTACTTGGTTTTGTGTCAATTAGAGCAATGGGTCTTTAAGGGTTATGTTTCTTACAAGTAAAGACTGATATATGATTCGTTTTTGCCTACTCACCAGAAATTAAATTCAAAATAAATGTTTATTTATTGTATAACTTTTTTTTTGTTAATTTGTAAATATATTAGCGGATATTAGTTATTTTTTGTGTTAAAAATCGATTTCAGTTTCTTTGTTTTGAAGTTAAGTTTGTAGTTAAAATAATTTTTTATTCTGTTTGTATTAATTGAAACAAAAAACAAAAAAAAAACAAAACTTAATATGAGATTTCTTTTAAACACTAAAATGTTATTTTTCTTTCTTTTATAAAAAAAAACAAAACAAAAACCAAATCATAAATATAAATTTATGTTAACAAAACAAAAAAAAATCCAATAATTTTATTCATTGTAAACCACCTAAAAAGACGATCGCCGATGACCGGTAGTGCCTCGGGAACATAGTAGCATTACATCATCGTTATCATCATCAACAGCTTCCTCAGGTTCATCATCAACTTCAGCGACATCAGGAACAGGACCAGATTCGAAAACTCATCATTTGGTCTAAATCTAAGTTAATATACACACATACATACAGTTTATATATAAATTTATATATATAAATATTTGTCATAACATTAAATAATTTCTTATACATTCAATACATATTAACAAACAAACAAAACAAAAAAAAAGTCATAGAATATTTTTTTTAATTACTTATTCAAAGCCACATAAGAAATATGTTACACTAAGCAACATCGGGCAACAAAAAAAAAAGAAAAAAAGAAAAAGTAAGGATTTAAAAATATGTAGAGATACACACACATTATGTGTATGCGTACATATGTGTTATATATATTCTTTTATATAGCAATTACATATATGATTATTTTGTTTTACCCAAAATAATAATATACTATAAATCCATACATTGATAGTTTTATTCATTACAAACAAATATTGCTAACTTAACGAAATAAAAGAAAAAAGAAATGAGCAATTATGCATTTAAGGTGAAGATAAAACACCTCACCATTGTTCATCATTATCGGTAAAAAAAACAAAATAAAGGGCAAAACAAATAAGGCTCGAAGTAAAATTATTCATACGAATAGAAATCCAAACAACATCAAAAACAAACAAATCCAAACATGTATTGAGCTAATATTAATCATATAATTTATATATTTAAAGAAAGAAACAACAACTACTTGATTAAATTAGATTTTTAAGTTTGTAAAAAAGTATTTATAAAATAAAAGAATAAAAAAAAAAGATGAAACCTAAAAAAAACAGATACATATGTACGAGTAATATTATTTATTTATACCATGTAATAAAAGCAGAGTAATGAGAAAAAAATCCAATTAAAAACAAAAAAAGAATAAAGGATAAAAGTAATATAAAAAAAAAACAAATCATATTTTAAAAGTAATTTTAGAAATTAGTATTTAAAAGTATTTTTTGTCTCAAACAAAGAAACTGTGGCAGAGCAATGACAAGTAATATAAATTATCAAGTAATAACATAACACTAACCCTGAGTTCGCATTTATTCATGCGACTTTGTTGTGGTCGAATCGAAGAAGTTCATTTTGAGACATGATTTACTATAAAGAAAACATACTTATAAATTCTATAATAATCAATAATTAATTAAAAAAAAAAAAACAAAAGACAAGCTACAAGACACAGCAAAACAAATAAAAGATGAAAAAAAAATGTTAAGGAATGTGTTAAGACAAAAAAATATACATTAATTAAAGATACAAATTGAAAAAAAAAGCTATACATCATTTAAACTAATTATACTTTTTGGCAATGCATATAATCAGAAAATGGCGAAAATGTATGCTTTCTATGTGTATAATCTATTTCGTTTTCAGAAAGAAATGCAATTTGAGAATTTTTTTTTTTAATTTTTCCAGGGAGCAAACATTTATCATAAGTTGTTTGTTTCCTCAAAAGTGTTGGTGTTGACGACTTTTAGAGTGATTGATATTGAGTAATATTGAGCGTAAGTTAAAAATGGGATTCGCGGGGAGAGGCATAGAAAATACTAACACAAGTATCACTTTATAATTTATTTTTGAAGGGAGAATTTTCTGGCATCTTTTTTGATATTCTGACGACGTAAATCATCTCATTATGTTTTCAAACAATAAACTATTTTGTTCATCAATTGGTAAATTAGCATTCACATAAGAAATAATTATTTATCACATTGTAATTAATATCTAAATGGGGTCATTCTTATAAGTGTCCGTGTGTTTTTCTAAGAAAAATAGAGCACAGAGGTATTCTTAATCCTCCATATTTTTAATACTATCATCAAAGAATAGAGTTCTGAAATAGTGCAGCCGTATTGTTCAACAAAAAATTATAATAATAGGCAGGCCAAAAAAAAAAAGTGGAGCTAAAATAATTCAAAAACTAAACATTACGATATTTTCTTTCTGTTTTCGTTTCACAGGCGACAGTTATACATAACATTGGCCAATTCATGGTTCCAGATTTTGTACATAAATTCTTTCGATGCATTGATCATTACTGCCAAGTTCAAATAGTATGTATTTAGTTTCGTGAAAACAGAAATATTGCCATGTAACCAAATATTTCTATTAATAAATTAGTTACATATATCTCATAAACAAAACACATTTCCTATAGACAGTAAAATTCTTTGAAGAAATTCATTTTTCTTTAATTCTTGTATTTCATAAACGCAATTAATAATGCATTCAAAGCAAAAAAGGTTTTTTGTGGAATATTTCATATCTATCGCTGGTGCTATTTTTTCTTTTAAGCTTGTGTATTTAATTTGTAATAGTTTGAGAAAAAAACAAAACAATAACTTTCTAAAATAAAACAAGTTAAAAATTATTTGCATTAGAAGAATTAAAACGTATTTTAGATTCTTTAAGAATTGTGAATCTAATAGTAGATGGAAAAATTTGCTTAGTTCTTTGGTATTTTTGTTAGTTAAGTTGAGTGATTGAGTAATGAGGTGAGACGAGTGCTTTAGTAATGCTTTTGCCTTTTTCCACTTGTTCTTGGTATTCTTTTTTTTTAAGTTTATTTGGCTTCAAATTCGTAAATCATGCAGGTGTTGATTATTGACGATTAAATGCGCATGTAACATTTGTGGTAATATTGGGTGGCTAACATTGTTTGACTAATTGGCAAAGTGTAGGTAGCCCTTTTCTATAAAGTATAGCTGTGTAGTTTAATACATTAATTTCAGTTATTTTTCGAAATTTTTTTTTAACTAACATGACTTTTCATTAACAAAAAGGTGTGTGAACGAAATGCATTAGCTCCTACTTTACATCAAAGTGCGCATAAATCAGAGTTTTGCACTTTTGACAGTTTATTTTGCCGATCCGCCATTGCTCAGTTAGTAAAGCAACTTAGGTCCGTTATGAAGGGTTATCTATTCGCAGTCACGAAATGATGAACATTTTTAATTTAAATTGTGTGTAAGAGTTTAAAGATTATCTATTCTCATGTATTGTGTGAATGTAAAGAATTTGAATTGTTTTCTTTAGTTTAATTGTAGAGAATTTAGTTTGAATTGTAGAGAGCAATTTGCAGTATAGTAAACCTTTATCGGTATCTCATTTCAATTAACTTTAAAGTTTCTTGTGGGTAAATTGACAACATATTCCAGGGCTCATATTTTTGTATGTGAATGAAGCTAAGACGGTTTTCTAATTGAATTATTATCTACGGCTTTATTTATTGAAGCAGAACAATGGCTTTCGAATTCATATTAATATAAAAAAAACATATTCCCGAGCCATTGGAAAAGTCAAAATCAATTCAATCTGGTCCCTGGTGTACATATTTTAATTTAAAGCAAAAACATGGCAGATGCTCAAACTGCACTGTACCTTATGTTGATGGCATATCTAACACTGCTCACAACAGCAAGCGCATTTGCCCCTCGTGGCATTCTTTTCCGTTACCCGATATATGAAATACAAAGCGACTGACCAAGTTCGACCAAAATAATCTTCTAACATATTTCTTCAAAATATTCCAATCGGTATTCGATTTCGTGTAAATGCTGATATTTTGAGTATATTCAAAAAAAAAGGGCAACGAGCCATCTGTTTACCTTTACTTTGCATCGATATGTGGCAACTAACTTATCCAGAATATCGATTAGACCTTTTGTGCGATTGTAGAATTTGATTATTTCTAGCTTTTCTCAGGATTATTCACATTTATGGCAGTAGTCGAATGATTAGTGAAGAGCAACGTAAGAAGTACATGCAAGCACGTAGATTTTGGTCCAACACGTATTTAGTACGTTGAAGAGGTAACTAAAGACGTGTCTTTTCACAGCAATGATACACAAAGAATGTTACAACACATCACAATGAGCAATAAGCGCGGATGTAAATTTTCTTCAGAAGCCGGCAACATCAATCCAACCTAACCTAATGTCAAAAAAGAATAGTGTCTATTTTAACCATTATAACCTATAAGGGACTGCTTATTAGCTGTATTTCTCGTGAATATACACGGGTTGATGCGAAATGATTGGACCTCTATTCTTGGTTGCTTACAATATAAGTTTCATAATTTATCCATCGTCAAAATATTTTTTTCATATTGTATCAAGATTTATATAAATATCAACTTGGAGAGTGCTTGGCTTAGAGCAATGAATACTTTTTTATCAGGTTTCCCCTTTTCAAAATCAATGCAAACAAAGCAAATTCTATGCGACTTTTTTTTGCTGAAGTTAATACACTGAATCGTTGATTTATAAATATTCTTTTCTGTACTTTATATATTTTAAATATCCAAATTAAGTAGTACATTATCCAGGCTCTGACAAATTTTAATTTCTACAAAGCCAAACCTAAGTGTGCGATTTTGGCTAAACTGTAAACGCATCAATCGAAAAAATGATATAGACGAGTTATTGGAAGTCCTCCAATCTTTTTGGCATCTTTTTGACTTTGGCAAATTATTGTTTGCAATTTTAATTAAGAACTGAATTTCACAACTGTATTTGGATTAATCCAGACGAATCTTATCTAAATCTTATGTACTAAATTTATTGTTGAAATACAGTCATGAGTTCATTCCAAATGAAAAAATTATGAGTTCCTTCAAAATGAAAAGGCTTCTAAACTGCTGTTGTTTAACAAATTGTTGTATTTCAAAGTTTTCTTTGTTCGCATTTTCTTTTATCATTTTCGCTGTTTATATTTTTTTTTAAAACATTAACTTTTATCAATTCTTCATTTTTCATTTGCGATAGTGACCTGTAAAAAATTTAGCAAACATTTGTATTTGCTGTAAAAATCAAAAGCCATAAGAATACTAGGCAATGGATACTGGGCTTTAATAAAAAAAAAATGAGCACCTAATAAAGATTTTGGGCAACGGGTTAGAGTGAACAATATTTATCAGAAGAATTTAGGTTTTTCATGCTCAAACTTTGGTTATAGTGGATTTGTTTCTTCACCTTTCATAAACTCCATGATGAACTCTTGCAGAAATTTGCAAAAGGGCACACAAATCAGGTGGGACACACTTCATTTCCTTGATAAAAATATTTCGAATCTTTTGTTTTCAAATTGAATTATCAAATTCAAAAGAAAGATTAATATAATCTACAAAACTTCCTTAGTCTTCACTAACGTAGAATTTAAAAAAAGACGGAAACATGTATACGATTGCGAGATCCTAAGATCCTTAATCACAGATTATTAAAAAAAAAAAAATCATCCAATGCAGAAATATTACTTTTCGTCATTTTCTTGTGTTATACTCAACATACTAAATTTATTAAAAAAAAATATGAAATTATTTATACAATATATTTAAATACTATATTTCTCAAAAAAAGCTAAACAAATAAACCAAAATTATAAATAATAATTATATATATATATACATTACATATATGTATATATAAAAAAAAAGCATTAATACGCAGGAAATCTGTAGGAGAATTTGATTATTATTATCATATTGCATTCAAATATTACACAGAAATAAAACAAAAGAAACATAAATATTTATATATTTACAAACGAAAAGGAAAATGAAGACACCACACACTCAGACATTGATTCGATCAGTTAAAAAACAGAGTAAACACAAAAGAAAAGAAAAAAATAAATAAATCTTTTAAACCGGAAACGAAAAACAAAAGAACTCCAAAAAATCCATAATACAAAATTAACAAATAATACAATTAAAGCAAAAAAGAAAAATTAAGTAACAAAAATAAATAAAAAAAAATATATTTACAGATTTTTTTGTACTAAAATGAAAACCAGCAGAATATTATGATAAAACAAAAAAAAAAAAATGACATGAGGAAAATTGAATCTGACAAAAAAAGAACTTAAATTTATATTAAAAATTAAGTTAAAAAGAAATATTTAGCGAAAGATGCGATAACAATTAAACAAAGAAAAAAGGAGAAAATGTATAAAAAAAATAGCAAAATCTAAATAAAACCTATGATATAATCAACCAAAAAATGGTGAATGTCGTTTTTTCCTTCCATTTTTTTTTTTAAATCTAAATCTGGCTTCCACACCCCTCCGAGTTAAAGTTAAGCTCTTTGCTTTCGACAATTCGATTTCACCGCGCTTGTAAATAGATGAAGAAAATACAAATTAATTCTCATGATCATGAATGAATTTACTAAATGGTTTCTTTGTTGCGAATAGCGCGAATAGGAAAAGTAATTTACAAAATCTCTTTGGGACTATGGAAATTCTTGCAATACATTTGTCTTCAATCAACAATTCTCGATAATCACTACTTTCAACACTTCATCAATCAATGCTGTTTTCTTCTCTTCAATCAACAGTTATACGTTTATATATATTTTTTTTTATACATAAATATAAACCCGTTTTAATGGGCCGAGCTTGCATTTGAACTCGATTTACAGAACACGTTACTTCAAAACATGTTACACAATTAACCACAAAAAAACACAAGAACTACTGTATATAGAAAATCATAAATCATACCTATTTTTCTGTTAAAAATTAAGAATCTTCATATGTATTTAGAAATTAGCACAATCAATAAACAACAAACATTTATGAGTAGATACTATGGCATAGAATATAAGAACTTATTATGAAAAGGACATTTTCATTTTTTTTTTCAAACAATATATAACTCATTCAGAATGTATAACAAAAAATTAGTAGTAAAGAAAATAAGAAAAGGGGCGAGGACAAGGAGAAAACCTAGAGTTGTAAAAGATTCCACATAATATACCTACTATACACTAGGTTGGTTATTAAATATGCTATGTATTTTTTAGGATATACCTGTTTGTTTATGTGCAATGGATATGAAAGCGAACAGTTCATTCGAATAACAAGTAAAGACTGTATGATATATTTAATATAAATAAAATTTAAATAAAACAAATCGTATATTTGTCGAAAATATAATTCGCCGAACTGCATAAAGACGCGTGAGCCGAAAGGAGAGCTGTAGAAACATTTGGTTGCTAGTTTTAAAATCGTTCATTAAGATATTCTAATTCAATTACTGATGTTTCGGGTCTTAGTCTTTAAACTTTATATTTTCCGTAAAAAGCAATACATTCATCGGCTTGTAAGCCGCATTAGAATCTGGTCACATCACTTGTTCGAACAAGGCAAATGAACTAGAATCCGAAACAGAAAACTGTCACATGTGACCGATCACTTCCTGCACGAAAACCGTGGTGGTCTTATTTTTGCGAAATCAATGTCTTATTTTGTACCTCTTTTATATCCCTAAAACATATTTCCAAAATAGCTACACTACTAAAGTAATAAACGTTGAGATAAAAGAAACGCATGCAGTAACTTACATTACAGAACTTCTGAAGAATGAGATTTCTCTATCATTCTTTTGGAACAAAAGTAACTTTAAATAGGTTAGTTTTGCAGACTTGATCTCGTAAAATAATAAATCTTCCTTTGATTTGTATAAATTCGACAACTAATGGTGTATTTTTTTTATCTTTTGTTTTTTTTAAAGGTCTTCTTTTACACCCAAGTGCTCATACCTCTTCCTCATCATCAGCATCGTCTGGTGTTCATCAATCCAACAATGGAACTGGAACTACAATTTCAATGGCACAACGTTTGATGATGCCGTTTCCAATGTTGAAATTATACGATCCACTGTCACAGCAGCAACAGCAGCAGGCGGCATCACTTTTTCCACAGGGTTTGCAATCGTTGCTATCGCCACCATCATCAGGCAATTCAAGTTCATCGGGCTCAGCCGCCTCACAAAACAGCACATCCTGCCAACCAATTGTATCGTCTGTCACCAGCTATCCGCATGCAATGGATTGTGATCCGCCAGCTCCGCATCAGCCTCCAGCATCTTTGCCACCAAACTCACGGTTTAGTTCCTCGAGCCAAGGACACATGCATCATGTGAACACTAGCACTTCGACGGGTGGTAGTAACACGGGAGGTAGTTACAGATCAAAGTACCAACGCTCGATGCCGAGTTCAAAATTAATCTCTTCCTCATCATCGTCCTCTTCATCAGCCTCATCTGCACACCATAAAGCTCCTGCGCCGCAAATGCACAGTTGCTATTCTTCTTTGCCCATTGATGTTGGACAATCTCTGGCAACATCGCATCTAATGATGACCGATTCTAGTGTCATCTCAGCATCTGCGGCTGGTAACTTATCCTCACTGTCATCATCTGGCCCCACAAGTTTTTCATCGCTTTGCGGCAGTAATCACCTCATATTTGGCATGTCAAATAGTCTAACTGATACCACCAGTCCGCCCAGTAGCCTAATCAACCACCAGGGCAAAATAATCCGAATGAATCCACCTCTCAACTCTGGACCACCATCGATAATTGCGGATCGAAACAGCGGTAATCCAATTATTGGCGGTGGCGGAAGCAACAGTGGCCCAGCAAGTGGCAGTAACAGTGGGGATGGATCTTCGCCAATGGTTGGTGTTTGTGTTCAACAGAGTCCGGTAGTTATACATTAAGAATAAGTGAATATAATAGAAGGAAATCGATTCCTTAATTTGTAAATGATAAAATCAAGCAAGAGGAAAAACATTATCATCGCTTTTTTTTTTTTTTGGATACAGTGCTCCTAAAAACTCTCGCGAATGTTTGTGGACACCCACAACTGACTTCCTGGCATATTTTATTCGTATGCTTGTTCCCTGTTCCCTGGAGCTAAACAAATTACTCGCTGCACTCAATCTATCCGTCCATACGAAACATAATAGTTCACATTTCTCAGCACAGATTCTTATGCCGGTGAGCGTTTGTATTTTTGTTTTTGAGTTCGTGATTAAATTTAAAAGTGTGTGGAATGAAGCGAATTCAAGATTTAAAGTTGTTTAGTTAAATTAAAAGGCTACAGTTGAAGTAGAAATCATGTGTTGAAATTGGCCTTCTCCAAAACTGCGTGTGACCACATAAGCAGTGTGAGCAGTTTGATTTTCAATGTGTAGGCTCTAGATTTCAATCTAAAATAAAACGAATTCAATTTCAATATGCAGCGCTCATTTATCCTAAGAGATCACATATCTATTTAATAAAAACAAAAAATCACAATCGAATAAATTCAAAATATAACAACTAAACGAAAACTACATACTCGCTACATTAAACCATAAAACTAATAGTACAATTCTTATTTTAATAATATTTTACGTTCGTACGTAAAAATATACTAGTTACAAGATTAGCTGAATCTACAAAGCATGAGTGCAGCATATTTTCTTCCGATCTAAGAATTTAGTTTAATTTTCATAGAAATAAATACTTTTCCTTTTATTTATCAAAATAATCGACAATACGTACTACATACGTGTTTTTAAAACACATATATGTATTAAAGAAAGTTATAATCAATTCAAAATGGAAGCACGTCCATGTGGACAGACGGATCGGAATTGCTTCAATCGTATTTATAGAAGAAAACAGAAAATATTGACAAAAAAGAAAATAGATTTTATGTTTTGTTTTATTTGAATGTAAATTATAAAAGAAGTGTTTTATTTAAATGATTATTTAGACATAAAAAACAGATTTAATTTTGAATAAACATTTTAGTTTTGTAGGTATTAGTATATAAATAGTGTTATATAAGTCGTATTTTTTTCTATTAAGAAGAAAATATAAAATCAAAAAAAAAAAAAAAAAGAAATAAATATACATATTTTTTTAAGTATGTGTACATCCAATCGAAAAGAAAAAGATCAATTGTTTTTTTTTAAAGCAGCTCAAAAAGGAAGCGATTGAAAGAGAGTGAAGAAGGAGTAAGAAAATTTTAATTTTCTTATTCTGTTTTGTTTGTCCATTTACATCCTCATGCTTTAACATGTAAAATAAAATTTAAATTTAAAAAATATATTAAACAAAATATTGATATGATCTTGTTTTTTAAGACGTTTCAAAATATATTGTTAAATTTTATTTGATTAATCTTAAGATTCATTCTTCATTTAAGAAATGCGATTGGACGAATAAATACTGAAAAAAAGAAAATTTGAAAAAAAAAAAAAAAACAACTGTTTTATTTTAAAATGTTTACAACTTTTGCATACCTCCTGATGAGTTAGAGTTGACATCGGAGGATCGGGTTCCCTGGATATCTCTTCTGCGTGCATTGCCCACGCGATCACGTTAGTGGAATATGCGACCACAGAAGATGATGACGATGATAATGTTTACAACTTAAAACCAGATGATTGTGGGGAAAATAATAAAGTTTTTCACATTTCTTAGAGCGCAAAAGCAGATGCTAAGTCGTGTATCAAAAGGTGAGGATGAACAAAAGTAGTAGGAATGTTCCAATATGGAACTTCTTCCTTTACGAGAGCATGCCGAATTCTAAAATATAGGTCCCGCAGAAATCGTTCGGCAAATTTGCATTTTCTTTGCATAGTTAGCCATGCGACACTAAACCACACATTTGGCTGAGACAGAGAAAGCCTCAACCACAATACCACAATTCCTACATACATTCCATGCTCTATCCATGCTCTTGAAAATCTAGACCGTAGCCTTAAGATAATTTCCGTCCTCATGTGTACTGGAAACTACCGTCAGGGACTTCGTTCTTCTTTCTTTTTTTTTTTTTTTATTAAACAGTGGTTTTACTCGAATGTGCTGGGAACACTTACACTATCACCAAAAATAAAATACTAAAGTTGAAAGAATTGATTGCAATGTTTATTTATGATTAAAAAACAAAAAGAATTGCGACTACGTTGTTTATTAGTAGACAAGTTACTTGGTTCCTAAGATATGGTTTTGTAAAGGGCGAGGAACAGCAGTTGCCTTCTTAATGTTACGACTTTTGGAGTTCTAAAAGTAACTAAATTGTTTTACGAGCAGTTTGTTGGATTCTTTGTTATTTTCTCTTGTAAGAGTGGTTTAGTGACAGTGAAATACGATAAGATTCTACGATTCTCACTGCAGAAAATCGAAATTGAGCCTTCTGTTGGGCTACCAGCTGGCCTACCTACTATGATTTCTGAACACTTAGCGGTGCTGGAATGTTGGTGAGTAAATGTTTTTTTTTTTTTTTGCGTAGTCTTGGAAAACATTTTCTTGGTTGAGTATGCGATGTAATGGCATAGGGACTGAAAAAGCTCATTTAAAATTGAATTGAATTGAAAGGGATGAAAATGTATAAAATATCGAGAATACGGATAGAGTTTAAAATTTGTGCAGACATTTTCTAACTTTTTGAATCACATCATTTTTTTTTTTTGCCTTAAGGACGATGGGAAATGCTAATCCAAACGTGGAACAAGATCCTACTTTTGTAAGTAGTGTGTTACTTTCACTAAAATCACATCATCATCATCATCATCACTTGGGGCTAACAGCCCACGAGCCAGAGCTTAGCTTTACGCGCCTCCACTATGTTATCCGCGGGCTTTCCGTGGTAGAAGTACTCCAGTCGTTCGCTGGAGGTGGGGCCGTGAAAATTGTTGTTTTTTTTTTTTTATTTTGCCCGAGCTGTATTCGAACCCGGGTACTCTCGCTTAACAATCCGACGCACTAACGATTAAGCCACGGCGCCCACTAAAATTACATCTTGCCCTTATCTCCTTTGCACCATCCACTCTGGGACCGCTTTCGCATTACTACGGAGCGGTGTGGTGCGTGGGGACCAGCTTTTTCATTTTCTTCGACGGTTCAATTAATCTTACCCTGAAGGCTGTGTTCTCTTTTCATCTGGGGGACTTCTACAGTACTCATATGGCGATTATGATGTAGCATATCGCTTAGATCAATGCAAAGTTAGGCCCGCCGGCAATACTCACAAGGCAAACATTTCCGGACGTTGATGAAAGGTTTCTGAGAGAGACCTCTTGTTTGGAGTTTGCCATGCTGTCGTGAAGGACAAAGCATGTATTGTCTGCGTGACGAGGAGAGAAATCACCACCAAGTTTCACTTTTCGGTCTTATGGCTAAGATCAAATTGTCTGTCCTTATCATCTTGTCTAATCATAAGGCTTACAGAAACTAACTTCGGAAATGAGAGTGAGAGCCATCATCATCATCATTTTCTGATGATGCAATGCAAATGCACGCTGAAGAGATCTCCAGGCAACCCGATCCACCACCGCCTACTTAAATTCAACAGGAGATATGCCCAAGCGCAACCAGGCGAGCTTTTGGAATTAGTCCAGCCATCTCATCCTGGGTCTGCCACCCGCCTGTTTTTGAAGTGAACTCGTGATAGGCTTTACTTTGCGAACCATATGAAAATTTAAGATTAAACACGTAGAAATGTCATTTTTCAAAATTCTGTTTTGACTTATGTAAATAAAAACAAATTAATTAATTATATGATACACCAAAAAAAACAAAATAACAATCAATTCAATAATTCTCTGTTACATGATAATTCTGTAGACGCGCTCTTTAGAAAAGAAAAAAACAGCCGCTGTGCGGAAACGTGCATTTTTGACGGTTCGTCAAGTTTATCGTTTATAAAACAGCTGGGATATAAAAACCTCAGTGAAGAATTCATTTCGCCACACGTCAAAGTTTATCACACCAGCAAGCAAAGAAACGTGCCATCTTTTTTTCTGTGTTTTATTTCAATTTTTTTTTGTTGCTCTCAGTGGTGAAATTCTAGAGGAATCTAAAATATCTGAAAAGGAATTAAACAATGTCATCAACTTTTACGTGCATTAATTGCAGTGTTAAATTTGCTAATGCTGATATCCAAAGGGAACACTACAAAACCGATTGGCATCGGTATAATCTAAAGCGCAGGGTAGCCGAACTGCCCCCCGTAACAGCGGAAGACTTCCAGAATCGAATTCTGCAACTACGTAGCGCTGAATTTGCTGCGATAGAAGAAAAACAAACGAGTTTGTATTGCAATGCATGTCGTAAACAATTTAACAGTCAAAGTTCACATGATAATCACTTGAAGAGTAAGAAACACAAGGATAATCTTACAAAATTCAATGATGTTCATGGAGAGGCAAAGGAAGTTACCACAAAGAGCGTGGGCCAACCGAAACAACAACCGATGGTTGTTGAAGAGATCGAGGATATTGAAGAGGTAAGATTTTATTTGGGTTTGTAGCGTGAGTTTTGTGTTTGAGAAGTGATTCGGGATTTCCCAATGACTCATGACAACTTTGCATGAAATTATGTTGGTGGTAAAAACACCACAGTTTTGTTTACATGAAACTGGGAAGGTTCATTTATGGATCGAATACAATGTGCGGAAGCTGCTTCAAGCTATTGGTCTTAGGCGGTCCAAGTGAGACGCGAAGGTTTCCGAAGTTCGTAGCCCAGGTTATAGATCTGCCGATTATGCTCTCACGCATCCGGTTGTTTCTTAACGAGGTTTCGAATAGTTTCGTGTGAATGATAAATGTTTGCAAGCTTATTTGGCTGCCATTGTAGACAATTTAGCATATCTGCGCTGGATTGACCTAAACACAGTTGGCTCTGTTCATGAATCCACCAATTTTTTATTTATTTTATTTTTTTTACATCCATATTGGCCAATTCTCCCAAATCCTTCAGAAAACACTTTCCCAGAATGTTTCTCCTAATCTTGGCGTGTGCTGGACATTTTCCAAGAAGGTGAAGTGCAGTTCATACTCATTTCTGCAACCTTTGCAGAAGTCGTTGAAGGGAGCACTCAATCCGAAAAGTCAGTGGTCAGTTAGAACAGCAACTACTCTGCTTATGCTCGCTGTACTGATCGAGAGTGCTAGCATTGTCCATTCGAGGCCACATCTGCCTAGAGATGTCATAGAAATCTAAGTTACTCCATGTGAAGATTGCTGCCGAAGTTCTTAAATGGAGGGAAACAGTGTCTCCTGGTTATTGATAATATCCATTAATCATCCTAACCAATCTAATTCGGCTCTTTCGTTACCTGGAATATCTGGGCATCCCCCAAGGTTGCATCTGTCCACCATCCTATCCACTGCATTGTTTTGCCATCTTTGATTGAATAGATGGTGTTTCCAGAGCCTTGACGGCCGCCTATATTTTTATGGAAAGGACGTAGACAAGCCATCTATCGAACACATGGACGGCAAGCGTGCTGCCTCATGAATTACTTTTATTTCTGTCTGGAAGACGCTACAGTTCGGGAGATAAAGAAATAACGCGATTTTTAGCAGTTCAGCCAATACTTTATGCTTCTAGCCACCCTAACAATTTTATTTTTTTGCTTTCCAGCTTGACTCAGATGAATGGGAGGAGGTTGGTGAGAATCCGATTGCTGATAACAACTGCATCTTCTGCAACGAACACAGCGAAGATTTGGTGTCCAACTTGAAGCATATGTCCGTTGTCCATTCGTTCTTTATTCCTGACGCGGAATATTGTACGGATATCGAGGGATTACTATTTTACTTAGGTGACAAAGTGTGCAATTATTTCATCTGCTTGTGGTGTAACGATCGTGGAAAGACCTTCCACACACTGGACGCTGTTCGTAAGCACATGATCGACAAAGGTCATTGTCAAATGCTTCATGAAGGTCTAGCTCTGGCCGAGTACACAGAATTCTACGATTATAGTTCCAGTTATCCAGATAATGTAAGTTTAAATATAAATAACTCATTTACATCTTTTTTTTTATCATGTATCTTGTTATTTCACAGTCCGAAGGAATGGATATTGATGAAGAAGTTGTGCCAGATCTCCTTGATGGTGATGAATATCAATTGGTGCTTCCTTCTGGAGCTGTAATCGGACACAGATCATTGCTGCGTTACTACAAGCAAAGATTAAATCCTAATCGTGCTGTTACTGTTCATAAATCAAATCGAAAACTACACAAAGTTCTGTCAGAATATCGATCACTCGGCTGGACCAGTACACAACAGGAAGCTGCAGCTCGGAAAGCGAGAGATATTCATCTAATGAAACGTGTGCAAGCTAAATGGCAAATGAAAATGGGAGTAAAGGGAAATAAATTCCAGAAACATTTCCGCCAGCAAGTTCTGTTCTAAATTAGGATTTATTTTTATTAAGTTTTTATTCAATTCCGCTAATGAATATTCAATAAAGAGAGTTATTAGAACAACGAATTTTTCGTTTGAAATTTGTATTAAATTTATATGAACCTCATTTTAAGCAGTTGAGAGTCGGCAGAGAACAATCCAAATAGATCCAGTGAAATCGATAGACTGAGGATAGGGGTTGTTCTCTATCGACCGTCGATCCCTTCAGCGATTTAAATCGAATCCAATCTCGACGACTGAAATTAGACTGATTAACTTGTCGGGCTTCAGAGTGGAGGTTATTTTCATAAGCCTTGGGGAAAAACAAAAAGTTTCCCGTCATAGCAAAGAAACTATGTCAAACGGTAAATTGAAAGTCCGACATTTAAACGCATTCTGGTAGACCTTCTTCGGCCGCACCACTCGAAGAGTTAACAATTTGCTTGTAAAACGTTTAAAAAGCATCTATGAAGTAATTTAAATGCACGAGAAATTTGTTTCCCTAACCTGCCTGCACAAGGGTTGGTCGCATGATTCTATAATGACATCAACTGCTACTGCTACAACTTAATCACTGTGTTCAAAGGGTTTATGTTACAGCGAAGACATTCCCTATTTTGAATTGATATTTTCTTTTTTATAAAATGTCCGGTTCAGTCGGCTTATTTATTAGGATTCAATTGTGGCAATGAGATGTTAAGTTTACAGATTCAGTATGAACTGATGATCAGAACAGAGAATCGACACAAAGTAAATGATTGCATGAATTTATAAGACATCCTACTTCTGAACCTTGGATTTGGCTTTTGTGGGTGGATCAATCAGAGTGTCGTGTCGGACTACATCGATGTTCCCAAGGCGAACCATTTTTTCTTCCCAGACTGCAATGTCCTCTCTGAAATAAGATAACAATGAAATCATCGACATATTCACACCCCACAGCTGAAAACTTACTTGTACTTGACCAACCTCTGTCGAAATTCTTGCATATAACCCTCTTTTTCTTTTTCACTTAACCTCGTCCACTTGGCAGTCATTTTGCCGTGCCAATCTCGATAGGTTTGATTGGGACCTTGAGGTGAAAGTGTGCGTTCTTTCGATATGAACAACAAAAAGGCAGATGGAGGTTTCTTAGGACGATCAAGTTCAGCAATTCGTTTCTTTGTCAAGCGTCTTTCTTTCGACGCAATCTCTTCTTGCTTTAGTTGCTTTATCTCAGAGCGCTGTTCGTCTGTTATTTTACTGTCGTACTTCGCACGAGATTCAACGTACAACACCTTTTCTTTTTTATATTGTTCTTGAAGTTTTACTTTTAGGTTCGGTTCGGCTGTTTCCCATTTCTTGGAAATTATTTTCACCACATCGGTTACTTTGAGGTCAGGATTCTCGGCCAAAACAGCCGGTCGCATTTGTTTCATGAATCGGAAGAATGGTGTCAATGGTTTTTTTGGCTTTGGTGGTAGCCCGACTTTTTCCTCCAGACTTTTCACCCCAGCAGACGGTTGATACTGAAGAATGCCAGGGCTGAAAGAATTGAAGGTGTTAGTGGAGGGGGTCAGTTACTCATTTATGTTAGATGATTGTGTACCGTAGCGAATTTAGAATTATTCGCGAAAGATTATTCGTCGCCTTAAAGGCAGTGCTAATAGACATCATGGTCTTTAATGGAAACAAATTAGCCGCGTAAAAAAAAATTATCCAAATAACGTAACCAAAAATTCTTGCGTAGCTTCTTTGTCAGTGTTTCACAGCGCGGGGTCAAGCATATGATTTTGACAGCTTAGCGTCGCAGCTACGTTCAGGCATTAAACTAACAGAAACATTTTTGGTTTTTGTGATTGCAGGGTAGAAACTCTCTCAGTAATTTTAATGTATATTAAAATTAACTATTCTTTTTCTGTTTAGATTACCTTCTAAATGAACTATAAGATCATGGTGGAAAAATATGTTTCAGTCAAAAAATAAATCTATCATTTTCAAAATTGTAAAAACCACAGTGTTGCAAGTTGAAATAAAGTCCTTGTGAACTTGTTCGTCTCATAAATACTAACCACACAACAGGTTGATTATGGTTAGGACATAAACAATTCCAATGAAACAATAATGCAAGAAATTCTTTGACTCATTTTCGAGTCTTAAATGCCCACCAGGTTGATTCCACCGACTCTCTGTAGTCGTAATTTATGCTGATGTCTGCATTCTATCCCCTAGTTAAATGTGGTAAAAGTTGCTTTTTTGATACCACCCTCATTCTTATCAGACAATCCAATTTTCATTCGCCGTTTTTCGTTGAGCGCCTATTTCCTATTTCGTCTTATTTATTCGTTATTGATCTACTCACTTTATTTATTTTTTACTCTACAGTGTTCGATGCGTTTAATTGCAAGTTTGCTAGTTTACTGCTCAAACCTGGGCCTAATCAGATGGAAAATAATCAACAAAACGAAAATAACCCATTGACCCATCAAGGAATTTTGTCAAATTCATTTAGATAGCAATCAAATCCTATATCAAAGAAGGGTGTACAATATATCTTTCAGGTCACAGTACTAGTGGCTCAGTGACACTCCCTTCTTTAATTTAATTTAACCTCTGGAATCGAATAAATTTGGGTGATTGGCTATGACGTTATAAGCCCTAGAACCATTCCAGACCCAGAAAAAAATTTCTTTTGCACTTAACCAAAAACGAATTAAAGGATCTCAAATATGTTTACTGCTCTAGGGACGTCTGGTAGATAACTAGGGTCTTAGCACACACGTTTACTGCAATATTTTTTGAGTTGTTAGCAGATGAAGTTCGTGTTGTACTTATACAACAAGGCATGAATTGTTGACTTCTCAAACTAAATCCTAAATTGCATTTCTTGTGTAAGAGTTATTTAAATCCTTACTCCTTGGAAAGCAGCTTTAGCCCAAGCTCAACACTTCAAGGTTAGATTACCTGTCGTTATTTATTAGTATACAATATTAAACTTATATACTACCAGTGTTCGGGAGCACAAGCTGCAAGGGTTTTCTGGTCGTACCTGTTAATTGAATTCAATTTCCTTCTCAGCTTTACGCGAATGAAGACAACAATAACTAAGACCAAGAACAAATTTTTATTTATGTATTCAAAAGAAAATGGAAGCATTAAACTTTAACCTACTTAGCTAATTCATATTCAACAAATTTTGCAAAATAACAACGACAAAATTTAATAGAAAATATGATAAATCTCAATTACGGTACAAACTATGACTTATTCTTCAAGGACATCGTCGAGCCACTGCTGAATTTCTTCTCTATTCCCCTCACCTTCTGCTGTTTTTACACTCTTTACACTCGCTGGCCTTGACGCGCTTCCACTTTTAACTGGTTCATCGATCGTTACCTTCGCTACTTCATTTGTAAGATTCAAAAGTTCATCCAACTCTTGATCCTTCTCATTGTTACCTGGTGCGTTACCCGCTGGCTCAGCATTTTGAGGAGGATTTGGTTCAGTTGAATTACTCGCTAAGCGAGCAGATCCCTTTCTACTCTCACTATTCGCCTTACCCTGGGTATTAGTTTCATGACTCTTTAGAAAAGTTTGATAATTCTTCTCTGCAATTTCAGCAGCTTGATTCATCGCATTCAATTGCGATTTAGAAAACCATGACGATGGATAATCTAATCGCCTGTAAAATGGAATTGTTTGCAGACCAGCATTCAATAGATTCAGGTCTAGTGTAAAGTATTCGCTTGCCTCTGTCTTATTTATCAACATGTCTTCCGAGTCCCAGTTCTTTTCGGAACTGAATTGGAAATGTCCTCCAATAGAAGCTGGCATTTGAGACAGCATTCCAAAGTCTGCAGCACGCATCTGTTCATTGTCCATGTCTATTTCTAATTCACTTTCTATCGCTCTGGACGACCACGGGATCGAACGCACACTAAAACGGTCATCACTGGAGTCTGCCACATCGATGACACCACGAAGTGCTTCGACTTGAGAACTAGAGGATCCATTACCAATTGTTGCTTGCTTGCTGCCACGATGATGAGATTTCTGATGTTGTTTCATGTTGGAACGTTTGCTGTGGGAGATATCTATTAGTAAATTCGTAGGGACCTACACTCTGCGTACACTCACGACTTGTGTCTGTTGTCCTTGCCCTCCATTTCAGTAAATTATCCTAGTAAATATTTTTCAGGAAGAGTTTTGTTTACGATTTGCGTTGCCGTGGGTTTCTAAAATAAAATGTGGAACGAATGTGTCAAAAACAGCTGAATTTTTTAACTGAGCGAAGGTATTTCTGCAAGATGGCGTTGATTGTGTCTTTGAAGTGGAAACCCAGGTTGATGTGGCCGGTACTTTTAAGTAGTAAACGTATTTGTAATCTTTAATTGGTTCAGAAGAGAATATTTGTGTAGAAAAAGTGCAATAATAGCGAGGAAAGGCATATACTGTTCCAGCAACAGGTCGGAAAAAAAACTTTCTCGGAAGAATTATATGTGTATATTTTAGAAAACTTAAGAAAAACACAATATATTTATCAAAACAACTTTTATTGAGGTTAACATGCACTTTATTGGATAGCATATAAGTATTATTTCCGGAATTCAACCGATGAATGAAAAATATTTGATTAAACTATACAAGCTTGACCATTTGGAATATTATTTACCAACAGATGAAATCACACACATTGCCAACTCATGTGCTAGTTCACATCTAAAATAAAGCATAAGTTTAGATATTTAATTACATAAATCGAACTAGCATTACCTATCAGCGGCATCAGGTGCGGTGCACTTTTCACTAGCATCTTCGACAGATTTCATCTTTTCTTCAGTCATAGTGGTTGGATAAACTTTTCTGAAAAGTTCTTTCATATTTTCGCTGTTCAATGTTTCGTCATCATTTAACTAAAAATGAAGTGAAAATTTTAAGTTTTTTCAGTTATAAAACAATTGTTACCAGATTGTGAGCCTTCATTACACAGTATCGCATACATTTTGTATTTCTTGGTGGATTGGGATCACTTGTAATTAAGGCCTCAAAAGCAGCTAAAGAAAATAAATAATTGAATGCAGGCAAACAGGATTTTGTTTTTGTGAAAATACCGTCAGTTAGTTCGACTTTAATGGTTTTTGCATCATCCTCATAACAATCCATCACGGCCTTATGAACAAATTCTAATAAAGTGTTTCGATCTGGTAGTGTATCAGCCTTAAAAGAAATTGAAAACTTGAATAGAAATAGGAATTCGTGTGAATTTTGCTTTATGTGGAATTAAATGTTAGCAGACAGACTCGTGTGGAGATCATTCATGGAATCCTTGTTACTGAAATATGCTACATTGAAACAACCTCTCATCATATTTAAATTAAATGGCTAATGTTGTATTTATGTAATTTATAATAAATGTAAGTAGTGTAGCAGGAACTGAATTCAAATACTCAGTAGGCTTCAAATTCAAACATTCTTCCAAGAATTAGACGAAATATTGTAAGGGACTACCGGGTTGAAAGTTAAGAGTATTTTCAAGTATTTATGATTCATTCGATTGTGACTCTTTAAAGCACCTTTATAAACAAGATAACGAAAGAACACATTAATAGTATACAATTGCAGGATGAAAATCACAAATCGTGATTATGAATCTTCTCAGAAGCCCAAATAAGTTGGCGAGGGCTTTTTCAGCCTGAAAAGCAGGGTTATGTAGGTGTTTTGTGATGAAAATTAAAAAAATGTTTCATATTTTCTAAATTCCGTGAATTAAACCAACAGAAAATGAATCTCAGAACTAGGTGAGGATGATTTCATGAAAGTGCGTTCTCCGAAAAACTAATCTTACAATCAAATAAATTAAACGAAATGATTACTCAATAAGGGAATACTTATTCTCACAATTCTGTAGTCAAAAGTCAAAATCGAGTTTTTAGCACCACCAAGATTCAGGATATCCAAATCTATTTGCACTCGATTTTTTTTATTGCTAGTATTAAAATTGGAAAAGTTAAAAGAACTTAAGCAAAGCTTAAGTCAAAATCCCTACACTTTAGTTTTGGTAAAACAACGTAACTTTAATTTCTCAAATTTTTGGTGCAAAAAATTTAAAGCGAAATAGGATTCTGCTAATTTCTCAGACCAATTTAAAACTTCAAACACGTCTCCTTAAAAGTAGGAAGAATCGACTTAGGCGATTTTGTCTTGTGACCACAGAATATTCTCAGTATGTAAATTCACAACACTAAATTTGTATATTTTATGTTAAATTCTAAACATTCACACACTGTTCACGTACCTTAACTAATCCAACAAGGATCAAAGTAAAAATTATTCCGCACTTCATCATCTTGACTTTTCAATACTACACAAGAAATTCAAAAGAACAACTAAACCTCAACAGCTTCATTCAAAGCGTTTTATACCCTCAGTTGGTGTAAAATTATTGCTTCACAGGTTCTTATCGGATAGAAAATTTATAATTTATGAGAAAAATGCAATCGGATATTAATTGCTAAACAGCTACTCAAGTAGCATGTTTTTAGCAACTATCGGAACAATTAAATAACGTTGAGCTAGAAAAGCAGACGATTTAGTAACCTTCATAACAGTTCGAAGTCTGTTATTGTGTTTTGCAAAAGCAGAGCATTGCTTTCATTTCGTGTGAATGAGTAATTAAAACAATTTGTATTTTGTGAATAATAAAATAGTCATAGTGTCAAGGAACCATCTAAGAGAGAGAGAGAATCAAATCTCAATTGATGTAAATACCTGTCGCACGGCGTGAGATACGCGTGGAATTGTTTGGCGTGAATTGACGGCACTTTTGTCATCCGGTTGTATGCATGCAATTGCACTGGTAATTGGATATGAAAAAAAAAAATGAAAAACGAATTACTAGGGTGCATCTTAGGTGGGATATAAGTCCATCTGGGGTCGAGCTTAGGGTTTACGAGCAAGCAAAGCAAACTCGTATGGCAAAGTTCGGATTTCAATGATTTGAGGAAATTATTTTATTGCTCACGTTACTTTAAGAACAATTAAGATTGCGGGGAAGATAAAAAGTCATGTTTTTCAGACGAATTGAATGATTTTCTAGTGTGTATAAACATTCAAAAGGGAGGAGTCAAATGAGCTGCAAAATGTAGATGACCACACACAGCAGAGCTGCTATATTTGTCTGTCTGTGAGGTCATTTTGTGTGAGAGAATTTGTAAGTTTTGCTATCTGCCGATTTGTCTAACTTCCTGCAAGTTTTTTTTTGGCTGGAGTAGGATGGACCAAATTTTGAAGCTACCTTGTGTCAATTGTAACCAATTGGTAGGTATTAACATGGGTCATTGGCTCACGTCCCTAGCCTAGGTCTGACCTCATCGGTCAGATACAGTATCTGCCTTGCTAGCCAGGATTAGATTCAAGACGCTGCGCTGGAAGCTTACATCATCAAGTCGTTGATCGAAGCAGGCAACTTAAACCAAATCAACTTGAAAGTTTTACACATGCATACAAAGCCTTCGGTCTTAGCCAGGGGTAACCGGATGTTACAAAAAAAAAAAAAAAAAATGAGAAGGGCTGTGTGACGGTGGATACCCTCTGGGTTGCTTAAATACATCTCCAGTCCAAAATACATCCCTTAAGCCCAAAGAACTTAGAAGTTATGGGCAAACTTGTAAAAGAGCACAGACGGGCAACTAAGTTGATTCTGCAAGGGTTTCGTTATTCCTTTGGAACGAAACTTAAAAAACGAGAACATCATCCAAAATGTTATGAATGTATTGAAAGTTGCTCAATTGTATAATAATCTTGAAAAAAATAAATATTCGGCGTAACAGCCCATACAGGGCCAGAGCCTAGCTTCTTCTGGGCCTCTTGAGTTAAATATTAAAAGGGAGATTTATTTTGTTAGTTTTAAGAATAAAGTTGTTCAACATATTATACGTTGCTACTTAAATAGATATGTATGTTTTTAAGGGTTTATAAGAGTTTGTTTTTCAAAAACTAATAAAAAAAAATAAACCAAAAGTTAAATGTTACTCAACGTTAGCATTAACTTAGCAGTCGGGCAAACGTATTTTTGTCTCATCTAAGGACTAGTCACACTTATTGGCAATTTAAAAAAAAAAGTTTTATTATGGTTGCATTTCAGATTTCACAATGGCGTTGCCGTAAAACTAACAATTTGAACGAATGTATTCTCAAATTGTGCTTGGCTAGGTAGAAAAAAGCAGAAACTATCAAAAAAATTAAAATAATCAAATTTTTGTTGCACCGTGTAATTGTACAAGCGATAGAAATAATAAATAATTCGCGGATTTTGATGAAACGATTATTTATTGAATTTTTTGTCGTTTTCTTTTGGTTATTTAAGCTCTTGATACCCCTCGTTGAGCGCGGTCCCGTTTTACGCGGTTTTACGTTTGCGTGATTTTCAAATATCCACCCAAACTCGATTTGTGCGACTGTGCTTTGCACGAAATAACGTTTTTTCTTCAAACAATCATGGCCCACTATGGTTTTTCTGTTCAAAATCATGGACGCTCATAAATCCTTTTGGGCGGTTTTGGTTTGCACGAAACTTTTCATTTCCCTAACCCCCGCGCAAAGCGAGGGATGAGTGTATTTTGAACTCCCGGTAATTTGAAATATGTCTGCCCTCCCTTGAGTTTCAATTTAACGAGAGTAGACTTTAGTTAAAATTCCACTTTACAATTTTCACGGCTCCACCTCCAGCGAACGACTGACAATCCTCCTGGAGTAACCTCTGTCTCTGTCGAAAAAATTTAAAAAGCTGGTCCCCACGCACGAAGCGCTGCGAAGTAAAGCGAAAGCGGTCCCAAAGTGGATGGTGTTAAGGAGATAATGTCAAGATTTAAATTTTCACGGCCCCACCTCCAGCGAACGACTGACAATCCTCCTGGAGTACTTTTGCCACGGAAAGCTTTCGCAATTCGTCGTTCGGAACCGGCATTAAATAGTAGGTCCCCTCCATTTTGTCAAATTACATCGCGCACAACACAGTGGAGGTGTGAACAAGCTATGCTCTGGCCCTGTACGGGCTTTTACGTAAACTATTTATTTATTTTTTTTAGACTTCAGGTTCACGTGTTGGGAAAAAAAAAAATAACAGCAAACAGCGAAAAACTTCTTTGAAATCATTTTAATAGTTCTAAGAATTTTAATAATAATCTAATAGTCTGATGAGCCTGAAGAGTCTGCAAGCTCATAAGACAAAGCTGTGTACAATTCAACTTTCTTCAAAAAAATAATACACCAAAGAATCGAAAAAAACGGGTGCAACCGAATCGTATGGAAAACTTTAACCGTCATCTCAGTAAAGAGGGTCTTCCATAAATCGATTCCTTCCAGCTGAGAAAGAAAAAAGAAAACTTATGAGAATCAAAACTACATGCATTAAAAAACTTACAGCTTCTTGCTGGGAATTCGGTTTCTCCAAACAGAAAACTCCAAGATACCTTTCCAAGCGCCTTGCCTTCAACGGAACCATAGAAGCTGCAAAAACCATGATGAGAAAACTGACACCAACCACACGAGCTACTTCCTCTTCGTTTCCACTTGCGATGTCAAAATAAAGCTGCCAATAATTGCACACAATAGAAAATGCAACGTAGACAGATGACAGCACCCACAAAGGACTCAGACACTGTTGCAGCTGATCACAGCACGCCCTTATTTCCAGGTACAGCTCAACAGTCTCCTCAAGATATATCTCGCGACCTTCCTTTTGCTTGTCACTGCAAATTCTACTGTAATTTCGCTCCAAGCCCATCAGCATGTTGTCGAAAATCGCTCCAACAAAGAGGTATCCAACGGTAAGGAAAAAGTAAATTGCCGACGAGATGAGGTACGAGAATTTGAATGCTGATTCGAGGGTGATGTCTCCTATTTCAAATATGTCAAGCGAGACTGTGATGATCTCCAGACGGATCATGAGTATCTTTGCAAAAAAGGTCAGAATGAAGAGGGCGTCAAATTCGAATTGGTTGCGCCTGTATTCCCTGCACACCGTGATGAAGGAGGCCACTAGTGAGTTACAGCAGATGACGATCTTTTTATAGTCTTTTATGTAAATGCAACCCAGTAGTATGCCCGATCCGGTGATATAAAGAGACATGACGTGAATTAGTATTCTGTAATTCAGTTCAAAAGCTTGACCCATAGTTCTGAGAATGACGGACGATGCAAGTGGATAAAGGCAACCTAACAGGGTGAAAAAACAACCTAGGCACGTGCTTATTATGGAGTGTTTGATTTGTTTTAACTTTGGTTTATACTTAAACGGAAATATACCAACTATATACGCGAGAAAAAAGAATACTTTTAAAAGACCGAGAAACAGGCGATCGGCTTGAAACATTCTTGTTGCGGTTGTACACACGAGTCCGTAAGTGTGTAGCAACGACCAGTTAATATTTTTTTTTCTCAATTCATTAGGATAATCATGCGATTAGTGGTTAATGGGAAGAAGTTAAATCGAATGGTTTTAAGTGAGGACAAGACTGTGTTTGGACAATGACATTAAAGTAATGAAATGGGGTGAGCGGGTTCAAGGTATCTCAATTCGGAGACCTAATGTCGCTGGCTGGCCCGGTGGTGGTGAATAAACTGCTGTAACATTGTAATGGCACTCCTTTCTTTCACGCCATTGTTTTGAAAAAAGACATATTCTTTGTGGATCATTAAGTTGCGCAATAAGTTCGACTTTTTTTGGCATAATATCAGGAAAATCCTTTTTTTTGTAATCACAATTTCAATTTCCTTTTTTTGGCTAATTTACGACTTGTGTAGTGACCGTTCTCATTTAAAAGAAGGTGTTCTTAAGAAGTTGTTCGTCGAATTCGAAAGTTCGCCTGCTTCCAGGCATGCCATCGATGTCCAAGTCGCCATTATTGAACTTTGTAAACCAATTCCGTACTGTCAATTGCCAAACATATCGCGCCCTAACTGCCAAATTATCTTAAGTGACATTTTAAGGAAAAATGAGTTCGACAGTTTATTCGCTTACGCGTCTTTCTGCATCATTGGTTTTTTAATTAAACATTTCAGTTAAAAATATCAGAGAAAATAAAATTTATCGTGAGCGACATTTCCATTTTTTTCGCTCAGACAAAAAACAAAAAAAAAAAGCCTCTCCTGTAAAATGTTCATTTTGTCACTTAAATTAATTTGGCGGTTGGGTCGCAATATTTTCTCTGTATACATACATTGGAAATGGATTTCGAAAAAGTAGCTTTTTACGTCTCGGTTATTCCATTTCTAAGCCCAAAAGTAACAAAATATTGAATTACTAAATTATTAGCACAGTTTTGTAGAACAGAAAGAATTTGTTAGAATAACACTACGTAGATACTATTATTATTATTATAATTTATTAACAAATAATTAAAATTACATGCCAATATAAAATATTTACAAACCTAGCTGCAGAGACTATCGGACTACGTAGATACAGTGGCAGTGGCGTAGTACTCAGCGGTCGTATGGTTTTTTTAAATAAAAAGCCTCCCATTTGACCGATTTTTGTGTTATTTGTTTCCTTACTTCATCACCAAAAAAAATTAAGAACAAACGATTTTGATCACATCTATAGAACGGCGAAAATTCACAAAAGTGAAAGGATGAAAAGTGGTCCATCCTAGTTTTCTTTTGAACTAGGAGACATAATACCATTCGGTTTGTTCGCCTCAAAATGAACTTGAGCATTAATGGCATTAAAGCATTCAAATCAGTCAAATGGGAATCTTTTTATTTACAAAAAACCATACGACCGCCGAGTATGCATCCATTTTTGCACGCCACTGTAGGTACTAAAGCATTTGCTGAAAAGTCTTGGAAGTTGCGGCTAACCGTACTGCTAGGAAAATTGTCTGCCATTTTGTCGTAGTGTATACGAGATACACAATACAATTTCAAAAAGCGTTTACAGATGATTGTTCTTGTTCTAATTGTTAGGTTTATGCAAAACAGATTTATCTTTTGTTATTGGCCATAAGTGTAACTAGTGGTTAGTTGAGAATTTTTTTTTTAATTGTTCAAGAAAACGCGTGAACCCCAATACAGCATTAATGCTAGCTGTTTGAGAATATGCATTTTGTTTTGATTTCGTTTGACGTTAATTCATTACATTCAAGTTCTATTGGTTGTTTTTTTTTTTTTTTGAAACATTGTAAATTTACCTTATGATGCGTCTCCAACGCAAGTGTTATCTTTCAAGGTTGCAGATTCAAGGTCGTGCATTCGATGCAGTTTCAAATTACCAAAAAATTATGGTCTCTGCCACTTTGACGTCAAATCAAATTTAAACTTCGTTTTTCTTTTCATTCTCGTGTCTTATCGTCGGAGGAAAATTCTATGGGCTTTATCGCTTCCCATCCTCCCCATCCAATCTCGTAATCGCTACGTTTGTTTTCGTGACTTTTTTCCACATTTGCTAGCAAATCCAAATATCTAATTTTCGTTTTTAATTCATTTGATTTGCTAAAATATGACGGGTTGGTAGCAAAATTTTCGAAAAGAAACTGGAAACTGGAATTTCAAAAAAGGTCTCATCCGATGGCAAAGGCGATGCCAATAACATGGGCGAAGAGAAAAATCTGAACAGCATTCAAGAAACCTAAGAGAACCTAAGCACTTCTCAATGTTTATGGGACGACCAATATATTTTTTTTAATTTACAAAAGTCCATAAATGCTCGAAAACACGAACTTCTCGAAAAATCGAATTCTAAAGCAAAGGCTAATATTTAACCCTCTACCCTACGCACCATGTTCCAATAAAAAAAATTTGGCCTTTTTGTTGTTCATTTTGTGAAATTAAAGAAATAAACAAAAAAAATTGTAAGCCTTTTTTTTTAAAACTTGTTAGCTTTTCCCATATATAACTGCTTTTGCACTTATGTATTTTTCTGCATAAAATAGAAACGATCAAAGTGAATTTCTTTCAATCATAACTTCGAATTTTTAGTAGTTCGCATTTAAAGATCAGAAGCTATATATAGCTGATTGTGCAGTAAAGGGCTACGTAGATAGGTAGACGGGCTGACAGAATTTGTTCTGCTATACTTAGGTCCTTGTGGACCCCTTGTATTAATCTTAGTTTTTTTAAAAGTTTCGAACTGTCAAATCCTACAATTGAAAACCAAAAATAAAAAAAAAATTCACTGAACACAATCTGTGGGTTGCCCATCTATGACAACAATTCCACATTCCACAAAACCTAAAAACCGGCATTGAAATAAAATCTAACCTACAATTTGCTTGACAACATTTCCAATAAGCAAGCACTTTAGTGTTTATAAACAAAAAACAGCTGACTTGCAATTGGACTAAATCTGCAATAGTCCGCTGTAGTAGAAGTCCTGGAATCCCATTCCAATCTCCTGTCATAATTGCAACTTCCAACAGAAATGTAGTAACTTTACTCGCGCAACATTTGTAACTTTAAATTTATGCGATAATTTCACAATAATTTTTACTACAACGATGCAAAACTCACCTACACTTCACTTATAATTCATACGGTTAAAGTACCTACCCGCTTTCATACCTAATTTGCAGAAAATTAAAAACCCATCAAACAATACTGACCATCTCTACTACAAATTTGCTGGAAGAATAACTTTTGACAGTTCTATATTTGTTATTTTATCGGATTTCATTTTTTCTCTCTTATCCGTGAAATTTTTAATTGCTCGCTTATAAATGCGTACATTTTGTAATTTAAACACATCTAAAACAAAGTTAACAATTCGCTAAATCATTTGCATTAAGAAATTCTATTCAAATTCGTGAAAACACCCATGGAAAAACGAGATTTTAAAGTGCTGCTTATGAACAAGAGAAAAAATTGAATTTTCTCACAAATCTACTAACTCCTCCCGTCGGCTGTCATTGAAAAGAACATTCAAGTGAATTGGAGTTTTCGTTTTAATTTTTTTTTCTTTTTTCGATTATTTTCTTTTTTTTTTCTCGTAATTTTACTTATTTTCTGTGGGTTTGTAGTTCTGTGCGTTTGTGAAAGAGGGTGGTGAGGTGGGAAAATATACACAAAATACAATTTCAATATAAAAGAAACCGATTGTGAAACGATTAGTTTGGAAAAAATGTCGAAATTGGGAGTAGTTCAATAAAGGAAAAAAAGAACAAACATTGTTTTGCACGTAAAACTAAAACGAAAACGAAAACAACACAAAAAAGGAAAAAATAAAATAATCGAACACATCACTTCGGGTTGGTGTAGTTTAGGGGGAGGGATAGTATTTCTATCTCCCGTCCAAGGCAGACAACAATGGCAACAAATAGTAGAACGGAGCTCTATTTACGGCCGCTGCCATTTTTAGACTCGAAATGGCTTCGTGCTGATCTAATATCGAATCTGCGAAATGTCGAAGACACTGCGGTGCTGTGGAATAACTTGATACAGGATTGCGAGTTGGTGTCTTCACAAGCCGCACCCGTCGTGAATGCGGCGGGCAATCTTTCGTATTTGGGCGATGATGGGAAACATTATTGCGGGGTCGAGAAACTCATGTGCCTGTGTTGTTCGTGCTTTTGTGGTCCTTTGTCCGGGTGCAATTGTGGATCTTGTCGAATTCTCGACTCGGACCTGGCCATCAAGAAGATAACTACAAATGTAAACGTGACGAATCCGATTTCGTCGGACACCCTCTTTGAGTCTTGGCTCTGGGGACAAACTCCAAATGAAGAACAGAAGGCGACGTGTCTGAAGACGTTGCTGGGCGAGTTGCACGAAATTTCTCTGCAGGCTGCTGGCAATTGCCTGTCGTCGGTTCATCTTCGCCAACAGTTGTACATCTACGAACGGTATTATGTGGCTCTGGCTCGGTGCAAGCAGCAGACGACGAACTTGCCCTGTAAGCGATTTAGCCAGGACGCAAGTGTGGCCACGACGGTGACTATTACTACGGCCCCTGCACCGGTGAATCCTTCGATGGAGAAGTCATTCATGGGAAAGTTCAAAGCCGTGGACCTCACGCTTAGCGGCGGGTCAACGAAGGACAATGAACGTGCCACTTTGGGCTTAGCTCGGGTGGGAACAAGAGCTGCTTTAAACTTTTCATTTGCATTTTTACGTCGGGCTTGGCGTTCTGGGGAGGACACCGAGATGTGCAGTGAGTTGCTGAGTGAGGCACTGGAGTCGTTGCAGGATTTACCGGAAGCGTCGCTTTTCGATGCATCACAGGTGAGTTGTTTAGTTGTTTCGAGTGAAAAAAGGCAAATGGGCTGTGTTGAGGGCTGTTCAAAGTGTATTGTCGGTGTTCAAGCAAGTTAACGACCAGTGACTAATGATAATTCTAAAGTTTAATGCCAATATAGGATTTTTTGGACCTCTTGTATCGCTCTTGATCTATGCGTCCTGTGATTTTTCTGCGTTTCAATAAATAGTGCGTTTAAATAAATGAGTCTGAAAGCTCAAGCTGTTTCAGTCATGCTTCCAGTCACTGAGTTTGGTGTTTTGAGTGGACATTAACGTACACGGTTCGTAATATATTTTCCCAGTAGTTGGAGGTTGGTGGACGGTCTTTTGATTCTTATTGTGGCGTTCAAACATATTATTTAAACATTTCTGAACAAAGGTAAAACTATCTCGCGACTGATCTTGGAAAACTGAATTCTGCAGAGATACTTTACCGCAATTTAAAAGTTCTGCGGAACCTTTTTTTAACCTAATACTCGATCATTTCACTTGTTATGCGGTCAGGCCAAAAGCCAATGTTATTTTTGAGACCGCAAAATTCTGCTTGCAATTGATTCTGCTTGTCAGTTTTAAAAAATTGTGTGGGGTGTCCTGATGAACTTCAGATCTTGATCTTGGCTGGTATCGAAAACATCCGTGGAATCACATGTTTTTTTAGAATTTTAAGAGACTTCTTTTTTTTTTTCTAGTCTAGGGTGATGGCATGAGGTCGGGCACTTCCAGTCAGTCGCCGCGTCACAAAATGATGCGCAATAGTTAATCCGTTTGTAATACGCACTTAATTTTTTTTCTATAAATGATAATGGGCTTAAGCTTTAGGAGACAGGTATTGTTAAGTCGGCCGTCAATATTTTTTTATTAAAAAAGTCTTTATTTTCTGGATGTAAAAACTCGTGCCGATTACTGAAGACTTGACTACCCGACTTCAGAGGTAGAGGCCGACTACTCAAGAATAACGTTTTCATTAACATTTTTGTGAATAATTTGTTTTCGGTAGGTAAATCCCTAAAATGACTTTATTTTCATAATTAAAATATTTTAATTAATTGGAAATGATGAATAGCATATTTTTTACTACAAACGCAAAAAAAAGTTATAGGGCCGATTACTGGTTCCATCACTCTATTATGAGACCCTTGTTTTGTGGAGGGCTGTGGCTCTCTAAATTTAGAACTGTCTACGTTTCTTCAATCGTCTGCTAACTATCAGTATTTTGCCATGTTAAGGGCTGTTGTGTGCTATTTGTGCGATTAGATTGAAAAGTTAGACTTTTCAAAATGTCGGATTGAAGGACTTTATTTTAGCCAACCTACACGTTTTTAAGTGGAAGGTAATTTTACACTACAAAAAAAAAGTTTGAGATATTTTGTGGGGTGGGCCTAAAGTAACACAGCAGCAGATAATAAACCCAATGAGTATTTTTATGTCATTTGTCCCATGTGATCAATGGAAACAGAATAAAACTTCATAAACCTATGACTTCCTTTGTTTCACCTAGCCTGCTTCCGTATAGTCGTGCTCAGGCAAAATTCTTGGTAGTCAGTTTTAAAAGGATTATCGAATTTCATTGATATCAAATAATCGTTTTATTGTTTGGCGGCATTATTTCTTGGAAATATTCCCACAATGAAATCAATTCCGAGTCTACTATGCACGCTAGCGAGTTTGTCAAGCGATAAATTGGTCTGACGCTATAATAACATTAAAATATCTCATTTTTGTAATATGAATCGCAACAACTTTAAAAGGCGTAGTATTGTTTTCTGAAAAATTACAACACAACCAGTTGTTGTTGATTAATTTTAGCTGTAGCGACCTTAGTTGTAAAGCAAACTAATCGATTAAGTTAAATGTAAGCTAATTGACCTTTCAGTGTTTTTTTATGCGTGCCCGTGGTTCGTTGGCTGTTTAGCAAATCCATCTCAATCCATGCAAGCAGATTTTTTTTTTTTTTAACTCCAAACATAAATCCTACTTCCTTAATCAACGTCCTTCCCTCTCACGGATATGAGTAAAAAACGTAAAATTTCACGGTTTTCAACTACAATTTGCGAAATGCTTTATAAAGGTCTCGCTTGAAAGTGTTTCACGCAAAGCTCAAGCCCAAGATATTCGTGAAAGGATAATATTTCTTTTTTCATGTTTTTGTTTCATGCCCCAGTTAAAGGCTATACTTAAAAGGAACCCATTAATTTACGCCTTTATCGATTTTTTTTTTGAATTAATATCTTCGTTACACGTTTACATAAATTTTCCTTTGCGATAGCGTGTGTGTATTATTTTAGATGTTAGATGTTAGTAGTGTCATGAACAATAGCTTCTATATATACATATATTCTCAATTATAAGGACGATGAATAGATCTAGAAAGAGGAGGGAAAAAATGTTTCCTATATTTATATTTTTACTGCCGGCATCAGTCCTTGTCACAATAAATAAGGAACTGAATTGTCACGCAAATGGGTTGATAAGAATTGATTGCGTAGTAGGTTGCGTTGTTGACTGATTAGTAGACAAATATCTGGATATTTCCGGCATATTGAATAGTTCTATTTTTTGAGGGGAAATAATACGAACAGGTTCTTTACTTTTGTACACAAATTTAATTATTTGGCCAAATGTTCTTTCTTTGATTCAAAATCTGTTGTGTGTGTTACGTTTCGCAACAGCGATTCTTGAAAAGTCGAAGTAGTAGCTATTCTCCATCATTAATCTTAAACTGTGCGACTTTTTTTTTACTGAAAAAAAAAAAAAAAAATTCTTATATTGTTTATGGCGGTAAATACCAAAATAATAATAAAAAAAAACATTGGCATGGTTATTCCTTTCAAAATATGAGAGGCAGATCATCTGCAAAGCTTAACAGAGTAAAATTGTGATCCATAATTTGTGAAAGAAGTAAGAATTGAGTTGTATCAGATCTGCTACACTGCGCAGTGTAGGGTTTCTTCTTTTGCTTGCTATTTTCACTGCAGAGGGGGTGGTTCCAAGTTTAAGGCATATGGAACTAGATAACATTTTTATTTCATATAGGCCTTAGAATCATCCATGATTTGCATACCTTCATAGAGACGGAGAGGAACGTTAAGAAGAAGAAGAAGAAACGACACTCCGTTTCAAGTCGAATTCTATCGCCAAGTGATATCCTCGATAAAGCAAGAAGAAGAAAAAAACGAAAATAAGAAACGGAGCTAAACAAACAGGGCAAGGCTTGAGTTCATCCCATCTCATCGGTACAACAACCGGTGTCCAGTCCGGGCCTCCTGCAGCAAGCGCTTCCACCTATTCCGTTCCTATACCGACAATAGACACCCAAAGGTTTGGGCGTTCTGCTCTACGCCATCCTTCCAGGGCAAGCGCGGTCTGCGTCGCTGAATTCCACCGCAAAGAACTTTATACAAAATTCAGTAATTTTGCGCAGTATAAATGAAATTAAAACTTTTGTGGAAAATTCTTGCGATTTCTTAATAACAGAGAAGTGAAATGGAAATGAATTCACCAAACTTTATAATACTTGGAATGATTTTGGACCTCTGGCAGAGTGTTTTCAGAACAACTTCCGATTTTGTTGTATGCTCTCTGATATTTCGGTTCAAACGTTCCCAAAAACGTGCAAAAATATTCGAATTAGCTTGATTTAAATTGAATAACACATTTTTTAATTGTGGTAGGGTTTTAAGCTTCGTGCACTAGAAAGTACCCATTCGTTCACTTAAAGGCGCAGTTTGGTTAGAGTCATTATTCTTTTGGTGAATGAATATTCCTTCCAAGCCGAACTTTGCTAACTTTTTCATGCTGTTTAGTCTTGAGGGTATTCAAATTACCAAATCAATCCATTTTTTCATCGATGAACACGAAATTATCAGCCCTAGTACCCTATACCGAACCCTAGTACGAACAAGCTATACTCTGGCCCTGTATGGGCTGTTACGCAGATTATTTATTTTTGGTAACCTAAGCCCAAAAAATAACGTACTCCATGTTTTACTGTTCATAGTCTGGAAAACCTTACCCCGTCCACCCGAACCAAAACATAGTAAATTTACTTTTGTTCGTAAATATTAGAGATTCCATAGTACAGAATTATCTTTTGATTGTTTGCCGAAAGATGAATGAGAAGATCAATACGGCTAAGAACAAGTACAATATACATATATTTTTTTTTGTTTGAAAAGCTATAGAACTTTCGAATGAAACTGCATTTAAGATTTTTTCGTGAGACTGTTTTTCATTGTTTTCCCATGAGTACAAACCCCACTCCATGCTGCTTACTTACTTTTGTAACTGACTGTATTTATGAGACGGATTGTATGAACTTTTTTTCATATTATAAAATTCTTTTACCTTTGACAAATTGATTTCTATATCTTAATATGTCCTTCCTTTTCATTCATAGATCCATATAAACACGTCCTTCCATCTAAGAACTTTCTATTGTGTAGTTTCATCATTGCTTTTCCCTCAAAGAAGTCACCTGCTCAATTATGTATATTCCACCCTATAGAATCAATCAATTGCAATATGATTCTCCTAAAGAAAGCTCATTAGTTTATCATCAGCTCACTTTATCCAAAAGCCACATAAATGAGAAACATTTTAGTGACCTTTGTTATTCCATTTCAGTGCCGTTCGTACCCAGAATATACAATTGTTTTGTGATATTTGTACACCCAATTAAAGTCAGTATTCTTTACCCGCCCACTCCACTCAAAGTTCTATCCTTTCTGAATTCGAACTGTTTCCATTTGACCTGATCAATTAAACAACAACATTTGCTTTACCATCTACGTTCGAATGTTTTAATTAGAATAATAAAATTCGAACCATTCTGTCTGTAAATTAAAATAAATTGAAATTCATATCGCATTTACGCATTCCAGTAATGCTTGGGTTAAACACCTGTTAAACAATAGAGCTATGCGGTAGGTTTAATGGATGATGTGTGATTGATTCATATTGATGAGGAATTTAATTTTTTTTAATAAAACAATCTGTCCGTTGCACGTGAACAAAGGATGCTATAAAGCAGTGGAGCCAATTGAATTTTCCTGTGTGTGTCATGGACATGGATGCAGGCGTTTAAATGGCTTTCGAATATTTTTATTGCCTGAAACAGAAGCATTAAAAAAAGAAATATTATCTTTTCACGAATATCTTGAGCATGACCTTTGCGTGAAATACTTCCAAGCGAGACCTGTACAAAGCATTTTGTAAATTTTTGTTGAAAGCCGGAAAACTTTACGTTTTTAATCTTCTTACGAAAATGGTAACTGTTTAAGGGTATTCATTGGTATTTGAAACATCTGCCTGTAGTTGATGATTTTAGAATGATAGTTGAGCCGTAGCTGGCCTGGTTACGCTTGGCCATACCTCCCGGTGAGTTAAAGTCGGCAGCAGAGGATCAGTCGATCAATCGAACTCACACCTACGTGCATTGTCCCTGTGATCCCTTTAGTGGAGCACGAAAGTATACGAAAATGATGATGATACTTGAGCTATTTTGCGACATCATCGACGCTTTCTTCACGTAAATTCGGGTGCAATTTGGTGGCGTTTTAGTTTTTCACTTAAGCTTCCGCTGTCCTCTAGAGGGTCACGAGCTCCGAAACGAACCAAGGCGATTGATTTTCTTAGGCGCACACGTCTTGGCAATGTCCAAGCCTCTCAATTATCCGGTAGACTTCATTGACAGGATAGGAGCAATAAGAAGAAGTCCCTTTCATTTCTAAGAGCGCAATAGAGATCCTCTTAGTCCCAATTGAAGTCCCAAGCCTAGCTCTTAAATGAAAGTTCAGTTTCCCAAGTTTCCGAAGGTTACTAAATGGCATTGAATTACATTCCATTTTAGTAAGAACGCTGTAAGAATCAAATGGCATTGAATTATATTCCATTTAGGTAAGAACGCTGTAAAACCTTTTATGCGCGGTAGAGGGTAAGGCACGGTGGACGGAGTATCATGGTGTGGGCTGCCTTTCCATGGCACCGTGTTGGGCCTATCGTGAAAATAAAGCAATGAATAGAGCAGTATAAATGTAAAATATTATTGGAGGACCATATGAAGCCCGTTGCAGATGATACTTTGCCATTATCATGGACATTTATGCACGATATTGATCCTAAGCCCACTTCCCGGCTAGTGAAGCCGTGCTTTAGTTGTCGCCAAATCAATCTGCTGTCATTGCCTGAGAAAGTCCTGACCCTAATTCAATAGAAATTCTCTGGAGCAATAAAGAGCAGCACGTTGGATTAAGAGATTATTTAATTTACTAAAACTTTGTGTAGCAATCGAGGAAGGATAGAACAGCATTCATATTCGTCGATGCCAAGAGTTAGTGGAGGGCATTATAAGGCGTGTGATAAACTAGAAAACGTGTCCAACATGGTATGAGAGGAATAATTGTTCCAATCCTTTTAAAATGAATTGATTTCACAATGTGCTAATTCTGTGACCACAATATGTTGAAGTTGCTGGTGTTTATTTAAAGGTTTTGTCGTTATTATTTTGTTAAGAAAATATTTTTTTGTTTAATTAAGTTGTTCCCGGTTGCATTAAACAAAATCTAAATCAATATGTGTCGGAAAACATCGCTCTTAAAGTTATCTCGCTTATTTTAAGTGAATACCGGGAAGTGTGCTAACTCTCTGACCACCACTGTATTTTAATATTTATTCCCGTAAACATTTTTTCTGCCTCGATTATTAAGTTTTATTATGGAACAATAAACCAATGTCTTTTTCTTCCGTAGGTTTCTCCTCTTTGGATTGAGGTTCTGGAACGCTCAATAAAATTCCTGCGTCAAGTTGCTCTGGGTGACATCATGGGTGGAAGGTGCATTGCACCACGTGAGGATCGACACACTGCTCTCTGCTTACTATTGGAACTTGGTGCACAGAAAGGTACTCTAAGCGCTTCTCTTGAAGCTATCGTTCTCCTGTTGATGCTTTGGGAAAAAGAAAAGGAGACCGATGACAATCGTGACACTCCACAAAACACCGGTGCACCACTTGTACCCATACTGAGACGATACGAGAACATTGGCAACTACGGAATACCCTCAAGTACCGCAGACATTCTCCCAGCGAGTGCGACAGAGTCATTTTTACGATTTCTTACACTGCCCGACCAAGAAACGTCCAACGTAGATCTAAAGCAATCAGCCGTTGTCATAGTGTCACATCTAGATCGACTAGCAAAGCCCCACATGCCCACAGGTTCAGCGATACCAGCGGCAGCTAAAAGCAGACCGACACCTGCAGAGAGTCAGTCACCGCAGCAACAAGTGCAGCCATCACAGGATCAGCAACAGGTATTCGCATTGGGCTGGCTTGCACTCTGCAACGATCACTACGGATTCACGGCAGAGCCAGCTGTGGGCATCCCAATGCCAGGAGTGCAGAGCAACTATCCGCTTTACTCGGCTCCCGTCGTTAGCTTTAACTTCCAGGTTAAGCAGGTGGCATTCTCCGAAGAAAATGTCCTTTTCCTGACGCAATGTGGCAAGGTGTACACGTGGAAAATAGCGAAGCCAGAAGTTGATCCGGTGTTGGTGAATGAATTATGTGAAGCGAATGTCCGCAGCATCTCCGCACACTGTGAGGGTCGGCATTACATGGCGCTGGACATGAACGGGTACGCCTATTCATGGGGCAGTGGGGACGGAGGTCGGCTAGGTCACGGAGACGCGCTGCCGATTGAAGAGCCACAGAAGATTGCCAGCCTGGAGAACAACGTGCGAAGCGTGCACTGCGGATGTACCTACAGCGCTGCAATAACAATCAACGGCAATCTGTACACGTGGGGACGAGGAACATACGGACGGTTGGGGCACGGTAACTCGGATGACAAATTCTCACCAACACTTGTAAAGGCGTTGCTCGAGTATGAGGTGGTGGATGTGGCACTCGGCAGTGGTGACTCACACACCCTCTGCGTTACAGCGGAAGGCCTGCTGTTTGCATGGGGCGATGGAGACTATGGAAAGCTGGGGAACGGCTCGTGCAATGGGTGTCAATTGCCATTACACATTGATACGTTGCCAAGGGTGCAGAGGGTGTTCACCGGTTCCCAGTTCAGCTTAGCGCTGACCTGTGATGGAAAGATCTACACTTGGGGCAAGGGGCTTGGTGGTCGCTTGGGCCATGGCTCCATGGATAAGAGTATTCAAGGGGTGGTTGAGATTGTGAATGTTCCAAGGATGATCACGGCTTTGGAGGGAAAGATAATCGTCGACGTGGCAGTGGGAGCTGCGCATTGCTTGGCTCTCAGCAGCACTGGAGAAGTGTTTGGTTGGGGTCGAAATGACTATCAACAGGTTTGTCCACAGGCGATTTCAAAGGATCCAATCTTACCGTCGCCGATTCTTGCAACGCATCCGTCTGTGCGTGTATCGGGCATTGCTTGTGGATCCACGCAGAGTGTGATTTGGAGTCAAACTTCCATACAGGGAATATCAACCAAGATTCCATTTGTCATAGACCTCTCGGAGCACACGTTTCGATTGCTGGACCAGTTGCTGGGAATGGTGTGTGGCCAAGAAGTACGTCAGACTCCCAACCAGGAATCTGAATGCATCGCTGTGGCTTGCTTGAACCTCCTTCGACTGCAGTTGCACGCTCTCATTGCCAACGGAGTTTCTCCAAAGTGTGTGGGCCTCAGTGAAGGCTCCAGGTTGCTGGTCAATTTAAAGACAAGAATTCTAGGACTTGCCGGTGGATCTTGCGTCCTCAAAACAATGCAAGAAGCCGCACAATGGACTCTACAAATCGGATGGAGTGTACTCCTGCCAACAGCATCAGAACGAGCACAAACGTTGACTTCATTACTTCCGTCTGAGCCGGGCATTTCATCATCTGGTCATCGTTTCATGACAGATCTTCTCGTAGGCTCACTTATGGCCGAAGGTGGACTTGAAATCGCTTTAAATCAAGCCATACGTTCGGAAACGTCTGAATGTCCTGATAGTGGGCATAATCTACCACTTCTTCATCTGATTAAACAACTTCTTAGAAATAACTCAGCCCTAACACAAGCTCGTCTTTCGCAGTTGTTGATTAGTGCTGGAATGATTAAGACTGAAGATGACGGATCGATGACATTGCCAGAACACACAAGTCCCAGCTTGGATTTGTTACATAGATTTCAACGTTTGCTGTTTTCTCATATTCACCAATCGAAGACAGAGGATTCATCTGGTGCTGAGGCATTGTTAAGTAAATACGTTCAAAGTGCTGTGGCGTTGTGTGTGATGTCGCTCCAGAAAGCACACGAGATTGCTTTGCAGGGGAAAGATGGCGTAGTTGATGTTCTTAAGTCAGACATTTCGGATACTTTGTTGTATGAAATGCTGATTGGATTAGTGATTCTAAATCGTGACAAATCGACTATTCTGCAAGGCTTCGAATGGACGAAGACTTTCATTCCTTTACTTCATGCTTTGGACAACTTGAACAGAGTTATCTGCGACAGTGAAATTCAGGTGAGACGAAATAAATTTTTTTCAGTTCAGTTGATCTCAAAATTGCTTTTCTTTAGGATTCGGATGACATGGGCTGGCCAGGAATCATCTGCAGAGGGTCACAGAAAACATCGCCTATTCAAGAGGAACCATTACTCATACGAAAGAATGATTTTGAGAATCAAATCGCTGACGGTGGAAAGTGGGTTATTATAAACGGATATGTGTGTGATATCAATGACTATCAGTGAGTAAATTGAAGGGATGGCTATTTGATTTCAATAAAAATTTATTTCTCCCTTTTAGGAGTGACATTTCCGCCATAAACGAACTCATTGAGTCGGGCGTGGGAAAGGATCTTACATCAGAATTCAACACGCCCAACTACAGACATGTACTGGAATACATACTTAACAATTATAAAGTTGGAAAATACGCTCCGAATATATCGGATGAAAAGGTAAGAAGCGTTTAATTCTTCCACATCATGCTGAGCACGTTTTTTTTTCACATTTCAGCCACAATTACATCAGAGTAAAGTCTTGACACACTTCAACTCCGAGAGAGCGCTGTCTTACCTCCTCGGACTCATAACCAGCATCTTGCAAGCCGGTCCCCAACTACAACCAGCCGAGTTGCAGTGCAAGAATATCATTCGCTCGAAAATCCTCAGTGGAGGCTTGCAAGTGCTGCAACCTACAAATCCTTTCGACGAAGAGAAGGGAGAAGCTCGCAGTAGTGCCAGTACAGCTGGCAGCACGCCAACCGAGCCGAGTAACCATCAAATACCAAGTTGTATGAACCCACCGGTGTTTAGCTCTGTCCAACAAAGAATCGAATCCTTGTTGAGTGGGTTAGGCGAAGCAAGATTATCCGATCCTCTTGTGTCTGGTTGGATGGCTGTATCAGAACGTTTTTGTAAGGAACATAACCTCATTTGGCACCAGGAATTTCCACCTGAACATCCTGTTCAAGAATTAGAGCGTCTTCTGACTGCTGTACTCATTCGACACCAAAGCTTAGGACCACTGATTTTGGCCGTGATCGATCGTGAGTTGGGCGGACTGACGGAGAAACCTCCGAAACAGGTTTCTGAAATAATCCGACTGGTACATCAGACCAAATGGGCAGTGGTGAGGACTCGACAGCAACTAAACAGAAGCTATAAAGAAGTGTGTGCACCGATGCTGGAGCGCTTACGATTCTTGCTTTACGAAGTCCGCCCAGCCATTAGCCTTGAACAGTCAGGCTTACGGAAGTTGTGTATCCTCCATAAATTCCCTCGATTCAAGACCGTGGTGAAGAAAATAATCGCAGAGATGCGCATAGCCAAGAAGCAGTTGGCATGCAACAAACCCGAAGATATTTTGAACGTGACCATTCAAAGCCAACATGCAGCGTTGAAAAACCAATCGCAGGAGAATCTCCTTCACGTGTCTTCCGTCGAGAACCTGGACAAAGAGGGAGATTCAAACACCGGAGGGAACACTCCACTGTGCAACAATTTATCGAACGAGAATCTAATTGAATCCGGAACAGACAACAATATTTTCAGCGGAGCAGACAAGAAACCACTTGACGATGCAAAAATGCAAGAAGACGACATGGACTTTGGGGACAAAAAGGCCGACTCCGAGCAGGCCTTCGTAAATGACGTAATTCTGAAGCTAAGTGAAAAGTTTTTGCAGGGTTTTGACGGCGGAGAACTTAGCATGAGCACGATGTACGAAATCGTGGACTTTGTCATGCAGGAAGTGTGTGACGTTGAAACAGTTCGTCGTGCAATGTACTGTCAAGTACAACGCTACCACATTCGACGACAAGGACTTGAAATTTTTCATGAAATACTTCAAGTCAACGGTCTCCTTGATGCTGTTCAGTATAACATGCTAAGCGGCTACTTGGGACTGCATTTGAAGAGAAGCAAACTGACTACGACGAATATATTAGAGGATCTCAATCTAATCACAGCATTTCAAAAGGCAAATCTTATACTGGCACAATCGAAAATACTCGACTGGGCAATAAGTGAGCTGCAAAGGCTGGTCAACCAGGAGCAGATCTCAATGAAACTGAAGTTTCACGGTGGAAAGGATAATTCTAATTTAGGCACATATGTTTTTCTGAAGAAACTACCAAGAGCCAGGTTTCTACTTAGTGTTTTTGGTATTCTTGCAAAAGATGTTGGACCGAATGAGTTGAGTTTGCTGATTAATTCTGGGACACTGGGAACTATTTTGGGGCTATTGCGGCAGACTGGCGGTGATATTCCTGCCATCAAGAATACGTATGAACTGTCTGTGGTGTATGAAGATACGATTTTGAAGGTAAGCCTTAAAAAGATTGTGTAGTGATTATTTTTAATTATTTTCATCATTTTTGCAGCTTAAATCGAACAAAGCAAACTTGACGGGACCTGAATTAGCGAAACTAATGAAAATTGGAACAAGAATTTGCCGTGGAGCAGACTGGAAGTGGGGAGATCAAGATGGCAATCCACCGGGCGAGGGTAGGATAATAAGCGAAGTTGGAGAAGATGGGTAAGATATTGATTTCAAATTTGATTCCATTCGGGAGTTGACATGTTTAATACACCTCTAGTGATGAAATTTTGCTGCAAAAGAAAAGTTATTTAGAAGTAGAATTACAATTAGGCGTGTGAGGAAGTCAGCTTTATCACTGCAATCTGATGGGCCACTGCAATCGTTTTCGCCACTTAGAGCTCACGCAAGAAACCTTCACATATTTTGGAAATTTTGTACACTTATGCCAAAGGTAGGCCCATTGTACTGCCAACGAGCTTTTAGGTCCCCACAATAAAATGGATGTGGGCAACGAATTTGCTCGACATTGGATGGTACACCGCCATCTGAAGTTCACTATGTAACTTGTTATGTTTTCGGTGAGCTAGCAGCAGTTTTGTCTGCCTAAGTAATGATGATGTGTACTGACCAGACAGCTACAGTGACACAGTGTTTGTTGTTCTGGTTTTTCGTCCTCGTTACACATTTAGCATACGGGACACTGCACCATCGGCAGACATGCCAGCAGACTTGGAGTCCCTGCCAATGACATCTCTTATGTTCATGCGAGGCCTTGGCGCTTCGTAGAAGAACTCACCTGGGCAAGCACTTCTTTGACAGTCTGAGCGATCTGAGTAAAATCAGCATCAATCATATCTGCAACTTCGTAAGAAACTGCAACTGGTTCCATTAGGGTGCGGAATGGATTTCCGCATTGTGTGGGCCTAGTCTGGCCTAAGTGTGGTTGGGCCTTTGTTGCCCCAGCCAGCCCCTCTAACCTAACCTACACATTTAGCAGGTATCATCCTGCGTTATGCATATCTTCTTTAGACTTACAGTGTGTTTTATTCCCAAGTGTTTTTTTATGATTTTTTAAAGATACTAGCAAAACCTTGTTTTCTTATTTCCTCGTGCCTACGTATTAAACTATACCTCAGCACTCATCACCCAGTCGCCCCGCGGGATTGCTTTTACCCTGTACTACTTCGCGGGGCTGGTAAGTGACCATGCTCTGGATGCTGATGCCGCCCGTTGCGTTCTTCTAAGGGCTTCTGCTCTACTTAGTTCGTTTTACACTCTTACGATGAATGAACAGATCTCCGCCCAGTCGCCATCAAAGCTTATCATTTGGCTGACTAGGCCACCCGGACTTGGTAGGTTGGTCCTGTTTTCGCCGAAATGTATGCAGTGGGCCACTGTAGGTTCCGCATTCTTCTCATCTGGGTAACCCGAGGACTGGGGAGATTTGTCGTGCCGAAACCTTTGGAGGTATTTCCGATAGCCGCCGTGAGCAGATAGGAATTGCGTGAGCTGGAAACCACAGTTCCCCACTGCTAACTTCCTCCATGTGGCGATGGAAGGGATAATTCTCTGGGTCGACCTACCTTTTGAAGATGCACCCTACTTGACTTGTCACAGCACGAGTTGTGAGTCTCTATCCTCTTTTTTCAACCTTTTTGTCTCTCGACTTATCGTTCGGTAAAGTAGACCATCAGGCTCTCATGCGCGAGGATGTCGATAGGAACCATCCCGACTAGCAAACCACCAAACTAACGCGGCGTAAGTAAGATTTGGTCTCGTTATGCTTGTAAAAGGAGAACTTCGATAGAAACTATCGAATAAGGATACCGAAGAGAGAGGAATGGGAGGAAGACAGTGTGAGAAACCAGGCTGCTCTGGAAGTATACACGGATGGTTCAAAATCGGAAAAGGGCGCGGGCATGGGAGTCTTCTCTGAACGACTAAACATTGCGATGTCCCTCAGGCTCCCGGACCACTGTAGTGTATTCCAAGCGGAAATAACAGCTATTCATGAGGCAGCGCGCTTGCTGTCCATGGGTTCGATAGATGGTCAGTCTATTGTGCTCTACATAGACAGTCAGGCGGCCATAAAAGTTCTGGAAACACCATTGATAAGATCAAGAATGGTAAAACAATGTCGCCAATCTCTCAAAGAGATGGCGGACAGATGTAGTCTCACCCTGTGCTGGGTCCCTGGGCACACGGGTATTCTAGGCAACGAAAGAGCTGACGAATTAGCTAGAATAGGAGGGGAATCGGACTCAAGTAATAATCAGGGGACCCCCGGGCCCTCCATGCAGGAGGTTGGCTCACAACTAACTGCTGAAGCCATAAAGGCAGCAAACTCCAGATGGAGCAATCTACACAGCTGCCACATCTCTAGGCTAGTGTGGCCGAAGATAGATAGGGGCAGGACAGAGCAGCTGCTCTCGGTAAGTAGGGCAAATATAGGCAGACTAGTGGGAGTTCTAACTGGACACTGCTTATTTGGCAATCATGCCAAGAGACTGGGAATCCCCTCCAATGATTTCTGCAGAAGCTGCAGAGATGAGGAGGAAGAAGAGACAGTACTGCATCTTCTAGGAACATGTCCAGCACTCGCACGCACGAGGAAGCGCACTCTAGGTGCATACTTCTTTAAGGAGTTAAGCGAACTCGCTAGCATGGATGTAAGGCGCATCAGCGGCTTCATAAACAGATCCCACTGGGTATAGCCCGGGGGATACAAGACTACCAACGTTGGCTTCAAACAGGTAGTATGACATGCCTGCTAATACTTTGGTTTGGTGTATTTGCAGGAAATCTATAGGCAGCGAGTCCGGCGAAATTGAAAACAATCCGGATGTGTGACAGCACAATGGGCCAATGAGTGGCCTAAGTGAGCCTGTGCTACAGCGCAGGCAGTCACGTTTACCTAAGACCTAAGACCTATGCTTGTAAAAAGCCACCGAAATACTAAAAAAGTTATTTAAATTAAATAGTAATTGAGTAAATAGATACCTATGTATTTAATAGGCAAGCTAGTACCCCCAAAAAATGTTCCCCCTTTTGGCTCAACCAAAACAATAAGAATTGTCTTCTCTTGCAGTTGGGTTCGTGTTGAATGGTACACAGGAGCAACAAATTCATACCGTATGGGTAAGGAAGGCCAATACGACCTCCGCTTGGCTGACAACGCTTCAAACATTGTCTCTCCCGACACTGAACACACTGAAAAGGATGAAATTATCGGAGAGACTCATCTCTCCGGAGAGTCACATCCCACAAAACTCCTTCGCTACGCGTGTACAAAAATGCTTCAAATAATTTCAGTTGGCATTGGACAACACAGTGAAAAAATGGACAAGACCGCTGTTCAAGGTGTCACATCTATGTTTCGAGCTATTCTGAATTCAAAATCTGGTCTCGGTAGCATTTGTGGTCTGGACAGCTGGACAACACTAGGTTTTCTTCGAGCTATTGTGGGAGAATCGAAGATCATGTCACGATATCTGACGTCTCCGATTTGGATTGACTTCTACGTCGATCTCTTGGAACAAGCAACATCAAGTGAGCAGGATGTATTCAGAAAAATACACTGCCTTCGATTGTTGCAAACAGTCTTAGTGAACTGGACGGATGAGGACACACTCCGAACGACGACATTAGTGAAGCAATTGTTTTCAATTTTGGGAAAAATCACTCTCTACTGTCCGAATGATATTTCGTTGCTGCAGAATCCAGCTGACACAAAGTCGAGGGTGCTGCTGACAGCTTCCCACTCGGGAACTGTGGCAGAGGAGATTATAACGTTGCTGCGGAAGTTGCACACGTTGCCCACATGGAATCCTGTAATCAACTCCTTTCTGTCTCAGAAGCTCTGTGTGGCTGCTGAGCTCTTCGGAGAAGACGGGCTGGACATCAATAACTTGGAGTCTGAATATGTGCACGTTATGGGAGTGCTGAGCACAATCGGTGGATGTGACACCAGACCACGGGTGGGATTGCAAGTCTCCTACGAAGGCAGTACAGCAACCATTTGTGGATTTACAAATAAGGGAAAGTGTCTTCTTAGCACTGACGGCAACAGTTTGAACAGCGAATTCCGGAAAATCTCACTGAACGCAGCTTCCGAGGGAGCTGACTACTCTGTTTTTAGTTTGTCCAGACTGCCCATGAACGAAATGCTTTTGAATTCATGGTCTGTTCTGATGTACGGTCCAGGCGAGCGAAAGGAATCCATTCCTGGTCCGATTGATATTTCCCTGCTGCGATCTCAGCAAATTCAAATTTGCGTTCTCAACTCGAATTGTGTTCTGTATCGACATCAAGCATCACTACGTAAAATCCTGCGCCAACGATCGCCTGGAATGAGCTCGTACTCATCGGAGGAGAGTATCTCGGAGGAAGAGCAACAGGGTGAAGCTGCTAAAGTTGCTAATGACTTGAATGTTATCACCGATCAACAGCCGGGAGTCGATGAATCCGGAACATCACTGTCAGAAAATGAACTTCTCATTCAAAGCATTCTCATCCGTGCCACTCAACCGTCACCGTTGAAAGCCACGTACACATATGCCGAGCTGGCAACCGCTGCAATGAACGTCTCTCAAATGTTAGCCAGTCAAACACACTCTGACTTAAATGGTCCTGGATCAATGCAATCGCGGACTTTACCACCACCAGCTCAGCCAACTCTGATCCATGGAGTGCCGATCTACAACGATAGCTCAAATGATGATGTCAGCTGCACAGGACACAATTTGGATGGTGGAGCATCAGCAACTGGGGTCAACAGAAACAAAACAGCACCTTGTCCACTTGTGTCGCAGATCATGGAAATGGGATTCTCAAGAAAATCTGTGGAACTCGCCGTGAAAACGCTGAGTAAGTTTAATCTTGAATTTGTTCTCTCTATCCTTTTCTTGTTCTCAGCCTTACAAATAGATTTTCCGAATCTGAAATCAGTAAAATTACTTAAATGAAACTCAAATTTGGTATTTTCTAGCTGCACACACGGAAGTTCCTCCAACTCCAGAACAGATTGTCCAGTGGATTCTCGAGCACCCAGATCTCTGTCCACCGATGCCTTCTACCTCGAAGGGCAATGTTTACGACGTCGACGGCAGCGCGAGGATCAAGCTGAGTAGACACGATCCCGAGGCTGATTCTGATAACGACAGCACAGACAGCAGTGACACGGTTGAGGGTTCGTCAATACAAGATCCTCATCATTCCAGCGGCGGGAAGTTTGCCACACGGAGAGACTTCCGTTTTGCCGATCAGTACGCCATGTACGTACGGGGCATCGTATGCCCGGGAATGACCGTACGCTGCTGTCGTGACTTTGAAGAAATCAAGAGAGGCGATGTTGGAACGGTGCTGAAGGTAGACACAGAGGGACTTCATGATTTGAACGTACAGGTAAACTTGTGGTGGATAAACACACTAATCAAAGGTTTGATGGGTTTCATGTCATTTAAGGTTGATTGGCAAATGCACGGAGACACGTACTGGGTGTGCTTTGTTCACATTGAACTGCTGGAGATGCCGAAGGAGAAATCAACTTCGTTTGAGAGGGGAGCAATCGCTGTCGGCTCACAAGTGCGAATACGTTCGTCACCTCGCTACAAATGGGGCTACATCACTCGCGGTGCTGGCACAGTCACGTCGGTCAGTGGGAAGGATGTCACTGTTGATTTTCCTCAGCAACCGAACTGGACAGGAAATTTGAATGAAGTGGAATTGGTCAGTTCCATGCGGGACGGACACATTAACAGCAGCTCTTCAAGTATCCTGCAAGGACCACCAACCGATCTCATTGAAGACTGGTCACGTTGCATACGATCACTCACAGTTTCGTCAAATGAGTCGATGGCAAAGCACTTACTGGACAAAAGCCTAAACTGCTGGCAGAGCTCTTCGAGCAGTCAGGGCAAACACTGGATTCGTCTTGAAATGCATGAGAACGTCCTGATTCACAGCTTATCAATCGTGGTCAGTCCCACGGATTGTTCGCACATGCCGTCACTGATTGTGACTCGGGTCGGTGACAGCATCCCGAACCTTAAGGAGTACAGTTGGGTGTCGGTGAAGAACAGCGATGTGAACGTGTCGTTGATGAATGATGTTCGTCAGTATTATCAATATGTGGAAATTGTTATCAAGCATTGTAGGAACAATGGAATCCAATGCAAGGTTCATGGAATAAACGTCATCGGGCGGCGGAGGCAGACAGACTTGGATCTTATGCTGATGGATGCTGCTTTCTTGGCGTGCGAGTACGACAGTCTGTCGAGTGATTCGAGCTCTCTGAACAATTATCCAGACGTGAAATCTTCTCAAAATGAACCTCCCTGCACGGTGATGGTGTGGGGCTTGAATGACAAGGAACAGCTGGGTGGTTTGAAGGGGTCCAAGGTGAAAGTGCCCACGTTTTCACAGACTCTCAGTCGATTGCGTCCGATCCACATCGCGGGAGGGTCTAAATCTCTGTTCATTGTCTCGCAGGATGGAAAAGTGTATGCCTGTGGCGAGGGTACGAATGGGAGACTGGGTTTGGGACATAATTGCAACGTTTCCGTGCCAAGACAAGTCCCGGTTTTGCATCAGTACGTGGTTAAGAAGGTGGCAGTGCATTCAGGTGGAAAACATGCTCTGGCTTTGACTCTGGACGGTAAGGTGTTCTCCTGGGGTGAAGGAGAAGACGGTAAGCTTGGTCATGGCAATCGCTTGACTATGGACAAACCCAAGATGATCGAGTCTCTGCGGGCGAAGAAAATACGTGACATCGCCTGCGGCTCATCGCACAGTGCCGCCATTTCATCGTCTGGTGAGTTGTACACATGGGGACTGGGAGAATACGGACGTTTGGGTCACGGTGACAATGCCACGCAGCTGAAACCGAAGCTTGTATCAACGTTGATGGGAAAACGAGTTATTCAGGTATGAGATTCTAGTTCCACATCTAGTTCAAAGTTACCTTTTTTAGGTTTTAGCGGAAAATCTAGGCTCTAGTTCTTTCGATTATTTATTTTTTTTTTTTTTTATTTTAGGTTGCCTGTGGAAGTCGAGACGCTCAAACGTTGGCCTTAACAGAAGATGGCGCCGTCTACTCGTGGGGCGATGGCGACTTCGGGAAACTTGGACGCGGAGGCTCAGAAGGATCGTCTGTTCCCCATGAAATCGAGCGTTTGACAGGAATCGGTGTGATTCAGATCGAATGCGGAGCTCAGTTCAGCTTGGCACTCACGCGCACCGGTGAAGTTTGGACGTGGGGCAAAGGAGACTACTATCGTCTGGGCCATGGAAGTGATCAACATGTGAGGAAACCCGCTCCAATACAAGGACTACGTGGTCGAAAAGTCATACACGTAGCTGTGGGAGCTTTGCATTGCTTGGCTGTAACCGATAGCGGGCAGGTGTTTGCCTGGGGCGACAATGATCATGGACAACAAGGTTCTGGAAACACTGTTGTAAACAAAAAGCCAGCGTTGGTAATTGGCTTGGATTCGGTGTTCGTGAATAGAGTTGCATGTGGTAGTTCTCATTCTGTTGCTTGGGGTCTACCTCAATCACCAGCCGAGGACGAGAAGAAGGGTCCAGTGCCATTTGCCACGACGAAAGATCCATTGGGTGGCAGTAGCTTGGGAATATACGACTCAGAGCCAACGCCGACAGTCTTAGCATTGTCCGTCGGAAAGCAGCAGTCAAAGTTTTCGTTGAGTGAAACGCTTTTGTCGCTGGAGACCTATGGAGCTCGGCAAACTGCATTGAACTACGTCCTGAATGCCATGAGCATCCTCCAAGCACGGCAGTTGATTGTTGCCGCATTGACTAGTCACAGCAAAATCAATCTGAATGAGAAGATGTCCAATGAAATCGAACCGAGTGAGAGTTTTAAGGATGCAGAACGTGCTCCCAATCCGAGTGTGGCAACAGCAAACAACAATGAAGTGATAGCCCAGGGAGGTGGCGAAGCCCCAGCAGACGCGACTGACCCTGCAGTCCACGAACCGTCACCAGAAGCAGAAGTGGTGCCAGCGCCGGCAGGTCCCCTCAGCGCTTTCCAGAGCTTAACCGGATCACTCTCCCTGTCTGCGTCGATCTCCAGTAACGCTCCGCACAAGCACTCGAAGATGTCAGCGAGTGCAATGTCTGTCATGGCAGCTACAATGACCCATCAGGAGGAGATGATCGCTGAGTCCAGCATCACTGGTTTGGATGACTTTACTTCGCTCCTGGGAGAAGCCGAGGCAAAGAGCCTCGTGGAGCTGCTGAAACTGAGTGTGGCTGGTCGAACTGGTCCACCGTGCACATCCCAGACCATCGCAGACACTTTGATTGCGTTGGGTTCGAACTCGCGTGCGATTGGAGCAATGCTGTTGGAGACATGCATCACTGAGCTGGAGGATCTGTGCACTTCCAGGCATTGCCTTGGCAAGATTCCGAAGCCAGTGATGCAGGAAAGTAGTCACCCGTATGTGGACAACGTGACGGCATTCGGTCATGTGAAGATCGCTGGTGCAGAGGCTCTCCGGCTCGAATTCGACTCACAATGCTCGACAGAGAAGCGAAACGATCCACTGGTCATCATGGATGGATCTGGACGAGTAATCGCGACACGCTCGGGACGGGAATTCTCTCAGTGGGCTCCGGAAATACGGATTCCTGGTGATGAAGTGAGATGGAAATTCACGAGCGACAGCTCGGTGAATGGATGGGGATGGAAGTTCTGGGTTCATGCCATCATGCCAGCCTCGTCAATGCAAGAGAGAGGATCAGATCGATCGGTGTTATCCCAGCCTTCAATGCCATTGGTGATGGCTCTTCTCGACTCACGTCTGGGACCAAACAACAACAGTGTGCTGCTCAGGCTTGCAGCGGCGCTGGCAGCGTGTGCTCAGCTCAGTTCACTCACAACAGCACAGCGGATTTGGTCGCTAAAGAAACTCCATACGGTTCTTACGTCAAAGTACGCACCCAAGGTCCTGGATCCATCGTTGAATCCAATTTTGATGCCACTGATTCCAGAGTTCTTGCGGCAGTATGAATACGAGGAGCCACAAGTGCGAGGAGGCATTCATCTCATGCACTCGGATTATTTCAAGACTCTGGCCGCGTTGGCATGTGACATGCAACTTGACTCAGTTCTGCCTCCAGCAGACATGCACAAATGGGTTTGGTTTAAACGTTATTGCATCGCAGTCCGTGTCGCACAGTCACTCATCAAGAGAACAGAGCTCCCGAAAGCATTCTGTCTGGAGGTAAAGAAGAAATTCTCTGAGATGATGCCACCGCAGAATGCGTCACCATCGACTTCTGTGATGATGAACTCCACGACTTCGCTTTCATCGAGCACAACGAGCAACGCCACGCCAACACCACCGCCGTCCTTACAGGCTCAGAGTTGCAAAGACGTTTCCGCTCCTGCCACAACAGCCTCGATGGTCAATTTACTGACTCCGGGAACGAGCAACCTCATTCAGTACATCGACTCCGTAATGTCCCTGTCCATGCACGAGGTGGACCAGAGGGCTACCAACGAACAGACGCAATTATTGCACGAAGATCATACTCTCTTCAAAGCAGAGCATGACAGTCAACTGCTGCAGTGGTTGAATCGACGTCCGGAAGACTGGGCTTTGTCTTGGGGTGGAGCGAGCACTATTTATGGATGGGGACACAATCACAGGGGACAGCTGGGAGGTCTTGAGGGAAGTCGAATTAAGACACCAACGCCATGTGAAGCCTTAAGTTTGCTGCGGCCTATTCAGTTGGCTGGAGGGGAACAGACACTCTATGCAGTTACTCCGGATGGAAAACTCTTTGCGACCGGCTATGGATCTGGAGGTCGGCTGGGAATCGGTGGAACAGATTCAGTTTCAACCCCGACTCTCGTGGAATCTCTGCAGCACGTGTTTGTGAAGAAGGTTGCCGTGAACTCTGGAGGAAAGCATTGCCTTGCACTGACGGCAGACGGTGAGGTCTACTCCTGGGGCGAAGGTGAAGACGGGAAATTGGGCCACAGTAATCGCATGAGCTGCGATCGTCCAAAACTGATCGATGCCCTGTCCGGCATCGGAATCGTTGACATTGCCTGTGGCAGTGCACACTCAGCCTGCATCACCTCGTCGGGACACGTGTTGACTTGGGGAAAAGGTCGATATGGACGTTTGGGACACGGTGACTCCGAGGATCAACTGCGGCCAAAGCTCGTTGAGGCACTCCTTGGGTACCGAGCAGTTGACATTGCGTGTGGATCTGGAGATGCCCAAACCCTTTGCATAACCGATGATGACAACGTATGGAGCTGGGGCGACGGTGACTATGGGAAGCTGGGTCGAGGCGGTTCCGACGGGTGTAAGGTCCCAATGAAGATCGAAAGTCTCTCTGGCTTGGGAGTGATTAAAGTTGAGTGCGGATCGCAATTCTCCGTGGCGTTAACACGCTCTGGAGCCGTTTACACCTGGGGCAAAGGTGACTATCATCGTTTGGGACATGGAACTGTCGATCATGTGCGGAGGCCAAAGAAAGTCGCAGCGCTCCAGGGCAAGAAGGTTATTTCGATTGCCACTGGTTCGTTGCATTGCGTTGCGTGCAGTGACACCGGAGAAGTGTACACTTGGGGAGACAATGATGAAGGTCAACTTGGTGATGGAACCGTGAGTGCGATTCAACGACCGCGGTTGGTGACAGCATTGCAGGGAAAACACATTGTGAAAGTCACCTGCGGCTCGGCGCACACGCTTGCTTTATCCACTTCGCAGCTGACGGAGCGCGTACGGCCACCGCCAAATCCGCCTTTAGAGTACGATCTCGTGCGAGATCTTCCACCAGAGGCTCTGCATGCCCGACTCGTTCTTCTTCATCACTTCTCTGAGCTCGTGTGTCCATGCCTGGCCATGCTGCCGATCTCCGGTGAACTCAGCTTGGGTGCACTGAAAGACGTTCTCGTTTACACCATAAAGGAGGCTGCATTCCGCAAGGTGATCCAAACAACAATGGTGCGTGACAAGCAGCATGGTCCTGTCATCGAACTGAACCGCATCCAAGTGAAGCGGTCGCGGAATAAATCCGGGAACGGGCTGGCCGGTGTCGATGGGATGAAGAGTGTCTTTGGGCAAATGGTGCAGAAGTTGCCATTGCTCACGCAGGAAGCTCTTTCCCTGCCTCACAGAGTCTGGAAGGTGAAGTTTGTTGGCGAAAGTGTTGATGATTGTGGTGGAGGGTACTCAGAGTCGATTGCGGAGATGTGTGATGAGCTGCAAAACGGCAGCGTTCCTCTTTTGATAAATACACCAAATGGGCGAGGAGAGGCAGGAGCGAACCGTGACTGCTTCCTTCTGGACCCTATGTTGACTTCAGTATTACAAATGAACATGTTTCGGTTTTTGGGGGTGCTGATGGGCATTGCAGTAAGAACTGGTTCCCCATTGAGTTTGAAGTAAGTCGATTTTTGCACTTAGAGCTGAGACCGTCATTGATTCCATTTCCATTTCCAGTTTGGCCGAACCAGTTTGGCGACAATTGGCAGGTGAAAGTCTTCGACCCAGCGATCTAACCGAAGTCGATCGTGATTATGTTGCCGGCCTTTTGTGTATTCGAAATATGGAAGATGATCCTAAAGTTTTCAGCACACTTGAATTGCCATTCTCTACATCGTCGGCCAAGGGCCACGAAGTGCCTTTGTCCACCCGGTATACACGTATTACGCCACAAAATCGGCACGAGTACGTTCGACTGGCTTTGAACTTCCGTCTGCACGAGTTCGACGAACAGGTGAAAGCGGTTCGCGATGGTATGTCGAAGGTGATACCGGTGCCATTGCTTTCGTTATTCTCAGCCGCAGAGCTGCAGGCTATGGTTTGTGGATCACCTGACATTCCTTTGGGCTTGTTGAAGTCAGTGGCTACATACAAAGGATTTGATCCTAACTCATCACTTGTCTCCTGGTTTTGGGAAGTTATGGAAGAGTTTTCGAATCAAGTACGTACAAGACTACAAGAGATAAATCTAGGTTCTGGTCCTGCATAGAGCTGTTTATTGAATAACATTTAAATGCTTTTCTAATTGTTTTTCTTTGTTTTACTTTTAGGAACGTTCACTGTTTTTACGTTTTGTATGGGGACGAACGCGACTACCCCGAACAATTGCTGATTTCCGAGGACGTGACTTTGTGCTTCAAGTTTTAGAGAAAAATCCTCCAGATCATTTTCTACCCGAGAGTTATACATGTTTTTTCCTCCTCAAGATGCCACGGTATTCGTGCAAGGTAAATAATTGATTGATTTGAGGGCTCTTTTTATTTATTAACGATAAATTTGTGACTTTTAGGCTGTACTTCTGGAAAAACTGAAGTATGCCATACATTTTTGCAAGAGTATCGATACCGATGAGTATGCGCGTGTTGCGATGGGCGACCCCACCGAAGCAACGGGTAGCGAAGATAATAGTGATTTGGAATCTGTTGCTAGTCATGATGCTTAGAATTAGCCTGTGGAATGAACGTAATTAACAGATATGTTGTACAAGAATATACTGAGATGGTAAGTAAAAATAAAAATTCACTTTTCACTTTTGCCACGAATAAAAGGACGAAATATACATAAACCTAAGTCCGCAACAGTAGCTTTGTGTTTGGCATGTGGCGATTAGTGATAAAATAAAGAATTTTTTTGCTAATATTTTTGGTACTGCGTCTAGACTTCTGTCTAGAACTAGAGATTTTTTTGAATCAGCATAGACTTAGATTTAGGTGTCTAAAACGCAAAGTAGGCTCTCTTAATCGACAAGGTTCTGATCTAAGGTCCACAAAAAATGGGTATTTATAAAAAAAAAAACATAACCCCACTTAATATGGTTCATATCAAACATATCCAAACTTGCAGGTCACTAGTTCAAAAATCCCAATTGTTAATATTTTTCAATTTAACCGATTCACAAAAAAATCATGACTTCTATGTCGAATTTGAGAAAAAATAAAATCATTTCGAGAAGATTAAATAGGAATAAGGCCCGGTCCACATAAGCGTGGACGTGGCAGCACCGCTGTAGCGTGTTTTTTTTTTTTAAGGAAACCTAAAAGCACTCATTTAAAGCTACATCCGGAAGTCTCTGCAGGCAGTCAAACGTGTTTCGAAAAGTAGAATAAGAAAGACTTTTCTGGTAATATGAAACTATTTGAGGCACTTGGGAGGAACCCATTTAAAAGTTTTACACAAAACAAGAAATACTCATTGTTTAAAATGTTTTTCAACCTCACTTTCTCATCGCTGTAACAATTACATTTGGACATGTAGTGTCTAAAAAAATTAAAAGAAAAACTTATCTTACTATTATATGCATTTAAATATGAGTAGAAAAGTTGAAGAACGTTCAAGAAACCCATAACAACAAGCGTTCTTATTGAATTTCAACCGATATGTAAACATTTTTCAATGAGGCCACTTTTGGAGACCAAAAAGTAATAGTTTTATATGGAAATAATTTTTGGTCTTAAGTAACAAAACGGTTAGCATAAATTATTGACCTACGGTGGAATCACTGTGCAATCTACTGACTTACCGAACAGCCCTGTAGCATATGGAGGGCCAACGCCTGAGCCGACGTTGCCTTCCATCATTCAAACTCGCAAACACTCTCCTTCAAGAAAGGCCAAACTGTCTATCATCCAGTCCTTAGTCTAAATATCAGTTTGCATCAAGTTTCAAATGAAAATGTTTTATCTTCTAAAAATATAGCTCGATATCAGTAATGCCATTAAGGTCTGTCCAATCACTGACCGCACCACAATTTCAGCACTTATTCACATTGCAGCAGAAACTAAGAGCACACCATCCGAGCTAAACTATTTTTTGTACGAAATACATTTAATACTAACATTGACGTAAAATTTTTGTTTTTATTTCAATTTCAGCATACGCATATATACAAAAAAAATGTGGAAGAGAACATTTCCCAGTGAAAGGTTTGCCCAATATTTGTTTGAAATTTAGATGAAATCTCATATATAATGTTTATTGTAAAAGTAGCGTTATCGTTCTCATTTATTCCTTGGTTTCTTATAATTTTACCATTAACTATAGATACTCTTCAACCGAAGTAAAAGAATTACAAAAAAATATATAATACTATTTGCATACAAAAAAAAAAAATAATAAATAAATATAAAAATGATAAACTATAACTATAGATTAACAAAATTGGAATATTCCGATAGAATTGATGTGGTTCCTTCTTTTATTTTCTGATTTTACACGTTTTTTCATAAGATAAAAAAAACCTATAAGAAAAGAAAAAAAAAGGACAACAATTCATAGACACATTTACTAAAAACGTAGAAGTAGAAATAGATGTAAAAATAACGTGTTACTAAAAAATAGGATTATATTTTTCTTTATGGAATTTTACTCACTACAGACAAAGAATTAACAAAGAATAAAAAATTTGTTTCATAAAAGTAAAAGAAGAAAACAAAAAAATTGCGACAAGTTGTAATCAAAAAATTGAAAATAATTTATTCCTTATAGGTACTCCGTGTGGATTGCTTGGTGTTTTTTTTTTGTGTTTTTATTTATTCCTTAGTTTTTTCTATGCAGTCCTTTTTGCGCAGAGTAATCCAGTGGCCTTTTGATTCGATTAACTTCAACTAGGATGAAAGAAAACATTTTCTACATTGCTTGTTTTGAGATGTATGCTTGCGATATGCTACACTTTGCATATAATGAATGTTTGCCTTGAATCTTTTGTCAGTGTTTTTATTTTTTACTGGCCTTTGCTTCGAAATAACGTCGAGGATGCTGCGAAAAAGGATTGTATATGAATTTCCCCAGAATGTGCGTTCCATATACATAGCTTGGTAAACTTGTAAAGAGTATGTGATTTGTTTAGTATAATGGCCATTATCATTATTTGTTCCCAAGAAAAGAAAAAAACGTATTCCAAAGATTTCCCCGCTCTCGGCTGTATTTGAAATTGGCGAAAAACTTATACATATACTTGCCTTATTAGCATTTATTGAAATTTGAAAAGAAAAAAATGAAATTACTCTAGCTGTTTTATGCCGAATTAATGACATTATTTTTTGCGCTCTCTTTCACAAAAAACAAAAAGCCAAAACAAAAGAAAAAAAAAAAAGAAATATTGCGAATTAAAATTTAAGATGAATACATTATACGAAAATGCTTGAATTCTATCTTAACAAAATTTTTAGATGTACTTTGTCAATTTTGCAACAATAATATTAGAAAAAAAAAGAAAATACAAATACAATTATAAACAAACTAACATTCACTATTTGGAAGACTTGAAAATGAAATGTAGTATTAAAAAAAAAAACGAAGAAGAAATCAAAAGTTATTGTAATAAATTCATTTAGCAAATTTGTTTGTCATTTAATTGCTGATATTTAAGTTTTTTTTTTCTATTTATTATTATTATTATATTTTTCAATAAAATGAAAAAAAAAAATATACGTATACACATAGTATATATTTATTTCATAATTTATTTTGTTTTATTTTAGTAGTAAACGTTTTCAGAGCATATTTAGAATTTCATTTTGCTGTTGCGAATTGTTTATGTGGGCAAGTAATATATTTTATATCCCTGCTTATTTATAAACATTAGAATAGGTCTGTACGTTGTAAATTGTAGAGATAGATCCCCGCTAGATGTAAGTACTAGTCCTGATTTAACCAAATTTTTATGCGTCGTAAGGACATGGAATTCTTGTTTCTTCAATATACCTATTCCTATCAATGGCCTGTTCCTATCAATGGTGAAAAATTCGCTTCAAGAGGGGTTTACGAAAATCGGTTGTAACAATTTTCTATCATAAGGATCAGAGTGTTTACGAGAGAGTTATAATGAAATTACTTTCAAAATGGCAGAAACTTATCAAACAAAATGGCGCATATTTGACTTACAAGCACAAATAAGCCAAAACAGATATCCAACTTCCTTTTCTCTTGCTTTTAGACTTTATTTGACAGAGTTTTGTATGTTTTTTATAACATTTTGTGTCTGTAAATACGTGCGAACGCTTTGAACAACAAATCCAACAAATGTGCGTAAAAATAATGAGCTAGTGTTCGATGCTTCCTGAATTACTGTCAAAATGCTTCCTGTATGTCAGCTCAATTCGTGAATCGCTTCATCGATCTGCAAGAGGAAATAGCAGCTGCCCAGATAGGATTGGGTTGTCTGTGCTTACAAGGAAAGTGCACGTCCTTGGGGTCAATGACTTGGATAAAATATGGCAGAGCGTTTCAAATATCAAAGTAGAACATCAAATTTTCGTAACGGCGGCGGTAGCCTAGTGGGTGACAACTTTTTTGAAGTGCTGAAGTGCTTGGGCAAACTTTGACGGCGTTTTTGTCGAAAAAGGGTGAATCTCGCGATCTCTCACTTTGGGAAATTGATATCCTATAGGGGACCTATCACTATGCCAAATTTCATCCAAATCAGTGAACCAAAAGACGTACACTCTCCTTGTTAGATCGGGCCATTTATACACTAAATAAAGCTTTTGATTTCATACTAAAATAGTGGTTTTCTTTTGACTACTTAAAATTTTTAATCTTTGTCAATTTATAATAATAATAATAATACTATTAACTACACGTAATACATAGGTCTTGGGTCTTAGGTCGACTGTTACAAAGATTGACAGCTAACGTAGGCGATGGGCTGGTCCACTGTGTTGTTCCGAAATTTTCTGCTAGCAGGCCTGCCCTGCTGTCTATTTAAAAAAAAAAACGAGGCAGTATTAAACTTACTCTTTATTGACCTTAGCCCAATTGGATCTATTTATGAAACTGCTAATGTGTTTAACATTTCCTTTAGCCAATTCGCTCAATTCCTCGAACAACAATCTTCCCAGAGTGTGTTACTAATCCTGAGTGCTGGGCATGTTCCAAAAAGGTGGAGTGGCGTCTTCTACTCCTCCTCATCTCTATAGCCTCTACAGAAAGCGTTGAAGGTGACAACCATAATCCTGGCGTGGTTACCGAAGAGGCAGTGACCAGCTAGGATCCTAACTAGTCTACTAATGTTAGCTCTACTTATAGAGAATAGCTGTCCTACTCGCATCTAATCTAAGCTACATCTGCCTAGAGATATTGCAGGAATCGAGATTCCTCTATCTGGAGTTTCCTTCCGACGTGACTTCTGCAAGTAGCTGTGAGCCAACTTCTTGCATGGAGGGAACCGCAGTCTACTGGTTGTTATTAAAAAATATTTTCTGTCCTGTCCTAGCCAATTCGTCTGCCCTTACGTTGCCTAGAATAGCTGTGTACCCAGGGATTCATGTACATACATAGTTTCAATTGAAAAAAAGTACTTTTTAGGTTAGGGGAGTTGAAAAAGAAAGGATAACGAAAGCTTTGCATTGCTTACATTCGAAGGCTGAATTTAATACTAGGCTTGAGCAAAATATTTACAAATGTACGCCTGCGTACAACTTTTAAATTTCAAATTGTGGAAGGGAACATTGAACTGAAATAGAAAAAAGTTCTAAATCTAAAAAAAACGCGACAATAACGTCTGATGTTGAAAGTCAAAAAAAGGTTAATCGTATGGAAGGCAGTCTCGTAAGAACTCATTAAACCATGATCAACATATCTAGAAATCCATTGATGTTTATTCGTATTTTATTGACTGTAGACAACTCCAAAAACATAAGTACATTTATAGATACGAATTGCGAATAGTTTGCCTTTGTTTGTGTACTCTAACTCTTTAAATAACAATCATAGATAAATATATGTATATGTCGACTATCGTAGAAACAGTTCGCTACAAAATGTGAGTTAATTATGTTTTTTAAGATGTACTATAACAAATGGATGAAGCCCCTAAAGTCCCTTCGCTCTTTTTCTTAAGTATGTGTAAAACAAAACTATAATAAATATGTATATTTTTGATGTTTTATATTTTTATTTACAGCAATTGTTATTAAATAAATTTCTGTCTTCGATCTTTCTCCTCTTTTCAGAACGACGTTGATTAATGAACAAAAAATAACTCAGAAGACTGATAAGTTTTTTTTTTTTTTTTTACATGCAAACTAGAAATGTAAACAATTACATAATCAATGTTTGTATAATATATTTCAATTTTTAATAATTATATATCTTTAGATATAGGATTGATTATCTTATTTGAACTATAAAACAAAATTATAAAAGATAAGAGATATGAATGCCTCCTTTGTCATATATTATATACATATGTTTATGAATTATTTTGAAGATTGGAATTATAATGAAAAAATAATGTTTGAAAAAAGTTTTTTTTTTTTTATATTCCTTCTAAAATCGATGAAAGGTAAAGTGCTTTTACACAAAGACACAAGTAAAAAACAGCGTGGGATCATTGTGGTGAAGTGTCTATTGATTGATGTTTTTACATAAGGAATATAGTCTTGAAAGCCGCATCATATTGACCTATGGTTCTTCTAATTCAAACAAGAGAATATCCCTAACCTTACCTCTTCCATCTTCCCAGTTTATGTCATCAAAGAATATGGTGTCTTAAACTCCAAATTATCGTAAACGACATTTTAAGCAAAAATGAGTTAATGATGCAGTTTGATAATTTATTCGATTGCGCGTCTTTCTGCATCATTAGCTTGTCAATAAAACACTCTAGTTGAAAATAACAGAGAAAACAAAATTTATCGTAAGTGATATTAACACTCTTTTAGCTCAGACAAAATCGAAAAAAAGCCTCTCTTGTGAAATTTTCATTTTGTCGTTTACTATAATTTGGCGGTTAATGCACGAAATGCTTACTTTTCTTTCATTCTTACTTACTTATCAGGCAGTGAAACTTTGTAGGGTGCCTGAGCTTAAGTCGCCTTCCAATGTTGAAGAATATACTCGTTGCAAAATTTAGAAGAACTGAAAAGCATCCTGTTAAAGTATGATCAACAATTTTGCTTTCACTGACCACACAGGCCAATCGGATGTTTTATTGTAGGATTTTTTTTAGGTTGCCAGTGACCGCAATGGCTAGATGGTGATAAAACAAAATGGCGGAATCCACAGCAGACATAGCAAGCACTATTATTCATATTTGGAATTTTGTTATCTAATTTCAAAAGTCTATTGTCAATCAATAGAAAATTCTTGGCAAATAGGATAAGATTAAAATTAGTTTCGTTTAAGCATCGTAAAATAAATTCATTTCTTGGTTGTATGTATGGGGCGGCGTAACAGCCCGTTGAGAGCCAGGGCCTAGCTTTTTCTTGGTTAGCCTTAAAATATATCACAATGGCCTCGTCTGGCCTAAGTGGTTGGCTGTCTTGCTCAGCCCACCAAACCACACAACTTACACTCAAAATAATATAAATGCTAAACAAATGTTGGAGGCTCTCCTAATAATATGAATAATATTCACACGTGGATGGTCAAACTTCAGTTCACAAATAATAAACCAATTGCAAGATTTCATAAAACGTTACTCTTTGAAAAACCAACAATTGAATTAAAGTCAAACTCAGTTCTCTACAAAAGCGAGTGTGCACCTAAATCAGATTAGGTTGGTATTTTATTTCTAGGTGACTAGACCTTGTCTGTCATTTGCCTTTAAAAAAAAAGCCTGTCAAACCCAGTATCTACTCATTTAATCAAAAAAAAAAAAAAATAAAAATTTTTGGTACTTCGGATTCAGTCTTTTTATTTTCACCAGATTTAATGATACACAACAGACCACATCGAAATGGATAAAATATTCAACAGCAGTACCGACACCGGACGAGCTAATGTATGTACTAAACTAGATCCAATTTAATCACTGATTTACTAATTACAATAGTTTTTGTTTAATTTTATTTTTAGGTTGCTAAGGCAACTTATGGAACTATAGCTTTACTTTATATAATTCATAAGCTAAGAAAGAAAAAGTCACCACCACCGAAGCAAGATGCTGCTCACGGTGAACATGGTGGGCATGCGGAACATGGTGGTCACGGTGAACATGGTGGTCACGGTGGTCATGGCGGACATGGTGGTGATGGTGGTCATGATGGTCATGGTCACGGTAATGGTGGTCATGGTGGTCATGGTCACGGTAATGGTGGTCATGGTGGGCATGGTGGTGGCGGTCACGGTAATGGTGGTCATGGTGGGCATGGTGGTGGCGGTCACGGTAATGGTGGTCATGGTGAGCATGGTGGTGGTGGTCATGGTGGTCATGGTGGTGGTGGTCATCATTAGACAGTATTCAAAAGATGATTTTATATTTTTTTTTACAATTTCAATAAATAAAACAATCGGAAATTTTAGAATATACTGCCAAATGTTTTCTTAGTCAAGTTCTTCACTGTTCTGATTTGATGGATGACCACTTTTGGGTAGCACTTTGAGTGGTTCGACTCGGTGGCTTAGTTCACTGACTCGCACGTTACGCACGTATCGTGTCAATCAGCCTCTTTACGCCTCTTAATTATTGCGCTTTTTGTTGATGGTTACAATTTAAGAAGTGATAGGATTTATATAGAAAAAAAAAACGCAACGACTGAATGCTTATGAGACGACGAAGTGCGAAGTTTACAAATAGCGAATTAGAAACATTTTAAGGACGCCTTCTGAAAGGCTTACAGTTGCGAACACAAAAAAAAATAGCAATGCAGTATTGGTTTTAACATACCTACGAACAATTTGAATACCAGAGTTGTAAAAGAATGCAATCATTTTGGATTGTATTCTTCTATGAAAGCAATTTTTTGATTGCAATCATTGACTTCATTTAAGACTTAAAAAAAAATGCAATCACCATTCAACTAGTAGCGAAAGATGGCATTCTTTTGTTTATCATTTAATTTAATGTAATCAGTTGTGAGTTCACTCATTACTTTCCATTCATTTGCATTCTTTTCCATTTTTTTGGAAAATATTACATATGTACCTCTTTTCGTATATTTTTACTTATAATCTTATCTTATTTACTTATTTACTTATTTATTTATCATTTAATAAAAGCTATTAAAAATAGCAATGAAATACAAGTTAGGGCATAAAAGCAAATATCTCCCTTCCGCCTTTTTGTCTTTTGAATTTTCTATGTACAAAGCGCTACAGAGCGCGTATCCAAGCTAATCATGCATAGCGTCGTTTCGTAGGTTATGTCAAGACCTTTCAAATGGTGTATTGCCAGATACGAACTCTGTAGCGCTTTGTACATAGCCGGAAAATTCAAAAGACAAAAAGGCGGAATGGAGATATTTGACAACCTAATATGTATAGTATAAACACCATAAGTGATGGGACAAAAAGATAGCGCTTCTTAAAAAAGTAAAAAAAAAATGTAAAAAATTGATCGTCCTTGTTTCTTAAGGAGAAATTACTACACGTAAACGATGAAAACAGTATCTCTCATCCTTCTGCATAATCTTAGAAATCATGCTATCTTTTTGTCCCGGAGTGTAAATTTTAAGTTTTAAAGAAAATTAAATGAATGTATATTCGATACAATTTTTACTACTTTCCAATCTCTCTGCAAATGAGTTTTGAAAAGAATCGTAACGTATAAGCTTTCTTTTTTTAAAAAAGAAAAAATGACTTAGGTGGTTATTGCTTGTAAAGTCACAAGCGTAAGCACAAGCACAAGCTTGTGGCGATCAGAGGATCTTTGATAACTTCCACGTTTATAAAGTAGTCAGTCGTTACAATTAGTTCTTAAAACTTTCCAGTAAATTCTCAGATGTGCTGCTGTACCTTATTATTACTTCAGCAGCTGTTAGAATCGTAGAAACCGACAGAAATTAAATTAAGGGCATCAAATAAAATTTAGTGGTCGCCGTCGCTTGATGGCTAAGCTCTGGTCCTTAAAGGGCTGTTACGGCACTAATTATTATTACAAAATGAAAGCAAATTTAAGCTCTTACCAAACGTGCAAAACCGTTTTCAGTAAAAATTCAAAAGAAAAAGACTACTCGATATCTCTTCTCCGACCCAGAGGTCTCACAGACATCTCGCAAACTACATAATCTCTCGCCTAGAGGTCTCTATTCCGGTACCAAATGAAAATGGAACAATAAACAAAAGTGACGTTTATCTCTTAGATACAAAAATGTATTCGGCTGCTTTTCCATTATTTTCTTCATCTCCCACCGCACAGAAATCCCTTTTAAAACACAAACCACATCCAAACACCACCATCCACCCACAAATTCACTTCCCATTTACTGTTTATCTTCCAATCCCATAAACTGACATAGCATTCCAATTGGAATCAGTGTGGTTCTCTTCGAACTCTCCAGCAGCAGTGTGTGTATCTGAATATTTTTTTTTTCTTTCTTTTTTTTTCACTTAAGTACTTCGCCACTCTGTCTGTACACGGCGCTGTACTCGCGCTTAGCCAGTGTCTCTTCCAATTCATGTAAATCCCAAATCCAGTGACGTTTGAGAGATCGTTCGAAAACCAAGTGTTCCCGAGAGTTCAGCCTTTTTTTTCGTGCCCTAAAAAAGTGAAGTTTCACAGAATCCAATTGGAAAAAAATATATTGTTTTTTAAAAGTCTGTGACTTTGAAAAAGAAGTTGGTGTTCACAATTGAATCACGAAAGTTTTTTTTTAGGATTGGAAAAACAATTAAAACGATTTTTTTTTCGTTTCGGTGCTAAGAGAAGTAAAGTAAGAATTGCAATAATTCGCTCTGTGACATACGCACACAAAAACATCCAGCAGGCGAAAAAAGAATAAAAAAAAAAAAAAAAGAAAACACCTTCCTCCTCTCATTTGCACCGAAGGCAATTGTGATAGACAAGGACAACAGCACGCAGTACACAGTGAGTGCTCTGTACTTACTGTGTGTGAATCTTTATGGTCTAAAATAGTGGATATCACTGCCGTCGCCGTCGCGACTACGTGAGAGATACAATATTTAGATACAATTATTTTGTGCGTTAAGATTTGAATTAGCATTCTTTCTCCATCGCGTTTTGGTTCATGTAAATCGCATAGATACAGAATATACACGCGCGCGTCTGTGTGCGAATGTGTGTATCTGTGAAAGTTAATTACACTGCCTAGCCGTGTGTGTTATCATTAGAAAGAAGTGCAACTGATGGACGACGAACGACAGCGGTTTTGTAATTATCGGTGCGGTGTGTGGGGGGAAAGCTAAACCTTGAGAAAGCTGTGTGAGACGCGTAACGACTCCTCCCGTCCGTCAACGGAGACGGAGCACAAATAAATTTTGTTTTTTTTTTGTCTTACTTTTTCAAAAAAAGTGTTTTTCGTGGATTTTCTTTATTTCTCTCTCGCGCGAGTGAGTGTATTATTCTCGCCCTCCCCCTTCGAATAATTGCGGTTTAAGTTTACGATTTTTTTTTCTCCTCTGTTTTCGGGTCGCTTGCGCTGGTGCTACGTGCTTGCGTGTGTCGCTTGTGCTTGTGGAATGTTTAAAAAAGGAAATTCAAATTAATTACAAAAAAAAAAAAAATATACGACAGCCAACAACAACAATCCAAAAATAATAGCCGAACCATACATAGTGAGTTATGTGAACGACAACGAGGACGTGAGTGCATCACATTGCAGTATATGTGTACGGGGAGTGCAAAAAAAGAAAAAAAGGAAATTCGTTGTTTCTCCTATTGAGTATGTGAACGCGGGTGAAAAGGATAACGCAGAGTAAATCACGCACAACGAGAATGGCGAAAGTCCCTTTCAGGAAAATGGGGAAATACTTGTTCCCTTATCTGAAAGGGTAATGCAATACACTTTGACGACAACGACGACAACTTGAAGGATACGACGACGACAGTGACGACGAAGAGCCAGCAAAACACGACGAAAAAGTGGATAAGACAAAAGAACGAGAAGAGAAACTTTGGTAAGTCCATTGGGCAGTGGCGGGTTGCATCTAGGGAGGTTTTTTTTTTTAGTTTAAGTCATTTAACCATGCTCCTCTTTCTCTCTCTCTGTGGGCCGTTTGTCTGACAAAAAGAAAGGAAAGAAAAATCACCCAAAAGAGCAATGATCTTTGAAATTCTTCTTAGTCCATTCCCGAAGTGTTCTCGGGTTCATGTATTTCAGAAAAAAAAAAAAAAAAACTTCAAGACTCGGAAATATCTTCTCTGTGGATTCGGTCTCTATGCTCTGTGTACCGTTTGTCCACTTAGAATAAGACGGGCATGCATCATCGCAGTTGAAAATGTTTACAATGAGAGATAAAGAAGAGAGTGAGCCAGTTGAGGAAGAGAGTTTTTTGTGAATTTTCCAACTGGAAGTTTATGGGACAATTCCAAGAATGAAATACATTCTCATTAGATTCTCATTCACATTCTCTCATTCGTGATTCCGATTTGAAAACCGAAAAAAAGAACTTCTTTTTGCTGTGAGATTTGTTTTCGAAAGAGAAGATGAGAAAGTGGTTCATTGCCGCTCGTGCTCACACACACTGGTAAATGAAATGTTTTCAAGTTGAGCGTAGGTGTGTGTGTGTGTGTGTGTATGGGATGCGTGCGCACATGCAGTGTATGCACGTGTGTAATGAAATGCTTTTTTTTTGTTTTTTTTGGGGAGAAGATGGAAATGGAAAAAGAAACAAAATAAAAATAAAGAAAAGAGGGAGAGAAAAGCAACAAGGCCATATCCGATTGCTTTTTTTTGGTTTATTTTTGGAATGATTTTTTTTTTTTTGGTAATTATCTGCGGGGATGTGTGTGGGTGTGATTGATGTAAGTGGAGTCTGTGTGGGGAACTGTTTGCGAATTTTTGGAGGCTCCTGACGTTTAACGAGGAGTGGACACTTATTGCTTTTCCATAAGTCCGGTGCCTTTTCTTTTTTTTTTCCAAAATTTTGGTTGGAGTCCGGACTGATTTATTGTTTTTGGCGACAGAAGGTCTGCGTCATGATGTCTCAAAGGCCTCAGGCGCATGTGGAAATGAGATAAATGTTGAGGAAATTGATGTTCGGAGTTTTCAATTGTAGACGAAATTGTGGGAAACGAAATTGATTGGTTTAATGTCCCAGCCCAGCTTTTAGAATTTTGAAGAATTTTGGTCCAACTGTATAAAAATTACTTTCCAACATCCTTCCTAGATCTCAGAGCGGGACAATGAAGAATTTTTTTAGGACAAGATCTAACGTTTCCTACAGCAGGTTCTTATTATCTACTAGGCTTTTGAAAGCTATGCTTATTATTCTTAATGAAGCGTTTTGACATAATTATGGAGTTAGATCATAACAGCATATGTCCAAAATCTTCGTTTTAGATAAACGCATTTGAAGTTGGAAAAATGTCTCCTAATCCAGGTCAAGTGTGATTAGGAATATGGAATATCTTTGGAATCAGTTTACTTGGAGCTATGGTGTTAGGACGAAACGAAAATAAAGCTCATTTTTGAAAAAAAAAATTACCTATGCCGTTATGACCAGACTCCATAGATATTACTTACTTATTTAACATTTAACCCTTGGAGGATCTGTGCCTGAGCCAAAGCCGCCTTCCAAAGTTGACGGTCCCGGGCATTCTGCTTCCAGTCCGGAAGACCAATGCTGTCTTGCATCCGCCATCACTTTATCTCTGTACCGGAGGTTCGTTCTCCCTCTTCTCCTCGAACCAAGAGGTTCGAATTCGAAGACTCTTTTAGCTGGAGCGTTTGTGTCCATGCGCTCAATGTGGCCGAGCCACTGTAGTCGACAAATTTTTGCCTTTCGGACTATATCCACATCTTTGTACAGCTCATAAAGTTCGCGGTTATGTCTTCTCCTCCATTCGCCTTCCTCGCAGACCGAATATCCGCCGTAGAATTTTTCTTTCGAAGGAGCCAAGTATCAGCTCTGCAGTCCTGCTCATCGTCCAACTTTCGGCTCCATACAGTAGGACTGGCAGGATGAGGGTCTTGTAGAGCATGACCTTAGCTCTTCGAGTCAGGAGTTTTGACCTTAGTTGTTTGGACAAACCGAAGTAGCAGCGGTTGCCGAGGGTCGGCACGACGGATCTCCACTACGATGTCATTCGTGGAGTTTACGTTCGCCCCGAGGCATACGAACTCCTTAACTACGTTTGTTCTAGCTGTCGATTGTCACATTTTGTCCTAGGCGGTGGGCGACGGATTCTTTCTTCGTCGACAGCATATATTTGGTTTTCTCCTCGTTTGTTTAGCCTGCTCTTTAATCGCGGTGAAAGCTTCCACAATGGCCCATTGAGAACAAGCGATGATATCGATATCATCTGCGTAGCCCAGCAGCTGGACCGACTTGTGGAAGATAGTGCCTTCCGTGTTGACGTTGGCCCGCCGTACTATTTGCTCCAGCACGAGATTGAAGAAGTCACATGACAGCGGATCTCCTTGCCGAAATCCGGTGCATATTTCAAAGGGCTTTATGTTCCAAAAATCACCGTACCATTTTTCGTCGTTGACCACGAATCGAGGAATTTAAGTACTTCCTTACAGATTAAAGTACCACTAAGGCATCAGCTAGAACTCTTCCACGTAGACCCTTACAGCCTACATTTCCGTCTGGGAGACTGTGAGTAAAACAGAAGAACCATTGCCCATAATTCGAGAGAATCTCTATTAGTCTCGAGGATTCACCATTTTGCCTCTGTTTGTGGGTAGACTTTGAACAAAGTACGTGACTATAAAATACGGTAGAACTTCCCTAACTCGAACTACCGTAGAACAGAAATAAGTTCGAGCAATAGAGAGTTATGCAAAAATTTGCAAAATGTACGAGAGTCAAATTATTCGTTTATTTTAAAGAAATTTGTTATCTTATTTTGTGTTTTGCACAACGACGTGAACACAAGAACATTGGTTTTCCTTTTGTGTTGTGTATGAGAAAACGTAGTTCTGTGGGTAGATTCTTCAAAAAAGTTGAGTTACGATTGAAACTCTCTTTTAGTGTTACGAGTTAAAGAAATTCGAGGAAACATTTTATAAAAAAATGCAACGAAAAAACATTTTTCACTGTTTTTGCATCTGCCTGCATTGCCCTCGCGATCTCTTTAGTGGAATATGCGTCAGAAAATGATGATGATGAGGTAGAAAGTAGCTGAAAGCTCTACAGCAACACTAAAGTCAGACCAGGTGCACTGTGTTAGTTGTCCCGAAGCTAGTGAAAGATAAAAAATACATTAATTACATGTGAAATATAAGTTTTCCAGGCATAATATCGACGAATAGGTTCACATTTTCCTCCCATAAACAGCTTTTACGATCCTTAATAAAATGAGTTCGAAATCATTGCACAGATCAGCAGATGACTTCGCTGGTTTACCTTGTGCTACAAACAAAGCGGTCAGCAGTTTTGCTATCTTCAGTGCCTAATGCACATAAATTTGAGTTGCTGGAGATTTTTTTTTGTTAAAGGCTTACTCATTGGCTCTTTTGTTTGCCGGCGTTAATGTGAATTCTTTTCACTCGCTTTTAAATCTGTTGTTCGTTTGTTTTTTTTTTTTACTGAAATTTGCATTCTCTTGCTGATGCAGTGTGTGCTGAATGATTGCGTCTTTGGAATGTGAGGTGATGTAACAAAGGCTGTACTTTGAGATTCAAATGAGTTTGTTGCGTATTCTTTTTCCTTCTTGAAGATTGTGCCTAGAGATGTCAGCTAATTAAGGTTCAACTTATTCAACCACAATGACTTCCAGGACATCATCCTTTATTTAGATGGCTTACATCAAAGTTTTTCATGCGTTTGTCACTCTCCATCCGTCTCTGTGCACAGCCTTATGCAACAGTCCAAGCAGCTTGCATATTTATTTCTTCAATCCCTAAGTAAATATATTTGCGCAATGGCAATATTTACCTTACCTGGGTATTTGTTTGACACAAACAATAGAACTTTTAAACAAACAAAAGCCTTAAACATTTCCTCACCCGAGAATCGTTTGCGTGTGTGAACCGCGCCGTCCCACAAGAGAGCCGCCGCGCCGTGTGTGTTGTTTCTCTTTGAATTGCAAATTCTCTTTGTTCCGTTTTCATTTTATTGATTTTTTCCTTCCAGTTTCGGTGTGTAATACCACTACCAGTTGCCCGTGACGCACACACAGTGACTGGATGTTGAATGTGTTTGTGCACCATGTGCACAAGACCTACTTCCTCTGGTGGGAATATGTTTATTTTTTGTTGTTGTTTTATTTCTTGTCGCTTTTCGTTTCTCTCTCGTGATTGTGTTGTTTGATTATATATGTTGAAAGAAGAGCGGGCGGCTGAGGGCAGGCGATAAAGTTTATTCATTTTCCTGTCATCGAGCACTCACACCGGTGGACCAGCTGTCAAAATGTCACCCGTTCTTGTGTGTTTCGTCTTTGGTTTATATTTTTGTGTGTAATTTTGACGAACTAAAGAGAATAATTTCATCTTTGGAGCTTAACACACATAAATATGGTACAATGGAGTTTAATTAATGGCTGAAGAGCTAAAATGGGTCAGTATGATGTATTAGTCCTGGACTTATTGTCACTTTTAGAGATTCCTTTAAGTCGGTTGTTTGTTAAGAGATGAGAAGTGGAAAATTTGGTTAATACATAAATCTTGTTTGGGGATGATTGGAGAGAATTAATGTAATTCTAGAAATAGTCTGCACACAGTGAGAAGAACAACGAGCATTGAATCCACTTGGATCTATGCAACGAATATGGGATTATCCAACAAGATTGTCTACATTGTCTTTAAGCAGACACACTTTTTAAAGCCGATTAGCCGATTGTTTGAGAAGAGCATTTTTGAAATGTGTTAAGAGCAACAGTCCCACATTCAGGGAACAAGGATGTCTTTCCCTGTTTGGAGTCTGGAAGCAGATGGATGCAAACATTTTTTTTTTCTGTGCAGAAGCCTTTAAGAAAATGGCAGTGGTAGAAGAAACTCGTCTCTAATTTAAAATTTTGTTCTTCGAACTTTTTTTTTTCTATCTCGAACTCTTATCATGAGCACTGATTTTCTATATTTTTTCCCATTTAAAAGGCTTATCAGGGAGTCAAGATTTGAAGGCTCTGTGCTTGATCCAAAGCTGCCTTCTAACGATGACGGTCCCGGGTATGCTCCTTCCAGTCTGAAAACCCAAACTGTGTTGCGACAAAGAAATCACTTGACAGCGACTCCCCTTGCCAAAATCTGGTCCAGGTTTTAAATGTCTCGGAGGTTCTCGAACCGAACTTCATTTACTCAGAACTCGAAAAATATTAGCGCAGTTAAAACAAAATTTGTGTAACGTTGCTGCATGTGATAATCCATTTAATACTGCTTCAGACATTTATTGGTGCATTAAGAATGTTATATTCTAGGTCCATTATTTTGGTGTTGATCAAGTGCTCTTGTTTTAAAACACAAAAGTATTCTGAAATTAATTTGATTGTATGTATGTACATAGGTATTTTGCAAAATTAGAAGTTACTCTTTCAATTGAAATGCATGGTGGTTTTCACTATGATGCAATTTTCGTTAACATAGACGATCAGTGTTGCATAGGAGCATCATTCTATGTACCGTTGTCCTTTCGTCCTTGAATATACAGTCGAAGCTCTTTAGGTCGAACGCCCTCTAAGTTGGAAAACCTTCTTTTTTCCAACTTTTTTCGCCATATTTTGGCATTCCCTTCAATTTTCCTTATTCATTATGCTGTTGGTTGGCCTCAAACAATTTGCTTTTAATATAACAATAGTTAGGTATCTGACTGAGATGTTTCCAAGGTTCATTTAGTGAATGCATTGAGAGTCCGGATGAGGTCCAACACTGCCTTTTTAAAATAGAGTCGTTTCTTAAAAGGCTCCATTCTCCAATTTTAAAGATTCAATCCAAAATTACAAGTTTTTTTACGTAATTTCCTGTGTTTTTTCGTAGATGTATACTATTTTGAATAAAATAAAGGGTTGTAAACAAAAAAAAATATCTAACTTGAGTTTTTCGAAAAAGCCCTCTAACTCGAACTAATTTTGATATCCCGTGAAATTTCGACTTAGAGGGTTTCGACTGTATATGTATAAGTTTGTTTAACCTTTTTATGCCTGGAAATAAATATTGGCAATAAAAGTGTCTTAATTCATTTTGAAACCCAAATCATCTCCTTGCCCATTTTAAATGCAAATATGTAACTGAAAACAACTGAGCAGATAAATTCTCTAGTGAACGGCGACTTGAATTCCAAACATTTAGAAAATATTAATGTTAGTAAGGTTTTCAACTGAAGTATTTTCATTATTATTATTATTATTTATTAGTATACAATATAAAGAGCTTTTATACTAACACCATTAGGGAGCACAAGCTGCAAGGACTTTCGGCTTGTAAGCTGAAGTAGAAAGGTTATTTCTCTCCGTATAGGTGCTTGTAAGAGACAACTGAAGAATATTGTTGCATGATAATTTAAGTAAGCTATTCGTACTGTAGCTAAATGTGCATTCTTTTTCTTGGTTTTCAATAAATGCCTTTTTTTGTCTTTTTAAGTGTTTTTATTTGCCTTTTTTTCATTTTTATGTCAACAAAATCTTAACCCTGTTAATTAGATTCAATAGTATTCAAATTGTTTGCAGAATTGCTAAGCTTAATACTGTACTACTATTCACTGTACACAAATTCACTAGATGCCATAATTTTAGATTACCATTCTTATAAAGTAAGAGTAAATGAGTGTCATGCATGAAATATGGTCTGAAAATGTAAAGCAATTGTGCAATGCTCACTGTGTCAAATATCAAATTTCCTATGAGTCATAAAATCCAATTGAACATACAACCCGATGTTTTATTTAGTAGTTGTCTCCTGTTTCTATCTTTACAATCCGGCGAGCCGGAAACGAGTTAATCGCTAAACTCCAAATCGAATAAGCCTTCCAGTTATGAACTCAACACCCTAGTGCCGCTAAATCATCAAACGAACGAATGAACTCGCCACAAAAAAACAGTGCGAACATTGCCGCGTATACACATGCATATCAGTTATGAAAGTGAAAAAAAAAACGGGGGCGTATGTGAAATGTAACAACCCCCATTCCAGTAACCCAAATAACAAAAACAAAAAAAAAAAAACGAGAACACCTTTAAACAAGGATGTTATCCTAATACAGTCTGTTGAAGCTTTGGCTGTTCGCGTCCTGTTCCCTATATTTCAACTAGTCCACAATATGCAGTGCATCTATAAAAACGTATGTACAAGCCGGATGTTAAATGCACATAAAATTCGCAGCACTCGCAGTTTCCACCACCACCATCACATCGCGAGCATGAACGAATGGGTTAAAAAGTGGGGTAGAGACTCACCATGGTTCTGCTGTAATCTCGCACTGAATGTGGAATGAGTGTAAATGTGCGACGTGTAGACTTTATGGGAATGTTTTTCAATATTTGGTGGTAAACATTTTTGCTCGCATCGTAAATAACATGTTGCACTGACGATGGGATAAAGGACTTTTCTCGATTTGGAGTAAAGAGAATGCCGCGTTAACGATCTGAGTCCTTGCAGACGGACATGCATGGGTAATTTTTCTGTCACCAATGAGATGGTTGTGACGTAAGGACTACTGAGTGTGTTGATTTATTACTTGAAGCGGTGTTTTCGCATTACCACGAATTCATTTTTTAATCAACGCCCTGATGAAACAATTGCAGGGTTGTTATTTGCAATGTGTTGTTCTTATTTACGCCTTTCGTACCAATTTTCGATGAATAAGCAAATACGTACAGGACCTGTTTACATCATTCACATGTTTCTTTCGCCAATTTATCATAAGCGACCATCAAAAGTTTTTGCAGGGCTAAGTTTTTTTTTTTGGCCATTTACAAATGGTCCCCCTTTCTACAATAACCTCGTATTTATATTTTTCATGGACTTGGGCTTTTTATATAACAAAACTAAAATAGGAGTCTCTAACTAAATATGTAGGAAAAAGAATTAATGGCCATTGGCCAAATATAGCAACAAATATATTTTAATGTTAAAAAATGTTGAAGTTCAATGAAAACCTCGTAAATGCTTTATGATGGTGAGCCGTGAGACGGGGGGATCTTTACAACTCTGTTGGATTTTTAATAAATCAAGCTCTATTGCTTGGTGGCAGTAGAAAAGTTGGGCTATTAATAAATTTAATAAAATACAAAGACTATTACGCATATAAACAACTCCAACTGGAGTGATGGACGATGCTAAGCAATCCATTGGTTTACAAAGAATAAATAAAATAATAAAAAAATCAGTCAAGTGTGAGTTACGCACTCGCCTAGGGTTTCAAATGGATTTTTAGTTTAGACTTAATATAAGTCTAAGAAATTACAAACTAAAATCAAATCAAATCAAACTCAATTCCCTGTTCATTCATTAAAATTCCTCTTTTCATTTCGAATGAAACCCAACAAAAGAAAATCCTTTCCCATTTGTCGATCACGCCAGCCGTGTGAAAATTGCTTTGGTGCATTTAAGGGATGAAATGCCGCAAGCGACACGGGGACTGCCGTCAGTTCATCGTTTTTTGCAGGAAACTGATTCGATTTAAATCGTTAATATCTCGAAAAATTGTATGAAAATAATTTTTTTACATACTATTTATTTGTTCTTTCGCCGAGATCTACAAAATGGCGTTTTCAGATCTTCCAAATTCGAATGCTGTTGTTTTTTGGTTTTTGGCCAATATCTCAAAAACTATTAAAGCCAGAGTGCTCAAACTCAACACAAAGATTAAATCAAAACCTACATTCCAGATTTTTGTCAGATTTTTAGACCAACGGGTGTGGAAATGAGGGGGGGGGGGGGGCGCATTTTTTTCGACTTTGAAGCATAATATCTTGAGAACTTAACTTCCAAATAAAAAGTTCAATGTGAAAACTTTATTTAATTTTTTATCTATCCGATGGTACCGTAATAATAAATTCCCGTGACATTTTTTTCAAAAAAAAGTTAGTAATTAATTTATTTTAGTATGAATAAAAAATCATACACGATGTTTGGATAATTTTGGGGTATTGCGATGAGTTGCCCCAAAACTCCAATTTTTTTCAGATTTTTGGTCCAATATTCTAGAAAATAAGGTGGGAGACGCGGTACACAAGTCTATTTTTGGCATTTTGTTGGCTAATAACTTCTTACCAATAACAGTAAGGTGATTACCATAGTAACACTTTTTGATCTAACCGTCATCCAAATAAATGCAACGATCTCATATCAAAAAACTAATAAAAGAATTTTGTTTTTTTAATTTAGTATTGATACTAAGTTTTTCGCTAGTATGAAATTTTCTTAAAATTTTTTATCTCAACTATTTTTGGGCAAATGAAATGCATCTTTGGACGGACTGTTAAGCGAGAGTACCCGGGTTCGAATACAGCTCGGGGAAAAACACCACAAATAATTTTCACGGTCCCACCTCCAGCGAACGAGTGACAACCTTCCTGGAGTACTTCTGTCACGTTAAGCTTTTTCAATTCGCTGTATAAACTGTAGGTCCCTTGCACATGTGTCAAAATTATAACGCGCACAACACAGTGGAGGCGCGAAAAGCTAGGTTCTGGCTTTTCGTGGGCTGTTACGCCACTAATGATGATGATGAAATACATATTTTGGCGAAGTTTTATTTCTTAATTCTTAGTGGTTCACCAATTACCAAGATTAAAGCCTAATGACAGACAGACAGACATTTTCATAATCAGGGCACTCCAATGACACCCATATTGACCATAAAATCGAATTCAAGTTTTTTCGGGCGTTAACGTTTCCTTTATTCTACGATTAATTCAATTTTTCAATAATTCAAAAAAGTCATGATTCGTTTTTGGGATGCCCAAGTACATCTTCAGTCCAATTTTCATCCCTTAACTAGAATGGACTTATAAGTTAGAGTCAAATAAGTAAAAGGCGACAGACAGACAGACACCGAAGTGATTCCATAAGGGTTTCGTTATTCCTTTGGAACGAAACCCTAATAAAATAAATCTATAGCCCTTTGAGGGCTAGGGCATAGCTTCTTCGCACATCCACTGTGTTGTGAGCGTCACAGTTTGATAGATTTGAAGGGGCCTTTATGTTTAATGCCAATTTCAAAACGAATTGCGAAAACGAAAGTACTCCAGGAAGATTGTCAGTCGTTCGCTGGAGGTGGGGCCGAAAAATGTTTGTGGTGTTTTTGGAATCGACCCCGGGTACTTTCGCTTAGCAGTCCAACGCATTAACCGACTAAGCCACGGCCCACCATATTAGTTTTAGGATACCGAAATCAATCTGAAAGATTGCACTTATGCACTTGTTTTTTTTTTATTAAAGTGTGTCAAGTTGGGCCGCTTGGACTTTTCGCATTTGAGACAATATTATTCCTCTGCGGTTACATATTTTAAATTTTTCTGCATAAAGAATCCAGATATTTATTCTTTCAACTGTTCCTGGCATCATGGTTGTATAATTTTTAGGTTAGTATTTATGAGACTTCAAGGGAGAAGTGGCCCAACTAGCCCCGCCTTTCCCTACGTGTGTTTATCACAGACATGGCATAAAATATTGAATGCCGCTTACGATAAAATTCATTTTCCCTGAAGTTTACCGTCAAAACTTTTTTTAGGTATCATGAGAACTGAAATTGCTTTACCTTTCGGGTGGCATCATTAAACAGATTTCGACAAAAATGTCGCTTACGATAAATTTTCAGGCCATATCAAACCTTTTGAATTATTCAATCAGAATCTTCTTTAAATTTAAAATTAAACTCTTAATAATGCAAAAACACTAACAACATTCATTCCTAATTTATTTTCAGAGTAATGGGTGCTAAGAAGCGCAACTCCGCAGTCGATCGACAGCAACGTTCTGGTCAAGTGAAAACACGGCTAGCAACAAATAAAAGTGGAACCACTGCTACGGCAACGAAAAAAACTCAAAAAGCGATTCCAAAAGCTGCCTCGAAAAAAACTCTTCCGATCAAAAAACGAATCTCAAAAGAAAAATGCACAACAGAAGAAGTTAAAGAAACCAAGTCAAGGTCTAACTCTAAATCAAAAAAACCCGATAATGAGCCTTCCACATCAGCAGAAGCTGCAGATGAAAGAAAACAGTCAGAATCTGGTCAGGAGATAGAGACCGACTCAAAGCAGACACCGACACCTAAAGACGGCAAGACAAAAGCAATAAGCAAAATGCTAAAAAGTCTAGATATCCAAATAAGCGGTTTCGCCAACATTCTTCCCCCCGAAGAGAAGATCATTGAGGTCTTAAAGTCTTCAATATCGGAGAATGTCAAGACGAAGTCTCGTGCGGCAGCTGTGAAAGTTAGCAGTAATGCTGCTTTCGGCAAGTCGTCTGCAAAAAAGGATAGTGCGGAGAAGAAGGGCTCCGGTTCGGCCAGCTCGTCAGCCGCAAGCTCTCCAAGTGCCTCGAGAGAAGCTGAGCTGAAGGGCAGCGAGGCCAACGCTAGCGAAACCTCCACAAAGAAAGATGGAGAGACCGAGAAAGTTGACTCGGCGGAGGAGAAGACTTCAAAAGAAGTCCCAGAACCAGTAGAGTCAAAAGTCGAGGAGCCGGTGGTGGAAACGAAGAAGAAAATTGCGGCGAAGAAGGCAAAGCTAGAAGCAAGCCGAAACAAGAAGAAAGTGGACGAGGCAAAAGAAGAAGTTAAGCCAGATCCAGCACAACCCACAGAGCTTCCTAAGACAACCAGCACCGAAGAATCGAGCACAGACGTAGTAAAAGAACCAGTTGAACCAGAGAAAAAGAAGCCTGCGAAGGCGACAAAAGGCGCCAAGCTACCAGACGAACCAGAAAAGGAACCAACTGGTTTGGATTCTCAGAAAGAGCCTTCCAACCCAGAACCAGCTCTTCAAAAACCACTGCCAAAAGCGGTTATCTCACCGAAAAAGACTAAACAAACGACCAAAGCAACAAAGGGAAAGTGCAATGAAGACGAAACTAAGGGGCTCCAGGTTTCCACATCCGAAGCTTCAGTCAATCCGCCTGAGGCTTCGAATACGACAGCTCCTCAAACTGTTGATGAATCAGTAGTTACCAGTGAAAGTGCTGAAGCTAACCAAGCTCCAGAACAGTCGCCAGAGGCTCAGAGTGGAACATCCACTGCATCAAAGTCTCTGACGATACACCAGCGCTTGCAGAACAAGTACAAGATGGCACCAGTGAAAAGTAAGCCACCGGCTAAGCCGCCTGCTAAAAAAGCCGAACCGAAGCCACCGGTGTTGAAAAAGCCACCGGCGAAGGCGGGAGTAGAAGAGAAGAAAAACGACATTTATGACTTCAAGTCGGGCTCTGAGAGTGAGGAGAACATCAAAATGGAATTGCCCACTCTCAAGCAATTGAGGGAGTTCTCAGACGACGATGACAAGCCACTGCAGGTGGCCAAAAAGAAACTGAAGGAGGATCAGAAAAGTTCTGAGCCAGTTATCGCGAAGCCGGAACCGAAACCGGAGCCAAAACCGGAGCCCAAAGTGGAGAAGAAGGAGACAAAACCGCCTGCAAAGCCTCCCGCTGAGAAGAAGGCGGCCAAGGCTCCTCGAAAGCCCCCAGCGAAGGTGAAACCTCCACCACCAGAGTCGAGCAGTGAAGGAAAATCCAGCTCACCGAGTGACTCGGAGGACGAGCAGAAGCTGAGCACATTCGGACAAAAGCGCCACCGGATGGCGTCCCTAAATGCACTGGCAAAGGTACAGTGCCTCTATGAAAATGAATCTCGCACAGCTTACGAGCTGGGACTCTCGAAGACAGTCCAGGTGATTCCGAAAATCCGAACTCTAAACTCTGGCAGCAGCTCAGAGGACGAAAAGGAAGTAAAGGTTGCCATCAAGGTCGAACCGCACTCGGCAAAGGATACAAAAAAGGCCGTCGAATTGAAAGTCGAACCCGTGGAAGATTCCGCCGAAGCGGAGAAGGAGGAAGAAGTCGAAGTGGAGACAAAGCGTGAACTCCGAAATGTTCCCGGTCGAGGGATGGGCAAACATTGGGAATTCGAGAGCGACACCGATAATGAAGCACTACTCATCGAGAAACTCCGATTGAAGAAGAAAAAACTACAAAAGCTGAAGGCAAAGAAGGAGAAGAAAGAAAAGGAGAAAGAAAAGGCCGAAGAAAAGCCACCTGCCAAACCGAAAAAGCCGGTCAAGCCGCCTAAAAAATCAGTTAAGATCAAAATCGCCACCTCAGACGATGGCAGCTCGGAATCCAGCGACCACGAGGAGAAAAAGAAGCCGATGAACCCTCCAGCGGAGAAACCGGCCGTCGAACCGAAAAAGAAACGCAAGCGTGAACTGAAGGAAGAGCTAATTGGTGACTACAAGGGAATTCTGGCGCGCAAGCGCATGGCCAGTCTAAATGCAAGTGCAATAGTCGCTGCCACGTATGAAGTGGAGCGACACCTCGATAGAAATTTCGCATCAGACTGCAGCAGCTTCGAGAGTTTCCCGGAGGAGGAAAAACACGTGAGTAAGAAATCAAAGAAACATGTCTCACACCCACCAACTGTGACGGTGGCAGATGTGAAGGACTGCAAGGACACCAAGGAGATCAAAGTTGATCCATCAGAGTTTGCTGATTCCAAGGAGCCCAGTGATTCGAAGGAATCTTTGAAAGATACAAAGGAAGCAACGCGACCCACGTCGTCCAGTCTGGTCATCGTTCAGGACACTGATGTGACCATAACTGGGGTCTATGTAAATCCCACAACAGGATCTAGTCAAGAAGCGTACTGCAAAATGCAATATCGTGTGCAATCGAGTGTCACGGAGGAGCGGGTCCTCAGACCGGGGTCTGTTGAGCCGCCAAAGTCGTACACTCCTCTGGGCGCGCTTTCCAGCATGCGTCCGCCTGGTGCTGCTCCAGGAAGTGATGGTGAGTTTCGATTTCACATTTAGAAATAGAACTATTTTGGGAGAACTGAAATAAATACTCCCATTTTGTTTATCTTTCAGGCCGTTCAACGCCACCAACACCTGTCGCCGCTGCACCACCCACAATTGATTCAATTAATCATCCAAACATTTATCAACCGAATGACTTGAGCCATCATGACCCATCAGAGCATTCACATTATTCGTATCATCATCACATGTCACCGTCAGGCATGTCAATGCATCCACATTCTGGAGATCATGCATCACAAATGCATCACTACGGTGGCCATCAACCGGGAGGAGCACCACCACCGCCAACACAGGGGCCTGGCGCCCATCACTATCACGCCCAGCAACAGCCTCCACCACAGACTTCAATGTCGCAGGGCCGCTGTGACTCACCGGTGCGCTATGGCGGAGGTTATCAGGCACAGCATCCGACTCTATCCATGACAGCTGGAGGAGGTTCTAGTGCATTTTGTGCACCACCCAGTCTACAGCAACAGCAGCAACAGCAACAACAACATCAGCAGCATCATGACATGAGCGGTAAGTTGAAAAATTTGTGCTTTTCTTGATTAGGATGTGGTTGGAAGATTGAATGGCGGTTGGCTGAGTGATGGGGAAGATGTCAACACTGGCTGGTGGGATGGCTCCTGTCTCCTCTCGAAATCCGTACACATGTACAGGCAGTCCCTAATCTGATCACACACAGACACAGACTCTCGGTTCCAAAGCCATCACGAGTGGTTTCGAGTGAGAGAGCGGGATGTCGATGACAGCTGACGATTCAAGGAGCCATCCTTCGATTTATTTTCGACTTAATGGAGTTTACGTCAGAGAGTTATTAAATTTTCAATTAGGACATCTGTGTGTGGGTGAGGACGTGGGAGATTCGTCATTTATTTTTTTTTTTGTGCTTCAAGAGTGTGCTGGCAGAGAGTTTGCATTCTAATCTCGTTAGTGACTTAAAATTCGTTGTGAAGGTTGAAGCAGGGCAGTACTTGAGTGTGTCCACTTGTGGGCTGTTAAAATGGAAGCAATTACGGGGTCAAAGCAGCTGAGTTGTGGGACAATTTAAAGGACGTTGTGCAATTTTGGTTGTTAAGTTACGTGGAAACTAGGAGGATTGGAAGTGTACAACTTTTCTTTTTTACGTTACGGTAGCTCACGTCAGGTTTTTTTTAATCCTTTAATTTGTTTGTCATCAGAAGGACACATTTTTACTGGAAGCAGTGTGCCTTTTAATGGGTGATTATTCAATAATCACTTTTGCTCCACATAGAGCTGCTGTTGGAGCTATAATATGATTATGTTGACACATCCTGACACAGGACATCGACATGCAGTGATTCAGAGTAAAGGGATTGATTAAACCGAATTCCATACCCAGCTCTCCACTCTATTCAGTTCTTTGAATGTTATTTGAATGGTTAAACATAACCATTTCCATATTTTAAATTCTCTACGTGATGAATTAAACGACACACAACCAAATTCAGAAAACATGTTACGAAACATTTTTAATTGACTTGGCACGGAGAGATCTAATTAAACCCGAAGTAGAGAATGTATGCCTTTTATGAAATGCCGGTCCGATATGGGGTAGAGCTTGTAACCGCTAAAAATCAATTGCGGAGCAACATTGGAGTAAATAATTCGATTTTGAATGAACTCTGGAAGGCTGAGCAGAGTCAGGGCGACAACGATGGACGGGGTTGAAACACACACAATGTTCTAGAGTTAATGTGATTTTTGGCATTTGCGAGTTAGGCACTCGTGTGTTGAGAGAGATGGCTGGTTATGGATAATGGGAATCGATAACTTTTAATGAAGAGAACTGAATTTAATTATTCACCATCGATATGTGGCTTTCGTGACGAGAACTGATGGTTATTATAGTTGTATGAATATGGTGGGTGGTGTTTTCTTTTTTTTGAAAGATTTGAGTTTGAGGATGATGGTGTGGGTTGGAGGAAATTAATTTCAAGTGATCGGGATTTGGGAATGTTTAAATGGTTTATCATTCATTAGTGCCATTAATTGGTCGAAAGTTTCTCTAATCGGTCAGTTTGTAGAATGACTGAGACTTTTGCATATTTCCTGCAGAGTCAACTATGACCATTTCATTTTGTGTATCTTGGCGAATTGGTTCAAGAAAAGTTCTCTATCTATTTATTCGATTGCACAGATTTTATGGTAGACGTTTAAAAGCCAATCTTTTGCTTCCATCAATTTGTATTCGTTCATGTTCTGCATTTCCTTCTTTGTGCTTTCAACCACCAAAAGTGGAATTGGGTTGTTCTGCATACCGAACCGAATTATGATTTGTGAATTGTTCGAAAGTTTTGGTGCTCTTTATTGCACTCAAAATGACAGCAGCAAATTTGTTTTTCGAATGTAGAATATGGTGTTCTGACCTTTCAAAAACCTTAGTTTTTATGTGAATTGAACTCACATTAGTTTTGCGTTATCGTCAGCATCATTCCCATCTTCTGTGGCAAGGGATACCGAATATAATCTTCTAATTGCACTAATAAGCGTTTGATGAAGAATTAAATGGATTAAAATAGGTTGTAGCATAAACTTAACATACTTTTACTATAATTACGTCACGAAGTTGTACACGCAGTGCATCTGAAATGGTTAACCAATTGGGGTCAGTTAGTTTCACAGACTTGAGTCTGTTAATCTTGAGAACCACAACACATTCGCCTTTGGACAATTCTCAAATGTCTAACTCTGAATGGCTTCAATTTCATTAACCATTGGCACAGTTTCATGAAATAATCTGATCGATAATTGAATCTCAAAGGCCTACCTACACTCAATAAATTGCAAAGCATCTTAGGACTGACAAATTCACCTCGAGGATTAATGACCCAGACTAATCTTGCCGTTGCTTAGGTCATAATCACCTCCTTAACTCTATCGTCATCCATTGCCACCCCGAAGACCCCCACGAAATGATTGAAGAAATTAATTTGTTCACTGGACTAAATGAAAAGATAAGAAGTCATTAGCACCGACTGCAACGTAAAAGATACAATATCCAATTAAACTTTGGTCACATCGATTATTAGCTACGCCCTATCACGCCACCACCGTGAAAGGGATATAACTTTCCTGCCCTGAAGGGGCAACAAAACTCGCCCGGCCCTTCTTTTAACTCTCAAACACACCAACCGTTCCGATTGTCATTTCGGTCTTCAGAAAACTTTCTTTGAGTGAAAAGTTTACCTGACGTGTATACATAGTTTATGGCCGAATCCTTTCACAGGATGCTGGTCAAGGTGTTTAATCCTCATCCACATCCACGCGGCTTTCACGAGTGGATTATAAGTTGCTTATGTCTTGGAGTGGTCTTTGGAAAATTGTATTTTCAAAATAAATATGTACTGGGACGCTCGTTCCGTCGGCCAAACAGAGTCCTACATCACCTGAGAAGGAACTCTCCTCACTCCCATTTAGGTGCCAAAGACGGTGAAATGAAAGGGATGAGAAAAAGTTTGAAATTTTGTAATTGAAACACTTGAACGGATGGAGGAAGGATGCTCTCGATTAAGTTAGCCCCTCCGGAATGGACTAATTGTTGGAGAATTTTCTGTGAAAGAGAAGAGAGTGGAAGAAAAGTTTTTCTTCGGAATTATTTAAAAAATAGTTGTTTAGGTGTTTGGTCATAAATGAATCTATTATTAATTAAAAAGTTACCACAGGTACTCAAAAGAATTAACTCCTTAGAGAATCGCCGTGAGTCGCATGAAACCGAAGTGGGATAACGAAGAACACCGCCTGTAATAAAAGTCTGGTGTCTAAAGATTGTTTCAAAGTTTTTTTTTTTTTGAGAGCAGTTCAGGGAAAAGTGAAATCACAACACTAATAACGACAGCTGCATTTATCTTCAGTTGAAAATGAAGTCTACTATATAGTCAAGACATTCAAAACTAATCATTCATTATATTTTCGCGATTGAACCCTTGCCAAAAGATCTAGCTGATGAAAGATACAATCGGCGGAAAAGCTTCTATATCACCTTTTTCAGGAGTGGGCCGTCTAGTACTTTTGTACTTTATTTTTTCAACTTAATTTGGAATCATAATTAATAATTTAAAAATAAAATTTTGACCTTGGTTTAGAACCGTCTGCCAGAGCTGTCTGCCAGAGCCGTCAGCCAGAGCCGTCTAATAGTTTTTTTTTAAATCTTAGAATATTTTGACATTGACTGCCAGTTTTTCACTCGAAATCTTAACAGAAATTCAGTATCACACCTCGGAACTAAATGAGTCGCTTTACGCTCGAAAAACGTTGCAAAATATTGAAACTTTATTTTCAAAGTGCGTGCTGTGTAGTGTGCATTTTTTGAAAAGAAGTTTTGTTCGATATGAAGCATCCACCTTGCTAGCTGTAAGCAATTTTGTTCAAAAAGTTCGTGAGACTAGCATCTTGGTGGACAACATTCATGACCCCCGTGTCGTCGTACTTTGCGCACAGACGAGAATGTGACTGGTGTAGCCAGACTTTAAGACTCAATCCACGAACATCAACTCATCATCGATCTCGGTAGCTTTACCTTTCACGCTTTAGCTTGAGAAAAATTCTGCACAAACATCTCGACTATTCGCTTTCAAGGCCCAATTAACTCAGCAATTGAAGGCACAAGACCATCCGCTTCGTTATCGCTTCGCCGTTTTACCCTTAGAGCAGTTTGACTGTGACAATGATTTTAGGGCGAAAAATAATCTTTTCTGACGAAGTGCATTTTCAACTCGGCTTTAAAAGACTTGAGTGTTCGGACGATCATCATCAGTGGTAGCCACATCAGATTTACTCCGCTACGTTTATAAGCAAAATGGCCCCATCTGGGACTCGGAAAACTTGCACGTTATTGTCGAGAAACCAATGTATTCCCAGAGAGTGACACTTTGGTGCGGACTGTGGCGTAATCGCATCGTTGAACCATTTTTTTTTTCGAAAATGCAGAGCTACATATGTTAACCGACTTTATACTTGCGGGAATTGATGACATCAATTTAGACGAGCTCTGGTTAATGGAGGATGTCGCACTAAGCCACACAGCTCATGCCAGAATCGATCTTTTGCGCACCAAATTCCAAAATCGTACTATCAGTCCTCTTGGTAATGTTAATTGGCCGATTCGTAGCTGCGATTTGACCTCTTTAAACTTTTTTTGTGAGGAACCGTGAAGGGCGAATGTTATGCCCACAATCTGGAAACGATGTAAGCACTTTACCCTGCATTGCCGTTTTTACTAAAAAAAATATTTTGTTATATAATTTAGAACTGCAAATATCAGGAAATAATAACAAAAAAAGCATTAGCTTACGTAAATTGGCATTATTATTCCCTTCAAATTATATGAAGTACCAAGCTAAAAAGAATACGATTGTGATCCATAGATGTTAGAATTGAGTTAAGTTAAAGATCTGCTACACTGCGCAGTGTAGGGTTGGCCAGTATCATCCATGAAATCCCTGAGCTAACACAATGGCCTACTGCAAAGTCAGCCGAGGCAGCCACTTAAACGTCGTAGTATTTCAGAATTAATGGGAATGTTTGCTCTTTCTAGCAAAGCCATAATATATGGAAAAAAGAATAATTTTGTTCATTTTAATGCATTTTTAAAAAGAAACTTGTATGTGGGCCATCCCCTATATTTTTCGCTCAGTGTATGTATTCGAATATGATGCAATTTTAACACATTGAATGTCACGCCACGAACAAACTTAATGCCGGTCACCGGTGACCCCCATGGCATTCAACATGTTAAATACCATTGTCGTATAAAAACAACATTTTGTATAACGTCCTGTGAAATATTTTTTTTTCAGTTTTGATGCGTGCAAGAAAATTAAATTTTTTAACACTTTTATACCCGATTTGATTTATCATAAAATGACTAAAGGTTGTTTGAGTGTACACTAAGTCCAAATCAGCTACAAAGTGATCACTAGCAATACTTATAAAAAAATATTCCCCAACAACATTGCACAACATATCAAGCTATTTTGGTAAAAATAAACCCTCTTAGAGAAAAATCAAAATTACAGGAAGAAGCTTAATCATGTAACAAGTCTATAGGTAACATCAGGCATTAAAGTAATCTCTCAGTATCCGCAAAAAAGCTAGGCTCTTGCCGTCCACGGCCTGTAAATATACTCAATTATTAATTAATTACACTCATCCTTCGTTTTACGCGGTCTCGTTTTACGCGGTTTCATTTTTGAGCGATTTTCAAATATCTACCCAAATTCGATTTGCTCGACTATGCCCGAAATAACGTTTTTCTTAAAAGAATCGTGGCTCATGGTTTTTCTAGTAAAAATCATCTATGTACGTTCATAAATCGTTTTGCGCGGTTTCGGTTTGCACGAAACTTTTCATTCACTTAACTCTCGCACAAAGCGAGTGTGTGTATCCGCGTCTTAAGATCGTGACTCTTAAGGGGTGCAGTTTCAACCGCAATCTCTTTAAATCTCACAAGGGAGCAAGCCCTAAAGTACGCCCTTGAATGCGACTCAAATACTCGGAGTACTCAAGCATCAGCATCACAAACGAATTGTGATACATGTGGACGTTCGTGAGTTTCCACACTCCATCCACAACGTCTGCTTATCGAAAATCGTTTCAATAAGGACACCAATTCTTGTTCCGGCTGGCCAATCTGCATCAACTTTCACTCAGAGAGTCAATCAACCACGAATCTTCTCATTCAAATGTACCCAAAAAAAAAAACCTTTCAAGTATACTACTCCCTCCTAAAGTGTATATTCGACCAGATTCGGTTGCACAATCGGGTGAATCTACAAAGACACACATCTCTCTGTTGGCCCGAATATTGTTTCGCAGTCTTGAATACATGGAAAGATGCAAATTCTCTTCACCCCATGGCAGCAAGCCCCAATCTGCGATGTCCTTTAGCTAACATCAACTTGGAAGCTACCTTGCACATTTCTATGCCGAAAAAGGACTATGCTTCGTTCAGATTGTAGATACCTCTCGAACCCCTCGTAGCAACAACGCTTCTCAGAATTTTCACGACCAGAGGAGCTGCTCCTGCTGCAGTGTTGAAATATCAACAACAAGAACGACGGCATCAAGTACACCCGACGTTCCATTTCGACCGCGCTTTCTTCCTTTTTACAGGCAACAACACAACACACAACACAAGTATGCAAAGCGAATTGCATATGCAATGACAGTCCTTCGTCCTCCATTGATGTCGTTTACCTTTGAAGAGAATCCTCGTGACTATATTGAGGACATTTAGAAATGGTACCGCCGAAAGAGAGTGAGACACAGAATGTAGTCGTCCTCGCCACAAAAGTACATCCCCCCCAAAGGACTTTTCTATTGATGAAGATTGTGTGCGTGTGCGGGTCGACGAACACTCACACTCGAAATATGGATGGTGGATACAACAATACATATTTAGAGGCAGTTAGAGGCGCGGGAACGATATTGCTTCGGAGAATAAATGAAAATAGAATTCGTTTGACGTTGCCGTTTGCTTCCTTCAGTCTTTCCACCGGGCGAAGGTGCGAAGGAAACGAATGGAAAGAAATGAGAAATGAGAAATGTGAAATCCACCCACGATTTCGTGTTCGCTTTATATTGGTTTTTGTGTGTTACTTTAGGTTATTTTCATTGAATCGTGGCTCGCTCCTTTCGAGGAGAATCGATTCTCGAGTGGAAGCTTTTGATTTAGGCTGCTGGAGGGGCTGAAAAAGGAGCGGTTTTGATTTTTTCGGGAGTCGATGAGCTTTGATCGAATATAAGCTTTGAGTATAGATTCCGGCAATTTAAACGCTTTTTTTTTTTTTGTAAGATCCTTTCATTTCCAGTGTTGAATGAGGGGTTGGTGGGTGGTTAAAGGTATAGCTGAGGGGGATCTTTTATGCACGGTTTGATTTTATTCTGAAAGTAGTTTTGATCTTAAACAAATCAAAATTTGGGGACTAAGACTACGTTCGAAAGAGCTATAGATTGGTTAAGACGGTTTTACGACTGGCAGGACAGACACCATTGGTTTTCGTTTCTGAAATAAAGAAAGAAAGGAAACAAGAATCTTCGTATGCAACTCTTCGATGATGTGTCCATTTAGTAATTTTTAATGCTTAATTTCAAAAGAAAGGCGAAAGATTTTTTGTAAAAATCACTTTGGGGGCCAAAGTGTCTGATCTTTCACAAAACTGATTCTAACTTTCAAATTTTTCGTAACGAAAGAATGAAATTTGGAGGAAGTTGAAGAATTTGAGAATTTTAAAGTGTAGGACACCCGAAAAAAATGGGGTGTTATTGGAATCAGTCGAAAATCAAAATACTCATATTAACGCTAAAAAAAATTTCTACCACCTCTATCATTTAACATCAGCCTTTTCTGTAAAGAGATGGTTTCGAGAGTGCTTATTTGTCTGTCATCAGGCTGCATGAGTATGAATAGTTGTTCAATTCACAACAAATTTTACTTAAGGACCGTATTCTCCACCTATAGAAAAACGTGGACAAAAAATTAGAGCTATACAGGGCCGGTGAGCGATATTAAAACATCGAAAAATCTTCTCCGGCTTTTTCTTCATACCAAAATAAATCAATAATTAAGTTTAAGTAAAATCTATTGGAGTTCATCAAGAGGGTACCTAGGTCTTTTAAAAGGTCTTATAAAATAAAATTAAATGAAATAGAGGTTTTCAACGTGTTGCTAAAACTTTTTGCGAGTTATTTAGCTTTAAATGTGAAACAAGGCTACCTTTTCCTTTTTAATTCTTACATATGTGATCATAAAAATTAAAAAAAAAAAATAATCCGGAAGGTTCCGTAAAGTTTTATCAAAACTTGTATCAAATTGCTTAACACTTTGACTCTAATGGTTTTAAAGTTACTGGCCAAAAGCCGCACGCATACGAACTACGAAAATCTCAAAACATTTTTTTTTTGGATTTGATGAAAGAATCATAAAATATTTATATTTGATTTTCAGCAATTTTTTAAGGGAAATTAACCATTCGATATATCAGTTTTTTGTTGAAAACGGCAAACTGGCAATTCTCTCAAAGAACTCGCCTGTGACTATTTCAACTTGTACGATTCTCTTCGGCTTAGCTTCATATTAAATGATAAGTAAAATTCCATGAAACTATTTATATGTTTGTATTGAAACTATTTAGATTTGTTTTGTTTTTGTTGCTATATTAAATTCTAAATATCTAATAATCTCTTGAGAGTAGGACGAAACCCTCGGCGCGTTTATAAAGCTCACACTTGACCGTCTGTTTTATCTGTCGTTTCCTCATTTTCTAATTGTGACTGTTAAACTGCAAATGATATTTAATCAGGCCAGCTACATTGTTTCTTAATAATATTCGATGATATGGTAAGTCCAAAATTTGCTATAGATAACTTTTTGACGTCCTTGTCATAGGGCTATGTAGGGTGAAGCAAAAGTCAGATTTACCTTTGATAAAATATTGAACTTCGTTGGAGTGGAGATTACAATTGACACGAGCAAAATAGCTCGTGCTCGTTTCAGAACCGCTGAAATTGTCATAAGAAATCACAAATTTTTTTCACAAAATGGCTATAAAACTTAAGTATTTTCTAGAGCAGCCATAGTCATCGACAATCGACATTCTTCTATAAGCCAAGCATGAACTTAACATGTTTACAAGATTTCTGCGAAATAATCGACCAATAATAATCTTTTAATAGCTTCCCTGGATGTTTTCTTTCTAGATGTTAAATTAGATATTTTAGTGTGTCCATAAATGTTCAATAAAATCAAGATCAAAATTAATTTTGCTCATCCAAACGGCTGGCAAGTCCCTATTCTATGTATACTGCTATATGTTTTGCACGATTGTCCTGTTGCAAAATTCAAGTAGTCGTAAATTGTCATCAGAAAAATGAACCACTGTAGTGTGCAATACTTAGTAGTGCCAGAATTTATTCATCCGCCCTTCAATTTTTTAATTGGTACGAAACCTCGACGCGACGCTTTATGCGAAACAAAAACATTAGCACTGTCATGCTTAATCATTGCACGGGTGTACCTAGATGAAATTCCTTTGACGGGCGCACAGTGGTTTCACTTGTATGGGGCGATGGAAAAAAATCTGTAAAATGAGAACCCATGGACCGATTTAGATGAAATTTGGAACATAGCATGTGTGCGAATTCTTTAAGTGGTCCAAATTTCATATACGCAGCTTACGTATTTACGGAGTAATCGTAGGTCGAATAATTAAAAAAAGGTAGTGTGTTGGTTTTTCAATATTGCTAAATTTAGTTTTAGGAATTAGTTTTAATACTAATATACATACATAAAAAAGTTAAGTATAAACGAAATAACAAACTATAGTGAAAATATAAGCAAATTATCGGTAGTACCTATATTCTTTATTTCTGACGTATTGCTCTTCGTCGGAGAGGAAATAATCTCTGCTCCATGAAATAAAATCTTATGTACTGTCACCGGCATACAATACCAAGGATACAGATTTGTTCCTGGTCATAAGCTCATTTGATTACTCGATTCTACAATTTTTTATCTTGGCGCAGCAGTCTTCAAATTATTTGCATGGTCGTTCTGTTTGATACTTCATTCCTACCTTTCTAAAAAAAATTACTGAAAACTTCCATTTAGCCCATGCACTATATTTAGTTAAAACATTTTCCTTTATATACCGAACTGCTTTGTATCTTTCGTAAAAATGAGACAAGAACCTTCTTTTCACCTCTATCACTATTTCATTATTTTGAGTACGCTGATGTGTGGAAAACATGCCCAAAATGGAAACCTGAAAACACAAGTCTATTATAAAAGATGTGAGCGCCGTGGCTTAATCGTTAGTGCGTCGGACTGTTAAGCAAGAGTACCTGGGTTCGAATCCGGCTAACAACCCTCTTGGAGTACTTCTGTCATGGAAAGGTTTCGCAATTCGCCGTTCGGAACCGGCAATAAACTGTAGGTCCGCTTCACATGTGTCAAATTATAACGCGCACAACACAGTGGACGCGCGGAAAGCAAGGCTCTGGCCCTTTGTGGGCTGTTACGCCGACTATTTATTTATTTATTTATTATTATAAAAGATGGGTGTGTTTGGAAAGACGACGAAATTTTCTGTTAAGTTGTTGAACTTTTAAGGTACTCGACGTCCTAGGTTTAGTTCGCTAAGCGCTGCAAGATAGGCTTTTTCGCAAAAAGTAAGAAATGTGTTTTATTTGTTGGTCATTAAGAACTGAAAATTATATAAAGTTGTTATACTTAATGCGAGATCCATAGTTTTTCTAATAGTCGTAATTTTCACCTTTCTAAAGCGGAAAGTACATGTGATATGACAAAATCTGGAAGAGCTGATAGAACGTTACGTGCACGACTCTATATGTAGCATGTCTTTGAAGTCACTTTGAAGATTTTTCCATTTAATTGAAGCCGCATTCAGTTAAAGTTCTTGTGACTTTACATAATTTCGTTAAAGTCTCGGTTACATCGCCTATTTTCATTCGACACAATTCATTTAATTGAAAGCACTCAAGTCAATTGAGTTTTGTAATCAAAGGATTTAATTTTTTTCCGTTTCTGAATTTATTGAATTTTTCCATCCGCACAATTTTCTTTGAAAAAGCGAAGGTAACGCATTTTTAAACCTTGAACCGAAACTACAAGCAACTTCAAGTGACAAAACACACACTTACTTGCCAACATGTAAACACTACATATAAACAGCACGTAATTTAGCATTTCTCTCCCTCATTACAAACTACTCAAGGTGATCGCAAATAATTTCGAAAATTGGAATACACCCAAAACCCCCTACAGTGCTTCTTCCGACCGACATTCCCCCACCCTCTGGCACACTCTGTGTGCAACCATCGAACAAACGGAAACGCATTAAGATTTCTTAGAAATGCCATAAAATCAAGATCATGCGGCAGTCCATCCGCCCCCGCACCTTTCTCTCCCATTAGTCGGTTAATTATTTACTTAACGATTCGATAAATATCTCATTGGCTTTTTATTGAATTCGAAATCAAAGGCGAGCTGTTCCACGGCAGAAGAAAGAACAAAAACAAAACAAAAAAGAAAAAAAAAAGAAAAAGAAAAAAGTATACGCAGTCGTACATATATCTCAACGCTCGCTTTCGAAGCGAATCATTTGGAAAATCTCATTCCTGGGATGAGTCAGTCACTCATACGCCCCCAACATTCTCATTCTCATTATCTTTACCGTAGAACGTTCACATAAAAATCTATCAAGCATATCGATTATTTCACGAGGCGCCACTCATCCGGGTAAAAAAAGGAAGGGAAGGTAAAAATGCTCATCCACCTCGGTGGCACGTTAGGCCTCCTGGCGTAATGAAATCATAAAACCAATCATCATGCCACCGGAGTCAACACCAGCCGACAGGGGGTGACAAACGGACGGACGACTATTGCGTCGGTTATTGAATTATCCCTCCTCCACCTGACAGGCGGGGCGACACCTTAGATAACCTCCCTCTGCTCCTCCTCCTCCTCGTCGAGCTCGGAGCGATGTTTGTCGTTTTGTCAAATGTGTTTGACACATTCACCGGGCGGGTGACTGTCTCGTCCTGGCACCGCTTGTTGCTCCTTGAGTTTCACGCGATGTATTAGCATGGATTTTCAGGAATTACCCTACCCACGACTGAGTGGCATATTTGACGCTACGTTACGCAAATTGACATGAACGTTTGCCGCCTCCCGCACGCCGGGGGGTCTGCGTGCAGTAACTGTCATCCGATTTCAATTGGAAGAAGCAATTTCAGGCAAGGATCTCATCCCCTGTCCTCGTGTCTTCCTCCGGCAACGATGGTGACGGTATTCACAGCGTGCGCATGCAGATTGATGGGATAATCGCGAGCTTTTAATACTTTATAAGCGGTCGATTGATGAAGATGACTGCACTGTGCACTGGAGGGCAGAGCGGGATGGCGTTATTTATTGGAAGGGATGCGTACGGTCGTGAATAAATCCGAACGAACGTTGATGATAAGCGAATGAACGCTTACAACGATGACAGCGCTGAATGATGAATGGCACATGGTATTGAGCGGGAAGGATGATGGGATGGGTAATGAGTATTCTAGCGCGGTTCCGTGGCGGTGACGATGGCAGGTTAATGCCAATGCCAGAGGCGGGTAATTTATTGCTAACGATTTCCTTGCCACATACTCCAACTCACTCTCAGGTGTAGGTAAAGGCTGAAATTAAAAATTACTTTTGAACAGGATGCGATTTAAATAAAAAAATTACCCGATGCCGCCGAAACCACGATGGGGAGGGAGAGCAGGATTTAAATCGCTCGAGGTGTGAGAAAAGAAAAAAGAAAAGTTTTTTTTTTTTTTTGATTAGAATACAGTCGATGAGTTGTTTAGCAATCCCTAAGGCGGTAGTCCTAATAGGGGCATTCTAAGATCGAAGCGTTAATGAGAGAAAGCAATTTGTACTTAAGGTAATTTTTTGATTATTTTTTTGTTTTTGTGTTGACGGCGTGGTCTTCGGTTTACCATCACTCTGAGAACATGATTGAAACTGAGTTGTGCTGAACAGTGATCAATCAATCGAACAACTCAACTTCTATCTTTTCGGTGTGATTGTGACGAGCGGTTGGCTAACGAAATTGCATGCAGTCTATTAGCACCCTCGAGCTACATTGTGGATTGGCAAATTATTTTGATTGATTCGAATGAAGATTTTTCTGTGCCCGTGAGTGGGTTGAATCCATAGATTGATTTTGTTTGTTAGTCAGCCTTGGAAACATAGACCTTTCCTGAGCTTGAACTGTTCTGTGTTCCACTCACAGGCTGTTGGTTGTATACTTAGTCTATGCCGCGGGTCATCATCACTGTAGCTTGATTTTTTAAGTAAAATTTGTTTGCATTCATTACTCTGCTGCTAGTAAAAACTGAGAGATGAAGTGCTCGAAATCGGTGGTAATTGGAGAATGATGTCGGTTTTGTCCTTCAAAATTGTCGTTGATGGCTCCTAATCGTTTGTCCCTTTTTTTGTTCTAAAGACTGGGGGACGGGCAGGCATATGGCAGAACTGTTTGACTTTTGAACTGATGAATTATATGTCGTTTCGATACCGCACCTCTAGAATCAGGACGCCGTGGCTTAATCGTTAGGGCGTCGGACTGTTGAGCGAGAGTACCCGGATTCGAATCCAGCCCTGGGAAAGAACACCACAAACAATTTTCACGGCCCACCTCCAGCAAACGACTGACAATCCTTCTGGAGTAACCTCAGTCATGGAAAGGTTTCGCAATTCGCCGTTCGGAACCGGCATTAAACAGTAGGTAGTAGGTGATATGGCGTACAACACAATGGAGGCGCGAACAAGCTAAGCTCTGGCCCTGTATGGGCTGCTACGCAGATTATTTATTTATTTTTCTCTAGAATCAGAAAGGCAAAGATAAGGTGTATTTTCGAAATGAGTACAACCAGGAGTTAAAAAAAACATCCTCGTGTTTAAAGCTTTTGTCAGCGATCTTAGCAAGTGAATGCCTGCTGTTTTGCTAAAGCTGATTGGGATGTACAGTCCGAGTCAAAAGAAAGTGTCCGTACCATATTGTTGCCTTGTCAATTAACTGGCTTCGTTCTTTTGACTATTAATGGCATGTACAAATTTAAAAGTGTCCGGAGTTTGTATTTTTAAAAATTTGTGTTTTGAAATCAATGTTACTCACTGAAATTTATTGAGTGAAGTGCAGGTGGATAGGTAAAATAAAAAACAGTGAACATACAGGGCCGGAGTCTAGCTTCTTCGCTAAAAGACAGTGAGCTCTCGAAAATTCGAGCTTCAATAGCTCGAAAACTATGGATTTTCGCAAACCCATGAAAAAACCTCTGTAAATCGAAGAAAAGCTCTGCAGTTTGCCCCTTTAGTTATTTCGAATTTTCTATTGTACAAAACACCATTTCCCTTATTCTAATTTTACCTCTATAATTTATTAGTTTTTCTTCTACAACTGTGAAATACGTACGTGACAAAAGTAAGCGCAAGCCACACATGGTTCTTTCATCGAACTTTCATTTAACTAACGAGAGTTCATTTTTTGAAATATTGAGTTTCAAATACGGAAAAAGGCGGCCCACCCTTTTAAATTTCAAAGCCATGGGCTTAAAAATCTGGAATGTAGGTCTTGATTTAATCTTTAGTTAAAAATTGATGTCACATCAGAGTCTGTTTTTATCAGAGTAACACTTGAAGTGTAGTTGAAATTGAGCTCTGATGCTGTTTTTCCATCGATCACCCTTGCTCGCAGGCAAGACTAATTATCGGATCATTGTTGGGTTTCGTTTCAAAGGTGTCTTCGGATTCCAAAACCGCTTATTTTTGAATCAAAAGTCTTCTTTATCGCTTCTTCATGCCCGAGTTTTTTTCTCTTTTCCAATTCTAGAATTTCTACCCAAGTTTCTTAGCATATTCAAAGTAGTCGCCATTTTCAAGAGCCCTTCTATTTTGATATATTGGAGTTATTTGAAAGTTTTCGTTTAGTCTAAAACAATTCACTTGTACCGTTTCATACAAGAATAGAAAATCTTTATGGCAATGCGTTTAAAAGTATGAATAGTTTTAAACACCGTTATCCAAACTAATCAAAATAAAAAAGTTAGCCAAAGTATTATAATCGTTTTTCTTTTTTTTCTTTCTAGGTAAGTGGAATCCTTAAACACTTTGTAATTAAATTGAGTGGTAAGTTAGAGCTTTATGTATAAATATTTTTAGTACCTAAATCAAAGGTCTAGGTTTATAGGAATCTGAGAATATAAAAAGGCCTACGATGATTGTGAAGTTACGGGTATCCTTGTAAAAGGGGTACAATTTAAAACACACAGTTTGGGGACTGTAGCCCATCTGGACACGCATCATCTCTGTCCTATGAAATAAAATAAACTACTTCATTTCAATGCCATTTAAGTCTTCCACAAGCCACCAACAAAGACTCCATAAAGCGAACCCCACGCAACTTGCAAAGAAGAAAGAGTGAGAGGTCATTCATCATAAATGCCGTACAGAGTACACACAATTTATCTCTACGACAGAAGTCAACGCATGCATTCCTTGAGTACACTACATTTAATTAATGGTCGTCCCACACCAATTAGCATGTTCAATTTGAGGTTAAATTTTCTGAAAATCCAGCTTCCGGCAGTTACTCACTTCTTGTATTGATTGCAGCCGCCCTCATTCGCATGGTTGGGATTTCATTTTAATTCAATTTGCTGTGAACATCATCCCTCTGTTCTGGACTTCGATTAAATTTGAATGAGTGTGTAGATAGATAAAAGGACTGCAGATACGAGTTCTCAAATTCACACATGGGTATTATTACCTTTTCGGTATTTAATTTTGATTGCCCTCTGTGATTTACAATAATACACACAAACATCCTCTTTCCGGACAACTGAGGGGTGATGGGCACATGCATATAACATGTGTGCTGGTGTTGTGTGTCGCAAAAAGGTGGTTTTGTATCGTCCCTGCAAAGCGACCCTGACCTTTACGGCCAACACCACCCTAAACTCCCCCATGACTGTCGTAATGACATTTTAAAACACTCTAACACGCTCCATGTACCTGGGTCTGGTCAATATTGCCTTCAATCCTGCCTGCCTGCCCACTCGATTCGGTCAGACTTTCGGTCCTCTCTCTGTACTCGGTGTGCTTGTTCGTTTTTTGGGGGAGGTGTATGTTTGCGTTTGCGTTTGAGTTCGGGTTTGGGTTTGGGTTTGTTTTTGCTTTTACCCCCAACCGACGAAAGGTGATTTATTTGATTGCACCTTTATGCTTGGGGTTGTTTGCCGTTTGACGTGACGCAATGATGTATTGGATTTGAGGTCATAAATTCACCTAATGTTTTAGAAAATAATTCTAACACTGGTGTGGAGTGTTTTATTTGGTGTTGAGAGCACCAGATCGACTACACAAACCCCTCCCCAGGCATGGTAGTGATTTATTTTAAGCACTGTCGTGATGTGTGCGCAGAGGAAGCTACTTAATAGAATTATAATGTTGGTCGGGTTATTCAGATCGTGTTATTTTGAAGAATATGCACGAGGATTTTCGAGTTTCGAGCACAGCGAAGCACGGACGACGCTATAAATTGGGTTTAAGCGGCTGATTTGTGTACTGTCTTGATTGTTGTTGCTCTTTGGTGCTTTTGGGGTTAGGTTTTCTATTTTTTTAACTTTAACGAGCTCGTATTAGGATGCAACAGTTCTTCAAAGAACTGTTGGAAACTAAGGTAGTTTGCCATATTTGTAATCTGTGCATCTTCTCGAAGATGGTTTTTAACACGTTGAATGCCATGGGGGTCACCGGTTACTGGCAGTTTGTTCGTAAATGGCGTGGCATAAAGGATTCTTCTTGGAGTAAAAAATTGACGTTTAAAGGTTTCTCATCTAAATTTGTCTGTCACGTGTGGATTTGTACAAAAATTTCTTTAAAAAAAACCTAGTTCTGAAAATTTAAGTTAAGACACACAAACTTGTAGAGTATTTTTGTACCCTCTGTATAAGGCTGAGTACCTTGATGCCATGTTGTTGTTGAAACCGTAAGAGCACCTGCATGAACTTGAAACACCATTCACGACTCGTCGCTTTTGAATAAAATATGAAGACAGAAAAATTGATCAATATTTTTATTCATACACACTTTTCTTGTCACTTACACAGAAGTTTTCTTAGTCGTTAGCAGTTACGAGGTCACTTGATGTGCTTGTGAAGATGGAGACGAGAGTAATGAATACTTGTATACCAGAAAAAAGAAAGAAAGAGGCGAAAGTGGTTCTCTCAAAGCAGTAAGCCTAATAGTACTCCACTATGATGCTTTAACATTAAAGTTTATCAGACCATTTGAAGTCAACTAATTCCTAAGATATGCGAGTTCTTATAATTGCATCTCGTCATAAGAAAAACTGTCATAACCAGGAAGTCAGCGTGATTTTATTCTAACATCAAATTGAATCTTTTACAATTTCGTTGCAATTTGATTAATTTTACTGTGTGGAAATTCACAAGGAACTTAAAATGGTTGATTTGCCTGTTGTTCGTTGAATTCCTTGAATTTTCAGCCTTCATTCATCCCTCGAGTCAATGTGGCCCGACGAACTGTTACTATATACGATGTTTACTGTGACGAACCTCATAGAGTAACTTCGGGTATTGTGGAAACATCTTACAAACAGATACCATGCATTAAATGGAATATTTTAATTACATTTTGAATGTTGATATATTGGCTAACGTTAGCAGCAATATCAGACACTTTGGGTAATTTTTAAGATTTTTATTTATTTTTTACTAATACCACCTCGAAAATCGAGATTTTTAAAATTGGAGGTAATGTTGCCACGTGAAATGCAAGAGAACGAATGTCACCTGGTCAGCCAATCAAAACCGACACTCCATCGATTTATTTCAGATTTTTTTGGCATCTTCCATTTAGTTTTGAACTAAAAACCCGAAAAAGTAATATGCGGGTAATGTGAAATAGTATTCCACATTACCGTCCTCGAAGTATTCCACGTTACCCGATTTGGTAACTATTGCAGACTACGGCCCATAACACAAACCATATCAAAAAACTCAATGATTTTTTAGCAAAATAATTAAGCTTGACATATATTCAATCAAAATTAGACTTGCACAAATAAAGAAATTGCACATTTTTCGTCCGAAAAAAACTTATACAAAAATGCATAAAGTCATGCATTAAAATCATGTTAATAAGAACTTTGAATGACTCAGACACACCGGTTGGTAATATCAATAAGGAGAAAAGCGTAACACTTCTTTTCTGCTATTTACTGTTTGAGAAAATTAAGACAGGAGCCAGACCTTCTTCGGTTTAGAAAATAAGGCAGTATTCCACATTACCCGAAGTTACTCTATACACGCACAAATATTTTGTCGCCCCTGCATATGACCGGCTATTTTCATAATTTTTACTCAAGCGGTTAAAATTGTGATGCTTGATGAAAAATCCATAGTTTCTCTAAAACAAGTAGCTATAAAATAACAAAAAATACCTTTCTAAGGTAAAAAATAATTTATTAGAAAAAGCCTTACAAACAATTTACATTGTAATGCTTTTCAAGCTCTCTAATCTTGGAAAGTTTTTTTTATGAGGATTATAAACGAGAGCTACACAGGTCGAAAATTACGATTCCTAGTCTCCAATAGAAAAACGGGTAATAAGGTTACTTATTTAGAATTAGGTCCAACGATATGACTAAAACACTTATCGTTCAAAACTAAACCAAGAACCTCGCGTCATTTTCTTTGTCGAAAAATTCCTTTCTCCCACATGAATAGCAATCAGTTTCCCATCAAATCGTATCCTTGTACTAAAAATAATACACAACTACACGACTTCAACTCGTTTCCTTTAAAATCCCGTGCGTGATCTCAGCCCCGACGTCGATGATTATCGTTGTCGTCATTTCCCCGCAATCCTCGAACGTTCGCAATCACAACCAATTACTTACCGTATCTTAGAAGTTATCTCATAATCACAACACCAATTTGCGCTCAGGATGATTACACCAAATCGACAATAATACGCCAGTATCTATGATCTACGAGAACGGTTGGCACTTTGGACCGAATAATGGGCTATTTCATTACCACGCTATTGTGCGGTTCAGTGGGGGTTGGGTGTAGGCCCAAAAACACAAACACACACACAAGTTATTTGTATATCCGTGTGTCTTCAAATCCAAAAGCGACAAGTAGACAGAAACCGAATGTTTTTGCAAAAAGGATGTTACACATATCCGGCCGGAATAAGAGATTCTATCTGATGTATGAAGTCTAAAAAGAATCAAGATTTATGCGGGACTTCTCTTTGATGTTGTGACATCTTAGAGGCGTGGAGGAAAAATTATTTAAATTGGTACAGAAATTTGGAGAGCAGTGTGTTTATGCGGAGATGGAAATGGATGTGAGTAGATCCTGTGTGTTGCTTAATGATGGTGTCGAACTTGTTGATTGGGGTGTGTGGATATTTCAATCATCTTTTTTTTTTTTGTGATTTTACGTCAAACGGTCTGAATATATGACTCAATCTTGGTTGGAAGGGGTGTTTTTACATAGATTTGGGTGGTACATATTGTAACTCCAAATGACCCTTGAGAGCCGTGACTCATGGGGAATTTTTTTAATGAACTAAGGAGGAAAGATGACTAATTGAATAAAGTCTGGGTCGCTGATTCATCTATTTGGCATGGAGGACTCCGGGGTAGTCCTGTAGGATGACGTGAAAATGATTCAGTGGGCCTTTTCCATGCATATGATTATCCTGCCCAGTCTTAGTGATTGTAAGTCCTTTGTACGTTCGCCACCAAGACGCCTTTTCGGAATGGTGATTGATTTGATTTGATAAATGGCATCTAGTGGGCGACGTGGCTTTATTTTTCGTGTACCGAGGTAGTACATTTCGGTTCTAAAAAAACACACCCTTAAAAACAAAACATCATAACCAATTTTGATCAGGTCTACAACCCATTTTTGATGTCTCATCTTAAGATGTGTCATCTTAGGAGCTTAATGGAAGATTGAATATACAGAGCTTGATGAGCATTACACTAGTTCCTCGGGGTCGAGACAATTCAAACACTTAATTTTCACAGATCCTACGAAATCGAAGAAGTTCCTCGAGATAATAAAAAAAGACTTTCAAACCCTTAATGAACCTAAATAGTAGGTATCTTAAGAAGCTACGTTTTTTGGATGATAACTCTTTTTTTCCTCTGCTTATAGAAATAGAGAAAACATCGCAAGATTTACTCTGTTACAGCGTCGAAGTAGTCTTCTCTATGAAGATGCTAGAGCTCAAGATAAATCTTGAACATAAATACAACAGTTCTCGGATATTAGCAACTCCTTTAAAAGCAAAAATCTTCTAATAGCAAGAAATTATATTCAGTTGAGACTTACCAACGACATCCTATGCCATTAGTGGTCTCCGCAGCACAATTTTATTTCCATGTGCATTTGCTATTATCCGGGAAGTACTGCAAATGTGTTCAAGGTTATTAGAGCTTTAATTTGAATTAAATTTGTAGGATTAACTGTTTAAGTATTTTTTTTTAGTTTTCCATGACAGTACTTCAAGAGGATTGTCAGTCGTTCGCTGGAGATGGGGCTGTGAAAATTGTTTGTGATGTTCTTTCCCCGGCCTGGATTCGAGTCCGGGTGCTCTTACTTAACAGTCCGGCGCACTAACCATTCAAGCCACGGCGACCACTTCCCACTTCTTACAAATTATTTAAACTTCAGTCATAACAATTTTAAATGGTAAAAGGAAATTTAACAAAAACATGTGAATTAAAAATTAGAACAACTTCATTTTTAGTTAAAAAAAAAAAAACGAAAAATTGTGGGTAATATGGCCCATCTGGTGTTAAATATGGTTTAGAGTTGACCATATTTAATACAACCTTTAAACGCTAAAACCTTTAGCATTTATGCGGGTACAATCGATTTCATCAATATTGTAAACATTTTCTGGAGCGAATTGGTATCTGGTCATGTGCTTTTCCAGATGGTGAAAAATTATGTCGACAGTCTGTTTAGAAAATCCGGAAGCCCGAACTAATGAAGTTCCAGTAGGCTGCTAAAACGACAACGATAGGTGATGCCTAAGAAACAAACGTACCCAGTCCCTTTTTCCAATTACCTTTCAGACTTAAAATTTTGTCTTTAATGTCATTTTGAAATGCTAACGATCTATCGTATTTCTGGCAAGTCCAAACAGTTTTGTTTCCATTTGCATACAATAATCCACCCGAGACTGCTGTAAGTCTGGTATTAAAATTGTTTTTCTTCCTAGTTGGTACTTACTACCTCTTCTTAGGGCTTACCTCTTTTGTTACGACACGTATGTGGTAATGTAATATGGTCGTCGGCGAATTTTATGTTTTTGCTGCCTTAAAGAACCTCATCTTTTTCTCGTAAACTGGAGTTATTACCAACACATGCAATCGGCCATATTGAAGTTTTTTCATTCATCAATTTGAACACACTTCAACAACTTTTTTTCTAAAAATCTGATATTGATCAAAACAATAAAATGTTTTCAGTCTTAAAGAGTTAGAACAGAAATCACGCAAAATTCACGGTGAACCACTTAACCACAAATGAGCCAATACAGGTAACCAACTTCTTCTCTTGTCCCTTCATTTTATTTGCCATGAGAGCTTTGAACAACAAATCAAACAAATATGCATGAAAATGATGAGTTAGTGTTCGATTATTTCTGAATTACTGTCAAAATGCTTTCTGTATTTCAGCTACATTCGTGGATTACTGTCAAATTCATCGATGGGCAAGGGGAAATAGCAGCTGCTCAGATGGGTGTCTACATTGGGTAGTCTGTGCACTTAACAAAGTTAAATATAAAACAAGAACGAAATCGAAAAAATAACTTACATGGACTATTCTTGCACGTCTGTCACACCGGGTTAACTACGTTAGTTTAAGACAGATTACAGTTTGAACCTATTTTCGACAAATGGCCACTTAAATGTCTGGTTTTTCGTTTGGGAAAAATAAGATTGGGTCATATTCACGGTTGCCACTTGAAAAAAAAATTGTGCCCAAAGTTGGAAATAAAAATGGCCAACTGTAGCTAGAAATGACCAAAATATTTGTAAAAACAGAGCAAGGAGTTCATCGCATTTCAACACATATTGCTTATATTTATATTACACAAATCATTTCAATTCGTAAAAAAATTACCAAATGGAAATGAAAATAACTAAATTTGGTCACAAATGATCAATGTGGCAACCGTAGTCATATTATCTACGTCGGCCATATTTGCTGCACTTACTCTAAACATTTCCTTGATTTTCTTTCAAATTTATTTTATCGAAACAGTCAAAACTCTTCTCTTTCAAATTTGTCTAAAACTGAAACAGCCCACAAAATTGTGATTGTAAAAACAATTGCAATACGGGGGCCATTTTAGTTAGATCTTGCTCCGGAATGTTCGTCTGCAAGGAATGTCTTATTCTGTGACTATTTTCCCATTCTTTAACGTTTTTCCAAATATCTCCAAATCCAAAATCTACTTGCTGTTGAAGTTTTTTTTGGTTAAAAAATGACAGCGTCACTGCGGCGATTTGTATTATCAATTTTTCGTTCCATCGTTGTCGCTGTTTCTGAATCTCTTCTTAATTACGTTGAAAATAATTTTAGCAACCGGTGGATCTTGTTGGACTTTTCTTTTTTTGTTTTTATATTTGGGGGTGTAAAAAAAGGTTAATATTCATTTAATGTAAAATCTAAAGTGGAAGCTATGACAGCATAGCACTAGGATGGTTGTTAATCTGTCGTGCAAAAAAAGGTCGCAAGAGACGAAAAAAGCGGTTCAATCTTCGAATGATAGTAACGTCGGTTTACCCATTTCTGTATGATTTTGGGGAAAAATCTACAATTCCCAAAGATGTGATTGAATCTTTTGAAAAAATAAATCTTATCTTAAGTTCACTATGCACTCCAGGTCCTCTCATGTGTTTTTGTGTGTGTTTTTCATAAAATATAGTGCAAGAATTCAGTACACAAACGTGTCAGGAAACTCACTCGTCCGTTGAAAACTGGGGCACATACCAAATCAACTGGTAAGACTAAACCTGTCAATCAATATCGTATTACCACGTCGCACGTTTGATGTCTTTTTAAAACCGACACATCATACCATCGACCACGACTCCCCCATTCGCTTGCAACAACAAAGACAAAATCCAATTTGCGAAATTGTTTATTTACACTTTCGATCACTTCTGGGTTCCTGTCGCCATCTTCTATCATCGATTTTTGTTTTTGTTTTTCTTACGCGAAGAGAACCATTTAGGTCGGGTGACGATGGGGTGATTGTGGAACCTGCTAATCCGCATTTATTGTATATTTCAATATATGCGCAGCAGTCAAATGAAAAGCATAAACATAAAAAAATTTTGCACATTTAACAAAATTGTTATTTACGTTCGTAAATAAATACGCTTTCCGGCAGATGTCGCGTAATAATGAAAAGCATACGCATCATTTGACTTGGTAAACTCACACTTGGGGAGACATTAGCACGTCTTCCTTCCGCCATTAAAGTGTAAATAAGCGCGAATTATTTCGGATACTTCAAGGTTAGATAAGAAAGGATGAAGGAGTGTGGGAAAGTGGTTAAGGAATGCCTAAAGAACCGTGGCTGAGGTTCTCGTTTTATTGAATTGGGTACTAAAAATCAATGAAAACGGATATTTTCGGCGAATTTGGATCAATATTCACGTCCCACGAGTAAATCACGCCGCTGGCAAATATGAGAGGTGACGTTAAATTGGCTGATTACGATTGACGGAAAATCAGAGTTCGATGGAGAACCTCACTTTGTCTGTTTAATGTCACAAACGATACGTTTATCTGTAGATTTTCGGCTTAGAATGAAATAACATAAGGGCCGTAGACTTATCTATTAAATTGGAGTAACCGTGAGCTGGAATTTGTACGAAAAATCTTTTCACGAGTTTGGTTTGATTTAGAAGGAGTAACCAAAGGGATGTTCTGCTAGAAGTCTCCAAAAATGAAAAACCGAGACACGCTTCTCCTGTAAATTGCAATTTGCAATCGACCGCGACAACTACTTGAGACAATCTTGTCAATTTTATAAATCAAACCAAAACTTGGAATTCTGTCTAAGAGACTAATTTTTTTTAAAATTAGTAATTGGTCCATTATAATCTCTGTTATTCTTGGCAACTTTTTTGTATGATCTTTTGGGATCGACTTACAGACGGATCGAAAACTGAGTCTGAAGTAGGAGCGGAAGTGTACTCTAGTAACCTCAATATAGAACGGTAGCATCTTTCAGACGGCGATTAGGGAAGCGCTAATTTGGCTTAAATACAATGTGATATCTAACAGGGCGTCATGGCTTAATCGTTAGTGCGTCGGACTGTTAAGCGAGAGTACTCGGGTTCGAATCCAGCCCGAGGACAGAACACCACAAACAATTTTCACGGCCTCCACCTCCAGTGAACGACTTACAATCTTTCTGGAGTACTTCTGTCACGGAAAGCTTTTGCAATTCGCCGTTCGGAACCGGCAATAAACTATAGGTCCCCTTCAAATGTTCCAAAATTATAACGCGCATAACACAGTGGAGGCGCGAAAAGCTGGGCTCTGGCCCTTCGTGGGCTGTTACGCCACTAATGATGATATCTAACGGAGATATCATCATTTGTACTGATAGTCAAGCTGCAGTCAAATCGGTGGATTCTGTCACATTCAATTCTAAAACCGCCTTAAAGTGCCGCCAATCTCTAGACGAGACACTTCAATATTCACCTTAGGTGGGTGCTTGGGCACAGTGACACTCCAGGTAATTGCCGCACTGACGAACTCTCTTGAGACGAAATTCCGGCCATGCCCATTATTACAACGAGATTAGTCATTAGGGTCCACTCACTTGAGATCACCAATCTCAGTTGGCAAAGCATTATAACGTGTCTCCACGCTAAACGATTATGGCCATCATTGGATGTCAAAAAGACAATTTGCCTTCTGCGGATGAGTAGCCCTGCAATCAAAACAATGATCGATATTATCACAGGGCCCTGTACAATCGGCAGACATGCCAGCAGACTAGGAGTTCCTCCTAATAATTTCTGTAGGAGTTGCAAAGATGAAGAGAAGGAGGAATCCATTCCTCACTTTCTTTGTTCGTGCTATGCATTAACGCTTCGGAGAAGAACACATCTCAGCGAGTACTTCTTTGACCGTCTGTTCGATTTGAGCTGCGTCAGCATCGGACGGCTCCACAGCTTCGTACAAAGCCGCGAAGATTTAACGGATAATGTGGGGTCTTGTCCGCAATGTGGCATCACAATGGCCTAATCTGGCCTAAGTGCGGCTGCGGGTTATTTTCTGCAGCCGGCAACATTAACCTAACCTAACGCAACCTTGGCATAAATTGTTCCATCGGTATTTAATGGCATTTTGCAGCTCCCCCATGATGTGAAATTGACGTCCATTTTTGTACAGATCCTGACGTTCAAGCTGCTCGATATAAACAACTTACATTACTTCTTTGTAGGCTCTGAAAAAGGTGCCCCGATATATTTACAATAATATTCAAGTCTGTTGACAAAGTAGTTCAATCTCTCAACAGAAAGATTATTGCATTTCCCTTCGAGCTCAATAAATCTTGTTGAAAACTAAAGCTGAGTCCGAACTTCTCTGTTTAGCGTACTGTCTGCGATTTTAATACTGTCCTCTCTTTTCATTCTTCCTTGTAAAAAAGGCTTATTTTGTTTTTGAAAGACATTCCTGCTCAAATTATGATCCCACTTCCGATTTACTCCGTGTCGTCTTAACAACAACTCCACTTTTCGCAAGTCTTGAAATTAATGGTGAAATCCATCGGCTATATTAAAACAAAATCGTTGTTTATTTAAAATTATAACTTAACTTTTGCCTCGAATGATTTCTGAATGATCTTAAACGGGCTTCCGGATGATATCGAGTAAGAGCTGGTTTGCTTTTTAGTCGCTTTCTTTGCAGGTGATCGGTGTCGGCTAACACACGCTGATCCAAAATGCCTGCTGATGCCGCGATTTCCCTTGTTAAGGCTGTGGAATTTGATGTTGGTTTGAGAAGAGATCGCTGTTCTCTTGACATCGGACACTATTTGTGTTCAAAAACATCTCTTTTGTCGAAATGTTCCAGACCCTTCAAGTAATGTTCGACTTAAACTTGAAAGGCTTTCTATTTTGTTGACCGGAAACGGCTCTTGGCGCATATTCTTTTTCTAGTTTTCTGGGAATCACACAGTTTAGCTTAAATGACTGAGTATGGAGTTTTTAGCGCGTTGTAAAAGTCGACACCATTGCTTTGTTGTTTTAGTTTCTTTGCATATAGAGATAAAAGGTTAGCAGATCTCTTTCGATCGATAAACAAACTCATTACATACAGTAGGCGGCGTAACAACTCTTTGAAGGCCAAACCCCAGATTTTCCGCACCTCGGCTCTGTTGTACGCGTTATAATTTGACACATTTGGAGAGACTTCTTCTTCTTTCTTTTTTGTGCGGCGCTACAGTCCGGGGTGGACCTGGGCCTCCTTCAGCAACCTCCTCCATCCAGCACGATCCCGTGCCATCTGCTTCCAGTGACGCACACCGAGTTGGTTCAGGTGGTTCTCTGCCTGTGTACTCCACAGGACCACGTAGACGTGGAGAGACTCCCGTCCCACAATTTATTTCACAACGTTTTGCAACTCGATCCTTAAGTCATGTTTAACCTCTTTTTCATCACATTCAATGCTTAGTACACTCATCGGGTCTAATTCACCCTCGACGTGATCACAGCGGCGTAAACAAAAACAAAACAAATTTCGCAAACTGCGTAATGCACATTCTCTCCCCACCCACATCACGGCAACACTATTCGTGCTATATACCGTCAAAGCAACAGCACCAAACCATTTTCTCCAACACCATCATGATGACACAACCACTGCCGGCTAACATTTTATCGCAAAAAAAAAAAAAAAAAACACATCACCCAATCGCCCCACCGTGCCTCCGCCACCCACCACCACAGAGAGAGCCACCCGCTCGAGAGAGAGAGAGAAAACTGCGCCTCTTCTCTGCGAATTCTCATTCCGTAGGTGCGCCACAGTCGAGTATCTGCGCTCTCCCTCTCTCAGATACTCAGATACACAGGAGCTAGAGAGAAGTATCTCAAGTAAAACTTTTTGCTGTGCTTAGAGATAGATAGGATTCGGTTGCGGCAGTGGTTGGATTCCTCCCTCTCTCTAGCCGTTTTCCTTAGGCAGTTTAGGTTGGTAGTAGGGTTGCATGTGTAGGACCGATAGTGTTGCCGTGGGTGCTGCAAATCAATACCAAGGAATGAATACAAATTTGTTAACATGACTTTAACGTCAAATCTTTTACATGTGCCTTAGCCTGAAGCTCGAATGCCGAGCGTCGAGTGTCAAGTGTCTAATGTCGAATGTCGCTCGGATCAAAATCGACACCAAATCCGAACAAGTGTACTCCTCTCAGGAAGTAGTGAAAATCGCAGAGGGAAGGAAACGTAACGAAACGAAAAAAAAAGAACTGTAATAATGATGATTATATCTACGAGCACGTCATATACCACCGAACCGTATATATCTCACACTCTGACTCTTGAGTGCTCTGGTGCTCTGGTGCTGGTGCTGGCTCTGGTGGTGTGTCACACAGAGAGATACTAAAAACGGAACGTTGTAGAACTTTTCCATCGACTTTTAGTGCGCACTTTGCATTCAGAGCAAGCGTTCGGAACTAAAGTACGCAGTTTGTGTATGAAATATCATCTCGTCGTAGAGAATAGTGTGTGTAATGAAATAATAATAAGTGACGGCGTAGTAATCGCAGTGTGTTTTGACAGCGCGACGAAGTTGTCGTTGTTAGTTTGCAGCTTTTTGAATCGGGGCGTTTTTTTTTTTTGTAATTTGTAATTCGGGCGGGCGGCGGACACAAGTCCGTCTTTTGTATCTATCATCGGAAGTAATAAGATTTTTTTTCGAGATTTTTTTTGTGGATGCAAGTGGAAACTTCCACCCACCTCGTCGTGTGTGTTGTTGTCGTTCCTGGCCGAAGGACAACAACTGGTGAATACGGTGACGACAAGAGAAGAGCGCGCGGTGTGTAAAAAGAGATGCTTTTCTCGAGAATTTTCCATTGAACGGAAGTGGGAAATATTTTCAACTGTCGTCAGTGTGTGTGTGTCTCAGAGAGCATTCGGGAGAGAGAGAGAGCTTATACTCGAGTGACATTGGGGAGGATAAAAATTTTTTGAAATTTGTATCAATCCTTCGGGCTTAAGGTTACTTCATCCTAACTCAATGGGGTAAAATGGGAAAACGACATTAAAAAAAAAGAAGAAAAACAGCAACAGCTATACCAGACAAACAAGGATTCATCTCAAAAAGCACACGTGGATTACAGTGCTTAAGGAAGAAGAAGAACACGATCGAAAGGATATTTCGTATCTGCATGTTTTTCGGTGTGTATTTTTTTCTGTTTATTTTTATACTTCCACTAAAATGTCAACTTGAATTTTGTTTTTATCTTCAACCAACCACTAGCGAGAGAAAAAAGAATTTTAATCAATAAGGATATTTCCCAAAAGGCCTGTTTTTTTTTTTGGGTTGACCTAAAAACGATAAACTCTCCAAAACATCAACCCAAATCAAACCATGCATCCTGCGACAGGACAAAAAAAAAAAAAAAAAAAGAAAGCACATAATTCCGTCACCCCGATGTATTTTGCATGTACCAGTTTTTTGAACGGGGGTGGAGCAGGCGAGGGGGTAACCTATGTCCTGCAGCATGAGTGCCAGATGGGGGAGATTTATCTCGGAAATTTGCATTGTGTGTAGGCTTTTTTTTTGATTTTTTTTTCTGTGACGTAACGACAAACGATGAAAGGAAGAGAGAATACACGTTTTCTGTTGGACAGTTGTGTTCAGAGGCGTAGGAGGTGAAGAGAGTTTTGAAATTTTCCACAAACTGACTGTCAAACTTTGGGATGGGAGGGATTAGCGTCGTTAAAAATTGTCATCAGAGTCGTGAGGCTGAAAACTTGGTGACTCTTTAACGTTTTTTACTCAGAAAAAGGAAATCAATTTCGATCAAACTTTTGTTTTTTCCGGCGGAAGCATTCCGGCTTTTATTTTTTCTTTAAAAAAAGATGTGACGAAATTGAAGCGCTCAGACTTGTTTTTCCGTAAAAAAGCAGAACTTAGACTTTTGTTTTTCCTTAAGAAATCGAAGCGCTCTGATTTTTGTTTTACCTTAAAAAAAAGATTCGGCAAAATTGGAGCACTCAGACTTTTGTTTTTCCTTAAAAAAAAAGATGCGACAAAATTGAAGCACTCTATAGATCGACACAAGTCTCTTGACAAATTCGTGTACAGTCACTACAAAAGGTTTCCAAAGCGTGACCAATTAATGCAAATGACATGGATCGTTGAATTCAACCTGTTCATCGAGGGCAACCATCATTCAAAAAAAAAAAAGAAAAAAAAGTACCACTCGGAGGTGTTCCTTGTCACGTAAAAGACTAGTGTGAAATAAAAAAACAAAAAGAAAAAAAAACAACCGTCATGGTTGGCTGTTCAGCGGAATTCTGTAATGGAATCGTGTGCAAATTGATGTCCTGTCGCGATCGTTGCACAAAATCAGTCATTTCATTTAGAATTTTGTGAATTTGAGACCAGAGACTCTTTTGACTATAGATTCGTTGGTCTGTAGACTTTTCAGGCGCCAGAATCGTTGGATTTTAGACTTTTCAGAATCCAGCCTCGTGAAAGTTTGTACTCGGACACGTAACGTTTGTCAGACGCAACAAACTCTAGACTCTAAACTTAAGCCTCAAAATTCAAAACGTCAAGCTCTTTAAAACTCTTATGACTACAAACTTGTAAAATTTTTGATCCCTGACACCTTACACTCGTCAAGAGCTAGAGACTAGAGCTAGTCTTTAGACTCATCAGTCTTTACACTCGTCAAACTCCAGGCTTTTTCGGTTCTAGACTGTTTAAGTTCTAGAGTCGTCAAGTTCAGGACTTTTCAGAAAACAAAATCCTAAGATTCTACCTTCAGCAGACTTTATACTTGCCAAACATTAGACTTGACAGATTTTAGACTCTTTAGATGTTAGACTCGATACGCTCATTAAACTCATTAAACTCCGGACTTTTCAAACACTAGACTGCTTGAATTCTAGAGTTCTAGAGTCGGATTCGGGACCGTTCAGACGATAAAATTGTAAGATTCTAGATTTCTCAGACCTTAGACTCGTCAGATTTTAGACTCGTCTGACTGTAGGCTCGTCTGCTATTGAACTCGCCATACTTTAGACTTCTTAAGCTCGTCAGACGCGTCTAAAGTCGTCAGATTCAAATTTCTTTGTACCATAAAATCGTAAGACTCGTAAGATTTTAGACTCATCAGATCTTAGACTCGTCTGATTGTTGACTCGTCTGCCATTGAACTCGTCAGACCTTAGAACTCTTAGGCTCGCCAGAAGCATCTACAGTCATCAGATTCAGAAATCTTTGTTCCTACGAAGGATCTAAAATAGAGAATTTAAATTTCTCAGACTTGAGACTCGTCATACTTCACACTCTTCCGACTTTAGACTGTTTAAGTTCTAGAGTTCGCCGATTCAGAATTTTTTAGACCATAAAATCGTAAGATTATACCTTCCTTAGACTTAAGACTCGTCACACATTAGACTCATCAGATTTTAGCCTAGTCAGATCTTACGACTCGTTAGACCTTAGACCATAAAATCGTAAGATTATACCTTCCTTAGACTTAAGACTCGTCAAACATTAGGCTCGTCAGATTTTAAACTACTCAGATCTTCGACTCGTTAGACTTGTTATGCTCGTCAGACTCTTCAAACTCCAGACTTTTCACATTTTAGACTGTTAAAGTTCTGCAGACGGCAGGTTCAGAAGTCTTTACACGATAAAATTATAAGTTTCTAGATTTCTAATACTTTAGGCACGCCACATCTTAAACTCCTCAATCTTCTCAAATCTTCAGATTCTTGTCTTACTTTTAAAATCAGAACTTCAGAGTTTTGAGCAAAACTATGAACAACATTTTTAGCAAATTTTCTCATCCCGCAGTGTACATCGTTTAAGATCTTTTTCGAAGATTTACACATCTATAAGAGACCGAACTGGATCAAACGACTGAATCTTAACGCTCTCCTGAGGTTTCCTGTTGCCGTAACAAGATTTAAAGGAAAACTTATCCTGTTCATTATCATCCATCCCATGCATTGCAAGAGATTCAAAACTTTAACTCTAGATTTGAAAAAGCGTACAAACAATCATCCCACGAAAAGTTGTTTCATTACTTTCGAACAAACCTCAAGAATTGTTTCTCTCGAAACTATCCGACTGCGTTCGCAAATTGAATTAAATGAAGAAAAGCTTCATCTGTCCGCTTCAGTTTTCCACTCTAAATATACCCTAACATTTTTTAGTTCCTTTATTTGAAATAGCATAAACACACTTTAAAAATCACCCTCGATGGAGTAGTTTTTTCTTCGCAACAGCACAATCATTTCAATTCATTTGAGTTTTCCTAAGTAAACACGAATAAATGAACGATGAATCATTCAGTTCAGTTAAGTCATGCGAATCTAATCTTATCAGTTTCGTATATGAATTCATAAAATACATATATGTATGTACTACGGGATACATATATGCATAAATGTGTTTATTTTTATGCTTAACTTTGAGATAGACGAGTATCCGTGTAGACAAATCTTAAGTATTAAGTCGAATAATTGATGTGTGCTGCCAATTTGACTTTAAAGTTGTGAAGATTATTCTGATGTTTATTTTCTGCAGTTTTCACTGATTTTGATTTCATAATTGAATCAGTGAGTGTGGAGGTGGTGGAAAGGATTTTTAGCTAAATGGGTATGGAGCTAAAAAATCTTGGTGAAGTGGATAAGAATATCATCAGTCATACACGGCCATTCAAAATAATAGGGAACTCTGTTGACAAATCATATGTTTGTCAGCTTCAAATGACTCCAAAGAAATGTTTCGATCTATTCTTTTGAGTTAGGAAACTATATAAATTTATTTGATTCCGATAGAGCCAGAAATGTTTGCAATTTCAAAAAGAGAAGCGTGAAGCATGAGTGTCGGAGTGTCATGATAAAGGGATTTTCTTGGATTGGTATTAGGCCAATATTCAGTTTTCAAGAGTCATGTCGCAACATCTTAAGCGATACAATGCTGTGTTAAACTGAAGACATTATGTTGTTAAAATGACGTTTTCAGCAAGACAATGATTCTAATCACTTAAAAAAATTAGAGTGAGCGTTCGACTTCAACAAAATCAGTAAAACAGACATTTTTTTTAAGTAAAAATCAACTGTCACGTCCACATTTCAACTAACAAAGTAATCTTGACTTCGAAATATAGAGGATACAAGTCATCATTTTCGCATTAGAGAGGTATTCATGTTGTTTTGCACAAAAATAAATTCGAGTTAACGAGCGAACAGGATTTGATAGGTTTTCTTCGAATTACAGAGATTTTTTCAGGGGTCTGTGAGAATTCTTCTGTTTCCAGAGCTTTTCAAATCGTACAAGTTCGAATTATCTATAGAATTTACTGTATACATATGTTCGATTTGTATAATTTTCTAAATACACTACAATCATCCATCTACGCTCATAATTCGTTTTGTGCGGTTTCGGTTTGAACGAAGCTTTTCTAACCCCCGAGCCAAGCGAGAGATGAGCGTATCGCTAAAGTCCTTCAGTGCTATTAATCTCCTATTATTTTGAACAGTGTTCCCTATTAACTAACAGACACACTTTTAAAAGCCTTTCTGATGTTATTTCGACTGAGAAATATCTGCGAGAAGGCATTGGTTTTTGGTCATTCTACGATTTAAAAATAAACGTTTGCATTGATATTGTTCTACGTCATTTTAACATTTTTCTGATATAAACCCTGCACTTAAACACTGTGTTGCACTAGACCACTACTCTGGCAAAACAATCAACTAAATGGCCTTTAATTTGACATCTTGAGTTGCCGGACAGGATCTAAAATTTTCTACTTGCTATTACCGCTCTAATCAAAAGACTAAAGAGCAGTCAATTTACTGTAAGTTAAAAGACCAAGTGACTGCTTCAAATCACTATAAAGACTGGCAACCAGTTAATTAAGACTGAACTCATTTAGTGCTAGACTAGTGTAGTGACTTATTAGTCAAAATAGTCGCTATTGCCTGTAATTTGAAAGTCAAATACATTGAGTAAGTTAAAATACTTGTAAAATAACTGCAGTTTTAAAATTGCTGCAATTTTCTCAACAACAATTTCCAAATAACACAATTTTGTGCAAAAAAAAAAATAAGAAGATTAAAGTGAGAAAAAAAGGATTACCTTGTGTTCTTGTCATTATGAGAAGGACTGTGAGTCCAAACAGTGTTTTAAGTTAAACTTGCTTAAACGTAGTAGTTTCGCAAATTTGTTCATAGTTTCGGAATATATTTCGAAGTATTGTCTGGGTAACAGGGTATTCAAGTCTTTTTGCTTTGAAACACTTTATTATCATTGTGTTATTTTAATTATATAAATTGTTTTTTTGTTATGAGATTTTTTTCGTTTTCTCCTCAAGCTCTGTTTTTTCTGTTTTCGTTAAATTATTCAGAAAAAAAAGTTGTAATCATTCAGTTGTAATATCAATTATAGATCATATCTCTGTAAATTGTGCAAAAAAAAAAATAAATTATTGTTCAGAATAGTCCAAAATGTCCACAGTAAGTCCCCGCAATTTACAACAAATTATCGGTTTGTCGATTGATACACTAAGAGAACTAAGATCCCAGAGCAAATGAGTAGGTACAATAGATCTTTTAGCTCACATTACAAGTGGCTTAGTGAGACTTCCCATTTCATTAATCAATCAGTTGTGTCTAGGCTGCGTTGCTTTTACACGGTTCCAATTTGATCTTAAAGCTTCATTGGACTAGGACGACTAACTGGCTTTTGGCAATCCTCGGCATCTGTTGTATTCTTAATATCATCAGCGCTTTTATACCAATTAATTGCAATAATTTCTTTTATTTTATACGAAGATAAATTTTGTGATGCCTCATCGCCTGACATTGGTATCCTTTCAAAAATCACCCATACTTTGTTGTATGATGGGATGATGATTTAGTTGTTATATTAGCACTAAAACTAAGTCCGATTGGGCCAAAACTCAGTTTGAGAACCTCAAAACAAAAAACATACATACAGACGAACATAAAACCTCCTCCTTTTTGAAGTCGGTTAAAAAGTTGAGCAATGTCTTTACCAAAAGTTTTCTTTTCTCACTACGCCTCGGGCAGAATTCTCTTCTCTGTTAATTCTTTATCCATTTTCATTTTAAGTCGGAAAATATAATTTAGAAATCGATGGAAATTTTAAACAATTAAATCGAACACTATTAGTTGTATTTTTTTTTAATGTAATACAGTTCCTAAGGCCGGAGAAAGAATGTCGTAGCTTCCCAGTAATGTTGAGCTTCTTTCAAAAATTTTCAAGTAACTTTAAATTGATCATAAAGCATATTATAAGAATTATTTTAATCCGTCCAACTAAAAGTCAAGGTGCAGCGTATAAAAGTCACGATGAATCTTAAATGTAACAATTTCCCAGTGGACTTCTCAGCGTCTGCGATGTTCGCAGAAAATCTCGTTAACTAAAAGATTTGTAAACTGAGGTGCAAGTAAACGCCCCTAGGGAGAACACACTTCAAGTGCAAACGTCTTCATCATCGTGGCACTTTGAAAATAATTGTAATCTTCTGTCTTAATTGATCTGGTAGCACACCAGGGGCGTCGTAGTTCGGTGTCCTGAAAATGTGTTCCACACTTCGTGTCTTACTTACAGTGCACAGTGCGGTAGCATGTGCGGGAGTGGAGGTGGCTTTGCCTTCTCTCGTCCTTTTTTTCACTTGCTCCATTCAATTTTGTTCCCGCTTGGTTTTTATTTTTAGTATCCACCCTTCGAGTGGCACCCACTTGAAGTACGTGTGGACAGCACTTTAAAACACCCTGCACAGTGCATCTCCTGCCATCCCTGTGACCTGGGTCAACTAGCAGCAAAGATAATGGAGTTTGAGTTTGAGGTCGGTCGTCTCGTGGAACTTTGAGTCCGGTCGGTGTAAAGAATTAACGAGAATTGCATATTGCAACAAAAAACACACACCAACAAAGAGAGGAGGGAGCTCAATGACAAACAGTGCAACTTTTATCGCTGGGTTTTGAGTGCATTTTTGTGTTGATTTTCAGCGTTCATTTTTTTGCTCGCCATCAGTACAGCAGCGTCGTGCTTTTCACAAGGACGCAGGACGAAATTCGATTCGCTGCGTGACGACGAGGTCGAAGTGTTATTAGCTTTTCCGTATGAAATTAGGTCAACGAGTCGTCGAATGCAATGGCGATGCATGCATTGTGTGCCTTGGAAAGCAGGCGCAAGGAGAGAAGACCAATGGACAGTGCGAGAGGAACACTGACAGGGGTTCTGTGGATATCAAAGGACGCTTACAGTTCTGGCGGTTCAAGGCAAAACAGATCGATACGTGTGTGTATGCGTAGTGTGTCCTGAAGCACCTGTATGATTTTCTCTACATGGCCAGGACAACGACGTCGAGAGTGTGGAATGCTGATAATTTATTCAGTTACTGTTTGTGCAGGACAGGACAGTGTTGTTTGCCCCTCTTTGGTGTAAGTGGTTGGATGACACAAGGAGGGGTTTTCTTTGTTCGCGCCAATACTGCTTGACGTGTCGCTTTGTTGTGAAGTTTTTCAATTAATGTACTCTCTCTCTCGGTTGGGTGAATGGATGGCAAATGAATAAAACAACAAAGGTTTTTTAATGATTAAATATGATTTGAAGTTGTCTGTGGTGCACCGTCGTTACTTGGCTTGTTAATTAAAAAGTGCCCAATAGAAAGAAATCCGAGGCTACAGCATGTGATGCCGATTAGACGGTTGTTAGCGGTGAAGTTGCAGATAAAATGCGGAAAGAGGCATGTAGATTGTTGCGAAGTATTTAAATTTTTGAGATCTGTGTTTTTTTTTTCTGTGGATAAGCGTTGCTACTTGTTTTAGGAACATTTGTTTCAAATAAATTAATTCCTGACCACCAACTCAGATTCCGACGACATCACGAAACTGTACAACAAAGTCATAGAGTGGTCGACAAAGTTTTAACTGAAGAAAAACGATCAGATTAGAAAAGAAGGAGGAGAAACTCTATGTATTGAAGGGCCTAACATTGCTTATGAAGTTAGTGTATTTCCAACAACAAATTTCAGTTATAAGAGGTTTTAGGTGCCCCAGAGCAGAGGTGTTCACAAAGTTGGAAACACATTTTTTTGTTTAATTTGCTTTTGTAGACAAAAGTTGTTCCTTATATCAAATTTCTTGTCTTCTCTTGGTACTTAGTCTATTAAATAATCTGCACTCTTTTTTCAAGCACATCGAAATTTTATCACCACATCTGGTGGACAGTAATTAGGATGGTGGTTCAAATGGCTTGAACTTGGTTAAGGGTTAAAAAAAAAAAAACGCCCAAGAATTCATTTTTCCAAGCAAATTCAGTCTGTCCAAAAAATTAATTCACAAATTTGTCAAAATTTGGTGTTAATTTTTTTACTTATAGAAAAAAAGCGTGTCAACTAGACACATAATTTCACAATTTGGCACCACTGTTTTGCAGACGAAAGTCATGTGTTTAGTCTCGAACAATGAATTCGAAGACGCTTGAAATCTTTTTCTGTTCAGTTTTAAAAACCTTTTATATACATTTTTCTAAAGCCTTTTATAAACCACTCTTAAGTAATGCAAGAACAGTCCCAAAACAGATTTTGTCAAGGAGAAGAGGTCTTTTTTATATTCGTTTTTTTCCGTTTTCGAGAAGATGTCAAGATATGGTTTTAATGGCGTATAAGTCTCACACTATCACGACGGGCGTGCTCCTCGTGTTTCCCATCGTCCACAAACGCAACAAAAAAAAAACTTTCTACAAACCTTTAAATTGCTTTGAAAATCTTGTGGACAGTACTTATCCGCTTAAGATCCGATTTCTTTATCGACCATTTAGTTTTCAGGCTCACTTGGCCATGTTTGCCACCCAACCACTTCTCTATGTACATCTCCTTTTCTCGTATGCTCTCAGTTGCAATCTTTTTTTCCAGCTTCAATCCTCCTTCGTCTAAATCTCAAAAGCCTTCCGTCAAAACATCAACAACAACCTTCCTAACCACACCTACACTTGTAGACTGCATTTCTATTCTGCTTCAAAGCATCCACATGTCCTTTTCACCCTCCAGACAGGCAACACCAGTCCTCGAATCTCTTGGGAGAAGAGTGGAAATGGTTCATATAATTTAAGGTAGATGCACGTGAAAACAGTGATAACAAAAAAATCAACGAATAATTTGAAAAAAAAAAAGTTTCTGATAACACCCTCCAACAAGGACTCCCACTCTGTGTATACACACGTATGTACCTGCTTATGTGACGTTCACACACATATATTTGTATTGCCTCCAATTTAAGAAAGTAAATTCGTTACGGAAGACGTACTCCATGTTTTCCATCTACGTTATATGGATTTTGGAGGATTGCCAGAAAATGTTCGCCATATCCTCTGTGAGAGCCTTTCTGTTGATTTTTTTTTTCTTCTTCCCTCAAAATTTCTTTTTTTTTTTCGTGTGCCTCTATCCTATTTTCTGTTGGTGTTGGTGTGGTAGGACTACTATATTCGTATGGAAGCAAATGAGAGAGGCATCACACTACACAGCCCACTTACCATTTATTTTTTTTTATTTTTTTCGTTTTTGCTTTTTTAAAGTACAAACAAGAGGAGGGAAATGAATCTCGAAAATGGTTTTTGTGCACTTTAAGTAATTTCATGGTTACTTATTCGGAGACAGTAATTAATTTTTGGCCGAGAGTGGCTTTAAGTAAAAACCTAGTCGAGAATGTTGAGTGGATCTGTGAAATTAGTTTAACGAAGGAGCAGAGTCCAGGAGTTGGGAATGGTCATTTGTTAGGGCGGCTGAGTCTCGATGGAGAGGGTGGTGCTGTGTGGACGCCGAAAACTGAGCGACTTCATATGAGTAATGGCCAATGGTGTTGGAGTTTAAAGAGACAAATATAACTTCTTTTTTGGTATCTTAAGGGATACGACAAGGATGTGGAAGATAAAAGCTTTATAACAACACTCTCTTTCGCTGTTTCATAAAATTTAATTAGTTTATAACTCGCTTAGACATTTTAAAGATTATGGCGTTCTTGTTTGCTTCTTTTTCCTGCTATTTCTTACATTTTAATTAGTTTATAATTCAGTTGGTTCTATTCAAGTCTTTTTGTCCTTTTGTTTACTTGTAACAAGTAAAGGCACAGGCTATGTGCTTGGGCGGTGTCAAAAAACGCCAAAATAATGTTGTCCCTAAGTGGAACCAGTATCTTGGCTAAAGCGGTCAAAAGTTCTGAAAAGTATTTTGCTCAGTTTTCTTTCAAAAGGTTGCTCTTACTTTTTGACAAAGTGAAAGGCAAAATCTTAAACAAATATGGATCCACAAATATTCTTTTAGCAACCATTTTGCACATCTTCATTCTTTGATATCGCTGGAAACTGTTTCTTTAATCTGATCCAAAAACTCAGAAAATGTTCGTTTCGTAGGCGACACACAATTCACAATTCGTGTTGTTTAGTCCTAAATAAAATCTTACTACTCTTTCTCGACTTTACTCTTCTAGAACTGGATGTAGGCAGGAAAATTGGGGCTTCTGCTTCTGTTTTAGGTCACGTGTGGCTAGGTGTGCGGGATGGCAGGGTTATTACGTACCCCTTGTGTTAACTAGTAGGGGGATATGGGTCCCTTTTCGTGTGATCTATCCGTCTATGATGCGATTCGCCCACGCTCTCTTAATCAGGAATCTGAAACGATTCTTTTAAGGCATAGAGTTAATCTTGCAAAGATTTTAGAGTGTTCTGAACTTTAGGTGACAAAGGCTGGGGCTGTGACTTAGGTAGTGTTTGGTGTCTTCCTGCTCGTCCTTAGCGGGAAGACACCATTCAGGGCTTCAGAGTTAATAAGTTTTACTATAAAAGAGAAAACAAATTTTCTTTTATTCCTTTGGCCTTCAAGGGATTTCTAAAAGTCGTAGACCTTCTTGATTTTTTTTAAATAAAATATATTGCTTGTATTTGTAAATTTTACAAGTTCCTTCGGAGCTTGAGGTACAATGAATTTCCACTAACGTTTTTCTTTAGTCCATACAATTCATTTGAAGCTTGGTTTTTCCTCAGACATCTGCCGTCCATCAGATATAATTATAATTCACAATTTTGATTATTCGATTCAGACGATATTCATCCTTTGACACATATTTCAATCTCTCCCTCATAACCACCAACGATTTCAAACAAATCTCACTTTTGAACAATTGCATCTTCTTTTTTTAAACATTTAATTCTTTTTTCTTAGCCTTGATTATTAATAAATTTTCTAACAATACACCTTGCATGGGCAAAGATATCCTTTTTTCTCGAGTAAAACTTTGGATAAAAGTGCTGTTTTTTTTCTGTTGTTGCATAAAAGAAGTCGACGGCTATTGTTCGTCTTGGATCTTATGGCCATTGTGCTTGCTGCAAATGCTTGTGGGCATAGGGCAAAACTTACCTTGAGCTCTGATGAAAAATATTCATTTTCTTTTAATCTACCAGATTAAATCTTTTTTTAATTATTGTGGTTATTTTTTCGAGAACAATTTGGGAATTTTAAATTTCTTAACTCTTTTTTTTTTGTGTTGATATGAGCGTTGAGGGATAAATGTTGGGGATTGGTGCATCGCGTTGGCATAACGTCTAAAAAAGTGATTTAAATAAGTTGGACACATGTGTAGGTGTTGCTACGTAAAGTGCTCATTTTAAGATCATCACCTCTTTTAACTCCACGCTTTTCATCGTTTCGAAGTTGCGTCCTTTAAAAATTACAGTGGCTTCAAAGGTGCGTCAGTTTTATTTCAGTTTGCATCGCTCACAGTTCTTCATCATTCAGTTTGCATCGTTGCATACAGCGGGAATTGTTAATTCGATTTGTGTCGTATTTTTTTTACTCTCGTAAAGCGACGTAAAGCGAGGCTTTGGTGTAGATTTTTTCACAAATGGACCTGACCATAAAAATTGCCGCTTTTGCCGGTGATGACGTTATGAAGCAATGAGTTCTAACCTCTATTTTAGTTCTTAAATGATTCAGTTCACTTTTCAGTGCTAAAGCCGAGATGTTGGAACCATTTTAAATGCAGGGTATTTCAAAGAACGACGAATGGGCATGACTTTTTTGTTTTTCAATATTTGAAACCATAACTTCGTGCTCTAGTTCGTCTCTGCAAGGGTGAAACAAAAATTTCGGGTTAGAAATTGTTTTTTTTAGTGTCTTTTGTGATTCCCGTGTCCAACTTCAAGCCATACCGTCGATCGTCTTCGGATTCGTCTCGAAAATGTGTCACAGCAAATTTTGTTACCAATTTCACAACGAAAACTAACATCACTAAAATCTAACAACAGCTGTTTGAAAGTGATGAAATGCAAGTCATGACTACCTGTGCCAATCGGCAGCAGTAAAAGCTTCCGAGTTTCTAGGAAAAGCCAAGACTGCATCACGTTTCGCCACTCTCATTTTTCCATTCGATTTCTCATAACCTCAAGAGCAACGCGGCGTTGTACTCGCACAAAGGAGCACCAAAGCTGAGACCTCATTGACTCATCCCTTTCGCGCTGGTGTTGTGATTGCGCGAATACTGCGAATGATGAAATTAAAAATACTTCGATAGATGATCTAATTTTCACAGTGACATCAGGTCCCGGCGCAGCAGTGGCGAAGCGTCGTGAGCGTAGCGCTCCCGTGATTCAATCACAAAAAAATTCAATAAACACAAAATGGGTTACAACACATCACTGGCGCGAGCTGGCAGCACCACTAGCAAACAGAGGAGCTGGCTTCCCCTTCAGCGCACCCCGTGAACTCAATTCGTCCTTGTGTTTGCGATGAATAACAGAGAATACTTAACTACACGTAATCTAACCTAAATAAGCACACAAAAGGGGGCTGAATATTATTTTTCTCATTTTTTTGTAATTTTTTTTTTTTGCTGCGCTCACATGGCAGCACTCGATGATATTTTTCACCCTGGGAAGGGGTGCGCCTACACTTTGGGGCGGAACTCAGATTGAGGGAGCTGTACTTAGTTTTTTTTTTTTTGACACATTGTCGCCGTAAGTGTGCTCAAAGTAACAATGAGAATAGGAACGGAAAAGCGAACAATGCCGCCTTTCGTTGTTGTTTTACTGCCTCCCACTCATTTTCCTGCGATTTTTTTTTTGGATTTGGGGATGAAGATGGTTGATTTTTCTCCTTCAAGACATTTGGGAGGGTTGTTGATGATCATGTAACGTGGCAGGGCGTGGGTAGATTGAGCGTGGTGGAGAAAAATTCACTTCCACGAACAGGGGGTGGCATAGACATCAGTTCCAAAAATAAATTTCTGTAGCAAAACAATTGCAAGCTCTTTCTAAGAAGTGGTTAAAATGTTTAGGGCATGGCACAGGCTTCAGGTTTTATGTTTAAACCTTTAACCTTTTCCAAGTCACACGAAAATCTATAAAAGAATACTTCCCTGTACTACTGCTTAGTATCAGGAAAGTGGCGCGAATTCTTGATAAACTTTAAAGTTGGAGGTGAAATATTTTCTGACCATATGCTACTGGAAGTATCTTTTTTGGTGGCCTCAAGCAGCACCCTGCCTACTGCAAATCAGTTAAGTCTTTTGCCAAAACTTCTTTGGAACTTGAAGCTTCCTTGGTAAGATGCGTTAACAAAAATCATTCAGAAATTTACTTCCCTGCAGTTGGTCCATTTCCTGTTTGAATTTGCCAACGAAAAAGTTGGTCTTAAATCAAATCAAAAAATGAAAATGGCACCTGACAGAAAATGAGTGTAAGGCTTGCCCAGAAATTCAATGCTCGGATATCTCCTCTGTTTCATCTACGGACAATATGGACAACGCGGACCAAATAATTTGCCATATGAAGATCTCTTACGTGTTCTTCTCGACCTCCCCTAGCAAGTGATTTTAACTGAAAAACACTGCTGCTTGACCTCAATTTGTGTTTACAAAGAGACTCCACTTTATGATCGGTAGTCTATCGACACTGGGACACTGCTAAGTCCACCCCACAGAAGGAGAAAAACACCCTCACAAGCTTCACATTCTTCTCCAAACAATTGTGTAAAATTAATTACCTGCACCAGAGTGAGTAACAACTTAAAATGCGCGTCACCACCATGTTGTTCTTTGCGATGTTTTCCAAACTTGAGCATAAATTAAATCTCCAACCTAATTAGTTCGTAAAACTTTATTTACTCCCATTGAATTGTTTGTCTTTTGAAAACCTTTCAGCCAAAACTTAGTTAATGTGCTCACTTAGGTTGGGGGTTGCAACGGCACCGACTCCAGCACCAGCAACAACCATCAGAACGCATGGAATGTGTGTGCACATTTCGCCGCCATTATAATTCTCTATGATGACGAAGCTTCGCGTCTCCAGCCATGTAATCTCAGCGCTTTTCATTCACACCCACTCAACGGAACCACTAAAGAGGTGTTGACGGGTAAAGAATCCCTTAAGAGCGAGACGTAGGCAGGCGACGGCGCTGATGGTGGCTACAAAAATCAAAAAAAAGAAAAAAATGTGAAAAAGGAAACAAAAAATACACAAGACTTCAGGCGCGCTGTCAGCAGATTTCGAACCCCAACACGCTCCCACTTGAAATTTTAAAGGCCGAATGCAAAATAGCTCCAATTAGCACTCACTCGTTTGCGTCGTTTGTCTAGGGGGAGAGGAATTGTTTGGAAGTTGTCAGCCGGTGAATTCGCCAAAGGGTTCGGTATTGAAGTGGCCTTATGTTTGTGTCATCCACCACCCTCTCGAAAAAAAAAAACAAAACAAAACCGGACTACTTGACCAATCGTCCAATTAACGGCGGCGCACGATACAAGTAGACCACCCCCGTGTAATGAGCATTTCATCCTTTTTACCATTTCGATGAGTCTGCTGCCTGCAGTCAGCTTCTGTTGGCTTAACGTTGAAAAGCGATCCACGAGCGCTGATAACAACACAGCGCGGTGCGGCGGTGGCATTAAGGGTATGTAATGCCTCTAACTCTCTGCCACTGCCTCTTCCACTCCCTCTCTCGACCAATTGTGAAGTGGGGGATGTTGCTGACACAAGCACAAAGGGGCGGCGGCGACGATGGTGGCGGTGACGTTGCCAGGAGGTGGTGACTGACAGATGACTGCCGTGAGTGAGTGTATGCGAATTTCCATTTGGGATTTCACGGTGCTTAAGTGATAACTGTCACAACTACTTTGCCAAGAGCTGTGGAGTGCTCCGTCAGAGATAGCGCTGATTATATAGCGGTGACAGAAAACAAAGAAAAAAAAAAAAAAGAAAGGAGATGAAAAAACCATCACATTTTTGGTGACGAGGTGGCGAATGTCACTTGTCACAATCTTTTTGTGACAGCGCGGGACGGGCCACGTACACGTATGCGTGTAATGTGAAATTATTTTTCTTCTTTTTTTTTTTGTGGGTGGGGGGCTAAATAATTTAATGAAGTCATGGAGAGAGTTGAGGTTTATGGAAGGCGTCTGTCGGGTTGTGAAGACAGACAAAGCCGGCTGGTGGAGCTGAGGAGACTGTCATATGGTGGATGGTGTAATTTTGCCGAAAGATATGGCAACAAATTTGCACGAAGTAATGAGGTTGGGTGGATTGTAAAAATATAATTTTTGGAGTGAAGAAAAACGAGGGAAATGATGCTTTATTTGAAGCAGCAACGAGTCTTGAACCTAAATTGTGTTTATTCTTTACGTTTTTATAGTAGTCTCTTCATAATTTGAGCTAATTAAAACATGGCGTTTTCGGAATTTAGAAGGTATCAAACTACTGGAATTTCTTTTCAGTTACTAAACTACTTTAACAGATTTTTAAATCCATTAAAAACAACAACATATTTTTTTAAATCACAACTCAAATTTGCCCATGACTTCATCACCTTACTTTTTACTGCAGCTCGCTTTAAAATGTCTTCTTCAACTGACCAAAAAACAAACGTTTACTAATAGAAATTGTTGCTTAACATGTAAAACAGTGAAATAAACTTTAAACTGACTATTTGCTGTGAACAAATTGTTTAAAAGTCGAAAAAACAAAGTTGCCAACAGCCGCACAAAGCCACCCAAAATAAGTTCCCTGGGAAAATTTATAATTTCATTGCATTTTTTAAGTTGATTTTTATGTTTTGGTAAAACTTTCTAAAATGTTTGTTTCAGTGCAAAATTACCATGGAAATGGATGATCTCCTATGGTTAATTGATGAATCTATAAATTTTCATTAACATTCATCGTTTGTCTTTTAATTTCCTAAAAAAAACCGTTTAACAAAAGAGTGATCAAAATATAATAACATCAGAGAAACACATGGAAATAATTGTAGTCGTGTTCTTTTGTTCATAATAACTTTGATTAGGAACACTATTGTCTCCCTTTAATCTTGCATAGTTTAAGGCCTGATTTTAATGAATGATTGATTATGAGGATTGCAACAAATTTGTGTATAAATATTTAGTAACGCGTCTGTGGGTCGTTAAATGCTGCTCTATTGCTTTAAGAAAATTTCCTGAGGTCTCCGATCGCTTGAATTTAGGATTTAGACTTGGACAACAAGTGTTACAGACCTCGGACGTGAGTTTTAAACCTTTCGGTGTGTTTGTCGTGTTCCTTCAGACATCAACGAAAGACGTTGTGGCTCTAGTGACGTCTATTCGTCGAAGTTTTTTATAAGATATGGTTCTGTGGCTAATATTTTTTCGAGTTGGCGATTGTTTTTATTAAAAAATCTTAAGAAATTTTGTAAGTCTATTTCTATTTATTGAAAAGCAAGTACGTACACCAAAAATTCGAATTAAGAACTATCGTGGTTTCGATGCTACATCGGTTTAATTTCAGTTTACGTTGCATAGAGGTCGATTTTGTAGATTGAAGCGGGCAAGATTATGTTGGGGTTTCTTTTAACGTTTAGTCATATATTTAAATAGAAATTATTGCCATCTGTGAAATATACATTAATTTTCAACTAAAAAAATCATTTTCAAATAAAAAATAATAATCATACTCTTATATTTTGGCATAAAGGTTTTTACGAATCCTTATTCTAATCCTTCAAGCAACATCTTAAATTGAGATAATCAGACTCTACCTCGTTCAAGGAAAAAAAATATTTTTTTTGTGAAGAAGAAATATATTTTCTTTCTTGTACTTACAAAAAAAAAAAACAATAGCAGCTATTGGCAGTTATAGTCAGTCACAAAAGTAAGCAAGCCATGAAGAGTGGTTTGTGCTCATGCTCAAAATAGTCCTCATGAAAAAATCATAAACGCATTTTTTTTTGAAAATTCAGCTGCTTTTTAAAGCAAAAACTAAGCCGATTGTAAGAACTGCGCAGCAAAAATAAAAACAAAGTCAAAATTTACATCACAAAAGTAAATAAACAGTATAGGAAATTTTGTATGAAATGAAATTAATATTTCGTGTGATTTCCTTACAACAGACAAGCGAAATGGCATCGAATTCACCAAATTTACTTGGAGTGATTTAGGCCTACTTGCAGAATGTTTTTCATAACAACTTCCGATTTTGTTGTATGCTTTCCGATATTTCCAAATGTTCCCAAAAACGTTCCATGACATTTAAATTGGTTTGATTATAATTAGTTAAGACATTTTTAAATTCTAGTGGAGTGTTAAATTGGCTTCGTGCATTATAAAGCAACCATTCGTGCACTAAAAGCGCAGTTTGGTTAGAGTCATTATCCTGTTGGTGAATGAATGACCTTTTTAAGCCGAAATTGCTTACTTTTTCGTGCAGGCTGGTCTTTAGGATGTTAAAATTAGCAAATCAAAACATTTCTTCATCGATGAACGAAAATTTTCAATTCAATTCAAATCAATCATACATAACCTAGCAGATTATATAACCTGTTCTTAGCCTGGAACTTCTCATTGACTTTTCGCAAAAACTTACAGCGTCCGCCCGAATCTAAGATAGTAAATTTACCTTCATCCGTAAATGTTAGAGAATTCCAGAGAGCAGAATCATCTTTTGAATGTCTGCCGAAAGATGAATGAGAAGAGAATGAAATGATTAATGCGGGTAAGAACAAATAGTACACGAAGTTGCCTGGTATTTTATGGAGTGGGTTTTAATATAAAATGTTGTTATTATGTATTGAAAAATACGCATTCGCAATAAAGACGCGTTGATTCAGAGCATACGTTTTCAAATCCATTAACAATTTTCAAGCCATCGGTTGACAAAGCACGATTTGAAAATGTAACTCTTTTCGGTCAACACACTTTGACTTCTCGTGTAGGCTCAAATTGACAACTTTATTACTATCTTATCATAAATCACTCTGACCATGATTATTCTCTAAACGTATGACTAATCCTTAAGCCCACAATGTTACTTTTGAGAGTTGACTTTTAGTTGGTTAATTGCCACAAATCGACATTTGTGCGTTCACAAAACTACAATACGTGGAAATTATGGAATTATTAGGTGTACAACTTTGCTTTTGCTTTTTGGTCCTGCTTCGTGCTTTTTTGGTTCTAATTAAAGACGCAAAGCAAGGCTTTCGTGAATGTCTAATCTCAAACAAAGACCAAAACCTTTGCACAACTTTATTATCGAAATCACAATGCAAAACAACTCTTTATAACTCACAATATGAATAACCTTTTTTCTCTGCCCTAGTTTTGAACATAAAGAAAAAATTAAGGCCTTCTATATAAAATCTCACATCTTTATTAGTTCCTATAAGATTTTTAACTACTTCATTAGTTCGATCTGCTCTAAATTCAAATGTGCCTTTCTCGCAAAGATAACACCTCCTTACCAAACTACCACCCATCACCAAACCCAAAGTAGACTGTCAAATCCGCTTTCTCCAGACTTCACACTCCGCTGACTAAGTAAACTGTCCCCCGCCTCCATCGCTCATAATCTTAATTAAGAATCGCGGACGACTTATTAGCACTTTGCTTTGAAAGCAAAGGAGCATCAGAGAGAGACAGAGACTTTCCTTCTGCTCTTTGGCCCGAAATAATTTTATTCAATTGAAATTCAAATGGAAATCAAGTAAATACACTTCCATCTAAGTGCAAAAAAGGGCAGGCTGGATAGCGACGTCCTTGAAGAAGAAAATAACACCCTTCGTCACCACCCAGCTGGGCGGAGTAGCAGCAGCAGGTATCACTTTGCATAATCATCAACTGTGTCACTCCCAGCTCCAGGTGGTGCTCGTCGGCCATCATCAATCAGTTATCGGTGGCGGTGGTAGAGGCACCTCCATGGGCGGACAGTGTCATGATGATGGCCTTCAGCGTTCAAAGTGGATCATCGGTCTGTCGGTCGGTCGGTTGGTTCGGTTGGTTCGGTTTGGAAAGATTCTGTTTTACTGCCAACATCCGTCGGCCAACTGAGTGGGCATAATTACAGAGCCAGCAGCTGGAGCGACGGAAGCCGGTTTTCTTCCGAATATAATTAGTAGCCATCTCCGGGCTTACACCTCCATGGGACGCCCCTCAATGAATGGCGCTGTGCCGCATATTGAATTGTCAAACACTGGTAATTGCAGCTCGGTCTGTGCCCGCACACAGTGAAGCGGACTAATTGCAGGTGCTGGGCTTCTGATATATATTTGCGCGTTCTAATTTGCGGTCGACGGACGGACGGGAGGGTGGTCGAGAAACATGATATTCGAAATTGAATACAGTTTTGGGTCTTTTGGCAGGCGGCAGATTTTTACCCTTCACCTGGACCACAGCGTTGTGTGGCGTGTGGTGTGTGTGGTCGAGAAGTTCTCGGATTTGGGTCAAGGCCGACGTTGCATTAGGTGACAAGGCTTCTGTGGCAAAACGAAAGTGAAGTGCAAAACGAAACTAGTTTTGGTGTGGATGTGGATGTGAAGTTGTCGTGGAGTGCAGCAGGTGGACGTATTTGGTGTGCATTGATTATGTAACGAACAAGGGTGTGGGTTGATTGAGATGTCCACAGACAATCCTCCGGGGAGTGTGCCTTTTTTCGGAACCACTTCAGATCTGTGTGATGTGCGTTGTGCAATGGGTGCAGTACTTGGAGATTGTTCTTTCAATTCAAAATGGAGAGTTCATTGAATTGAGAGAGTCGAGGTCGTGTTAGTGTGTGGCTCGTAAAAATGGCTTAAAGGCGTGCAAATTGTGGCCTGAGACATATGAGCCATAAAATGTGAACGTGAAAAAAGCATTAAAGGAAAAAGTATGTTTGCCTGTTTAAGGCTCATCATGAATACTGGGATCGTATTTGACGACTCTACCGACAACGCCTGTTTCTAGCAATCTATTCAAGATCACGTCCGCTCTATTCAAAAGCAGTGCGCTTTATTCGACAAAAAATGAGTTGACACACCTTGAAGAGACATGGAAAAGGTTTTTTTTTCAAATTCCTATGCTCATATGCTTCCACTTTGTCTTTCATCGACACACTTAGTGACAAAAGTCCATGTTCACTAGAAGTTCTACTGAAGCCATCAAAATAATAATAATTTAGGGCCAGCGCCTGGCTTTTTAATGAGCCATACTCTCACTTTGCCGTCATTATTGCAAATAGTTATTTTGAAGTCTTTTGAAAATGCAGACGCTGAATTCACGATTTGCTTCATGATTTGCGCTTCATTCAATTGACTTCATCTTTTTGAAGTCTTTGGACCAGCCAATGGATTTAAATCAATTGAATGTAAATCTTTTTTCATTTTATGCTATTTTATTTAAAACAACCACAACTTTATAAAGAAAATATTACAAAAGTTTAAGTTTTTGAAAATAAGTTGTTCACACCTATTTTTTGACCAGCTATGTGTATTAGCTATGAAAATATAAATAGTTGGTCCAAAAATTGTTCTTCAGTAGAAAGATTGAAATTACAAATCATATCTCTGTACTTTTTTATTGTAAATTGTGAGACAACCACTGTTTAACGAAATAAATAAAAATCTAATCGAATCTAAATAGTTGGTCAAAACATAGAATTTAACTTTTGTTAATGGCCATGACTCTATATATTAGCTTGTAATTTAAATTACCTGTTAAAGATAATAAATAAAACCAATCAGATCCAACGCTTCATGCCTAAAATATCCGAAAAAATTGCATGGCATGAGCCAACCGATATGAGGACGTCTTCAGCAACTTCTCTAATAGTGATAAGATAATTCCCCATAACAATTTTCTTCGCTCTCTCAAAATTTTCATCGGTTGTTGATGTTCTGGGGCGTCCAGGGCGAGCGTCGTCATACATATCTTCTCGACCTTCTCTGAAAAACTTGCACTACTTGTAAACATTTGTTTGACTCTGAGTCAAAAACTCACCGTACGTCACTGTCAACATTTCAAGTGTTTTTGAGGACTAAATTCAATTTTTCACACAAAAATGAATGCAAATTCTTTGATGCATTTTTTTCGACAGCAGGAAATTGCTATGTAGCTGAAACTGTAAACATGTGCTCTAGACGAGTGTACCAACATAACAAAATAAAAAAAATCGAATGCACGTAGCCTGTGTAATTTTCCTTACTTTGTGAACAGACCTCGTAGAGTTCATGTTCCTTCTACATAAACGAAAGTGCGACATTTCGCCTCTTTGTTACTATTTCGCAGCTGAAAACGTAGGAAAAATTATTAGTTCATCATTCGTTTAGTGACTATCAAAAGTGACAGAAAGCAAATCAGTTTTATTTTTCAACAATTTAAAAATTTTACTTGACAAAAACATTAAAGAGCACTCAAACGATTAATGTTACTTGAATGATGAGTCGATCAAGTAATATTGTCAAGCAACAGTGACCGTGTGTCGCGTGTGTAAGCGTAATTTTCTCAACCGGCTCAATCCAGCTCCCCAAAAATCACCTCAGTTGAGCTAATTACACTCACTAAATGCCAATGGTCAAGATGCCTTCTGAGACTTTCCACGGCTAACCCCAAATTACCGTCAACACACGGTCATCGCACTATCGATGTCACAATCCACAACGCCACAAACAACAAATATATCTCCAAGTAACCTGGAAGCAACTCGAATGTGGCGCAGAAACACAACGCTGTGAGCGCGCAGTGTTAATTTGCGAATAATGGATGTGCAAAACACCGGTAATGAGAACATTTTACTGCCCATAAAGTTTCCGCCGCATATGCGATTGTGCGGCGTTGCTAATGCCATGTGGCTGATGGCCCCTACCCATTTGAGATTCTCCCCACCACCGTCACCGCCACCGCCAGTCACCCACCCAATTCGCATCAAACCCTCGCAATACACAAACACGCGCACTCGTCGTCGGTGGTTGTGGGTGCGTGGGTGGCTTGGGCCTGGCGGCTGGCGGTATGAGGGTGTGCGTGTGTCGGAATTAATATGGCTTTTCAGCTGTGAATTTTATGGAAGAGAAAATTGTATTTTTGCACCGAAAAAGAAGAAAATCGCCACACGAGAGATGGCTATAAAAAGATTCGACGGGCGGGGCATGGTGGACGGGTGACGCGTAGCATAGCAACTTGTAATGAACGATTGAAAAAAGTTTGACGGTGTTAATAGTGGTTGGAGGGGTAGAAAGTGACTGCCAGTGAGTGGTTTACGGAAATGCACTTAATGTCCTGCAGCTGGAGGTCATCCTCGTGCAACACGTTGGAAGAAGGGGGAAATTGGAGTTTTTGAGTACTCGGGCGTCATGGAACGTAAGAAGCTTAGGAGAGTATGTAATATTCATTGCTTGAGATAAGATGCTTAGCGAGTGGCAGTGACCCGCTTCCATTGACACGAGATTTAATATCCATAGAAAAAAAAAGAGAGATGTACACGATAATGGGACATAAACAGACCCAGAGATAATCCTAAAGCCATAAATAAAATCGAAAATCTTGATGCGGCGCGCCTTCTCAAAGGTATGTTTGGAGCTTCATCTCAAGTCATTGCTAGTAAAAATCGACGATGTTGATCGTCTTAACCAGAACAGAAGGTCCAATTGTAATACTTTCGTAATCCTTGACAATTGGTCTTTTGAAGCAACATACCATCGCCATTCTGAACCGTAGCAATACTGATTCAGAGGAAATTGAATTTTGCTACTATAAAATCGACTATTTGTTACCTTCTGTTTGTATTTAATCATTACTTAGAGTTTAATTATAAATGATGAAATGTTTTGGTTTAAGAAACTAATTTTTCAGCTATAAATGACTCAGTTTTGTACCAAACTGTACTGGCTACTGAAAGTCGACCATATTGAGAAATAGCGGGAACTTAGTTGCTCAATCAATGGAAGAAAACGATCATTCAAATTACGAGTTAGATGAGTTGAAAGTACTAAGAAAATAATATCGACGAAAAATGAACTTTTTGTGCCTATGATCCGAAAAATATTTATTTTCTTATAAAATAAACATTTATCAGAAGATGAAAAAGAATTTGGACTACTTTCTGGGTTTGACGTAAGGGAAATTCGTTCGAAGCTATAACCTAGTATCAAAGCACACTCGTCCCTGTTTTGCGCGGTCTCGTTTTACGCGGTTTCACCTTCGCGCGATTTTTAAATATCTACTCAAATTAGTTCTGCGCGACTTTGCTTTGCGCAAAATAACGTTTTTCTATAAAGAATCATTTCCCACTATGGTTTCTCTGTTAAAAATTCATCCATGTACGCTCATAAATGGTTTGGCGCGATTTTTGGTTTACACGAGACTTCATTACGCTAAGTTTCAAAAACTGAACGCTTAGTTTTCAATGATTTCACTTATTTTTTCGCTGAAATAACTATGCTATGTGTCGTATAAAAGTCGTTTGTGATTTGGTGATCGCGTCGACTAAAAATCTATAACTCCGATAAAAAGCACGTTTCCATTTCATCTGGATTCGAGAAGACACTGTCTTCCTCATTCTTTAGCTTAAAATTGCGTCTTTTTTTTTAACTCATTGCATTGAGCAGTGTAAAATCATGGTGTCATAAAAAGAGCTCTTTTGACATAAGTTGGTAAGTTAAGCTAGCCAACCGTAACTCAAGTAAGAGTTATGCTATTCATAAAGCCTTATTCGCAGAACTACTCTAAAATTTGTTGCTTCATCGAAGAGGTTCATTGCAGTTCACCATTTGGACAGCTCCTGTCACCACACTTGTCTCCCTTTGAAGTGTCTTTTCAGTCCGACTGACGAGGGCAATTCCCCGCACAATCGTCATTCGCTCTTCTCTTCGCCTCGTTTCCAGCTCAACAACTACGCCCGCAGAACAGCCCTTCCAGGCGTCTGACTGCCTCATAAATCTTCCCTCTCCCAGCCAACATATCGCCTCCGCATTCTCCTCTCATCGTCGCTGCCACGGGGACAATTCATGGTCGTTCCTCCCGGAGTAGACACTCGGCTCCGGACGAACGACGAGAAAAATAAACAAATCACCGACTACGATGCGTGGTTTTTGGAGAAGCATCATCATTTCTTAGATTTTTCCCCTGCTCTGCATCCTTCTCCGGAACACACCCGAAGGGCTTCAGTTTTGTGCCGAGGAAACTTGTTGATTGGAGATTTACGATCGCCGGCCTAGGGTCAAACTAATTTATGCCTCCGAGCAGCTGGGCTTCTGTGCGCTCGACAAAAAAAAAATCCTTTCAAATAAACTCCGCAGCCAAACTCCGACTGGATGCGGTGTGAAATAAGATTATCTATAACCTTCGTCACGGATAGTGGTTAATTATGGGTCAAGAAATTGGCTTGGCTGTTGAGGTTTGAGACTCAGTCTTGCAAAGTGGCCCGTGATCGTTTAAGTGAAACATTAAAGACCAGCGACGACGACGCGGCACACGCACGCTCGCGTCGTGCTGCTCCGCGGAGTCGTGACATTAATTACTCCATTAAAGCGAACTGGTGGCGGTCCATGTGTTTTGCTTTTTTTCGAAATAAATCAGAGTTGCATTTGAATACCTGTGTTCATTTGTCTCTGTCTCTTGTTGGAGGCACGCTCTATGCGCACCGACGAATATTTTAGGTCGTAAAGAACGGCCATTAAATCACATCGAGAACATGGCCAAAAGCCAATGGACGGCTCCAACAGGTTTAAAGTTGACCTACACTCAAAATTGAGTTATTACAGGTCCGTGGTGTTCTATTCTTTTGGCTGTACAGCGGTGCTCTGTCAGCACTGAGAGTTCTTATTAAGACCGTTGGTAATAAATTTTTTGGCACGACTCTAGAGCTGACGTGGTGAAATCGAAGTCTCGTGAAAAGGGAACACCTGTGTTCCAAATGGTGTTGGAGCTCTGCAAGCTTTACTGATTATGCAGGATTTCAAGGACCTGCATAGAACTTGAGCGAGACGGATGACGAAATTGAACTAATTAAATCTTTCACAGAAATTTAGATAAATTGCTTCTTTTTGTATTGCCTTTATTCAAACCTGTTTTCGTCGAAGTTTTCGAGGAAAAAATGCCCACGTGTAGAAGCAATTAGGTTTTGTTGCTCTTCACCGCTGGCCACTTCAATTTGATTCACCCCAGCACCCTTCCAATTTCGAGAGGATGACTCAAAAGCAGTTTAATTAACTCCTAATATAATGAATCAGCACTAAAAACACGAGTGACTTGTCTAAAACAAGTTTGAACCCAAAAAACCGAGTTGGTGAAAAGTTTTTGCTGCTCATTTTGTTGCCATGTTTCTTTTGAAATTATATATTTATGGGGGAAATTGTTATGAAAAAATATGAGAATTGATAGCAATTAGTCTTGAATGGATGAATTGTTCTTTTTTACTGAACAGAGTTATTTATTTATTTATTTATTTACTTAAAGCTAGCTAGAAATTTAAAAATTAACAGAAAATTAGAAAAATATACCCAGAGCAATAAAGGCCTTCGGCTAATTACCAGAGTTATTTTGCATCGTTTCTCGTTGACACATTCGAAAAATCTGTTACAGTAGTTCAATAGTAGATTTAACGTTCTCGTTAGAATTCTCTAGTGTTGATGACAACATTTGCAGCTAAGCTATTGCCTTTAAGTAGTAATAAGTTATGAATCTGCGTCTAACAGGGTTCCAATTTCAGGAATTTGCATAATCTCCGGGACGGCACTTTACACTTACTTTACAGAAGACACTCATAAAGGCATTCTACTGACACTTAGGTTTTTTTGTCCGTATTTTCTTTTTTTTTGTGAAGTTAACCAGAAACTTTTGTAGCCAAGTTTTTGTTGCACAGGAATGTCAACTGGCATGCGTTTCTTGAACATAGTTTCTGCTATCAAGGATATCAAGAAGCCCCAGGGTGACTCTGTATCGGTTCATCGCATCCGTATTTCTTATATTCAGAGAATGTTCCTTCAGTCGAAATTGTGTGTTGGATTTAAGTTTAGGTGCCAAGAATCAGAAACTCTGTGCCAAAAGAAAATACCTTTGTCAAAACCTACCGTACGCTTCATATCTTGCATGTCTTGTATATCCTATCTCTTGAAGGAAAAATTTCTTGTGGTGAAGGTTTGAGGACATGAGCTCGATATATCCAACGAATTAAATATAGAGCCTTTATCTGAAACTAAAAAAACTGAAGCGTTTATAAGATGGAGTTTATTATATTATTGCACGGTTAATAAATTACTAGAATTGCAAAAAAGAAATATCTTGGTACGTTTAGTAATTTAAAAAACGTCGTTTTCTTTTTTAAAGTTTTATGGTGAAATAAATTTAGAGGCGGTACTTATACTTTTTTTCCTTTTTATTTCTCATTCGAAGCTAACTACTAATAACAAGTGCTTTGTTTTTTCTCAGTTATGTCCTTAAAATTTATTTCTTAACCCTTTTATACCCGATTTAATTTGTGTAGAACATGAATTTCACTTGCTGACAACTCAAAAATATTGACGCAATTGCAATAAAAGTGCCTTTATTTCATTCTTAAACCCAATATCAGTCCACTTAATTCTGAATCAGAATGTACAAAAGTGCAAAAGTGCAAGAAGAATATTCTGGAACTTTTACTGCGTTTTTGGTAAAAAAAAAAAAAAATAATTTCCCTGAAGCTCGAATTAAGGGACTACAATTTTTTTTGTGTAAGAAAGGCAACGATGGCTTTTGCTTGAATTTTAATAGAAACCTTATGTTTCAAAATTTGCTGAAAATGTCGTATTCCAATTGGAAGATATAATTTCACCATATTTTTACGGACTTTTTTGGCAATTCTTTTCTTTCTTTCTTCGTTTTTGTTTAACGTTTATCACCATTTTTGGAGCCGCGGTTACCTTGAAGTTGATTTTGTAATGTTGCACCGCTAAATTAAATCTATATTCGAATACACGCATCCCTCGATTTGCACGGGGGTTAGGGGAATGAAAAGTTTTGTGCAAACCGAAACCGCGCAAAACGAATTATGAGGGTACATGGATGTACAGTCGAATCCCTCTAACTCGAATTTTTCGGCCATATTTTGACATTCGCCTTCCCAACTTTCCATACAAAAACCATCCTCTAAGTCGAACTCCCTGTAATTCGAACTAATTTTGATATCCCGTGAAAAATCATAGTGGGCCATGATTTTTTGAAGAAAAAAAGTAATTTCGCGCAACGCGAAGTCGCGCAAATCGAATTTGGGTAAATATTTGAAAATGAAATATTTGAAAAGGCGAATCCGCATAAAACGAGACCGCGCAAAACGAGAGATGAGTGTACTTTGATACTAGCTTACGGCTTGGAAGGAATTTCCTTACGTCAGCCAGAAAATGATGAGTGTATTTTAAAAAAGCTTCACCCCGAAACTGAATTTTTTGAGCAATGTCAGCTATTTCTATATTGATTTCACAGTAAATGTTAAAAAATCGCGTTTTAAAAAAAACAACACGTACTTAAAATATGCAAGTAAAGTAGAACTATTAGACTAGCAATGTTCTATACCAACTCATTGAAACATCTGCACGTGTATAAAAATACAATTTTGAAAATTTCGATTAAATTTAGCGAAACATAATGTTCAATTCGTCACAACTGCTGCATTGCCTCTGTAATTGTTTCCTCCAGTGTATCAAATGAGACTCCACAAAAAAATCAACTGATTTGTCCTCCAATCCGAAATTATCAAAAAGTTTAAATTTATCAAAATTGAATCCTAACTAGCGGTTGAGGTTACCACTCCTCCTGCCTTTTGGTACAAAGAAAAAAATTATGAGATTTCTGTCTGACTACTTACACTTTCAATTTCTATTTTAGATTCTCATTTTGAAAAACAAAATTTTCACGATTCACTTCCCCCAGAGAAATCTTTTCTTTAACAAGCAGAAAAAGTAATCAAAACATTGTTGATTTCTGCGTTTAAGACGCAAATGCCCATAGAGTCCCTTTCTTGGAGTGAGCATCGGATACGACCATTAATCATAAACCTAGGGTCCTACCCGATTGTGTGGCAAGTCATTTATAAAAAAAGCCTCCTGCGTCAAACACGAAAACTGAACACAAAAATCGCGTGTTGAACAAATTACAAACAAATGTGTGTACCACCTCTGTCTCCGTCTCCATTTGGGTTATTAGCTAAAAGCTAGTAACGCACCTGGAACTGCCACCACCACCTTATTTTTGTAAAAGCACCATCGCGCCTTTAGTAATGGCGTAAGTAAGTTTTTGCCACCTTCACATCCGCTAGCATCCGTCCAGACCGCGTTGCCATCAACCAATTACCGTGGTAGCGCCTCTCGTGTAACAAAATACGCAGCACGATAATTTTCACCTGCTAATGAGTGTGCAATTTTCCACCTCCGTACGCGCCAAATGACGGCGTGCGATGGTGGCGCATTAAAAAAACACACAACAACAACAACAGCACACGAGTTTGCCAATGCTTTAATCCTTCTTCCCTTTTCCGCGGTTGCGGTCGGAACAGACGGCAGCGGCGGGGGGAAATAGCTTAAGCTAGAAATAAGGGAACGGCTGCATCGACGATCGCAAAACGTCTAAACATGACTTTCGTGATGCGGTCGAGAGGTTACAACGTAAATAGGATGCCTGCACTTCGAGTGCATTAAGCGATTAGGGTCGTCGGCTCTTTCCGTCACACACACAAACACGCGGGCGTGCAGGTCGTATCCTTAGCTGAGATCAGGTTACAGAGAGCGTCGACTGCGGACGGACGGACGGATATCGAATGTCAATTTGGGCAGAGGAGCAGGCTCCATCTCTGCGACGGCGACCTTTCTTGGTTTGGATCGCATTAAGGGGGAGAAGACGTGACGCACAAGGATCCAGTTGGGTGGGAGGCTTTTGCTCGTTTGCCAGTCATAAAGTGGATAATTTAATGTCACACGTGTCAATTAGGCCCTCCTCAGGGCGAAGTGATTTTTATTTGTTTCTCAACGTGGAAGACGCTGGGTGTGGGTGGGTGGCAGGATGGCAGGGAAATTAATTTCGATTAGTATTCGTTCTCGCGGTGGTGTTGGTGGTGGCGTTGGTCACGGACAGGAGAGCGTCGGCACATGAAATGGGAGCCCTCGTCGTTGTCGTCGTCATCTGGCTGGGGGGAACTTTCGAATGGGGTTGTTCAGTTGGCTGTGTGTATGAAGAAGGAATAAATTAAATGGTGCGAAGGCTGCATTATTGAATTAGTTGAAGACCTGGCTAATTGCTGGGGAGTTGCAAGGGTTCAGATGAAGATAATGAGTGTTAAATGACTCTGGCGTCTGATGGGACAAGGATGAAAACACGAACGGAGAAATTCTAAGCTGTCAGCAGTTGAATATATTTCTGTGAAATTTTTCAGAGTAACTGAAATGAACTCTGCTATTTCAAAGAGAACGAAAAATGGGACGAGGTAATGGCAATAAATGAAAGTCAGTGGGGAAATATTGGACATGACAACTGCGACTTGATCTATTAATATATTTGCTTGCGTAAGAGGCCGTGGGCGCAAAGTCTAAGGCTCTAACTTAATTAACACGACGTGCACCATCGTCAAACTCAAATTTTCCTATAAATTTTGATATTTTCAAAGCAAACAAAATATTTCAATGAATGTACTAAAACTGCGGTTAAAAAATCTTCCGCAAAGTGCACGAACGAGATTTTTTGTGTAATTTTTCAAAAAAGAGAAATCTCGTTTCTTGATGGGATATCAAAATTGCTCGGATCCTAACCACTTGCAAGTTCTGCTAACAATAGGCAAAAAAGGCAATTTAAAAGACCGGATAAAACTTGTTTGGTCATATTTCTTTTGCTGTTCACCTCTTGACATTTTAATGAAAAAGTCTTTAAAAGTAATGAAATTTCTGCAAGAAAGCTAATGATACATGCGGTGATACCTGCTGTGCTGGTTATTATTAAGGCTCGTTAATAATCTTTTTTTCATTTTCCAATTTTTAGTTAAAGGCTTTGAAAACCAAAGGCTTGGCATGTGGAAATGTCTTTCTACACTAGTTGTATCTGGGTTCATTACCACGCCATGTTTTTAATTTTATATATCGTCTGACATCACTTTCACTTCATTAAACAGTTGAAGGAAATCCTCATTTTTCGTCAAAAGATCGAAAGTACGCTAAGACGTTGGTTTTCATTGCAAGCCGAATGATAGTGTTGATCATCACACCCAGGCCTAGTTTGTTGGGAGTTGTGTTAGGTTAAGTAGGAGTGGTTGGCTGGGGGCAATAGAATCCTGCAGCCACACTTAGGTCAGACTAGATTCATTGTAATAGAAAATTGTGTTAAAAGTAAAGAAATTCTAGAAATTATGCTGCTAAGGCGTATCTGCAAATTTTGCACGCACTTTTGGCTTAATAGATCAAAACCCCGACACAGTTTTGAAAGACAATAGACGCCTCTGGTAATTTATGCGCATATACTTTCGCACCTCCACCATGAATCGAAATCCACTCCGTCCCAGATCCATTGAGAAAAAAACCCACTGTTGCTTGAGCCTACCCATTTTTCATCTCCATATCTGCAATCCAATCTGTAACTATTTGACAACTTATTTAAATACATAAACCCATGCTCGGATAAGCATTCTATACAAAAAAAACGCGACGCACTGTCCTAAAAACGCCGCGAACACAAACGATCGTATATCTAATAAACACGCAACAAACTATGTCCCAACATGGATTTTATCAAAACGAAACCAGAACCTGCCACAGCAGCTCAAAAGAAAAAAAAAACACAGCAATTGACAAACTTTTCACACACGCGCAATTTAGAGAACCGATTTGGCACAGTAATTAACACAGAGTAACGCAAGACACAATCAAGGAGTGCCTAAGCAGTCAAATATTTTAAATTGTTACTAATTGATTTTCTTATTTAAATTTATTACCACAAACACGCACCGGTGTGGAGTTAAAACTAGATTTTCTCATGTAAAGTATGTTGTTTTGTGATTTTTTAGATTTCTAATTTCAGTTGAGTTGAGCGTGGTTTTTTGATTTTTCTAACAACTCCATTCAGACATGTCAAATTTGGTTGTCAGCTAATAGACAAGATTTTTTTTTTTTGCAATTTGGAGTAATGGTAAGGTGGAGGAAAAAAAAATTAAACGTGCAGTGCGTGTTGTGTTATACATGAGTTGTTTGGAAATCGAAATGAAAATTTGTCACTTGTTCGGTTTTGATTTCATTCTGAAAATGGTGCTACCTCTCATGGTTGGTGAGTTGGCGTGAGAACGTGTGAGATTTATCAAAATTCCAATTACTTGCAAGTTTGATTACAAATAATATTAGGTGTACAACTTTGCTTCAGCCGTTTTTTTCCGAAATTCGATGCCTTGTTGTAATAAACTGGTTATGCATTTATCATTCGTTTTGGGTTTGATTCGATTGCGTTTGATACGAGTCTTGATTAAGTAATATCTCCCATTCTGCATCTTCAAAAACCTTCTCTCTTCCATCGCCATGCCGGTATTCGTCGTCAATCACCGTTCTTGAAGCGTTGAAACCACTCTCGGCACGTTCTTTCACTAATAGCGGCCTCACTATAGGTATTTAAGTGCATTCGATGAGGCTCAGCCGCAGATTTCTGCATATTAAAGCAGACAATTTAAACCTTCCGCAAATGACGAGAATTTGGCTCGTAAGCTGACATGTTTAATCGAGAATAACTTTATGTTGCAGACGCAAATCGACTATCATTTCAATGGCGTTAGTTTACAAATACCTAAGCTTATTGTATGTCATCTACGCTCTATTTATTTCGACTACCACTTACCGCTCCAGCCATCTATTGCAAAACGTTGAAAATTTCAATGAATTTTAAAACTATGATATGGCCCTTAACGGAAGTAAATAATTGTTAATAGCAAGAGAGACAGATCGCAGATTATTATTATTAAATCAGTCTGAACCTTTCCCATTTGGCCAAGCTTTATCTTTCTATTTTTCTATTAACAATTATTTGCTTACTTTATATTGTCCGCGGACAAGCTGCAAAATAAAAACTACAACCCATTTCCCTTTAAAAAAAAAAAAACTAGCTCTAGATATACGACTATGCCATTAGCTAGCATGTATTTCTCTGACACATTCACTCTGGTAACATTTGAAATTTTTACACAAATCAACAAATAAATAATGAAAATTAATAGATTTATTATTCAAACACTAAATGCCATCAATTTTCATCGTTATTCTTATTTCACCCGCACAAAAATAAAAGTTGTTATAAAAATCTCCGGAACACAAAAATCTGCCAAAAAAGTGCAGCGAAATTATAAATTTCCCCAGGAGAGTTTTTGCTGATTTTGTGTAACTTTCGGAAATTTTGTTGTTTTTGAACTGTTTTTTGGTGTGCAGGGCTATTTTTGAATATTAATTGACCGAATTTGATTTAATTTTTTTTGTTTTTTCAAGTACATGGATGAGGTGTGAAGTATTTTAGTCTTTAAGTCGCCATTGGCCATTCCTGTGTCAAAATGCAAATCTTTTAAAAGCAGAAGTTTGAAGTATGCAGAAAAAAAATCTACATTTAATCCTTAAAGTTTCAATTTTCGAATTTGCTGTAACCCGTAGTATGCCGTGTTTAAAGCTGTTCTTTATATCAGCTACTGTGGGCTGTAAACCATTCAGTTGATGGCCAATTGAAATCTACTCTTGCCTGAAGCATTTTCCTGCGTGTATTTAACCAGTGTAACAAAAGAGTTGAGTTTTTACAGCCGTTTGTTTCTGTTGAAATATATCCGATGAAAAAACAGAAAAACAAATATTATTGCCTTCCGGCTGGCCAACAGCCCTCCAACTCCAACTCATTGTTCACTTTTAAAATCTCCGCCGAAAGGTTACCTCCAACAATCCGTTTAGCCAACAAAAAAAAACAGAAAAAAAAAAATACAAAAGTCAATTTGTTTTAATCGCTTCAAAGAATAATGTAACTGCAATTGAATTTAATTGACTTTTTTTCGTTTCAACTTTTTGTTTTTACTATCACAGAAGTTCCACACAGTTGGAATAATAAAATCATTATCATTTTCGCCGTGTGTCCAGATATTTCAACATAATTAATTGGCTTTTTTTCCACAACGCCAGGAGAGAGAAAAGTACCTATATATATATTTTTTTTTTTCATTATTTATTCAACGAATTATTCGTGCAGTCCTTCCTTCATCATCCCTTAACTAATTATCGCCGTGAAGTGTAAGCACAAAATTGGTTTCATCTTCTTATTTGACGTGTTTTTATTTGAAATTTGAAAGGGCGGAAAAGAGGACTGGAAAAAAAGGGCGTAAAAAAAAGTGGCGAGTGAATTTTTTTTTTTTTGTTGTTTTTCTTCTACAAAGCCAAAACCTGCTCATGGGAAGTAAGTGAGTAGCACTTTTAATGGGACGGTATTTAAGTTATATCCGTGTTGTTTTAGAACGAAGAACGAGAAAAAAGGACGAGAAGCGAGCGCCGTAAGGCAGTTTAGGTAAAGTTAAATTAATTAGGCTTTTAAAGATTGGCTTTGTTAACGACGGAGATTGCTTTTGTGTAATTTTTGTTTTGTTCACAGGGGCTTGTATTTTACATATAATGGTTGTCATTTTATGAAGGCTTAGAGCGGAATTCAGGCTATTGTTGTGCACTTGGATGTCGACGGTGACTTGAAAGTCGAGTATGGTTGTTGATATCGAGGAGTTTAAAAAGGAGCGGTCTGACATTATGGGGAATTTGGATATTTTGGCTTAAATGTAACCTATCGGGCAACGTAACTTTTTATCGAAGGTGTTTTTTGAAAATTAGTATTACAAACTTTTATATAAACGCTTTCGCTTATATGACTCTAAGCTCTGGGACTGGGACTGTTTTTTGCAATTTACACAATACCTCGAGACTATTTTATCTCTCATCAAACCTTCCTCAGGGCTTCCATTTGCTTCGATTTGACCACCAGTAAAATGTGAAGAAAATCTGATGCATGAATATGTTTTCAGGATAAAAATCGTAAGTATCTCTCGCCTGAATAATTTTCCTGTCTGCAAAATAAAATGAATTGCGATTCTCCTGTCCAAATCATCTTTCCGGAGAAAGCACTTGCCCTTCAGAAACACTTTCCACAGAAATACCGCCTGAAGGGCATCCCCACTGCGTGCGTGTCAATCCCAAAAAAGATCCTCCCCCATAGTGAGTCCCGTCATTTTCAAGATTTCATATCTCTGCGGCTTTCGTGGCAACAAAATAAATCAATCACTCGCTTTTGTGTTTCCGAGAATTCCGATTTTCCCCTCCTCGTGCAATCTATAAATGAACTCAATTGCAAAACCATCAGCTGCAATTTAATTTAATTGACAGCGAGTGCGTTTAATTAATTGAATTTCACGATTTAATTCAGTAAATCGACCGGTGGCTTACACCGAAGCCACATTCCATTTTAAAACGAACACAGAGACACACAACATTTATACCAACATAGAACCGACAACTGCCTTATCTGATGGCCGCAATCAGAACACGATTCAAGCTTCCATTCCTTGGGTGGCGCAGATAAAAGCAAAATTTATTCCTAAAATTCGTGTTAAACATGATTTTAACAAATTTAAGTATTAAATCATGTAAGTCACGAGTCTGTGAGACGGAGAGAGAGAGAGAGAAGCAGATTGAAATCTTTTATCTCTCTCGTTTCCTTTTTTGACATTTGTCTGACATTTCAGTTAGCCGCAGAAAATAATGGAACCCAAATGAACACAAGTGGGCGGAAAGGCGATAAAGGCGAAAGTCCTTGTCGTAGGGCTTATCCCGCTCCCGGTTAGGTGGGGGTTGTGAAATGATTGAACACAGTTGCATAATGCGCCACATGAACGGAGTAAATAGTTCATCTGTCACATAGGCAACCGAGGGAAGGAACAAGAGTCGTTGAGTTTATGTCCTTTTTTTCGTTTCCTCTCTTGGATTATGTTTGCTCTCGGTGTGGATTAGTTTATGGCCGGGATGGTGTTCGCTCGAGAGAGCTGTAGTGACGCGGATTATGTTGCGGGAGGAGTGGTTAGTGTTGGTGTTTGTGATTGTGATTTATGGAACTTTCGAGCATCCACTGCATTTATCACATGACTTTTGATGCAAGGTCAACCGCGAGTAGGAAGGGGTTTGTGCTCGTGGATCTGTTGAAGTCGTTGCTGTAGGCTGTTGTACCAAATCTTGGGCAGTTTTCTGGTCAATCATCGAGCTAGAAATGAGAATTGAGGTTAAACCGATAATCTCTGATGACTGCCTGTGCTCTCCTCGCGAATTGGTGAAAGGAAATTCTCGTAGGATTAATTTGCGGCCCCGGTGCAGTATTCAATCATCGGTGGCTCTGAAAAAGAAGATAAGTTGTGTTTTTATTTTTTTTGGGCTACTTTAGAAAAGACTTAAGATTTTGTCTTTTGGAATTGGTTTTTCAAAAAGACGAGATTCTTATGATTTGTCAACTTTATGCTCGCGAAGACGAGCTCATAGCTAAACTCACAAAATCAGCACAAAATTTTCACAACTTTTTCATTGCCTTTGGCAGGTCTTAACCTTTTTATGTCCGCATCTCATTCCAGCTCCAGCAAAATGTTTTTCTAAAATCTAGTCAGTCCTCAGTTCTATTTTAGCTTTAAATAAGCCGAAACTAAGAAAAAAATATCAAAGAAAGAAAGACGATATACAGAACAACATTCTTCCGCAGCGGTTTCATGGATTTCGTCATCACCTTCGCCCTCATCGTCAGACTTATCATATTTTATTTCCAAGACCTTTTTTATATGGGCACCAGAAGCTTCTCTAAACCGATGACGCTGCATCTTCTTATTTTTTTAAATGCGCTATAGTCAGGAGTGGACCTGAGCCTCAGCCTTTTCATCTAGCACGGTCTTAGGACGGGCGCCTCCAATTTTGTACATCCAGCTGATTGAAATCATTATCTAGCTGGTCACGCCTGAGACTGAGATTGTCTCTTAGAAACGACTTTGCAAAAACAAGATTTTTTCTAAGTACAAGTTCTGATTCGATTGCAACGATTAATTAGCTTAGCTTGCAAAACTATTACTCTTGTCGGCCCAGCTCTGTGTTAAAAGTCACATCTACATGGGTTACATATGTTTCGTTATTTTCTCATACTAAAACTACCACAAATTCGAAGCTCCTTTCACTCACAATCAGGAGACGAGACTAATAAAGACGTCGCCCCCATGAAGTTAATTTGTTCAATGAAAATGCTCACATGAATGTCCTCATTGAATAACATCTAAAGCTATGCACAGCGAAAGCCATCGCATCGTTTAGGCAAATTACATCGCGTCTTCTTGCGTGCACAGCGTCTTACATCTTCCTTCCCTTCATCCTTTTTGAATGAATCTCAATCTAATACCCACACGCAATCTGCTGTGCCTCCCCGCACCAAAATAGCAATCCTCTTCTCGTCTTACGTCACACATCGGCATGAATAACATCGTCGTTGTCTCTCGAAAACACGGCGCAAACACCATCTCGTCTTTTTTGAATCAAAACATCTGCTTCTAAGTAGAACACGATGAGGAGAGAGAATGAGTGAGGGGTGGCTGTATCCTTGATTTGCTTTTGTGTTTCCTCAAAAACAGCAAAGATAAAAAAATAAGAGAAGAGAAAAGGTTTGCGTACATTAATATATTTCGTTGCTTCCTTGCTGGCTGGCTGGCTGGATAGCTGGCTGCTGATGTTTTGTTCATCATATCAAGGACTCCCGTCTTTTGTTGTTCTGTGTGATTTCATTTAATTGTTGAGCCGTCATCTGCAGAACTCTTGGGGTTCCTCTTCCAGTTTCTTTTTTTTTTTTTTTTCCCTTTTTTGTGCTATCGCACGTGTAGTAGTTGTGTAGAAAGAGAGAGGAAAGGTTACGATGATGATGATGGTGATGGTATCCACGAGACAATGGGATATAATATAATAACGGATGGCGTAAGGATAATGTATAACGTTGTTGTTATTGTGGATCCTTCCCACAACAGCTGGACGACGTTAATTTGACTGTGCTCCTGCGATTGAGGTCAAAATAAAAGATGATCAAATGTGAACGCCGTCAGATCTACCTGTTGTTGTCGGTGGTCTTGGTAATTTGGATTGAAGGTTGGACCCGGTTTTTTGTTGGCACGTGACTCTTGTTAAATTTAAATTAGTTTTGGAAAAGGTGGAAAGGAATTCTTCTTGTGAAAAACAGACCTTGGTATTTGTTAGTCAAGTTTGCAGGTGAAGTTTTTGCAGTCGCAGTTTTGTTTGGAAGGAAGAACTTCGTTAAGAATACGCGACTTTGGGGTTGACTTGGGTTTTTTTTAGTCTGTCTTAGAGATATTCATCAGTCCACTGTTACCGATGACTGAAAAGGAATAAATTTACACCTGGCTAATGTTAAATTAGGAGTAAAAATAGCCTGTTGCTTATATTTTAAACGTTTCCCCGTCTTTTATTCATTGAACATTTTGAAGACACAACAACAGAGTTATTTGCTTCGTAAATTCGAACAGGATCTGTTCAGTCCGAGGTAGAAGCAGTTTTGCCTGCCATTTAAATTGTCTGTACCATATTGGTTCGCTTTGTAGTGTGACTGTTGCGTGAGATAACGATTCGAAGAACACAGAAAAAAAAGTTAAGGCATGACTCCTTTCAGAACGATAATCTACTCTAATCATAATCAGGCTTTAATTTGAGTGGTAATTTGTGGGAATATCTTAATAGGCAGGTTCTTGAAAAAAAAGATTACAAACAATATTTTTGAAGTCGTTTTTAGCGAGCGATTGACTTGCCCCCCACTAGCGGATCCCCCACTAGTTGGACCAGGGGCTTAAAAGTGGAAAAATGAGTTCCACAAAGGACAAAAGGGATAAATCTATAATGAAAAATTTTATTCGAAACACAACTAGTGAGAAACAGTCGCCATTCTAGCTAATTTAAATCAAAATGGCGTCAAGTTCAAGATAGCACTTCTTATGAGCCCAATTTCGGCACTTTTATCGAATGCTCCTATGCACATTAGACAATATCAGCCCGAGTTTGCTTGGAAATAGATTGAAGTTCATTGGGAACAGCTGAACTCACTAACAATCCAAGTTACTCTTTTCATTTTATTGAGGGGGACAAGTTGGTTGACCTGGCACAACTTACCCCACATCTAGTTTGATGAACATTTTGCGTCATAATTAAAAATATACTTAAAAAAGTTAAATTTTTTAAACGGAATACTAAAATATAATAGCGTGCCTCACAGGAAAACTGCACCTTCGACAATAGAATAAAGATAGCAATAAAAACTTTGTTTTTACTTTTTTACTTCAAAAACGAAAAATTCGCCTGGTTCCTTATCTACTCATACAATGCAACAGAAAGCGATCTTATACAGTTTGGTTAGTGTCCTTTTTATTGCTATCTGATCTTGTTCGTGTAGTGCTTGCGGTTCTTGAGAAATTCGCGTGGCGTAAATTGCTCCGTGGCCTAACTATCGCCGTTCTACCCTACTTTCATTTTTCAAAAATTCGTTTTAATAGGATCAGATAAAAAGCTGCAAAAATTAAAAATCTACGTTGTGTTAACTAAAACTGTAAAAAAAAGAATCCTTGTTGCCTCATATTTTCCTCATGGTGGTTTCTTTCAGAAATCATTGCTGTGGCAATATTTTTGGTCGGCACTGTACTGAGATCATCAAAAACTCTGCGAAATGTCCAGGTTTCCGCAAACGATGCAAGGAATATTTCACCCCTTCTGGTTTGGCTTTCATTTATAAGACCTTTATCCACTCCAAACTCGACTGCAACGCTCATATCCGGTTTGGTATATCTAAGACCACTTTTACACCTACTGGACAGAATACAAAATCGAGCGATTGAACTTATAGGAGACAATGATATTGCTAAGTCGATAGACTCGCTTGAACACCGTCGCAATGTATCCTATCTTTCTTTGTTTATATCGCGTCTTCAAGAGACAATGCTTAAGTGAGTACCTGCAATTCTAAACTCGCTATTAATGCTCACTAGTCTACCCTTAAGTCTGCCTTCGGACGTACAGTAAAGTTTAAAGACTCGTTTTTTAGCTACACGAATATTGATTGCGCTTTCCAATTCCAATATTTCCCTCTCCTTATGACCTTTTGTCCATCTGTCCCTCGATTCCTTGTCTTGAACCGAATCTTCGGTGTCTTGAACCGAATACCTAAGGGTAGCCATGAGGAAAATGAAAAAGCCGGTCCCCTTTGGGGGAACGAAAAAGACACCACTCGGAGGTAATGCGAAAGTGGTCCCAGAGTGGATGGTGTCAAGGAGAAGAGGTCAAGATGTGGTTTTAGTGGGTGAAAGCCTCACACTACTGGGAACAGAACGGGCCTGTTTCACCTGCCTATTAGGTTTCCACATAGTCGTCAAGACAAACAAAAAAAAAGGTAGCCACAAACTCTTTACCACGAGCCAAACTACCAATCTAATAAAACTAAACAGTATTTCTTAGACTAATCTGTGTCCCATTACTATTGTAACAGATTGTACATTTAAGCTGCTTCCAGGTCTTTCATTTGTAGGCAAAGCCTTTTTTGCCTTTTTAAGGTTTAATTGGTGGTATCTATTTACGCTGCCACATCGAACAGCGTTGATGCAAGCCTCTTAATGGTCCAAAAGTGTTTAAGATTATTGTTTCCACAATGAATTGTTTGTCTGGAAGCAGCCCAAACAAGCAAGTAAAGTAGACAAGGGCCTTTTAGTTTCCTCTGTGCAACTGTGCGACTCTGTGAACCTGTGGCAATTATTGAAATTTGTGAAACTCAACCTCAAACATTGAGGACAGATGTCAACTTCATAACTCGCACTCACCACAAAAAAAAAAGCTCATAACGCACCACTTGCCGCCTGTGCTTGCATCTCACCTTTTAAAATTCATGACAATAATAAGCCCTCCCCTGAGGTTACAAACTTCCATTCCACCCATCCAAGGTACACCCAAATCCGAGTAAATTTTCCATATCTGAATGGCTTGCCTTCACCATCAGAAAGTCAAATGTAAACGGCATTCAATAAACCATTCTTTCCACTCAACAACTTCACTGCTGTTGCTGGTGCTTGTGGTGCTGCTGTCCAATCGGCAATCGCTTGCCTCTGAATAAATCATGAACCGATTTTGCATTCAACGAGCACCAAGTGTTTGCCATATTAGCCGCTTGACTCGTATCTACACGAGAGATACACGTAGATTCACCAGCGCGCAACGTAACCGTGCAATGGATGATGAATTTAATAGAAAAATAAATCACACACTGATGCTGAAAATTAATCATGCCGACTGAGAAGAGAGATCTTTTTTTTGCTGTTTTGGCTTTTAGGCCGTAGTTTTTTGTAAATGACCACCTTTCGGCGGACACGCATCGAACATCGGATTCAATCGATAGTCAGGAGATAAGCAGACAGATGAAATAGCATTTGCACCTGGCACGCGGTGTTCTCCTCTCAGTGAAGTCATCCCCCAATGGTAAGGCACAAACTCTTGGTCCGCCTCCCCTCCCACATCCGAAAAAAGCAGCAAAACTTTCAATTTCAATTCAGGTTTTATGCATGAGATTGGATAATAAATTCAATTCTTGTCGACGTCGTCGTTGTCGTTGTCGTCGTTGATGGCGTCGACGACAAACTCTGTGATGCAATACCCCAGAGTTAAATCGATGCGAAAGAAAGAGAAAGATAATCTTGGTCTGTGTGTATGCGTTTTTGGGGGTAACAAAACTCACACAAGTTTTGCAAAGTTTTATTATAACATCAAATGGCACGACAGATCACTGCTTAAAGTGAAGCAAAGTGATGCCAAGCTATACGGCCAGACGTAAGGATAAGCATACTAAAATGGAAATCCCATTTGAATGGTAGTGAAATTTGTCTCTCACCGATGCCATGGAGGGTGGGTGTTGGGTAATGATGGAGGACGGAATGGCACACCATGCACATGATGCACACACCGCATTCCGAATGGATTTTGTAGGATTTTCTTTTTAAAAATAGAAATTCCATTGCTCTTCTGGTGGTGAGACGTTTTTGGCGGACTCAAGGCAGGACGGCCTCGTGATAAGGAAGCTTTTACGGAGATGAATGCGACAGGCGGAGATGTAAATATCGTGTAATCCTTTATTGAGACAATGAATTGAGGTCTTTTATTTATTTTCATGTAACACTTTTTCGATGAATGTGTGGTTGCGGTTGATAATGAAATGCCGATGTAGTTGTAGGTTGATTCATGAGGTCTTTGAAGTGGTTACTGTGTGATGTTGGGGCATGTGTTTACATACTTCTTTTGACCTCGTCTGGGAGGTGTAGATAAGGTAAACTGCATACGATGAATGGTGCTTTGAAGTCTTTCAAGAGGTCGGGCTTTATTAACATTTGGTTGCGTGAATGGGTTGGTCTGTTACTTTGAAACAAACGAGCCATGAGTTTAGATGTTTTATGCTGAACTGCATACCGAGACAAATCAATTTCATTTTAGAAATACAGTTCTGTTGACACCGATTATAACGACTTATTGGTTATTACCAAGAAAAAACGATGTCCCGATCGAATCCAGCCAATTTAAAAACACTATTCTGCCGGCGTTTATTTCTTATATAGGCCATAGCGAACGTAATTTATGGGCCATTTAGTGTCGATATAAATGCACAGTAATAACAGTGCAATGTATGTTTTACAATTCTGTGACTTTCTAACTTTGTTGTACTCTTAGACTCATTCCAAAAAAAATTAAGGACCTATTTAGTAAAAATAGAATTTTGTACACATTGATACAGGCAAATAACCAGTAATTATGGAGAAATCCCATTAAATTAAACAGCGGGTTTTATGATTTTACCTTTATTTAAATGCAAATGTTGTGTGGGGATAACAGGGACAGCCTAGAACACACGTGCAACCACGATGCTTTCGTTGAGAAGAGCGTTACAACCTTTTGTTTGTATTGTATTATTCCTAGCAATTTCTGCGTACTTTTTATGTCTTTGTAACCCAAAAATTCAAAAATCAAAAATTACTTTAACTTATTTTTAACTGCAGCCCCATATATTAATGTACCCCATCTCCCTTAGAAATAAATAGAAATAAATTGTGCAAATAAATTGTGCAAAAGAAAGCAACAAATTTAGTTCGTACAAATAAAAGTAATTTTTTTTTCAATAAATTTTCAAAAAAAAACTATAAATGCACATCTGTTTAGCAATGAAATAAAAGCATAATTATGTATTTTTTAAAGCAATTGTAAATCATTTAAAAAAATGCATAACAAAAATCACAATATGTGTTTCATAGCCCTGTGTAAAACTAGCGCAACAAATCCAACCTTAATATAGGAACACCTATTAAATAAATTCAGCACAACTGCGTGGCATTGAGATATTAAATTTGAGATTGTGGATTTAGGGAGGTTTTTCTATTCAACTTTTGTTTATTTTTGAAGTGTTGACCTGCAACTCGTCGCTCAAGGTTCTCAATGGGATTTAAGTCGGATGATTGGCTCGCTAATCAAGAACTTGCACTTGTCTTTAAGATAATCCTTCACCAGCTTCGATGTCTTTTCGGGTCATTGTCGTGCTGAAATACCGATAATAGTGGCATATTCAAGTCAGCCTACAGCCAAGTTAGCATTTTCTAAAATATTTCGTAAATGTAAATTAACCTCACAATCTCGTGAAAGAGTCCACCACCACTAGCTAAGAAGGATTTCGATAACATTAGGCCCAGCACCTCCATACTTTGAGTTTTGGAAAACGATTTAAAGAGTTAGAGGCCAAAGCTCAAGCGTACACATCTATTTTTTTAGTCAACTTCATGTACATATTTCCTATATAGATTATAGATTTACAAATGTCTCAACAATCAATCTTATTGGAGCCAAGTCATGCCTGGCAGAGTTGTAAAAGGCTGCAATCTTTTGTAATGCAATCCATGAATTCTTGGAAAGTATTTCATGATTGACACCTTGGTGTTGACTTCTCTCATTCTTTTTTAAGTCTTGATTGGAGCAGTCTTTACAACCATTGATTGCAAATCAATTGAATGCAAGTCCTTAGATTGGCATTGCATTCATTGAAGTCAATTTGAAGCTTTCGGGACAAAGATTCTTGGATTTTTAAAGATTGCAACGAAAATTCTTGAAATCCCAAAGACTGCAATGAAACTTGTTGAAGTTTCAAAGATGTTAGTCTAAAGAAGCACTTAATTGATTTGCAGTCAATAGATCGGTCGTACAATCTGCTTTAGTCAAGACTTGAAAACGAATGAGAGATTTCAATGCTGAAGTCTGGTTCACAGAGTTTATTTATAAATTGAAAAATAATATGGTATGGGTTCAATTGACTTCTAAAGTCAAAAAATTTAAATCTTTTACATCTCCTGCCTGGAAACGAAAAACGCGTGGTTCGTAGTGATCTTTTATTCATTGACGAATTCTTCAAAACAAGAGGTGGATTTCATGTAAAGGTACCAGACACGGTTGAAAACAATGTAAAAAAACAAAAGAAAAATGCTGTTTTAAGTCTTCCTTTAAGTGATCATAGAAGTCGTTTCGTTCCTGCCTTCTATTTCACATACTTAAGGGATAAATACATATTGCATATTAGCTTCATCCATATAGTATCAATTCTTTTAAGCGGCTTGAAGATTCTTAAATGACCAACAATCTAACTTGGTTAGCAAAAAAATTCTCATAATTTGAAACCGAAACGATTCTCTAGTTTCAAATTAATTTCTATGATTTTCAATTCACAGACTAATCCTTCAGAAAGCAGTAAATTTAAATTTGGGGCTCTGAGTGTTTACTTCGATAAAAACAGTGTTGAAGTAAAAAAAAAGGTTCTAGCGACATTTCCTGTAGCCTTTTGTGATCGTAGAAATTTAGTCCTTCTACTTTCTATTATGCGTAACTGGGCTTCATGATAAATGTGTTAACCTTAACTCCATAATATATAGGACGTTTTTTAGCACCTCCTTATGTAATTCGATTATTGGAGCCAAAATTAATTCTCAGAAACCCAAATAAGTCTCAAGTTTTGAATTGATTTTCTTGACAGACTGAGTTCCAACTTTGATTAATCTCTGCCCTGATCCGAAACTCACAAACAAATCCTTCAAAAAGTAGTTAATTCCATTTTAATGTATTAGTCAAGTTTTGTGGTCACCTCGATAAAACAGAGTTAAAAAAATAGTTGTATCGACTTTTCCTCTGGCCTTGTGCGCAGAGACTTGGTGTTACGTAATCCTAAAATTTATGTAATTTTGCTACCACAACATACGTTTAGATAAAAAAGTTCGTCAACTTCTCTTCTTCTATTCAGGTCCTTCTGTTTCTCATCTGAGTACTCAGTTTAGGTTAGGCAATGGGTCTACACAGACCAGTTGGGGTCCAAGCAGTATCCACTATTTCAGTATTCTAATTAGACCAGACCACACATGGTACTCTGGCTCTCTAACTAATTTAAATCACTTGCACTGGAGCGGGAAATTCCAAATTTCTAAGTCTGGCAAAAAAAAAATCGAATTCATCTCCACTTTTCAGGCCGACGACTGCCCAGAAGAATCTGCTCCAATTCCTGTTCAAAATACTGAACATAATTTCCCATACATATACATTCATTTTCAGATTTTTTTCTTTCACCAAAAATAGCAATTTGTGACCCAAAAAATGTCCTCCAAATATTTTTCCCCCAACATCCGACAGAGTAATGCAAATGAAATTTTTTAGCCAAATTAATGATGACCACCAACGTGGGCGGAGTAGGAAACGAGAGCTCACATTCAACACACCAAATGACCTGCACAACATGTTCCACCGTAAAAGTTATGCAACAAGGTCGTCGTTGTATCGTTGTGTCGTTGTCGTAGTCGTCTGTGCTTGGCCGATATCTGATGCGCCCCAAGGGAAGTTGCAATGTAATTTGTGGTTACACGAAATATCGAACAAACATGTTTCGGTAATTTGGTCAACAGGGGTTGAAAACACATACACAGACAGATGCACAGATACACAGATGTCTCTCATGGATATGTAATGAAATTGATTTAATAGAATGCAACACGGACCGTGATGGTTAATGGATGGATAATTCACTTTTGCAATGATGTTGATTGCAATTAAATGGATTATGTGTTGCGGTGGATGTGTCAGAGGCATATCTCTCTCTCAGAATCCTTTGGTTTCTTTTTTGTTGTTGTTGGAACGTGTGTGGCTCAAAACCGAAGGACCCATCGTCCGTGGTTGAAAGTGATTTCCTTTGTTGGTTGGTTTTGGTTTTGGGATTCACATCAACATCAGTCGTAGGTCAGAGTCAGGCACATCGTTTGAAGTGGTGGCTAATCACATGTTTCATCTGCTCTAAAAAGTTGATTAATGAATCTGAAATGCTGAAACTAAACTTAAACTTGCTTTGCATTTTTTTTTAAAGTAACCTAGAAGTTGTCAAGGAATTAAAGAGAAAAGAAAAAGACTTTTAGATTACCAACAAACAGGTCCACAATGATTTCGTTTTATTACAGAGCATCATACAGTGCGTATGGTTTTTTGTAAATAAAAAACCGATTTGAATGATTTTTGTGGTATTTTTTTCCTTACTTTGTCACAAAAAAAATGCCTAATTTCATTAAAATCGGTGAGTCCAAGTTCGTGCACTCTCCCTGTGAGACGAAAGCGAAACTTTCAATCCGCCATGAGACTTTTGCAGCACCTAAAGTAATTCTAAATGAATTGATTAATCTCGAAACTCCGAAACGATCTTCGATTCATTGAAGCATTATTCGCAGAAAGACGTCAATTTATTTTATACTTGAGCCAATATTCCTCGAAGCTTATGAATAAAGAGTTTATTTAAGTGTTTTACTAGGTAACTTTTATGTTCCTACTATTTAATAAATATTTTAGAGCTACTTGGAAAGTAACTCACGGCGAACAACAAAAACGTGTAAAATTTAAGAAAGCTTCTAGTAAGATGTGTTGTTTTCTAAACTATTTTTATGCAAGTCGTGTCCTTTTGCTAAAGCTATTTTCAGACGATTGCTAGATCTGCAATTATTGTCAGGTCTGCAAATGTTCTGACAATGATCTACAAAAGAGCTGACAAATGCAGCTTGCTTGCACTGAAAACCTACTCTCTTAATATTAAAATTGGCAGCTTTTTGGGCGCGTACCTCTTAATATTCTGATTTCTTTTATTTGCCATTGTCTACCATTGTGATGTAAACCACCTAAGTCACTGGCAGTGTTTTCTTCGTAACAATAACCAAAAGTGTTTACTAAAACTGCGCTTAATCCATGTACCATTTGTATATTATTTCCTCTTAGTCCATGTACCATCTGTATAACATTTGCTCAAATATTTCTTTGGTTTTTTAATTAAAAGGGAGTTTTTTTTATGGAAATTTGAACTGTTTTCTTGGACCCTATAGAAGTTGTAAACATTCATTTTTATTGCTAAAGTAACATAAAAATCGATTGTTTCATTGAACTCGGTAAAAAATTTGTCATATTTTAAATTAATTTAAATTACGATTAACGTAAACGTGACACCAGAGGAAAACAGTAAAACAAATAGAGTTTCCAAAATTGAACTGTCTTTTACAACATTCGTTGATTGTCAAGTGCACCGGTTATGTGTACGACTTTGAAAGGTTTTTACAAAAAAAATTGTATGTAAATGTATAACACTTCTATCTTAATAATCCAAAAAAGGTTAATTAAGATGTGTAGCCGCACAATTTTTAGCACTTTGTCCTGACTACAATCCATAAGCTTGTCTACGTTATTTTTCATAGCCGCCTTCTTTTTCAATTTTGTCTTAATCCATTCTTTCCCAGTTTTCTATTCAAACCACCGAATCCACGTCATACTCCCAGTTTAATTAATATTTAGAGATCTCGTGTCAAAAAACCCCAAACACAAAGAACAATAATGTTTACCATTCGGATTACACGCTGAACCCGAGAAATGTTCACCTTCGCCGCCCGCAACGCACAATGCGTAACACCAATAGAGACATACACATCATCAAAACTCATCTAACCGAAGTGTGTGTTTATCGGGAAGATAACCTCAAAGGCAAATTAACTCAGATCCATTAGCATCGTTATTATGCGTGTGTATCTCTGCCCTCTCTGCGCAGCCGAATTCTTCACACTCGATCTTCTCGATGAAGATAGAAAAGGTTTTTGAGGTTCAATTTACATATCAATTAGACGCACTTGTCCGTTTCTTGAGATTCTGTGATAATTTGTGATTATCGGAGTTAAGAAGCGTAGCCATTTCGTGGGAATAAGCTCTAGAGAAATTCGTATCCATCACACTGGAACGAATCAGAACAGTGTCACGGACGGACGGTCTATTAATTTCGCCGTATCCTGACGCATACTTTCTCATGTCCTAAGACATTCTTTTCTTTTCAATCTACCCGAGGAAATAGCTCAACTCGAGATGGGAAGGAGGATTAGTTTACTGAGCTGAGTGACCCCGATAAAATTTGTTCCGTCGTCTGATATTTCTCCAACCGAAGGAATTTTGAATTACCTCGGTGCACCGGTGAGGGCCGGTTATCCTTTTGTAAGTAGTGCACATATTTCCACGACTTGACCTGCGTGGGTGGTAAATGGGCGATGAAGAATTTCCTTCGTCCTTTCTTCGCGGTAGCGATTTGTCCAGCGATTGTCCTTTTTTTTTTTGCATAATTGAAGAAAAAATAAGTGGTGGGCGGCACAGTTGCACCTCGGGCTCGTTTCGAATAATGAATATTTCAACAACACCACCGTCACTGCACACGAGAGAGGTGCTCGGCAGTAGTCAGGAGTTAGTGCAGTTTTTTGGTATCGGCAGGGCTTAGACGGATGAATTTGTCCTTGGAGGGAAGGAGGTCCTTTGTTGCATTCAATTTGATAATAAAAGCACAATCGCGCGATTTTAATTATGGAAATGGCATTGAGTTGGAAACGGTATCGGGGATTTTTAATTAGAATTTTGCTGTAGGAACTTTGACTTCATCGTGGGTGTGTTGGCCTCTTGACCTGGATTTGTGAAACGAGAATGGGGCAGGATATAATCGAAGTTTGAAGGTAGATGCAATTGAATGTGTTGTGTAATGCTGGCTAACCGTAATTGTCGTCGTGGCTGCAATCCTGGCGGAGAGGGTAGATTTTCTTTTATTGTTATGTTACCTCTAGCTCTTGTGTCATTGAACCTCGGAAATAGGTTTTGGCTTGTCTGAAATGACCGTAGAGAGAGATAATCTTCCTGCGGGTCAAATTATCTACACATTCCAGAGCTCTGAGAATTCAGAGGGAATTGTGTAAAATGTCTACAGACGCGATAGCTTATTGCTTCTCGGAAGAAAGTATCTTAGGTCAGCTGGTTGTTTGTTCTGTTTCTGGGAATAGCGAGTGATGACACACTTGGGTGACTGCATGCAGATTGTTAGCTCGTACAATGGAACGTGCTGTTGTGCTGTGGTGAGGCCAATTTGCATTAAATTCGCTCGAGCAAAACATTTCTAACAATTCTGATTATGCCTACATACAATTTATATTCCATGTTTTTAATTAATTTCTGTATGAAGTCGTATAGTTAAGGGTCATTTATTTGTTTGCTTCGAAAGTAAAGCTAAATAAAACACGTACAGCGATATATTTTTTGTGAAAATATTATTTCGTCAAAAATAGTATTTGGGTGAAGGTTCGTTTATCTCTTGCAGCTTAAATGATTGGACAGTTCTGCTTCATCACCATCATCATCATTTTCTGTGACCGCATGTTTCACTAAAGGGGTTGCAGGGGTAGTGCACGTAGAAGAGATCTCCAGGCAAACCTATCCTCCGTCGCCAACTCTAACACCTCGTATCGTATGCCCAAGTGTAACCAGGCGAGCTTTTGGTCTTGATCTTGGCGTTTAGTCATACTGCTGGGGCATTCGTGCCACCAGACCAAACCATCGAAGCATGGATCTTTCCGTTTGGAGAAGTAGCTGCTCAACATTAAGCTCTTTACACACCGTCGTGTTTCTCACCCTATCTCGGCGAGTAACTCCCACAACAGCACGCAGAAATCTCATCTCTCATCTCCGCAGCTTATATTCGCGATCCTATTCTTTCGGTCGTTACCCAAATTTCTCGACTATAAGTGAGGGTTGGATTAAAAACCGAGAACTCGGCCTTCACACCAAGCTCGGCTTGCCTGATGACAGAACTTCCAAGCTGTTTCAAAATTGACCCAGCTTGGCCCTCTCATCACTCGTGAAAAAGACCCCAGGATATTTGAACTTCTCCACCTGTTTCAATGGAACTCCACTGACATGCAGAGTTTGCAATTTCTGCTTTTGTTTGCAATTTCCAGCAAAGCTGAAGCGGCCTTTTTTTAGTTGGGTTGTTGACTGGCTTTTTGAGATTTGTTTTGATACTATCCCCCAGGACATTCGTCCCTCTTTGTACAAATTAGTAACCATTCGCCTCAGATTCCAACAAAGTTCCATTTTTTTCCCATATTTATGGTCTTTTGTTACCATATTCATAGACTTTTCTACATTTCGTTACTTGCTCACAATGGGTATACAAAAGCAATGTATTTACTTGCTTCCTTAATTAGTTATTCAAATAGTCCTTATTGAGAAAATCTACTCACCGTACGCAAACTTTTGTGGATTGAGTTTTGCAATATTGGTTGTTGTTTTTATTATAATTTTTGAATTAATTTTAATAAATTCTGAAGCTTTGTGCTTTGCTCTTTTCAAATACGCTTTTCAAAACAAGTTGTCACATATGGTTTGGGAATAAAAACCCTTTTTCGTCAGATTTCTCTATCGTACGCAAACTTTTGTGGAGCACTGTATGTTTTCAGAAAAATTTTGACGGAGCATTCGTAAAATAGTCCAAGTTAAAAGACCAGTGATTCTCCTTAATCGTGACAAGTGATCACATTTGGGTGCACGAAAAATTACTTTTTTGACTCGTATTGGCCCATCTGAAAAAACAATAATATTTTCAGTGATGGCTCTGAGTAATCATGTTTTAAAATAAAAATCTGGACGCACTGAAAAAAAGAATGATTTTCAGCGATTGTTCTGAGTATTCATGTTTTAAGAAAAAATATCTGGACGCACCAAACATGTTTTCTTTGCCTTGTCAGAGCATTCTTAGGATGGTTCAATATCAGACCTGTGATCTTCACTGATGTTTTCATTCATATTTGCATCAAAAAAAATATTTTTTATTTTTCTGGACAGTCGTAGAATATTCAAAATTTAAGAACCAGTGATCTTTACTGATCATAGCCAGGGGTAGCGTTATTAGTCGAGCTTCTTTGGTCCTTTAGGCACTCATAGAATGGGCTCAGTTAAAGGACCAGCGATCCTCAGTAATCGCGACGAGTGATCATGTTTTCAGTTAAACTTGGATGCATCAAAAATGTCTTCTTTGGCTTGTTAAAACACTCGTTATTAGGTCCAACTGAAAAAAGAGATAATAATTGCTAGTAATCGTTCTAAGTGGTCATGTTTTAAGAAAAAAAAATTTGGACACACAAAATTTTTTTTCTTCGACTTATCAGAGCCATGTTAGGGTGTCCAGAATCAGTCTTGTTGTCCTCATTGAATATATTTTCAATCAAATTTGGACGCATCAAAAATTTCTTCTTTTGCTTTTCTGAATACTCATAGAATCGTCCAAATTAAGGAACTAGTAACCATCAGTGGATCGTGCTGTGGAATCATGTTCCAAAAAAAATCTGGACTGGAAATCTGGAAATCTGGAGGTCAGACCAAGCGTTCGGGCGTCATAGCCTAATAAGCAGTGCCCCATGTAAATGCCAACCAGGAGGCTACAATTCACTCTTGATAGCCTCAGAATGTGTTTCGTCCTTCTCTGGTTGCATTCCGGCCAAAAGATCTTGGTTATCCGACATGATGAGCCAAGGTATCGCCTGGTATCCGCTTCTTTGTAGAGTTTGGCGTTGAATTACCTGACAAAGTGTTGGATTGGGGTCGCGATGTGTGTAAACTCCAATGAATTCGACACAGAGCAGTCTTATAATGTCCAAAATTAAAAGATCAATGATCTTCAACGATCTTGCAAAGTTTTTAAGCATTTCTAAAAGTATTAATATTTTTTTGGACATTACAGATCATATTTTGGATCTAAACAATTAATTTTAAATTTAATAAATAAATATTTTAGAGTACTAGAGGAATTAGAGATGTTGAAAATGATGAGTTCTGTAATCACCAATGATCGTACTATCTCCATTTGGCCGTTTCAGAGTATTTTTATGGTGTTTAGAAACAAACGATCAGTGTTCATTAATAATACAAGCTATTAAGCATCCAAACAAGCTTTCTAAAAGGCTCAGAGCTAAGAAATCAATGTCAAGATCGTACTTAAGTATCTAAAAACTGAGGTTTATATAAATTGGGTTAAATATGTGTAACCACTTCATATAGTCCCCCTGTTCTCAGAACCTCTGTAATGTCTGACTCCATGATAAGTAAGTTAAGACTATATTTCCCGATTTAATATTTTTCTCCAACATTTATTGTTCTCCAACAACTACAACCCCCGTCATTATCATCAGCAATCTGCTTTAAAAAACACATTTTGACTCTTACGAAATGTCCCCTAACATTATTGTCCTTTGTCATAACCATCTCTTTAACTGTTTCCACTCCATTCGCTTACGTTCATTTATATTCAACTAACTCGCCAAAGACACAAAAACTCCTCAATAATACCGCCTTATCGTCTCTGTCGTAAGCACAGTCCATTGCGACTCACAAATGGGTCATGAAATCTGCCCCCAATGTGTTTTTCTTGTAGATATCTTCCCAATTGAAGTCAAGTGAATTCGATTATTATTAAAATTACTAGTACTTCTCTATTTATGACTTTATTTTTTTTCTCTTTTCAGGTAAGTCCTTTTTCTTCCCATGAACTTTCATAAAAACACAAGAGTGGAAAAAAAGAAATGAAATAATAAACACCACCAAACCAAACTCTGCGCATCTGGTAAGTTCTAAGAAAGATTCAATTTTTGAGAAAATTCCTGATTCAAGGATAACAATTCATTGAATTCGATTTCGTTGGATGATTCGCGAATTAAAAACTTTGTCCATGTGTGTGTGTGTGAATGGAAAATATTGATTAAGGCCAGAACGGAAGGGCGGAAAGTTTTGTTATTTTATATCTTCGCTGGAGCAGATAAAATCAATTACAATATCCACTAAAATAGTTTTCCAGGGAGGAGGGGGCGGACAAATAAATATTCTCATCGTGTGGCAGACAATTCTCGAGGTCGTCCTATGTGCCAGACAGACGGGGACGACGGCAGACACCAGCCAGACATGCAGTGGATGGAAAGTTTTGTCTGCATCTGCCTGGCTAGACGCTGTCGTTGTCGATGGGCGGGTGAAATAGGTAATTTCGTCCCTCCTAATGCGGTACACGATTGTATAATTATGTGCCATGTTTCAAGAATGCCCTAGTTGAGGTGGGGCTCAGGTTCAGAATTCGATCGGATGAGGTTACATTTTGACCAGCGAAAATGGCGAATCAAACTAAAAACCACAACGACAGACGGTAAGACTTCATAAGTGAATCATTTGAGAGAGAGAACTCTTATCCGGAAGCGAGCAAATTATTTATCTTTTTTATTTTTTGGTTGATCTCTTCCTCCTTTTGTCATTCTCTTCTCCTCACATCAGTAAAAGATAGAAAAAAAAGGACATGCCAATTGCTGCAGCGAAAAGATGGTTGCCATTTTGTTGATGGTAAGTGAGTTTCCTTCTCTCGGTGGTATTTGTGAGAGATGTACTGGCCGAGATGTACAAAATCTGTCCAGGACTTTTGTGGTTTTTTTTTTCTTTGGTATGGTCTGCTTCCTCTGGTTTTTTTGTCGGATTTTCCGTGTCTGGGGCTAAGGGTGTGGTGCAAATGGATTATGTATTTGTCTGTGAACTATTTCATAACAAAGCGACTATAGGCCTCATTCAGGGTTTTCATTGGAGACAGGAGCATGCACGTGTCCTTTTTTTGGGAGATGATTGGGAGTGAGTGTGTCATAGTTCCAGTTAATGAACTCGAAGTTTTGGCCGGGAGGTTTTTCTTGGGTACAGCCTACTCATGTCCTAGGTCCGCATAATCAGTTGGGTGTGCTGGAAAAGTTTTGATGGCACGATAAAGCACAGATCTGATTAATTAAATTATGGCTCGTCGTTTACTTTTTTTAATTCAAATTGTTTTAGGTCTATTGTATTGTATTATACTTCAATCTCAATCAAATCTAATTATTTTAAACATTTTTCATTCAGTACTTGAAGCAATTTGAGAGTCTTTTTGTCCTCATGGCAATTTGCGCCGTTCAGAACACAAATTGATTAAACATAAAACAAAAATTTGAGAAAAACGAAGAAATAATTTTTATTTGCCTCAGAAATACACTACGTTTTTTCAAATAGTTGTCGTTTAATGGTGGTAATCTTTATCATTAAAGAAAGATATTGTAAACATAAGAAGTTATGACTATACCAAGTGCTTTGACACTAAAATCTAGATTTTTTCAAAAACTGGAGTTAATCAATGTGTGCTCTGAACGGCTCATTTCTATTGCGAACTTGTAGAAAATGTTAGTCTATGTTTCAGGTTTCTTCTACGAACCCACTTGATGCTAATTTTAATGCGTAAGGCACCACAGTGTTGATTTTGAAAACATATTCTATAAATCCATCAACTCTAAAAACACACCGTGATGAAATTTGACATAAGCATAAATTAACGTCCTGTTCAACAACCTTCTAAAGGCTTTTGTGATCCAGTGTCTCTAGAGTTCAATTTAGAAATGCCTAGCACACTGCTTACGTAGTACCTTTCCTTCCTTGGTCGCCCCTTTTGGAGGGAAAAAAGATACAAAATTCCATTCTAAATTCCAAATAAGAATGAGAATTCAGTATACTTTTGTGTTGTTAAAAGAAACAGAAAGCTGCTTATCTTTGTACTCCTCCTCTGTTCTTAGCAACTGCAGCAAATCTGTTGAGCTTTGGGCTACAAATTTTTAACAAACCCAGATTGGCATATCTTGCCACGTTTCTGTTTTAATTTTTTTACTTGGTATCTGCTCCTATAGGTCCTTGCTTCCATTATCGTCCGGGGAATGAGATACCCACTTCAAAATATTCAACTCTTCCCTTTAATAGCCGCGAAGAACGTCTCACTTCATTGTGTTCTTTAGGAGGTCTAAATATTAATATTTATCCAATATTTCTCCTATTGGGAATAAACAAACAACGCCAAAGCGTGAAACAAAAGCATAATTGATCCTATATTATTATTACGGTTGGTAGTTGATACCTTGCGTTGTATCTATCCTTCCTTGGCCGCCCCTTTTGAAGGGAGAAAAGACACAAAATAGACTCTAAATTCCAAATGCCCAGAAGTGCTGAAGAACACTCTTGGAAGCAGCTTAGTACAACGCACGTTTTCAACTACCAATCGCGAAGCATTGTGGGAGATCTTTTATGCATTGGAAATGTTTTTCACGATCTGGCGTTGCTCTTTTAATCCAAATAAAAGCAATTATGGATACATATCGGAATTGAGAAATACTAAAAAACATATTGCTCCCGTTTTCACAAAAGGAAATGCTCCGAATATGGGGATTTGAACAAGATATAGATTGGAAACATGTTTCGCGGTTTGTAAAGCAAAAGATAAATATTTTGCAATTTTCATGTCAAACGCCGCAGTTATTTGCAATCGAGCACTTATGGTAGCATGTAAAACGACAAATATGGCATAAACAACTGTAATTGCAAAATGCTCTGCGAAGAAATCCAAAAAAAGTAGAATAGTATACCAATTTCAGTTTGCCGAAAATATGTACATAACCCGCGAAATTTGAAAATTCATCTTATTTTTCGAACAAACCTTGTATAGTATGTTTTCAAATATTTCTTGTCACATCTCGAATATTCGTATTTCACAAAGAGTCATCTAAAGAATTAAATTCAGAATGGAATGGACTGTGTATCGAACTGCATGAGCTTATAACTCGATGTATTTTATGTTGTCAGGGAGTTTTTGCTGTATATGTAAAAACTTTATATTTTTGTCAAAAATTGAGACGGAGCGAAGGAGGAAGGTATTGAAATAAAAGTGTTTTTTTCATTTTGTTTTACGCTCTAAAGTGGCTGTTTTGCTTTTTTACTGGGCTTTAACAGACTGAAATCGGGTTTTAGAATGAACATACACTTTTACAGCAATTGCCCCTATACTTTTGAGGTGTCACCAAATGAAATTCATGTTGGACACGAACAGCCCAGGGCGTGAAAGGTTTTAAAACAGCTCCTTTTAGACCAAAAAACAATATTAAATCCGAGAAAACAATGTTTTAGGTTTAAGATTTTATAAAATCACTCAAACCGCTAAAAACATATATAATTTCATTGTACTTTTTTGAGCTAATTTTAATAATAAGGCATAGTCAATGAAAATTATTAATATTTTTTGTTTCAATGAATCTATCAATTTTCATCATTTTTCTTTTTTACAAAATATTTTTGGCGGAATCAAACTTTATTTTGACCACATTTTTGACGTTAGAGAAATGCAACGAAATGGCTGAAGTCGTACGTGCTGTAGCTAAGTTTCTTATCTCACAATTTTATAGTTTTGAGCTACTAATCTTATTGTTGTACAGCTGGCAGCTTGGATAGATCGGTAAAAATTGACTGCATTTTCATTGGATTGAAGATGAACACATTTTACAAAAGAACACTAAGTTTCCCTCTGTTACGTATCAGACTCCAATAATAAAGTAACATTACTACTTTGTATGATTGCTCTCGAGGAGGCGTTGTTATCTCCCTCTGAACACGCTCCAACAAATTGTCATGCCATGCGACGCTGATAAGACGAATTCCTTCATTTCAGCATACGAATGATTCATTGCCACAGATTTAATGACTACAAAACGAGAAATTAGAAGCCAGTCAACATTTAAACTGTTAATTTGTTGAGCTACAAACGTGGTCTGTTTTAGAATGAATTGGGAGGGGCGTTATCTCAGCGCGTCTCTATTCTAACGACAAGAGAACTTTTATGCAGTAAATTTAGTTTTATTTTCAACCGAAAAACGTTTCCCATCATCACATTGCGCAAACTTTCCAATGATGTTAACACTTCCTACATTTTCAAATTCATGGCGTACAGAACGACCCGGTTGATAGTAAAATGCACAAAATGAACCAAAGATGAGGCAATCTCGTCCTTCTGTTTTTTTTTTTTTTTTTATTAGTTTTGTGGCAAATGTGCGAAGCGCACAGCATGCCATTTCGTCCGTCGTCGGCGGAACAGTGGAAAACATTTTGGATGTTTGTCACCACAGGCAAACGAAAATGGCATGATTATCCTTCCCAGCAGAATGCAAACACATTTTAAGTCGCAATATGATGTCCAGTGTGAATTGGATAGAATGTGGAGAGTAGCTCCACTTACATCTCAGCAGGATGATTGTAAACAGCGTTTATACACGCCCATCGATTGCTGCTTAGTCGGGTACAGATGTTCTGAAAATGAGGGAAAAAAATGGCGAGGATTTTACTGCATGAAAACGAGATGGATTTCTGGCAATTGCAGGAATTGAGATGCATTATGTGTGTGTTTGTGTGAGGAGGGAGGATGAAGCGATGAAGGTCTGGAAACAATGAAAATTTTGTTCAGTCGAGTTTCTGTTTGAAGTAGTGGCTGTGGATAGAGGGAGAACAGTAAAATTGTAGTCTGTGAAAACCTAAAGGACTAACTTGATATGATGGGGTGAATTCACCAGAACTAAATCAGAACCTAATTTAAGACATGACAGTAACTTTGACTCTTCTGATGACTTTTTGAATGACAATTTTACTTGCTGATTTTGTGTAACAAAAAGGGTTAGGTGTGGAGTTGAGAGTAGTGAGTTTAAATGTCTCAAAAGCATTGTTTTGGGTATAAAGAATGTCATGGAAACTTTTGCTGGGTCTATTTTTGTGAGATGGGTCCCAAATTAATCTTAAAATGAATGAAACTTCACTATTTTTTTTTTTTTTCAAATGACTGTTAAGCATTGTTTTGATAATTGACGACATTTATTTTGTAGGATAGATCCGAAACTAGCGTTAAAATGAATGAAAATTCACTAGTTTTTTTTTTCACATGACTCTGAAACATTGTTTTAATAATGAAACGTTGGAGACATTTACTTTCGTAGGGTAGATCCGAAATCAGCGTTAAAATGAATGAAACTGCACTAGAACTTTTTTTTAAACATTGTTTGGGTATGAAGAATGTAATAGAATCTTTGACAGTGTGTATTTCGGAAAGATGGATGAAAAACTCACCTTAAAATCAATGAAAATTCACAAGCGTTTTTTAAAGGCTTCTTAATTATTGTTTTGGTAATAAAGAATGTAATTAAATCTTTGGCAGTGTCTATTTTCGTATGACACATCCGAAATCAGTCGAAATTTGAATGAAACTTCACTGGGAAAAGTCCAAAATATCGACCATTGAATGCTTTGCAATTGGCTGTGGTCAGATTTCTTGATATTTTTTCAAACCTTCTCAATTAAAATGCTTTGAGCATAAAAATGCAACTATCGCAAACAATAAGGACTACTCAATTTGTTCACCAGAGAAGACTCCCGGCAGACAGTCGCACTAAACAGTTGTGCTATTCCTTGTCAAGAGTTCACACACGACATTCCAAAAAGGAAGTCTACTTAAGTGGACCAGTTCAAGTCAACGCAAACTTCCGTCTCAGTTGTAAGCACATTAGATGATTTATTTTATGCGTTACTCATTGCCGTATCCGGTTTAAGTGGTCAGATAAGTGTAACTATAAAAACAAGAATCAACTGCACCTGCATGCAAAATATTGTCCTCTTTGACCCTTAACCGAGAAAGAGAGAGAGAGTATACGAACAGACAGACAAGAAGTATCTCAAACTAAAACTCACACTCCACATTCACACCACATCCCAGTTACACGCGATAACCTCGAATGGTTACAAGAAAGTGCTTAAGTGCATAAGACAGCGGTGGAGACGACGGCTGGCTGGTGAGCTCGTAGATACATTTCCCCTTTAGTTATTTTTTTTTCTATTTTTGCCGTTTTCCTTCAGTTTTTCTTTTTTTTTCTGTGAGAAGAACGAGTAAAGTAGAAAAGAAAACAACCGCGTTGCACATTTTCCAGAGCATTTCTCCATCGGTCTCTGAAAACGACGGCGGCTCGGGCGAATGGGTTGAAAATGTAATCCTAGTTGCATATGCACAGTCATATCACATATGCAGTGTAAAAGATACAGTCTGCTAATTTTTCTAGGATGACAACCGTGTCGCCGGCGGTGGATGTGTCCACGAAGACGACTACGACGACTACGACGACGATGACTACATACACCATCTTTCCTCTGCTCCTCTTCTCGGAGGACTCGAAACTGGCAACATAAACGTGTACATATAACGTCGGTTATACAATACTTCTTCTTCCCTCGATAATGATGGCTAACGAGACTGGTCTGCCGCCGTACGTAGTAAGTTCCTTTTTGCAGGCAGAGGGGAACAAGATGGGCGGCTGGGCGAGACGCAAAGACGGAGTAAATCTCTACGTGACACGATGACGATATAGACGCAAATTTAAGATTACGTATACGTCATCCGCATCATCATGAATTGTTGCCACTCTCTTCGAGTTCCCATTTCCAAACCACTTTACTGCGTTGTTTGTGGCAGTGACGGCGGTAGTGATGGCACCAGCAGCACACACCAGCAGGGGTTGTGTGTTCGGCGTTTTTCTGCTGTGGCCGAAGAAGAGCCGAACGCTCGGTTCGGAAGACATCGGTAGATTTATCATTGGACAGAAAGCCGATTCGGTGAACATCGGCTCGTTGCCGAAGTCTTTTCACACCACACAGATACTCGTCTACCAGTGCGCAGCATATTTTCTCACACAGACACGAAGTAGAGGATTTCCTTCTTGAGCGCTGCTGCTGCTGCTGCTGGTTCTCTGGCTCTTGGTATTCAATGAATGGTTGACATAAGTGGTTTGTAGTGTTGGCGAGAGACGGAGCTTGTACTTTGGTAGGGTAGTGTAAAGGAGTTGGTAGTTGGGGAGCAGAAATATCAAATGAGTTCTTTTGTAAGAAGGCCTTGAGCATAGTACGATCTGAAGATTTATTTCAAATTCCTGTAGCCTTTTAACGGTGCCGTGCATTGATCGGTTAGTACGTCTAATTGTTAAGCGAGAGTAGAGTTTGAATCCAGCCCGGGGATATAACACCACGAACATTTTCCACGGCCCCACCTCCAGCGGACAACTGAAAATCCTCCTGAAGTACTTCTGTCATGAAAAGTTTTCGTGATTCGAATGTGCTCTTCACATGTGAAAAAATTATAACGCGGACAACGTAGTGGAGGCGTGAAAAGCTCGGCTCTGGTCCTCAACGGGCTGTTACGCCACCCAATGTAATGTAGTGTAACTTTTTTAACAGCATGCGTTTTTTTGTTTGTTTCTTTCTACGCTGAGAAAAGAGAAAATCTTCTTCTTAATTTGTTTTTGAAAACAACGCGACCCCGTTAGTAGATCACGCGGTCAAGAAGATGATGATGATGATGAAAAACCTGTTAATGTAAGGCTCCTAAATCTCTACTAATGGTCGAGTTTTAATTAAAACCTACCATTCTAATCAAAACCTCCCAAGTTATGAGCACCACGACGTCTGTCAAAATTGCCATGTCCAATTGGGCAGGTGACACAAGCCGTACACAGCAAAAAAGGGACGTGTTAACAAATCGGTTAATTTGAAAAACAAATGTGAAAAGATCTTGATGCTTGCTTTTATAGAAATAAGCAAAAAAGAGGGAAGCTTAAAGACAATTATTTCTTGTTGGACAGCGTAAAAATGTAATAATTGTTTAAATCGTTTTGTTGCGGGAAACGATTAATGCTTTCTCTTTAAATGATAAATGTTTCATGAAGTTTCTTTATATCCACATATATTTTGTAGGAAACGATTTTATTTTACACGGATTGGTCTACCATCAATCGTTATTTTTTCACAATATTCTTCTACTGAGTTTAAAAATAATGTTGTGTACGATAATAACGAAAAAAAAGGCATGCCAATGAGTACACCGTGATGGGTATTATTGGGTGTTATCCTCTAAGGATTTAGCCAGAAGAAACCTCACAAGAAGAATATCACATATTGACAAAATCAAAATCAGAAAGGAGACTCTTTTTTCTGCTTCAAAAATTAAAAAAGAAAAATGTTTTATGTTTGCGAAAAGAAAGGATGAGAATTTGAGTAGAAATCGAGTCATGAAGGAGTTACAAATTAATGTGCGGTAGCTCAAAGTAAAAGCAAAAATCTGAAGCATACACTTGTGTTAAGTTTCAAATTGTTTTTTGGTTTTATGCTGATGAATTGTTATGATTTTTATTTTTTTAGTGCGCTCATAGTATAAAATAATATTAGGTTGTCAAATATCTCCCTTCCGCCTTTTTGTCTTTGGAATTTTCCGGCTGTGTACAAAGCGCTACAGAGCTCGTATCCAAACTAATCATGCATAGCGTCGTTTTGTAGGATATGTCAAGACTTTTCAAATGATGTATTGCCAGATACGAGCTCTGTATAAATTCAAAAGACAAAAAGGCGGAAGAGAGATTTTTGACAACCTAATAAATAAAAGTCTAAAAGTCCAAAAAAATAAGCAGTAGTTGCAGATTTTTGCTTGTTCCATTATTATTTTGAGCTACTCTACATCTGGCTTACGCCTATTGTGAATAAATAGGCTTGTACTGATTGAACAATTTTCAAGGGTTCATCTGTTTCAAGGTAGAGGAGTGACAAATTTATATATGTATCTCTAACTTATGCTTGTCGTAAACGTGAATCATATGTAGGCCAGATAATTGACTTAAGATTTAGTTTGTCAATGTAATCGAAAATCAGGTATACACATTTGGCAAAGAAGTAATATCTTCCCAGTGTCGTTAATTAAAATTTGTAGCTTGAAATTTACGAAAATCGCACTTAACTCAGAGCGTTTCATATCGTGATAAATTTCACCCACCGTGGTTCAACTCTTACTGGTTAAACATTTTCAATCATATACGGTGCCGAGCATAAATGGAGGTGCCACTTCTTTTTAGAATATTTTCTATTATTGAGCTTATACCCTGGTTTGTGTTGATTTTCAATTCAATTTTATTTAGCTTTAATGACTTGGATCTGCTTACAATATTACCAATTTCTGTGAAACTTGAATTTTTTTTAATTGCTTACACTTTCGCTTTTTAAAGAGGCAAGTGGAAGAAAGACCCATGCGCAGTGAAAATAAAGACAAAAAATACTACTGGAAAACGTATTGATGTAGACATTTATGAAAATGAAGAGAGTCACTAGTACTGCGACCTTAAATATCTATTGTACCCCCTTTGAAGCCAATCCATGTTACGTTCGTTTTATTAATTATTAATTATTTTAAATCTGGTTAGGTCCAAGTTAAAAACATAAACTCATTCCTGCTTATTTCAATAACTTATCTCTTAACATTTGTATGATTTCTACGCAAAAATAGTTACGTAGGGAATACAAACACTTTTGCTCTATGAAATTTGGGTGCATTTTTTAAAACCAGCGTCCTTTTTTTCGCTGTATAAGTTTTTATTTTAGTTTCTAATATAAGGCATTACATTATTGATAAATAAGAACTAACAAAATGGATTGAGTTACTCTTTTTCTTGTTTTCGGAACCGGCATTAAACAGTGTCGACTTGTCTCAAAATATATCGCGCACAACACAGTGAAGGCGCGAAAAAGCTAGGCTATGGCCCTGTATGTGCTGTTACGTTGACTATTTATTTCATTTTTTTTACTTTCATTATATGCTGGGTATTGTATATCTTGTCGATGCGCCTAAGTAGGAGAAATGTTGAAGTATGTCAAAGAGATTTTCTTGCTCAAAGGCTTAAACATTTTCCGTATGAAAGAAAAACATTGTGCGATTTGCAAGAGAGACCGCACAATGTTTTATGTCTGTATCAATAAATTGAAGTATTTTTTTTTTTTTTTTTTTTTCAAAATCTAAATTATTTTGAGACATAAACTCCGAAAACTGCATCTAACTCCATCCATCATAAACATTCCACCGACACTCGTCACCCACACACAGTACTTTTCCCAATCAGCCTTTGGCAACACTTCTAGTTCTTTCCACAACCATCCGCAACCTTCCTCACCAATAAACCCAACACAACACCAGCTGTAGAGCCCCCTTCATAGATACAAAACAACACACACAATACAGCTATGTTCGCTCTGTCAGTGTATCTCTCTCTCTACACACCATTCGGTTTTTCATGCTACTTCTGCTTCTGCTTCTGCCGTTTCTTCCACTACGTGCTCCCATTCACAGATACAAATAATTCAGTTTCGCTCTACCTGTCGACACGAAAACTTCGTGATACACGGACGGACGGTTTGTCTGAAAACGGTCATTTTTTTTAAATTTTTGCGTTTTTTCATTTTTACGTTATTTGAACTTGCATTTCTCCAACATCATATAACAACAACAATCAACATATACATCTACATCTCTCTCTTTTTCACCGAATGTGCTTTTTATCGTCGTAAACGCGAGGAGGATATGTAGTTGCAAAAAAAAAAATAAGGAGGAGATACATTTACGTTCTTTTGAATCACATTCAAATGTAAATTCTTCCGCATCTAATTTGTTTGCGATTTTTTTTTTCGCTTTCTGTTTGCGAGATAAAAAGTAAGAAGGAAGTTAACAACAAAAAATTAAAAAAGAAAAAAACGACGTCGTTCTTCCACATGTCAGCTATATCGGTTTTTAGATTCGGTATAATTTCGCATCTGTGAGATACAAAACAAATCAACGATATTTGAATTTGTGCGCGTTTGTTGAAGAGTGTAAAGAGAAAAAAAAAAAAAAAAACGAGAGGAAAAAGAAGAAATTATCCATCCGAAGGCAAAGGAAGGAAATTTCGAGCATCTGCGCCGGGTGTGCGCCGCAACAACTTATTATACAGATCCTTTTGTTGTCCTTCGAGGACACACACTCATACGGACACACAACGTTCCTGCAAACACGCAGACACATTCTGTGCCTCTGCTCTGATGAATGAAAGATGCAAAGCATCTGAAATTTGCAAAGTTTTTTCTGTTTATTTTTGTTTTCTCTCTGTTAACTGATTTCTAGTTGTGTTATTGTTGTGTTTTTATAGTTTTATGAGTGTTTTTAAAAAGCTGTGTCTACGAGGCCTTAAAAATATCTAAAGCATTTCAAAGCACCCAATCAAATTGATCACAAATTAAGTTCAAGTGCCGTGAGATAAATGAATTAAATGCTAATTGTGTGCAAACAAGAAGGGTGTGTTAATTAAAAAAAAAAAAAATATTCAACCTCCTGCAACATTTTTGAGTGCACAGTGTGTCGCCGTGAAGCACGTGGATAGCAAAATAAAATTTTGTCATTCATGACATCGCTCTTTGTCGATGTTTTGTTGGATTAGAACGTGTTTACAAAATCAGAAGAGGAAACATCTGTTGAAGGTAATCTATAGCTTTATTTTGTATCTACATCGGGATATGATGATGATGGATTGGCTTGGACGGTGGGGTTTGTTTTGAATCACAAATGTAGGAGAAGGACTGGATTGACATGAAAGTAGTGCGTGGTTTTGTTTAAGCAAAATCATCCGACCTGGTTTGCGTGTTAATGTGTGGCTATTTGAGCATGATTCAGTGGTCTTTTTCCTGTAATTTGACATGCAACCAGACACAAGCATATGTGTAGTGCGCCATACGGTGATTGGTTCTATTGTTGACTTTTCTGTTGGTAAACAACAAACAGGGCTGTTTTGGCATTCAAGGCTGATCATATGTTGTCATTCATTTTAAAGCGAATGCGAGTCAACAAACAAAAAAATAACGCCAATCAGTCGGAAGTGCAGTCGCTCAGTTTTTTTGACCCTTTAAATTCCTAATTGTCGCACCATTTATGGATGGCTCGAAGGCTTCATTTGGGTTTTTGTATATTTAAAATATCACATCTCTGTACAAGCTGCGTGTCAAAAATATTGTAAAGCCTATGAAGCCTATGAAAATAAAAGAATCTATCTGTATATCTATTTGGGCCTTTTCAATATTTTTTTTTGCTTTGACTCTTTAAGTTGCGAAAAATTTCATGACAGAAGTACTCTAAGTGGATTTTCAGCCGGTGTTTCATTAGATTACCTCAATAAAGGACTCCCACTTTTAACTCTTGTCTCTGGCTATCATTGTGAGGCTGCTGAGCCATGCAGGATGTGCCTGACATCTGAAGCCGAGAAACACGGGGTCAACATGGTCGGCCAGCCAAGTATTAAGTAGTCGTCGTTTTTACATCCAAAAAAACAAAACAAAAACAAACAGCAATTTTTTGAATATAAAATATTGACGGCCGACTTAACAAAACCTGTCTCCTAAAGAAGAATCTTCAGTAGTCGGGTAGGGCGGCCGACCTTAGAAGAATTATTGAAAATATGTCTTCTTACGACGGCCCAGTTTTTATTTAAAATATTTTCTTTTTAATTTTTGTTCAATATTCAGTAAAAAGAATCTGTTGATAAAACAAATACAATAATATAACGCACCTACCGGCAACATTTCCCTGATTTTAAAACTTTTTTGAAAATCACTTCCACTATTTCTTTTACACCAAAAACCAGACATTTCACTTTCGATGAAAACTTGAATCAAAGTTGCAATTTTAACTAAGAAACTATCAATTGCCTTGCAATAACCTTTTACTCACTGATAGGAAAATCATTATCCTTTATAGAAAAAACCATTTCAAGTGTGTATTACAAACGGATTAACTATTATGCCTCGTTTTGTGACGCGGCGGCCGACTACTGGAGGTGGCCGACCTCACATGCCACCACCCTAATTAGTTTTAACCAACTTAAATAAATGTTCTCATGTGTGTGCAGCTACGAACATTGCAAAAATCCTACCAGATTCAGTAATGAGTCCTTTATTGTATGCCAAACGTACTTCAGATAAACAATTTTTCATTTCTTCTTCTCTTCCTTATTGAACATCACAAATAAAATGAAATCTACTTTTTAGGTTAAAATTGACTGAAAGAGATCTTTTTGGGATAATGGGCAAGTCACAAGCAGTGTATCGTTTGTCTGCACTGACTTGTGGAGATTTCCATCCAAAGGAAAGGCTATTAAATGGAAGCTTTATAGTCGCTCGATGATGATTGCTAAAGGAAATAGGAAACATCCATTCAAATTGAAGCTTGACTTCTTTAATCAGTTTCTAATTAGCATCAGCTGACTATTGACTGACATTTTGACAATTTGGTACATTTAAGCCGAAGCTTTACTACAATTAGGCTCGCCGGAGTATGCCGGGAATTGACAATTTGTGGGAAAAGTCAGGCACTTTGACTCCTCTCGAAGGCGTGATTCACAATAAGTCATTTATTTAAGTCAATTATCTATTCTGATTTGTATTTTTTGTACATTTCTTATCTAGTAAAATTTATTAATTACGCAAGTCTGCGAAAAAAAACACTAAAGCTGTTTTGTTGTCTTTTTACGTATTCCTCATGTTTTTGGGTGTCTTTAATCCCAAAATGACTTTCAGTTTGTCATAAAACGGCACGTTTTCTGACGATGTAGGTTTCAACGTTTTAGTTTTATTGGGGCAACAGCCCCATTTTTTGGCTAAAGACAAGCGGGGAAAAAGTTAACCTAACTTAAAAACTAACTGAAAACTTAACCTAAGTTAACATCAAACGGGGAGGGCGGTTAAGGCTGCGGAGACGTTTAGGCTTATGCTGCGGAGATGGAGTTTTAGGGTGGAGGGATTCACTCTGAAGTCGAAAGCGGGTGCGGAGTTACACTTGCGCAACATCCGGGAGATGGGTTCATTAGAGCCGTAGGAGCTATGATGGGGAGAAAGGTAGAAAAAGCGAAGGGTACGTGTGTTACATGTGTTACAGATGAAGCTGAGAATGGTTGAGCAGTCAATTCCGCCATCAAAGAGACGGAAAATGAAGAACGTGTCTCCAATATTTCTGTGAAACAAGTAATTATCTTAAAATTAAAGATAAAAGACAAAATTTTTCTTAAAACTGCGAGACAGCTTTTCTGTTACAGTCCTGTATTATCTACCTTCCCTACCTTGTAACACTCATTAATTATTGTTATGTGAACAGATGTTAAATAAATTGGGATAGTAAAAAAATCGAACCTGCGTTAATGGCTTCTGAAATTTAGCGAAATGTGGCTTTACATAAATTGAATAAATAAAATAGCATTACATTGAATCTTGACCTCTTAAATCAGACTTTGATTGCCATCAGAATATGAACCTAATTTCTATCTCCGAAGATCGCCAGGAACCAGCATTTTCCACACGAAGCCAAACTGATTTTGGATACGTTTTGAAGGTGTGGCCCACAATAGCTCCCAAACTACCTGAGTTAACTAGGTTCCTTCTGAAATCGAACAAAATGCAGCTCTATAAATTGTCGACTTTGTATCGAAACTCACATAATTAGGCATTCCCTAACACATTTTCAAGTAAGTCAACGATGCAGAAACTATTAATCACTTCCCCAAACAAAAAAAGAGTGAGCATCTAAACGTTCTTCTAATTGAACAGAATTCTCAAAGAGCTCATGAGCCTTAGCTCCTATTAGAATATCTTAAGATAAGCATTGAATGCGTTGTTAAAATTCCTCATCTGATTAAAATACATCCAAATGCACCCGCAGACTGTCAGAAATGTTTTTCTTCTCTTTCTCAAAACAGAAAATATTTTAATATATTTTTTTGTCAGTTTTAAAAGATGAATGGGCCAGCCAGTCACTATGAATTTCATTTTTAGACACATGAACGATCATAATTTATGTTTTGGATTTTTTAATTTATAGCCTTCGGAATTTTAGAACTCCACACATTAAAAATTTGCATTAAGTAGGTCTCTTGTTTGTTTAACATTATTGTGCCTTTAAGTAAAGATATTAAAAGGCTTCATTTGATGAAAAAAAAAAGTAAGACGTTTATTGCATAGTTATCAAATTAATAAAACATGACGTATGAAGAAATGCGTTACGTGAAAAAAAATATACAACCGCCATAAAGAGTGTGACAGCAGTCACGTCAGCAAATGAGCCACAGGCAGTGGTAATTGAATTTAGATCAAGTGACACACGCACTTGAAATTGAATTTCTTTTCTTTTTGGGGTGTCCTGATTACGAGGTGGTGTGTTTTTTTCGGTTGTATAAAGCAACCAGAAGGACTTTTCAACAGAAGACTGACAAAAATGAGCTTCATTTTTAAATAACTCAACAATAAAGAATCGTTACCTTACAGAGTTATAAAAGAATGAAATCTTTAGAGATTGTAATTCTATTGAATTCATCAAATTATGTGAATTCGATTGATTTTGATAACTTTTTTTTTTCTCCCAATGTTTTGTACACCTGTCCTTGGGTTGGACGCAAAATACATTTTAGTTTTTTTTTTTGTGGGATGACTTTGATAAATAATTTGAATTCTATGATTGCCAAAAATTTAATGCAGCAGTCAATAACTTTAAAGGAATGGTGACTTTAAGGTTTTTAAATCCCAGTCCTTTTTCACTTTTGATTGTGTTGACAAAAAAACTGAAACTGACTTCGAATTCTAAGAATGCATTCCCAAATGAACGCAGTCTTTTACAACTCTGCTCACAAAATAATTTTCGCTTTTTTTTGTTGCATTCAGTGGCTCATTTTTAAGGTTTGAGATTTTTTTGAAGGTGACTCTTTGGAAGGTGAATATATGAGAAGAGAAGGAGAAGGAGAATATATGAGAGGCGCGTACTTCTCAGAAGCAGAGCCTTTGTATTTCCCTAAAATATCGCTGTGGGCAAGAAATCGTATTGCATGTTTCATCGTTTTTTAAAAGCTTCTCTCAATCCCACGAGTTGATCAGGTTGAATGAATCTATTTGGCTTACCTTCCTTTAAGTGGAGCAATAGGACATGGCCACAGGCAGTTCATCGGATCCGAAGTGCAATGTACGCCTCTGTTACCTTCAGACAGACCTCGCCCCATTATCAGACTAACCTTCGGCTCGCGGGCAATAAGCACACGAGCACACGAACAGTGTCGATATTTGTAGCTCACCAAAAAAATAGAATTTAATAAAAAATTCCTTGCCCAGCCCTTCACCAGACGAGTGCTTTTATTCCCCAAGTGTCGACTGGATTTTAATCTTAACCATCAACAATTAAGCTAAATTCTCGCACATATCCATCTCGTCCGCCTCTTCCCCGGGGGCAGTAAACAAAAAATATGTTAAACTATGTGCTTGCTTCCAATCTCGTGTGTTGTGCAGCCACAGCCACAGCCACAGCAAGAACCACCGCCGCAGCCGACAGTAGCTACGCCAGCCGACAGAGTTAACCGCCGGTGTGCTACCTGATTTACGTGAGACAATCCGAGCTCACGGGTACCCACAATGTTCGGAAAAATGTACTGCGACGACAACAACAGCGAAACAAACAAGTTTGCGGCGAATTGTAGTCCCGAGTCGCGATCATAAGTCGCACAACGACTTTTTGACGTGGTTTTCTGCTTTTTTTTTGTTGTTGTTGTCTCTAGTCGAAGCTGAAGCCTGGTGTGTCCACAGGAATTTATGTTCGTTAAACCGATTTGCTGCAGAAAAAAACTGAACGTAACCAAAAACACCGACAACAAATTGCAATGAAGAAAATGCATAATTAATGTCATTAGAGACGAAGGGAGGCCTCGTCTGGTCGTGGTTAAAAAAGAGAGGCCAACCTCCCTGTGGTCTCTGAGCTGCAATCTAAAAGATTGCTCCTAATGCGAGATGATGTGTGCTAAACGTGTGCCAAACAATACAATTTGTCTGACGCGAGCGAGAACGATGAGCGACTGGCAGTGTGCATCATCATCTCACCGCATCGTCTGCGAAATGTCGACGTCAACATTAGCGGCGTCGAAGTCATCAGAGTCGCAACACAACAACATCGTCGTCAACAACGCCAGTGACAGCGACAATAATTAGTGCGGATTCTGTGGCCGGGTCTGTGACTCGGTGGCAGGCGGAAAGATATCCAGAGTCGGGTGTTATTAACACAACCGCTCTCGTAATTGTGTCTGTTTGCATCCGAAATGAGAATTAGATAGAATATTAATGCGGTTTGCTGTTGATGCTCAGATGCTTAGATGATGACACTAATGATGATGTTGCTCCTATTTGATCTGTTGAGTTGTTCTCTGGCTGGCGGACGGAACCTAATGAATGAATTATGAATGAATTTAAGAAAGTGTTACAAACGGGTGATTTGTATCGCGACGAAAGATGGGATGGTGCGGGAGAATTTATTTTTCTCCTCGCCTGTCAGTTCTCATGTCAGTGTTTAGCATTATGTTTTGTGTAATTATTATAATTTGTTAATTATATGGTGAGAACTACGCACTTCACATAAACTTGTTGGAAGGATTGAGGTTTCAATTCCGAATAAATGAACGGGGAGTGAAGAAAGTTGATGACATGTGGGTAAACATCTTTAAGGTGTGAATGAGGAGGAGGCATTTTTTCGTTGTAGTGAAAATGTGTCGACTTTTCGTTGAAGGCGTGGAAACCACTTTCACTCGATGTCTATGGACCGGAATGGCAAACTTTTCTGGTGATATTCGTTTACATGTTAAGTTGGATATTTTGAGCAGAGTCGATGTGTTGTATTGATATTTCCTTGAATGTCTTCTGTTCCTAGAATGGGTATTTTATTATTATTAAAATATAGGGAGCATATTCAATTCTAAATAAGACAAAATGTGAGTGAGCTATCGACATTTTTTATTCGTTAAAAAAGCCTATGCCAATATTTATGGAATATAAACTGGCTTACAGCTTATTTGACCCAAATCACATTTGTAACGTCCAACGAGTATATTTCCTAAACGAAAAAAACCTATCACATAAGTAAAAACGCAGAAAGATTTATGGAATTCTAAAGTTAAAGAAAACATTTTCATTTTTACTTTAAATTTTTTTCTGAACTTTTATAAAAAAAGAAAACTAAACTCACGAATTCAATGTCACAGCTTATTTGGGTGGCGTAAGAGCTCGTTGAGAACTAGAACCCAGCTTTTCGCGCCTTCTCTGTGTTGTGCGAGTTATAATTTTGCCACATGCGCAGGGGACCTGTTTAATGCCGGTTCCGAACGGCGAATTGCAAAAGTTTTTCATGACAGAGGATTCCAGAAGAATTGTCAGTCGTTCGGTGGAGGTGGGGCCGTGAAAAATGTTTGTGGTGTTTTTTCACCGAGCTGGATTCGAACCCAGGTACTCTCGCTCAAAACTTCTAAATTAAAGGAAAAAAAAGAAGAATAACATAAGCTTTTGGTATAGCCTTTATATTATTTTATAAGTTTTAAGCCGCTGGGATAGTTCCACAAACTTTTTTGGCCTCTACACAAGGTATTCTTGCTCATTCGTCAATTCACCATACTTCGGACGGTTTTTATTCAAAATCTTGCGTTTTCGAGTACTTGTATCTGAAATTGACTTCAGATTTTCAATCGCATTAAGACTTGGAGATTATATCAACTAATATAGAACGTGCGGACAATTGTAAACAATTCAAATTTGGAGAAAACGCGATGTATTTTTTGTCTCATTCTCTTAGTAGTCCCAAAAAGGGTCTCTCATTATCGATTTCCCTACACCTTGGAGCACGGTGTAATTCAGTATTTTAAAACAAAACTTTTTACTTGTACTTTAAATAAATTTTAGCCTTCCGGCTCCCACTGCTAATATACAGGCCCACACGATGACATGCAAATTCTCAGGCTTGGCGGTTTGCTTTTATTGTTTCTCCTGCAGCTCACTTCATTTGGCTGATGGCTTGAGCTATGCTGGCTTTAAGGTCTGTAATCGTTTTCGTTCGGTAGACTCCAGTGGGCTGGGCACCTAGCTCGTATGAGCGAAGAGGACCCTGCTCGGAAAGTCCTTTGCGGTACAATTCATGGTACAAGACAGCGACGCAGACCGCGCTTACGCTGGAAGGATGGCGTAGACCAGGACGCCCGAAGCCTTGGGGTGCCCAACTGGATAGCGTCGGCAAACGATCGGGATAGATGGAGGTGCTTGCTGCAGTAGGCCCGGACCGGACACCGGTTGTTGCGCCGATGATGATGATGAGTCTCTGACTGCTCCGGAGTCAGTTGAATTTTTTTACAGACGTAAACCCAAGTCACAACGCAAAATTCGCGAAGTTTTAGCCTGCAAAAGGTGAAATTCTTATGAGTAAAGCGAAATGAACCTCGAAACCTTCTGTACATGAACAGCGATATTTTTGACAGATTTGCGTTTCGTCAATTTACGGGTGTTAGTTCATCGTTAATGGAGCCAGTGAAGTTAATTTTATACCCCGTACTACGAATAATCCTCTCCGTAGGACAATTGAATCGATGACCGTTCATGCAACATTAGTAATATATTTATTAAAAGCACTTTTATGACGTTATTGTGTTGTTTATAGGTAGAGCTTTGCGTTAAGAGCAAAAACGACACAATTTGATATTTAAAGCACATTTAAATTTGAATGCGAAATCAGCATCGATAAAAATGTCACTTATGCCATTTTAACAATCATTGATTAAATTATGGCAGTCGTAAATGGCTCGCAACGTTTCCCAAATAGAAGAACTATTTTGATAAAATAATTTTATTTTTCGTGTGAGTTGACATCCAATGTAATTTAAATTGAACAAAGTGAACAAAAAGGCAACTGAATCTTTTGCAAAACGGGATAAACAAATGACAGCCATTTTGATGTAGTTTCAGCAGTATGGCTGCTTTTAACTGTCAAAAATTAAAGGCATTGAAATTTGCATCCTAAGTCAGTTTTCATGTCCCACACTTCTTCCAAAGTTTCTTCCTTTAGTAGGAGGTGTAGAAGTGGTAGGTCTGTAATTACTTCAACGATGCTGTGGGCGTAATTCATATTGCCCCTGTAATAATGTAAGCTAGTCGTAACATATTAAGCTTGGCTTGCACTGATACTTGTTTTGATTTATATCACCAAACGTGGGCGTTTATAATAATTGGTCTTGTAAAGGCTGTATATAGATAGCAACATACTTTAATATTGGCATCCCATTTTTTACCAGTGCAGCTCTTGCTGGTCCATAGGGAGCTCCTGGCTTTCTCGATGATTTTTGCCAAGTGAGATTAGGTTAGAGGAGCTTGCTGGGGCAACAGAGGCCCAAAGTCACACTTAGGCCAGATTAGGCCCATTGTGATACCACAACGCCGAATCTGAACCTATGGGACAATGCAGCAGAGGACGCCCGCGTCTAAGGTGGCGTACGCAGGTACAGAAGGACATGAACCAACTCGTTGTGCATCACTGGAAGTAGCTGGCACGTAATCGTGCTGGATGAAGAAGGTTGCTGGCCCAGGTCCACCCCGGACTGTAGCGCCGCACAAAGCAGAAAGATATCACAACGCGGAAATTTACTCCGCACCCTAATGGAACCACTTAGAGCTTCTTACTAAGTGAGCTGTTCATCTAGTATGACACCTGGCTTCTTTTGAGAACTCTATCGTTTCACCGAAGAGGTTTAATAGGTTTCTGCCAGCACCTTCATCTGCTAATGGCGACTATAGCATCTTTTCTTGGCATTGACGTTTAGCCGAGCCCTTAGGCACCAATTCGCAATCAGTTTGAGTGATCTTTGGAGGAGTTCCGAGATAGTGTGTTCGAATTTGCCTCTTATGTCGTCAGCATAATATAGAAGGCGTTGACTTTTTTCATTTTTCATTCAGTTTGCACAAAATTACAAACAAAATTCACGGGGATCGATAATTCGATTTGCATTATATTTTTCCAGTCCTAATTAACGACGCAAAGCAATGCTATGGTGTATGGCTTGTGCCTTCAAAGCCACCGAAACAGCTTCCGTTCGAATCCACCACGACGAAAGAAAAGTTTGTAGCCTCTGGCATGCGCTACCTCAATTCCGAACGTGAACACCTTGAATCTGCGTATCTCTACACTTCTAAGCCAAGGTACATTTCTGTTAACATAAAAAAGGCAAGTGAAACTTTGGCAGCCAATACTCACGTAATTAGTGTTTTCTTATTATTCTATAGGTCTGGCAGCGATAAATTACAAATAATAGTGCATTGCATTCAGTTGCCATAAATCATAATAACATGGCAACCGATTCCATTGCCAGAGAGCTCGCGCATTCACCCAAAAGCCAACTGCAAAACCCACAGATACACAGTATTTGCAAATATTTCATCGCATTAAATACAAGAGAGCCCCTCCGCATACAAATAAGAATCTGTTTATTAGAGTCAAAAAAAAAAAAAAAACATCGCGCTTTTGTGTGCTGGCTGCAAGTCGAGATACACACATGTATCTCTAGATCTTATGTAACTCACGGCACGACCAGAGAACTGCAAATCTGTTCGCTTTAAAGGCGCCAATTTTTGCATCTTGTTTCTTGACAGGAATTTCTCGTCTTAAGGAGAGATTTTCTCACCGAAATTGATAATTGCTGATCTCACGGTTGTGATATACACACAAGTACTTTCTGTTCAAGATTGTATAGAGCTCTCTCTATGATCTGACTTGATAGGTTTTTGTATCTTTTAATGCGGTCATTTTGTGAACTGATTGCTGGGTGCCCCGCAGTACACGTCGATGTTGTTGTTCGCTACTGGCTGATGATGGTGGTGGGAAGGGAGTGAAATTATTTTGGCATATTGCCTCTATCTGTTCATGCCAGGCCAAATGATGGGCGGGGATTGGGTGGGTGAGAGGTGCCAGGATACCGAGAGGTGGACAGCGAACACATTTTCGAGAAAAGTGCATTATGCCTGATTCAGTGTGCGGCAATAAATTGTAATGAAACTCACTCTTGGCCGATGATCATTTGGGATGAGCGAAAAAAAAAACAGGAGAAATCCGCAGAGTGCGATTTACATGTGAGTGAAATTTATTCTTCTTTTTCGGGAGCAAATTAATAGGGTTATTTTGTTTATTTGGTTGTTGAAAAAAGAATTGTAGATGAAGTGCGGCAAATAGTGCTGAGATCACATGCAATGAAATAAATGTAAAATCTTTGAAGTGCGTTCGTTGCATGACCGTGAAATTAGATTATTTGGAAGAAATCTTATTCTCCAAACTGTTCGTATCTAGCATATTATTTGGAAGACATATTGAATGAGAGCATCTAAACAAATCTACTAAGTGTAGGCAGGGTTATTGAAATTGGCAGATATTTCTGCGCAGATCTTCTTCTACGCCATTTACTCTGAAATAGAGAATAGTCGGACGTTTAGGTGGAATAAAGTCTTGACCTTTTCTCACTCACAAGTTGTTACATCGAATTGACGTCAAAATTGAAAAATAAGATGTGAACTCAATGAACAAGTTTTGAGAAGAGGTTATTCTTCAGTAAAAAAGCTCATCTGTGCATCTTTCTTGATTAGCTTTGTGTTTGTAACACGTTTAATGCCACGCTAAATTTACATAGTTTGTACAAAACAGTTAATTTTTGTAACCATTCGTGACGCATTCAAAAAAACTATTTTTGTGTATTCTATATTGCATTCATTTCTTCAAACTATTTTACTAACGATAATAATTTTTGAAAAATTCAAGCCTTTAATTAATTTCATAAGCCTTTAAATTTTGATAATCTTAGCTTCGCCGGTCACCGGTGACCCCCATGGCATTCAACGTGTTAAAGGAGCTATGATGATCTTTTTCGATGATAGAAGAGCTCCTTTACTGATGAATAACTTCTTCTCAAAACTTGTTTGACATTTTTTTTTTGGGATCCTAGAAATAAACAGCGGCAAAATTTTGAACAGTCTTGTTAAGGGCTAAGCTTTATTTTTCTCTATATAAAGAAGAGCCCCTTTTCTGAAGAAAAATTTTCTCAGACCATGTTTAGTTTCTTTGGAATCTCAGAAATGCATAAATGCCGCCGACAGAAAGAAGAAAGATATCACAACGCGGAAATTTACTCCGCATCCTAATGGAACCACTTAGAGCTTCTTACCAAGTGAGCTGTTCATCTAGTATGACACCTGGCTTCTTTTGAGAATTCTATCGTTTCATCGAAGAGGTTTAATAAGTTTTTGCCAGCACCTTCATCTGCCGAAGGCGACTATAGCATCTTTTCTTGGCATTGACGTTCAGCCGAACATTTAGGCACCAATTCGCAACCAGTTTGAGTGATCTTTGTAGGAGGCACAGAAATGCATAAATGCCGCCGACATTTCAGAAAAGAATTTCTCTCCAAATCTGCAACATTTTTCTGGTCGAAAGAACAACACATGTACGTTCTGCTTGACTAACTGCGATCTCAATCGTTAAATTCGGTTGAGTCATTTGCGAGAAGAGGGAATTTTTCCCTCGCAAAATTGTGTTTCACAACAAGTGTCGAACAGGCTTGACAAGTATTCCGATTGGTTATGTCACAGCTCACAATTTTGTCAATTAGCATTAGATAACACACCGCCCGTCGTTCGAATAGCAGAAAAAAGAAAAAAAAAATGTAAAAAGCTTTACCATGTTCCTCAACGGTCATAGGTAGATAGATATAAAATTTTTTCTTGCTCTTTTCCATGAAATCAAAACCAAAAAAAAAAAAAAACTGGAATTCAAATAAAATTACCCACAACATGGGCCAAGATACCACTTTCATCATTTTATTTTCAAATTCCAGTGTTTTCATTTAATTTATAATTTTAGACTGGATTTCTGAGGGGGAGAGAAAATATGTTGATACACTAGCAAGTGTTCTTCTTCACAAACTCTCATCAAAAACACGACACACTACGATTGGAAAATATTCGAAAAATGCGCATTAATGTTGTTCGGTTGTCGTTGTGTTGGCGCATTGATGAGGCAAAAAAAAAATCAAAGTATCTTCTAGCAGCAGCTACATATTTTTAATAAGTATATTATCGTGACAAAATTGACTAACAAATGATCACGATTAATTTATGCGCGGGCGACAACAGATTTTCTGTTCGACCTCATGACAAGGGGCAGAAGAAAAAAATAAAAAAAAGTTACAGATAGGTCTGGGTGTTTAGATCTTGTCGTGATTTCTCTCTCTTGGAAAGATTAAAAAGGGTGCGACTGAAACGATACAGGAATTATTTATGGTAATTAGTCATTTTGTTTCTGCGGTTTTTTTTTTATTATGGTTCAAAATGTTTATCTAATAGGAAAATAAAAAACAAAAGCGGAGGAGAAGAAAAAAAATGAATAAAGGAATATAAATCGTCATAATTAAGTCGTTAATTTCATTGGATGCGAGTCGGTGGTGTTATTGATGATGACGTCCGTCAGGTTATTAGTTAATTTGCATTTGTGTGCGGTCAAGAATGAAAGGCGTCCACGAATTTTATGGTTCGATTAACCGATACATCGATTAATTCGACTCCAAACAAATATCTGAGATGTAGAGACGTGGAAAAGTGGTTTGGATTTGATTTCACGCAGTTTAATTCAATTTTCACATTTCAGAATTAACATTTTCTCAATGGGATGCAATAAAAGATGAGATGCGGGTCTTTATTTGTATTCTAGACAGTTTCCTTGCAACCTGAAATTTGTGGGGTGCTGGCTTTTGTGGATATTTTTTAATATCCACAAAATGCTATTTATTTCTGGGATTCCTAAAAAAAAAATCTCAAACTCAATGAACAAGTTTTGAGAAGAAATTATACATCAGTAAAGTAGCTCTTCAATGCATCGAGAGAGATGATCATAGCTCCTTTAAACAAACACAAAGCTTCAGTTGAAGTTAGAGCCCATTGTGGCGCCTGCTGCAGCACAAAAGAATCAAATTTAGTAAACTACTGGTGCAACAAAAGCGATTCTATACAGCTTATGTGCATCTCGGGGGCAACTTTAATGAAAATAAATAAAATGGGATAGCAATCTGAATCCATTTTTTCAATCCGCACGCTCTCAATATCAAGAACTCCTCTAATCCACTTAATCTCATCGCAGCAATCACTTGGTGGTTGATTTTTCTGTGGTCTTAGCACCACCACTACGCAACATGTTGCTGGTGAAATGTTCTAGAATGACCAGCACACGTTGATGATTTTTATTGCAAGATGAACTGCGCAGTCGTTAAAAAATCACCACCCTCCCGCTGATGTTTTTTTCTTTTCCAATTTAATTGCGCAATAAAATGTCCAACAAAATCACAACTCCTTAATGTTATGGTTGTTCTTAAACCTTTAAGTAGCTACTTTAAGTTTTCATATACGCTACGCATTAAATTCATCGCCATTATTTGTCCATTAAAACATTAAACTAAAAGTGATGTGACTTTGCCAGCGATACGTGAGTGGTAAAAACATCATCTCACCTATGGTTTAAAATTTATTTCAAAAAAATAAAATACAACTACCCGCTGCCATACTTTTATTTCCTAACACGTAATTTATTATGCCCCCTTAAATGCGAGTACAAACGAATACATACGAATGCGGATGTGTATATGCAAGTCATTTCACACACAAAAAAAAAAAAAAAAAAAGAAGAAGGAAAGCGTCCTAAACATGAGGTGGTAGTAAATCAAATTAAGAATAACAAGTATTTCCTACTTGTGTCTCTCTGGGTTTCTGCTTTCGGCTCCCAGTTCCCGGTCTCGGTCTTTAGATTCTCACAAATAACACTCCTTCAGGAGAAGAGAAAGATGTTCTTGGGGTGGATGAAATCGAGTCGTCACTACCTTCCGCTATGCATTACGTTTATGCCACACGAGCGTTTCAAATTATGTGGAGGATATAAGAAAGTCATTCATGTTACCATCTACAAGGAGGCAACAATAAGAACTTCACATACAAGACACTCAGCACACAGACGACTACGCAGTTTGATGGTGTTGTTTGGAGTAAGTTGATATTCCTGTGAAACGCATTTAAAATTAAACGTATGTGTATGTGACATTGAGTCATCAAGGACAACATCGAGGGCTGTAAACAATTCAGCGGAACAACTTTTTAATACGTAAATTAGATTGAAATATGATTTTGTTTTTTTTTTTTTTTCGGAAGGGGTGTGTGCATTACTCTTGTGTTTGGGTAAAGGAGCTGACTCTGTCTCCTTATCTGTCAACGTAATTTTGTTTAGAAATCCTTAAGAATGTGATAAAGTTATGAAATGTGTTATTTTGTCACTTCCTTATCGATAACAGACAAGCTTCAAAGGCCCCTGAACAACGAACAGGTCACCGAGAAGGCTTTGAAACGTTGAAAGCAATCAGGACTCGCGTGGTCGTCGATTTCATGGGATGACTCACATTTTGAAGGCAATTAAAAGTGATTACACATACGATGCGTCATCAGTTAGTATGTTTGAACTTTTGCTTAGACTTCTTTATTTAAATCTGTGTCGTACAAGCGAGTGGTTCAATAGTCTGATGTAGGTGTCTTTGACTCCCCAGTTTTAATAAAGAAATCCAGTAGAAAGCCCTGGCAGCTAAAGCTACCTAAATAGCTTGTATTTTGGTTCCTCTTTAATAAAATTAGTAATAATAACAATAATATAGAAATGCAAAAAAAGGATAAGCTGATGAAATTGTGTTACACTCTGTTGACGTTGAAAATAAGAGTCCTGTCAGGATTAACTTTGTTTTATTAACTCAAACGACACAATTGTTCGGATTTAAAATAAAGCATGTCTGAAAGAGACCGCTTACAAACAAGAGTGAGTCGATGTATTTTAAATGTATCCATGGATGGGAGTAAGGAAAAAAGTAGTGATGGGAGTTAGGACAATGCACGGATAGGAGTTAGGACAATGCAGGGATGACACTCCTATGCGGTCGTTATAGTCGAGGTGGGCTTACAATAACAACATTTTAGTTTGACTTTCAATTTGGAAATAAATGAGGAAAAAAGACAACTGTTCGTCACAAGAGGTTAACTGCTTACATTATTAAGTTATTTTATATTTAAGTGACAATCCACTGAGCGACTACAATTTTTCTACTTGCTAGCTCAAAGTCGACTCAAAATCTCGTGTCTAGGACTACATGGACTCAACTCTGGGCACGTTTTCTGATCACATAGTCCTTGATATGCACATAAATTGATATATTTACATCCGGAAATGAATCCCTAAGCGCAGTCAGAATTCGGTTCATCATGTTCCTTCTAAACCCCAATTGAAAACTCCCGATTGTTTAATTTGTGAACTCAAGAACAACCACATCTGTTTTTCTTCTCAATCCAGGAAGTGGGAAGAAAACCCTCATCGACTAACACACAACTTTCTAGGTCTGTGGAACAAAAACCCCTTAGTGAAATGAAAGACTAGTTTCCCACCGCCAACTGCCAACCACCATCATCATCATTATCCCACGAAAAATGACATCTCCGCATTCCAAAAATAATTATCTAATAATCAATTCTTATTCTTTCGTTCTTCTTTTTTTTTTAGGATTAAGTGAAAGGAAGAAACGGCGGAAAAAAAAGAAACCGAAAAAAAGATAAAGTCGATAAAGTTATAATTAGATGACAGCGCGCGAAAATCGTTAGTGATTAGCCATCATCCATTTAATCTTTCACTACGCAGTGATATTTCAATCCAAACAAGCAGGAAATTGCATTTCTATTTAAAAGAAAATAAAAAAATTCAAGTGAATTGTGAAAATAAAAAAAAAGAAAATTAAATATCTATACAGTTGTTGGTTATATAAATGTTTTTCCGTAAATTACATATATCTGATTAAATATTCTTTCCTGTTGTGCCTAATTCGCCTCTGAAAGAGTCAGGAATACACGAAAAAAAAAAGAAGTGAAAAATAAGATAAATAATCTTCATAACGTCATCATTGTCATCTTCGTCTTATTCGTCGTCAACATCGTCTTCACATAGAGATCTTCATAAACTGATTTTAATATTTTTATGGATTTATTTAATGAACACTACTTTTGCGAGAAGGATACATCATGTGGATTAAATTTGGATTACCAGTTTTGAAATGTTTGTATTTAATTTTTGTTTTGTTTTTCATTTCTTGGCTCTTTGTAGATTCTTATGAATTTATAGATATGGCGAGGGGATAAGTAAAGCTCTTTTGGTGTTTAGAACTTTGGGTAATGGACTGTAGATTATTCTATTAATTCTTTAGAGGTCTTTTTTGGATCACACTTTATTTTTTAGTAGATATGTTTTGATGTTTATGCAATAAAGATGTCTACTTGTTCAGATTGTGCAGATAGTGTTTTATTTATTGAAAACATTGTCTGTGTCATACATAGATTTATTAGATTTCCCTATTCTCTATCAATCTCCTTTTAATTATTTTTGAATAGATCTTGAGTAGAATTAATTGCTTTATTAACTTACCAACACAAACGATACGTCTCCAAGAATCTATTCTTAGGTTGAAAGAATTCTTGATCTAGAAAAAAAAACAAGAAATCTGATACTCTGAGAATTGTTTGGTGGTTTAATACTCTAACGATACTCTCAACGTGAAGTCTATGCCAATCCATTCTTTGAGCCACACTTCAACCCATTTCTTTGGCATCAATTTAATGAGTTGATCGGAGTTTATCTAGTTTTTCCAACTACTAATTTCGCATTGGAAGTAAATCTTTATGTTGTGTGTATTGAACATGCCAAGAAGTCAGTTGAAAAAATCCAGTTGGCATCATTTTGTACGACTTTCGAAGAAAATTTTTTTGTTTTCATGCTTTTAACGTGTTCATGTGGATTGAGTTCAACAATGCTCGTCTTCGTCTAAGTATAGATTTATCAAATTTAAACTAAAGGATGTTTGTAATAAAGTTGCAAATTGATATCATTTTGATCTGTAAAAAGGTCTCGATGTGCATTTTTTGCCATTCTATTTAAATCATACGTTCAGTGAGGTGCACAAATGAGTACACGATTTTTGTAAGTGTAATTTACACTTCATAGAAAAAAATGGAATGAGGAAAGGTCAAAATTTTTTTTGCACTTTATTACTACATTTATTGACGAAAAGAACGTTATCTAATACAGGACGGAAAACCTAAAAGCTTGAGAAATAACGAGCAAAACAAAAAACAAACCGCATGTACTCAACCTTTTTTTCCTTATTTTAACCCTAAAAACTCTAAAATGTACCATTATGATCACATTTTTTGGCTTGTTTCTCATTTCTTCAATTATTTTTGTTTATGGTGTGCTTAATTGCGCGTAATAAGACCTTTTTTTATCCTTCAAAATCGAAAATGGTGTTAATTGCAAACGATTTTTAGAAGAATAATGAATCGGCCAAAATATATCGAAGACAGTGCTGAAGCTCTGAAAAAAATCGAAAAAAGCTAATCGAAAAAAGCGATAGATAAGCAGCTTAATACAAGCCAAGCTGTGACCATTGGAAGTTATAAGAGTTGAGGGGCTGCGTCAAAACCATAAGCTAGAGTCCGTAAATGGAAATGAACAGAATTAGACCCATGATGTTATGATGATGATACAAGTGAAAACAATGTTAGTTCCCTCCAAAGAAGAATAAAATGGTAATAAAAATCCAATTTATGTGTGACTATGTGTGAAATGTTAGTTGAAAACATAAATATTTTGTTTCGTGACCTTTGTTTTTGAGTACTGCCTTACATCGTTTTGGCATGGTGGCTATTAGTTTTTGTTATATTTCGAGGTGTGTTCAATACCAAGCCTATTGCATTTTTGTTAACATTACCCCTTTCTTGGCAAAAACCCTATTCTTTAAATCTTTCCAAAGATTTTCAATAGAGTTAAGGCCTGTTGATTCTGAGGGTCATCGCAAAAATGTGATGTTATCTTGGTTGAATCACCTAATCTCCACCTTGACAGCATTTTTAGGATCGTAATCCTGCTAAAAGGTCCAAATCAATGGAATATTTTCTTCAACATAGTGGGTCATTGTCTCCAAAATGTCGGGGTAAATGTCCTTATTCACATTTCGTTATCCTGCTAAAAGGTCCCAATCAATGGAATATTTTCTTCAACATAGTGAGTCATTGTCTCCAAAATGTCGGGGTAAATATCCTTATTCATATTTATTTTCATCCAAAAAGTAAGACACACTCCAGTATATGAAAAACAATCCCAAAGCTTGATATTATCTTCACCGTGCTCCACGGTGTTAATGAAAGAATATCTTAGGGTTCACCTCTTCATTCTTTTTTCTCCTAACAAACTTTTTTCCATCAGATCCAAATAAATTTATTTTCGTTTCGTTGAATAGGATGTTCTGGCAACTTCGTTTGTTAGTCGATGCTTGGTTAGAAATTGCCAACTCTATTCGCTGCTTTTTGTTCTTAGCGTCTAGCAGTGGAATCTTTCTTACGAACGAATTACGAACTCTATTCGCTGCTTTAAGTTCTTAGCGCCTAGCAGTGGAATCTTTCTTCCGATTTTATCAAGGAAATTGCTTTCCTGCAAACGTTGGTGGATCGCTCTACAACTAACATCTAACATCGATAAATTCTTTTGGATTGTGGAGGTCGTTGAAAAGGAATCTTCAACAATCCCTCGCACGATTCGCCATGTCCAGTAAAGTTCTGGTTTTAAGATGGTGGCCTATTGATTCTTATGTCGGGGACTAATTTGTCTCTTCAAAGGCTTTTGCAAAGATGCAAGAAGAACGGTGAAGGGCTTCTTATAGAAATGTATTGGTTTATGTCCTTCATCTCTTAGACGGAGGATCAAATGTCGTTTCCCTTCAACACCAAAGTACATGAGTTATAATGAAAACAAAAAGGATTGTGAAACTTTCAGTAAAAAACGAGCCACAAGAAACGACTTGAACATCATGGGAGTTACTACAAGAGTGACTTTTTTACTAGAGTACTTAAGGAATTCAAGTTTGACAGCTTTTAAGAAAAATTAGAGATGAGATTCAAAGATAACGATAACAATATTAATGGAAATCTAATGTTAACACACAAAGCACATTTCAATTTTCAACAAGGATAATTTTAGGTGTTTCTAATTACATGCACGTATATGCACTTTATTTTCAAAAAGTCACAAAAGCGTTTAGAAACAACTTCTGCGTTAAGTTCTACTTAAAAAGTGATAATGGAACCGAGTCATGGCTAAAATATTAGACACTCACAGCACTCCTATTATTCCGAATTGACTATCGAAGACAAAAGTAACGATAGTTTGAAAAACGCATATGGAAAATTATCGGTGCCACTGGAAATTATTATAGTGAAGGCAATAAAAGTTCATACACCTAGGTTTTTGCCATGAGATAGGTTATTCTGTTGATCTTCATGAATTTTAAGAGTATCAGAACGTAGTATTATTATTTTGTTCACCCCTGTATGTAGAACATACGCAAAATAAAATGAGTCTAGTTTTATTTAATTATTTAAAGCTAGCTAAAAATTTAAAAATTGAGGCCTTCCGCTAGTTTTAAAATGTACAATTGCTTACAAAGAAACGATTTTTTTTTTTGGTTTCTTAAAGTCCGACACTCAACATCGTTGAACTTGAATCGCGTTAATTTGTACGTTTTTTTACGATCTATTGTGGTCCTATCTTCAAAAAAGCACATTGAAATAAATTAACTAACCCAGATCAATAACCTCGATTGACATATGACGACCAATCAAATTTAATCGAACATAAATTTTTCTCTCAACACATGCCGAACTAATTTTATTCCCTCCATGATTGACAACTGTCCCGAGGGTGTAAATATTTGTAAATATATAAATCAAATGTCCAACAACATAATTTCGTAGTTAATAAATTCAATCCAAATGTTTGCCATTGGCTATCGTTAACGTCACATTACCTTGCAAGCAAAATAATCGAAGTTTAACAGAAATTTATGCGCATAAGGAAACAATAAGTTCGACATTTACTTTATTTTTATCAAAAAAGGTGAATAGAAAGGAATTTCTCCTGGGTGTAGTTTATGAAATGAATTCAGGCAAAAAAAAAACTTCGTTTTCCGATAGAAGACAATGCATATAAAAAGGATAAAAGAGAAAGCAGATCATTCTTTTTTTGGTTTTTTCTCCTACATCCTGGCAACCGAATTACACCCAGTCTAGTAGTGCGCTTCAGATGAAATAAAATGAAAGTTTGCTGTTCTGCTCTGTATCCTTGGAGCTAACCAAACGAATCCCTAAAGACTGCTTTGGCAATTGGTGGAGATAAGAAAGTAAAATTATACGAGGGATAACATAACGCAACAAAATCAAGCGAGGGAAATGCTGTGAGAACGATTTTTTTGTATGTCTGTTAGTGTATTTTGGTTTTTGTGTAAAAATGGTAATTGACATGAATGGAGGATGAGAAATGTATAGTGCATTATATTGGAGGGATAAATAAATATAGGGATAAAGGATATTGAGACGATTTGAGGTAAGCACGTTACATTTATTTTACTTTAGGGGGATTTTTATGTTTTTGTAAGCGCCAAGTGAGTTGATTAGGTCGGTCGTTCATAACTTAAGTTTAGAGTTTCTTTTTTGAAGATTTGACTTCTCCAGATGGCACCCGCACGAATTTAGGGTTTCTTTTTTGAAGATTTTTATTTTATAGTCAGGAATTTTCGTGCATTGGACACAATAATTCTGATTGAGGTTTTTTATCTTTTGGATGATACATGGACATGTGTCCAATGCACGAAAATTCCTGACGATAAAATAAAAATCCTCATAAAAGAAACCCTAAATTCGCGTGTGCGGGTTCCCTACGATCTGGAGAAGGTATCGTTCTTCATTCAAAATTTGCATATCCCATTTTCGGTAGACGTGCAATTAATGGGGTTTTTCTAAGCTTAAGATTTACTTCGCTCTTCTCAAATCAGTAAGAGCACGTCCGTATCAAAATCAAATTGTTCTGGCACCCTTCGTTATCTGGGATTGTACGAATTTGAGGTTCTGTGGTCTTTAGGTTTACTTTGTTAACCTTTCAATTCATGACAACCGTTCCACAAAACTCGCATATTATTCAGCACATATTAGGTTGTCAAATATCTCCTAAATCCGATCACTGTAACACTTTTTATGAAGCATTGAATGAAGAGCAAAAAAGCGGAAGGAAGATATTTGACAACCTTATACTTCTCTTCCAATTCTTACCTCAAAATCTTAAACAGCCACTTTGTGTAAACATTCACTCAACGTAATTTTATTGTCTGTTAGAAAACCTTTTTAACAGACTTTGTAATCCGTCAGACTTTTGCTCAATCTGCCCGCACACCAACGTCATGGCCTCTGCACCACAAGACACGGATACTTTGCGGTTGAAGTCACGCATGTTTTTTTTATTAACTCGGTCACAAAGCAAATTACTACCAACAAAAGAGTAAATAAACCACAACTGCTCGTTTGGGGACACCCCTCAAGCGGAATCTCTCTTAACAATCAAAGAAGCCCCAAATTCGGCGGCAGTAGGTAAAGCAGGAAAACGTGCCAAAAACAATTACGATTGTGTAAATATGTAATTTTCAAAACCGCAAAAAAAAAGCTTAAACAAAATTAACTTGCTTCCGTCCGTTGGCAGTCCCTGCTGTCTCCGTCGTCTAAGAGATGGACACTCAGGGCTCTTAAGATGTCAGACAACATGACCAGTCACGGGAACCGAATGAGGAGTGGAGAGAATTATTGCGGATCCCCTCGCCTTATGCGTACACCATTAGCCAGTCCTTAAGGTAGATCTTTCTCTGTAGATCTTTTGCATTCACACACAAGTGAGTTCCGCCGCGCCTGGCTTGGCTTTCGAGAAGCAAAGGGCATGGGAACGGCAAACGGAGTACGCATGAAGACGAGACCGAAGAATGAAAGCGGATGCACTTCTGTATTCATCGACGGTGAAGATGGGAGCAGAAGCCAAGCCGGCACAAAAGGGCTGAGGGCCAAATGTGTCCCGGTGTAAAGACGTTCTGTATGCAGAATCACCCTGCGGAAAGAAACAGAAACATGGAGGATCGCTGGTTGGTTGGATAGTTGGCACACAAAAAGAGAGGACAGGTTTGGCTTCCCCTCTGGTTTTTTTTTTTTTTTTGAATAACTTTTATTCTGTTTGACCGCGTGATGATTTCCTTGGCATTGGAATCTGTGCGACTTGGATTTTCTTTGGAAATCGTTTGTCTCTCTTGCGGGGTGGTGCATCAACCAGCTGCATCACTTGCAAATTGCAAATTATTCGCGGGGAAATGTAATTACTGCGGACAGACGAAAGAATGAACAGACGGATGGACCGGTACGTTTTGCAGACGCGACACGATGATGCATTTTCCCATATTTGGATACTTTGCATGTAATTACACAGCCGCGCGCAGTCATCTCGGAGGGTTTGGCCAAACTCACATGAGGTTTGAAGACTTGTGTGTTTGCTTTCATCTTTCCCGATTCATTCGGTACTTCACCATCTGAGGATGGATATCAATCATCGGTGAGAACCGGACTTGGATGCAAAGTTAAAAAAAAAAAAAGAAACTTCTCTGATGTGGAGGGAGGTTCATTGAGTACAGAGTCAGCATGATCTTTGAACAAAGTTTTAATCGTCACTTGTAAAAGAGGAGGTAGCCATTGTTGATTGAGGCATTCAAAGAAAACCATTCCATTGAATTTCATTGATTCCACATCATGAACTCATTCAGCAAAGTACAACGATACAATCAGATTCTTCCAAAAGACAGACGATTGCATGATTTTGTAATGAGCTTCAACTAGCAATGCCATAATTGAAGACCAAAGCCAAGAAAATACGTCACCGAATGACCCAAACCAGGTTGTTTCAATCATGAGCTTCGACTAGCAATACGGTCGAAGACCAAAGCCAAAAAAAGACATTAAAGACACGTTGTTTCAGGTTTGATTAAGAATACAAGTTATGATTAAAGCCAAGAAAAAACACAAAAGAATGACCCAAAGGTTTAGACAAATCTTCTTAGCCGGTTGAATCTTCATGGATGCGTTCAACCGGTTATATTCAACTAAATGCATTCCATTTCAATCTGAAAATAAGTCTTTTCTTTTAATCAAATTAACAGTTCATGACATTTTTCAACTCTTTTCGTTTAGATTGTTTTCTGACTGAAAAACCACTCACCCGTACAGCATCACGACATGGCTCGACTCCAGCCCAACTCTGATCTAAGCACATTCTAAAAGCTAAAGCGACATGTTAAACAAATCAATAAACAGCAGAGACCTACCAACTATCGAATCATAAGAATAACCCAACCAACCAAGTAGAAAAGTTCCTCTTAATTATGTTCCCGTGCCTAACAAGGTGCACAAACAAAGCCAGACGTCTGCCAGTGATGAGTAATCATTCGAAAAAAAAGAACACACACCACTTCAACTCAAAACATTCGGTGGCGGGTGTGTACCTTTCTGTTCTGGTATCCTTTTTCCCTCCTGCAGAGAGGTCCTGCTAAATTGCATCTTTTGTTGTTATGAAATGTGTTTGCATCTAATTTCCAATGTCCGCTGCGGCAACCACATACCAAAAAGGGAGACGTTTTTGTTTTTTTCCACAGGTAACAACTGCTACAATGTAACCCAAAGAACCAAAAAGGCACCTGTAGTCCTCGGGTGTGTTCGCATCTCCTGAAGGTCCTTCCGTTTCCAATGCAAATTACCCGTGATAATAAAATAATTGCTTTCAGCCGAAAAAAAAAACAACAAAACGATGACTGTTTCTTCCTTTTTTTTGTCTGCGTCTGTGAATTGGCGGCGGTAGGAGAAGTTAAAAGGTGCCAGGTACTCTTGGCATGAGTTCCATTTGGTGTACCTGCTGTTTTTGGTGCCGCAACGCCCGGCCACAATGTGTGACATGCGCTGTCTTTCTTTACAACAAAAGATAATAACAGGGAAGCGTATGCTGGTGGTAGATAGGAGTCATCATCAGTCTGTTGTTTCAGCTTAAGGGATTGACACAACAACAGCACCTGCGTTTTTCCTTTTTTTTTTCGAAACTCCTCTTGTGTTGCATTAAGTTGTAATTTTATGGTGGACATGTTACAGGGAGTGATCATCATCGAATGGGAATGATGTGTTAGAATGGTCATAGTGCTTCTTTAATAGATAACCTGCTGGCAGAGATGTCATGCGGTCGGTAATATGTTTCTTTGTTGATGATGATGACGATTCTGTAGTCAGTCTTCGGATGAAATTAAGTCATAAACATCGATGGCAACTGTATTGATTTTTTATCTCTGCCATATTGAATCCACATGGGGTTGATTAAAAGTATAAAATTGTTATTAAGTGAGATGTGGTCTTTATTTCAAGTTCATTTCATTGTTTTTTACAACTATAAATTCATTATTAGAATGTAGCTAAAGCCGTCAGTAGAAAATCACATAGAATTGTTTGGTCTTAGAGAAAGTTAATCGAAGAAAACTGAGCTTTTCAAGTTGATTGAGAATTCTTTTATTAAAGTGACTTTCATATTGCAAAGAGATTGGTGAAAATCAATTCTTATGTTTAAATTTTACTGTAGTTAATATGATCTTTGGTTTTTCAATGTTCAATGGGTTTCTTTAAGGTCCGAAGATTTAGCTAAGTTAGAAAAGGAAATGGATTTACACAACAACCAAAAGACTTCGTTTCCCTTCATGGAGGAAGTAGTCTCACAGCTACTTTCAAAAGCCATTTCAGCAGCAAAGATGGAGTAATATAGATTTTTGCAACATTTCTAGGCAGATGTGGCTTAGATCGGATAAGAGTAGGCCAAAACGCCTGCTTTAGATCAGTAGACCGCATACGCAGACTGATGGGTATCCAAATTAGTCACTCTACCTCTTCGGTAATCACACCAGAAAGTTGGATGTTCCCTTCAACAATTTTTGTAAAGGCTGCAGAGATAGGAGAGGAGAAGAACCCAATTCACCTTCTTGGAACATGCCCAACACTCGCTAGGATTAGGAAATATAATCGAGAAAAGTACTTCTATAAGGATTTGAAAGAATCGAATCGTAAAATGCAGTAGCAAATTCTTGGACTTAGGTAAACCTAGTGTAAATATGCTATTGCAATACAATTGGCATCCAAATAAGCCTACTTACTATTTTTATTCGTAGGAAACTGCTAGGCTATTGAAAACCAGAAATCGATGGGCCACAAAAATGGGCCAAGCTTTGGCCTAAATGGACTGCGAGTTTTTGTGCGGTGGTCACGCCTTCCGTATACCTAACACTTTCTTCAAAAAAATTCGTTCGTCCTTGTCCTTGTTTCTTCTGGTACGACGCGGCTCATAATTTCTTTTGTTTTTCTGATAAAGACTTGTTACACCTATAACGAACAGTAGGAATTCATGAAACTTAAAACAATGGTTTTGTCCAGCTAAAGTGACGAATCCGGCAACTATGCTTTGTTCCAAATAAATCGGGTCTGAACCTCCAAATTGACATTTCTTTCTTTTTATTAAATTATGTGCATTGAATCGGTTTGGAACTTGGGCACTGCATCAATGTGTCGAAACTGTCCATACTTCTCATCCTTTGGTCCTCACGGGGTTTCTGATAGACTCCTGTGCCATGAGTCTGACGCTAGAAAAAACCCATTGTCAAAGCTATTCCCAGTCATTGCTTGGCTCTTAGCTTTTAGCTCGTCCACTTTTCAGCTTTATTCTCGAATTAGATGTAATGGATTATGGATTAATGGATTAACGCTTACATTTGCTTTCAATAAACTTTTTAGTGAAGATCCAAAAATGCAATTTATACACCCAAATTGAGATTGTTTCGGCTTTAACGTTTTTTTTAACACAAAATCTACTGTCGTAAACAAATTTGAAAAGATTAAAAAAATGATGAACATTAACATTTCGTAGCTCGAAGCGAGGAAATGGCTGCAACTTTTTTCGAAACAAAAGCCCCCTTGGATAGAAAACTAAGCTGAAATTAAAATTTAAATACGCCCTCGAACGGCCTAATCAACAACTTGCAACATCTAGTCTCGGCCTGTATCGCCTAGCGTGATGTCAAAGTAGTCAATTGGCCAATATCATGCTCCACACATGATTATGACTGATTTACGAGCCAAAATTATTGTTTTAACTGTGAAAAGCGCCATTTAAATCGCTTGATTCGCTCCAACCCACACTCGAAACAATGCAAGGCGGCACACACGTAGACCCAGCCGAGTGGGCTAAGCCTTATAATTTTCCATTCTCTCCCCTCACTCAATCTTTTCGACTATCTCTCTACGATATTGAATCACAAAATTGTGTAGCCTGAAGCTCTCTCTGAGCGCAGTAAGAACCAAATGGCCCAGAAACATGTCATGTGCACAAAATAAATTGTTTAATCTAGTCTCAGGATCAGTACTCCTCCTCCGGCACCGCTTGAAATCAAAACTAAATCACATGCATATGCTCCAGGCTATTGTTCCCAAAACCCACCCAACTACCCTGTTTTGTGTGCTGGTCTAATCTCCTTGGACCTTACGCCATAACAGATTTGCATCAAAGTGACGATAAAATTCACACGTTCCCACATCTAAACAAACATTTTCGTCGTTTATTGCTGCACTCACTTACGTAGACCAGTTCAATGAAAATCTATTTCGGGAAAACCGCCCAAAGAAAAACAAAACAAAAATAAAAAAAAAAAAAACATAGGTGTGTTATCAAACTCTGACTGAAAATATACACTTTTTATCGATTAAAAGAGAACTGTATATGTCCATAAATTGTATTTGAAACTGATAACATTAAAAGCGGAGCGCGTGAGTGAAAAGAATAACAATAAAAATGTACAATTTACAATTTCTTTAATGCACATGAGTCATCCGATGGAATAATTTTTTTTTTTTTTGGTTTTTTTGTTTTTAATAAACAACTTGGTCCGAAATGAGAAAAAAACAAAAAAAACAAGAAAACATTTCACTTGGCATTGACAGTCGGGTTTTTTTAACTCAAGGTTCATGTTTTTTTTTTTGTGTTTGTTGGTGGCATGAAGATGGCGGGAGAAGCGGCAGCAACTCGATATATCGCATTCGAGAAAATATCAATAAATTACACTTGCTAATTTAGAACTTAAAAAAGTTTAAGTAGATTGTTAACTTCTCTTTTAATAAAAACAGATAAACGCGTTTAATTTGTCGTTTATATGGTCGATTTTATGGTTTTGTAACGACGAGTTTTGTAAGATTCCTGAAGTATTTTATAAACTTTCAGTGGACAGTATTTTACTTTCATTGCTCGCTTTTTAAAAGATGATTTAACCTTTCGGGACGCACGGTACACTAGTGTGTCATCAAAGGTTTAAACATCCCTAACATCTCACATAGCTGTGATAACAAAACTGAATGTGCACCAGTTCGTCCGTTTCGGCATAATATATAACCATCAAAAATGTCTTCTTTTTTTATGAATTGTACAAATGAAAAGCGCCGTAACTAATTTTAACATGTAAAACTTCTGATAATAACTTCATCACTCGAAATTCGTCCCGAAAGGTGCGACTCCAACGTTCCCTCGTACGTCTTATGAACTTCGCTAATGCCAGACCAAAGTCCGTGGGCTCTGCATCAATGGGTCGAAACTTTCTATACTTCTCATCTTTTGGTCCTCACGGGCTTCTGATAGACTCTTGTGCCACAAGTCTGACGCTAGAAAAAACCCTTTGTCAAAGCGATTCTTCAGTCATTGCTTGACTCTTAGCTTTCAAATCGTCCACTTTTTAGCTTTATTCTCGAATTAGATGTATAGATTTTGCACTATTCACCTATAGGTCTATGTGATTGACGACTAGCCGGCACCATATACAGTGAACCAAAAAAAATGGGATATCCAATGGCTCACTGTATAATATTCAGTGTATATGTATTGGTTAGACACAAAGTTTGTGGTTCCTTTTTCCTCACTTTACAAAATGACAGCGTGAAATCATCGACCCACTTCATACTCACTCCCAAACAATTTATAAATGTTCACGAGGTTCTAAGTAGCCGACAGACAATCGCAATTGCAAACGCAAGACCTCATTTACGCACAAAAATTGCATGCTAAACTTCAGTCAGGACAGACACAATGCTCTCCCGTGATAAATGCAGTCAAATGTAAGAGTGTAACACTCTTTCCCATTTCATAATCTAATTTTAAAACTCATCGAACAGAAAAAACACACAAAACAAAAGCCCTGTACTGTGTATTTTCTTTTAGGCGTTTTCTGCGGCTAATTTGCAACTGAATGTTTTATTTTCTGCGCACTTTAGTCGGGAATCACTTAATTTATGTCATTATTATTTTTTTTTTATTATTATGAAAGCCTCTAAGTCATTTCGTCAGCACCTTGTTTACATCTTCAGCGTGTATAAGCTCTATTACCCGGCGAATGAAAATGAGTGAAAGATACAAATTAGTAAGATACTTTTGTGTGCTGCTGTGTAAGTCAAATAAATTTATACAATGCGATGAGTCAAATGTGTTATGTGTGCGCTTGCTTACTTGTGCTTGTGTAGAAGTTTCAAGTGATGTAATTCTGGCATGTGGAATAAATTATTTATTATATAACAAAGTCGGATCGAATCAAAGAATCAACGCTGTAAACATGAGTGCAACAGCAACTAAGATCTTTTGCATTTGATTCTGAGTGCCATTAAAAACCGGGTTGAAATCTGTTAAGACATTAAATATTGAGTGGATGGAAGTGAAGTTAAATGGGATTATTATACTTGCATCTTGTATTTATGGTGTAGATGCTATGGCAGAGATGTAGTCATGTCCTTGGTGCATGTTTCCTAATTGAATCATGTGCTTGACGCATGATGGATGCAGTTTCGGAAGAAGGAAGGGGAAATGGTATTGTGTCTTAAGTTTATTTCAACTAGGGGAAAATTGATTTTGTATCTTTCTGCTGCAGTCAATATTTGATGACATTTATGTTCTCAGTCCTCTGGGAAAACATATTTTCCTTTTTTTAGGTATTCCATATGAGGCAATGACTTTGTAAACGTTCTGCTACTCTGTAAACACGTGTCTTAAATGCACTCTGCATGGTAAATGGTTTATTCATTCAAAAGGAATCCTAAAATAAATTAAATATAAGTGAATGAATCCAAAGAGTCCTAACAATGATAATAAAATGTTTCCAAAAAGACATGGAGTGGTGGACTGGCAGCTGGTAACAGAGAATAAATCATTGTCTCTGTTGTAAGCTGGAAAATAACTGCTCAAAAAACCTTTTCCATTGACACAATTTTTTTCTAGAAAATGCATTAATGTTCACAACGCAATTAGTTTCAGTTTAAAAAAATAAGCAGCAATCATAAATTACTAGAGTTAATCTGTTTCAACATTTTTTTTTTTTTGAAAACTTGTTGCTTTGGCATTTTAATTGTAACACGTGAAATAAATTTCTTGGAAAAAAACGTCCCACATCGACAAAGACACGCCTGAATTTCTATTTCTATCAAAATTCTAAAAATAATTTCGCAATACCAAAACGTTTGCAATAAAAATTCTTCGTCTCATACGAGGAACATGCTCTCTTTTTATTTTGTGCGTGAAAGAAAAAATTAATTTGTGTTTTTTTTTCTCCAAACCTCAGAATGAACCCAAAAACCAAAAGTGCAATGAGCATCAAGTCATCCTCTAAGCTTCCAAAAAAAAAAAAACACATTCTGTTAATGCCCCTAATTTGATGCCATTCCTTCTCAGAGTATGCACCCAAGCTATGTACATCCGGTCCCTGCCTTGTGGTGCCCCAACAAAAAAAAAAAAATGAAAACCCCAGCAATGGAATTCCTGCTCAACCACTATTTTGCGTTTTGCATAAATAAAAGTCTCAGGGCATAAATTTTCAATTATTTGCATAAGATTTCTGACAAAGCGCACGAAATGTTAACGATTTGCCTTTGTGAAAAAAAAGAAACAAAATAAAAAAACAGACAACAAAAAGTTTATTTTGTATCCGCGGCATTTTTCGCTTTGGTTTTATTATAAATTGCAATTTAAATGCCAAGGTGCAGAGAGTTATCGAGAGTGCTTCAGTTCCGGTCTATCGATTTTTCATGCGCATGCAAATTTGAATTCTAACTCTCGATATCTCATGACACCTTAGATCAATTTTTTTTTTTTTTTTTTTTATTGTCACCCATCACCAATATGCAGCAGCATTGGCTAGCAAAGTGACACACCCTTCCACTAATTGAAAGGCAATTATTTCGAGTTCACATTCGTGAGAGGAGGAGAATATTATTTCAAAATGGTAATTAAAATGCACGAGAGGTTCTGGAGACCCTGAAATTGCACGTGAATTGCAATCTCATTTAGTTAGTGTGCTGAAAAGTCGAGAATGTTTTATTGAAATGTAGAATGTGTTTTTTGCGAGTGCAATTTTATTCAATTACGAGGGATGTAAGATGTGTGGTGGTGGTCTTGCCACGTGCAGATGATGAATTGGGGAAATATTAGTCAGTTTATTAGCTTAAAGAAAAGGCTCATTAAAGCTTAGGTATTGTGTTGTGCACGTTTTTAACTTGCAGCCTTTCCTTGACGGAACCTGCATTTACTCGAGTCGTGCAGACGTTTTCCCTCATGCGCCTTCAACTTTCATCCGTTCCTCTGCCGTACCTTTTTACATCAGAAACAGTCTTTTTTATCGAATTCCTTCTAAAAATGAGATGCACAGTTTTGAAAGTGAAAGTGATTAGGTTAGGGTAGAGTGGCTGGCTGGGACATCAAAGGTCCGTAACTACACTTAGGCCAGACTAGGCCCATTGTGATACCACAATGCGGAAATCTATTCCGCACCCTAATGAAACCAATTAGACCTTCTTCGAAGTTGCGGAACTGATTGATGCTGATTTTACTCAGATCGCTTAGACTGTCAAGGAAGTGCTTGCCCAGGTGAGTTCTTCAACGAAGCGCCACAAAAGAGATTTGTCCTCAAGCGCCTTTCGCGCCTCATTTATTTTTATTTATTTATTTATTCACGACGAGTATCGTTGTAAAGAAAATCTGTGAAGCCGAGGGTTAAGATTTAAAGCGGTGCTGTCTTTGCTAATTTTTTTCACTTGTCATTATGCTGGAGCCTAGGTTACAACCAAGGTAGACTCATTTTATATTAATTCGCTTTATTTATACTAATCCATTACCATTCAAAAATAATCGCTTCTGATTTCTAATTAGATTGACGAAGGAGTTTTATTTCCGCCCATAGTGTTCAAGTACTTGAATTTCGCAAACGACGCGATTCAGTAAAAAATACTTGAAGCATAAATTTAAGACCTTCACCTGAAAAGTGGTCTGCAAAATTCTCGTTGGTCTCGTGATCACCAATTGTACTACTTGATTCTTCCATTCTGTTGTTTCGATCAGATGATGTGGTTTCCAAAATTCTTCTCGATCTTGTTGGTAGCCACAAACTATAGGAATTGCATCTTTCCTTTTCATACTTCGATCAGATGACTGGTAGAAGCTTCGTGTCTTTCTGTAAATTTGCATCTTATCAATCTTGCAAAGGCTCACTTCCAACGGCCTTCATCAGGTTGATAAAAAGAACATATCAGCTTTGAGTGGTCCCAAAAAACTCGCTGCTTCCATGATCCCCAAAAACCCCGTACTCATCTAAGCAAATACTCTAAACACCCTCGTCATCAACTGTGAAAACAAAACACAAAAGTTAGAAAGCGACATTTGGCCTTCTGTCGTTGACATATCTTATCTACTTCCTACACAGCAAAGTTGCAAAAAAAAAAAATTTCATTTGTTTAGGGTGGCGTATGCGTAACTGCGCTCATATCGCCAGACGCTGTCCTTGGTTGTAGACCTTGGCGTTTCTTCCGATTATCGCAACGCAACTATCGCGACCGTGGATCCGTGTGAAAATTTCGTGTTCAAGAGATCTCGAGACTGTCCATTGGGTGCTAATCAATTTTTTGCGCAAAAAAAACAGTTCCTCGAGTCTTTTGATCTTTCGAAGGTCTTTGTACCGCCCCACACACACACACCTTACGTGCTAATTTCTTTGAAACACAAATAAACGTTTATTTGCCAGTGAAATGTGAAATTATGATTACCACCAGGAACAATCGACTTTGAGATTTTTATTTACATATTTTCTAAGCACCGTAGTATTTGCATAACGAAGCGCACACCTTTTAGAAGGTTCTTGAACTGAACGTTAGGTAATCTCCTGCAGCGATCGGTGAGCGATTGGCGTCGACTCTTTGGCGCTAGAGACACACACCTCAGTCCTTCGCATTTGAATAATAATTTTTTGCCCACCAAAAAAAAAAAAAAAAAAAAACCACAAGACACGACACGAAACAACAAAGTGACGACACTGCGAGAAAGTCATAAGAATCTGTAAACTATCATAGGCCATCTCTGGAATATTTATGGCCATGTAAAGAGACAAGCAATTTATATTTTTAAAGCCTTTTCGACTGACCTCCCGCGATTTTACCTACCGCCGCCGGTTGATGATGTACTGCCTTTGGTAACTGAAAAAAAAAAGTCGGCGGGTTTCTTTTTTTTTACGTTGTGTGTGACAAACGGCCAGAGTGAAATACCAAAACAACAACAACAAAAAGGCGTTCAAAGTGGAAAGATACATCTCTCTGCGAGTGGAATCGATTGAGATAAATTGATATTTACATAATCGGCGAAGGGTTAACAAATGGAGGAGATAATGAAGTAGTGACATGAATTTTGGATGAGAGTTTGTGCTGCGCAATGTGAATATTGAGGTGTTTTTTTTTTTTTCTTTTTTTATTTTTTACAAATTTGTTTATTGCTAAAAGTTAAAAGCTACAGAATAAAGCACTTTGAGTGTACAGGGTGTGTCGGAGTTATTAAATTGTACGGCAAGTTGGGCTTGACTATTCATTGTTTCTGAGAAAAAAATATTTTACATTTTCCTGGGCATGTCTAGTCTAGGAATAGCGATTTTTTAAACAGGAAACAAACAATAAAACCAGACTCTTATGCGAGGGCTTGATTCACCTTAAGATCTTTTTTGAATGAATAAATATTGTAACATTAATGATAATGGGTGGGTCGGCTTACGACAAAAGGTCTAATTTACTTTTTTTGATAGCAAACTTTAATAGTGACAACAGACACTATTATTATTAAAAATCTAATACTAGGGTCTTTGAATTGAACTGCACCTTAGATAATTGTGAATAACACGATAAGGTCATCGAAATTTCAATACTATATTCGCACTTCTTCACTAGCTAATATGAGGTCGTTTTCAACGGAATTATCCAACTTAGAGCATGTCGAATATGTCGATGAGGGTGGAGATCTTGATTTGTCGGATGGTTTAAACTTTGATTATGTTGATAATATAAAAAAATCAGCACATTGAATTTTTAACCATCCAACCATTTCTTTTCATAGTCCTTGTCGTTATAAAAATTGAAATGTACTTTTTGACTTAAGATTCATGTTTATTTATAAATGAATCATTGTTCTTTTTAATTATATGTTATGAAATATTATGAAGTACTTTATGTTCTACAAATGAAAATGTAATCGGGGCGATAACTCGATCAGGCTGGCCGAACTGTGGAATTATTTATCTAAACAGTCAATAAATAGCATTCAACCAAACCAAGCCTTTACTTGCCCTCCCTCTAGAAGTTCTACATATTGAAGTTGCGAGTAGTTTATCTTCGGATTCTTGTAGACTTGCCATCAAGAGGTTAATCGCTCGTCGTGGCCGTTCGAAAGAAATTCGATGTGACAACGGCTTCACGACAACAGAAAGATAACTTAGCAAATGAATTTTCGAACGCCGAAACCAAATGGATTTTCAATCCGCCAGCTTCTCCGCATATGGGGGAAGTTGGGAACGTCTTGTAGAATACGTCAAGAAAACGTTGTACTACATTATGCCGAAAAGAAATCTTACGGACTGTTTGACTTTCTTAACCGATATTATTAGAATCAAAATTATATTCTGTCAAACAATTGTATCCAACAAACAAAATTGTATCCTGTTTGCTCATCAAAGCTACCATTCTCCTTTATGACAGTTGGCCGGGTATTCTGCAGCAATCCTGAAAAAGGTAGAGAGTTATCTCTGACTTTTAAATGAAATCTTTTTTCGGTTAATGGCCTAAAACTTAATTTAAAAGTCTAAAACTAAAAAAAAAATCCATGATATTTTAGAGAAAAATAAGAGAAAAATAAGTTGCCTTTAATTGAATTTCGCTGCCTGTTTTATGAAGCTAATAATCATGGCCGTTTGGTCTTGCTTCAAAAAAGATCTAATTTGCTGACAACAAACTTTCGTAGTACACAGACTAGGATCTCTTTTTCACTCTACCATTAGAAGTAAATTATGTAAAATCTGCTGCTAAGATCTTTGAATTGATCTAAATCTTGGATAGTTATGAATTACAAGACACGGTCATCAAAATGTCAATGCTTCGTCTATGTTTTTCTTCATTTTAAGAAAATCATACTCTATCATTTTTTATATGAAAGTTACAGTCTTACTTTTTGGGCAGTGGGACGACCAGTCATAAAACTCGTGGTAACTAATCTTGTGTTCCTTGATGAACAACCTCAACACAACAAAAAATAGTCTAAAACACAATTTGCATGTCTTAAATTAAAAAAGGACTGCTTAAGAGTATTTGTTTTAGACTAAAATCATTGCTCCCAACTTAAATAAACTTTGGTGTTAAGTGACAGGCGCCTCTTTCACTGCGAACGGAAACTTCTTCTCGTGTAAAATCAAATTTTGTCTTGTGTAAAATCAAATCAAAGACACAATTCGCTAAAACGGCAATTGTCTTGCGTTAAAATCGACCTTATGCAGTTGATACTTGAATATTTGAATTATTTTATATTAAATCAGTTATTGCACAATTCCGAAAAAACTACTCAACTATGATCTTCGCCTGATGTCGCACGATTTTCGAACAGAAGACATTTTTTTATCTCAATTCCAAGAGCTCCCTTACCGACATTACAACTTCTCCATGACACCCCGCATTGCACAAATTATAATTTTTCCACTGTCACCTTCAAAACTTCAAATATTAATTGATATTCAAAGAAACCCCTCCAAAGACCATTTTTGGACAGTGTGGTGTGTTGATTAAGCAAAATAATATTAAAAAAAAAAAAAAAAAAAAAAAGAAAACTGGAAGTAACACTAGTTTAGCAGGCACCACATAGTAAAATGCCAAAGAGGCACAAGATTCGAATTATGTGAGGGTCATTAATAATGAGACTATAAATGCGTGGACGGAATAAATTTATATTTTGTGGCTATATCCAAAAATAAAAGAATCGATTGTTGCTAGATCAAAAGAATCAAACGGCAAAACGTGAATAGTTTTTTTTTTTTTCTTTTTTTGAATATCGTTAAAAGTGTGTATATTTTTTTCTCTGCTTGAAATTTTTCTATTAGGCTTTTCAATGGTGAGGTTAAGAACATATGTTTATTGCTTCCTATTCTCTGTTTTGGCTTTAGTGATTTGTGATGGAATTATTCATTGATTTTTTTTTTAGGTTTTGTAATGGGGGAATAACCTAACATCCCTCCATTGGAGGTGTAAAAAAGTACAACAAAAAAAAATCGTATGAATAAATAAATTTGCTTGATAACGAAAGGTGAGAAAACTTTATTCAAAAAAAGAAAAAAAATGCAGAATTTGTTTTGAGGATTTTGTTTTTCTGTTGAAATAAAATGGCAGAGCAAAACGTTTTATGCTTTTTCTTAAGACTAAAGACGTTTCTAAAAGTTACATTTGAATGCTGTAAAAAATTGCATTGTTTTTTTTTGGCATGCTTTGGAATCTGTCTTACTTGAATACTTGTAAAAACCGCTTTATTATTTTTGCGAAATATTCTGTAATGACGAAATCAAATTCTTCTGTCTGCCCGAATTTCCTGTCTAGGCTTTCCTTTTCATATATAAAATTCTCTGCTTTCGTCTATCTGTTCATCAAACTAAACTATTTTTGGAATGCTTTAGGTTAGAGGCATTTCTAATAAAAAATAATCTAATCCAACTAAAACTGGATCAGTTACCGAAATAAAAAAGGTATTGAATTTGCGAGTGAAAAAATTCTGTTTCCAAACGCAAACTCTCAACACTCTCCAGCTCCAAACAAAGGATGCACTGCCCTGGAGGTAAAACCTTTCCCAGTTCAGCTGCTTTTGATGTTTCTGACACTCCCGATGTTTATGTATTCATAATTTTTTTTTCTAGCACGTGCCCGTAGGCTATCGAATCATCATAAACCTAAGCCAACCCAATTAGCATCACGAAAAAAAAACTTATTTGCATTAACATGATCTAATCGGTCAACAATTTACAAATTGATGTCTTCTCTGCACGCCACAAACCGAGAGGGTGAGGCTAATAAATTCCAGCTGTGATCAGGAAGAAAGTGTGGAATTGAAATAAATGCACGTGGGCAGCACTAAAACAGTAGGTTAGAAATGAATAAAAGATGGAAAAAGAGATATGCAGATGAGATCTCATAAAGTACCACCGAAAATGGAAGAGGTCGTTAGAAGGTATCAAACAGCAAGCTTTAGTCTCAGCACAAATTATCGAAAGAAAATCCAAAAAGTCCATTCCCCACAGCGGAATGAACATCTAACTCAGCTTGGAAACAAACGCCCACTCGACCAAACCCCGAAAACTGACAAAATTAGTCCTGGGAGCAGAAGAACTTCTGCCGTTCATAAATCCACCCCCAGAGCACCCGGAACTCCTCCGCATCGCAGACAAATGCACATGCAATGCCACAAAAGAGGCGAATCTTCAATTTGTTAGACAAACATTCCTCCTCCACTAGAGGGAGAAAATATGCTTCGCTTCCGCTGGCAGTGCTTCTCCCGACCGTGGTCATGTGCGATAGCTGCAGGTGATTTATGCAAAATGGTGTGTAAATTCAATTGGAGCTTAGAACTTGACTTTGGGCGCCACCGCTACCCTGTGCTGTCAAGTCAAGAGTCTCCCGGCTCACAGTTCATTACGACAGACAATGGAGGGGAACACATGGGTGCTAAATCCCAGCAGAGGTGCAGAGGCCGTCCCATGTCGTCGGCGTCGTTGTCACCGCCATCACTGAAGCCTACCCACATTTGCGCTTCGCGCCGATTGGAAAATGCATAAGTCTTATCGCCAATGCCGCCGCGCTGTCCCTGTCAAGATAGTAAATTTAAAATTGTTGCGCGCACCAGTGGTGAAAGGAGAAAGTTTCCACTCTTTTTTGTGCCAATTTTCACGAGGCGCACAGAATGAAAAGCTACACACAAAAAAAAAAAAAGAAAAAAAAAATCAAATTATCCACTAGCAGTGGTTGAGAGACTCCCAACAGGATCTTATGCATATGCAATAGACCATGATCACGGTGGCACGTCCGCCACAGTGAAACGAGAAAGGCGAGGAATTCATGCAACCGAAGCTGGCTGAGCTGTCTAAGCTGGCTTTACTTCTGCTGCTGCTCTGGAGTTGCTACACCAGCATCTCTCGCGTATCTAAATGAAATTGAAATGGAATCACTCTTTCGGTGGAGGTAGAGCGCGAGCGGCTGTATTCGGTTGTAGCTTCATCTGATTTCGGTTTCGAATTTAACAAGATACTTTTGAATTTTATGGTCACGATGTGCGGGCCAGCGCTTAAAGTTGTGTGTGCTGCTTGTTGCATGTCTATGCTGCTATTTATGTTCATAGTTCTCTGTGCTTGTGTTGACTAGGAATCAGCGCTGGAAATCAATGTGAAAGCGTAGATACGGTGAATCAAAATGCGCAAAAAAAAAGAAGGACCGCGAAGGAGAGGGAGAGATATGATTTTAATTTTGTTGAGATTGGAAAAGTTTCTTCTCTTGCCTGGCGGGCTGAATCTGAAGCCATAACTGTGTGCATTTAGCGTTTTAATTAATTTAGCATCCATTGCACTTTGGTTGGAGACTTTAAGATACTTTTGGTGATTAGCAGAGAGTTAATGATTTTCTTCTTTTATCGTAAATTTGTGTTGTTCTTGTTTCTCTTTGTTATGATCAGAGCCCGGTCTGCCGGATCACAAGTCCGGTTTGGAGGCATGTGGGCTCTTATGTTGAGTGCCCGCCTGCAGAGTGAATAAGAGGGGAATTTACATTTTTTATCCAAACACATGTATCTTCGTTTTAATGGCTCGTATTTGATGACATCTTGTCGACAATATTTTGATGGGAATTAGTAGTTCTTGAGTGCATGTGTAACAAGTCAAAGACTAGGCGATTAACTGAGATGGTTAAACACAGACTTATGTTGCTTACAAAATGTTGTTTACTTTTGTGGTCACAAGGAATAACCGACTTAATTATTTTTACACGCTTTTTAGAAAGAATTTTTTAAGCTTAACATCTTCCTGGAAACTCATGTGAACATCGGGAACAAGCAAAAAATGGATCTTTCTGTTGTTCTTTGCTGGTTGCCAGCGAACGACTGACAATCCTCCTGGAGTACTTCTGTCCAGGACATCTTTCGCAATTCGCCGTTCGGTACCGGCAATAAAAACTGTAGGTCCCCTTCAAATGTGTCAAAAATTATAACGCGCACAACACAGTGGAGGCACGAAAAGCTAAGCTCTGGCACTTCGTGGGCTGTTACTCCACTAATGATGATAGATGTTCTGTGGAATTCAGATCGGGGGACTGCGATGGTCACTCCATAATTGCTATTCTATAAAGCGTAAGCCACTCTTTTGCTGGTTTTAAAGAGTGTCTAGGGTCATTGTCATTGCATGAACGCCGACTTCAGTGGCATATTCTCTTCGGTGAATGGCAGCATTACTCTGTTTAATATGTCCACTTAGTCGACTGCATACATTTCTTTTCTTATCCGACAAATTGGACTAACGATAGAAGCAGAAAAACATCTCCATGCAATAATTCCACCTCCACCAGGTTTTTCTTGGTGTGCTTGAGATCGAATTCCTCGAACGTCTCATGTCCGTTTTCCCATCAGAAGCAAACAAATTAATTTTTATTTCATCTGATCAGAGAATCTTGTTCCAATTTTTACGTGGAAAATGTTTGACCGCGAAATTTCAATCTTTTTTGAACATTTTGTTTGCCTAATAATGGTACCTGCTTATGAGGTCTGCCAAAGAGTTTTGATTCTTTTGACTGGTTTCTTACAGTGCGACTTGTTATTTGTGAGTCAAGTTCCGTGACATTAGGTTTATTTGAAGAAGCAAAATTGTTGCTTGTTTCAGAGATTTTTGCATGTTTCAGAGATGTTTGCACCTGACCAGATGTCAAAGCAGATCTGTCGATGGTCTGACATCGTATTTCTGTCGTTTTCCAGGAGCCTTACACGTTTAAGGCCCAGATAAAGGGTGAGTTACCCTACGATTCCACAAATAAAAAAAGTATGATGATGATAAACAAAAATATAAATTCCATCCATATTTAAGCCCGTTCCGTCCAAAGAAGCAACTGCTGAACATTGAGCTCTTCGCGCACCGTCGTGTTTTTTATCCTATCCCGACGAGTTACTCCCACAACAGCACGAAAAAATCTCATCGCGGCAGCTTGTATTCGCAATTTTATTCTTTCGGTCATTACCCAAATTTGATGACCAGGGCTTGGAACTTCACTTAATCCTAATTTGGATCTGGGAGAAATTGAGGGATAATTTGCACATTTGCTTCAAGATGACCTCCACGTCCCGTTCGCCCCGTTTTCTTTCTTAAAGATGTCAAGAACTCGCCAATAGTTGGTGACAACATCGTTCCGCCATGTGATGGAAAGGAAAATAAGTTAACTTTAGTTAGTAAATACCACGAAACAACCCCTATTCTATTTTCCGTCACTCTAAATGATCCTCAAAAGTTCAAAGTCTTTTTCATCTACCTAATTTAACAACAACTTTTCCTTGAATGCTTAATTCATCGCTCACAACAACCATGCAATTTCATTGTGTTAAATGCATATGTCCACTGAAGTGCAATGCACACAATTATTCATTTGCTTTTTGAAGACCGCCACTTAATCGGTGTTTCAAACAAACAAATCCTTTTTTTCATTTTTCCACCAAATTGTTTTGCCAAGCTTGGTGGTTATCCTTATTCTGCTCTCTCTCTCTCTCTCTCTCTCTCTCTCTCTCTCTCTGCTGCACTATTCAAAGATTTAAATATATTCACACATCGTTGGTCTCCACACTCCAACCAAGTGGATTACACACATTCAGTCAACAAGATAACAAAACCATAGGTTCTGCCCTTTGGGCCGGGTCCGTATCACGGTACAATTCCCGAAAAAGAACAACCAGCAAAAAACTGAAAGTTGTGGGAAAAAGAGGAATTTTTTTTTTTGCTCTCCGCATCGTCGTATCTATGCAGTTCACACCGGAAAATATAAATTAAACGGCACTTCAGCACCACCACTTTTTTGTGGGTGCAAAAAAAAAGAAAATTTTCACGTAGATTCGCCAATTTTGTTTTTCTTTCTCACTGACCAGCATGTGTGCAAAAATATTTTTTTTTTTTTTAATAATCTCCACCACATCAGCCCACTCCCCCCATTCACCCTCAAAAGAGTTTTGAATACCTACGCGTTTTGTGTTTATTGTGCGAAGGCTTTTAGAGCATCGGAGTAGAGCGTCCAATTCATGGGCGTTGGTTTTTTTTTTTGTAACAGGCATTCCACGAAAAAAAAGTCTTTGGTTGTGAAGATATTCAAATGTGGGAATATTTTTGGGGAATTTTTTTGTTTTCCAGTGAAGAACTTTTTATTTATAGTCAAGCTGGAAGGGGGCGGATTAAAACGTTTTCGTGGATGGAGTTAGTCATTGAATTGTTGTTAAGTCGTGGTTTTCAGGTTGCACTGACTGAAAATAAAACAAATGAATGAGAAATGTCAAACCTTTTCCCTAATTGATGAGATACAAAGCAGCTTTGTCATAAAAAAAAACCCCGTCAGCACACGCTAAAATAAAGGAATTCTAAATTGAATAGATTCCCGACGCCTACAACCAATTTCAGAAAGTCAAAGTACTTCATCAAAAAAAATCCCCTAGATTCTTGAAACGTATAACCTCCATCGGAGCGAATAGTCATTTGAAAATTGCTTGTAGTTTCTCAATAAGTCTTGTGTACCAAAGACAAACAACGACATCCGAAGATTGAAATCAGAAGGTAACACACCACGGCGAACGAGTAGGTTCAATATTTCGCAAAGAATAGAAAACCAATTAAAACGGACAGTTTAGGAAATTCACAGTCATAAACACAAAAAAAAGAAAGAAAAAATAGAAAGAGCTTTTGAAACATGAAAGGGAAATAAGAAAACACACAAAAACCTTTCAAAAGCAGGAACACTGCCTCCTTTCTTTGTTCGGTGGGAGTTGTGTGTCTCAAAAGGGGAGAAACGAAAAAGCAAATTCTTTGAAATTCAAATATTCAGATTTCTGTGAGTATTTTTGTTGGTTGTTTTCTTCTTTTTTTTTTGCAAAAGAACGATATCGTGGTGCGAAAGATAACTTTAAGGCAGAAAGTAACAATTTCCGACTTGGTTTTCTGTCAAAGTGTTTCATTTCTTCAGGCGTCTGCAAAGTTTCTGGTTTAAGGAGTGAGGACGAATAGCGGGTGATGTCGGTGATGACGTGGGAAATTGTGATTCGTCAGATTCTTTTTCAGATGAATACACTTTCAATTTATACACAACCAGTAAACATTCTTGCCTTCCTCTTTTATATTCTTTTTCGTTTCGAAATTTACATAGTGTTATCGCACAATTTTCAATGATCTATGAGTGATCTATCTACTGAATAATTTTTCCAGTAAACATTCACTTCAAATATAAATTTTTAAATACTTTTTTCTCTGTTTCAATTTTTTGAGCCGTCAAACAAGTTTGAACCAGATGCAATCCACTCATTCCACAATAAATTCATGCAACTGCCAATCGATCAGGATTCGAAGTCCTCTCCCACGAGTCACATGTGAATGTCCTCGACCAACAACCTCAACCTCGTGCAGAGCGATTACTACACCGTGACTAAAAAAAAAAAAAAAAAGAGAAATACTAAGTTCTAATTTCCCCAGAGCATATCTCTCGTTGAATTCGCACAAAAGCAAATTAATCTGCTGCTTCAAACTTAATAGCAAATCCCTCATCGCACTTGCGAAATTGTGCAATCAATATGCCAGCATATGGCTGAAATGCAATTTCAGTGTGACTTAAAAATTCATGCGGTTAAAACTTTAATTGAACAGCTTTACGTGTCCTTGAACTTTAAAACGTCGCCATCACATTTCCTGTGACGCATTTCACACCCACACGCAACTCCACTTTGTACAACCCCAGAGCGCGAAAAAAAAAATAAAAAAAACAAAATTTGCAATCTTTTACGTCACTTAAGAGCCAGACCCGTGAGCGCTTTTGCGATAAGCAATTCAAATAAACAACCCCTCTGTGTCTTCGGTGTTACAACGCTCCATCCCTTGCGCTTCTGATGAAATTGACAGTCAGGCGATATTCACGACCAGAGTAGTAGTGCCAAAGAAAGGTAACAAGCACACCGCATTTACGTCAACGGGGCTCCGTGGTATTAGTCAATTCAATTAAGTGGGTGGCTTATGGCGATTGATTAGTTTCTTTTTTTTTTCTCCTCCTCCGGTGGAGGGGGGTGGGTTTTACACATACGTGGGTGGTGTTTGGGTAGCAAATGATTTCATTACAACGTAATGACGATATTATGACTAACAGGTGTAATGGAAACAATTCCACTGAGTGACTATTTATATTTAATTGAGTGTTGTGTGCCGTAGAAAGGAGTACACACCATTCACATACATTTGCAGTAAGTGATATTGTACGCAAATAGACAAATAAATCTTTTGTTTAACATCAATGAATGATGATCCCAATATGGTGGGGTAATCGTTTCGTGGAAACATAAATTAAGAGGCAAAAGGTTTCATAAAATTATAAAATTCGTTCTTGCTTGGATAGCATTTACTGATTTTATGCTATTATGAATTTTCATGCGATAATGTGATAATGCTGTTCAAGGGGCGATGGCAAAACCTCACAAAATGAGGAGGTTTATGATAAACAGATAAACACCTTATAATTTTGTCGTTGTCACCTACCGACATTCGGTTGAAACCAAAAGATTATCAGCTTGTGATATTCCTAAGTCAGAAGTGAATTTTGAAGTTTAAAGCACAAAGAGTAGCAAGCTCGAGTTAAGTTCCCATTCCAAAAACTCCGAAGTCGTTTGAAGAAGAATTCCAAGAGTATTTTTTTCTTTTGCACTTATTCCGATTGCAACAGATTTGTTTCTGTCGTGGAAACTTTCGCAATTCGCCGTCCGGAACCGACATTAAACAGTAGGTCCTCACCACTTGTGTCAAATTGTATCGCGCACAAAACAGTGGAGTCGCGAAAAAAATTGGCTCTAGCCCTGTATAGGCTATTACACTGACAGGTTCTTTGAAAAGATTTCTCACAATCTTAAAGCTAGAATGGTGGTGCTCCTTAGAAAGCAGAATAGCAATATGATGGGTAATTATTTTGGCAAGTAAAAATCATCATCTGATTGAATTTGATTCAATGATGATTTGAAGAAGACTCTACAAAAATTTGTTTTCTCTAGAAAAAAATGTTTTCTGTGCCTCGGTAATTTTCAGAGCATACATTGATTTTTTGAAGCTATCAGCTTTCATGGGATACAATGTACATAGGACGTACAATATGGAAGACTCGGACAGAGCGTCACAATAGGCAACAAAAACTTTGAGGTGGTCAAGGTCTTCGTCTACCTCGGCTCCGCAGTAACAAGTACGAATGACACCAGTAACGAGATCAAACGCAGAATAACTCTTGCCAATTGCTGTTTCCTTGGGCTCAAGAGGCAATTGAGTAATAGAGCCCTCTCTCGAAAAACCAGGATGGCTTTATATAACACCTTGGCCATCCCAGCTGCGGTCAAAACAATAGCAGTGCATAGCAGTAATAGTGTGAGAAAATATATTTTTCTTGGAGACTTTGTGAGTGTTCTTCTGCTTTAGAACAATGACTGAAAGGAGTAAACGATTTTTCAATTACTAAAATCATTAGCATGATATTGCTCAAGTTGCAAGAAGGTATCCTTCAGAAAGCAGCACTGATATTATTTTGACCGCAACTGTACATGGGTATTTAAATCGATCAGCATCCTTTCGATCTTTGTGGTGTTGTTCTGGTTCCTATAAACGACTGATGGTGATACTTGGAGGTTATGGAATTAAAATACATGGGAATTCAATCTGCGTCGTGTTTTTTCTGATTCTAATTAACAACGCAAAGACTTGCTGTATGTTTAATCTCTAACAAACATCGAAACGTTCAGTTGTAACTGATTGGTTTCATTTTTCTGAGTATCCTTCGGCAGCAGTTGTCGTTTTTGACATTCTAAGAAATCTAATTCTTCTTAAGTCATTCCCTTAAGCAAAAGAAGTCGTTGGATATCCTTAAACCACCGCCCACGTCCAAACCTCCGTCACATTTTCCTAAGAATTCCTGGTGTTTTCAATGACGCCACCACTGCCAGGCATTAGAATGCCATCCAATAACTGCTAATCGAATACCTACCTCCTCGAGGTTGTCATCCTGTCGTAAAAGGACTGCGCCGCGACGTAAATCGCCGTTTGGTGCCATTGTTCAAATGTGCCTCGTAGCTTCTGTGTGGTGATGGTGGAGTCGTAGTCGGCATTGGGGGCGACATAAATCCAAGACAAAGGCAGAGGCAGAGTTGAACACACAAAAGGAAATACTGCCTGGAAAATGCCTCTGCGATAAATCGCATAGTGAGTATTTCATTCCCATATCTATCGATGGGAGCTCCTTGAGAGCGAGAGTTAGCGCGGAAGTAAATTAAATTTCAATTTTCCATTATTCCGCCGTTCTTACGAGTATAATGCGAGCTTTTTTTTCGGAGGGGGTGTAATTGAATTCCAGTTCCCGGTAAATGTCGTTATGACCGATTCGTTGCCGCCTTCAAATCGATCGAAAAAGGGAGTTCCTTTTTTTGCTAATAACGCCTGTGATTTTCTTTTTTCGGACATCAGACCTCGGAGGACAATAAAACATAACGAAATCTCTTTTTATTTCTCTGTTTCCGAACTTGCATAACTGCATTCGGGAATTATCGGAGTCGAGATCTGACAATGCCGTAACACTGGTATTGTCGTCGTGTGTTCCGTGTTCCACTAGAGAGGTGTACACATGCCTCCTGTGCTGCGGACGATGGCGAGAGACAGGCCAAGGCATTCGACGTTGTGGCAAAGTCATATTTCATCTTTCAGGGCTTTTGAGCTCCTGTCGTGGCGTAGCATGCTTCGTGTCGTGTCAGGCGAGAGTAACCTTACTCTGGAGCCGAACAAATAGAGAGATAGGGCGCTTTATCGGTGAGAAGTCGAGGGTAGGGAGGGAATAAAGTGGTGCATGTGTCTGGCTTTTCGTTTTTCTGTTTTTTTTTTGTCTTTTGACAATTGGCAGGCTGTGTATGTTGACGTGTTTTCCGGTTTTTCTTTGTCGGGGAGAAAAAAAAATTTTGTTTTGTGTCCAAATTCTTGACGCAGCACATACTTTTTTTGTTTTGTCAAAGAGACTATTTAGCTTTTGAAATGTCCTTGAGCAAAATAATTGGATTGCTGTGCAAAGTGAAAAAATCATATCGTGAGTCACTTACAACCATCTATCCTATGAACAGATTTATGCTAAAAATATTTGTCGTTTCTTTGTAGATACTACTGATTACATTCTTTGGACACCGAATGTCCTATTAATAGTTTAAATGACCAAGCAGTTTTTCTAGGAATCCTAGAATTCCTCGACGTGATGTCAAAAAACATCCTCAAATATTGTCTACACATTACGGCAAACACATAAGTTTACAAACCGCCTTTCATTTCATTTCATTTTATTTAAACAACATTACTTACACTAGGAAGATTATAGGAATCTTATAAAATAATTGTAACCTTGAAGAAAGTTAAGCGGAAAATATACCTTTATGCTGAAAAAAGAAAATTAAATCTTTTATCAACATACATATTTATTTTGTTTAATGAATGGAATATAGAAAATCAACCACAAAAAATTATTAACTTCATGGCAAACATAAATGATAAGACTGTGTGGCAAAAATTTGTTTATGTTAATTTGTTTGGTAGTTTTTACTTTCTTATGATTAGTCAAGCACACTTTGTTAGTTCATTAGTTCCAACTATTAAGTTTACGGCAACGCCATTACCAAATGTGAAGTTCAAGCAGAACAAATCTTTCTTTTGAAATCCGCACTAAGTGTAACTAGTTGTTGTTTACGAGAAAACTGCGTTAGCCCTTTCATGACTACACTTAATTTCAACCGCGAGTAAAATATTTTTTTTCCACTTAACCAAAAACGAAGTAAAAGGTTTGGTCAGGTCTTATTACACTGAAAGACGTTTGATATAAAATTAAATGAACTGAAATTGGGTTTTAGATTGAACTTAAGACACGTTTACTGTAGTTGTACACATATTTTTGAGTTGTAAGTAGATGAAATTCATGTTGTATACAACCAACACATATAAGGCTTAACTCCAATGCGTTCAGTAACATTTAAATTTCATTACCTTCGCACACCCCAAAGTACGGCTTTTGGATAGCAAAAAATTTCGAGTTGAAAAATGAAAAAACTTGCTGTATTGATGTCGCCTGGAACATTATCTCCGAAGCTCTGGGACACTATTAACAGACATAAAAGAAGGTTGTTTAGAAAGTACAAAAAAGAAACAACAATGTAGAATTGGTAGAAAATTTAGTGAATAAGTTGAAAAGATTAGGATAGAGGATTTCGTTGAAGTTTTACAGATTTCAGTCCTAATTCGATTCATTCAATTTGCAATTCAATTTTCTCTCCTTGAAATTCAAAACAATATTCAATAGGATTGAAGTTCGGTAATTAGAAAGATCACGAGAAAGGAGCCACTGCTTAATCAAAAGTGCAGTGTGATCACATTGTCCTATCACAAGAATTCGGTCAAAGGCATCAACTAAATACAAAGGTCGCAAATTTTCGTCTAAATCGGTCCATTATGTCATCAATAGACCCCAATTTTCCACACTAGCTGCTTTGATGCGGTGCAAGGAAATAACTTTGCAAGAATTTTGGTTAGGTTTTGTGTGTTGGCTTTTGTCACATTTAATTCTTTTTGGAGCCATTAAGTTACCCAGAGCGGGGACTGTTGTCCCTTCCCGTAGTTTGTGCTGACGGTAGTATCCAAGTACATTCTGTCCATCTTGTCCTGCTCGGGTACCTGAAGTGATTTTTTAAAGGTTCGTTAAGGTCTTGGCGAAATATCTTGCGAGTGCTCTAAACCTTAGGCGACAAACTCTGGGGCAGTAACAGAAGTAATGTTGGGTGTCTTCCCTCTCTTCGTCATCAGTAAAGCCCCTGCATAGGTTGTCACCCAGTAGTCCTATCTTAAAAAGGGTGTTCTTTTAGCCTGTTGCGATCTGTGATTACGCCCACCACACTTGCGAGAGACTTTTTGTCATGCAAAAATTTGGCACAATCATAGTTGTTGTCTCATACGTTGGTAGTGCTTGCTATCTGCCAATTGCTAACTTAATCGCCTTATCCCAAATCCGTCTTTTTAACGAGGCACATTGCCAGATAGATCCCCCTACTATTGCCTGTTTCACAAGAACTAACTTCATCAGCAAAAATCTTCACTATCAAGTGAAAAATAAATTTACTTTTATGACTGTTGTCACTGAAGAAAGTGAGACTTTTTTCTGTTTTTCATAAAAAAAAATTAAAGGGTGCATTGTTAGAATTTTTATACAAAGCTAATTTTGTTCAACCTTAATTCGTCTTTCGACCATCACTCTTTGATCCAGAAGTAGTCTTTTTTATTTTTTTCAATTATCTCTTAAAATATTAGGTGGCCTTGGCCTTAATTCTTGTGTGTAATTAGCACACAAAAATCAAATTGATTATTAAGTTCGTCGCAGTAAAAATAGTAAAACTGCTGTCCCTCGGGTAAAAATGTCTTGTATGAAGGTAAATTTCTAGTTTAAAGGTTGTATTCAAACTTATGCCTCTAATTTTAATTTGCATGGCTTTGTATGGTAGTAAATCTCAAACTAGAGTGACTTAAATTCACATATTTAAATAAATTTGTAAAAAGTAACTCAATTCACGTTTGTATCATTTATTCGTCCATAACTTTTAACTGCAGACTGTATGTCGTTAAAGATCCGGCGACGTCTTACAAATTGTAAAAAATTGAAGATAATTGCACATCGACTGCTCGGCAAGATTCAAACCGGATTATTATCTAAGCACACCAGCAGTCTAAGCATCAATTAATGGTCTCTAACAAACGACAATCGTCGACTTAACTAACACTCTTGAGATTCCATGACAATAATTTGTTCATTAAAACCCCACAATCTCTGAATACAATGGCATCGTCATAAATTTATGACGCTAAGCAGTACGACGACAGACTTTCTAGATCCTGCCTCCGCATTCGGTTTGCATCTCGACCATGAACGCGAGTGTCCTTCTTCGATGAACTCCTATCGAAACGATCACCACGCCGACAGTTGACACGGCACAGTGAATGTGTGTTCCCTTCTTTGGCTATCGCATCTCATTGACAGCAGCGACAATTTGTATAATGACTTCGTGTTCCATGCGTACAAAGGCGTGTAGATATCGCTGATTTAAGGCCCATTAAGTGGCGCCAACAGGAGGTGAATTAATTCATTCAAACCTCTTAATATTTTCGCGTCTTCGTCAATATAACCTCCGACGACGAACACGCACTGAATAGTAAACGTGAAGTCTCATCGGCTCATTCCCACGAAGGATTGTGCCCCAGGAAGATAAACGATCACGTCAAACATCAAGTGAGAGAAACTCGAAAAGACCACCTCGTAAAACTGCCCAAGATGATCCAATTAGAGCTCGCCGCGTACCCAAACCGAGGAAGAGCTATATATCTGCGGTTGGGCCAACCTTTGTCTAACGTGCGATTTGTAACATTTGCTACCGAAAGGAATTATTGGAATTCCTTCACATCCAACGGATGCTTCTCCTCTTAACTCGTTCTGAGAGGGGTTTACTTGCCGCAAAACCTCGATCAGATGGCAGATACAAGCATCTCCCTCTCTGTTCATGGTGAGGCATAACTTCGAGTCGTGCGCATTCCGAGTCGAGTTACTCCGCGTCGTCGTCAGTGGTGGCGTGGTAGCGGCAGCCGGCGGTGACTCCTTTCAGAAAAAAAAAGTGTGGGATTGGCCGATGGTCGAGGCGATTAGCTACACATACACAGCGTAAATGCATAGATACATTTGTATACCCGTCTATGTATCTAAAATGGAAGTCGCAGCACGTATCTAATTCGTGTATTGACGGCGTCGGCTACTTAACATTCATGACGAGCACTTACTTCGGTTTACTTAGGCTTCACTGAATTCAACAAAAACACAAAAAAAAAAACCTAAGAATCAAAGCTTACCTCGATGACGGCCGGTGATTGCCGTGGTCTGCGACTCACAACTCGCGACTTGCGCGAACGCACGCCTTATAATTTTGATTTCTAGATAAAATACCATCACCATTGCCAAAGCCATAGCCGGCTTTGTATCTACTCGCCGTTGAAACGATAATTATTGACAATTAAAACCGCTCGCTACTGGTCGCTGCGGCGATGGCGTGCGATTATGTCAATTGGCTGTTAGTTTTGAATACCTAGCTCCTTATAGTCGTTGCAGCACATCGCGACAAGGTACGCGAGTATATCTATCGGGCTTGCAGTGAGATTCTTAAAATTGTCATCTTTTTTTTTACGTCGTCGGCGACCATAGAGTGTTGTGCGTTGTCTGGTCTAATAAGTTAAATTGCTTAGAATGGCAAGTGGGCTGCTTACCATATATGGGGTGGTGTTTTGAGAGCGGTGTGTGTGCGTGCCTCCTCTGTGTGGAGGTTGGATGACGGGGATTGCGTGAGAAGAATGTAAATGGATTATGTTTAGTTTGAAATTGGCGGCAAAAAATAAATTATGATGACAGATGGTTGATAAGATATGAAGATATAAAAGAGCGTGAAATGTTAAGAATGACTGAAAACGTGTTGGGCCGATACTTTGGGTAAAGTGAAGGAATGTGTGAAATATCGAGCTCTAAACTGTCTTTGTTTTTATCGTTGTTTGAGATTTAAAGCACCAATAGATTGAGATTGAAACATGAGTTAGATTGGGTGTTTATTGCTTTTTGATCCTATCACAAAAAGTATTCGGTGTGTGACTTCAATTTAAGCTCAAATCTATTCATGCTGAGATTACGTTTTTTGACCAAGAGCAAGAGAGAGAGTTCGGTTAATAAGTTCAAAGTGTGCTTAAACACTACACGAAAAATTTGTTTTCTTACAATAACTGAAATTTCGGTCATTTCTGATATTTTTTGACACTGTAGTTAAACCCGATCGTTTACTGATATTTTTCACTATTTATTAAAAGTTTTAAATTCTAACTTAGTTTTTTTTATGTATTAAAATAATCAGAAAGTTGTCTTTAAGTGCCCAAAAGTCATACTTACATCGCTCTAAGCAGGCTGAGTGTGTAAGCGCTAGAGTGTTTGACGCAGCACATAACCTGCACAAAAGCTACAAATCTTCCGTCAATTTCAGCATCTTTCTGGCTGAATTGTTAGCTGTTGAAAAAGCGACGAAGATCGTTGCTAGCATTTCCTCTAGGGTTACAAAGGTTAATATCTACGTTGAAAGTCAGGCAGCGCTTAAATCGCTTAGCAGTAGAACGATTAATTCTAAGACGGTTAGCAAACGCTGCAAGGCGTTACAGCAGCTCTCAAGCAGATACTTGATTACCTTATGTTGTGTTTCCGCGTCAACAGGTCATAAAAGGGGAATAAAGATGTGGTTGCGCTAGCAAGAAAGGGTGTGTCAAATCCCTCCGGAAATGTGCATACAGCGGTCTCAATTAACACATTGAATGCCACGCCACTTACGAACAAACTTAGTACCGGTCACACATTGCATTCAATGTGTTAAACATTTTTCAGTGTTAGTGTATTCGACGCCAAACCCTTCACAGAGGCTGGCGTTAGATGGAACCAAGGAACATCCTGTCGCATCACCAAAATCTTCTTGTCTTGTTACTGCCTACTTAAGACACTAACAAATCGTAAAGCTTTCCAGGACCAAATGCAGTGGTTAGTATTATCACAGGTCATTACTTAAAAGGCTTAATCGTTAGTGCGTCGGACTGTCTGTCAGTGGATTTAGATTCCAAGACAACTTCCAGCAGCTCGAATGTTTTCAAGTATATAGGGAAAATGTCATAGCCGAATCCGCAGTAGAAGAAAGTGGGTTCAACGTCTCAAAGCATTTTTTAAGGAAGACGGAAAAGTCGAGTACTTCAAAAATTTATGGAGGACGGTCAAAAGTGCTTTAAGCCTCTCTTCAATGCGATTTGTCGAAAAAACCGTAATATTTGGTTTCCTTCATGCCCAGATCTACTCATCCTTACGCGTTGTAGATAACCAAACACCCACATTTTCTAAAATAAAGGTCGAGATCAATAATTTACTGCCCAAGTTCCTTCCAACGCCGCCGTACTTCAGTCTTTTTTTTTTAATCTCTCACCCACACTTCTTCTGCTGCCCCTAAAGGTCAATCAAATCCCTCATTTTGGCACCACTGCGATTGCTCCATTAACTTTTCAAGGGGTCATCAACATCGTAGCCGCCCAGCAAAAAAGAGAGTTTGGTGTGTCCGCCGATAGTGCCTACATCACCACCACCACAGGCACTGCCTGCCACAACATCAAACAATAAATCTTTCCGCCAGATGTCTTAAAAGGCGTCTCGTCCTACGTTTATTTTCAGATACTTCTTCCGCCAGTTAGAGTCTTTTTCTTTTTGCTTTTCTTTTCTGTTTCTTCAATTCATTTCGCGTTTTTTTTGGGATTTGTTTTATTCTTTTCTCAATCACATCCTCACTTTTCAATTTGTTATTTTTTGTTTTTTTTTTGTATTTCGCAGACGAATAAAAAAGAAAAATGAAAGAACTTAAAGAAGTTCTCTCTTTTGTGTTTAGTTCTTTCGCGGGCCACAGTTATGTACATATCTTTACATGGATAAAACGTCCTAAGAGCCGTGGTATTAACCGGAAACTTTTTGATGAGAAAAATTAATTCCAGACGAAGCGAGTAAGGAATTGGAACTAAAAAAAAGCGATGTAGGTTTTTTATGAATTACAGTTTAAACGCCATAAAGAAAGTTTTTTTTTTGTGCTCGGAAAATGGAGGAAAAAGTGAAAACAATTTAAGAAAAAAATGGAAAAGTCTAGGGGCGATTGAGAAACTTTACAGCAATAAAACAATATTGCATTACGAAAAGTTTTATTTTGACATTGATAAGGTTCAGAGGGGAGGAGATAATTATTTATTTTAATTCTCTGAAAGGTCTTTAAATAGACCTTTAAATGAGTGCTGGTTTGAGGGCGATTTGGTTGATTAACCGTGTTTCCGCAGCATGACAAATTCTGGGGACTATATTTAGAATGTGACAAGGGTTGTGCAGTGACAGGATGCTGCTATGTGAGACTTAAAACTTCTCTTCTCTTGAAAATGATGCCACATGAACTTGAATTTGTTTTAATGTCTCAAATCCTTTCCCAGCTTCAAATCTATCGACGATTAACGTCACCACTTATCTTTTCAAAGAGCGAGATTTAAATAATAAAATGACCGTCCTTTGAAGTCGCTAAGTGAACTCGAATCTAAGAGAGAGAGTTACCCAACAAGATAACATCGATGAAGAACTTGCAAAGACCGCCAATAAACTACTCCATTACAAACTCTTAACTTTTCAATCAAATTAATTTGCATAGACCCATTAACAGGAAAATGGTCATAATTTGGTAGAACATAAACTGCTCGCCTTTCCGCCCAATGTGCAAAGTGCCTTTTTACCCTTCCTCTTCCCTCGGCTAGCCAGCCCGGGACCGAGCCCTGGCCTATTCATAAGAAATATGTTCACTCTCGCACATTCAGTTTACGAGTAAAATGTAGAACTAGTTCTCAACTTGTTTCGCGAAGGAACTTTTGTGTGGACTTGTGGACGCAACCCCTGTGCACTTCTCTTGCGCGGCAGCATTTAAAGTTATGGAGTAGGTGAAGCGTCCGTTTATTTTAAAAAGGGAATCCCACGCAATCCCACACGCTGCTCGAACGCGATGCTTGGTGAATAATTTGTGCACACGATCTAGTTTGTAGGTTTCGTGCTTGGTTTAGTTTGCAGAATTAACGAGGGAGACGACCATGGCAACGGAGATGGGAACGAAAACTGAGCGAGAGAAAACAACTTCCCAGGGTACTTTTTGTCAATTTAGAGTAAACTCTGGAGCAGTTTCACTTGGATGAACTCAATACTAGGACGACGACGACGTAATTGGGGTTGAGACGACAAGAGGCAAATGTGGTTGGTTGAGGTAATTATCTGACGTAAAATGTTGTTCTTGACACGAGCAAATGCCGATTTAAAGTATAACTTGCATGTCGTAGCGTGCAGGTCGCAATAACAATTTCGAGGTGCAGATGAACATCTCAAAATTATATGTGACTCATGGTTAAATTAATTTATATTAGTGATACAAATTGTTTTGATGGTAAATTAGCCTTCTTTTTGAGTTATTATCGTAATTAAGTGGAATTAGTCATTGCCATGTGTTGATAAGAAGTCATATGTTTTTGGTATAAGTCACTTTTGGGGTAAACCACAATTCATGAAGATTGCAGGCGGACTTTAATTGATTATCTTACAATTAGATTGGCCGAAGTTCGATAGTTCGATTTGTCACAGTCTGACATAAATTACATGCACGTTTTGTTGGATTTTTCTTTTTCATACATTGAACGCATTAAATTTTGTAGTTTATCTCCGCAATCAGTTTTAATAAATCAATAAACTAATGGGTTCTATTGCTGACACTTCATCCAAGAAAAAATAGGTTCTACATTGGATCTACATTAGGTTCTACATTTAAACTGGGTTCTACATTCGAAGTAGGTTCTACATTTAAGCTAGGCTCTACGTTCAAACTAGATTCTACATTCAAAATAGGTTCTACACGCGAACTGAATTCTACATTAGAACAAGGTTCTTCATTCAAACTAGGCTTTACATTGGAACTAGGTTCTACATTCAAATTAGGCTCTACATTTGAACTGGATTTTACATTCGAACTAGGTTCTACATTCAAATTAGGCTTTACATTTAAACTAGGTTCTACATTCGAACTAGATTCTACATTCGAAGTAGGTTCTACATTTAAACTAGGCTCTACATTCGAGCTAGGCTCTTCATTCAAACTAGACTTTACTAATAATTATCAAGGATGCTTCATAAGACTTTTTAAAAAGGTTCAGCAATATTTTCACCTCAGCGTACGTCCCTGAAAATGGTTGTAGACATCAATATCACCATGTTTTGTCTTCCCACCCACTTAAAATTACTTCAGAAAGTTAAGACTCTAAAAGAGCTTCCCTCGCCATGTCTCTTGTCTTTGGAAAACCTTCTAACATCACCGTTGTCGTTTGTGTTTTAATTGTAGATTGCCTTATTACCAACACGACCTGAATCTGCAGACTTTAAAGTTAACGCGTACAAAGTTCCTTCTACGCTGGCTTAAAAAAAAAAGACAAACTAAATAAAATGAAACATTGCTGTGAAATTTGTGAAAACTACGAGTTCTATCGTCGTCAGGCTGCAGCACAAGCAGCCACATCGACCAATGCGATTAAATCAAAATCAAAAAACACTTCTACTGATGCTCTCAGGATGCCTGCGGCTTTGATGCCAACATCACTAACAAAAAACGATGAAGTTAACACAGATGCCCGCTCGAGCCGTTTACTGAGCAATTACTGCAACAGTACCAACAGCCACAAAATGCCACCTCAGCGGAGTTCAAGTGTTGGCAGCAACGGGAGCAGTACATGCGAGACAGTGTCGTCTGTATCGTCATCGTCATTATCTCCAACAGCAAGTGTCCTGCCCGCATCATCATCTCTGTCATCTTTGTCATCGGGCTCGTCATCGTTGCTAGCGTATCCCTCAGTAACAGCAGGCGGTTTAGGGATTTCTGCGAACGCAATGGATGCCATGGGAATTGATGGCAGCAGCGGAGTCAGCGTCAGCGTCAACGGTGGCGGTGGCAATGGCTACCACCAACTGGGACGAGGAGGAGGAGGAGCCACAGGAGCCAGATCGTACCGTGTTGGTGCAATGACTGCCAATTTGGCACAGTCATTCACCCTATTGCATCATCCCCAGCTACACCATCATCATCCGATGCATCACTTTCGTGAAATGCTCTATGCAGCACATCTATTGGGTCGAGGTAAATGTTTGGTTTTTGCTGTTTTTGGCATGTGTTTTGATGGCTTTTTGTACAAATATCATTGGTAATTGGACAGAGGCTGCCAACAAACGCAACAATTACATTGGGGGTGGTGTTGGAATATATCATAATAATGGCATTCGTTTGACATTGTCCCAAAAATAAAAAAAAATGTCAAACTCTGAACACATCTGCATAATTCCCCATCATTATCATCCTCTTCCTGTGTCCAAGTTCAAGTTGCTTGTTGACACGAAGAGGGGCATCTATTCCGCGCAAAAGAAAAAAATTGGTTTAAAAGTTACAGCCACACTAGAATCACCACTTCATCGTAGCTTAATGACCCAACAACCATCCGATACGTTGATGAGGATGGAGATGAGAATAGGAAGCCAGATAGACGTCACTGTCGTGTAGCTAAGGAAATGGCTTCCATCGCGCACTCGCATTACAAGCGCGGCGCAAATTTTCATTATTTCCGTTCTCTTCGAAGTAGGTTAGGTGGAGTTGTGTAGTAGATCAGAACCCACAAAACCGTTTACGTGCGCTGTCCCATCTTAGAAATGGTGGACCGTCGACATGGACGAATGCACTGGAGTCATTTTCATTGTTGGTCACGTTGATGCGATGACTTTCTTTTTGGTTTTGTCGCACTCAAGTGTAACCAGTTATTCGTTTCTTTTCTTTTTATTTTTTCTGTTTCGCTGGTGGTTCAGGTAGAAGGAATGACCAAGATAGCGTTTGGAAGATTGGGGGAGCGACTTTAAATACTGGCCAATTTATTTTTTTGCAACGAGTGGAGTAATTGTTTTTGTTTTGCCAATTGAAGGGAACTGTGCAACTGACGAGCGAATGTTATGGCGGTCATTACAGTTCAAGAACCTTAATAATGTTTACAATGAATAAGAGGATGTTCGTAACGAGGATTAAATAAATTGTTTTCAAATGAAGTCTATTAGATAGGAAGGAAGATTGAAACGAACTGAGCGAGGTTTGGAATTCCTAGATAGCAAGCAAGAGGGTTGTTCGTTTATTTGTTTTTCGCCGCAGTTTTTGCTTTAAAAATATAGTCTCGATAATTTTCACCGATCCCTTTAAAAGTACTCAAGGAATTGAATAAAATCAATTTATTATATACACTACTTCACAAAATTAAGCATACACCCACAACTAAAGCCTAATTTTGTTTTTTCATCTAAAAAAAAGCCATTTCTGCATGAAACAAAAATGTAGTTTTGATTGCACATGTTTCGTCTAATACATTCAAAAGTAAAAACAAACAAAAAAGTTAACAAAACATGCAATTTCCTAGCAAAATATAAGAAAAATTTCTGTGGATGTATCCTCAATTTTGTGAGGTATTGTAGTCCCTTCGTTTCCAGCAAGGATACAATGGACCGAATGAGGTTCTAATATTAATGTCTATACAGATGGCTTGAACCAGGCTGAGAGTGTAGTTGTAGGAATCTTTGCAGCAACTCCCAATCGGCGTAAAAGCTACAATCTTCCAGACAATTGCAGCATATTTCAGGCTGAATTGTTATCCGTTCAAACAAGTGAAGGGAGCGAGGGTCAACTTCTGTGTGGACAGTCAGGCTGCTCTTAAGTCGCTCGCTAATATATAGCATTGGGCGACGTAACAAGCTGTTGAGGATCAGAGCCTAGCTTTTTTGGGCCTCCAATATGTTGTGCGCGCTATAATTTGACACATGTGAAGGTTACCAGGTGGGAGCCGTGGCTTAATCGTTAGTGCATCGGACTGTTAAGCGAGAGCACCCGGGTTCGAATACAGCTCGGAGAAAAAATACCACAAACAATTTTCATGGCCTCACCTTCAGCGGACGACTGACAATCCTCCGGGAGTACTTCTGTCACGGAAATCTTTCGCAAATCGCCGTTCAGAACCGGCTAATGCATTCGCTAGTAGAATGATAAAATTGAGGAGGGCTTACAATTGCTCTAAAGCACTATAGCAGCTATCAAGCCGGTTACCTTATGTTCGGTACTGGTTGGGTACTACGAGCCAATGCGCTAGGAAAATTTGTCGTTCTCGGAGTTCGCGCACACCGCGACACCAATTGAACACTTTTTCAGTGATTTCGACATCAAACTCTTGATAGAGGCTGGTGTTCGGTGGAACCTGGTTGCTTTCTACCGGGCCATCAAGATCTTTTGGCCGGAGTATAACCAAGAAGGTAGGTAGGTAGGGCTGACAGAATTAGTTCTGCCACACTTAGGTCCTTGTGGACCCCTTGTGTTACCCATGGGGAGGTTGTAACCCCTTTCCTTATTCACGGCGACCTAATTCTAATGATAAGTCCGTCCATCTGGTCATTCTCAGATACCTGAAAAGATTCTTTAATAACCGAGAAAAAACGAAACAAATTTTAAAGCTACCTAGGGGGAATTGCGGCCTATTGTTGGGCATGAATAAGGGCCACTGCTTATCGAACCAGGGCACTTTCTACCGGGCCATCAAAATCTTTTGGCCAGAGTATAACCGAGAAAGGACTGAATTAACTTTAAAGCTACCTAAGGTCAATTGCAGCCTATTGTCGGGCATGAATAAGGGCCATTGGCTATCGGATACCTGCAGGGGACTCGTCGGCTAGCGAAACACCGGATCATTTGCTTTGCACTTGCCCTGCGCTAGCTAAAACCAGATTTAAGCTTTGGGAAGCCACTTCATCTTGTCGGTGAACGAAGCAGCTAGCCTCAAATACACTATAAAAATTAAATGCAGTTTGAATTAAAAAAATTAAATGCAGTTTGAAAGCCTACACTATTGGCTTACTAAAAAAACAAAAATACAATTTCATCAACATAAAAAAAATAAAACCTTAACTTTTGGAGTGCCTAAAAAGGTATATTTACGTAAACTTTTTGTCAATTCATCTCTGGTTTTACCTCTATTTTGAATCAGTTGATCTTCGCTTTATTTGAGTATCAGCAATTCTCACTGCGTTAGTATTTTGTGTTGTTCCCCAGCCCAACAGCTATCAACTGCTCTGCTTTTGTTTATTCATGAAAAGCGAATCGAGTTTTTTCTTCTTCCACATGTAGCAACACGGCTTTGACGGAAAATTGAATTATTTATCAGTGCTTATCGTAATTGCTACTTGATCGCGTGACAACATTTCAAGTATCTGATAGTGCGTATCGATAGTGTATCAATCGTTGACTTGCGTGTAAACAGTCGAATAGTTCTGCAAATAATGTGCAGGTGATATTTTTTTTTTTTTGCAATCTTTTTTAGCACGAGTCCAAAACATTGTTTCTAACAGCGCCGTTGAGTGACTGTGAAGTGCATACTAATAGAAACGTGTCTTTTAAAACACCACAAAGAATGAGTCTTGCTTTCCGAATGCCTACCACAAGAACTTGGCTTTCGAACCGCGTCACAAAATGCATTTCAATTCCTGGCAAAATGGTAGCCAGCACCTCTTTTCCGGACGTCTCATTACGCAGTACCTGCACACAGTATCCAATAATTCCCGACGTTATTCTTAACATCAACTTAAATTTTGCAAATATTCCGTCAATTTATTTTGAATTCAGCATCAATCAATCGGAAAACCGATAGTTGCATACAAATTAGCTAAAGCGATATCGTTCTGATCGTCTCTTGCCGTTGTAGGTCCCATCTGCCCTCGACCTCAAGTCGGTCATTAATCATCGCCTCTAATTCGTTTTGAAAGTTGTCTTTCATGCACCACCATGGTCCCTCTTTTAAGAGTCCCCCTCTTTCTTTTTTTTCAAATGAAAATCATAAAACAAAGACAAAAAAAAACATCCTTCGCGGTGATTTGTACCGCGTCATTCATGCTCAGCCCCGCCCATTTAATAAGCTCACGTTTTTATTCGCTTCTTTCGCTCCCTATCCCTTTTAGGTTCGGTCTTTGTTTTTGAATCGAGTTCGTCTGCCTATTACCTGTCAATAATTTGTCACGCATCACAGCAACACGATTGTCACACGGTGTGTCGCACGAAATTCGTTTCGATTACCACAAACTCACGAAGGAAGAAGTTCTCTTGCCCAGAGCCGACCGTGTGGTAAGAACACCCATCAGTCAGGCCGGCTCTTCACGTTCGTTACGTTTGGCTAGTTAGTCAGTCAGTCAGTCAATCAGCGCAGACGGATTTGAATATTTATGGACCTCAATGGCCGAAGGGGGAGAGACTGCTGCAATGTCAATTGAACGGTGAACGTGGTGGTGGTGGACTCTGTCGTAGAAGTCACCGACAGACAGTTTATGGGAAAGAATGCACCCGGCGCCGCTGATGGGAATCTATGCTGGAAATTTTGAAGTCGTTCTTTTTGTTTTCGCTTTAATATTCTAAAGGGCGATTGAGGAGAGTTAATCGAAACGTGAAATAAAGTTATGAATTTGTCATCACCGTTGAGGAGAGTAATAATTCATGACATTAGCCTGGCTGTATTTCGCTAAATGGTTTCGGTGACATTTATGTCACGCCATTCGTGAATAAAAATAATAAGAACGGTAAGTGTGTGACAAGGAGCTTGTTTTGACACTTGAAATTGCTGCCTGATTTGTTATGCAGTGTCAGATACAATCGGTGGGGGGTTGTGTTAAAATGTTAATAGGGCGTTTTTTTTGTGTGTATAATTACGAAATTATGTTAACTGCGGCTAGTTTGGCAACTTCATAACGAGAACTGGCAATTATTTAATTATGTGTTGTTATTGGACAAGCATGTAGAGTTCGCATTGTGTACGCATACGTCCTTTACGACCGTGGCGAAAGTGCATCAGACTCCTTCAGCAGAAACTGGATTTAAACACTAATTATCTGCCATTTTGTCGTGTTTTTAGCATTCACCACTGCATATCTGGTGTCTTCTTTTTCATAATAATAATAATTAGGTGGGTTTACAGCCTGTTGAAAGCCAGAGCCTAGCTTTTTCGCGCCTCCACTGTGTTGTGCGTGGTGTAATTTGACTCATGTGGAGAGGACCTACTGTTTAATGCCGGCTCCGAACCGCAAATTGCGAAAGCATTTCATGATAGAAGTCGTCAATGAGCATTGTCAGTCGGTCGCTGGAGTTTGGACCGTGGAAATTGTTTGTGGTGTTTTTTTCCCCGGGCTAGATTTGAGCCTGGTTACGTTCGCTTAGCAGTCTAACGCACTAACCATGGCGTCCACATTTTCTTCTTTTTCATGCAACTCGAAAAATTGCAATAAACGATTGTTTTTAATTTTCTGCCACTTGAGTTGAGTTTTAATTCATTTTTGGTAATTTTTTATCCCTACTCAATCCACAATCAACTGAATTTATTGCTTCATCGAAACAAAACAGATGCGTGCAAATTAGAATGACTCCACAGAGTAGAGGCTCTTTTTTCAAAAAAGAGCTTGTCACTTGAAATTATCTTGCAGCTAAATAAACATAAATTAGTAAACCAACAATTTCCTCTTGCACAAACAAAAAGTTCTGATAAAATGAAACAAGCATTTAGTTGTTACATTTACCGACTCCTGCGTTGCCACAATCATTTTCTATATCAATAGTCACAACTAATTAAGAAAAAAAATCAAAGAAACAGAATAACAGCTGCGGTGAAAGTAATAGTAGTGAGTAACGAAAAAGCAAACAGTACAATAAAACCGATATATGTATTTCATCCACAAATCATTTTGAAGTGTTTATAATTATTATTTTAGAATAAAAACAATTATCGAATACAGTCATTAAGTAAATGATTGCTCAAGTATGGAAGGTATCCTTAAGAAAACAGCCCTGCTATTATTTTAACCACAACTGTATGTTTTCGTTGTTCATAAGACAGTGTTTGATGTTGAAAGAACTGGCTTTTCATTGTAACTCTCTCAACGTTGGCCACAATGTCTTGATAGTTTTTTTTTGTTCTTTTAATTACTCGCACAAAACCACTAGCGCCAATCTTATGCATATATTGTTTTTCTGACTCGCCCAGGAATGGAATGGCGCACACTTAATAAAAAGAAAATCCTGTTTTACAAATCCTGTTAGATGCAAGTTTAATTCAATAGTATTATTAACCACAATTACATACAATGCTCATTACCACGTTCAACTGCGTCCAGACTATTGCAGTAGTCGTTTATATGGTAGGCCTGCAATTGATGTCATCGATTTACACATTAAGCGCAACAGTTTTCATAATTTATGGTTATGGTGGTGTAATAAAATTGATTTTTAAATTCTCACAGAAATACTCATTGTAATTTGCCTTCTAATTGCGTTTTTTTTTCTTTTATAAATTTTTTTTTCATTTTCTTTTCTTACAGGTAAGTGCGAAGCGTTAACAGACTGGTGCGAACTTCATTTTAGAGAAAGTGGTAAGAATAGTAGTTACTTAATGACTACTGCTGTGTGGATGACGATATTATTTGGATCTGATAATTATTTAGACATTTGAATTTATTGTAGTAATTTCAAAAGGGGAGTGTCTCAAATTGTAGGCATAATTGTGGTCTTAAGTATTGAGGCTTTGTACATAGTCAGAAAGTTCACTAAGTAGATTTCTAGTGAGTTATTTCTTCTTTGTCGGACCTCTGGTAAAATTTGTGTACAGTATTGTCCGGATGTAGGCAACCCCTTTAATAATCAACCTTTGAATAGGAACAGATTTTTTTCAGTTGAGATTTACCAAAGCCATCCAATGGCATTCTATGGCCCCCGCTTAAAAGGAATTTAGTTGAAAATCCGTTTATAATCAACACAGCTTTATACCCATTTGCATGGACTGCAACACAACAATCCATTAGTGAAATTTGTTCTTTTCAGTAAGAAGGTGCAGAACAGTAGTAAGGCAGCATCAGGACAGTATTAAGGCAGCAAGAGAACAGTAGTAAGGCAGTAGCAGGACAGTATTAAGGCAGCAAAACAGTAGTAAGACAGCAGCAGGACAGTAGTAAAGCAGAAACAGAGCAGCAGTGAAGCAACAGCAGAACAGTAGTAAAGCAGCAGCAGAACAGTAGTAAGGCAGCAGCAGGAAAGTATTAAAGCAGCAAGGCAGTAGCAGGAGAGTATTAAGGCAGCAGCAGAACAGTAGTAAGGCAGCAGCAGGACAGTAGTAAAGCAGCAACAGAGCAGCAGTTAAGCAACAGCAGGACAATAGCAAATCAGCAGAAGACCAAATAGCATAGCAGCAGCTGAACTGTAGTATATTGTCCAAGTATTCACAATCAAAAAACAAGATTGGCAGTTAGCGCTTTCGTATGTCATGTTGCTATCGAGTTATCTCCCGAATGCTAGGATCCTTCTTAATAGCAAATGATATGCCTTTAAATCTCTCTCATGTCTCATGTCTCATAGCTGAAATATTGTTTCTTGTATCTCTTTCAAATCTAAAAGCTATATTAGATCTGCTGTACATTTCACTATATCATGTGCAACAAATTCCTGCGCCATATTTGTATTTTAAGTGCTTTCAAGAGAAGTAGTTTATCTGCATCTGTTTACTAGTTTACATTGATCCAATGACCCATATTCATTTTCTGTAATGTACAGAAGCTTTTAACGTAACAACCACTTTATTACTTTATATTCCACCGCAGGCATAATATAAATCGAATCGGATGTTCTCGAATCATTATAAAAATACGGAAATATGACTGAATAATGTTCATTCCATAGCTGCTCCGTTTGGCCACGATTAAAAATCGAAAACAACCTCCTTCAGCCGATCAATTGATTCCCACAAAACGTCCATACGATGTATTTCCCGTTCTCTTTTATTCATTTAACGACTTATTTCTTCCATTTTATTTTTTGTTATTTCGAGCACATTTATTTCACTGAATAACTTAATCCAGTTTTGCCTGAATAGCCTCCCATCGATCGATCGGCAGGAGCATTAACTGCAGCCGTGATACTGTTGGCTCATTATCAAAAGTCAAAATCTAAAACAGGTAACTTTCTCAAATCCAGTCCTCGTCGTCGTTGGTGTAAAAATAGGAAGAAAAATTCAACACCGTTGCAACATTTCCTATTTAGCTTTTACGGTTTGAGTTAAACAAAAAAAACACCGCCAAACCATCGTTCGATTCTTATAGATATCCTCATCGTTATCGTGTATACGTGCAACTCTCTTGTACACGCTTGTACGCGAATGTGTAGATGCCCCAATTACTGCAGAGCTCTCTGACCAGGTTCAGGCTTTTTTTTTTTTCCTTTTTTTCGTTTTTTTTTTTTTACTCTGTCGCCATCTCCACCATCTCCCACCATCTACAATACCTTCGTACTGTGCTGCAGCCAAGCAAGCCATCAGGCATTCATTTGGAATTCCCCATTTAGCCACCGGTTGGCAGTTTGGAACATGGCTGCTCACTACCATCGACGATGCTGCTGCTACCGCGCCACCACCCCAATGACAGATACGGGTGGTATCTGAAAGAAATTAAGCTGCACATAGGTGCAACGCGACTGCATGCTGTGCAGTTTACTGTCAATGCTGCTGTTGCTGTAGTTGCATCAACCAGGAATTGTTGTCGCTATCTCCATGGGACAACAAGGCAGGAAGAGAACTGCATGAAACATTTTTTGTTTAGTTTCCTGTAAAAAAAAGGAAGAATTACTTTTTTTTTGTTTTGTTTTATTTTTTGCTGGTAGTATGATTCGAAAACATTCAACCTGTGATCGAATTCCTGATTATTTTTGCACCTACTTCGTGTAATAACTTCGAAGTGGAGTTGCGAGTTTTCTCGAGTGCAGTTTTTACTCCTATTGCACACGTGGGACTATGAGTTGGAAGTTATTTCAAGATTGTAAGTGTATCCATTTCTTAGCTTTCCCTGAAGTACCATAGCATTTCGAATTAAAAATACATGAAATAAGCAAAATGTTTTATCGAACAAAGAATTTCAATTACTACGCGTTTTAGTTGATTCAACTGGCATAGAATACCTATTTTCATTGCTTCGGCTCACATTTGGTCGTAAGACTTCGTTGGACGGTTCTTTACATCAATATTAAATCTTCCTTTAGCCGAAGGCCTTTGTTGTTCTGGCTATATTTTTCTAGCTGTTAATTTTTAAATTTCTAGCTAGCTTTAAATAAATAAAAAAATTAATAACTCTTCCTAACCTCACATTTTAAATGTGGCTATTTGAAGCTAACATTTTGTCATTTGGGTTGTCACAATGGTTTTAGAGCAAATTCTGGTTCACTAGATGACAATATTCATAAATTGCATGAAGCCTATCGAGTTCAGTGCATTTATTCAAAAATAAAAGGCGACAGAGAGACACTGAAGTGATTCCATAAGGGTTTCGTGTTATTCCTTTGGAACGAAACCCTAAAAATGACTAGTCGTGGCTCACAACTGTAGTCACATTGGCGTAGTCTTAAGTCTTTGTACATAATCAGAAGTTCGCTAATTAGTTTCCTGAAATTGACTTCTTATTTGGCTCAGTACTGGTAGAGGAACTGTATACCTGAGTTACAACAAACCATTAGTCTTCTTGGCTACTGAAATTTCTTCTTTCCAGAAGGAAGGTAAAGAACAGTAGTAATGAAGCAGCAGAGTAGTGATAAAGCTAAGTAATATAGTAAAGCACTATCGAACTCAGAGCATTCAGAGAACTCGAGAAGAGCCAGAAGTTTCACGGCCGCTAATACCTACAAATTTCTTTGGGAGGAATTGAAGCATAATCTTTTAGATTTATCAGCTGGGATGGAACTTTGCTTTTTTTTTTGCTCAATCAGAAGAAGAATAAATGCGGTATAACCAGGGGACTAAATTTCATAGGTCTCCTTCGTTTTTAAAGTGACTGTGTGATGATGCTTCTTTTTACGGAAGCTTTCGAATTATAGAGGTTCGAGTTTTCTAGAGCTGTATATGCATTTTATTTTGTTTTTTGCCTTTTTATACGACGGGCAGGCACAGGCATTTTTATACTTTCAGCATAATTTGAAAGCAAAAGAGGCAATTGCAAGGAAAGTTCTGAAGGAGTTTATTGTAGTTTTGGATGTAAATATGGGACTGAAAATAATTGAGCACCACGACTTTTGAGGTAGGCCTTGAATGCGATACCGTCCTGAAGGTGACCACTCGGCAGACCCAGAATGTGATGGTTGGACTAAGTCTAAAAGCTCTCCTGGTTACGCTTGGGCATACCTTCTGATGCGGGCGTCGTGGCTTAGTCAGTTAGTGCATCGAACTGTTAAGTGTGAGTACCCGGTCTCGAATCCAACTCAGAAAAAAAACGTCATATACATTTTTCACGGCCCCACCTCCCGCGAGTGATTGACAAACCTCCTGGAGTACTTCTGTCATGAAAAGCTTTCGCTATTCTTCGTTCGGAACCGGCATTAAACAGTAGGTCCCCTCAACATGTGGCAAAATTATAACACGCACAAAACAATCGAGGCGCGAAAAGCTAGGCTCTGTTACGGCTCTAATGATGATGATGTGATACCTTCTGATAAGTTAAAGTCGGCGGCGTAGGATCGGGTTACTTGGAGATCTCTTCTGCGTACATTACCCCCATAGCCCTGTTAGTGGAACATGCGGCCCAAAAAAAAGGTGACGAACGCGGAGCAGAAAAAATCTGCAATGAGCGGCGACAAACTTACAGAAAATGTTCGCGCTAGTAATGTTGAAAGCTTTACTTTTTCAGCTTAAGTAAAAAGGTGCTTCTGAAAAACAACCGAAGAATGTTATTACCGATAATTTTAATAAACTATTAATAGTTCGATGTTGACATAAAAAAGTAATAGTAATTAATTAAGTCTTCTAATTTGGTTTTTTATTTACTTTCTTATGTCAACAAAATCCGAATTTCTTACCAGCATCATCTAAGACGTACAATAAATGCAAACTGTCTGCATATTTGCTATCTCAGGATGATTTTTTAGAGCGTTTTATACAAATTCATGCATCTACTGCCTGTCTACTATGCCTTTAGGCATTTATTATGCAGCTGTCAATGAGTAACGCCTTCAAATCTTTTTGATACCTCCTCTTTCTGTCGACAAAGCAATGCAATGCACACAGCTGTGCCAGAATTCACTTTGAATCTTAAACTCTTAGGCAGCCTACCCCTTTTTTGTAGCACGTGACATTAACGCGCGATTTACACACGTGACTTGATTCGGCAATAATTATACTCTAACAAAGAATGCTACTGTTTCGTATTCTTTGCGCACAGAATCGAGTGGGTCCGGTGATGTGCTAAAAATGCATATGTTCATATTGCCATAAAATCCTGAATTACGACTCTTTTTAACCGAGATTTTCAATACTTTTCATTTGGAACTCTGTTTTGTAAGAGGTGACTTTAAGCTTGTCATGCCCTGTGTTGTACATGTGCGACATGAATTTTATCTGCTGATAACAAAAAATATTGGAGCGAGCAGAAATATTGGAGAAATTGCAGTAAAAGGGTCTTAAGTTCAATCTAAAACCCAATTATTTATTCTGCATTAGACGTCTCTTGATGCAATAAGAATATTTGGGTGAAGTGCAAACAAATTTTTAGGGTTTCCTTACAAAGGAATAAGGGTTTCGCCTTATAGAATCACTTCGGTATCTGTCTGCCGTCTTTTTACATATTTTCACATAACTTCAAAATTCTATGGAATTAAGGGATGAAATTCGGACCCATGGACCATGGTGTACCTCGCCAACCCAAAAACAAATATTTATTACATTTTTTAATTAGTCAGAGACTCAAGGAAAAGTTAGTTACTAGCACTTGGAAAAACTTTTACTACCTTTGGTATACGAAATGGGTGTCGTTTTAAAGAGCGTGGTGTCTGGATTAAGAATATGTCTGTCTGTCTTTAACTTACGGTCAAACTTAGTATTTAGTAAGCCACTTAGAGTTCAGAAACGAAATTTGAACAGATGACCTATATAGCTTGTGTGATAAAAATTTCTACAAAATACCTACTTGAAAAAATTTGTATAATGACAAAAAAGTTACTACTAATACTAAATTATAATAAAGAAAAAAACATTTCCAATTATTTCATCGAATAAAATATTGTTGAATAGGTCTTGTAAAAAGAAATAGAGGTTTCGTTTTCAATCTTTTGCCTAAAAGCCTCGGTTTCAATTTATTAAACTGCAAATTTACTTCAAACCTAAAAGAAAAGCGTCCTTCCCTATCTAATTTCTACATCGATGTAGAAAATTTCTGGAAAAAAACAGGATGGTAGGTCTCGCTGTAATCTTTAGCTTAAATTTGGTTTGGCTTTGATAGTTTTCGAGCTATTGGCCAAAGCGGCAAAAAAAAAACTGCAAGCGAATTTCGGAGATCTGAAAACACAGTTTTGTAGATCTTGCCGAAATAATCACAAAAAATTATAAACATAAAATAAACATTTTCGCTCTATTTTTTTGAGATATCGATCATTCAAATCGCATAACTTTTTTGCTGAAACAGGCAAACTTCCGATTCACTAAGGCGAGTTCATTTGTGATAATTTCATCCCTTAAGTGCACCAATACAATTTTAACACGGCCGACACGATAAGCAAGTGGGAAGTAAGAAGAAGAAGGATTGTCATTTGTCTAGTTTGACAAAAAATTGGAATGAAGCTATTCTGATTTGTTAATCTCTCCGAATTATTTTGAATTCTAAATACTAATTTGTAGGTGACAGAACAAAACCATCGGCGCGTGAGTAAAATTCACACTTGACCGTTTTTTTTGTTTTTTCCTGGGACTGGAATGACAGTCCTTGTCATTAAAGAGTTAACTGTTAGTGCTTGTGCTTTTAAAAATTTAAGTTATAACTCATCACGCCAGTGAAGAGGACAATTCTTCTTTCCAATAGCACACTTAATCCACGACGGCTGCAAAATAATTGCACCTCCTTTGTTCCATGTCAAAAGAATCATTTTTCCATTAGCAAAACGACATTTTCCACAATAGTATCTCCACAAAAACAGAAAAGCTCATGATAAAGATCACACATCATCGCTCAACAAGTGAAACATCTGTCGGGGAAAAAGTGACTCCGCTCATCGCCAGTACGCGCACGTTTAATGGTAACCGAATGTCTTGACACAACGTGCCACAAAAGAAACAGACAAGTATCTTTACTTCATCTTTGGTTTCAGATCCATAGATTTGCAGTTCTTTATTATTTGAGTTTTTCATCATTTTTTCCGCGCTATTTCCCTACTCCGAACGAGAGATGTACACAAAGATTTCCGTGATTGCATTACCGATTGGCATACACACAGATAAATGATATACACACAATTCTGATGCTTAGCCAATATTTGAGAAATGAACGCATACACATTCCATCATGTTTCATCCCACTCCTTGTTAGAGGAGTCAAACAACTCTACAGCCTCGAACCGAGCAGTTCGAGGATCTTCCAAACGGCCATCACAGTCGCCGCCAACATCGTCGACCCGCGCAGCAGCAGCAGCATTCACCATTGAAGCGAGAAATGCTCCATGGAAGTCAGCACCACCGTCACCATCACCATTGCCGCCGTGTGACGTTGCTGTTGCGCGTCGCCATGGCCGTAGTCCAATGTGCGAGCAAATAAATCGCGGTCCATTAGCATAAAAAAATAGACACTTCCGCAATTGAATTGATTTATTTGAAAACGTGGTGGGTACACGTTATTAGCGTGTTGCGCTGAAATCAATAGCTAAGAGGTGTGTACAGCGTTGTCTTGATTCCAATGCAACCGTGGTAAAAGCAGATCTTTTCTTGGTGGGGAAAACATAAATCTTGAAGAGTTTGACTGTGTGATGCACTAAATATAATATCTCGTATGGCCTGACTAGCACTTATTTTTCTTTTATTTTTGCACTTATCCAATCTACTTAGTCTTATAATTTGTTGACGATTAAATCGTAAATCAAACCCCATAAACATGCGGCGATTCCCAATTTATGACTGGAAATGGAAACTTGTGGCTAGGTCAAACTTTCTTTTTGAGTAAAAATCTAGGTGTGGTTTGCTTAGCAGGAAAATCTTCATCCTTTTTGTGTTGTTTTTACAAACAGAAGTTGATGTGTTAACTAAAATCAGAAACCACATCAGACGAATGATGAAAAGTTAGAGACGTCAAAAGTTCAACTTGTACTTTTATTCATTCCAGCCAAACTTTCTTGACCAGCAGAGCAGAAATACAAAAGTTTCTTGAGATCATTTCAATCAAAGTCGAGTGACCCTATCAAAGCAACAGACAAAAACAGTTCAAAAATGCTTCAAGCAACAATAGTTGATCCCTTACACGAATATACCCAAGAAGTCAAATGAATTCTCTCTTCCCCGGGGCTTTAAGAACAAAAAGACCAGCAACCACACACCGAGATCCGAAAACTTCTTGTTTGAGACTTTCTAACGCATAGACGATGAGAACAAGAGAAGAAATTCCAAAATATCTTAACCACTAATTGTTGCCAATTATTGCTCTTTGTTTCTGCTTCAGATCGTCTGTCTGCTGCAGGCCTTTAGGTGAAGTGAAAGTCTGGTCCCAATCCCGACACTTTTAAAATCCAAATTCAATGCACTGCCGGTGTGCAACTTTTCCTACAGATGTTTTTTTTTTTTTTTTTGCAAACTCGTCTTTCCGCGTCTCCCTACTTCGTTTCGTGTCGCCTTCGTGTTCGTTTGTTTTTTTTTTTTTTTGAATGTGAGGCTCCATTCGTTGTCCTCTTTTTTGTTTTTGTTGTACATTTAATTTACCACTGTTTATCTCCTTACTGCAAGTTCATTTATCGAAATTACCCGTTTACGTAACGTGAAATAAAATATAAAAAAAAACGAAGAGAAAAACAAATCCAGCTTCCATTCGACCACCGACCACCAAGCCTTTCTTATTTTAGGCATTTCTGTTCCTGTTGCACCTTACGTCTGTTCTTCTTTTTTTTCTTTTTTCGATTTTCTCTTTGCACGGTTGTAAGGCTATGCGAATGGACCAAAAGCATGCAGGTGGCAGTAGAGTTGATCGTAGAATGTGAATAAGCAGTTGTTTGGTTGTTGGTTGCTGGTTCGGCAACTGGCAGCAAAAGCGACGATCCGTGAAGCGATGCGGAAGATAGATTCGTAAATTTCTTCTTGTGTTGCATAAAACCGTATGCACATACACGTAATTGCAATGAGTGAAGCTTGGAAGTTGCTTGGAATTAACCTGGTTGGTCGTTATTGTCAAGGAAGTTCTTAAGAACGCTTACACGTGTCTTCGAAGTTTGGTTAGGTTGAAGAAGGAATTGGGGGAAGTCTCGGGTCTACAAGAATATATTTACCGGATATGTTAATAATGATAGAAGCAGCCGTCCACATCAGTTTACTTGCATTCTTGTAGCCGGGTCCGAGAACTATAAAACCAACCAATCGGAGCGACACATTTTAATGAAGATGCAAGTTTTGATTTGTTTGGGGAAATTTTGTTCGTTTAGGAGCTTACTCATTTTAAGCTGTAAATGTGGAGTGGTTCAAATGAGCTGTGTCCTACTGTACTTTAATTTAGTTGTAAAGTAAAGGTTTTTTGTATTTCCCATAAGCAGTCGTCGTTCTGAATCAGATCCTTTTAATTCAATTCGTCGCCCTTTCGAACTTATAAGTATAACAAAATATATGAATGCTTTTGAAAAACATTAAATATTCTATGTTTTTCTATTGTATTTATTTTTTTCACAGGTTATTACCAACCAGCTGGTCCACTAATTTCACCACACGTCTTACCACCAGTGGCTGCAGTGCCACCCCCACCGTCACAGCAACAGCAAACAAATGTTCCAATAACCGGAACAAAAAGTAAACAAATTCCAACACCACTTGACTCTGATCCAGAGCGAGGACAATTACAACCACCACCATCATCCACATCGACTGTGGAGAGTTCGGATAGTGATGTCCTTATAACTGGTGGTGATTTGGCAACATTCCGTTATCCAGGGCAACAACAAAATACTCAACAATCGGCTAACGTTGCCTCACAGCAACAAAGCCAACAACAACAGCAGCAGCAATTACATCAGCAACAAGCCGCCGCCGCCGCGGCAGCAGCAGCAGCAGCGGCCGCAGCTGCAGCAGCCGCTCATCAGGGTGCACCACCATATCCGCGATCAATGCATCAAATGCACTATACGTCGGCATATCCGCCCAATTATTATTCTCCCTATCCGGGTGAGGCGATGTGCTATTCGCCGCCCTATCAACCGTATTTCTCAACCAAAGTCTATCAGAGTGCTCCACCACCGCCGTCATACAGACGATATCCGCCGTATTATCAGCCCGGACCGCCTACAGGGCCACCACCACCATCTGATATCTACGAGCAATCACCACCTTCCAGTGGTCAGCCACCACCGTCAGGCCCCCCATCGGGTACACAGCTTGTTCCTGCAGGACCAGGAGCAGCACACACACAACACTTGGAACACTATCCGGGTCCCCCTGGTTATTATTCGGGCTACAGTCCGGGCGGCGGGGGTCAATGTTACACCCGCAGCCCCTATATGGGTAAGGAAAAGTATGGTTATCCGCATACATGTAGACATGTATGATTAACTTAAATTAATCGGTCATGTGATGTGATTATGTTTTCAATTGAGTATTAGCACTTTTATCAGGTGAACTTGCTGACTTGACTAAACTTTTACTGAATAATGCGAGAGGTTTGCATCTAATTTTGAGATAGAACGCCATTGGCCTCTGACTGCTTTCTGAAGCAAGAAAAACCGACAACGAAAAATCTAGTGAGGCAAATGAACAGCGAGTGTTTCACTCGATAGCAACCTTAAACTGATTTTGGAAAAACTAGTGCGGAAAATGAACCGCCAACGTTACTTCTTCTCCTTTAATGGCGCTATAGTCCTAGAGCGGACCTGGAACTCAATTGCACACATCGCCAGTGTTTTACTCAAGAAGTATCTCAGACGACTTTAAAGCAGCAAGTTCACCTGACACATGTGTAAAACCATTGCATTCTTCTTACAGATTGCATCTTCGGCACTGTAATAATGTTCGTTTTAATTTAATTTACAGAATATCCACCACAATGTCCATGTCCAATGCAACAGTCGTGTCCAAAAAACGTCCATACTGGGCCTCATATTGGTAGCAACACCAGCAGCGGCAGCAACAACACCAGCAGCAGCAGCAACACCAGCAACAATACAGCAGCACCAATAACTACCAACAGCATCAGCAGCAGCAATCCTACAATTGCAACAACAGCAGCGATGGCACCAGCAGCTTCAGCGAATATAGCCACCTCAGCGAGCAATGCGAGCAACAAATCGAGTGTGACTCCGAGTTCGATGAACAGCAACAACAACAGCAGCAGCAACAGCAACAACAACAGTATGCTGCCAGTGTCAGCTATGCTTAACAGTAGTGGAACTGTGAACGCTAACAACAGTACGAATCAACAGCAACAGTTGAATATCGGTAGAGGCCCAGTTACAAATAATACCAGCAACACAATTCACCAACAGCAACAACAATTGGTGATGACAGACGGAGGCGTCGGACTTGATGCCGGTGCAGCTAGCGCTCATCACCACTTCCTACATCATTCGCATCATCATCCGCACTTGCATCATCACCACGTGCAACCATGCGACGAAATCGAGCTTCTAAAGCCCCTCAAGTCGGAGCTAAAGTCCGAGGAGATCGATGTGGACTCAAAGAGCAGTCAGTACGAGGAGCATGCCATCCAGCCACCAACACCGCCACTGGCCTATGAGAAGCCCTCAGAGGGCTCCGCAACACAGGAGAAGGACCCGGAGAAGATTGTGGCCTTAAATGGTCAGGCAGTAGAGGCTTTTGACTTAACAATTTCAGTTGCTTCCCGCACGATGCTGGCACCGAACCCGCTCGTGGGTCGGAAGGCACGCATAGGCAAGACAATGGCTCGAGAAATGGTCTACGCCGGAGCAGCTGCGATACATAACCCCGTTCGGCTACACCAAATGCAAGCCACGCAACAACAGCCCACCTCGCAGCAATCACAGCCCCTAGCGCCGGCTCTTAACCCTCCTAGTCTCCTTAATTCCAACAACAACATCGATCACAACTGTGACATGATGCTGAAAACCAAAATAAAATCCGAGCAAATCAAGACAGAAAAGGACGAAGACCTGTCGATAGTATTACCCGAGTGTGACGACGCCAAGGAGCAGCTGAACAAGATCAAGACAGAGCCGGAGGTCATCGACGAGAGCAAGACACCTTCCGTGTCCAGCCCGGAAGCAGAAGCGGACGATGATGTTGAGATCACAAGCCCGGCCATTGACGGCCCCAAACAGCGCATCAAAATTCTCGAGTTCCACAAAATTCAGTGCAAAAAGTCACCTCCGAACAGCTACAAGAGCCTGATCAAACAGGCCGAACCAAAATCCTACCTGTGCCTGAGTCGAAAGATCGAGAAACGTAACCGCTTCGGCAAGTTCAACAAATCCTCGAAGAACAGTGGTGTTCGAAAGCGGCAGCTCGTCCTCACCGACCAGCAGAAGAAGAGCCTTCGAGTGCGAAAGAAGAAACTCGCTGCTCTGGAACGGAGAAAACAGGAGATCAAGGAGAAGAGAAGGATTGCGGCAGCGGCGAAGCGATTCGAGAAACGACAAGCAGCAAAGAAAGCAAAGCTCCAGAAGTCTCTGCTGCTCAACAATCAATCCGGGGTTTCATCACACGAAGCAACTAAGGATTTAGTCGCTCGAGGCTACTTTTCAGAACCAGAAGCACGCTGCACAACTCAGTGTCCCACGACTGGGCGAAAAGTGCGAAAGACAAAAACAGCAGAGGCCCGTTCAAAGTCAGAAACGAAGAAACCTTCCGGGTCGCTTCTCAAACCGGCGGCGGATCGCTCATTGCCCTTAGCAACAACGTCATCTACCTCAACCAAATCCGGCAAGAGCTCTGGCCCATCATCAGGTGCGCACAAGAGCAAGCTTCACAAAAAAGCCAAACCCGTAAGGAAAAGCAGTAAGACGAAAGCGCTCAACAATAGTGCGTCGGTGGCGATGCAAAAGGAACACTCCGCGAGTGCTTTGACATCGCCTGCCTCGTCCGACTGTGAGTGCATCGATCAAACGCGACTCACGGACATTGCTGGCGATCCGACAACGAACAACAATAACAACAATTCCTCGGAGGCAAATAACAATGATTGTTCGAAAACGCCACTTGCAGCCACAACAAGCTCAGATGCCTCCTCACCACACGAGGCCACAACCGATCTAACATCACTCAGTTCAAATGGCGCTACTCTGTCAGTACCACATCCATCGCCTTCTGATTTTGTATTCCTCCGACCGGCTATACCGAGATTCATGAAGCATGGACCAATTAAGAGAATACGATCACGATCGAAATTCGGTTGCCGAAAGAGACAAAAGCACAAACATTCCATTGCGATTGAGGTCGACGAGACTATTCAACCTACGAGACCTGATGTGGTGCCCAAATGGAATAATGGCTGGCGCTGGGAGGGTGAACCGTTCCAGGGTGCAGTTTTCCTAAACGTATGTATCGTACTTTAGTTTGTTTAAATTTGCACAGATAACTGTGTGCCTAACCTTCATTCGTCCCTTTAGTTTTACTATTTTTACTGTAAAGAACCTTCTTCTTCTTCTTGTTTTTCTTTGTGTGCCGCTACAGTCTGGGTGGAAAACGATAGCTTATACTTCATCAGCCCTTGTAGCTTTTCTGTTTTTACTGCCGCCGGGGTGGACCTGTGCTTCATTTAGTAAGCTTCTCCACCACGATCTCGCTTCCAATGGCTCACACCAAATTCGTTTATGGCCTTTTCCATCTGTGTACGCCACCTTAGACACGAGCCGCTTCGGTTTCGTTGTCCCACTAGTTCAGAATCAAAGATTCTTCAGAGGTGTGCCTTGGCCTAACCACCATAAGCGTTGGATCCGTAGACAACCAGGCGCATGCCACCGTACAGCCTATGCACTTCGTGGTTGAACCTTATCCTTCGATAACCATCAACGTAAACAGGACCAAAGCACGCAGAACTCTGTTCTTAAAAAGAATTCTTCACCCGCTTCTGGGTACACTTCTGACAAATTGCATGCCTCCGCGCCATAGAACAGGACTAAGATTATCATGGCTTTGGGATCATTGTCAGTTCTCGCTCGATTGTCTCTGCAGAGTTTCTGGGAGACTCGATCAGCGAAGTTCCTAGCAGTCTGTTGCGATTAAAGCTTTCCGCCGTCATACTGTGGTGTTGTTCCTCGACTTCGTTGTTCTTTCGATATCCGTGCTCTTACCGTGGCTACAACAAGGTAGGTGTCCGAATTTCTAGTTAACTCCTTGAAACATTCGAACACCGGGTATGCTGAAGGAGCGTCTGACGTCAATCGCAACGTGATCAGTCTGGTTGACGGTTGATTGATCAGGCGACCGTCAGGTCCCTTTGAGGGAACCGTGTACTAGGTACAGAGAGATTCCGCCCTATGGCAAAGTCTACCAGCCTAATTCCGTTGTCGGATGTGTACGCTTGCAGCCTGTGGGAAACACATGACTCTAGAACATATTTCTTCTCTATCCAGCTTGGGGTTAAAATCTCCTAGAACGATCTTGATGTCATAGCTGTGGCTTTTAGGAGATTGAAGAGGTCATCCTTGCTGCTGTCATCCTTGTCCTCTATAGGGGCGTGATCGCAAATCAGACTGCTGTTGCCGAATTAAGCCTTGATGCGATTTTTTATGAGACATTCGCGTAGGTATTTAAACCTTAAAGCTTTTTGCCTAATGTTGGGCGGGAGGGATGCGAAAAAGTCGCCCACATCACTACGGCTACGGACTGCAGCCTATTGTGATTTTCCCCACTTAGACTTTACGCAAGTAACCTGAGTTCATGATGAAACTCAGTATGCTTTTGAGTCTGCTAGCAGCGAAATTGTCTACTTCGAGTTTTTGCCCAAGTTTACCGCGAACAACACATCCGCACCCAAATAATGTCTTTGCTCTCTGTAGCAATCACCGTAGTGTAAATGTCTAGCTTTGCATTCCCTTTTCGCCCGGCTCATTCCGCCGCACCTCCTGGATTGCTATAACATCTGTTTTATAGCCCCCGCGAGGTCTTCAACTGCGCGCGGTAAGGGAAAATCATTGCCCTTATTCAATTTGCTGGTTTTGTCAACAGTGTTTTCCTCGGTATCTGAGGATACTAACCGTCCCGGAACTAGATGATTTTTACGTGGTGAAGAATTTAACTCCACGCTCCGAACCTATTAATCAATTCAAATTTGTTTTTATCTAAAAACTAAAGTCACATAACCTCAAAACTATATGCCTCGTATTTAAAAAGATATTTAAAAAAACGACTGACTTTGGGTAAAACAAGAAGCTGCTGAGGGACGGATGAAGGTTAAAAAAGTTTTACATACAACTGAAAAACTGTTTTTGTTAATTTTCTTGGTTAAGAATTCGTCTATTGTTTATTTCAATTGCTTTTTCCATCACAGAGTGATGATCCACATGTAATACGAACGTGTTACCCTGCTATGCGACACTCCGAAGGAGATATTATTCGACCAAGAGATTGCGTGCTACTTAAAGCCAATGAGGATAATGAATTGCCATATGTTGCTAAGGTTGCCCACTTATGGGAGAATCCAGAAGATGGTAAGCACAAACGATACAAAACATCACAGACAACTTTATTAAATTGATTTTTTTTTTCATTAAAGGAGAAATGATGATGTCACTACTATGGTATTACCGGCCTGAACATACTGAACAAGGACGTCAACGTAACGACTCCCCCGACGAAGTCTACGCATCCCGCCATCGTGATCACAATTCCGTGGCATGCATAGAAGACAAATGTTATGTACTAGTGTTCAGAGAATATTGCAGGTAAGATGACAATTTTCTATTTTTTTTTGCAAACAAAATGACTGAAAAAAAAATTATATCTTTCTTCGTAGATATCGTCGCAGATTACGTGCTGCCGAAGAAGACATCGAAGACGTATCGATCGTACCGAAACGGCCGAATTACTTTAATCCACGCATGGTACCAGAGAGCACAAATCCAGAACTGGTAATGTTCTGCCGACGAGCATATGAGTTCCGCACAAAACGTTTGCTAAAGATGCCAAATAAGCATGAATATGTCACAAGGAGTAGCAATTAAGTTGTATAATTTACATTTTTATTATTATTTACTTACTATGTTAATTTAATTTCTATTGAATAAGTGTAGTTTACAAATGTTTAGGGTAATTAAAAGTATAATGATGCAAAACAAACAAACTAAAACTAACCTAAAAAAAAAAAAAGAAAAAAAAAGAAGACGAATGAAAAGCTATACCAGAACCAAACGAAAAAAAAGAAATAATGAAGAAATATTATTCTAAAGAAATCAAAATTATTGAAACGATTCATTAGACAAAACTATATACATACACATAATATATCCAAAATCAAAATTGACCAAATTGTTTTCGATTTTATATTTTCTTTTTTGTTTTTTATTTAGCTATATAATCTGGGCGGGATATTACATATCTTTTTTATATGACAAAAAAAAAAACAATTCTATATACGATAAAATTTACTAAGAAACAAAAAAAACAGAAAACAAAAAGAAATGAGAATTATCCAAAAAATTTATCACAGAGTGAACATATTAAATTTTTTTTTTTTACAATTATTTTATTACTTTTAAATTAAGGTAATTTCTTTTAATATATATATATGTATGAATATATGTATGTTTTCGTTTAAATATTTAATATATATATTTATTTAAATTTGTTGGAATTTATTTTGTTTTTGTTAATTTTTTTAATTTTATTTGAATTTTTGCTGGTTTCTTGTTTCTTGACAAGATGGGACATTTAAAGGGTCGATTCAGTTCTGATTCAAATTCCGAACAGGATTTTACTTGACTTCTTGCATTGTTGTTAATCAAATCTCTTTGTGTTTTTACCAGCTCTCCTTTTTATTGTTCATCAAAGTCCTCTATACATGTGGAGAATTTGTATATGTAATTTTTTAATAGTTGTGCACAAAAGTACTTGTCTCCAATTTGCCTACGCTATGGTTGTGGCCTATGGTCACACTTAGGCCCATTATGCTACCAAAACGCGGAGATCTACTCTGCCTATTGGAACCATTGGTTGGTTCAGATCGCTCGGACTGGCGTTCTTCTACGAAGCGCTAGAGCCTCATATAAACAGAAAGTGAAGGATGATTTCCTCATGCTGCTCAACTCGACAGTTTCTGTAAAAATCATTGGTAGAGATTTCTAATCTGTTGGTACGTCGACTGATGACGCAGTATCCCATAATCACGCCTATCATGATCCTTATAACTGGTTTGCTCATCCGAAGGAGGCAGGTTATGGGTTTAACATCCAGTGCAGACAAAGTCAGTTTAGTGTGTAAACACGCTAAGCCTTCTTGCCACCTTTGTATACATGTAACCGTGACAAAAATCATAAAAGAAATAAATACAGACGAGTTTTTGAAGTCGGTTAAAAAGGAGTACTAACCGTATTTGCGATCTCAATTGATTGCTTGAAGAAATAAATTGGTTTGCTTTCGTGTAGTTTTACTTCTGGTTACTTCTGCTCCTTGAATTAACCCGATTTTGGATATAAAATTGGATAACGAAAGCTTTTCTTATTTAACAAAGAGAGAGAGAGCAACGATTTTAAAATACAAATTTATCCTAAAATAACATCACTAGAATAACATGTGATATGCCAGAGCATAATTTTAATGTCATAGTTCGATACTTGCGTTGTTAATAAATTTGAAACCAATTTGTATTTTATCTATTCCGTTACCTCAGCCTCCTTCATTTTATTATCATTACTTCAGCCTATTGATAAATCTTTTTTTTAAAACATTACCTAAAAAAATGGTCAGTCATTCGCAAAAGTAATGCAAGCATTTTTTGTGTTCCTCTGCTGAGTGGTTGTTCAGTGGTTTATCACCGTTATTCGATTCACCAAAAATATATTTAAAACATTCTTAAGAGGGGGTTCATTGAGATATACATATAGGTCAGAGATAAACAGTCACAAATTTTAGAAAGCAGATGCAGCATCTACCATATCTCTGTGTGTATTGTAATTTCAAAAAGTTGTTACAAAGAGATTTGTGCTCGTACGTCAGCTTAACCTTGCATTTGCATATCTTTGTTTCTTAATTTCGTAATACTTTGACATCCTTTTCAACATTTACTTAAGACGCTTTTTAGCTGATCTTATTTATTTTTCTTTTTCATCTGATCCAAGTTTTAATTAAATCCTTAAAACCTAAGACCTAAGACCTAGTTAAATCCTTTACACTAAAGAAGAAAAACAAATTTCGCGTCTCATTCTTATTAAATAAAAAAAGCTAGTTTTTCTTTTTATAATCTAATCATACAAATTATACGTTAAAATATTTTCTTCTTTTGTTTTACAGACAAATTATACATGCAAATATTTCCTTTTTTTATAAACCGGCGCCATTAGCAATTAAAGAATTATTAATTACTAATTGATAACTTAAATCGCCACCATTACATAAATTAATCATTTAGTTGCAATAATAAATGTGTCAACTTTTTTTATTTCTACTTCAATAATTGAATTCATAATTGAACTGCTGCAGCAAATTAGCAGCACTTATGCATTCAATTATTAAAATAGAAAGAAAAAAGTTCCATATTTGTTTCCAGATCTCCTGTACAATTGACATCATCAGTTTACTTTAAGAATGAACCTCATTTTCATTTCTGCATAAATGTCTTTATTTTCTTATTTGAATAAGTTAAAAAGAAACATTTTCTGTTGAATATTCTAATTTTTTTTTTATTGTTTTATGATAATGTTGGCGTTTTTTACAAAAGAACTTTTTAAACACTTTATGTGCAAATGAGTTAACGTTTGCCAATTACGAGTATTTTCATTGAAAAAGAATTTAACGTGTATTGTCAGACATTTTGTTTTCTGCTGCTAAGGCGATGAAAAACATACAACACGAACACGTTATTAATGTTCAATCCCAATTCTGTGCAGTGTTTCTTATTCTGTATAAATGTGATCACTGCAAAAGTAGAATTTTGGCTTTAAAATTCTTTTATGATTTAATTTCTTACATTACATAGTTTGGGACAGCCCGTTGAGGGCCAGAGCTTAGCTTTTTGCGCCTCCATTGTATTGTGCGCGTTATAATTTGACACATTTCTTAGTCCACCTACAAAATAACGACAAGGTACGCGTTAAAAGATTGGTATGATTTTTAATCAATGCTAGCGCCCAAAGGAATATCAAAGAATAAATTAAATTATAACTCTACAAAGAAATAATTGAAGAAATACATTAATTCTAAAATTGAAAAAAAAAAACAAATTTCACTAACGTAACGTAACGTACTTATAAGAACATAAAGTCAATAGAAATTTTGTAAATGAAAAACAAAAAAAAAATGTATTAACATAACCCTTTTGGAGTATTACATAAGAAAAAAATAGCATTAACAAATATAACACAGGACACTAGAGTGCAATTTATCGTAAAAAAAAAACATGACAAGCGCAGAAAATTACATCTATTAAAGTAAATAAAAGAAAAACAAAACAAAACACACACATTAACTGTAGCTAACAAAAAGAAAATGAAAAGAAAAACCTAAAAACAAATAAGAAAACAAAAACAAAAACTTTATATTTCTATAATGAAATAGAATATAGAATTAAATAATGAAAATCATATACAAAGCGGAAAAAAAAAGAAAATACATTAATTTTAAAAAAATAGATTTTTAGAACATAAATAATGTTTATATTACACAAATCAAAAAAGGAATAAGATAAAAAACAAAAGAAAATATAGTGAACAGTTATGTTATTTATGTCATTATAAAATCATAATTATTATTATTACAATTATTATTATTGCTCGAGATGTACATTCGAACGTGAACTGTACGTCTTGATGTAATTGAAAATCATTTATACTCATTGATTTATTGTAAAATGAAGAAAGAACAAAAAGTAATATAATTAATATATGATTTATTAGAGAAAATATATCGTAAATGTGTCTTAATTAAAAAGGATCTTCATTTGAGAAAGATGTGGGAGAAACATTTCAACGAAAAGTTGGCGTGCAGTATTTTTGGGCGAATTTTATTCAAAGTTTTCCAGGGCAAAATCTACAACCACCAACCTTGACTTGTAAATCTCAACAAACTGTAAAGTAAATAGAGTAAACTCTTGATAATTCGAGCTTCTATAATTCGAAAACCTTTGTAAATAGAAGCACACTCACTCACAGTCCCCGGAAAAATAAAATACCCGTAAATCGAAGAAAACCTATGCAATTTTGTCCCCTTTGGTCTTTGGATGAAGACCTCTCTAATTCGAAAGTTATGGCTTCTTTACCTCTATAATTTAAAATCAAGTTTCCTTTTTTTTCTTCAACAATCGTAAGTTGAAATGCCTGCGTGACGAAAGTGAGCAAATGTTTTTTTTCTGTACCCTCTGTAATTTAAAGTTTTTTTTCTCACGGAATTCGGTTATCGAGAGTTTACCGAATATAGTCATTCGAAGAACTTTTCGCATTGTGTTGAGCTTTTGAACAAGGACGACGTCATCTGAATTTTGAATGGTATTAGCAGAAATTAGAATGATATCTTTTGAATCAATTGAAGAAGCCAACAACAAGTTGACTTTCAGCAATTATTAATATTTTAATTTTATTGAAGATTACATCGTAATTAACTTTAATATCATTGCGACTTATGGAATTCTACTGTAGGAAAAAGTACGTGTGAGGTCTGTACAAAAAAAATTCTAAGCCTTGCTCAACTCTGGTAAAGCTTTTTAGGGTTTCGTTTCAAAGGAATAACGAAACTCTTATAGAAGCACTTCGGTATCCGTCTGTCTGTCGCATGTGCATATTTTTAAAATGGAGCGAGTGGGTATAAGGTAAATGTAACTGCCGCGAAAGATTGACCCCTTTCAGCGGTTATTCCTCGTCTCAAGTTCGACACCCACCTCCTTTAGCAGATCATCAGTTTTTCGGTCTTACTGATCCCAACTGTCCAGGATTTCCCGAGAACGCAGTTCAGCTAGAACGTGGAGTTCTTGTTGGTAAGCTGTCTCTTAGTATTGGAATTTAAAGACTTGCCCACTTGCTTTTTGGTGGTTGTCCCACAAGGCCTCTTGATCAGCGATGGAATTGCTTTCGGATTACCTATGCAGAGCCGAGACTGATCTGGCTTGGATTTCCCCCAAGGTCTTCGCTACGTTTTCAGTTGTTTTTTATTGTTTTTTTTAGGTATTTTGTTTATTCATTTTGTTTGTTCATTCATAGCCGCTCTTATTGTGACGACAGCATAAATTACGGCAGCTGCTGGCCGGGTGTCTGTACGACATCGTTCGCGACTGAAGGACATCATTCACGACTGGAGCACTCTTCCCTTCCCACTGGATTTAGGTATGACAACCTCTTAGCTTCGGATGTGCAATGCGGATACCAAGCAATATGGGAGACCCTGCCCGGTAGTCCTTGGACTTCTACAGAGCGCCTTTACCGCGACAAGCTGGAATGGAGATAACGTAACCTTTTATCCAGCAGAAATCCAATCCAATCCAATAAACTGGCATCAAATTTGGCGTCGGACTGTTAAGCGAGAGTACCCGGGTTCGACATTCGGCGATGTACGTTGAAGTATCAACCAACCTGAGTAACAAAAAAGTCGTACACGTAAATCATTCGTCCCAAAAATAACATCACGCAGAAGCTGTTGCATATCTTAGGGCTAGAAATTCAAATTGTACTTCATACATCTCAATATAAATAACTTTCGAACGTATACTTTCTGTGCCTCAAATATTGAAATGAAAATTAGCCATAGAAATCCTTTAGCAATTACTAGAGAAAGAAATTGGAAGACAAACTTTAAATCAATTGCTTTTGGAGCAATAAAATATGTTCTTCTGGTAGAAGTAGTTTATTAATGTTGCTGTTCAAAGTAGAGAAAAGACCAATGTCCATGAAAATTCTTTCAAGCAGCCATGAACTCTCCCAAACTTTTTTTTCACTTTAATTCTTATTCCAAACCATCTTTCATTCATCTTTTGTAAAAATATTTTTTCTCCTCTATTCACCAATTGTAACCAGTTGATTTATTGTCAATAACAACCCTGCAAAATAGCAACCATTCTTGTTTGACACACCAATCGTCGTCAGGCATCGCATACCCACGTTCATCCATCGCTCAGCACAAAATCCATATTCTTTCTCTCTTCTCACCAATCCATCTCGAACTCCGTCAAGTTGCCAGCCATGACGGTCAATGCCTGTGGTGGCAGCCATATTACAAAATATAGACGTTGATTTTTTTGCTCTCTCTGTGGGTCCCCATCTATGTGCTGGCTCTACGTTCATTTTTTTTAATTCTTCGCGTTCTCCATAATTCCGCAATCAAACAAAATTCTCTAAATTGGATTCCCGATCGTTGAATTCCGGTTCGCAGCACCTCAAATACGGGTAATTCAAGTGAAATATCAGTGAAAACATCGAAAGGAAAAAAAATTTTTTTTTCTTTCTTGCTTCTTTTCCCTCAACGACGAAAATTCATTCCCCGAAAACCGAAAGAAAGAAAGAACTCGTCGTCGTGTGGTGTATTGTGTGAACGTATGCACAATATCGTCTGTCGAATGAACAAGAAATTTTTAGTCTTTTTTGTTAAATAAAAGTGATGCAAGTTTAATTTGAAATGTGCATAAAAAATTGGCGATGAAATATGCTTTGTGAGAAAACGAAAAAAAAAAAGATCGAAATTACAGAAAAGAAAAAAAATCTTTCTCGATATAACGAAATGAAAGTGCTCTATATGTAGTGGTGTAATGGTGATAGTGGTGTGTGGTGTGGTGCGCTGCTTGCTGCTGTTGCGATGTTCATTTTGCTCCCTACACCTCTTTCTATGGATAAAAAAAAAAATTAAACGAAAACGAAGAAAAAAGTTGTGTAAAACGAGGAAGGAGAGGAGACTTTTCTTCAACAATTTTTCCCTATTTCTATTGATTCTTTTCCACAAGTGGAATTTTCATGAGTTGTCGATGAAAAAGTTTTATTCAAATATTCAATCGGGCAGTCGTGAGGAAACATGACGTTTTGAGTTTGAGTTTGAGAAGGAAAAGTTCGCATGTCGTTTTTTCCTTTCCTCAGGAGGACGAAAAAGAGTGAGATGCAGTTATGTGTTCTGTGCAGTGACCGAAAATCTATGGGGTCGTGCTACTCGGGTGTTCCGATGTGGCGGCACCGACTTATGGCTGAAAAAAGTGTTGAACGAATTTTATGTATTCTTCAATCGTGTGTTAGAAATTCACAATTTATAAAGTTTTTTTTTCGTAAAAATTGTGCCATTTGAATTTGATTTGATGAGAAAATTTTACTGTCATGTCTCGAACAAACCCCCTGCACTGGGTAGTGTTGTCTCTCTTCGTCGTATGACTTGTCCCTGCAGGAGAATCGAGTATCGAAATGCGATAAGAGCCCGCGAATATAGTTGTCCTTCTTCTAGATAAGAAGGTGATTCTGTACTTTTTTTTTTGTTCCACCGAAGAGTACCTACTCAATAATTTTTCAATTTTTTTTTTTTGAAAAAAAAGAATAAAAACCAAATCCACTGTCAGTGATAGAAGGAGGAATTTGGTGCATGGCACATCGGTGGGTGCATCTCTTGTGTGGAATGACTAATTAAGCGGTTTTGTGTGTGACAGATTCCAATCTGTGCAATTTCTTGCCTAGATCATCTCTGTGGCGTGTGCTCGTGTCTTCTTTTTCCAATAGTTTGAAAAGCACGCATTTGATTTCGATATGCTGTACGCAGTAGTCGTAATTCAATTATCTCAGAGGCTTGCGGTTGGGTTTATTGATTCGAAAATGTTCTGTTTGTGTCGTGGTGTCGTTGGTTTGTGTTACTTGACCTATAGTTGTGGTCATTACGCACTTTGATTTATATTTCTCAACTACGCTTCAGAAATGCATTCGAGAGTGCCAAATTGGGATCAAAGCAAAACCATTTCTGTACCACCTTAATCTCCACCTCCATCTCCAATGTGTATGCATTGGAATCTACGTGACTAACTTGTGGTGTGCCACCACTGACCAAGGACAAGCGGGTACAGAGTTGGAGGAGAGTTACTTGAATAAGTTTTTTTTTTTATTTTCTATTGTTTTACGGTCTACATAATAACCTTAATGCAGCTTGACCTTCAGATCACTTTCATTTAATCATTCTTCCACCTTGCAATTGTTTTATTTTCTTAGAAGATGAAGTGGCTCAGGGTTGGACGGAGATTCGTTTTGAATTGCAGTTTTCAGTAATTTGTTGTCTTCGTCATTTTTGTGACTTCAGATTCACTTAGATGATTTTTCGAATGCATTTTTGTGTTGCTTTGGGGTTAGGTCATTGCAGAGTTTGCAGATGTATCGATTAGATCTAAATATGTGCATCCAATTTGTTGGAAATCACAAGGGAATACTCTTGTGCGATGTAGTCATGTGGCTCAGACGATGACAGTGTTTGTGTCTCCACGAAAATTAGCTTACCTCACTTTTAACAATCTTCGTGCACGACTAAACGCTTAAGCTTACTCCAGTCTAACAGAAAAAGATTAGTCATTGTCATTGGTCGCCCACCAGGTCTTTAGAAGCTTCGAACGCGTCATAAAAGTAAAGAATTTTATTTTTGTAAATCACACGGTAGCTCACTTAACAACAGGACTTTTTAAAATGTCTTAAAAAAATATTTTAAATCGCACGATGACTTGGCAACAGTTGGTGAACTGTTTAAAGTTTTAATCTTTTTAAGGAATGTTTCAAGTACCACGGTAGATTGACTTGGTTGCAGGATTGTTAAAGACCTCTTAAAAAATGGCATAAGAATTATATTTTGAGTTACAGGATCTGTGCTTGTCCCAGGCCACAGTTCAGTTCAGTTTTCTTTATTGAGACGTAAAATACAAATATTATTTTGAGCAAATTCCTTGTTTTTGAAACCGACTATACTTTATGTCTGGTAGAGTTGTTTAAATAAAAAAAGGCATGAGAACTAATTTTGGAGTTTCAGAATCAGCGCACGTTTCTCTTTACGTATCCTTTGTGTTCTTCAAAAGCGATTAAATTGATTAAAAGCCTCAGTAGGTGATGTGCAAACCACTTATTAGGTTTTAACTGACTTATTAGGCTTCGAACGTGTCATAAAAGTAAATAAGTTTATTATTTTAAATCACACGGTAGCTTGACTTCGAAACAGTTGAAGGACTGTTTGAACCTTTCGTGACCGCATTTGGTTCCAGCCTCAGGAAAAAAATTGTTTTCATTTCACCAAAAACGATTTAAAAGATTTCGAATGTTCTTATTGCACTAAGGGACGTCTGATGCAGAAATAAATAAACTCAAATTAGGTTCTAAAATGAATTTAAGACCTGCAATTGCGCCAATATTTTTGAGTTGTCGACGGATGGAATTCATGGTATTCACGAACAACACTGGACATGAAAGGGCTAAATCCCCGGGTATTATATTAGGAATTTCAAGACTTGCGCACATTCTTTTATATTGTTCTTTGTGTTCTTCAAAACGATAGAATTGTTTAGAAGATTGAGTAAGATGTGTAAAGGTTGAACTTACTAGGGATCCAATACGTTTCATTGTTGATTTCTTTATAATTCCCTAAAGTAATTTCGTTGCACAGTTCAAATGTAACAAGTGGAGCGGTTATTTCATGGAGAATAAACATACCAAAGCTTTATACTCCTTACTTTCTAACACTTTTTAACTGATTCGGCAATGAAATTAGTATGATGATCCATTGAAGAAATAATTGAAACAATCTTCTGATCTGTCATGGATTCGCTTTCTGGTTTCTGTGGAAGCTCTTAGGAATCGTCTGATCTGTAAAAAACGGATTCGTTTCCAGATAGCTGACGGAGTTCTGAGGAATCTTCTGATCTGTCATGGAGGGATTCGCTTCCTGATTTCTGAAGAAGTTCTGAGGGATCTTCTGATGTGTCGTGGACAGGCTTGATTCCTTATTTCTGTGAAGTTCTGAGGAATCTTCTGATCTATCGGGTTTGCTTCCTGATTTCTGAAAAAGTTCTTAGGAATTTACCGATCTTTAATGGACAGGTTTGCTTCCTTCTTTCTAAGGAAGTTAATTGATGTACAGATACATACACGTCAGATAGATGGATGCATCTTAAAAATACACTCATATCACTCATCTTAAAAATACACTCATATCTCGATTTGCGCGGGGGTTAGGGGAATGAGCAGTTTCGTGCAAACCGAAACCGCGCAAAACGATTTATGACCATGCATGTATTTTTAAAAGAAAAACCATAGTGGTTACTTAATTCTTTTAAGACAAAACAATATTTTGCGCAAAGTGATTTGATGCAAAGCGAATCTGGGTAGCAATATGAAAATCGCGCAAAGTTTAAACAGCGCTAAAGGAAACCACGCAAAGCGAGGTATGATTGTAATTCAATTGTTTTCTTCTCGAACGATCATTTATTAGCAAAACCAGATTCATACATTTTAGCTTTGAGGCATGGCTCAAAGCCGTCTGTCCGAGTTTGACGATACTGCTAATTTTCGTATATTTAAGAAAAAGATTCTTCAACCATAGCTGCTGCTTTGTGTTTTAATGCTTTTTGACAAAGGATGTGGAGTGTGTTCCAGTCCGTATCACTTAGATTTTTCATAAACATCAGATAGATGGGTAGTTCTTATTTTAATTAGATTACTCCAGAAATCGTTTACCAAATAGAAGTTAATTGATTTTAACCCTCTACCTCACGCACCATGTTCCAATGATAAAAAAAAAATTTTAAATTTACATTTTTGCATTTCGTTTTGTAAAGTTAAGGGAATAAAACAAACAAATATTTTTTTAACTGTTAATAACTTTTGATATGTATAGCTGCTTGTGCAATTAAGTATTTTTCAGCTTCAGAAAATATACCAATAATATAAACGGTCAAAATGATATTTTTCCAATGGTAATTAGGAATTTTTAGTAGTTGGCGTTTTAAGATCAGAAGCTACATATGGCTGCTTGTACAGTAAAAGGTTAACCCAAGTAAATTGAAGTTAACATTTACTTGAATGATTTTTAGCCTTATCAGCTTCCATTTGAGTTCAAATTTTAGTTTACCATGTCGATTACTTCCTCTCGCAAAAAAAAAAGCGTGTTAAAGGTATTCTGAACTAAACACATGACTTGTACTTTCATTCTACAAACATGTGGTTGGTTTCTTAAAGATTGTGACTTAGAATAGAAATTCATTGCTCTTCCAGTAGTCTTTACTTATTTCTGTTGGTGATATCAAGGCATAAATAACCATTGCCTCATTGAATAATACCCGAACAGTCAATTGACTACAGACTCAGCTTAGTCTCAGTCATTTGACTAAATCCTTTCAATATAAGTTACGGCTTTTCCTTACGACTTCCACCTTAAAACTGAAGTCACCAATCAATGATACAAAACAAAATTGTTTGAGCCTACAACTAGCTAAACAGCAACTACAACTTTGGCGCTTGGATCACAATTAATCAGTTAACACTTTCACGCCCGCACCTTAATCCAGCCGCAGAAAAAATATTTGTTTTTACCAAAAATAAAATAAAGGATCTCAAATATTCTTGCTGCAGCAGGAAAAGTCCGATGCAGACTTAAACGGACTGAAATTGTGTTAAATAAATGAATATAAGACAATTGCAGCGCCAATATTCTTGACTTGTTAGCAAATAAATTCATGTTGTCCACGAACAAGACCAGGGATGAAAGAATTAAACAGTGAATCTCCCGATAATTCATAAAGAATGTTAAGATTGTAGGCAAAGGCTCATTTGGACAACACGAGAATTATATGACAGGACCACATAAATTTGTAGAACAAGACTCATTTGGGCTAGAGAAGATATTAAAGATTATGTACACACAAGTCGTCCCGTATGAAAGGGAATGAAACAAGGCTTGAATAGAGCTCCTTTTAAAGAATATCTCTACCCCCCTAACACTTAACTCCACTATTAAAATACATAACCATTCTCTATCCACAAGTTTATTCACCGAACGTCATCACTGTGACGTAAATAACCTTTGAATTCAACCATATACACTGTTCCAATAATCTTATTCTATCGCGTATATTCACCTAAAATTCGCTTTTCTTTCGAGATCTAGTTCTCTCCTCTCCCAAAAAAAAAAAAAAGAGAACAACAGAGAATGACTGCTGTTTATTTTACTGGGGGGCTGTGTGTTGGGGGAGACGGTGAGTACATTCCATCCCATTGAATAACTTTACCGCAGCGTACTGCGCATCCTCGTTCTATTGGATTTCGTTCTCTCACACCCCTTTTAGGAGCACATCCCAGAGAGAGAGAGGAGAAAATAAAAATTCAATTCAATTCGTTTCTTGGTACTGCACCAACAGAAACGATAATGATGACGACAAAAAAAAAATTCGACTGTCATCGAGCGATTTCGTTTTCCGATAAAAAGAACGCGATATTCATTTCGTTTAGTTTAATTTTAAAAATGTCTCTAAGTAAATTTCCATAAATTCAATAATCCTCCGCATGGAATATAAAAGAAATTCAGGTCGTCAACCTTCATGTTCGGCGCAGTGTGCAGTCAAAAGTGAATGTCTTCTTCTGGTGTAAAATCACCAATAAAATGAGTATTCGTTTTGCAAGTGATAGAATTTTCAATTTTCATATATTTCTTGGAACTATTTTTCAAAAAAGTAAAGTGTAAAGAAAATAAAAAAAAATATCCAATCAAAATCCACTCAAAAAGAAAGGTGATTGTGAATGCAAAGAAAATCGATGAATTTCCCAAGTTAGATTAGAAAAGAAACGAAAAGAAAAAAATCAAAAGAGTTTATTTTTTCTCGTGTTCATGTGAAGTGTTGAGATAAAATCAAAATGAATTTAATTAAAACTGCAATTTGACAAAGTCATTCACGTATTTCCTGTACGACGAAAAAGAAAAAAAAAAAAAAAAAGTTTTAACAGTTGAATTTTCCGGCTGCTGCGCAGAACTTAAAATCGTTATTGTTGGCACAGTTGGCAGAAGTCGTTTTTTGTCGCCCCAAGTGGCGGGGGGAAGAAATATGTTAGGCGCTTGGCAGAGAAAAATTGACAGGAACTTGAATTTCCAAAAAGGAAATTGGTTGTTTCACAGAGCCCCCATGAAGGTGTAAAATAAAATTTAAAACCATTTACCACACAAAGAACAGGGAAGAGTGTTAGTTGGTTAGAAAGTTCTGTTTTTAGCCCCACCCCAATTTGTGTAGGGTTGCCAAGATTGCAAAAGTGTTATTTTAATGGTCTAATTTAAATCTTCAGTGCAATTTATGTTTCGGCAATCATTGAGAGGGATTTTTTTTTTTTATTTTAAACGACCTACTTTACTTCATTTATCATGTACGGGGTATTTGATGCAGTTCTTTACACCGGACTATTGAGACATTCTTTTTTATGGTACCTCTTTAATGTAAACCTCACCCTAACGCCTGCGTGCAGTCGGAATTTAAAATTTTTTGCAGTGTGCTCTACTTCAACGTTTCTGGGTCATGTTTCATTGGGCAATCAAATCTTCTGAACTGAGTTGATAGTAACCATAGCAACCAATCGATTGTAATGGGTTACATTTGTTAAAGTTCAAGTCGGTGCTTAAGGGATTTCATTGCATTCTGTTGTTCATGTATTCCAATTTACATATCTCTTTAAAGAAAATGTGGACTTTCCATTTCTTAACCTCAAACAATTACAATTCTTCTGGCCATCATATTAGCCAACGTGGAGTGCAAAGTGAAACGTGCTTTCTAGTTGATTAAAAACTTGAAATTAAAAGATGGTTTGCTTAAAATTGATGTGAAAATTAAATTCGACAGAGAAAAAAGTCTGCATTTATTTTTGGATTATTCCAAAACTTAGCTGTTGATGAGTGACTCTTCTTTGGGGTTAACAAATGACCTCTAAAGGTATTAAAAGGCGCGTCTAGTCGATGTTGGGCAATAACCTCGAAGTCTACAACAAATATCATAAGTTTGCCTCTCGAAAAGAGCTGTTTGTTGAGTGCTCTCTATAATGTACACGCGTTCATTCACATGCATAACCGCCAGCCGCCAGATCATGTTCAGATTTACAAAAGTGCAAAGAAATAATAAAATCCCGAAGCAATAAAAACTCACGCAATGTTCGCGTCTCGTCGGTATAATTTTTTATTTTGTCTTGAGTTGAATTTTTACTCTTTTTTCTGTTTTACAAAAAGTCTAGCAATGCTAAAATAGCATAACACGAGGAGAGAACGTACGAACGAACGAACTCACACATTCTGTGGCAGTGCCTCCCGGTTGTTGGTAGTGTTCGAAGAAGTGAGGGTGTATAGTAAAATGCTCTACTTCTCTGTTGGTCTGGTTGGTTGAGTTGGTTTGGTTTTGGTTTGATTCTCCCGGCATGAGTATCTTTTTCTCTCTTTAACTGTGTGTGCCAGAGTAACATTTTATCCTCTTCTTGCCATGTCAGTGCGGTAGCTTCTTTTTTTTTTGCCAGAAATGTAGGTTTTTGTGCTTCCTATACACACCTTCCCCACATTTAAATGATAATAATAATTTCACTCTACTTTTCATGATTTTTCTTTTGGGGGCTTATTGATAATTGGGTCAAGTATTTGGGTTGTCGTAGTCACAGTTTGGTCGACAGTTGCCGTTTGATGATGACGGCGATGACAGTGTTTAGCTTGTAGCTTGTTGCCTAGGCGATGATTACTCGTTACTTGTCTATTGAAAAATGGATGAATAGAAGGATGCAGTATCGAATAAAAGAATATTTTGATTAAGCTTTGTTCTCTGCTACTGCATCAGGGTGTTTTGGGAATTTCATTTGTTATAAATGTAAATATTTTGGCACAACTTTTTGAATATTTTATGTATTCATGGTCAGATAATTGCTTGTCTGGTGTATAATCAAGTGACAATTTATTTTTCTATGACAAAATAAGATGCTTTCTTTACAATGTCGTAGTGCAACCAGAAAATAAATTTAAGTCAATTTTGTGCACTTGTATCTTGAGTTTGAAGGGGATAACCTTTTTCCTTTTGTGTTGGCTTTGTGAGGGATGGTGAATTTTTCTTAATGTGCTACTGATAGCGCACTGTAAATTAATAGCAATTCGGTTTAGTTGTGGTATTTTTTGTTTGTGTGGCTTGGCGCCGATGCGGTTACAATATTTGTTTCAAAATCCAAAAATGTTTGCGATTGTAGTCAACCACGGATATTTCTAAAGCTACAATGGACTGTTTTATTTTTTTTTAAATAAACAATTCTTTCAATGATAAAACTAAATCAATACAAACTCGTTAGTGTTAAAGAGTTTCAGTTAATGTTAAATTATCATCATTTTTCCTACCGAAACTTAGAGTTGATTTTTAGAACCGACAGCCATTCTTTTTTGTGGAAATAATTGTAAAATAGTTTTGTTAGATTTCAATCTATGTTAGGATGTTCATCTAAGTGTGCCTATTAACTTGTAAAGCAAACTAAACTTGTAATAGAATCTTGGCAAATTTATGAACTCGAAGCGCTCAAAGAAGTGGGTCAAATATCTTCAACTTTCTATTATACACGGCTTTTGATTTTCAAACGTTAACTACTAGGCATTCGCAAGTGCGACTACAAAATATCGTTTTGAAAGTTTAAATCAGATATTTGATTGTGTGTTTTTGTGCATTTGTTATTTTTTTTTTTGTTGCGTATTCAGCTGCAGCCAAATTAAATAATTTTGTCATTGGAAAATGTTGTGTACAGTAGACGGCTAAGTGGTTCAGTGTCATTCCCCATGTTAGTTAATTTAAATCAGTTCAAACTCGTAATTTTTATTCTTGAGAATTAAAGGATAGTTCTATTTACTGCGGGTATGGAACCAACATACAACTCGAAATGTGTTCAAAGGTTAAGCTATAGGAGATGGGCTAGTTTGAAATCTTTTCATGAGAAGCCTTTTAAAAGCATTTTAGAGGCTGTGAATTTAATTTTAATTGTTCCCTTCATATTCGTTTTGCAAAGTCGACCAATTATTCAAATGTAAGAGCTAGAGGTTAATTTGAATTGTATTTCCTCAACAAAGTAAATGATTGAATGATTCTTTCTTCATGGATTTCTTTCCCACGTGCTTTAAAGTAAAAATTGCTCAGTAATTATTTTAATGCGCACTGCAAACAGCGTCTAACAGATTAAAAAGCAAATATAGACTTTTAAGCAAACCTACTTTTTGTAGGTGCATCTGCTTTTGTTGAAAATGTTGGAACAGATAGCGTTATCAGGTTTCTGGTCTAATTGGTTTGTAAACTTTACGAATTCACAAACATATTACATCTTTCTTGATTTTCTTCAACATTAATCCGTCCACCCAGTAACTTGAAGTCACCGTTTCAAGGTTTCGAAAAACTTTAAAAAGCAATCATAGCTGCACTCTTTGAACTTATTTCCCCCAGGAAACACAATGTAGATATGCAAAAAAAAAAAGAAAATGTGTGTGTATAAAGCTAAAATGTAAAAAAATGTACTTCTGTAACAAAAATACATTGTCATCATTATTTACCACCTAACCTGAGCAGAATAGAGTTAAAACATTCCCAAAAAACACATTAGGGCACATTGCAAAAGAAGACGTTAGCCGTGTAATACGTATGTACAATGCTCGGAATATTAGTGACTCAACGGCAAATTAATTGCCAAAAGTACATTTCATTTTCAATGTTTATATCTGGAGACTATTAAAATGATACAATTTTATTAAAATGATAAAATTTTATTAAAATGATAAATTATTCTCCTTCGCAGTAGGTGCAGGCTGTAGTTTTTCAAGCAGTTAATTTAAACCTTTGGTTGTAATTATATACAGCTCAAAAAGTTTCATACTTACCTTCCACGGTAATCCATCCATTTGGGTGACAAATGCATTTAAACACTACGTCAATATTTACGTCAAATATTTAAAAATTGAATATAAATGAATATTATTATTCAAAGAATAGTAAAAGAGACTTTACCAATTGTATATTTTGTGCTGCCATCGATCCCGACCTTCCCAGTGAAAACTGGTTTATTTTCTTGGTTGATAAGGCTCTTCTTTTTTTAGAGATTTCATTAAATAATTCTATTGTTAATGCCGAAAACTGTTACTCAGCTCTAATCTTTGTCTTAAAGTTAGGTTACAATGTAACAAGTAATTGATTGTACCATGATTATATTGTGACAGTAAAACGGAGATAATCTTAACAAATTGGTTAAACTTCATGAAATTGTTGTCTATTAAAATTTAAAACTTTAAATTAACATAATTAATTAATTAGGCATCAACATTTTGTCATGAAATCTTTGATAATTTTTGCTTGTTATAACTATACTATAATTAAATGGTGTCATTATTTTCTCGGTCACTTTTACTATGACACCATAGTTGTGTCTTATAGTTGAAAATAGCTCCATGCAAAGATTTCAGATTTTGGCGCTGTTCGCTCATAATTATTTTTATTATTATTATTACTATAAATCGTTGACTTACAATTAAAATTGATAATGTAACATTATTAGGCAGCAACTGCAAAGGTTCAGTTTCTTTTTTATTGTATACGTTCATTAGAACTTGCATAGTTACTGAGAAGACAAAAGCACTTTCACTTGACATATCCTAGTACTACTACCTTTAGCTTTAACTTTATTTATTTAAACAAGTGTACTTTTTGTTACATATTATTAGTTATTTGCTTTATGTTTAGTGATCAGAAAATTGAAAATTCTTTACAACTAAGGTTTTTGAGAGAAAGGTGTAATTAAGTACTACTACTACCTAAAAAAAAGTGTTGTATCGTTAACAGTCGGCAGGCATAATTTAACAGCCTTTCTCGTTGTTTTTTTTTACTCTACACTCCCGATAGAAACAAATAGATAGCAGCGAGTAAACACAAAACAAATTATGAAGATTTATTAGATAAGAGAGCAACACGTACATTTCTATTAAGTCAATCCTGAAATACTGAGTATCATTGCGAAATTCTGAAAACAGAAAAAAAAAAAAAAACAAAAATAATCAAATCATACAATTTTGAAAGATGATAAACTTTGTTTTGTTTTCCTAAAACCCAATCCTTTCTCCTTTCTCAACAAGTAAGCAGAAGCAGACAACCTCCACCACCACCACCACCACTTCACTTCAAACTTACGCTTTCAAATGAAATCATCGTCACTTAACAAAATGAGTTTCAGCAAAAGTAAGCATTAATTAACCCAGAAAAAATAATTTTTTGTTTTTCTCTTTTTTTCACAGACAACCACGTAATCTTCCCGTATGGATCCCGTTCAAGTGAAAAAATTTATAACATGCTTCAAATCGGTTTAACATAAAAGTTAAATGAACTCTCTTGTGCAACAAAAAAAAAATATCGAAAAAACATAATAACATAAGAAACTGCAAAATTAAATACTCTTTCCTACGTTGTTTCTCTATCTTCGTTCTTTGAGATTCTTCGCACGCAGAGTTATACAATAATCAATTTAATATAACATTTCTTTGTTAACGTAAATTTTTGCAAAAAACAATTATTTATTTCGTTTCTTTTTAATTTAATTTTTGGTGTGTGCATTTTTATTTTTGTCAATTATTTAAGGCAAAAAAAAAAAAAGAATTATTATAAAAACGAAAACAATGTTTAATTAAGTGCAAAAGGATTTGATTAGTTTTCTTTTTTTTTTTAATTTTTTGTGTAAACTGTGTTGTGTTGAAGTTAAAGAGACAAGAGAAACCAAATATTTAGAAGAGAAATCAAAAGTAGTTACTGTATAACTGAGAGATAAGTGTAAAAAAAAGGTCCAAAGGACCAACATCATCACCAGAGCAGCTCACCAACAGGACTTCCGTCATCGCAGTCATCACCATTGTCGTCGACATCATCGTGCTGCAGTGTCACAGTCACTGCAAAGGATTATTATAAGGTTTTTTTTTTTTCGTTTGGTTTTGTAAAGTTAGAAATACGGCAGCGTACACGATTTCATCCACCAGTGGCAGTAGTAGTAAAAAGAACGCCGAAGACGACGACGATATGAGTGGGCGTCCAAGGACAACCTCATTCGCTGAGGGCAACAAAAATCCGCCCAACCTGGTCTTGGGTGGAATGAAAATAAGCAGTAAGTACACATAAAGTCCTATTATCATTGTATACTCGTACAATGCATTTATTAGTGTGTTTGTGGTTCTATTTTTTTTTATTTTTTGAGAAAATTAAAGACACAGAAGCTCTTTATGACCTTTGTGAGTTGATTAGAGGATGAAATGATGTATTCTTCGTCGTCATGCATAGACAGTCAGTTGTGAAACAGAAATGAAAACAGGAATGGTGGTTGTTTTTGTTTTATTATAATCTTACCAGAATTAAGGAGAGTTGTTGTGTGTTTATTCGGGCATTAGAGCAACAGGAACAGGGTCAAGTTCATTTCATTCGTTTTGAAAAGACTGAGGCTGTGTAGGAATTGCTTTTATGCTTTTTAAGCGTCTGGCTTCTACTTCAAATTCATTTTTGAATGTTAAGACATTCATTTGAATCCTTGTAGAGGTCAGCAGAAGGTCTACAATAGTTGTGGAAGAGAAGACTGTAATCGTAACAAAGTTGTAAGTTTGCATTGAAAGTTATTTTTAGGTCGCAATAGGATACTCGTTTATTAGAGGTGACTCCATTTTATTGTTTGTTTACAACCGAGCTCTGCAGAAAAAAACGAAAAAGAGTAAGAAACCTCACTCCACCTTTTAGGGACCTGTAGTGCTCTCGCGATTCGTAGAAAATAGCATCTTGGGTATTACTTTCTTGGCAATCTCGCCGAATTGGCTAATACCAACATGAGCCGAAGCCTCTGCTTTATTAAAAGCTCCACTTGGTTACTAGAATAGTGGGATGTTCGCATCCGCACCTGTGGCATCACAATGAGCCTTGAATGGGCTAAGTGCTTGGCTGCCCTGTGCAGCCCACCTACCTACCTAACTGCATTTTTGGACAGACTTGGCTCATTCGGATTCGATTAGAGGTTCTATTTAATGCTGCACACGTCGTCTGCACCCGACCTGTTTTGGACGGACCTGTCCCCTGTCAGATTCGATTGGAGGTTGTATTGAATGCTACACACGTGCGAGAAAAAGATTTAAACGAGTCAATTACGCAGCGGACTATCTAGGCTGTTTTTATTTACAACTGTGCAAATTAAGTTCACAAATAATCCACCAAGTCTGTTGATCTATTATCTGCGGCGTTCTTATTTAACAATACCCGACTTTTTTATGTGCAAATTATTCTAGAGTGATAATTTTCGCACGTTTTTGTAGTGTGATCTTGCGATATCTCATTAATCACAAGATAAATAAATATTAGGTTCTTACTTTTTCTGTGCCAAAATGAGATAGGCTCAGCAATTTTAGCGTTAGAGTACACACTTGTTCCTGTTGGCCTTTCCATGTCACATTTGCTCATCGAATGTTAAGATTCGAATTGGGAATGAAAATATGTAAAAGCGGACAGACAGACAGACGGACATTAAACTGATTCTATAAGTGTTTGCTTTTTTTTTTTTCTTTGGAACGAAACCGTAAAAAGAAAAGAAACAAATCCGATCTTCTTTGAAGTTTTTGTCAGTTTGATTTTGATTGTGTTGATTTTAGCCACCTGTCTGATTTGTGTATTATTTTTTAAATTTTATCAAAATTTTTAAGATATTACCATATCTAATTGCATTAAAGTTAATAAGTTTTTTATAATGTTTTGATCAAGTAAATAAATGCTACAACACTCATGCGGGAACTTCTTGTTGGTGGTGGTGGGGCTGGTGGTATGTAGAACTTATTTTTTACTCATCGGGTTTTTTTTGTCTTCGTTCAGATTTATGTGAAAACTGTTTGCAAAGTGTTTTATGCCAACATGAATTAAACTTTTTGAGGTCTTGTGCCACGTGTTTGATTTATGTGTAATGACTTACTGTTCGACTTAAATAGCGCTTTTAAAATCAGATAAGTTAAAAGACAAATCTAATCTTTACGTTACTCACCAGCTTTGTTTAAAACCAAAAAATCATTACTGTGTTTTGCAGAGGCGACATTTGTGCCAAAACAAATGACACCTGTTGAAGTGTTTTATTTTTTCTTTAATTTTTTTACACAATGACAACCAAGCAGTCTGAGGATTACCTTATCTTTTTCTTTTTGCCTTAGATATAGGGGGTCGCCTAAATCACTGTGGTCCTACTATTTTAGTTGGCGTATAGTACTTTTTCGTAGTGGCTTATCTTTCGCCAGCTGCATCCACTTTGTTTGTTTTTGGTTGTTAAGGTGTTTCTTAAAAGAAATAAAAAAAATTACCTATTTTATTACAAATACACGCTCAAGATTTTTTTTGCACCTTCCCTTGGTTCCTCTCTCCAATTCTGAGTACCATCTTAATCGAGTATGTCCTCTGTTGCGTTGTCTCAATGGCTCGGATTCGAAGACTGTTTGAGCTGGAACAGTGTGCGTCACATGGCCATTTTAAGCGTTGTATCAGAAAATAATTGACTAGCCTCATGCCAGCTTTAATAGTTCGCCGATGAATCTTTTCGTCTAGCCGCTATCAACGTAAATAGAAAAAAAAACGAATGCATTATACTTTGACCAGAACGCTCTAAATGAAACCTGTAGCCGATATGTAGAGATAGAGAAATATTCTTTTTAGGTTTTTCTAGTGATTTTATTTTAATAAGTTTGATTACTTTGATGTGGCAATAGTGCTTCCAGTTCAAAAGTTGAAGTTCAAAGGATGTGGGACTAAAATAAATCGTTTGAACTTGAATACTAAAGGAATTTTCTTTCCATTGAGTTTTTCAATAAACATAAACACAATCAACATATGTATTTACCTATTTATTTATCGACCTCGAGTTGATAAGAACCAAAAGAGAGGACAAGTCTCCCATCACCCGTTTTCACTGAAAAATGTATTTTTCACACACCCACTTCATAAGTGTCACTCAATAGAATTTAAAAGTTTTTTCGTGCAAAGAATTTGCACAAAAATAAGAAGAAGAACGCAAAGAAGCCGCTCGCAATCAATACTGTACACACCGGTATAACATAGTCGCAAAAATGAATGACGCAAACCGATCACGATTGTGTCTATCTTCTAGGCTCTTAATTAATAAACCAACTATGAACGTCTCACAATTTGTTTAATTAACTTTTGATTCAATCTTTTTTTTTTATTACCTCGAAGATGAAATCCCAAAAACGTGCCATCACTAGTAGTATCGTGAGCAATTTAGTTTCCTAATTTAATTCAAAAGTCCAAGAAAAATAAAAGCATCTTTTATTTTTATTTAATTTTTTTTTCTCTCTTTTATTATTATTGAAAATTATTTGAGATTTTTATTCCCTTTGAAATTGGCGCGATTGAGAAATGAATACCAAAAAAATAAAAATGTCATGTTTTGTTTTTTTTTTTCTTTTTCAACGCGACGGTGATGTTTGAAAAATAAATTTTTGCAAAAGCCGTGTGTTGGCAAAGTTCCAGGATATGCGCAGGATATGACTGCGCGATTATCATTGAACACACCTTTAATTCTGAAAGAGCAGCAGCTCTTTGGCATTTTTTTTTGTGTTTTGTTCTTGTGTAGCATTGGCCTCTTTTGCTAGGATTTTTTTTTTTTTTTTGAATTTATTTATTTGTATGTATACGCACATTTTTATGCTGCTTTTCAGAGAAAAACAACAAATGGTGTTATTTAAGAACTCGTGATTAAAATTAGTCACAAATTTATAGGATTTATTTTCGAAAATGCTTTTGAAAACACAGGAGATATGTTTAAAATTAGGTTACCTATTGACAGGTGATTTTTACAAGGTGAAATGAAAATTGAAATGTGGAGCATTTACATTTTATTGTATTTATTCGTTAATGGTTGTAGCGGTTTCGAATGATATTTAATTTGGTACACCAGGGAAATGTCTTTGGTGCATCAAGCTACAGAAACTATTCATGAAAAGCTGAGTTAAATTTCTTTGATGCTCTGTTTGTTATTAACGGAGTTCAAGAATATACAGTGGCCGACGTAAATATACATACCCCCCGAAAAGTGTCTTTTCCACGTTTAGAGAATCCTTAACAAAAAAGGAAAGATACAGTTGAATCTACTTCAGTATATCCAATTTTTATTGATCCGTTTGACAGAAATTGTTAACAATTAGAATAAAAAAGAGAAAAAACAAGTTTTGAACATAAAATAGTATACATACCCGGCAGATGCAATTAAAAAAAGCAATTCCATCTCTTTCCATCTCTCCCTCGGTACCTTCGGCCCGTGCTGTGTCTTAAACAGAATACCTAAGGGTAGCTCCCACCCGTTTAGCACGCGCCAATTATAGAAAAAGATTTAAATTAAGTTTAATCCAAATTTAGTTAATTTTTACTTATTATTAATGTTTTGTATTAACTTCCGTACTTTTATGAATAGCTTGAAGCCAATTTTTGATAGAAAGAACAAGGTTCCTTGTAATTTTTGTTGAGATTTTATGCCATCTTCAGTACTAATTTCCTTTCCTTTTTCCTAAAACGGCAGTCTAGCTCTTCCTAGAGAGGCTCAATGGGGTTGAAATTGGGGGGCTTGAAAGGATAATGGAGTTGTTTAGTCACATTGTAGAAAAGCCAAAGCCGTAGAACTTCTGCAGTATGCTATGGGTCGTGATGTCGTTCTAAATACCACCATTGGGATAACCCCAATTTTGCTGCAGTAGCGTCTAAATTATCTCTAAGGATATGCAGATGCATAATGAGATCCATATTTCCATCAATAAAATGTAAATTCCCTACACCAGCTCCCGACATCCAGCCTCACGCTAATACCGAACTGCCACCATGTTTTACGGTGAATACAATACTTTTTCGAAGAAGTTTTTTATATAACTTTCTTCAGGCTCTGATTTTGCCATCATTTTCGAACAAATTAATCTTGCATTCGTCACTGAACATCACCTTTAGTCAAAAAAGTTCATCTTCTTTCTTTGGGGGTAAGCATATTTATTTGGGACACTTTATGTTATGCCTAGTGCATGCAACACATTTTCATTAAAAATATATTCGTTTAAAGTAATAATTTCAAGTCCTATTTTGAACTGTCCTTGAACTTGCCGCTCATGACCTACAAAGCAGTCAAGTGATCCTTTTGTTAGTTGATTCATTTATATTTTTTAGAATTACTTTCTGACCCAGGACAATGCATGAATGATTTTAATAATTTCAACATCCTATGAATACTTCATTACCAATAAACGTGTCTACGAAGGTCACCAAGGGCATTAGTTTACATGAATAAACATTTTGGATGTACACATGCAATAGGTTTACAATACATCCGCGAATATGAGGATACCAATGCACACAAACTATACGTAATCGATATGGGAAAACCTTCAGGCATTGCTAACAATATCAATAAACTGATGTCATTGTTGTAATTGCATAGCGTAAGAAATTGAAAATGAAAATTACGCATGTCTACAGTATTCCTTGAACTAGTCCTAACCGGCTTCCTTTCATTCGAAGTTGGAAATCAAAGTGCAGAAAAGGAAAAGTTGTCCTCTCCTTCTCCTTTGAAGAGAAATTCTAAATTCAATAAAGGCGAACTATGGTTTTTTGTAACAGTAACCATGTGATTGAATGCATTTTGAGACGTGGCACGAAAAGTTCTTCCTACGTTTCAGGGGCGTGTGTTCTGCATCTTCTTTCTTGTTTCTTCTCTTTTTTTTTATTATTTATTTATAAAATTGGGTCAGTGCTTGACATTTTCCTCCTCTTCTAACTTAATAAAGTGGAAAAGCATCATGAGGTGTGGTGGAGGGAGGGATGTTACCCGCAGTGAAAGGATTTTCACAAGAAACTCAATGAAGGAATTGACAGGGTCTGTATTGCTTTGGCTGTGCGTTTATTGTGGTTAGTCGTGATCAAAATCAATTTCGAGAGAAAGATAGAAAATCGATAAGTTATTTGACCTGTTTTAAGCAGATTAGGAATTGGTAACCATATTCAATTCTCATTAGTAATTTGTAAAAATAATTGGAACTTAATTAATTCAATTCAGTCAGGTTTAATTTCACTACTGAATTTCATAGCAATTCCTTGTCAAAAACGTCCCTTTCGCTTGGATTAATCAATCCCAATCATAAATGCGGCGTCAAGTCAATAAGTCTGCGTTGTGTTTTCATTTTGAATTCATTTGCCCGCTTCATCTTCATGTACAGCCTCGGAATCGAATAGACGTTGATTCTACACATTCGATTCCTCCTTCAACGTCATTGTGCTAACACACTGAAAATAATATTGGTCGGGAACTATTTTTAGTTCTCTCGGTGAAACACAGCTCGTGATGTCAGAGATGCATGAAGATAAGCTAATTATACGGCAACATGTGAGCCATGTACACGTCGAACATGTAGTTTACGAAACTATGTTCAGTCAATGAATCTAAACATCACGTGCTTTTGCACATTTTATTAGGAAGCAATTGAAAAAAGCCAGACAAAAATTCACATTCAAACCAAAAAAAATAAAAAAACGCATTCAGGAACTTCCTCCTCTTCGCTTGTCTTGGCTCTGATCATTTGAAACATTTTACTCAGGTTAATTAATATCTAGAGAAAGAAAATAAAATAAAAAAAAAGGCAAACGCATCGTATATCAGCAATCAGTTGGCTAAATTTAGAATCTATGTTGTTAGAAGAGGGTACTCCATGAAGTGAAGCTCTCCGTGTGCTGGCTTGGCGGTTCGTGTGCATTTAGAAAGAGGCAAAGTGAATGCATTGCGTTCTCGGTCCATGTATGAGCATAACATGCAGCTAGAGCATGTTTTCTGATGGAAGTTGAAAGCATTTATGACCTTTTAATTAAATATTGTTTAGCACTAAACGCTTTTAGTAGTTGTGTGTGTGTGTGTGGTACACAGGGTGTGTCAACAGTTTATCCTTTAACTTGTTTAAGTTGAGTTTCATATTGCAAGATTCGAAAATAGACATTAATTACTCGATTATTATGAACTTAAATGTATTTTTAAAGACTGATGATGGACGTATTAGCCGTAACGAGATTCATTAGTTGTTGCGTTCATCTAAACATTCGGTTCGATTAGACAATTACTTGGCTGTAAATTTGAATCGAAACAGATTTAAATACAGAATGCATCCTGACTTGTTGAACTAGGAAGTTAAGATAAGCGAGCGAAGTTTAACCACGTTGTAATGACATTTTAATGGACAATCTAGTTTTCTTTTAACGTTAGTTGTGATAAGTTTGCATCGAAATTTTAATGTCTTAGGATTCTCTTACATTTTTTTCAATGTTTTTTTGATATGGAGACGGAACGCCGATCAAATTGGTCCATAGTGTGTTTTGTTTGATGGTCTTTTGCTTCGTTTAACAACGTACAACTACTTTCTTCTGTAATCTCTAATTAATTTAAAGTTGTGCAGAGGTGAGTAAGGGGCCATCATGAAAATGAATTATTTTTCATCTCATCCGTAACTGCAACCAATTTCATTAAATGTTATCCAAAGTCAAGGAGGACATTCATTTATTAATTATCACCTTTCTTTCGCGTTATCTATAATTAATTCGTCACAGAAGGAAATTAAAAATCCACCAGACATAGACAACAAACATTTCAGTTTTGTTGACATTTCCAATTAGGTTAAACTTTCAATGCAATTATTTATGGATAGAAAATAAATTTGGATATTTATTGTTTTGTTGATTAAGTGTTACCAAATCTGTTTAATCAGCCGAAGCGTTTGCTGGAGTTAACGTAAAATTAGTTTTTGAAGAAGCAAAAGAAGTGAATTCTCGCAACAAGTGAATGTTTTGAATCGAAACCCTAGTTTCTTGTTCATGGACACCTGGTCACCAAAGCATGGTGTCCATTGAGTTCGCACCTTATTCCTTTTTTGTGGGCTCTACTATCTGGAATGTGGCTTAATCGTTAGTGCGTGGGACTGTTAAGCGAGAGTACCTGGGTTCGAATCCGGCTCGGGGAAATAGCACCACAAACATTTTTCACGGTCCCACCTCCAGCGAACGACTGAAAATCCTCTTGGAGTACTTCTGTCTGTTCTGAATTGCTTTCGCAATTCGCCGTTTGGAATTGGCATTAAACCGTAGGTCCCCTCCGGACATGTCAAAAAACACAGTGGAGGCGCGAAGAAGCTAGGCTCTGGCCCTGTATTTGTATTTTTATTATCCGGAATCGACCTTGGCCTATAACAACGTACCTCGCCATGTAGTACGGTCTCCGCATAGGCGCCTCCAGTTCTCTATCCAACTGCTCACGCCACTGAAGGCGAGGTCTTCCTCCTCCGCCAATATTTAATCTACTTGAGATTGGACCGATGCCTTTATGAGCTGGAAAGTTAGTGTCGATTCGTTCCACATAACCCAGTCAAGACAGTCGAATTAGTTTGACTAGATCGATGTAGTTGTACAGCTCGTAGAGTTCGTCGTTTAGTCTTCTCCAGACTCCATCTGCATGGAATTTTTCTGAACGATTTTTGTCTCCAAGAGACCAAGAATCTCCTCGTCCGCACATCGTTCAGATTTCTGCGCCATACAGCAGCACTGGAACTATCAAAGTCTTACTTGGTATGTACTTCGAGAGCTTTATTTTTCAGCTGTCGCTTAAGCCCAGAGACACAGGCATTGATCAGAGTTATTCTTCGTTTTATATCCACGATCGTGCCATTTGCGGAATTCACTTCCTGGGTGGATTGAGTTCGGACCAAATAGTGAAATTTAGACTGAATAAGTTTTTGAACATTTAGTGCACTTAAGCGAAATCTAATTTCATTGACAGCACAATTCTTGAGTTCCCACAATTAAATGGTTGTGGGCAACGAATTTGGTAGATTCTTGGTTGTACACCGCAACACACACAATTTCCTTGATTCAATAAAACGAAGATGTTTTTTTTTTTTTTTCATCTTTTAATCTAAGACTGCGGAAGAAGTAGCTTGTTTAACATTTTACCAAGAGCAGTTTTATGTCTGTTGGCATTGCTCCTCTTGATGTTGCTGCTTGAAAGCACGAAGTATTGCTTTATGTGTATAAGTGGATCATTGAGTCTCCTCCACCAGCCGGATTTAAAAGTATTTTTCTTGTTGTGAAAGAAATTACTACAAATAATTAAATAAAAGCTTCGTCAGACACGAGTAAACATTAGGTGTAGTTTTTATTTCAGTTTGATAAATTTATTCCTTATCTCACTGTTCTTCTTGCATTGTGAGTCAAGATTAAAATCCTTTGACCTTAACCGTGATTTGAATAAGGCAGTCATACACAATATAGTCTTTTGAATAAACCCACGATTGTTCACTGTCTATGATTTTAAAAAGGCGCTCTCGACTCTGTGTTTAGCAGAAGGAGGTCAAATGTGGGGTGTTTCTTAATTGCTATAAAAATGAAGTCTATAAATCCACATTAACATCCCTTGGGCACTACTATTAATTTTCCCATGGCAGTTTTGGGAGTGCATTGCTGACTCGATTACGAAATTGGCACTTTTCTTTTTTTCTCTGACTACTGATGGACGTAAGTTCTGTTCTTATCGTTTGATCCATTTCGATGCTAGTAATTGATTGTTGGTTTCTATTAAAGTTGGTGCATTTTACTATTGGCATTGTAGTACTCGTACGGGCAAGTTCTTAAAACCAACACTGGGACAGTCCTACAGAGCAATTATGATCAAAATGCTTTGAAGGACTGTCGCAGTGTTACTTTTATGAATCGCCCCTCATTTTTGCAGATTGAACATCAAGAAATACTCGTAAGCTAGAATAAAAATCCAGCAATTGTTATCAATGGATCGAATTCTTCCTAATGGAATCGGGATAGTACGATTTACTATCCGCTGTTGGACTTTTCCTTCAAAAAATTTTGTAAATCCAATAAATTCATATAAAATTCAATTCATTAAAAAATCGGTTGGTGCATTTTACTATTGGCATTGTAGTACTCGTACGGGCAAGTTCTTAAAACCAACACTGGGACAGTCCTACAGAGCAATTATGATCAAAATGCTTTGAAGGACTGTCGCAGTGTTACTTTTATGAATCGCCCCTCATTTTTGCAGATTGAACATCAAGAAATACTCGTAAGCTAGAATAAATATCCAGCAATTGTTATCAATGGATCGAATTCTTCCTAATGGAATCGGGATAGTAGGACTTACTATCCGCTGTTGGACTTTTCCTTCAAAAAATTTTGTAAATCCAATAAATTCATATAAAATTCAATTCAATAAAAAATCGATTCCGAAATAGAATAGTACACCCAAATAAGTTTCAAAGTACGACGACAGCAAGTCGTTCCTAATTGAATTCGATTTACATAATTGTTTTTTTGTTTATACAAAGCCATTATGTGATGAGCGTTGTCGAAAGCGAAAGGTTTAAGTAAATAACTACAAAAAAAAAAAATATTAATTTCGAAGAAAGTATTCAATTGAATCACAAACACTTTTAACATTAAAAAAAAAATTCATTACATACAACTAATCAATACTTTTTCTTCTAGGTAAGTTTCCATATCTATTTGTCTTGTATAAAAATATTCAGGTAAGTTTTTTGAGCACCACATTCCTGTTCCGAAAAAGTAAATTAACGTAAGATACAGTCCAGTGCTGATTCAACTGAAAAAAGGAATAAATCAAAAATCAATTTTTATTCATCGGTGATTTCGAAAATAAAGGAATAAGAAAAATGAAGGGAAACTCTTTTAAAAGTAAAACAACATCAACTGATAAATGAAGCATGGATCCATTATACAACAGCTTACCAACAAGAACCAAATTGGAGTTGTATTGTTACATAATAAATTTACTTTTAAATAATTTTATTAACAAATTGCATACTTTGGTGTGTTTAAATCGAATTAATTGCAATGCAAGTGTCTGACCTACTGAGGTGGATGTTTTGTTTTTCGCGTTGTGTTGTTCGCCTGCAAAGAGGCGACAGTCGTGAACGGAAATGGAAATTAACACGAAATTAATTAAAACCTTGTGATGATACCGAAAGATTAAAATTTAAACGACAAGCTGTAGAGGTATGGTGTGGAAGAGTAATACATTTTATTTAAATTTATGGCATGAAGTAAAAGAAATGCGAACTAAAGTACAAGTGGCGTGATTATGAGCAAACATGAGTAAATGAAAATCAATTGCTGCCAAATGTAGAAATGCCAATTTAAGGGCAGCAAGTAATGATAAAGGCTGTTTATACACAGCCGACTACCGCCAGTGTTAACTGCTGCAACTGATCGAATGTGATTAAAAGAAACGCTCTGTTGAGCGTCACTGACCGGTGATCGGTTTCTTTACCAAAGGGGGAATTCGCAACACGTCGATTCAACCTCTTCAAATACAGTCGCTTGGAACCATAATATGTAACAGAAACCACACTTTGGTCAACAAGAAAACGTTCACCTGGTGAAAACCGAATTGGCTGGAAAATGTCAGATACTGGATCAAATAAACTGCATGGACTCTGAAATATAAAAAACAACTAAGCGCAATGCTTATCTTTTCCTTAGATTGAACAAATTGTCATATTAAAGTAACAACGCCACCATTTCGTTGCATCATGCAGTGTACCTGACTTTCGTCTGCTACAATCATTTTCTAAAGACGTTTTCGTGATTCAATCTTATCGAAAGGAAAGCAATCACCTCCAACAAATTTCATTATCTGTAATTTATAAATATATAGATCATCAGCTGGTTGAAAGCTTTTAGTCTCTTTGTTAGACCAACCTTAAATCAGACATCTGTTTTTTATCAGTTGCCTTGGAAATTGCCTCAAATAATCTCCGATAAAAGATAAAGTTTCTAAATCAAAAACAACAAAAAAGCAAATTTTTTTCTTTATTTTATTAGTATGCATCAAAGTCTAATTTGCAAACAAAATTTATCATGTGAACATTGTGTGTGTTTTGAGCTCACTCGGTGATACCTTCTTTGTATTCCATTGTTTTGCGCAGTTACCGCACACCTTTCGCGCACAACCGACCGCGGGGGGACAGTGGTTGACCAATTTCTTTCCCTGCTTTCCATTTTTGTTTTCCTGTTTTTTCTTCATTTGTTTTTTTTTTGTCTTGTGACAAATGAAAAAGAAGAAAAGTTGACGTTAACCACATCAAGTGCCAAAGCAGCAGCAGCGGCAGCAACAGTGTGTTAATGACCTTTTCTACGGAAATGTATATAAATAAATTTAAAAAAAAGAAGAGAAAGACAAAATAAGCATTCACTAGGTAAGTGGGTGTGCACGTACATCGTATGATGCTAATGTAGGTTTTTTTTTTGTATCGGTGCAGTCGATCTGCGGGGTGGATCATTGATTCTATGCTTGCAAATTTGCCATGTAGTGTAGTGAAATTAGCGAGATGCTCTCAATGCGTGAACATCATCGATTCGAGTGATTCGCCCATTCTCTGACAAAATTAAATAAAAAAGCTTTCTGATCAAGGAAGCATTCTGCTTTCTAGCAGCTGGCAGTGCAAATTGGACGGGTGTACAGAAATTCTTGTCTTCTATTTGTGTATCGAGTTGTATGTGTTATGTTGTCCATCTATATCTAGGAAGGTTTTATTTATTGGCTGTCAAGTGATGGGTTCTTAGTTCACATACCAATTGCGATCATCAGAGAATATTTATTGGAAACGACAACGTCTAGTTTACATGCAACATAGAAATTAAAAAAAAAAAAAAGATTTTGTTAATTGCAAACTCTTCGTTTCTTTTCCTTCCTATGATGAGTGAAGGTATCCCAAGCAAACTTCAAAGCAAATATCAGCAATACCCAAACTGACCAGTAGAGCTGTCTGGACACAGCATTTTGCACAAAACTTGCCGATTTTCTTATTCTCTCGCTGGGAATTCACTTCACGTCTTCTGAGAAATATTGCTTATTACACTTGTATTACATTTTATTTAACGGTTTTTAACGCGGAAGTACAGCTTTAGCGTCATTCAATACTCGCAAATTAATTGAGTGGTGCACACAAGCAGATGAAGACCCTCAACTGATTTTAAGTATTGTAAGACGCTCAAGCGGTGACGCCGAGTAAAAAAAACTGGGCCTAAGTTTTACCAGAGCAACTTTCTAAAAATATAAATATGACAAATTTTGTCGTAATTGTACAGTAGGACAAGTTTAAACTTTTACTTGGAGACTATTTTCAGCAGCATATGTTCCACTAAAGGGGTCACGGAGGCAATGCACGCAGACGAGACGAGGCTTTTGGACTTGTGTCAGCCGCCTCATCCTAGGTCTGCGGAGCAGTCGTCTTCCTGACGGAATTGCATTTATTCTCATACTTGGAGGCAATGCACGAAGACCACACAAGCTTTTGCACTTGTGTCAGCCGCCTCATCCTAGATCTGCAGAGGGTTCGTCTTTCTGAGGGAATCGCATTTGTTCGCATACTTGAAGACCAATAGGTTTTAACCTATCGTCTATAAAGTTGTGGCTAAGAGATTTGTGGGCTTTTCCCATGCTTACAATTTCAGTTAAAAAGGTGGCTAAGAGATTTGTGGGCTTTTCCCGTGCTTACAATTTCAATTAAAAAGGTGCGCAGTCTTTGCGTTCAGTAAGAAAAAAGGCAACGTTTAAATTTAAGACTACAAGTCTGGTTTTAAGAGAGGATGAGGATGACTATACAGAGTGACAGCTTTAAGTAGTTTTATTGTTTGTAAGAAATGTAGTTCGAAGAGTACTTAAGAGTTTTTAACAAATGTAGTTCGAACAATAATTAGGAGGAGTCTGAATTTTATGATCTATGTTACCAAACATGTTTAAGAATGTTGGAAAGTTGTTTATATTTCTTTTATACGTATGAGTTGTTTATATTCTTTTTTACGAATTAGTTCTTATTCCTTAATCAAATTTTGTAACCACAGAAAAGATCAACCTGTTTACGAAAGAAAAAATTCTTTCCTACTCTAGGTATGGCCATTAGACAAACTGAGACACAATTTGCAAACAGAACGATGGTTTTTGATAACATACTATTTCAGTCTGTGTGCAACTCCTATTTCCCCTCGCCCATCGATGAGTTTGGAAGTAATTCATGAATTTAACAGAAATACAGGAAGCATTTTGACAGTAATTCAGGAAGCATCGAACAATAGCTCATCATTTTTACGTACATTTATTGTTCAACGCACTCACACGTTTTCACAGACACAAAATGTTATTAAAAAACCCTGTAAAATGAAATCAATTGGCAAGCGAAGAAGAAGTTGGATCTCTGTATTGTCTCATTTGTGGCCGCATGTTAAGAATTTGCTTCAGGATTCGTGTGAAATCAATTTCACTGAAAAATTTTAAATTTCTACAATTTGGACTATGAAAAGGTCAACGATTGATATATGTTGGTTATCGGTTAAAAGTTGATAACACTTCTAATTCACATTAAATTGTTGGCGTAACAAAAAGCTCTTGATATCTGCAAACAAAGGCATTTTAATTTCACAAAAGTTGCGCTGAACATTATCGATACTGACTTCATTTTGATTTGAATAAAAATAGTACAAGTGTCTCCCAGAAGATTTTTCATAATCTGGTCATTCTTGGTCTATGTTGACTATGTTTTCAATCACGTGCAACTTTCCGTAACTGTATTACTCACTTCGGCAACCTGAAAGTTGTTTGAAAGAACGCGCCACCACCGCACCGGTGCTATTCCAATTTCATGATTCATTCCCAAAAAACCATCAGACTGTTGTATTTATCTAAGATCTTCACGCTCCTTAAATAAAATCTTGTCTTAACCGTCATAAAAAAATGTGTTAATTGATTGTCAAAATACAAATTCCATCCAAAAATGTAAACCGAAAAGCAAAATTTAAACCACCACGGGCGTTGTGTCTGTTACAAACAACAATTTGAAAGCGGTAGATATCTAAAAAATTTGGCCGACATTCTTCTGGTAGCGTCTACACTTTGAAAGAACAAAAAAAAAGTCTAAGAAACGGTAGCATAATACGCATTAATGTGTTTTTTTTTTTATTTTACAATTTCTATTTATATGTGAGTGTACTTCGGTCGCAGATAACGAAGAAAATACGAATAAAGAATTTCAACAAAAATTTCAACAAAATACCCCGCGTAAGACAAGACAAAAGCTTTTGACGCAAACTCTATTTGGCCTATCGGATGTTTGCCGAAATGGAGGTGTGTTCGAATTCTGACGGGCGATGGTGGTGCTTTTGCAAAATGAATGATCATGCTGGTGTAGCGTGGAGCTTTTTTTTCAAAAATGAAACGAAAAACGATGGTGCATATTTCTAGGCAGTGACGTAAAGCTTGATACGTGCTCCTACTCACCATACTGAATGAGAAGACGCGGTGTTAATGACTTGTAAAGTATTCAAATCCATTTTTCTATTATGAACTTGTTGGATATTGTCAATTAAATTTATTGATTGAAGATGGATGGGAATAATAAATCAAATTGCTGCTTGTCTTGGTCAAAATTTTGATTGCTAAATAGTGACGCTTGTCGTTTAGCTTACTGGCGTTGAAAAGAAACTCAGCAGGTTTAGTGCTGCATGCAGCTAAATGGTATTGAGAAATATGCGGTATTTAGAATCTCATTAAGTTGACGCTATCTCAAATATATGTATGTTACATCTATTAATTTATTTATTTTCAAGATATTCCAACATCGAGACATAAGAACACACTCTGATGCAACCCGTACGAGCTGTCCTTTTGGCTCGGATCAAATTTTTTGTTTAAACTGGAGCAACGATTTACTTATTTCGCTTTGAATTAAGACACGTATTTTATCGGTTCTCATCATCATCATCGGCGCAACAACCGGTGTCCGGTCCGGGCCTCCTGCAGCAAGCACTTCCACCTATCCCGATCGCTTGCCGATGCCTTCCAGTTGGGTACTCCAATGCTTCGGGCGTCCTGGTCTACGCCATCCTTCCAGCGTAAACGCGGTCTGCGTCGCTGTCTTGTACTATGAATTGTACCGCAAAGGACTTTCCGAACAGGGTCCTCTTCGCTCATACGAGCTAGGTGCCCAGCCCACCGGAGTCTACCGAGCTTTTTTTTTCGTTATAACACCTGCTTCGAGGTAGATTTCATACAACTCATGGTTGTACCGTCTCCGGAATTGTCCTTCCTCACGTATGGGGCCAACAATTCTCCGTAGAACTTTCCTATCGAACGCGGCTAGAGTGCCTTTGGCTAAGCACCCAAGTCTCGGATCCATATTTGAGTACTGGTAATACAAGTGTCTTGTATAGCAGCAGTTTTGAATTCATGGTAAGGTTCTTGAATTTGAAAAGCCTTGCAAGACTGTAGTAGGTTCTGTTGGTTTTAAGTAACCGCCCGCGTCCATGTTGTTATCCGCGGCTACTACTAACCCTAGGTAGCTGAAGGATTGCACGATTTCACATTTATGCTTCATCGGTCCTGTCGCATGCAAAAGACAAGCATGATGTTGCGAATCAAAATTGTCTTGAATGCACTTTTGCATATTTTTGTTCAGTTCAGAAAACAATTATGGTGTTGTGAATCAGAACTGCATTGAATGGGCTGTTCAATGCAGTTTAGCACTTATCTACAATCTCTCAATTTCACAAAAACTCAGCCCGAGACCATGAGTTGGAGTTTTTAATGCACAATCCAATCACATTTACTAACCAGATGTACTCAACCATAATATTGGAATGGAGAGTTATGTAGATCGTAGTGCAAAAATCAATTCCACCTTCAGCACATTTGATTTTAATGCAACTATTGAACAGAATAGACCTGCTCAAATTGGTTAAGACTCACATCTTGAATTTACCATTTAATTTGATTCATTTCAATTCTTAAATCAAACCCAAGCAGTTTGTTCTGAGGACACAATAGGAACGTTGCTTGACTGAAACACAGAGATTAGCTCCATTTTTCTGCAGTATATGTGTATATATTTCTAAATTGAAAAATTCACTTGCTTCTATCAAATAGCCTTGGTAGTATAATCTTTGTCCTGAATAAAAAGTCTACATATGCCAATGCATGTCGTGGCAACCATATTCTGCTACGAAGTTTAATGATAATAGACCATTGTTTCCAAATAGATTTTATTTAATTCGAATTTTACAACTGCACCGATAAGAAAGCTTATATTTTCTGTCTTATCATAGCTTACTTTGTCTTGTGAAGCTGTAACAAAGATGTGCAAGTTTATGGTGTTGACAAAGCAGAGAACATTCACTGAGCCCCCAGAGCGATAAATAATTAGAAAAAAAAATTAACAGCCTCCACTTATCGTCTCTTGAACTCGCTATTCATCTGCGCCTTTTGAGGGCATTTCTATTTGTTTTAGAGGTGGTGTTCTGTTCAATTTTCAATGATGGATAATTAAAAAAAAAAACTGCCACGGCATCATCATACAACAAAGTGACTGCGACAAATTACCCAATGACCTAATTCGTTTGTTGTTTTCGGAAGCTAGCAAATATCGAAGGTTTTTCTCAACCTACGCTAGCTGGATGACATTTCATCAAGCTTACTTTGTTGATGCAGAATTTGTCTGTGCAAACAAGAGCTATCGCGCGTGCGGCGTTGTTAATGAAACTCTAATTTGTTTTTATTTAAATATCTGTATGGGGAGGGCCTTAGCAATCCAGTTTCCGTTTGTTGTCGACGGCGACGTTCTCTTCGAATTTAAATACGGTGGACAGGTGTTAGGAGCAATTAAAATTGTGTCAGTATAAAGAATCAAGCTTTTATTATTTTACGGCTAATGTTGTTTGTCTATGCGAATATGCTAAATAAGTTTTTTGCGTGACACCAGCTACTATAAGTAATGACAACAGCAAATGTAAACACGTAATATGCAATAAGTTGAGATAGTTTCTATTTTACTCTTTTTTTGTTTGGTGTGTCTATGCTCTGGGTGGCTTATCATCCCCCGCTGTGTGAGTGCAAGAATGATTGATATGAACTTCCGTCATTTTATGTCAGCTGGGGGGAAGCAGTATTTGGATTTTGCATTAATTTTAAGGAAGTAAACTTTATTGAGCAGACTTCGGTTTAATTGATGACTTTGATCAGGAATTTTTAAGCTTGCTAATAATAATAATATAATTGGGCGACGTTACAACCAATTGAGGACAAGAGCATAGCTTTTTCGTGCCTCTGACGTGTTGTGCGCGCTGTAGTTTGACAGATGTGGAGGGGGACTAATCTTATATATCGATTTCGAAAGGCGAAACCAGCCTACCTAAATTCTGATTGAGTAGGAATCGGTCTTTGAATTTAAGCCACTGGGACAGCCTAGCAGAGGTCGCCCGCGAGTTAAATGGTGCACACAGGAGAACCTGAAGCAACTGAAAAAAAAAAAAAAAATTGGAAGCGGCTGGCAAAAGATCGTGCCGGCTGGCAATGTATGCTAATTGAGGCCGAGGTCCACTGTAGCGCCATTAAAAGAAGAAAACAGCGATTCGTCTTCTAATTGTGTTGACTACAATGACTGTAAAATGTTTAGTAAACATTTTCATCATTAGTGGCGTCACAGCCCACGAAGGGCCAGGGCCTAGCTTTACGCGCCTCGACTGTGCTGTGTGTAATTTTGACACATGTGGAGGGGACCTACAGTTTATTGACGGTTCCGAACTGCGAATTGCGAAAGCCTTCCGTGACAGAACTACTCCAGGAGGATTGTCAGTCGTTCGCTGGAGGTGAGGCCGTGAAAAATGTTTGTGGTGTTTATTTTTCCCCGAGCAGGATTCGAACCCGGATACTCTCACTTAACAGTCTGACGCACTAACCGACTAAGCCACGGCGCCGTATGGCTAGTAGACATTTTACCACACAATTTATTTTCATATCGAAGGCCATGCCACTTTGTTCTTTCACCTCAAGCAAAACCCGTACATCTTCTTATCCTCATGAACCATTTTCCTGATAAAACAGTGCAAAATACTATATTCTAACAAGAGTCGGTAAAGATATAGACAAACGTTCATAATACCTCAGCTTTACGAACTAATCGAGAAGATTTTGTAGAAATTCCTTTTTTCCCTCTAGACTTATCTGCGGGCCAAAGTCTATTTTTTCTACTTCGAATGTTGTATTCCTCTACCTAATCAGATTAGATAGTTTAAATTTGTCCACATGGTAAACGAGATCAATTGATTAGATTGGAATATATCGATTTAAAAAAAAAAAAAAGAAAACTCAGAAAACCATTCACTGTCTCTAGTCATATGTCTCTTAGATATTTTCTTTTTTTTTTCTTGTTTTACTTTCCATTTCGATGAATATAACCTCTCTTTTATCGATTTATGTCTGCTTGGACAGCCAAACGGTCCTGTATGGTCGGCTCTGGATAATCATATTGTTATGATTATCTTTTGTTTGAAGACCACCTTATAGGGCATGTGGACTGGTTTGGTCTGGAAACTGATACCGATTGATTGAATTGAGTTAAATTGTGAACTCCTTTTCAAAATCAAACAGACAAGCAGAAGTTTTGCCTGGACTTCTCTTCAAAATCAAACCAGCAGATCCCATCCTTTGCATGTGAAAATATTCACAAAGCGGCAATTGTTTTTAGTTTTGGGGCACATGGGTCAGTCATCCATGTAGAATATGAGTGAATCAGGTCAGTTGCCCTACAGCAAGGTTTTCTTTTATATGTTGTGCAAAAAAAAAGAGTTCATTCATCCTGACATTGCTTATACCCGTACATTTTAAGTTTTGTATGCACTTTATTGATAGTTTGCTGTACCCGAAATTAAATTGAAGGGTATACATGGAAAACTTATAAATGATCATCAATGGTCAAAACTAGGGTTATTTCCTTCAAGCACTAGTCGTAAAGTTGTTGAATTTAGAGCGTTTATGTTCTTAACTTATGTATATCTTGTGGGGTTATATAACAGCGAAGATACCACAATTGTGTACCATGCAACAAAAATTGGATTCAGAACGTTTAAGTTGTTAATTTATTACTTTTATTTAACTTATTTCTTGTGAGGCTCGTGAAGTTGCAGCAGGTACAAGTATCAAAGGTAATATTATCGTGTGCTTTGAGCCGTGCAATAAAAATGAAAAGAGTGCTGCACCGACCCTTTTAATTGGTAAATAATCCTTAAACTTAAAAGAACCTCTTAAATGTTTCTATTTAAGAAATATTGTAAGAAAAAGCCCGGTTAGGATTTTATAAAACTCAACCAGTCTCAAGAAATCTGATCACCACTGTCCACGGATTGAATTTAATATCAGAAAAGAGACACCTACAACTAAATTCTCACATGACCGTCTTTTTTTGCGAAGTAAAAAACGTGTTTGTCCAGTGATTCACGCATTCTCGCACGTCGAATATTATTGACACACAAAAAATACAATAGTTATGTAAATTCATTCATGGAAGTTTTGCGCATTATCAGCAAATTATTTTTTGGCCCCCTGCATTCGTCACACTTATTGCGTGAGAGGCTTTAAAACTTTCGGCAACACCCTGTAACCGAAACATACTGTAGCATTCGCCACTTATTTCCGTTCGTCCGACTCTGGCGCTCGCTCTAATGAATGCGGCATTCTCCTCTCTTTCATTTAATTTTATTTGGATGATGATAAAGAGTCTGAGTTTTAAAACTTCTCATCGGCCAACGAGAACGCACAAGCACCAGCCAGGGCACAACACCGCACCGCACCATCACACCATTACCATCAACACAGCACCAGCAGCAGCAGCAATACCAGCGACAGCACGACGACGACTACACAAGGCAGAGCTGAAAAAAATATTGGCGGGCGGGAGGCTCTACAATCAGTCTTTCTTTTCCAGCGATTTAGTACTGCTTCGTCGGACAATCGAGCCGCTAGACACGCGCGTCAATTCAACTCAATTTATTTAGTGGAGTTCAGCATACCGCGATTCAATCACCCTATAAGCAGAGTTCGATGCGCATGCGGCTAGTGAAATAAAATTTCAAAGTTGAAGAAAAAAAAAAGGAGAGAGAAAAAAAAATTTAATGAAATTAATTTAACCATTTTTGGTCGCTGTCGTGAATTGTGAAGTGATTTAAGTTTTGTGTGTTAAATAGAGAGTGCTAAAGTGGTTTCTGCTGCGGTCTGTTGCATAAGGATTTTTTATATTCTAGAAAATTCTTGGATTTAACCAGTCACCCATCAGTTGCAGAATAAAATAAAAGAAAAAGAGACCACTCATTTAATTGGTAAATAGACGGCACCACTAAATGTGTCTGCCTTGAGTAATTGGATGCAAAACAAATGCATTCCAGTGAATAAACTCTCCACGAGCATGTTTTCACCACCAACCAACATACACCGAAAACCGAACCAGAGGAAAAAAAAAAACCCAAAAAACTCATCAATGGAAAATTTTCTGCAATCGGAGTTTTTTTTTTTTGGTATATCTTCGTTTTCCTGTCTCTTTTTTTCACTTAAACTTGGACTGAAACTCTGAAACCAGTCTTATTTTAAACTCTTCGGATCTTTTTTTTTTTTCCTCTTTGTATTCTGTTTCACCAATCTTCGTATGGTGTGTTGATTTTTTGTTCGTTTCATTGAAAAATGTGTGTAAGAAGAGAAAAAAAAATAAAAAGGAAAAGAAACCATCGCTCGCGAGTACAAAAGTCAAATAGAATACGAAAAAAAAAAAAAATTGTATCTGCCACACCGTCAGGCGCTAGTGTAACGATGGATTACTTACTTCGGTTTGTGCGTTTGCTAGTGCTCCGCGGGTGCCCCGGTTATGCGCTGATCTTAAGTAGCTACACGCGCATTCGTACAGCATACCAACGATGCTGCTACGGTGTTGTGTGCTGTGTGTGCATATGGCTTGGATTCGGGGGGATTTTTAGACGAGCCAGTGGATGAAATGCCTTGGGGCTTCGCGCATAATGGGAGCACTGAGCGGTGGCATGACGATGTCGCAATGCACAACGCTATATAGGGCTGCAGTGACGCAGATTCACATGTCGCGACAGCATGTCGTTTGTCTGCCGAGATGATGGGTGGTAGTGGTGGTGGTGGTGGTGATAATCATTCCTCCGGATCCGACACCCTCCCTTTGGCATCAACGTCGAGTTGGAAGGTTCATTTGCCGCATAATGTTGGCAAACGATTATGTTTGTATTTGCTCTGATGGTGGGGGCGAAGGGGAACAGAAGATGAAAGGAAAGTATGAAATTTTGTATGCGCCGGAAGAGGTTGGCGGTGTAGATTGTGCAGGGCAGTGCTTGATGGTGCTAATTATTCTGCTGCTAATGATGTAGCTTAGGTCCGGGTCTAACACAGAGAATGTTGTGGAATTTCAACGAGGTGACTACAGAATCACCAGGACGAGGCGCATTCTCTGCGAAGCTTAATGAAGATGATTTTACTTGCTTACTGTTCAAGTTTCTTTTTTTCATTTCACGAATAAAAACTCCAATGAATTTTACAAATTTATTCGATGAGTGTGCATTCGATAAAGAAATCCCCTGCTTCACATCTGCACTCCATGTGCCTTTTCGCATGATGATTTCATTACCTTTAGCCCAAATCAATTGATTTTCGGAAACCAAAACAAACTGCTATTGAAAATTTCCTCACTCGCAACAGCGGGGAAACACAATTTCCGGGGATTTCCTGTGCTCCACTGACGTTATTCTCTTTTTGAGTGAAAAAATACGCAAATCAATAAATAAAATGTTTTTAAAGTCTTTCTTCGGAGAAGTCGTATAATTCGGATGCTTGTTGATTTTATCATTCTTGGAAGTTCTTTTACACATCCATTAGCACTCGTCGTATGCAGGCGATGGATTTCTTTTCCATGGTAACCACTTAGTGCAGGTCTTTCACCGGCTGAAAAGAACAGATGCAAGGTTCTAGAATAATGAGGTCTCAACTGGCTTTACACTCGATTTGCAATGAATTTCTTTTTCCTTTAACTCTAGTTTATAAATTTACACTGCCACTGATGACCCTGGGGTGTCCTTGAGGAATTCATTAGCTGCCTTCTGTTTTATTTTTTCCTCTCAATTGTTGACTTTTCAACTATCACAGAAGATTGGATGTTTGTCTCTTATGCAAACAAAGCACTTTCCAGTCGCTAATTAAATTCCTGTCCTGTCATTCAAAGAGGGGCCTGTATGAGCTAGTTTGATAGAGGTTTGTCGAAGGTCTTTAAATGGTTTTCCATTTTGTTCTTGAGTACTTCTTTTTGTGTGTGGGTCGTGAAAGTGCCTTAATCCGCTTTTCGATAAACCGTTTCGCATTAAATTGCTGATTGAAGTTTGCCTTACTGACATTTCTAACTACAGAAAGTTTTGATGTGTAAAAATCAATGTCGCTTTGTGTGTTGGCATAAACATGTTTCTTTTTATTGATCGCAACTAGTTTGATGCTTTAAATTCAATTTACTGCCTTTGCATGGTTTTTCCTTTATTGTCCTCTTTTAGAATCGTCATGAAATTGAATGTTTAAAAGTCATTCGCTGCGTTATGATTTTACATAACTTGTATTGTAAACACGCATAATTTCTGTTCCGGATCCAGAATATGGTTTAAAAATCAATGTATTTTAGGTTAGCATTAAAATGTTTGGTTTTTTGATCCCAACAATTTTGATGATTTTAATTCAGTTTACTGCCTTCGCATAGTTTTTTTCTTTATTGTCCTCTTTTAGAATTGTCATTGAATCCAATGAATAAAAGCCATTTCCTAGGTTAAATTAATTGCGTTATGACTTTACATTACTTGTATTGTAAACACGCATAATTTCTGTTCCGGATCCAGAATATGGGTCCGTTCTGTCCCGAAACATATTCCCCAACAAATTTAATTATTATTCGCTTCTTATATTTCCCGATGGAGCCATGTTAATTATTATTCAAGAGACAACATCTGACGCGACTTGTCAATTAAAAACGAAGTGAACAAGCATCGACCTTGATTCTACATTAAACACGTCACTATGCCGGTTTCCAAAAATAACCCCAATTTGAAAAAAAAAACCTGTATATCTAAAATATTTTATTTTATCTTATCTCCCCCGCTGGCCGCGGTTATCGCCTAAGCTTTACTTCCTTAAGACATTAAATTGATTCTATTCCAACGATTGATGCAATAGTTCCTTTTATTTCAAAAGCATTCGCCTCCAATTTGCGACCGCCATGTGACACGACCAAAATGTGGATTTTTTTTTTCGTTATACATCGAAAAATATGTTACCGCTTCGATTCGATAAATTATTCCAACGTGCACATGCAAATTTAGAAATTCAATTTGAATTTCGTGTGTCATTCGTGTTCGTCAAGAGTGTGGCGTGCTGTTCAAGGACATCAAACAGAATCCTGTAGAAGTCTTTTTTTTTTTTGTTTTTGTTTTCTTTTATTGCTGTGATTTAATTTGACGCAAACACGTTATGAAGATCTAGTTCAAATATTTGTTTTGTTTTTCGATGAACCACTCCAACGATTTATTTTAATGTATTTCCGCTATTGCAAGTCTGCATATAAATTCAAACATAGACCTGTCTCTGTATGAAAGCTTTTTACAGTTCAAGTTGAATGTCATTTGACGGGGCTTCGACGGGGACATAACAGTATAGTTTTTTTTTTTTTTTTTTTTCAAAGTCTCGACAACGATAATCACACACAACCGACATACATAATGTTCTTTGCAAACGACGGCGTGTGTTGAGGAGGAACATTCCGATAACCTGTGTGAATCTAATCGCTGTCAAGTCAGCGGACTGTCTTAATTCTAGAAGAGGAGCGACTTGTCCATTTGTGTGTGTGATCTCTTTTGGAATGCCAACACAAACACTGCTGGTGACAATTGGCATTTAAAAATATTCTTTGCATGTTTTTTTTTTCTTTTAATCAGCTGACGATGGTTGTTAAGGTTTTATGACTACAGAGATCAAGACAGACAGCCTTTCATTTTGAACTTATAGGGAAGGCAATCTCATACCGTCTTATCACCTGTTTATTAACACACAGATTGTATTTATGGGTTGTTTTCTTGCTTTACAGCCTGATTATTCGCGTGTAATCTCACAGTTCATCAAAAAATGTGTTTGTTGACTTTGAACTCTGTCAAAATTTTTTTTTTATTTCACTTTAATGGTGATTGTAATTCAAAGGATTTTATTGGTTCAACTGAAGCCAAGCCTCTGGAGATTCATGTCGGAAATTTGGTGTGTTGGTAGGAGACTTAAACACAAATTGATGAGCAAGAGGTAACGCAATCGAAGAAGACAGATTTCATTTCAAACGAGGCAGTTTTAAGACGTCGATTCTGACGAATTCTACACTGCCATTGACCGAATGAATTTATTCGACTTCCGTACACAAGCCTCTGATTATTTTCGAACTTTGAACAAAATTGATCAACAAATTTAATTTTCCCCAAAAATCGTTCATTGTTTACGCATGGGAAACATGTGATCTGTGAACTTTAATCGGACAAAACAGTGGGGAAGTAGTTACAAGCAGAAACATATCTATAAACTACGGCTATGGAAGAAAACAGGTCTCTAGTAGGCCTTGAGAAAGGACTTAAAAGCAGAAAAAGATCTCTACTACGACTTGGGAAAGAACTTAAAAGCAGAAAAAGGTCTCTACTACAACTTGGGAGAAAATTTACAACCAGAAACAAATTTCTCTACAACAACTTTTTCTCGTCCAATTAGAAGAGTCTGCTGCCTTTGCCTCATAACAAAAGTGTACCATGGACAAACTGCCACCGACTTGCAGTAGCCAGGGCGATTTGCATAACGTGCTTTGTTTACATTTTCAGTTCGACTAAATATGAATTTAGTTCATGCTTTCTTTTTGTAACAATTACTGCGTACTCTAGGCGCAATACAACACCATTTCCATGTCAGAGAGAAATATGTTGGTGATAGCTCTTCGTCTAATTAGTCTGTGAGGTGTGGATGTGTGTCTGTTCTTTGATGTCTGAATCGTCAACTAAATGGATTACTTCACAGAATTAGGTCATTTGTTTGCTTTGCTTTTTTTTATATTTTATCGACATAACTTTCCATTCGTGTCAATAAATTCACAGCGACACGCAACATAAATCTTTCAATACAATGGCATCTTTAACCCAGAAATGATTCTCCTGGAGGTCACACTGGAGCCTTCTTGGCGGGAGAAATGCCTCACCCTGCCAAGTGGTCAATCGTTTGTGTCGTAAGAAGTCACCGATAAAATGTTAACCTCTCCCATCTGATGTTATGGTAGTTAATTAAATCACACAATTCCCAACAAGTATTTTTATTTTGAATATAAAAATAACTTGTTTGATAGATCATCACGTTATCACACTACAGTCTTAGATCAAAAGTTGTCTGGTTTAATGTAATCAAATTAAATTGATACACACTTGTAAAAACAAAACACGACGTCACTGGTTGGCTGTTTGCTGAGAAAATGTCGCATGTGTTTACGCGACATTAGTAAATATCTACGCCTCTAACTATTTACACATCCATCGTTAAGTTGTTTGCTCAATGAAAGACATTAACGCACGAGGTGTGGTACACAAAAGATGGTTTCGATTATCACAAAAATGTTTCCGTAAAGAAAACGCCTGTAGCACATCCTGACGGACCTTCGGATGGTATAAAAGCAAAACAAACCTGTTGACCTTCCAATGGTTTGGTCTGGTCTGGTCTCCATGAAAGGAAAAACAATCTCTTCTCCTTTACCATCTATGCTGACCTTTCTTTTTTTGTATGCAAGTATATTCCTTTGCACGACGTTTCTTTTCGTTCATAAATCGCAGTAATTCGCTCATGTTAATAACTCACTGAATTACTTTAATGATGTCCTTGACTTTCTGGTTTTTTTTTTTTTTTTTTTTTTGCTTTAACTTCCTCTCTCTCCCTGTCCTGGTTCACTGCAGTTTCAAGTTGCAATTAATGAGCTTTCAAAAAGATGGTGACAGTTCTTCAATTGCTTTTCTCATGGAGGGAGAGTCAATGCGTACAGTCTTCTTGACTTTTTGAAGTGACCTTTAACGTGAAAAAAAAATTCCAAGTAAAGTCGAGGTCCGATAAGTCCCCACATTTTTTCCCCTCGTCTTCCAAAAAGTATAGAACTACGCAAATTGTATGACGCAATATTAGCCCGCTACTACGTTATAGAGACAATCGACCTCTTTCGGTATTCGCTCTTCACATGCTTTTTTTTTGTGTAGTCTTTTCCTTCACTGATTTATGGGAACTATGTATCATCAAAACGCCACCACATTTTATGTTTTAGTTGACTAAACCAACAAAAAAAAAATCAACCGAACTCCACTGTAGATCGAGTCGTATGACACACGGAAGGTGGTAAATACACTTCAAGGCGATCGTGACGAGGGCGGACGGCAGCGGCGGCAACTACAGAGAAAGGTGTAAGTTCCTTGAAGTCTCTGAATCGGACAAGCCCCCTACAAGATAAGTCGAGTCTTTTGCGCTCTCGTGTTCGATTGCCTACACGTTCTGTTTGTTTCTCTAATTTAGCGCCTTCGCTTGTGTCTCGAATGCGAGAAAAACGAAGAGAAGAGAAACGAAACGTATTCGACACGCATTCGCTCGCATAGAGAGTGGATGATGAAATAAGTTTTTTTTTCCAATCTGAATTTTGAAAGAGACTTTTTTTCTTTTAAACCGAACGTTTTTTTTTTTGGTCGTTGATGGCCGATAACTTGTGAATTGCCATGAACTTTGACGCGCATGACGTCGACAAGAGTTGTGGGTAAACACGTTATATAAAATGACACGCTGCAGGGGAATTATTGAGTACCTATTCTATTTTTGGAATGTGAACTAGATTGGAGAAATTTTTTTTTTTCTTCTGTGTGTTTGTTTTGCTCTTAAGTTCGTTGATTGAACTGGGTTTTTTCACGTAACTTTTTTCTTAACTATTTCGAGTGGTCGATGGACTTCTTAACCACATGTGTTTTATTAACGTCATAAATTTGGTTTTTCCAGGACTTAATTGACCTCCAAACCACAAAAATAGAATAAAACTTCTTTTCGTAAAGGCTAAGGTAAATTCTAAAGCCATATGAACTCAACAACGATCGCATCGCCCACGGTTAAAGAACGTCCTTCATAAGGTGGTAGGCCTTAAACCATCTGTTTGTGACGTAGCCAAAAGAACCAGTGTGTAAACGATTTCACTGAATTCCAATTCCAAATATGCATTGATTGCCTCTTGACCTTTCGGCACATTCTGTGGGCAACGTGAAGTGGCCACTTCTTGACGAGTGTGCACATTTAACCCCGACGGACGGTAATCAAAACTCTATCAAAAGCGTAGATTGACTGTGAAATAAAAGAGACATAATTTGCGAAAATGCAATATAAGAAAGTTAATTAAAAATTACGCATATCGTGTGCCTGGTGTGTAAATGCAGTTCATAAATATTCCGATATCACGTAGCTGTCATTGCCATTTGCCACTTGCCACCGTCATGAACTCCGAGTCTCGCAAAAAAAAAAAAAGGGGGATAGGGGTGATGTCACTACTTTCCTCTCGGTACTATGAATACAGAAATTTTTTATTATTTTTCTTTCGTTTTTCAATTAATTTATACAAAGCACGTACATCTGCGCAAATTCCACATCGCGCTCTCTTGGTCTCATGTTCAACTGGACACTCATCTACGGAATGATTTTTTTTTCGAAAATTGAATTTCAATTGTCCCAAGACAAGTCTATTGTCTGTGATGGGGTCTGAGAAACCACATTGAGTATTCAGATTTTCTCTGTGATGTCTTTAAATTTGTCGACTTTATGTGAACAGAAATCAGTCTGATACAAATAATAATAAAATGCATAAATTTCTGAACTAGTTTGTGTGATGGTAAGGTCATTGTACAGTTATTGTTGCTTGTGAAAACTGAAAGTCTTTGATCCCACAGTCCAAGAATCACTAGAGGCAGGAACAAAAGAAAATCTCGCCAACAAGTATATCCGGCCTCAACAAAGTTTTTTTTTTACTTTTGTGTTTTGTGCGATCAGAATATCAGAGCGACAAAACTACTAGACGCCTGGCTTCACTATCGCTTATTTGAATTCTGTGTCACTTTTAGGAAGTACATATTTCTGTACAATGCAAGATGTATTTATTACCTGCCACAGTTTATTCCGCATCTTCTTAAAAGCAAACAAAGTTGAAATGGTGCCGATTGAGCTTTTATTTATTTAATGGGGTTACTTGTTCAATGAGTTTCATGCGAATTAATTATTTTCGCGTGCTGCTTACGTATCGATATACTTTTTGTTTCAAAGTTAAACAAAGGAGAAGAAAAAATATCATAATTTGTAATCAAAAGAACGTAAATTGCGTGCCTAGGAGCTATGGTTGTTGTTTTTTTTTTTTTTTGATTGATTGCCCAAGAGCAATTCATTAAAGCGATCCAAAGGTATTCTTATTAATTTTTGTTTACCAATTAGCGCTTCGAGTGCAAACAATTTTTCTTTAGGTGTTAAAATCTAGTTCAATTGCGATGTAGTTGAAATAAATTTTCAATGTGAACTTGTTTAAAGCACGGCAATGCGCTGATCGTTAGTCTATGAAAAAATAAAATGAAATTGTTTGTTCAAATGTTACTTGGAATATTCGGATAAGAAGGTTGGTAGATATTTGACCCTTCTTCACAGCTTTTTGACCCATTGGATAGACAATTCCATCGTTGAATTAAGTAAGCTCCCGTGGGTTCTCATATATCTATTTATATTTATTACTTTATCCAACAAGATAAACATTGCCATGTCAATGATAGACACATGTGAGAAACCATATTAACCCTACACTGCGAAATGTATCGGATCTGATACAACTCAATTCTTACTTCTTTCATAAACTATGGATCACAATTTTACTCTGTTAAGCTTTGTAGATGATCTACTTTATACATTTTGAACGGAATAATCATGCCAAATAACGTAGACTAATGGTTTTTTATTTTTATTTTGGTATTTGCAGCCATAAATTATATAAGACAATATGTTTTTTTACTAAAAAAAAAAAATCGCGCAGTGTAGGGTTTAAGCCAAACCCTGCCAGAGCAACATATCGACTAAGCAATTTCCTGTCAAGTACCAGCTCTGTCTTGCGCACACGGATATAAAAACCATCACTCTGATTGCAAATTGTCTATTTTTTTAGTCCTAGGGCTTTAAATTAGGCCGCATCTATCTGAGTTAGTAGAACTTATGAACAACAACAAATTGTCTACTTTTTTAATCCTTTGGCTTTAAATTAGGGCACATCTATCTAAATTAGTGATCCATTACGTGATGGTGTAGCTAAGGAACACAACACAGGGAAATCCTAGGTTAGTAGAATTTGTCTGTTTTCAATTTAAGAAATTGCTAAAAGAATATTCAGATTAATATTCTTATACCTTTCATTTAAAAAAACATAACCTATACTTTTCTTTCATTCTCAAATATGTGTGGTGGAGGAATCATTGAGATTAGTTTTAAAATGTTAAATCATTCCTGAAACTACATTCGTAAAAAAAAAAAAAATAAGATTAATTTAATCTGTCACTGTATACTCATACTTATCCCCTCCTCAGATTTTGGGCATTAATGTAGTCTTACAACTGAGATGTAATCTTACTCTACCTTAAAATTTATCACCTCTTACTACTGAGGTGTAGGATTGTATGCTTAGCAGTTTTTATTCCGAACATAAGCACACAAAAAGGCGAGAAATGAGTACACTGCACAGTATGATTTCACTCACCAAATACTTTGCTCACACCTTATAAGCGATAGCTCCAAACCTTTTCACCTCCGAATAAAACGTCTCATTCACTGGATTCGACCTGCTGGATATTTCCGGCAGCAATTTTTAGAAAGTGACTTGGTAAAGCAGGCCAATTTCCGACAGAAGTGACGTTACATCCCGTTCAGATCCTAGCTTATTTGATTGCTCACCCTTATTTAAAATTGCAATAAACTGTACAGTCAGAAGGTGCGAACTAAATTCCCAGCTCGAGGGTCAGAAAGCTAACAAAGTTTAGGTAACAAATTCTCAACTAGGCCTGTTAGTGAGTTTCTGGCGCCTGATGCCCTAAGCTGGTATTTGCTCAAGGATTTGAAATTTTTTTTCAGAATTTTTCTTATTTTAATGAGGATTCTTTTTACTATCAATGTAAGGGACATGAGAGGTTGGCGATGATAATCATTTTCCGATAACTTTATTTTTTCTTCAGTGGCTGCAGCGCCGTTCTTTTTTTAATACTTATGTATTACCATCTATTTAAATCAATATGATTTCTTAGTCTGTAAACCGACGATAAATATAATTTCTTAGTCAAAAAAGCGGCGCAAAAACGAAATCCAGACATTTAAGGATAAGCAGATATTTTTTGGGTAAAATTAGTCTTCAGCATTTTATTTTGGGTAAAAACATGGGAAATCTTTTTCACAGTTTGATTTACGAAAAAGTTTCAAAAGATAAATTGTTCTCATTTATTTTAGATTTTTCTAAGTTTACTTTCTCTCTCTCTCTTTTGCGTTAAGTAAGTCAAGAACATTAATTTTTAAATGATGCATTCGTCTAGAAGAATTGCCAGTCGGCTGCCTAAGCAATCATACGAGTTCATTCGTTTGCCAAAAATACACGACACACCCGAGTGTACAAACTTCTTTATATGAGTTCATCACGCGATGGCTTCAATGTGTACGTTCTCTGTCCATCGTCGTCATCCAAGGGTAGATATTCCCATATTTGGTTTCCAGGGAGTCCCAAGGACCTAATTATACGGCAATGCTTCAAAAAGGATGGGCTTGATTAGGTTTTTGTTTTATTTTTAGTCTGGCCGACACCTCGTAAATTTACGCTTATGCGGTTTTTTTTTTTGGTTCCTGTGTGCAGGTTAGGGGAATATTTTTGTAAAATTTGTAAACACATTCTGGTGGCGCCAATTAAATTATTACATTTATTAGTTTAATTATTCGGAAAATGTTTACTCTATTTGCTGAAAAAAAAAAAACAAAACCGCAGAAACCTGTCTACGTGTGTGGCGATGGAGGCAACGACATGCGTGCGTCCTAGACCCACATAATTTAGTTTTGGTTTTTTGTTAAATGAAATATAGAAAAGTATAGGTAGAGAATGATTATGACGCAAGAATTGGCGGACGTCACTGTTGGTGATAACTTTGTATCTATTCGCTTGTCTGCTGTCGCCAGTCTGAGTCTGTTGTTTGTTTTCTATTCTACCTGTAGACGAGTGCCGATGTTTTTATCTTTGTTTATCATTATGAGAGAGTGAAAAATTCAAAACAGTTGTCTTTTGGCACATTTTCAACATCTGGTTGGCAGATTACAAAAGTACCCACATTGTACCGGTTTTGTAGGAACGGAAAAAAGAAAAGATTTATTAGAACGACTGTACTTTCATTTTGCCACCCATAACTCGTGTTCACTTTTGTATCCATAAAACGGCCTTTCAACAGCTCAGGAATGTGAGCAAACGATATAAATTTTTAAAGGAACAAAGGAAAATAACGAGTAACGATCATTTACCTCGTCCATCGATTATTTTTCCAAGTACCATTACACCCACAGACAAAAAGGACATGTCCAAGAGTCTCCAATGTCATTTGTGAGTCAAACTAAAATACTCTCAAGCTCGCGTGACCGATTAATAGATGTACTCAGTCTAGAATTACCCCATACTTTCTTCGTTTTTTGCTGACGTCCATTCTCGTGAACTCCGGCCATTGTCCGCGAGCGAGCGAGTCCGAGTCGTAAAGTTAAAATATTAAAAGCAAAAGCAAACTATAAATTCCTGAAGCTGAAAAAATTGAAAAAAGATATCCCTACACTCTCAACAGAAGCATTTTTGCTTCTGCAGTTCTTTTTCTTTTATTTATTTTTTATCTATTTATAACACGTTAGGCCAAAAATAACCCCCAACACTGCAGAGCGAAATGACGAAAAAAAAAAAAAAAATTATATGTATCTATCGGGTCGTTTAGTCGGGTGGTGATTAACGTGGCGCACCCCCACTCGATAGCGAAGAACTTTCGCTTTTCATCCATTTTCTGTTTCATCCATAGAGAACCCACCGAAAAACAACAACGCGCAACACCTTCGGTTAGTTCAGTTCATTTGTTTCATTATGAGCGAATAGGCAGGCAGAAGAACCTCTTTAAGAGCAGTTCATCCGCTAAGTTTTTAAATTCTTAATTTTCTTAGTTTAATTCTATATATAAGTAAATTTTTGTAATTGTTTATGTTTAGGTCGAAAGACATACTAATTAATTCTGTTTAGCTTAGAGTGCCCGCACAGGGCCAGTAAGTTTGTTAGATAGTTTTAAGTTAGTTAAGCTAGTTTTAAGCATGTTTATCTAGCCTGTAAGAAGTTAAGTGAATTCAAATAAAAATGCATTAAAAACGAAACGAAACGGCAGGCAGAAGAATTTCTCGTGCGCCATAATTAAAATAAAGTAAACGTAATTTAATCTGAAAACATGCTCGTGGTGACAACACACTGGTGAATGTATACAACTTCAATGATGCACTTGTACTTGTCCGTAGCCAATGTAACAACGTATTTTTCTATTATAGCACGATTTGCAATGTGACGCTTTAAAACAGAAAAATTATCAAAAATAGAGCAAGTGAAGAAAGAACATTCAATTAAAAAAAAATCAAAGTGTTTTATAAAAGTGCAATAAAACTAAAAAAAAAAGTAGTAACTAAAAGTAAAAAGGTCTGAAAAAGAGAGTGAATGAAAACAATTCTGATGGAAACAACACCAGCATCAACGAAACCAATTAAAATTCCCCTGAGCGAGAAGTTCTCCTCATCCACTATTGGTCAGCAGCAATTTGGCTGTTCCGCCGACAGTGGTGTTATCACACGCAAGACCTCCAGTCAGAGTCTACACATTTGCAGTACGTCAGGATCGCTGAGCCTACGTCCACCAAGATGCAACAATCTAAAGCTGCCCTATAAACTCCTGTCCCAAGACAGTGGCATTGAGAGTGTTGCTGACGGACATTGTGGCAGTGAAAGTGATTTAAAATGTCAAACCGCACGATCATCGACGGTGTCATCGTCAACGGAGTCCCTCGGAACCAGCTCCTCGTCGGGAAACTCGTCAGGAAAGGTATCAGAATGCATAAGCAGCAGCTTGCCCGTGGAATCAGAATTACTGCCACCTGTAAGAGAGGGCTACGCAACTGGAGAAGACTGCATCATTGCAGTGGAAATTGCTGCACACTCGAACAATCGAACAACAGCAAAAGCAAAGACAAACCCGATCACTGCAGCAGTAGTTGTGGGGGATAGAATCGACGAGGTCGTCCTGGAGGATGACGATACGAAATATGATACTCAAAGAGATTGCTCGAAAGAGAAATTACCGACGGCATTGGCTCCCGTCAAAGAGGGCTACCAGAAGGCTGATGACATTGACTTGTACTTCCCGGTCTTCAAGAGCACCGACGAGCCGATGATCGATGGAAAGATGATCAACAAAAAGGATGGTCTGCAGGACACCATGTACTACTTGGACGAGTTCGGAAGTCCTAAGCTTCGTGAGAAATACGCTCGCAAGGAGCGACTAAGAGAGATTAAAAGACAAAAGTCCAATGCTAAGAAGACCAAAAAAGTTGCAAAAACAACTAAAGTTCCTAATGCTGAGAATGCCCACGCGACTACCAATGGCGAACAGGAGGTGGACGTTGAGAATAATTGTGATAATAGACATTTAAGTGAAAGTAGCTGTAAGAGTATACCTAAGGACCTGGAGGACGATGAGCCGTCAACAGGGGAAAAGGACGATAATGAATGCAAGTCCGAAGAGCGTATGACCAACAACACAACGCCATCGTGCGTCAGTTGGACAAAGGTATTTTCGAAATTCCGGAATATTTTAGGTATGTATAAATGTGGTGCTCAAAAAAAAATCTAACTTTACAAATTCTATATTAGTATGTTTCAAGAATTCGCACTTATTCATTAAATTTCTTTTTTTCAGGTAAGTGCGCAACCGGTAATGACAACTTTTTTTTACTTATTATTACAAACGGGCCAAGGTAAGACGCAAGAGTTATGCCAATTATAATTGAAACATTTATTGCAGACGAGTTTACAAATCCATCTGAATGAATGTAGTAAGCACGTGGGGAAAGAACAGCAGCAAGTCCACGTTAAACAAAAAACAATCAGAAATTGAGAAACATTTTATCAATGTTTTTGTTCTTGTTGTCTCACCCGAACATCATGATTCCTTTGTTTTTTGTTTATTTACAAATCTGAATTGTGAAGGAATTGCCAAAAACATGTCGGAGACATGAACTTTTCGTTGAAACAAAAACAAAACCCTGTCGTCATTCCCGTAAAACTTGTGCAACTAAAAATTCGGAATGGAATTTTATCGATTATGAATAATCACGACAGGAAGTTATACCTATGGGGATGTGAAAATGAACATTCAAATTAACCTCACTAATTTAACCTGGTATTTAGTTTTAGCTAATTGCTAATGAATAATAATGAATTTAGGGTTACAATTTTAGGTTGATAGTCTCTAAAAACTCAATTTTGGATACCTCCTTTTTGATTTCTTACTTACTTATCAGGCAGGCAACCTTTGGAGCGTCTGTGTATGAGCTAAAGCCGTCTTCCAACATTGACGGTTCTGGGAATGCTGTCCCTGTTTGGAAGACCAAGCGTCTTGCGATCACTTGGTCTCAGTACCAGTCAGAGTTGCGGTGTCCCTCTTCTCCTTGAACCAACAGGCTCGAATTGGAAGACCCTTTTTGTCCATCCTCATTTTTGATTAAATCGGTTAAAGAAGGAATATTTTGTTTGCTAAGATGTCTTATTTTTTCTTACCTGCCATTTACAATTCACATTCAGTGTTCTTAAAAACGCTGCTGGACGTCTCAACGTCCTTTAGCTTTCTTTCACGTTGGCGCTAGCGTTTTGATGTCAAGATTGTACTCCCTTGAAGCTTAAAGAAATTTTAAAAGTAATATCTTTCTCCGAAAGGAAAAAGTTTAAAGTTTATTGAGACAAATATTAGCAACTGATTTCCTTACATTACAATGCTTAATTATTATGTCTAGCTTAAACATTATATTAAGGGGAATTATTTAAATAATTTGATAGGTTAGGTTTATATACTTTGTTTTCGTGTACGCTTGCTCCCAGCGCCTGCTCTATAGGGTTTCCTAAGACTCTCGCAAAGAAAAAAACTTAAACAAATTCTAAAAGTAAACTCTTTGTAAGAACATAAGGGCAGCCTTAGTCTCAGAAAAAAAAAATCATCCATTTGCACTGATTAAATAGTTAAACTATGCGAAGAATGCGATTGAATGAATTGCATTGAAGATTTTTTATCTGCGGGTCAGCTACAAGTTGCAACACGCTCATCCCACGTTTCTCTTTCACGTGATGACAGTGTAAGAAAGTGGAATCTTAATTCAAGCTCCTTGATTGTTTGTCGACTTTCGACGAGATTCCATGGGAGCTTCATAGGGATGAATAGGTTTTTCTTTCCATCGTTAAGTTGCAGTAAAAAAAATTGTTAGATAAACTGTTTTGTTAATTAGGTTCAAATCGCAAATGAGCCAATACAGATACCCGACTTCTTCTCTTGCTCCTAGATTTTATTTGACAGTGTTTTTTATAACATTTTGTGTCTGTGAATCCGTGTAAGAGCTTTGAACAACAAATCAAACAAATGTGCGTAAAAATAATGAGCTAGTGTTCGGTGCTTCCTGAATTACTGTCAGAATGCTTCCTGTATTTCAGCTACATTCGTGAATTACTTTCAAATTCATCGATAGGCGTAAGGAAATAGTAGCTGCGCAAATGCTTGTCTGTGGTTCAAACTCATTTACTTACTTTGTTGAAAAATATGTAAGATCAGTGGCCATCGTCCAATCCTATTCAACTGCATTAGTTCAATGACCCAGGGTTTTCTTTCATGGTCTATAAATTGGGTGGCAATTTCCAATTACTTTGAGTAGATAAAGAGCATGTTTTACGAATGATGTCCTCTAGAGTTGTAGTTAACTCGGCAGCCTAGACTATTGAGCTCAGATACATTGGGTGTCGTAACAGTCCATTGAGGTCCAGAGCCTACTTTTTCGAGTCTCCACGGTGCTTTGTATAATTTCACATGAAGTGAGCCTACAGTTTATTGTCTGTCCCGAACGGCTAATTGAAAATGCTTTTCATGATGGAAGTACTCCAGGAGGATTGTCAGTCGTTCGCTGGAGGTGGAGACGTAAAAATTGTTTGCTGTGTTTTTATCCAGGGCTGCTTTGAATCCAGGTACACTCGCTTAACAGTTAGATGCACTAACCACCAAGTCACAGCGCCCACATAGACTATAAAGAACTGAAATAATGTCACAGAATATGATTAAAATTTCTCTGCATTAGCATTTCACTTTGCTCTGAATGAAGATCCTATTTAGATCATGGTCACATATTTATACTTCTGCTATTTTAAAAGACGCCAAAGAATTCAACAATACACATCATCATTTGATTTTTGATTTCGCACACTTTTTTGCACATTTTGTTTCAACTCGTTTCTTGTTGTACTCACTGTTTACACACCGCTCAGAATATAACGTGTTTCGGAAAGGTCATCATTATACAATTGATTTTGTTTATTTTTACAAATTCATTTACAAAAAGAACCAAGGAATTGTTTGGACGTTCGCAGGCTTCAACTTTGAACTCTTGTCTCAGATAATGTGTTACATCAACTTGACTCGAGTGTTAATGTAATCTTTGATTATTTTTCATCATCTTTCGAATCGAAATGCGCAAAGAAATAAATCTTAAAAAAACAGACGTCATTGGTGTGTAGCAATATGACATTGGATAGAAAATTTGTTGCAATCGCTTTCAATTAAAAATTCTTACACACGTCTTCTTTCTTATTTTCTTCATTATTTTGGACATCATCCAATCTCACATCACATGACTGTGTGCCGCAGTGACTAAGAAATTCCTGTTCTCTATGTCAAGAAAAAAAAGACAGTTCACCAATCAAAGTTGTTTACCGGACACGCCTTCTTTTCTCAAATAAAAAAAAAGCAACTCTTCGATTTGCTTGAGTGAAAAAAACAAACCCCATTAACTGAAAATACAAATTGGTACCCAAAAATAGTAACAGAGACAACAGTGATTTCGATAAAAGAAGATTCCATCTTGCGACTTGTGTCTCTATTTTCTTTGCTTTTGTTCTTTCCTGAAGAGAAAACAACACACAATCAGCAGACAAAAGTGTTAATTTTTTTTTGTTAATTTATTCTCTAAGTGGAGGAGCGACGAGTCTTAATTTGCTGAGGTAATGCAATAAACAAGTGTGTTATCACTAAACTAATGACGTGAGTGATAACCTCTGGTTGTTGTAATCTTATCTGGAATGGATAATGTGCGGAAATTCTAGTAAAAAGAGAAGAGGAATGTTTGCATTATTAAATTGTTACTAATAACACGATTAAGTTGTGTATATAATGTTTAATAATAATTCTTGATTGTAAAAAAAATATCATTTCGTCGATCACCCCATTTGGATGATTTGACAAAATTAAATTGAGGCAACGGATTCACATTCAGCGATTCGATGTAGTTTCTCACATTTAAGGCAAGCGACGATAAAATTTAAATTTCTATGCAAACAGAAAGAAAGAACATGGCTTTTCAAGTTTTAGACGCCTACACCAGAATATGGAAGATTTACCGGTGAAAGAAATGAATATTCCAATTGGTGTGCGTTTGAGCTGAAACACTCAGCAACAGAAAATTATTGTAAATAAAATTCCAATGCAGTGATTCTTATTTTCGGCAACGAAGTTGTTTATTTTGAAAGAGCTTTGTTAGATTTGACCGCAATATGATGTCAGACTTCGTAGTTTCCGTATATAGTTTTAAAAAGATAAGCAAACACATAGCCACTACCTTAAAAAAAATAACTTGCCTACTTAAATATGGTGTTCAAGCTCTTTCATAAGAGGACGTTGATAACGCCACTTAAATTTAAAATAGACCTGAATAATACTTCAAGCATAGCATCCATCCATCCAACTGTGTGTTTTAAGCAAACTTTAAGCACATTTTGAAAATTTGGTACACTTAGGCCAAAGCTGGCCCATTGTGCCGATCTTTTGGGTTTTAAACAAAAGAAAAAATTGTATTGTGACTACATTTATTTTGAATCTGAGAAATGGGCATCGTCTCTATAATTTTCAAATAAATTTTCGTCCAAGAAATTTTTATAGACTGTTAGGATTGATTGATGTAGAAAGGGTGGACAAGAACTAAAGCAACTTAAAGAAAAACGGGCAAAAGCAACAAATTTTTGTTATCAAACAGAATCCTAAGGCGACCGCTCGGTTGACCCAGGATAAGATGGTTAGGTCGAGTACAAAAGCTCGCCTGGTTACGCTTAGATATACCTCCTGATGAGTTAGTCAGCGTCGGAGGATCGAATTGCCTGGATATATCATCTGAGTACATTACCCCCGCGACAATTAAGATGAAGAACAAAATCTTACTTAAATATGCACTGTCTCACACACGTAACTTCTACAAACATCAACTTAACTTTGAAAAGATTGAATAAAAAAATTTTTATTTTTTCTGTATTAAAAAAAACTTAGTAATCGCATTGAGACAGCCACTTGCCATTTACTTGTAGTAAAAGTTTTCAATTATATTTTCTGAGAAAAACACGGCAATGTCAAAATCGATATTCATCAAATTCTGTTTGTTTCTTTTAAATGTGCAAATGTTTCAAAAATCATTTATTATCCCAGAGACAAAAGCCTAGCTCGAATAAATATGAGAATTTTTCCCGTTTTACATCAAAGTGAGTATAATTGTTGTTTGTCTTTTGAGTAGTCTCAATAAAATCAATCCTCGTGATCGTCAACTTATTTTACAATCTTAACGTGTAAAGACGACCATGTCGGACCCGCGTGAAAGTTTATTTTTGATTTTATGTTAACTGATAATCACATGGTGCAAACTATTGATTTATGTTAATGACGGAAGCTATTTTTGCTTGTAATAAAGTTTCTAATCTAAAACTCAATACAGAGTTTATTGCAGAGATGCAATTGGTCAAGTCTCAGCACTCAGAATAAGGAAACGATCGTGGGTTATTAATGTTTTGTCTGTCTATGATGCTAGATTGATTTTACTTAAGTTAGTCATTCGATTTATATTATTTTTAACTTTATAAATTATAACTAAATTATTAAAATCAATCGTTTCCGAAACATCCAATATTCCTAATTTGTCCGTCGTGTAAGCATTTTATTTTGCTTCGTCGTTCGTGCCTGGGCATGAAAGTTACTTACTTTCTTAAGTGGCGCTCCAGTCTGGGGTGGACCTGGGCCTCAAACAACATGTCACTCCAACTGGTCCAGGTGTTTGCCAGTTGTTTACAGTTTCGCACGCCAAGTTGGTTGAGGTCCTTTTCCGCTTGTTTGGGCCACCTGGGTCTTCCAATGCCGCGATTCCCCCCTTGGTGTCGAAGACTTTTCGGTCCGGAATATTGGTGTCCAACCGCTCTACTTGGCCCAGCCATCTAAGCCGCTGTATTTTGGCTCTTATAGCCAGGTCCAAGTCGTTGTAAAGCCCGTACAGTTCGTGGTTGAATCTTCTTCTCCACTCGCCATCTACGCAGACAGGCATGAAACTAAAAAGTAAATTTCAAATTCTTTTGTGTTACTCGGAGTCTACCAACAGATAGATAAGCACTATTCATATCACTATGTATTAAAAGCTACACACGCAGTTGTGTGTTATCGGTTTACATTTTCTTTTGTCTTAACGTAATAAATTGTTCTTTTGTTTAGAAGATAAATGGAAGCAAAGATTGCAGTTAAAGCTAAATTTAGCATCTGTTTTTCTTCTACTAAGGAGTCAAAGTTGGTTGCCGCACAACTGGATACCTTAATACTCCTACTTTAATGAAAGCCTTCTCTCCAGCGCTTGAATTCTCTAGGAATCCATTTAAAATTTGAATTGCACTATGCTTTTAGAGCTCTAAAAGCTGCTACAAATTGAATTTATTCTTATTAATTATAGGAAGAGAACAAAAGACAAAGTCCAAACTCATCGTAATACTACGTTTTCCATATCAAGTGCATTCAACTTAGAGATGCAAAGTTTTTCTCTTTGTCTTGTTTCAAATGTGAATGTGCTCAGAAGTGAAGAGTTCATCATGCAGGACTTCCGTAAACAACTTATGGTCTTATTGTCTTAGACTTTTATATAAATTCATTTAAAGGAAAATGTTAACAATTAATGCGACTTGATTTAATCTGCGTGACATGCGTGCCACTTTTGGTATTCTTTGTGTAAATGTTATTGGGTGGCGTTACAGCCCCTTGAGAGCGAGAATCTAGTTTTCTTTTTTGTGTAATGTGCTTTAATTCGAATGAAGGACAAGATAATATAGAGAAAATGTGTTGCCAGAATGTCTCAGGCACAATTTTAATTCAGGATCGTAAAGGAAAACATTGTTGTTCTTTGTTGATTTCAACAATCTGAATGTTGGTTGTTATGGTGTTTTTTTCCAGTTTTCCTCCAACCGTCCTTTAAATTACTGTACTGCATATCACAACCGATAAACAATTGTATTTCAGAAGCACTGAAATTCTATAAAACCATGTCTATATAAAAGCTAGAGCATTGTTTAAAAATATGTTATACCATGACGAAAATAAATCTGCCTGTCTGAATGTCATATTTTCACATTCGACGAGGGCAGCTGCACCGGCAAGTACTGGATACTTGGAGTACTCTTTGGGCATTGTATGTCGCTCGTAAAAACTAGTTCGATGAAAGTTATTTAAACGGTCAACACTCCGACATACTAACCATTTATTGTTGAGTAACAAAATGCTTAAATTGACAAAAATTTGTATTCGTTCGTTTGATTCATTGAAATGCAATTGAAATTTGAATAATTCGACTTTCGAATATATTGGCACGTTTGGTCTAATCATAGAAAATAAACATCGTCTAAATTCTAGAAAAAAATTGTCAATCGCAGACTTATTTTTGGAAGGAAAAAGTTTAAACAAATATAAATAAATTATAAGCCAAAATGTAGTAACTCGTGAAGCTTTAGTTGTGACTGTTGGTTTGGGTCTGCCAACAATAAGTTATAAGCCAACCATTGTCCTAACTCGTGAAGCTTTAGTTGTGACTGTTGCTTTGGGTGGGCCAACAACTTTTTTTTAGAAATGCAATAAAACTAAATTTTCCCTAGGTAATAGGGAAAATATAATAATAGTCACATTGTCTTTGAAGTGACTGCCTTGGCTGGACTCGCAGTAGCGCACTCAGTCAAATTTTTTGTATACTTCACTTATCCTTTCTTAAAAGACTCACTCCTCAGCTTACAAATCCCAAAAATTAAAGACACCTATGCCCCCAAAGCATAAATAACAAGAGGAGCTATAAAATTTCTGTATGAATCACCACTCCTTTATAAAACTTTGATCGCATTTTTTCGAACAGTCGTCAAAAAATCAACATTTTTTTTTTTCATCCATAACGAATTAGTATGATTTCGCTAATCACTTATATCACAATTTTTTTTTTCTCAAAAATAATAGTAACGATTTTTAAATCAACTCACTGCTCACGATTCGCTAATTGTTTATTCTCACATTCCAATATTGTTCGCTTAGTAAACGACATTCATATATCTGAGTTGACATCACGTGATGTCGAATTGAGTTTTCTAATTAGCAAAATTATACAAAAAAAAAAAAGTATAGCAAAGTATGGACAGTCCTCAACACACAATAAATGATTTCGCACTATTATTGACCTGGTCGTCTTCCTAATATGTATTAACTCGTATACAATCAATTCACGACGCGCTGAACATGTGTATCCTCGTGATTAATTCATTGCTAATCATTTGTTCTGGTAAAATCGTGATAAATGCAGTCCTAAGAGAGGAGGTCTTCTATGTGTCACGCAGAGAGTAAAGATAGACATTTTTTTTTTATATTATTAAGACTTTAATTCTGTGTCCAAAAATAGCTTGTTGATAATTGATGTGAATTAAATTTACATAAATTTGCAAAGATTTTATATTATTCAAAGTACTTTAAGGAATAAATATCGAAGGCGGATTATTATTCGACCATGTATTTCTTTGTGTACTTTCGCACGTTTTGGGGCTCTGCAAACCTATTGGGTTATAGTCTACTTAAGACTCTTAAATAAAATGGATATTAGGCAAATGAATGGAAAAGAAATTTTCGCATAGATATGCAAATGTTGGGATAAGTTTATCGGAATGGAATGTATAACTCATCTTCGACTTGCCTAGTTAAGTCGTAGGTGTTACTCATTTAGCGGGCTTTTATGTGTCAGCAAAATGTTCATCATGTATGTCCTATGGCATTAATTGTATTCCACATAACACAGAAATGTGATACTGTTGTCTCAACAAGTAGAAGCAAAGTTTATACCGATTTTGAAAGCACGTACTTGTTTTTCATGCCATAATCTCCAAATGTTAGTCTGCAATTTAAAAATATAAAAAAATCATTATTTGTCAATAAACTGTCAGAAGAAAAGTATTTTTCTCTTAATTAAAGAATCTTCCAATCATCAATGTTTTCTTACGTTTAAAAGAAAATATCATTCTCTGAATTTTTATATAAAATTCATAAAACACATGTTTTCTTCCATCTTTGCCGATTTAGATGAATGCTTTATTTTAATTGCAATTCAAAAAGTCTGATATGATGCGACTGGTGTGTGGTACTGTGGGAAGATATAATACATACCAATAGTCTAGCCTGTCACCGGTTAGACAGCTGTCACTTATTTCCGGATGCAGGAAGAAGGGTGTAGCTAGGTCAACGCAAAGTCCGCTCTGTTCTCTATTTTTTTTTTTCTTCATTATCCTTGTGATAGAGTCAATATAATCGCAAAGGGGGTGTTGAGCTTGAATTTTATATTTTAATTACAAAAATAAAAATGCATGCACATGCCCCACTGCACTGCTTTATTGTCATGCCATTAATTAGATAAGACTTGAATGTAAGTGCATGTAGCTAGTTGAGTTTAGAACAGCCGAAAGAATCATCACAAAAAGAAGAAAAAAAAAAAAAGAATTTATCGAATCAAGAGAAAAAGACGAGAAGCAATCGATTGTCAATCGATTGACTTGACTTATCTTATTTTTCTCATCTCAGTGTTTTCTTTATTTATATAAAATTTGTTGTTTCTTTTTTTTTTCACTTCACTTTGTATGTCGCACTATATTCTCGGACACATGAAATGCGCAAATTTTAATTAGTTCATGATTGATTCTGTAGTAAATCGGGGTCGTAACAGTTCGGGTTTTTTTTTGCACCGTACACTTTGAAAATTTGTCCGTTGTGCTTAATTTTTTTAACAAACAAAGAAAAAGGGTTCTGAACAAAAAAAGAAAATAAGTTTCCATAATCATTAGAACAAACGCAAACTAATCTATTTTATTCCGTGCGCATTCCATATAAAAGTGTTAAAAACGGGTCGTTTAAGGAAAGTTATAAAAATCAAACGTAAAAAAAAGAAGAATGATGACAGTGAACCAGATACAGATCGAAAAAATTCAAATGCATCAATTCTCAAGTCATCGTTTGATAATGATGACGCGGAGGATGAGGATGCTACAAATGATATATTGTTAAAGAAAACAAAAAAGTCAAATTTAAGACGTCGTAGTAGTGATAAGAGTAAATATGATTCCGATAAAAATGATGATCTTTCCAATTCATCGTCCACATCGAGCACCACAACGAGTACCACCACCACAACATCGTCATCAAAAAATGTCAAAAATGTTCGTTCGTCTTCGAAACAATATACAGATTCAAGTAAAGTTGTCGTTTTCGATTAAGTGTAATCTCAATATCTTTGGATAAGAGTTAAAGTCAAGATTCAATGATTATAATTGGCTAAGATGTTTGGATAGATAAGTCAAAATAAGTTTTATCTAATAGAGCAACATATAATGAATGAAAGGTAAAACAGGGACTAAGCAAGTATGTTGTGTTCCGAAAATAGCAGAGGTCTTCAGTTTCTTTGAAGTGAAAGTTATTTGCTTTGGTCTATTGACGTGATCTGATCTTGACTTGGATAATGTGACCGTGTAATACTTAACGTTTATGGGTGTTCTCAATGCAATGTCAACAACAAAAAAGACAATAAGAAATACTCTTCTGTTATCTTTTAGATGCATTAAATGGATTTTCATTTGAAAGTTTTGTGTAATTTACTCACTGAACATGATTTGTTTGCTTCAACTTTTGCATTACACGTTTAGACAACTTGTTGGAAAATACTCAAAAAAAAAAGTTGTAAAAATTAACCCGAGCTGTGCTATAATCATTTTTTGACATGATTCGTTTTTGAAATTGAGTGGAAGCCATATAACATCATTCTATAGTTTTTTCTGGGTTTGACAATACGGTCACGCTGCCACAATAAGAATTAAGAATATTTTATAAGACCCAATTCCCAACTTACAAAAAAATATATAATACCAGAAAAAAGAAAAGCGTTCAACATTATAAATCAAATAATTCGATGCCATGTACTCGAAAGTAGGATTATGATTTCGCAAATGAATTATTCTCCAAGTACTCCACTTCGTTATACAATCTGGAATTTACGTTCAATAAAAATTTACCACTTCATCGATGGGCTAAGTGGGTTGCTAAGCAATAAAGCGAATTGATTAATCCGCTCCTATCAATAGGAATTGTTTGTCACAAGTAAACAGCAAAGATATTGATTACGAGCGACTACACCTATGACATGGTCTCATTCCTTAATGTCTCGCTCCTTAATCCAATCGAACTACTTGCGGCAAACAAAGAAGAAGTCAAAGTAAAAACAATAGAAAACTTTGTATGTAAGTTATTTTTGCGATATCATTCGTAATTAGAACATAATTTCAGCGGCTTTACTGATAACTCAGTAATTGCTGGTTGCGGTCATTAGTGCTTGTTCTTGTTTTTCCTGAGGCTTATCAAGAAAAGAATAACAAGCAAAATCTAGCAGTAATTATTTGTTTAAATATTTATTCAAGTTGCTTTAATTGCATTTTTTTAATTTACTAGATAAAAATAAATAGTTATGAGGACGAATTTAATTGCAACAGCCTTAAGCGTTTTAACGCACTACTCTAGTCTAGAGTATAAAGTAAAATATGATGGATCCTCATTATCTCATAGCGATTGCTTTTGTTATTTATTTTTTTCTTGCTATTTTCGGAAACAAATTAAACACCTGATAGTATTTCAATTCTGAACTTAGTTAAGGAACTCTTGCTATCATGGGCCATGGCATTGGTTCAAAAATTAAAGTTATAAATAGTTTAAGGGAACAATGCAGTAGGGGGTGTTATATTGAAACAGGACAGGAACTATTTGAAGACGGACGGTGATATCTAGTGTTTGGTTTGTTAAAAGCCATTTTATTGTGTCTGATAGAGAGAGAACTAGATTGTAGACACAAATAAAGTTAACAAGCAAATTCTACAGATGCTTTACTTGGGATTTTGTTGGTAAACAGGTTAATTGAATGTCATCGACGTCATTTTATGCCTCGAGAAAAGTGTTTGTCAAAATACAATAATTTTCCATTGCTTTGAAATATAATTTGCACTTCATTTGACGTTGGCTTGTGTTTAAAAAAGAATTAGAATGTTTATTTTAGTTTTATGTTACTTTTTTATTAGTGTCTTGCTTTTTTCGCAAATCATTTTAGGTGCAGTAAAAAGTAATCCATTATTTCTGTATGAAATTAAAGGCTTTATTTAGTAAACATAGAATGATTCGATCTAAATCAAATATGTGCCATTTTGTTAGATAACTTTCTGTCATTTTGAAGGTAATTTTATTATACCTCTCTCATAAAAATCCTGATCCTTATGATTAAATTATGATAGTATAGCAACCGAGTTTTGTAAACCTCTCTTGCAAACAAAATTGCACCATTAAAATCGTTCGCCATAAACAGGAACCGGTAGTGTAATCACTTAGTGCTATGTCTGGACTGTATGGTGGATGGATAAGAACCCCGTAACCGAACTCCCGGAGCTTCTTACTACTTATTCTTATTACTTATTATTCTTACTACTTATTCCTGTCTACGATTTTGCTGATAAAAATTTCGAGAAATACCTTTTATTGACAAATTAAAATTAAAATAGTTTGACTACTTCTATGGATGTATGTTGAATAAAAAAGGTAAAGCATGTAAGCTAAGTTTTTTTAGTTTTCTCTTTTGTCCGTGGGACATCCCGTCGGCCTCTAAAGGTTAATCAAAACAGAATATAACCTTAAAACTATCCAAACAAACATAAGGTCCTTTCCTTTTGCCAAAACAGCGCACTTTAACTCTTATCCAGACTAGGTAACAAAAAAGAGAACAACATCATCATTAAGCTTTTGACCTTTGACTAGGCATGAAACAACTCATCGGTAAATTGCAAGATTTATGGCCAGAACATAGTGTTGCACTTTCCATTCCAAAGGAAATAGATAAAGCCAAAGAGGAATTACATGGCGTTCATTCAGAAGGTATCGTATATAAAAATAAACAAAGAAAAGAAAATTAATGTGTGCCTGTTTTAGTTCCTTAATTGGTATAATTTTTTTTTGTATTGTTTGAACGTATTCCAAAATCTTGACTCAGTGTGGTTTCACTTTATTAAGTGACCTCAGATCTGTGTGTGATGACACAAAAACTGTCAAATGGTAGTTGCTTTCTTTTATTTTGTTTGAGTCATATTTTTTTTGTGCAAAATTTAAAAGCACGATGGTCATTCAGTGTTAAGTTACGGCATTCTTTTAATATTGCATTGAAATCGTTAAATAATAGCAAGAGTATTCTAAAATGGTATCCTGGCCAGACAGCTAGAGACAACGTGTGACTAGGCACCATAAAATGTGATTGATTACGGTGAGATTCGTTGTAAAGAAAATTAAATATGTCCTAGACACACTACACTAAACGTTGACGTTCAAAATTTGGTATACTTATTGAGTGAATTGAATTATTTGTCAACCGGTGAATAACTAAAATTGCAAGTAAAACGAATTGCATGTGTACACCGTATGACTTCCTCTCCACTGCATTTAATAGGAATTTTACAAGACCTCATGAATATATATTTTGTTTAAATTTACAAATTATTATTTTTGTTGTTTAACAAAAGTAAAACTTCATACAACAAGAATGGCGAAATCATCCTGCTCGCGGCACATTTGAAACTAAGTTCAATATAATTTTGGTTCAACGCCGCATTAGAATTAAACGACATTAAATTCAATTGGCTTTTAATTTTTTTTCCCCGTGAAAGCAAGCCTCATCAGAAAAGTACTGAATTAACTAGAACCCAAACACGTTTCATCAATAATTAAATAATCCCAGTAATTTGTACATCGATTTTTTTTTTTGTGTTTTACTGTTTTTGTTGACCGAGTCTCGAGTATAATCTTCTCCGTCAATACATTTAGTCAAATGGATTTGTTGTAAGTGTGAGAATGTTTGCTGTTAATAAATTTGTTAACTATATAAAAGGTTATAATCTATCTCTCTAAGCATAACTCTTGTATCTAGATTGGTCCTTGCAGTATTTAATTAAAGGAATATGTATTAAATTTTTTGGTTCGTATTTTGCAAAAAAAAAAAATTTTTAGGTAGAGATGGTTCGAAAATAACTACAGTTGTTGCCACACCTGGACAAGGCACTGATCGTGTACAAGAAGTTTCATATACAGACACAAAAGTAATCGGCAATGGAAGTTTTGGAGTTGTTTTCCAAGCTAAATTATGCGATACCGGCGAATTGGTAGCAATTAAAAAAGTTTTACAAGACAGACGATTTAAGGTGAGTATCATGAATTTAGTTCATTGTTAAAGTTCATAGTGGTCATCAATTTAAATCAAAACAATTATTGATACATTTTAATGCCTATAGTCTTCGCAGCTATGCTCTATAATTTTTATATTACTCTGTAATTTAAACTACATATTAATAAGTGATAATAATAATACATTTAAAGGCCAATTTATACGTCGTACATGGCTAGTAAAAATGTCCATGTCTCTGACCTTGCGTCCGTACTCGTTACAATTTTTAAGTGCCAGAGACAGTTCAACGTTAATTACTTTACCTGTCGGTGAAAAAAACGTTTACCCGGGGGGGCCTGACGTGTCATGGCTAGTGGCCGTTCCGTCATGAGATGTGAACTAATTTGGATCTTACAGATATAATGTAGAAACTAGTTATAGTTCCAAGATACCACTGAACTTCTGCATGACATCTTGTAGTGTACCTTCATACAGTCTGTTTGGAGGCATCATCACCATCAAATGAAAGTACGACGTTTGTTGACGCGCATCATACTCATGTAATCTACTTCAAATTCACAACTGAATAAAAACACAAAAAAAAAACACATTTTGCAAATATTTGAAATCGACTATGAACTTTAACAGTCCTTCCCCCTTCAATAACATTATTTGAATAATTTTAAATCTCTTTATAGAATCGGGAGTTGCAGATAATGAGAAAATTGGAACATTGTAATATTGTTAAATTGTTGTATTTTTTTTATTCGAGTGGCGAAAAGGTAAGAAAATGTGAAATTTTATTGCAAAGTATTTTTCTTTCTTAATTTTATTATTTGTTAGTTTGTTAAACATTTGCCTTTTCATTCTCTGTTGCGTGCATTTTTAAAATATATATATATCATAATTGTATACTATATATAGCAAGCATTGCTGAAATGATTATCTTATATTTTGTTCGAGATCATTTTGGCACTACTACAAGCAGATTGGTAACAATTTTTTTATAGAAAAAAAAAACAAACATCATAATCGAAAAAAAAACGATTTCATTCATATTTCTTTTCTATTAACACCATCAAAAAGCAAAACAAACTCAAATATATAAGGAGTGAATAAGATTATTTCACTGTTTACACATAAAAAAAATATAATAAAATGGAAAACTCAGTGTTATCATCCGGTTCATATTTAAACTCAAACAAAAAAAAAATCAGTAACAAATGACACACAATGTTATTTTTTGTTTAAATTTTCGTTTTCTTCTCTTATTTTTTTTTGTTCTGATATGTTTTGTTAATAAAATTTTACGTTTTTTTCTTATATTTCGTTTTAAAAATTAAATAAATGAAAAAAAAAACATCTTTCAAAATATAATACATATGTATCAATGAAATAAAAAAAAAAATTACTATCGGCCATCAGTTAGCCGAATTTCCCATCGATTTGGGGATATTTGCAGGGGTGCTTAAACCACAGGTAGTTATTTTTCAATTAACAATAATTTTCACCCGTGCATTTAATTTGTTACCTCGAATTAATTTATTTTCCCATAAGTTTTGATTTTTATTTATTTTTTATCTTTTTTATTATTATTTTTCTAATCAATACAAATGGCTAACTAAGAAAAAAGTATCATCAAATCGAATATGTATACTTTACTGCTCGTCAATGTGAACTCAGATATACATACATATATACCCTGCTAATAAGCCGTCAATGTTGGAAAATTCAACAAAATTTTTTTTTATTTAAGGAACATTAAAATGCAGTGAAAATCTTATTATGTATTTTATAGGATGGTTTCTTTCACAAAAGAGAAAAACAAACTAAAAACAATCTGTTCCCGTACTCAAAAGTTTAGTTTTCTTGTCCCAAAGAAAGCACAAGAACTATCTTTATGCTCATCATATTTCTTTGGAATGTTTTAATACATTTTGTGGGAGCCGTTGCTTGATCGTGAGTGTAATGCCGAGCAATGTTTTAATACATTTATTTAAATGTTAAATATCAGTTATATAATAAAAGAAAAAGAATGTTGATTTGAGTTTGGAAAAAAACTATGAACTGAGCCGGCTGAATGTTTGCTGACTTTACGTATTCACCAAATTGAAAAAAAAATATTTTTAGCATTTAAAAAATGAAACTTTTATTGTTGATCGAACTTTGCCACAGTCTAGTTCTATTGTAAAAGAAAAATTTATATACTCAGGCATTGTAATTAAGAAACTGCGAAGTTTATTTCAGAAAGAAGATTCAATTCTGCACGTGTGCTTTTACAATGTTTTATTAATTAGGTGGTTTTAGTGCAAGTTTTGCAGGGAAAAAACAAAGCCGCAGCTCATTATAAAAGGAAAAGAAAGAAGTTTGTTTGCTTCTCGATATTTCTGGGATTCGTATATCTTTTCCTTGTTTGATGAATAGACTAATTTTTTGTATACACGATGGCGTAAAATTAGTCATCCAATTTTGTTTATGAATTACTTTTTCACTAAAGAAAATGAGTGAATTTTGAGTGATGAAAATCTTTATTTGGACCGGATCCGTCAAGTGGCTGCCGCAACTGTTAATAAAAATGTGTACACGTTTTATCACATTTACCATGATTTCCCCACAAGATTTTCAGTGATAATTGCTTGCTTTTCTATCAAATAAAAAAAAACTGCGTAACAGCCCATACAGGGCCAGAGTATAGCTTGCTCTATCAAATATTATCCTTAAAGCCTGCAATTGTCTGAACCTTATTGACATAAGCCCGCGACTTCAAGCAGCCGAAATGAAAGGAGAAGAAGAAAGAAACATTCACGCCCATCACTAAAATTCGCTGTAGGATCTGCATAGCGATGCCCAATTGCGTGGCACGTCGTCTAGTTTAAGTTTCTTCGTCATCAGTAATATCGGCAGCCACAGTCACGATATTCTTGGTCAAACGACGAGTCCGATAGCGGCCACAGCCTACATGGTCACCTGAGGTTCCAGCCTGTTTGAGTCGAGTAGCTAAGTACTGAGATGGGCTTCCCATTTATTGTCAAAAATATGGACAGAATTATTCCACGCTCTTGCGAAGTACAGCGCGCTGTATTTCTTACCTGCTTGCATTCTGCAATTGTGTACTTCATAAATTTTAAATATGATTGATGTACGACGCCATATGCTGAAATTATTCCATCTTTCGATAGAATGACTAATTTTGCACTAGCTTGCATAGGAACGAGCCAATAATGTATATTTACGAATATACAGGAAATTCATAACCTCTTTAAATATCATTTAAGGTGAATCTTAAAAGTAATTGCCGTTTCCTAGTTCGCCGACCTCATTTTTTGTCGTGGACAAAGGGACCTACACTAGTTTAAGTCTTAGGTCTTAGGCTTAAGTGATAGCCACAAGTATGGCTCACGTAGGCTATAGGATTGTTTCCAAACTCGTTACCTAGAATTTTACTGCAAGTATAAATAGTTTGCAGACATGCTTGACTACCTCTTCGATGAACGAAATTAAGAGTCTATTTGTCCCTGATTGAGCTAAGCCAAATCAAACCTGTTAATGAAACTGCAAATGCCTGTTAATGAAACTTTTGCTAGCCAAGTCGCTCAAATCCTCGACGAGGTATGTTCCCAGAATCGGTTTCCTAGTCCTGGAGAGTTCTGGGCATGTTCCAAAAAGATGATGGAATTTAATAAGAATTTAAATAAGTTATAAAGTTATAGCTGTTCAAATAAACATATTTCACCAGCTTGAATCACAAACCATACATAATTTTTAAAACTTTCACTACAGAGCCGAATATACAAAAAAAAAATTCATAAACATATTTTATATGAATGAATGAAAACACTTAATACTTTATTCTTTGCTGAAAATTATCGTGCAGAAATTATGGAGAAACATTTTTCCACACTTGTCGTTGAGTAGTGTGCTCGTATTTATAAATTTCACGCATATCCTCTGTGAAGTAAAATAAAACTATTATTAACGCGATCGTTAATAACTATTCAAAACCATTTTTGTTTTTTTTTTGTTCTTCTTTTGGTTTTTGTTCTTTTATTTTGTGTTAAATTTATATTTTAAGTTTTTACATAAAACGAGTACTACCACAAAACGTAGGTAAAATTTCTTGTCCCCACGTTAAGACATGTTAATATGTGCACGTTTTCATAATTACTTTTCATCAAATAGGAGTGTGTTACGTTAATTTGTGTCGTATGAAAAATAAAATTAAAAATTAAAAACAAAAGAAAACACGAAAATAAAGTTGTGCTTTGTTTGTGAAATTTTTTATTAAGTCTGTGTATCCCGTAGTTTAATTTTGCTTTTTGATGAGACATACAATTGAGCGAGAGAAAGAGAGAGAGTGAGAAGAAACATTTTAATGAGTTCTTTTGAATGCTTATTCAGTTTTTCTTTGCTGATTTATTGTAGCAATATATTTTATGGTTAAGAGGAAATGTTTTTTAAAAAGTTATACTTTAAGTTTATTTTTATATTTCATTTCTTCATCAAAGAACACAATTGTATCGATACGAAGAATGCATTTTGAATATTTTTGAATTTTCTTATGTTTTTTTTGCAGCGGGATGAAGTATTTTTGAATTTAGTACTCGAATACATACCGGAAACCGTATATAAAGTTGCTCGCCAGTATGCTAAAACTAAACAAACGATACCAATTCATTTTATCAGGGTAAGTTTGCTCCGGGCAAATGTAAAAACAGTCATTTGTAATGTTTTCTTTTTTTTTTTTTCTAGCTCTATATGTATCAATTATTCAGAAGTTTGGCATATATACATTCTTTGGGTATTTGTCACCGTGATATTAAACCACAAAATCTACTGCTGGACCCAGAAACGGCTGTGCTTAAGCTTTGCGATTTCGGCAGTGCTAAACAATTGCTCCATGGCGAACCAAATGTTTCGTACATATGTTCTAGGTATTATCGCGCACCCGAGTTAATATTTGGCGCAATAAATTATACCACAAAAATTGGTAAGAAAACCAGATACATATATATTTCATAAAAGTCAGAGATTAATTTTTGATTTCTTTTAAACAGATGTGTGGAGTGCAGGATGTGTATTGGCCGAATTGCTCCTGGGCCAGCCAATATTCCCTGGCGATTCTGGTGTCGATCAATTGGTCGAAGTGATCAAGGTATTGGGCACACCAACACGGGAGCAAATTCACGAAATGAATCCAAATTATACGGAATTTAAATTTCCCCGAATTAAAAGTCATCCATGGCAGAAGGTAAGTTGTCTATTCCTGTGCTTGTCCACAATTTCACTTAGTTTTCTTTCACTTGTATCGAATTGGTTTGAGTTTCGCTCTCGTTTCACTTACCATGCACTGCACTGGTGCATCAATTTTAAATTAAATTAATTAAATTAAATTAATTTCATCGAAGATGTACATACATGATACATACAGCAAAAGAACAATTAGATTAATCTTTCGTACACTTTTTGCAGTCACTTCTTGAGTGTAGTCTGTTTCCGAATGCACTTAACCAGAAACAGCGTTGGAGAGTAAGAAAAATCCTCACAAAAAAAAAAAAAAACGAGAAACAGCATAGATTTTGATCACTCACTGATTTTTTTTTAACATGAAAACATGAGTGTTTATTTCGATTTTTGTTTCCTTGATGCTATGCATTTCCCTTCTTATTTATTGCTACCCGAATTTATGTGTGTACTTAACCGTGTTACTTTTGATTCTAGTGTTGCATTGTCCATTTGTGCATAAAACTCATCACAGGACATCAATATCAAAACCGAAGACTATCTAAAAAAACGAACAGACCTGTTACGAACGATTAGAATAAACTAAATCAATATGGAAATTTTCGTTTTAATAGTTTCTTAGATTATTTTCACGACTATGAGTTCGACTTCGAGTTGCATTTGATTTGGATGTAGATTGAACAGAATTCGAGTGAATTTTCAGAGATGATGACAGCTCTTAAAATGAATCTTAAATATAAAAAAAATTATTTCAAGTACTTTTTAACTCTATTGGTTTGTGTACATCAAGTTTTATTCACCGGCAAGATGTTGATTTTTAGAAATAGAGTACTAAGCACATAAATCAGCTTAGTTCCTTATGAATATTCCATTAAGTGCATAGATTTGCATTACACATTCACGCCCACATTTTGTTACATTTTGCATTTGAATAATAGTTTTGCGTTTATTTATACATTCAATCATGCTGCTGTATTTAAATTTGATTTTGAAATTTTGTAAATAGATTAGTCGAGGCTAAAAATCAAACCAATTCAATAACAAATGCTGCTTGTGTCAAAACAAGAATAAAGTTAAATTTTAAACATTCCATTTATTTTTATCTAAGGTATTCCGCATCCGAACACCTCCAGAGGCTATTAGCCTAGTATCGGAATTACTTGAATACACACCTAGCGCCCGAATTACGCCTCTTAAGGCTTGCGCACATCCCTTCTTCAATGAGTTACGCGAGGGTCCTCAAGTTTTACCGAATGGTAGAGAATTCCCACCATTATTTAACTTTACTGAACATGGTAAGTTTAATTAATAAAAATAAATATTTTATTTATGAATTAAATGAATTCTTTCGTTTAGAACTTACAATACAACCAAGTTTAATCCCACAATTGTTGCCACAACGACATGAAAATTCAAATCGATCGGCATCTGGCGCTCCAACAGCTTCTGGTTCAAATTCGAATCCATCGAGCGGTGCCGGCACGCCAGGAGCACCCACGCAATCAACAGGTAAGATAATTCGTTATAAATGAAAAAAAATCAATAAGTAAATTTTAATTATCAAAGTATTCTGAGACTGTGGTAAAGTAAAGTTTTGTTTTCCTCATGTTTGTAGATGTTGTGCGTGTTGTATTATTAGTTTAAAGTTAAATCAAAATTAAAAGTACTTGTAAACTCGTGATGTATTGCACTTTTTGGTTTATTTGGAATTATATACACAAAAATTCATTCCAACACAAGGAGATCAAACCACTTTTTGATCTAGACATTTGTTAGAAGAGCAAGCGAACATTTGAGAGCCTTCAAATTCGAATGGTTTATGATCTGTTAATCATTTCGATCAATTTTCACTTTATAAAAATAAAAGACTTGTTTTCACTAGTTCTTAAATTCTCCCTGCGTACACAGGATTGTTTTCCGAGATGTTTTTGTTTGTAAATGTATGCGGTTGCAACTAGGATTTACTCTTGTCTGAGTAAAAACCAATTGAAAGTACAATGAACATCGTTGAAGTTAAGAAGATTGCCAATTGCGAATGATTAAGAATTTGCGATCGGCGAAAATTGGCCGTCAAATCGACAATCATCGATCGCATTCGTCGACAATCGCAACCGAACACAATCGATAAATGGATTACAGTCGAATATCGATTACTAATTGACAATCACAATAGTGGCCTTGATGAGGATGGAAAATTAGATAAATGTTTTATGTTTATAAATTTTTTATGTTTAACTCTTTATTTATTTTGATAAATGTAGCTCGCAAAATATGTGAGATTCTTATAGTTTATTTATAAAACGCACACGTGATATTACGAAGCTACTTTTACTACCAACTTCATATTTGATATTTTATATTGAGAATGTGATAGACTAATTCATTGATAGTGGTGATGTTGTGATAATATGTAACAATAATGTTCCCTTTCTGACTAACCCACAAAAAAAAAAAAAAAAACTCTTAATTATTATTCTTTCCTTTAAGCTATAGTTTTTCTTCATTTTTTTATTTGTTCTACTTTCTATTCTTTACAGATTTGTAGTTGGCATTATGAAATAAATATTGCTTTATTTTTAATGTATAAAATTTAATTATACACACTTATAGAAAAATAAATATATATATAAATAAAATACATGCAAACTAATTGACAGAGACACACACTTTCACTGTAATTTCTTTTTTTCTCTTAATTATATGTAGTAAATAAAACTTTGAAACGTTTTATTATTTATAAACAAAAAAAAAAAACAGAAGCAGAGTAATGTAACAAAACGCAAAATATTTTTTTTTTATTTATAAAATGTATAACACACATTATCTTCTTTTTTTTCCTTTAATTTTGAAATGCCTTTTTGTTTAGTTTTTTTGAAAGAAAATGTGAATTTAAATGAGAAACCTCTATCTTACCTACTTAATATAATCAAGTTAAAAGCAACTCTCTCTCGATACACTTTTTTTTGTAAATTAACACATACTGGTTTTAATTAATTAATTAATGCAATAATAATGATAATAATAAAAATAATAATAATAAAAGTAATAATAGAGAACCAAAAATAAAATATTCAATTGCCCATTAAAAAAAAAAATAGTTTAAATTTGTATTTTCTTTCGTATTGTTGTTGTTGAATGCGCGATATTTGGAGCAATATGATGGTGTATGGTGCACGATTAATTTAATTTTTGTATACTTCCTTCATTTATCGATGGCTTAGTTCACAAATGATGTAGTACGCCCAGAGTTAGTTTATACACACCCACACACGATTAATTTAGAAAAAACAAAAATGCTTTGTAAATGTATTTGGAGTGTAGCTACGAGTTGAAAGGCGGAGAGGTAAGCACTACATTAAAAGCAACACACTTTCTTGGCTTTTTACAAAATGGGCATACAAAATTTGTGTACTCAACTGTCTGCATTAACGTTGTATTCGCTCTCTTTCTATCTCAAGCACAACTAATTAACTCATTTTTGTCCTTTTTAATTGAATTTTTTTTTTGAAGGGATTTGTAGAAGAAAAAAAAAATACAACATAAAATGAAATTTAAACAAATTTGGCTAATTTTTTGTTTGAAATTTGTTTTTTTTTTTTCTAAATTTTTACAGGCAACCAATCATCGAACACTGGCGCTGTCGCTGGTGCTTCAACAGGATCTCTTGGTGGCAATGCAACATCAGCACCATCCAGTTCCGGTGTTGTTGCCGGCACATCATCAACACAACAGCCAGCAGAAGGAACTTCAAATAATAGTCAAACCGCAGCAGTAACTGCAACACCAGGCTCAGCAACAGCCTCTTCAGCATCATCGGGGGCAGTGGGAAGTTCACAAATACAACAAACAGCGACGACAATGGGTTAGCTAGCTGCATTAGGGCTAAATTCACCACATTATTATAATACAATAATAGTTATTATAATGATTATAACAGAAAATATTAATAAAATTTATATTATTACATTAAAATTATTATTACTATTATTAAAACTAACTATTATAAATACTATTAAAGTAAAAGCAACCAACAACAAATCAAAAATTGAATAAAAAAAAATTGCAAACGATTTTTTTCAAAAAAAAAAAAATGCAACAAAAAAAAAACTACAAAAAAAGTAAGTAACGTGCACCAATTCTTTTTCTTCCTCATGTAAGAAAACGCAAAAAAAAATGGAAAACCAAATTTAATTCACAACAAAACAAAATAATCATCTCTCATTTAGATTCACAACCAACATGGTTTTCTTATTGATTTTTTCTTAGAAAGAAAACTGCATATAAATAAAGATTAAAAAAAAACAAAACAAAATATATATATAAACAAGAAAAAATAAAAATAAAATACAAATCTTAATGATAATGGAATAGAATGTTCACACAAACAAAAGCAAAATACATTTAAAAAATGATTCTCCCTTCCCCTTTTAGCGAAATACTATATAAAAAAAAAGTTTTAAAACTAATTAATGAAAAACTAATATACTACTACTTGCAAAAAAAAAAAAAAACAAATAAATAAAAGAACAAACATCATTCAACTTGTATCAGTAAATTTAGAAGAAAGTAAATGGTAAACAAACAAAACAAAATATTAGTAGCAATTCGCTTCTGTTAAAATAAAGAAAAAGATCAACTTCAAAATTAAAGTTAAATTTAAATTAATTATTTTTAGTAAGACAATAGGTACGATTACTAATAATTTAAATAACATTACTATATGAAATATTTAAAGAAAAACAAAAAAAAAATGTTATGAATAGCTACCGCCGCCGATAATGAAAAAAAAAGAAACTTTAATTTTGACGATGTATAAATAAACAAAATTATATAAAGTTTTTAAATTAATTAGATATTATAAGAAAAGAAATATTTAAGGTTAAAGAAAAAGAGAAATCATACCACACACATTGCAAGAAGAAAATAAAAATGTAATACACCAATTACACACATGTCCTGCTGTACGCCGTTACTTGAGAGACTATGGTCAGCAATATAAAGAAAAAAAAAAAGAATATTTAAATTAACATTTGAAGTATACATATATATGTATTTATATAGTACATATATGCATATACTTGTGAGGTTAAAACTAAATTTAAAATATAAAAGAATGTTTTAGTGTCTTTTTAGTTAATAAGTTTTAAAAAATCTGCAAATTAAAAATGGCAAAATAAATGTTCATGAACAAAAAAAAAAAAGAAGAAAACAAAGGTCTAGATATATATATATGTATGTATATTTTTAGTTATATAAAATCTTTTCCACCAAATTGGACTGGTATCTTATTTCGCGCGATAAATTTCCTGTCAGCCAAGTGTGCATTTCTCCCACTTTATTCTAATAATATGCAGGGCCAGAGGCAAATGGTATTCTTTTCGTTCGTTCGTTTTTTCATTTTTTTTTAAGTATAGGCTGCTTCTTTAATGCTGCTCCTTTTTATTCATATTTCATTTCCTTTTTTCGATTTTGTCAATATTTAAAGGAAATTATAACAATAAATTAATGTTACATTTTTATTTTTTCATTTAGTGTTTACGTAATTATTGCTTATTGTTTGTACCTATATATAATTATTGCAATTTGAAGTAAAACAAAAAAAATCTATAAGTAAATATATATATTATATATATTTCTCGTTTAGTTTAAGAGATTTAAAAAAAGAATAAAGAAAAAAACAACATACAAAAAAACAGCAACAATTAAATAAAAACTAGAGAAAAATATTTCGCAGGTTATGTTTTTTTATATATAAAGAAAAAAAAAATAACAATTAAATATATGAAAAAAAAAAAAAAAAAACAAAAAAAAAAGGAATGATACAAACCAACAAAAATAGTTTAGAAGGGAATACTGATGTTTATTATTAATATTATTTAAATTTAAATAAAAATACAAATAATAAAATTGAAAAAAAAAAAAAAAAAAAAACAATTCACTGTATTTTCTGATAACATTAAAACTAAATAGGAGAAATGATAATGTAGTAGAAAATAAATAACAGTAAATAAAAAGATGAGAAAAAAAAATAATAAAAACACATAAATATGCCAATCTTAGTGGAACGCGTGTTGTAATTTTATCAATATTTTCGGACTAAGAAAGCAATAAAAATAATTGCATGGAATTTCTAAGGTAGGCCCTTACAAAGGTAATCACTGAATATCACGTACCTATAGATGTGGTACACAATGACAAACGCTTTTACATATTTGCTAGCTCTAAAAAGTTTTGTGTTACGTCTACACAAATTCTTGACTTCTTCCACGGTAATAAAATATGAAACTCATGGGCATTAGGTCGAAATATTCCTTTCAGGTAGCAAGCAGCGAGTCGCCAATGTTGGAAGGCAACGCTGCCTCAAGCAACAAATACTCAAGTGTAACCTAATGACTAATAAAATATTCTTTTCTTAAGTAACTCGGCATATATAGCACTCCCAGTAATATGTTAAGAATTTTTTGTGATCAGTGATCACTCCAAGCACCCGTAAGCCGACCTAGCAGCTTTGGGTTTTTATGATTTACTAGCGAATTGTAAATTATTTACTTACTAAGGCTAGACAACCAAAAAGAGGCATAACTTCTCTTATCTTCTTACAGCTGTAAAATTAGTAATAGTAATCGAATTGACGGCAAATGAGATTTATGAAAATATACATACTGTTGCCACCGGGCAACAAAAGACAAGGATTGGACGAGACAACAAGAATTCATTTTCTTATTAAGGGATTAGTTTTATTTAAGGGGTTATTTAGGTTTCACAGTTCAAAAAAATTCATTTTTTTTATTGTCTTATTTCTGCATCATCCTAATTTTTCAAGTCGATCCAAATAAAAAATTTAGGAGATACAGCCTTGGGAAGGTGCCTATTTAAAGTCAGGTAGGCTCAGCTTACCGCAGGTATATCGAAGGAGCTGCTCATCTATTGCTTGTCTGTCTTTATTGTTCATTGCTTTCACTTTCTAATATGGCCCATAGACGCGACACAGTGTTCAACACGAGGGTGCCACGTGTATGGCCTGGTGTGCACACCGATTGTGTGCGGAGTTTCGGGTGTGCAGAAAATCAAAAGATTTTGATTTTCTTGACACAGTGTGAACGAACATGTGTGCACACTTTCATACAAAATACCATTCGCATTTCGATCGTCGTGGCGTCGTCGCGAATGAAGTTCAAATGATAGATCACGACCGAGCGGACATTAGAGTGTATGCGCTTTTTTTTAGCGAGTTGTACCATTCAGACGGGTTTTACCATATAGGACTGGAAAATCCTGGCGCGGTAATTACCTTACGTTTTGGCGGTAATTAGTAAACTGTATAATGGTTAAGAAAGAAAAAAAAAACAATTAATCGAATTTGGTTTTCATCCCTCCTGATTGGAAATCGCATCACGCATGTATGCTTTTTTTTTAATTTAAGGTTTCACCCAACTGAGTAGTTTCTTGGACGCAGCTTTTTTCGAAATGACATCACAAGGGCGAAGTATTGAATAGATTAGATTAGATTAGAATCGATTTTTTTTTATTTTCAATATATAACAAAATACATACGAAAATCAATTTGCATGGAATTTCCGTCTGCCCGATTGACTACAGCACTTAAAGTAAATAAATATTGCAACTTAATAGATTCAGCTATATACAAATATAAATACATACTTTTATTGTTTTATTGGGTTTAAAAGGCTTCTCTTAGTATATTTTCCCTATATCTTAATGCAGTATAACTTCTTGATCATGGCTAGTTCAAGACTCGCGTTTTGAATATTTTTCTTTGAAAACTTCAGAAATTCTTTTTCAAATGTAAAGATATACAAGACAGTAAAAAGTTTTACAATATATATATAACAAATATTTTATTTTTTATTTAACAAAAAATGTTTGAAATAGACCTTTTTTCCCCGAGTAAACCCATGTAACCCCTTAACACAACAAAGACTTTTCATTTTTGTAAATTTATTATCCGATATCATTAAAACATACATACCTTAGAAAAATAAAATAAATTAATTGCACCGCATTTTACATAAACAAAACTATTGGCACACTTCATTGCTAAAACTTCAAAGCACGAGCGGAAGAATGCTGTTATTAAGTACAAACATGATCAGTTACACTTAGTAGAATATTTAGAATAGAATATGAAGAATTCTATTTTATATCATACATGCATTAAAATTGATTTAAAATACATTCTCCGTGTAATCTTTTGTTTGCGGACCTGCCTATCAAAATATTCCAACAAATTACCACTCAAATTAAAGTTAGAGCAGATAATGAATCATTTGCTTAGGTGTAAAAATTCGATAAAACCTTTCGAATTTACCAGAAGCCATACAAAAAAACGGTGTACAAATACTTTATTCAGCGACTGTACAATGGATAAGATGTGTCTTCCACATAATAAAATCATGTGTACATATGTATGTATATTATGTAAAAGTCGGGATGTTGAGAGTGGTCAATGAAGGTAGGAAATTATAAATTGGGTCTGGGATTTCAGACAGGATGGCCGAGTCCTAGAATTTACAGAATGTATGTAACAATGTAAGTCATGAAGAGTCCTCATATAGGATGTATATAAGATGAGATATAGCATCCACGTTGTAAAATCATGTGTATATGTGAGTGTAAGTAATTAACGAACCTAGGGATGTAGAATTTCAGAATGGAGGACAACGTATATATACGACGCTGTAGGAGAAAGAAAATACATTCGATCCTGAAGAGCAGAGCTGTGTAGATCACTTCGTAATAGTGAATAGTGAAGCAAAGTATAGTGAATAAGTGAATATACTGATCCTAAGTTGATTTTATACAAGTTATTATTTCAAAATATATTGAAATAACAAAAGTCTGAACACCAGTAAATCTTCCATTTTCACAAGTTCAATATGCCTGTACGACCTGAAATGTAAGTATCTTTTTTCTTTAAATATTTTTTCAAGTTAATAAAAATATATTTTTTTCTAGATCTATTGAAACTAGAAGACTCTTCGACGTCTTGTATTATCCATCCAAAGTGATGATGATAGGTTCCCTACCCGATATTCCCCCTCATATGTCTGAAAACAGACCAAGAAAAGATTGCACAAAGAGGACTAAGGGTATACGTGCGTACCGAAATACTGACAAAGAAACTGTTCATAAAATTGTAATAGCTTTAAAAGCAATTCAGCAGGAGACCAATGCTAAAATGATCGAGCGCTTTATGGAGCTATTCGATCAATTATATTGAGTTTTAAGATAAAAAAAAAAACTTCTAAATTTTGAGCATGGATGTAATGTATATCTCCAAAACATGTAATGAACTAAAAACAAATTAAAGGTGATGAAACTAAGTTTATTTAATCTCCAAATTATCCAAATACAAGTCGGTTCAGACAAGATGAATTTCTCTATAGACTCCTGGACAGTCTCTATGTTAAATTTTTTTTTTTTTGTGTTCAACAGCATTCGAATATCCAAACTGAAAAATTATACCATTGATTCTAATGTACAAAGTACAGACTCTCTTCCTTTCCTTGCAATTTATCCGTGTCAAATGCCGCACAATTCACATCCGATAAAAAATGCAAAAATCAAGCTTTTAAACACTGATATTTTATAAAAATGAATTATTAACATCTCCTCCAGCATCCATGAAATTTTGTTAGAGAAGGTACTTCATAAACTCAAATCGATCACACTTTTACGAGAGTTATTCACACTCATATTACTTTTAATAAATGTTCAATTCATATGTGTAAAAATAAATGTAAGCAAACATTTTCGATTAAATTCAAATTGTGTATTTTTATTTGATAAAATATCATATGACCATACATAATAAAAAAATATATATACTATATCTCAATATAATGGCGACGCCAAAAAATATCAACTAAATAAAACTATGCTTTGAAACAACAAAACCATGGCCCAACTTATTTTTTATTACTTACAACGCAATCAAGAAAAAAAAAACAATTCATTCCAAATATCAATAAAAATTAACGACCCCAAAAATGTTTAACAAAATTAAAGGAAAAATATAATGTGCACAGTACTTTTTACAATCGGGGCCTTTCCTGTTCCTGTGTATGTATTCAATCAGTCTTACTATACTAAAAGCAAAATGGACGTCCTCAGATTCTCTTGAAGAATGATTCTATTTTCGTTTGATTACTGGATAATGGTTGTTTCTAAAAAGTAAAAAAATGTTGCAAAATGTCCGCACAACTGAGTTAATCATCTTACTGAGAAATTGGCGGAATTACGTTTTCTTCTGGGTTTGGAAAGACTTGATTTTCCTGACGTACCGATAAGAATGCTGTAGCTTTGGAGAAATGTTTCTTGCGCAGCGTTAAGTGGGTTCTTCATATCAATAGATGATGTGCTTACGTCTTTATTGGCAGTATTTATTTCAGTTTTGCTTGAGTCCTTATTTGCATGTCGGATTATATTTGGCTTATCTGTAAATAATTTAACAAAACGAATTGCAAAAAAAAGGTTTAGTGACAATGTCTACTACTCACTTTTACTAAAAGGCTTTCCATCTTCAGGCAATACAATTTCGGTTCCCAGAATGGATTTTTCATCATCAAATAAATCTGTAATTCAAAAGTTTTTCTGTCAAGAAATATGTATACAGAGTTAATAGTAATATTTACAGGAGTAATTACCTACCTCCTTTTTGTTGCTCCTTTTTCTTCACATAGGTTGGTGTAAGGAATGCAGATAATCCGCAAATATTTGAGCTAAGAGGCGACCTATCTCTCATCGGTCGTTTCGTACGTGGGGCCTCAGAATTATTGCAATGATTTTCATTCTCATAGGTTGAACTTCGGCTTTTGGATTTTTTGTGTTCAGAATTAACTGGCTTATTGTTAGACTTACTGTTTGCTTCTTTATTCGCCAGTGACTCATTGGATTTGGATTTTTTAACTTTAGGTCGTGTTGGATTTTCATAGGAACCTTGTACTGAAGATTTTCTTTCAGTTCTGCGGATGAGAGCAGGTGATGTTTTTGAAGGATCTTCTGAGCTTGTTCGTTGTCGCCTAGGTAGATTTCTTCTTTGATTTTCTGATTCACTTGCGACGCTTAGGGAACGACGCGAACGAGACGGAGTCGCAGCTGGAGTCGTCAATGGCGTAACGCTTCTGCCGGAACGAGGTCTACAGTAGCCACGCAATGCAACCTCTATCGATTGATCTCGAGCTGAACGTTCTCTTGAAACAGACCTTGTTATACGGACATTGTCTTCGGACATTGTGGTTGAACACACTGAACGACTTCTCGTACGTTTTGCTATGCACCAACTGCTGCTGGGGCTGGTGATTAAGGATGTGCGCCTGCTTATTCTTTTCCGTGTGAAATCCTTTTCTTCTGCGACTCGATGAGTCGATACTTTCTCATGGTTATCCATAAGTCGAGTGGGCACACTCTTGTTTTTGCTGCTGAGTGTCTGTGGTTCAGAGGACGTATTTTTATTGCTCTTGCTGCTGACTGGAGTGCAAGCATTGGAATTAATCTTATTTTCTTGACTGAAATAAGTGGTCGTTGAGATTTTTGTTAAATTGTCAGAACTGAATTTATCCGCACTGCTTTCAGAGCGACCACTTTCTGCCCCACTATCGAAAAAGCTTCCCGAATCGTGGGATGAAATACGTTTGCGCTTCGTGTTTATAGGACGTATCGGACTACTGGCATCTGAAGACGACAGTCTATTTCTCTTCGCGACTGCTTTTCGGAAAGTTCTTCGAAGAATTATACTATCTTCGTTGTCACTAGGTTCGTTGCTCGTCTCTTCTTCGTCAAATATACGAATTTCATTTTTTTTCAATCTGCCCAATGGTCGCAGAATTTCTTCATTTTCGTCGTCTTCAGGCTGAGGCTGTTCCCCTGTTTCTGCAACAGGCATATCATCGTCTCCACAAATATCGACATCTTCGTCTTCATTAGCGTTTGCCTGTTGACTGGCGCTTATGTTAACGATGGAAGCATTGTTAACTGCTGAAATAATTGATGAACATTCATCGCAAAAGAAGTCATTTGTAGCTACTGTCATGCATTTACGATGAATAGCAATAGAACCACAAGCTCCACAAAAAATAAGTTTATTATAATTTGCATTCGCAGTTCGGCCACTTTTAGATGTACACACAACGGCACAACATTCTTGTGGTCGCTCTAATAACTCGGCAAAAGCATTCGGCTCAAGTTCCCATGATGCATCCCTTCAAAAATGAAAATTGTTGTTGAACTTTAAATGTGAAATCTGATAATAACATAGGAAACCTAAAGAGTTGATTATTCTGGATTTCTAAACTATCCAAACAGAGAAAGGATAGTCTTATTGGCAAATCACTAGATGAATCGGTACAGAAAAATAAAACTATACTCGTCAATAAAACAAGAAAGTACCTGTCTGGTATGAAGATCCCCTTATAAACCAAACGTTTACGAAACACTTTGCTATCGTTGCAAAGTGGGCATCTGAAGAAATAGCCAGAACTTTTGGCAAAAGTAGCCAAACACCATTTATGGAACCAGCCATTTTTACAGCACGGAGCCTGAATTATTCTCACATGATTGACCTTGCTGCGACCTCCCCTTATATCCTCATAGCAAATACAACAAGTTTCATCGGGTTTTGGCCCACGAATTTTTTTTCCAGGCGTATGGAGATTACAATAAGACTTGAACGTATGGACAAACTCACTTAGAGTATCATTTTCCAATCCGCAAATCAAATGGAATGTTTTCCTGCATTTTGATGCACAACAAGAAATGTTGGCACTCTTTTCCTTACAATAGCAGCAAACCTAAATGGAAATCAGTTCAGATATTTACATAATATGATCAGGATAGAAATGCAAAAAAAAAACTCACAGCGGGTGCAACTCTGTTAGCCTCCTTCTTAATGTCTGCAACTAGAAAACCTAGAAAGCCTTGATCATCACGACCTCTTTGCATTAGATTCGAGGTGAGGAGCTATTCGATAAATGAAATCACAAAAAAGGTATTTAAAACAAAACTCCAGCATTATTGTCCACTCTAACTCAACTAACCAAACAAAAATAGTGCACTGATATTTCTCCACGAGTCATGAATTCTCCATATTGGACTTCATCGCGTTTATTTGAATTGCACAAGTAGCACTTATCCATTTCGGATCAAAATACATTGAAATTTTTATGTTTTCTGATATTTTTTTAGTTTCAACTTTATTTTTTTTGTTATAAACCGCGTCTGGTGTGGCAAAAGATTGTCATACTTTTTTGGCGGACTTGCAAGTGAATGGGAAATTTTCATTTCCATGCTGTCAAAATTTAAATGACAACGACGAAACATACTGGGAAATTTATTTTTTGTGTAGCTCAGTACAAATTGAAAAATAAAATTATTTCATAATTTATTACTTATATTTAGATATGTATATATAAATCAATTGTTACTAAGCGAATATTATTACTTGCCATTGATAAACATTGTGCCACTGACAAACGTTATTCAAAAATCAGAATGTAGAACCATGCAAATCATTACTAATCAAAAAGTACCCTTGTGAAACATATTTGTTAAAAGAAATCTCAGCTAAGTTTGTATTATTCTGTTTAATTAAATTTTAGTACACGACATCATAGGTTTTTGTTCGAAATTAATATCGAACGCGGTCCTCAGTAAATAAGTCAATGTGACAAATGTCAAAACTTGAAAGTTTCGTTTTTGTTTACTTCAATTATTTTCTATCCCACTTAGTTTGTAATTATCTTAATAATTATTCCCAACTAAATATAAATTCAAACTATAACTAACAAACAAACTACTTTAGACTTTGTTTTCGTTTGCCCCCCTTTATTGATTTCTTTTCGATGTAGATGCGCTGATAAATTTTAGTGGTTTTAGCCGGAGAAATGCTTCCCAGGCAATACAACTATGATTTGGATTTTCGCAAAAGGCAGATCGACACGCTTAAGATTTTCAATGACAAGTGAGTGGAAAATAATTCGTAGCTATTCGATTGTATTCCATTTATGGCAATTTACAAATGTAATTCTATTTTCAGTGTTCGAGAGATTGTCAAAAATCAGGAATATTCAATACAATTCGAATCGGCAGGTCGTGCTTTTCAGCTAAATGTGAAACTGAGCGATAATTTTCCAAAACAGAAACCGAAAATAAGTATAACTCCAATGGTGCAACATCATTGGGTTAATTCGAACGGCACCGATATTGAAAATGCTCCTGGATTGCTATATGTACGTATGCAAAACGAGAAAATTAAATCTTGATAGGGGTTGACCTTTGATTGTTTCCTGATTTGGATTTTCTTTCCGGAGGTCGACAGCAAATAATATAAAATTCAATTCAAGATTTTTTGATATATTGCGTAAATGAATCACCGTCAATTGATTTGGTATTAGTTACACATAAACGTGTGCTTTGTTTGACAAACCTCCACGCATAGAATTTAGCGTAAGTCTTTGCCGTGTAAAGTTTAATATTCCGCTAAGAGAAGTGCTCGTTGGACACGTATTTAGAAGGATTGCAGCTTCTGTGTCAGGTCTCTGCAAACCTTAGATTAGTTTGCTCTATTCAAATGGATCTTATTGGGACCTCTGGTTGTTTTTCTTGGCAAATATAATAAATTTAAGGTTTTACATTCATTTTTTCTTTTTTTCCATCCCGATAGTATGCCCAACATTCAGATTTGGGACGGGTAGTTCAAGCCATCATACGTGAATTTGAGCGTTTTCCGCCGCCATTACTAACAACAACTGAGATGAGTCCAAATGTAACGGCAGCGAGTAGCAAAGATGGCTCCCCGTTAGATAATTCAAATGCAACTTTAAACAATGACTACGAGCTTCCCAATTTATCGGCAATGTCTTTGGATGAGCTTAAAAAGCTAGACACTGATCCAGAATTCTTTGATGATTTCATTGAAGAAATGTCTGTAGTTCAACATCTAAACGAAGAACTCGACTCAATGATCAATCAAGTCGATAACATATCAAGTAAGATCTCAAACATATCTCTTTTAATTAACAACTAAGAAATTTGCTTTTTTTGTAGGAGAAAATGAATCAAAAGAATCCCATTTAAACGAACTTAAGCAAAAGCTGAACGATGATGTTACCGCTCTGCGAAGTCTTGGTGAAAAATGTGAACAACTTAATCAAAAATATGTAAAAAAATCTGAGGAATTTGCTCCTCAACATATAAGAGTGAGTATTAGCAGCAAAATAGGTTGTACGTCTTTATTTAAAATTTTCTTGAAATTCTATGTAGGAACTACTGCAAATAGCGGCTTCAAACTCTGACACTGATTGCGAAAAACACGTGGAACAATTCTTAAACGGAAAAATTGATGTGCAAACATTTCTAAACAGCTATACATATTCAAAGAAAATTAGCTCGGAGCGCAAAGCTAAAGAGGAACGCTTAGGGCATCAACTAACGGCCTTAGAAAGAGCAGGCATTTAGAGAGTGTCATTGCCGTATGGGCGTTTCTTCTTAATTGTACGAAGTTGATTCTTTTTTTTCTTAGTTAGTACCCACTTCAGATCCATTATGATGTGAATATCCTGTAGCCTGTTTTATTATTCATTAGCATTAAATTCTATTTTCCATTTTGATAACATTCTTGTCGTCATTAGGTAGACAAAATGTAACAAGAAAAAACAAAAAAAACACCAACGTTAAGGCTCAATTTCAGATTAATAGCGGCGTGTATTCTGTAAGAATAAAATTTTGACTCAATCATTTATTTTGATCGAGTTGTGAAAAACGTTAATTGCATTTGTTTTATTAATCTGTCTTTAAAAATCTGCTGACGTTCGTTGTTCGGTGAATATAAATGCATCTTCCATTTACTCAATTACTCCTGAAATCGAGCCTTGTTCTTAGATTTCTTAATCGCAGTTGAGTCTCACGATTTGATGGGACTAATTCGGTTTGTTTTGACATACATATGTAGACCCCAGAACATTCATCCTGGTTAAGACTCATCAGTGGAATACATTTTATGCAGCTTGAGAACATAAATCACTCATCTTCTCGACGCCATTTAAATATGATTTAATAGCGAACAGTATGGTAATTAGAATCGATAGAAGCTAATCAAAGACAGTCGATTAAAGGTTTCAATGATCTTTTATTGCAAAGGAAATAGAAAACATAAAAAGAAAAAAAAAGTGATATAATTACGCCCTTTAACAATTAAAAAATATATTTTATTCGAATTCATTTTGTTTTTTTTTTTTTAATAAAAAAGCATTAATTGCAAAGCAAATATTTTTATTTTCATTACAAAAAAGAAAAGAATTGAATACCTTTTCACAACAAGGTAAACCTTACAGGGCTTTCGTCATGGTTGGGTCGAACTTTCTCTTCGAATTCACTCTTACTTATCTACAATCCATTCACACCGCCATTTTTAACCATTTCCAGTAGCTGTATCAATTCTGAGGATTTCATTTTAATAAATTCAGCCTGATCTACACTGATGAGACACTTGATAACGACTGTGATTAGTTCAGCGCTGCCGGAGCGCAAGCAAGCTGCAGCTAGTTCGTTGATGTCCTTCATTCGGAACTTGTAGTTGGGAACATATGAGAATTGCTCAATGGTGTTGCAAAACATCGATGCATCAGACTCAATAATTATTTCCAAAAGGACATTAATTGCCACGTGCGACCGTGCCTTGACACGACTTAAAATAAAGCGACATGCGTTAATTTTATTCAGTCCAGTTAGGAGTAGGGCCAAGTAGATACTTCGAAGACATGGTAGGCAATTCGGTTGTAATTCACAATCGGCCACCATGGTTGAAAGCTTACGACGCATGTTACGACGTGCGTACTCCTCGCAAAAAATTGGAAAGTAGAATTTGAACAACTTGTGGTGTCGCCATATAAATCTGTAAGCAGAGTGTAGGACCTCGTTTCGGAGAAAACTAAGTGACGGAGCTATGACGCCCAGATCCGGGAAGTGGTGGCTATATCTACATGTCATTTCAAAACACTTATCTGCAAGGAAACTATAACACGGATGCCCGAACATTTTCGATATCTCGCGAAGGGAGACGAGTTCAGACGACATTCGTTTACCGAAATTAACCTCGTTTATGTTAGTGAATTGTGCTGCAGCAATTGCAATTTTAGATGACCCTGCTGAGACTACTGTGCTTGGTGGATTGCCGGCTGGGCTTGTGCCTGTTAACTGCGTCTTGAAGGGTTTTTGCGTTGGACGTTTTTCTTCCACAGTTTTTTGGGGCGGTGGCGGTGTCGGCGGCGGTTCGTCTTTTTTCATTCTCGGTATTTTAAAGTTTTTCAATGTCGTGGTCGACGGTTCTTCTTCCTTGGGTTTGTTGAAACTTATTTCGGGATGACTCCTTGGAGCTGGTATTGTAACTGAAGGAATGGGTGCAGCAGAAGGAGCTGAAATTGAAACGGAAGCAGGAATGGGAGCAGAACTGGAGGTGGAAGCAGAAACAGGGACACTAAGACAATTATTGGAACTGTCGGTACTAGTTGAAGGTCTGGTGTCTGGTTTGATATCAAGGCAGTTTGATTCGGGGAAACGATCTTCATTCGGTGAGCTTAAAAAGAAAATTGAATCCAATTAACACGTGAAGAATTAAAAAGGCTAAAGTGTACATACTTAAAGCAAGAAGATGGTGCAAGTGAGAGCAAGTCGTCATCCATGTAATTCTCAAAGTCTAATAGTGAATCATCAAAGTCCTTTTCGATTTCCAGCAGAGACATTCCTTTGATTACCTCAGTTTTGGTTTTGTCCTTAGTCGATGTTGTTGCGGCCGCCGCGTAGTCCGTCACTTCTGGCGAGGAGTCTTCTTTTCTTTCCATATCAATAGCAGAGTCAGTTATCGAGTCGTGATCCGGGGTTTCCAAGCACTTTTGGTTGAATGCCGGTGAAGATTGAGGAGCTATACTAAATATAATGTTTTTCTGCATATGATCAGGCTCCTGCGTAGTGGAACCGAATATGTCATCTTCCATGTCGTCGAGTGATGGCATATTGCGATTGGTACTGAAGATAATATTCCTTTCGGATGGACTTTTTTCCACAATCGGACGTGGTGGCTCAAACTCTGACATGGATGTGACGGGAACAGGCTCGGGTTTCTTTTGTGTTAAATCCAAAATCTCAACATCCATATCCGAGGATACATTGTGCTCTTTGGACAGATCGAGGACACCATCGTTTAGGCTCATGTTTCGATCGTTTGCTATAGAATGAGCAATATTGGTGTTTGGAAGGGTGTGCATGATTTCAGGTTTCTCAATCAATGGCGGTGGTTTTTGTTGGTGAATGATTTCAACCGGTTGTGTTTGAGTGCAATTGGTTATCTCTGGGATTTCAACACATAAGCCTAATCCTGTAGATTCCTGTGAGTTGATACTGGCCTGTGGCGTATTATCAACTGATCCATCTAGCACTCGTGCGATTACATTATTTCCAGCATCGAGAGATGGATTTTCAATGAAATTTACCTAAAAATATGAGAAATTTTAAATTTAATGGAGTGTTTAATAAGAAAATAGATTATTTACAAGACAATTGTAGTCTGATTAAGTGTATCTTTTAATCAGAGAAACTTTTGGTAACTCATAGAATGGAGTTGAGAACTTTTTCAACTTCACTTTTTTTTACATATTTAGGTATCCTAAGCTTTTCTTGTTAATCTATAACTAAATCATCAACACTCACTGGAATAAAAGAGTTAAATCACAGCAAACCCAATAAATTGGAACATTCGCTATTTTGTGCAGTTTAGTGATGGATTCATAGAAATTTGTTTACAATCAATTGTTGGCAAAATAACAAATGTACCTCTCATTTTACAAATAAAAGAATAAACTTAACCATCAATTGATTATATTGGTTATGAGACGGTCTTAAAATTAAAGAGTTTAAAAATAAATATAGTAAAACCTTATCATCAGACAACCTCCTATTTGACCATGGTACACTCATCCCTCGTTTTGCGCGGTCTCGTTTTACGCGGTTTCACCTTTGCCCAATTTTCAAATATCTACTCAAATTCGATTTGCGCGACCTTGCTTTGCCCGAAATAACATTTTTTCTTTAAGGAATCGTGGCTCACTATACTTTTTCTGTAAAAATACATCTATGTAATGGCCAAAGCCCTGGTAGCTGGTGCCGTAATAAGATTAATCAAGTAATTTATTTTTTTGATTAATAAAGTTATAATTATAATAATAATAATAACATCTCTGTATGTTGCGCGGTTTCGGTTTGCACGAAACTTTCCATTCCCCTAAGGGATGAGTGTATTTATTATACAAATATTCTTCTCTAATCGGGACACATGCTAATGGTACCATGGACTACGATAATGTCTAGTACGCGTAGTATGTACTATTATTTTTTATAAGTTGCCATATATACAAAGCAACATATCTCTGCAGGGTACGGTGCTCGGCTTCCTCCTATGGAACATTTATGTACGACAGTGTCCTGCGCCTATCGTTACCTGTGGGGGTTAAAGTGGGCGGCTTCGCCGACGACATCGCACCAGTCGCAGTGGCTAAGCACGTGCCAACACCAACACTAACGAGAAAGGACTAGCTGCCGGTTCCGCAAGACTAAGGCTGTCTAAGGCTGCAAGACTGTGAAGTACGCAAACTTTTAGATTGGTAATCAATCAATCCGTAGGACTCCCTTAAGTACCTCGGAGTCATGGTCGACAACTGGCAACGCTCTAGGGTGCACATCGAGTACGCTAGCAGGAAGACATCGCTGATGCAGGCAGTACTCTCTGGAATACCCGAACATCGGAGATCCTGGATACGACCGCAGGCTGAGGTCAGTTCGGTCCTCCTCTACGCTGCCCCGATATGAGCCAGCGCACCAGCAACTAAAGATCTGAGAAGGAAGCTTTCAGCGCCGTACAGGCCATCCGAGCGATTAGCGGCCTCCGAACTACCTGCAACGAGGCGGCATGTCTGCAAACAGGGATACTTCCTATCGACATCCTCGCGCTCGAGAGTCAGAGGGTGTACCTTAGGTTAGGTAAGGTTGGTGGGCTGGCAGTATGTCTCACTTAGGTCCTTGTGGAGCCCTTGTGTTACCCATAGGGGGGGAAAGGTGTCCCCCTCCTCACTCGCGGTGTCCTATTCCACTGTGTCCTCGGTCCATTTGGTCCTGCTCAGATACCTGTAAGTTTCTTTAAGAGGGTGTACCTTTGGCGGCGAATAAATCGCACAAACATAACGAGGGTGATGAAAAAAGAGTGAGATGCGTCACTAGTGGTGAGCCAGTTGGGATGCATCCTCAATAGTAAGGCAGACCTACAGAGCAAGGGGGAGCTGTAATTTCCAGTAACAAAGCTTTTATCTGGCCACAGTAGCTATCGGAAATACCTCCCTAGGTTTGGATAGGATAGCTCGCCCCTGTACTCGAAATGCCCAGATGAGGAGGTTAACATACAAAATCTGAACAATCTAGATGACCTAGATTAAATCGGACTATGTGTGGACGGAAAATGCTCATTCACTGTAAGTGTAAAAGCCGCTCTAAGAAGACCAGAAGATTCAAGAAAAGCCCAAGAGGCGGCAGTAAACAGGGCTTAATAGCTAACCAGCCCCGCGAAGTAAGACCTAACGGCAGTCCCGTGGGGAGAGCGGTTGATGATTGCGGAGGTATGGTTTATTACGGAGGCACGAGGAAAAAAGAGAATAATGTGTTACCCGCGAATCGTTCACGCTGATAACACAGGTTGCTAGGATCTTTTGAACATCCATTGGCTCAAACCAAAAAAAAAAAAAGCAAATCAGCACATTCCGGTCCGCTAATTACTAATCAGAAGTCCGGTCCGCTGATTACTATTGCTCGGCCAAATGGAGCGCATGGACAAAAACTTTCGACTGGATTGGACACAGCGTGGCCGCAAAGTCTGGAAGACAACTTCATGTCGAGCATAGACCCATTGCCTTTATCCATTTTTTACTGAGACGAACTTAATCATCATCATTAGTGGCGTAACAGCCCACGAAGGGCCAGAACCTACTTAATAATCAAATAAATTTTTTTTTACCCCAAATGCTTTTTAAACGCAAAAACTAAAGTCACATAATTTCAAAACTGTAAGCCTCATATTTTGAAATATATTTGAAAGACTGCAAAAAAAAAAAACCATCACAGAATCGAATGCTGAAGGTCGATAGCCTGATGAAATAGAAACAAAAAAAAAACACAAAATTGAGTTTGTCACTCTTACTACAAAAATATAGAAAAGCCTTGCCATATTTGTGGTCACCAGAAATAACAACCTAAGTCATATTTAAAGTTTATCAAACAAAAAGTTTGAAATTTAAAATCTTTCTGTGATAATCAGGAAAAATTAAAAATTGCATTGGATGAAAATTCCTTTAGTGTGCTTTTAAATTTGCTTCAGTAATAAAGAATTAGCTGTTATTGCTTGAAACCAAAAATATTTGCAAACAAAATAAAAAAAAAGTACTCACAAAATCTTCGAAGGGAATAAATGTTTCCTGTCCAGCAGCGGCTTCCTCCAAATTCACAGCATTTGTTGTCGAGACCAATTGTCTCCCCGTGTCCTGCGGTGCACCCAATGTCCATTCGCCATTCATAAAATATGCTATTTGACCTCCTTGGTCTGGCAGCACATCCCAGTTTTGAGTGGTTGAGGTAACAATCTGGGAAACAGCAGACGGCGACCCGGCGTTGCACGCAAACATCTCCACATACTTTGCCAACTCACTCTTCTCGATTTTTTTCTTATTCTTCGAACCAGGTTTTCGACCACGTTTTTTCGGCGGATCATTTGATGGCGGCTTCGGGTCCTTCCGTTTCGGTCCACGTTTTTTCCCTTGCTGTTGCTGCGGTGCATCCACTTCGTTTTCCATTATTGAGACCGTGGACTCTAAACATGGCACGCAGTTAGAAGTGTCTGGTGAATCGTCAACCTCACTTTTGGGTTGCTCAACAGCACCGAAGGGGATTAAGGGAAACTGCGGAATTTCCGGGGTTGGTGGTAATTGCGGTTGAGGTGTCTGTGGTGTCTGGGTTGGCTGTGGCACTTGAGTTGTCTGTGTTTCCACTGATTCCGTGGTCTTACTCACATCAACGTCACCCTTAATTTCAAATGTTAGCTTTTGATCATGGCTATCTACGTTCGGTTTGTCTTCTGCGGCTTCTGGCTTGTCTTTCGTGTCCATTTCTAGATTTGAATTCACCTGCTGCTCGACATTCAGGTCAAGAATCTGCTTAGTGAGGTCCAAACGATTGAGGTCTATCGAGATCTTATACTTGCAACTGTGCAGCTTCTCCTGCAGGATCGACGGGACAAATATTGTAAGCAGGTTCGTTGAAGCAGACACGGGAAGACTCTCGACTTGCACTAAACCACCGAGATCGGACACCTGATGGGTGCACTTGCTGTTTGTGCATGTTCCAGATGGATCTGCCTTCAGCACGGGTGGTGAAACTCCTTTGCGGTCACTTTTGTATCGGTTGAAAAAACTAACAACCGCTGGATCCTGATGGACTGTCTTCCGAACACGTGTGGTGCGGCGGAGTTGCTGCTGAGCTACTGACTCGTCGATACGTCTCTGGAATTCAGACAGTGACTTCTTAACATTCATAATGATGTATTTTAAGTCCAAGTGCTCAAGCTCAACTTGAGGCACTTTTTCGACAAGTTGTTCCTGCAACTTCTCGCGTATTTCTATGTCAGTCCGTTCATCGTGACGCGGCAGGTGCGGGCATAGAATATGAATTTGTTGTATGAGGTCATTTAGATTTAAATTAGGATTAGGAATGTTCTGCATCACTTGCGGTTAATTTGATGCAGCTGTGAAAAGTTTTTTTCGGTTTGCCTTTTACGGAATGGGGGGGATTCTTTTCTGTTGTAATTTTACAATAGAAATTGAAAATATAAATTCTCAAAAAAGACAATGGTTAATCTTTTTGGTTTTAGAGGAATGTAATTGGAAATCTTACCCACAAAATAAAAAACACAAAATTTCAGTCCCTTTATCAAAATATGTATTTTTGAAATGCAACAACTGCACACGGCTAATAAGACATATGGAACTCAACCGTTATCCGATTCCAGGACGATTCCAACGAATGTCTTATAGAACGTTTACATTTAATATGAGGCGTATATGTTACAAATTACTTAGAACCGAGGCCTTGAAGGCTATTAGCATGTAATTTATTTCATGTTACTGAGCAATAATAACAATAATAATAAAGAATTCTTTTAGCAATCATATTGGGCAAATCTTCCATTCCGACTGTGAGTCAAAATAGTATTTACATTTTTACTGTACAAAAATGTTGTTATCGAGTTAGAACGAAAATGGAATGAGGGATGAAATCAGTCTCAGCTGTAACGTGACCTTAAACTACATAGAATTTTGGAAAATTGTATAGGCTTTTACAAAATAGATTATGAACTCAAACGCACCAGATGAAAAAGTCTTTGAATCCGATCCTCTTGAATCGAAGAGAAGAGGGACACCAGGACAGAGATCAAGCGATCGCGGGCAGAAGACAGCTTGAACCTTCGGATTGTAAGCAGCAGACTCCGGGCCGTCAACGTTGAAAGGCAACTTTAGCTCTAGCACACACACTCCAAAGGTTGACTGCTTAAAAGGCAAAATAGAATTTGTATAATCTCATAGCTAAAAATTTAACTAGTTCTTCTCCAATTTTCAATACTTTGGATTCAAGATAAATTCTATAAAGTTGTTAAACGCACCCACAGTAGTTATTTTGTGATTGACCGGTTATGAAAAAAAATTTCCGATTCCGATTAAAACCATTTCTCGATTGGCAATGCCGTCATTTGACAGCGGTGATACCACATTTTCACCTCATAAATGTCAAAAACTCTCAGAACGATAGATTTTCGTGTTACATCATTCGAGTTTATTAGTGCGAAGTAAATCCATTTAAAAAAAAAAAGAAACGTTTAGTTAAAAAATAGTTAGCATTTTTCATAAATATTAACTTTTGTTGTTATGTTGTAAACCGAAGAATAGATAAGAATAATTAATTTACTGAATTAATAAACAGCAACCGTGCAATTAATGATAATTTCGGACGCGTAAAATGTCAGAAATCGATCAGGTTAGATGAGTTTGAGTTTTAATACAAACATTTATTTATTCTGTTCTCCCTATTATTATTGTTTTTTTCGCACTTAATTTTATTTAATTTAATAAAGATCTGAAAGACTGTCTGTTTGAGCTTTTACGCAGTATCTCTTGAATCAGTCATTGCATCAACACATTAGATATTTTTAGTGAAATGACAATCCTCTAGCAGTTGACGTTGTGTCGTAAGAATGTATATTTTTTTTTTTTCAGTTTTTTTGTTTGTGAATTTGATCTCGGTGCCGGGGTTATAACATGCATTGAAAATGGTCCTTTTCGGGGGTGAAACATAATTTCACAATTTTATTGATTCATACAGGAGAATTGATATAAGTTTGGACAAACTAGTTGCTTAACTATGATAGATGATGTGTTCATGGATTATGTCTAGTCTTATTTCGTTTCACTGCCATGGTTACCGGTTAGGTGACATTGGGTAGTGTGCTACCAACTTGCATTTGGTTTCCAGGGCCATGTTTGGATTGGGTCTTACGATTGCTGTCCATATCAGATTTTAGAATCCCTCGTGGCCCGTTGCACGTCTTCTACAATTTATACGTGTCATCTCGGTTAAGGTTCTAAAGTTCATTCCGATTATCTACTGTCCGGCTATACAAGCAGGGCAACTCTCAGCTGTCCAACAGCACGTTCGCGGGGTTCCATTGCATATCTTGAGTTTATGCCCATAACGAAGGTGCAGATAAAGATAAGCGATGTTGTCACCACCATGTTTTTGATAGCTAACAACAAAACAAATTGTTTTCAACGAGGGTTTTGTTTACAAAAGGAGGGGTTGGATAAAGGGAATTGTTGAATACTTGGCTCTCAGAGAATCTATTCAGTTGATAAAGGAGTAGGTTATCAGGCAATTCTCCATCATCATTAATTTTTTGTCATAAGATGAGGCTGTAGGTGATATTCTATAGTTTATTACCCAAAATTTACAATATCTGGAAAGTTATTGCATTCTTCGACACTGTTGCAAGCTCAACATGCAGCAAATGTTTGGCGTGGACTTAAACGACATGTAATCGATGTTGCAAACATGTTTCCAAAAATATGATGAGTGTGCAGTGAAATGTGAATAAGAAAACACACAATAAGTAGCATGTTGCAGAAACTTTTAAGTAGGGGTCATATTTTTGAGCAGAATTTCTTCTTAATCACCATCATCTTCTGTGGCCGTATGTTCCACGAAAGAGGTCGCGGGGCCAATGCACACAGAAGAGATCTCGAGGCAACTCGATCCTTCGCTGTCAACTCCAACTCATCAAGAGTTAGAATTTCTTATTGAAGTTTGTTTGTTTCATTTGACTCGATGTTTTATTGTTTATTCTCGCAACGCCAAACAATATTTTTAGTTACTTAAGAGACAATCAACCCTTGAAGGGTCTAAGGCTGCGTTCCAACGTTGACGGTCCCGGACGGCCCAATCTTGGCTTGTATTTTCTCCTTCAATTTCACGAAGAGTAGTCTTACCTTTAAGAAAAAAATATTCTTTTCGATTAATTGGTCCTCAGCAAGAGCAGAAGTTTTTGAATTCATTTCATTTATTTGTGTAAAGCTTGGAAGTCCAATTCAAAATTTTACATTTTTTTTTTAATTTTCATATCACTAGTTAGGTAGATAGGTTGATGTGAATGGTTGCAGAAGAAACCCCACAGCCACAATTAGGTCAGATTAGGCCCATTATGATCCCGCGTTTCACGTTAAACCAATTTCAGTTTCGTACAAAGCTGTGAATCTCGTCCGATGCTATGCAGTTCAGATCCGACAGACTATCAAAGAGGTATTCGCCGGGATATTTTCTTCTACGTTGCACTAAGGCATCGCATGAACAAAGAAGTTGGGAAATAGATTCCTCCTTCACTATGCCTGTAACTTTGACAAAAATTATTACCGGGGACTTCTAACCTGATGATCGTTTAGTCCGTCGGACTGTTGAGCGAGAGTACCCGGGTTCGAATACGGCTGGGGGAAAAAACACCACACACATTTTCCAGCGAACGACTGACAATCCTCCTCGAGTACTACTGAAAAGCTTTCGCAATTCGCCGTTTGGAACTGGCATTAAACAGCAGGTCCCCTCCACATGTGACAAACGCACACAACACAGTGGAGGCGTGAAAAAGCTAGGCTCTGGCTCTCATAGGGCTGTTACGCCACCCAATGTATGTATGTCTAACCTGATGACATGTCTGCCGTTTGCACAGTGCCCTGTAATGTCAAATTGTCTTCTTGACATCCAGTGATGGAAATAATTTTTTCGTATGACACGTGATATTTTGCCATCTGAGATTGGTGGTCTCAAGTCTCGCTGTAGCGTTAGTCATGGCCGGCATTTCTTCGTTCTTCTTTCTCTTCTTTCTTCGAAAACATTTTGTCGTTTGATGATCTGTTTGCTGATGTCGTCTCTTGGGCTCTTTTAAATGCTTCTGCTCCTGCTTCTGCGCTTGGTACCCTTACAATGAATGAGCAAATCTCAGTCCAATCATCATCGGATTTTATCATTTGGCTGAAGAACTCCCGACTTGGTAGGCTGGTACTGTTTTCTCTAACACTGGTTGTTTCGCGTCCTTCTCATCCAGGCATTCCGAGCATAGGGGCAAGTTATCTTGTCCAAACCTATCGAGGTATTTCCGATAGTCGCAGTGACCAGATAGGAAATGTGTGAGCTGAAAGCCACCCTATCAGTCTTCCAATCATCTCTTACTGGAATTCTTTGTGCACTTAAAACACTTTATTTGATTCAATTATAAGTTTCTTTTTATTTAATTTGACTTTAATTTTTGTTTATTATTTATTTGTTCTCCTTTCAGTTCAGTTGCTGTATATTTTAGTAAATCAATTCTATTCAAAAACAGAAAAAAAACCTATATTTAATTTTTATATTCATCTTTATAATGAAAAAGTTATAATTTGATATAATTTATTGGATGTTATAATTTAGCTAGAACATTTAGTTTCCCTTTATTATAAATATCCTCTCTGTGAAAGCAAAGTTGCAAAAAAAAAAAAAAAAAAACCAAAACGAAAAACCACAGACAACTCTATTAATTATTAATTTCAAATAAAAAATAATGGCGGCATATTTGAATCGCACACTTTCAATGGTAATCGGACACGACGGCAACACGAATTCATCGCTCGAAACTAATGCACTAACTGATGTACGTTCACTTCAAAATGCGGCGGCTTTGGAAAAATCTCCACTTCAGGTATTCGTAAGGGCGAAGAAGAAAATCAACGATATCTACGGTGAAATCGAAGAATACGTTAGTGAGACTACACAATTTATCGATGGTAAGTTATAGAAGTTTTGAGAAAAATATTTGAATCTTATGGGATCTCTTTTCTATAGTTCTACCCGAAGATGTGGAAGTTGTGGATAAATCAGAGAGAGAATTATTTCATAGTTACGTGCATAAAATCGCAGCAATTCGGGAGGTTCTTTCCCGGGATCACATGAAAGTAGCATTTTTTGGAAGAACCTCTAATGGCAAAAGTTCTGTGATTAATGCGATGCTACGCGAAAAAATTCTCCCAAGTGGCATTGGTCACACGACAAATTGCTTCTGCCAAGTTGAGGGCAGTGATGGACAGGAGGCTTATTTGGTCAAGGAAGGTTCTGATGAGAAACTCAATGTCGTGGTAAGTTTTACAGTAGTTCTTTAAGGTCGCAGTACAATTAACTTAGCAAAACTCTTCATCGACGGAGATAGTAGCGTGCTATTCTAACATTTCCCCTAGGGTCACTAAAATTAATATCTATGTGAACACTCAGCTAACACTTAAGTCGCTCAGTAGTAAGACGATTAAGTCTGAGTCAGTTAGTAAATGCTACAAGGCATTTGAGCAGCTCCTAAGCAGGAAATTGGTTACCTTATGAGTTCCAGGATGTCTGGGCTTAGAGGGTAATGAAGTTGCGAATGCGCTAGCAAATCCCTCCAAAATTTTGCACACATGCCGGTGCCAAATATTATTTCAATGTAGTACAGTCGCAAACTCTTCACAGAGGTTAGCGTTAGGTGGAAACCGGGAACAACCTATCGCATCAACAAAATCGCTTGGCCGGATTACTGCCTGCTTAAAAATGTTCCCAGTGCCAAATGTAGCTGATTAATTGGTATTTTCACAGGGCGGTGCTTACTGAGCCATCACGCTCTCATGTTGGATTTAATCGGCTAGCGAAATGCTGGAGTCCGTGTTCTGCGCCTGCTCAGCGCCAGCAAAACTAGATTCTCAAATGTGTGAAAGGACTAGCATCAACGCAAGTTGACTTGTTCACTGCGCTGTCGCATCCAAGTCTTGGGATGTACCAGGGATAACTGGGTGAAATGCACTCTCGACCTACAGGTCTATGCGATTGGCGACTACCCGGCACTACATAACAAAACACTTCCCAATCTCATCAAATCAATTTAAGTTTTACATTTCCTTCGTTAGTCCCAGTCGAAGATCTTTGATGTGTCTGCATTAACTAACTTTAGATTTAAGTGTTCTTTTTTTTAAATAAATATTTCTATTTAAAATGTGATAAGCAAATGTTTATATGTTGTTTACTTAGGCACCGATTGATAAGCGCAGTGCAGTGACCCTTATTTAGTTTATTCGACCCCTGTCTGCGATCTTAAGTTTGTATGATTCCTTAACGTACATTTTTTTTATTTCCACTTAGAATATAAAACAATTAGCCAATGCATTGTGTCAAGAGAAGCTGAGTGAGAGTTCATTGGTGCGAATCTTTTGGCCACGAGAACGTTGTAGCCTCCTCCGTGATGATGTAGTATTCATGGACTCTCCAGGTGTAGATGTATCACCAAATCTTGACGACTGGATTGATAACCATTGCTTGAACGCGGATGTCTTCGTACTGGTGCTAAATGCTGAATCAACAATGACTCTAGCAGAGAAATCATTCTTTCACACTGTTTCGCAGAAACTCTCCAAGCCAAATGTGTTTGTCTTGAACAATCGATGGGACGCGTCAGCCAATGAACCAGAATGCCAGGAATCGGTAATACTAAACTTTCAACTATTATCTCTCTATTTGTATTCACATTTTAGACACAATTTATAATTTTTATGTTTTTCCGTTCATTTATATCCTTGTTCGTTGTTGAATAAAGGAACTAGAAAAGGTAAATTATCGGCTAGTCCTTCATAGTGACATCGTTTAGTTTTTTTTTTATTTGTTTGCTTTTGGGATTTTATGAGCTTTTTTTTCTAGCCTTCCCTGTGTGCTGTTTTTTTTAATCAATTAATCCCTCTTTTAGGTTAAATCACAACATACAGAAAGATGCATTGACTTTCTCACAAAAGAGCTGAAGGTCTGCACGGAGAAAGAAGCCGCGGAGCGTGTATTCTTCGTATCAGCTAGGGAAACACTGCAGGTAAGATCAAACCATCGACACAATAAGATCTGAATGAAAACCTCCTTCCATTTTAGGCACGTTTGGAAGAAGCTAAAGGTAATCCCGCTCACATGGGTGCTATAGCTGAGGGATTCCAGAATCGCTACTTTGAGTTCCAGGACTTTGAGCGCAAATTTGAGGAATGTATATCAAAGAGTGCAGTTAAAACGAAATTCGAACAACACAGTTCACGTGGCAAGAACGTCTCGAGTGACATGCGCCTAATGCTCGACAATATCTATGACCGCGCTAATACCCTACGCAATCAGAAACTTGACCAGAAAAAATTAATCACAGACCGAATTCAGGGCACTGAAACGCAAATGATGCAGGTCACAAGGGAGATGAAGTTAAAAATTCATAAAATGGTCGAAGAAGTCGAACAGAAAGTCTCAAAGGCATTGAATGAAGAAATCTGGCGTCTGGGTGTACTTATCGATGAATTCAATATGCCATTCCATACAGAGCCTCTCGTTTTGAATATCTACAAGAAGGAACTTAACACTCACGTCGAGGCCGGCCTTGGGTCAAATTTGCGCGCAAGACTATCAATGGCATTGGCAATGAATGTTGAAACTGCTCAGCGGGAAATGACAGGTAATCATTTAATGTTTGCGTTTGAGAAAGTTATTTTAAATAATTTTTTATGTCTGGTTTTTGATGGCAATGGCATTGTTACTTAACTTATCAAAATTGTTATGTGAGCCTTGCAAGTTGAAGCCACAATTTGAAAATTGTCTCTCTCTAAATTCTTTATCAAATTGAAGTAACAACAAGTAAGTCATTGCAAACATATTAGTAATGATATCATTTTGGAAAGTACGTCACTATTGTTCAGCTTAGTTTAGAAGAGATTCGGAGGAACGCTCATTTCAAATCTAGTCAAAAAACACAAACCAAATGACTGAGTTTACGTGCTTAGTAATGCCATAATTTCAGTCATAAATTAGCTGAAGCTAGAAGCTGAATTTATATTAAGCGTTTGAAATTGAGTAAAAAAATCAAACAAATCTGAAACACACTTTTCTTATATTTGAAACGAAGTTTATTAAACAAATTGAGTGCTCGTGCCTTAATCAATAACTTTAACGTGGCACAGTATTATAAAAAGTAAAACAACATTTTTATTCTTTATTTCCTTCCTCCATTTCTAAGTCCCAATTTAAGACTAAAAAGTAAATTTTCTTATAAATACAACACAACTCTCACAACGTAAAATACATCGACTGCTGAATTATAAACTCATGTAGTTCGTCATTTTACTGGCCATGTCAACAACCAAATTAGCCATAAGGCTTCATAGCTTCAAGATCACTCACATCACAGGTGGCAAGAAAGCTGAGTGTTTTACACACCAAACAAATTTTGCCCGCACTGGTTACTAAACGCACAACCTGAGATAAGGGTCATGATGGACGTCACAACGGGATACCGGATCATTACGGATTAGGACTCCATGCCAATGACTTTTGCAGAAGTTCTTAGGATGAGGAGAAAGAGGAAACCATCGTTTACCTTCATGTTTGTGCGATTGGCTGGAAATAGCTCGATTTCGTTTCCTTTTCAGCAGTGAATCGCAAATTGAAATTCGGTCCACTAAATTGTTTACTCTTAATTCACGTGGCACCCTAACATCGAGTTTTTTTTTTGTTTTTCTTCAATTTTTTGCGATAAATACCTAGTTCGTTAGCAACGTTCACGATGTTGCTCATTTTTTCTATGATCTCATCGATTATTTCGGTGAGGGAGACATCTTTCACATCAAACTTATCAGATTGAAAACGAGCAAACCACTTCGCTGCTGTTTTCTACTCGTTTCCGTAAACTTTACAATTTTTTTCAGTAGCCTGCGACGCTTTCTTACCTTATCTATAATAGAAAATCAAGCATTCGCGTTCACTTGATCGACATACCGGATGTTCGGTCTCCGTCTTTTCCGTCAAACTAGGAGGCTCGGATTCGAAGACTTTTAGCTGGAGCGTTTGTGTCCATGTACCCAATGCGGCGGAGCCATTGTAGTCGCCGGGTTTTCGCCTTCCGGACTATATCTACATCTTTGTACAGCACACAAAGTTCGCGGTTGTCTTCTCCTCCATTTACCTTTCTCGTTTCGAGTGTTCAATCATTGTTTAAGTGTAAATAATTTCTCACGGAAAGGGCGATGTTAACAATGTCTTGTAAAAAAAAATCATATCAGGAAAAGGAAAGCTTGTCAGACTATTTAATTGATTATGCTACTATTATTAGTATGAAAATTGTGTGCATTTTTTAGTTGGCCACTTTGAAAGTAGGGAAAAAGATGTGATGGTAGGACATGAGCGTGCAAAATCAAAGAATGTTTTTATGAGGATAGCATAGGAATTTCTTTGAAGCCAAATATATTTCGCTGTAGGTATTAAATTACACTTCAACACTAGACTTAAATAAAGCAATTAAACACAATATATAACTTCTTTCAATTTCAGATCGCATGCACGCGCTGGTGCCAAGTGAGAAGTTGATTATTCAAACAAAAGTAGTAACCCGGTCACAGCCATTCGAGATGCTTTACTCACTGAATTGCCAGAACCTATGTGCTGACTTCCAAGAAGACCTGGAATTCAAGTTTTCATGGGGCATAACAGCCATGATACAACGATTCACAGGCAAAGTAAAGGGACACAATAAGAAAATGCCCGCAATAACAACAAACCGACAGAGCAGTGTAAGTACATTGATTGATGGAGTGTGATGTGCATCCTAAAGCATTTCTTTTTCTTCATGCAGGCTATTCTATCTCCAGTGAGCCCGGTTTCAGAGACACCACTGTGTCTAATGCCAACAAACGCTGGAATAACACAAGAGCAACTATCGATGATTTCACGTTTCGCGGTTGCCTCCATTGGCTCACAGGGAACAGTAGGCGGTCTGGTTGTGGCAGGAATAGTGAGTTGTGATATTTGCTTCTTTTTAAATCCAAAACTAAACCTCTATTTCTTTACTTAGATGTTGAAAACTATCGGTTGGCGTGTACTTCTTGGAGTTGGTGCTCTTTATGGTTGCATCTATCTTTATGAGCGACTCTCATGGACAAATTCCGCTAAAGAGCGTTCTTTCAAATCCCAATATGTCCGTCACGCGACTAAGAAATTAAAAATGATTGTTGATTTAACATCTGCAAACTGCAGTCATCAAGTTCAACAGTAAGTCAAAATTGTATATTCTTTCGAGCGTTTTACAATCTCCTTTTTTTTATTGCAGAGAACTCTCCAGCACTTTCGCACGCCTGTGCCGTGTTGTAGACAACGCCACCACCGACATGAATGAAGAACTTAAGGCGATTGAAACTTCCCTCGCCATCCTGGAGGGTAACCAAAAACAAATAAAATTACTGCGCAATAAGGCAAATTACATTCAAAATGAATTGGAGATTTTCGAGAATAATTACATTAAGCCAAATTGATCATCGGCCAAAAGGAAACTTGCCTATTATAATCGATATAAAATTTCCGAGAGACCCAGGCCTACACCCAATAGACAAACACTGAGGACAACCTGCAAAGCCATGAAATTTCTCGATTCTAATAGGCACTACAGTAAAGCTGATCCAATTTATGTTATCCCTTAGAAAATTTAGTTCGAATCAAAGATATGTATGTGATCAAAAGCTGCTGGTGACGGCTTCCTTGCTTAGAGAATTAACCTTATTCTTTTCTGAGATCTGTTTACTTATATACCTTTGCTTTGTTTACTTTGCTTCATATGTATTTTTCTAACTTCTTGAAGGCCAACAATCAAGAACCTTCGCATTATTTTATTTATTGCTTTTTTTTTTCAATTTTCAAATGTTGTTTCATTTTGAATGAAAGAGAGAATAAAATGTTTAAATATTCATAAAAAAAAGGCAATTTATTACACAAAATTAAAAAGAAAAATTAGAATTGACTAGTCAAATAGTTCCCGACTTTAAATTTAAACAAAAAAAAAAAAAAAAATATTGATAAGAAAATTGAAATCTTTTTAAAATAAAAAAAAAAAAAATCTTACTATGTGCAGTTATAGGTTATATGAAATTAAGCAAGTACATAAACATAAAAATTGAAGTCATTGACGTATTCTTGTGGAATAGGTGACAAGAGTTTAAGAAAAAAAGAAAAATAACTAACCACTGTATAATGAAATTAAATACAAGGCGAAAAGTAAATGGAAACATTTTAGTGTACAGTAAATAAAATATAAAGAAAAAAAAATACGAAAAAATACAAAAAAATTGTAAAATTATCGAAAACTGGTGTTTTACTTTACGAATGGAACCTACCTAGGAAAAACGTACATAATTGTTTACTAAAAAGGGCACTTAATGTGGCAGCTAAACCACGTGGAAGCAAGATAAATTAAGAAACCTCAGCCAACTAAAATAAATACATAACAGATATACAAAATACAAATTAACCCCATTTGTACGGAAGTCTCGTGAGGTAAAGCGACATTAAAAAGCAGAAAATTATCGCACCTGAAGTAACTTGCTTTGAACCGGCGTAGACCCTAATTCGATTGCAATTGTGTCAGTGGGCAAGGCTAATAGTCCGAGGTAACTTTGTTCTTCGGAACTACTGCTCAGCAGTAGCAGTGCCCATCCGCCTGGGAGTTAACCGACGACGGTTCAAAGCAGACTTCTACTTTAATTTCTTCTTTCGCCCCTCCCTACCAACAAGAAATAAAACACCACCACCCCATCTTTTAACTAATAGCGATTCGCCTGAACGAAAATAGAAGCCAACTCACATTTCTTACTCCTAGCTAATGTGTCGTGCGATACACAAACTTGGGGACCGAGAGCAATAAATGCTAAAAATCACAAAAGAATTATCGAAGAAAATTCGTAAGTCATAGATTTCGGTATTCGCATTCGATATACAAAATACGGAATATCCAGAAATGAGTTGATAGCCGATTCTGAAGCAATACAAAATAGCCCCCTCGTACGGAGCTCTAAAGGTTTCTTGGAGGCCAGAAACCAACCGTAGGTTGGGGAATATCATCATTGTTTCATTTTTTCTGGTTTTACATATATTTTTTTCTGTTTGACAAAGTGCAAGGTATTTAAATGCTCTACAATCATCTGCTTATCGTCTTATTCAGTAATTTAATAATTGCTAGTGCTCTTGGTTTTTTTTTTTGTTATTAATAATATATTTTAATATGTTGTTAATAAAAAATAAATAAATAATAAATAAATTAATAAAAAATAAATAAATAATAAATAATTTAATAATTTATTTATTTTGAGGCTTATAGAAGACCACTATACCACGGAAATGGCTTGCAAAACTCAAAAATGGCGATTTTGACGTCGACGATACGACACTGCGCGGGAGACTTTCTAAATTCGACAAAAAACGTTTAAAAAAAGGAAGAGAAGAAAGTCACTAAATAAGTCGGCGAATCGGCTCAAAAATGAGCTTCGATTTCGTAGCCAATTCCAATTTCCGAAGTAGACACATTTTTGCACATGACGCCGTAAGTCCCAGAGCAGCATTGGCTGAGTCTTGGGCAACGAATTTCATTCACAGATTTCCCATCCGAACTGTGTTGTTAAATTGTTATTATTTACAAAAGAAATCACGAAGGCACACTCAGTTTATTTTAAATTACATATATTTACAGAAATGACAACAATCACACAAATAATGCGATTATTCCGAGTCTCTTCATGACTTTGCCAATTTGCAACATCCGATTTTAAAAGTAACGTCAACTAGTTAAAGAAAGAAAGATTGTTCTTTTTTTTGTATACACAAATCGTTTTTTTTTATTTCCATTTTTTTAGTAATCATCGTCATCATCATCATCTTCTGGAGTCCCCTGAGCGGCTTTCATTTGTTTGTGCATTAGCTCCGCACTATGTTGTACAGCTGTGGCCTGTAAACTCATCCACTGAGCTTGTTCTTCTCTCGCCTGTTCCTCTCTGGCTTTTGCAAAAAGTTCTTGCTGTTGTCGTAGAAGTTCCTCTTCGGGAATACCTAAATGTTCGAGTCGGGTACTTTGTCGTCGGCGTTTAGCTGCTACTTCTTTGCAATCATTTAAAACCGCTTCAGCTTCGTCTTTATAGTCTCTGAAACCCAGTCGATCGAGGGCTTCTAATACATGCTCAGCATTTATAGTTTTTTTATTTCTTTGATTACACACCTCATTGGCCTCGGAACTAATTAAATGTATAAATTCTGTGCAACAATTTAATATCAATTCTCGACTTTCATTTGCCACTCGAATTGAGGGAACCTAAAAATTCGAAAATTTGTTTATTAGGAAAGCCGAAAATTTTGTTTGTTTACATACCAATTCCTTGATGATTTTGTAAATGCTGGCTCGTGGTAGGGTAAGTTCATCGTCTTCGGTAGGTGGTGGACATAGTTCGTCCTGTGGATTGCTCATTTTAATTTACTGGTAAACGTATAGGTCAGTTGTTTATTATTTTGTTTTTATTTATACTGTGTATAGTTTAAATAGAGTAATATTAAATGTTTAATATTGGAAGATCTCTGTCCAAGAATACGAATTTACCACTTTGACAGCTAGTCTACGAGAAGGGTACAACTGTCATAATGAGCGCGTTCCATGAATACGATGTGATGATATTTGTTATATACTTTCAGGAAGCAGAATTGAATTATATGAAAATAAAAATCGGATAAATGATGAAAATGAAATTGGCGGTGGTGGTTTTGAAACTATGCAATAAAAATATTAAGACCAGTGTTTTAGATATTGGAAATTTTATTCTCAGAATCCGCAAACATATAAATCATTTGTGTCCTCCCCATTATTCCTTAGACAAAATAGGATTCATTCATAGGACAAGAGGGATTCAAGCTTCCAACAGATCCAAAAAAAAAAACGCAAATAAACGAAACAAAAAAAAGAATCAAACTGTTGCTCCTGATTTTGAAAATTCCGTTTTTCTAAAACATCTTCGCCGTTAACAGAAATGTCGTCATACATAAGTTTCTCTAAAAAATATGTTTGATATCGTTATCTCCGTTCATGTCCTCATTTCGTTCTTCAGAGAAATGACTACAGAGCGTTATCTTCACTCAGACTAAAAAAATAGAGACGGACACATAAGTGAATCTATAAGGGTTTCGTTATTCCTTTGGAACGAAACCCTAAAAAGGGCAGTGTTTTCGAAACCAGAATGCTCCAGATATCTGTTTTTCTAAAAGATCTTCGTCGTGGACAGAAATGTTGTTCTTTATACAAACGATCAAAGAACGTAGTCTTAACTCAACGTCAATAGTGGTTCACGGATCGAATTTTAAATGCCTTGTGCTTGCTCTATTAAAATATCAATTGAAAGTTGATAATACCAGAAGCATTTGTTTTTTCAATTGAGCTTTTATTTACTTCGGAAAAGAGTCCCTCTTGGCATGTATTTTTATATGCAATCAAAATTAGTTTTCTTCCAACACCCTTCACCAGTAAAGTATATACAAAAGCATTTACTACCCACATAGCTTTTTTTTTTGTAAAGAATCACACATCAATTTTCTTTATTTTTTATTCATGATCCAATCATGCAATCAAAATTATTCAAAATTTAGATTTTATTAAAAAAAATACATACATCACACATATAACTAATATTTTAAATCTATTCATATACCTTGCATATATATACATACATATAAAAACGTGTGTATACGGTGAGCAATAAATGTTAACTATTTTTCATATTCAATGCATTAATGAAATATGAAGGAGAAGAAAAAAAAAAGAAGATAATAAACAACATTCAGACGGGGATAGTTTCAGACAAATCAAAGCGGTTACAGTGATACAGCAAAGTGCTTAGGGTGGTAGATAGAAATTATATCGTATCGACTATATCTAGTGTTGTTGATTTATGTATATCATCTTAATTTATTTTTCATTATACATATTTCATTTTTCATTTTTTTTTTCTTTTTTTATTCTAATTGCATACTATTTAACATGTGTACAAAATGTTTAAAATTTAATTTTATTTTCGTTTCGTATTTTTTTTTTCTTTTCTTTTTATTATATAAGGCTTGGGAAATCACTAATTGAGCTGCTTTTGTTTCTCACAAACACAAGTTTATAATATGGTTGTTGTCATTCGGTGATTGTTCCTTTTTTTCTTCTTGTATAAATATATGTGTATAGATGAATGCCTTGAGGTTAGATTGTCAGGCTTGCGAACAAAGGTTTATCGCCTGCTTAAAACTGACAATCTACCTTCCTGATTAAGAAAATAATTATGTCCTTTTCTTTTTTTTTTATTTGTTTATGAAATATTCATGTATAATTTATAAAAATACATTAGTTTTACTTTTTTTATTTTTAGTTTTTTTTTTTTTTTTCATTCTTGATTGTTTTCTAAAAATTTCGCTTCAACCAAATTATAAGTTTGTATATTGCTTTTTGTGTAATTAATGCTCACTGATATTTAAAACACAAACGAGAAAAGAAAAAAACTTAATTTTGGATATAAATTAGGTATAAATATGTAGGTCCTTGAGCTGCACGTTATACATGTATTGCCACTAGAGATATGGTGGTTAGGGACGAAAATCATTAAATAAAACAAAACAACTATAAAATATATTCAAATTTTCAACTATGTATGTATACAAATATATATATTTTTTTTCTTTTACTTTACTTAATTACAAAACTCATTAAATACAAAATAAAAAAATAAATGTAAAACAAACAATAATTTGGTAGTCTTAATATTATTTTACAAAAAAACAATCAACTTAAAAAATACAGTTCCTACTTATTATCTTAATCTTCTATTATATCTGGTCTTTTATTATATTTAAAGGGAGTTTTACTTTCCTTTCTTGTGGAATACTAGCACGTCAAAAATAATTATAGTTGATCTTTTTCTTTGAAAATTTAGTGACTGTAAATAAATTGCATGCACTTAAAAGTCGGTGTAGCAATGATCAAAAATAAAACAAATAGTTGGTTGAGAACGAAATAATAAATAGAATAGAATAAAATAATTTTGCTAGCATTCCTTTGATGTAACATTATTAACTGCCAAATTATAAGGTTTGTGATGTTTTCCTTTCTTTTTTTTTTGTCGGTTTCGTTTTTGTATAACTAAGTAGAGACTCAATAAAAAAAAAACATATATTCTTGAGAACCTTAGCTGTGATTTCTTAAATCTGAATTTTCTAGAGATTTGTCTGTAAGTTTACATATGTATAGTAGCTGCTGTGTATCTAGCTTCTCCTCGCCTCCATGACCACTGACTTGGACGGTACTGAAATAGAAATTTATATAAATACAATTTTATAATTGTTTTAAATAAAATAAAAGTAATCGAGAATGGAAGAGGTGGGTGATGAAGATGATCTTACATGGCGGTTAACTAATAAACAATTTATGAAACGGATCTACGATAAAAACAAGGGTTGATGATTGAAGCTAATGTATACAAAATCGAAACTCTTATGCCACTAAAAAGATAGAACTTTCTTCCTTTAATCTAAACACACATTTCGAACATCGTTGCTAATATGAAATTGCTATCAGAAAGCAAAGTACACAGTACTCGTAATCCGATAGAGCATTATGAATGCGAATGACATAATGCAACCACAACAATCTATACTATAAACGATGGAAAGATAATTAAATTTTATCATTGAACATTACATACTACGTGCCACTCTCTTTTAAAAGCCGCAAATTTGTTTAAATTTTATTTATTAGCAATAATTTGTAATATAACTTTCTACATCGGCACTTTCTTGAAGAAATCTGTAGAAAAGTCACAGTGCACAGCAAATTAAATTCTATACTCTGTGAAAATTATACGCGGCGCATAGTTTAAAAAAAATGCAACCCAGCTGCAAGCACGATTTCAAATCCAATTTTGTCGGATAATACTTCGTTTATATCTTCATTACACTGTTGACATCAGTCGGTGCAAAACACCCTTTCTGTAAAATGCGGCGAAGAAACCTTGTAAATGTCAAAAGACCGGCAACAGCAGTGATAATGACATTGACTAGGAATAAAATTAATGGTAATCGGTTTCAGGGATTAGGAATGTGAACGTCGAGGCTGACTACTTAAAATGTTCGCATGTTGTAACACTTCCTTAACAGCTGGGACTAAACGTGAAGGTTATGAAAGTAAGTGGACAATGTTTGTAGTTTTTGTGCCTCAACAAAAGTAAAATGATTCGACTTAAATTAACAGCAGTTATAGTTTCTAATCATACAAATTTTCAATTACATTAGTTTCTTTGTTATGCCTTCCTTTTTATTGATAGACTTTTCTAACTTTTTAGTGGCTTTTACCTACAATCAACATTATGATACGAGAAAAAACTAACTGAATTCAATCCAAACCTAACTTTCAACTACAAATACCAACCTGAAGATGTTTTGTCTGCATGAAAGAGTTAGATAAACATTGTTTAGTCTATTGTTTATAGTTAATTCAGTCTTTTTTTTACAATTTACGTTACGGAGGTTTTTCCTTCTTAACACAAAATCTCAAATAAAACTCACCTGGATCAAAAGTTGACCACTCTTAGTATGTGGATTGCGATATGCGTATAAAATCCAGACAAGGACGGTCATAATCAAGCAAATTGGTAGAAGAAATCCTAAAACTACTCCCATGCTATGTGTTTCATGTTCTTCTGCGATAGACGCATCAGCAATTACATTAATCGGGAGCACAGATTCCGATGTATGCGCTATCTTTGCACTGTCTTCATTTGGTTTCGGCGGATAGTAGTTAGTGCCAGTGTGAGAGCCATCGCTGTCTGTAGCAGTGCTGTTCGCAGACTGTGCGGCGTTATTTCCCCTCTCGCCAAGTGCAGGGCACATTGTGGCGTTATTTATTTGTCCTCTATCACATCCTACAAAATGCAATACAACAAGACTTAAGCGTGGGTTCTAAATTCAAGCTCAGATAGGTGTGTTTACCTTTATGCAACCAATCTTGCCGTTTTCTGTCTAGCCCAGTTGAACATCTGTTCAAAATCGGACACCAAGCACACTATAAAACCAAAATATTATTTAACGTGTGTTATAGGAGATATATTTTTCAATCAAACCTCAAATGATGTATCATGCTGAATGCAAGACGCACAATCCGTATAGCTCAAGCAAGTGGGCAGAGCTTTCAAGTAAATAATCGTGGCATTGTTGATGTCCGAACTTCCGAAGTTAACCCGATGATACTCGTATATTGTTTTTCTCCTTGCAACTAAAACCACAAACAAATGTAACATTGTTTTTATACATAAACATTTCTGATAAACTTACAGAAGACAACTTTATCAATTATGTAAGCATCAGATAAGCCCACTTTAACTGGATGCTTATCATCCTGAATCGAATTTATTAGGATTGGAACACTAAAGTATGTGAAGACAATATCACCATTCTTATGCAATGTAGTACTGAATGTAAATGTTCCAACATCTTGTTTATCTTGTAGCGATACCTTTTCCCATATTACCGTAAAAGCAGTACCTAAAACCATAAAAAGAAAACCATTACAATATGTGCTGGTGTAAAATCTAGAATATGAAAAAAAACAAACCATTATCGTAATATTTCACGAATGAATCATTCGATAAACTTGTGTCAAAGTTCGCCATCAATGGTGCTATGTATTGTGTTGCAGCTAGCCATGAGTGTACGTATTCTCCGGTGTAAAGAAAACCTCCCGTTGCAACAGTAACATTTCTAACTGGGTTGCCATAGAAAGGAAAATCGAAACTAAGTTCCACTGTCTAAAATACCTTAACATGAGTCAAAGGATTCTATTGATATTTTCTTTTTTCTTTGTTACCATTGCACGTCGATGTGATGCAGACAACATAGCGTTTGGTGTGACATTTTTAAATGAATCCCAAAATGCGTTAGCTTGCTCTTTACTGATGTACATGGTGCTGTTGTAGTATACATGGTGGTCCTATAAAATAAATCGTATTTATTAACTTATCCATATCTACTTTGCCTTTGAATATTTGAACAGCTGCAAAAAATCAATACCAAATGCAACAATGCAAAGTCGAAAGTGTCGATTACAAATAGTAGTCATTTACTATCATAATTATTCCCTATGGGAGGAGAGATATCTGAGGAACAGACATATTTATTGTATGTTTTATAGATTATATAAATTCATTCAAAACAGAGAAATGACATGTGAATAAAAACTACAGCTTATCTCTAATTACACTGCAGCAAATACAATTGTTCATGAAGTTTCGACACCTTACACTTTCATCACACTTCAATTTCACTTACCGAAGTTTGATTGACCGTGAAATTTCTATTTTCAAGAGCTTGTAACGTCTCATTTTCAGGTACATCAACATTATCGACGATTTCATCTAATGGCAAATCAGTGGGAATTTGTGTTGGAGCCACTGGTAGAGGTGCAGATAAAGCCTTCTTTGGAAATGTTGTCGGTTTTTTGGATCCTGGTTGGATTGGTTCCGAAACAATAGCTGGCTTGGCTGTAGATTTATCTCCATAATCCTTTCTTTGACCTGTGCCATTTACACCTAATAGTGGTCGTTCATTCGTTTCCATGGGAATAACAATGGATGGCGTCAAAGCAGGCGATTGTGTAATATCGCCTGGTGGTTCTTGCTTAACATCAACATTTGTTGTGCTGTTATTGGACTGATCTGATGGTAAGGCGCTCGGATTTTGCGGTATACTCTGGTATTGTGTTTTTGAGTCTGTTTGCCGTCTTTCTCTTAATTTCTCTATTGAATAGGAACCTAAATATAAAAACAAAAAAAATTATATTAGCATATTGCATATAGCAAGCGACGTAATTATTTTCGAAATATGTTATGTAAAAAAACAATGTTTACAATAAGTCTTATGTTTTGTGATCTTTGATATTTTCCATACCGGCATAAAGTCATCCTCATAATTAGTGGCGTAACAGCTCGCGAAGGGCCATAGTCTAGCTTTTTGGGCCTCCACTGTGTTGTGCGCGTTATAATTTTGACACATGTGAAGTATGTCTAAACTTATACGCCATCTTTTTATGCTTTTCCGTGTGCATTGTACGTAGACACTTAAGTTAGGTTAGGTTATGAAGTGTCGCTAAACACATAGTGGGTTACACTAACTCAGAGTTCCTTTAAATTAGAACACCCATTTATCCCCGGTCGAGACAGGACTTCGATGCGATAGCGTAGTTTAAAAGTCGAAGTAGATACATGGTCAGTAGAATAACTAATTGTAAAAGGCATTAAAACTGTTGTCTGTCCTGTCGCAACAAAATTATTATTGGTAGATGGAAGATTTTGCACACCTTTAGACTAAGATACGTAGATTCTGAGACTGTCTTACTAATCACCACCCGGTGTTTTAAGAACTATGAATTTCAACTCACATAGCCCCCATTTAGTCACGGTGGCTATCGGAAATATCTCCATAGGTCTAAGGTATGCAGATTTGTATGATAACTCGGCCCCGGAATGCCCTGATGAGGAGGAGGATACGGAACATGCAACATTCCACTGCATGCGGTTCACAGAAGACAATAAACATATCGAGCTCCGCCGATTTAGTTATCCAAATGACTAGATCGGACGACAAGTGGACGAAGATCTGCTCATTCATCGCAAGAATACAGGCCGTTCTAAGAAGAACAGAAGCTCCAAGAAGAGCCCAAGATGCAGTGAGCAGAGCATAATAGCTAACCAGCTCCGCGAACTAATACCTAACGACAGCCCCGCGGTAGGAATGTTTGATACATGCAGAGGTGTGGTTTGGTAATTTGGTATTGGAAAAATATCCTGTGAACGCTGGTTGCTAGTATCATTCGAACATTATACATCCAATGGCGCAAACCATAAAAAAAGTAGATTCTCAAAATAAATAAACAAATAACGTAAGGCGAAAGTTTCATACTATCGGATAGATGTCAACCAATTAAAGCGATCTATCACTGGAAGGCCTGTAAGGTTGGTTCAGGTTGCCTCGTGTTCCGAAATTGTGAGCTAAAATTATCAGAATAAAACAACTTTGTTCCAGTCCTGAAGTGAAACATGTGAGTATGTATGCCATGTTGCACTGCATTCAAAACCCTACAAATGTTTCATTTACTAACAAAAAATAATTTTGGGTGTGACGAAATGAATGATTTGTCATTGTTTGTGAAAGAGAAATATAAAGTTGTGTGTTAGGGCAAACTTAGTTAATTAATTAGTGGGCTTTTAGCCACGATTTGCTTTTTTTCAGAGGGTGGAGCAAGAGTTAAGTTAATCTTATCGATTTTCATGGTGTAGTCACGCTGAACACACATATTTCCAAAATAATCAATGAACATAAATAAGGAGACTATTAATTTTATCACTAATCTCATCTCAAAATGCGTAGAATGTTCGCAAATATTTCTGTTATTCTTTTTTTCTTTCTTTCTTTTTATTTTCCCACAAGCAATTAAAAATACTACATACAATCAAATGCTTATGTCGTTAGGGTTTGTGACAATAAAATCGATATATCAACTTATATTGATGGTCGCTTCAAAAGCAAATAACATTCTGCTTAACTAAGCGAATAACGGCAATACTGTGTGTGACTAAAAGAATACAAGAAAAAAAAAGGGAAATATAAAACCTTTCAGCCCTACATGGTCATTGGAATATGTCGTCTATCATTAACCCAACCCTACATGTCGGTACCTTTCGCTATTCGCTGTGCTAAACAGAATATGCGTCCTTGAAATGAACGACTATACTTGACTGGACTGTTTCCTATAGGCTGCAAGGCTTCGTTTTATAACACTTACATGTTCTAATCGATAAAATGAACTTAAACTGATGGGCTGTTAAATGGAGGTGTTGCGGGTTTAGCAAGTGATGGTAAGTAAAGAAATTAATTTGTCAACCCAATGTGCAATGTCCTACTAGATTCTTCAATATCTGATTAATTACTACACATGCTCGACACTATCACTTAATTTGTATCAATTTAAACAGAAATCAAATTTTAAGTAATGAAAAGCCTTTCTCATAAAGGTTTGTTGCTGTTGATTCATTTATCAATTTTATTCCCACTGACTGCCAATGGAAAACTTAAAATGTAATTACATTGAAATGATTTACACGAACCACGACAAAGTTTAAGTTTTCTTCACTTGATGACAACATGTTGTTGATGAGTAATAGAATATTTTCTTTTTTTTCTGTTGCTGATTTGTTTTATCATGTCTGGGGGCATCAATTTGACATGAAAACAAACAATTAATGTGACGATAAGAAATATGACTTGAAATTATTTTGTATACTTCTTTACTTTTATGTAAATAAATAGAAGATATTGTAGCTGTTGGAGATAGACCTTGGTCTAAGAAGATTGTTGAATTCTTTTTCTGTGATGTGTATGCTCAAGTTTAGCTAAAAAAAAAGTTTCGCCACATTGATTGATATGTTATTTTATAAAATTCATCATCATTCAAAATTAAGGCCATTACGAGAAAGCAACAATTAAATTGGAGATTTCATTTTTGTGGTATCGGTGCCAGCCGTTCAATTGGATAAAAATACGATTTGGCTGCAAATTCATTGTTTCGATTCTGCGGTGGCTTTGAGTGCTTAATATTTTATGGCGTGCGATAACCACACAGTTCAATGACTAATTTATTGATTGGGGTTTCCTTTTACCATGATCTACGTAGGATACCTACGTAAATCCATTTTTGAATGTTACAACGTGTTTTAAAACACTTATTTTTGTATAAATATAATTTGAGATGGTTCAATCTGATGATCGATTATCAGCCAATTTTTTTTCAGTCATAACTATTTCTGTCTTGAAGAAACTTAATATGTAGTAAATTTTCTCGATGATAGTGATGCGACAGACTGTAATTGTTTCGTCATATTTTAAAAATAGATGATAAGACTGAAACTTTTTAATAAAGTAAACAAACTTATCAGCGTTATTGTCAAGTAAAGTAAAAAGAAAAAAAGAAGTCTTGTCTACTCATAAAAAAAACTAACAGATGTAAATTACATGAACTAATGACATAGTTTAAATAATCTAAATTCCAATCGTATAATTATTTAAATGCTCCTTTTTGGAATTATTTCGCCAACTAAGTAAATAACTAATAAAAACATTGGTAATAAGATAATACCATTTCAAAGTATGTATCAAACACCCATGAACAGCACTGATTTAACCACAAAGTTCCCCATACCCGCATATCTATACCACTTGGGTGAATCTAAGTTCGGCATCTATGAGAGTGCAGTAATTGATTTTGATTGGCAGTCACAAACGTCACGATTCTCCTCCCAGAACAATAAAAATTATTAATGCAATAAAATTTAAAAAGCACGAGTTAGAAATGTTTTGAATCTTTAACCTTCAATTGTTCTACATAAAGAAAAAAATTATTTCAATATTCTCAAAATGTAAACTCGCTTACTTTTATTTTATTTAATTTCATCACATCCGAAATCTTGACTTTCTTTCGCTTAATTGCAAAAATCCCATACAGATTGTATTAGTCATGCGAAAACACATTATTATTTCTTCTTCTTATAAAATAAATCAATAATCAGCTGGCATGGAAATTTCATATACTAAGCCAATTATATTCGTAATTATGAAGCAGTACATACGACTACAGAGGCAGAAGTACCTGCTGAGGCGTTTTTGGGTAAAATTTATATTCCGGTAACTTTGCGGTGACTTTTTTTTTACACTCTCCTACCTCTACAGGTTATTCCATCGATCGTAAAAAAACACCTTTATTTTTTTTTTCTCTTCCATACTTAAGACTTTTTTTTTTTCTATGGAAAACACAAAGAAACCCAACCAAACCTATCGTCACAGTATGCTAATCATTTCAAAGAAATGCTTGCACTTCTCCAATGGTTTGCTAATACAACATATTTGCTATTTTAATTTTTGATATGAATCATCTTTGATAAAATACTTTAAAATGTTAATAACAGTGATTAGCACTTCAAACATTGACGGTCATTGAGGTTTGATTAGTTCAGATTGCGGGTATAGCACAAACGGAGTAAAATCTAATTGAAATTGATTAGACTATATCACGAGACATTTTAGAGTGGCTATGGACAGTCATAAATTTAGTTTTCAAGTTTATTTGCAAAGTTTATTCTTTCACTGAATACTACAAACATTGAAATGCCTATTGCGTCTTAAAAACAGCCGGTTCTATAACAATGAACTTATTCGACTATTGTTTAGTTGTAGGAAAATGAAAGTGATTAAAAAGATAAGTATTTTTTTAAGACTACGACTTGCCAAGCTATTAAATCGATATAGCTATTTCTGTTCGAATTTGTTGTCTAACAGGTGCTTTTAAGGTCTAGTCACTGGAAAAGGAAGAAAGAACTTAGTTGCCCCAACAAAATGACAAGGTTTAGCCACATTTGCGATCATTAACCGATTTGCAAACACATTTGCGACCATTAACCGATTTGTTGACCAAAATCACAGAATATAATTACAACAGCAAATAAAAGTACTTGTATGACGTATTGCATAAGATATATAATTGCCGTAAAATTTTATGACGCAGGCATATTGGCATGCGACGTATCAAGTATCTACACAAAAAAAGGGCAGTAAAAAGATAATTTTGATATTTAAGTAAACTCTAGAATTGTTATAAACAGTGAATGACTATGCGAAATTTCCAGTACATTTAAATTTCAACAATACGACTTCTTATCCGATCCGAAATTTATCTATGAAAGATTGATCCAATGGTTTAAATGGAAAATGTTCCATCCCTGATAAGATGTAAAATTTAACAACCCATCAATTACAAGAGAAGGTGAAAAAAAAAATTAAGAAAACATATTTTTGTCAAGAGCTTTGTTGGGGCCAAGCGGAAGATCGAGTTATGGCGAACGTGTAGAAAGTGATAAGTTGTCTATATTGTAAGGTTTGTTGCCCTAAACAAAAATTAAAGTCGATGGATTATCTTTTAGTCGGTATGACGTTGTGTCCATAAAAAAACGTCTATAAAAAGAAAATGTTTCGGGCTTCAGTCACGATCAAAATCGCTGCTATACAAATAAAGTTCTCCCCCCAAACATGTCTACATGGAATAACTTACTCCTACTTCTATTGACTAACACTTGGGAAGTAAAAATGTAATCGTCTCCCATTTATATTGAATATATATTTTCTTATTGTGTCAACAAAAGTTAATTGTAAGCATTTTAAACGATGCATTTTTTGATTAAAAATTTGTTATCACATTTTAAAATGTTCCATAGGTCATTTTAGATGAAAATAAATACACATTGCTTAATTTTGTCGTGTGATGCATTTTTTTTTTTATATTTTTGTACACATTTTAATTAGGTTATCTCGTTTTGAATTCATTCGCCATTGAATTTGGAAGACTTCAAATTTACAACAGTAAAGCGCGAAGCAAAAATGTTGAAACTAAAAAAAAACGTAAGCAAATTTTACAAAATCATGGGTCAAGGGACGATCAGTCCCTAACATCTACGCACAAACTACATTTTCGCTATCCTAATTAAAGCTATTTAATTGCAATACAAAGAGTATGCAACGAGATTACACGAGAAACTAGACCTTCATCAAGAGCACGTGCTGGTTTTAATCCAAACTAATTGATTAGCAAAAGAAACCCCAAAGCGACTGTTAGATGGTCCAGTGAAGTGGTTTTATTTCCCGACGAGGATTTGATAACACTTGACCAGTTTGTCTGCGCAATTCTATTAACAGCTCAGTTGCCACTGCGTTAATTCTTATCACATCGAAATGTTTTTAATAGAATTAACAGCAATGACTCAACTATTTTATTAGTCGAACCTTTACGCATCTTTAATGTCAATGAAAATACGATTAGAATTACAAAAAAAAAAAAATATTGATAAAGATGACTATTGAAATAAGCTGAAAGTGCAGCTTTGACTTTAGATATTTAGACTCATTTTGATGCGAATTAATGAATAAACACCATCAAAGGCGTTTTAAAATTTTTTTAACAACCGCCCATTAAAGCATTTTTCGGTTGACTGAGTAGAGTTTACTATGTATATGCATTTTTTTAGCTTTTAACATCTCATCGCTTACTTGAAAATGCATTTAAACTTATCACTTACTTGAAACAATATTTGAAACACACCAAAAGTTAAGGAAATTCAATTAAACTGCATTTAAGTTTAGACATTGTTTAAATTTCACAAAACGCTATCTATAAACGCTCTTTCCATATTTCAATATATCTGAAACTCAATTAAAAGGTTCTTGTGACGCACCACAAAATTATATAAACAACATAGACTTTCATTTAAACTTCACACATACACCGGATAAACAATGTGTTTAGGTTCAAAAGATTCCGATCACCTTGTTAAACATCAATATTATAAATGCTTCATAGGTTGCTGCTGAAAGCTAAATATGAAAAAAAAAAAATTGACATTGAAACGATTGGAAATAAAGGCAGACTATTGACCGAACAAAGAAACATCTGTATACTACCCCGCCTACACAATTCACCAGTTGTACATGTGGTCCCTGCGGATTCAATCAGCACTATGGTATAAGTGAAGTTTAAATGATTTTCCTACAAAAATTTATGTGATTTTGTGCAGCGTTCGCAATCAAATGAAATGTATGATGAAATGACCCGTGAATGAGGAAAAGATCAATTTAGTTAAGAGTTGCCCAAATTGTGTTTATGTTTTCTGACCTAAATTCGAGTACACGTGCTTAGTTTATGAAATCTGATTTTTCGGTCAAAGTAGTTAATGAACTCTACAATCGGTTGAAAGAAGTGGAAACATAAACATTTTATTCGAAAACAGACAGATGTCTGCATCTAATCTGGTTTAGTCAGGATGGCGACCGCTCGACAGACTCAGGATGAGATGGTTGATGGCCCAAAAGCTCGCCTTGTTACGCTTGAGCATACCTCTTAATGAGTGAGAGGCGGTGCCGGAGGATCGGGATCGCTTCTGCGGTCAAATATCTCCCTTCCGCCTTTTTGTCTTTTAGCTCCGGCTATGTACAAAGCGTTACAGAGCTCGTATCTGGCAATACATCATTTGAAAGGTCTTGACATAACCTACAAAACGATGCTATGCATGATTAGTTTGGATACGAGCTCTTTAGCGCTTTGTACATAGACGGAAAATTCAAAAGATAAAAAGGCGGAAGGGAGATATTTGACAAACAAATATATGTAAATTTGCAAATTAATTTGTGTTCCAACAAAAATGAATGTTTAAAACAATAATGAATTAGACATAATTAAAAGAAAATAAATTCCATCTAAATAACTTTCAGCAGAAAAGCCTCTAGGCTTCGCAGATTTTCATATTGCCTATATATAGCTTTAGATGAGATTTTAAAATAGTCTCATACGCCAACCAATGTGTTACATGAGCTCTCTTTTGACGCTTCTTGGTTTTATCCAGCATTGAGGGGATAACTCCATGGGGACGCTGGAAGGCATATTAGACAATATATTTGAGTTTTTTGTATTGTATAGTTATTGGGACAATAAACTTAAGCTAAATTAAAAAAAAAAAAAAAACAGAAGATGATGATGATCTGGTTAAGTAAAGTACCGACGCAGAATCACAAAAAAATACGTTTCGTGTAGCTCGATTTCAAGTAAATGGCGAAAAAAGCTAGGCTATGTCCCTCAACATGCTGTAACGCCACCCAATTATTATTATTATTAAGTAAATGTCTTTCCAACTTAGTTTAAATCCAGACAATGACCACCTTCTTCAAAAGCCAGTGCAGGTAAAATGTTTACCAGAGAAGATTTCTTTTTCCAGCCACCTCTAAACTGTCTCCAATAAATTCCTCTAACGTGTAGCTTACTTAATGCATTATACCGATTAATGTTAAATAAAAATGTTGATACAATATAAGTTCTTTGCAACCCAAACCCATCACAAAGAATCTCCTGTCAACTGACAAAACAACACACCACAAATAATCAAATCAATACGTGAATGTTAATTAAATTATACCACACATTTAAATTACCCTACGACAAATTATTTGAAAGAAAACAAGAACAAAACAAAAATTCTAACACCTAAATTTGTTTGTCTTGTAAATTAAGTCAATAAGAGAAAAGTTCAATATTTCTTCGTGCATTACTAAACCTTGTAATCCGAACTAGTTGAATTGGTATAGCAAGTTTGGTCTCACTACTCTGAGCATGTCACATACAATCGTTGAAGCGCATCGTTTTGAGACGACAATGCAGTCGGCGTGAAATCTTACTGGCTTATTCTTGATACTAAATTATTGTCACATTAGTTACAGCTAAGTTTTCTTTCTTTTTTTATGATTTATTTCGATAATTTGTTGGAAGATAGTTGGAAAAGAAAATATCAATCATCCAGAGAGATGCGAAATCAACGATTAAAGTCATTAATTGGTAACAACGCCATTTTTGCACGATAATTGCAAAAAAAATCTTTACGTAGATATTGTTTGATAGCCAATCATTAAATTCTAAACAAATATCATTTGAGTGATATGCTAGAGTATCGCGAAATCATGTGTATTTAAATCTACAGTCTAAATGAATAAGTGAATCAGAAAAGATTACTTTTACCCCGATTGTATCCACATATTCGTAATTTCATTCTTCCTTCTTGATCTCGACATTGTCGTTATCGTTGGAAGTCAATTCACATTTTCTAGAGCTAACCAAACAAATTGAATTTAATTTCCAATTGGGAATTTTCTTCTAAGTCTGAAAGAAGATTGAAAAATTTGCTACATACTTGAAATGCACGAATAAGAGAATACATACAATACATTCATGCTTGCAATGCATTAGGTTACGCAAAGGCCTTCAATGTTGAACCAATGTTCTATTCTCATTTTGGTCTCAGAAAAAAATTTATTGACTTCAAATCTCCCAATAAGACTTCTTGCAATGTAAACTTACTAGACATTTCGAACAGAGGTAACGAAATTACTCAACAGGTCACTTTATTTGTTGAATTTTGCTTTTTAATTTATATAAAATTCAATACAATCTCAATCTCTTGAAATTCGGCACCATAATCAACGTCAACAACCTCATTTGTGCACACTCATCATGTCACACTTCGATTCCATTCATAATTAGCACACGACAAAATTTTTCGTTCAGTAAGACACCCGAATATAACTTACTGAGTGCACGAGAGTAGCTGCACGAAATTAGAATCGACAAGTGCATGGTAATTATAAGAAGGATCATATTTCCAGATGAATGACCACGGGGACAGTGGACTTTTGTTCGAAAACAAAGTCGAGAAATTATGACGAGGAACACGGAAACTTTGACCTTGTGGCAAAAACCTGTGTTTATTTGTTTACTTGTAAATTATTAGTCTTTGTTAAAATGGAGCTCTTAAATAAACCGATTAACTGTGGGTTTGAGAAGTAATGGGAATATATGAAAGGAATTAATATTCTCAATGAGAACTTCACCTGTTTGAAGTATAGCCTTTCACAGTCTTAAAAAAATAGCAAACGCGTTTATAATATACAAAATGGAACAAAATTTAAAACGAGAAAAATTCAGTGCATTCCTGTCTTCGAAAATCAGTGCTCGAAGGCTGGTTGCCGAGACGGGAAACTCAGAAATCTGCTTTTGGATTAGAAAAAATAAAATACCGCTCGACATAGAAAAAAAAAATGAAATAAGCACTCAACATCTGCAGGAAGAACCAGTAAGTGATTAGCTTTAAAAACGATTACAAACTTAATCCGTTGAATTACACATGCCAGACGAAGATGTGCCATATGTTCAGATTCTACTTGAGTAAAAAATTCAAGCCACTGGTTTTAGAATATTTGCAATCGATTTACTGATACAAGGAACAGGTTTTGCAAACGATGTCCAGTGAAGATATTTTTGCAAGACGTCAGTGGGAATCACGTGCCGACTTTCAAGTCAATTAATGAAGAATTAAACAAGTTCTAGAGCTTTTATACGTTTGCATTAACCACCTGAAACTTTATAAGTGACGTATTTAAATACCCTTCCATTTTATATTCCATCTAATTCAGTAATGTTTCCCAAACAGCCACATATGGGAAGCAGACAGTGTTAAGGAATTGGATAATGCTTCATGGAACATAAACGGCGAAGTTTAAGCAGAGAAACCAAGAGTGACGGCAAAAAAAAAAGCAATCAGCGAAGAGAGTAACTACGTCGAAGACGGTAAGATGAACTACAAGTGCGTCGTAGTACGTAATATATGAACATACATGGGTACATATCGGAATACGAGAGCCAGTTAATAGCAAACTGCTGTGTACGAAAGAAAAAAATTCTTGTTACACCTCAATGTCGAACGTGGAGTGGAGTGCCACCAGTCGAGAGGCTCGTCATCTAAGCAATGTTATTTTTCTTTTCACTCCGAAAACAGATGTTTTGTTTTGTTTATTTTTTGAGAGTAATTTACAATCAGCTATACATTTCGAAAACGTTGTAACTCAAACACTTTCGCCTCCATCTTCATCCGAGACTATTTCCAAGTTTCTACATACACCCCAAGAGATTATCAAGATGAATTAGAAATAATAATTAACATCAATAATGCGTATGCAGAGATGACCGTCCGTCTTGCTAGTTCTCTCCGATAAAAATAATGAAGATGATGATGGTGAAGTGAAGTGAAGTGAAGCTGCGAAACACTCGTTCACTCGCTATCCTCATGGAGCCATTTAGCAATCATTCCAAGTATATGCACACGTATATAAATATAAAAACGAGTACATGCAAAGCAATTGAGCCAATCACTTGAACTTAATACCCTCCATCACTTAAGCAACAGCTAGTTAAGATATATTCTGCAGTGTCTTAATGTAGGGAATGATTAAAATACTGAGCCTGAATTTCTAAGACTCATCCATCGAACACCAAACAGCAGCACATCTATCCATTGAATTTGTTGCCCGTATAGCACACGGTGATGTATCTTTCGTTTATTTAATCCAAATTTGGTGTTGCGATGACGACAATTTGGTGGTCATCAGGTCATCATATTCAGCTGTAAGCTTCTGCCAGCCTGTGCCAGGCAGACAGCAAATGATTTTTTAAACGCGCAATCACACTTTCCAAAACGATCTTCTCGCAGGAATATGTGAAAATTAGTGCGTTAACTTGTTAAAGAACCAGGAACTGATCATTTTTCAGACATGTGTATAACTGTTTTCTGGGAGAAGACCAATTTTTCTATCCACCATTGAGAACTTTTTTTTTTCTTTTTCTTCATTACTTCGATGCAATTAACACGGAACTTCGGATGGTATTTTTTTTTTTTTGTAAACAATGGATGACACATTTAAAGAACACATTTCGATTTAACAACAAAAAGAGATGATATTAACACTTACTCTCTTCAAGTTCTAGGGACACACAAAAACTGTAGTTAATTAGAATAAATGTTAATAATCCAATCGCCGTAGCACCGTACATGTTCGCCATTTTTTTACAAAACTACTACTGCCATCACCAATTTGGCTGATGATGTGAGATGGACTGAAAATTGAAATAACGTAAAATGGAACTGTTCCAATTGGTTCCGATTCGATGGGTTTTTGACTTGACGAAATGGAACGGTATTATGATGGCGAATGTGGAAGTGTTCTTACATGCTACATGGATAGGGTATAAGCACACACTTGGACAGGCAATTGGTATAACTTGTGCCTCGAATTGCACTTAATTAACAATTACTATATCAAACAGGACTATCTGAGCCTTAGCAATTAACAGAAGAACAGTAATTCGAGGATGATAGATGTTCAGCAAAATTTGGAACTGAAATTCTTAAATTTTTCGACCCAATAGCATGTAGTTAGACAAATGTACGATACAGACACCTTGGACAAATGACTTTGTTGAAATTGGTTGTTTTGAAAAAAAACAGAGCTTCGAAATGAATTTACAATCTAATCAAACACCAAAAAAACGTCATAAATATGAGACATGATAATAAAAATGTCTGTTAAAGCCATTGCAAGCACAGCCCAAGTCCCATTGGGTTTCTGGCACCACTGCTCATCTCTCACCAATCGCCATTTTCTTTTTCCGCTCCAAAAGTTCACCTTCACCACACTGAGTGCATAAGTACATAAAAAAGTCAATGTGATGTGAATCAATGTAAAAAAGGAAATTGCCTGTTCTGTGTCCAAATCATTTTTCCATAATTTTCTTCCCGAGGAAGAAGCTAATTTTTTAGCCATCTACCTCCGATAGATCCAAACTCCATTAAAATGCAATTAGTCTATCTGTAAAATGTGAATTAAGTGATGATGGTCTTTTACTCTGTGAAAAAAATGAAACTTGTGTTGCACTCTCAAAAGTAAGGAGCAGAAGAAAAAAAATGTCTTCGCATTTAGTGTGGTGAAAAGGGGAAATGGTTTTTGTCGGTCGGAAAGAGATCAGCACCAGCACCAGCACCAGACCCATACCAAAAAAGTCCCAAAAACTACGAAAAGAGTGAATACAAGGATTTACACAAGTAAATCAACGAACTACATTGATCTGTCTATTAATTTTTGCCTAAAAAAAGAAATACATCAGAATACAAAATTTGATTGGAGAAAAATTTGCTGCAACTGCATTGTTCTGTCGCCTGTTTAAGGAATGTAAGTGACAATTTTCTTTTCTCGCTCTCCAGAAGTTCTTTTTTTCTTTTCTTTATTATATATTTTTCTTTTTTTTTTGAAATATTGCTTCATTATTCAAATCGCGCGAGTGCCGCAAATTCTAAAAGCCAACGAACGAATTGGAAATTATGTCGGGGGAACTATTTGTTTTCGTGTGGCCACGAGAAGAGAGAAAAAAAAAAAGAAATACACCAACACCTCTGGGTGTAGTGAGAATAAAAGAAAACTTAAATAATTTTCATCTTCGGATTTTCTCCCTCTCTTGGGTCTCGTTGGTCGTCTGTCGTCGGTCGTCGGTATCCTTGCATTCCCAGCGCACCTTATAAACAAAATTGCATTTCAAAGTAAGAAAAAACCACAGATTGCAAAAAAAAGAACGAAAAACGGAAAAAAGTGTATGGAAAAAACAGAATAGTGATAATAAAAATACGCGACATAAGTGACGGGTGGACGGTGTGGTGGACGACAGACGAGGGTCTACGACACAACGAGAAATAAATGTGTAGTATCCACACCCAAAATAGACGATAATAATGTTTTGCAGCTGAAAACATTGGAGGCTTTTCAAGTTTTTTTTTTTTCTTTCTTTTCGATTACTTGATTGGGTTGAGGTGTTATGGTAGTTTCATAATTATTTTTTTGATAAAATTTATTGTATCGGCTGAGTAATAGTGAGTGTCAGATTCTTTTTTTTTTTTTTTTTTTTGTCGAATTAAAAACTTCGGAGCAAGCACATTGTACTGCATTCTGATCAATTTCATAGTCTCGTGGGAGGGATCTCGCGGAAACAGAGTTACTGTGGGATTCATTTGCATTTTCAGAGCAAAGAATTGGTTCCTATTAAATTGCACATAACCTTAAAGTGTTGTAGGAAACAAGATTGAATTTGGATGCATTGGAAAATTGGCTGCAGTTTTGGCGCACATGAATTCCTTTTGTTTTTCTTATTTTTCACTATCAACAATTTCCAATGATTCTGCTAAAATCGGCCATGTTTCTAGTTAATTTTCATAAATTATTCATATTGGACTCTGATTATAATAAATTGAGATTAAGTTCGCGTGAATTTAGCTATTTTGATAGCAAGAGAAACATTGCCAATACGTAGTGATAAAGTGGAGGTTCGTTTAAATATATAACAACCACATTAATTAAGATCCCAGATGAACTTAGCCCAAATTGGCAATGAGCCCAATCAATTTGGGTTACGTTGAACGGGTTCGGTTTTGAGACTTAATGGTTTATCACGCCACGAGGGCAATTATGGCTGATGGTTCCAGCAAAGAAGCATCGGCTGAATATGTACACCGATTCTTTAAACAGACCAGGACTTACCATGCAATCTAATAAACAATAAACCAATTTTCGGCTTTTCTGGATAGTCCCGCAAAATTATAGTAGCAGAAAAAATGATGCAAACAGATTTGCTGGCAGCGCTATTTGCGAAGATTATTTCCGGCGATACAAGATATTTCTATTTAGTGTTACCCGTGGACAAAGGAGGTTCTTATTCCGACTTTGTAATGCAAACAAGAATCAAGTTTTATATCAATCCCAAAATTTGACTGGCGGTCCAATCACCATCAGCAATAGCGTTTATTTGTCAGGCCACAAAGATATTTCGAATGCTACTTCAAATTACAAAAAAAGAATGTGGTCTCAAAGAGCAAAGCAAAGACTTTCCCGTAGCCTAAAAAATTCACTAACATTTCCAATGCTCATTTTGCCTATTAACAATGTCTAAAGTCTGGGGTTTTCTAACCAGCGGAACGTAATCTAACGCTGATTTATCTTTATCACCTGAAGATAGGATCGTACAATTACTCAATCTTCAATTTTGAAAAATGCTAGAGTTCTTATTAGGCTAGCAACAAGAGAACTTTATTGAGGAATTTATTATCGTGATTGAAGAATTCTTTGACTTATTTGATATATAATTAAGAACACAGTCATCACACTTTTAGGTTGGGTTTAATCCCACGGAACACCTGCAGGAACTGTACGTATTCATCGACTGGAGAGGCTACATGCTTTGTGCCAGCACAGCGCTAGCCAAAACTAGATTCAAAACGTAGCCTCGAAGCAAGTCAACTTGTAAACTACGCTATCGTATCCAAGTCCTTCTATCTATACCAAGGGAACTCCCATCCTATCTGGTGGTGCTACAGTCCGGGGTCGACCATGGTCTCACGCAGCAAACGTCTCCAGCCAGCTCGGTCTCTAGCCAGCTGCTTCCAGTGCCGAACACAAAACTTGTTGAGGTCAACTTCCACTTGGGTGCGCCATCTGTTCCTCGGTCATCCCCTACCGCGCCAACTCTCTGGGGTGGATTCAAAGATTTTTCGGGCTGGAGCGTTGGCGTCCATTCGCTCCGCATGACCTAGCCATGTCGTTTTTTCTTTAGCGTTGCTGTTCATCGCGTACAACTCATGACGCCACATAACACGACCGGGATGATCAAGGTGTTATGCAGCGACACCTTGGTTTTTCGAGAGGGGCTTTACTTTTCAATCGCTTTAGCAAGAGTTACTCTTCGTTTGGCGCACAACACAGTGGAGGCGCGAAAAGCTAGGCGCTCGTCCTTCGTTGGCTGTTACACAACTAATGATGATGATGATTCTTCGTTTGATTTCAGCGCTGGTGTCATTTTCCACATTTATACCAAGGGAACTGGGTGTTCTAATTTAAACCTCTGGACCTATGTATCTATGTGATTGGCGACTAGCTGACACCACATAACTTAACAGCTGACATTTTTATTATTATGGCATAAATTGCAAGAATTAATTTGCTAACATTAAGTAAATTAAATGCCACAAGTCTATTTGTAAACCTCACTTCCTTTGACTTTGTCTCGTTGAATTGATTTGAAAACACGTGGGAAGTTTAATCCTGCGAAAAGGAGTTATTTATAATGCAAGTAGAATAAACGCATATTCCAGACTAAAAATAATAATAGTTTTACCATGCAGAAGACTTTCCACAACTAAAGGGCAAAATTTTGTCTTCAATTTACACATTATGGTTGCATGAGAGACTAGAGGTATTTTAGCAAAAACTTTTGCGTTGGAAGCTCTCACATTATAGCTCATTAAACTAGTTTACGTTGTTATTGCCGGTTCTTTGATGTATTAATTCCCCTTATTAGCAACAATGAGGTGTACATCATCCCACTTCTCCTAAAATAAATACACGTGTCTTGAAGTTCACGGCAGTGTAAAAAGGAAAAAGTGCGGCATGTTGCAATTAACCATCGTCCATCATGTAAAAAAAGAATTGTTGGTTTAGTATAAAAAATTGCTTTTGGTAAATTTCGATTTAGATTTATTTATTCATTAAGAAAAGCTTACCCTGTAAGAAACATTACAAACGTATTAATTAGCAAAGTTAGCCGGATGCCTTTGTTGCTCTGGCTACATTTTCCTAGCTGTCGATTTTTAAACTTTCACCTAGCTAAATAGCAAAACATATGATTGTTTCGATAGAATCGCTTATTGGAACTATTGTACAACAAACGAATAATGAGCCGTGTTAAGGTGGCTAAATCTGAATCCTCCATCTGCATTAGATCTGCAAAGAAATAGGCAACTCCAGCAGATAAGAAGCTAGATCACATCCAGTTAAACAATCTAAAAATAACACCGCCTATGTTAGGTTAGGTTAGGGTCATGTGACTGTTTGCTTTAAAACACACAGACACTCCTCCGAACAGTGCAACACCTTAAGACAATGATTTATCTAATCTGATATTAAATATTTATAGCAATAAAGAAATAGAGCATTTCTAGCACGTCCATGTGATTAGCATCATTTAGCTAGAAGCTGTTTCCCAAGACTAATGTTTCCGTGAAATATTTTAATTCGCAGATAACTCTACTGAAGTGAAGCTAAACTCTTTCTTATACACACATGTTTGTTCCAAACGATGAATCATTGTTTATGGTCACAAACTTAATACAATATGATGGTTCAAGGGACTGAACAAAATCTGAAGATATATTTGTACCTTTCGATCACTCTTCTGAATCATCATAAAGTGTTGTTTGCTTATTTTTTTAGCAACACTATTTGCAAGTTGTTTGTGAGAATGTACTACAGTGCTTGATTAATGAAATAGGAAGTGTCTCTGCTACTTGATCTAGCACTTGATCTTTAAAACACAAAGGGGTTCACAAGGACTTAAGTGAAGCAGAACCCTTCTGTTAGCTCGCCTACCTACCTAGGACTAGGTAGGACTCGCAGGAAGGCACACTGAGCCTTCATAAATGATCCACCGCACTACTGATCCAGTGCTTAATAAATCAAACTACATTTTCGTTTAAAGCCTAGAAGATGCTCTGTGATCATGAAACAAAAATAAATATTAAGACACCTATTTTGTGTTGCAAATCGTGTAAATGAATCATATGCATCAGTGTGCATGCTTCTTTGAATTTTAGAGTCGAAAGGTCAAAAATCCAGCTGATACCATTAACTTTTTTCAATGACCACCCTGGAAGTCGGTCTTCTTTTTATGTAAGAACGCTTGATTCATTATTTTTTGAGGTTGAGGTATCCAGAGGAAATGAATTTGTCATCATGAAAGAGTTTGTTTTGGTTAAATTGAATCGTCACCATTAAATGGTTTTTTTTTTTTTTTTGGTTCGATTGAATCAACTGCTAAAAAGTTGTTGGCTATGATCGTTGCCCCTGCAGAAAAACACGTCCTAACTGAGAAGCAATGTGATTGAATTTGATTTATTGTGTTATCAGTCTTTAACAGGCTTAATTACGACTGTAAAAAGCAGCATTCAATTTTTAGTATTTGCTATTTTACTTTTCGATGCACTGTACGCAATTCATAACCACATATTCGTTTATAATCAGAAGCGCATGCTAAAAGAAATCGTCTAATCAGCAGGGCTCAGTCTTTTTTTTTTTATAGATATCTTCAATAAATTACATGAAGTGAATTATTTCTTTTAGTTTCTTTTCTTTTTGGGTCTCACATACTATCGCGAAATAATTGTGATTTCATTTATCTTTTAAACGAAAAAAAAAGGAATGAATAAATAAATAAAAATAGTTATTACCATAAATCAATATCATTTGTATATGTGATTTTGTTCTTTCTCTGCCGAGTATCTGCTGAAAAAAAATTAAAAGAAAAAAAGAAAACATAAAAAGTAAAATAGTGTTGTACGATTGAGAGCAAAAGTATTTATGTGATTATTTATTTTTAAGGTCGTCCGCATGGGTTAAAGTTGCATTGCTAATCATTTGTAGTGAGTCTCTGTGTGTGCGTCTGTCGATTGACAGTTTTATTTTGTTTTTCGTCAAGTGGAATTCACCAATTTATCGCGAAGTAGAAACGTGAAATTGCCATTAGTCACTGATTTCCGGAAACGACGATATAAATTCGGAAACCGAAAGTAAAAGAGTTAAGAAGAATTACTTAAACATGAGTTTGCATTCTAAGTATGTCATCTAAACTCTCGTTTTGAAGTTTAGAAAGAAAAAGTTATTCATTTAGAAGGAATACTCTCTTGTTTTGTCTCTTTTTAAATTTATAGCGCCAAACCCAACAAAGTGCGTTTATCTTCTTCGGACTCTCCCATATTCCCACATGTCCTAGGTCAATATACCAACACCTATAGATATCCACAAAAGCTATAAGTGTGATTACAACCACAGGCACTTTGGAAAACTTCAAGGTTTTTTTGACAACGTACATATGGACAACAAAGAGAGTACTAGGCCTTTGCTAATAATCTCTAGATAAAATAATTTCGCTATCGATGCACACATGTGTAGAGGCGAGGCTATCAGCCTGCCTATTGGCTTATCACATTCAATAAAAAAAAAAAGTTTAGTTTTCGAAAAAGTAAACCACCAAAACTAACATTGACAGCCAATTCGTAATAAGTGAAAATACATTTCTTGAGAATTTGCAGTTTCGCAAAAAAGTGAAAATTGATTATTTGATTTTAAGCAGTGGCGTGTCTCTTGTGGTATTGTTAAATTTGATTTGATATTGTCGAACTCTGAGGCATACAGCTGATAAATTGTATTTGTATCTTGAATTAAATATTCTTTTAATAGCATGAAAGAGATTATCTAGTTATTAAAATACACAAAAGCTTGCAGCTCATACCTGCTTGTTTATGCTTACCCTCGCGAACATCTTTTAAAAAAGTCTAGTGGTTTTGTTGAATATTTTTGTCCATTTGCTATCCGGTGTTTAAATATTTTTTTTCAAATTTACTTTTTAGTTTGGTTCAAAAATTTTCGAAGTGGATTAACATTTGGTTCCCAAAATTTTCGCTGTAAAATGATAGAAGAAATTAGAGTAAGTTTCGTCTTCTATTCATTCAAGATAGTTTTAGATGTGAATGAGTTTATGAATACAATAAATGTAACGAAAATTTATTTCCTCATAATATTAAACAGCAATTTTTTCCTTTCCTTTTTTTTTTACAGGTGAACATACTTAAGAAAAACTCACTTAAATAATGAGCAATGCCTTCTGCACGACCTGGTAGCCTTAAAGATCCTGAAATCGCAGATCTATTCAATAAACATGATCCCGAAAAGATATTCGAAGATCTCCGTGAAATCGGCCATGGGTCGTTTGGTGCAGTTTACTACGCCCGATGTAATCTTACCAAAGAAATTGTGGCCATTAAAAAGATGTCATATACAGGAAAACAGAGTTTGGAAAAATGGCAGGACATCTTAAAAGAAATTCGGTATGGAATTTTAAAACTTTAAATTGTCGACACTTCATTTAAAATTTGATTTATAAATCTTTTTCAGTTTTCTTCGTCAATTAAATCATCCCAATACTATCGAATATAAGGGTTGTTATCTGCGCGAGTCTACAGCATGGCTTGTCATGGAGTACTGCGTTGGATCGGCGTCCGATATTATTGAAGTTCATAAGAAGCCATTACACGAAGAAGAGATATCGGCCATTTGTACCGGAGTACTGAGTGGTCTGAGTTATCTTCATAGTTTGGGACGAATACATCGTGACATCAAAGCGGGGAATATATTGCTGACAGACAATGGTGTCGTTAAATTGGCAGATTTTGGTAGTGCTGCTATAAAATGCCCAGCAAATAGCTTCGTTGGCACACCATATTGGATGGCACCTGAAGTTATACTCGCCATGGACGAAGGACAGTACGATGGGAAAGTGGATGTTTGGTCGCTGGGTATAACCTGTATTGAGTTGGCCGAAAGGAAACCGCCATATTTTAACATGAACGCAATGTCAGCACTTTATCATATTGCGCAAAATGAATCACCAGCACTACCGGTAAAATACTAATAGATTACAGCAATTTAAATGAAATTTGAAAAAAGGGAGGAGGAGGATCAAAAAGTTAAATTTTTACAAAGCGCTCAACCAGTCTTAGAGTGATCTCATTTAATCGATCATAATTGAATTAATTTCAGACTAAAAAATTATGAATAATCTACATATCACCGCATACAGGGCCAGAGCCTAGTTTTTTTTTGCAATTTTAAGCTATTGAGGTTTATTTTTCGTGATCTTATCTATGAAGACATTCTTCAAATGTTGTGTTGGAGACTGAATGCCAATCACATAGACCTACTCTAGTAACCACTTGGATCTTTCAGTAAAGCTGAGGATTCGATTCATGCTGGTATTAGCCAGTTCGACGAGATTATCAAGAAAGTATTGGCTCTTTCTCGCAAGAGCGCTACAGGTCCCTAAAAGGCAGAGTGAGGTTTTTTTTGCAGCTTCTGCAGAAGTCGTTAACCGGGAGACCTAGTCGAGTGGCATGAGAGGATCGTTATGACACTGCTAACATGGATTCGATTCTATTGAGTCCCAAGAGACTAAGTGAGCGTCGAGGATTAGGCCAGATTTCTCTGGCGACGCGGCATGGATTGATAGCCACAATGGCCTTAGTTTTGATGTAGAAGAGTGCGATAGCAAGAGGTGCGCAGATACCGACTTTATCCAGTTGGGTGGTTTCAATGGTCCCGCGCTTGGCAAGATCGTCGGGTAGACAATTCCCTATGATGTCACAGTGTCCCGGCACCCATATGAGCTGAATGATAAACTCCTCAGCCATGAACTCTCGTCAAGAGATATGCGGTAGTTAAGATTTGTTTTAGAAAATGATTTCGGGATTTTAATAGCAGCTTGACTGTCAGTACATAGAAGTGCGAGATACCACGTTATACCTTAGCCACTACAAGGGTTCTTTGAACGCCATTATCTCCGCTTGAAACACGCTGTAGTGGTTAGGAAAGCGAACAGAGATCCATCCACCATCTACGGATTCGGTTTTTCTGTATAGCATGAAATGATTATTTTTTTTCGTATTCTTATTGAAGTCAATTAATTTTGATTCAAATTTAAATTCTTAGAATATATTACAGTAGAGGAGTTATGTGTAATGATTGAACTCTTGTAAAATATGTGATTGAAATCACCACAATGGATGTGATCTTTATTTCTTCAATTGTATTTTAACTAACAGTATATTTATTAAAATAACTTATATTCATATTCATTTTTAGACGACGGATTGGTCGGAAACATTTTGCAATTTTGTTGAATTGTGTCTGAAAAAATTGCCAACAGAACGGCCGTCATCGACAAAATTGCTAACGCATTCATTTGTGACACGGCAATGCTCAGAAACAGTACTACTCGATCTGATTGCTCGAACAAAAGCGGCCGTACGTGAATTGGACAATTTAAATTATCGCAAAATGAAAAAAATCCTTATGGTGGATACGTGTGAGACTGAAAGTGCAATCGGTGATACGGACGATCAGCAAGATGAACATGCAGGAGGTGACAGTAGTAAGAGTAATAGTATTACGTCGGAACATTCAATACATTCAGTTGGTGTGTCAGCGGCCAGTAGTCAAGTAGTACAGCAATCCAACAACATTCCTCAACTGAATAATGATTTTACTGACATGTGTCCATTTCTTTTTTCATTTTCCTGTTGTAGAGCTCTTCATCAAACTCAATACCAGCTGCAAATCACGGTGCGCCCATAACACCCAACTATCACAATCTGCCGGCAGCTGGAGCTGTCTCCCGAAATTCATCACGGCATCGTAACCTTCCACCATTGCCAAATATGTTACACATGAATAATAATGTGACACCAACTAATTCAACGTCGGTTGTACCCGCACCTGTGATGCAGAATAATAGTAATACGGGCGGTGGCGGTGGCGGTGGAGGTTCACCAGCATCGGGCGGAATGATGAGTGGCGGTGGAGATCGTATGCTAATGCAGCCACCCAGATATTTGCCTTCACCTGCAGCGGCGGCAGCTGTCTATGCTGCATCATCACAACAAGCAATATCGAATGCAATGAATGATCATGGGCCAAATAATTTCGCAACTATTAGGACTACCAGTATAGTTACCAAACAGCAAAAGGAACATATGCAGGTGAGTTAAGGACATACATATGTACATAATTTATAAACTGTATCTCAAAGTAGTGTTGTAGCTGCAGTGATCCTTACAAAAGAAAGTATTCCTGTTTTCTTTCTTCTGTTCTTTTTTTTGTTTTGACTTTTTATAGGAGTTTCCATACCTTTGTTCAGCTTTATGTGGAGGAAGTAGTACATGCACAGTATTATAGCAAAGTTATTTCCTAACTTACACCTTAATACAATGCTAAATACAAGGATAACCACTTACGCATATATTATATAATAATCGGATTGTAGTCTTTAAAAAGTTAACGATCTTCCGGTGGTGTCTGGCTACGTACGTTATTATTTATTGGCTTTTTTTTTTTTTGTTATTGTTTCTTTTCTCCTGTTCACCATCTTTTACTGTGACAGATATTTCGATTTTATATTTTAATTTTGTTGTTTTGAGTGCTAGCAGCTTGAAGAAAGTAAATAATCATTTCATTTTCGGTTTTTAAGCACACGATTTCAACACAAACACATACATTATTTTCTTACAGTGCACGCCTGGTGAATTGTTTGTGATTAAATTTGTTTCCTTTGAGCTTTAAACATTTTTTGTACGAGAAGTGTTGTAAATAATGTTTTCAGAAGTATCTGATAGTCTAATTCAAGTTTTTGTTTAATGGAAAATCTCTAGCTTAGTATATCCTTTTAAAATAACATCTACAGAATTCAAGCCTCATTACAAGAATTCTGTTACGGTCATAAAGTTTGCAGTTTTAAATTTAAAAGAAGATAAAGTTTCTCTAACGATGTTTCGATATTTCATTGTTTCGTTATGTGAGGCTCTTGCCGTGAAAGAACTAGCATCTCAAAGATTCTATTTTCAGTTATACTGTATTTTAAACGCTCCTAGCCAGATTATTCTTTATTTTCTTATGTTTCATGTAAGCGATTCTGTCCTTTTAGATAACCTCAACGCACGGTCGTTGATATACACTCCGCGCTAACTGAATGAGCACAAATATTTTTTCAAAGTACACATATTGTTAATTTTTACGCAACATTGAGCATTTCTATATCGTTTAATGATGCTTATTTTTGCTTATAATACCAAAGCGATAAAGCCAAAGCGAATTGTTTAAAATTACAATTAACATTTCTCTGGTTCGCTTCCATATGGAAAAATGCGACTCTCTTCTTGCGTCAACTGAATAGCCACAAATATTGAAATTGAGAATAAGAGCTAACTTTGGATCGCCCAAATTATGTGATTACCTTAGTACGATTGCCGTAAATAGCATGCTGATTGAATGCTACATTTCAAAACTTTTTCATTTTTGACACAAATCGATTTACAAGAAGCTTTGTTATCACAGGCCGGGGTTCCGAACTATCTATTCTTGTGATTTAAAATGGAAAGCTAACATTGTTTTCGTCGCTTTCTGGCGTTAGAGTAATCTTCCATAGTGCTACCGTCATTATTGTCTGCGGGGAACCTGTGTCTCAGCCAACATGCAACGCCAATTACCACGGTCTTGGGAAAGGCGTCTCCAGATTCATTCCCCCAGTTGAAAGAGGTCTCGTCTCGTCTTCGAGGCAAATTCTCCCGTAATACGTTGTAGTTCGATATTGGATTCGAAGACTTTGCGACCTGAAGCGTTGGTGTCCATTCGTTAACTGGACTGGACATAACCTAATAAAGAATTGAATTGAAATTGAAAACCTAAATCGACACACTAGAATTTATTTGACTAGATCGATTTCGCCGTATAACTCTTAGAGTTGGTTGCTTAGCCTTCTGACAAAATGAGAACCAAAAACCTGATACGAACGTTTTTACCTCGAAGCGATTAAAAATCGTTTCGGTCGCATTTCACACTGTCCATGTTTCGGTGCCATATACTTCGAGAGTGGACTTTGTTTGACCAGAATTATCCTTTTTTTTATCTCTGCCGTCGGTTCGTTTCTGGAATTTACTTCAGAGGTACTTGAACTCATTTATAACCTCAAAGTTATTGCCTGCCCATTGTGGTGTTTTGCCCAAGACGTTGATATTGGCTGACTTCTTTTTTGTAGATAGCATATATTTTGCCTCACCTTAACGTGAGAGTATTAAATCACTAAAAACAGGAGAAGTAAAATGAATGAAAAATTAGAACCCTGCAACTTCATATATTGAAAACTGATTCATTCTGCCATTGTCAAATCAATTCAATTCCCTACTCATTTGCTTGCAACCTTTTATTTCTACATTTAGAATTTTGGTGATATTGGTTTTCTTCTGCTCGTTTTGGGAATACATTTTACTCGTTGCAACATCGTTTATACAATATTTTTAAAAAAAAAGTGTTTTCAATTCGCTTAACCATAACAACTTCCCACATGTTGCGAGTTCAGTCAAAATCATAGACGTTTTTGTTTTAATCATCATTGAAACCTTTTGCAAGACTTAGAATGCGTTAAGTGCTCTCACAGCAGTTTCTTTAATCCTGTGTATTTGTTTTGTTTTTCTTTTAGGAGGAGATGCACGAACAAATGACTGGCTATAAACGAATGCGTCGTGAGCACCAAGCTGCTCTCCTAAAATTAGAAGAGAAATGCAAAGTTGAAATGGAAGCACACAAAGCGGCTTTAGATAAAGAATATGATATGCTTGTGAATAACTTGTCAAGAGAAATGGAGAAGCTAGAGGTGAGTACCATACATAAAAAAAAAAAAAACAAAGAAAAACATTATTCGAACATATATCACTTGTATTTTTAGGGTAAACATCAACATGAATTGGATCGACGTATTAAGCAAAATGTGGCCGCTGAAAAGAAACTTTTCAAAGATATTTCCATGAAGCAAGAGGTTGATCGTAAGGCTTTCGATTCAAACCGAAAGAAGGAATATAGAGCGAACAAAGAGCGATGGAAACGTGAATTATCGATGGATGAGTCAACACCAAAACGCCAACGCGATTTGACTTTACAATCGCAAAAAGATAATTTGAAACAAGCTGAAGCGCAAGAAGAACAGCGATTGTTGCGAGTTCAAAAACAGTACATAGAGTTAGAAATGAGAAAGTTCAAGCGAAGGCGAATAATAATGCTGCATGAATTTGAATATCAATTGCTCCGAGATGTTAGTTTTTTTTATGATTTTATAAAATAATCATAGATAACTTTTATGTTTTTTGTTTTTTTTTCAGGAACTAAGCAAAAAGCAATTGCAACTAGAACAAGCTCATGCAATGCTCTTAAAGCATCACGAGAAAACTCAAGAATTAGAATATAGGCAACAAAAGAGTGTACATAATTTAAGAGAAGAACAAGTAAGTGAAATGAAACTATTGGATTTTAAATGTGCTACAAATTTCACTTTAACCCACGGATCAACTGAAAAAAAAAAATAAAATAAAACGATTTGCAACTCGGGTTGCAGACTAGTTATGAATTCAGCGGTGACTTGATTCCGCACACGAGGAAACTCGTCACCAATCAAAATCTCTAGTTCTAGTTCTAAATTTAGCAACAAAAATCTGTTGTTCGCAAACTTAAAACTGAAATCAACAGGCAACTGGACATACAAATCAACAGCAAACTGTTTTTGTGAATCGCAAATGAGTTTTCAACTGTCGTGTGCGGCGTCTCATTTGATTACACAGGATCGGACTCAAAGCAAGCTCGTTGCCCATTCGTATCATTGATCAAATTCTTTTCAGCTGCTCCGTGTGTATCATTCATTCATTCTTAAGTGATGTTTGAAAATAAACGATATTCTGTTCTGTATTCTGATTCTTATTCATGAAAATATTTATTGTTTACTACCTTAGATAAACAAGCAACATGATACTGAACTGCTAAATCAAAAGGTCTACATGGAAAGGGTCAAAAAGGAATTGATGAGAAAGCATGCCCTAGAGATTCGACAGCATCCAAAGAGTTTAAAGGTAAATAAATTATCTTGATACGATAAAATATGTTTAAAATGTATTTTAATTTATTAGCAAAAAGAACTGCAAATACGTAAGCAGTTCCGTGAGACATGTAAAACTCAAACAAAACAATATAAAAGGTATAAGGCTCAAATACTCCAGACGACGTCAAAAGAACAGCAAAAAGAAGTTATTAAGCAATTAAAAGAGGAAAAGCATCGTAAACTTACGTTGCTTGGTGAACAAGTTAGTTTTTTTGTTTTTTTCAAAATGTTCTTTATAAATTGATATTTCTTTTTTTTTTTAGTATGAACAAAGCATTGCTGACATGCTCCAAAGTCAGAGCTATAAACTCGATGAAAGTCAAGTGATTGAATGCCAACGAACAAACGAATTGTTGGAATATGAACTTGACGTTCTGACCGCTTATCAATATAAGAATAAAAAGCAAGCGCAGGAGCAACGTGATAGAGAACGTAAGGAGTTGGAAAATCGCGTAAGTGTTCGCAGAGGTCTGTTGGAAAGCAAGGTATGTAAAAAATCTTAACCATATAACGTGGAACTTTGTATATAATATACCAATCATAATTAGATGGAAGCCGAACTACAGCAATTTAATCAAGAAAGAGCAGAGCGGCTAAGAATGAAGCATGAGAAACAGGCTAAGGAGCTGGAAGCGTTCGACGAAGAGTCAGCTGCATTGGGTTTCAGGTAAGAAGTCCCCATACTTTACCACTTGAATGTTTATTTAGTGTATTCACTTTTTTATTTCAGTGCATTATCTATAAATGAGGTATCACGGGAGACTTACCCAGATGAGGAGGGTAGCTTATCAGGATCAATGATTAGTTTAGCACATAGTAATAGCTCTACAAGTTTTCCGGCTGGCTCCCTATAGCATATAAACGTAAATAATATTAATGCAAATTATAACACTAATAATTACCGGATTTCTAGTGATGGTAAAAACCAATTAAAAGACGACATTGAAGCGAATCGAATACAAATGTCGCTTTCTTCAATGTAATATAATAATAATAAAATAAATCTATTTAATTAAAATAAGTAAATTAATTAATTAATAAAATTTAAACAAAAAAATAACAAACTCAAAGGTTAAAATTCAATTAAGCAAAAAAAAAAAAAAGAAATGAAACATTCGACAAACACCAGCAGCCCACACATATATAATACCTATACATATACATATATTAAAAATAGAACAGTAAAACAAGAAAAAAAAAGGAAAAAAACACAAATCACACTCCCACATTTCATCCCCACATCTTCAAGGTAAATTACTAAAACCAACCAGCAGCAGCAAGTTAAGAACAATTCAATTCCAAATACGAATAACTCAATTAAAAGCATACATACAACAAAATAAAATACAAAAAACCTAAAGATACATGCATCAATCATTTTAGAGTAACCTATATAAATTTGTAGAATTTATAAAATAAAAAAAAAAACAAAGTAAACAAAGCAACATAAACTGCAAAAAAAAAAAAATAGTTTTTTATCCGAAGAATTTAATTTAATTGATGAATGAAGTTAAATAAAAAAAAAAATGATATAAACATGTTAGTTTGTGCATGTGGTACATGTACCTAAAAAAAAAAAGCAAACGAAAAGTGAAAAACAAAAAAAAAACTACTGCACACGTCCTTTTTGTACTTTCAACATGCGTCACCCGAAATTCGTAAACAAAAAAAAACAAAAAAACAAGTAGACTTATTTAGAGACGGGTGATTTAAAAGGATAATCTCGTAAAGAATAGTTAGTCTTACTTTAAAAATCTATTTAAATTGCAGTTTGGTTATAGCAAACCCAAGCATTTGCCTGTATACCGATGCCCAATTGTCCGATGTTGATGACAATTTACAGCAGCATTTTCAAATGTCGAAATTATTGTTTAAGCTGAATTATTGTTATTATCTTAGAGATCATAGAAAAGAGATAAATCATAAGCTAACAAAATCAAATTTTCTTTTCGATTTTATATATCTGTTTGCTTTTAAGACATATTGAAGTGTGTCTTTGAGGTGTTAAAAGAAGGGAAAGGCTAGGATGGTGCCATGCAATAACGCTGAGTGAAAGATTTGGCGTAATTTCACTATCATAGAAAGAATTTTGAAATTTGGTATTATTTCGATCAGCGTTATTTCATTGCACCGGCTAGGATAGACGGAAAGATGAACGTAAGTATATGTAACATAAGGATGTGCTCCCTTTAAGAATCTGAGCAAAGTACTGGTGCCAGTAGTTAGTCGAAGACTTTTAGGCACAGTGAAGCGAGAAAGCAAGAAAACTGTTTCCATATATTCTTATGCAAGTGCGCACAGTGAAGCGATTTTCAAAGCGACAAATGACAACCTAACTACTCGCAAACCTCTCGCAAGCTTCTCGCTTCCAAACTATTCTAACCAGTTTTCAAGCGAGTCTGTGTGGGAAGTATTAAAGCTTGTTTCATTTCATTTGCTTTCAACTGTTTAGGAAATTGCATTTATTTTTGAAGAAACATCAAGACAAACCAAAAACAATTTTTTTTTAATTTTTTTTAAGCCTTGCAGTTGTTATAATCGAACGTTTTCAACGACATTTTTTGAATATTCGACATGCTTTTTCGCCATTCGTTAATTATGAATATAAATGGCGAAATATGCCTTTTGCTTTTCACATAAATTTCATGAACTTTTTTGTTTTCTATTTTCTAAATATTTTAAATATGAGCTCTTGCAACAGCAGATCAGCTTCCACTGTGCGCACTATATCGCTTCTCGTAACGCATCTTGCATCGCTTCTCATAACGCTTCCCGTATCGCATCGCTTTCTCGCTTCACTGTGCGCGAGGCCTTGGTCTTCTACCAAGGACGTTGATAAGATCACTTACTGCAAAATTGGATGCCAAACTCACAGTCGTATTTACTTGATTCAATAAACAATTAAAAACTCATCCCCATACTGTAAAAGTTTGTCTGTAAATCATTAAAAGCTTTAAACACTCTTGAATGAATAAAACCTTTACTCAAAAGGTAAAGGGACAACTCTATTTTAATAATTTTTCAGTGGAGAATGATTTTATTTATTTATTTATTTATTTTACATAGTTCCAAAACAAATAGTAAATTTACGGGCTTAATTTTCCGGCGTTGTCTTTAATTGGGACAATGTAAATCAATTTACATTGTAAATTAAGCTTATATGGCACTGTAGAATTCTTTAAATTTGATTATATATTATATATATTATTTTTTTTTAAGTAAAAACAAGAGACGAATTTTTGGGATTGAGCTTTGTATTCAAAAGAAATCTTAAAGTTGGTGTTTTATTTTAGAAGAATATTCTTGCCATGGGGCAATTGCACAATAGACGGTTAATGTCTAATAATTGGTGACAACTACGTTGAGGCGCATGTTCCTTTCTGTAATGATGTACTTTATCAAACAGAGCATGCCCTAATCTAACGCGGTTAAGTGCTACCTTCTGCGAACGCCGTACAAGCAATGTTATATGAGATGTGATCTAAATTTGTTTTATGTTTCCCCAGGAAGGTATTTGACTTCTGCCAGCGTATAGTTTCGCATTCTTTTAAATTATATAAAATGACCTTAACACACTGAATGCCACGTCATTTACGAACGCATTTAGTGCCGGCCACCGGTGACCCCCATGGCATTCAACGTGTTAACTATTGTTGATGCAAATGGTGGTTTCATAAAACAAAGGCATTTTAGTAGCTTCGCGAGCTGCCGAGTCTACCGTTGAGATTGCCTGTTATCAAGACATGCCTTGTACTTCATAATAAGTGAATTCTCGGGAAGTTTGAGCGAATGATTGATCTTATAAAATTTATGATTAGAGTTTTTACTCTAAGGCCGCGCGCACAGTGAGGCGAGAAAGCGATGTGATGCGAGAAGCGATGCGAGATAGTACGCACAGTGGAAGTTGTTATATTGCTGCTAGAGCCCATATTGAATAAGAGGGGAAAATAGAAACAACAACAACCATTAACACTTCCCGCGCAGACTAGCTTGAAAACTGGTCAGAAGAGTTTGGAAGCGAGAAGCTTGCGAGACGTTTTGCGAGAGGCTTGCGAGAGGTTGTCAGCTGTCGCATTGAAAATCGCTTCACTGTGCGCACTTGCATAAGACTATTTGGAAACAATTTTCTCGCTTTCTTGCTTCACTGTGCGCGCGGCCTAATGCTTTGTATAACACTCAAGGAGTCACTGCGAAAGGCTGTTTTATAAATTTCATTGTTGCCGATTATGAAAGCATTCACAATGGCCACTACATCAGAAATGAATGAATTTTGATTAGGAATTGTAAGCTTTTGGGACACAATTTTATCATGACTGCTGGCACACCGTCACACCGTTTATTGTCTGCTGGAACACCGTATCCAGTAATGGATTTTGCTGCGGATCGGTGTATACTATGCAGTCAAATTTACCCTTTGCTGAATAAAGCCCTTCTGATAAGATATAATGTTGATAAAATAGAAAGAAAGATAATTTTGAAACGCAACGGTTTAAGCCAATTTGTCTTTTGAGTAAAATAACATCCCCCAAAAAATCTTGAGAAATTCGAAAAACCAGTTGCTCATGATTGGCATGCTATCTTTAATGCAAATAATAATACAATTATGTTTCAAAAAAAAATTTTTTTATCTTAAATAAGACAGTTGTATTTTAAAACTATAAATACATATACACGACGCATACATTCTTTTCTAATTCATTATCCATCTATTGAGTCTAGGCAAACTCAATCAAAGTATCAAGGAATGAGTTTTTATTTAAAAGTTTTGTAGTTGCAATCACAAATTCTACATTGTTATCTTCTTGTTGTGAAAGAAAACGTAGAGCAGATATTTCCGCGAATGTACATCCTCCCACAAAGAATACCAAAATAACTCGGGGTACGTTTAGCGATGAACCTTCACTTGGTGTAGATGATTGTCGTCCATTGATGCCAATTAATTGAGCTTGGAAGTCTTCGAATGTTCGACCGGGAAGGACACTAATTGCACTTTTCAAGGATTGCCAGCCGAGGGGTTTTAAACTCTGCTCGACGATGCGGACTGTGAGAGGGGCGTAGAAGCTGTGAACGTAACTTATATCTTTTGGTGCAACCTCTACAACATCATCCACAGTAAGATTTAAGGTCTGTGAAAGAAAACAACGTATAAGTCAGAAATAAGAAAATTGTCGTCAGACTATAAATAGAACCTTTCTTAGAACCGCATAAGGCCTGGTTTCAGATTGAGTTTTCAAGAGACCAGTCTTCTCCAAATTACTGATTGTGAGAAGAACCTGAATGCCATAAACTTGAACCAGCTCTCGCTTGTAGTAATCCAACACCTGAAAACCAAATTCAATCAGAAAAATTTTAGCGTCAAACAACCATACGAACCTTCTGTTTAAAACCAGACGCCGCGGCACACTGAATGCACATCAATCGCAGGATGTTACGAAAATCTGACTTCTTTCCAATCAAATCCTCAATGTACCCACTTGGCTTATCAATATCCTCACACACCATGAACTCCTGTTCGGCAGCTAAATCATCAGCAAACTCATACGTATCCAAGTATTCCCTTATTAGTTCTGCGATTTTCGTATGCGTTGCAATGGATTGCTTTTGTACCAAAAGATCCGGGAGACGATCAACGAACTTTTTCATATCCTGCACAGATTTCCCTTGATAACTTGCATCCATTTGACAGCTTATTGATTTCGCACTTTTTGAAAGAATTTTCCCAACTTCATTGTAGTTCTTGTCACGTAGTTCAGCATACAGTTTCTCTCCGGAATTTAGGTATAAAACTTTCTTCTCAGCCGCATAGTTCGCTTGAGTTGCTTCCTCATTGGACTTGGCGAAGTTCTTCCCCGGCAGGATGACTTTGTTTTGATGAATTGAGTATATCTCGTCGATGAGGCCTTCGTAGGTCAGCTGTGTTGCAAGCACACTCATCAGGTCTATACTGCGATCTAAGATAATCATTTGGTCGATGGCTCCCTTGTCTGAATTGAACATTGTTTTGTCTTCCGTGCCCATTAGCTTTGCATGCTCCCAGACTTTTTGGGCAAAATTTCCTTTCCCATAGATTTTCGGAATTCGCCCATAGATTTTCTGAATGTTAACCAATCCAATTGCAGCCTGGTAGAGGCATGTTGGATCTCCATCCAGCGCGAGATCTCGGAATCCATTTGGTAGTTCCATTGAGAGAATGTCATTGTCCACAGGAAAGAAATTCCATGAAAGATCTTCGATGTTGGTGAAGTTTCCATAGACTCCCTTGATTTCAAGTTGCTTGGTGCAGAGGCATGACTTGCGTGGCACGAAAAATAAATTGTATGACCGATTGGCTGTTGCTGTGGTGGAGTTATGGATGTGACTTGCTATTATGTCCATGTGCTTCAATTCTGGGCGAGTGATGTAAATGATGTTCTTTGCATCGGCCGGGAATCGAGTGTCCGGTCGAAGGCGTAGCAATTTTATATTTCTATCGGAAAATAGCGACGGGCTGGCTACCAGTGATATCGGACCAAGAAGATTGTCGTCTAGGACAATGACTTTAGACCCGTCACACTTTTCAAGTATCTCCAGGAGTTCACGACAAGCTGCCTCCTGGTACAGCTGAAGATTAACTCGAGTACTTACGAGGTAAGGAAACATTTTGGATGACAAAATTTCTTCAAAAACTCACTGTAAACAAAAAATCTTTTGAGAGTTCACTCCCTTTTTTTATTTGTCATCTTCTGGAACAGCTGTGCGCCGATAAACAGACTTGGAAAACGTCAAATGTTGAGGTCACTGAGCTTATGGTGAGCCCACATCAGAATGGAAGCAATTTAGTTGTAGGAATCTTGAAGTCGTGTAGTTTGGTTGAATTACTTTCACGCTACAAAGAATTGAAAAAGTAGGAAGTTAACGAACTAATTTTTGCCTACAATTTATAAATTTCGTTGTCTATGGTATGCATTTGCTGAATTTCGTTTATGACATTCCTCATTTGATTTCCCTCTATTACTTTTTTTTTAGCTATCTGTCAAAACGACAGTACAAAGTAAAATGTCAAACATTTTGTATTACAAATAGAAAACAACATTTCTAAACGAGGATTAAAAACAAATCCCTAAATATAAATCTGGAAGTAAACTGTTATTAATAGCAACATACATTTTATCCCATAAAAATTATGAGCGAGCAAAGCGTAAAAGATCCAGTTAGAGTAGCACTAAAGACTTTAATTGAAAAGTCCGGGTAAGTTTATAATTCTGTCACATCAGTATACAAACAAAAAAATAAAACATTTGTTTTATTTTAGTGCAAATTTTTCATCCGAGGATGTTCTACGCGAATTTCGGCTAACAAAAGATAAAAGTTCTAATAAAAAATTATTAAAAATCTTAGAAATTATTTCAAAAAGTCAACCGAATGCAAAGGTGCATTTAATAGAAGCTACCAAGAATCTAGAGAAGTATGAGTGAAAAGAAGAGGTTGATTGGGACATAGATAAGTTGATATGATTTCTATTTTGTTTGTAGGAAGGATCCTCTTTATTGTCTATTGCAATTTCTCAACCATTATACGGATATGAATATAATGCAGGTGGCAAGGAAGAAGGATATACCATCATCGACGCCGTTGCTGAGTTCTACCAAAATTTTTGAGACAGTTACTCCAGATAATGTATCAGAGGTAAGTGTAGTGCTAATGATCATTTCATTTATGGAAATAATGCGAAACCTAGTCAGAGGAGAGGCTTCGTATTGGTCACACATAAATCTTCGGTGTTATTCTCCCGACGATCCAAGCCGAGGACATCAACTCATTTATGGAAATAATGCGAAACATATTCGGAGGTGGGGCTTCGTATTGGCTACACAGAAAGTTAAAATGTTTTTCTCCCGACGACCCTATCAGACGACCTCAATCCATTTATGGGAATAATGCAAAACCTAATCAGAGGAGAGGCTTCGTATTGGTCACATATAAAACTTCAGTGCCTTTCTCCCGACGATCCAAGCATTTATGGAAATAATGCGAAACATAGTCGGAGGTGGGGCTTCGTATTGGCCACACAGAAAGCTACAATTTTATTCTCCCGACGACCCTACCAGACAACCTAAATCCATTTATGGAAATAATGCGAAACCTAGTTAGAAATGAGGCCTGGTATTAGTTCTGAAAGTAGTTTTCGCTTGTGAATGGCCAAACAATTCGTTCAGTGCTCCTCTCTCGACGAATTCTATGTAAATGCATTTCTTTTTGTGCCAAATATATCCTGCGATAGCTATTCTTAAAAAAAAAAATTGCATACTTCTCTCGATTGTTTATTTTCAGATTAAAGAACGTGTTGTTCAAGCAGCATCTGGAGGTATAAGTAAATCCGCACAAAATAGTTCAATTGGAAATGTACCTGCCCTTGTCAGTACGCCGAATCTCTTCCCAGCCTCGAACAAAAACCGAACAAATGCTCTTTGGGATTTTCATAAAATAGACATGATGAATTTCCAACAGAGTAACATCGCCGCCATTCCAATCTCAAGTCAAGAGAATCTCCTTTTATTTGATTTACTCTACTGTCTAACAGGAATGCGTGGATCATACATCACACCAGAAGAATCTAAGGGCAATGAATATAGTTTGAAATTTAAAATTTCTGACCAAATTCATAGCTCATTACGAGACATCGCTCAGGAAATTTTACCATTAGCATCACACTACACATGTGTACAGAAATTTATTCAAAAAGCCAGCGTTGTAAATTGTGGACAAGTTCTGCAGGCACTTAGTGCTTCGTTGCGGGATTTGGTGCATGACTATTATGTGAGTGGGAAATTAGCTCATTTAATTGAGAATGCAATTTATGTTTTCTTGAAATTTGCAGCTGCTGTTGTCACAACTTGAATCTGAACTGATGTCAGAGAATCTCACGATGCATAAAATGTTATTCTATGTTCGGCCGTCGTTAAATACGATGGAAGTCTTAGCTGGTGCTGTGTCGGATATTGTTTGTGTAAGATCTTGCACTGTGACAAATATAGAGATAGAATAATTGAAAAAAATTGTATTTATAGAATGATCTACGCGGTGGTCAAGCTTTGACATTATTGTATGACAAAATAAGCTCGTTGACGGGTGATGAAGAATCACAAAAGTTTATGGTGCAATTAACGCAGCTGGCTGCTGTACCATACATGGATATACTACAACTTTGGGTGCAGAAAGGTGTCATCAATGACCCTCAACAGGAATTTTTAGTGGAAGATAATGAAGTAATTAGGAGAGAAGAACTTCCTGAACATTACTCTGCTGATTACTGGGAGAAGAGGTAAGGGAATTGGTATTAAAAGATGACTTATACGATTAACAACTGCTATCTGGCCATCAACTAGAACCCTTGTTGTCCAGCAAATTAATAAAAAAAAATTGAAACAACTTCTCTTTAAAGGTACACAATCCGTCGAGAACGAATCCCAAGATTCTTAGAAAAAGTTTCCGACATAATTTTACGTACTGGAAAATACTTGAATGTCATTCGTCAATGTGGCAAAAAAGTGACTCCACCACAAACGATGAATCTTCAATTTTCTCCAGCAAATCAAAATCATATCAGTGTTATTCAAAATGCGTATCGTTTTGCATCAAAGAATCTCCTTGAAGTCCTGCTCAAGGAGAACGACCTAATGGGACATTTAATGTCTGTAAAACGTTACCTTCTCCTCCATCAGGGTGATTTTATTACCCAATTTATGGATGCTTGTGAGGAAGAACTAGCAAAGAATGTTGACCAGGTCTTGCCAATGAAATTAGAGAATCTCTTAGGTTTAACATTACGACTTTCTTCGGCCAAACATGATCCATACAAAGATGATGTTCATTGTGAGCTCCTAACATACGATCTTGTCACACAGATGTCCAAGATTATTGACAATGAAGAGGGTAAGAAAAGATCGAACAGAAATATACAACATGGTGTTAATTTGTTTGTGTTTCCAGAGTATTGGCAATCACATGATCGTTTGGACTTGGTTGGCTTGGAGTGTTTTGCATTTAGGTACGAGGTAAAGTGGCCCGTATCGTTAGTACTAAATCATATTGCCATATCAAAGTATCAGATGTTGTTTCGTCAACTTTTCTATTGCAAACATGTTGAAAGGCAATTATGCAAGTGAGTGGAGTAGGTTTAATTGATGATTTTTAAATTCACAAATTTTCTTCTGTGCCTTTTAAGAGTTTGGAAAGAGAATAGCACAGCGAAAAAGTTCTCTCCACAAGCTGCAGAACTTTATAGATCAGCGTTTACATTACGACAGAGAATGATGAATGCTGTCCAGAATTTGGAGTACTACATGATGATTGAAGTAATTGAACCGAATTGGCATATATTTATACAAAACATGGGAAAGGTGAGTAAAATTGAAACACAATATCTTTTCGGCAACAAATAATATTACGACCACCTTCGAAAAGAGTGCTTTGAACATAAATAATATGATTTCCTTTATTCCCTCAGGTTGAAAATGTCGATGAAGTCTTAGCTGTTCATCAAGATTTTCTTGACTCATGTTTAAAAAATTGTATGCTAACTGACCCCACACTATTAAATCGTTCCATATTCAAACTGTGCAATATATGTTTGAAATTTTGTGAATTCATTCAGGTAATTTAACATTTACTAAAAAAAATAAATAAAACACATACTCTCAGATTGATAACGCTTAAGCTGTACATACAATAACTATGTACGTGTTGCAGGTTATGGGTGTATCATATTTGCTAACAATTTGCTAACCAAACGGCAGTGTTGTTGCATATCGCTTGATCTAATGACTAATGTAATTGTTTAAAGTTAATTGTTAATTTCTTTTACTGTCGCAAACTAATGCTACAATCTAGATTTGGCTTAAGCATTAGTGAATTTATTTCCATTAGCTTTAAATTTGTCTTAAATGAAGTACATATTTCTCAAATCGCGTCGTTTGAAGAGTTCGTAACACTCATGATTTGTCAGTGTTTTAAAATCAGTTCCAAAATTGAATGGCTTGTTTAACATGGAGGCCTAAAGCTTAGCTCAATACCAAGCATGTATCACCGAGAAAGGTTATGAGAGACCACTTCGAGTAATCATTTTTTTTTTTTTCATTTTGGTGTTACACAACATGCACTTATAGTCATCAAACATAACATTTCTGACATTAGCGAACAAATCTAGGATTGTTTTTTTTCCTGATCTTTAGTTCACTCTATAGTTAAAAATCTCACGGAAGCTCTAAGACCCAATACACAGGGAGCAACTGGAAAAAAAGTCTGATTAGAAATGCGAATTGGGAACAAGTTTGCTTTGAATCATATTCTGTGTAATCCAATGCCAACGCTAGTGGCTGAAAATTTATTTACGACTAAAAAAAGAAAACAAGTTGTAACCAATCGTGTGTTGATTCGAGTTGCCTATTGATTTCAGTTTCTAGTTTGCGAACAATTGACCAACCTGTTGCTAGATTTTAAACTAGATTTTAAACTAGAGATTTTGATTTGTGATGTGCAGAGAACGAATTTCGTTGTCCTATAAATTCAAAAAAAAAGGTAAAACAAAACTAAAAAAGGCTTAAATGGCTTTAATTATATAAAAAAAAGGTTTTAGGTGTTGTAAGAAGAAACTGGACAACCATCTACATCTTTAGATTTTCAGGCAACAAACAACTGCGATTGTCCGTCAGAGCTTTGAAGACTTTTTTTGCCATTTTTTGGCTAGCCAAAATCCTTTTAGAATTAAATCTTTTTGTCTGCTAAGACGTAATATACTATTAACAGATAGAATACGACTTAAGTATTTTTTTAGGTGAAGAAAGGTGAGGCGTTCACAGTTGATTGCAAATTGAACAACTTGATTGGCAGCCAAATGTTGCCTTAGCGTTCACACTATACTACATGCTTGACAGCTTTAATTGTGATAGAAACGTTAACGGTTAAACATGGCAGCGAATGTTCTTCTTGCGGTTGTTCTCATCGATTAGATTTTAAATATATAGGAAAGTGAGAGAAAACAAAAAAAGAAAAGAATGGCTTGAACAGTGGATACAAAAAAGAAGAATGTTTTCATCAGTAGATTTATTAAGACAACTAAACGAAAATACTCCTGATGATTTTTGAAATTATTTAGCAATGGACGCAACATTGTACGAAGAACTATTAAGAAAAATAATTCCTTACATAAAACGACTAGATAAACTTTTAAGAAATGCAATATTGCCTCACTGACGTTTATCTTAGACGCTAGATTTTTGGCAACAGAAAAAAGTTTTTTCAATTAAACAAAAAATCAATCTAAAAGTTGTTTTTTTTTTTTTGGCTCCGCGATGGGTGAGCACCATCGAGCTCAAAAACGAAAATGAAAAATACTCTGAAGTCGGACAATAAGTGTTCACACAACTCCAAATCGTCCAAGCGAGGCAAAAAGCTGGCAATATTGAACTTTCTGACTACAAGTCTGCTGATTTCGAGCGTTCACTTTGACGATTTGCAGTAATCGAGCATGATTATCAAGCAACTTGCCCAATCTTTAGTCGTGTGTGAAAGTTTATTGCGCAAGCATGCAGTTACTGGGGTTATCAGATGATATCTATGCAACTGTTGAAGGTGTAAGGCTACTATTTTTCGATATAAGAATAAAAAAAAGATCAAATCATTGAACTGTTAGCAATAATTTAAAAAGAAGTGCTCATAATCGTAGATGAAAATTTGAAACCAAAGCTCACCACTAAAGTAGTGACTTTATAGTCATCAAATAATCCTCCTAGTAGCTAAAAAACCATCGTCTCAATCACGAGAATTTAAATCCATACAATATCTGTAAAATTTATTTGACAAACAGCTGCATCATCGTAACTTGCTTTACACTATGGACCTACAAGTCTATGTGATTGGTGATTAGCAGGCACCACATAACCTAACCTAAGGACTTGCTTCAAGAAAAGGATGAAGACTGTTAATCCCATACAAAAAAAATCCTTTCCATTTCTAATAGTGAGCTAAAAATGTTTTTTGTTTGTTTTATTGTTTAGATCCTCCTCTATAAAATGAACAAATTTATTGTCTTCGTCGAATGCTGTCCGGCACTGTATCCACGTCCATCCTTCCGCAATGGCTCGATAGCAACATTCGTTACCTAGCGGCTGGCTTTGTCCGTCGTTTCGTCTATTGACACGAATATGTTGCCGTTCCTCACTTCAGCACACATGTGTTGAAACAGGTCGAAATATCAACTTTTACACAGGTTCTCCGAAGCATAGATTCATTTGGAACTTTATTCTGCACATACTTTTCTATAGATGCTATGAACTGGGTCGGTAAGGGGTGAACTTGATAAATACCAAACTTTACCAAAAAAAAAAAAGTAAAAAAAGGTCAACAAAATTCGTTCCCTGGTTAATAATTTCCTTGTGTGCTGAGCCAAACCACCACTGAGTCCGTAACTAGACTGTAACCCGAGTTCCAAATCGGTTTGGTTTTTTTTTCAGTTGCTCCGTGTGTATTGTGCCTACTACTCAAGTTTCAAATATATTTTTTTCATCTAGTTTTATTGTTCTTATTAATGTTCCTTCACTAAGTTCTTAAAATTCTACATTTTTTGTTAACATTACATTAACTCTTTAAAATATAGTTGTTTGCAGTTATAGCAATAAATTTTTAGGATGTTTTCTAGTTGTTAGGACAGGCATTCAAACAAATCAAACACTCTCATATAAACCTCATGTTTTATTAGTTTAAAAGTAGTATATCTCCCACGAGTTGAATGTTTCTAATGAAAATATGCACTTCATTTGCTCATTTGTAAAAAAAAAAAGCTTAAACACATAAATATACCACAATTTTATTCTAATGTAACTAACAATAATAACTAACTAACTTTCAATCCTTTGGGCACTAAAAAATATTAATAAACAAACCCTGTAGAAATCACAACGACATTTCCTTGATGCTGAATTAAAATCGATGGTTTGTGATAGCAATGATGAGGATAATTCTGATTCGGATGCTGATTTTTCGAGTCAGAAACAGGTATTTCTACTTTACTTGGTTGTAGTTTACATAAATATTATTTATTTATTTACTTTTTTTAGATTGCTATTCCTTTATACTCTTATTTCTTTTTCTGCATGCAATAGTGATTCTTTTTTGGATATTGTTTATTTTTTTTTTCCACACGATTTCATAATTTTCCTTCATAGAACATGGCCAATTTAAGAATTTTTTTTTTTCTTTATTTTTCTTTTAAACTTACAGACCGAATCATCATTAGCTCCAACAGATACATTCTCGGAACGTGTTAAACGTTTTGATCTTGAGTTTACTGGCTTGCTGATTGGACTTTTAAAGCAAATAAATGACGTAGCATCAGATAATCCATCTGATCGTTTTATTAATCTCGTTCACCGAATCAATTTTAATTCGTTTTATAATGAACAAATGGATAAGCTGTGTGCTAAAGACTCTATGCCAACGAATTATAGAAACACAAATTAGTTGTATAACATTTTATGTAGTATTTCGTGCTTATTTCCCCTCAATGTTACGTTTTAATCATAAAAATAATAATAATAAAAAATTAAAAAAACATTCCCAGATTAAATATAATTTTGTTTTTATTACTATTGCATTGGCGTATGGAAAAGGTTAAGGTAATGTTCATAATAATCTTCGACAAAATGAAAAATGATTTAGGCCCGGAGCACACAAGTGTTTCTTTCACAGGACGGCACCGCTTCAGCGTCTTACAATGCTTGAGAATCATCATCACCATTCGATTGATTTGTGAGCATTAAAAGACTGTAAAACGGTGCCGCTGCGTCACGTCCGCGTCAAAAAAACGCGTGTGCATCGGGTTGTTCTTCAAGTAGTAAGCTAATTAACAGTCCAGACCCTGGAACTAGGCCTCAATCAACGTGTATCTATTGGGTGTTTTTTATAGAGGTATTTAAGTTAAGTAATAAATAAATAATCTGCTTAACAGCCCATACAGGGCCAGTGCATAGCTTGTTCGCGCCTCCACTGTGTTCTGCGCGATATAATTTGACAGGAGGGGTGGAGGGGACCTACTGTTTAATGCCGGTTCCGAATGGCAAATTGCGAACGCTTTCCATGACAAAGGTTACTCCAGGAGGACTGTCAGTCGATCGCTAGAGGTGGGGCCGTGAAAATCGGTTGTGGCGTTCTTTCCCCGAGCTGGATTCTAACCCAGATACTCTTGCTTAAAAGTCCGACGCACTAACGACTAAGCCACGGCACCCACTAAGAACCTAAAGTTGGCAACACTATTTTAACTGGTGGCCATTTTGTCAGCTGTCAAGTGATTTATTTTTATATCAGTTTGGCATATGAACACGAATAAACTAACGTCTGAACAAATTGTGCAAATTTATCACATCATCATGGTTTTGTTCGAAAATTTCACGCATTTTGTTTAGCGATAAAGCTCATTTTTGATTGAATCAATACGCCAATTCACTTTGTGTTTTGCAGTCGTCGAGCACGATTATCAAGCAAGTTGTCCAGTCTTGAGTCGTGTGCGAAAGTTTATTGCGCAAGCATGCAGCTACTGGGGTTATCAGATGATATCTATGCAACTGTTGAAGGTGTAAGGCTACTATTTTTCGATATAAAAATAAAAAAAGAAATAAAATCATTGAACTGTAAGCAATAATTTAAAAAGAAGTGCTCATAATCGTAGATGAAAATTTCTGCTCAAAGGCAGTTTTGAAACCAAAGCTCACCGCTAAAGTAGTGACTTTATGGTCATCAAATAATACTCCAAGTAGCTTAAAACCATCCAAAGCTCACTTTTGATTGAATCAATGCGCCAATAAACAAAACTGCCATATTTGGAGTGATGAAATTATTATTATTATAAATTGCCAAAAGATTACAAAATTTATGTGAAAAGCTTTCCGCTCGATGGAGTGATGATAATCCTCAAGTGTATGTTGAGACACCGTCAAATCCACAAAAACTGACTGTTTGGTGTGCTTCATGGGTTGGTGGAATAATTGTTCCGTACTTCTTCAAAAACGATGTTGTCCAGAACGTTGCAGTCAATGGTGGCTAATATAGAGCCATGATTACTGTCTTTTTCATCCATCAATTGAACAACAATGATGTAAAGGAGCTGTGATTTCAACAAGACGACGTAACATGTCACACAGCTCGTGCCATAAGTGTTGATTTATTGAAATAAACATTTGGTAACCGCATAGTTTTACGTTACGGACCCGTGAGGTGGTCTCCAAGATCGTGTGATTTAACATCGTTTAACTATTTTCTGTGAGGATATGTGAAGTCGCTAGTCTATACGGATAAGCCCGAAACGATTAACCACTGGGACGACAACATTCGCCGCATTAATGCCGATATACGACCACAAATGTTGGATTAAGGCATTGAAAATTACTAGATTAAACTAAACCCGAGCCAGCCGTGGCGGTCATATGCCAGAAATCATATTAGGTTGTCAAATATCTCCCTTCCGCCTTTTTGTCTTTTTAATTTTCCGGCTATGTACAAAGCGCTACAGAGCTCGTATCTGGCAATACATCATTTGAAAGGTCTTGACATTACCTACAAAACGACGCTATGCATGATTAGTTTGGATACGAGCTCTGTACCGCTTTGTACATAGCCGAACAATTCAAAAGACAAAAAGGCGGAAGGGAGATATTTGACAACCTAATATTTAAATTATAACTCCAGAAGATTATCTTTCGAATAAAGTAAATTTCATTAATTTAAAAAAGTCACCTTTTTTTTATTGCATTACAAAGTCCTATACATACAATGGCGCGCAAAAACGGAATTTTCCACCGTTCTATAAATGCGATCAAAATCATTTTTTTGGTGATGAAGTAAGGAAACAAATAATATGAAAATCATTCAAATCGGTTAAGTGGGAGGTTTTTTATTTACAAAAAACCATACGAAAGCCGAGTATGTATCCATTTTTGCACGCCACTGTACATTGAGTGGCGTATCAGCCCGTTGAGATCCAGACCCTAGCTTTTTTGGCCACTGTGTTGTGCGCGCTACAATTTTGACACAAAGTTCTATACCTCTAGAAAATACTCTCTAGAAGAATAAACATATTCTTGAAGCTTTCCCAACAGAAATGAAAAACTGAACTGCTCCCACAAGTCGCAAAGTCTGTCTGCAATTAAAGCTAAACGTTATTGTTCTCTATCCAACTCCTAAAATAAAAACCTTTGCCCTAGCTTTAGACATATTTATTCACGAGCCTCAGTGTGTAAACCTAAATTACGCTAAAGCATTTATAAACTAACCAAAAAAGTCGAACACACACTTTTCATTAAAAAAAAAAACTCTCATTTGCTTCAGTTTATGCAAAGCATCACTTTTCAATTAATATATTAAATATGGAATGCGTTAAAAAAAATAAATACAATGCGGTTTTTCAACCACTTTTGTTTCGACCGTGACAGGACTCGAACCTGCAATCTTCGGATCCGAAGTCCGACGCCTTATCCATTAGGCCACACGGTCATATGGAATAACATTTCCAAATGCGTGAACGGTCTTTTTTCCATTTGTTGTTAGAACAATAAAACAAGTTCTTCTACTGTAAATTTATTTGTTGACGTTAGAAATTTGATATACACACATTTACTTCGACCACTCACAGTTGATATTTCTGATAAAGAACAAGAACATTATGACGTAATCAGTTTTATTTTACAATCTGTTGATGATTCATTTGCTGGCGTTAGCAACAGAATCTGGAGGGAAACACTGCTTGGGCATACGAAATGTTTTTTCGTCATTCGTGAGAGATGGGGGGAACTTTAAATATAAAAAATTACCTAAAGTATGCAGCTCAATAAAATCACTGGAAGGCGTGGTCGAAATGAAGTACACAGCCTAAAATAAATAGATAGGGCTGTTATTAGCGTGAAGGAAATTCGAAATTATTTTGTAAATATTTTGACAAAAGACCCCTGTTGGTGCGTGCGATTTTGAATAGAGCCAATAGTCTAGCTAAGGCTACGACAATCCTATTACGAGTGTGTGTCACGTGCTCACACTTAGCCTTGCCTTCGTCGTACAACACTATCGCTTCAATTGAGGGTGACACCAAAAGTAGGCGGTTTCACAATCCTCCGGCACGTGTTATTCATTAATGACGTAAATATTCCACATGCTGTGTCAAAGTTAATTCAAAGTCACCTCAATGGAAACCAAGAGATTCCTAATTCGGCCCAGTAGGATGTCTACCAAACGTAGGTGTGCCGCCATCGACGTCGTCCTCGTCGTCATCGTCTGTGTCGTCGAGCTGTGTAGCTTCTCTTGTCAACATTTAAGGTATAACAAACAGTTGCGTTTTTTATGTTCAATTAATTGAAAATGCCAGGGCGTATTTGGTTAGGTGTTTCTTTTTGAATTGCCCCTGAAAAAAAAAGAAAAAACGTTTGGTTACATTTGAACTATAATTCTAGGAATGGGGTGGTGGTGTAGAGAAAGAAAAAACGAAAATCACAACAATGTGACAGAACGCTTTGTTACGTGATGAAGCTGATTCAGAGATGGCCATCGTGTGTGCGTGTGTGGACGCAGTATTTGATTATTGCAATTGTTGGCATAACAAAAAATTCTAATTGCATAAAATCTGGAATTTTTTTTTTTTTTCTGTGTGTTATTCATTTGATGTTCTCTTTGAGCGATGAAATGCGGGGTGAATGTATGAAGGTGAATTAAGAGAATTTCTCACTGACGGACGTGGGAACTTTGACAATTGATGCTGTAGTCGAAAACGAAGGTTGGGAATGTGGCGTTGTGTTGTGTAGCACATCGGATAGGCGAGGACGGAAAATGTTAGTTTTAGTGAGTGGAAAATGCTTTTGAAATTCACACATGAAACTGTAACGTGAAGCGGGAGAAATTTCACTAAAATCCGAAATGTTTTCTAAAGAAGGAAGCATACCGTTGTTGAACTGTTTTTATGTCGAATATGACCTTCTAAAGCTAAACTCTGGAATATTGTTTAAACTTTAAAATTCTATTGCTGGAAATTGAAAGCGTCAATGGCTAACGCAACAAAGTCCAAACATTTTTTTTAATGTCTATAACTTCTCTCACCAACATGGCAGATGGACCGTTTAGCCATTTTACATTTTATTTCTGGTTCTCCATTTAATTAAAAATGGAAAAAGAATGGAGAAAAGAAAAGAAGAGTAGAAGATATAATAGCCAACTTCAGAATTTTTTTTTTTTTTTTTTTTTTTTCAGTTTTTAGGGATTTTTCCTCACTTTGCGCCACCCAGATGGGTCTTTTTGACCCAGAAGTCAAAAAGACCCATCTGTATTCTTTTCGAATACAGTCGAATCCCTCTAATTGTAAGAGAATTTTAAGCCGACATCAAAATTAGTTCGAGTTGGAGAGAGTTCGACTAAGAGAATGGTTTTTGTATGGAAAATCGGAAAGGAGAATGCCAAAATATTGCGAAAAAATTCGAGTTAGAGGGAAAAAATTCGACTTAGAGGGAGTTCGACTTAGAAGGAGGTCGACTTAAAAGGAGTTCGACTTAAAAGGAGTTCGACTTAGAGGGTTTCGACTGTATCTTCTAAAATATGAGACATACAATTTTAAAATTAAGTGTTTTTAGTTTTTGTGAGTAATTAGCGCTTCTGGTAAGAAAAAATTTAATGGATTATTAGGTTCGTCACAGTAAAAATAGTAAAAATGCAGTACACTTCAGTACAGTACGGTACAGTTAAATTCAGTTTTACAAAAATCAAAGCCGAAAAAACTGATTACTGAAAATAATCAGCCTAGATTGTGGGAAGGGTAGACGAACGAAGTCAGAAATCATTTCCAATATGAATTGGAGGGCTCGTCGAAAGACACGTCAATGAACTTTCGTTCTTATGATTTTCTTAGATGTATATGCACGTACAACCTTAGAACCCAATAAGATGAATTACTTATTTTGTCGAACGTTGAATTTCCCGCTGCATTTAGGCATTTTTTTTTTATGGGTTGGTTAATTACGCAAATATTGAAGTCGCTGGTTATTAATTTCGGTCCAAAATGGAGTCTAAAGGCGAAGATTAAACTACAGACTGTACGAGGTGTACAACGACGTCGACCTAGTCAAACGAATTCGATTGTCTCTTAGGTGGCTAAGTCATGTTTAGGTCGACGCTTTTTGGTTCAGTCTAGAGAGTGCCCATTTTAGTTTAATTCTGGTCGTGAACTAGTTCGTATAGTTCAATGTTTGATCGTCATAAAAGCCACAGAACACAATCATTCGTGCCATACTTATGTTTAAATCCCCTCCATCTTGATGACCGGCAACGGAACTATGCTCGATGAGCTTATGCAGCGGTAGTTAAAAAAAAAACTGTAGCGCCTCCACTGTGTTATGCGCGTTATAATTTTGACACATGTGAAAGGGTGTGTTCAATCAGTTATAAGAGGCTTTTTTAGGTTGTCCCTTCGTGACCTGTTAGTCAGCGAATAGACACCAAAGTTCCGGCTAGGAAAGTCTGTAAGTATAGCTCGAGGGACAACCTGCTGAAGAAAAATCGCGCCTCTGAAAAGAGACCTCAAATTGAAAACGCCTAGCCGAAGACCGTGATAGTTGACGAGACTGACTGGCTGAGGCCGAGATCCAGCCCAGACTGTAATGCCCCCGAGGGACAACGTGGTGGAACAAAATATCGCCTCTGAAAAGAGACCTCAATTTGAAAGCGCCTAGCCGAAGACCGTGATAATCGACGAGATTGACTGGCTGGGCCCAGATCCAGCCCAGACTGTAATGTCTGAAAGTAGTCTTACATTAGACTTTGTTTTGAACGAATACAAACAATCGACACAAAAATCCATTCATTAGTCTTTTCGGATGTTTAAAAAGCCCATTTGTAACCCACACAAAAGTACGCACTGTAAATTTAAAATGAATACAAGTACCGTCCTCAAAATAATTCCTTAAAACTCTTTTCATACATCCTTCTCAATTAGCTCGGGTAGAATAACATGTGTGACATTTTATTTCCATTTATTAGCTGTGCTTCCACATCATCTAGATAAAAACCAGTAGCTGTATCACGTTTCACGTAATTGAGCCAAACCATCCCCACTTCCGTGCAACCCTTAAACGAATATAAAAAAAAACTCTTTAAAGTGAGCATTGCATATGTTTGCCATTTTCAACTTTTCCGTACATTACCACAAGACAGAGAGAGAAAGAGAGAGCTAGTCAGTAGTCCTTCGAATTGTCACCACTTTGCAGAAGATGTGCCTTTTGTAATTTGAATATCCACTTTCGCAGATAAGCCCACAACCGAAGCCCAAACCAAATCGAAATCATCATCATCGTCATGTCATCTGGTCGACTTTGTTATCACTTTATCCTGATTGGCTGTTGATATACATCCGAGTCTGGATTCTACATCTGGATTCTGAATTCTGGATATTTCAAAATAATAATAATTCTGCATTTATAATCCGCTTCATGTGTATGAGTATCGATAATGAAATGTGGAATATCCAATTTGAAATTTCAACTCACAGGACATGAATTAGCTTCAGGCGTAGGTTTCAGTGCACGCTCTATCATCGGCTGCAAGACAGGCCCACATGCAGGATACTCTGACGCACTGATGTGCACCGAATGCAACCCGCTCACGAAAAGAGCTTTAATCACCATCAGATATTGTAGTGTGGAGATCTCTCACTCACCCAATCTAGTTGTGTATCTACTGTCCAAAGACGGTAATTGAAATTTATATATTCATGCGAAATGAAATTGGTAATTTCGGCTTTGGAAATTGCATGCATGCACATTTCTATTCATTTCTCTTTGAGGCAACCGAATGCAATCCATGGCGTTGATGATGGGGCAGATGATGAGAGGGAATTCAGCCTAAAGGATCCTACCATTATTCACTTTGAATGCGAATACACAACCCATCACAGCGATGGTCCTCGATTCTCTGTCCTCGTGTCCTGTGTTTGTGCGTTTGTGCGTGTGCGTGCCTGGGCATTTGCCCAAAAGTATCTAGTATCCGTCATCTAGTATCCACATCTCTCTATGCCCTGATGATTTATAACTTTTGCGCCTGTTGCACTTATAATAATTTCACTTATAATTCAATTAAAGTATAATGTTTCGGGGTTATCGTTTTGTCCATTCATGCGGTCGAGGTTACTTAATCACATGATCGGATTTTTGTTACCGCTCTCTTCGATGGGACGAGAGCTAGTTGTAGTTAGCTTTGGAAGTCTCTTCGTGTCGCTAGTTCTGAGTAATACAATTAAAAAGGAAAACTTATGTAGTTGTTTAGTTTAGATTGCCTGTAGCAGCCTCGATGTTGGGGAAACATGATTTGAATAGTAGACTTGCAACTGTAGGGCACAGACAAGTGGTTTTAGAAGCCGTTTGAAATTTGAAAAGTCGATTTTTATTTGACTCTTCGTATTTTTGCCTAAAAATTCTATTTTGTTTACCTAAAATGGTTTTAAACCTTTCATGCTCAGTGTTGTTTGTATATAACCTAATCTGCTAAAAACTCAAAAATATTGACATAATTGTAGTAAAAGTGTTTCCAATTCATGCTAAAACCGGATTTCGGTTAATTTTAGACGTCTCTCAAAGAAATTAGAATATTCGGAATCTTTTCACTTCATTTTTGGTGCAGTGCAAAAAATTATTTATCCTGAGGCTGTAAAGAAATGTGTTCATGAAAAGATTAAATTTACAGTACGCACTTTTGTGTGAATCATAGATGGATTCTTTAAACATTTCACAAAGCCTAAGGAATGGAATGGAGGACGCCGGGTCTAAGGTGGCGTACACAGGTAAAGAAGGACCTGAACCAACTCGGTTTGCGTCACTGGAAGCAGCTGGCACGGGATCGTGCTGGATGGAGGAGGTTGCTAAAGGAGACCCAGGTCCACCCGGAATGTAGCGCAGCAAAAAGAAGAAGAAGTAGGAATAGACTTCTGTGTCAATTGTTTGTAGGTATTCGTTGAAATACCTGGTATGAGACTATTTCCCCTTTTCAATAGTGGGCTCAGTCCGTGGTGAACCTTCTCCTCAGTCAACGTGTCTCGCCAACTTTCGCGGTTTTGGTCTAGGTACCTCCAATTTCTTACCCTGCGGTGATTAAGATCCCTATTTAGCTGGTCGAGCTATCAGAGGCGAAGTCTTCTTCTACCATGATGTCCCTCGGGGGCTGTACAGGAGAGTGAGGCACGAACATTTAATTTTGGTCTAGGCTCTTAAACATACATAAGCTCAGCATTCCGTGATTTTAAATAAGCTTATTCAAATCAAGTACGTTGAAAAGTAACAAAAATAGTGATACAGTCGAACTTTCCTATAATGAACTCGCACGGGAATAGAAAAAAACTTCATAATATAGAAATTTCATTGTACAAAAATTTTAATATTTTTTATTCAATTTTTATTTAAAACTAGCTATACCCGGCGCGCCTTACTACGCATAAAACAAATGAAATTTAAAAAAAAGTCACAGGGGGCACCGATTTTACAACTTTGGAGCTTCATATCTTTCCAATGGTACTTTCACTGACAAAACCCGAAAGAAAGCTCGATCTCATTTTCAAAGACCTTTTGGTTGAGATATTACAGGATCAGGCGAACTTTGAAAGTCAACCCCCACTTCACCTCAGTGGGAGCCCTATCTTCCTCAAAGCTTTCTTATATATTTAGCGACTCAAATACATTATTATTGATTGAGGTCCCTATCCACGTGCGCCATCTGACTTGGATTCTTCTTCTGCAGCAATTTCCCATGCTGAATTTGATGACTCTCCTGGCCGAAGTATTGGTGCCCGTCCGCTATACACGGCTCAACTATCTAAGTCGCTGTATTTTAGCTTTTCTTACCAGTCTCACAACCACTCTACGCAAACAGGCCAAAGGTCACACAAAGCAACCAAGCAGCTTTTTGACAGTAATCAAGGCTCTGCGCTATACAGTACGCGACAAAAAGATAGCAAATGAACGTTTTTTCGTATTTTTTTTTACTTAAAGCTAACAACAAATTATTAAAAATAGCAATGAAATACAAATTAGAGCATAAAAACAAAATAAGATAGTTCAATATATTATATAATGTAAGCACCATAAGTCATGCGACAAAAAGATAGAACTTCTTTTAAAAAAATTTAAAAAGTTGAATGTAGAAAATTTCGGTATTTCAAATGATAAAACCTAATAATGCGTTGATCCTCCTTATTTCTTAAGGAGAAATTATTACACTTCAACGATGAAAACAATATCTCAACTCATCCTTCACCATAATCTTAGAAAATCATGTCATGTGCTATCTTTTTGTCGCAAAGTGTAGGGGAGGACTGGGACGAACAGGGTCTTGTAGAGAGTTAGTATTGTTGTCCGAGAGAGGGCTTTGTTGCTCAATTACCTCAAAAGAAACAGCGTTTATCAAAAGACACTCTTCGCTTGGTCTCTAGGGTGGTGTCACTATGTGAATCACAGCAAACTCTCAATAATTCGAACCTCTATAACTCGAAAACCTCTGTAAATAAAAGCATTTTCACAGACCCCTGAAAAACCCCCGTAACTCGAAGAAAACCTATGCAATTTGGTCTCCTCGTTAATTCGAATTTATTTTTGTGCAAAACAACATGACAACCTCTGTAATTCGAAAATGTGGGCTGCCTTCCTTTCTAGTTCGAAGTCAAGTTTACTTCGTTAGTTGAAATACGCATGTGACGAAAATGAGCAATATTTTATTTTTTTTAAACCTCCGTAATTCGAAAACCTCTGTAATTCGAAGTTTTTTCCGGGTCCCACGAAAATTTCGAATTTTCGAAAGTTTACTGTGCAGTCAATATGATACCTTAATAAAATTTAAAAACGCAAATTGCCAAGCTTTTGAAAACTGCCCGGAAAAGTGCTCTTCGATTATTTATAACTTTACAAAATTTTTTCGCATGATTTCACAAAATATTTTAACAGTGTATTTCCAGAGTGAAGAAGCATGAAAATAGATGGGAGTTGTTATAATTTAGTGCTTCCATTTTCTGTAAATATAATATATTATAGATTATTCGTTGTTTCTTTTTTAAAAGTTGAACCACTAAGAGAAACAGATGTGCCATTTGCAATTATGAGTTTTGTATAGAACTGTATCAATTTGTTAAATTGCAGCACCTTTGTAAGATAAAAGTATAGTACGAAAGTTATATTACTTAATTGAAATACGAAAAAAAACAGATTATTTGGATATTTATTTAAATATAACCGCACTGGATCTCTATTTCTTTTCAACTGCTTGAATTTACATCAATTTACCCTTCCTATGCATATACCGGCTGCTGTTAGGAATTTTTTAAATTTTGAAACTGTGAATCTTCTCTACGAAATAGTGTTTTTTTTGGGGTGGGGGACATTGATGCTTAGTGATAAACTCATTTTGAGTGTAGAACTATCGAAAAATTTGCAGAAGAAACTATCATTTTTGATAAAATTTTTGGATATTTGAGTGGAATAAAAAAAAAATTGATCGTGGTTGTCTTACTTTTGAAACTCTAGTTTAATTTAAGTTTTTCAGCGTGAAAGTGAAAGTGAATAAAGAGTTAGTTCATTTAAGTAAAAGTGACACCATCTTATTCATGGAGATAACACTCAGCATGTTTTAGCAACGTCACTCTTGGAGGATTCATTATCCAGCGATACAAGTGTGATTAGCGCCGAAACGCCATCATTTGGATTTGCTGAAGCAGCTAATCTATGTGCCGGTCAGAGCACAATTCGATTAACTCCATAAAACGAATTTTGAGAAAAGTGATTAAATAATTTACATTCGCCTTTGAAATCCACAAAGTTAGGTTAGGTTAAGTTAGAGTGGTTGCACCCTAATGGAACCAGCTTGAGCTTCTTACGAAGTTACTGATCTGATTGATGGCCTCGCATGAACTCCTCCTCCTCTTCATCCTGGCAACTTCTGCAAAAGTCATTGGCAGGGACTTCAAGTCTACTGGCATGTCTGCCGATGGTGCAGTGTCCCGTAATGACGCCTATAATGACCCTAATCGCCGGTCTGTCCATCGGAAGGAGGCAGGTAGTGCGTTTAGAAATCCACTACCTTTTATTCAAATAGTTTGGTTAATCAGTCTGTGGACTAAGCGGCTCATATAACGAAAGTGTGATCCAAGTTCAGATTCAATTCGATATTTCTTGTGGAACAAAAGATTTAGGAATTTCTCATTTGTCTGTTACAGACCCAGACTGTACTGCATATTTAGTTGATCTTTATGCATACAGAACAAAAGCTGAATTAGATAAATCTGCTGAATCTAGGATATCATTATATTTTTCAAACCCTTTTGAAAAAATGTAAGGGATACCTATTACATGCGCGTCAAAACAGCGGTGGAAAAAAGTATAAGTAAAACCGAAATCTCTGCATTTTACAAAAACCCAATTGATGGTCGACATGTACTGTACGTACTCGCACATTTCATTTCATTGAATAACCCTTAATCTGGGCATAATGTACTTAATGCTCGCTCTTGTTGCCACCAATAAAGCTTCATTTTAGATACATCACACATCGAATCGATTTTTTTTTTGCAGGAAAAACCCCAAAAAAAAAAGAAACAACCATTATCCTTTGAAATGGCAATAAAAGATCCATTCCACATTTATAAATATTTATGAATCCATATACTATGTATTAATCAAATGAGGAGTTTTCGGATTAATATTCGTGTTAAACACATCATTCAGTCAGGCAGAAGGCTGGCTGCAATTCTACCAAAGCCAAAAACATATACAAGAGACACAGGACTACTCCAAAAGCATTTTAGCACGCGTCCTGTGCTGTGCTGTTCTGTGTTATAGAAACGTCTACTGCTGCGCCACAGAAGAGCACACCTTTCCCGTTCCACACTGTACACAGAAATCAATCAATGATGCTAATGGAGAGAACAGCATAAGCCCGGTAAACATCCGAACGAAGAACATGATGGAGAGGCAGGCAGGCCTCTTTGAAAATAGATTCCCTACACAAATTGATTTGCCTTGCACAGGCTTACAAATATATGTGTGGAATGGGGAATGGGCGTGGGCGGATGGGTGGCTTCCACATTGGTCGCGGAACCGGAGCGGTGCCTTGTGATAAGCCCGACATAATGCACTTGCACATGTGGACAAAGTGCATAATGAATTATTATGTATTTGGTCGGAGATAGGTAGCCCAGGATAGCTTCATAGTCATCATTATCAGTTTGGGAAATTGTAGAGAGCACGTACGGCTTTGGAGGAATTGAGCGACGAGTGATGAAGAGTTCTCTATCTGGTGGCAAATGAAAAGGATTTTGGATTAAAAGCCAGACATGTGAGCGATTTGGTGTGTTAGAGAGTGAACAATTGAATCCGAATGGTAGACTTGGTGGTTAGCAAAGAATTTGGACAACTGGGAGCAGTCTACGAAAGTAGGGCTACAAAAGAAGGTTGGAGTTGTTCAAATTCATAGGAGGTTTAAATTTGGTGTGATTTATGTTGTCATTTTTAAGGTTCTGAAAAAAGTTCGAAAAGCCACAAACGGACATGAATTTTCAATCAGACTTTTGATCAGTTTGTGTAAACAACAAATCGAAGCACATCATTATATCAACCGTATATTTTCTGCCACCTGCAAGATTACAAGTCAGAAGCTAAGACCTCCAGAAGATATTTACCTAGCAATGCGAACTCTCTGTGGCTCTTGGTTAGATGAAATATTCTTCTGTCTAGTTGGTAAGTTAACAAAATGTAAGCCGTTCATAGCGCAAGAACTGTTTGTGTTTTAGGTGATTATCAGACGCCAAAAAGGTGACGTCTTATTAAAAATTTAAATATATGTCTTACTCATTTACTTGTGTCCAAGCACAGTCATACGTGAAATTGAGAGGGTGTCGATCTAACAAGAAGAGAACTACTAAATTTAGAACACAGAAGCATTGTCATGGAGACTTGCTATATTAAAGGAAAACTCTTTGTTAAGCCTATTACATACTGGTGGTGCCATATCACAATCTGAGTTGTTCATGACTATTTTCTGGACTTAAAAACTTTAGCCAAATTTATGCTGTACTTATGCCAAACTTATCCATAAATACTTTTAACTGGAGGGTGAGGAAACGAACGACTTCTATCGTCTGATCTCTCTGAAAAAAAAAAATTGCTGGAAGACATCCTTAAAAAACAGGACACAAGACTAAGAATAAAAGCGATCGAGCATAAGAGGAATCTTTTAGAGATTGTTAATGCTTGTGAAAAATATGAAGATATACAGTCATCGTCAAAAGCGAGTGTACATTCTTCTGGTGGCAGTTCATCTTTAAAAATTGAATACAATATATTACATTTAAGGTTGTGTTACCTAAAATATAGTTTCCTTTAAGGACGAATTGAGATTTTATTCATCTATGCCTACTATAGCTCTTGCTGATGTATTTTATTTTTCAGTAAGAACTTTTACAATATCGCGCCGTAACCGCGAAACTGTCGTAAGTGACAAAATAAAAAATTTCACAGAAGGGGCTTTTCTTTATTTTTTGTTCGAGCTAAAAAAATGTAAATGTCTCTTACGGTAAATTGTTTATTTTCTGTTATTTTTAACTGAAATGTTTTATTAAAATGCAGAAAGGCACGCAATCAAATAATCTATTGAATTGCATCATTAACTCATTTTTGCTTAAAATGTCGCTTACGATAATTTAGCGGTTAGGCCACGATATATTCGTGTCTGTACACTCACTTTTGACTGTGACTCTATGCAGTGGCGACAAAAAAAAAATAGCACACGGAAACTTTTAAAATAGAGTTTTTTCGAACTACTTAAAAATGACATTTTTTTTTAATGAGCCAACGATATACCTGCGTGCTTGATACAAGTAGCGAGAGAAGATTGTTTGTTTATTTTTTTGCAAAAAAAAAATTGACTTAAAGGAATTGAAAGTAGACCAAGAGTTGAAAAAATGTATTCCAGGACTTTTCGAGGGCTTTTCGACTTAGAGGGCTTCGACTGTATTTCTTTATTTTTTTCTTTTACGTAGTGTACAGACAAAATCGTTAAGCATGGCTTCCCTCTCTGGTGGATAAAAAATTATCTATCAATAAAAATTTCTAATATCTTTATTCTAATATCTTTATACTTTAGCGCTATTTTGCAGTATTTGAAAAGCCTATCTACCTCCACTTCGGCTACAAGATATGAAGTCTCCGGATTAGTTCAGTAATTTATTCCAAAAACAGATAGCCTGCCATGCAGCAACATCTAAGCACTCCACAACAGAATTGGAATCTCGGAACTAAACTGACTACATCCACATTTACTTTTACGCGGTGAAGTGGTCCATACTCCATATCGAGAAAAACATCCTCAAACAAGAATACTATCTTCACCTTGCTTGGCAAATCTTTTTTGTACGATATACATGCAATTAAACACGTTCTTCGCATTAATGTCCAAAAAAACATCGTCTCGTTTCGAAATCGTCTCATCATCGATCATTTTGTCGTTGCAGCCAAGATTCTCTTCAGAAGGTTTTGTGGTCAGTAAGTTTACAACAAAGCACAGCATGATCAATATGAGCCAAAAAATTAGTAGGAATTTTTATAAGAAAACATTTTCTCACTACCTAAGGTCTATGAAACCAATTTTAAACACCAATTTTCCTGCGGGATTCATTGCCTTGAAACAAACTATTTTCAAAGAATTTCGTTCTTCAAAATAAATACTTAGAAATGATTTTGTTTTAATTGTGATGTTAGAAATATAAATAAAATTGATATTAAAATTTGCTATGTTGACAGTCTTAGCCAGAGCTTTGTCCAGTCGCAGATTTTACTCCAAGCTTTTTGAAACTTTTCGGTTGCTGAGTCAATTGAACTTCCATTTTCCAAAATAGCTATATCGTCCGCGAAAGTAGTTACTAAGGTACCAGGAGTTTGGGGTATGTCCCGAGCATACAGCAAGAGTAAAGGGAGCCGATTTCTCTAAAGTCTGAATATTCAATTCCTCATTTAACATGAAATATCCTATTTTCCAGGTAAGACCCTTCCTTGCGGAAGAATCCGTTTTAGCTTATGGTTCAAGCCGTCGAGCCAGACCTTTTCGAAGGCTTGAGAAATATCTAGAAAAGCTGTAACGCACATCTTTTTCCTCCTAGGATTTTTCGATCTCGTCGGTTCTAAAAATCTGGTAGGTAGTGCAATTCTCAACATGAATTGGTGGTTATAAGACGTCTATCTTCAATGACAATTTGGATGGGTTTGAAAAATCGTCTTTCGAATATCTTTGATATCAGGGTAGAAGCGATACCGTTCTATACGATTTCGATTTTCTCGTTTGGTAATTTTCCCAGTTTTGGAACCATAATCACATTTAATTTGCACACATCTGAGACACAGTAGGAGCTTTTCTTGATCGACTTTTTACTGAACCTGTTAACATGCTACGAAAGGCTCAAACCCATCCATCATTTAGACGATGGATGGGTTTGAGCCTTTCGTTCAACCTACCCACCAAATTCTTCGGCCTTTATGTGTATTAAATTCTAGTTTGGCAGCCATAAAAGAACCCCAGACATATTTTTTTGTATCACATAATTTATGCCAAGAAAGCAATTTCAATTGGCAAAGTCCCACGTCCTTTTGTTCGATGACGAGTGTGTCCTTGCGAAAACAAAACACAACTTGTCCGCAGAAAATTGTCAATCACTCCAAATTCATATGCATGTAATCACTTGTTATCGAATGGCCTCTGAAGCACATCCACTCCATTCCACTCTACTCTCTCGAAATCGTCCGAAGCATACAAACACACCCCCTTGTCTTCGCCTAACTAGATGGGCATGGAACTCACATCCTTCATCGTATCATCACTACCCTCCGACACCCGGCAACAAATTGATTTCAAATTTTGTGGCATAATAGAAAATGTCCTTGCAGCGACGGCACCGGCACCAGCAGCGACAGCAGAAAACCCATACATGGACACACAACATAAAAGTCCCCTGATGGTATTCCTCAAATTACAACATTATCGAAACATTCGAAAGCGGCACCCCAAGGTGTTGTCAGTCAATTGGAATGAATGTGAGTAGAGACGTCAAGAAGAGTCGTCATTCTCGCTCGGACGGGGCCCCTCGTGAAACTATTTAGAGCGTAATTACTACCCTTGCAGCCGTGCATTTTAGCTCTCCTCGACGGATAATCTTGTTAGGGGTTTAAGGGCTTTTTTTTTTTGCCCGTTCTTCACAGGATCGTCGAGAGTGTTCAATTGCCTCTGAATGAAAATCGGTTGCACACTTGTACTTTGATGCTCATCCGGTGTCAAGTTGATGACACTTTCTGGCAAGTTCACAATAAAGGCGCAAAAGATTATTGTTTTTTCGACAAAGGTAAATAAGACATTTTTTGATGGTTTTGTGTCCTGCCACCTGCTTAAGTTTGTCTTCTTTGAGAAACAAATCACGAACACTGCACGTCTGATCCTTCTTTCTTTGACTCTCAACAGGGAACACACGCACACAACATGTTCTTATTTCCCTTTCAACTGCAAATTACATTCAAATTACACGATTTCCAGTAGTGTCCTTACGGAAAGTTTCCGATTTCCGATTTGCTATTTCTGTTTGAGGGGGAAGAGAGAGAAGTTTTTCACTTAAATACTACTTTGCAAGTCGATAGCTGCGCTACACCAGCAGTTACATTGAAAAGTTGACATATGTGCAACCTGAGGCTGAATCGACATCAGCGGGAGGGCGGAGCACTTGATTTTTCTAACAAATGTCGAGTAGATGCAGTGGAGGTGGTGGTGGTGGGTTGCTGATGATGATGATAATAATGATTGTAGTCCTCGATGTGCCGACAAGTTGGTCCAAAAAAAAAATGTTTCAGGTGCGTGTACTTTTTGCTGTTGCTGGGAAGTGTGTACTTAGCGAGCAAGGTGCTCATTAAAATGTTAGAGGACAATGAGAACTTTGTTGTTCGGGGAGTAGGCAGGTTGTACATCACAAGCTGGTCATTTTGAATGAGTTATCACCCTCGGCTCGGTCCTTCATTTGTGACACTAGTCCATAAATGTTAAATTCTATTGTTTGCGGTATAAGAACGCAGATAGACTCAAGATCCACGTCTATCGAAGAGTTTCTATATCTGCTTATGGATGGATTATAGACGTAAGTGATGCAAGTGATGTTGATGGTAGAGTAACTTCAGGTATTGTGGAATATGCGGGTAATGTGGAATACAGCCTTATTTTCTAAACCGCAGAAGATCTGGCTGCTCTCTTAATTTTCTCAAAATGTAAACAGCTTAAAAGAAGTGTTACGCTTTTCTCCTTATTGATATTGCAAACCAGTGTGTCTAAGTCAAATAAAGTTCTTACTTAAGGGTGCATGACTTTTTTGTGCATTTTTGTATGAGTTTTTTTCGGACGAGAAATGTACAATTTCGTTAATTATGTCTAGCTGTAATTGAACATATTTGAAGTTTAATTACCTTACCATAAATCATTGAGTTTTTAGATAAATTTTGTATTATGGGTCGTAATTTGCAATAGTTTCCAAATCGGGAAATGTGGAATACCTTGAGGAGGGTAATGTGGAATACTATTTACCCGCTTCTTATTTTTACGGTTTTTTAGTTTGAAACTTCTTGGGAAAATGCTTAAAGGTGAAATAAGGCGATGGGATGAAGATGAAGTGTCGATTTTGGTTGTCTGACTAGAAGTGACATTCGTTCTCTTGGCAAAAAAATCCGAGTCGCTTTTTCATTTTAAAAGAATGAGCTGGGAAGGATTGGTTACACAAGTTTGTTAAACTCTATCAAGCTAAAAACCTCATGGACTGAATTTCTATCTGCGAATCGCTGCTGAATCGCAACAAAATCGACCCATTTCTGAAGCGGTTAGTGACTGGCGATGAATAGTGAATCACTTACGACAACGTCAAGCGAAAACGGTCGTGGTCGAAACGCGGTGAGCCGGCGGAAACGGTGGTCAAGCCAGGATTGACAGCCAGGAATGTGTTTGATGGAATTAGCAGGGAATTATCTACTATGAGCTGCTTCCATATGGCAAAACTCTTAACTCGGGACTGTACTGTCAACAATTGGACCATCTGACGGAATCAGTCGCCCAGAAGCGGTCAGCTTTGGCCAATTGGAGAGGAATTGTGTTCCATCAGGACAACGCCAGGCCACATACATGGATAGTGATTCGCCAGAAGCTCCGGGAGCTTGGTTGGGAGGTTCTTATGAATCCACCTTATAGTCCGGACTTGACACCAAGTGATTACCATCTGTTCCTGTCCATGGCGAACAGTTTTGCTGGTGAAAAATTCGCTTCAAGAGAGGCTTGTGAAAATCGACTGTCTCAATTTTTTGCCAATACGAACGAGGGCTTCAATGAGAGAGGCATAATGCAATTAACTTTAAAATGGCAACAAGTTATCGAATAAAACGGCTCATATTTGACCTAAATCGGATCACTCTAACTATGGTAATTAAAGCTTCAATTTCATGCAAAAATAATGGATTTCATTTTACTACACCTAATAGTAGGTTGTCAAATATCTCCCTTCCGCCTTTTTGTCTTTTGAATTTTCCGGCTATGTACAAAGCGCTACAGAGCTCGTATCCAAACTAATCATGCATAGCGTTGTTTTGTAGGTTATGTCAAGACCTTTCAAATGATGTATTGTCAGATACGAGCTCTGTAGCGCTTTGTACATAGCCGGAAAATTCAAAAGACAAAAAGGCGGAAGGGAGATATTTGACAACCTAATATAATATAGCTGTTACAGAAAACTATCGAGTCCAAGCCTTCTCAACAGATATTTATCAAGAAACTCCTTTTAGTAACTAACCCTTTAATACAACAATCTTGATCCCACTACCATTAGACCAAACACAAACACAAAATCAGTCCAAAAACAAAGAATGTCCACCACCTACACCACACCGGTTGTGTTTAGATTGAAACCAAATAAAATCACAACATTTGTTGCGGATAAATTACTACTCTAATGGATTTCTGCTCAATTACATGTGCGTCGAGTGGTCGAGTGGAGTCCTTTTCATTATTTATACGTGTGCATGTGCTAATGCACTAATCCCTTTTCAATTACAGTTATTTTGGTGAATGGTAGGCCTTTGTCCTACATTTTGACAACATACGAGCTCTCGAGGTGTCAAATTATCACCCAACTATCCCATATGTCCTTGAATATTCACCCGTGTCGAATGCCCTGTGTCATCAGGGAGGATTTTTCGTGGTGATGATGAGTAAGGCTGTGCGGTCTGTAGTGGTATGCATCTTGCGCTTTTTATTTTGTTGGATTAGGGATGATTATGTGGTATCAAATAGAATTTTGATCAAAAGGATTTGTTTAGGACATCAAATGTCGAGGGTTTTGTCTTGCCCTCGGGGGTGATGGGTGTGATAGGGGTAGAGTGCAAAAGAGTTTTTTTTTCTATGGCTGACGGCATATTTTGCTTAGGTCCTGATTTTTCCAAAAGTTTAGCCTTACATTTTTTGATATTTATGGTCGTCTATATGAAGCCATGCTGGCTTCGAATGATATGAATATAAATATAAAGGTTCAGTCAAAGAAACATTGGGCTACAAGAGAGATAGAGGATCATCTAGTCCTCCTAAAACAAGTTTCTGCGTAAGCTCATAAAGCAAAATTCTGAGTAGGATCTCAAGAGTAAAGAATCCTTTTCTGGCTTTAACGACACCCCCACTAAGCTATGTAGTCAGGATAGTCAAAAAAGTTGCTCCCTCGCATTATTGGTATATAAATAGAGTCTGTAGAATATTTGCAAAGGAGACCTTAGATGAACTGCTAACGTCTCAGGAGATCAATAAAAATGTAAGCCACGGACACTATGAAAAGCTTGTTAATTGACTGCCCAAACCTGCTCCTAGTCAGATTTAAAAGAGTCGACAAAACAAATGCAGCAGGGTATTATTCGGTGTACAACTTTACTTCCGCCGTTTTGCAATAGATTGCTTTAGCGGTAAGTGATAGTCGAAATAAATAGATCGTAGATGTCTTCGTCGTAGATGACTTCGTAGATGACTTCGATCATAGATGACTTCTCCACCTGTTTCAATGGGACTCCACTGACATGCAGAGTGCATTGGGCAGGCATTCTGGAAAAAACCATCACCGCTGATTTGACCACGTTAACGTTTCATTCCAGCATGGGTACAGACAGCCACAATCTTATCTAGCGCTCGCTGGAGTTCAGTCTGTGAGGGTGTGAGAATAACTAAGTCATCTGCAAATGACTTATCCTCAGCTCTCCCAACGTCAAACATTCTTTACCTCGGCTATGTGGTAACATCCAATCCAAATATATAATGAATGGGAGAGGTGACAAGACGCACCCTTGTTGAAGTCCAAAGCCCACCGTAAAAGGTGTTGATTTACTACTTAATTGCTATGGCTTGAAAACTTAGGTGGTAAGTGTTGACTTACTACTTAATTCCTACGACTTGAAAGCTTAGGAAAATAGTCTCAAGATGTTGTAAAGCCCATGTAACCCCTTAACTATGTTTGATGAGTTCTTCGGATCGTTGCCTCATGACCCTTTTCATACCTCGCAAACTCTGATGGTAAATGTTGAATTAAAACATTCGAATAGTATGCTTTACTTATTTCAATAGTAATTAAGACTAGTGGCCTATTTCACTGACCTCAAAATTTGTAACTACAAGCGTTTTTTCACAAAGTTTGTAACTTTTTTGATTTTTTTTTTCCTTTCATCACTTTATGGGTATTAAAATTTTACAGTTGTATTCTGGGAAATTGCAATTTTTTCGTTTCACCAAAACTGACTTGTAGCTGTGATTTACAAGCGAAAAATTTGTAAAAATGCAACGAACTTGTAATTTGCTTGTAAAAATATTCCACAAGAGAAAGTTCACGTGTGCAGTTTTTTTTTCAAGTCTTATCTCTAAGCCAAAGAACCGAAAAATATTTTCATAAATTCATAGATTACATGTTTGTAATCTGTGCAACACAATACGATGCATCGCCATGATACAAAAGTGTAATTAAGTGAATGACAAATACATATTTGTAGTTGTAAGTTGTAGTTTGGTAAAATAGGATTCTTATCACCGGACTCAATAAATAAACCTTTTCAAAACGGAAAAATATTGAATGTTGGAAACATGGCTGGGTGTAAACTTTCTTATAACTTTCGCTGTATTCATTTATTTATTTCCAAACTTAACGCCAGCCATTTGCAAACTGACAGAGTAATAAAAATCTTCGCCTGATTATTTTAGTAATTACAGTCGAATCCCTCTAAGTCGAATTTTCACGGGAAATCAAAACTCGTTCGAGTTAGAGTGAAATTCGACTTAGAGGAATTTCGACTTAAAGGGAGTCGGCTGTACGTATCGAAAATTCTGGAACAGAATGCAGTTGAAGCAGCTGAGAGATAATTGCTTGAAATGTTTCAACCGCGATGTCTGAAATCAATTACTGATGCCAAAGCAAAAATATACTCCAGGAAGATAAGACCACATTAAAGGAACGAAAAGCCTTAGATCCATACCTCCAATAACGACGACTTAAAGTAAAAGCATACAGGTCAATCGACTTGCGTTGAAAGTCCTGACACAAATCTAAAAGAAACACGCTGAAACACTCCTGCTTGATAAAATTTGCATTTGAGATCGTGACTCTGTTAAGCCCACGACTGTTCTCAATTATCCTAAGATGCTGCACTCCCCCTCAAATCGAATTAATACATCTTTCTCTCGTTTTAATCCCCAAAAATCCTTGACCTCTTAATTGGATTGACATTCGCACATTCTATTGTCACGCCAACAGACAACACCAGAGCAGGGAATTGCCCAAGAGGCCATTTTTATTTTACGCTCGTACATGCGTGTGCGTTTAGCGCTCTGCCACCTTCTTCCAAAATCCACATTAAAGACTCCGTCGACGACGCCATCCTTGCCGCCCCTTCGCCTGATTTCTGATTTTCTTTTTTTTTTTTCGTTTTTGTCAACCGGATTCAACTTCAAATGGATGAAGTATTCAAGGGAGTGATATCAGTTGCTTTCAGACGGTAATTGGCTAGTAAAGCTTTTAAGTTCATATCGTAGCTAACTATGTGGATGAGTGTGTAGATACTTTTAGGGTACATCTATCTATTCCTAAAATATCCTTGTGAACTTGTTTGTGTATGCTCCTCTGCCCTCCTCGATCTCGATAGCAGAGCAGAGCATAATAACTTTGTTTGCCGGCTTTGGCATAGCATAATACTTCAATATGAATGTCCTATGTACGTTCCTGTTGCTGTATTATCTAAAATTCCGTCTGTGTTACACAATATACTCGTTGAATGTATCGCGCGCTCAAAAATACAGTTTGTAGATGGATTTTTATCGTGTTCAAACACCCGCCGTCAGCCGACAGCAGCCAGTTGAGAGAAGAACAGGTTAGGTGCATGTGTGGTATGCCTGTGCCTGTGACTGTGCATGTGCATATACCATCCTGACAAGTGTGCCGTAATTCGCTCGTAACAAAATATTCGAATCTATTAAAGAGGACATAGGAACAGGATATTTCGTTGTTGTTGCAGTTGTCTTGTTCGTTGTGTAATTTTGTCATTCAACATAGTTAGGGACTAGGATATGCAATCTCATCTATCGAAAGCAAAATTATTAATGCATGGATGTCCTGATGGACACACGATGGGCTTTATGGGTGCGGGTGGATTAGATGAATTTGTGTGTTTCTTTTTTAAATTTTTAACCATCGTTAGTATTCGAGTATGAAATTAGATGATGGATTACTTTTATTTTAGTGCACATAAAACATGTATTTAAATATGTATGTTTAAAAAAAATGCTGTGAGCCTTTTTAAGGAACTGCATGGGAGCTTTATTTCCTAATTTTCATTAGAAAATTGAATTTTTATTCTTTAATTTTTTTGTGTTGAGTTTTTAGCGTAGTGACTCATTTTAATTTAATAGTTATACACTGTCCGAATAATGAATACATAAAAATGAAATCACCATTGTAATTCTTTTTTGAGAAGACAATTTATAGCACTAAATTTGAAAGATCTTAGATCTTAGCGCGACTAATGTAGGCTCTAGATTATCCCATTGCATTGATATACCTCCATTCCAAATTTAGACTCGTTTTCCTAAAAGTTTCCTACAAAAAATTGTAGCTTGCAGGCTTGTTTTGTTGCCGATTTTAATAACAAAAGTAGCATGTTTGCCCTAGATTGGCCTGTGCCCGATTGGTCCTGTTTATGAATTTGCTAACGAATTTGGCACAAATTGTAACAGTACAAATGTAGAATTTTAACTGTAAGATTTCAAGCTTCACACAAATGAATGAGTGAATAAAAAAAATAAAAACATACGATCAGAAACATTATTCAAAATTAAAATTAAAATTCTTCTTTTTTTACAAGATGATTTCTAGTACTAAATTATAAAGATCTTAGGTCTTAGTGCTACTCGCGTTGGCCGTAGATTGGCCCATTGTATTGTTATACTTCCATTCCAAGTCTAGATTAGTTTTCCTAAGAGTTTCATGCAAACAATACTAGTTGCAAGCTTGTTAACGATTTAACGAACCAAAAGAACATATTTGCCCTAGATTGTCCTGAACACAATCGGTCCTATTTATGAAGTCATTAACTCATTCAATAAAAATTGTAAACATAAAAACATAAAATTTTAATTTCACTTTTCGATTTCGTCAAATGACGCTCCAAACTAAACCACATTATCCTCAAAAGTGTGCTGAAACCTTATAAAGACAGTAACTAACTTCACATTCATCTTTGCAATGGGTACAGTGTTTTGCATGCCGATTTTTTATGCAATCCGTAAACTAAAATTAACACAAAACAGCGAAAAAATTATAGAATTTCAACAGAAAACTTAGGACTACATATTGAAACATTAAATATAACTTATCTCTATTCAAGTTTCACCTCAAAATACTTTTTTTTTAGAAAATAATGTAGATGCATAAAATTTGGCTAAAAAAGTGCAGTGAAATCATGAATATTCTGAGAGGACTTTTTTGGATGATTTTGGGCAACTTTTATAAACTTATTTTTTATTTTTTCTTAAACGTTTTCGTGCCACAAAAATATGATTTCAATTGCATTTTCATTGTTTTAAATGTAAATAAGTTTCTTATTATTGGTTTGGGAGTGTTTAGATTAAATCAATCTTTTGATTTGAACCCTTATGAGAATATCATTTAATGTAGTCGTTATTGTAACAATGCCTTAATTCTAGACAGAAATATAGAGAATACGTGCAGTTTAGACCTACATATGTAAATGTAGCATAAGGTTTTAAATGGTAAGTATTTTCTTAAACAAACATACACATAAGTTCATCATAGGATTATAGAATTTTCTAGTTGTAGAGAATGTTAATCCAAAATCTAAAATTACATATTAAGCGAAGTAAAATATTGTTAACACTGAAATTAAAGAGTGAAAAAGCACATTCAATTATTAGGTGCACAACTTTTCTTCCGTCGTTTTTTTCCGAGGCTTTATTCGTAATTTTTTTTCGAGGCTTTATTGCAATAAACTGGTTATACATTTATGATTCAAAGAATTGTCCATCGCTGGCCACTACTTTCTCCCATCTTTCGGGACGTACGAGTCCCGCATTGAAAAAATTGGTCATGTTTTGAAGCTATCCATGAATCCAATTTTTTACTTCTTCATAGGACCGGAAATGCTGGCCAGCCAGGCCGTTTGCCATTCATCTAAACAAGGGATAGTCCGAGGGAGCAACGTCTGAAAAGTACGACGAGTGAGGTAGGACTTCCCATTCCAATGTACTCGAAAGCAATTAGGGATTAAAAAGTAGTTAAGATTATTTTTTAAGTACTTTGGTACTTAGATTGTGATTTCAATTACTTTGAAATGAATTACAAGTATAAGTAAAATTACTAGGACTGGGTATTTGAGAATTTTAGGTACAAGTACCGCGAAATTGTGCTCGTACTTAAACAAATTCAAGTACAAGGAATTATACTGGTACTTGTACTTGTACTTGAATTTTACAGGTCTGCTCTCGTTGTATTTCGGCCGTTTGTCTTTCAATGCTCGGCTCAAACGCATTAATTGCGTTCGATAAGGATTGCCTGTGATTGTTTCAGTCGGTCTTAACAATTCATAATACACTACGCCGAGCCAAATACAGAGCATGACCTTGTAACCGTGAATAATCCATTTGGCCGTCGACGTAGAAGCATGGCTGGGATTTTAGTATGATTTTCGCGCTTGGGATTATCCTAATGAACCCATTTTTTGTCTCCAGTCACAATGCGATGCAGAAATGCCTTGCAAACAGCTGTTCACAAGCAAACAAACACCCTTCAACATTTCTCGGCTTCAACTCGTACGGCGCCCAATTTCCTTGTTTCTCAATTATTCCTGCTGATTTAAATAACGAAAGCAGCATGACGCCATGACTTTCAGGCATTTTGAAATTGCTTGTTGCGTTACTCCCAATGATCCTGCCAATTCTTCTTGTGTTTGACACGAGTCTTGATCAAGTAATTGTCCCAATTCTGCATCTTCGAAAACCATCTCTCTGCTACCGCCATGCCGGTATTCGAAGTCAAAATCACCATTCTTGCAGCGTTGAAAGTTTTAACTTAAAACCACTCTCGGCACGTTCTTTCATTGATAGCGGCTTCACCATAGGTATTTTAAAGAGCATTCGGTGAACCTCAGCCGCAGATTTCTTCATATTAAAGCAGAAACGACCACATTTACGTTGCCTCAAAAGAGTGTGTGACTAAAACTTAAACCTCTTGTACATCTCGCTATAATTCTGTTCATTGCTGGATACTATTTTCCAAAGCAATAAATGGTTCCCTCAAATATTATCAGCTCTCAAATAATATGAAATTCAAATATCTAATTCATAATTTCGTTTATTTAAAACTCAATTTTTCAAGGAGACGAAGTGCACACTTCGTTTTTAATTTCAGCGCACTTTGCGCACTTTGGTATGAGGATCTATAATGAAGTGTGGCAGATGTTAAAACCTGAAGACTAAAAAAAAAAGCTAAATAAAGTATTTCAGTTAAGCGGGGCCTAAAAAATATTGTAAGAAGATATTTTTTTGTCAACGCTTAGCCTTACTCTTAAACACAGATTCTATTTAAGGTTTGAATTCCTCAAGACTTAATGGATGATCCTCAATTGACTTCCTCTTTTTGTATTCCCAGACCCCTTTTGTAATTAACGACCCCTTCCGCGGCCAGCACGGCTATCGCCTAAGAAATTTCTTGCTCATAACATTGGTCTACAAAGAAGATTAGTAAATTAGTAGCAAACGTTAAGAAGAGATGTGATAGACTCTGTCCAACATAAGACCACATTTGCGTTGCCTCCAAAGAGTGTGTGACTAAATCTTAAACCTCGCTATGATTCTGTTAATTATTTGAAACTATTTCCCAAAGCAACAAATCCTTTTCTCACTAGAGCCTTTCATGCAAGCGTCAACATACATTCATCCTAGGAGACCTCCACCACAATTATTCTAGAATCAATTTCAATTACTCAAATTGCAGAGATTAACATTGGGTTCTTCAGAAAAAAAGAAATACATCAACTCCATTAGCTTTAGAAGAAAAAAAAGAGAAAAAGAAAAAGGAAAAAAAAAAACAGACGGTAATACACAAACGTACGTAAGTATATCCATACCTGCTAAAAGGGTACTTTGAGCTTGTGTAGAAAAAAAATAAGAGAAAAAAAAACTTCAAAATGAGCAAATGAGAAGGGAGTCCTTTGAAAATCTCCTTTTAAAAATTTAAAAGAAGCTTTTAGTGGTAAATAATGAAAAGTTAAAAAGCCACATGAATGGCAGTTCGTTCCTTTTTTTTTTTATTTTTGCTCCTGCTGATGCTGCTCTCCTTCTATCCTGCACGGAGAGTAGCAGCACCACCACCAGCAGCAAACAAGGACATTACAAAGCGAACGAATGGCGATGATATATCCTCATCTTTGAAAGGGCAACGGAAAATGGATGAAGAGCAAAAAGGCGAGTGTATGTGGAAAAAAAAAAGTGTACGTACTATATTTTTAGTCAAGGTTGCTAGCAGATATGATTTTAAAGGAGGTAATCACTGTTAATTGGAAAACAGTATCCTCTTGCTGATGGAGGTGGCTCTGAAATATTGATTTGGGAATGAAAAAAAGGTAACCAGTCTGTCTTCACAAGACTCCGTGAATGAAAGAAGAAGGCCAAGAAAGGAGGGGTTGGGATCTCTAAAATGGACATTTGTTGTGATGAAGGCGAGTCGAAGTTTTGAGGAAAAGACTACGTTTGAAGCAGCCCTATTTAACTTTGATTTGCAATCGCTGTTAAACTGATAGTTTGACAAGACTTACCAGGCGATAATTAAGGCTCTATTTTCTTTTGTGAACAAATCGCAGTATTCAGGTAAATCCTCTTCTCTTAGACAGTTTTCCAGGAAGATAATTGGCTTACCTTGTCTCATCATAGGAACGTGGAATGCATCACACTATTAGAGGCCGCAACCAGGCACAAGACCGTCCCGGTGAAACTTTTAAGGACATTCCAATAGCATTTCTGCAATGATGAAGCCTTGATAATTTGTCGGTTGTAACTGGCAAGAAATCAGTCGTAGGTGCTGCGAAAAAGCTAGGCTCTAGCCACCCATGAGCTGTTACACCAGTGTAAGTTAAGTAATCCAGCAAGGACCCTTGATTTACTTGTAATTTGGCAATTACATACTAAAAAGACCGACACGAGTACGATAACTTTGGCGCTAAAAAATGATAAGGTATTTTGTAGAGGGGTAAAAACAAGCATTTATTACTATGGGAGGGGGGTCTATCTCGTCCCGTAAGAGAAAGAAAAGAAAAATCAATGAACATGAAAAAAGAAGTTATTAAAAAACAACGGCAAAAATTACTATGACGATATATAACAGTTTTAAAAGCCAGAAACTTATCCTTCAATGCTGCATTAAAATCGTTTTAATTGTGTTAATAGTTTTTCAGAAATTCAATTGCAAATTTTTGATAAAAAAATGAAAAAAAAAAGAATACACGAATTTTTTTCTTCATAATTTTAAAATAAAGTGGCAAAGTGACTTTTTGTCTTCGATCGAATCTTTATCGAATCGTATTTTAATCCTGAATCAAACACAAAAAAACCGAATGGCTTCTAGTTTTTGAGATAATTGAAAATTCCTTATTGCTTCTGGGTCATTCCATGACAAATCGGCCAGCCTATCTCTGAACGACCCCTCTTCGATTTGACTCAAAATTGTTGGAATTACTTATTGAAGTGGTTCAAGTGATGGGACAAAAAATGTTTGCTCAACTCGATATAGTTTGCGAGTAACGAAGGTTCAAAAGTTGGTAAAAAGCCAAAATTCAAGATTTAAAAGAAAGAAAGATTTTTCAAAAAATCATAACTTTGCTTCTGCTTATCAGAATTTTGTAAGTTTTATCTTATTGAGTTCAGAAAAACTTGAACTTTTAAGTAATCCACACAATTTTTATTTGCAAGGACGAAGGATAGTTCAAAATGTCCTTTTTTAAGGCGTATCCTTGAATATCTCAAAAAATGGTATTTTAATTTTCCTTATTTTTGAGCTAAATCGGAGGGGGGTCGTTCAGAACGTTGGTCGACCCTGCGTGGAACGACCCATGTAGTAATAATGTTTCTAATTTTGCTGATAATTGTTTTTATAGGCTCGATGGAGCAGCTTTAGACTTTGATTTTTTCTTTCTTGTGGAACTCGACTTTGTTCATAGGCCGGAACACGACCTTTCGGACACGGTTTCCCACTATATTGGTCAGAGCGTTGAAAATTTCGTGTTCCATTATTTTTTCTGAACTCGTTGATCATTGTTGGCTTTTTGAAATAGCCTAACAAGTTAACCTTGATCCATTAAAAAATTGTTTGAGCTAGTCAGCCATTGTGGTTCAAACCAATTTCTTGAGAATAGAGATGAATTATTTGTCCAACTGAGTCGGACACTGATGTAGCTCAAATTGAAGGGCCTTAGGGAGTCATTTCTTTCATGACCTTAACGAGATCAACTCACTTCCTTTAAGGAATCTTGTCAGGTACTTGAGCAGGACCAGATCAACAGAGAACACAACGGACACCACGGGTTAGGAAGGGGATACAACTCCCCACATGGGTAACACAGGGCGTCCACAAGAACCTTAGTGAGACAGAACACCTCCTCTCTGCCCGCCTATCTAACCTAACTTTATCTTAGATGGAGCGTTGGTACGCTTTTTGCGACCGACCAATTGCAATCGGTGGACTTTTGCCTTCGGTTTCAGTCCAAATTTTTGTACAACTCATAGAGGCTATGTCGTCTAGAAGACCAGACCGATTATCCGTCTCAGTACTAAAAGAAAAACGAATCAAGGATCAACTCTGTTGCGTTATCCTTGATTCGTAACAGAGCTTAGCGTCTAGTTTTTGGCTTCAAGTAGCAGGGAAGTTAGGATAAGTGTTCTGTAGAGCGTGAACTTGATTATGTGCGCTATGTAGGGCACAAGCAGTTTTGCCAAACTAAAGTAGCAGCGGTTGGCGAGGCTGATTTTGCGCCGAAGTTTACTGTAATATTATTCGTGGACTAAACAAAATTCTCATTAAAATAATTTCTCGAAATAAATACAGCAAGCTCTCGATAATTCGAATTTCATGGGACCAGGAAAAAATTTCGAACTATTGAGGTTTCTGAATTACCTAGGCTTCGTAAAAAAAATATTACTCACTTTCGTCACGTACGCATTTTAACTAACGGTTAAAGCCATAATTTTCGAATTATAGAAGCTTTCATTTTGTTTTGCGTGAAAAATTAATTCGAATTAACGAAGAGGCCAAATTACATAGGTTTTCTTTGATTTACAGAGGTTTTTGCACGGGACCGTGAGAATGATTTTATTTACAGAGGTTTTTGAATTATGGAGGTTCGAACTATCGAGAGTTCACTGTATTTCTACTAGTAAAAAGTTTTTTTATTCTACGATTTGTTAGAACCTACAATTATATCTAGTCAGAAGTATTGTCAGCTCGTATTGTATATTTTTTGTTGAAATCTAGCTAAGCCAAAATTGAACCAAAAAAATAGCAACAAAAAGAATGACGATACACAGAATATTGTTCTTGTACAACAATGATCAACTGTGGTACTTAAAACGGCATCTATTTCTATCTATCGTTACAGTTTTTTCCGAAAATAAATAATCAAATCAGATGTTGCATATTTGTCTTGCCTTAAAAAATGCAATTAGGTAATTTTGATCCTCATAATCAACGACTTCCTCGTGACTTTTTGCCATTTTATCGAATATTTCGATTTCATCCATTTTTCCCAACTGAACCTGATTCTCACAGCCTTACTCAAAGCCTTGGCTTATTTCAGTTTCATAGTTATCGCTATCCCATTCGTTCATCATTTATAATTTTATGAGAAAATAAGACTCCTTTAATACAGTGAAAACTATTCCAGAATGTTTTTGTTATTTAATTACAACTTGTGAGACTTGCCAAGATATCGTTTTTTTTTTCAGTTCACCAAAACTAAAGGAAAAAAGACTAAATATAAAATATAAAATAGGTTGTAGCATGGACTGAATACTTCATAAATGGACTTAATGCAATTACTAAAAACGTATTAAACAAATCAGTCTAGCATGTACTTTATTTTTTAGTTTTTATTGTTTTTTAATCAATTTCAGTATCAGGTATGCTGTAAAACGTTAATCGATTTTTGATTATTCAGATGCCTACCGAGAACAATTAGTCGGGATAATCGAGGTTCTACTGTACTTATCTTAAAGACCAGTCATTTTGACTGGTACATACTGGTCGAAGCCCTCTAAGTCGAAAATCTCTCTAACTCGCCATATTTTGATATTCCCTTCAATCTTCCATACAAAATCCATCCTCTAAGTCGAAAAGCCTGACTCGAATACTTTTTTTCGCCTCTTGGTCTATTTTCAATTCCTCTAAGTCGATTTTTATTTTTTATTTTTTGAAGAAAAACAAATAAAAATTTCCTCTCGCAACTTGTATCAAGCACGCAACTTGTATTGTATGCTCTGACAATTTGGCACTGGACGACGAACACCATGTTGATTTTTTAGTGTAAACACGTCGGAAAAAAGCACGCTTATTATTGTTTACTTATGCAAGAAAGAAAGAGAATGTTTGCAGCAAGAATGAGAATTTCCATGGGATCTACACGACAAACATCGAACCCAACGAACATGAGAAAATCGAAACTATTCGCCAAGGGTTCACGAAGAACAATCATGTTGGGCGAACAGAATTGTCGTCTAGGGCCACATAATCGTCGTCTACACACAACCACAAAAGAGCTATAGGTTATTTGTGGTTGGTACACAACCGTGCGGCTCTGTATGAATAACTGCGCTGCTTATTCGTTGTTGGCGGTTGGCTCTTAATATAAAAATAGTTAGTGAATGCATTGAGACTCCGGATGAGGTCCAACACTGCCTTTTAAAATAGAGTCCTTTTTTAAAAGGCTCCATTCTCCAATTTCAAAGACTCAATCCAAAATTACAAGTTTTTTTAAGTAATTTCCTGTTTTTTTTCTTACATGTATACTCTTTTGAATAAAATAAAGGCTTTTAAATAAAAAAAAATGTTAATCCCTTTAACTCGAATTTTTCGAAAAATCCCTCTAACTTGAACTAATTTTGATATCCCGTGAAAATTCGACTTAGAGGGCTTCGACTGTATTATTAAACAGATTTTGCTGTTTTTTAAAAGTAAATAACGACTAAAGACCTCATTAAGTTTTTCTCTTACAGACCAGTCATTTTGACTGGTATATAATAGGTATATTTAAATAACTGGTAGTGTCTGTCCTGATAACAGGATAGGCCTGATTTTGTCCATTTTTTACGTTGAAAGCCACTGGAGCTTGAAGCTTGACATCCAAAGAAACGACGACAACGACGCCAAACAGCCTTAGCCTCGATTCATCTGACTTTGATACGATGCCTCTCGAAGCTTCACACACATTCATCACTTATTCTAATTGTCAATTTAACTACACTGCAAGGCTTCACAATCGTCCTGACTGTTATGATGTCCTGAAATCAAATCGACAAGCCCCCGTCCTCCTCGTGCGTTTGCCCGCAAGAACAATTATTATTATAGTACCTAATAACAGCAAAATGGGGGGAAAAAAAAAGTAGATACTCTGAAAATATGTATTAGCAAAAACTCAAGCGATCTATAAACGCTCGAGGATTAGAGCAAATGAAAATGATGTCCTTAGGATATCGAGTTTACAAAAACCCAACGACAGACATCAGAACGTACCATGCCGTCCCCCCTTCCCCTAACAGAACGTGGTGGATACATTGGAGACGTTCCGAGCGGCTTGTGCTTGTACTCGTGTAACCGACGAAGGAAATGAGTTTTGTATCCGTGTCTGTACGCTCGTGTGTTCAACGGTGTAGGTGGGAGGGTTGGCCGAGGGGTATGAGGACGTTTCGACTGAAAAACTGGCAAATTCCCATCTACGCTGGCACAAAGCGACGGATATACACAGCTTAAAGATCTGCTCGCTACGTTATGCCGCCTGGTGGTGGTTATGGCGCACTTGTCAGGACACCAAAGCAAACACACGTACGACGAACATACTGGCTGTATCTACTTGCGGGTTGCTTCCTCTATTTTATTAAAAGGATGCCAAAGTTTAAAGGCATTTTCCCCTCTGGTTTTTGGTAGAGATGCTCACTTCAAATGTACAATCGAAAGGAAAAAGGCAGAACTTAGTTGGATGTCACTGGCAAACCTGCCACGCACATATTTTTCTCATTTCATGCCATACAGTGCCACATACATACAGACAGACATACAGTTTGTTCGCATTTACAAAAGCGAATACAGCAACAACAATTGAAATTAAAACAAAAAAAAAATATAAAAAAGAAATTTCATGAAAAAAAACGACAGAGTGAGATGGAGAAAAAGGACGAAAAAAATAAAACGAACCGAGAGCCGGTACGGTGCTCAGTTCGGTATCCGAAAAAAAAGAGGAAAAAAAAAATTAAAAATGATTGTCCTTTTTTTCGCCATGTGTCTTTTATTTTTGGTGTCTTCGTGTGTCGCTTTTTGTCCTATTTCTCGTTTTTCATCAATGGAAATACAGAAATGAATAAAATTTCAAAATGGCACATGGAGCAGAGCAACAACAAAAAAAAAAATGAAACGAGAAGAGGAACGAGGAACAGTACAAAAAAAAGAAGAAAAAAAAAACGATGATGATGCTATGACAGAAATAAAACCGTAACCGTAGAGTGGAGATGGTGCAAAAGGGACGAACAAAAAATTATTATTTTCATCCCTCCCACTTAGCGTGGTGTGTGCATTGTTTTCCATTCCTTACATGGCGTTGATTTATGTTATTTTCTCGTGTTGAGTGGACCGGCGCAGTGGCAGTTGGGAGGGATCGATTTGATTGGCTCAAAGGATATTAGGCGGAAGGATGATTTTTTGAAGGGGAACTCGAGGAAGAGAGACAGAGAAATGGTGAGGTCGACAGGCGAGCGAGTAAGAGGATGACTGTGCGATGGACGTCAGTTTGGAGTACAGTAAGAGATGAGGTTTCGATTTTGTTGACTTGGTGAGATTGCTCATTGGAGATGTTTTTGTTGGATTAAATGTTTTCTTCTATCAATAACATGTTTAAAAAGATAATTTTTTTTGAAACATGCAGTCATGAAGAATGAGAAAAAGGTTTTCTGTTAGTTTTTCTTGCAAAAGTATTTGTGTAGCCTGGCTTAACTACTCGTCGATTTTAATACAACTTCTTTTACAAGTGCGTTAGCGAGTGTCTTTTTAATTGTGTGTTTGTACGGTTTGTAGTTCTATGTAACTCAAAATTGGTTTTGGAACCAGAGTCTTCTTCGTGGGAGTTCCGCTTCTTGCAGCAGTTGGCTATCCTAATTACAAGAGCATTTTCTGGCCTCTGCCGATTGTGGAAATGGATGTTTACGCCTACTGGGGCCCAGGATCGAAGAGTTTGTACAAAAAACAATCCACCATCAAGCTATTCGCCCTGAAATACGAACAGGAGATCGTCGACCTGAAGCAATTGTTGGCGCGGCCGCTAAAGCTGCAAGAGCCGCTTGAAATCATCGGCTTGGAGTCCGGATTTAACAGCAAGGCCTTCTGTCGGGACAGCTACCTTAGGTGATAGAAAGGGCGTCAGGAGTTTCTAAACAAATTCACGAGACAGATTCAGGAACTTAACCTACTGGCGGGACAACTACCTCAGGCGATAGACAGGGCGTTAGGAGTTTCTAAACAAATTCACGAGACAGATTCAGGGACTTAATCTACTGGCGGGACACCTACCTCAGGTGATAGACAGGCCGTCAAGAAGTTCTAAACAAGTTCACGCGACAGATTCAGGGACCTGTCTGAACCTGAACATAAAACTAACCAAAACAGGCACAGAAAGTTATTCAACTCCTTCGTTTTTATGATTGGCCAGGATCAGTCCGCGAGTTTTTTCTCTAAACGTTTTTTTTATAAATAATTTTTCTGCTTTCATTTTTGATTTTCCAAGAGAATTTGTTTTTGTGTTCGTTTTTGTGTGATGTCAGGTTTTTTAGATCCTTATTTCGACTCATGAATTTTGAGTAAATAAACTTATTGGTAATACTAGAAAGCCTTACATTTCTAAGTTGCGTTCCTTAAAAATCACCGTGGTTTCGAAGTTGAATAGATCATTAACAAAATTACAATTTATGAGAATTATGAAATACCGTCGAAGCCTTCTAAGTCGAATTTACACGGGATGTCAAAATTACTTCGCGTTAGAGGGATTTTTCGACTTAAAGGGCTTTCGATGTAGAGGATTTCGCCAAAATGTGGCGAACAAGTTCGAGTTAGAAGGCTTTTCGACTTAGACGGCGTTCGACTTAGAGGGCTTCGATTGTAATAATAATTGGGAATCGTTCATTCGGTTTGCGGGAGGTTCAAAACGAAACTTTTGTGTAGTTGTTGCCATTTTCGAAACATTTATGATGATCGCTATAGTTAAGAACAGTTTTTGTTTATAGTCTTATGAAAAGTACACCTGCAAATAACTCTGTAGCTAAAGGGATAAGACTTCATAAAATAAATTTGCCTCCAGTTACATAAATTGATTTTGGGCCATTCAAACTCCCACTTACAACGAATCTAATTGAAAATCGACCTCAATAACGATCGTTTTTACACCACTCGTCCATGACAATTAATTTTTTTTTTAAATTGTTTTCTTCTTTATGATTTCCCAACTCGTTTTTTGTTTACAATTCAGTGCCCCAAAATCTACCGCCTGATTAGAATTGCTCTTTATTCAATTGGCGGGCGCTAACCTGATTAGACGGCTCATTAAACCTGTCGTGCGTTAAACAGCGTGCCATCATATCCCAAATATCATATTTCCTTTGACCAACGCTCTCCAACTCATCCGCTTCACCTCAAGACAACCTGACCGATGTCATACATCCTTTCTACGAATAACCGCTCTGTAAACACTTTCGTTCAACACTAAAACGCTTTTCTCCTCATCGTCCTGTCAAATGTGTCCAACCATCTGCTGTTTCAGTCTTTCGCACGACAAACTCTCGTCGATGGCATCTTTTTAGGGGTGGTGATTTTTCCTCTTCGTCACCCAAGTACGCATCCTGTGCAAACGCATTCCTTATTGGACACCAAAAAGAATAAAACCCAAAACACAGCCTGGAGAACACGAACGCCGCTGTAATGTGTGCGAACAGCACCGAACCAGTGTGCCTGACATCCGTCTGTACTGCTCCTTTCCTTTTAAGGACGATGCCAGCCTGTCCTCCCCACACGACGACGACGATGATGATGATGATGATGGCAGCAGCAAACTGATGGTGCTCTACGTTCATCCCTTCTAAGGATACACCGTACACCGCACACACAGTCGAATTCCAGTCCACCTTCATCATTATTATTTTCATCATCAATAGTGGTTGGTGGTGGTGCAATGCAAAGAGCAAGGCAACCAGGATACCCCGTTTGCACATGATCCTTAATTTCGTTATAATTTTGTATGCTGAATGGAATAGTATATCATTTTAAGTTTGATCGGCCGCGAATACGTACGAATTTTCGACGACGACGACGACAACGACGGCGACGAGGATACAAACGATTTGTGCACCACACGACGGGGTTGCTTGAAAGCGATTTTCTGTGTTTTTGTTGTCTTGTTCCTTTCTTTCTTTTTTGCGAATGTGTCCTTGCGCTATATACAAAAAAAAAAAATAATAATAAATATTCAAAAAAATTATAATAACAAATAAATTTGTATATATAGAACACACCCAGGTGTATCAAGAGAGACAAACAAGGAAATCAAATCAAGCCAAAGATTCGTAAATATCACAAGTGGATAACACGCAAGGATTTTGGGGGGCTTTTTGTTTTTAGTTACCAGTTATCAGTGCGGTGTGTCTCCCCCGAGCCGGGCGTGTATACAACTTCAACTTTGTCTCGTGTTGCGTTTTTAATTTATTGAAATTATATAATTAATTAAGTTATTCCAGTGTCGACATTGATCCCACTTTCGAAAGTGTGACCTTGTTTGCATTTGTGTGTTAATGTGTTGATGAGGGTTTTTTTTCTGTGGTCCCCCGTTCTTTTTTTTGTGTGTGTTGTGTCACTCCTCGCTCTAAACCAATTAGACAAGTGATTTGAGAGTTAGAAGCTCTCTATTGTGATTGAGTTTTTTTTTTTGTCCAAGTCGGTCTTCCTGGATTGAATTTTTTCGTTTCCTTTCGTGAGCTATCTCTGAACATTGGACCAATATGAATTAAAATTCACTGGTGCATTGAAAAGTTAATCGTTTAAGAACAAAAGCAAATCCTTTTTCTTGTGGGTCAGTAAATCCCGAAGAAGGCTAAAGACCCACCTGCACGGAAGTTTTTCGTACGGCATTACAATTGAAATTTTCAAAACGTACATCGATTCAAGATTCTACGGCCACAAATTGGATTTCAAACAAAACAGTTGTGCCGGCGGCCCTGGTAACGGTGGTGGCGTCGTCGGCAGTGCTTCAAGCCATCATCATCAGCAGCACCAGCAGCAGCAGCATCACCAGCACCATACGGTAGCCGCTGCCGCCGCAGCAGCCGCAATCCAACAGCAGCAGCAACAACAGCAGCAGCAGCAGCACTCGGCGGCAACGTCACTTCACAACAACAGCGCGAGTTCCGGCGGCGGCAGTGGTACACCGGGCAACGGAAGCACATCCAACGGCGGCACCGGCGGCGGCTCCTCGCTGGTAGTCGGGAACGGTCCCACCTCGGGCACCACGGCGAACACCACAACACATCACCCATCCAACACACCGATCGGCGTCGGGGCGACAAATCTCGGCCTGAGCCCCCAGTCGAGCGCGGATTCGCAGCAGTTTAACATTTTCCCGGCCATTTTCAGCCGCCAGCTGAACTTCTCCGCCGGCACTTGCGGCCAGGGCAAGCTGATGGACGAGTTGAGACCGAATCTGGTTGGAGGACTGCTGGGGCTGCAGCAGGGCCTCCTGGAGGATCATGCGATATCGCACGGCAACCTGCAGCACGGCGGGCAGGATACAAAGTTCATGTCGTTCCAGGACAACCGCCTGATGGGCATTGCATCGTCGCACGAGAATCGGCTCCTGGGACTGGCGTCATCTGTCCAGGACACCCGTTCGTCGATAGCGTCGCTTGACAAATCTTCATCTGTCAATCAGAGAAAGTGCAGCAGCACACCGGAAGACTTCAGCTCTTTGTATACGGGCTTGCCGACACCTGGAATGGACTCGTCGTCACATCACCACACACCAGCGCATACACCCCCGACTCGATTGTCCGACCACTCATTGTCCGGTAAGTGTCCACAAAAAGGCCATCGTAATCCTTTTCTTTTGCAGGAACTCCTGGTCGTAGTCCCTTTCCCCTTTTTCTATACAAATTGCGATCCCATTCATTCGTCAGACCGTCGGTAGGGATAATTGCAGGGAATCTGTGAGGATTAGGAAATCCACACGCGCCACGGCTTAACCTCTTAAGTCCTTTTCACTAAATCGGCCATTTCATTAGACTCGTAAATAGAGGACCAGCATCAATTGGGAGGATGCGAATTGAGGAATGCGGTTGATTTCGGCAGAATTTGCATTCGAAATTCCCGGGCAAAACGGTGGAATTTAATTTGTTAATCGGGTTTTCTAAGGACGGCACCGCTCTGTCTGACGTGTGGAGGATGGAGCGCTAGTTCCTTTTTATGCTCAATTCCATCGACAGCGCTGTCCTTGAATTAGTCAAAAATTTGCATAAATTATCCCAACATTGCATATTCATTTAGGCAGGATTCATGACAGGACTCATGGCCTCTGTGACATAAGCGAAGATGATGCCTTGCAGTGATGTGCCATGCTGGGCACCTCCTTTCTGTGCGGCACGAAAGGTACGCCGCCGCTAAGGTGTCCTTGATGAGTAAATAGCGTTTTTCGGTTGTTGTTTTATTTTTTGTTTTTTTTTTTTCGTTTGCCTTTCCAAGGGTGGCAGGTAATTATTCAGTATTTTGGGGTCAGCAGCATTAAACCTGATATGAATGTCAATTTGTCTTAATTGGGTGCGGAGATTTTGACTCTTGAATCGTAAAGCAGACAGATGGGTGGGTGTGTTTAGCGACACTGCAATTAGTGACCTTAAACTGATGTGGCACGGAGTAGTTTTCTCAGCGTTTAAGGTCGTTTTGTGGAATTTATGTATGCGTGGGGTCGTCGCGGGGAATTTCATACTGCAAAAAAATGGCTGCAATTCTCAATTTTGGGTTGCTACTGTCAAACCGACGGGAAATAGCTCATTACGTTGGATCTTAGCAGTATAGCCCCTATTTTGTTCTACTATAGTTGACTATAATAGCAAATCTTCTGCGTTGACAGTGTTTCGTAGACCAGAAGTCCACGGAAAAGAACAGAATGAATAATGAAGGTTTAATAAATATTGTAACGTTTTTTTTTAAATCCCAAATCGCAACGGCGTTTTGGGCCGGTCTGACTTTGACATTTGAGGTAGAATACACGTAAAAGCATTGTACAAATCGAAATAGCGCGGTCGGGCGTTGCAACTTCGCAGATCGTAATATCGTAAGCCCGACCGACTGGGTCTACATTCTACTCGTTCGGGCGTTTGACAGATGTGTGTATAATTTTTTTATTTACAAACGAAATTTGAATGCGGAAAGGCGATTATTTGAGTAAATAAGAATTGTTTTTGATTTTAGTTTCAAAATCAATTTTTTTTTATTACAAAACGTGTTTTAGGGCATGGAAAATTTCGAGGATAAGCTGATTTAGGGAAAGCTAACGCGGGAGCTACATTCCGATTTGAAAAATTGAGTGAGGCGCGCATTGACATTCTTTTTCGTAAAGTCGATAAAACACGTACCAACGCCTGTCAAAGTCCGACCGACCGAACGCGCCGTTGCGATTTGGGCTTAAGCCTTTACTCCTCCGCACAGTACCATCTTAGACTTAAAACATATTTTATACATACAACACATTTCCTTTACAACACAACATAAAATGCACAACATAAATACAACAACAGAGCTATAAATAAGTAAAAAATTAAAATGCAATTCTTTTTGTTTTTGAAGTCTTTTAGTTTATTATTATTTATTATTATGTATTTTTTTTTTATGCTCCTGATGTAGTAAACGATGCTTGAAGTACAAAAATTGAGTTTTATCTTTCTGGAAAAATGTGCTTTTGATAAAAGTAAATACGAACAAAATAAGTTCGTAAGAGAATTACATAAAGCACCAAAAACGCTAGAAGGAAAAATCTAGAACTTGAGTAAATATTTAAAAAGCCAACAAGGGAATTTAGTGGTTCGAATAAAGTGTGGCTGTGTAAACCCGATTCGGTATTGAGAACCTGGTTTTAATTAACACTTAAATGAATAAAATATATGACCTGAACATTTTAAGCGAAAATCGATTGTTAAGCATCGCGAAGTTGGCGCTAAATCAGTCATGAGAGTATCAATGTCTGATGAACACAACAAAATTAGTTAAGGAATGGTTACTTTTTGTACACCTAGACAAATGAATGATCATCTACTCTAACAAGTCTTTAATTTTAGTGATAAATGGTAGGAATATTTTGATAGGCAGGTTTGGAAATGGAAGACTATAGGAAAAACGTCGTTGACGTTGATTTTGTGAATGAGTGGCATATAATATTTTGCGAAATTGACTAAAAAGTTAATAGAATCAACGCCAAGACGTTGCAAAGATATTTACAATCAAAAAAATATAAGATTCTTAACTCTAGTCTTGAGATTTTGGCTATAGCTATTAAGGTGTACACTTACTTTTGACGCCTGTTTTTTGTAACATTTTTCCTATTAACTAAATTAATTACTTTCTGTGTATAGTCATGTCAGATAGAATAGTGTGCACTTCGAAGTATGAAACGAGATCTTTAGTTTGATGTACTAATGCCTTTCATAGATGCTGGTATATATTATTTTTAAGCATAAACTTTAATCATAGATACTGCTCACTCAATTTGACGCTGACTGTACATGATATCTTGCATTTTTCTTTAGTATACTTTGCATAGATGAACCTATGATTGTTCAACTAACATAACTGGCACATTTTTTCGAAATCACTTTTATTACGTATAAGTAGAGCTTTGCATTAAGAGCAAAAACATAATTTGATACCTAAACCACATTCAAATTTGAATGCGAGAACAAACCAACATCTACAAAATATACAGTTGTGGCCAAAATAATAGCAGTGATGTTTTCTGAAGGATACTTTCTTGCAACTTCAGTAATATCATGCTTATGATTAAAGTAATTGAAAAATCGTTTACTCCCTTCAATTATTGTTCTAAAGTAGAAGAACATTCCCAAAGTCTCCAAGAAAAAAAAAATTCTATCACACTATTACTGCTATGCACTGCTATTATAAAAGTAACACATTTTTTTCAAAATCACTTTTATTACATTTTTGTGTTGCTTATAGGTAGAGGCTTGCATTGAGAGGAAAAATGATATCATTTGACCAGATTCAAATTTGAATGCGATACCTACATTGAGTGCTCTTTTTTTCACAACATAAATTGTTTTTTGGCTCCCCTGTAAGACTGAACGGAGTCTAGCAATCCGCACGTCGATTATCTAAACGCGCCGTACGGCTCGTGTTTAATACATCTAGATATCCTATGTCTCGTCGATTAGTTGTTTCGGTACAACCATGCCTTGAATATGTCGTGTCGTGTTAGAAACGTCGTACTTATGACTAAAATAATACCAATAAATAACATAAAAATAACATAAAAATAAATGTATGTTGTTTTAAGAATCATCAATTCAGATAAGATTTAATAGTTAATTGTCATATTTGAATCAAATTTCAGCAATCCATCAAATACAAGTTCAGAATTACTTTGTTCCTCCATCAGTGATAATATTCGTCCTTTTCTTATTAAAAAGTTGTAAGACTTGGAATACTAATGGTTGTATGTATATGCTTTTTACTACATTTATTGACCATGCTTAGGACTGACCTAGGGCTTTTAAATGCATCGCCAATCATCACCTGGCACCTAGCTCGTATGAGCAAGGAGGACCCTGTTCGGAAAGTCCTTTGAGGTACAATAATTGCGGTGTTGGTCATGGTTAGTTCAAGATTTGGTACAATTTATGGCACAAGACAGCGACACAGACCACGGTTACGCTGGAAGGATGGTATAGACTAGGACACTCGAAGCCTTGGGGTGTCCAACTGGATGGCGTCGGCAAGCGATCGGGATAGGTGGAAGTGCTTGCTGCAGGAGTCCCGGACCGGACACCGGTTGTTGCGCCGATAATGAATTAACACCTTAAATCTCCAAAGCTGGATTTGAATAGAACTAGAATAGAATAGAAATAGAAAAGAAAATGCAATAAGCCTGTAGAGTTCGCAATTTACCCCGAACAACGTACGTTCGTTATCTTCTTCTAAGGTATGCTTTTAACTCAACTTTACATTGCAGGAATGCTTGAGTTAATAGGCAATATTTTCTAGGTGGAACATATACATTCGAAGTTGAAACATATGCACTGATTTCAATTGATCTTTATTGAATTTTATGATTTAATGGAACAACAAAAGGCATCCTTTCAAAGTGTCTTTCTTCATAGTCTACGTTGAAAGTGAAGGATTCTTTCTGATTCGAAATCTAATTCTATGTTATCTCTCTATACAACTATCTCGACTAAAGACTAACTATCTAGACTAAAGATGAAGTGTCTCATCATCGTCGTCAAGTCTCTCATGGTGAATTCAAATAAAATAATACATTCTACATTCTAAATTAGCTACAGGTTTTCAAAAGCTGTAAGTCCGATTTGTTTTATTTCTTGCGATAGATTTGAGTCCGATTTATTATGTTACACGTGTATACGTCAACTTTGTGATTGGCTCTGTTTCAAAGTCACACACTTCTATAAAGTCAAACCAAATTAAGCGCGCCCAAAACTAAATTCCCAGACTCAAAATAGGCTTACTATATTGTAAAAAAAAAAAACACAACAGATTTATTTCAAAAAATTCCGAAAAAATAAAATAAAACTCGAAAAAATAAAGTTTCTAAATGTTGCACAGAATCAATTGAAAAATCGTCTGAGTTTATTTATAACTTGACTGCATTTTTTGGGCTTATTTTGGTGTTTCGATTAAACTTTAAATAAAAATTCCTGTTTAGAGAAAAAAATTGTTGATTTTTTTTTATCTAAATGAGAGTTACGGTTTTGTCTATTATTTGTAGTTTTATCGAATTAAAACTTTTGGGATGATCGTGCTTTTATACGATTACTTAATTTAATTTTGTTTTGTAATCGAACTGTAACTGTTTGTTGCATTTTCAACTGATTTGATTCTGAAATTTGTTGTGTTTTCCACGGCTTATGGTGACTTTGACTGATTAGGTGGAGAAAGGTGAAGCATTTAAGCCACAAATGAGCCAATACAGATACCCAACTTCTTCTTCTCTTGCCCTTTGATTTTATTTGACAGAGTTTTTTATAACATTTTGTGTCTGTGAATACGTGTGAGAGCTTTGATCAACAAATCAAACAAATGTGCGTAAAAATTATGAATTAGTGTTCGATGATTCCTGAATTACTGTCAAAATGCTTCCTGTATTTTAGCTACATTCGTGAATTACTGTCAAGTTCATCGATGGGCGAGGAAAAATGGCATTGTGGTATATTAGGTTGTCTGTGATTTAAGCCCAAATCCCAACGTTGCGTACGGTCGGTCGAACTTTTACAGGCGCCGGTACACGTTTTATCGACTTTACGAAAAAGAATGTCAAAGCACGTCTCACTCAATTTTTCAAATCGGAATGGAGCTAACGCGTCTGCTTTCTAGATCTAACGCTAGATCAGCTTATTCTGGAAATTGTCCATCCGCTTAAACACATTCTGTAAGAAAACTATTTGATTTTGAAACTAAAATCAAAAACAGTTCTTCAATTTACTCAAATAATCGCCTTCCCGCATTCAAATTTTGTTTGTAAATTAAAAAACTATACACACATCTGTTAAAAGTCCGAGTGAGTAGAAAGTAGAACTAGTCATTCGGACTTTCTGCTAAGTTTCAACTCCCGACCACCCTATTTCGATTTATACAATGCTTTTAAGTGTGTTCTTCTTCAAATATCAAAGTCAGACCGAACGAAAGCGTCGATTTCGGATTTAAAATTCTCAAGCTTATAAATAATGATGATGATAATGATTAGTAAAATTTTCTGATTTAAGTTTAATAACACGACAGTGTTTGAATTGAGAAAAGAAAGTAAAAAATGCAACTTTTGTTCCTGCATGCCGAATCGCAATAACTTTTTAATGATGAATTCTTTCTTTAAATTAAATGTTTATTTGAAACAACTTTTTTATAAATACCACTATTCACATGATTCCTAAAAAATCATCCATGAAGTTACATTTATTTCAAGTCTTTCTATCACTTTACAATTTGGCCCCAGCAAGCATAATCATCAAGCATATCATCAAGCAAATTGTTTGAAGTTTTGTCTTCAATCGCACATTACGTTCAAGCAAATATCGTAAGATTACTCGTATTCTCGAAAATCAAATTCAAACAAATGCTCAAATTCGTTTCTGTTTTAAGCACTATATTTTTTTGCTTTTTTTTAATCTTTTGCGACTGACGTGCTACTCTGATAAGCGGGGTTCACACCTTCCAGTTTGCTGATTGTAGATTGTAAACGTTCTTTAAATTTGTCATCAAATTTATTGTACCGAAGTTGAATTTTTTCAATTTTTTCGAATGCTTGATGATAACTTGTAAGGTGTGAACAGATGTCGTACAACTTTAGAGCATTTTTTTTGTTTTTATTTTGACTTCAGAGAGTGAACATCGAGCTTGGGCGGAAGGAATAATCAGAAAAACAATTTTGTTTTGATTAAGAAGTATGGAAATACATCTTTCAATGTTGTATTTTGTGTTTTTCTTCATTTTCAAGTATTTCATTACTAATTATAATCGCAACAAGAGCACGGGCACCCATGTTGATGCTTCATAATTTTTATCGCAAATGAAGTCTGTCAAGCAGTTGTATAGTATGAACCACAAGTGAGCCAATATTGTCTGTGGTATGAACACTAGGCATTCATTTTGATCGTCAAGCATATCATCAAGCAAATTTTAAATTGTAAACCCCGCTACAGACACCAAAAATGAAAAAAAAACTTAGTAGCCTCGTTATGGCTTCAATTTTGACTACTGATGGTTTTGACGCTTATTCTTTCTCGCACTTTTTAATTGTTTACATTTTTAAATTTACTAATAATAAAATATACCCATATATTTAAATAATTCAAAGATGCAATACCAAGAGGTTCTTGAAAATACACGGTGACAAAATCAGTCGGACACCACGTCAGTGAAATTGTGAAAATTCAGTCACGTCAGTCGCAGAAGGTTAAAAATGGTCGCTATACGTCTTTTTTTTTCATCGGGATAATAATTTGCTCTGGTTGGGGTATATAAAATGTATGCAAGCCAACTTACAAATTTAGCGTGTCATAGCTGAGACAACTAAGGACTCAATTAAGGTCTCAGTCATGCCACGGGTATAGGGCGATAAAATAACTTAAAAATTGGCTACCCAAGCCCACTTTTCTAGTTTCCTAACAATGCAAATTCATTCTTGAGTGAAGCTTGCATGTCTGTTTACGTTGTCGTTATGGCTAAAATTAAAATTGGGATAAAAGAACCCTAAATAGCTCCAACCTTTGTCGCTTTCTAAAAGTTAAATTTCGCCTGCGTATGGTTCCCACGGGAATAGCAAAATTACCTCTCTAATCTGTCTCCATTACAAGGTTAATAGTTTGCTTATTTAAAGGCTTAATACATCGCAAGAAAAAAAAACACGCTTACAACCTATTTTCTCGACTAACTTTTAATTGGTCTTTATCATTCCTTCAATTTATTGATTTGAATGTTTTTTTTTTTTAATATTCCATTTTTGATTGATTTCTGTCTGTGTGACAATGATTAATTTGTAGTACAGAATAGAGAAAGGTAAAATACAAGAGAGGACCAATGTCCTTTCGATTTGCATGTGATTTCAAAAATATGTACAAAAGTTTTATTTGAAAATAAAGTAAAACGAAAATCAGATACTTCAAACAAACCATAATCAGATCCCCACACAGACAATAGCCACACTTCCACTCCAATCGACTAGTAATTTGCTTGTTTAAAAAAAAAAATAAAAATAAAAATAAATTTCAAACTCTATTTACCTGATAAATTTTGATTTTATTTTATTTTACTTTCATTACAGCGGAAGGTGCTTTCAAAAAACTCAAACCCGAACCAAATAGTGGACTTTCATCCGTATCCGGTGGTGTTACATCACCCGGAAGTGGAGTCTCGTCATTAAGTCAACATGCAGGTCATACCCCCACCACAGCATCCTGTCCGACACCGGCGAGACGAAGGCATAGGACGACGTTTACACAGGTTCATTAATTTTTCCCATAATTTTTTAATTAAATTAAAATTTAATTTGATTAAGATATTATTTTGGGCCAAATCACTTTTTGGTAGCTGCTTAAAGCGCAACTCCATAAATTTTTGCTTTAGTTGTCGAAATAGGAAACCTATTCGAGATTGTGGGAAGGAGTTGAAGAGAAAGTAGTTGCCTGTGCAAGGAAATAGGAGCCAGCCTTATCAAAGACTTTTTCGTGTGTGATTTTAATTGAAAATTTCGGCGAATGTGTTGTGACAAGAGATGATAAATGCTAGATGTTATTTTTGTTTATTTTTACGGACGATAGTATTTTTAGTTATTCCAATACAAAATAGAGTCACGAAGTGGCTCTTGATCAGATGCTGTTACAAACAAGGCCGACAAGATTCCTGTCGAATCAGAATTCACCTTAAGTTATATAAGCCGTTCAAAACAGATTGATTAACTCTATAAAACAAAAAATTGAGAAAAGCGATGAAATAATTTTCATTCGTCTCAGAAATACACTAAGTTTTTTTCAAATAGTTGGCGTTTAATTTGTGGAGAAAAGAATGAAAAAAAAGAACGAACAGAAACCTCAAAGGTAACAAAAAAAAAGAAATTTCTTTTGTCAAGAGTAAAAAAAATATTTATCCTTTTTCCACGTCGTAGTTGGTAGAAAAGAAATGCGACAGATAAACTCAAATTAAAATTCTAATTAGTTTGCTGCACAGTTAACAGCTCAAAGGAGTTTTTTGCCTGCGGGTTGAATTTTTTTTTGTCTGCTGATATTACAATTGAGCCGTTCGCGTTCTTCATCTGGTGGACTTCCTATCAGTCAGTTTGCTCTTTGTACCTCTACTCTAAAGATCAGAGAAACGAAGAAATCTTCGTTCATGCAGAAAATACTTTTCCGGAAGTATTGGAAATAACTCAGTCCGGAAGTGTAAAACAATATCGGTCATAGTGTCCATCGTGGTTAAGAAAAAAAAAAAAGAGAAAAAAAAGACGCACCAACACGAAGTATTTGAATCGATTACGATATACAAGCCTTCTTTTTTTGAATCGATGACGATATACAAGCCTTCCTTTTGTGAAGCGATAATATTTTTTATTCTTAACCGTATTCTTTTTTTTTTAATGAAAAAGTTATTATGACCATTTCTTACAAAGTCTTGCTCTTTGTTTTCTTTTGCGCTTGAATGACTTTGAAACCCAATGACAACTTCGAGGTCAGGAACCTTTGAAGTTCGTTTTTTTTTCTGTGACATGAATAAAACAGTGTCTTTCGAACAACATTTTAAATTGCTAGTTAACAGAGCATATTTTTATTTTATTTATTTATTATTTATTACAAGGAAATTAAAATTACAACCAAATATATAGAACCGTGGCTGCTAGGACCTTCAGCTGTAACAGAAAATAACCTTTGCTTTTCTCTATCACCTATAGATTTTTGCTACAATTTCTTATTTCTTATTTTAAATTTAAATCGATATCAGAGCTAATTGTCCTGCCAGCTAAGCTCGTTAAATTTATGATTATCATGTAATTTTTAACTATAAAAAAAAAATATAATCTGCCTAACTGCCCATACAGCGCCAGAGCATAGCTTGTTCGCGCTCGTAATAAAAATCTAGTAATAAAAATAATAAATATCTCGTAATAAATAAATAATAAATCGATATCAATAAATTTGTCATGTTACACTTACTTTAAAATGTTTTTTCAAATGTTTTACGGCAGTATTTTAATCCTGTCACATCTCGAAGCATGAATCAGCAAGCATAGTACGACTATGCTTACATACTTTGCCCAACACTTTTATATTTCAAAGATGTTTTTACGAAAATAAATATGGGTGATAATCAATTTTTGTTTTTATAAATATTAATTTTTAGGATGCCGAAATGAATCTGAAACACTCAAAAATGTTCATGTCACAAAATACGTGTTTACCAGTGTTTTTAAAACAACTTGAATCTTTCATATTTAATTTTACTGATTGTTTTAGATCACAGCTGGACAGAGTGCCTCACAAAAAACACATATTCGTGGATCTGACTAAAATTTTTCCATCCACAATATCCAACATTCAATCTTTCTAGGTTTTATTTTTTAGCGGCAGACTTTTAATTATAAATGTTTACTACTACGGCACAAAATGCTAACTAAAAGCCCTTCAAGCCTAGCCACACAATAACTACCATCTATTGAAACAATAAATGACGTTAATAAAAGTCAAACGGATACATTACTATTAATTTTAAAGTTGAAATAGACAACATGTGTCTTGCTGCACAAAGAGCAACTCCATTCTAAAATGTAAATTGTTCACCTTAACTCGACTAACACTTCTGTGTCATATTTAACCCTTTTATGCGACGTTTCCTTTTCCTTTGAGGCATTGAAATGACACACTTTTCAACTAAGATCAGATTATTACACCAAATCAATCCACTTGTCCAACATTTTATTCTTTTTTTCTTCCAGGAACAATTAGCTGAACTAGAGGCCGCCTTTGCCAAATCACATTATCCAGATATTTATTGTAGAGAGGAATTAGCACGAACAACGAAACTGAATGAAGCCCGAATACAAGTAAGTCCGAGTTCAGAATGATTTTTTTTTATTACACACAGCCCTAATCGCCTTTTACAAAGAGATTATTCCAATCTGCTGAACCCACTCTTGGGTGTCGACCTTAAAAGCGCCCTTAGTTGGGGGTGTGTACTTGAGCATCAATTGTGTCGAAGATCTAAATCGGAACCCCTTCTGTGTTTTGATTCAGGTTGCCCCGCGGTAATAATTAATTCACGGTTTTATCACAACGACAATGCTGGCGGTGGTGGCGGCATTGATGGTGATGGTGGTGGCACTGGTGTATACTTTCAAATGCACACCGGCCTGTTGTCGTTGTCGTCGCATTTCAACATCATGACAGATGGAATGGGGTGGAAAGCAAAATGTATCAGGCCCGATTGGTGGCCAAATTACAAGGGATGATGTGCTATTGTCCAATTTTACGAACATTTGTGCGAAAATATGTTTTTCCCTTTGTCCTCAAGTGTATTATACTTAAAAATGTTAAAAAAAAAAAATGATGGAACTTATCGAAAGTATCAATCTGAAGAGATGAGTCGCGATATACTCGTATCTAGGAACAATTTAAAATGGAATTGAAAGGCTCTTTGATCTTTTCACTGGTAATTGTTTATTAATTGGAAGAAAACAGCAAAGTGAAGCAATCAAGTGCTGAGATGAAACAATGCTTCATTAGGATACCTTTTCATCGTTTATGTATATTCATGAGCATCGAACTGTGGAGGCCTCGGCCTCTGGATGGTCGAAATGAGTGAGGAGCTGACTTCGGACTTGGCACATGAGGTCGACATTGTGTCGCTTAATCAATTTTATGCAAATGCAGTGATATGAATGTTATGGGCAAAAATTAAGAAAAATGATCGGGTTGACCGACCCTGAATATCCTTTAATATGCAAAAGCTATTATAAAGTGTGTAAGGCATGAGAGCAAAATGTGTTTGAAGAGTGAATTCATTGGGTAGTCTTGATCAGTCTCTGTTCATTTTCTGTGGAAGAACCATTTTACATTAACACACATGAATAAACGCTTTAAAGCCGAAGGAAGAAGCAGTTGGGGTATCTATTCACCAGAAACTAACATATAAAAAAATTAAAAAACGTATTTTTCGTTTTTTGTTTCGAGCTAATATAAACAACTTTTTACCTGGTAAAAAAGGCCTAGAACAGAGGTTGAAACATCGCCTATAAGTTTAAGTCTTTGCCAAAAACGATTTCTGTCTTCAAAGTTGTAGAATTATCATGTAGAAAAAAATGTATTCCTTACAATTAATGTTTCTACGACAGTAATCACTGCCCCTTTATGCTAAATAAAATATATCAAAGCAATATGAAATCCAAGAAATCGACAAATTTTGACGACATATACAACGATCAGGATTAATAATATTCAATTGCAAGAGCTAAATAAAAAAGAACTATACGTGCACTGTGAGCTATTGTATCCTTTTTTTCCGGTTGTTATTGAGATGAAAAAAGAAGTCCTTGTATCATAATCAAGTAGAATTAGGTTGCTAGTAAATGTTATGTAAAAATAGGTGAAACCAAACTTTCAATGTCGAACAAGTAAACACAAAAATTGTTTCATGATTACAGTTCCAACAAAAACACTGATCTAATATTAAATGAATTCTTCTCGCAATGTGCTTTTAATGGCTATACGCAATTCTTAAAAAAACTTACAATTTAAAGATGAAATTTAGACGAGCTAAAATTTCGACATACACTTTTGAAATGTATATGTTTTCCTTGTTCTACAAAAGGCTCTGAGGTAATTGCATCAACGTGTTAAATCGTTCCACATTTTAGCCTTCGAATTCTGCAAGCAAACAGCCGTTCAACATTTCGCATACAGTAGGATGCAAAAATGAGTACATGTTTGTCTAACATCTCAATAAAAAAATCGAATAAGGTGAGCTCAGAATTTTGTTTGCACTTTATCACGACGTTTAATAAAGAACATATTGGAATGTATTAGAAGACAGAAAACAAAGATGTTTACAGAAAAACTAGCAAAACAAAAAATTACCTTCATGTAATCAATTTTTCACCCAAGTGTTGGTCGATATATTAATCCCAAAAACTTATAGGGTCCATAGACGTAACACTGTGTTTAACACGTTACAAACGTTCCAATATGTTCGCATAAGTTTGGCTTATTACTTTTTACTTTTGCCTTAACTTTTGCTTATGGTGTGTCCAATTGCGTGCAATAAAACCTTTTTCCACAGCATTTTATCCAAATTTGAAAATGACATTAATTTCAAAAAAGTATGTTCTTTGAAAGAACTGTGAAACAGTCATAAGATTTCGAAAACAGTTCTATGACAAAGAGGAGATCCTTGACGCTAGCGATAATTAAGCAACTTAATAGCCAAGCTGTGGCCATTGGGGAGCAGAAAAAGCGTACAACTGCACGTAAACCATAAGCCAGAGGCCATAAAAAGGGATAAACGGAAGTAGATCCATCTCTTAGGATAATAAAAGTGAAAACAAGGGAGGGAGCTGCTTTAGTCTTTGAATTTTTTTCTTGTGAAACTCGACTTTGTTCATAGACCGGCATACGACCTTTTGGAGACGGTTTCACACCATATTGGTCAGAGCCTTGAAAATTTCGTGTTCCATTATTCTTTCTTCGTAAATGCGTCGGACTGTTCAGCGAGAGTACCTGGTTTCGAATCCAGCCCAGGGAAAGAACACCACAAACAATTTTCACAGCCCCACCCCTAGCGAACAACTGACAATTCTCCTGTAGTATCCTCTGTCATGGAAAACTTTCGCAATTTCGCAACGCTGATAGGAACCGGCATTAAACAGTAGGTCCCCTCCACTTGTGTTAAATTATATCGCGCACAACACAGTGGAGGTGCGAAGAAACTATTCTCTGGCCCTGTATGGGATGTTACGCAGATTTTTTTTTACTATTTTTCTGAGCTCATACATCATTGGTGGCTTTTTGAAATAGCCTAACAAATTAACCCTGATCCATTCAAAAATTGTTTGAGCGAGTCAGCCATTGTGGTTTAAACCAATTATTTGTCCGACTGAGTCGGACACTGATGTAGCTCAAATTGAAGAGCTTGCAATAAGCCGATAACCACAAAAACAAACTATTGAGAAAATATACTTTCAAGATTTGAATAAGTCTACAAGGAAATTTGAATTCTGTCTTTTAGTTTAATTCCATTTCCATTTTTTAGTTAAATTTCATAAATTTTTTGTATATACACGCAAAACATGTAAATGTATGAGAGCATTTTGAGGAACTAAAATCTCAAATTGAAAAAATAATAATTTTCCATTTATCACAACATGCTCTGCTTCATCGACAAACAAATACGACTTCATAGCAGTCATAGAACATGTTCACTTAATATTGTTTGAATAGAACCTATTGAAATATATATGGATTTTTACATCACATATCATATATTCTGCATATTAACAGGGCCAAAAAAGCTCGTAAAATGTCTTTAATGTGTTAATAGCCTATACCCACAAGTAGAAGCCTCTTCTCTGACCTCATTCCTCTTTTGGAAAACAAAATAATGCGCAAACATTAGACAAATACCAGAAAACGCTCCTGTAATACCCACCACCAGAAATACATCATGCACATTAAATTAAAAAAAGGACATAAATCAAAAGTAATAATTTCTGCAATAAATTCCCATATTTCATATTTTCCCTCCGCTAAAGGACATACCCAATTTAAGAAACGCATTTGGTGGAGAAACGACGAAAAGCAAAAAAAAAAAAAAACAGAAACAAGCAGTCGAAAAAGTTTTCTTGTAAAAAGAAAATGTGTATATGCCATCAAATGGATCCTTAATTGAGTTACTCCGCCCACAATTCGCTATAGTACACACTCCCTCCACCATCACCACCACCCCCGTGCTCTAGACGAAAAACCCCATCGCAATATCATCAGAGTCATCATCATCAGCATCTTCATCATCATCAGAGAATTATCAACGTTGCCTTTACCCAAAGTTATCTTCATCCAAGTTTCATCAGAATACTTTAACCTCACTCCCCCATGTCCCCCGGTAAGATAGTCAGCCAACCAACCAACCAACCAATCCAACTCTGAGCGAGGAAAGGAGCGTAAGCCTCGTCGTCCCTGTCCTATGATATTTTCTATCGCCATCTACCAACCACCGCCGCCATGCCATACGCCATAATACACAGTACAAGGATAATAACGATAATATAAATAAGGGAGCAGAGTCACCCCCATGCTCACTTCGACACCACCCACCCACCATCGCCGCCGTAAGAAAGTTGCCTGCTTTCGTTTCGTGACGTTTTTTTCCTTTCCCTTCTTTTTTTTTTTTGTTTTTTTGTTTCTTGTTCGTTCCAAACCTCATTCTTTCATTTCGCTTGCTTCTCTAGGGGGAATCGGAATGCTACCGCATCCCTTAGTATCTGCTGAAAAAGATTTGCCTTACATCTTCGAAGAAGTCTCTTTTATGTTGGGATTTTTTTCTTCTCCATCTTCTTTTCGTTTTTTTTTTTTTTCTATCTTGTACATCGTTCTCACATTCGTTGTTTCTTATTTTCAATTTCCATTTCGCCATTTTTGTCCTTCACTTCGTGGCGCAAAAACTTACATCTCGTCAGGACGTTGGGGGAGTGTGTTGTTTTGTGTGTTCCGTTGCGTGGATGAATGAGGCTGCTAAAAGGAATTCCTTTCCATCTCCTCCTTAAGACGTATCTGCCAGAGAATAATCCCAGCCTTTTAAAAGATAATAGGCTAAGCTAAATAGGAAAACGCTGTAAAGTGAAAACCCGACATAAAATATAGAAAGGGAAAAACGACTGAGTGAGTGTGTGTGTGTGTGTAGGTGGGGTACATCGCTATTACTGACGCTAAGGAATGCGGATGGGGAGGAGGTCGAATGTACAATTACCGATTTAAAATGTTTAAGGGAAAAAAAAATACTTTAATGGAAAAATACGTTTGGGGGATCTTTAAGACGTACGAAAAAAAATGTCTGGATAATGCGTATACGACAACATGTTTTTATTTATGTACATAGACGCACATATGTATCGGAGACTATGTTTGTTTCGCCCTAAATGTTGACGCAGTTCGCTAACGTAAATGTGATAAGGAAGGGAAAAGGTGCTTACTGTGAGCCCACGTTAAGTGGCGAAATGGCTTCATAGACGCATAAATCCTGGTGCGTTTCGCCAACATGGTGAGATGAGCGAGTGTAAAAGGTGCCCACGTTAGCCAACGAAACGCCTTCACAAACTGCAAAATCAATTTCTAGTATGTAAAATAACAAAGAACAAATCTGTAGTCATGATGAAAAACCACCAAACCAAACCAGATAATAAAATCTTTCAAAATGTTTGTCTATCTGCATTTTTGTTTTGTTTATAATTGTGGTATGTCAGCTGATTTAAAAAATATCAAACGTTCCTCTTAACCCTCTACTGCATACAAATATATATCTCTTCGCAATTATGATTTGCTTTCTTAAGTCACATTTATACTGACTAAAGCTTAACATAAGTTCTTCGCTTGGATCATTTACAATACGAAATTTGCCAGATAAAGGTTGTATGTAATTTTCTTGTTAACAGTTCGTCCCGTGTGGGTTGATATGATAAAAAATCGAAAAAAACAATTTTTTGAGATGCAAATACAGTCGAAGCCCTCTAACTTGAACGTCCTCTAAGTTGAAAAGCCCTCTAACTCGAATACATTTATTAAACTCTTGGTCTATTTTCAATTCCTTTAAGTCGATTTTTTTTTAGAGAAAAGTAAACAAAAAATTTCCTTTCGCAACTTGTATTGCATGCTCTGACCCTCTCTCAATTTGGCACTGCACGGCGAACACCTTTCATTTCATATTGATTTTTTAGTGCAAACACGTCGGTTGCCCTTATTATTGTTTACCTATACAAGAAAGAAGAGAAAGTTCACAGCAAGGATGAGGATTTACATGACGACCTACACAGCAAACATCGAACACAAGGAACATGAGAATATCGAAACCATTCGCCAACGGTTCTCGAAGCACAATCATGATGGGCGAACACAATTGTCGTCTAGGGCCACATAATCTTCGTCTACACACAACCACAAATGAGCTATAGGTTATTTGTGCACACAACCATGCGGCTCTATATGAATAACTGCGCTGGTTATTCGTTGTGTTGTTGGTTGGACCGCAAACAATTTGCTTTTAATATAAAAACATTTCGTTTAGTGAATGCATTGAGAATCCGGATGAGGTCCAACACTGCCTTTTTAAAATTGAGTCCTTTTTTAATAGGCTTCATTCCAATTTTAAAGACTCAATCCAAAATTACAAGCTTTTTTCAGTAATTCCCAGTGTTATACTCTTTTGAATAAAATAAAGGCTTTTAAACAAAAAAAAAATATAAATCCCTCTAACTCTAATTTTTCGAAAATTCTCTCTAACTCGAACTAATTTTGATATGTATCTCGTGAAAATTCGACTATAGTTGCGTAGTTTAGTTTCAATTAGTAGGTATGCCTATACAACAAATTTACGAGTTTATTTTGATTCAAATATTTCGGTAGGTTAATGTTCTTTAATATTCTTTAATCTGAAAGTTTATGTTTCAAACATATATTTCCATATGCGTTATATGTTTTCACGAATTTATTTGTAAAAAATCTAAGAAAAAATGTAAAAGAACCAATTCATCGAATATGTTTCTTCTAATTCGATTTCATCTTCATATCTCCATGTTAAATTGATACGTTTTTCTTACGACTCAAAAAGGGCCAGTAATAACAATGTTAAATATTTGTTTTGTTCAGTGACTTTCCAATTAGCTTATATTTGACGAAATTACTTTTCAATGCAATTTTTGTAACTTTTGATGATGCGGAAAGGAATAAAATAAAGAGTGAATGTAAAAAAATTATTTATGTTTTATTTTGAATGTAAAATGAAGCTTAGAGACTGTCAAAAATAATAGATAGTCTCAAACCAGGAAACCTGTGCAATGTCTAGCAACTTTCTTCTAAGTTAGCATTTTATCCTTAGACCGCCGGATTTTCTATTTTTTGTTTAAAAAAAATAATTTCTCGTATAATTTATGACTGCAAATACTAGAAAATAAAAAAAAGTCGTAAAAAAAGTACAGTAAACTCTCGATAATTCGAACTTTTATAAATCGAAGTATTCTCACAGTCCCTTGAAAAAACCTCTGTAAACCGAAGAAAATCTATGCAATTTAATCCCCTCGGTTATTCGAATTTATTTTGGTGCAAAACAGTTTTAATTCCAAAATCGTGGCTTGTTTACCTCTACAATTCGAAGTCAAGTTTACTTCTTCTTTTTTTAACAACCGTTAGTTGAAATGCTTACGTGACTAACGTCAGCAATATTTTCTTTTAGATTTCTTTTAGATTTTTTTTGAAACCTCCTTAATTCAAAAACCGTTGTAATTCGAAGTTTTTTCCTGGTCTCATGAAATTCGAACTGTCGACAGTTTACTATATTTCAATAGTTATTTGATATTTAGAAGTTAGAAACAACGAAATACTGTAAATTATGATTCACAGCATGCTTTGTATGAAAGGACTTTTTGAACTCCAAATTTAAAATAGAAATTCTTTAATTTAACATTTCATTTTTTTTTACTTTTCAAGGTTTGGTTTCAAAACCGGCGTGCAAAATATCGAAAACAAGAAAAACAATTACAAAAAGCATTAGCACCATCTGTGATCCCTTCATGCAATGGTATGATGAGAAATATTCAAGGATATAGCGTATCACGAGGATATCAACCATATCCGCATCATAACTCAATAAATCGCTACCCGCAGGTAAATGCATTAATCAATTATATGTTTACTAATTTTTTATTCTATCTATTATTAACAATATCTGAAAAATCATTATTTATTTATTTTTTTTCTTTTTCATTAAGGACCTATTTCAAATGGGCGCAACATCCTATCCTGGTATGACGCAACCATTTTCTATGACACACGGTACAAATATGAGTTCAGTTGGTGTCCGACAGGATTCAATGGGTAAGTTTGAAATAAGTAACTAGTAGCTACATCATTTATTAGCATCCTATAGATGGTTGGTGTAATTAAGTCCGGAAATTACACAATTATGTGAACGTCTTGAGAATCTTAAGACGTTGAAACGAGTTCCTTAATTATTTTTAAAACACTATTTCCGCTTTTTAAGACATTTTTGCTGAATAACATGTACAGGCATCAAGTTAAAGACATTGCTAAGATGATGCTCTTATTTCGTTAAAAAGGTTGTCCTACAATAACTGAGACATTGACTTGAAAAATGTTTCTCTGCTATACTGAGGTTTTAAAGCAACAAGTAAAGACAAAGATGTAGAACAAAATTTCACAAAAAACAATTTTTTGAAAAATGTTTGAAAGATTCTAATCGAACGGAAGTAATTGTAATTGTAATTGTTTAGAAAAACATCTTGCCTTTGAAACATAAAAAAAGTAGCCTCCATTTTTCTTGTTACTCTAATAGTCTAAGCATTCTCACAATAATTATAATCAAAAGTTATTTGCCCATAGTTCCTCTTTAGTTAGATGTAATTTAACTAATAACGACACAACTACAAGTGGTCAACCATAGAAAACCAATATCCTCACGCACAGACATTATTTTACTTATTTCCGAATTTCACACAGAACCTAAACCATCGAAATACTCACTGAATCGAAACTAATAAAATTTCCCCTATCTTTTTTCCTTTAATTTCAGGTATGTCTGCTGAAGACGAATGGTATAATAAAAGCTTATCCGCCCTACGAATGAACAGCTCACATCACCCTAACTTATCGGCCCCAATGCTGCAATACCAAACATAATCCAGAACCTTTGATGACTTCTTTTAAAATTCTGTAGCACATATTAGTTCACTGTCCTATAATTCTATTATAATAATTTTATTTACTTATTTCGATTCTATTATTTTTCTTATGCAATGCATTTAGGCTAACTTATGCATATGTTAGGAATATCTTAGACAAAGTGAAACGTGTTGAGTTAAATGTAATAAAATATAAAATAACAAAAATTATTAAATGCTTGATGCGAATAGAAGTAGCCCACATTCATTTTTAAACTTTTTGGGTACAACATATGCATGGAGAGAAATAAATACTGCCTTACAATTGATGGATGTCTGTTGCTTATTTGCCTCAATTGATTATATCAGTACTAATGACTACGTTTGCTTTAAAGTAGATGCATTAAAAGACGAAATTTCTTGTGGAAATAGTGGCCAAGTCGTGCAGATGATGTTTGAAAATTTGCCTAATAACATTCGTACAACTATCAGTTCATGAATCGGCAGTGCCTTCGAATCTATCGTTGAATTCCATTCAATTCTTCTGAAACCTGGGATTGCTTCGACTAAACGTAAACTTGTGCGTTAAAAAGTTAACAAACTAGGCAACTATTATTTGATTTACTTTTGATTGTAACTTATTTTTTCTTTAACTAATAAAATTCATATAACACACTGTAGGACATGGTAAAGGAGAGTTAAACATATTTTTTTAAGAGAAATTATTTCATTTTACCCCCATTTAATTATTCTGTAAGACCACAATGAGAACTACAGTGAAAACCTAATCATCCATCAGTCAACAATCTAAATAAAAGTATAAAATTAAAACTAATAAATATCACGGCCGCATTTAATTGATAAAACTTACTTATTTACCAAACACGAATTTATTTTTACTCAACACTTAAACTTACAAGTTAATAAGCAAGTAAATCCCTAATACATTTCTAATTGAAGTGCAATATTATTAAAAAACTGGATAATTACCCAGTTTCATTCATCTACCACAACGTCCTTACTTCTATTTAGAGTCCTGAAGCCAAAAACCTAGCCTGCCCAAAATGCAGCTGCATTTTTTTTTTCATTTTATTTTGCTACAGAATTCAATTCTCTTGTATTCAGTGAAATAAAAAAATTGTTTATAAAATCACTTTCATTTGGTGCATAGAACTATCATCAAAGGTTATTACTAAAAATTTATTTTAACTACCAACTTCTTAGAGTTTATAAATTATTGAAAGAATGAAAAACAAAAAAAACAAAAGAAACACAAAATAGAAATAAAGGATGGAAAACGTTGGCATTCACAAATAAAATTTATAATAATTATAAGTAAATTTGTAAAACTATTTCATAACAAAAAAAAAAAAAGAACACAAACTAATTTATTTTTAATCTGTACTTTATATTTTTCTTTTCACTATTTTGTTTTTAGACTTCTAATTAATTTATCTTACTCAAATTCTATGTATAACTTAAACAGAATTATTTTGTAAATATATTTTCATGAATTTCATATTCAAATTTGTTTTGACTATGACCTAACTTAAGGTGCAGTGCACTTCGTAGGATCTTAATAAATACTTACATATACGTACATATATATATACATATATGAATAGCTTTGAACTTTATCTTTAGATACAAATTTAAAAATTATAAACTATTATAATTATGTAAAACTCAATGAGAAATAAATGAAAAAAAAAAAAAACAAAAACATAAACGTGTACCCTTTATGTGTTGTAAAAAGGTTATTGATTTAAAAACAAAGAAATAAAATACTAAGTGAATATATAATGTAAATACGTTTTCTTTTCTTTTTTCTTTCCTTGAACAAATTTCACATGGTAAAATGTATTTTTGAGCCTGATGAACAGAACTAAGATGATGGTCTAGGGCTACCATTGCGCATCTCTCCCATCTTTTTGCCTTCTGTTTCCAATAATCCGATTATCGTTTATTGAGGAATGATTAAAAAAAACTTTACTGTTTTTTAGCACCGTATAGGAACCAACACTTACCTATTTTCAGAAAACCATTCTCATCAACAAACCAGCGATGATTAAACTCGCCGTCCGCATCAATAAACTTTCATCTTCAAAAAAATCACGAAAGAACAACGAAAAATTCAAAAATCAAACCTTTTTTTCAGAAATTAAGAAGCTAAAAAGTACTTCATTCTCAATTTATCACAAACGTCGCTTAAACCATTGCAAAAAGAATTAATTATCAAACACGAATTTGTTGTTAAGTCTACTTATATTTATTTATTTCTTTATAGTTACGGATTTACTCGGAGTCATATTTTACATTTTCTTTTGAAATTTGGATATAGTGGCTCCAAATGCTCCTCTGCACTAACCACTTACTTTTAAAACATAAACATTTTGGTATTTATGGTATTTGCATTGTTGCATTGATATTATGATTCGTCTTACAATAAAAGAAGTTTTGTTTTTAATTGGCTAGTAAAAAAAAAATATTTAATCGTCAATAATAGAAAGAAAGTGATACAAAAATGAAATTTAAAAAATAATAATATGAAAACACGCTAATACAGTAACTATTCATATAGTTTTACGCTAAAACAAACTGAATTAATATCTTATTCCAGAATTGTTGTTTTTTTTTTTTTTCATAATAGCTCTTTTTTTTTGTTTAAAATTTCAAAATTACAATTTCGGTGCTTTGAAAATCAACTACATAATGCTCGAAATTGTGCAGTAATTATTTTTTTCTTTACCTACAAACAACTATAGTAAGTCACATCAATTCAATTGGAAAAAAAACTTGTAGTTCTTACAGCATAAATAAAGATTATGAAAATCTTCGGCAGTAACTATAAGATCAGATCTAAAAGTTTTCTTTTCTTGAAAGAACAATTTTGTGAACTTTGCCTTTTTTTTAAATACATTATAATTGATAAAAGTCTTAGCATTTTGAAAAGTTTTTAGCATGTAAAGAAAATTATAACTAAAAGTAGGTTTTAAAAAAAAAGTAAATGTGTATGAAAGGATATAGGAAAACTATGTACATTTTGGCAGTCCTATTAGTCAGGAAAGGAGAAATTTTTTTTAACATCATTAATTGTATTTTCAATGGGGATATATATAAATCTAGTTTATTACAGTAAATTTTTTTTTCACAAAGTGTTTTTATGCCATAAAACCTAACGAATAAGACTGCCTTCATAACATAAACACATAAATCTGTTATATTATTTCATCTCGCTTGTAGGAATAACATTGAAATGTTAAAATTTTACAGATCTACTGCAACATTTTATTTTCAAGTATTATTACAATTAAACTAATGATAAATAAATTATTTTAATGTTATAAGCAATATTAAGATTTTTTTTAATAATTAAGTAATAATTAGTTTTTTTTTTTTTTTACTAAATAAGTGAAATTGGAGGGAACTTTGCTCTCACTGTTCGAGTTTAAACCGCTTTTGTTGGTTCTTGAAGACCAATCGCTAAACGTTTAGCCGCTGGTTGTTCTGTTGCGTCATTATCTAGGTCGATCTATACAAATAAAAAACAATTAATACATATACATAAATATTCAATGCATTTGATTAATTTTACCTCCGCAACAATGGTATCCTTTTGAGAAGAATTCTGTGCGTCAAGTGATTTATTCGAGTTGTTATCTTCGTTGTTATTGCTACCCGATTTCTCCACATTTTGGGCGTCTTTCTTCTTTTGTTCTTCCTTAAGTTGTGCTTCTTTTTCCGCTTCATATTCTTTTAGGACTTGATCCAAATTATAGCGACGTCGATAGTTGACATAAAACGTTCGAACATGAGCTTCAGTTTTTGTTCCAAGTGTATCAGCGATAGTCTATAAGGAAAATCGAATAAATAATAAAATTAATATCATTATATCTAATTTTCATAAGTAACATAAATCTAATATTAGATCTCTGTACTATATGCTGTGCGATAGCTACAATCATTGTAAAAAAAAATAAAGTTTCACCAAAATGGAGAGCAATTTGATACAAAAAGTATCAGAAAAGTATCGAATTGTTGCGGCAAGTTTCTCGAACCGACAAACTTATTGTAATTTATGCATACAGTGCCTCACAAAATTGAGCATATACCCACAACTAAAACATTATTTTGGTTTTCTCGTCTCAAGAAGAGTCTTATGTACAAAACAAAAATGTAGTTTCGGTTGCAAATATATCTTTTTATATGTATGTAAGAAGAGTGGTGGTTTCAAAAGTGAAAACAACAAAAACAGTTGCCAATACATACTATTTCCTAGTAAAATATAAAAAAAACTTCGTTTTTATAGGTGTATGTTTAATTTCGATAGGCACTGTATGTAAATTTAAATAGTTATTAAAGTAATATTTCTAAAAATATTCTTGCTTCACGTTGATGACTCTTGTTACCATTAAATTTGCCGTTTATGTAAAATCAAAAAAACTGTATTAAGTATAATAAGCCTCGTTTATTTTTGTAATGACACCCTTATTATTATGGTAAACTTAATGCATTGGCTATTTGGGGAACCACACATGTTATGTCGTGTTTTTCACTCCTATTTAGCTCTGACTGCTACCATAAACATTTTAAATTTCGAAAATATAACGATAACAATCAATACTATTCATTGGCATGGTTCAGTTGGGCCACGTCTCACAAAATTTCTTATCTTATCGATACTCTTATCAGCTATTCAAGCCCAGCACAATACGATTTTAAACTACGCTACATTAAAAAAAATATGACAAAACAAAAATCGAATATTTGCCACAAAAGTTTAATTTAAATAATTAAATTACCTGAAAATCTTTTCCGTATTTCTTCACACCACTAACAGCAAGCAAAAGTTCTTCATTAGTCCAACGAGAATTAATGCGATTGATAGACTCATTTGGACGTAGATCCTCTAGGCTGTCTGAATTTTTTCGTTTTATTGACGAAATATTTTGTTTATTCAACTGAACCTGCAATAATGAATAAAAATAATTAAAGTTATTTCTGTAAAAACATTAAAATTGTATACGAATCTATCACCATATAAGACAATAAACATGTATACAAAAAAAATACGTAGCTCAAACTCACTAAGAAAGCGAGGGCAAGTCATTAAAACTATTTTTCAAAATCATTGCCCTCGATTTCCTCCTCTACATAAAAATTATAAATAAAAAAAAATATTGCGAAACAAACATACAGTAGTAAGTAAAGGGTTTGTCTTGGACAGGAAAGAGGAGGACAATGACTCATTTGTATTATTTTTTTTTAATATATATGAACTGTGAAATTACGCCTTTTCTAAGGACAAACTAATTAAAGTAGTTGTAAAGAAGTTGTATTCTTACTTGACTTAGCAACGAAACAATTTCCCTTTCAGTATTCGCGAGCAATTGATCTTGATTATTGTTTGAACTAGCGAGCGCAACAATATCATCATGGTTAATGTGCATGCCGCGTGGTGGTTTGCGTTTATGCCGTTCGGCATTACTATCACGGTATCTTTTGCCAAAGTACGGACCAGCAGTTGGCCTCTTATTACCCGTTCGTCTAAATGGCCCCGACACGAACGACAACGTACATAGAGTAAAAGAGAGAGAAAGAGAGAGAAAGAATTTTTTTTTTTTCGATTTCAGTCAGCGATTCCACTTTAAGTTTAATTTCATTTTAGTTTAGGTACCTCCAATGATGATGGCAACTATTGCACAGTTTTCCATGCGGCGTACCATTTAACATGTTACAAGCCACCCCACAACCAGAGCAACAGCCACCTCCAGTTGGGGTAGAAGACGACGAAGAATTTGTATTACCGCTGTTACATGTGTTATTGCTTGTTGTAACTTCATTAGTTGAAGGATTTGTTTGATTATTGTTCGGAGTCTGCGGTTGTTGTTGATTTAGCTGGCGTTTATTTGCAGAAGGGGTTGTAGTAGCAGTAGTAGTCGAACTGGGAATAGGGCTACTTTGTGTATTATTAGCAGTTGTGTTAACAACATTGCTGTTAGCTACGCCAGCAGTTGGACTATTTGTCGACATCGCTGTTGTGTTGCTTGATTGCTTGCTATTCTTGCTTTGGGTGTTGTCTCCAACAAGACCAACGCCAGTACCACCAATAATATTTCCACCACCACCAACGCCAAACCCACCTACAGCACCACCACTACTACTACACAATTTGGATTCTTGTAAGCCAGAAGAGGAGGCCAATGCTTGATCCTGTATTGTGAATTGGAAGAAAAAGAGAACGCAAATAAAACCCACATAATGACAGGAAGTATAATAAAGTACAATAAATTAAACACGAAAACGGTCATAATATGTAATGTTTTTTTTGTTTTTTTTTCTTTTAAATTATTTACAGAATTTTGTTTGTATACGAAATAAAAATAAACACATGTAGAAGGTACGTTTTAATAACAAAGAATCAAATAAACAAGTGTACGAAACTAAATATGCTAAGTGTGGAACTTGAATTTAAGTTTGAGGCCAAAGAAATTGAACTGTATACTTAATGGTTTTTGCTATTTTTTTCATTTAGTCACGTGTTGTAATTACCGTACAACGCAAACCTCGGAGACAAGAGAAATACATACAATTGTGTCAGTCAGTATCAGTGAACGTTTCTGACACTTGGGTTGGCTTTCCATGAACACTAGGGTGTTAAAAAAAACAGCAATAGGTCTGGCCATAAACTTGGACTTTAGAAAACGAATAAACGACAGTCACACACATTTTAAGGATCAAGCAATTGCACATCACGCGCCATATGAGCTGAGGGAATAGCTCCTTAGTCTTGGTTTCAAAAATACTGCGAACCATGGATCTTTTAACAGAAAAGGATTGCCAAAAGAAAAAGATCTCGATAATGTGACTGCTTTTAACAACACAACCAACCAAATTGTTCACTATGTCAATACATTTAACACAACTTCTTCCATTTTAAAAGAAAGCAAACAATTTGTCTCTACTGCACAAAGACAGGCTAATCACTACCACAAAATGAATAAGACATATAGGCCAAATAATTATTCTATTCGAACATCAGTAAATGTGAAAACCGTTTTGACCTGTGGATTGCTTTAAACTTTTGTCATAAAGGGTTAAAAATAAATTTATTTCACTGTAATAATTTAGATTGGACTAGAACACTGACATTTGGATCGAAGTAAACTTGTTAAATCGGCTTCATAGATCTTTAAACTACCTTTCCTTGGCAACACAGCATTGTCATTTGTTTTTTTTGTTTTGCAGAATTTAAAATAAAAAGAAAAATTGCAAATCTTTATTTTATAGGAACAACATTATTTCAAATTTATTGATCAAGTGTGCAACACCTATCATTTGAAATATGGCTGCATATGTTTTTCACCAAAGAAGGAATATTCTAAATCTTCATTTTATCATCATATGAAACCGATAAAACAATTATGGACATAATAAAAATAAAGTTTAATCATTTTCCCAGTAACTCTGCTTGGTTTTTTTGTTTTCTTTTTGGAAATACCGATTTCTCAAACTAGCATTGCTAGTCTGAGTCTGTCTCTATGTCTCCTTCGTCCCCACTCTGTTGATTTGAACGATACATATAAGCTATGAATTTCTTTTTTAATAATTCTGAATCATATTTCAACGAGTTATATTTTCTTAAATAGTCCTTCTTTTTCTGTAAACATGAAAAAAAAAAAACAAGAAAAACCTTTCATCAGAGGGATCCCACATTACATTTTGAGACGAAAAATCTCGGACGAGAACTAAAAACACAGGAGTTTTGGAACAGAACATTGATTCGTTTCACTAAATTCTCCCTACTTAAGTTTGGAGGCCAGTTAAAAAGGAAAGGAAAAAAGAACGTAGTTAAGTTTTTTGTTCTTTCCAACGAACAAGTTTACATACTTCTGCTGGCGAAAATAAAACTTAAAGACAACTTTCGAGACATAGTACACCAAAGCCTCGCTTTGCATGATGGAATGAGATCGACGCAGGTTCGAAACTACGATAGTTTTTAATTGACAATACTTCGACAACGCAAATTGTAATTACGCAAACCGAGGCTTTAGTGTATATGATAAGGAGCTAAAGGGATTCATAAACAACGAGTTTAAGAAGTGTAGTAAAGCTTTTTGAAATGAGTAGGGCATACAAATTTGGTTGACAAACGCTGCAATTAACCCAAATATAGGCTGCAATTAAGCTTAAAATAAGAAGCAGCAAAAAAAAGACAAAAGCAGCCTCTTCTGTTATGAACCGTTTTCTATAATTTAAGCGAAAGAACTTTGCAGGTTATTAACTACTTGTCGTATAAAAATAGAATAGAAAAATTTGGAAAATTATGAAATTATTATCTGATAAAAATAGAACAAGCTTGTGTACACATACAATCTATTATATTGATGGTTTATGTGCTTTAAAAATTAAAGAAATAAAAAGTAAATGTGGTGTGCCAAAAAGAAATGTATACATGTTAAATAGTGAAAATAAATTTAAAGACTAATCCCATTGATTTTACAACAGCAGTCTGCTTTGTAGGACTCCTGCAATCATTCTTTATAACTTTCACTTTAATTCGCTTCTTTGGAGTTACGTGGTACTTCTTTATTAAAGAAGAGCCTTCTTTTTTAAAATGTCTGCTAGTGAACACACTAATTTATGCAGGGTTTTAGGGTGAATCATGGATCGAATTTAACCAAAGCCTCTTCTTGCCTGTTTTCCAACAAAATATATACAACTTCGAATAACAAACCAAGCTCTTCTTCACCGAAAAAAGTTAATTGTGTTTTAATTAACAGCATCGACTCACCAAAACAAGAATAATCAGTGCAATAGCAGTCGCAGATTAGAAACTCGTAACTTGGAAATCATTTTAAATGTCATTTGGTTTTTAAATAAAATAAAAATAAATAGTCGTCATAACAGCCCATACAGGGCCAGAGCCTAGCCTAGGTTTTTACTCCAAGAAACAATTCAAAATAATCTTGCTCTTAGAGAAATGCTTTAATGTTTTTACCTATGAGTCAATGACTAAAGGGATTGGATTGGGAATAAACTCAATTATTTAAGAATAAAATCAAAAACTAAAAAAGTGATTTTTATAAGCATAATCTAGTTTCGTGAGCGTATTTAATGTAATATATAAGCCTAAAGCAGTTGTGTAGTCATACTGCAGAGATATTGAAAAATAAACTGCATTTACTATGATAATATTCTTTATTGAGTGAGGAGTAAAAATGGCAGAACCAATTCACTCCAAACAATTTCTAAATTGTGCCTAAGAAAGAATAACTGAAATCAAAACTAAAAAACTGCTATTTCTAGATAATGGTATACACAGCCCGAATAGTTATAAAAAAAATATTTTTTTGCTGCAATTTAACAATCTCAAAGTGATTTAAAAAATAGTAAAAGAAATATAAAAATATTCTCTAGCGCCACGACAGACTAAGCGAATCGTTTATGTGATGATTTAGAATTATCTTAAGGATAGGGGATCATGGTTAAAATTCACTAAACAAATTTTACTTTAAGAACAAATTACCTTTTCTGCTTCATTATCAGACTCCTCATTACTGCCATTGTCGCTGCCATTATCGGAACCCTCCTTACTTGCTTTGGCTTTCTCTTGACGATCCATTACACTTTGGCGATGCCTTGTTTTCTTCCAAGAATAGTAGTATTTAACCAAACTTGCAATCGATTTGTCGGGAAGCTAAATAACAATTTTATAAAATTAATAACCTTTCTCATGAATCATGTTAAGAGAACTTACCATCTGTCGTATACGATGAAAACTTTTGCCATGGAATTGAAATGCTTGCTCGAACAAAACCTTATCCTCTACAGTCCACTCATCCGGGAAGGGGGTGAAATTAGCCAAGTCCAAAACAGCGCGTTCCAAATCGTGTTTATGCCAGAAGAGCATTCCTAGTGCTTGTTCACCATTGTATCCATATTTCTCTTTAGCCACTGCTATATATTCTTCCACTGTGATGATACGAGTATACATTGAATAATGAGTTCATTTTACAAAAAGGGGAGCAGGATAAACATACGTTTGTTATCGGGAATTTCTGTCGTTGGAGACCACACCAGGAGAGCTCGGTCATTTAAAATTTCAGGCTTCCGTTCTGGTTCAGGTATCAAGGGTGGACAGACAGCTTGGTAGTCACGGCCAACACGAATTTTTTCTAAGGAATCAAGAGAAATAAAGAGTTTAAGGATTATTAAGAAGTAATGTATTTTCCCGTACACGATAAAAGAAAATTCTGAAGATGCAGTATTTGAGGTTAGGACCAAAACCAACAAGTTTAAATACTACTGGGGACAAAAAAAAACTAAAGACATACTTACTAAAGACATACTAACTAAAGATCTAAATTAACAACCCACCCACACCTTAGTTCTAGTGGTAGCTGCACATGCAGTGAAGGTGAAGTTCTTACTCAGCCGAATTATGGGACTCCAACCATGACGAACAAATTAAAACTGTTCATGTCCGTCACCCACTCCATCATACTGTACGGATGCCAGATCTGAACTGGTGCACTGAGCTACGAGGTTTACAAGAGTTACGCAAGGCTGCAGTGTCATTACGTAAGTCTTCCGATTACCAGCTTTTAACTAAATTCAAGCCAGTTCAAGCCTCGTAATCGCAGAACCCCTATCAATCTATTAGCGAAAAAACGACTACGACTACGCTGTAAAAACAACGATAACTACAGCGTTAGCAACGCAAAAGAACGGGGCAGCGGTGGCTAACCATTTGAAACCGAAACAAGGAGAAGCACACTTGATTAAAGATATTGAATAGACAGAACGAATGTACGACCAGGTCAACTACTATGCCACTTGTTGTCTGGATATGTTTGTCACTAGGCGCCTCCTCAAAATGAGCAAAGAAGAGATCGATGCCTGCCAGTATGGGAATTCTGAAGAAGACGATGACTTTCTTTGAAGACAGTACAGGAGTTCTGAAGAATATTCGACTTTCTTCGAATGCAGTAGTTAAGCACCGCAGGCGACTAGATTGGAAGCGCAAGTTGCCAGCCTATCCACTGGTAACTTTGTCACCTGCTATCCAACAATGACCGCTGAACAAAAGTCGGCCAGAGTTCGTCCTAAAAGTCAAAAGAAAGAGGGAACAAATAATTGTCCCCAGATGAACGAAAATTTTAATTATACCGGCAAGATTTAAGCAATGTGTGAAATAAAATGGCCGCCCTAGGGGAAGAGAGGGCGACGCTCTGTGCTAAAGCGAAAGCACTATGCAACTTGGAACAGTAGCGCTTCGCATATACCCAAAAAAGAAAAAAAATTTTTTCCAGTATAATAAACTGGTTAATTAAATAAAAAATATTAAGCTAATAAAACAAATTAATTGATGAAAACGTCAATCGCAACAAAACAAGAAACTGTACCATATGCTGACTATATGTGATCTAAGTAAACCGAATTAATAAGAACAAATACATCGGGGGTACGAGCACCTCGAGATAAACCTAAAAAGAAACACCGACTGGTTGCAGAAAAGGCTTCGTTTGACATTTTTCTAAAATATAAATTCAAAGCTGCAATCGTTTAATATTTTTTTTTTTTAAATTTCTTATCTTTTCCTTCTTCTGGTAGACTTAATGGGTTTAGGATTTTCAACTTGGTTATTTGGGAAAAAAATTAGTAGAAATTGAACTTTAATTATTTGTAGGCACAGTTTTCGGTCTTCAAAACATTGAAATTATCAAGACGCGGGCTCTTTCTTAGGAGATATTATCCGAAATTTACTTTATGGCAGCCTTCAACTCATTTTTGATGGTAGTATTCTTATTTTGGGGCACCATGCCTTGATTATCAGTCTGCGAACCAAGCGTACTCAGGTCCAAGACTAAGAAAAAACGAATTCACTTCGCTGCTAGGATAATTTTCAAAAGACGCAACTTCGGAACGAAACCGGTGCTTTCATGTCTTTTAAAGCTGGGACGTGAAAAAACATGAGCAGATCATATCAAACGCTGAAAGCCAAGGAAGCATACATTTTACTCGAACGTGAAAAAACATGAAACGCCATGAAATTGTAGCCTAGCAAGTTAAGCCAAATCAAGCCTTCTAATGAAAGACTCCGCGAAATTTTCAATCGCAGTGAGGTTAAGTGTGATTTAATCTTTGTACCTGCGAAATTTAAAAAGGCAACCTGTGGCGGTTGCAACATGGCGGATAATGAAGCGCGGGGAATGCATCTTTGAATAGTACATGCTTGTTTAAAACAAAAATCATTTTCAAAAAAAAAAAATCCTTGTAAACCACAGACACGAACAGACACAGATTTAATTGCTGTTTCCTCTTTAGCTGTGGACAAGAAACATTTTTTCTCCAAAAAAAATAATGGACATTAACTTTACAAATTGTTCCTGAACTTAAGTCACACGTGCAATTTTTTCTGTCGACGTGCTTAACAATGAATTGAATTTGCTTAGCAAAGTTCCCTTCTATTTAATGGGTGTCTACTTACACCTCAAACACAAAGAGAGAACGCTGCTCCTAATCAAACATAGGAACTATCTGGGCACACCCTTGCATTAGAGATAAGATTTATGAACGTACTTAAAATTAAATGTGCTTAGATTAAAATGAAGAAATCTCCTACAAAAGAAATAGAATCTCAAAGGAGAATATGTTCCATAAAAGTCCACCCAATGCAAAACCATGCAAAGCCTCCTCAAAAAAACTTACCTTCATATTCACTTTGTTTTGCCTTCTTTCCATTTCTCTTGATTGCTGAAAAATTAACAAAAGAAAAAAAAAATTAGCCTCCATCTTCAGCAGAAATTTTTAAAATTACTTACAGTTGTCATCGTCGGAGCTGGTTTCAGGAGTTCCACCAGTGCCCACAACGCTCGTACCATGCCCATTTGGGCTCGGCCCTCTGGACCTCCGGCCATTTCGTACGATTTCAGAATTCCGCTCCGCTAATACCATTTTATCACGGATTAATTTCGATCTACTATTCTGTTTCTCCAGCTTTAATTATTTTATATTTTCCTTTCGTTTGTATATTTAAGTTGTCAAATAACCAACTTTCTTCCTTCAGCGCGCAAAAACAAAAAATAATAATTTATATTTTTCTCCTTACTCAGAGCTAGAGCATGCACTCACGACGACAAACCAAATGAAAATGCAACGATCGTCTAGGCTGCAGATTTTCAAAATCGAGAAGAAAACAGTCGTCAAACAGAGAGAGAAAAATGTAACGCCAACCAATAGGTATTCGACTGTCCCAAACAGCAGCACTTGCAACGTACACCCGTAGCTTTTCTTAGACAAATAAAACTGTCACCTTCTTTTTGTGGATATCTCTTCGTCTTTAGTGACGAATTTTTAGATTTTTAATAGATAACTTTGTACATTAATTTATCTACTTGCTGCATTTAACATTTCCACATTAATTACTTGCTAAGACAAGCCATAAATTCAGCACAGACGGAACGTATTTAAAAAAGAAATTTCAACTCTAAATCGGTCCTTCAGACGACAGTTTGACAGGTCAAAGACAAAAAAAAAACGTCTTTTAAGGAAAAACAAGAGTTAACTCGATCAATGGCGGGGAAAACAACAAACAGAAAATTCATAAACAAAAACGTTAGTAATTTATTAACTGCGCGTAATTCCCTGAAGTGTTAATAAACTTCTTTACATACTTCGAGCGAAAAAAACGCGTTCGATGTACACCATTTTAGAGCAACTACTGAGGCGCTGTGGTTTTTTGACTGGCCCTGTACACTTTTTCGGTCGACCGTACAACACGTAAGCGCTGTGCGATGCGGTGCGTTGGGAGACATTGTGACGGACATTGGGCTAGGCAGTTACATTCACGTGGATGACATAATTAGCGCTGTAAAAGATAGTGGCAGATAGGTAATTAGTGTTTTCAAATTAATGAGTGGAATAGATTTATTTTCATTGTAAATTCGAAGCGTTTCTGAGAAAATCTTTTTTAAATTGCGTCGTTTCCTGGAAGCTTGGAATTGAAACCGGTGGGGTGTGTTCGGTGCGACATGCATTTGCTCATGACAGCACCGCTGTATCAAGGGGGTGGGGCCATGTCACACACACTAATAATTTTGTTATTAGCTTAGGTTTAACAGACGATAACAAAATCTAAAATTCCTGTCATTTGAAATAATGGCCATAAATACTCAACAGCAACAAGCGAAAGCTTATAATTGCAGAAATCTTAATCACTCCGCTGTACAAGTGCTTATAAAAATAGAAAGGGAGTACACCAACAAATTTTCCAGACTCAAACATTATAAAAACTCTAAGTAATTAGAGGCCTAGCAACTCGTTAATGACCAGTACCTAGCTTTTTCATGGCAGGCCCTAAGTAATTGTTTCAATTCTATTATAGCTAGTCTACCCTGGTAGCTGGCGCTTAAGTCTTAGTATTATAATTTTATTACTGACCAACATATTTTTAGTCATAATTTTAATGTGAATACTCCTATTTTCTTAGTACGAATAAAAAATTGCTGAACGTACTCAATTGTCATTTGGTTTGTCGACTTTTGTCGCATGCATGCAGGCAACACCTAAGCAGTGATTAGAAGATGGCGTCCACGATACTGAAGAGTAATGCCAATCCATTAGAAATAGTTTTTTTTTTTTCTTTTTAAACGACGATCATAATAAAACATTTCGGAGAATATTTTATTCGCCTCATTTAAATGTCGGTTAAATACAATGGTTTTAAAATAGTGTCAACCACGCAAACAGAAGGCAGATCGAAAAGCTGTCAAAAAATTTGCACTGATTAGGAAAAATATTTCATCTGAGATTTATTTTACTTTGCTCTGTTTATTACTGTTTTTCTCTCCCCATGAGACCACTGACATTGAAATAATTAGCCAAACACCACCACCAAATATTTTTTAAGTGTATATATCATATATCAATCACACATAATAAACGACTACAACCCTGCCACCAGTGAACGTACTCATTTCATACGTGGCCGAGTGATTTGACACGAATTACCAACATCTTCGTTGAATTGTTGTCTTGTATTCGTTCAGAAATTCTCATTTGCCAATCGTAAGCAGTGCATTTATTCGTGTCAAAATATCTGTCCCAACGAGTTCGTGAGCTGGAGAAATTTACTTTTGTGTGTTCTTCGCGCATATCTTAATTCATTTATTAAATTAAAATGTAAGTAAAAAACAACCCTGCATTGATTCGAGTGTAGTGCAAATGAATTGCTCGGTGAAAACCCCTTGAAAATGCCAACATTAACTTGCCGATATCTAGAGATTGATGTCTCATAAGAAAATGTGATCACAAAAAATCTATTCATTATTTATAAAACAGTAGAAGTTTGTAAATAGTATACATTTTTTCACATCAACAGATATTTGGGCATAAAATTGATATATAAAAGGTTTTCGCTTCAGCTCCTGTGTGTCCGAGAGCCTTACACTTGCCACGATGGCAAAGTGAAAGGCGGCGGCGATACAAATAGTCTCCAATTCGATTTAGTCCAATAAAATTGTCTCTCTTTATTTCAGACCACCGTTTCTTTAAGCAAAATGGATAAAGTTGTTAAATTCTGTGAACCCGGACGTCTCTTCGCCAAGGATTCCATCAGGCTGGTGAAACGCTGCACCAAACCAGACCGCAAGGAATTCCAGAAGATCGCCATTGCCACCGCTATCGGTTTCTGCATCATGGGATTCATTGGTTTCTTCGTGAAACTTATTCACATCCCAATCAACAACATTATTGTGGGCTCATAAGTCTCCGCTAAGCGGGTAGTGCAAGCATCCTTCATCATAAGTTTTCATTATGATTTTAAAGATAAACATTCATATATATTCATATTCTTTTTTTTTTTTTTATATAAATTTGTCAGATGTAATAATAGTTGAGTAGAGAAAATGGAGATATCGCTGTATATTTTCAAATTTAAATAAATATATATTCTTTGGAGTAGAGATATTCGTTTTTCAAGGGTTTCGCTACTCGGTTTTTTGTGCAGATGTAATTTTTCCTAGAAATAAATGTCCTCATTTTCCTAACTCGGAGTTTTCTTTTTAATTCTTGTGATAAAATGGTGTTCCCGATTTAACAAAGTTCTTGTACTTGTTACACGTTCTCACGCTCATCGGTAAGCAACCCCAGTTGAGCCAACCTAAGAAAACAAAAAAACAATTTTTTTTTGACAAATCGGCATTTGGTGCAAAAAATAGAATCGAAAAAGACACTTTCGCTTGGACTACCACAAGAAAATTTTGCACTTTGCTCAGAAAAAACGTAGTAAACTAATTAGAACTTATGTTTTCCTAAAGTTCATTCATCATATTCAATTTATACCAAAAACTCGTCTTTACACATTTTAAGTTTGCTGGAAAAAATCGTGTATGAAAAATTGACAAAAACATCTTAGTGCGAAAACAATATGGAGGATGAAATGATTTTAAAGCAGCCGTCTGATAGGCGCTTGGCTGGAGACACTAATGACCTACCACCAGGTCCGCCTGGTGCAGAAAATGATGACGAATACAATGATACAAAGAAAGAAGGTATGTTTACTCTTATATGTCTCATGTTCAGCCTTTAATTTTGCTTGGTTTGAGCAGAAAAAACAACCAAGGACACGTCGAAGTCGCGGAGGCGTTCGCCGTCTGGCAGTCCGCCGCCGTCGAAGCGTAAGTCACCGTCGAGAGGACCGCGGTCACCTCGAGGTCGGCGAACACCATCGCCCCGCCGCCGATATGGTCGAAATCGCGACTACAGCCCCGACCGGCGTCGTTTCAATGACCGTGGGCGAATGCGACGCTCTCCGATTCGGAATCGGTCTAGGGATCGCATGGATCACCGTCGCAACGGACGTGATCGCTTCCGAGGACGGCGGGACAGCCGCAGCCGAAGCAGGACCAACAGTCCGCCATCCAGGCGGCGATGGTCACCAAAGAAGAAACCGAGTTCCCCACCGCATCCGCCTGGGGCGCAGTATGGAGTTCCCACACCGGGAATGTACCCCGATGCGTATGCCGCATACACGCAGTATGGGCCACCGCAACAGGCCTACGTGCCGGGTGAATTTGTAGGTGCCCCTCCTCCGGCGGCATTTGGAGCAGCTTACCCTCCACCCCCAGCTTGGGTGGGCGTCACTCCCGACGGCTATGCTCAGCCCAACTGGGTTCCTCAACCAGAATCCATACCGGCTCCCGTGATGCAGCCACAGCCAGGAGTTGTTGCTCCACAGACTGTAACCGCAGTTCAGCCGCCAGGTACCCAACCACCTCCACCGACAATCGGAGCGGAAAAGAAACCCGATGCTGTTCCAACACATGATGGTATGGAAACTGAAACACTGAATTCACTACATCCCCATTTAAAGTACTTAAGTGAGATTTCATTTGGCTTTACATTTCTCTTAAAATTTGCCAGCTTTCTGACGATGCACAGGGAGATAGACCATTTGCTTACATTTGTATGAAGCACAGTGAAGAAATGTTTCTAATTTTGATTCTTTTCCGACAGCTGTCGCCCAAGAAGCCGAGAATCAGCGGGATGAGTTGAAGAAACAGCGGACAAACTATTTGAAGAAGACTGCAGCTTTGAAAAAGGAACTGAAAGTACTCAAGGACCAACGTAAGGACCTGATTGGTGGCGATGGGTCGCACAGTCCGACCACAAAGGGTTTTCTTGATGAGAATGAACGGCTGCAGGTATGTCAATGATTGGTGGAATATATCGTTGGATTAGTAATAGAAAGGATTTTGTTGAAGGAGTTTCGTATTCTCAGAGTGCGTAAAATTATAGTAGTTTTGTAGTTTGAGAGTCAAGGAAGAGGTTTCTCTTTGTGTACACACAAATGGTGCACGGGATAGCTTTGATTGCGTTGTCTATTTTGATTTACGACACTCGTTTCTGAGATAGGAGAAGAGTTTCGGTCGTACATTAAACAGCCGGTTCACCACGAACTTGTTCATTCAATTTGGTGGCCGAGCAAGAATATTTCTGCTCACCAACTATTCGAACATTCCTTAACAAAAATTTGTTTAAAAGTTTCAGTGAAAACTAAGAACTTTGCACGTCAAACAGGCAGCGAGTCCGAGCATTAGATGCAATGTGAATGTGTGGCAACACAATGAGCCAACAAATGGCCTACGTGGGCCTACGTATAGCAGGCAGTCACTAATACCTAAGACCTAAGACATTCAGTGAAAAAGACTGACGACAGACTGATACTATTATAGCGTTGAAGGCTATACAAATTTTCTTAGAGGGAATAAAAACAAAAAAATCAGGAAATGGGGAGGTATAGTACGTGGATGAAAGACTGTTTTGCATGTAATTTACTCACACTAAGGCTATTGAAGGAGCTCCTGAAATCCAGCGATAGGACACTGTCCTCATATTGTGTATTCCACTTTTTGTGAATAGAAAAAGATGTTCTGTATTCCGAACGAAATTATTTTTATCTAATTTTAAACTCACGTTAGTTTTGCGTTGTGAATTAAATTCACTTTCATTTGTATCATCGCCTTTTCTATTTAAAAAGAGTTTGGAGTTCTGATGGAGCTTGTTAATTCGAGTATGTGCATCATCCGAAGAACCTACTACTCCTGGAGTTTTATATTTCTCAAAATAAAACATCTTCTCTTCCATCCTTATGATCTGCTGTTGAAGAACCTACTACTCCTGGAGTTTTATATTTCTCAAAATAAAACATTTTCTCTTCCATCCTTATGATCTGATCTATGATTCTCAAAATAAAACATCTCTTCCAACCTTCTGATCTGCCCTTTAATTCACTCAGAACGCAATTTAAATGTAAAGCGTTCAAGATCTCACGAATAACTTTGTCGACTTAGTTGAAGGCACTTCTTGCTCTGGCACTAATAAATAAATTTGGTGTCTATCGATCTTTCAAAAGCGATCTCAAAGTCCTTATTTACTGATCGTTGGTAAAGTTCTTCATCCAAAAACCGGGTGTTGTTCCGAGTTTGTATGCCTGAGGAGTTATAGTTGGGATAATCTTTGAATTCTGTTTCGGGAAGATGGAAAAAAGATTTAAAACGCAAAATCGTTCGGACAAATCCTTCCATCCGGTTTTCTTCGAGGTTTTCATCGATAATATTATTTAATAAAGTGGCATCTACATTTTAAATAAACATTATTATGTAGATTTTAACTTACAATTTAATTTTGAAATGATTTTAAATACACTACTGGTCTTGTTATTTCAAACATGCGTTCCAAATGTATAAGAAAAATTCGTGAATTCGAATTGCAGAGAAGTGAATTTAATTTCGAGTGAATTGAATTAAAATTCAATTTGGATTTCTATGTCACCAGTTATAAAAATTGGACTGGAAATAAGATCTTGAATATAACCTCCCGAGATGAGATTTCTTCGTGCTGTTATAGGAGTTACTCCCTGAGATAGGGTAGCGCAAATGTCCCCCTTATTACGATTTCTGAAACGTGTCTTAAATACGATTCCGTCAGTAAGGCGACAGCTCGTTATAGACCCAAGATGAGATGGTTTGATCAAGTCCAAAAGCTTGCCTGGTTGCGCTTGGGCATACCTCCTGACTTGATCCTGGACGGCAGTGGATCGAGTTGCCTGGAGATCGATCGTATCTGCGTGCATTTAGTGCCGCTGAAAACGATTGATTAAATCAACTTTCACTCGAAACGTAGAACACGGGATTAGGAAGCGCAATAATGCCAAATGCTACTTTGCTGGCATTTCTTTCTATCGTCAGATCCAGCCTCTGACTTTTCTTTCCTTTTTTTTAGGCTCACGAATAATAAGATCAAGAATTTACTTTTTTCTTTTTTAGGTAATTTTCCCACGTGGGTTTTTTTCGATAAGTATTTTAAAAAAATTGTGTTCGTTTAAATATAGTTACCCACTGACGAATATGTTCGAACAAACACAGCCAAAATAAAAACATTTCCATTTTTTCGCGAACAAAACGTAGAATATTAAAATTCTTTTGCGAAAACCTCCACTAACGTTTAATTTTTTGTTTAATCGAACAAATTTTGTGAAGAAATTGGTGGTTGACGGGCTGCTTTAGTGATATCAAACTTTGAAACAATTTTGTTCTCTAGTTTTACTGGAATACGAAAATATCAAACGAGTTTTCTTATCAGGAATCCAAAATCCAAAATAAAACGTTTTAAACTGAATGTCGCATTTAAAAGACAGGTATTAAACAGTAGATCCCCTCACAATACACTGGTTGCGCGAATAAGCCAGGCTCTGTCTGATTATAATTGTGACTATTATAGTTGCTATTAAAACGATATCAAGCGTTCGTACGTCACAGCCTTTTAACCTCAAAAACATATTCAATATTTTGCGGCCACATGTGCAAACATTAGATTCTTTTGCAAACTTTTTTTTTAATAAAATTTTATCCAATTCGGACAACTTCCACTTACCAGAGGCGTAAACTTCTTCAACATTTTTCTTTTCATTGTACATATTCGTATTAATTTATAACATTAGGACTCTAGCAACCATAAATATATATTAAATATTTTTCACAGCGTATCCAATTAATTGTGGTCTATTAAGACTAAAAAAAAATAAAAAAAAAACATTAAAAAAGTCATACAGTATAATATTGCTAATCGTGTTTGCAAAAAAAAAAAAATTGTCCTTCGCCGGCGGTTGCACTCGCAGGAGTCAAATGGAATCATTTGGCTCCTGGAGCGGTTTCTTCATATGCACACACGAAATCTACATACGTACGCCAAGAGAGAGGAGACCTGATTCGGTTCCGAGATGAGATGAGACGAAAGAGAAATGATGTTAGTTGCTGCAATGCCCCAGCATATTCTACTTTAAGCTAGAATTTTCTCATTGTACATTGTCAGCTAAAGGTTGAGTAGTTCCAGTTGTTATGATCTACAAATCTTTAGTTGACAATCCAAATTGCTTAAAAGCAATGGATAAAAAAAATGTATCTTAGCGTGTAGTATTGAAAAAAAAATGTATTGTAATATGTAATTGTTCTGTAAATCTCCAACCGACCGGAAGAGACGAACACACGGATAAATGTGGTCACCTGGTTACAATGGCGATGAATATTCTCTGGCACTCTCACATCTTTTCGAGCGAGCAGCAGGCAGTCACAACCGCCCTAAAGGGATGATCTTCTCACCCATGTTGTCGCACAAGCAAATGCAAATCACCTCTGTCCAAGCGATCACAATAAATACAATCTCAATATAAAATACTTCTTAAAAGGGCTTGCTTAAACTAATCGGAGTCTTTTTTCCTGTTTATTTAGAGTCAAATACAAAAGAAGCTCAGCACCATTGAGAACGTGATTGACATGCTGACGGGAATCATCGGAGCGGAGAATCTGGGCAACGATGATGCGGTGGAATCACCGAGGAAACATGCTAAAAAGAAGCGAGGAACCTCATCGTCATCATCGTCAGATGACAGCTCATCGTCTTCATCTTCGTCGTCAACGTCCTCATCGTCAAGCTCGGACTCTGAAGACAACAGCTCTCCGGAACGCTTAAAGACCAAGGCTATCGAAAGCATGAAGCACAAGAGAGATGTTCAAGCCAAAGGAGTGCTGAAGGAAAAGAAACTTAAGGATGAAGTCAAAAAGTGAGTAGTTTTATAATAATGATGGCAACTCTCATTTAAATAGAGTAAAAGAAAATTGACAGAAAAACATTATGATCCTTTCTGCAGTTCATTCCTCTGTTGATTCATAATCGGGAATGGTATTTCCGTCGAATAAACACAAGCGTCAATCATAATATACAATATTGTCTCATTTATGCTCTAATAGAATCACACATGACACATAAATTAAAGAAACAAAAAAAGTGCGACGCATACTGAGTTCAAATTCAAATTGCTGCACATGAAAAATGTCTTCGGTTTTATGCGATTACATGTTGACTTAAAGTTTGTTATTTAATTTTTAGAATCGAAGAGAAGAAAATCAAATACGTTTTCTATGATCCTGAAATGCACTGGTGCAAGACTTGTGATGCGTTCCCAAAAACTGCAAAAGATTACCTAACACATTTGCATTCGAAGGAGCATTCGGACCACGTTGAAACTATGGAGACACCCTGGCATTCTGCAATGGTTTCTGATGTAAGTAATTACGAATGCAATTGCTGATGTTTTCTACCTTAACAAGAAATATATCTTTAAAGGAATATCCATCGTTTGAAGGAGCACCAATAAAGCGTACACCAATACGTGGCTTGACGTTCTTCGTACCAGCAACTGCATGGTACTGCAAGCTCTGTTCCATTTGGATGGGTGATTTGCATTGTGCCTCCATGCATTTGAAATCAAAAACCCACTCGAACAAATATAACGTAAGTATAAAATGACGATAACGAAATCTTAAATCTCAACCAAGTGTGAAATAGTTGAATAGTTAGAAACCTAAAATGTTAACCAAATTTATTCATTTTCAGGCGTTCTTGGAGAAGAATCCACATTTTGAAGTCGACTGGTTAGCGGATAGACAAAGAGTTTTAAATGAGAAGAAATCGGTACCGCCACCGCCGCAAATAACATCAGTGTCAACAACAGATGGGACAGACCATAAGGAAAGCAAAACAAAATCCAAAAATGACGACAAGGAGAAGACTTCTAAGAAACGCAAGAAAAAGAAGTAAGTTATCCACCTCATCTACATGACACACATCAGTAATTCTCTTCCTTGAACACTTTAGCTCCGAAAAGAAAGACAAAAAGAAGAAGAAGCGCGCAAAGAAACGCAAGAAGGCAGCTGCCGTGTCACCCTCCTCTTCATCGAGTCAAGATTCATCTTCAGAAACTGAAGCCAAAACTGCAAAGAAAAAGCTAATCGAAGCTATAGCCGTCACGGCCGGTGTTACAGGACCACCACCACCATCGATTCGAGTTCAAATGCGAAATCTAAAGAAGGGAAAAGAGCTTGACATGGAAATGCCAGGACCAGCACCGCCACCTCCTCCAAAGATCAGTGAACAGCCAACACCGCTAGTCAATGAAAGTTCACCAAATGAAAACAATAAACGCGACGACTTGATCTCACAGTGGAACATTGTGCAGCCTGTGATCAGTGACAGTGAGAAAAAGCTTCTCGAACAGTTGAAGGGAAGATTGAAGAATAAGGCACCACCAAAGGAAGAGGAAGAACAGAAGAAGGAAGAAAAACTCGTGACGATTCCTCCGGTGGTGACATACATGAAGACGAATGACAAGAAAAATTCGACTGATAGTCGTGATCGGGCTCGGAGCCCGCCCAAGCGAGACGATGATCGTGGGGACAAGGACAATGATCGAGGCTCGAGCATTAACCGGCGGCGTAGTAGAAGTCGGCCGGCGCGTAGAAGTAAGAGTCGGAGCCCAAGCCGAGGAAGACGCGGACGCAGGAGTCGCAGCCGCGGTGGCGTAAGGCGCAGCAGGAGCAGAGGTAGAAGGAGTCCTAGTCGCGGCAGATACTCGCCGCGGGGCTATGGAAGACGACGAAGGAGCCGGTCACCAAGAAGGAGGTAAGAATCAGTGATAATGCATGTTGTTGGTTTAATTATTCATTCTCTTTTTTTAGGAGTAGGTCCCATGGTCGTTCACGGCGTCGAATGTCATCATCACGTTCGAGGTCACGTTCGCGTTCGGGAAGCCATCGCATAGAAAAGCCAATAATTCGACAACCAGAGTTCCGACCACGAGTACCCGAAGTGAATAATGCTAAGAAAAACAAAACCAAAACCAACGACGAGAAGGAGGAACGCAAGAAGTCTTCCTCGAAATCATCATCTAGCAATACTGCTCAATCCAACAAGAAGCTTCCGTTCATTGGACGCATGCCGGTGTTTAAAAAACAGTCACAAAGCTCTGAAACTCCCGAAAAGAAGGACGGAGAAGACGGCGATCCACCGACTGAAATGAACGCAATGGTCGGGCAAATGCCCATGGTGCAGGATACATACTCCCACGCTGGATACGAGCCTTCAATGATGTGCGAGTACGACGATCTGATGCCAGATCCAGTTCAATTCGTGAGTCTAATGGGTGCACCACCACCGCCACCATCACAGCCACCACCACAGCAATATCCCGATGAAGATAAGGACATCCTGCCACCAGGCATCGATGAGACAGAGAGTGAATTTGTTCCCAAACCGATTAGTGACGCGCCGATTCCACGAAAAGGACCCCTACCCAAAGATTTCGAGGAAGCCCTTAACATAATATTCCCCGGCGAGAAGAAACCCGAAGATGAATCAACCTTAGCCAAGTCCTCCGGGGAAACACAAATAATTACTGACGAACCAGTAATGCAACAATCCGATTTGATCAAAGAAGGTATTCACATGATGACTGTTGAAGAAACATCACTTGTTGGCATGGACGAAGCATCACAAATGAGCATGAACGAGCCGCTACAGTTCAACAAGCCGTCCTCGTCCGTAGCAACACCATCTGCAAATAATAGCGGGGAGAACTCCATTGATAAGTCACCGCCTGCTGTAGATCCAGTTGAAGAGGCGGTTGCTGCTTGCGTCTCTGCCATTCCACCGCCTCCGCCGCCACCGACAGCAACAGAAAAGGAAGCTGAGGTTATAAAAACACCCATAGTCGAGAAAGTTAAGGAAATACTAGCAGAAATTTCCGACAAGTCTCCCCCTAAAGAGCTGGAAATCAACGATTTCGATGCAAATCTGGACATCGCCGATCATCCTTCGCCAACTGAAAGTGAGAAGAATCGCCGTCAAGAGGAGTTGGATGACTTGGCAATGCTGGGCATCGATGCTGACGACATGGCTGCTCAGTGTATTTGAAAATAATCGCTATCACTGATGACGGTGGAGGGGTGTGCCTTTTCTTCGGTAATAGTATTTCAACAGTTTAAAAGCACGAAAACATGTTTTCGTTTAACAAAAATTAAGATAACCTTATTTAATAAATGATTTGGATTTCTAAGGTATTTTAACGTGATTTTAATCATTTTAGTGTTGCTTCGTAAATCTTTTCTTAGCACCCAATGGAAAATTACTCTAGATGATAAGCAACACGTCATCTTTCAATTTAAATGCTGAAAAACTAAAAAAAAGTCTAGTACAGATTGATTGATTTATTTAATAATATCAACAAGTCAAAGAATAAATGCATAAACTGGATAAAACATAAAAAACAAAAAATACCCGACCCCTTTAACCAGCAAACGCTGATATTCCTGTAATAGCGCGACCCAAGATCAGAGCGTGAATATCGTGTGTACCTTCGTAGGTATTAACCGACTCCAAGTTCATAACATGCCGAATAATGTGGTACTCATCTGAAATTCCATTACCACCGAGCATGTCTCGGGCAACTCGAGCAATTTCCAAAGCCTTGCCAGCGTTGTTTCTCTTTATCAGAGAAATCATCTCAGGGGTGTGTTGATGCTTCTCCTTTAGTCGTCCAACCTGCAGAGCAGCCAAAAGACCCAAGGCAATTTCACTGGACATGTCGGCCATCTTCTTTTGCATCAACTGGTTCGCAGCCAAAGGCCGCTTGAATTGTTTCCTATCTAAGGTGTACTGCCTGGCGATCTCGAGGCATGATTCTGCTGCTCCCAGAGCACCCCAAGCAATGCCGTAGCGGGCATTATTCAGACAGCTGAAAGGTCCCTTAAAACCAACGACATTGGGTAATAGGTTCTCCTCCGGCACTGGCAGGTCGTCGAATAGCAACATTCCGGTGGCGGAAGCTCGGAGGGAGAATTTACCTTCAATTCTTGGGGTAGAGAATCCTTTAGGGGACTGGTCACGTTCGATAATAAACCCACGCACTTTGTCGTCATCACCCTTCGCCCACACAACAGCAATATCCGCCAAAGGAGCATTTGTGATCCAGGTTTTGTTTCCGTTCATTATGTAACACTTGGCTTCCTTATCGTACTTAGCACGAGTTTCCATACCAGCTGGATCACTTCCATGATTTGGTTCTGTGAGTCCGAAACAACCAATAATTTCACCCTTAGCTAAACGAGGGAGATATTTCTTCTTCTGTTCCTCACTGCCAAAGTCGTAGATTGCACCCATCACAAGAGAACTTTGGACACTCAGTGCTGACCGGTACGCGGAGTCAATGCGCTCCACTTCTCGTGTCAGCAAACCATAGGCAACATTTGAGACTCCAACACATCCGTATCCTTTCAATGTGCAACCCAGAGCGCCTAGTTGCCCCAATTCAGCCATAATTTCCTTGTCGAAAACTTCATTGCGATTGGCCAAAGTCACACGAGGCAAAAGTGATTTTTCGCAATATGAACGGAAACTGTTGCGAATCGCAATCTCATCTTCGGTCAACAGTGATTCTAGATTAAAAGGATCCCTCCAGTTGTACGTTGGTTCACTGGAAGATTTTGAAGAAAATGCGGTGGCGAACACTTTTGTAGCCTTTGGAACACGTTTGGCAATAGTTTGGACGAACATTTTTTTTCTATCAAGACGGACAAGCAGGTTATATTACTAAAGTACTCAACAACAAGATAACAACAGATGGCAGTGACGAAAAGTTAATTTTAAGAGGCGGGTGACTTTCCTCAGCTACAACACTACTAGCATCTCTTATTATTTAAACCTATCATTATTGTGATAAGATACGAATGGATTATGACCTCCAGCAAACAACAAAAAAGATAATCTTACGTTGTTCAGGCAATGAGTGAGCAGTGGTCGAGTGCCAAGTGATCGTGTAGGGTACTGATCAAGACGGTGAAAAAAAGAATTTCTAATGGGTTGAGTTTGTGCAATACATTTTTTTTTCTCAATCGAAACTATTTATGATCAAGAGGACATAAAAAAGTTGGTTATTGAAATTTAGAACTATGGTATAACTAACTTAGGGGAAATAAAGAACTTAGGAAGAAGTTTTGAAGGTGCATTTCTGATTCAACTGAGAGTAAGAGCAGCTTTGGGAGAAAAAACATGAATGTAAGAATGAAAGATCCCTACATGCCAATAGGGCACTAATTTTGCAATAAAAGAGTAGATTCATATCAAATTTTAGATCTTGGAAAACTCATTTAAGTGTTTGTTCAATAGAACAAGAAACAAACATTTCAAAAAATTCGAGACCACCAGAAGAAACCAATTTTTGTCAAATTAGAAACCTCATTACTCGTTAGCAATCTATTACAATTATGACAGAACGAAATTGCAGCTGAGTAAGAAAAGTAATATCTAATTTGTGCAGTATAACAGTATAGTTGTTGAACTCCAATGACAATCATAGTCATTTCGGCTAGACAGTTTGACGTTATTTAAGCAAAACAAGTTTAATTTAATTTATCATTCTGCCGGTCAATCCACAAAGAATAAATCTACTTTAAGGCGCGTTAATATCAGCTGAATAACAGCAACCATCCCCATCTTCACATGCGAATGTCAAGAAAAAAGAAAACTTCAAACAATTTGATGTTCTTCCTCCATCGATGCTTTCGCAATTTTCCGATTTTCCCTGAATGTACACATCTTTCAACCGTCATGAAGCAGTATTCATTTTGCGGCCGCCATGTTTAGTGGTGAAGGTGTTTTCTCCGGACTTGAAGAACAATAGCGATTCTCGGGAATTAAAAAAAAAATAAACTGAAATAAAATAAACTAAAAATTAAACGACAAACAAAATAAAATACACACACACACACAGAATTTCATGAAAACAGTGGATCGCGTGCAAGACGGAAGCGACCGAGTGTAAGAGGACGTAACGGGAATGAGAACTGCATTCACTCATCGCGGCCGAGTATATAGAAAATGAAACTTAAGTGAATTGCACAGATTTTGTGTTAATTTTTTTTCATTTGTTTTTCATTACCCACTGTGCAGAAATTTGAAAATAATTTATATTTTGTTGCCGTTCGTTACGCTCTTACTCTGAAAATTCCAAAAATATAAATCCACTATCAGTTTTTCTCAGCTCATCGTGTGTCATTTGTGAAAGTGTATCTTGATTCAGTGTTTTTTTTCCTCACTTCTGTTCTCCTCGCTTTGGTGCTTCCAAAAAGAAAAAAAAAAGTACATATAGCTAACCCATACAACACGGCGAAAATTTTGTTAGCAATTTATTTAACAAAATATATACATAAATAAGCATATATCTGCATTCAACGAACACCACACTCACATTGAGCTATGGCTGACTTTGATCTAAACGTGGACAGCCTGATCCAGCGTCTCCTTGAAAGTAAGTCCTTCTAGGGTCCAAATTTAGTTTTTTTTTTTTTTTTTTGCTTAGAAGTAATTCTTCCTTATTAAGAGGTAAAGTTGCTTACTGCTTTTTTGTTACAAATGTTTTGATTTGATTCTTTTTTTTTTGTTTTCTGTTGTGTTTTCGATGCAAAACGAGTTGTGGTATGCATGCGAGTGGTGTTAGTGTGACATTTGGTTTATTTTTACACCGTGAAAAATTAAATTTTTTTTAATTTAATTTTTTTTTTGTTTGGCGTTTTAAAAACACACACGTTTGATTGTTTGGTTATGTTTGTGCATATTTTTCTAAATGAGCTTAGTAATTATGTAACGACTTGTGCGAGATAAACAATGTTTATTCGTTAGTTGGGTGTTCTTTTGGAGGAAAAATAAGAACGGAGTTTCTTGGAAGTAGACTCAGATTTCGTCATCTTTCTACTAATTTAAAATAATGTTGTCCATTGACTATTTCTGCTTTAAAGAGAATAGCATATTATGGACTTGATTAATCATTCTCTAACCTTCTATAGATGAACAGCGATGAAGAGGCTGCTCTGTTGATGCCTCTTGTCAAAGTTTCAAATTGGAATAAAATGTTGTATTATCTTCTTATTGGGAATAGGGACTGATTTTTGCCTGTTGGCCTATTTGAAAACCAACAGAGCATTGTTTTCTCTGGGTAGGGTTTCGCCTGCCAGCATCATTTTCAAACATTTGAAGAGGAGGAGTACACAAATTCTTTTCTTATCTTTTCTTCTTCTTTTTTGCCGAGATATCATAAGCCCTCACTTGGGTGGCCCACATAATGAAGAATGTCTGCATTGCATTGTCTACATGTCTGATTGCGCTAAGTGTGAGGGTTTACTTAAAATATTTATTAAATTATAAATTTATTGAAAAAAAACTTTCGTTAGTAAGATGTTAACGTAAAATATTGATAATACCTCAACAAGAATGCTTTTGCTAACGTCCATGTCCTGCAAATTTGGATAATCCTTTCATTTTACGGCATTTGTAGTTATTTGTTTACCGATTTTCATTTGACGCTAACCAACAGTTCGTGGACAAGCAGGTTTTTAATATTAACTTGCTCTTAAAATTCATTTCTTTAAAACTCTTTCGCTGAAAAAGCAATTATATTTCAAAGTCGCTGCATTTTATACCATTTGAGCTGTTTATTTATTTGTATTTATTCAATAATCTACAAACCACTTATGTGCTAACAGATTATGATGTCCATTTTATACACAAACTTAAAATAGAACAATTCTTGCATTACAAATGTTCTTACGTCATTATTAATACGCTGGAGAAGCTTACTTAAATGGTAATTGCGAATGCTATTGGTACGTGCTCATGTGCAAATGTAAGCATCCATGTGAATAGCAGGCACCCGCTAAATTTCTGTGAATTTATTTAACTCATCTGTAAATGTTGGCCGACCAAATTCAACTCTGGCACAATATTTATGCATCAGTTAGTTGTAGCACATGACCATGACATTCAAATCCGAATGCCCCACCGACTTTAAACCAAACCTCTTCACAAGAAGACAGGCAATAAATATGCAGTCAACTGTCCAATCATTTATACAAATCACCAATCATCCAATTCCTCATCGTCCATTCAGGTGAAGCGTGTACAAGACTGCACCAACAATGAGAACAGCACGACTGTAAAAGAAATGATTATCAAATTTACTGCACCCTTCAATTCAATTGACAAGCAAATATACACGTGACACAGACACATTGCCCTATTTGCTTTGGTGACCGACTGCATTTGAATTCTGTTTAATTCACATCACCAACGCCATCAGAATGATCATCATCAACATCAACTGCAGCGAAAGCGTTATTTCCATTCATGCCATAATTCTTCTTTTTTCTGTCGTTTAATCACAGAGGTGGAGTGGCTCCAACCTGGGCCACTGGAAGAGGACCAGTTTCTGCAGTGGCAGCAGCGGAAGGTAATTTCCTAAGTGATTCAAGAGGCAATTAATTTATTATTAGTTCAGTCAGTAGCAGGTAATGTCATGTATGGCAAAATTGGTCCTAAGTAGCTTTCAAAGGTTTTTCCACTCGTAGCTGAGCTTCAATTGTATGCTAGTTGTTGTGGCAGGGGGATGGCAAGGACTGTGGACTGGGTGGGTGATAGGAATAATAATTCAATTGGAAATCTGCACTCTTTATCTAGTTGACATATTTATGTGAGGGGAATCACTGTAATGGGTGGCATGCGGTGCTGGTCGACAAGCGAATGCCAATGACAAGTCTGTGGTTACTTAACGCTTTCACCAACGACAGAGCAACATGTGTATCATTACTGTTGGAAAAATAGGAAAGTTGACCACAACGAAACCTCAAAGTGGTAAAGGCTAGGATAAATTTTTTTATTGCGATAGGCTATGTAACTGAATGGTCGTTGCGCACTGTTGTAATTTTTTTGATGGATTTTCAATGTTTTGACAGATTACATGAGATGTTCCTCAAGGAGATTTGTTTTTGTTATGTTACGTGGCGAAATTGAATTAGTTTTTATATTGTTCTTTTATGAATTTGAATTGAATCGATGGATGACTAAATGTAGATGTGTAGGCACATCTGGTAGAACTCACGTTGGCTTTTTATCTCTACGTTTTTTAACCACACGTGGAACTAAAGGATGCTTTACGGCATAATTCTTTGCTTTTGGTCTCAGATATCTACGTAGTCTTGTAGTTTTTCCCTAACCCAAAAAATAGTTGGCTGCACAATGGGCCTAGCTTTGGCCTAAGTGTACCAAAATCTCAAAATGTTTTTAATAAAAGTAAAAAAACAGTGCTTAATAAAAGTATAGTTGAGTTGAGTCTTGTAGTTTATCTCATTCTAATAGGAGCTATCATAAAAAGTACACCTTTCTAACGTGGAAAATACATAAGCTATGATGAAAACCAAAATATCATTTTAGGTGTTTGGAATTATGTGCACGGCACTGTAGTTGCATGCAGTTGAGATGAAAAGTTATAACTTGGTCTTAATACCATAGAAGTGTCAATCCCGAAAGGTGTTGCAAATACGTGAATAGTTCAAGTAGTCATTCAATACCGCCTTATTTTATATTTCGCGAATACTTTCTTTTAAAAATCATTCGTTTGTGCTATTTGCGTGACTTTTAAGAGGCTTTAAGTCATATTTCTGTCTGATAGATGCACTTCCTCGAATTATTATCATAAGTTTCATAAAACACCTTGCAATCGCTCTCACTGTGATATCACATTCGCCATTCGTAGATAAAATAACAAAAAAGTTTTGCCGCTTAAATGTGGTCATATTTTTTACACGTAGATAAAAGTACAGTTAGTCACAAAAGTAAGTACACAGCATATATTTTGCTGTGCAATGCACAATAAAACAATTCGAACTAAATTCAGATACAAAAAATTAATGTTTTTTATTTCAATAGTTCACAATCTTCATATATAAGAAAAAAAGTTATCGAAATAAAAAAAAATAAAACCAGAATTCAAATATAATTTAAAACATTAAAAAATATATATCACAAAAATAAGTACACAAAGAAGAAAATTAAAGGAAAAACTAAAAAAATGAAAGTGTTAATTAAGAATTAGTACTTTGTAGAGTACCCTTTTGCCTTGATGACGGAAGACATTCTAGAAGGCATTGAATTAATTAGGTTTGAGGTAACATCTGGGCCGATTTTTGACCATTCTTCCTGCAAAACGCGTTTCAGGTCATTCTTTGACTTAATATCATGCTTCCTAATTTTTCGCTCTAAATGCTCCCAAAGATGTTCAATAGCATTCAAATCAGGTGACTGTGGCGGTGTTTGTAATTGTTTTCGAACGTTGTAAAGCAACCACGAGCGAAGTGTGCTTAGGATCGTTATCTTGCTGGAAGACAAATGATCCCTCTAAGCCTAATTTTTCTACGCTCTGGTGTAGGTTGTTCTTTAGAATGTTTAAGTAAACATATCGATCCATAATTTCATCAATAAATACTAAATTGCCCACTCCAGAAGCCGCCATGCACCCCCAGACCATGACCGATCCACCGCCGTGTTTAACAGTACCAACCATATTTTTCGGATCTAGCTCTTCGCCTGCCTTTCTCCAAACTTTGCCACGTCCATCAGAGCCATGGATGTTAAACTTGCTCTCATCAGTGAAAATAATTGTATTCCAAAACGCAGAATCACATTTAAGATGGTCTTTTGCGAATTTTAGTCTTTTTAGACGATTAACTTTGTTAATAAAAGGCTTCTTCCTTATAGCTCGACCATGATAACCAGCACTGTTGAGGACACGGCGAATTGTCTGAGGGTTGCATTCTTTACCGATTTCATTTGATACTTCTTTTTGTATTTCCGCAGCGCTTAATTTGGGGTCTTTTTTTATTTTGCGTAGGATAAGGCGAGTATCTTGGATTGTGAACGTACGTGGCCGTCCACTTCGAGCCTGGTTTGCTGTGGTACCTGTTTTCTCAAATTTTTTTATAATTTTATGGATAGTGAAAGGACTTTTATCAACAATTTTAGCAATTTCCCGTAAGCTTCTTCCTTCATTATGGTATTTTATGATTAAATCTTTCATATCTTGAGAAAGTTGCTTTCCTCGAGGTGCCATATCGAATATATTCCTTTTCAAATAAGAATTTTTAAATATTTTCAATACGAGATTTAGAAGAAAAGCTGAACTCAAAAAAACAATACTCACTTTTTGCAATACGCCCTTCTCGTTCAAAGTTTTGCCTCAGTATGCTATGTCTGTGTACTTACTTTTGTGATATGGATTCGCATCTGCTGTAAACTTCTCGGAAACTGTTACTTATCGCTAACCTTACGGTACTTTTTTTCATATTCGCCAACTGCACAGATAGTCAATAAGTGACCATGTGGAGTTTTAGTGGAATATGAGTACAAAGAGACGGTGTTTTTGCACACTATTTGCTTAGATTGCCTACGTGTACTTACTTTTGTGACTAACTGTATATAATTTTTTTTTTTATTAAAGTGCCCAAAAACATGGAGTTCGTTGTTACTTTTCCATAATTCGATGATTCAGCTAGGCATTTGTTTTTTTTTTTTCTTTAATTTCAAACAAAGCAAAGCATAAGATATTAGCAGAATTATCGCACAGTATTTGCAGCCACGTAGAAAGTTAAACAACGCAGTAAGACGTTATCTAATTTGGGAAAACTTCTATTTTAAGGCGCTATGATTGAATAGTATTTTTTTGTTTGGGTCTAATCTTATCAGTAAATTGGGTAGAAGCAGTAGGTTCGTAAAAAAAAAATTATGCAAAAATTGTGTAGATATACGTTGCACAGTCAGTTTTAGTCTCAAATAGTTTTGGCGACATGCAACAGTGTACGAAGTACAAAAATTGCAAACTAAAATTCAAATTTAACTCTATTCAAGACGTCTAATTTTTGGACCTTAAGAAAAAAAAAATGATACTCGGTTTCTGAGATAATCAAAGGGCATCCATTTTCCTTTAAGTTCTCAGAATGGCATATGAATACGCGTGTCAAGGATTGATTACTCCACACCACATCTATAGTCGTTTTTTTTTTCATAGATACGAGTACAGTCCTCTTTTCCAGTGGGTTACTAAGGTGTTCCAAATTAAACGAAAAATTTCGTCTTCATTTTAAATTGCTTCAATTTTACCACTGAAATTTCCTAATTACCATAAATAATTACCAATTATTTTCCATTAATCGTTGATTCACTAAAACAACATTTTCCTTTTTGTAGTCGATTCCACGACTCTAGTTCGAGCATTTTTTCCTGATCATTGGCTTTTTGAAACATAAATCTAAAAATAACACCGCGTCTTGTGGATCGTGAGATGAAAATAGTGCTTTTTTGGCCACCGCCATGGTAAACCCGTGTTGTATATTTTACGTAATTTAAGATGATTAATATAAACTAGGAAGTTAAAAAAAATGTTTTAGATGAACACAGTGTGTGGTAAAAGTGAGCTGAGTTTCTTATTTTTTGTTATTTCTTCCGTTTTCAAGAGTGGAAATCAATTTTGGCGTAATTTAGGTAGTATTTTTTATTAGTGCCTTGATCCTTGGTTTTGCCTTATTAAATTTAATATAGAACAATTTTGTAACACTTGATTTTTGAACTCTTTAAACACTTTGCAACGAATTTTTTTTCTGTTTTTAACTTGTTTGATGAAAAACTTTTTCAAGAAACGAATTTAAACACGTATACAACTTTTAGTTTCTTGTATTTCTTTGATAACGTGCGTGCTTTTAGGAACTGTTGTCATGTACTTCCGTATTATGAACGAAGTCACGCTTCACTTATTTTAATTTTATCTTCCCGCCCTTCAATTAAGTGATACGTGCTTCAAAAATACAAAAAAAAAACAGCCTTTTTTCTAAGAGAAACAATGTGATTTGTTAGTTCAGTTGTAAGTGAGGAAAGGTGCAACAGGTAAACTATTAAACAGTACATGCTTAAAATCATGTTCGATGTTTTGTGGTTTAACCTTTTCCGTGTATGATCTTTACAAACGTAGCGAGTTTGTTTTCGAGATCGTTTTTCCATTGAGTACAAAGCTCATATTGTATTGTGAGACTCTTCATGTGTGTTTTCTATCACCATGAAAAGAAAGAAAGAAAATTATTCCATTTTTACTCGGCTATAAAACCCGAGCGAAGTATATTGTCTTTTTCCTTTTCAACAAACATGACGTGTTACGAAGCAAAGTACGATTTTTAAAGTCGAAGAATGTGCATGTGTTTCATTGACTCAGTTGCAAACTGTTTCTCAGAAAAAAAAGTAATGTTTGATGCTTCACGCCTGCATACATTTGTAGCCGTAGTTGTTTCATGTTTACTTTCAATTTATTTCAGTTTCAATAACAGGCACAACCAACCCCGAGTCATGCCCGGAGAGAGAGAGTTCAGCGGAAACAATAAACGCATGTTTTTCTCGGCATGTGTTTTTATATCTTTCTGTTGGCCTGTTTCTTCTTTTTTTTTTAAACATCATTCGCAAACCTTCAAATTAGAAAAAATTGATTTAATTAAATGATCGAAATAAACCCCAATGGCTAATTTTATTTTCTACTATCCCTCGGTCGGCATTGTGCCCAGTAAAACTTAATGCAATGAAGATGGCTTGTAAAACTACACATGCACAGTAGCTTTAGTTGATGTCAATTAAATTATCTTTAATTAAACCCCAGAGTCATTATTTCGATTCAATGACTTTTTATTGGTAAATTCGATTCGAATAATACACACGCCCACACTTTTTGTACTTTAAATTGGTGATGTAATTGCGGAATGTAAGAAGGTGGAAAGTTGGATAATTAAGTGGACAGTAAACACTTGGGGAAAATTGAGGGAGGAAATGTTTTTACAACGTTGGCATAAATTTGTTTTTATTCTTGGCAATGGTCTATTGTGTATATTTTTTGTTTTGCAAAAAAATGTTCGCAGAGATTTGAACTAGGTGTACTTCAGTCAAAGTGGGGCTTAGATCTGTTTTCGTTTTTCTTTCACTTTGATTCTTAAACAATTGATATTAGCTTTACTAGCAAGTTTTATTATTTTTCCATTGTAATGTTTCAACTTTATCTTATCCTCTTTTTTTTTTTTTTTTACAAATTTTCAACATGCTTTTGCCAGCTTCACTTTTAACTAACTATGCAAGCAAATCCTGGAAGTTCAATTTAACACACTTCTCGGTATCCGATCAAGCTGAAACGTTTAGTTTACATGACAATGCATTCTTAGCTTATAAATCATCTGAATCCAAAATGGCAGATTCTCAAAAAGGCGAACTAATTACTTTTATGTGCTCCCATGATATGGGAATCAAGTCAAAGGGTGTGTTTGTTGGAAGTATAAACAACTAACATACGCCCCACACTTTTTAGTTAATTTAATTTAACATAAAAGAAGTGGTAAGTTGATTTTTCGATTTTTAGTGCATAATTAAAGCGTGGTCTTAGTTCTTTGAAATTATTATTTATATTCCTTCAATTCCAATTTACAGACTACAAGAGAAAGACAGTCAATTTCTTTTGATCTCCAAACCAATAATTTGGCAAAATAGGTCCAATTTGAGTTAAACTGGTGCAGCCAAAATCGTTTTTACTTATTATCGTTAGCAGCAGCCGTTTGCTTGATTTCTGCCGTGTTCTCGCTTTTTTAAACTCTCTCAGAAGTACTGAGAAACTATTAGCACAAAGTCTACTGATCACCTTTGAACGCCCTCATAAGAAACTTAAATCGCTTCGGGAAAATTCACGATTGTTTAAGTTCTGTCGTGAAATTCTACATTTTATGAATTAGTGAGTAACTAGTTGCGCGAATTTAACTGATCTCCTTCGATCTCTCTCATGGGAAACTCGAAATTGTTTCGGGGAAATAGATAATCTAAAGGCAACCCACACAAATAATGTTTTTTTTCCAATGAAAATTGGAAATTACCCCCGGTGTAACTGCGAAGGCTTAGCAGACACCTTCACTTTGGTGTTTTCCCATTGCAAGGTGTGAGTACATTAAAAAAAAGGGGGGAAAACTATTTTTCAAGGTGTGTGACAGCCAAATGAAATCGATAGAAAAAATTTTTTTTACAAACATGAAATCAATAATTATGCTATTTGCTTACCTCGTGATCGATGTTCTGTGTTTAAGTATCACATAATAGTCGTTGAGTATTCTTTCATCGGCAACTTGATTATGTATCCATATCACCGGGTCTTCTTTATTACGTTAGGATATACTATGTTGAAGCATATGTAAGGTAACAATAACACTAATTTTCTGAACGTGCATATCATTTTGATATTTTACACTTCGCTTCTCGTTGCGGCTGTTAGCTCTAATGCTGCTTTGTCCTTTCTGAAATTTATTATTCTGCTTTCGTGGTGGATGTAAGATGTTTTTAAATATAAGAGACATTCTAGGACGTGCTGTGTGAAAGACAGATTTCCTGTCATTTGTAATTCTTTCGTGTCTGCTTGTCTTTCTACTAAATTAAGATTTAATTTAGGTTTTTTTTTTGTTTAAAAGCAAGAATTCCAATTTAAGTTATCACCCCTGGTGACTGACGATTTTTTGCAACAAAGCAAATAATTGTTAAAATCCACTTTGAGAAAAAACAATTTTCAGACTTTTTTTTTCTAACTCGTAAGAGTCACCCCATTTTGCTACCACAGCTATTCAAACAGAAATTCGTTAAACACCCACCATTTCTAAGACTGTAAAGAAAGAAAATTAAATATCAATAGCTCACAACAAACTAACCGTGAAATTCTGATGATGTAAACTTAACAAGCTGTTTACAGAATAATCCGCATTTGTTTAGTTTTTTTTTTGTTTTTTTCAATTATTTCGCCGGGTGCTACTTTCATTTCACAATTTTTCACGATAAGCTCAAAAAAAATGCTAGAAAAACCTTGCCTCGTAAATACTACATATAATCTTTTCACTGTTCAGAGAAATCCATTTTGAATTGTGTCTATTTTAAGAATTGTTGCATACGATTGTACTCTTGCTCTGGGCAAAAATATATAGATCGTTTGTCAAATAAACAAGGTACATTTTTAAGGTGATAAAAATAAGTACACTTGCTGAAGGTGTATGACCGATATGCTATTCTGAGCCAAAAAACGAGTATTTAGACGCAGATTGCATTTTAATCTCTTCAGGTTAGGTCATGGTGCTTCGTCTAGGTGGTGTTTGCTTGTCTGTTTAATGGCTTTGCAGTGAATTTCTTATTATAGTACAACGATTCGACTTAGCAGATGCAGTTTTACATCAGTTGGAATTTTGGCTATAAAAGTAAATTTACAGAGCAGATGTTTGGCAGTGGTTGATACAGAAATTCTGTGATTTACACTAGATTTTCAGTGGAAGTAGAGAGCAACGAACGCCTTTGTCTTGTTTACGTCTCAGTTCAGTTTAGTCAGCTCAAGTTTAGTTTTCAGAAACAGCTTGCTTTGTGTGGGGAACTGTGTTGCATAAATTATAAAAATTATATCTTCTGTATACTTTTTCGAATTGCATCGAATTGGAGATTGAATTGTTTGATTTAGCTCAACTGTTTGAGTCAGTTTGGCTGATGTCGACAGACTTCTAGGAGGAAGTAAAGCAGACACTTGATAGACTGTCAGACTTTCACGCACATGCTTAAATTTGTGCCTCTTGACGGATTTGGGTTGTAGAAAGCTATCTCGTTTCTATTCAATTCTGTAAACACTCCTTAAGTAAAACAAAAGTGTGAAGAAATTTTTAAAACTCTTGCTCAATACCCTTTTTTATTTAACCACCAAAATATACACATTCGGTTTGTTGAATTCGAATTCGAACGCTAAATTAAATGAAGCAATAAAATGTTTTCGAAATACTGGAGAATTGAAACTCCAAAAACAGATATTCCATCACTTGCATCAGATTGATTTGATTATGTTTCCCAATCGATTACTCAAGTTCTGGGCAGAGTTACAACTGCTTTTATTTCATCGCTCTCCATTGAACCTTTTACCGGAACACCGATAATTGATTTTAATTAGAAGTAATCCATTTGGAAGTGGAAAATAGTTCTGGCAGCAGCTGTGGGTGTCGTTACTTGTGTCAGGCAGTTGTGATGAACGACGTACTAAGTGTGGGAGATGTTGTTTTGTTCGTCGTGATTAATCTTGTGGTTGAGTTTCAGATGCAATTTAGAGATGTATTCAATGGCTGTCATCATTGCCATTAAATTGATTGATATTTAGATATAAATCTTGAGAATTTTGTGACTTTAATTGATAATATTTGGTGTAACAACTCAACAAATGCCAAAGTCAAGGCTTTTCGCAGCAGCGAGGCTAACATGCTCAACAGTATTGTAAATCATGGCACGTGTGGAAGCCACAAACTGGTTCCGAAAAATGAATTGTAAAAGGTTTTTTTTTCGGAACTTTTTTCACTGTATTAACTCTCGATAATTCGAACCTCCATAACTTGCAAACCTCTGTAAATAAAAGCAGTATTACAATCCTCTAAAAGAACCTCTGTAAATCGACGAAAACCTATTCAATTAGGTCGCTTCGTTAATTCGAATTTATTTTTTGGGCAAAACGACATGAAAACCTCTCTCTAATTTGAAAATGGTAGCTATTTTAACTCTATAATTCAAATTTATTTGTTTTCTTTAACAACCTTAAGCTGAAATGCGCAAGTGACGAAGGTCATATTTTTTTTTTGAAACCTCTGTAATTCGAAAACCTTTGTAATTCATTTTTTTTTCGTAATCCCATGAAAGTCGAATTAACAAGATTTCACTGCACTTCTAAACACAGTCAGTTTCGTGCAAGAGGGAGAAAATTATTAGACTGCCTTTATGCCTGAGTATGCCAGCTAAATAATCCGATGAACTATTGAGCACTAGCATCTACCATCTAGTTCTTTATCCTTCTGGGGCTTCCTTGTTGTCTGACAAATACCAAAAAATAAAGAACAACATAGGAGTTTCGTTATTTTAAGAATACTGACCCACGCATTCTAGGTACCTTTATTTTTTTTAATAATAATACAATTACCATATATTTACATGTGATAATTAAAAGTTGCAATATTAAAAAATTCTTGAAAATACAAAGCGACGAAATAGTGGTGTCTGTCGAACTACCACGTCAGTGAAATTGTGAAAATTGAGCCACGTCACTCCCAGAAGATAAAAAAGTTAGATCAAACAAAAATAGTGTCAGCTTTCTGAGAATAAAGTCGCTTATTGAAAATTTTCAATTTAAACTTTTTTCTCAACATATTTTTTGGGCGAAGGGTAACTGGGACGTATGTGAAACGTTTATCAGAAGCAGTACACGAATATTTTCTCTTTTGCGCTTCCTTTTTTTTAAACTATTTATGAACAGTATTTGTTTTCCCTTCAAGTACCAGTCATTTGCATGAAAGCTGTTGACTTCTTACTCTTTACGGCAATATATTGTAATCTCGCCGGGTATTTAGATTAATCTGATTTACTTATCACTGGCAAATAGACTAAATTAACTAAATTATTTGTTCTCTTCGAGTATTTTGCTTGCATAATTTAACTTAAATTTAAGGTAACAACTTATATTCGTTATTTTGTTATTATTAAATGCAATTTTCAAAACAAACCATTTAAAGTCTACTAAACCCCTCTGTCTTGTTTCAAATATTACAAATATTAGGGTTTTCTTCGCTGAGTGGTTCAAGAAAATTACGTTTTAAGAACAAGAAATAAAATTAATGTTCGTTCTTTGTTGAAAGTTCTTGAGCCACAACAAAAATGACAGCTGTCAATCTTAAAATTTGCAATTCACCATGGCCGACTATTAAGAGTGAGTTTAACTCTTCTTAACACATTTGTTACAGCATAATAAATAAAATAAAAAAAGATTAGAAGTGTAGCTAACTTAGTGGGTTTTCTCGTAATTGTTTTGTAAATTATAAATATTTTTGTACATGAGCCTAATCGAACAACTTTCATCTTCTCCAAAGCAAAAACAACTTTTAAGATTTTTAAAACACATTCTCCTTGTTACATTTTCATTTGCGTGGCATATCCGCACCCTACATTCAATTCGATGCAGTCCAAGTGTATTATTTCAAACTCTCGTTACATGTTAAAGGGAAATTTACTTCCTCTCTTACAATTTAGAGAGGTGTACCGAAAAGAATTTGTAAATTGCCATAAGCAATTCTCTGGAATCTGCTGTCTTATTTGGTTAGCATGACTGCCTGTGTTCATCTCAAACAGGAACAGGAATGAAATATGAGTTGACTGAAAGTACAAATGATGTCGAAATTTACCATCTTCCAACAACCTCCGTTCTTATCTGTGGGATTTGATGCGTTCTTTCTGTTTCTTTTGTTCGTTGGTTTTTTTTTCTACATTCACTTCGGAACGTCATTTATCGTTCCCATTATTCAATTAACAGAATGCAATTGGCAATGAGGTTACCATGTTAGGTGACAGAGACAATTAGACTCAATTGGAAGCGCTTAAAACGAAAAAAAAAAAAAAAAAAACGAAAAAAACTAAGCCAGTCGTCAGTCTTATGTTTGACTTCATTCACTTCGGTCAGAAAGCATTTCACGTGTGAGGACATGATGTGTGTGTGATGATTTCATGGCGTCTTTCTTTATTTCTTTTTTTTTTCTTATTTCATATTTTTCTTTTCCATCCATAAGACATTGCAAGCTTTTTTAAGTTTGTTGTGTGCATCCGAAAGTGTGGGTGGCATCGAGATACATAGATATATATTTTTTTTATCGCTAGTCGTAGCATTTATTTCCTTTTTTTTTATATTTTCTTCTCTTTGTATTGATTTCTTATTTATTCTTATCTCAATAATTTTCTACACATCAATAAATTGATTAAAAAAAATCGAAAAAATAAAATTTAACATAAAAGCATATAAAAAGGAAAAGGAGCGCGAAGCAAACGACCTAAAATTGCTGCAGCAGGAGAATACAGATTTAATATCACCGCCATCGACTGAGACACATGTGTCAGCAGAGGGTGATCAAATAACCGTCCACCATCATCCAAAGGAAGAAAAGAAAAAGCCACGACTGAGAGATTTCTTTATAGCCGAATTTGGTATTTAAAATGAAAAACCAAAACAAGCTCATCCTCAGTTGTAAAACCTATTTCACAGTATGAACCTCCATCACCAGTTTCTTAAAACCACCCCTCCTGTAAACGGCTAAATTTGCATTTTGTAGTCGGTAATGAAATCCTCACTTTTTTTTGTTCCTTTAATAACAACACAGAAATCCTTTGATGTTGTTCGTAAATTGGTTGTTCCTACAGGCATACAAATAATCCTTACCTTTTATGTTTGTGCTAGTAACTTGCACAGATTGTATACTTCCTGTCGGTGTCCTTTGTAAAATTAATGTGAAGACGCAGCTTAAACTCATCCAAAATTAAAAAGTTAAAAATTAAAGGTAATTGTGTAGAGGTAAGGGGGGAAATGTTTCAGTGAAAATAGCTGAGAACTAATTTCAGCACCTGCGAGGAAGTGCTGTAGTAAATTTTTAACTAGGTGCAACGTTTCTTGACCTACAAATGATTTAATCATATTCTTGCTTTGACAAATTTTAACTTAATCTGTATCCTTGTCGGTGAAGAAGCGTAATTAGAAAAAGAATAAAGTTCTCGAAATCAGTTGGAATTTTCGCATCTAAAAATCAATGACAATGCCAATAGGAGTCGTCTGAAGTTCTACCTCATTGGAGATTATTTCTACTTGTAAGATGAAGCAAAAAGAATTTTCCTGTAATTAGGAATAACGAAAAAAATTGTGTACTAATCCATGTGGTCTTTGTTCTTAATGTAGTCACTTTGAAACATGCACAGATAATTTTCGTTGTTTACAAGTAGTTGTCCCACTTTACTACTTAACTTTTACCTTCCATTTCATTTTTTTCCAGTGCCTTAACAAAACTGGTGAAAAAGTTCTTTTAGTTCCACCTTTGTGCATTCCTGAGACTATGCACATAAAGTTATTTTGAAAAAGAATTTCCAGAAAGTCAAATTCTCTTAGCTCAAAGTTTATGTTGCTGTTGTTGCATCTTGTTGTTTGTTTCCTATGTAAAAGTTAATGTGAGACTTGTTTTTATCGTTGCCTGAAGTGAAGCCATAGTTTTCAACACGCCCATCTTTCTTGAGTGTAGATAACTTCTCCTTGTGACGTTGTACTTTTTTCTGGCAGTCCTTTTTGGAAAGTGTGAGAGGCGTATTTTGTTTAAGCTCAACGAATTGCAAAAATTCTAGGGTTGTTTGCATAAAATTAATTTAATTTCACTATACAACCTTGTTCTCCGTAATCAGATCGTCTAGCATAGTTTTTGTCGCCTTTTTTTTTGCACAGATTGCTCTTCTTACACATCCTGTTGTGAGAAGTGATTAGTAAAAAGTTTAGATTCTTGTAAAACTCTCAGATATCCTGTTCTAAGAAGTGATTCGTAAATAGTTGGTGAGTTGAGGATTTAATTGAGTTGAGGATTAGAATGAGCAGTCTAGTTTTACGACAGCTCTGTTTAAATTATCAAAAGTTCAGCAGTGTCCTTCGTCTATAGTGCGAATTTCGTTTACACTGCACAATCAAGTTGAAAATTGATGGGTTTTAGTTTTCATTCTTTTTAGTTAAATTTTAAACAAGAAAACAATCGTTAATTGTAAAGCACTCTCTAGACTACCGATGGTCACGTACAACACAAATTTATCTATAATTGAACATCCGGTCGTCGAGTGCCGTGAAACTGATTTTCTAAACTACTTTGTTTGTTTCCACAATGCACTGAGACATCATCTTTTCATTGAGTTATCTAATTATTTGTGATTTTTTGCCAACTAATACACAAATCGTTCTTCCAGGACAGTGGTGTGATATATTGTGTGTACGACAGGAAGAGGAAGATGAAAATTTTCATTTTAAAAGCCATTGTGCAAACACAAACTCACGCCAGATGACCTCCACGTGGTCGAGAAAAATTATAAAATTTATAAGCACTTACCAAACCAACAGAGTTACAACGCTCGAGAGATAAAGAAAGTCCCGCGCTTATTTCCGATCTGAATCGACCCTAAAAATATCCACAATGGGGCGGTCTAAAATGATTTTACGTGTTCTAGACCAGATAACGAAAACAACAGAAAAGTTATTTTATACCAAGCTAAAAATACACAGATACAATGGTTGGTTTGTGCATTTTTTTCATTTTTTTTTTGTTTTGTTGCTTTCTGGTTGAAGAAACACAAAAGGATTGTGCAAAAGAACAGATGTGAGTTGTGAATAATTGAGTAAATGCAATCGGTCAGGAAAACGAACTATTTCGACAGAATTATATAGTATCTGGTGTTTTTGGGGTGTGCAATTCTGTGCCGAGTACGCTGGCATTTTAAATGCACTGTACAAAAATTTTCAACGTTTGAATGAAATATGAGTTTTAGAGGTATTTACTAGTTTTGGTTCTATAAAAAGAAAAGGACATAAATGAAAGCTGCAATTATTTCTTGCTACATAAATAACTCACAGTTTAAAATAAGTTGATATTTTCTTTTTTACTTAAATAAAATATAATAAATTTATTTGTCTACAAAATTAAGGCATATGCTGTGATTAAAACTTATATAAGGAAGGGAACTGAAAATGGGTTTTTTTTTCTCTTTATTTCAGGAATTAAATTAAATCTTTATGTAAATTGCAGATCGTAGTTACTTAAAATTTCTATTTTTTCTTCTTTTTAAATAACGTACTGTGTATGTATAATAAATCTTGGAAATGTTTATTATTAATCTGTAACTCTTTAAGGTTTAACTAAAAATTCTACATCTTTGTTCTTTTCAGTCCCTTGTAGTTTCTTTTACGTTGTGCAAGTGCTATATTCTTTATTGCTAGGTATTAAATTTGATCTGATAAAATCGTTAACGTATTGTATGACTGACTTCTGTTTTATTTAATCAAAACTGGAAATCGGTTTTGTGTGTTTAATCAAAATTGAATATTCCCTTTGATCTTCTTCATAATTCTACATTGTATTATAAGAAATTTAAACCAACTAACAAAATGTCTACCACAGACGAACATTGAATTCGCTTGCATTTGTAATCCATTTAACGCTTAGCGTCATGTCGTGGGATTGACCCCATAGACTGTTGTTCGGCGGTGCCTTTCAGCATATATCCACGAGTAAATGAACGAGGCATTCTTGTCGAAACTTACATCAACAAATTAGTACACATTGTCTGCTCAGCATTGCACTGTTGCACTTGAAGTTTTCTAAATAAAACGCAAACAAGCAACATTGTGGTTAAAATTTATCGAAGCAGAAAATCCCTTTTGTTGTTCATGAAAGTGCAGTGAGGATAATTTCATAAGAACCACAGAATTGCTTCATGGAAAGAATGGTGATAACACATCGATATTTGGTTTGTTCTTTTACATGCAGTTGCACTTAGTTTCTAAATACTTTTTATGTAATATTGCGAATTTTCTTTTTACGGATAGCCCTTTATAAGGGACACACCTCTTAACGTACGAAATCTCTGGTAAGATATACATTTTAACCCCTTCACAATGGACTCTCTTCATATCGGACAATTTTAATGGTTCCGAGAGATTCCGCTATAGTGACGTCTCACTGTACCTCAAAGTTTTGTATAGAATCTTCTTTTTTAATGGAAAAAAAGGAATTCCACACAAAAATTTCAAAGACTTGATAGGAAAAGAAATCGTTCCGTTTTATTGCAAACTTCTCGTCACCTCCTCAACGTCCTTATGGAAGTGAAAACCTATGTCAGCGTTGCGATATAGAAAAAAGTTTACACTTATTTGCATAATCAAATCATTTCCATCATCATCAGCAACATTGTCTATGTTCATTTAAGGAAAATTTTATCATAGGAATTGCAAATTTCTATAAACAAACCAGCCGCACACAGATAAGTGTACGCAACTTAATGTGCCTTGTAGAATGAAAGTCAAATCTTTATTTATTTTCTGACCCAATTCAGATCAAGCTAAAGAACCACCGACAACGCATGAGTTCTGAAGCATTTGTGGCTTTGCAATAGAAAAGCAGCACAACACAAAATCATTTTTAATAATCTTCAATGGGATGCCTCATGGATGGGAAGCAGATTTAGAACGCGTTATTTAAGATTTATTCTGCTTGAACAATTGAAAGATGGATTTGCGTGAGAGAGGAGAGCAAGTTTCATGTATTTTTTTATGCGTGGATGGAGTTTGGTTCCTTTGGTTGACTACAACTTCAATTCGAGTGCAATGACCCGAATGAACCCGATGGGATTCAAAAAAAGTAAATGGGAAACTATAAAAAAGCTGTAAAAGCTGGTAGAAGGATATTTCTCCAATGTTGGAAGCATAAAGAGCGTTGACTTGGTTTACTTTGAAACAACAACAGCACTGTCACATAAAATTCAGATTGATATTTGTCTCCTGTTTTTTTTTTTTTTTTTTTATATATCGCCAAAGCAATGTCGTTTTTTCCTTTTTCGATTTTAGGTATGTGTTGTGTACGTAATGGTCGTCTTTCAGATGCTGGTCATCCAGCATAAATATATAAGATGTAGGCTTTAAGATGTAGCAAGGTTTATAGAATATCCGGTTCAATTTTAATGCTGGTAGATGACGCTATGTGCACAGGGTTAAAAACTTTGCAAAATCTATCTTTTTCAATGGACAGAAGTGAATTAATTTAGGAAAGGAAAGGAACTTTGTCGTTAACAATAATAATTATAATTACTATACTTTCTCTGTGGACTCCTTCTTTCTTTTTCGTACAACGTTTTTGATATTTATGATTATACTCAGCACTATTGAGTGCAGGTAATTATATAGTCACAATCCCATGAGTCGTTATAAGTCTAAATGCGAAATCACAATCCAATAATTAGTCTCAAACCACAAAGGAAAGTAACACCTCCTTTTTCCTAATTCCGACCCAGTTGCAATACCTTAATCCAAAAGAAAACGAAAAAAAAAAAAAACAACCATAACATAATTTCCTTTCCCCATTTGACATGATTATGTTTTTAGCAAAAATGTATTCATATTGAGTCGAATTACCACTTCACTCGACAGCCATTGTGTTCAAGGGCGCCTTTCACCAACTTTCATCACGTGTTTGGTGTCAACAACGAACGCTTTGCTGATTTTAACACCCGAAAAATATATGGAAATTTATGATTCTGTGATTGTTATGTCGTCGGTGCTTTCAAAAGATTTGTAATTAGAATTGTATGGTTGAGAAACACACTCAATGTTTGAGTTTAGTTCCCAGTGGGTTTTTGCAAAACACATAAATTACAATAAATATTCTGAAATTGAATGAAAGCACCGACTCTTCTTACCTAACATCTAACATCTGTACGGTTTTGCTCGTGTTATTTATTTTCTTTTATGTTTTGCTGGCGCCTCTAACCTTGAATTTTCATTTCAAGTAGCACCCTATTACATTCCTTGCGTGTCAGGCACAACGGTCGTTTCCAACCTTTCCTAACATTGTATTCCACTTTATCCTCATCCGGTCTTCTTTGCATTGTCATAAAGAAAACATAAAAAAACACAGAGCGAAATACAAAAGGGGTATTTTTGTAACCCTTACTGTTGTAGAAATGTCGAGGTGTGCTTTGGTGAAAATAATTAACAAAAGTGTATGTACGGTTGGTGCGTTGTGAAGTCCGTTGATGTTTTTTCTATAAAGAAGAATGACTATGGCTGCAAAGCAGGAATGAGAAGAGTATTACGTTCATCGTTGACTTAAGGTGCCACTGTCGCGATGGATAGGATAAGGCGCTTTAAACAAACTGGGCCAAGGATATCTACGATTGTGGTAACGCAGTGAATTCCATTGTTTATAACCCCCAATAAATTTGTTATTTTCATGTAACACGTTCATTCCGATGAAGTGAGATGAAGGGGTAACTCTTCTCTAATTCGAGCACCGTTAAAGCTCAAGGAGTTGGTTAAGAAATCGCATGTCTTAGGTGTGTTTATAAGTGAATTTACTGAAGCTATAGAGTTAGCACAGCAAGTATTTTTTTTATTGGTAAAGATGGAGGTAAAGTTCACACTTAAGGAAGGAATAGGGTTTCATGCATTCGTGTGGCATGGGCAAGAGGCATGCCACTGTACACAGGCGATGTTACGATGTTCAATTACGCTTTGATGTTACTGATTATATGCCCTTGACGTTTGAGTTGGCGTGAGAAAATACAAATATTGGTTGGCATACAATTTCAAATTGTGTACGACTCTTTGGCAGACTAGCTTTAGGGTTTCCCTTCTTAATTTACGATTCTCAAATAAAAACATTCATCGAACTAAAAAATAAACTCAAATAGAAATACAATATGATTTTGCTTACTTAACGTTGTAAATTGAGTTATCCCACCTTTTGATGAATGAAGTTGTTTCCCTTTTTTTGCTTCCTAATTATTAAAAACCTTTTGCAATTCACTCGGCGTTCTTATTTTCTAAAACAAAATACAACCGAGATCTCAGACATGAAAAAGCATTTGGTTTTCGAATGATGATGATGATATTGGTTTTCGAATGATGATATCATATCATATTGCATTCGGCAGATGTGTGATTTGAAATCAATCGGAAAGTGTGTCATAAATCAAGAAATCTGATAGCTAACGAGAAGCTTAAATTCATTCGACAAAGTAGCCACGAGTATGAGTGCAATAAATTTCAATAAAGACACGAAATCCGAAATATAAGAAAGACAACAAAAATCGATAAAACAAGAAAGAAAAAAAGCCTTGACAAAGAAGTATTCATAAGTGAGACTGTAGTGCAATTTAATCAGCCATAGAGTAATCCTTTTGTTCGAGTTCTTAGATCATCACATGCACGTGCCTGCATTTTAATTATATCTATTCCACATGAAGGACGTTACATGGGTATACTCTGTATTTATTGTTTCGAAATAACAAGTGGCTTGTTGTTTAATTTACTATCAGTTGTGGTACATTGCGGTGTACCGAGAGTATTTAAAGATACCTCTTATATTGTTCCATTTCATGTGTATACCAAAAAAAGAAAGGTTTACATTTAAAATTTAAATATATCTTTACACAAAAGGCAGAGTGGTTTATGTCGACTTAGGCTGAAAATTAGATTTTTTTGTATACTTACATGTTTTGAAAAATTGCGTTTATTTCTGTCTTATTAGCATTTTTCTATTCCACCTAGTGGCCATTTTATATAATCCCTAAAAGGGCTTAATTCAGTACTATTCAAATGATTTTTCAAAACTTTAAATCACTCTCCTGGAAAATGCTTAAAATAGACTCAAGTCAGTAACAATTTCTACATTTTTATTCAAGCACTTTACCAGTGGAGAAAAAATAGAGTTTTTCCCCTTTTTAACTTGCCAGCCCTAAATTTGGCCCCGGTCCCATTAAATTGACCTTGCAAAGCGCTTTACCGACTGCAAAAATTCCATATATGTTTTGCCCACTTAATCGCAACGCTCGTCACCATCATTTTCATGGTTCTTAAACAATGTAGTGTAGGGCAAATCCTTTAAATAATTATGCGTCCTTTAGCCTAAGCCATTCAAATGAGCAATCGAGCAATGTCTTGTCCTCATTGTCGGCTTTTGGCCAAGTATGCAAATTTTCTGTGTCACAATAGTGGCCCTCGTTCATTGTATTATATGCCCCAATAACCGTAGTAACCAGCTTTGACCTTTTGTCGTTGTGGTTTATGAAATATCCTTTTCTCTAGAGTTAGTAGTACCCAACGTGATTCGCATATGTCAACAATTTTACTGCATACGATGGGTTTAGCTGTGAGACGTTTTACCTATTTCTTGACCTTTACGAAGTAAGGAGTGTTATGGTTGGCCGACCAGCTTTAATATTTTTTTTTTTGTGTCTTGTTAAATAATTCCATTACATTGCAATGAGGAGCTTATTTGTAAATGAGGTTTTACTTTTTCCACAAATGTTTGCTTGAAGGAAACACAGAGTCATTAAAAAATAATTGTTTGTTCCAAACTTTTGTTGCAGAAGTCGACAAGATTATGTCCGTATCTTGGGAGAAGAGTTTTACGTTGAACGATTACGAATTTTTGCATCAAAGAATTTAAGATTTGAGAATTTTACTGAGAATTCATGTTCGGATAAAGGTTTTATTTCGCAGGTGATGCGTGTATAATTTGCTATCCTCTTAGAGAGACACGAAAATAGCTGCTTTGATAAAACTCAGTTTCATGTTTTTTTACGGTTCGTTTGAAAGAGGGTGAATGTATTCCAATTTGTTGTTTGTGTTGTTGAGATGATAATCATCCTTAAAACTTAAATAAGCAGCCGTATCCATTGGCAAAACGTATTTGTTTGCATAAATATTGACGAGGTAAACCATTCAGTTGTTGTCTCCTAACATATGGGACAGGCAAGGTTATAGGGAAATTAGCTTTTAAGGTTTCGTTCGAAAGGAATAATGAAACTCTTATTGAAAATGGTGTCCGTCTGTCTGTCGCCTTTTATTTTAATCTTAAAGGTCCATCCCTCCTTGCAGCGTTCACTTTCCACATCGTCAGTCTCATCTAAAATGTCTGCCAATAAAAGAAAGGTCAATTTAAAAAGATGTATAATCCATTTTTTTCTAATTATTTGAAAAACTTGTAATTAGATTGCAATAATTCTTTTTGTCTAGTTTTACTTTACCGTTTTTCGTTCATTTGCAGCTAATCAATATTAATTCATTTACCCACGCTCAAAATTCAAACCAACATTAGCATTCTTTTCACGATTACAATGTAAACACCTATTTTTGGAAAAAAAGTAAATAAAATTCAGCAATCATTTATAACGTTGTGTGTTGTAGCGCTATGCTTGTCGTTTTGTTTTTTCCTCTTAAAGCAAATTTAACTAAATAAATTGTCTTTATGTCTTTCAACAGTGCGAGGATGTCGACAGGGTAAACCTGTTCAAATGTCTGAAGCTGAGGTACGCGGTCTCTGTCTTAAATCTCGTGAAATCTTCCTTCAACAGCCGATTCTGTTGGACCTTGAAGCGCCTCTCATCATCTGCGGTGATATTCACGGACAATATACAGATCTGTTGCGTCTTTTCGAATACGGAGGCTTTCCACCGGCAGCTAATTACTTGTTTTTGGGTGATTACGTTGACCGAGGTAAACAATCATTGGAAACAATCTGCCTGCTATTGGCCTATAAAATTAAATATCCCGAGAATTTCTTCCTTTTGCGGGGCAATCATGAGTGCGCTAGTATTAACAGGATCTATGGTAAATTGAAATATAAATAAAATTTGATTTTTACTCATCTGTCTTGTTTTATTTAAAGGATTTTATGATGAGTGCAAACGTAGATACAACGTCAAACTGTGGAAAACCTTTACAGACTGCTTTAATTGCCTACCTATAGCAGCGATAATCGATGAAAAGATCTTCTGCTGTCATGGGGGTCTCAGTCCTGACCTACAGAATATGGAACAAATAAGACGCTTGATGCGACCTACAGATGTACCCGATACAGGTCTTCTGTGTGATCTACTGTGGAGTGATCCTGACAAAGACGTTGAAGGTTGGGGTGAGAATGACCGAGGTGTAAGCTTTACGTTTGGAGCGACTGTGGTATCGAAATTCTTGCGCAAGCACGATCTAGATTTGATATGCCGGGCACATCAAGTGAGTTGCAAATAATTTAATTTAAAGACATTTTTGTTGAACTTTCTTTGTTTAGGTTGTGGAAGACGGTTACGAGTTCTTTGCCAGACGTCAATTAGTTACGTTGTTTTCAGCGCCAAATTATTGTGGCGAATTCGATAATGCTGGAGGAATGATGACAGTGGATGAATCACTTATGTGTTCATTCCAGGTGAGTTTTTATTATTGATAAAGTAAAGTAAATAGATAAAAAAAAATTTATCGATTGTCATTGAATTTTTAGCAACAATAGATTAGAAGGGGATTTTTAAAAAGAAGCACAATGAACCCGTGACTAACTTCTTTTGGTATTCATTTTTTTTAAATGATAGGTCAATTATTTCACTTTTATATAAAAAAACGTATCTGGTCTAACTTGTTTGTTATTTTAAATTTTAAAAAATTGCTGCGGTGTGTTGTGTCATGTATATTAGCATTTATTATCAGACCATTGTATTTGCTAATCAAGGGAATTAAGTCTTTTTGCTGTAGACTAAAATCAGCAGGTAGCTGGTATTAACTTAATTTCGTTTCAAATCGGTCGTATTATATTGCTGTGGAAAGAAGAGGTTGGAGATAACAATCTTAGCACACCTATGGAGATAGAATAGATTTTATTTCTTTATGAATCATCTTTTGAATTGAAGAGATTGGGGAATGCCATTGAGCCACAAACACCGCGACCTGAAAGATCTATTGTACCTCTTCTATTGTATTCCGTAATTTAAATGCTCTCTTCAAGAATTTGAAAACATCCCTAGATGAGATGTTCTCGAAGTGGGTCTCTGTTGCATTTCCCTTGTTGATTGTTTTAAATCTGACTTAGTCTAGGTAAGGTGTTCCATTGTGTCCTTGCCTTGACCACAGTGTCTGCAGATTTGTAAAGGTGATAGTTATATATTCCATATCCTGTAAGTGCCCAAATAACACTCTCAGGTCAATTTTGTTTAACACTGAAGCTTCTCTTTAGGGTTGTGCTTCAAACTCATAAATTTCTAAGAGTGTTTCACTCCGTTGTGGTTGGGTTTTCCAGGGCTGGTTCTCTTTTTTGATAGCCGACTTGCGGAGACATTGTTTATGTCCGCATTGTTGAATCCATCCATGAGACTAATATTTAAGGTTTCCAGTTAAAATGTTTTCCATGTATAATATCGGCGCGTTTTCGCAATAGCCAAACAGTTAATTTTGTTCCATTTTATAAAGTAATGATCTTATTTCTTGTTCCACTAGAGTGTTCTTTCCAGAAAAATGTATAATTTGTTTCTCTTAAAGTTGGGCACCTGCGTTAGAAATGTAGAGTATCTTCCGTTTCCTATAAATTACAAACCCTGCACAGTATTTGTAAATAATTTCTATGTGGGACAAACTGGAGCTTCAGAAGTTGATCTTCCCGAAGTTTAACTTACTTACTTATCAGGCAGTGAACTCTTGGGGGCTGTGCCAACGCTAAAGCTGCCTTCCAATGTTAAAGGTCCCGGGCGTACTGTTTTCATTTCGGACGACCAAGCTGTAGCGGAGATTTGGTCTCTCTCATCCCGTCGAACCAAGAGGATCGTTTCGAAGGGCCCAGGGATCAGATCTGCTGTCCTGGCTATAGTCAAATTTTCGACTCCATTCAGGCAGAGCCAAAAGGCTCGGATTCGAATACCTTTTTTACCTGGAATGTTCTTGTCCATGCGCTCGATATGGCGTGTCATTGTAGTTGACCGGTTTTTGCCTTCCGGACTATACCTACAATCTTCGTATAGCTTAAAAAGTTCGCGGTTGTCTTCTTGTCCATTGGTCTTCTTCGCAGACAGGACCATCATTTTTTTTTGAAAGACTAAGGATCAGCTCTACTGATCGTAGATTTAGCAGGATAAGGATCTTGTATAGTATGATCTTAGTTCTTCGAGTCAGACGTTTTGATCCTAGCTGCTTAGACAAACCGAAGCAGCAGCGGTTGCAAATAATGATTCTATGATGAATCTAAGCTATGATGTTTTTCATGGAGTTTACGTTCGCCCCGAGGTATACTCCTTAAGTCGAAGTTATAGCTGCCGACGGTCACATTTTGTCATAGGCGGTGGCTGACGGATTCTTGTTTTGTCGACGGCATTTATTTGGTGTTATACTTATTTATCTTGAGACCAGCTACTTTGCTCATTTGAGATTTCATTTCCCCAATTCCTATATATTTTGATTTTTTCAAGTAACTTTAGTCTCCTTCAATTTAGAACAACCTAATTGAACTATAGGCTTTTAGCTTTATTCCTTTTTATAAATGCAAACAGGCCTGCATGTACTTCATTATGTTATAAAATGTTCAGACTACCGCTCCCATAGTTGATTTACTTTTAATAGAGAAATTTTCACATAGCTCTTGCTGGTTCTGATCTCTGCAATTTTTTTAAAACATTATTTCAATACAAAGCCTAATAGGACTCTCTAAATAATCTATAACAGAAGGTTTGGAAAAAAAAAATTATTGAACCTTGGAAAAAATAAAAATCAATGATCAATATTGCAGATAGTATGAAAAAATAAGCAATTCTAATGACAAAAAATTAATAATAATGACTACATCATAAAATTCTTTTCTTCTTTTTAAGATATTAAAACCATCCGAAAAGAAAGCGAAGTATCTGTACACTGGAACGAATTCTTCCCGACCGACAACACCACAGCGGAATACCCCGCTAATACCATCGAATAAAAAAAAATAATACATCCATCCACTTCCATTACCCTAAATAATAATATTATATATAAACAAGAGAATATATAAATATTTAATCAAAAAAAGGGAAACTTCAAAACTAAAATAAATAAACTGAAATTTAAAATTAAAATTCAAACAAAACTTTAACTAATACTGAAAGAGAAACAAAAAAAAAAAATAAACAACTTGAATAGATTGAAGAAAAAAACACCACAACTATATGTAAATGTAACTCTTTATACATATATACATTGTATGTTTTATTTTATTATAGTCTATAAATTAGAGTATTTCCTCTTAGAGGTGATCATAACAATTGGCAAAAAATAAACAAAACAAAGTCAAAAAATTGAACTGAGTGTCTAAATAGCAATGTAGATTTTAAAACTTTGAAAAAACAAAACAAAAACAGATCTTTGAATTGAAAACTAAAAAAAAAAAGAAAATGAGAAATGTAGAACATAAATATGACGTATTCACATGCGAGTATATATAAATATTTTCTTTTGTAAACCTAGAGTTTCTTTGTATTTTTGTTTTGTTTATTTTAAGATGTAATATTTATGTGTAAAGCTTACTATTCTTTTGAAGATAAAATATTTATAAAACAGAGATAATCAAAAAACAAAAAAACTAAAAAAAGAAAACTATCTGCATATATGCATCTATTTATTTTGTTAAGATTATATAATAACTACAACAAAAAAAAAAAAAAAAGAATTCAATTTAATTATTATTTTTATTTAGAACTTTTAATTATTTTTTTTTTTGTAAGTTTTAGTCTTATTTCTGTTTCGTTTTTTTTTTTTGTTTTTTCGTCGTCCTTTAAATTAATTTGTTGTGTTTCTTTTCTTTTTTTATGTTTAAAATAAAAGATTCAAAATGAGCATTTATAAAATATCAAATATTTTTTGTTTTTATTTGGAAATTTGGAAATTTTTGATGAGCGAGTCAATTAGTAGCAACTTGCTGGTATGAAAAACTCAATCTTTTTAAATTTCTTCCGTTGCCTTAAATGGAAAAGTTCTTTCATTTAACATTCAGTGGTTAACCTTTCTTTTGAAACCATTCAAATTAATGTTATCGTTGTGTGACTTGTCTAATAGGCTTTAGTTTTGGACGGTTCAATTCATAAAACGATAGTTCTTAGACCTTCAAAAGTGTTCGACTAAAAAACTAAAAAAGTGTCCATTGTATCAGTAACACAAAATTTATAACAACTTTTGGTTCAAAAGGCAGATGACAGAAAGTCAACAATTGAAATGATTAAGTCTACAAACGTATAACGTAGTTTCGTTCGATACTAATTGGAATTTTCTTCTAAAAGTCAATATGTTCTTCTGAATAGAAAAGATTTTGAAACAATCATTTTTGACTGCATTTTGTCTGTACCTTTAGTTTCCGTTGAGAAATGGTTGACTTTTTGCCTAAGTCAGACGAGTTTTTGGAAAAATACAGGCATTCAGCATACGTGGAACTTTTTTTCATTCCTTTTAAGCTTTTCAGTTGCGTTTTTATTGTAGATCGTTTCTTCTGTCGATAAACCTTCTTACATTATCAAGTGTCCATCTGAAAACATATCTCCCTAAAATTATCTCCATAAACCTGAGTTAATGTTATGTGGTGAAGTTGTGTTAAGCCAGAGAATTGAATTAAATAGGGTCAACTATCAATATTCAGTCTACAAAATGTTCCTTCTGACGACTGATTCATACAACTTGATTTGAAATTACATGTGAATGTCATTCGAGCATAGTTTCCTCATTATAATAAACATCTGTGTCGATGTTAGGTTTGTGTGCTAAGCAACTGCAATATTTATCATTGTTGAGTTTGAAAAAAAAAAAAAACATTTTTATCAAAAAATATAACTTTTTATTTCTCGCTCATGTATGTCTTCGTTTTTCATATTCGTAAAATGAATTACAGTAGTATAGTGCCTTTTTGCATATTTCTTTTACACTTTAATCTTAAATTAGAATTAAACTAAAAAAAAAGAAATGTCTATTTTTATGTATCTGCGATTATTATTGCATCTGAGATGTTTAACCATTATGAAATTTTTTTAATAATAATCTTTGTTATACAAATTTTGTGGGAAAAAAGAAAAACATAACATAAATTCAATTAATTTTTGTATATGTATGAAAGAAGAAAAATAAACTTTTTCAGACGTGTTAGCTAATTCTTCTTTTTGTATAAAATTTCATATTAAAAAGTTTTTTTTTTTAAATGTGTATCATATATGCATTACTGCGAAGCGTTTTTTCTTATAATGTAGACACATTCATCGTATCAACACTAAAATTAAATTTAAATTAAGAACGAATTCAGAAAGACTCAAGAAAAACGAAGAAGAAGAAAATATATCGCAATACAAAGTGCTATACTGTAAGAATATATATGCAATAAAATTGAATTAAATAAAATGAAAAGAAAAAACTATTTAAATATTGTGTTTTCATTATTCGTGAGAAGTAGACTTCGTTTGAAGAGATATTGGTTTTTGATTACGATCGGTGAGTTGTGATTGCCTCAACATCTTACGAAGCTATAAATTAATAATAGGTCCAACCTCGAGAATAGTTTATTGGTTCCAAAATGCGACTTAGCTTCGAATTAACCAAGTTTTGGACTCCTGGGCTGGAAAAAAAGTCATTTCCCTTGTAACAGCCTTCCATAGACCCCCTGTCGATGCAAATTCGCAACAGCCAGAATAAAGGTGACGAGACAGATTTCCCCACATGTTTCCGGTTAAGTTTAAATCTGGTGAACGTGCTGGCCACTTTAAAAGTTGAAGCTCTTTGCCTAAAAACTACTCTCAACCGCGACACATAAACTGCAACAAATGTCTTACACTCCTGACAACAAAGTAATACAATTTTCTGATTTCATTTGAGCAAACGTTTTATACATTGGAGTCTTACAATGATAGCTAAAAGCAGACTATCAAAAATCCAGATTTTGGATTGGTTGCATACAATTCGATTTCACTGAGTGTCTCATTGCATCTTTTCGTGATTGCTTTCAATGCTTTCCGGTAGCCTAACATACTTCTTTTTAAATCCAACATACTAGTTGAAGGTCCTGGCAGCCATTAAATCTTTAATTCACTTGCAATTTAATAAAAAAAAAAATTCAAAATTTCTTGCGTTCTTTGTTAAGTGTTTATACGAGGTCTGTTCAAAAAGTAAGGTGAATTTTCAATCGCGGACTACGTACATTCGATTATAGATTTTTTTAACTCGTCTCGAACATATGTTTTCAGTTTCAGCTATATAGCATATTTATTTAGTTTGTGAGAGGCATCTTTTATTTCTGCATAAAAGTTAGACGTGTTCGGCGATTTCCTGCTGTCGAAAATATGGATCAAAGAATTTGCATTCAATTTTGTGTGAAAAATGGAATTAAGTGCTCAAAAACACTTAACACTTAGTGTACTTTGAGTCAAAAAATTTTTTACAAGTGGTACAAGCTTCGTCCGTCATCCAGTGGCACAAGCTTCGAATTCACCTCTAAAGATCGACATTTTCACAACTCCTTTCTTTCATCCTCTGAAAAAGCTTTCCATATACCATTTCTAGTAGTCAATACGAATCATTGTGACGTTGCACCCAAGCAGAGAAAAATCACGAAAATCATTATTCATGCCAAGCACGAGTTCCTGATACCAGGCGCACAGAACTGAATAGTACGTAGACTCTTATTACAAGTACCTAGTTTATTTGTTCTCTTACTGGCAAATTGCTTATCAGTCCACAGCGATTTCAAGAAAAGAATGTGGACTACATTTTTCTTTTAGGCACATTTTAAGATAAGTCGTTAAGTCGTTGCCGATCCACAAAAGTTTTAACCCTCTAACGTTTAAGGATGCCTCACACAAATGAGCTGTATAGGTAATTTGTGCTGCTTCAGTCTTCGCTTATTGACTATTTATTCAATGTGCAATATTTTTAATAAATAAATTGAAACGGGTAAGCAGGCGTTGCACTACACTTCAAGCAACATTTTGAATCATGTTTCAACGCGTTATAAAGATTTGTTCTTTTGTAATAGTCATTTATTTGTGAAAAATCAGTGTCTGACCATGAAAAATTAGTGCTCGTGAAAAAAAGAAATCTATAAAAAAAAATTTAATTTTTAAAATATGAACTAGTCTAGTTAAGCAGAACTATAGGCAATTATCTTATAAATACTGAACTCATTCTTTTAATAAAAGCTGATACCTTTTTCTTCTATTAACCTCTTTTTTGGAAACGTTATGTATAAGTGTGTGGCATTAGAAACCATTGTCAGCAAGTGCCTAGCCGTTTATAAAAAAAATTAAAAGACAAGTGCATAAAACATTTCTAATATTATATAGTTAAAAATAATACACTGATTAAAAAAAACGAGCTCTATAGTTAGTTGAACCAATGATTGTTAAAACAACATTAGCGAGATTTTTTTTTTACAGAAGAAATAAAAAAACAAATATTTTGTAGAACTTTTTTCGGTATTATGTCGTTTTTGGTCTCAACACAAAGCTCTACCCATGAGCAATACAAAAACCTTATAAAAGTGATTTTGAAAATTGTGTTACTTATTTTTTTTTAACAATCATCGATTCAGTTTACAAACACGCAACATACTTCATGGGCGCCGTGGCTTAATCGTTAGTGCGTCGGACTGTTAAGCAAGAGTACCCAGGTTCGAATCCGGCTCGGGGAAATAACACCACAAACATTTTTCACGGCCCCACCTCCAGCGAACGACTGACAACCCTCCTGGAGTACTTCTGTCATGAAAAGCTTTCGCGATTCGCCGTTCGGAACCGGCATTAAACAGTAGGTCCCCTCCACATGTGTCAAAATTATAACGCGCACAACACAGTGGAGGTGCGAAAAAGCTAGGCTCTGGCTCTCAATGGGCTGTTACGCCGCCTAATACAATAATACAACATACTTCATAGTCACAAAATAGTATAGTCATTTTTTTGTGTAGTAATTCAAAACAAATGCTATCTGGCTAAATTGTTAACTGAGCCGACTTTTTAAAGTAATAAGTGATAGAAGTAGCTGTGATAATAGTTCAAGTAAATTCATTTTATCCATGATCTAGCTTAGTATAATTTCAATTTACTAAAAACTTAGCAGATTCTAAATTAGCAGTCACCCTGTGTTCTTTGTTTAGTCTCTCACACAACTAAAGATCCACTTATGATAATTTCTTATCTCTTAGGAGGTGTGGCCTAGGTCTGAAAAGAGAACAACAAAAAATCACAATTTGTATGTAAAATGCAAAGAGTAGGAAACCTACTTCTTTATTCTGTGAGCCTGGTGCACGAATCGAGTGTTTGGTATGAATTCTTTTCGTGGTTTTTTCTGTGACTGAATGTGACGTCACAAAATTTGCATTGAATGAATGAATGACTGAGAATAAATTTAACTAGAAAAGAAAAATGTTGTGGGAATAAATAAAGCTTGTTTGGATGTAGAAAATAGATTTATTCACATGCCCATATTTTCTAGGCGATGGAATCAGCTCTGCTCCCATTACCGTCATATTTATTCATTCTCATGTCCTTGTTGACCTTAGACTATCGTGGGTTCAGTATGCAAATAACAATTTGAATTTGTTGACAGTACATTAATCTTTAAGATTGCCGAGTGATGCCTTAAAAACGAAATTTCTTAGCTATCTCTGGGCCATTGCAGATTGAGTCGAACTTTAGGCTGATGATGATGATGATTTTCATTCATATTAAGCGAATACTCGTGTGTCGTGTAATAATTTAGAAGTTCAGAAATCCTTAAAAATATGTTCATATTATGAGAGAAAAAGCAGTACTACACACACTTATACGAAATTCAATTAAAGGCAATCTATTTTTCTTTGAAACATCATCGATTTTAGCTGAAACCCCTGGTAGGTAGAGCTTAATAATAATAATGATGGTCTGGGCTGCTTTTGGCCATCACTGTAAGACTCCAATGTGCGAAATTTCAGTTCAAATAAAATCAGATGCAGTCGACTCCCTCTAAGTCGATCTCCTTTTAAGTCGAATTTCCCTCTAACTCTAATTTTTTCGCCATATTTTGTCATTTCCCTTCCCAATTTTCCATACAAAAACCATCGTGTAAGTCAGACTCCCTCTAACTCGAACTAATTTTGATGTTCCGTGAAAATTCGATTTAGAGGGATTCGACCGTAATTGTATTACTGTTATCAGAAGTCTTGGCAGAAATTTTAAAAAATGAACTGAATATAATGCTGCAGACTGCAGTTCATGTGTCACGGGTTAATCGAGAGTAGTTTCTAGGCAAAGAGGTTCAACTTTAAAAGTGGCCAGTACGTGCACCAGACTTAAACTCAATTGAAAACATGTGAAGAGAAATCTGGCTCATCACATTTATTCAAGCTTTTCAAGCATTTCAATTAAATACATAAATTAAATTACAGTCGAAGCCCGCTAAGTCGAATACATTTTTTCGACTCTTGGTCTATTTTCAGTTCCTCTAAGTCGATTTTTTTTGCAAAAAAATAAACAAAAAATTAACAAAAAATATCCAAAATTATAAACTTTTTGAAGTAATTTCCTGTGTTTTTTCCTTACAAAAAAAATTGTAATCTCTCTAACTCGAATTTTTCGAAAAGTCTCTCTAACTCGAACTAATTTTGATATCCCGTGAAAATTCGACTTAGAGGGCTTCGACTGTATATAATAAATAAACAAATTAATTACAAGTTTAACTAGATAAAAAAATATTTGTTTTAGTCAGTTCTGCTCTTTAATTAAATTATTATTGGGCTACATTCAATAATTTCATTAATAGAATTATAATGTGTTTTAGGTATTTTAAAGAAAAATAGTTTGTGTTTGATTCGCTGTGTAGGCAAGCCTTGCCATTCCTTTGCTACGACATACTGGATTTATATATCGATACGTTAAAATCAAATAAAATACATCAGTGTTAAAGTCGTTCGGACTTTATCAACATTTTCAGCAGCGCAACCTTTTAAATTGATGTAGACCTTTAAATGATGTTGTTTTATGTTCTGAAACGTAACACTATTTTCTACAAGGAGAAATGTATGCTAACCGTTTACCTTTTCTCATGTTGACAAGAGCGTACAAAAGTCTGCACAACTTTGAATGGTACTACCCCTTTATACCAGTCACACTTGCCTGGCTTGCATCTACAGTCTGTAAACTGACTGTAAGCAAATAACATGCTGTATTCAACAGCAACCCCTCCAATAAAGAACACACTCCTCTGTCAATTTACAGAAAGCTCTGCTGGAGCTCTGCATTTTATTTTACAGCCTATTTTCTTAACATTTCTCTTACATCTTTAGTTACTTGCACTTTACTAGTAATATAAAAATTTCGATTTCACCTACATAATGCTACACTCACTTGTAATACTTTTAAAAGTACGTTACTTAAATTAAAAAAATTGAAGTCAAAATCTAAAAAAAGCTTTTCATCAACAACCCTAATAAAAGATCACATGGCACAACAAACAGAGTCCACACCCAGGCACGAACGGGGTTATCGTCCGATTTGAGATGCAGGCCGATACCGCCTCGTGCTGGTCGTGTAACTCGTGCTTATACTCATGTTTCGTCTTCGATACTTATACCCTACGATTAGTTCCTTGACAGTCTTTCGATATTTATCCGACAGAACACAGTACAGGAAGAAGTTTGAGGCGGCGTTAATTGCGGCCAGCAAATTGAAGACATTCCCAATTATGTTCTGCAGCCGGTGCTCGATCTCGATCACCTCGGACACTATCAGGTAAATGGCCCACGGGAGTTGGCACACGATAAACAGAATCACAACTGCTATCAGAGTCACTGTGATTCGATTCTCCTGCGAGACCGTGGAGTTTTTGCGCTGAAATTTTGTTTTAAAAGTCAGTTCAGTCGAGAGATGATTTCTGATGACTTACAATTGTTGATCGACGCACACTGGCGTTGGTCATTTCTCCACGACGATGCTTGGATTTGCGGACGAGGATGATTAAAATGAAATTAAATGTCGCCAGGATGCCGAGGGGGATGAAGACGAAAATGATTGACGTCAGGATGAGGAAGATGTTTGTGTACGTTTCGTTGAGGCCAAGGCTGGAGGGTTCGTTTCTGTAGTAGGTCACCTAAGGGATGAAGAAATTTTGCGAATTATTTGTACTCCGATGGTAAGGATCTACTTACATTGTGACACTGATTCGTGACGTGAATGTAGTCGGTGGTGTTGCTGTCGTCTTGCGACGTTCGGTTGGGTGCCTGTGGCGGTAGCAAAAGGTTGTCCATTCGGAGTTCGTCGTAAGTTGTCTGCTCTGTGTTTGGAATGTCTGCTAATTGTTCTGAAATGGAGAATAGAAGAGACAAAGTGAGTGCTTGTTACATTTTGTGTCCTGGATATACAGCAGAACTTAATTGATCTTTACGAAAAAAAATGGTGGTGGTTTTCATAGTCATTACAATTTATTTGTAATCTGCAGTCTGTGACCTATTTCACCAACTTACTTTGTAACTAAAAGCCTTTTTCAGAAAGTTTGTTTTTGATTTGTTTCGTATCACCATTTTATGGGTATTACAAATTTATTGTTGTATTTTAGAAATGGTAGGAAATTTCAGTTTTTCCTTTTATCAAAATGTACTTGTAGTTGTGATTTACAAGCGAGAAATTGTATAAATGTTACATATTTCTGAATTTAACTTTCGTCAAAGAAAATGATTTAACAAATTTTGTGCAGCTTGTAGGAATATTTTACAAGAACAATTTCACGTGTAATTTTTCTATAAGTTTTATTTCTAAGCAAAATAACCAAAAAATGTATGCGGAGAAGACATAGAAGTAGTGATAATAGTAAAAGTGACGATGATAAAATGATTTTGAAAAAAATATACTGGCCATGAATATATCGCGGCCTAACCGACAAATTATCGTAAGACAAAATAAATATTTTACAATTTTTTTTTATTTTTCTTTGCTTTTTGTCTGAGCTAAAATACTTGTAAATGTCGCTTACGATCAAATTTTGTTATCTCTGTTATTCATAACTGGAATGCTTTATTAAAAAAACAATTTAATGACACAGAAAGACGTGCAATTGAATAAACTATCGAACTGCATCATAAACACATTTTTGCTCAAAATGTCGTTTATGATAATTTGGCGGTTAGGACGCGATATTATACCTTTCCCGAGTCTTTCCATTTTAATAAAAGATTTCGTTTAAGTCTTTGCAAGGCGTAAGATTATTGTCACAATTGGACAACATTAAGCTCAATTGACTGAAAAAAAAAAACTTTGCATCAACACCAATGAAACAGTTTTCAACAACTTTACATTGACTTGATAATGGAGGACAGTACCACTGGATTGCTGCATGGGACTTTAAAATCCACTGTATGTAGATGTATTGATAAAATACGATCGTTACCTTACTTTTCGAACAAGTTGTAAATTGTGAATTTAAAATGAACACGACAACATCAGGGAACATTTTCTCTAAATGTCCTTTAAATTACTGTACTGAATATCGCAGCCGCTAAACGATTGTATTTTCAGTAGTAAGGCTCTATGAAACCACATATCTGTTCAAGCTAAAGCAGCATTGTTTTAATTTTGTTAAAATAAATACATCTGTCTATCAATTAACGAAGGTTTTTAAGATATTGCCGGTAGTTATATTGACATTAATTTTATGTGAATCAATTTATATGTTGTATGAATTTCACAAAAGGCATGCCGCGTGCCACCATGAATTTGTAAAAAACAATTTTCAGTTCTGCTTAAAAATAAAACTTGTAGAAAAAATTAGACGTGAACTTTCTAGTATTCTTACAAACTGCACGAAATTTATAACATCATATTCCTTGGTGAAACGTAAATTTACAAATTCTTAGCATTTTCCCAAACTTTTCGCTTGTAAATCACAACTACCAGTCAGTTTTGGTTAACAAAAAAATGCACTTCTCTCAAGTCTGCCATTGTTAAATTGAACTATAAATTTGTAATTACCCTATAGTGGTAAAACGAAAAAATAAAAAAAAGTTACAAAAATTTGTGAAAAAACGCTTGTAATTACAAATTTGTAAGTTTGTGAAATAGACCACTGGTATGGGGACCTTCCACAATGCGTAAGGAAATTACCCTGGAAGTGTACACGAAACAAGGGTGCTGCGAGGAAGCCCACTCTTTTCTAAATTTGAAAACGGTTTTAGACTTTACACACTTGCAGTGTTACTTGGAGACATAGAATATCTATTACTGGTTTGGTTGATGACGTTTATTTTAAGAAATTCATTCAAATATGCAATTTGAATATTAAAGAAAAAAGGTGAAAGCCTTAAGCAAACGTATGAGAAAAAATTGTAATTTACAAGTGGATCACAAATCTTTTGCCACAACTTTTTTGAACACTTGTAATGATTAAGTTTTCTTCTTACAAGTTACATGTATTCCTTTCTTAATTTTGTAGATTACATGTTTTTAATTTGCGAAACAAAATACAATGCTGCGAAATTATCGGAAATACAAATTTGTAGTTCTAACTTGTAGTTTGCTGAAATAGGCCATTGCACTTTACAACCGCCTACTTCTAAATGTGGATAAGCTCAATTCAATCGACGAGAGATGGCTTTTTGCGACGGTTTGATTTCTTACAAATTGTCATCACTATAAAGTTTTCCAGTATCTGTGGTGAACGTATTTGACTTGAAGCAAATGGGGAGTGTCATTGAGACATGTGTACTGCGACCTAAGAGATTTACTGTACTCCCTTCTTTAGTCTAGGATTTAAGAGCTGTCCTGGTAAATTTAAAAACGCCCCTATTTGGGATGATATAGTAGTCAATCTCTGTTAGAATTCATTTTTTTAAACCTGACACGTACCAGGTTTCGGCTATACGTTAATAGTATCTACGTTTACTAAATAATGAATCTGCAAGCTCCCAACAGCTTGATTGGACCTATTTAAGAGCTCCGTCAAATTCATTAACAATAGTCAACAATGGCTCCAATCTAAATTCAAGAGTACTCTTAATTTGAACTACTAAATTTAAGCAAGTATTTCTTAATTCAACCACAGATTTCTTTCAACTGGTGTGCTAACCGATTCAAAAACACTCTTGTTGACAGTGCCCTGCTATCATTAAAAATAAGTACAACCATAACATACCTTGGATTTTGTTGAAATTCACAGCTTCGTGAATCTGATCGAAATTTATTGTTTCGATTTCACACGGTCTACCATGGATATCTACGAATTTTTGAACACTTCCCGCCTTGTGCTCGAACGCTGTAGAAATTGTCGAAAGGAGGCAAAACACTGCCACACCTACAAAGGAAACAGAAAGAGTAGAGAATTTAAAAACAAAAAAATCGTAACAAAATTCCAAATGCAAATCTGCACCCCAAATTCATGGATTTGCATAAAATGCACCCGTGTTTGTGTGAAGCTCTGCGTACCTGCGATAACTCTTTTCGCCAGTGACTCGGTGCAGAATGTTTGTCTCTTCAGCGGATATCGTATCGCAATGAAACGTTCTATCGTAAAGCAAACTGCGATGTAAATTGAAATGTAAGCTGTGAATGGGCGAATCATGAAAAGGAAGAAGAAAAAACAAAAGAAATTGATAAAAAGTTTGCTACTTGGATTATTTATGGCAAGCCATCTGTGATGTGGGTGCACGATAAGGGAACTTACCGCATCCATCCGTCAGCCATATAACAAGACCGTAGAATTTCCAATAAATCTCATAGTGTAAATGGACAGTCTCGGAGTGCTGTAGAGACAGCAGGAACACCATCGTTAGATAAATGACATCGGTTATAGCGAGCGCGGTTAGATAGATGTTTGTGGTACATCGCATACGCTTTCTGGAAGAATTGATAGGGTTGCAGAAAAGATGTTATTTATTAAATTTTTTTAATCAGGAAATAATTATTTGACGTCTTTAAAAGTTCTAGCAAATTTGTCAAGGAGTCTACAATTCGTATCTTAAAAGTTTACTTTTTTGGCATGATACAAATAAATCATAATTGTTCTCTATTTGCCCTCATCTGACAATAATGCGTCTGAGCCTTTTGTATTACTTTTAAACAAAAATTTGAAGACAGATTTTGTGACATTCTTTGGAGTCCTAGTTGTCGTTCCATCCCGCCAAGCAGAAACAGGACATCTCAAAAGTGTTTGTAATTTACGACATATTGGACTTTTTCACTTTCATGTTTATATTTCTTTTCGTTTTACAGCAATATTTTCCCTTTTGTCAAATTGTACAGTATTTATTTGATAGAGCTCTTTTTGCTCTATAAAACTATGCTCATTTTTTACTTTTGTTGGGGTTTAAAAAAATCCAATATTCAGGACTTAAAAAACAATATTTTCGACACTTGCTCGTTTTCGCTTTTCATCGAGTTCAAAAAACTTCTGAAGCAGCATTGGACATTTGTAACGAATACAGAAATGGTGCCATACGTGAGTCTAGAGCACGGAAATAGTCGTCGACGACAGCCCTGTAGCAGAGGATCATCTGAATTTGACAAAAAGCTAGGTTAGGCTAGGTGAGGTTGTGTGGTCTTCTTCGTCTCTGTACCTTCTGCAGAAGTCGTTGGCCGGGAGGCCCAGTTGGGTTGCATGTTTGCCAAAAGTAGAGTGCACAGTTATGACACTGATGAGGTTTCTAACTTGAATTTTATTGAGTCTTAGACGACTAAATGAGCTTAGGCCAGATTTCTCTGCTGACGTGGCATGTAGCGCCATTCGACAACCTAAGATTGGTTGCCGCGATGGCCTTAGTTTTGATAGAGAAGCGCGGTAGCAAGAGGTGCGCAGAGATCGAACTTATCCAATTGGATTGTTTCACTGGTTCCGCGTTTGGCAAGATTATCGGTCAGGCAGTTCCCCAAGATGTCACAGTGTCCCGGCACCCACATGAGGTGAATGTTAAACTGTATTAGCCTCCGCAAAGTTGCTCTTCGGATAACGAAATGGGAAAAGAATTGCGATTCGATCAAAAATTTGCGAAAATGGTGCGTCGCTGGGACCTTTTTTAATCGATACGGGTATTTCATGACTTATTTCGACTGATCATTTGGAACATAAAACAAACTTTTCAGCAGAGATCCGTTGGGTTGTAAGATCGACTACACTACTACAAGTACTTGAATTTTAAGCCAGTTTGTAAAAACTACTTTGCATGATTGTCGGATTTATTAATTTTATTCTGTTCTTCCATCACAATTTTAAGTTCACACAAGTTTGAAGTTAATTTTATTTTAGCTGGTAGCAAAAATGAGCACTGCTTTTTCGCCTTAATTGTTTTATTCCAAGAATCTTGCTTAGGGTCTCCCAAATCACACTTTTCCACACCACCGACAAAGCAAACAAATAAAATGACGTCTCGTTATTTATTGAAATAATTGCTAAAAGTTCATTACAGTTTTTCGGTGTAAAAGCAGATCTCTTAAGCAAATAAAAACGCGTGCGTATGGGTTAAATTTTTAGTTTATACTAAGTACTCAGAAGAAAATGGTTCTATGTCCCTTTTAAAATGGAGTCATCAAAAGAAATAACACTCAACTTACCTTGTTAGCACGACAATGCTAACTGAATTGCCCAATAGTCCAATCACAAACACGCACGGCACCAGAATGCCCTGAACTATGTGACGTACATAAACAACATCCTCCTGTGTTACCATTTCCCATGGATTTTATTATCCTTCAGTATATCATAGGACAGACAAATACTAGATGTTCTTCTTTCCAATCGTCTCTGTCTCTCAGTGGGCACTTATAGAACCATTCAGTCCAGTGATTTTACGCGTGGCTCACTAAAAAGATACAACGAACAAGATTTGTTGTAAATATTTAACAGTTTTAACACTTGCGTTTTTCTATAACAATCAACAAGTTTCTCGTAACAAGCTAAGGGCTATAAAAATAGAAAAAAAAAAAAAACAGCTATTGACGGGGGTGTTTACGAGAAATGAGTAAAAAGTATTTATGCGGCAGGATTCATAGATTTTTTTCATGTGTTGAGGTGGATTACCGGTGGAGGCTAGGCCATTGAAAAATGTATAAAAACAATTTTATGGAGGCACAGGATTTTTTTTGTTATGTTTTTGAAATATGCAAGAGTTTTAGGCGCCGTTTCATATCATTCTCACGTCGTCGTGGAAAATTTTGCTAGGTTGTACAAAAAAAAAAAAAAGAAATTTGTGCTTCGCATATGGTTGAGTTTTTGAGTGCTCTCATGCATTAATGAGGAATGAAGTGTAGGATTGTGAGAATGGATTTAAAAAGAGTGCTGTGGCATACATAAGTTTATTGCAAATTAATTGTGTAGAAATAAATGAGAGCTAAAGCATTACTTATCAAAATTCACCATGAGTTTTTAAATTGAATTTATTGCCAAGTCTAGAAGGCTCTTCAAAATTATGATGGTAGAAGGAATTTTAGAAGTTGAACAGAAATATATTGTAAATTTAATATAAGAACTTGTGGGCGCCATGGCTAGCGAGAGTACCCGGGTTCGAATACAGCTCGGGGAAAAAACATCACAAACAATTTTCACGGCCCCGCCTCCAGCTACTGACACTCCTCCTGGAGTACTTCTGTCACGGAAAGCTTTCGCAATACGCCGTTTGGAACCGGCATTAAACTGTAGGTTCCTTCATATGTGTCAAAGTTATAACGAGCTCAACACAGTGGAGGCGCGAAAAGCTAGGTTTTGGCCCTTCGTGGCATGTTACGCCACTAATGATGGTAAGATGGTGACAAGAACTCGTTGTTATTTTTTTTATAGCTAAACAACTATTCAAACATCCTATTCGATTTTTTTCTAATCTTTTTTATTGTACTTAAAATTTTTAACATTATTTTTTCTCTAACAAAATGACTTCCTGACATACGTCGAAAAACCATTTTTGATCCAATGTCAGAAGCAGCTTTTCGTCTGAAACTAATTGCACATCATATTTCGGATATTTTTCAAACAACTGAGCCAAGCTGCTTGTAGTACAATGGTAAAAAAAAACTCCTTTAGCTTAAAATGCACAATTTTGGAGGTTTGGTTTTGATAGATGAAGTTGCATGACACATTTATATTTGTCTCAGGATCAGAAGTCATCGCCCGAAAAGTCATCATAAAGATTTGCAAAATATCTGTGGCGATCATGAGCCATCCTGCATTTCGCAAACAGTCATCAGAATTCTGTACAAAGCAATGTTAAAGCCTGATCGCAATAAACACTTCATTTAAAATATATTGTATATAAAGTACAGAAAAATATTAAATCACTGAGTGCTTTTGCGTCAGACAAATAATGGCCGACAAAGATTTCGGAAGCTGTGTCTATTTCTTTCACTTTTTAAGTTTTTTAATTGGTGTGTTGTTGAACAAAGAAATTCAATAAAAAAGAATGCAATGCGATATATTCATGAAAATTAATTAAATTTTATTATCTTTAATTTGAGGAATTTCATTAAAAAGAAGAAGAGAGAGTGTGCGTGTTCATTTGGTAGTTTAAAAAATTCCTTATTGAACGTGCCGCAGTTATTGACGACTGCTGGCTTCAAAATTTATTTATTCAGTTCAGTCTTTTTTAGTCAGTTCATTCTATAGAGTTGCACACCCAAAGAGATAATGAGAAGCCAAAAGCACTAAAGGACATTGAATTTTCGCATTTAAAAAAAAAACCCCACCGGGTGCATTCACCTAAACTTTTAAGTCCATTGCCAATTCCATGTCCTTCTAATCACGATCTAACTTCTGACAGTCGATTGATTTTCGACATCCCCTACGCACTCCCGTTCATGATTCATCCGCTTTCATCGCTAAAATCTATTTTAACAGCGCAAAAGTTAATTACAAATTAAAATTTATCGCTAATTTTGTCATGCGGAAACTGAAAAAAAAAATCGTCCCAAGCAGGTGATACCCATTAACGCGTCGTTTGCAAGTCCTTCGGTTGAAGAAGATTTCATCTGCAACATTCAAATTCGCACACAGGCGTTTTTAAACATGTGCGAAATATTTTCAAATCAATGTCACACAACAAATGAAAGGCGATTAAATGATAAAATGCCGGCCTTGTAGGCGTCATAAATATACATCCATGCGTTCATAGAAAAGAAAAAGAGTGACAGATCAAAAGTATGGGCGGGTATCAAACACACACAAGTATTTTCTTTTTAGAAATGTTGCGGGCCGTGTTTTCTTGTTTAATTTTGTGTGTTCCTTAAATTCTGAATCAGTTCGTAAAATCTTTTATTACCAGATGGTTGGTAAAACATGATAGAGGAACACGATTTCTTTTTGTTTTTCGTTCAATGAATCGCCGGGCTATAAAAGCCTTCCATTCAAAACAAAAAGTGCCAATGTCAACAACGAATATTTTTTTTTCTTTTATGAGTGATTACAATGCGTTCATTTGGAAATCGGTCTAAATGGCTAATCAAAAGTTTGCAGGTGCGGTGTTTTTAGAGTGCAAAATTGATGGGTTTTGTTGATGGCTGCTAGTTGGCGGTGATAACTAAAAATTTTCCGCTGAAGTACGGGGTGTCAGATTGTGCTGATGGAGAGTGATTGGTTTACATTGAAAATGAGAAAGAGATGATTGAATTCAGTTGTGTGTTAGACAAATATAGGCCACCGGATGGATATATTCTCAGCAAAATGTATCATATCATTTCATAATTTCTATTCCATTGTTTCTAGTGTGTCCTGAAAGTTATAAATGTACGTGGGATCTGCGTAACAGCGCATACAGGGCCAGAGCATAGCTTGTTCGCACCTCCGCTGTGTTGTGTGCGATATATTTTGGATACAAGTCGAGGGGACCCTACAGTTTAATGCCGGTTTCGAAAGGCGAATTGCGAAAGCTTTCCATGACAGAGGTCTCCAGGGGGACTCCAGGGGGATTGTCAGTCGTTTGCTGGAGGTGGGGCCGTGAAAAATCTCTGGTGTTTTTTTTTTCCCCGAGTTGAATTCGAACCCGGGTACTTGCACTTAACGACGCACTAACGATTAAGATACGGGGCCCAATGGAAGGTGTAAAGTCTGCAAAATGGCATGGTCATTATATACGAGCTGAAAAAAAAACCAAAACTATGTTTCGCAGAGGTGATAAGACATGCTACAATTTGATTTTTCAGATTAAATTAAGTAAGATTAGAAGTTCGTTTCCTGGATTATTCACCCTCGAAACTTGGCTTTCAAAGAATCAGCTTGAGAACACTCACAATTCCTAGTTGTTAGCCACCCAAAAACGAACTTTAGTCCCATCTAACTCTAAAAATACTCATTTCCTTGCACCTTTTTCATTTTCTTTCATCGTAGTCACGCGGTCAATTTACACTATAGCAATCAATTTGTGATTTTTCGAGGGACGGGCTTAAAGTAAAGTCCTTCCAATGATTCCTTTTCTGACATTTAAATGGATATCAACTCAAAATGTAAATCACAACTTTTTTCATAAAAGTTCTTTATACTGAAAAAAATTCACGTCGGTCACAAAAGAGCATGTGAATGTCGACAAATTTATGTAGAGTGTAGTACATTACAATTGAATTCGAGTTGTATACTTTATCATGTCCAGTAATTAGCTTGACATTAATTATGGAAGTTGTGCTTTTTATTTTTATTTTCCATGCATTCTGATGTGAGTAAAAATTTCCCAACGGAAGAACCTTTCACTTTATTGAGCGAACTACTTCCGACTACTGAATCACATGTAACCTGCCATATTTCGTTGGATGATTTTTTAATTAAATTCTTAAATAGCCTTGTGATATTAATTTAACAATTTGCATTTATTTAAATGGGCTATGGGTGTGGGTGGGGAAAAAGAGATTTTGAATGAATGAACGGTGATTTTTAGTTCCTGCTCGGTAATTTTGAGGAAATGGACTTTATCGTAAAAGAAATGAAGAAAATAAAATATAATGAAAAGATTGATCGCGTTTATTTAGAAAGAAATTGTGGGGAGGTAAGAGCCCCCTATTTCGCGTATAATTGTGTACAAGTAGTACAATTAAATTACCCGTGTAGGAACACGTGAACTTATATTTTTATGTGTACTTATATATATACACGTGTATTCATATTTACACATGTATTTGGTAAAATATCTGTAGACAGTACAAAGTTTTACAAATTTAGATGAAACCATTGTTAAATGATGTGTAACTATTCCATTGATATTATTTTAATTCACGGTCATTTTCGGAAGCTAACATATGCTTCTCTAACAACTTATGCACGAATCCCGATGAATCTTCACCGCGCACAATGTTTAGAAGGTAGTGCACTGTTTTGAATACATTTTCGAGTACGTTTACGAGTTCTTCGAAAGATCTCCAGTCCTGTTCTGAAATTTCGAGCTTTTTACCCATTACAGAATACGTAACAGTGCACGTTATAAGTAGTTATAAGTAAGCACAGTGCTTACGTTATATAGTTAAATACATGCTAATCCGTGTAGTAGTAGCATTAGCATTATTTCTTATTAAACCATTATACAAATTTACATGTAATAGAAAAATAACATAGTGACATTTTATATTTTTGTACATAGGTGTCCAAGATAGTGTCAAATGCCACTTTAAGTGGGCCTTATTCTTAATATAAAATGAATGAACTATACGTGTACCCGTGTCTAAAGTGCAGTGTAATACGACAACACGTGTCGCACGTACACGTGTAATTAAATACTCGTTTGAAATTTGTAGCTCTAATGGGTGTATTCATTTGCTTTCAAGTAAATTTCTTGTACTTTTAAATATTTTTCAAATACCAACATGAGACCTAGTGTTCATTTGCTAAATAAGATGGTGAATTTTAGACTTATTTCTTTTCATTTTTATTATAAGCCAAGTTAACCCTTGAAGGACAGCCAAAGCGGCAGATTTTCAGGGCAACAATGAGAGGACAAATACCATATTCAAAATTGTGTGAGTATTCATAGTTAGTTAAACTCTTGTTAAACTTGTTTGTTCAAAGATTGTAAGAAGCTGTTAAGCCTGACGATCTTGAATCAATACACCACTTCCCATAGATCCAACCGTAGAAAATTTACTTCGACACTCCTGCTTCGATTTTATTTATTAGCTTTAAGCTAGTTAAAATATTTTAAAATACGAGCCAGACAATATGGCCGTAGCAACTAAGGCCTAAACTGCTTAAATTTTAAATTTCGGAATTACTCTTAAAGCCGCACCATGAAATAGATCCCCCATCCTATGCATCAAAATATTCCCTTTCCTGTGTTCAATGATCAGGCTCATTAACATCATCTCTGTAACTTTTGTTCCTCCTCCGAAAACGATTCACGTTTTACAGAAATAATCACAGATGACTCCTATGCCTATGCCCCTGACTTCAAGTTGACCCATTCGTAAACCTCATTGCCAATTACTCAATTTTTAAATCACTATCATTAAATAGGCTGATGTACTTGGTCGTCTTACCGGTACTTGTGCCGGTCTTTTGTAGTACGCGCATTGTTGCAAATCGTAGCTTGTCTCGTTTCTGTATCTTAGGGTGGAGATTAATCAATGGCACTCTATTATTCAATTTAAAAGTAATTTACCAGTGAAATGTTGGTTTTTTTAATGCAATAAGTCGTGTTGGCTGGGACGGCGTTTTTTTCCGCTTTACACTTTTCTGCGCCTTGAGTGTCATGTGTGTGTGGCTTGGATAGAGGCTTGTTGTACGTTAATTTGATTAAGGAACATAATCAATATAAATTTTTTGTAGGTTCTTTGCGAGAAACTGCTTGACATCTAATTCAATAAACTTGCCATGACTTTGGGATAGGGAGAGCTGATGAAATCTGCGGAACGTAAATGAAAGAATACTTGTGACATTAGCTCATTGTTCAGAGGCGAATAGTGAAGAACTGTTGTTCTGTTTATGACTGGTTTATGTCGCTTGTATTTATTATTCCAGCGAACGACTGACAACCTTCCTGGAGTACTTCTGTCATGAAAAGCTTTCGCAATTCGCCGTTCGGAACCGGCATTAAACAGTAGGTCCCCTCCACATGCGACAAAATTATAACGCGCACACACAGTGGAGGCGCGAAAAAGCTAGGCTCTGGCTCTCAACGGGCTGTTACGCTGCCCAATACAATTTATTAAAACATTATGGAATGTTTGGTATACTTAGGCCAAAGCTAGGCCCATTGTGCTGCCAACCATCTTTTGGGTTCCCACAATTAGATGAATGTCTGCAACCAATTTGGCTGGTGGGATGTAACACCGCGATGTGGCTCATATTATCAGGCTTGTATGATCATTGATAAGAATCCAACGATTGCGAGCTGCTTATCGCTGTTAAAAACTTAAAAAGAATAGGCTTCCATATCAATGTTTCTGAATCAACCTGAATCAAACTATAAAAATATTTAAATTAAATTTCTTTTAATGTGGCAGTAAACAAGAGAGCTGTAAAAAACTAAGTACCTTAAGTCCTAAAATACTGCAGATCTTTACAGCCCTGGTAAACAACTACAACAGAATATATTTATTTCAAATTGTATACCTTTCCATTGTGACTAGGGCAGCTATATAGTTAATTAGGAATGGATTTCTAAGGATCAAAAGAAGACACATCAAGTAAATGCCCTTTAGGTCGAAGCAAATCTGTTGTTAGCATATCAAAAATTATTATCCTCTTTTTCATAAAATGTGTGATACTTGTCATTTTTTGAGGACCCTCATTGATTTAAGAACCGTCAATAAACTGTAGGTCCACTCCACATGTGTCAAAAATTATAACGCGCACAACACAGTGGAGACGCGAGGAAGCTAGGCTCCGGTCCTGTATGGGCTGTTACGCCGACTATTTATTTTTTTTCATTGATTCAAGATGAATTTGACAGCATCTTTTTCCCCATACGATCTACTTTATCCAAAAATTCTTGGAATTTCCTTAATTTCTTCTCCATATAGAATTCGAAGTCATTTGAAACACTTCTCGCCACCCTTCCACGAAAATCTGCCAAAAGACATAAAAAAAATTTCCCCAGACGATCTTGCCTCAATTTTCGAAAGAAGATCATGGCTAAGTCTAGGCATTTCCAATGACAACCTCGACCGACAATCCAAAACGAAAATTATTAGTCCTATTGAAACAGTTATTTTTTTTTTTAAATTTTCTCATGAGCCCTGCTGTTGCTAATGAACACATCATGTGTCATTTTCCCCTCATGGCCAAGGTTACGTGAGGATATTTTAAACGCAATATTGATTAGTAATCCAATGAGTGTTATAGATTTTCAAAATATTCCAACCTTCACAATGACACAGCTGTCAAAATGAGCAATACAACGGCACATGACGTGTGCACAAAAAAGAAAAAAAGAACTCACCGGGAGCAAAAACCACTAAAAATAACTTATTGTGATTTCGGTGCATTTAAAATGTATGCTGCGCCAAACTTTTATTACTTATAAAATATTATTTAGAACCACATTGAAAGTATAAGTCAAATTTACAACCCCATTCTTTCAAGTTTAGTGAACTTTAAGAGAAAAATAAAATAAATGACCACCCATAAATCTGCCCACGAGAACTTACACTTGACAATCATGCTGTCAGTGATCTATTTAAATTTATTGACAACCGAAAAGACTGGTTTATTTTTATTGAATGTGCATTTATAGTTACAAAATTTAAGCGAGCGTAATGACGACGTAAGACAGCGAACTTATTCATCATTAATTAAGAAAGAACAACAACAATATGACGACAGCTGGTCACGTACGATTATCCGACATTCGTTGTTGGCCAATATTTCACCGCAAAAGTGTCAACCGTCACCATCGTCGGAGTGTTGGCCGCAAAATTGCGGATTCTTTACGTCATAAAACGCCATCATGCTTAAATGGACGAGGAAAAACAAAAGTTTTTCTTTTTTCTTTTGTTTTTGTTTTTTCTCTGTTAAGCGCCAATGTCACGGGTAGATATTATTCTTTTTCTTTATTTTTACTTTTTAATTTTAGTTGAGTCGGTTTCGGAAGTTGGATATTACACATTTCGCTGGCGGCCTACACAGAAATTCGCCGGGTGGGACAGAGAGTATGTGGTGGACATTCTTGTGTTGTTTTGAATTCATGAGTGTAGTAAAAATTGAAAAATAATTTATTTATGGCCAACAAACGGACAGAAAGAGAGAGTGACAACAATATGGTTTTGGAAGGACTAAATTGCTGAAATTCTTTGCAAATATTTTAAAAATAAATACAAAATATGCAAATTGGAATATTGATGTGTGACATTTGTCGGGTTTGATTTGTGTGGCATTTTAATTTTCATGGAGATTGTTATGAAAATATGAGTTTGAATGGATGAATGCTGTAAACAATTGTCTTTAAATAATAATTTTAACACTTTCATTACGAGTTACTTAAATATACGCATTTTAGCAACATCAGTCAAAATGACTGCTTTTTAAGAAAATCACTAAGTGAGGCCTCCAGTCCTTATTTACTTTTAAAAAATAACAAAATGAGTTCAATCTCTATATCTTCTCTATATATAAAAATCAATGTTTGTTTGTTTGTTTATCGTTTATAGACTTCTAAATGGTAAGAGATAGAGCAATGATGTTTTTGACAACTTTGTTCAAAATTCATTCAAAAAGGTTTCGGCACCAATTTTGGTGGGAATGGCTCCCATTGAGGTGAAGTGGGGTCTGACTTTCAAAGTTCGCCTGATCCTGTCCTGAGTTCATAGAAATTAGAGCTCTGGATTTGAAGCGTGTATTTAATTACACGTGTACACGTAACACGTGTTGTCGTATTACACAAAACCTTAGACAAGTGTAGTTTATTTAAACGCAGTTACATACGTATTTAACATGCGTAAGCACAGTGCAACAGCCTATTCATGTTTTTTGCAAAGGCTACAGGGCTCGAAATTGTATAACGTGACTGGATATCTTTCGAAGAACTTGTAAACATACTTGAACCCATGCACATCCTCACAAACGGTGAAGACTCATCGACATCCATGCATAAGTTATTAGAAAAGTATACAGCTGCGGTCAAAATAATAGCAGTGATACACGAAAAACAAAATGGCTCAATAAAATGGATATTATGTACATCATCCATAGATTATTTTCAAATGTTGATAATTCTTATTTTATAATAAAAATTCAATCCAATCGTTAAGTAAGAGATTATATTCAAGTTGCAAAAAGGTATTCTTCAGAAAACAGCACTGCAATTATTTTGCCCGCAACTGTATGTTAGCTTCCGAAAATGACTCCGATAAGGTCGTGAATTAAAATAATATTAAATGAATATTTACTATAAGAGTTTAAAAAAAAAAAAACACATAAAATTCAGAAAAATGCATGAAATCTTTATTTGAATCGATAGTACGGTCCATATAATTTAATGTTTGAAGATTATTTCATGCAAATGTTGACCTTGACTGCGCCTCAAATGGTCCATCCGCTTAGTCCAATTTTGGCATACTCTTTCCAACATTTCGGCCGGTATCTCACGAATAAATGCTTCAATGTTGTCTTCCAATGCGTCAATTGAAGCGGGCTTGTCTGTATAGACATAAGCTTTAACATAGCCCCACAAAAAATAGTCTAAAGGCGTTAAATCGCACGATCTAGGCGGCCAATTGACCGGTCCCGAACGTGAAATAAAATGTTTACCGAACTCGCCACTCAATAAGTCCATTGTTGCGCGTGCTGTGAGGCATGTGGCACCGTCTTGTTGAAACCACATGTCATGCAAGTCAAGCTCTTGCATTTTGGGCAAAAAAAAGTTGGATATCATCTCACGGTAGCGCTCACCATTCACAGTTACGCTACGATTCGCATCATCTTTGAAGAAGTACGGTCCAATGATGCCACCAGCCCATAAACCGCACCAAACTGTGACTTTTTGTGGATGCATTGGTAGCTCTTGCAATGCTTCTGGCTGATATTCACTCCCAAATCGACAATTCTGCTTATATACGTACCCATTGAGCCAAAAATGAGTTCCGTCGCTGAACACTTTCTTAACTTTCTTTCATTTTGATAATAAAATTCAATAATTTGTAAGCGTTGTTCGTTTGTAAGACGATTCATGGTTAAATTATAGACCAAACTGAAGATGTTTGACAGTGAAACAAAACACAAAACGTGCGTCAGCTGTTTAAACCAGTGTTGCCAAAAAGATAATAGCTAAGAAATCACCCTTTATTATTCTTAAGTTATGAAACGCTACGTACAGTAGGAATTTAAAGTTGAAATTGTAAGACCTCTTCATTTGATTGATCTGGTTAATCTACTGTTACGTCAAATATAAATAGGTGGCAGTGTAGAAGGCAAGGACTCTAATCGGCCCAATAAGTCTTTCCAACGAATATTCAGTCTTTAAATCGTGTTTATCGGAATCTAAACAAATCTCTTGCGTCTAAAAATTTCTCGAAATCAACATTCTATGTGTAGATACAGTCGAATCCCTCTAAGTCGAACTTCCTCTAAGTCGAACTCCCTCTAAGTCGAACTCCCTCTAAGTCGAACTCCCCCTGAGTCGAACTCCCTCTAAGTCGAACTTCCTCCAAGTCGAACTCCCTCTAAGTCGAATTCCCTTAAAGTCGAAGTCCCTCTAAGTCGAAGTCCCTCTAAGTCGAACTCCCTCTAAGTCAAATTTCTCCCTAACTCGAATCCTTTCGCCATATTTTGGCATTCCTCTTCTCAATTTTCCATACAAAAACCATCCCCCAAGTCGAACTCCCTATAACTCGAACTAATTTTGTTAATGTCCCGTGAAAATTCGACTTAGAGGGATTCGACTGTAATTAAGTTTGATTTTATATGCAATCCATTTTTAGTCTCCAAGGTCTATGCGTCATGGTCAGCTTGCATCAGACCAGAGTAAAGCTTGGAAAATGGATCGATGATCGAAAATGGATCGATGATAGAAACTGGATCGATGATAGAAACTGGATCGATGATAGAAACTGGATTGATGATGGCTTACGATCAGTTTTTTTCTCGTTGTTTGTTGGAATCACACACCTTTCAGAAAAATTAGATAGAAGTCCCGTGTAAAAAAAGGCGTCATTGTCCTTTGTAACTAATCTAACTTGTATTTTTTTCTGTTTGAGACCAATTTTTGAAGTTTAGTGAACTTGCACTGCGTTATTTTATAGTTTACAAGAATACAAGTATCTTCTTAATACTTCAATTTGGAAGCTGCTAAAAAACTAGAAGAAAATCATTTCTCAGCAGATTATTTTATAAGATCAAGTATTCAAAAAAAGAGTTCTGTATGAAAGTCTGTGCCAGTTTTTTTCCATCAAAACGGAAATGATTTTTTTCACAAAAAAAAAGTCATGCCATCATCAATGCCACAACAGTCAAACGTGGCTTCTATTCAGTTTTTTTTTCAATCTTATGTAATCGAATTTTTGATACCTTTGTGGTAAGGCGTGACCCGTAGCTCAGCGGCAAAAAACAAATCAATATTACAATCCACTAGAAAACAACATAATAGTGTTAATCAAAGTTTTATTAGTCCAAATTCAATAATGAATTCTCGGCACGGGCCAGCCTACTGAAAACTGCTAATAAATTTGATAATTCCATAAAAATTTATTTCCATCAATTGTCTGTCTGCATTGGAGGAGGAAGAAAATCTCAATCATTTGCGTCAATAATCTGTAGAGTAAAATGCCAAAAACTACTTACAATTAGATCTCGAACATCAACTAAATTCCGTAAAAACAAACGAGTGAGAACACCACAAGGCACCACTTAAAGTTGTCGGAAGTCCATCGAGAATTTTTTGAGTCAATTTCAATTGGCCCGGTCAGAAAAGTGGAATTCCTATTCCATTTCCCGTAGTTGAAAGAGAAAAATAAACGAAAGAACGAGTGTGTGCAGACTGGACTGGTTGTTTAAAAAGGGGTTTTTGACGTCCCAACAAAATAAAAATAAAAAAGAACTGAGACGCATTAGTTGATAGAAAAAACAAAAAAATATATAACAAATGCAATTTAACTTTGCTACGGAATTCAAGCGATTACTTTGTTGTGAGAGGAGGCATGATGGAAAGGAGAGTGAATTTTTTGGTAACAATGGACGGAGAAATTGTGTTGAAAATTCAACTGCAGAAATTAAATCTCGTGACGGCATTCGGTTGTATATTTTGTTTGGTTTTGATGGTACAATATTTTTGGCACTTGTCTTTGGCTGTAAATTGATGCAGTTTATTTATCCTGTTGGCTATAAAAAGAAAATCAATCACCACAAAATGAAAAAAAAAGAACGTGTGATAGGAAAGAAGCAAGCAGAGGAAGAGTTGTGCTGTTTTAACTGTGCCTCATTTATTGACCATAAAAAGTAAATTCAACGATCTCTGTGAGCAAGATTCGATGATGTGAACGTCATATGCATAACAAAAATCAATTAATGATGTTCAGTGTTAGAATTGAGCTAAATTTAAACTTGAACTTGAAATATTCACTGACGGTCTTTTTCATCTGGTTTCTGCGATTGTAGAACAGCAATGCATGAATTTGAACCAAAACAAGTTTAAAAAAAAGATGTTGCTATATTCTTTCACAGACTTATCCCAAAAAACACCAAGATTTTTATACAATTTTGTTTACATTTCTTATTCAACGCAAATCCGATGGAATACAATGAAAGACTTTCAGTGTCTTAATTGTATCGGTCATCATTCCACCGGAAATCATTATGACTACAACGAAAAAAGTTGTCATAATCTACAACAAAACACTCATAAATTTTCAAGTTTTCCATGCACGACACTCGGTTCTCTAGATTTGTCATCATCAGACAGGATAAATAAACTTAATGTGTTTCCTGTAGAAAACTGCTCATTAATTCACCAAATACAACGTGTGATTAGGTAGCTCATGTTGACAATTCACACAAAAATTGCTGCCAAATAGAGCTGCCGGTGATCCGTAACGCCACACACAGCCGAATCGAATGCACCTCAATTACCGGTAATTACAGTCCGAAAACATACCAACACAAACTGTTTAAAGTTAATTGGCAAACGCCTCAGATTCTCGATTGAGAAAGCAAACCAAGAAATTAAATTTTTCCATTAATATGCGAGATTCATCGGAACACGATCGAGACGACCCCGGCTTTTGGTACTTGGCATCTACCCAGCACTTGACTATAATTAAACGGACTGAGAAGAACCTCTCCGGGGCGGTCAATTTTCCGCCTTCTCTCCGGCTGACAAATATCGCGACGAACGCATTGGACATGCTTCCAAATGTGTGCATGTGCACTTCGTGATTTGAATTGCTCTAACATCATTGTTCGAAGGCAAAGTCAAGAAGACGACAGAATGTAAATATTGGGACGACCCACACGCCAAACAGATACACAGATACAAATCTCTGGTCAAGTACGACACACAGAACACACATCACTCAGAATGTGTGTCTTAAGGGTGATTTTGTGTTCGGTGTTTGGTGTTATTTTTAGGCGGTTGGTCAAATCCACGCGAAGGTAAAAGCTTCGCTGCCCCACTGAAGCGGTGAGAAAATTTAAATATTGAACAATAATTATTTTGGCACACTACGAGCGACGTATCTTGATGGGGGCGTGTATGTGTGTGGTTTGAGGACATTAGATAAGCTTGCCGAAGATCTAAATATTTACGAAAGAAATTGCAACGCGGTGCTGTGTGATAAATTACTGTTCATACACTCAGCTGAGTTTAACTTAATTCGAGTTAAAGACCAAGAGACGGTGGAATTTTAAACTGATCTTGTGTACATAATCTGGAGGCTTTAGTACACAATCGTCGACAAAATTTCGAGCGGTCCAATGCTGTGATTCATTCTACCGAATTCAGAACTTTCTTCTTTGTTCATTTATCTCTGAAATTGATTAAAAATTAGTTGGCGACATGCAACGTTGATCTATTCAACAATTGTTTTTTCGAAATTAGGTTATATTATATGGTGCCGGCTAATCGCCAATCACATAGACCTGTAGGTCCATAGTGTAATAGTTTGGAGTTGGTCTGCACAAAATGTAGAAAAAAGTTGAGTCGAATTTTTAACTACTAGTAAGTTTCTGGAGTCTTTAATTCAGTTGATGTGGCTCTTGTCTTCGAAGCCACAACAGATTTTTTGAGTAGCACTGATACAATACGCAAGCGACGGCAGTGTAAATAAAATACATTAGAGCTAATAACCTATATAATTTTTAAAAACTTCAGCGGGATCTCAGTCTTCTCTGATTAAAAACAGGAAACGATAAAACACGTCATTATAATACCAATCCTGCGCAGACGAAGTCGCAGGCAAAAAAAAAAATGCTTAAGGAGAAATAAAAAATGACACCAGGGAAAAATATTGATATAGGCCAGTCTTAGAAAATATTCGGGAAATGGAATATTTTCTAAGACTGGCCTGGAATTTATATTGCATTTCCCGAAGAAACCATGCCCCTTCGATGACACTTTCAACAGGATACGATCCAAAACCTAGAGCGAGTCTTGTGAATGGCTATCGGGACAACTTGGGGTGTCCTCTTGATTAGAAGACGTCAGTTTTACAAAAAAAATATGGATTAATTTAGATTGTGAAGTAAGGAAAAGAGATTTTCAGCCAAAACCTACCCAAACATTGAATTTTTTGAGTAAGGGCTTCAGATAGGTCCTGAAATTCTTCGTAATCTCGATTTGAGGCTTTACAGATTACAAGTCATTATCGAAATAAATTAACTGCACACAAAATATTATTTGTACTTGTTACTTATCTATTTCCATTATATTTCACTCCCAACAGTGTGTAAATACTTTTTTGACATTGATTTTTGTGTTTTTCCTAAATAACTATAGTGATTCTCAACCGATTTTCTTTATCTTTATATTTTAAGATAGGGCTTTTTCCTATTCTTTTCATAAATAATAATATAATAGTAACTTATTATTTGTAGCTTATGAATTGCATTTTATTTGTATTGAATAAAGTTCTACTACTACTACTAAAAAAAAATATATATATAATGCACAAACTTTTCCGATAAACGAGAAATCGTCAAAAAACTGAGTGTGCAAACACTTTTTGATTGAATGTATTATACCTCTGTACTTTTAAAAATTTGTATTTCTTTGTTTGGCGAACTTTACTTGTTTAACACTCACATGGAAGTGAATTATCATCAGTGGATAAAACAATGCAGTCGAAGAATTTCTGTTTTTCAAATTCGTAAAACTATTACTGCCCAGAACAAATTTTAGGCTCAATGTTTTTCACATTTAATTCAATTTCTATGAGTACTCTTTATGACACTTTCTCGTTTTGTCTAACATTTTTTTTAGAAAATATTTTAGTAAAAAAATTACCATCACATTTTCAATGATTGCCTTTTATTTAAACAGAAAACATTTGTCTTTTTGACCAGTCCTTTGAACGAAACTGCTAACGTCGCATAGAAATTAAAACAAATATGAAGCCAAGGAGATCACAAATGTCTTAAGCTGTTAAAATTATGCCTTCGCACACAGTCCATAGATGCAACAATTACTTTTTTATTTAAAAACGAGTCTTGAAAAAATACTGAAAACAATAACTAAAAAATTACGCATACGCCAAAGTGCTACGTAGTTTTTAAACGGAATGCATATTCACGAAGATTGTCGTTTTTTTGAATATATGTATGATAAATGACGATGGTTTTTCAAGAACATACGATAAAACACTTAAGGTCAATATCCTGGATATAATTTTAAAAAATTACAATAAAGTGACCAGAAATCTAAATCAACTGATCACTGATAGTGATTTGTTCATATCTTAGGCCACGCGCACAGTGAGGCAAGAAAGCTATGCGATGCGAAAAGCGATACGAGAAGCGTTACGATGCAAGCATGCAAACGATGCGAGAAGCGATATAGTGCGCACAGTGGAAGCTGTTCTGCTGTTGCAAGAGCTCATATTTAAAATGTTTAGAAAATAGAAAACAAAAAAAAGTTCATGAAATTTATGCGAAAATCAAAAGGCATATTTCGCCATTTATATTCACAATTAACGAATGGCGAAGAAAGAATGTCGAATATGCAAAAATGTCGCTTAAAACGTTCGATTATAACAACTGCGAGGCTTAAAATACATTACAATTTTTTTTTTGGTTTGTCTTGGTATTTCTTAAAAAATAAATGCAATTTCCTAAACAGTTGAAATCAAATCATCAAATGAAGCAACAACAATTAAAACATCTCGCACAGACTCGCTTGAAAACTGGTCAGAAGAGTTTGGAAACGAGAAGCTTGCGAGAGGTTGTCACTTATCGCATTGAAAATCGCTTCACTGTGCGCACTTGCATAAGACTAAACATCTGCAAATTTTTTTACTTACAAATGATTTCTATTTAATGAATAAGCTATGTCTTTTAATAAATAAGCTATGTACGTGTAAAGCAATAGAATATTGCACGAGCGATAATTACGACTAGCCTAATTGGCTTCTTCCAGAGCATGATTCCGGAGTATGAAGTGTGAAGAGCTTGAAATGAATAAAAGTTCTTTAAAATGAACGAAAGTAATTAAACCATGATTAACGATAATTTTGAAGGAGTTATTGTACAAACTGACTTTAAAAGAATAGAGAAATAGGTTACGTTTAGAATTTTGCGGGCGCTTAGTCAAATCCAGAAGATAATTTTATAGCAACGTTGATCACAGCCACACGACACGAATTAGAAACATTTAGTTTCCCCGATATTTCTAAAAAACTGTACTGAACTGTACTTTGAACTGACGTTCAAAATCAACGCGTAGAATTTGTAGACGTTCAAAATTACTTCGTTTTTAGGGTCCCGATCAAAAAGAATAAACGAAGACCTTATAGAATCACTTCGGTGTCTGTCTGTCTATCTGTCTGCCGTCTTTTACATACATGCACATAAATATTTTCAAACCAATTTCTTTCCATCTACTTCTAATTATCCTCGCAATATTTTTCCAAAGCTATTTCACTAGTTTTCTAATTTTAAGTGATTGTGTCCTGAGTGTCAATGGACATTTTTTTTAAACAAAAATCAAACCCTAAATTACAAAATGTTATAAACATTATAGTCGTCTTGTAAAATGATAACACACATTTTGAAATAAAAAAATCAAAATCAAAACTCTGATGTAAACAAATTGAACAAAATATAGTCTGCTACTTGTTACCTATCCACCTACTAGAAGCACTGATAACAAAAAAATTAAATAATTTAGTTACAGGCTGATCTGAATACTTTACATTCAAATTTTAGCCACAATTTTAGTAAACACCATCAATTCAAGTAATTCTTTTACTTTAAGACAGTGATTTCAGTATCCAAGTCCATCGAATGAATTAAAGAAGAAATTCTTTAAGACTTTCTAAAATGATCTTTTAAGTAAAAACCATTCAAAAGACATTGAATAAATGACCACTCTCGTTTTTTGAATTTTTTTCTAGAGAAATATGTCGCCCCGTGTCGATTATCACCTCAACTCCCACGCATTCGTTTAGATCAATCGGATGTGTAACAAGTCTGTGAGATAAAAGAGTCCGCACCTTAACTTTAATTTTACTATTTAATTATCACTTCCTAACGTGCCGACGATAATCATTAAACTTAAATTTATTACCAAAGGTTCAAGCAGCCGAAACCGAATCAAATAACTTCCGAGCAGATGGTGAGCATGTTTTAAACTTTTTGTAAACAAAAATTGTAACTTACAAGTAAGGAAATCGTTTTGTAATCCTTTTTCCCTGGCACTGTTGAAAATGTAGATCACTTTTGCACTCTTTCTTTTTAAAAAAAATACTTATGAGATAAAAAAAAACACAGATTTTGTTACACTGGTTATACAATTTTATTTGAACAATAATTTATTCCCACTGAATAAAACAGAAGAAAATGAAATGCCCTCAAACCAAGAATATCATTGGATGGAAAACGAAAAGAATCGTTTGAAATAAATTCACTCGCGCTTCGAGTCGGATCGATCTTCGATTTGGTATTTCTATTTTTTTTCGGCAACTTTTAAATAAAAAAAATATGAATTCTCACGCACTTTAAGTTTTATTCGATTTTAAAGATACCCGCCAAGCTGCGACAGATATTCGTGGGGCGTAAATTTAACTCTGAAGGCGCTCGGACTGCGACTACTTAGCGGTAAGAAGCGATCTGGGGATGTTAATTGAATGTTTTCGCGATGTATCTATTAGATGGGTATCTGAAAGCTAAAGGCAACAAATGCGAGGGAAAAAGTTGCAAAGAGGTAATTGTCGAGATGTGTGTGGGGGAAAGCTCTTTTGTTTTGCTAGATCGTTCGTTTTCTTCTTTTCTTGGTGAATGTGAGATAATTTGATGCAATTTTATTTGTTTAACTAGGGTTTCTTCGAGGGAAGCTTTTCATTTCAATTTCAAATTCAAATTGTGTGTTTTTTGAGTGGTTTTGTTGTAGAGTTGCCATGGTCGAAGAAGAAAAAAAGGCGATCGAATATTTTTGTACTATTCGAATTATTTACTGAAAGTGTTGGTGTTTCTTTATTTTTCACAACGAATTTTTACTTTCAAATCGATTTTTCACCCGAAAATGATTCTGCGAAAATTTTAGTTAGGAGTTCTGTAAAAACACTCTCTCAGACTTTATTCAGAAATCGGATTTTGATGGTGGGTGAGGATGCAACAAACAAAATTCAAAAGACTTCTCCATTTTTCAAATAGTCATCGTTAGACCAAGTACAACTGTAAACAAATCAGTTATAAGGTGGAGGTACCTTTATTTCAAAGCAAACAATCTGTCGCTTGCCAAGCTCGCGTGAAGTCAGATGTCGATTATAACGTCTCAAACGATGCCAAGCGTCTTATTTATCTTTCATAGATATTAACACTTTATGCATCATGGCATTCTCTTGATCGGCTCTTTTTTGGCAGGGGGTTGAGGCTAGACCGATGTCTAGGAATTGCTTACTTTTGTTTGTATTCAACCAAGTAGATGAGATGGCATAAAATCATTTCGTTGCTTATTCTCCTATACTAAGTAGTGTGGCATTGATTGATTAGTATGCCTGCAGTCCATGCAGGTTCTGGGCTTAAGACTGTGATCATTCAGTAAAGTCTCGAAGTCTGACGGACTGCATTTTACAAACATCGACCCACAAATTTTATTGATACTGTCATTTAAAATTGTAAAAGGTTTTTGCCAAAATCAACATCAAAAATGTTCATAAATTCTTCCATATTTTGCGTCAGCATGGAAGAACTCATGGTGAAACTATTCAGAAAATGAGCTAGAGGTGTTCTTCAAATATCGAATATCACGAATGTGTCTGATTCTTTCATTTACGAAGAGTATTACGAGTTATTTCACAAAAAAATGTGAATGAACTGAACATTTTTAAGAATTTGTTATTCGATTCGATCGCGATCTCAAACGAATTCCCTTTTAAGCCAATTTGAGGAGACAAGTTCGACATGTAGCTTTTATTTTCTTTTCTTTTCTAGATTACATTTTCACTTATTTTTTGGTTTGTTCGTGAGTTTATGTTTATAATTGTAACCCACGGGACCACGTACCGCGTTAACAATGGCATTTGAGTAAATATCAAATGTCAGGTGTTCCAGAGGAAGTTCCTTGGAACTCTTCGCTTTTTCAGCCGCAGCTTCAACTTCTTTTTTAACATCGTCGTCGATTTTCTGTGGGTTTTAGCGTTTTGAAAGAAAATCAATTAATCCAGCTACTTGTTGCATACAAACCTTTATATCCTCTTCAGTTAGAATCCCCGCTTGCACGCATTTGTCCTTAAATTGAGAGATCGGGTCATGCTTTTTCCGCACTCCAATAATTTCCTCGCGTGAACGATAACTCGTCCCGGGATCGGACATGGAATGGCCGCTGTATCGGTATGTATACATTTCCATGACCAGTGGACCGTGCTTAGCCACGTAATTGCGCGCAAACAGCGCGGCGTTACGAACAGAAACAAGATCCATTCCATCGACCCACACTCCCGGGATTACATCGCCGCGGGTGTAGTAATCCGTGTTCATCGACGAACGTTCAATCGCCGTACCCATTCCTAAAAAGAGGATGCGTCGAATCAGGCTGGGCAAATGTGTTCACAGCAGCAAGGAGTTCCTTACCGTATCTGTTGTTTTCGCAAACGAAAATTATCGGTAAGTTTAGCAGCTTAGACAAATTATAAGATTCAAAAACTTGTCCCTGATTTGAGGCACCATCTCCGTAAAGTGTAAAGTTCACTCCATCACTTTTCGTATATTTTAAGTATAAAGCCAATCCGGCACCCAGTGGCACCTAGGTATAAGTTTCTATCTAAATTTTCAATTTGGTTTTTGGATTTGTGGTTTGGTTTGGTTTTTTCGGACTTCTCAACACTCACCTGCGCACCAACAATTCCGTTTCCACCGTAGAACCTATCCCCGTACATGTGTACAGAGCCTCCTTTACCTTTACAACAACCTATTTCTCGACCCGTTAGCTCTCCCAGCACCCCGGCGGGCGGTACGCCACACAAGTATGTCCACCCATGAGCACGGTACGATGTTATTATGGTATCGTTTTTCTGCATTGCAGACTTAATGCCTGTCGGAGGACATTTTGATTTTTAAGACGTTAAAGTTCTTACCGAGAAAGTTCTTACCAACCGCGACCGCCTCTTGACCACTGTACAAGTGACAAAAACCACGAATAAGTTTTGCTTTGTATAAAGTAGCCGAAGCATTTTCTATACGTCGAATAGTTTGCATCTGGGTGTAGTACTTCTTGGCTTCTTCTTTTGTAATACAGGCTTCTGCAGAGGGCCCTTCATCAAGTAGATGCAATTTGTAAGACTAAATTGAAGAATAGGCAGTTATCGTAAGACCGAGAAGGAAAATGTAATAAAAGACTTAAACGGATGTAAATCGATTTTTAATAAATTTTCTTTATGTCATTCAATATTTAACTCTGCTTTTTAAACTTTAATAAATTTAAGAATGAAAGAGTTGAAGTAAATGGTGTCTGCTTTTTTATCTTTCTTTACGTCGTCTGAGTTTTATTCACCCGCCAAGTGTTTTGTTCTGCCAGCAACCGATTACTGTTTAGGGTGGGATTAACTAATTAAAATTGTTTCAGTAAAATTCTCCTTCTAATTTGAAATGAAACTCAACAACGGACAATCCTTCCACATTTGCGTGCCCGCCGTATGGCAATTACGTTGTGCCATTAAGGGAAGAAATGGTTGCAAGCAAAGCCACTAAGATAGTCGTCAATTTTACTTTTTTCTTTTTGCAAAAAAATTACACGAATTAAATCATTAATATCTTGAAAAATATACCGAAAATCAATTTTTATTTATGTAATAATTTATTCTTTTGACGAGATTTACAAAACGGTGTTTATATCGTATTGGGCGGCGTAACAGCCCGTTGAGAGCCAGAGCCTAGCTTTTTCGCGCCTCCACTGTGTTGTGCGCGTTATAATTTTGTCACATGTGGATGGGACCTACTGTTTAATGCCGGTTCCGAACGGCGAATTGCGAAAGCTTTTCATGACAGAAGTACTCCAGGAAGGTTGTCAGTCGTTCGCTGGAGGTGGGGCCATGAAAAATGTTTGTGGTGTTTTTTTTTTTTTTTTCCCCGAGCTGGATTCGAACCCGGGTACTCTCGCTCAACAGTCCGACGCGTGTTTACGAATCTTTAAAATTCGTATGTTGGTTTTTTGCCAATAGCTTGAAAATTAAAAGCCAGAAGGTTCAAACTAATTTTAGAAGAAATATATCATCAAGACTTATTATTAGATAATTGCCACATCGGTGTGGAAATTTGAGGGGCGCCCTTATCTCAAAAGCGGGTCTTTGAAAGAAAAAGTTCGAAACAAAAATTATATTTTACTTTACACCTTATCCAAAGGCACCTCAGTCAATCGATTCTAAACGAAAGTTTTTAAAAAATTTTGGTTATCAATTAATACTAGATGTACTTGCGAATTCAACCGTCTCGGCTTAAAAACGTATACAGTTTACAATTTAAAAAGATATTTCTGGCCAATATCTGCACTTAAAAACTGGTTAGTAAAGTTGTGTTTATAAAACAATAGTTTTATAAACCCAGTTAAAATGACTGTATTGACCTGTTGCAAAATGGCGCAATATTCTTTGGTCGGGTGAAAGCAAGATCGCATTGTTTGGTGAAACAGGTTCTCGGCAATACGTACGTCATCGGTCATCTTCAAAATATTGGTCTCAGTACACTTAAAAAATCACTAAACATGGTGGTGCTAAAAAGTCATGCTTAGGGCTTGTTTCTCTTACCATAAAGCGGGTCCATACATTCGATAGATTGTATTATAGTTCAACAACTTCATATCAAAATAGTAGATGAGGTTATGGAACCTTATGCCAAATAGAATATGACCCTTAAATGAGTCGCTTAACAAGTTTACAACCTCAATCACACCAGCAAGATGAATAAAAATTAGGTATGGTATGTTGTCGAAAAATATGTTGCCGATGTTAAACGAATAAATAAATATCAGCTTGGAGCCTCATCACCAGCATCTTGTTGACTCTGTGATACGCCAGTATTTAGTGTTTTTTTTTTTTTAACAAAATAGACAAAAACTAATTTTGTTCCCCTATGCGCCCCTATTATTATTAACAGCTTTTTTTTATTTTTTCTTTGATTTCTGTTGTATGTGTTATTATTGTTTTTGCTTGTGTTATTATTGTTTTTGCTTAAATTTGTTGTACTTTATGTTATGAAAGACGAAAGAACAAATAATTGATTAACGCATAAAAACAGCGTATCCCATTTATGGGATATCGTCCCTGTTATTATGAGCACAGCTGTACTTTGTTTAGTTTAGTATTTATTTTTAAGTCTTGAAAAAGCAACTACTTCGCTTACTTACATTGCAATTTGAAATCTCTTTTTATGCGAAACCAGCAACTACAATGCCAAAAATTATTTATCTGTTCTTTGCGTGAATCATCTAGTCGTTTCTCATTTATTTTACTTAACAACAAATCTTTAAAAGTACTGATTCCGAAAAAAAAATGTACAGATAAATCGATCGCCAATCCGGAATTTGAGAAAATCAATAAAGGATACTTTGAACATGTGCAATCTTTTATGATTCGATGCATTCACTTGTGAGTTGTAGTCAAACTCAATTCATCAAAGGGAGATGCAGCTTAAAGCCACGTTTACAAGATAAGGAGTTTACCTTACAAATTTCAGCCAAATCGGTCAAGCCCTTCCAATTTTCGAACTCGAAACACAGTAGAGTTCGAATATTGCAACGGCCAAGGGACTGTGAAAGGAAATTCTCAGTTTATTCCTGTATTTTCTAGATACAACTTCCGTTAAAAGTAATTTTGTGAAAGGGACAGAGAGTGATTATGACACCGAAGTGATTGTGTACGGGTGTCATTTTTCCTTAAGCACGAAACCTTAAGAAGGAAAACAAAGTTAGATTTTCTTACATTGACCTCCAGGCACAATAATTGTTTTGACGTATGGAAAATACCACATCTCTGCAAAAAATTTAAAATGAGTTTTCTTTTATCGTTTTTCGTCAGGTACTCACTTTACTATAGGCTAGTAAACCATTTGGCAAATATCTCCGAATAGAGCTAAACATAGTAAAAAATAAAAAAATGGCAACGAGAACGATAAACCGTCACCGTAGGCGAAATAAAAAATATATTACAATATTTTGAAAGTATTTAAGGTTGACAATATGTAGCCTACTCATTTTTTTTTTCCACTCTTGAACCGATTATTCGATATATATTAGGTTGTCAAATATATCCCATTGGCTCGTATCCAAACTAATCATGCATAGCGTCGTTTTGTAGGTTATGTCAAGACCTTTCGAAGGATGTATTGCCAGATACGAGCTCTGTAGCGCTTTGTACATAGCCGGAAAATTCAAAAGACAAAAAGGCGGAAGGGAGACATTTGACAACCTAATATATCGTCCCTATGCCAAGGGGACGATCATTAGTGGGGTTCACTCCATGCAATTTGCTTCTTCAAGGGAAGCTTTTCATTTCAATTTCGAATTCAAATTGCGTGTTTTTTGATTGGTTTTGTTGTAGAGTTGCCATGGTGTTATATAAATATTGTTGTGATGTTAGCTGCCGGAGAAGACAAAAGCCGATCGAATATTTTTGTACTATTCGAATCATTTACTGAAAGTGTTGGTGTTTCTTTATTTTTCACAACCAATTTTTTACTTTCAAATAGATTTATTACCTGAAAATGATTCCGAGAATGTTTTAGTTAAGAGTTCTGTAAAAACATTCTCTCGGACTTTATTCAGAAATCGGATTTGGATGATGAAAACCAAAATTATAAAAAATAAAATGAAATGAAAACGAAAAACGATTGATATTTTTCATAATAAGCATAAGAAACCAGAGAGATTGCAACAAACAAAATTCAAAACACTTCTGCATCTTTTAAATAGTCAACGGTTGTTGGATCAAGTACAACTGTAAACAAATCACTTATGAGGTGGAAGTACCTTTAATTCAAAGCAAACAATCTGTCGCTTGCCAAGCTCGCGTGAAGTCAGATGTCGATTATAACGTCTCAAACGATGCCGAGCGTCTTATTTATCTTTCACAGATATTAACACTTTATGCATCATGGCATTCTCTTGATCGGTTCTTTTTTGGCAGGGGGTTGAAGCTAGACCGATGTCTAGGTAGGTAGGTAGGTTGTGTGGTGGGCTACCAAGGCAGCCAAGCACTTAGGCAAGATGAGGCCCATTGCGATACCACATGGAGCGGATGCAAAAGCATCCCACTACTCTGGAAACCAATTTGAGCTGTTAATATAGCGGAGGATACGGCTTATGCTGGTGTCAGCAAGTTCACCGAGGTTGTTTAGAAAGTAGTATCCGAGATGCCTCTTTCTACGGTTCGCGAGGGCGCTGCAGGTTCCTAAAAGGTGGAGCGAGGTTTCTTCCTCTTCTTCGTCTCTGCAGCTTCTGCAGAAGTCATTGGCCGGGAGGCCTAGTCGGGTGGCATGTTTGCCAAAAGTGGAGTGCCCAGTTATGACACTGATCAGGTTCCTCACCTGAATTCTGCTGAGTCTTAGGAGACTAAGTGAGCGTTCAGGATCTAGCCTAGGCCAGGACCGATGTCTAGGAGGTGCTTAATTTTGTTTGTATTAAACCAAACAGATAACATGGCATAGAATCATTTCTTCGCCTATTTTTCTAGTCTTCGTTACCACGCAGTGACATTGGCTAATTAGTAGGCTTGCATTCCATGGAGGTTCTGGGCTTACGACTGTGACATTGATCACCTAATAAAGCCTCGGAGCCTGACAGATTGCATTTGATAAACATCATATCGTCAGTTGTGAAAAATTGTAAAAGGTTTTTACCAAATTCACGTCAAAAGTGTTCAAAGTTTCATCCTTATTTTGCGTCAACATGGAAGAACTCATCGTGGAGCTATTCAGAAAATGATCTACAGGTATTTTTCAAATATCGAGTATCACAAATGTGTCTTTCATCTACGAAGAGTTGAAATAAGGGTTATTTCACAAAAAACTGTTGTGTGCTTGACTCTTAGATGACTGACTTCGAAAATTTTTAAGAATTTGTTATTCGATTCGACCGCGATCTCAAACGAATTCCCTTTTAAACCAATTTGAGGAGACAAGTTCGACATGTAGCTTTTATTTTCTTTTCTTTTCTAGATTACATTTTCACTTATTTTTTGGTTTGTTTGTGAGTTTATGTTTATAATTGTAACCCAGGGGACCACGTACCGCGTTAACGATGGCATTTGAGTAAATATCAAATGTCAGGTGTTCCAGAGGAATTTCCTTGGAACTCTTCGCTTTTTCAGCCGCAGCTTCAACTTCTTTTTTAACATCGTCGTCGATTTTCTGTGGGTTTTAGCGTTTTGAAAGAAAATCAATTAATCCAGCTACTTGTTGCATACAAACCTTTATATCCTCTTCAGTTAGAATCCCCGCTTGCACGCATTTGTCCTTAAATTGAGAGATCGGGTCATGCTTTTTCCGCACTCCAATAATTTCCTCGCGTGAACGATAACTCGTCCCGGGATCGGACATGGAATGGCCGCTGTATCGGTATGTATACATTTCCATGACCAGTGGACCGTGCTTAGCCACGTAATTGCGCGCAAACAGCGCGGCGTTACGAACAGAAACAAGATCCATTCCATCGACCCACACTCCCGGGATTACATCGCCGCGGGTGTAGTAATCCGTGTTCATCGACGAACGTTCAATCGCCGTACCCATTCCTAAAAAGAGGATGCGTCGAATCAGGCTGGGCAAATGTGTTCACAGCAGCAAGGAGTTCCTTACCGTATCTGTTGTTTTCGCAAACGAAAATTATCGGTAAGTTTAGCAGCTTAGACAAATTATAAGATTCAAAAACTTGTCCCTGATTTGAGGCACCATCTCCGTAAAGTGTAAAGTTCACTCCTTCATTTTTCGTATATTTTGAGTATAAAGCCAGTCCGGCACCCAGTGGCACCTTTAAGTTTCTATCTAAATTTTCGACCGCATGATTTTTTAGAATTTCGAATACTCACCTGCCCACCAACAATTCCGTTTCCACCGTAGAACCTATCCCCGTACATGTGCATAGAGCCACCTTTACCTTTAGAACAACCTATTTCTCGTCCCGTTAGCTCTCCCAGAACCCCGGCGGGCGGTACGCCGCTCAAGTATGTCCATCCATGAGCACGGTACGATGTTATTATGGTATCGTTTTTCTGCATTGCAGACTTAATGCCTGTCGGAGGGCATTTTGATTTTTAAGACGTGAAAGTTCTTATCGGGAAAGTTCTTACCAACCGCGACCGCCTCTTGACCGCTGTACAAGTGACAAAAACCACGAATAAATTTGGCTTTGTATAAAGTAGCCGAAGCATTTTCTATACGTCGAATAGTTAGCATCTGTGTGTAGAACTTCTTGGCTTCTTCTTTTGTAATACAGGCTTCTGCAGAGGGCCCTTCATCAAGTAGATGCAATTTGTAAGGCTGAATTGAAGAATAGGCGGTGATCATAAGACCGAGAAGGTTTTTATGTAAAAAAAGACTTAAACGGATGTAAATCGATTTTAAATCAATTCTCTTAATGTCGATCAATATTTAACACTCTGCTTTTTAATGTTTAGTAAATTTAAGAATGAAAGAGTTGAAGTAAATGTTATCCGTTTTTATATCTTTCTTTACGTCTGTGTAGCTTCTTATACAGAGGGTTGTGTTTAGACCTAAATATCATTTAGACTTATAAAGCGCTATAAATCGAGATCTAGCAAATAAGCATACGAATACTAAAAACTACGTATTCAAAGTTCAACGAAATTGTTTGAAAACTGTTGTAATATTAGGTCCTTCACATAACAAACATTAAAAGAAAAACTGGTCAAGTCTGAGTTCTGCCCCCAACAGATTATTGCTTAGGACCTACGTAAGTTAATAGGATTAACTAATCAAAATAGTTGTAGTAAAATTCTCCTTCTAATTTAGAATGAAACTCAAATAAGGAAATCCCTTAACATTTGCTGATCGTGGCCGCCGTGTGACAATTTCGTTTGTGCAATTAAGGGAAGAAATGGTTGCAAGCAAAGCCACTAAGTCGCCAATCTTACTTTTTTTTTTGTTGCAAAAAAATGATAAGAATTTTTGAAAAATATGCCGAAAATCAATTTTTATTTATGTAATATTTTATTCTTTTGACGAGATCTACAAAACGGTGTTTTTGTGTCTTTGGGATTCGTATGTTGGTTTTTTGCTAACAGCTTGAAAACTAAAAGCCAGAAACTTCAAACTAATTATAACAGAAATATTAGATCAAGAGTTTTTTTCAGATATCTCGAAGGCGGATCTTTGAAAGAAAAAGAAATTTTGTTTTTTTACAGGACCTATCCAACTGCACCTCAGTCAATCGATTCTAAAAGAACGTTTTTCAAAAACGTTGGTTATTAATTTACCTTAATACTAGATGTAACCGCGACTTGAACCGCCTCGGCTGAAAAACGTATACAGTTTACAACTGAAAAAGATATTTCTGGCCAATATCAGTATTTAAAAACTTGTTAGTACAGTTGTGTTCATAGTAATAGGAGCGTGATTGTATTGGCCTGTTTCAAAATGGCGCATATTCTTTGGTCGGGTGAGAGCAAGATCGTGTTTTTTGGTGAAACTGGTTCTCGGCAATGCGTTCGCCGTCTGCCCAATACAAAAAATTTGTCTGAGTAAACCCAAAAAATCACAAAACATGGTGATGCTAAAAAGTCATGGTTAGGGCTTGTTTCTCTTACCATAAAACGGGCTCATATATTCGATAGATTGCATTATAGTTCAACATCTTTATATCAACATACTAGATGAGGTTATGGAACCTTATGCCAAATATAATATGACCCTTAAATGAGTCGTTTAACAAGTTTACAACCTCAATCACACCAGCAAGATGAATAAAAATTAGGTATGGTATGTTGTCAAAAAATATGTTGCCGATGTTAAACGAATAAATAAATCTCAGCTTGGAGTGTAGTTAAGGGAGCCTCATCACCAGCATCTTGTTGACTCTGTGATACGCCAGTATTTAGTGTTTTTTTTTAATAAGATATATATTAGGTTATTTTTTTTTTTAACAAAATAGACAAAAAATAGTGTTGCGCCCCTATTATTATTAACAGCTTTTAAACTATTTGGAGGACATTTCTATTTTTTCTTTGATTTCTGTTGTATGTGTTATTATGGTTTTTGCTTAATTTTGTTGTACTTTATATTATGAAAAAAGAAAGAACGAAAAATAGATGAACGTATAAAAACAAAATCCCATTTATGGGATATCGCTCCTATTATCATAAGCACAGCTGTACTTTGTTTATATTAGGATTTATTATTAAGAGCCTTGAAAAAACAACTACTGCTTTTACTTACATTACAATTTGAAATCTCTTCTAATGCGAAACCAGCAACTACAATGCCAAAAATGATTTATCTGTTCTTTGCGTGAATCGTCTAGTCGTTTCTCATTTATTTTACTTAACAACAAATCTTTAAAAGTACTGATTCCGAAAAAAAAATTTACAGATAAATCGATCGCCAATCCGGAATTTGAGAAAATCAATATTACTTTGAACATGTGCATACTTTTATGATTCGATGCATTCACTCTTGCGTTTTAGTTAAACTCAATTCATCAAAAAGAGATGCAGCTTAAAGCCACGTTTGCAAGATAAGGAGTTTACCTTACAAATTTCAGTCAAATCGGTCAAGCCCTTCCAATTTTCGAAATCGAAATACAGTAGAGTTCAAATATTGCAACGGCCAAGGGACCGTGAAAAGAAATTCTCAATTTATTCCTGGGTTTTCTAGATGCAACTTCCGTCCAAAAGTTAAAAGTAATTTTGTGAAAGGGACAGAGAGTGATTATGACACCGAAGTGATTGTGTACGGGTTTAATTTTTCCTTAAGCACGAAACCTTAAGAAGGAAAACAAAGTTAGATTTTCTTACATTGACCTCCAGGCACAATAATTGTTTTGACGTATGGAAAATACCACATCTCTGCAAAAAATTAAAAATGAGTTTTCTTTTATCGTTTTTCGTCAGGTACTCACTTTACTATAGGCTAGTAAACCATTTGGCAAATATCTCCGAATAGAGCTAAACATAGTAAAAAATAAAAAAATGGCAACGAGAACGATAAACCGTCACCGTAGGCGAAATAAAAAATATATTACAATATTTTGAAATTATTTAAGGTTGACAATATGTAGCCTACTAATTTTTTTTTTCACTCCTGAACCGATTCTTCAATATATATGTCAAGGGGACGATCACTAGCGGGGTTCAACCCCTTCCATTTTCTTGATGATATGCTTGACGATCAAAATGAATACCTAGCATTCAATACTGACATACTGCATTTGCGATAAACATTTTGAAGCATCAACATGGGTGCGCGGTTATAATTATAAATGAAATACTTCAAAATTAGGAAAAATACAAAAGACAACATGCATTCACATACTTCTATCAACGCATAATAATTTTTCTGATTATTCATTTCGCTCAAGCTCGAAATTGACTCTCTGAAGGCAAGTTGTACGACAGCTATTCACACCTTAAAATTTTTCCATCAAGGATTCGAAAAAGTTTAAAAAATTTAACTTCGATACGATAAATTTGATGACAATTTGAAAGAGCGTTCACACTCTACAATTTGGCCCCATCAAGCATTATAATTAAGCAAATTGTAAGGTGTGAACCCCGCTAATAACCGTCCCCTTTCTGCGATAACCTCGTATGTACATTTTTCATGAAATTAGCCTTTTTATACAACAATGTTGGAGACCTTAAACAAAATATGCAGGAAAATGAATGAATGGCCAAATACAAAAACAAACATCCTCGTAACTAAATACATTCATGTTGTTGATATTCAAAAAAATCTTGAAAATACTTTGTGTTTATCTAATTTGTAATTTGTGACGTTCTAATTACTAAGCTTTTTATCGTGTCCTTGCTCGAAAATGAAGCTGTGCATTTTTATTAAAATACTTTTGAGATCCTAAAAAATGCAATTCTATCGCCCTATTACCAAGATGCTACTTAAAAACAAAATCTGGCTGTGGAAAAGAGCCATTAAAAACTTAATAAAATAAAAAAGGCTTGACTCTGAGAAAATTACAATAGTTTTTGTATTAGAAAATAAATTTTTTGGAAAATAAAAAAAGTACGTTGGTTGAATTCGGAGTTTTAAACCAGAATGTTTTGCGTGTATAGTAAACTTTTGATAATTCGAATTATATGGGACCAAAAAAAAAACTTCGAATTACAGAGGTTTCAATTTCGAATTACCTAATTTTCAGAAAAAAAAAAAAAAAATTTTGCTTAATTTCGTCACGTGCGCGTTTTAACTAACGATTGTTGAAGAACAAAAAGTGAACTTGACTTCGAATTATAGAGGTAAACAAACCATCATTTTCGAATTATAGAAGTTTTCATGTTGTATTGCACAAAAACAAATTCGAACTAACAATTGGACCAAATTGTATAGATTTTTTTCGATTTACATGGTTTTTTCAGGGGACTCTTAGAATGCTTCTATTTACAGGGGTTTGAATCAGCGAGAGTTTATCGTATTTCAAGTCTTGGTATATTTAGTTATTTAGCGCGGAATTTGTTTTTCCTCGATCTTCACTTAAGGTTTTAATTTTACTTTTTTTTACAAATTTGTTAGATTTTTATATTTTGCGGTTTGCCGAAACAACGGCCTCGTTGAAGGCTTCAATCCTCTTCAGGCAAAACGGCTACTTTAACGATGAGGTGCCTTATCACGCCTCTCCTTGTCCTGACGTCTGCTTCTGACCTTGCCGTCTTTCTGCTGCAATGGCGCATTGTCCTCATCCACTATGACGACCTTTCCCTCGTCGAGATTTGACTGGTTGTGCATTTGCTGTGCTCCTGAAGACCTCCTAGATACTCTGTTGACCACCACCGTCAGATCTGCTGCTTCAGACAGCATACAAACTGCCATCTTTTCAAGAAGCCCTGTTGAGCAGCGCCTGCAAGAGCGTTCCTATCAGAAAGTGAGCGGGTTTGAGCAGTTCGCCGTCGTTGGGGTCAACGATAAGTACTTCGATCAGCCTCTAGTTTAAGACCGCTTCGACCTCGGCGAAAATAATTTCTCAAATAAGTCCAGCATGAAGGCGAAGCTGAACCCTACAGGCGAATGGATCAACAGGGTTGCTTAAAAATATTCCGAAATCTTTCGTGGTGGAAGCTAAATATTTCAAACCTCCCACAAATCTACACTGCTATATAAGCTAAAGGTGAAAAGTAATCCATTTCTCTATAAAGAACCTCGGGGCATCTAGAGACCCTACAAAAATCGACAACATTTGGAGACTTACACTCCCAAATTTAGCATTAACCCTCTAAGTTAATTACTAGAACTTTGAGACTGGTTTTGAATTACCACTGGAAAACATAGCTTCAGCACTTGCTGTTTTTTCGATTTGCATAATTTAGAATAACTGCAGTCAAACTAAACAGTTTTTCATTAAAAAGTGGTGCGTAATTAAGGAGCTGAAAGGCACAAATCGCTTTGTTGTAATTTAAAATTGTTACTTACAAGCAAGGAAATCGTTTTATAATCCTTTTTCCCCGGCACTGTTGAAAATGTAGATCACTTTTGCACTCTTTCTTTTTAAAAAAAATACTTATGAGATAAAAAAAAACACAGATTTTGTTACACTGGTTATACAATTTTATTTGAACAATAATTTATTCCCACTGAATAAAACAGAAGAAAATGAAATGCCCTCAAACCAAGAATATCATTGGATGGAAAACGAAAAGAATCGTTTGAAATAAATTCACTCGCGCTTCGAGTCGGATCGATCTTCGATTTGGTATTTCTATTTTTTTTCGGCCACTTTTAAATAAAAAAAATATGAATTCTCACGCACTTTAAGTTTTATTCGATTTTAAAGATACCCGCCAAGCTGCGACAGATATTCGTGGGGCGTAAATTTAACTCTGAAGGCGCTCGGACTGCGACTACTTAGCGGTAAGAAGCGATCTGGGGATGTTAATTGAATGTTTTCGCGATGTATCTATTAGATGGGTATCTGAAAGCTAAAGGCAACAAATGCGAGGGAAAAAGTTGCAAAGAGGTAATTGTCGAGATGTGTGTGGGGGAAAGCTCTTTTGTTTTGCTAGATCGTTCGTTTTCTTCTTTTCTTGGTGAATGTGAGATAATTTGATGCAATTTTATTTGTTTAACTAGGGTTTCTTCGAGAGAAGCTTTTCATTTCAATTTCAAATTCAAATTGTGTGTTTTTTGAGTGGTTTTGTTGTAGAGTTGCCATGGTGTTAAATAAATATTGTTGTGATGTTAGTACTATTCGAATTTTTGTACTATTCGAATTTTTTACTGAAAGTGTTGGTCTTTCTTTATTTTTCACAACCAATTTTTGACTTTCAAATCGATTTATTACCTGAAAATGATTCTGAGAATGTTTTAGTTAGGAGTTCTGTAAAAACATTCTCTCGGACTTTATTCAGAAATCGGATTTTGATGGTGGGTGAGGATGCAACAAACAAAATTCAAAAGACTTCTCCATTTTTCAAATAGTCATCGGTCGTTAGACCAAGTACAACTGTAAACAAATCAGTTATGGAGGTACCTTTAATTCAAAGCAAACAATCTGTCGCTTGCCAAGCTCGCGTGAAGTCAGATGTCGATTATAACGTCTCAAACGATGCCAAGCGTCTTATTTATCTTTCATAGATATTAACACTTTATGCATCATGGCATTCTCTTGATCGGCTCTTTTTTGGCAGGGGGTTGAGGCTAAACCGATGTCTCGGAGGTGCTTACTTTTGTTTGTATTAAACCAAGTAGAAGAGATGGCATAAAATTATTTCTTCGCCTATTCTTCTAGTCTTCGTTACTAAGTAGTGTGGCATTGATTGATTAGTATGCCTGCAGTCCATGGAGGTTCTGGGCTTAAGACTGTGACATTGATCATCCAGTAAAGTCTCGAAGTCTGACAAATTGCATTTTACAAACATCGACCTACAAATCTTATTGATACTGTCATTTAAAATTGTAAAAGGTTTTTGCCAAAATCAACATCAAAAATGTTCATAAATTCTTCCATATTTTGCGTCAGCATGGAAGATTTCATGGTGAAACTATTCAGAAAATGAGCTAGAGGTGTTCTTCAAATATCGAATATCACAAATGTGTCTGATTCTTTCATTTACGAAGAGTATTACGAGTTATTTCACAAAAAACTGTTGTGTGCTTGACTCTTAGGTGAGTGACTTCGAAAATTTTTAAGAATTTGTTATTCGATTCGACCGCGATCTCAAACGAATTCACTTTTAAATCAATTTGAGGAGACAAGTTCGACATGTGTTTTTTTTTTTATTTTCTAGGTTACATTTTCACTTATTTTTTGGTTTGTTCGTGAGTTTATGTTTATAATTGTAACCCACGGGACCACGTACCGCGTTAACAATGGCATTTGAGTAAATATCAAATGTCAGGTGTTCCAGAGGAAGTTCCTTCGAAATCTTCGATTTTTCAGCCGCAGCTTCAACTTCTTTTTTAACATCGTTGTCGATTTTCTGTTGATTGAAACGTTTTAAAAGAAAATCCATTAATCCAGCTACTTGTTGCATACACACCTTTATTTCCTCTTCAGTTAGGAGCCCCGTTTCCAAGCATTGGTCCTTAAAGTGAGCGATCGGGTCATGCTTTTTCCGCACTGACTGAATTTCTTCGCGCGAACGATAACTCGTCCCGGGATCGGACATGGAATGGCCGCTATATCGGTATGTATACATTTCCATGACTAGGGGACCGTGCTTAGTCGTGTAATCTCGTGCAAATTCCGCGGCATTACGAACAGAAAGAAAATCCATACCATCGACCCACACTCCCGGAATTACATCGCCGCGGGTATAGTAATCCGTATTCATGGACGAACGTTGTGTCGCCGTACCCATTCCTGAAATGAAACGGTGCCGTGAAATAACGTCGAGTAAAATAAAGTCGAATTCAAAAATTCTGCATTTTTTTCACTTTATGAAAGCAAATCACTTTAAAAAAGCAAAATGAGTTACCTACCGTATCTGTTGTTTTCGCAAACGAAAACTATCGGTAAATTCAGCAGTTTAGACAAGTTGAAAGATTCAAAAACTTGTCCTTGATTTGAGGCACCATCTCCATAAAGCGTAAAGTTCACTCCATCACTTTTCGTATATTTTAAGTATAAAGCCAGTCCAGCACCCAGTGGCACCTATAAGTTTCTATCCAAATTTTTAATTTGGTTTTTGGATTTGTGGTTTTGTTTTTTTTTTTTTTTTTGGAATTGCGAATACTCACCTGCCCACCAACAATTCCGTTTCCACCGTAGAACCTATTCCCGTACATGTGCATAGAGCCACCTTTACCTTTCGAACAACCTATTTCTCGACCCGTTAGTTCTCCCAGAACCCCGGCGGGCGGTACGCCGCTCAAGTATGTCCACCCATGAGCGCGGTACGATGTTATTACGGTATCGTTTTCCTGCATTGCAGACTTAATGCCTGTCGGAGGGCATTTTGATTTTTAAGACGTGAAAGTTCTGACCATGGAAAATTCTTACCAACCGCGACCGCCTCTTGACCACTGTACAAGTGACAAAAACCACGAATAAATTTGGCTTTATATAGCGTAGCCGAAATATTTTCTAGAAGTCGAATAGTTAGCATCTGGGTGTAGTACTTCGTGGCTTCTTCTTTTGAAATATATGCTTCTGTACAGGGCCCTTCATCAAGTAGATGCAATTTGTAAGGCTGAATTGAAAAATAGGCAGTGATCGTAAGACCGAGAAAGAAAATGTAATAAATAACTTCCTCTTTACTGACTTCTTAAGAGTGAAAGAGTTGTGGTAAATGATTTATATTTTTCTTTACGTCCGTGTAGCCTCTTATACAGAGTGTCATTTTTAGACCTCAATATCACTTAGACCTATAAAGCACTAAACACCGAGATCTAGAAAATCATCACCATACAAATACTAAAATCTACATCTTCAAAGTGCAACAAAATCGTTCAAAAACTGCAGTAAGAAAGTATTAGGCAAAGGTCGTTTACATTACGTACATACATTAAAAAAAAGACATGAAAAGGTTGATTTTCTTACATTAACTTCCAGGCACCTGCAGCAGAATTGTTTTGGCGTATGGAAAATTAAACATCTCTAGAAAAAAAAAACATAAAAAATGGATAACACTGATTTACCGTTATGTGCTCACTTTACTATTGGTTAGTAAACCATTCGGCAAATATCTTCGAAACATAATACAAAAAAAAATATTACAATATTTTGACAATATTATTTCCTTTAGCCTACTAATTTTTTTCTTTCACTGCTGATTTCGAACTGATTATTTGATGTATCATGATTCGATGTATATGGTCCATTTTTTGGGAGACAGTAGAAATCCTAAATGCGGTTCCTTAAATTCCCTTTTAAATTATTGTGAATGATTCTCCATTATACTACATGTTTTTTTTTGTTTTATTTATCTAAAGATGCTGTAGAAGTTCCTTGTGAATTAAATACTGACGTAATCAGCACGCGGATATTGGGATATTGGTACGTGACGCCCCATGACTCAAATTTTTTTTTTTTAATTTAGAAAAAAAAAAAAATAGTAAATTAATTATAGAACACGATTCTTCAATCATTTGGTGGTAGGTTGTTGGCTAATAGCCTCTGTCCGGTGGTAGTCAAGTAGTTACCCTAGTGCAACGCTGATCAACGTGTCATTTTCTTTCCAATGATAGCCATACTAAAAATTTAAAAAAAATTAATTTGTTTTCGCATGTGGTAATGTTACTAACTTTTTCGCTAATATTTAACTTCATCAATCTTTTTTTTTAGAAACTTCTTTGCCAGTGAAATACATCATCTGTAAGAATTAATTCATTTCTTAATACTAAGTGGTTCATCAGTTACCAAGATGAAACCTTAATGGCGGACGTACAGACATTTTTATAATAGCGAACCGCCATCTTCCAATGCCAGCTAAATTGATGATCGAACGTAAGTGTTGTCGAAGATTAGTACGTTTCCTTTAATCTGCGGCTAATGTTGAAAAAAATACACAAAATACAAGGGACTTAGAAGTTATAGGCAAATATATAAAGGCGGCAGACAGACGGACACCCGAGTGTTTCCATGAGGGTTTCGTTATTCCTTTGGCACGAAATCCTAAAAATATTGGAAGTATGGGCTGATGCTATGAAAGATGGATTCTTAAATGTTTTACCTAATTATGAGTAATTTTACTTCAAAGAGCAATAAGTACTAGAAAACTAAGCTGTAAACGGTTTCCCTTAATCTTAATGGACGAGAACAAAACTCTTTGATGAGTACATACAAAAAGAAAAATCTAGCAGTCTCTTTCCGTACATTTATCAAAATCTTGACTACATTCGTGGCTGTGCAGGAAGATGGTCGTGGACTTAGTTCTAAGATTTTGACTCAATTCATTTGGGTCTTGAGATAGTTTTTCTTGCTGTGGACTCCAAGTACGAACATAAACCAAACCATTTTAAAGTTATCGTGTTTCTCTCAGAGTGTATGGCCTAAAAAGGCTAGGCACGAAAAAGCTAGTCTCTATCCCTCAATGGATGGATAACTTTCTACAATGAAGCCATATCAGTTGACAATAAATATTTAAGAATCAAAAATTTACTGAGCATGTATTTATCAGCCATCCTTACAAAACTCAACCAAAAATATTTGACCTTAAAGAAACAATATTGTTGTTCACCTCTCTATTTATTCACATCACAATTATATTACTTTAATTTTTTAATACAAAATCAATCTCGAATTTCTAAGGCACATTTAGACACTTTTTCAAATTTAATTTCTTTTGTTCTTATTTAATTTTGCTTTTCTATGAATTCACTGAGCTATCATCACTTAATTAACTAAGTCAGGGAGTTTCTTATTGGATTTTAGCTGGAATCAGTACACACACAATGTCTTCGTCATTTTGATCCTTGAGCTCCCATTTCACTTCAACAGTGACCTGCAATGAATATAGAAATTCAAGTCTCTCATCTTTATCGAAATTTGATAATTTTTTCACCTTTGGATAAGCTTTTAAAACAGGCAGCGTCGCCTTGTACTCATAACTAGCGCCCTTGGACAAGGGACAGGTTAATCCACTGTCTACGCAGGCATCAGGATTCTGTAAGTGGAATGGCATTTCAACTCCCATAATTTTTCCATGGACAACTGTATTGATTGATGTAACGTCTTCAGCTGTTAGAAGGAATGGACTTAAAATCCAATTTGTGTAAATGGTATAAAAATAAAGCATACCCAGTGTCATGTCTATGGATATGGACGCAGTTGTGTTTCTTTTGAGAATGCACTCATTCTTTGTCGTATCACAGTCCGAGATCACAACTTTTGTGAACTTGCCTGTTTTTGATCCTAAAAAGAGAGGGAAAATCATTAGATATTTAGTTATCATTAGTTATCATTTTCAGTTTATTGAATTGAAAGAAATTTTTTAAGAAGTTTTAGATGCAGAAGAAGGAGGTATACAACAATCAACATTCTTATATTACAAAAGCTACAGCGCGACTAGCTACATATTAGGCTTCGCTCACTTGAGACAGACAATCTCAGGTGGCAAAATATTACAACGTATTTCCACACGAAACTATTATGGCCATCACTGGATGTCAAACGGACAACCTGCCCTTTGCGGCTGAGCAGACCACCGATTAGAGCCATAATAGGTGTTACCACAGGGCACTGCACTATAGGCAGACATGCCAACAGACTAGTAGTAGTAGAACTTTGTTCAATACAAATAACTAGGAGTTACATAGGTTAAGTGTGATATTTAGCTTGTAGTGCTCGTGTAGGGCCAGTAAGTTAGTTAAGATAGTTTTAAGTTAGTTAAGCTAGTTTTAAGCATATTTGTCTAGCAGTTAAGTTTAAATTAAATTGAAAATAAAAATGCTTTAAAAAGAAGAAAAGAAGCAGACTAGGAATCCCTGTTAATGATTTTTGTAAAAGTTGCAGAGATGAAGAGGAGGAGGAATCAATTTTCCATCTTCATTGTTCGTGCGATGCCTTAGCGCTTCGTACAAGAAAGCATATCAACGAGTACTTTTTTGATAGTCTGTTCGATCTGACCTGCTTCAGCATCGAACGACTCCACAGCTTCGTACGAAGCTCGAATTGGTTCGACGGGCAATGCCCACATTGTCCGCTATTTGGCATCAAAATGGGCCAAAGTGGGCCAAGTGGGCTGCTGTGGTTTGTTTGCTGTTGCCGGTCACATTAACCTGACCTAACCTATTTTACAAAATCTCTGTTTGGTTGCTCTAAATAAACAAACGTCTTCCCGTTTAGAGTCCGGGGTGAATCTGGGACTGAATTAGTAAGCTTCTCCATCCAGCTTGATCTCCTGCCAGCATAGACATGGACAAAAATATGACAGCATCCGATTTTATTGAATTAAATTGATCTCTGAATGGATTTATCAGTTGTTGAGGTAATAAATTGTATGGTAGTTCGATGAAATCGTTTGTCCAAAAATTTTTTATTGATGAAGAAACATTTTAATTGATATTTTGATCACCGCTTTTGACCTGTTTTGTCATCAGTAGTCTGAAATCTATTCTCTACTCTAATTGTCTCTATAACTGATATTGTTTTTCAAGAATCTTTTCAATTAATCACACAGTTTGTATCTAAAGCCACTCGCTTCGTACATTAGACCATTAATAGACACCAAATAAATTCTCGGTTTTAAATGTCCATGCTGAAACACTAAACATAGCTATATAGCTCGTCTCCACCAACAGTGTCAGTTTCTTGAAATACGACTTAAGAATTACTGCAAATGAAATTAATGAAAGTAGACGTTTGCGGAAAATTACAATTATCTGGCGTTTTTCGACAACAATTAGTTGATCTCTGTTAATTTAAATTGACTTTTATTTGAAGTGATGCGATCTTCTAATTAAATAATTGCAACCGATGCCTCACACCATTCTTTACTCTGTTTAATTGGCTAATGGAGATGAGAAAAGACATCCCGCTTGAGCGGCTTATAAGATGAGCAAGGATTATCCCCTATGAAATTATAAGCGATAAATAAATAAAAACAGAATAAAGAGCAACGGTAACGTAAGCTAAGAAAATCAAATCCAATCTAGAATGTGCACTCTAGTTCCCATTTATTTTTTTGCTAATTCTCTTTACTACAACTACAAACACGTGAAACGTTTGTACAACTGATTCACAGGCGAGAACAGAAGTGATGCGGACTTTGCAGCAAATGATTTTAAATAAATTATAAATCTATTTTTGCAATTATCCTAAATAATATTTAAGAAAATTGTAACAAACCACTTTTACTTTTATCTACAATTAGAAACACATAAAATTATCTTTTTGTTTTCACCATAACTCATGTACCTTCCACCTTATAAAGGTTTTTGATTTTTGGTTGGTTGTGATTTTTGGCTTTTATTGGCCACTTGTGATCTAGATATTAAAAAAAAAAACATGAATTTTGCATCAAGTACCACAAATTTAGGCGTTTTGCGATTAAAAGGATAAAAATGAGCAAAATAGCTCGTGTGTAAATAATTTTGGTCCTTTTGGACGCTCACTACGAAAGAAAACTGTTTCTTCAGTTGTTTTAACCTTTTTGGCATTTATTTTTCATAATTGCCAGGAGAAAGCAGATTCGAGAAAAGCACCCGAAAAAGTTGGAAAATTCGAAAAATCGAAAACTGATTTTTTTTATGGAATTTTGCGTTTTATTGTCACTCTAGAGTTTATCTGAAGGCCATGAATTGGAGCGATACGAAGTACACCAGGTCAACTTTAATAAATTTTAAATCAATTTGAGATTCCCAACAAATTTTTAATTCTTACTACTCAACCTCAGTGTGGCTTCTTTATGTCTGTCTATACAATACCAACCATTCCACAATTAAAGACTACTCTATTAGCCCCTGGAAAAAGTTTTTAGCATGGATTCATATGTATGGGTAAAAAAAATACAAATTTATTGAAGAATCAAAGTCTTGGTTGAGATCATTTGATGATTCACCAGACTGTAATCGTCATCAGTAGAGTTGGAGCCGAGAGATGCAAAAAAAAACTCAATAACTGATGTCTTCTTCATAACAAAACTGCTGATTTAAAATAATATTGTGTAAAATGAATGTGACATAATTTACTCGCAGCTTTTTAAGGTGTGCAATTTTGAAGAAAAACAAAAGGCTTGAGACGTATGTTTCAAGCGCTCACTGGTAAGTGACACTGATTAGTCACACTCCATAAGAATCGATTGCAAGGTCTTTGTGGTGCAATGGTAGCAAGGCCAAGTCATCACTTGTCTTAACGCGAAGAACAAAGAACTCGTAATTGAAATAACTCGATTTGGCATGTACAGCTATTCTAATTTCTCTAAGGCACATGCCCCCTTAAATGTGCATATACAGATAAGAAGATATACAGACTAAGGCAGAAAAAACGTAATCACATAGAGAAGAATTTTGCCATGCTATGACGCTTATCTGTCGAACGAAATTCAAACAAAGAAAACTTGCCTGTTTTTGCTTGAAGCAAATTTATCAGCAAACAGCTTGTGAGTTGCCTTCATTGGAAGAACGGTTAGTAATTGAATTATTGCGCTGACACGCCTGTTTTGTAAATTCAATAAAGAACTTCCGTTTTTTATGTAAACAAACAAGTATCAATATTCGATAACAAATAATCCAATTGTCACAAATCGAATCGACCCAAATCCGATGACAAAATAGTGTACCACAGCCGAGGCGAGTATTTGACCCCATAAACATCACGACAAGTATCTTGCTTTCAATTGACCGCCGGAAGTATTAATTAGCTACACTCCAGCTATCTGCTGCATGTCTAAATTTAACTATTCTAACTAGCATCAGGAATAGACTGCCGCCGCCGTCTAAATTTAATAAATCAGATGCATGCATTTATTTAAATATCTGTTTGCTTATTTACCACAATCTCTGAATTGCAATCCATTTACACTGCAGACCGCAAGAGCTGATAAAAACGCGAGCACAATAAACTGCTTCATAGTAATTTTATTTTTGTTGGACTTTATTTCGAATAGAAATGTATGTCTACTTCACTACCCTCAGAACAACCGCTGTCGATTTCTTTTGACGGAATACTAAACAATATCGTTTAAGCTGTCACGGGCTTCTCGCTGAGATTACGACAAACTGAGTTTTTTTTTTTTCGCCTTCAAAATAGTCTAAAACAAAGGAGGACTACTCAAACTAACAGCTAGACTATCTGCGAGCAAACGAACGACTGATATTGGGCTAAGTGTTAACGCAGTTGGGGTCTTTCAATTGGTAATTGAGACTCTTACATGCGCAGTAAACGGCAGTCGGGGAACGTTTTATCTTCTGGGTTCTCACTCACTCTCTCTTTCGCTCTCTCTGTTTATGTGTTATCTTTTATTGTTGTGATACTTGTTTAATTTTTGATTTCCTTTTGTTGATCCGTATTTGGAAAAATAAAAACAAATTTTTGCCGCTAGTCATATTAATTAGCGGCGGCATGGTGGTGATAGCATTTCCCTTTTTTGAACTTGTTATCTGGCATTCGATGATGGTTATTTGTCATGTTTTGGCTGTCTTGGATGCAAGTGTTACTGAAATGGTGTTAAGATTGTATGTGACGATTGCAAGCTGTTGTGGACAATGCTCTCTTTGGCATATCAGCTTACTGGAGCCGTTATCAAGTTTTTCGAGGTATACATTTTTTAATCGCCTAAGGTCAATCTCCAACATCGAAGATCGAGTTCCTTTGCTTGCCACTTACCCAAACTTCGTACGAGAACTACCGGCAGTAAAATTTCCACTCAGAAGCCTTGGGATTGTTCAAAATGCGTATATTTTCTTTAACACTTCTATAATCAAACGTTAAGAATCATTTCCACATAACACTTTTGTTTTATTTTACGTTAACAGAAAACAGAAGACAAACCAGATCCATACCGCTGTGGTCTTTAAGTTTCAGCTTAACATCGATGGTCAGCTAAGAAAAAAATAATTAAAAGCCTAAAACAATTTTATAAATTTGATCAGTTACCGGCGGCCAAAATCTTTCCACAAATAACACAGCTTTGTAAACGTATATTTCGTCTTTGTGAAATCTGAATCCCTGTATTGGCTTTTGTACCATTGTGTTCCATAGCGTGCCTTGTATAACTGAGGTAACATTGTACACATCATCCACTGGAAATTGTGTTGTTGAAGAATTGTTAAGTTGAAGAAATTGAAAAAAAAGGCAGCACTTCCTTACATGGTTCCACATTAAAACTTAACGCAAAGTTTGTACTCCTATAAACAAAACATTCCGCGTCTTCATCGCAACCACCGATTGTAAAATTGCTAAATCTTCCTTTTTCAGATCCTGCAGAATGGTGTAGAAGTTTTTATTCGAAAAGCTAAAAAAACACGATGAAACAACTAACCACAATCTCTTGTATAGTATGCAACACAAACTGTGATGCCCAAAAAGAGGAATAGTGATAAATGTTTCATCCTCTTCTGAAAACAACCACTTCAATCCTTGTGCTTTGAATACTAGTTGCAGATTGTTTTGCAAAACCTTACGTACGTCTGACTTGGAGCACACATCTGTTTATAATTTGCAGCAATCAGTTGATTTCATTTTTTATTTGATATATAATTAAAGGTACAATAAAGGTATGTATGGTGCGAAACCCTGACGCTTGTATGCAAAAATGTTTTATGCAATCGATAAAATAAATAAAATGAATCAAAGTTGCAGCGATACCAGCCTCAAGAAACTTTTAGTTTTATTGTTGCTGCAGTCCTATGACCTACAACCGTCCAAAGAGTATCCATTTACTCGGAAAAAAGTCAATGAAATAAAAAAACATTTTCGAAAGTGAATATAAAATTACATTCTCATTTTATTTATGTTTATTAAGATTCAAAATCATATTTTGCCAAAGCAAAACTTAAACATCTAACAAAGGAAAATAAAAATAAAATTCTTTGTTTTTTTTTTTTTCTACTACATTCATACGTCTATGAAACAAACAAAAACATAAGGAAAACCAGTCGCGAGATTGGAGACTCTCAAATAAAAATTCTTTGTTAAATTCTAATTTTGATTTAAGAAAAAAAGATTACAATTGCATTTCGCTTTCAACATGAGATTTCTCAAACAAATGTCAAATGACTACATACCAAGTGTGTCACACTAAATAGTAATAATTAAAAAAAAAATTATCAACATTAAACTAAACATAGGTACATAAGAGCCACCAAAGGTTCATTTTCATTTTTTTGTTTTATTTCGTTTTTCTCCTCTAAAATAAAATGCGCTAAAAGAAACGAAAGAAGAATGAAAAATTAACAACAGGAAGTCTGCTGTGCTGCATACAACACGCAGTATCGACAAATATTACGTTACAATTGAATATCTTTTTTTTTTTTTTTCTTTTTTTCTTTTTTTTTGCACATCGTGCACACAAGTATAGTACATAAATTTGGTTGAATTAACTTAAGAACCACATCGATTCTTGCATCTTCTCATCATCTCATCTTATCGTCTATATTATTCCATTGTAATGTCATCATGAGTATTGTTGCTGAAATGTGTCAATGAATTCGGATGTAGCAGCTCATTGTGGTCATCGTGAAGTTTCTTGCGCTTTAATATCGCTGAATGAAGTTCACGGGAGCAACTGTGGCCTCGTGATTGGGCACGTTGAACCTGTAAGATTGGTTCATACTCGTACAGTTGGCTTATATAAAATCGATCGAGATCAGCCTTTTTATAAAAAAATTTTAGTCTGGAGAAAGCTTCACTGTAAGAGATTATAGAAAAAAAAAAGAGATTAAACAAATTTTTTATCATAAAGTTAAAATTTATTTTATTTATTATGTTTTATCATAAACTTAGTAAACTGATAACAAATATAAGAGCTTAGCTCCGTGAACTATTGCCTTAAGGTTAAAATTATTTTTTTAAAACTGATTGGAAATTTATATTTTTGAAATAAATAACTGACGGAAGAAGATACTCCCCAACGAAATTCCCACCAAACTTGCTCGTTAAGTGGTTGTTATCCACGATCAATGTTAACTGTCAACAATATTCTGAGTTTGACCCAGCTCACAAACCATGAAGTAGTCTGGGGCGGTGGCTGTCACTACTGAGAATTGCCTGCGGTGTGTGTCATTGACAACTGTTATACAATACATTTTTTTTTCGATCAGGCAGTGGCAGCCGATCCGTGGAAATGAACGATTGTTTTTTTTTTTTTGTTGAAAATGTACATTTACTTTCATTTCTGGCTATAAATTTAATAACTTAAAGTCCACTAGTTTACTTTGAGCCACAGTTTTAAGTCAAACCTCTTGTAATTAAATGGGAAGCCACACACGACGACTGATTGAAAACTTATTTGCGAATCAGAAAAAATAGTTTGCACCTAGCCGGCTGTTGATTTTTATGTCGAGTTGCCTACAGATTTCAGTTTCTAGTTTGCGAAACAACAGACCAACCTGTTGACAGATTTTAAACTAGAACTAGAGATTTTGATTGGTAAAAAGTTCCCTCCTATGAGTCCGTAACTAGTCTACAAGTCAAGTGGCAAATCAGTTTAGTTTTTGTTCAAAAAAACAAAAATGAGTCTTCAAACTTTCTGCCCAACGTCAGGCTTAAGGGCTTAGCATTCCTAGCGAGTCAAGTATTGCAGGATTGAAGAAGAGGAATGCAGTTGGCTAACGCACTCGACTATTGTCTGTTGAAGTAGCGATAAAAGAAAATCAGATAGGAAACATTTCGACTGTGTTCGAGCGAGTCTATCTACTTCGGAATATCATTATCTCCTATCAGTTCAATCGCTCGCAAATCAGAAAAGCTTATCTTCAATTTCACGTTTTTTCGATCGACCGATGCAAAACTCTGAGTTGGCATATATGTTTCTTTCTTTTTATTTCCCTACTTCAAATTTGAAAGATTTTTGTTATCCTTTTAAGGTTATTTCGGACGTGGCTTTTTCCATATTATTTTTCGAGGTAAGATAGGCTTTTAAAAACCGAATATGGAGCGCGAATTTCACTTAAACTTGGTAATTAACAGTCCTTATACAGCTCTTAATCAGCAATAAAATATATTCTCTAAGTTCAAAGAGCATTCTCAAAGATTTGGTGTCCTTAAGAAAACTATCCCCGATCTTTATTTTGGCACAATCAACAGAAGAAGCAGTTCTTTGTTAAATTCTTAACTAAAAGTACACGTAGTCACTGTGATAAAAATAAATAAAAATTTTTGAAAACGTTCACACTTACCTAAAGCTATAATTATTCTTATACATTAAATATGCGGCTATAATGGTTAGGCATTTCTGTTCGCCACCATTGCAGTCAATAACCAGTATTGTGCCACCGCCGGATAGAGCTCTATCGATAAATTTCACAGACTTATAGCAATTGGGCAATACTGTGGTTAGATACACTTTTTCGCCAAAATTCAAATCAATCGTTTCAAACTCTTCATCGAAACGCAATTGCTGTGATAGCTCCTCATCGTATAAGCGGTGATTATCAGCTGAGATATTAACACCAGGATCCAACGATGGATAATACAGCTCTTGGATATGTTTATCAATTGTTATCACATGAGTGAAGCCATGCGAATGTAATTTCTCATTCGACCATGCCATAAAATTTTTTGTTAAATAAATTCCTGGCATTATATTCTCTAATGCTAATTGATTCGCATCAAAACTTAATGGTATCGTAGTTGTTGCTGTTGTGCTGGATACCGAAGAAGCTCTTGTTGCGGCTGTAGCGGCAGTTGTAAGCGCACATTTTGGTATTGTTGTGTTAATAGGCGTAAGCAAGCAACCCGTTTCTGTTGGCAGTGTCTGAAAGAAAGAGGGAAATTATAATTCTAATCAGTAATTTGACATTTGAAAAAGTATTTATTAGTTAGCTATCATTCTGGATATGTTTGAGTAGAGGAACGTGAACGTTATCAAAGGCGGACGAAGAGATTTTCGATCGCGCGCACAGAGGGAGTTCGGAGTAGAAGGCTAAATGACGAACTCTGCGATCCTTACAACGACATCGACTTAGTCAAGCAAGCTTAGACACAGATGGCTAGGTCAGATTCTGGAGAGCTAGAGATATTTGTAGAGCGAATGGGCTCTAACGCTTCAGCCTGAACGCTTCAGTCTCCAAGGCCAACACCGAGGGACAACGTGGAAGATCTCGCCTTCTGTGGCCGTCTGATAGAAACCCGGCTAGATAGAGACCTCAATCAGCTTGGTATGCGAAATTGGAAGCGACTAGCCCAAGACCCAAAAGAAAAAACAAAAACAAACAAGTACTTTTTCATTTATTTCGACGCCAAACTCTTAATTGAAGCTGATGTTAGGTGGAACCAGGCCACATCGTCTTCAGCCTTAAATCAACTCAATTAGTAGTAAGTTACACACTTGCATCCAAATCCTACTGTCTGAAGTAGGGGTGACAAGATATTACAAAATTATCAACCAACATTGGTGATTGGTGTTTTGCCGCCACCTCCTACACTACGAAGATTACAAAATCCTTATTCTACCAACCTAACCACTCAAATTATGGATCGGCCTTATTCCCAGGTGCATTTTGACCACTGACAAATGCAAAGGGCACGTCCTGCAATGCAACTACGTCACATTCATTCCTCCACTTGTAACGCCCCCCGGTAAGCTCTTCACTTGTGGCTTGGCAGCAAACTTAGGAGCTATCAATGGAGATAACACGAACCGAGCGCGGCTACTTTCTTAAGGTAATCGTGCGTACCACAACCCGACTTGGAAGTTGACCCTGATCTGACGCATTTTCGCACTCACTTGTCCTAGGTCACTCACTTCAGTATACGTCTTCATGGATCACAAACATCTAATTTTGTACGAAGATAAGAAAGCGTATTTACGCATCACCAAATAAATTGAATTGCGTAGCTCAACTTAGCAAAATTTTTGGGATTGGAAAAACTCAGTCGTAAACAACATAAAAATAGAGAACACAAGTCCAAAACAAACTCTAAAAAAAAAAAGAAACACAAAATAGATAAATAAATACATTGCACTAGCGAAACAAACCACCTCCTCCTGTACGTTTGTTTCCGAAAGACGCTAGAAACGTCAAAACATTTTTTTTTTCTCTTCTTCTTTGTAAAGTCTTGCGAAATTTTCTGTTCTTGACCTAGAAACACATCCAACAGATACCCGAAGGAAATACAAAAAACTAATATCACTATCCAGGATCAAATGATAACTTATTCGATGGAAAACATATATTTCACATGAAAATACACTTTATTTATTGTTTTTTTGGCGCAATTAACTTTTTCTAACCTCAAATTTGCAACTTTCTATTTTCACTTAAAATTTCTGCAATCAGAAAATCACAAAAATACTTACCATTCTGCTTTCTATGGATTTAGGGTTATCCGGAAGCATTGCCTTACATTTATTTGTGAAAAATAAATAAGAATTATTCAAACAAGAAATTTTGTTCGGAATATTTTTTGGTAAAAATTTGCAAAAACTGTCGTCCCTCACAACACAAAAACTTTGGAAAAGCAAAGAAAACTGAAGACACAAACTGATAACAACGGGTTACAACGCATTCGCAGTGTCGGCGGGAAGGTTGTATTTGGCAGATATCAACGTATGCGATGAGATGCGAAATACTTTAACGACAGGGTGTGCATTTGGAAATAATATTTTATAACATTTTTCTTACCAAGTTCATTTCTTAGAGCACATCGTCATTTGAAACAAAGAAAAGGCTTTTGTTGGTTTAAAAAATTCTATATATGATATACTTAATTCTATAAAAATTATTTTCGTTTCCATTAAGCAGAGTTGCTGTTTGTGATCGAAATCTTCTATATTCCCATGCAGCAGTGATACCTTGAAATAAAAAAAGAAAACAAAATGAGAGGCTTAACTCGAAAGAGCATTTAAAATACATACTTATTAATCCGAGTGTTTAGCCCCTGATTTGTATACAATAATTGGTCCTGTATAATTTCAAATTATTCCAATCGATTAACTCGTATGATTGGTGGTGGTGGAATTTTTTTGCGACCCACTAAGTATTATAAAAACACAAAGTTTCAATGCTGTTAATACAACTTTCTTCGCCATCCATTTCAAATTTAACAAGTCAGAATAAAAATCCTACAGTGCAAATAGTGTTTTTTTATATTCTTGAAATTATATTCTCTTAAATGTTTTAATTTAAAACAAAAGCTTGGTGGGTTGGGACTATCAGTAAGTCGAACTTGTTCCTTGTCACGTTAACTTTTACTATCAAGAAGATAAAAGATCTCCTACTAATGCCAGCCACAGTTCAGTCACAATAGGCCCACTCGTGGCCGCAGTGACACAGGTGACACTTTCCCACAGACCTAAACAACTCCACTTCTAAACAGGTTTTCTGAAAAGTCGAATCTTTGAGTGAACCAACTTTAACCTTTTTCAATAACTTAGTTTTATAATAATTTCTCTTTCCCTTAGATACTGCTTTGTACCTTTATCAAAATCTCAATTTTATAATAACTCTCCCTTTCTCCTTTCCAAGTAGATCTCAAGATCCAAGCGAAGTCTACTGATTGCTTTCTATTGACCAGACTTGTATCAGTCTACTGATTGCTTTCTATTGACCTGACTTGTATCAGCCTACTGATTGCTTTCTATGCAAGCTTGCAAGCTGAACAAGAGAAAGGAAGTGAACCTAAGAAGGAATGCTTGCTTAGTACAATCTCGCGGTCAGAGAACAACTTGAAAGACGTCAATCATATTTCAAGGCTTTGAAATGAAGCCTTATAAATGCAGAGCATCCACGGCCGGGTTTGTTAAGAGTTTCACAAGTTGCACTCAGAAGCTCTAGGTCATTAACTGGACCATTAAAAAAAATTATTTCTACAATAAGGTCAACGGCTTCTTTAAGAAGTTTGATATAACGATTCGTAGCTTAAAAATATTATTCAATGATCTAAAAATTTCTAAGTTCTGACAATAAACAAAAAAGAAAACTAGAAACTACAACTGGCCTAGGGACGAACTGGGTCCAGCGTGACTTTGTTCAGCCTTCGGTTTTTTGGGAAGCGTGGCAGCTCTTAAGTACGGATTGTCAATATTCGGATTATTCAAGATTGCATTGTTCGTCGCTGAGTTTGGTTTGATTTCTGCCTCGACTTTCGGTTCCTTTTCCTGTTTGTCTGATTTTGCATCCTCTCCGTCGTCTTCGTTGCCACTTTCTGTCTCATTGTCTAGGGATAAAGTGGTTAGCAGAAGTAAGGAATTGGTTTTAGGTTTTAAGTTTTAGGTTTACCTTTACTCGGAACATCTTCCGTGCGGTTTGCCACTAAGTAGTGGTATTCCAGTTCCTCGAAATCGAACACCTGATCTGTGGGGTTCAGAGCTGCCAGATACGGTGGGAAGGCTGGCTTGCAAGCAATCACTGAAAGCAAAAAATCAACATAATGCATCTAGAAATAGGAATATCTGCAGTCTCTTACATGGAAACATATTATCTTCTGTGTCGAACAGACTGTGTGTCTCTGAAGTCTTGGAGAGAAACTTTGTCAGTGCCTTTTCAATGTCTCGCTTTTGATTTGCAGCCTTTTCACGGATCGCTTCATACTCAGTGACTGGTTGTTTGTGAGTCTTAAAAAAAAGTCAAAAATATTTTTTCACCAACTTTTAAGAATTCTTCAATTTAACTTGCCGGCGTTCGAATATACGCATGGGGATCCGGCAAAACTGGGAAATAACTCGGAATATGTGCCGGATGAGAGTTTTTAGTACCGGCCTGGAGAAGATTAAGTTGTTTCTGCTGTGATGCTTGTGTCGGAAGAGGTATGACTTGTCGATTTTCACGTTTAGCAAATGCTTCGAGTCCTTGAAGAGAAATACCCATGTTGACCAGTGCCACGACCACATCTCCGAGGACAGGGATTGATCGCCCCGACAATTCACAGTAGCTTCGTGCTGAGTTACCGATTTCTACAATTACTAAAATATCAAGGAGTAAATTGCACGAATAGATTTTGGGATTCTAAAAAGGACTTACAGCTCTGTATCATTTCAGTCAGTGTTTCAAGACAATCTTTGTCGACGCTATCGAAACCTTTTTCAATAAGTATACCTGATACTGCCATGTTTAGAATTTTTCGGCGAGGATTTCCCGTTGGTCCAGTACTTTCAGGTTTGTCCATTTTTCTTTAAAACTGATTTGAACTTAAAATAATAAATTATTTCGATAGTCTACTTGACGATTTTGTGTACAATTTGACAGGTCACTGTTTGGTAAAACAAAAACTATTTTAAGTGGTGCCAGGCCTATTTTATTTGCCGGTTTTCAACGGGTGAGCATACATAAGAAATCGAAGGTTTTTATTTTGTTTCCCCATTTACAAATACTTTTCGATATGAACTCACATTTTTCTTAATATTTTTCATCACTTTTCGTACCAAACCAAACTACAGAATATATTTAACGATCGTTTGATTACATTTGTTCCTTTAAGAAGTTTTATTTTGTTGCAATCAATACCAGATTTACCCTTGTACAAAATGGCTTCGTATTATCGAAGTTATATTTGTAGCAATATGCGTTTCCAGCAACTCCGTAAATCCTCTTTCAAGCAAATGCAGTTAGATCTTCATTCAGAACTCCCGGCGATGACCAAAACAAAACAATAAGACTGGTAGCACTCCTCTCCCTGTGGTAAGTTCAATTGACATCTGTTTATCAGTTCAGCAGGTTCTGTTCAAAGGTGAGAATTGCGACTGCACCAAATAAGAAAAAAAATATCATCTGCTTCTTGCACTCTGCAAAGTGAAAAAAACGAACAAAAATTGCAAAGTAGTTTTTCTACTCCGTCGCGTAAAATATCTACAACAAATCCATAGCGCGTACATAAATCGCATGAAAAAATATACAAAAAAAAGTCTGTATGCCACCACCACCTCTTTCATAACAAACAAACGAAGTAAAAAAAAAACGTCACCCACACCAAAAAGCCGCACTTCCATAATTTCATTTCAAAATTTTCTTTTTAATTAAATACATCACATCGTTCTGCACGGCAGCTATCTACACATGAATTGTTGTTTAGATAGCTTTTTTAATTTTTTGTGACCAAAATAAACTCTTCACCTTGATAGTAGGACGCAGAACTACTGTACGCTCTCACTCGCATGCCGTTTCGTTCTTGTTATTAAGCAAAAGTCTTCTTTTTTTTGTTTGAAAATAAATCTCTTAATTTGTACAATTGGCTGAAATTATAATTGTTTTACCTTTCTCCCTTCTAAGCACACCCACACAAAACAGCATACACAATTTGTTGCATTTAGAAACGATTTAAAGTGAAAAAAAAAAAAAAAAGAAAATGATAAAAATTCGGAACATCGCTAGCCTGGTGAACATCTCTGCTCGGTAGGAATCAACAGAATTTAAAGTTTGTGATTTAATCCATTAGTTTATTTTTTTGTATTTCAGTGGAATATCTACCTCACAGCATTTAGCAGACTCGGAGTCATGGCTTAGTAAGTTATTAGTTCGTAAAATTGAGCCAACAAAGGAGCCCCATAGTCGTATGTTAAGTGATAAAGAAATTATTTACGCATTGCATACGCACAATGTCCGGACGGATTCGATGAAGGAGTATTTGGACAATTAGTAAGTGTGAAATGTGCTTCGAACAATTTCTTTATCGTTTAAATTATCCGACTTCGAATGATTGCGTAGCAAAACATCTGTAGAACTGGTACATTCGAAGAAGGCCGATCTTAATTGTGTTCTTGTTGCATCATGGACTGTTCAGGTTGGCGACATGGATCAAGTTCTCCATTTGTGGAGGTATACTGGCGGTTTTGAGAAAATTGATCAGGCCAAAGAGGATCTCTGGAATGATAAGGTAAGTGGAATTTTTTTCCAAACCTGAAATTATTCTTCACACGCGTCACAGTGTTGACACTGCTGGAGCATCAGCAGTGGCAAAAAATTCTCCCACCAGAAATGCGATAAAGATTCTGAAATTGCTGCGTCAGTATAAGATTAGGATTCGAACTCAACCTTACGATCTGAAGTCGTACCCCAAGCGGAAAATCAAAACTACTCTATTATGACACGCTTGCTTGCTTATCTGCTAACACTAAACATTTAATGAGTGTTAATTCATGAGTGTCGTAGTGTAGAATCTATTTCTGCACAGATTAAGAGCCAAATGAATAAGCTTGATAAGTGAAATCGAAGCTTTAGGATCTCATCCAAGTTTGACCTTTTATAAGTGCCACAGAGTCTGCAAACACACGGCTATGTCGTTTTAGAAAAAGTTTAGAAAGAAAATGTTATAACATGCCATCTGCGCTACCGTTGCATTTAATCTTTCTATTTTCTTTATGACTTACTCAATAGACAGGGGTTTTTTGATTGCTTGAGCTTTGACTTAAGCTTAACTAAAATGATTTTGTCGTAATGAAGCTGTTAGGGTTACATGCATTAATCACGATACAGATATAATAAATTCCATAATTATCATCATCGGTGCAACAACCGGTATCCGGTCCGGGTCTACTGGAGAAAGCACCCGATCCATCTATCCTGATCGCTGGTTGGCGCCATTAAATTAGGCACCCCAGGGCTTCGGGCATCGTGGACTACGCCATCCTTTCAGGGCAAGCGCTGTCTGCGTAGTTGTCTTATGAATTATGACGGCAAAGAATATTCCGATCAGGGACGTCTTCGCTTATACGAGCTAGGTGCCCACGTCACCGGAGTCTACCGAGCTTTATTTTCGTTATGACATCAGCTTCGATGCAGATTTCACACATCTCATGGTTGAACCATCCCTGGAATTGTCCTTCCCCAACGTATGGGGCCAACTATTCTTCGCAAATCTTTTCTCTCGAACGCAGCTAAGAGGTGCCTTTGGCTAGTAATAATAAATGTACCTTGTTTATTAATCATAAGTCGCTTTTATAAAAATCAACATAATTTTTCTTTTTCCTTAGGAGTACATACGCTTAATGACCGAACGTGGTAAATTCTTGAGGTCCCGCCACTTGCAGTACATGCTGGCATTCAGCTACTGGCCACAAATTCAGAACCGCGAGGGCAAGAATATCTACGAAATGCGGTAACACTCACCTTGAATCTAACTGAGTGAATTTATATCAAATTTTCGAATCTATTTAATTTATTTTTAGTTCCTACCGCTTAAAGCCAGGCACAATGATCGAATGGGGTAACAACTGGGCTCGAGCTATAAATTTCCGTCAAAACAATAATGAAGCATTTGCTGGATTCTTTTCCCAAATTGGACGACTGTACAATGTGCATCATATTTGGTGTAAGCTCCATTAATTGAACATAGTTTCTTCCGTTTAAAGAGCTTTTTTCACCTTTCTAGGTTATAAGAACCTTCAGGAGCGCAAGGAAACACGTGAATCTGCTTGGCGTTCCCCTGGATGGGATGAGTGTGTTGCCTACACAGTGCCATTGATCAGAGAAAGTCATTGCCGAGTATTGGCACCAACCGACTTCTCACCAACTCAATGAATGGAATAATGAAGTGTCTCGCATGCTGATGGGTTACGATAAGAGGGAATTTAAGAAGAGATGATTATTTTTCATTTCTAGCAGTAAGCGCAAAATTCTGCGATCTACAAATTATGTATTTATTTGTGAATTCTTTTCTTAATTTTTTTTTTGGTTTTTCAAATTATTATTACTGTCCAAATAAGAACGAATTTGTTAGAATATTTGTAAAGAACTTTTTTTTTTTGCTTTTGATTTGTTGCAATGTTATTGTACCACGAAAATTATATTTTCCTATTTGAAATTTTGTTTATCTATATAAAGTTGATTGTATTTATGGATAAGAAAAAAAAACACCAGCATTTATATGAAGAAATAATATATTAAGAAGTTCTTTTAAAAGTAAAGGTACATTGAAGTTTTCTTTTCTGAGTTTTTTTAGTGGATTGAGGTCACTTCCTCTTTATGGACACCATTCAGCTCAGTTATGATTTCGCAAGCGGATGATTGACAGTCTATAGGTCGTCGATGAATGGAGAAGGGGAATCACAATTCTTGTATTGAATATTAATTGTCCAAAAAAGAAGTTTGTCAGAAGTGGGATTCGAACCCACGCCCACAGAGTGGACTGCGACCTGAACGCAGCGCCTTAGACCACTCGGCCATCCTGACTTGTTGCTCTCCGTTAGTCACAAGCCATATTTCAACCATTTGCAAATAAACCCACAACTTAAACTTTACCAATCTCGTATTATAGAATCTAATTAGAGTCTAGTTAAACTAATACTTACTAAGAAATTCGAATCCAATTTACCAACAATACAAACGTACTAATTGGAGCAAGTTAATGAGTCCTAACCTCACAAATCTTTACTCAAATGACATAGTGGTTTAAGTCGACTTAGGCCGTTAATGATTTTTTTTCTGATAATTCTTTCATTTTCACGAAAAATTCTTAAAATAGAAAAGTCACTTTGCCTTTTGAGTAAAGAAATACAAAAACAACAAATAAATTCGTAAGCTACATTATAATGCAAATAACAGAGCTAAGTCAGCATCAACTTGCAAAGTTATTCGTCTTCATATTCAACATCGGCAATAGCTTTTCAAATTGTAAGAAATTAAGAAAAAATACAAATTTACGTTTTGATTCCCTTTATTATTGCATTTTATCTAGAATCTTTTGAACGATTGGCAAAACATGTTTCCGTGTTGCTCGTATATTATTTTGATGGAAAAACTTTCCACCAAGAAAATCAACACTCTGATGTTCATTTAGCCCCAAATCAGGATCTTTATTTGTCTGCAATTCGTTCAAGATTTGACTAAACAGGTCATTATCTTTTATGTTAATCAATCCAATATCTCGCGAAACATCTTTTCCAACTACCTTCATTCCCATCAACAAAACAACGTTACACTTTAATTCTTCTCCGAACTTCTTGACTGCCTCTTCAGCTCCTGGTTTTTTGATGAACTCCTGCACCAAAATAGGATATCCAGGCAACCCTACTCTCGAAGTTCCACTGGGATTTGAAATCAATTTCATATCTTTGTAAAGCAATTGATGTGGACTTAACACACTTAGGTCCTCTCGCGCCTTAACTAACTCTGCAAATAGAGTTTCCCTGTGTTCTATTGGATTTTTTATTCCTAGAATGTTTTCAATTTCAGTTACAACCTTAAGATCTAATTCCGTACTTCGGTGTGCCTCTGGGGAGAAATTAACAGTGTCCAATACGATAGCTCCATAAAGCAACTGGAAAATGACTTTAAATTCGTCATTCGACTCTTGAGAACGTAGAATGAGATTGCCTATTAGGGTAGAGCAAGAGCCGACTTGTTCAATTGTTGTTTTGCATGATTTTGGAAGATTACTGGAGCTATCAAATGGTCTATGATCGTAAACTTCGATGACTGAGTCTCTGTAGGGTGAGACATGATGATCGACTAGAATAAGAGAGTTGTTTCTAATGAACTCGTCTGAGGTATCATCTTTAAAAAGCAGGCAATCTTCGGTGATTTCATACTTTTTTAGCAGGTATGAAACTTCAGTCTTGATGGGAAAACTTTGACGAGGAATGTTCAGCATGGGTATAAAGGCAGCCGGCTCGGAGGCAGCTTTTGGTTTCTTAGAATAGAAATATGCAAGTGCTATTGCAGATACAGCTGAATCAGCGTCACAACTTTCATTGCCGAGCACTATACAAATTCTTTCCTATAAGAGAAATGTCATGGATTCAGGACAAGTCATACAAAATTGTAATTGTAAATAACTCACAGATATGCTCAGAAATTTTCTACTTTCCCGCAAATAGGAAAGCATTTTGTTAATATAATTATAGATTGAGCTCCGAATACAATTCAAATGTCATTTTAAATGTCATTTGCTATTGGTTGATTTCCTCTTGCAGGTGGAATATATTCAGTGGAAACAATTTTCAACCTTTCATATTTGCATTAAGTTTTAGTAGAAGCCGAAAACCTAAGGATTAGGTTTTTTAAGTTGAAATTTGGTTTCTTTTTTTAGTATTTGAACTTTGGTTTGCGAAAACTATTTCTTCAGACATACTTGTTTGTCGGAATTTATTTTCCAGAATGGTATCGAATCGTACTTTCTTGCTTATATCGTACGGGAGATTGGTCTTTTACTTTTTCACAGCTCGAGATTACTGTTTTCAGCGCTTATGTTAATTTAAAGGCTTATGTTAATTGAAATCAGGGCTTATGTTAATTTAAAGATAAAGAAATTTTTCGGGGCACAATAGTGTAATTCAATCATCTATTTGATTAAACAGAATGCACGCTGAATTATTGTTTTTATCGTTCTTTCTGTTACAAAGTCTTAATAAATCGTTTCATTGAAAGGATATACTAGGCTACTCGTGTTTGTGATTTCATTTACAAACAGTACTTAAAGCATTAACGACAATGAACAGAAATACGTACTTCTATTCTTCTTGAATCCACGCTGGAGTTGGACACATTCACTTCGCTTACCTTGGACGGGTTGATTCCCCCAACTGACAGCTACCATATGTTTCCAAAGCACTTAGAAAAAAAAAGTTGTTTCTATAAATAGGTTGTCGCAAAAAAATGATAAATTACACACACGCCGATGAATAAAAAATTTTCGTATTCTGTCAGGTGAAAAACAACAATACGCAATTTATTTCAAAACTCTGTCATCACCAGAAAAAGCGAAAAAAATCGTCGTTTCCGCAACGAACGACCAAAAAAAAAAGGTACTGGCATTTTAACTCTCAACTATTATCTAACAAGAATAAATGAGTATTCTTTTCTCTAGGCTTAAACCTTCAAATTTCGAGCCAATGTTACTGATTAAAATCCCCCCAAGGGGAAAATAAAGTTTATCAATCAACTTTTACTAGGTAAGTTTCAAAAAGGATACCAAAAAACAAGATAAATAAATTTTTAAAATTTTGTTAAGAAGAAAACCAGTTTTATATCAGTGGAAGCTCATTTAAAAAAGAAGAAACTTGCTAAGGATCATGTCGTTCCGTTTGCTAAGCCATCGACTTGCTAAACATGGTCGGTATTTTTTACAAAGCTACTGTAAACGTGATATCTGCACCAACATTTTGGAACAAACTAAAAAACGTCGCATTCCGGCAGCAGTAACAGGAGTGAGTCATATTTGTTTTTGTATTTGTTTACTAAGGCTGTAGGTTGTAATTGTTTCTTTGGTTACAAAAGTATGTTGTCATTGTTAAGAGAAGGTTCTTTCGTTGTTACAAAATCAAACAGATCAGTGCAGTAATTGTAAAAAAATAATTATTTCAGTCAAAGTAAAACAATTTTAAGTTTCCATATAGAAAAAAAAAGTAAATATGGCGGTATAAGTGTTCTCGTCGATGTTATTATTAACAAATGAAGTAAGTTATTGCTTATTGCGAGAATAATTGAAGAGCATTACATTTTACACAAAATTGATTACTAATTTGAGCTTTGTGTTAATAGCGTTTTTAAGATATCTTGAGAGATATTGTGCATATGTTGATTTAAGTAGCAAGTAACATTTGCCGTATATAACTAGTATCTAGAGATTTTAATAAAAGTTGCAATTATAATTTTTCATATCTACTGCCTCCTGATTTATTAAAAATATGTTCTCGTGAGAAAATCACAGTTTCTGCCCTTTCTCAGGCAGTTTTTTTAATTGGCATAGACTTAATAAGCACTTCGCACAGTATGTTTCTCTTCTTAGCGATCCATGACTTTAGCTGTTAGTTAGGTGAGAACTGCTCTTGTTTAATAATCATAGTGTGATGTCATAATTCAAGACAAAGATTTTTTTTAAATCCATTAATTACGTTGATTTCGTAAAATAATTTTTAATAAGGTTTGATGATTTAATAAGCTGACTTTTGTATTTATAAAACTCAACCATTGTTTATTCTTATGTTGGCCTATAACTCGTTTTATATTATTGCTGTGAAGTGTACCCTAACGTGTATTCTTTGCCATTCAACAGCAAATTAATATAGAAGTACTTCAGGCAATTCTTTTTGTAGTGATACATCACGATTTGTGGATCATTAGAAATATAAACCTTCATAAAAGATAAATTGCTTTAGTCCGATGTATATAAGAACTCGACAATTATTATTGTAACCAAATGAAGTATACATAGCTTTCCTAATTGGAACTCAATCGATCGATTTTATTGTAGAGGTTTTTTCTCAGTCGATCTTTTTCAATCGATTATAATTGGGGTAATTCTCTGGAATGAATTTAATGAATTCTACTGCTTATTCTAGGCTGGAACCCAGAGCATCCAAAGTGCTATAAACGCGCATAACAGTGGCATATTTCGCTTTGGTCAACATGCGCGAAGACTCTTCGTTGATAATATCCTAAACCGAGTGACATCAAATTACTCAGAGGAGCTTCGAACGCAGGCAACAAAGAAACTATTCTATGGAGACTCTGCTCCGTTCTTTGCCTTAATTGGTGTAAGTTTAGCTTCCGGAGCTGGAGTACTCACGAAAGAGGATGAACTTGAAGGTGTTTGCTTCGAGATCCGTGAAGCTGCTAATCGCTTACAAAGCTCTTGGAACCATGAAGAAATCTCAAAAACAATGGACGGCGATTTGACCATTGATAAATTAGATGTAGGACCACCAATTGCTAAGGGCTGTGCAGCTGTCGTATATGCGGCTTCATTTAAAGGTGAAGATAATGGAAATAAAGTTGCCGAAGAACTGCCAGTATTATCTGCTGATAATTTGAGACCTAATGAATTGCCTGAACTGGATGTGAAAGCAACTCCACTACCCCGACATTTGCAACAGACATCATATTACCCGGAAATGATGTCGCCAATTCAAAATATGAGCAGATTTGTTCATAACTTTGGTGGCAGTGTAGATAATTTGCATCTATACAACCAGCCGGCAGCTATGGAAGAATTTATTCGCGATGAATCGACAAGGGAAGAGAAACAGCAAGGACAGGTTAAAAGGAGAGATTCGAGTGATGCATCGAGGTTTGCTGGAGGTAGTGGCGGAATACATGATTTGGTAAATGCTTTTTTATTTACATATATATTCCTGGTGTGAGAGTTACTATTGAAGCACAATGTGTGATTCCAACTGCCAACAGCAGTTGAAATAAAGAATCATATTTTTTTTAAATCGCTCTCGTTTTTTCACGCCAATTAAACTCATTAATTTTTTTTTATTACAGCAACCCATAGAAAATGTAAGTGCCAGCATCAATCGCTACCCACTGGCTTTGAAAATGATGTTTAACTACGATATTCAGAGCAATGCCATGTCCATCCTTCGGGCTATGTACAAGGAAACCGTGCCAGCCCGGCGACGTGCTCTAAACGAATCAACGGAAGAATGGGAAAAGCTTATTCACAACCAAACACATACTCTACCTCCACATCCTAACATTGTTCTAATGTTTGGCTATTTTTGTGGAGAAGTGGGAAACTTTCGTGATGGTCATATCCTCTATCCGATTGCCCAGCCACCCCGTATAAATCCGCAGGGCTACGGGAGGAATATGAGTTTATACCTCTTGATGAAGCGCTACGATTTCAGTTTACGAAACTTGCTTGACAGCAACGACCTGAACACAAGAACTAAAATTCTTCTTTTTACTCAACTCCTTGAGGCAGTGACACACATAAACCGTCACGGAATTGCACATCGTGACTTGAAGTCAGATAATATTCTGGTGGAGATCAATGACGATAGTACACCACCAGTACTGGTCCTGTCTGACTTTGGTTGTTGCTTAGCGGACAAGAGTCATGGCTTGCAGGTGCCGTACACATCATTTGACATCGACAAAGGTGGAAATGCAGCCTTGATGGCTCCGGAGATTATTAACAAACGTCCAGGCCCATTTGCTGTGCTCAACTATTCCAAGTCCGATTTATGGGCTTGTGGGGCGATTGCATACGAGATTTTTGGCATGCGAAATCCATTTTACTCTGGAAGTGGACTATCGATAATCGAGAAAGAAGGCAGGACCTCGCTGAAGAACGTGGATTATAAGGAGGAGGACCTGCCAGAATTGTCAGACGACTGCCCATTTATTGTGCAGCAGTTAATTTATAACATTTTAAATCCTAATCCTGCAAAGCGCATTAGTCCTGATGTGGCGGCAAATGTCATGCAGTTATTCCTGTGGGCACCTTCCAATTGGTTGAAGTCTGGAGGAATGCCCTCAAGTCCTGAGGTTGGTGATGATCACAAATTTTGAAGTTTAAAAAAAATGACGTGTTTCTGTTCTGTTCTAGGTTCTGCAATGGCTCTTGTCGCTCACCACCAAGTGCATATGCGAGGGACGCATTCAGAAGGATGATATTAGCTTTAGGAATGGACGGCGAACCTATGTAGAGTACTTGCTAATTTGCAGCTTTTTGGCGCGTGCCCGATTGCGGCGAATTCGTGGAGCACTCACCTGGATTCAAAATATTGTTTAAGTTTGGCAGATGTGACTTGACTTGAGTGTTTCTTAGGACTTGAAGTTGGTCGATACTTGATCAATGCTGTTCAGGCTACAAGCTTGAACAATGCTGTTTAAGTGTCAGGCAAGCTTTTAGCCCTTAGACACAATTAAGACAGGTCACAGTTAAGAAGTGTTAAAGATGAAAAAAATATCGTGTGATAATCAAGTTTGGATCTTAATTTACAATTGAGCACTGGACACTGCTTCTTTTCTTATTGTTTTATAAAAGTTTTTTTTTCCTTTTTCGTTTCTATTTAAACTAAGCCAGCTTCTACTAACCCACGTGTGCGATGGAAGTGAATAAAATATTTCAATTGGATAAAGCACCAGAGACTGAAATTATATGTTCGAGTTTAAATTTTAATCTTTTAATTGATAGGGGATCAGTGTCATTGTAATAATCTGGAATATAATAGGAATAACTATTGCAACAATTCATGAAATAAGAAATAAAATTTACAACACAACTTAAAACAAATTATCTCCGGAGTTGAGTGTCATACATTTTGTTCTTTTTTGTTTTCTTGGATATGATTGATGCTGTTTGTTGCAAGTTTGCTTCATGCTGAATTGGCATTCAACTTCAAAAGTTTTTAATATAAAATTTTGATACATTAAAGCGTTTGTAACTTGGAGTCAATCAAGGCTGCAACGATTTGACAACTCTCATAGTCGCATCATTTTGCGACTTCATCGTTAAATGTTGCAGCGATATTTAAATATAATTTTTCATACGGCAAATTTTTGGAACATAGCTACATATGTACATATGTATATTGCCCTCGCACTGCAACAAATATTTTACAATTTAAATGTAAACACGAATTCTGTCGCACTGCGTGGTCACTGGATATGTAAACGAATTGCTCGTCTCTTTGGAACAAACTCACGTGAAGCGTTTGAACAAGAACGCATAGTGCTGTATATATACTGCTCTACTGCTCTTGAGAATATGTTCGGCCGGATAGCTAGATATTCAAGCAACAAATATACCAATATCCAGTCTTTGGTCAAATCACTTTTCGTTACATCTCTAGTTTGTATTAAAGGAGGCGAAGTACACCCCTAAGATGAATGGAATTCAAGCGGTGGGAAATGTTAGATTAACATTGGGGGAGCAACAGTAGCAGAGTGTTGATTTGACAGTGCACAGTCTGCAATCGATACCTCTGTTCTTAAGTTTCTGTACGATTCGGAGGAGCATTGCATAGTTTTCCGCAAAAAATAAATATTTTATTAACAGATATTGCAACAGAAATCACATCCTGCATTCCAATAAGGGGTGAGATCTGTGAAAGTTGTTGAGATTCTTAATTTTATTATTAATCGGGGTATTGGTTTCTTTTTTTTAAGGAGTAAAGCTCTGAAGGAGAAATAACATAATGCTTACCAACTTGGGGAATGATGTACAACTGGGGAAGGAAGTACAACTGAGGAAATCATCAAGTAGTTCACCAACCCCTGGAAGGGGAAGAAAATCTGTTCATCGAGGACTGTGTAATTTGTAGCTTATTCTCTGTTTTCCTGAAAATTTTACGTCACATGCACGCATGCACGCTTGTTAATAGTTGTTGGTTATGCTACACAAACTTTATATTTTCAAAGCATTAACCGTTTGGTCTTTTATCTTTACAATGTTGTGGCCAAATATATTGGAATGTATTAAAAAAAAGGAAAATGACACAATAAAGGCATGCCCGAGGAAACACTCACAATGTGTACATCCGCGGGATTTATGTTATTAATGAGAATGGTTGAAATTTTAGAAACGCCCTAATATCTTTGGGCATTTGCGTGGGAATGCTTTTGAAGGTCCAGTGCGGCTAATTAAGTAATGAGGTCCTTTGAGGATTCAGTATCTACCTCATCAGTGGTTTACAAATAAAAACAAATGGTATGTAGAGAGCATAAGCTAATTCCTATTGGTTATAAATAATTTTGTATAAACAATTTTTCGAATTACTGATTCCCACGTATTTTAATTTCATCATTCCCATGTATTAAAAGAATACATGACGCAAACTGAAATAAAACCGTCTCTACGCAGTTTCAGAATAATAAAAGTTTTTAAACGACGTGGCGAAAAGACACAAACCAAAGATTTAGTGTATATAAGCATAGTTGGAACTTAGCTTATAATAGGTTTCTGATAGAAGAGAGAGATAAAAGTCAGGTGACGTAGGTCCTTCATTTCATTCTTATTGCAGTTTTCTTAAGTAACCCATTAGAAAGCTTACATGCTCAATAAATATGCTTAAAACCATCTTAACTAACTTTGGTTAGTTGACAGAGTTTGTACTGGTTAATTGACTTTCAAATTAAGTTGGTTTGTTGTAGCTTGTAGCTTTATCATCCATCCTTCGGTCTTCTATCCTGGACTCGACAACCGAGAAGACGTTTTGACAAATAGAATCAAGTGGATTTCTGAAAATTTGATTTGCGAATTGAGGACTCCCTTTAGCAATATCTACACATCCCTTTATCGCCTGCAATCAATAGCTGCGACCTACTCCAATTCCACACTTAAGGCGACCCTTCTAGGCTAAATCTACAACCGTCCTACTTAAATCGAGTCCACAACAGAGATGCATTAATTTCAACCATCAAATAATAAAAAAAAATAATAATTAAATCGGTTAAAACAAACGTCAATCGGGAAGTGCAAACTAAACTATGTGCAAAGGGGAGGAGAGAAATATTCAACACAGAAGTCGTCTCCAAAAAACTCCTCGAAACCGGTAAATTAAATGAACAAAAATAATGGACGAAAGGATAATTAAATTCAGGAGTATTTTTGAGCGTAGAGTAGGAGAATGAGAAAGAGAGAGTGCAAAGAGCTTGAGGGAAAATGCGCGCGATGGAGGATCTACATAGAGCTGGGAAAGACTTGAAATCGCTTTTTTTTGTTCATGCAATAGTCTTGGCGAAACAACGAACAGGGAGAAAGTTTCATTTGCATTTCCCTCAATTTTGTAAATGTATTTAATCTGAGCAATTATTTGAGTTTTTTCTTCATTTATTGAGACATTTTTACGTATTCTATGGGGTATCTGCATTTTTAAGTGACGCACACATAAAAAAATTTACGAGAGTCCTTGAAGAGTGAATGCATAGTTTAACATAATGACCACCGCATATTTCTGTTTTCATTGGGGTAGCTTTAATTTAATATCCTGGAGGAAAACGCAAGAATTGCAATTCAAATGGGAGGCTTATAGAAAATCTTGATTTTGTGTCAAACATGGTGGATGAAGACTGGTATGCTAACAATTAGAGTCCTTCTTTCAGTGCCTCCATGAGAGCTCTTTGCCTGCGAATGTGGCATTTGTTGGCTCGTATAAAAGGTTAAACGGAAAATGATTAATTTTACTGGTGTTTGCTGTAGTAGGGCTGATTCTTTCACATCATTCTTAATTTACTTAAACCCAGGGTGGTTTATGTCGTGAATTGAACGGCTCTTCTTTAGGGAATCCCATGCTCCTCGCTCGTTAAGAAACCTTTAAATTCCACCGAATTGTTTTTGTTTGCCCTTTCAAAACACATACACCACTCTCCCGAAATAAAAGTCCGTTTTCCTTCCAAAAAAATAGCCCGTCATTGCAATTTCAAGTCATGAAAAAGACATTGAGTCGGTTACGTCTCATAAATAAAGATTAATGGCTAAACCTACCTGTCCCTGCTCTCCTACTCCCAAAGAAATACCAACAAATTAAACACACAAAAAATCATTAGTCTGCAATCCTTTCACAACACAACCTTTTTTTTTAACATCACTCCACTGGCGCTAACAAAAATTACAAATTTCCAAAGGTAAATGACATTTTTATGCTAATGACCTCATACACAATTCATTTTATTTTCAATTTTAGTAAAAAAAAAACGAGAATAAAGAACAAAAGGCCACTGCCAGAGAGCTGTCAAGGATGACAAACTCAACCTTGGAAGATTGAAAAGAAAGCGCGTCAATTTCAAGGCTCATTTCGGAACGTGCTATTCGCTGGCCCGACGAAGCATGTTTATCTCGAGTCAATGATACATACAATCTTCTTTTTCCTGCCCTTGTGCGTATTGCAAAAAGGGTTCCTTGTATTTTCTCCTCCTGGGTTTGCCTTTTTTTTTTTATTACACAAGTTAAATGTACAAAGGTAGCGTAGAGGATACGCCCACTGACTACGTGGCATAAGGAAGGGTGGTGGGTTGGAAAAACACAAGGTCGATGTGGAGCTCTGACTTAAAAACCAGCGGAATATTCAATTATTTTGGGCAAAATATTTATGAACGGCTTTTGCTTTTACGTACTTCACGCAGAATTAATCGCCGACTACCGACATTTAAGATATGAACTCGTGCATAAAATTAGTCGACGAGTGTGGAGGATGCTGAATTATTTAATCGCTTATGTCGTCTGGCTTTAATCGTGGTTGTGAGGTGTATTTCCTTAAGAATATGCAGGATATTTCAATGAAAAAAAAAAACATTTCTCTCTCACAACTGATTAAGAAATATCCTCGCTTGAGGTAAGTGTGTGTACGCAAATGAAGAACGTGGACGAAATTAAGGACACTCAGTTGTGTTTTAAGGTTCAAGATATAATGGTTGAGCTTGTTTTTCGTAAATCTCTATTTCTATTGGTAATCTTCAGAGAAAAATCTATCAATATCCAGAATATTAATTTGTTGTCTTTTTTTTCTATTGAAAGTTCGCGAAAAAACAAGTCTCTGCCCCTTTACGGGCTATAACACAGATTATTTATTTGTAATTTCTATTAGACATTTAACGAATGCTTTAAATTGCAGCCAGACGTGTTCGCTCGGCTCCATATTTTTCAACAATTCCATACGGTGGGTGGTCACTTCACAATAATCTATCTTTCGATTTGCCTCGAAATGCAAACGATGAAACTTTAAGCCGCTTCGCTAAAACTTCCTTCATGGTTTTGGAGTCCTCACGTTGTCACGTTGGTATCAATTATAAACCATGATAGCGTGTTTTTTTCTCTAAACATAGTTCATAGGTTGGCTATTGTTGTTTGGATCAACCATCTCCACAGCTTGAACACAAATTGGAGCCTCTTCTCCACACCGCAGTCAGGAATTCCTTTTTATTTTATTTTCTTGACTCCCATGGGTATCTGAGGCCGAGTTTGCCACCCACAGAAAAACATTGTCTTCTTCTTTCCTACTATCTACTACTTGTAAACACTTGTTTTTTAACGTAACGAATTTGTTACAACCATTCACGTCCCCTTGGACATTGTGCAACAATAGCAGTCGTCTTTCTTCTAGAAATAGCAGCCATTTAATATTTTAGTCCTGTTTCTGTGTTGTTCGCTTTTTATTGAATAATTTATGGATCATATTTCAAATGGTATGTCCTGCAATCATGTTACAGGTAATTTATCACCTCAAGACCTGACATGGTGATACCATAAAAAGACGAACCTCTCCACTGCCTCTTGTTTGTCTGTGGCGTTCAGTGATTTGATAAAACTGCACACCCACGCAGCCACTTTGACATGGTGGGGGCATACTTTATGGTTGCCTATGTTGTGGGCTCCTTTCAATTGGCCTTTAATGCTTCTTTATGTGACCCAACAGATGGTGTCTTTCACACGTTCGCGCCAGGGCAAGACCCGAAGGGAAAATGAGGTCATCATGGGGGAATTGTAGTCATCGCCTTTACCATCATCAAGCGTGGTTAAAAAGGTGAACTGAAAGCGGATCTAGATGGAGATGTTCACTTGGTGGTCTATTTTATGAAAAGCTAAAAAATTCAATTAGTTCTGTAGGCGTTCGGATATTTATTGGCGAGATGAACAAGGCTTGCTTATGGTGGTTGGCAATGATTTAATTGAAAGATCTTACGAAAGGTGAAGGGATGAGATTTGTTTTTGTGCGAGGTTAAGTGGCGAGTTCTTGACTTGGGGTTGAGTTAATGTCGGGAGGAGTATCAAGGTGAATGAATGTAGTTGTGTGTAGCTGTGAATAGACTTGAAAGTGTGATGATTTTTATTCGTGGAAACATAAGTGGAATTCCGTTCAGCCTTACCATTTACGACATATGGACATTTAGACTGATAAAAATATGATTCGAAGTTCCCTGGCCAGTCAGTCAACCTCATCGCTTTTCATCGTTGCTCATGAGTTACAGCATGTTGTGACTGCCTCGAGGAATTCCCGCTCATGTGCGGTGTAATGGAACATATCTCCCTGATACGACTATCCGCTACAAACAATTAACTCGTGTGTCTCCAACAGAACTCCTATCCAAAGTGCAAACCCTTGTTACAGCCCCGCTCCAGACCTTTCTCTAATCAAACCCACATACACCCATACATGTCTATCCCATAAACATAAAACGCACTCAAGCCACACAACTTAGTGCAGGAAGTGATTTATTCTAATCGATTTAATGAAGAGAAAGCAAAAGCGTATTCATATAACCCATTTGCGGGGACCCCGGCTTCATCGGATTTTGCCAATTTGCGATGCACGATATCCACCGATAAATTATCCATCGATACGACCACGTCGAATGGTTCCGACTTTGTGCGCATTCGACCATCATTTACTCATTACTTCGAATTAAATTAACTTCGGTAAGCGTTAAGTGAGGATATTCTCAGGGAAAGCAAGAAAAAAAAAAAATAAAAATAAAAATAAAAATAATAATAACGCTAAAAGAAAAATCGTCAAAACTTTTCGCATTGGAAAACTTCGCCAAAGATATAATTAAATCTGTGAGCTGAGAGGAGAGCTACAAACTTTTTTGTTGACCAATATCACCGAAAATATATGTTTGTGTGTGTGAGTGGGGTTTTACTCGTTTTGAGAAACTTCAACGAATGGACAAAGTTCTCTTAGCCACTTAAGCCAGGGAAAACACCACCACAAGACACAAGACACCTCATGCTACAGTCAAACAGGACACCAGGACAACAGGATACAAGTAGAACCACACATTACATCATCGCGCTCTGGATGGCATATGTGACATTTGGGAAATCTTATAATGACAGTTCGTTGTGTTGATGGGTTTTGAAAAGTTCCGTCCTGGTTCTTAAGTCTTATTAAATAACATTGTAGAAGTTTTCAAAGCGATTATCGGGTGTTTGGCCTTGCGGCAGATCTAAAAATTTGTTATTAGGAATATTATTTATCGGAATGAGTTTACCGTTCTTCTTGAATGTGGTCTGGACAACATGTTGTGGAATCATGTTTTCCATTATTTTCAAGGTTTCATTATTCCATTATTTTCATAAATTTATTTATTCAGGTAAATAAACAATTAAAAAAGTGAAAATGAGCCTGCTGGATTGTAAGGTGACTAGGCTCTTAAGTCTTTTTTGTCTAATAGTCAAAGCATGTCACACAAAAATTGATTGATTCACAATAAAGATCTGTTTTCTCTTGTTTTCTGCTTACATGTTAAGCCATGCTTTAGTTGTGAACTTGAAATCATTAAAAGAAATAAAATCATATCTAACTAAAAAAAAGTGCATCATCAGGAAAAATCATACATTGTTCCAGCGCGTTAAATCGCAAGCAAATAATAGTCAAAGTGGCTTTGTAAGTTTGTTATTCGAAAACTTATCTGAAAGTATTCCTAGATCCAAGTTGCGTTGAATATGAAGTTATATCCAAGAGTTTTGACCCTTCTTGATAAAAGTTTTAGTTTTGTAAACAGAAACGCCGCACTCAATGATATTCTTCAAATATTTTTTTCTTTTGCGAAATTCCTTCAAGCACTTGGAAACTCACTCTAAATTGGAATCTTTTTCGGGATGTTTTTAATCATACAATTCCAAGTTTTACGACACCGGAAGAACTGACTTCATTGCAGGAAAGTTCTTAACAATCGTAAGAGTCTTAAGAAAAGCCTCCACATGAGCATTAAGTAAATTGTTTGGATAATATTTCACTAACAAACTATATCCTTGTGCTTTTCTTCACTTAAATATCCTTTAAATTGTATTTTCTTCGAAATGCGGTTACAACATTGCATGCACTTTTCTTACAGCCGATCTGCGGATGGGAGAGAGAAAGTCCTTTAATAAAACTTCGCCACACACACGTGGGAGTAGGGGAACGGGAAAAAGTTATATAAACGTCTTCTTCAGCTTACTCTCCTACTCTCTTGCATTATCCTTCGTCCTTTTCCTATATTTTGTAGCCCACTCCCCATAAATATTTCATTTTTGCTCAACTTATGCATATGAGAGACCAAGTTTTACCCCAACAGAGTGGAGCGAGTATGAGGAGATATTGTTGTGGATTCTTCCTTTGTGCTTTCCATTTGTGGGACGTCCTTCCTTTCGTTTCGGCTCTTCTTAGAACAAGTTGAATGGGGGAAGAGAATACAATTTTATTTAGTTAAAGTTTGCCTCGTTATGGATTGCAATTTGTGTTGCATATAAATGTCGATCGTGAAAGGAATGGAGGGCATGGTGCTTTAAAATGAGTTTCACTTGATAATACCGTCCAACTGCTGTCCTGAGACTACTCGTATCTGTTTCACCTTATCTGGTAGTTCTTATTCATGGGCAACTACAATAATCACAAAAAAAAAAGAAAAAAACGAGAGGAGAAAGGATTAATACGGTCCTTTCCTCTGGATCCTTTTCTCTGACTGGAAAGCGACAATAACAAGTGAACTATAATTACACTTTCAAAAGTACAAACTTACGCCCAAATGGGAAGCAGTAAACTCTGAGAACTTCCTGACTGAGCTCTCCAAGGACATTGAGTAAAAATTTAGATTAACTCTACAGATGCAGAGCAACAGCAACAAATATACAACGTCCATGTATGGCGCGCGATGGAAGGAAGAAGCTGTAAACGGGTCGGATACGAGTTTTATTTTTTTGTTTTTATTTCGATGAATAAACGCGCTAAGGATCAGGCGAAATTTCGATTTAGTAAATTGCTTTTCTTTGGGGATTTTAATTCTCTATCGTCTACATAAAAGTTTGTGACATGGCTCATGCAAGGATATGCGGTGGGAACTTTAGCCGGAGATGGATAAAGGATGTGCAAAAAATCTCTGGATAGCTAACGTTTTATGGTAGTACCGATGAATGGAGTTAAAGAATTTGTGTTGTGGTTGAGAAATATTCTATTCTGTTGATAGAAGTAGCAAGATCTATAAATGAAATAGCGAAAATCGACTTCCACGACGGCTACTGATGGTGTAATAATGCTTTGAAAGAAGCTGCAGTAAAAATTCGTTATTAATTCAAATTTATTTAAAATGCATGCTTCAGGATAGATCTAAAAAAGATGAGGAAAACATGGCAAAGCAATAAAACATCAACAGTACGCTTTAAACAAAATCCAAAGTTTCCGTGGACTCCTAGTTTTCAAGTTTCCACTTTAAAGCTATTCGGCATCAGATGAAAAACTATCTGTGTCAAGGCTATTCTCTTCTTCAAAGATTCTTTAAGAACTCAATACAAGTTCTTTCTTTACTTTCATAACACTCCTTAAAGTACGTTCTCTATAACCTTGCAACCCGGAAAAAACTTCCTTTTTTCAAGGAAATGTCAAAAGTTAATTGCCATGCGAAGTCACACAACAAACTTGCCGTGAACACAAAAGAGAAAAAAAAAACCTTTGCCACAATCTTTTGAATAAAAAAATAAAAACAAAGCAAAACAAAAATGAAATCTCAACAAAATTAACTAACAAAAATAAATGACGAGAACTTGTTGAGAAGATTAATTCTTCCTAATTTTAACTACCACCGTAGTTTCAGGGTTTCGCCGGAGAGTTTTGCACATTTTTTTTCCAACCTGCTCCTTGTAAAAAAGGATGACTGGTGGCGAAAGTTACGCAGAGTAAGTTTGTTCGAAAAATATGTTTTTTTCTCCTCTGCGGCTTGCTGTTGTTTGTTATAAAAAAACGCTGAAAGGTTACCCAATTTTTAGTTCGTTAACTGAGAAAGTATTCAACCTTTGTGGCATTTGTCTTCAAAATGAAAAGCCACCACCACCTCGATCCATCATTTCAGAGATGAAAGTCGAAGTAGCAAAAGACCTTGAAAAAACGAGCAACATACTGTCGATGCTTTAAAAGAATCAAGTTTAAGTTGAGAATCTTAAATTCCCTTTGGTCGCCATAAACATAAGAATAAGGGTTCGAATTCTGTAAAACTTATGTCATAACAGGGCGACTATCGTTGACTCCACAACGAGCATGTTCCATAAAATGGCCATTTATGGCACACCTTTCTCCTTAAAATAAACCTCCTTTATGTGGCCACATAAATTTTGACCATAAAGTTTGGAGATTATTTAAAAGTTTTCTATGAACATGGCGAAAGGGCGAAGGCAACCGGGATGCGTTACTGCCTCGAACTTGTACTCCATATGCTGAAAGAGATTAGAAAAGTTTCATTTGATATTTTACCTGATGCAATTGAATATTAATGAAGTCCTGATAAGATAAATTTCTTGGTTGGAAGTTAATAAGAATGATAAAGAAAATTGGAGAAGAAGGTATCTTGGAAGAAGGAAAATAAATTGTTGAAATTTAAGAAGAGTTTTGTCTTTCGTGAATCGTTGTTTCAGTTTATTCAACTGGTCGCTGAACATCAGTTTATCCATAAGATAACAATTTTGTAGCTTTAATTTTCCAACTAAAGCAGCGGGGATGCATCCAAGTCTTTGAAGTGTAAACACTAATGTCTTGCACCCAAGAAAATTCAATCATCTACTCTCACCCGATTTATTGGGTGACTCATTCATGAAAGTTAAAGAGTTCGCTACATACTTATTACTTCAATATTTGCTTTAATATTTCTCTGTTTTCCGTTGCCACAAAAGATTGAGTTGCAATTTCATTGCCTTTTGTGAACGATGGCATTTGTTGGCTTAACATTGACAAGGACATTTGATCCCTGTATTGATCCGTTGCAAGGATAATCCGATAAACGATGAGTATGTTGCTAAACGCTTTATGACGCTTTTAAGGCGAAGGCTATTCGTAGTCGTAGACGATTTTTATGTGTTTGCATTTTAAATTCTTTTTTCTTTTCCAGCTTTTTATGGTCATCGTCGTCGTCGGAATTTCACGATTGCTAAGATAATAAATCTTAGAATTGAGTTTAGAAGACATGGTAAGGACTGTGAATTTGGAATTTGTGGGAGTAAGTGACTTTGAGAAAACAAATTAAAGGCATTTCTATGGTAATATGCGTCCCAAGGATATCAACCCCTTAACCAATCGACATTTTTTTCAAATGATTTTAACACCATCCCACAAAGTGTATAATTTATGATTTGAATGATTTTTTTTATAGAAATAAAAGTTTAGGTGTCAAAGAACAACTTTCATGAAAACACTCATTTTCTAGTAAAATGTTTCTACCTATTTGCTTCTCAACTGGATATTTCGTTATGTCCAACTCATTATAAAAATTTACTTAATTCAAAAACATCCTTCTGTGAAGCATACACTTGCTCTGTGAAATATTTTATGCAATCACTTTAATTTATTATACTCATAAAGCCACAACAAAAAAAAAAAAAAAAAAACAGGCAAAGAATCTCTTAAAACTATTAGTCAGATTTTGTAAATTTATTCCCCAAAGGCAAAAGGAAGAGGACTAGAGGAGAGTGAGGAGTCCCTCAAAACACAAGTTTTTCCCCATTCAAATCACAAAGCGAAGGACGACAACAATGAGAAGATATCCCAACAGAAAAAAAAAAAAAAAGAAAAACACAGAAAAAAGCACTTATCTCTGCTCTTTTGTGTGTGAACTCTGGCGTGATTATCGCAGCTGAATTGAATATTTAAAAACGCTATTCATGGACAGACTGGTAGGGAGCGGGACCGACTCTGACTTGCTGACATACATAATTAAAAGTTGAAAAAGTTTATTTTAAATTCTGAAAAAAGGAACACGGTGTCGTATCAGATTTGTGCGGCTGGCACTCTTTAAATGCTCTCACTAGTTAGACGTGTACTTCGGTTGGGGAAAAAGAGATTCTATGACCTGGATATTTTCGAGACTGTATTCATAACTAGGATGGTGCGTTTTCAGATCAAGTTTAACCCCTGTTGTTGGGTTGGGAGGGCGGTAAAGTATTATTTTTCATGAATTTTGCTTCATAACCTCAAGCTGTTTTATGTCCGCACAAATACAGGCGGCTCAGGGAAAATGAATTAGTCTATTAAGGGTGCTTATCTCTTCTGAAGCGAACCAAGAGGAAGTGGCGTCATCGTTAGTGGCTCCCTAAGTCGTATTGTAAACTTGTGGGATTATCATCTTAACGCAGAAGTGTGGTTGAAGTGTTGTTCCTGCTACTTTGTTGGAGGGATAATGAGTAGAAATTGATGTCCACTTTTTGTTCTGTAAATTGCTCGGAGATGGGGAAAATGAAAAGCGCGTTGTTCTTTGTTTTGCTTGTCACGTTGTTTTCGCAATAAACGAATTCAGTGAACAAAAGTAAAAGAGCTCTTTCGGCTGGACGTGTAAATGGAAATGTAATATAAATAATACGTCATTGTCTTGAGTTTTCAAGGGGATTTAATAAATTACGAGAGTGTCTGTACATCTAAAGGTAATCAGAGAACGTATTTATAAGAGGTAGAACTTTGAAAAGAGCAGTTAAATATGAGTAGATGAATAGCGTAAAAAAATTAATTTTGAAAAAAAAGGGCATTTTTGCCAAAAGTTTACTACCAGCTCATGAATTACTACAGATCTATTCTGCAGGTTATCAAATGTTGAAAAGGAAACTCAAAACCTGGATAATCTAAAAGTCCAATAGAGGAATATCTCTTAAATTCAATAACTTTGTTTTTTAAATTGTTGTATTTTGTTGAACTTCGAGTCAGGGATCCATCCAAAGAACATTTTTTATAAAAAAGGAACTAGCCATTATCATAACATTCGCACTCGTTCATAAAATCCGTAGTCCTTTTCTGCTTTTTTTCGACGCACATGAACTAAACTATTAAACACTACTGCTTGTGAATAAACTGATGAAAAAATAACAAAAAAATAAAACTCTAACGAGCTTAAAACTTATAATCATTGTGAAAACCGCATTCACGAAGTTAATGGCTTAAACTGGCTTTTCGCTGTTGAAACTCAAAAATTAATTTATTAATCCCCGTCGCAGCCGGGCGACTTCTGTCCATGTGACGATGGTTCTTTACTTTTTATAATCAATTTTCGAAATTGATTTAATCCTGTTCGGAAATTTTAAATGCATCACATGCATACCATTTACAGCAAAAGTGAGAGCGAACCACTCCAGTGTAAACCCGATCCTCATTTGTGAAAATTAATTTTAATTTTGCATGAGATTTTAAGTTGGTCTCACTCTGGCTTGGCATGCACGCCGTTTGGGGGTCAGTGCACACAGACCGCATGGACATATGAGGGAGCAGCAAGTGTTTCCCATCCTCCAGATTCATAGCGAATAAATAAAAAAATAGACTCGATACAGTGACACAAAAATTGAAGCGATTTAATTTTTTTTTATCACCAACCATCGGTAGCAGCAGATGGTCGCTTGGAGATGCGAGAATGGTTAAATGGGATCTATGTGTTGATTGATGAGGAGCCATCTAGTGGCGGTCGTACGGTCGTAATATAAGGTGATTTGTGGGGGGTGTTATAAATTTATTTATTTTGCAAACAAAAAAAGAATCCACAGGAACATGGAAAAATGAACAGCAAAAATGGCAACATGAGGGGGAAATTGCATTATTTCCGCATTTTTCATAGCGCCATGGGGACATACATAGGATTGTTGGAAAAGCCGCATCATTTGATAAAGTGTCGACTTTTTTTTTTTGAAAAAAACTCGCAATAAATCGATTTAAAGGACAATCTCCTAAATGATTGATTGCTTATCAGGACATCGTTTGCCTAAAATGCTCACAGCGGACATAACCTTTTCGCTCAGACTGATAAATTTATAGCCTTCATTGTACCTTGAACGGTGAAGCCTTATTTAATATAGATGGTTTGGCTGGTTTCACTTTAGGCTGGTTTTAAGTTGAGTGAGGTCAAGTGTTACTCGTTTAGCTTGCTGGCAGTAGTGCGACTTAAGATTGAGTATAACTAGACGATGGAATATTACTCGTGCTTTAATAGTCACACCATCTTTTATGTTCTCTTATCACGAGAATTGGCGGTGAACAATTAAGAACAAACGTCTTATACAACTGATTTTTTCGAGTTTAATATTAAGCTAGGCTAGTTTAAGAGTGTTAGCTATTAAAAAAAAAAACATTTATAGATACAAAGCGGAGTAATAAAGTGTTCTGCACTCGGTTGAGCTCTCAATACATATGTTTTCTTCACTCATCTCTATTGGCAACTTCAATCAATAGCATCTCTGCATCAGCTCAGCATCCTGCAAAATAATTCAAAAGCCTCAGTTCTTTTCCCATAACTCTTAAAATCAATACGATCCTAGAAAATAACCTTACACAGCAGCGCATCGTTATTTTCCGCTTTTTCTTTTATTCAAAGGAGCAAATAAAAATATCCCCAGGAACAGCTCCCTATATCAAAGGCATAAAAAGTATCATCATTCTATTCAATGTATGTTTACACTCTCTAATTAGAAAGTTAAGTATTCTTACAATTCCTTTGATAATTTCATTAGAGATGAAGAAAGAAAAAAAAAGCACACACATACTTTCAGGAAAAGAGCGAGTTAAACCCAATTATAATTCAATGATTCCTGCTCATTTGGATTTGAAGTGAATTGCCTTGACAACTCCTCGTGCGACATTAGAGAGGAGTAATCTGCTTCTTGTCAATTAGTGCTTCAAGGTGTTTTCACCACAGAAAAGGAATAGCACCCAAGTCAACTGAGTTTCGGTATCCTAAATTATTAAAATATTTATTTAGCGCACAGCGATATCCTGTAACCCAGGGGATGATGGATCGCCTTCAGCGGATAAACTTTAATTGGAATTTTGTGAAATCATAACAAGAAAAGTTTTCTTCTCCTGTTATGTCGTTAAAATCTGATTTTATAGGCAATTACCAAAATTCGATTGAAGAATGGAACTTAAAAGAGTTGTTTTTAGAGTTTTTTTTCTGTCGTGAAATCAACATTTAAGGTGGAACAACTGAGGAGTGAGTTCTTGGAAACTGAGTACATTGAATCTTCTTCTTAAGATATCTTACATTTGTGAGTAGACTTTTGTCTTTAGGCAGAACTTTGCAAATTTGAGTGTTTGTTTCCGACTAGGACTCATTCAACTTGTTTTTAAGTTAACAAGCAAACAAACTAAGTACTTGCAGCCAAAAGATCCTGTGGCCTGATTAGAAGTATGATCACTTGCCGTTTTCAATCTTCAAATAGACCTTCTTCTATAAGCAATCCTTTACACCCTTTGAGAACTTACCAATCCATTCGCTGCCGTAGGTTGGGTTAGGTTGGTGGGCTGGCAGAATGTATAAGTTCCGCCTCACTTAGGTCCTTGTGGACCCCTTGGGGGGAAGGTGTCCCCCTCCTCACTCGCGGTGTCCTATTCCACTATGTCCTCGGTCCATTTGGTCCTGCTCAGATACCTGAAAAGATTCTTCAAAGGTAGTGAGTTGATCTCGTTAAGGTCTTGGAAGAAGTGTCTTCCTAGTGTTCTGTACCTCAAGTGACAAAGGTGTTCACTACCGTATCAGCCCGTTGTGGGCGAGAGCCTAGCTTTTCGCTCCTACACTGTGTTGTGCGCGTTATAATTTTGACAGTTTAATACTGGTTCTAATGACAGAAGTACCCCAGGAGGATTGGCAGTCGGACCCATGAAAAATGTTTGTGCTATTATTTCCTTGTATATTCAACACTTACCAGATCGGGGCAGACAAATCTTCAACATGCTACCGATAGAGTAAAGTAAAAACAATTTAAAAAGAAATAGTTTAAATGAATTAGCAGCTAACTCAGCTCAGACATGTCTGCTATCCACTTTAACTATACTCACGTCATCGTCCAGATTGTGTATTTTATTTACTTTCACGTCATCCTTATGAAATTTATGTTTCAATCAAATCATGTTCCATCTATTGATTCCTCCTTTCTATTCCGTTTCGAGTCTGTATCCAAAATGTAATCCAATACAATTTCAAAAATAATATCCTTGGACCCATTCCTGTCGATGTGTTGGAGCAGTTTCTTTTTGTAGAGTGTGTATTAGCCACGTTGCGACAACACAGCGCGTCAGCTGCCATAAACGAGAGAATTTCTAGTTCTTTTCTTTTTTTGTGTTGTGCTTGGCTGTGTTCTTATTTGTAAAAAATTTGCATGGCTGAGCACTGTCCTTCGTCTGGGTTTTGACGGCTAGTCTACACACATGGTCAGTTTCCGCCAGTATGCACACAGAAGGATGTTGTCCACATGTAGGTGTTTTTTTCTTCTTTTTTTTGAATTTGTAACCACGGACAATCTTGTAGAGGTAAAAATTTTATTGGGTCAGAAGACAGACCACGTAGCTAGAACTAATTTAACTAATTGTCTGCTCTTGTCAGGGGATCGTTTTTATCCATTTCACGTGTTGTGGTCATTTCAAGGTACAAGACGTGGCAGATAAACTACATTCCTTGCATCTAAAGAAAGATGTTTTGTTTGCCCGCAGGTGGAAATATGTGCAGCATTAATATAATTACCGCAAAAAAATTCAACGTAAGAGAATTTAAACTAAAACAGAAAGACGATCTCCTCCTCCCTTGAGGGACCGTAAAAAGCATACTCAGCATGACAGTACTGCGCAGACTATTGTAGTAAGTAGGTACCTTGAACTCACAAATTCAGCGAATTTAATTTGTTTACCACAGTGCAAAAACCTCAGAGGTTTTATGGGGCAGCTTTAATAAAGCACCGACAGGACTGGAAGTCATTAAACCAACACCACCTTTTCACATTTCCCAGTCCCTCATTTGCTGTCAAGTCGGTAGTCATTTATCATCATTCCTCATCGTCCTACCGCAAATTTAGTCCCCCTCCTTTCTTTCAGAATCAAATCTTTTGAGTTGAATGCCAACAAAAAAAAAGTGAGCCTCCACCATTTGTCATCATCGTTGATGCCTGCATCATCGTGATAAGACGTCAATGAGTAGCTCAAATATTCGGCACGTAATGATAAATCAGCACAACGGATGTAGATGAGCCCTCCAACTTGTTGTACAATTGCTTTGCGGCAGAGAGGAGGTAAATACGTTTCACTTTATTTTGATTTTTTTTTTTTCATTTTTTTAACGTATGCGTAATCTGAATATGCCCTGCCATATTGTCCATGGAATTTTCTGACGTTTTGACATTTGCGTACGCGCTTATAAATGATTCACAGATGACAGTTTTATTTTTTTCCATCTTGATGCGGAGTTGAATATGCCACATTACTGCCAGTTGCATGCGCTCGGATCACTTTTGAGTGATTTGTGTGATATGTTCGTGTGATGTGACTTTAATGCAACTTAAACATGACACACTGCAATTCTGATAAACGACGAAGCACGGCGATGAACTTACTCGAGTGAGGTAGGGTCCTTAACATTTTATTCGACTGACCGAATTAATCGACCTTCAAACCGGGATCTAAAGTTCTGAAAGAAATCTTATTATAATAATTTTTGTTTATTTACATGGAATAAATTACATCCCACCAAGCACAAGCTTCAAGGCACTCAGCTCAAAAATGAAAGAGAGAAGGTTAAAGGCAAGTGAAAGATAGATCACAGGGGCTAGAAAAAAGCGGAAGAAGCCGAGCATATGCGAATAGTGATCAGATGGGGAATTGAATTTTGAGTGGATAGTAGATTGAAGGCCATTAAGGCTGGAGCGTGAGCAAATCGGTGGAGAGTTAAGCGTATTGGAAGAAAAAGGCGTAGGTGACCAAGGCGGACTATGATCGGGTGGGGAGGCAAGTCTGACGAAGATCGTGATGCGTTGTGCATGGGGAGGGATCCCTAATTTCAACGATCCATCCTACTCATATGCACAGATCTGAACAAATTTGCCAAGCCCTCGATTCCTACCCTATTATCTACTCTCTCCGAAAACATCAATCTTCACCAAGTTAACCTTCTCTGTCTTCCTTCATCTCCAGGAGAACCTCAATCCCAATCGGATCTCCTTATTCCTCCACTCTCCTCCACTTTTGTTTGTTTCCTACCATCTGTCCTCCTTACTTGGCCAGATCCTCACTGTTTTGCCAACGTTTCCATCCGTTGTCCCTTATGGTCTGCTCTCCACTTAAACTTAGCTCCCCACACTACTTCATCCTCTAAAATCTGCCTTCTTTATATGTTTAAATCTCAATGGATTTTTCAATACCTGCATATTTTGGTCCCTAAATTTTATTCTTCGTTGATGCCTGAAGCCGTACTCAAGCTGTTTCTCCATTAGATCAAGTTGTGTCTTATTGGTTTTTCAACGCGTTCTTATAAATACATCCCCGCCCCACTTGGTGCTAAGGCGACTTCTCGACCACTCCTTTCCGTAATCACTGCAATCCTTGCAAATCCAATTGCTTTGCTTTCTCGTCACGGCTCCCATTCCAGTCTTAATTGATTCTGATCGTTTACTTGTTTCACTGACAAATGAAGTGTCAATTTTGAGTTATATCGCTTTTTAGTTTCTCAATTCGGTTTAGTTTTTCCCCATCATTTGATCGTATCTGCTGAAATGTTTTTTCAAACCTCTCTCGACCCACCCAAAAAGACTAGAATCAGCATTTCAACGCAGCATTGTTTCCTTTCTAACCAGTTTCTGCCACAGACCATCCATAAGCGTCCCAGTCATTGAATTGAAAAACCAAGCTCTTCACCTTAAATCCCCAAAACAATAATCCAGTCTACTCCGAGCGAATTGGCCAGAAAATAGCTGCCAGCATCCATTGTTCACTTTTGCACCTAGCCGCTGGACATCTGCAGCAAGGAAATACACAAAAAAAAAAAAATATATTCCGTCCCTCCATCAAATTCACCCAGTCGACAGGACAATGTTCCATATATTCCCGTATTTATAACCCCGGCGCAAAATATTGCATTTTGCACAGCAAGGGCAGGATGCAATAAAGTGTGTGTAAGGAACTGCTGTCGTGATAATTTTGAATGAAGCCATTCTGCAGCCATTCCCTCGGTGCCATTCCCTTACAACCCGCAGAACTTGTGTTTGTGTTTGCATGAAAGCAGGGACAATCGAGGACGATGCAATAGTTTTTTCTCTTCATTGTCGGGCGGTACACATGTAAGGACAACGACGCCGACGTTCCACGTTTGTTGACTTTCAAATTTATAACGGAGTTGGTTAAAATTTATAAATTTGTCAAATACTCTTCTTCTACTCCACTTTCACACTCGGATGCGTCTCCTTGGTGGGCAGGGCAGAGCTGTGGACGAGCACTAATCTGGCAGAAGGAAAATCGATATCATCCATCCATCCGAGGCTGGGGCAAGTCTTCTGCTCTCGGTTGCTCTCGAAGCGAGTGCAACATGTCCGGTGGTGGTGGAGCATCCTCTTGAGAAGCCATTCCAATTGAAGTGGAGAACGAGTGTGTGTCATAACTAGGAAGCTGGTGATGACTGAGGGGAAGTCCTGGTATCCGGGCGTTCAATTGTTTTTGTTTGGTCAATAAATGGGGTCGGATTGAGGATGGCCAAATACCTGGAAACCTCATTGCGTTGCATGGGAGCATGGAACTCGTCTGCGAGTGCAAACTGCAAGTTGATAGGTGACCCACAGGAGGAGGAGGAATAATTAATGAAGGTAGGCGAGTGAATATTTGAGGATTCGAACGGACGTGTGAGTCTCGAGATAAATCCAGTCTCCATCTCTATTGTGCGAGAGTAGCCAAGAGCCCGCTCGTTCGTTCGTTCAGTCGATTCAGTCGTGAACGTGTGGAAATGATAAGTGGTCCCCATGGAGCAGGGAGTTATTGTGAAAGCCAAATCTGAAGATGGAAAATCGCAAGAAAAATGTTCAAGCGGAAAGTTATGGAATAAAATTGTAAGGGACTGTTCTGGTGCGGTGCTATTCGTTAGGTCGATTTATCACTCTCCGAGGATCTTAGAGCGATGGAATGGCATATAGTTCGGTGGCTTTTGTAAGGTTCTGGCTCTGGCTGTGACGGTGGCTCACGTGGAAAACCTTGTGCAGTTGGTCGAGAATAATGGTAGAAGTTTCTTCCTAATTGAACTCTGGGCTCTGGGTGAAAACTTATGAAACTATTACGAGTTTTCTACTGAGAAATCTTTTTATCTGCGGTGTGTGGGTGCGTTAAGCCGAACTGGCAGTAAGTGTTATATGTGTGGCCAGGAGGAACTTTTAGAAGCACAATAGTTTTCATGTGAAATTGAATGCTGGACTCGGCAGAGTAATGAACATTTTTATTTTTTACATTCGGTTCAATCAGACCTGTGGATCTACTGCAGGAAAATTCTCGAAACCAGCTCAGTGCTCAGTCGATGATATTGTTCACTGTTTACTATCTTTCCCAGTTTACCACCAGTAACCCGGAGAATGTATTACAGAATGGTTGTAACCAATCCATTCATTGTCCATTTTCAATATTGGTTAAGTTCTGATGAAAAAAAAAATTACCCAATTCTTGATGCAATTGCAAATTCCATCCAGCATTTGTGAGAAACGAATGTACACAATTCCATCATACAAAAACTTCGGATGAAACATGCAAACTGTAAACTGCAATGGCTTGTACACACATAACTTTTTTAATTTATTTCTCACACCTCTCACAAAAATTCAAAGCAATCAAGTTTTAAACAAAAAAAAAATATCCACTTTAGGCGAAATAGCTGAGCGACGGGAAAGGAAATATGTTGAATTTCATTCGAGTTATTTCGAAATTCAAACGCTTTATGTGATAGTTTGATAGAAAGCGTAAAGTTGAAAAAAAGAGAAGTAAAAAAATATTTTTGACAGCTAAGCTAGTCACACAGTAGCAAATAAAATATTTTTCTGCATTTGCATATTTTTAAGGCCGTCCTCTGATGCGAATATTTTTTCATGGGACTTTATTGACCTGGCTCAACGATTCCATGCAGTGGTGGAGACTAGAGTCCTCAGAGATATATGGGCATAGCAGTCCAGGGTCTAAATTTCACAAAAAAAATATGTCATGGATAAGTCCCTAAACCAACTCTGGGTGACATTAAAGCTGAACTATTTCATTTATAAAATTTTAGATAAGATCAGAAATTCTTCGTTCAAACGCTCGATATCGTTGATTTTAAAAGTGAAAAGTGAAAAGAAAGTCACTGCAGAGTGATTCGTAATTGCTTTTTGACTTTTTGTTATATTTGGATCTCGGATAGAATTGTTGCACAATTCAGGTGTTGCGTTAAAAAGCAAATGTTGAAAGAAATTTTATTACAAGCTGTTAAAAAATTGCCTTTGTGCCACTGCAGGAATCGAAGAGGAACTAACGCCTGATACAAGATATATAAATACAAAGATAAAAAAAATACTTAAATGTTGAAACTTTGCTTCGATGCTCTGCTTACAGATTATATTTATATTACGAATCTGCTTTTGACGATGCTTTTGAATCGTCTTCTCAAAGTGCCCAGAATAAAAAAAACTATTTTAATATTAAAACTTTGCCTTGATGCCCTACTTATGGATTATATTTATCCCATGTCCAAAGGTGCTTTTAAGAAGACTTCCCAAAGAGTCCATGTTAAATTTACTGCATGGGAATTGCTTGTTGGCCTAAATTGAGCCATATTTTCTAACGACCCAGTTAACAAATTTATTATGTCAGTGGTCAGCTTCTTTCAGTGACGGACTCACCGAAAAAACAGACAGACAGAAAGGCTTCCTAAGTATTTATTAATCATCCCATGAAGATGCTGATCTACGTTGATCTTGTAAATCTCCGTAAAAGATTGAAGGGAGCCATTTAAAATTAAAATGAAGAGCTCTAGTTACAAGCGCCCTAAAAACGTGAGCGCCTACTTTGGCTCATGAATCCCGAACCAGACCTGCATTACTAATAAGGATGTTGAAAGGGACGATGAATGTTTCTCACATAGTTAGGAGGAATTTATCGTAAAAAAAATGCGAAGCAAGCAATGAATGGCCCGATTAAATAATGAGGTCATTAGGAACCACAGTTCTTAGTTGGCAGTCCTTAGTTGGCAGTCCTTAGTTGGTTAAAAAAAAGATGTTTAGAAACTGTACTTAAACTAAATCTGTCGGTAGAGCTCACCGTCATTAACATACTACTTTAAAGTACTATGTTTTCCACACTGAGTCCGCCACTGAAAGAAGGTGCTGAGCTGTCGGTGAACATTTGATGACGACAAATCCGCAACCTTTAAAAAAAATCTCCGAAAGCCATATCCGATATATCCAATGTATATAACTAAAATCGACGGTGTCGACCTTGACAACGCAATATAAACGAAAAGCACAACAAAGATTAAGCACGTATGCGCATCACTGTGTGCTTAAGAAATTAGAAAAATGTCAAGTCTACAAACACTTCGAATAAACAATCTCAATTGTGTTGGCGGGTAAACATTGCACATTACAGAATCATTCTCGGCCCACATAGCCAAAGACCCGACACAACAACGATGCTGACATCGGGCCCTACAAAGGACCATCACAACAACAAAAAATAAGCACATTAAATGTAGTTTTAAGTGAAATGTAACCATCACCTCCGAAGGAATCCCGCTGGTCGTAGTCCTTGCCTGATTGCCATGTTTATCTGTCAAACGCAACCGTCCTATGCCATTACAGTTCTCGGATGCTGTTTATTCTCAACTTTTCCTCGTCTTCCTCTTGCTTATGGCATTCTCTTATGAAGAAGAAGAAATAACTTTCCCCCATGCGACCCGCTATCCACCAACCGCTCACATCCTTTCGTTACCTCATCCTGTAATGAGTTTTCCACACAAACCCTGTGTGCGAAATCCCTGGCGAAGATAAAAGTTTGCAACGCTCCGCCGCCGCCAACGTCGTCGTCGCCGCCATCGTTCCCGCAGTCCTGAAAGAGCCCACAAAGAGACGCTTAGCGCACGAGGACATATCAAACAATTCAATAGAAATTATCTATCTGTCTGTTTGTCAGTCAGTCTGTCGTTGTCGCTGTCCTTGTCGCCAGTGAACAAATTTGAAGTCGGAACGAGTAGAGCCATTCCATCTCGAGCCGCAGAGCACATAGGTTTAGATAGATACATTAGGTGTATCTGTTTGGGAGTAGGGACGTTGTACGTTGTGATCCTCCCGTTGAGGATTCTCTTTCTGTTTCCGTCGCATTCTCAGTCGCAGCCACTGGGTAAGGATTTTTAATTTGTGGAATGGGAAATGAGCGCTCATCGGGGGTGGAAAATGGGTGGAGAAGATAGGGAGGGATGTAACGTAATGTTATTACGAGTTTGATTTAAATTAATCTTTGAAGTTGGAAGCGCGGTTTTTCCTTCCTTGTGTCGTAGGTAAACGCAACTGGTGTGCGTAATGAGATTAGTTTTGTCTTAATCTCTCAAATGTTTTCCACGATGCTTTTTGTTTTGAATTTGTTTTTTTTCCTTATTCTCTCTCGTCTTCTTTGACGATTTTTAAAGTCGTCTTGGGTAAAAGCGTGGCGATATTATTAAGAAAATGATTTCATATAATCATTTCTTATTTTTATTGAAGCACTGAAATGTAGCGATAAACGAAGAACGAGTTTTTTGTAGTTCTCCACTTGGAATCGATTATTCGACTTGGTTTTGAGGACGGGGTTATGATTTGGAAAATTCTTAAGTACAAAAAGGGAGAGAGTTCAATGGAATTCTCACATTTAGTACACGTAATTAGAAACACCAAAAATTATCTTCTGATTTCCGTCATAACTTATGTACTTGCCACCTTAGGAAGATGTTAAGGAATATTGTCGATAACAATGACTACTTTAGAAAATACCAAACTTTTGTAATAATTTAAGGAAAGTTATTGATTTCTTTCAGAAAATCTCTCTTCTAATTATTTGCATGGGCTATTTTGACCATTTTTTTGCTTTCGCTTTTGATGGACAAAGTTGTAATATCTGTAGCTTACAATAAAAACCAAATCAGTTTTCTACGGTGGAAAGTCCCTGATTTACGATGGAAATATGAAGATCATTTTAGGCGTTCCTAATTACGTGCATGGCGCTGTATGTATTCCAACTTTTAAAACTGAATTTAAATGAAGAGAAACTTCCATGTTAGGCGTTTTGGAATACATGTGCAATTTGTTTGATCTCCGCTGAAAATTTCCAGACAAATCTTAAGTTCCAAACTTTTTTCTGATAAGATTAAAACAATGATTTTAACGGTTATTCCTTGTGTCCACAAATATATGACCGAATGCATAACTTCATAGAAATAGCATAATTTCTAGCCCAATAGAGGCTAAAGATCAACTACTGTGCCCAATAATAAAACTAAAAATATTTTTATTCATTTAATTAAACAAATAACTACTTAGTCATACAATCTAATCACATGCGCATAGTAAATGTAGTGCATACGTGAGCCCCATAACCACCGCTCATATCTTTTGTGGTTAATTAAGAAACCAACCCACACGATGCGACTAAATTAATATACCCAGATGCACATTACATATTTCTACATTCACGAATGAGGTTAAAGAATTCCTTCTTTCTCTTCTAGGGTTCACTAATGAAAGAATACAGCTTACACAGTTCTATAAAATCACTTCAATCATCTTTAGTCTTTATTTTATTTTTTGTAAATAAATAGGAGCGGTAACAACTGTGGTTGTGCTGATGCTATCCTTTCGCCAAAATGGAGAGTTCAATTTACTATAGTATTTCTTTTAATTAGAAAGCTTTCCAATGACTTTGTGATTTATTTTAAAATAACCTATCCATTGGAAACTTTTGAGGATAGTGATGAGGATATGGCCAGCTAAAGAAGGTCAGCTATAAAGAAAAACGTTTTTCTTTTTTGTTTAATTTGTAATGTCTTATAGTCTAAACAATTTTTTTTTATAGTCTAAGGCCCTCAACAAGACATAGGGAAATAATTCACGTGTGTCCAACTTTCATGCAAATCACTGTGCTATTAATATGCGACTGCTTTGCTTCCCAAAAGTTTGTTACCAATATGAGCTGAGTTTTTTTTTTAGAGAGAAATATTGATCGTTGCTTCGAATCTATTCTCCATGCCTGAATTTGAAATAATGTTTGCATGCTTTTCCCATCCATTTTCCTGAAGCTACAGAGACAAATTTACAATTGAACACAGAAAGTCATTAGCACCTTATTCTGTCTGTAATTCGTTAATTAAGAGTTACTCACCGTTGCAGAGTCTGTTCATGTATGCAAACTTCAATTACTCCTTGCGCTTAGATATTTTATGAACTCACTTGAATTATAGCCACGAAGGGCGAAGCTAATCAATCATTTGAGCTCTGACCGAAGCAAACACGGCAGACGCGCAATGTAACTAGTAAGCCGCGATGTATCTCAACAATAAATTCAATTTAATCTGTAAGATATTTGCTTTAGCACCGATTTCTCTAAATCTAGAGGCACAGCGTGCATTAACTGCGTATTCCTGGCTTACTATTTTAGGCGTGATAATCAGTACAGCCTTTAGCTTTAAATTCAATATTTACGGCAACGGGTATATTGTGTCAAGTTTTGTCATCTCCACCGTGTATCTTTCGGTAGTCTTGGCTCATATAACTACAATAATCGAATCATTAAGCAAGCGCGATCAGCAACAAGCATTCTTCGCCAAATTGCACGAAATCGATGATATCTTCCGAATAAAACTCAGACATGTCATCCGGATCAAAAGGCAGCAAAATAAACTTATTTGGAAGTATTCACTTGTATCGTTCGTAGTAGCGTTCCACTTCTTCTTCTACACAATCGGCATACTGTGCCACTCTTATTTTGGATTCTTTTGGTATGGTATCGTCTCAGTGATTGTTTCACGTCTCAGATACATTCAGGCCACCGTTTACGTCGAGCTGATCTCCTTCCGGTTCAACAGCATGATTTTGCTCTTGAGGCAAATTGCTAACATCAAACTTCATCAAAAAAGTAGAATACTGGACTTTAAATACGATGCTATTGAGATTTCTAAGCGAATGCGCACCTTAAAGTTAGTCTATACGAAGTTGTACGATGTGGTGAGCACCTTAAATGAGATCTTTGGATGGTCAATACTCGCGTTGATTGTACATTACTCGCTGGACCTAACATGCAACATTTATTGGATATTTTTAACGATGGAAGGTTATTTACCAAACCACATGTTTTACGAATGCTGTCCAACTCTCATTCAAATCGCCGTGTTAATAGCATGCTACTGCCACGCTTGCCAAAAGTGTGTTACCAATGTAAGTTGCGCTTATATTATTAGAAGAGACAATGATAAATAGATGGTGGCTATTTCAGAATGCAATTACACAGCAACTGCTGCAAAAAATGATAGGAAGTCCGTTGACAGAGGATGAGAGATATTTGATACAGCAATTCCTCCTTCAAGTCCGCGACCAACCGATTGTAGTTCATGTAAAACGATTCTTTCACGTTGATTTAAGGCTCTTATTCAGTGTAATTATACTTCTTAGACCACAGCTGAATGGTCAGTGAATAATATCCTTTTTCCTTTTAGATTGCTGCAACTATTATAGGTTATCTGATAATCCTAATCCAGTTCCTCTATACTGAAAATGAACTTTGAGATAAGCAACAGTAATTGTGTGAACATTAATAAAATTTCTTTCTTATTCCTCCGCCACTTCAACGCATATCAAAGAATTAATCAATTAAGACACAATCCAACTTGAGAGAAATATAAACACAAGAATAAAGCACAGAAATTGAACCACTTACTCACTTTTTTAGGAATACGAACCACGAACACCTCATAAAGTATAACTGACTAGTCAGTGAGGGAATATTGATTATTTTCTACTGGCAACGGAGACCAATGAAACTTTTCAAACACCAAATTGCACCAGAACCGTGGGGCATCATGAACTCAACTGAACAGAGCAGAACTAGTCTTGTGGAAAATGCATCTCGTACTCCCTTTTTGCTACCATTAGATAGGTTAACAATCAAAAATGTAAATCATTGCTTTCACAGTTCCCTTTGGAGTGTGTTGGAGTACAAATATCTGCCTCTGGCCATGCACTACCATGTTCACACCGGCTTCACAGTGCGTTATAACTCAATAGAATGACTTCTAGTCAATCCATATCCAGTTGACCGTTGTGGTGTGATGGGAAATCAATTACACAGAGGAGCGTCCATTTTTTTTTAAATAATTCTGTAGAATTAATCCCCAGTCGATGCCTTTATCTATCGACGAGACATTCATACAAATCAAATCAATGATTCCCATCTGCCATCAGCAACAAGAAGAAGCTAATTTCCATTTTATTCAAGTGAAAGCTAATAAACAATAATTAGCATGAAGTCAAGTTGGCATTCTCAATCGCGAATAAAACGCAAGCTCAAGTATCTCCCGGAGTGAAATTACATTAATTAGAACAAATTACGGGAAAAATGAACTGACATTACTTCCGCTCGTTGTGAGAATCATTAGGTTCAGTGGGACAAAAGAACGGGTTAACGAAGGACCGACAGTCAGAGAGGGAGGAATTACATTTCAAATTGAAATTAATTTGAGTGTAGATATAAATTCTTCTGCAATTGATAATGGTGATAGTTGGTATCTAGGCAAAGGGCTTTGATGACTGGACTGAGTTTGATTGATGGATGCCGGGAATCAGTTGGGATGAGGAAAGAAAAATTGGGAGCTTTAGAAAATGTCCAGAGTTTGGTAAGTACCTTTGTGGGAATAATTTCCCTCTCTTGATCTTAATTAAATGAAAAACCCAATTTGCAATCTGCTTACAGAAAAAATCAATAAAAACAAGAAAGCAGGAAAATGAAGATGTAAATGCCTGTCCCCAACAAGCACGAAACTCAATCTTAAGAGTATTTCTAACCATGTGACAGTAAGTTTGAACTTTAAATCACACAAATAAATCAAATAACAAAATAAATTACTATTACTGGTATCACTTGAAAACGAAGAAGACTGCATTTTTAGACAACTTCTGAAACTAATCTAATTTAGAATATTTTTGGCATCCCAACAATTGAAATCGACTATTCAAAGTCCCTGCAAAGAACGTTGAATCACCTCTGTACCATCGGTTGGAAAATTTATCTAATTCCCTTAAAGACTTTTGTGATATCTTCTCAAACAGAAAAGTGCGAGGAAAAATAAGTTCATCGCAAATTGTTGTGCTTCTATTACATACAATGTAAATCCCTACTCCCTTCGTAATGGTGGCGAAAGTCTTACAACACCTTATTCCATACCATTGCACTTCACGAAACGCAAGAGCTGAAACGCGAGATGTGGAGCTATCACATTTACTTTTATGTGCTCCGCTGATAGAATAAAAGAAGTCAGTCAATTTCTTTTCTTTTTCTAACCCTAAATTGATAGATGATACACCCTAAAGAGAGAAGCTCCACAGAACCAATGGGTGCGTTAGAATCCTTTTTCTTTTCCCAGAACGAACCATCCTTTTGTAAATTGCAGAAAGTCACTTGGAGTTTTCTCTCACACATAGACAATAAGAAAAGGAAGCGGTGCGTAATGTCAAAAAATGCTCTGGAGCGAAATTGCGCCGCGGCTTTAGTTGCCTGTTTTCAGTGCGGTTCATTTGGTACCGTATCTAGTGCAAGGCTCCATGTGGCAGTGTGGTTAAGTGTTGAAAATGATCCTTATGTGAAAAATGTTTATTGCTCAATGCGTTCGGAGCACACGAGTTTATTGCTCTTCGATTACGCTCCATTGGATAAATTTGAAAAGGGGTAACCTTCACACCTCACAGTCACTCACTCCATCATCTGAGGGTTACATCCAGCCCTGAATTCCCACACGAGCTTTTTCAATTTATTTTTAATTATTGGACATCTCAAGATGAGTTATGTCCAATTAGACGAGGTTTCTGCTGGGCATCATTGTAGAAGCCATTAAGACCGCATTACACTTTAAATTCTGCTTCCGTTTGGCAATTACTGGCCACTGAGATCTGAAACGAACCCTAGTCTTGAGATGACCTTAATTACGCTTTTGTCCCTGAAGGGATATTACACCAAGCCACCGTACGGCAATTGTGTTAGTGAGTCAGTGTGTTGATCTCAAAATCATTAAATTTCGAATGAACGATGGGATGAAATAAGTGTATGGCAGCAATGGCTGTATATACGATAGATACTGACTATGGTCGCTGTGTCTATTGGGTAATGAAAAGTTAGACTGGATTTACAATTAATTCTGGGTCTCCGCTGGGGAGAGAATGGGCTAAGAAGTTAAGGCAGTAAGTAATTTTTGGTGCAAGAAATTGGGTTAATTGTGAGGAGAATTTATGCGGTGATTGCGGTGAAGAAAGGTGACTTGCATTTGCAATTCAATGAACTCTCGAATCGGACAGAAACTTTTCTAATTATGATAAGTTTCTTTTTTCTTCAGCCATCGAGAGTTCTAAGTGTTTTTTAATTTTTTCTCCCACTATTTTGTTTTATGGGGCAACCAAAACTTGTTCAATAAACGAAAATTATTTGCTAAACTTTGGAAAGAGAGAGAGCTATATAAATCAAATAAAAAAATAAATTAAAATACAAAATGCAAGGTATCACTTAAAATCGAAAAGGAATACATGTTGAGACATCTTCTAAAACTAATCTGATATAACAATTTTTTGGCGTCCCAAGTATTAAAATCGTTTATTTGAACTACCTGGAAAGAATATCGACAATTTTTATCGAAAAAAGGGTGTAAGCGAATTTGAGATGAGTGCTTTTGTGCACGAATATTACGTTTGTAGGAGACTTTTTGACTCAAGTTAATCACCCGATTGAGTTCAATCGCCTGATCAGAGGCCTATTTCATCAAATTACAAGTTAAAACTACAAATATGTGTTTGTAATTCACAACAACGATTTTGGATCATCGTTTTTCACAGATTACAATCATGTAATCTACGAATTTGTGAAAACATTTTTCAGTTCTCTTGCTTAGAAATAAAACTTTTAAAAAAATTACATATGAGCTTTCTCTTGGGATATATTCCTACAAACTGCACAAGATTTGTAAAATCAAATTTTTTAGTGAAACGAAAATTCACAAATTTATAGTATTTTCACAAATGTTTTGCTTGTAAATCACAACTACAAATCAGTTTTGGTGAAACAATAATTTCCATAATTTTCCCATTGTAAAATACAACTATAAATTTGTCGACAATATCCATAAGCTGGTAAAAAAAGTTACACAAACTTTGTGAAAAAAAAACACTTGTAATTATCAATTCGTTAGTTGGGAAATAGATCACAGGTCAACTTCTGCAAAAATTCACTACATTTGGAAGCAAATAAAATGGCTTGCCCAAACGCAGTAAACGAACGATTATAGAATTTTTTTTTCTTTTTTGCAAAACTACCTACACGCGGATGGTATTTGTTTCACACCAATCACACTGCTTTTATCTAAGCACACTTATTTGCGCTGCGTCTGGTCTAACAAAATTATTTTTTAAATAGATCTCTTACTTTCCACAATTAAATGAATATTTACTCCTCTGTAAAATCAAAGTGCATTATTGAATTTTTGGGAATTAGTCTTGAAGATAAAAAAACCATTGTGATTAAAAATAAAATTAATTTCCATCTTGAATCTGAATATGGCTTTTAGCAACACGAAGCTACAAGTCCTCGATAGTATAGTGGTCAGTATCCCCGCCTGTCACGCGGGAGACCGGGGTTCAATTCCCCGTCGGGGAGAATTTGAGAATGTATTCTCTTTTTTTCTTTTTCGTGTTCACACCGAAAAATGTGACTTACCAATTTTTATTTTTCGTTTGTACTTAAAATGAAACGAGTACGTCCATGCAGACTTCTAACTTTAACAGCAAAAGTTAATAACTTGTGCTTTGTAAGGAAAATTGAAGTCACTTGGAAACGAGAAATCGAAAAAACCCACATGCAATACCTTTTACCTACGCGAATAAAAATGTTATTTGAAAATTTGACCTAGTATTACGTAGTTGGTACAGAATCTTTATTTTCATTTTCATTATTTGTCATTACAAAAACTCAGAAATATGTTCCTACTACATGCATACACATAATATCAGATATAAGTTAAACACAATACAAATGCGGGTAGCGAAAAGAAAACTTGTACAACGGCAGAGATTTCCAACTGACTTTTTATCTGGTGATTTTACATTGCTTCTCGTCAAACAAAGTAGGCCGCTAGTTGAGCCATCTTGTCCTTAGGGTTCTTCGGTCTTCCTCTATTGCCACCTGGACCGCCGGTACTGGCACCCCGACCTCCTTTGCTTGCACCACGCCCTCCACCACGACCGCCCCGCATATTCGCTGGTCTGGCTGCAATCGCTCGGTGTTTCTCAACCAAATGTGAGAATTCTGCTGAACAGAACACACAACCGGTCTTCTCTTCGGATCCATCTTTGAATCGAGTCTTATCCGATTTATATAATGCCGTGACTAGCTGGGCTCCACAATCGCAGCGATTGCCTAGAATACAATTTAGAGTAAAAAACTAACTAAAGATTCAAAACCGTCCACCATACCATCGACTGAGACCTTTGTGGCACCCTTGAACACGTTAATGATGACATCACATCGGTTACAACCAAGTTTCCAGCTACTCGGCGCTGATGTGCAATCCAACACCAAAACACCACTTTCGCACTCGACGCAACTGGAAATTCCAAGAGAGTACAACGAGTGCTGGCATGTGGGATGGGTGCAGGAATTACAACCGGAATTCTTCGGCATATCCCTGAAAGGAGGATTGTTGTAACAGTACGGGCACAGTGGATACGATCGTCCTTTTGTTCCACTTGAAAAGGCCAGCAATTCAAAGTCGTCCAATGGACATTTTAATTCACGATATGCTTTCACATTTCCATTACCCGGAAGCGAGTATGTTTCGTCGCAGTGAGAGCAATGCAATCGAGCGGGCTTTGTCTGAAAGGATTTTGTGTAAGTTTTTTTGTTCTTAATTATATTTTCGTAAAATTCGAAACTTACTTGAATGTACTTCATATATCGTCGACATTTGCCACACCTCGAGTGCGCCTTTCCAGATTCCGCCAGCGGTGAGAAAGACACCTCAAAGAGGCTATCCATGTTGGATATGTTCTGCACGAAGTACAAAAATTTCAAGCGAAAAATGTCCACTGCATGTCGTAGAACTGCGTTAAAGTCCGCAGAACCCTTGGCAATGAGAGTTAACATCCGTTCGACTTCAGAGCGCATCGTTGGAAGAACTAATTCACGGTCAATCTGAAATAGATATAGAAAAATAATTATTATTGTAGTTCATGTTTTGTTATCCATCTAGTAATGTAATTTACACAAAATTGTGCACATAGCAGTCCCAATTAAACATTATTTCAATGTAGTATCTGTACAAAGGCTGGCACTAGGGGTAACCAGGGCATATCATGTCGCATGGGCAAAATATATTCATCGTACTTAAGCTGTCCAGAGACAAATGCTTTTGCATTGCATTTTGCATTTTGCTAGTCTACATTATCACAAAGCATGGGCCATCACGCTTTCAGGTTGGGTTTAGTCCCATCGGACACCTTCAAGAACTACAGGAACTCATCGGCTAGCAAAATGCTGAAGCAAGTGCCCAGTGGCTGCCCAGCTCTAGCCAATACCAAATTCAAGACGCTGGACAGCCACTTCCTCAACTCGTTGCGTGGAGCGCCCAACCTCAAAGGAAGTCAACTTGTAGGCTATGTTATTGCATGCGAGTCTTTCTCTATATGGGTGTTCTAATTTAAAGCAATTCTGTGTATCGTGGTTTCAAAGCAGCGTCGGTTTTATTCTACTTTGCTTCGTTCACAAAATTACAAAGCATGGGAGTTATGGAATTAAAATACATGGGAATTGTTAACTCAATTCACGTTGTTTCGACCTGCGTCGTGTTATCGACGTAAACCGAGTCGTAGGTAAAATTTTAAAATCATTTTCTTTTTTTTTTTATAATTGGCGCGTGGTAAAGGGGTTGTATCCTGTTTAAGACACAGCACGGGCCGCAAACTCACTTGCACAGGAATAAATAAATGACACTTTCCACTCACCTTTTGATAACCGTGGACTAAAACAATACCCAACGTCGTGGGTATCAACTTTCTGCCACTCTCAATTTTAACGTAGTTTCTCTGACAAATGTTGTTGATATGAACAGGAATGGAAGCATCCGTTCCAATGCCGTGTTGCTCCATTAAAGAAATGAGCTCCGATTCAGTGAGGTAGTCTGGGGGACCAGTTTGAGATTCAGCAAGTCTGACATCATTCACCTGCACCAGTTCACCCTCCACAAACGGAGGATTGGCTTCATCACGGCCAAAAGCTTGCCACGTCATGACTTTAGTGAAACCCGGATCGATCAAGACATTCGCTGTACATGAAAATGTTTCCATGCCAACTTTTAGCTTTGCCGTTGTCGTTTTGTATTTTAGGTCCCGCGAAACAGTTCCCAAAAAGTAACGGCAGATAAAATCGTACACACGCCACGTGTCCTTTTCAAATTCACCTCGTCCGGCAAGTTTCATCGGTGTTATCGGGGGATGGTCACCGCAATCCTTGCCCTTACGTGGCGGATTAAAATCGGATAATATTGCTTTGGCTTCTTCTCCGAATTCTGACGATGGTTGAAGTATTTTTAAAACACCACTGAAAGAAAAATGAGTGGATGTCATTGATCAAGTGCAATGGAGTTTTAAATTCAAGTGTTCAACTTTGCACACTCAAACTCACTGCAGATCGAAGTTAGCAGGATACTGAGTGGTCTCTGTTCGTGGATAACTGATGTAGCCTTGCGTGTACAGGCGCTCAGCAATCGTCATCGCCTGATAAGGACCTATCCCCAGTCCTGAACTAGCTGCCCTCATAAGCTCGACTGTATTCAAAGCCTGCGGTCTTCCTTTAAATTGCTCCTTCGAACTGACACTCTCCACTCTGCAAGACAAAAATATTAGCCCCACTTCTACAACTCCAAAAAAATGTAAATTTTCTGATTACACCATGTTAATTTGAAATTCACTTACAAAGCTTCTTTCGTCTCCTTTACTTTGTTCAGAAGCATTATTGCCACTTCTTTCTTGAACACTCTACCTCTTGCCCATTCCAGAACAACTTCAGGAGTGCCAGCTAACAGCTGAAGATACCAGAAAGACTCGGGTTTGAACGTCTGAATATCATCGTGTCGCTTAACACAGAAGCCCAACGTCGGCGTTTGACATGGCCCGTAGGATATCAGAGAAGCGTCCAGGTCACCATATCGTCCTTGGAAGAACTTTGTTTGAAACCTTGTGAAAGCACACCCAATACGCAGATCCAACTCCTGTCGGGCATCAACTGACTTCGCCTCGTTCTCATTCGGATGCCCTAGATTGGCCATGGCGTTTTTGATGTCCTTCTCGGTAATGGCAGAGAAATGAGCTCGAAAGGTCACACTGTGACTGAACACATGTTTTATTGAACGTGAAACCGCATCCATCACTTCAAAGCAAATGTTTTCGCCTTCTTTATCGCAATCGAGCCAGAGCACAAGGTAGTCGCAACCCTTGGCTTCTTGCGCCAGGAATGCCGGCATTCTCAGCTTAACGTTAGCCTCCTTTTTCTCGGTGGGGCATGAAAACAGCTCTACTGGATCAACTTTATCCCATGAGTTGTATTTACCAACAAAATCCAGCGACATCACATGGCCACACACCGAAGTCATCTTGAAGCGGACGTTCTCGCCGCGAAAATTTCCATCCCATTCATGAGTGGAGCACGAGTTGTAGGATCCTGCAGGAGGAAAAGAATATCGTAAATTAAATTTTTTTTGGAAATGATGTCAAATTTTTCAACTTTTTTTTTTCTCTTGACAGCACATGCAAAGATGATGTTTGTGTGCAAATCGGGGGTAGCAACTTGCAAATTCTGCTAGCTAGGGTGTAAACTTTACCTTTTTTCGACGAACACTTCCCATTACTGAGGATAGTGGCTAATGAAGCCGCTAGTGAAGGCTTTTCTGCCACCATTAAAACACTTTTCATTATGATTTCGTAAGTTTTAATACGCTAAATTCAATTAATTGTGATAACTTTACTGGTTATGCTGCACGTAAAGCGAAAAACTGTAAACACTTAACGAGTTGTGACTTAAACCCCTGTCAATTGCGTGTGAGACTCGTTTGGTAGAGAATTGAGTCTCGAATTTCGAGTTGGTTTGGAATCGTTGCGGAAACAGCAAAATTATAATTTTTCATTAAATTGTTGATTTGTAATTGAATAAAATTTGATATTGCTGCTGTGTGAAGAAAAAATTAATTTTTACTTGAAGAATTTCATGCTGGAATACGTTTTTCAACGTGTTTTACAGAAACAATGCCAAGATGAAAACTCTTGCTGGTTCGATTACAGCTGGTAACTCTGCGCATATACACATAAATGACATTTTTATTTCTTTCAACTTTTCAAACATTTCTTTAAGACTAAACTAACTTCTGGCAAAATGCGTTTAAAATAAATTTACTTTTATAAGTGTATAAACCTGCTGATCTCCTTCACAAGTAATACTTCTGCTTTACTGCCTGCTGGTCGTGACAACTCCAGCTGTTCACTTTTAATGAACATTTTCTCAACTGCATTACGTCCTGTACTCCGTTCTTGGATATTCTCTCCCACAATGACTGAGTGTACGACCCAAAAGCGTTTGGCTGCCTTCGACTTCGACAATACAGTGGTTTTTGGCAACACAGACATTGTAATTCGGGACCTGGTAAAAGATGATATACCGACACACATACAAGAGCTCACTAAGACCGAGGGTTGGACGCGCTACATGGAAGAGATCTTCCGCATCGTGCACGGGCATAAGAACAAATTCACACCGGAAAAGATTCTACAAGCGATCCGAGAAATACCTGAAGTTCCTGGATTTGTGAAGCTACTCAAGAGCCTCCATCAGTCGAATTTTGATTTAATAGTGATAAGTGACTCGAACAGTGAATTCATCCGGGAATGGGTGCAGACACATGGCGTTAGCGAGATTTTCACAGAAATTTTCACAAATCCAGCATGCTTCACCGACGAAGGACTACTTAGCATCAAACCATATCATTACCAGACGGAGTGCAAGTTAAGTGCGGAAAACCTCTGCAAGGGAAAGATTCTACAGGATTTCATAGCAAAACGGGAGTCAGAGGATTCGGTTTGCTACGAGAACGTGGTGTACGTTGGAGATGGGACCAATGATATCTGTCCTGTGATGAGACTGAGTGAAAAAGATTTTGGCTGTGCCAGAATCGGCTATGGGATGAAGAGAGTTTTGGAGAAAAATAAACACAAATTGATTCCGAAGGCGAATATTATTTACTGGACATCTGGCTTTGACTTACTCGACCAACTTCGTGGTGTTTTTACAAATATTAAATAAAATATTGTATTTAGATGTTATTTATATGAATGTTCTCTGTTTATTGTTGTCAATAAAATATAATTATTTTATGTGTACAAAGATTTGTATTTTCTTGTAAAAAAAACGATATTATAAGATTACAAATTGAATTTGAGTAGATATCCACTGAGTTTTGTTTTCTATTCCACCCAGGTTGATTTATATCACATTTGAGTGGAAATTATATAAATCACCGTCCAATCTCATTTCGCATACCGACGACTTATGTGCTTCTGTCTTGGGCAGAAAGTTGTGCTTTGTTAAGAAGTTCTATAATTTTCTGGACATCTAAGCAGTTCATTTAATAGTCTGGCATTTGAAAAGGGGATAACTTAATACAAGCAAATAATGTGAGTTGACAAAATCTCTTCGTTTCACTAATCGCTATTAATAAAAGAAGTTTCGATTGCCAATTTCCAGCACCAAATAGGTAAGAATTCACCACTTTTTGTATATCAAAAATAAAAAAAAACAATACTACAAAATATAGATGTCCCACTACAAAAAATGCGCTCAATTACTAACCCGAGTCGAAAACCAGTGAGCTAATATAATGGCGACTGAGCACAATGGCAGCGAATAGTCGATAACTTAGTGTTTATTATGGGGAATAAGGAACCAGGTCGTTGTCTAGGAGTGGTGCACGACTGAAGTGAGCAACCTTTTCGGATGAGGCTCGAATGTAAAACAGTTGCTTGAATCGGATATACTTGGGCACCAATGGTGGATGTACATGATGTGGGACACTGTTCATGGTAATCGGTACAAATGGTACATATCCACATTTGTTTGAGTTCCCAAATTTCCTATGGGCAAAAAAATTGTAATCTTTGGTGTCAACTGGGACTATGAAGCCACTTGAGTTTCAAATTATTACGAGTTGACTGTATAACGACTACGGTCTTTTCTATCATGAAAAAAAACCCGTCCTTTTCGAGTTTTTCTTTTTATAAATGATGTCAAAGTTGTAAGGCAAAGATTAAAAGACTGAAAAGCCATGTCACAAAGTTTTAGTTTGAATTTAAACGATTTATTTCCGCCATTTAAGCGCATAAACTAGTACATATGCTTTTTTATTCGACTATAAAAAATAAACAGATAACAAAAAAAGAAAAGAAAAAAAAAAATATAGAGAGTAAGTGACGCTCAGCGTAGTGAATATCAAGAGATTGTGTAGAGTGTACCGTCAACTATTATCCTTAAGCAAAATTCGGCCATAATCGAGATTCCGTTATCCTTTCCATAATCCACTCCAACGAATTTTCAATTTCGTTTTGATTTGTATATACTTACGACAGTCATTTAAAATATTTTTTAAATACTTTTAGCGATTGAAAAGAAATTGCAAGTACTTGAACTTGAACCGTGCCATTGTCAGTGTAAGTCTCGATTTTTGCAGACCTTACTATGGCCGTCTTCCCAATGAGCCTTCTGACAATCCTCAGAGCAGTACGATGCTTTGAAACAACAGAGTAGAATTGCTTCTTTGAAACACCAAAAGCACTAAGATCGAGAAGTTTAGTTGGGATGAGAAAATTTGTGAATGAATTCCCACTTACCCACTGCTTCCGTTTTATGATTTCCATGTTTCGTTCCATTTTAGTAATCGTCTCCTTAAGCGACTTGATCTGACTTGTGAGCTCAGTTCGCTTCTTCTTGTTTTCTTTTATGATTTTAAGCGCCCCATCCAGATCTTTCTGCAGCTGGCATTAAAAAGGAAAGAGTACAAGTGGTTTGGTTGGTTCAGAAAGAGTACAAGTTGGTTGGATGTGAAAGCAACTTACTTTCTGAACTTCCAGCGATGGGTAGAGATCTTCTTTCGACCGTGTGTGGCACACGTTACCTTGATTCGGGGAGTTCTCAAGTCGTCTCCTGGAAAAAACAAGCGATAAGACACAAAAACGGACGTGGAAAAATCTTCACCTCTTCCTTAAAGAACTTTGCGTTACGATCATCGACTGATCCATAGTCTCGTCCTCCATGTGCACAATTTCCGATCGCCTCTGCCTCTGAGGACTTGCTCCCACCAGTACTCTCTCCAAAATCAGTTGAACCTGCTCCCTGTCGGCCCTGAACGAGAACTGACTGGGCGGATAGTGCAGCAGCAGCTGGTGATGCTTCAACTCCTCCATGGCCGATCGCAGTGCATGACCTCTGGACAGCTTCAACTGTTTCAGATCACAGTCAATTGGGCGAATGTTTTTTACATCGACCAAAGCTCGCGAATGGCTTCCGCCAAAGAATCGAACGTCGTACTTGTTGTTGGGCAGGACACGGATTACTTTTGCTGGCCAAAATGGGAATCCAGGGTGTTTGGCGAACACCAACTCATGACGCTGCACACACGGCTTGCAGAACCATCCCTTTGTCTTCTTGTGATTTGAATAGCGATAGCAGTCAGGACATCGCCCGATCTCTGCCAAATCGTGGGTTACATCGCGCACGAGCCACTTCGTCGAGTCCAGCTCCGTGGAATCTGAATGTAAAACGTAAGGTGCGATGCCTGGGAGGGTGACTTGGAGAACTTACCTCCGTATAGGACGCCAATGTTGTGCTGAATGTCAAGGATGTCTATCAGGAATTCCATCAAATACGTGTAGGCGTTGTTTTCAATCTTGCGCGATATGTCTTTCGGGGCTGTTGGGATTTGTAGCAAGACTTTTCGGAGAATTTCGTGGTCTTTGTCTTTTAGAGAGTCAAGATAAGCGATGGTTTCTGGGGAAATCTTCAAAAGCCGATTAGTCCGATATTGCCAGCTCCTCGTGGCTGGTTTCAAATGCTTACCCAACTTTTGTTCCTGGTGAAAGTGAAGTTGAGCAAGTAACAAAGTTCGTCGGACTCGAGATTCGGTGGATTCTTCAGTGCAGCACATTTCGAGAGACGGCAGCAGGTGCACAGGGCCTCCTCGTGCTCGTCGTCGTCCTCGAATGCAATCACCTCGTTCTTTGCGTACGACGTGGATGGGTTGGACCGCCGGCTGCGGTTGGGTGGACGAATTTCACCCAAACACATGACATCCACCTTTGATTTCATGTCGACCATCAAGTCGAAGTGTCCTTTCCTTTCCTCCATGGCCGTGTCGTCTTGGAGTTCGTCACTTGTGTCCGGCGCAGTCACGGCGAGTTGTGGCGTCGATGATTTCGTCTCGGGCTCAGAGTCTGAAGGCTCGTCCTCGCGTTCACTCTCAGAGCTGAACTCCGGCAGAGGGTTCTTTTGAACCTTTGCTGACGGGACTTCGTAGTTCGGCCGTTCGGGATCCTTGCGGTAGCACTCACGATGGAAGGTTCGCGGGCATTTCGGGCATATCTCCAGATTGCCGGGCATGTGACACTCGAAGCAGTAGTGATCGTGCTGAGAGGCCTATCGAAACAGCTTAAAAAGTGAATTCATGAAAGAAACTGAGGGACAATTTACCGGGACTTCGATTGGCTTGGGGAGACTAAGTGGTCGTTCGGCAACTTTCAACCGCGGCGAACCACGCCCGTTGTCGATTACAACCGGAATGAGAATTTTGTCATCTGTGCAGCTTACTACGATGGCCTCAGCATCCTCTGTGTAGAAGAAATTCAATGAAAATCCTCATGCATTTCCACTTCAACGATTTTTCTTACTATCGCTAACCAAAGCATCATTCTTCAGGATCTTGACCAACTGCTCCATGGTAAGTTGCTCAAATTTGCTGTTCGCTATTGCCCGATAGATGTATCGAACACAGGAAGGTGCTGCTTTTCGTGTGCGATTCATTTTTGACTGTTTAAGTGAAAGCGAGATGCGCGGAATCCAGATTCCTTTTTATCTCGAACTCGTATGCAACTTAGTTTGCTAATTGTGCATCGTAATCTAGGTACGCTGTACCTTTTAGTGTGGCAAGTTTGAGATAAAACGAATTTATTTGATTCTACGAAGAAGATTTCGAAGAACTCAGGCCTAAAAGTAGCTTTTTTGCTTCTTTTGCGGACAAATTTTAAGAATGGTTGACACTATTTTTGTTTTTGTTTTCCTTTTTTTTGTGTGACACTAATTGGTTGTGCGAAGTTATTTGTAGCCATTCTAGTTGTCCGTCACTATTGGGATTTGCCCGAAAATTTTTGTAGTAGAGTTGTAGTAGTTTTATTTTTATGTGGTGGTATTGACGCTATCCGAGCTTTATCCGATGAGTTTATGCTGAAGTTCAAACGACGATGTTTTCAAAAATCCAAATATATATGGTCCTTTGAGTTTTTTAAAAGTAGTTTTAGCGTTTTGTGATACTTTTTGGACTACTCTCCATAGGAATGTGTGTATTCTACTCACTACAACTGTACCTTGTATTCTAGGAAGCTGTCAAGATAAATTATTTTATGTGCGGCTAATTTTAGATCATAGAACTGTAGCTGTTATATTTATTTAAAAGAAAGAAGTATATTTAACAAGAAAGTGGTGTTTTTTTTTATGCTTATACTTCAGAACATTGGTAAAACCTTCCTCTAGTTGCTGTCTTTCTTGTTATTATAAAATATAAATATGGAGAAGACATGTACACAATTTATAGAAACTTAATTTTTAAAAGAAATCATTTCCAATCGCATAACATCTTGTTAGAATCTATTTACTTTTACAAGTATAGGGCTATTTTATTGGAGCAATGTTAAAATTTACTTAACTCTACTACAACTTCTGCAAGAATAATCTCATTCGAGCCACCATCTTCGGAACAACTACAATTTTTCTTTTTTTTCCTTTTGACGTTTAGTAAAATATCAAATTCAAATTGCAAGTCTTTGTTGATAATTTTCTGTGTCTTTGCAAAAAAAAAAAGAAAAAGAAAAAAAAAAAACATGGAACACATGGAATATGGAATAGAAAAGTTAAAACTTCTCGTTTCAAAAATAGACAACATCCAAGAGTTTTTACCCACAGAAACCGAAAGAGTGGAAACATTATCAAATAAACTCACCGAAGGTATCCATAAATACACTCAAGACACCGATAAGCTTAAAGACACTGATGATTCCATTCATACAATGCGTAGAAAAGAAAAAACATTGAAAAAAGAAGTTCAAATTCTAACAAATGAAGTCTCTACACTCAAAGACGATTTGTTCGATTTAAACCACAAACATGGTGTTTTACAAAAGTTAGGTAGGTACATTAACAACTTTCGCACAGGATAGTGTTGCATTAATTTTCTTTTCCAATTAGATGAGGAAATATCGGACTCAGAGGATAAGATGGTTGATTCCTTGCAGAACAAACTTAAGCTGTTTGGTATGGATGTACAGGTTGAATACCTTGAGGGGGCTATTTATCAAGGCAAGGTACGTAATGTTGTGTTATGAATAACACACCACCTCTTATAGCTCTTGCCTCTTTACAGGTATCATTTGCAGAGGATAAGTTCGTAATTCTCAATTGCGACATCATTCAGAACACCTACGATTTGCAAGCAATGCAACCACAACCGAAGGAATTCGAGAAGATGAAAATCCTTATGAGAGACACTGGCGATGTTGTGGGATTCCTAAGTCACGCCAGGAAGTACTTTTTGTCGAATATGGCTTAAGGACTTAATTTAAGTTTTATGTATTTATATTAATGTGAATGTGGTATGTTGTAGATTTAGATTATAAGATAAAGTGACTCATCCTGGATTGAGAGAAGCAAATTTATTTAAAATCCATACTTATATGTGTCTATACTAAATATATACATAAATATCTGTACGAATTTGTTAAAAACAAGACATTACACACTGCTAGGCAGCAAAAAATATCAGTTGTATCATTAGACTGCAATTTGACGACGTGAGGTCACTTATCCTGTCAAATATGTTACGTATAACTGAAAGACAAGCTAAGTCCTAAAAAATAGGCCGATGTTTACGAATAAAGTGAATGAAAAAAAAATCCGTACATTGACTCTTAAAGCTGTGCAAACATGTGAGTTTGGTTTGGAAGACAAAAATCCGGCGTCTACAACGGCTCGGCCACATAGAGCGCACGGACAAAAGTGTTTCAGTCAAAACGATTTCCAAGTCCGAGGCTCTTATTTTGAAAAGAAGAGGTGGACCGAACCTTCAGTACCCAAGTTATTATGAATGCAAGAAAGTTTTATTATCATCGGCGCAACAACCGCTGTTCGGTACAAGCCTCCTGCAGCAAGCACTTCTACCTAACTGGGCTATCGCCACCTGAAGCCATTCAGCTAGGCACACCTAGTTGTTCTGATTGACGCCATTCTTTCAGCGCAAGCGCGGTATGCGTCGCTGTCTTGCACCATGCATTTTACTGCAAAGAACATTCCGAGCGGAAAGAGGATCTTCGCTCATACGAGATAGGTGCCTAACTCACCGAAGTCTACCGAGCCTTATTTTTGCTATGACATTTACTTCGAGGGTGTTTTCTCGCCGGAATTGTCCTACCTCACATATGGGTTCAACTATTCTCTGTAAGACTTTCATCTCGAACGCGGCTTAGAAGTCAGAGTGCCCTTGGCTAAGCACTCAAGTTTTGTGAATACTGATAAAACTACTGTCTTGTAAAGACGGTAAAGTTTCTGAATTTGGATAACCCTGCAAGAATCAGTCGGTTCTGCTGGCTTTAAGCAGTGAGCTTATTTCTTCTTCCATATTCTTTTGCGTGGCTGCTACTGACCCAAGGTAGTTGAATGATTGCTCTATTTCGAATTTGTGCTCCCCTAAGTAGACTAAATTTGTGGTTGTGGTTCTAACAACATTTCTCATAGACGATGCCACCATGTGTTTTGTTTTTACTTCATTTGTGTGTAGCCCCATGTTTCCTGCCGCCTGCTTAATCTAGATGAAGGAGTTGTGTACAGCTTGTTCACTTCGTCCGAAGATGCCAATGTCGCAAAAAGGTTTGGCCTTTGATTGAAAACAGCGCTTGGCACCCCCAAGGGCTCAGGCAGGCAAGAGGTTCTGGCTCCATGAGTTGCATTTATCATAAATTAATGCGGCATCAAACATTTAATTCGGAAGTTGCGTTTTTGACAATCTCAAATAACAATTTTTGTAAATACATAATTGCACTTTTCTTATTGTTGCGTAGATTATTCAAGGAATATAGCAGTAAGAAATATAAAATACCAATATGAAGTAGGTGAAATACGCATCTAAGGTTTTCACATAAATTAAATGGACGGTGTTTAGAAGCGTCGAAAGAGAGAGACTCAACATATTCCGACACAAGAAAAGGAAATGAAAGGTGAAGTTATCAGTCAAAAGATGAAAGTCGTTCAGCACAAAAAAAAAAATGGCTAATTTGCAAGCAATTATAGTATGCATGCGCATGAAAGTATCGCATCCATTACATTCTTCCTGACCTAACCTTCATTCATTCACTAGACAAGAAATTATTTTCAAGTCTAAAAGTTACTTCTTTGAAGGATCAACTTTAGTATTTAGACGTCCATTGCTTAACTCTAATCCGCCCACTCAGTGACTTTGGGTCGCCGTTGCAGCTTCGAAAATAATTTTCTCAAAATATTGAAAACCAAACCTGTTTAAATTTATTGACTTTGTATCTCTACGAAAACATTGCGTAGAAATTAAAAAAAAAGTAAGGAATGACTGACTGTAAGAAACATATACGACAATCTTTGTTTTCCAACCTAATCCGCCCTGGGGATGTCTCATGGTCACCTTCACTTAGTCATAGTCACCTTTGGCGACAGGGCCAGTTAAGCGTATCGTTGGTGAAATAGTCTCATTAGACAAGGCTGACATTTCTAGAAAGAGGAAACGATGATATAGGCCACGTTCCAAAACAAATACAGTCGAAGCTCTCTAAGTCGAATTCTGGCATTCCCTTCAATTTTCCATACAAAATCCATGCTCTAAGTCGAACGCCCTCATTTTTTTTTACTCTTTTTCTATTTGCTATTCCTCTAAGTCCTTTTTTTTTTGGTTTGGCAGAAAAATAAACGAAAAATTTCCTCTCGCCACTCGTATCAAGCACCCAACTTGTATTGCATGCTTTGCCTCTCTCTCAATTTGGCACTGGACGACGAACACCTTTCATTTCGTATTGATTTTTTAGTGCAAACATGCCGGAGAAAAAAGCGCATGTTGCCCTTAGTATTGTTTACCTATTAAAGAAAGAAAGAGAATGTTCACAGCAAGGTGACCTACGCGGCAAACATCGAACCCAAAGAACACGAGAAAATCGAAATTATTCGCCAATGGTTCTCGAAGAACAATCATGTTGGGCGAACACAATTGTCGTCTAGGGTCTATCGTCCTCTACACACAGCCACAAATGAGCTATAGCACACAACCGTCCGACTCTTCACGAATAACTGCGTTGCTTATTTTTAAAATAGAGTTCTTTTTGAAAAGGCTTCATTCTCCAATTTTAAAGACTCAATCCAAAATTACAGCTTTTTTAAGTAATTTCCTGTGTTCCTTACATGTATATTTTTTTAAGTAAAATAAAGGCTTTTCAACAAAAAAAAAAAAATAAATAAATCCCTCTGACTCGAATTTTTCGAAAAAGTCCTCTAATTCGAACTAATTTTTAGATCCCGTGAAAATTCGACTTAGAGGGCTTCGACTGAATGTTGTAAAACGCCAAACAAAGTCTGCAGCGAACATACATACATTTGTATTTTTATATTATAATACTTTTCAATATTATTTCAAAAAACGAAAATTAGCATTTATTAGTTAGAAGAATTGACTAGGGCTGGCTATTTTATCCACTTATTGTATATTTTGTCATGTTTTTACATATTATAGTGAAATCTAGTTCTGATATACATTTTCGTTACAATTTCAATTGGGAAAATTAAAGGGTGAAAGGTACGCCTCGCGAAAAAAATGTCCACACATATTGTATGTATGTATCTTGGTGGATCGTTCCCTTTACTCGGCAGATGAATACACAAAAAGGGAAAACCTTTTGATTTTGAAAAACTTGAAACTCGGTTTCTGGCTTAAACGCAATACATCGAGGTAGTTGACAAAATTCCCCTGATAACCTCTACGTTGCTAAAAGTTTTCCCCGATAGACTTAAGGAGAAATATGACAACATTTTGAGTAATTATCCAGCCTTTAAATCTGTACGCGATGGGATGAGGTTTTGCCTAAAAACTTTATTTGCTAAATTCAAGTACTGTCCAGTTATGTTGGTGGTGTATAACATATAAAATACGTAAGAAATACTACATACTATAACAAATACTATTTTTTTTGTATTTTATGTTGCATATTTTCACAATTTTCATGTACTTTCCTTGCATATTTTAAGGCTTTTATGTTGCATATAATCTGGTTCCTAGTTATCAATGTTTCAACAATCATGGTATATATGGTTTATGTCATCATATCAATAAATAATTTACTCAAATCAATAATACGGCTGTTTCACTGCATTTTCTTACTGTTGTCTTACTGGCTTTGTAACTTTAGGTTTATTACTTGGTCAAGGAGACCATACGTTGGAAGTCGCTTTATCGTTGGCAAGTGATTTCGCCAGAAGTAGATCTTCTCATCTTTTGCTACAAACAAAAAAACTAAATATGACGCAGAATTACTTCCATATTAACATCTAGGTTACCATATATCACACAAGCATTTGGCGCTCATTAATTTGCTTTTACTAACCACACCACAGGTAGCCATTTACGAAATAAACATCAGGATATAATTTTAAAAGGAAATCAGCCATTTCACAAACCAAAAAAAACGTTCCGACAACATTCCAAACTACTTTCCATGAATGCTGAAATTTATGAACTTTGATAATCGTTTTGTTGATTATTGAGGCTAAATACCAAAAAGAGGGTGTTAGCAAATAAATTTACTTCCCTTTAGTCACTTTCACTATGAATTTATTACCATTTAATGCTGTTGTATTTATCGCACCTGCATGCATTAAATGCTATGTGTAAGCAATTTCCCAGTGGCTACTCAAAAACTAATTAACACAACTAGGCCGATTCATTTTTTGTTAATTCAGTGATTTTAGCTGGAGCTCTTATAATTATTAATTTCCTGAAAAATACTAGCGTTCTAAACAATTTTGTTTGCAATTAATATGTGCACTGGTATGAGAATAAATTGCTTGCAACATCCAGTTCCGACAACGTGCTACACTGCTGCGATAAACATTTCGTCGACACCAATGTACATAGATTTTCAAAATTGTCCTCTTTGCTTTCGTCCTGTTTTTGCCGTTCGCGTAATTTATGGAGATTTATGCTTTGGTAATACAGCATTAAATTTTGTGTAAATACTTTGTCCATGTTGTCTTGTTTTGTAGTGAGTGGGGAATTTGTGCTTTAGGGCTTAAAATAGTTGAGCTTCGTCTGCGATGTTGGATCCAATTCTATAGTTAAGAACGGTGGGCGTTGTTTCCTTTATAGGGCCTGTGCGTTGTAGAACTTGGAGTGACGGTAGAAATGTTGTAGAAAAATAAGAAGTCGAATGTTATGTATGAAGATGGATGCTCCGTGGTGGATTTGTTGTAAAAAATGAGTTAGTATTGAGTTTCCTTATTTTACTTCTTCTTCTTCTTCTTCTTCTTTGTGCAGCGCTACAGGTCCTGGGCCTCCTTTAGCAACATCCTCCATCCAGTACGATCCCGTGCCAGCTGCTTCCTAAGTAACACTTAAGTTTTGTAAATGAATGTTAAATTTTCCCTTTTTTAGTGAACATATTTTGCCCAAAACTTTTATAGCCAACACCACTTTTGGTTGCACATCATAAATAATGATTTATGAATACCAATATACTTCATTTAAAATACCAAACTTTCAGCGTTTTCCAATATCCTAGCGTTTAAAATCAGTGATTAAAAACAACTCCCCGTATCCCTATTCTATCCCACATTGACCCAAGAGGAAAGAAAGTGAATCGGAAACTACGTTTTCTATTACCAAGTTAACACTTCTACCAGAGAGTACACAGGAAATTGACTTGTACTCGAGGTCAACATGACATCCAACACATGTCAGATTGGAGGAGGCAGTGCAAGGCATGGCAGGCATGGAGAGAGGTGATTTCTTACTTTGCTTTGTTTGCAAAGTGCTTTTAGAGAACTTGTAACCACTTCTTGTTCCCCTGCAGGAGATTTCTTATTGATTTTCTTTTGTTTGGCTAAAGGGCAATGGGAGTTCATTGCTTGCGGCTATAAAATGGTACACATGTTTAAGGGGTGCGAAAAGACAATGTTGACAGATTAATTTGTGCAAGTTGTAGTTTTGGGTCACCATAGTTTAAAAGTCAATGAGTTTGAAATTCAATATCATAGTAGACTTGGCAATTAAAGTTGAGAGTATTAATAAATAGTTAAAGTGCTTGGTACAGGTGCAAATTGAGGTGATTTAAACTTAGACTTCATGGAATCCGATTAGCAATACTTGTGGTCATTGGTACCAAAACGTTTCAAGTTGCGTCATGAAATGCTTCAATATCACAGATCATTTTTGAAAAGTAAAGTGTATTTATCAGGCTATAGAGTTCCTTTCGATTTCGATTATTGTTTGGGGTTGAAGAAAGTTCTTACGTTGCCGCACAAGCACGTCATACGTAAATTATAAACTTTGGGTGGCGTAACAGCCCGCTGAGGACCACAGCCTAGCTTTTCGCGCCTCCACTGTCTTGTGCGCGTTATAATTTGTCGGTAGCGGTGGCGCTAACGACTGACAATGCTCTTGGAGTACTTCTGCCATGAAAAGCATTCACAATCCCCGGTTCGGAACCAGCATTAAACAGTAGTTCCCCTTCCAATATGTCCGAATGTGAGAAAAACGTACAAAAAACTCAAAACCTACAGATAAGGCAGTGAAAAGATCATTCTCATGGCTTTTTCTTTTCCAATCCACTTAAATTAAAGTTACAAAAGCAAACTATCATATCTTTGTCCATTAATCGTTTCCCAGTCCTGAATAAAAGTAAATTTATCCAGCCCTTCAAAACTTTCCGAACCTATGCCCAGTCTATCTCTTGAAAACTATCCATGTGCATGACCCACTTTTCAGTCATGCACTTAAATACTTCGAATTTTATACACATATCTACTCGATATATGTACATATATAGATACTACGTGTATGTATTTGAGATTTACTGGGATGCCCAGATATTCAGTTTCCCATTGAGAAGATATCAATTCCTTTTGATGTGAAATCATAAATTCCATCCAAAAACTTTTGTGTGTGCATATGGGATGTGTATGTGTATTATTCCATTCTCGGGACATTACGTTTAAGTTATTTTCGATTTATGTTTATAATAGTATTTCCACGCAGCACTGAACGAGAAAGAAAAATATGACAACAATTTATTTAGATGTAGGTTGACTTTTGTAGTCTTTACGAATCGTTTACGTGCGTATTCATGATGGTGTGGATTCTTGACCTTTAAATACAAAGCATGATATCCTATTATAAGCAATGATTCTGGGCTTTATTATTTTCACCCAGTCGTTTGAGATATTATATAGACATAATAATATGTGTTTTTGGATTTTATTTTTGTTTTTATCTTACTCACGTTTCTCTGAAATGTGCTGCCCTACACTTATAGTAATATGTACTTATTTTATACGGAAGAAGACGACTCCCTTAAAAGATTTTTGTGGTAAGATAGTCCAGAATAGCAGAGTTATAAAAACTGCAGTCTTTTTAGTTCTGCAAGTGATTGACAAAAATTACAAATTTTCTTAAGTATTTTAACTCACAAATGTACTTTAATCGAAAAGAAGCAGTCAACGTCTGTTCAAAACTATCGTCCCAGCTTAACTTTGCTTTAAAGCATCTATGGACGACCCCCAATCATAGTTTAACTCAAAAGACTTAAGACAAGCTAAAAGACAGTAGTCTGCAGTTTAAAGACTGACTGACTAATGCAAAATTCCCTCCAGTACTCAAGGCTTTCAATTGAGTTAAAAAGTACTGCAGTTAATTAACATTAAGCCAATTGACTGATAGTAAAAAAAATTAGTACTGACTGCTTATTTTTCAGTTAAAGCAACTTCCACAGCGTGCTAACTTGCATTCAAAGAATAAGTCAATTAAGTGCGACTGGGGGATTGTATTACTAAATGATTTCAATCTTTTACAACTCTGTAGTAACTATTTTTCTCATATCCGCTCTCACATTTAACTAAAATACTTCAAAGTGTCCTACTATCTTAAAAACTGTCCTCGCCGACCTTTCGTGTTGCTCTTAGCGGTTGCGATGGAAAGATGAGCTAAAAAATCAGCTTAGATTTAAATGAAATAAATTTTATTAGTAAAAGATTTAAGTTTTACCTCAAACGTAGATAATTTCTGAAATGTATGGAAGTGGAGAAGGACTTTTTTATCTCTTCCAATTTGAGGAGTTTACATTTCACAAACAGACAGAAATACACACTAACCATTATCAGTAACTCACGGTCATTTCCTCAGTTCATTAACAATACGCTTTAAAGTCTACATCAGTAATTGGAATTTATCGCATAAACAGCGTTCGGCTTTCAACGACTTATTCTGCCAAAGGTCACGAGGATGCTTTCACTTAATTTTTGAAGTGACTTCACTTTCCTTCATCATTACTGAAAATATATTTTTTTTCTTTTGCAACCCACATTGAGGAAATAACCGCCCACAATAGTTGGATGGTAAATGCTTTTTGTCCATCTACTTAATTAATTTTCTGCGATAGAGTCACGAGTTTGTTTTTTTGTACTTTTAGAGTATTTATCCTTAATAGGCTTTCGAGTAAGTGTACGATCTTTAACGTTTCAATGGAATAGTGTAGATATAAAAAAAAGATCAAATTATGAGAAGGATAAAGCAATAAGTTTATTTTACCCACGGGCAGGAGTTCAAATCCGGGAACATAGTCGACACTTGTGTAATGTGAAGCAGGGAACGTGAGAAAAATAGTCATGGTTCCAATTTTTTTGGTCCACTGTTTTATTTTCTGTACTGCATTCTTTATTCATTAAAGACCTTTGAAAAAAAACTGCTCTGTGGTTACAAGGAACAAGAATTCTCCGACCTTTTATTTGATAGACTGTTTTTTGGTAAGTTTCTGTGGCAAAACCGATTAATAACGATTAATATTAGGTTGTCAAATATCTCTCTTCCGCCTTTTTTTCTTTTGAATTTTCCGGCTATGTACAAAGCGCTACAGAGCTCGTATCCAAACTAATCGTGCATGGCGTCGTTTTGTAGGTTATGTCAAGACCTTTCAAATTATGTATTGCCAAATACGAGCTCTATAGCGCTTTCTACATAGGCGGAAGATTCAAAAGACAAAAAGGCGGAAGGGAGATATTTGACAACCTAATATAAGTTTTTTTTTTTTAAAGAGGCGTGAAATATCAAACAAAATGGAAAACAACTACCCAGATCGGCAACGTACGTCCTTTTTTCTAATGCCTTAACGATTTAATAGCATAATAAACAATAGCATAATAAAGCAGCCCATACACGATTCAGTTCGATTGTAAACTGAGTTATCAACTGAATTGATAGTTGGAGTTGGCCACACACTACATCAATTGATTTGAAAACCTGCCAATTTATAAACTTTTAACTTTAAGACTGAACAAAACTCATTTACACACGCGTTCACAATGAATGTCTACCGCAATTTCTTAAATTTGACAGCCTGTCGATGAATTGGCCCACACACAATTCAATTGAGTTGAAAGACTTGCCAGTCAACTTCGACCAATTCATCAAATCGATCAATCAACCACGCACTGGTTGATCTCTGAATTGATGATTGAATTGAATCATGTATGGGCTGCTCAAGAGACAATCCTGAGTTGAACAAAGGACCATTACTAATAGATTTCTTTAAGAACTTAAGGAAATAAAACTACCTTAGTCACAACAGAACCATCTTTCCAAAATCTGTAGCTCCCCATGCAATGTGGAAAACCACATAAAACACAAAACGAAAAATCATGCATGAAAAGATCCCACACATTCAAGACATTTTAATTCCAAGAAACGATAAACTACCCATAATAGCCACTGATGGTATTGTAAGCATTTTTAGAATCACTGACATCCCACTCCTTCTCAACCGACAACCTTCAGAGATTCAAATGAGCAGTAGAGCTACCACAACACAGAATCCTTAAAATATCCGAGTCCCCTGTGAATATATTTGCATTAATTTTGCAATGCCTTGCATTGTACTTCCTACCGGGTGCTGAGAGCAAACTCTTCTCACTTTGTAATTCCTGGCAAGTGAGTCAGAAACCTTTAAGTAAAAGCATTGTGGGGGGCCGCTAGCCATACCGCAGCCTGATGAGCAACTTTTCACTTCCAAGTGAATGTAAATTAAAAAAATGCAAATCGAAAAATAATCAATGCAAAGTGCATTTGTGAAAGGGAACTTTTAACAAGTAAATTAGCTCATAAAATATAAACGAACCCACATAAATCAATGAGCGAAAAAAAAAAATATTTACAATCGGAAAGGTGAAAACCTTTTGAAACAGACAAATACCACCAAATTCCAAATGTCAAATTGGTGAAAACACACAAAAGTCCTATCCGATCCGATCCGATCCGATGTCAAGTCCCAAACAAATAAATGAACCCTTTGTGGTCGAGGAGAGGGTAACGCATCACTGCTACCATCACCGATGGTTTCCACTGTCGCAAGGTTAATGAAGTACCTTAAAGGTGGAATGTTTTCTATTCATCTAAAGTTATATGACTAAATTCCTCAACTGTGACCAAGAGTGCGGGGCACGCTGGAGGGCGGTTTATCAAGTCGTTTCGTTCTCACAAGGTAAAACACACGCTGACGTTGAGTGCGGGAAACATTCTACAAATGTGCACATAAATCTTTGTCAGAAGTGTAAAGCTTTGAAGTCGTCCCATGTCCATTGGGGTTGATTCGAAAAGCGAACGAACACAGCGGGCTTGGTGTGGGGTTGGTCCTTTTGTTGTTGCCCCCCTCATCCCACGAATACTTAAGAGATTTTCCTGTAGCAGATATTTTCAAATAATAAATGGGTTCAAATGATCCTTTAAAATAAATGCTTTGTTTGATATACCGTAGCAGTGTGCTTTAAACTTGAAAATGGGATCTTAATTTAGTCGATGTTGGGTGTGTTTACTCTTTGAAAGGAAGCTACTCGATGTAACATTAATATCCCACCGACGAAAAGACTCCTCTCACTGACCACTGACCTAGTGTACTCTGAGGGTGAAATCACATGGAAAAAAGGTGTCTTAATAAAAATGGGAAGTAAACTTTTGATTTTTCTTTTGGGGATAGAGCAAGACTTTTTTTTAAATGTTTGCCCTTGTAATTGGGGATAAAAAATGTTAATAAATCTGCAGTCAATTCAATAATTCGTTCTGTGAAATTTATTTAATTACTTTCTTTTATGTGCACACAACTTCAGATATCCAGGGAACTGCCCATGGGTAGAGATCCAGGCCGCTGGTCAAGTGGATGCAGATAAGATGTAGTTAAATGTTTTGTATGCGAAGTCATTCGAATTATTGTCCACACACAGCTGTGAATATTCGTAGCTTACTTGTTCCTTGTAAAAAATTAAATTTACGAGTTTCGTTGTCCTTAACGTGGCCAATGCCTTGGTTCTCCAGATTCTTCTTTCCATCTCTCCCTCGGTACCTTCGGCCCGTGCTGTGTCCTAAACAGGATACTTAAGGGTAGCTCCAACCCCTTTAGCACGCACCATAACAGAAAAAAAAATTGGCTTCGTGAGGCTTTAGTTTGGGATATTTACTTGCACTTCCGGAAGTACAGGAGAAAGAGTTTATTCACGATTTAATTTATTTAATCGACATAACAGCGTTCAAAAAGAAAAAAAATTCTATGCGTTTTTGGGCGATTAGAAAACTAATAAAAACGTTCACTTCATAACGATGAAGGTAAGTCAGGTGAAGGTCATGGCATAAACCTCGTTTACTTGATTTATTGAAGGGAAACATGACCCTCATTTGAGAGAATGCCAAAGCATTTGAAAAAATTTATTGTTATCGATCGAGAGCCGGCTTATACTCAACACAACAACTTTCGACGAAAATCCAATCTATTTATTTCGACTTTAAAAATTAAATGCGAACGTTCAAAGAAATGGCCTTGCAAACGACAGGAGAGATTCTCAACTACCAGAAAGTTTTTTTTTCGCCTACTAGCACATTAGCACATGCACAAACGCCTGCTTCCATTTTTTTGCGGCTCTTTCTCCGAAGCATGCAAATTGCTATTCAAGTTCATAATTGCGCTTGAGTTCACATAAAAAGTCAAAGATAAGGGGCGAACCCCAATCACTGGGTTGTTTTTACTGGTTTTTTCGGAAAAGCTAGTGCGAACATCGTTGTTTGAAACTTTTCCTGCTACCCTACCATGTCCGCATGCACTCGTAGATGTGATCACATTTCAGAGGTTTCTCGGTTTTTTTTTTGTTATCCAACTCCAACTGGAAACTGCAGCGTTTTTAAAAGAGTGTTCCGGGCTGTTTTTTTCCTTTTTTTGCTGATGTAAGAGGAAATGCATAATAGCTTCACATGTGCATGTATGTTTCTGTGTGGAATGATGGCTGGTTAGGAGAGTTCGGTTTGATTTTTTTGTTCGTTTGCGAAATGTGAAAACTCTCTTTTGATAGCCTCAACAGCTGGCAAGAGTAAAAATTTTTGTTTAATGGTCTAAATCGTTGAGAGTGAGGTTCAATGGAGAGGAGGAGGAGTCCTTTTTTTCTGTCAGAAAAGGCTCAGACGGCACTTGAAATGTGAATAAGGAATTGTCAAATTTCAACAAGTTGTGTGTGCGGGAACGCTATTGGAACGGAATGTCATTCTCTTGTCTCGCTGTCTGGAGTGTCAGTATGAATTGCACTCAGGGAGTCGAGTATAACGACTAGTCCGAGAATGAAAAATTTCAACTGTCGGGCGGTCCTCTTTTCCACTGTGTTTTGTGAGCCACAGTTGAACAGAGACATTCAAACAGTTGGGAAGGATCGCTTCATTTTTGCCCAGAGCATTGGCGCTTAAGCATCCTCGTCACCAACCTGGTAGACACCAAGACCAATATGGCCAATATCATGACCAACTTTTGCGGAAAACAATTGCTGGTAGCTGCTGCCTGTGCGCTGTCAACTTTATGAAAACATAATAAACCAATTGTATTGCAACTTTTCATTATTTGAACTAATCCAATGAAGAGTTAATACATTCATTGCTTTTGCACTTTATTCTGACAAGCGAACACGGATGGCATCCCTCATCGAGATTGTGGGTTTTGGTTTACCAGGAAAACATCAAAACAATGAAAATCCCAGCTACCCATATCACATAATCTACTCAATTACCTCTCCACACACGAAAGCAATTCCAGGGCAGAAAAACAACAATTCAAAAATAAAATTTCTGTAATTCAATTGTTTCGGGTACAGTAACTGCACAACGATTTGACCCGAATTGAAATTACACTGCACTGCACATGGGGTGAAAGTAATTTTCACTCTCAGGTCGATGTTGACGATGGCGGCGGCGGGTGAAACGATGAACGGATGAGAAGAGCTGGTTCGGGCTCTCAGTTGTGTCGTTCCCCTATTGTGCACATGCATGAAATGCCTGAGTACATTAAAGGAAACAGAAAATTGAAAATTTTACAAAACTAGATGGAGGAAATTCCATAGAATGAGCAAAGTGGATTTGGGAATTCCAGTGATAACAAAGAGAACATAGTAGCTGATGGTTGGGGGAATACCTGAATTATGGTTGTTAACTTTCGATTTTTTGGTGTGGTACTTTTGTGAGGTGACCGAAAATCGACAGGGACTTAATTGCATAGAAAGACTAGCTATTTAGTACTACAACTGCCTTATTCAATAGGCATCTGTATGTCAAAAGTGGCATGGACTTGAGCTGAAATTTAAATCGAATGCCTTAATTTTTAAATTTCATTATTATTATTATCTAAGGTACGTTAACTTTAGCGAATCGTTCTACTGCAGCGATAAAAAACAGTGTACTTAATACTGAAATGATATGCTTATTTCTTATACGTAAAGAACATGTTTCGTCGAATCCATGACGCCAATAATTTTTTCTTTGGTATGAATATTCAATATAGTTGTTTTAATTACTTATCTCATAAGGCATAAATAAAAACATAATTAGACTTCTGATCACGAATGGGGTTATACAAAAAACGACCACATAACAAACATAAACACTAAAGAAAAGCGAGTAGATGTTGTCGATTCGACGAAGCCTGTGCTTCTAGGGTTAACCTTCATGTCTTGCCTGTCATTGACTGGCACTGTGTACAAAAGTTTTAAAAATGTTTTTGATGGGGTATGTCAGCTGATTTCAAAAATACCAAAAGTTCCTTTTAAGTTAACCTTCGTTAACCTTTGCTTCTGAATTTGATCTCAAAGTTCGTGTTTTGGAGTATTTATGTACCTTTGTAAATTAAAAAAAAAATATCTGTTATCAATGTCATCCAAAATTTTATTTCATATTTTATTACCTTATCCCACATACAAATAAAAAAATATTTGTCATCCCATAAGTAATTAAAAATGCAGAGATTTTCTTGGGTTCCTCTTAATGGGGCCCAAACGTAGTCACCCATAATGGCACCCTGTTTGCCTGTTTGTATGACTAATAATTCCCATATTTTCACGACAAATTTTTTTTTTATTTGTTCACTTAATCAGTAGATATTATACATTCTTATTGCTTGGATAAACTTAACATCCAATCTGTATACTCATTCCAATTGTAAATGGAATATATTATAGTAAACGACCTCAAGGCTTCACAATACTTATGCTATTATTATTTTTTTTGTATTGTCCTTATTTCTAACAACTGTTTTCATTATTTTTCCTTTTTTATTCCTCTTTTCATTTATTTGTTTCATTTTAAGGGAAAACGTCGCAAAACCTTGTGATTTTCTTAAGAACAAGCTTCGATTATAAAAACTAACGAAACTATCTTAACCTAGCTTAACCTAGATACAACAGAATAATGTCCCTAAATGGGATTGAGAAATACTTAGTTTCGGCGATGTCATCCATCCTGTTATTTTCAACTTATTCACTACATTTTCCACCAATTCAGCATAATTTAATTAATTCTTATTTCGATCAATCATCTAAGTGCTAAAAAGAGGACATTTTTAAACCATTTTCTTAAAAGAAATTGTTAAAGAAACAAACAAAACATTAAAAGTATGCTTGAAATTACGTGTTTAATTAACAGAGCAATTTGGTTTAATGTCCACAATACAAAAAGAATAACTGTCCTGAAATAGGTACCTGCTCTTGATCCTACAACTAACTTCGTCCTACCCTAACTAGTATTTTGAGTTGCTATCTTACCGCCTCTCAAAGGCAAAGCATGTCCTTTAATACATTTCCGATGATAATCACATTACCAATAACTCCGTCATCATAAATAACTTTTTCTCTGACATAATCTAATAAATTAACAACTAAACAAACAAGTTCAAAAAACCAAATAGCACAGAAAGTTTGTTAATATCGTGTGTATGACATCTCATTACCAATTATTAATGTTTCCCTGGAATCTGAATCAAGAACCCTTCAAGCCAACCGACTGGAAAAAGTTTTACAAAATTTTCTCTAGAAATAGTAATTTATTCACCTGAGCTGATAGAGCTGGGTCTTTGAATAGTTAAAGAAGGGGTAAACTTCATTAACATTTGAAATGAGAGTTGATAAAAGTTTTTTTTTTTTGGGTAAAGTGGCCAGGGGCTTGGGTTTTGGAATAAGGACTTCTTTGCTTTGAAGTCGAGAATCGAGAATTGTTCAAATGTGAAAATAAATTGAAAATAAATTCATGGCTAAGGAATGCGGTTAAACTGTTTCTCTCTGTGATTAAGTGGAATTTGATGCTGTGCAGAGATGATTATCCACTGCAGGTTGGTGTTTCCTCTACTAACTGCAGCATGATCAACACTTCGGGTCATAACTCCGCCAAATGAAAGTCAAGTTATGATTAATGGCACTGTGCTGTGCTGTGAATTTAAAGTCATACATTTCTTTTGGGGGTGCACTTGGGCATGAAGCATTCCTCGTTTCGACTCAAGTGGACTGTGAAAACGTCTGGAAAAGATATATAAGTCGGTTAAAATGATAACAAACGACATCAAACGAGTATTTTTGTGTGGAAAGTCTTCAAAGCGGTTTATGAAATTGCCATTCAATCATCATGAGTTTGGAGATGCAGATGCACAAGTTTCAGTTGAACACAAAGACACAAAGGACATGAAGAACCACTGATCCAATTTTTTCTTTGGTATGAATACATATGCGTGGAGCAAGCTTTTTTGCAGGATTTTGTTTATCCATGAGATTAGACGACTTTGCATTCATGATTCACCAAAGGTCTGAATACGAATTTGACGTGGCTTCAATTGATTAATTAACCATAAGAAATCATTTATTCAGAGAGAAAAAAACATCGCAATCATTTGTCAGACATAATACCCCACGAACATGCCAGCCGCCTTGAACATAAAAAATGAGATCCTCATTGTTCTATTCGGCATTCATCTCAGCATAAAGAACTGAAAACGACAAGGACCACCGGAGGGCACTGGAGCTTGTATATTCCCCCCACATTTCCAATGCCCCACAATAATTCTTTCACTTCCTGATTCCTTTATTTGGATTCTCTCTCGTTCGCGAACCACAAACAAAAAAAAAAATGAGAAAGTCCTTGGACCTTCCATTAGTTCGATTGTCGCTGTCATATCGAAAAAAAAAAATTTATGATATTGACGGCGATACGCTTAAAGGTATTCTCCTAAGGTGAAATCAATAATTCTTGATTTTTTTTGTTTTCATCATGAAGGACGAGACCAACACCAATACCACCACGGGAGTATTCACAGACTGGCCAAATGCAATGGAATGCAATCGGGGACAGGAAGGCAATAAAAACCTCAAATGCAATAACCCAGCAACAGGATATTATTTTCCGGTCGTTGTTGGTAATTTGCTTGTTCACTTTTGGGCAGAGCACTCAAATTGGTTTTTCTGTAGAATTTGGCATCCTTGTCGAAACGACAAAATCATGACACCGACAAAATTACGGAAAAGAAGGGCCACGGTTCCATTGCAAGGTTTATTTTTTTCTTAATTAATTTGTGGCAATCGGTTATGCACTAAGAAATTTTATTATTAACCAAAGGAAATTAGGTTTTGAACTCAAATGCAATTATGTCGTAGAGGAATCCATTAAGTGGTTTTTGAGGGTAGGAGGTGAGTTCTTGGAATTTTAGTTGGTGGTCGGTTGCATGGAGCTGTGTCGTTAGAAACTTTGAAAATCTTATCGGGGGTGAAAGATTTCTAATTAAGGTGTTGTTGGCTGGATGCTTAACTTGACTAATTATCGAGTTAAAGTGCTTCGGTGAGTGAGTGGCATAAGGAGACCCTGAAAATATTGTTGGGCTAACTAATTACCGAATACACAATATATTTCAAGGTAACTTCCCAATCGTTTGTAGCTTTGCGAACACAGCCTTCATAATTACAGTACTAGATCTAAGTGTGTAACATTTTTTTCATAACTTCTATTCTAGACTTCAATTCTTCGAAAGGTATTTTTGCTTTTTGGTCTCGTTTGTTTTCAATTTGCCCTTCTACACAAATAAATGCCCATCTAATACGATTAATTACCACTGAAAACAGCTTACACTGCTCTTAAAACAAATTTCGGTTGTTTCTGAGAGTTTCTCAAAATCAACAAGAAGAATTTTCTCTATGCTTTAGTTGCATTTTTTTGGCTTAATTTTGTGTACTGAAGCGTTCAAAGCAATAATTTTTAACTTCAATAAAATTCCTTCACATCAACTTCAAGCAAGTTCATCCGGGAGAGATATCCATGCCATTGCCAAGCATCAGAAAGAAGAAAATTGATTGCTTCGCTCCGCAATCATCTGTAAGTGATCCTATTCTCATTAATTATCGCAACTCACCTCTTTTCCAGAGTGAATCAATTTCCGTTTCCGTTTTTTTTTATCTACAACTCCTGTTTAAAGAAGTTTTTTTTTCTTTGTGCGCTTTTTTTTGAAACAAATTAATTACAAATTCTACACAGTTACACGGGAATATTTTTTTTTAAGACTCTTCAAGGATATTCGTCGATTCGAATGCAGTAGAAGGTGGATGATCTGCTGTAGACGAAACTTCATTAATTAGTGACTGATTGACTGACTGAGTCTTTAATTGAATTCTACTTATAATTGAACGTTTTTTATGGTGGCATCCTTGAAGTTCTACGACTGGCAAGGCATTGGCTCCAAAGTGAATGTTTGAGGAGGTACGCATACCTAATTAGGACATAATGAGAGCACGTAACAAGCTGTCATTTGTATGTGAATGTGAATGGCGATACTCGTACACAGAGTTCTGTGCTTGAAATTTCTGAAGTACATACCACAATCGATTGGTTGACACAGTATCGGTGGAGGAGCATATTTTTTTTTTAAATTCCATAAACAAATCTTAACCAGAAGTTTTCCGCTCGAGTGGATATGCCTGTATATACCTCCTCTCAGATAACACAACATGTTTACCACAGTAATTGTGATGAGCAAGAGGAATATACGCCTTCGAATTGGTAAACATCACAGGACGTTCACACGCACACATCTGTTGCTGACGATAATTGCTTGGTGAAGTTTGGAGAAAACCAATAATTAGACCACGGATCTAGTTGCTGGACTGGTGTCCTGTAGACATGAGTAATCTTCTTGGCATCTATCACTTTCTCATTAGCTAATCAAAATCAATCTCATTACTGAAGAGGAGCACCGGAAAATAGACGCTGTTGAGGAATACTAGTGTGTGTATACACATATATAGATGGATGAGCATTGAGTCCTTTTCGCAAATAGTCAATCATAATGCGAGTGTGTCGAGGATTACTGTGAGCTTAGTGAAGCGGCTTATTGCTGAAATTTGTATTTCCACAGAAGAGTCTGTTGCTTAATTATTTAAACTACGATGGTTCGGTGGAAGGATGTGTCGAATTGGGTTGGACATAGGATTAGTTCCAACATTCTCTTGTTGTATACTCATGATTGGTATATATTTGTTTTGGCTGATGTTAAGGACTTGGTTCGACCAAGAAAAGGGAATTGAAGTTTGAGAATCTTGATGAGACTGATGAAATTATTTTAAGAAATTATTTCAGAATTTTTCTGGTGCGAGCAAGCTATGCTCTGGCCCTGTATTTCAGAATTTTATGTATTTTGGCAATAGTGATCTTCAAGACGATCGCAGCTCTAGTACAGCGGTAATGACACAGCACCAAAGACCACTACTTTGAGCAAACCATGATTCCATTGTTGTCTAAAGAAATCAAATTTTCAAGGAATTTAGGCTGAGAAAGGAGTGAAGCAAGCTAGGAACGTAGCCAGAGACATTCGCCCAGAAGTCTTTGATTAGTGTCAAAGTATCTTAGCAGGTGATCATTATATGTATTCGAAATATACGTTTCAACTTGATTTGTCTTTTTTTTGTGCTAATGTGCGTGGTAAAGATCCCCATCCAGAAATGTCCCCAATTCAGTATCTTTGAAGGACTCGTTAACATGGAAATAATCGACTTTGAGCTAGTTTTGTACTAACTCTGTCGATTTAGTCCAACACCAGCTGGTCCTGGTGAAAAAAAAATTCAGATACTATTGAAAAAAATATCGTCTATTAACGTCAAATACCCAAATACTATGAAACAACAATTTTTTTTCTCTAATTCTATTACTTTCTTAATGGAAAGCGTCTTAATGCAATCACTCATTTTGGATTTTGTGTTTCGCTTGTAAATGATTGTTAACCCTTCAGTGGGCGCGTGGTTAAGAGAAACACGTGTGGGCGTCAGGTCTACCATTGTAGACCTTTTTATTTTGCAAAAAAAAAAAAATTGATAATATGTTTTTAGTATTCATGTCAGGGTTAGGTTATATACGAACACAAGAATAATAAGCAGACTAATTAGGTAGAACAATCGATTATTATTTGCAGCTATTTTGAAGGATGACGTACACCATTTGCTTTCTGAGAGTGGCGACGTTTTAACAAATGGTGGTATACTATTGTAGACCATGCGCCCACTGACGAGTTCATAAAGAATTACAGTGAGATTGAAAAGTGATAAATTTTTTAAAGCAAATATGGCAGAATTTGATATTGGTAAGTAGCTTCAGATAGAGTGTATTTTTATTAAGCTTCGAAACGCTCAGTGATTGATTAACTCCACTTTTTGAAAATTAGTTTTAAGTGTCAAATCACTTGTTGTAGTCATTACTTCTTATATTTGCAATATCTTCCTTAGTAATAAAGATTACTGCCATTAAACGACGACTATTTGAATAAAACGGGGGAGAATGTAAATTATTTAATAGCTTTTCCAATTTTTTTGTTTTATGGAGTTATTCGAGCTATGCTCTGAACGGCTCATATATTCGGTTGTCGAATATCTCCCTTCCGCCTTTTTGTCTTTTGAATTTTCCGGCTATGTACAAAGCGCTACAGAGCTCGTATCCAAACTAATCATGCATAGCGTCGTTTTGTAGGTTATGTCAAGACCTTTCAAATGATGTATTGACAGATACGAACTTTTGAAAAGGTAAAAAAAAGCTACCGGTGAAATTAGGGAAATGATTAAAAATCAATTCATAAAATATATTCTCAATAAAATAAAGCCAAAAAACGTTTACCCAAATTATATCCAGTTAATGACCATAAATCGACCACTGAGCGATGTGTCGCAATCATGGCACGGTTATTTAATATAGAGCAGCATCTTCGCCGCCAAACTTTCAGCAAATAACGCTTATTTCTAAGAAAATTAGTCATTTTCATACAACCAAACAAAAAATGTATCAGGACAAATCGAGTACTCAGAAAATAGTGCCCAGTAGCTTGGTACCCAGAAATTCTTGCGCCTTGGCTTAAAAACTCGACTTTCAATTTTTCAAATATCTTCCTACCCTTTACCTCTCTTTTTTAGAATACTATGGCGTATACGTAATATTTTTTAATCATCATTTCTCAATACATACAGTGCCGTGCATGTACAGTCGAAGCCCTCTAAGTCGAAAAGCACTCTAACTCCAATACATTTTTTCGACTCTTGGTCTATTTGCAAATCCTCTGAGTCGAATTTTTTTCTCGCAAAAAAATAAACAAAAAATGTCCTCTCGCAACTTGTATCAAGCAAGCAACTTGTATTGCATGCTCTGACTCTCTCTTAATTTGGCACTGGACGACGAACACCTTTCATTTCGTGTTGATTTTTTTATTGCAAACACGTCGGAGAAAAAAGCGCATGTGGTTGCCCCTATTATTGTTTACCTATGCAAGTAAAAGAATGTTCACAGCAAGAATGAGGATTTGCATGGTGACCTACGCGGCTAACATCGAACCCAAAGAACACGAGAAAATCGAAACTCTTCGCCAATAGTTCTTGAAGAACAGTCATGTTGGGTGAACACAACTGTCATCTAGGGTCACATAATCGTCCTCTACACACAACCACAAATGAGCTATAGGTTATTTGTGCACACAACCGTGCGGCTCTGTATGAATAAGTGCGCTGCTTATTCATTGTGTTGTTGGTTGGTTGGGTATTTGAGATGTTTACAAGTTTCATTTAGTGAATGCATTGAGAGTCCGGATGAGGTGCAACACCTTTTTAAAATAGAGTCCTTATTTTAAAGGCTTCATTCTCCAATTTTAAAGACACAATCCAAAATTACAAGCTGTGTTAATTAATTTTCTGGTTTTTCCTTACATGTATACTCTTTTGAATAAAATAAAGGCTTTTAAACAAAAACAAAAAAAATAATCTCTCGAATTTTTCGAAAAAGCCCTCTAACTCAAAAAACGGCTTCGACTGTAATTAGAAATACTTAAAATGATCTTTTTGTGTTCACAATAACTCATGCACTTTCCACCATAGAAAGGTATTTTTTGGTTTTTATTGTAACTACAGATTACACCAATTAGAAAAACCATGGATTTTACATCAAGTATTACAACGTTAGGCGTTTGCCCACTAAAAGCGCAAAATACAAAATCTACATTCTAAGAATCAAAAAAATCTATTTAGTTGTTTCTAATTAAGTGCACGGCATTCTACATTTGGAATCATAGAAAGGATTTTTAGGAATATATAGATTTTACCTCGTGCAGTAACAGCAGCATCCACAGCTCCCTTTAAGCCGACTGTCAGAACAAGGCAAAGCTCATCGGAACTTGGTTTAACTGCTGGTCATTTTAAAATTCCAAATTGCAGAGAATTGCAGAAAACAAGCGAAAGCCTTAGCAAACTTTATGATGGATTGTAACTTTTTGAAATAACGTACACCCCTTTTTTAATTTATCAATACAACTCGTCAAAAGTGTCCATCAAAAACATACTCGTCGAAAATCAATTATTCCTCACTCATACCCATGAAGACCTAGAAATTACCATTTAATTTTAACACTGAATTAGATACCCGAACAGCACCAACTACACGTAACATTTTTCACTGATTTCCACTCTGTTCCACCATTAGTTTGGCGAGGCAGAGATTTTGTGGGGGGTGGGATAGAGATTTTATCAACATTTCACGTGTCAAGTGGTAAACTGTGGATGTATGTAATTGCAGCAGAAAGGAGCTGAGAGCTATCTACAGAATGCAAACCTTCCAGAGGGCCATGAATCATGGACGTTTTATGCAATCACATTCCAGCTACCTCCGTCCCCCTCCCGCTGTGCCATAGACATTTGTGTTGTGTACTATGTGTTTAAGTTGATGTAAATTCCCTCATTAAATATTCACACAGTGATCTTTGGTGTTCCAAATTGGATTCCGGGTCACCGGACACGAGGAGAGTGGAAAGATATTGGCCAGGAAGACGTGGCTGAATGTGCATGTGTGTGCATGGTGCATTCACTGATTTGCTGGTACTGTCCTAGACGGGATGGTGGATGCCGTGGGGGTGGGAATGGGTTAGTGACATGCTATAATTCACCTGGTGCCGTGTGAGTTCACCGTGGAAAGGATTCGCTCTGCCACCGGTGGTGGAACACATCAAATTTACACTTAATCTGTGCAGTGTGTGATTTATGTGGGTTTTTTTTTTTTTTTCAAGTTTCAGACTGTTAACTTGGGAGTTTGAAAATGAAACAGGAAGATGGCGATGTTGACGGTGAGTTTTGTTTTCGTTATGGTGGGGGACCTTTTTTTTCAAACTTCATCGGTTTTGTCTCGGGGTTGTTTACTTTCTCACTGAAATAAACTGTGAATCAATTAAGGTTATTAAGGTTAATTGAGTTGGCAAATCTGAGTCCTGGCTGTCCTCTGTTGTGGGCCATTCGAAGAGAAAGAGGATTGCCCTCTTTTTTGTGACTTCAAAATGGCATTTTATATTTGCTCAGTCGATGTGATTTTGGATGAATGGAATTGAGTGTTTGAAAAATCAATAAATTTCAACTATTTTCTGGACATCTTTAACTCCACTCATGCTCAACATTCAAAAAAAGGAGGTCATAAGTAGTCCTCGCCAGGAGTGATTAATAATCATCACAACCAGACCAAGACTGAGATGCATCACTTCCCTATCAGACCGGAAAGCGGAAAAAACCTCATGCAAGGCAAAAGGATTTTTAAGCAAAAACAATTTACGCTCGTGAAGGGTTTACATAAAAATTACTCTACTTCATGGTTCTGCCTTCTAAACCCTTATTCTTATTTTCCTTGTAAACAAAGTGTATTTGCATGCAAATTGAAGTTTTTATTTTTTCATCTACTGTGTGGTTTCACCATGTTGCCATAGGAGATACGATACTGCATCTAATGAGACCAAGTTAAGGAAACGAAAAAAAAGGGAAACACTAGGATAAACCAAACAACAACTTCCCCTGGAGAAGAAATTTTTATAAAAATATATGAGGACGTGCCTACATGTGTGTGCTGGTCTGGGATTCTTGTTTATCAATTCGGTTCTTGGAAAAATTTTGCAATATAAAACTAAAGTGATGTTGCTTTCTTATAAAATTGGTAGCCATGTGACTGAGATTGTTATAAATATGCGTGTGATGTTGTTCGACAGATTTTTGATATCATAGCATTACCTGTTTCGGACTGCGGTCTATCGTGACATTCGTTAAAGCTGAATATCATGAATGCATCACACATTCGTCAGATCACCATGTCAGTAAGTTTGCCTTTGAATTTGAAAGCATGAATAGTTGCATCAATTGAAATGCTTCAGATTCATTCTCAGTGCAACGCGTCTTAGTTACTTTCCAGTTCTATCCTTTTATTAATGTTCCGGATAAAATAAGAGCTCTCCTCAGCAATTCAGTGGTCAAGTGATGTGATGGTTTGTGATGAAGGTTTTCTTCAATACTTAATGCTCTCCGTTCCACTAACATCCTACCCACTCGACCATTTCAAAGTGAAGACACGTCGAAGTGAAATTTCTTCAGCTGCATCGCCCGGCTTTCCTTTCGTAGTTTCTGTCTTTCAATTTTTTTTTAGAAACATGTTATCCAATTCATTTTTCTTCTCATAAATAAAACGAAAAAAAAAAAAAATACTAAACAACTCTTCGGCTCACGTACGTTCCTAATTCCGAGTCCACTCAGACTGCAGTGTCCTTGGAGAGTACAGCATCGATGATCAAAACACGTAAAAAGTATAAAACATCCGTACAAAGATTCACCCCACTCGGCCCACCGCAGTACCAAAAAGAAAGTGATATGTATCATAGAAGCACATATATTTACGGATGAGTACGTGCTGTTATCCTTATCTAAAAGAAGACCACAGAGACAGATACAAAAAAAAGAATGAGGGCAAGCCCAGGAATGCGTATGGATTCCTTTTTCTTTTCCATATAAATCGACGGAATAAGGAAACAATTTCGATAAGATATGTGACTTTAACCGCAAACGGTATTATCCTTCTTAGCACGTAAAGTGGATGACTACACGGGATCGGTGCTTTTAGGGTAAAGTGAGAGAAAGTTATGAAATGCTGCTCTGCGGTAATGGAAAATACTTAACCGAGATGGACTGCCCCACCCGCGATAGAACCGACCGCATTAAATTGGATTTGCGGTAGGATCTTGAGGTCCACTTCAAAGTCAACGAGCTGCCAAAATTTTCACTGCATTTTGGGTTAATTTATTCGACGGCTATGAATACAAGTGCGGAAGGACATCAAGAGCAAAAACACACAAACAAACACGCAAATGGAATTCCGCACACACGAAACTCAGTCAGAGTCGCCCGTCACTTTCGTTCATTAAATTTGCATTTTGTAATCACTTCAACTAATTGCATAATTAATTCAAATCTGAGAGACGACGCAAGTCATTCAAACAGCCTTGGCATTTGCCCCTCAGGATTCAGGGTGGGATTGGAGCAATCATATATGCATATTCGAATTAATTACTAACACCCGTTGCTGTCTCTGTCCCGCATATGAACATGCACATGAAAATTGTGTCAAATTGAGCTGTCAGAATTTCTTTGCATATTTAATTGCTCCTGTAAACTGAGGAAGTTATTAAGATGCCATGCAACAGATGTTGGGTGGTGGCGGAGTGAAGTGCAGCAGATGGAGTGGGCGGGTGGCAATCAATTAAATTTTCCGGGGATTTTGATGTGAGAGTATATTATTTGGCTTTATGTTGTCCTTGTTGCTGGGATTAAATAGTTAATGTGTATCATCTGTCTTTGTGGAGACAACAATTTTGAGGAGAGTGTTTTGAAATGATGCACAAATAAATGCAAGGAATTGTTAATGTAAACTTTAAAAGGGAAACTATTTCGAGAGTTTCATAGGTCAGGGGTAATGTAAAGCTTGGTCGTGACCTGTCTAAGATAGAAACGTATTGGGAAAGTTATATTTTCCGAATTTCCAGGCCCTATTGCTTGATGTCAAGATCCGGATAGTATTTTGAGCATCCAGACTTTAGGTGGTATCTCACTTTACATATTCTACTTACGGACATGATAGCTTCTTTTATATATTATTTCCTGAAACTTTTACTGTCTTAGCGAAGGTCCATTTAAGTTGTTTCAAATGTATTTCGTCTGAGGAAAATTTTGTTCTATTCGAAGTTAGAATTATTCTTAGTTTTCTATCTTAAGCCGAAACCTTTGTAGTTTGTGCTAGATAAATGTTGGCTTAATAATTTTAATTGTAAGTTAATGAATTATAATAATAATAATAGTTGTCTATTTCTTTAAAAAAGTAATGTATCATATCATTGACTCAACTCTTTCAGTTCCCATACAAGTATTTAACCTTTTCTCTCAAAATGTAAAATAAATATAATAACTATAATAAATATAAATAACTTTTTTTCGTTTTCTTCTCAAGTCGGGCTTTATTTTTATGTTTCTCTTTTAGCAAAAGCAATAACAAAATTATTCAGTAGAAAACTATAGAATTATTATATCATATCTCCATACAATAACCATTGTAAATTGTACGATAGCAAATTGTAATTTATTTAAATGAAAATAAAAAAAAGAAAAAAAAAAGATATAAATGCACGTCTAGCATATTGACAAAACAAAATATAGAGAATGATTTATACACAGTCAACTCTTGATAATTTGAATCTCTTTAGTTCACAGACCTCAGTAAATAGAGATCCCAGCCTCCTGAAAAAACCTCTATAATTCGAAAAATTACAGTTTCAATTTGCCCCCTTCGTTAATTTATTTTTGTGCGAAACAACATGGAAATCTCTCAGATTTGAAAATGGTGCATGGTTTACCTCAATAATTTGAAGTCGAGTTTATTTGGTTTTGTTCAAACACCTTTAGTTTAAATACGTAATACGTAATAAGTAGTAAAAAATATTTTTCTCTGTAATTCAAAAACGTCTATCAATCTCAATTCAATCAATTGAAGTTACCACCTGGTCCCATAAAATTCGAGTTATCGAGAGTTGTATTTAGCAAAAATTGCTTGTTTTCTTAAAAATCTCCTTTTACGATACATTCCCTATATCAGAGAGCAGCTGTAGCAAAGTTGTATATGACATTCTGAAATTTTTCTTACTATCGAGCATTTTCAGGGCTTTTTTTTTTGATCTATGGTAGGCATCCCAAACATCATAAATAGTATTTCTTTTTTCAGACAGTCTACAAGAATGAAATATGTCATCCCTAGTTGTAAGGTTGCAACAGAATTAAAACTTAGTCAGTAAGTAACATGAAAATGCGGATGCTTTTATATGAAATTCGGTATGTATTTTTTGTATTTTACTATTCACTTTTTAAGCTTTTTTCTTTACTTTATCGAGGAATCGAAGATTTTTGCCTTCATTTTGACACCCGCAGGAGCTGTAGGGACTGATCCGCTAGTGAACTTTCCATAACAGGCAGGAGTGAAGCGCTGGCTAGCCTTAAAGCAAGTCAACTTTTAAACTTCGCTATAGCATCTAAGTCCTTCTGTCTGTACCAGGGGCAACTGGTTGTTCAATATTGTAAGTACTCTGAGTTGGCGTAACATACTATGGACCTATTGTTCTATGTGATGGGCGCTTAGCCGACGCCACATATTTTTTTTTGTATTTTTTTTATTTTTATTTATTTCTTTATCTTATAAAATCAAATTCAGCAGTTGCTTGGTTTGGTTTTAAGTTTAACTTTTTGTTTTTTTTTTTTTATTTTTTTTTTTTTGGTTTTAAGTTTTACTTTTAAAATGGAAATAATTAACAATGATTGGTCTTGGCTGTTTGATTTTTCGCTCTTTTATTAATTTTGTATAGTTCTCTATTTTCGTGAAATTAAATATTAAGAATTTGCATGACACGATGACCTGCAAAGTCCGGAATTGTAACCAATTATATTTGTGTTAGCTGACACAATTTAAAGGATTCTGATATATTATGTTCGCTGCAGGGAATTGCCTAGGATTACTTTTTTTTTAATTCAATCATTTTTTCAATTCATTTTCAAATCAATTGCCTAAATATCATTTATCATGATTCAGAAAATCATCATAACCGAGGGAAAAAAACAAGTTTTGAAGATCTGTCTGAAAAAACCATGTATCCACCCTTCTTACACACCAGTTTCCACTCAACCTTTTAATAATCCAAACAAGGACATAATTTACTCCCTGTTGTAGGGTTAATCAAGTTTTGAATACAACCATATTAGCCATAAGGCGTGCAAAATATTTTTCCTATCCCTGCCACAAAAAAGAAAGAAAAAAGTACACACGCGAACGATGCATTACATCACAACCGACCGTGCACATTGTGCCCTCGAGAGACATGTTCATGCGATGATTTGCCGGGGAAATCGTGGCCAACTAACCCCTTTTCATAAGGCCTACTACCCCAGCCGTGATTCATGACTTCATTAGTTAATGGAACGATGCGATGTTTTGCAATGGCCCCTAACCAACAAAAGAATGCATGAACAGGAATACGAAGAAAGGTTTGTTTATATTTGAAAAGGATTATCCGCTCTGAAATTGAATTCCCTTCGACCGACGACATAATTGACATCCGCGAAAATCCAGTCAAGGAAATATGACCTAGTTTTCTTTATCATCGGGAGCAGCAGCTTGGGGGAGATTTTAAGTTAAAAATTGAATTTATTCGACAGCCAATAACCACACGCAGTTGTGGATCTTACACATTTTCATATCATCAAATGAAGAAAATAATTGAGTTATAAATACCCAGAAGACGTTGCTCCATTACGCGGAAGCCAAGGTGAGAAATTCTCCCTTTCAGGATGGGGTTGGGTACACCCCATGTACTAATCCTCCGGAAAGGACGATCATTAAAAACTGTTTAATGACCGAGATGTTTATGTTTGAGACTGTTTTGGTTGCTTTTAAGAGCCGCTCCATAACGTTTAATCATTACGACGGACGGGTAATTTCCATCGGGAAAAAGGCTTCAAAGCCCTCTTCCCCTTTTACGACTGAAGGTCGGTTGCTATTATTTGCGGGCGATTTAAACGCAAGTTGATGTGATGGAGCGTAGGAACGGGAGTGAAGTGAAGTGCGGCCGTTAATGTTTGTGCTTCTCGTTTCAATTTCATTAAATGCGGGCCGCGTTATTTCGTGGTTATATGGAACTTTAAAGGTGTTTCTGTCGAACGTTATAATTAATTTAGTTGAATGGAATTTAACGCTTACTGGCAATAAACCCCTTTTTAGCGGACTCGGTGAATTTGTGCACCTTGTGGGTGTGGAAATGTTCATCGTTTGCTTTATTCGGGATCTTGAGAGATAGAACCAGCCTCTGCCCAGAACATTTCAACTCAAAAGTGTTGCGTTGCCTTCATTCGAAACCACAGAAGTGAAATTGAGATTGACATGAGTGACATTTGATGTGATGCTGGTCCTCGTAATGGAAGACATTTAGTTCAATGTGGTCGTTTTCACACTCCTTAAAATGTCATCATCTCATCAGAGCAAGAGACAGCGGCTTTTCAAAAGTTTAACGTCGAACTCTGTGTCAACTAACGCAAGGTGTCATAGGGATCCCCAGCATAAACACAACGACCTGTAACTAAAACCCAGGTCATAACTTAAGGTTTTACTCAAATGTCATGCGGTTGACGCTGTGCAAGGCGATATCTTGAGAATTTATAACGTCGACAAGCATGCATCTTGCATGTGACCGCAGAAACTGCTGCCATCCAGTGCAGCCGACAACCGCCATCGGACTTGTTCTCGAAGGCGTTTATTAAATATTCACACACAATGTGAGCCCAAAAACAACTTTGCCTTTCTTCCATCGTTGTCCTGCCGGACGCTGGTAAATAATAAAGGACATGTTCTAATGTGTTAGGCTGCACAAAGTTGACATGTAATAATTTACACAAGGATACCAATAGCACTTGTGTGTGCTTAAGGACACCAAATTTACACTTAATTTGAATTTTTGAATTAATGTGGTGTATCAACCAACACAACATCAGGATGTAGATGTTAAAGTTTTGGTCCTTGCAAAATCCCCATCGCCCCATCAACCCCTCCTACATGGATGTAATGAGGAATTCAACCAATCCACTCAAATTTTTTTTTTATTTATTTACTGAAAAAAAGCGAAACCGATATTTCAGCACGAGTGAATTTCAATAGAGGGGGAGAGAGCATTACTAGCAGCAGCAGCAGCAATGTAACATGAGGGGAAAGATACAAAATAAGAAGGGAATGTAAAATAAATAAATAAATGCAATTAAAATTCATTGGAAATGGGCCAGGACATAGCGAAAAATTGTGAAAAACGGACAGCGCGCAATTGCTGTGGCCTGGGGGCGAAAAAGGATGGAAGGATTGCCATTTTCCAAGTTCTGATACACAACAAATCGTCATGACGTTAATCATTTGCCATCGGCTTAAGCGTCAATTGATTTCCTCTGTTTGCGTGAGAATATTATTTCGTTTTTTTTTTTTTTTCTTTTTAATCGCGTTTCATGGACTATTGCGTTGTAGCTTTGGGACATGACACACGAGTATGAGTGTGTGCGAGGGTTTGTAATTAAATTAAAAACTAATCGATTTTTTGTGGAAATAGATGGGTTTTTTTTTAAATTATAGGACAGGATTTACGCAGTAAGTTCATTGCTAGCTAAGGAGTTATGAATAGCAAAATTGATTTGCAAAAATGGTTTCCTTACGCGGGTTATAGATGATCTAGTCTTTGTTTTTTCGGCTGCACAAATATGGGATGCGCAACTCACGCAGTGAAAAATGTCCGAAAGTCTAATTTTGAACACGAGTACATTCTTTTAAGAGCAGTTTTAAATTGTATCCAAACAAAGCTGAGGCGGAGGCAATAGTTTGTGGCGAATTATGAGGCGACTTTATCAGGTTGAAAAGGTTTCTGATTAAAATTATTCGATCTTAATGAGTTAAGATCGGTTGACGGAGGTTTCTAGCAGAGTTGTGAAAGGATTAAATCTTTTGAGATTTTAATTTAATTGAATTCATCGATATTAATTTGAAGTCTTTTTGGTAAAAGTGAATGGAATTGGAAAAAATATAAGTCACCATTCTTTAGAAATCAATGACACGCAATAAATTTTTAAAAATCTAATGTAAGGTCACCGACTAAAATGCAAAGCGTGTTCATTTTTTGGCCGCTTTATTGCAACTTATATTTACGAAATTACACTTAACAAAAAGTACTAAGCCTAGGAAACGCTAATTTAACTAAAGTTATGACCATTCGACATCATATGATTATATTTTTTTTAATTAAAACAATGATTGTGTGGGTGCATCTAAAGTGTATACCGGGTGTAGCGATTTTTAAGTTATTTAATTTACTTTTTCTTTTGTTTATAAAATGATCTCCTACACTAAGAACTAAGCCAAATGGTTGCATTCTTTCAAAAAAAGGAAGTAATGAATTCATTGTTGTGTTAGTTGAAGACAAAAGTGACTCCACACTAATTCTTTTGAACTCAAAGAGTTCCACAAAAATAATTTGAACTCTTTTGACTTAAGGCCGAATGGCAATATTAATTCCTTTAGTCACCTACGATATTTTTCACTTTCATAGTCTTTTTGTATTACAGTAAATATTTGCGAATTTACCTCTTGGGCTCTTCTTAGACCTTAGACCGGCCTGTACCCTTACGATGAAAGAGCTGATCTCCATCCACTCGTCGTCCGATCTAGTTATTATCTTATGTTGTGTTCGTTATATGGCGCCGGCTAATCTGTAATCACATAGACCTGTGGGTGTGTGTAGTGCTAACTCAGAGTTCCTTTAAATCAGAATACTCAATTACTCTTGGTAGAGATAGCAGGATTTGGATGCGATAGCGTAATTCACAAGCTGACTTGCTTTAAAGGTAGTCAAGTCCCTAGCTTCACTCAACGGGCTGAGAAAGTATAGCTGAGCAGGTTCAAAGTACGTGCTCCAGAGTCTCTCTAGCCAATAAGCCTCTGCAGTTGCAAAGTGATGAAACACAGCCTCTCTTTGGAAGCGTATACGTTCAAAAAATAAGGTGAATTTTCAAATTTTGCGGGCTACGTACATTCGATTATTGATTTTTTTTATATTGTTATGTTGGTCCGCTCGTCTCGTGCATATTATTACAATTTCAGCTATAAAGCATATTTATTTTGTTTGTGAGAGGCATAAAAGTGTCTTTCGTGTTCGGCGAATTCCTGCTGTCGAAAAAAATTCGAAAAATTCGATCGAAGAATTTGCATTCAATTTATGTGTGAAAAATGGAATTAAGTGCTCAAAACACTTGAAATTTTGAGAGTGGCATACGGTGAGTGTACTCTGAGTCAAAAAAATGTTTACAAGTGGTACATGCTTTCCAAAGAAGGTCGAGAAGATGTTAATGATGACGCTTGCCCTAAACGCCCAACCACATCAATAACCGATGAAAATGTTGAGAAAGTGAAGAAAATTATTATGGAGAATCGTCGAATCAATATTAGAGAAGTTGCTGAAGATATCGGCATATCGGTTGGCTCATGTCATGCAATTTTTTCGGAAATTTTTTGCATGAAGCGTGTGGCAGCGAAGTTCGTTCCAAATTGCTGAATTTTGACAAAAAAAAAAAAAAACTGTCGCATAAGTATCGCTCAGGAATTGTTGAATGACGTCAACGATACAGATCCAGATTTGCTTAAAAGGGTCATAACTGGTGACGAATCATCGGTGTATGAAGAGACCCATGAAAGGAAGGCGTTTTGCGACGATTGAGGAAATACAAACCGAATTGCTGAGAGAACTCAAAGGCATACCAAAAAGTGCATATCAGAACTGCTTCGAGGATTGGAAAAAATGCTGGCGCAAGTGTATTATGTCTGAGGGCGACTACTTTGAGGGGGCAATATAGAAATTAATGAATAAATAAATATTTTTTGAGAAAAATGAAAATTCGTCTTATTTTTTTGAACAGATCTCGCATCTAGCGGGTCACTATTATTTGTAGACCAAGCTTTCATCCAAACATTCTATTACAGGGATAAAAGGCAATTTGCACCTTTTGAATGCGTTCCTGGGCATTCGATTTTCAGCTAAGCTTTCTCTCGGATATGAATTTGCCATGAACTGCTACTTGCAATACTGAACTGCCCATTATAATATCATTAAATTCCGAAGTTTCCTGGAGAACACTGAATTTCCTGATTGCCAAGAATACGTGAAAATGAAAAAGACATTTGAAATCTAATCTCTAACGAAATCCAATCGAATTGTGTTTAACATTTTCGATTATGTTTATGTTAAATTCAAAAAGTTAGGCTAAGTTTTTCAGTATGAAAGTAAAGCTTGGTGCTAAGGCTAATATATGCAACACTAAACCTAAACTAAAATATTTTGAGCCTTGCAACTACTATTGGAATAACTCAAAATAGGCATACACATACTCACGTCCTTTGCTTATTTAACTTCAGCCAGTTTTCTCGATTTCATTGATTACACAGAAAGCTTAGGATGAGAAGACGTATATCAACCTGAGCCCGAATTGAATGCATAGCAACGACGTCATCCTGTCCCCAAAATCTCCATTCTCATGGTGTAAAGTCCAGCAAGTTGTCTCCTCTCAGCCACTGGGGTAACAGAAGCGAAACCTTAATGATCTCCTCCAGTCATTCGAAGCACACTGGACTCTCCCTGAGTGTTAATAGTATTACACTCCGACACAACCCCAGTTGGCAGGTTATTGCTTTGCAACACTTTCTCATAAAATTCAACTAAAGTGCCCAAAAGTCGAACCAAAGCCCATTCGAAAATACTGCCAAAGGAACAAAAGGATCTCTTTTCCATTGCCACACACTTAAACCACATCATTTGCTGCCCGTTCCCATTCCCACACTCCGACGGTCTCTCAGTCGACCATAAAACCGGGCACTCATTTGATTTTATCATTCCCCCATAGTAGGCCCATGAACGCAATGTGCAAAATAGACAGCCTCCGGCTGACCGATGCTATAAAATGGAAAAGCCAAACGATCCCAGCTACCGACTTCGAACAATTTTCCAAGGCATCCGGCAAATGAAAGCCTACCACCGGACGAAACGTTCAATAAAATCTCCTAAAAGTGATGCCCTTTTGTTGTAAAATCCCTGCGCCCGACCATAGACATAAATAAACCAGTGGCAGCGGTGGCATTGGTGGCTCCTTCTACCTCTCAACTCTCCTGTTCCTGCTGCAGCAAGAGTATCCTTTGATGTGTAGCAGCAACCCCCAAAAAGTAATCAGATATCCGGGCAGCCCTCTCACATTTTTTTGTGTAAACTCCCGTCGTCGTCCCCGGTGAGCGAGGGAGAGAGAAAAGGACTTTTTAAGTTAATTAAAGAAACATCCACGCTGACGTTTAGAGTTGTCCTTCCAGGAGTCCTGCTTCACCTAACAATGAGTAATGCACAACATATTTATCCTGCCACAAACCGTAGCCAAACGGTACTCGGTGTTCTTTTTTTTTGTGTGTGTGTTCGCTTCACTCGGCAACAAGTTGGAATTATCATTTAATCCTTTGTCCACACAAAAGCGAGGCATTTAACCAGAAATCGGAGTGGATTACCGGGGCGCTGGCCAAAAAAAAGGAAGGAAAATATGTCCTGCCAGCGTTGCATATGCTTACAGTGGCGGGCAAAGAAATTGCACTTGGCTGACGACGGTATCCTTGCTGGTGCATTAATCATCAGCGCTAGCTGAGGATATGGACGATATTAAGTTTTGGATTTTGCGTTTGGATATTTATGAGCGGTCGGTAGTTGGGACGTAAACAAATTGGAATGCGATTAGACGGGGCGATATTCGATAAAATATGGCGGAAATATGGCGTCGTATGGGGTCTCTTGTCGCTCGTCGTTTCGAGCTACTGCTCGGCTGCTTTATGGTCTGTGTAATGGAAGAGTTTCCTGTTGTGCCCTCTTGAAGGTGATGGGGTTGCAGTGGGCTGGAGTTTGGTACAAAATTTAATTTTTGGCACGGAACGGCGATGGTAAGTGGTTCTCTTATTTTGCACAATGTTTTGGCTTTGAAGTCGTCAGTTTTGCGATATTTTTTATAGGATAGGGACTATCAGGCGAGTTCGTCCTTAGGGTCAATGACTCAATGGAGTTCTGACAGTTAGGTTGTGTCTGGTTGTTATCTAATGATAGTATAATGGTTGCTTATTTAATAAGTTGTCTATTATCAAGATAAGAGATGAGCGTCAAGAAAATCGAAATATTTTTTTTTGAGTAAAAGTACTATTGACCAAACTTCAAATCAAAATTACTCACAAATTACCAATGCAAATGATTGCAATTGCCAATGATTATTACAAAATCCGGTTTAGATTCAAAATTTAAGAAAACTAAGAACAGGATAAAGTCCCAAAGCCACCGAAAAGTACACAAGAAAAACGTCGTTTCATCGTAAATCACTTGACATCAGAAAAGCATTACGTGCCCCTCAATCTGGTTGTCGTTTACACAGCATCACTTTTACTTCAAACCCTTTCAACATCCCCGTCTTCAGATACATTCATATTTAATGTTTTCACTTCTTTTCTACCAAATAAATACATTAAGCATTATTCACAAAGGCATTCCACTCATGTTGCCATGTTGACAACATTCAATGCTCAAAGAATAAATTTTATTTCATTACATTTCCATTGTCGTGAGGATTCATGTACGTTTCCCATTCAATTATGATTCTATTGTGAGTTGAATGAATGTGAGTGTGTGATTTTTTTTTTGGCTTATTTCTTGTAATCGAACTGTAATCACTTTTGACATTTTATGAGGGGAGGGTGGTTGGGAAAAGATCAATTACTGGGGGTGATACAATGCGCTGGGGTTGGGGAGTAAAATCCAATAAAGCGTAATAAATGAAATTATAAATTTCCCGAAGATGATTAAGCTCATTAATTGTCGAGGAAAATGATGAAACGAGAAATTGTAAACAAAAAATCGGATAACAATTTCTTGTAAATTAATTTTTGAAACAGAGAAAGGAGCTTGTTAATGAGAGGAATTTGTTTGGAAGTCACAGGAATGCACAATTTCATCAGACTTGAAACAAATCATTGCACTTCACTACAGACAAGATTAGGGCGGTTCCAAAAAGCGACCATTATAAAACACTTAAGCCAGCACCCAGACAAATTTACTTTTGACCTCGGCAAAACGACGACCTGAAGCACCACTTTTGGGTTTCGGTCTAGTGGGCAACTAAGGTTATGGGAGATTTGAATCTAGACATAAAATGAAAGGCAAATAGTCAAGTATATGAAGTCAGCCAGATGAGAGTCATCAACAGAGACCCATATCTCCAGACAGCCACTTCAATCGACCATCAAAATGCACTTAAGTGCCCCCCGCTGATCAGATTTCAACTTTTTTAAGACTCTTCGAAATGTTTGCAATTTCAATTTAATGCCTCATAAAAGATGTCCTTTCGGCCCGCGCTGCATCCTCAACTAATTGACCCTCATTTTCAATCTGAATTATTTACCTTGTCACCTAGACACACCCAAACCGAGAAGCCGAAAGAAATCGCACACACTCATGTCGCAGACGTAAACTTTTTAATTGCTGCCCTCACACTCGCAGAGAGAGAGATGCATCCCTCATATAAGGCTCAAAGTTAAGTTCTGTGTTCGTTGACACAAGAGATCATCTGTCTGAGTTCGCTCTTGAACTCTTTGTGAAAAACTTTCGCCGGCTAGAGGAATGAGGAGGTCCTTCCCTTCTCTCCCTTTCTTTGCGATACACTTGTCATGAATACCCATTCCATGGCTTCTTTTTTTTTGTTTCTCTATCTCCCCCCGCTTCAACAAAGGAACTTTAATTAAAATCCTTCCTTGTTTACTTTCAACAGGAAATTTTAAAAGTAGGTTCATTGTTCAAGGTAACACTTCCTCTCCGGCAAAGTAGTAAGAGTAGCAAGCAGCTCAAGTAGAAGATAATTATTATTTTATGTCCGAAAAAAAAAGAAAAACGTTTTCTTTTTTCCTTACTTAGTAATCGCCAGGACACTCACCATCCTCCCAGTGAACTTCTCTGCCACGCGATGAATGGATGACCTTTGAGCGAGGACTGCTGAGAAAACAGACTTCAAGGCGAAGTTATTAAACATTTAACAAAGCCAAATGAATCAAAGTGTAGGAGAGAGAGTCCCTTTGAGCGGTTTTTTCCTTGCTCACTTTTTTTGCTCCTTTCCTGTACCTTCGGGGGAAAAAAACTGAAATGGTATGTATACGCCCCTTCTCAGCTGCGTTGGCAGGATCTGCAGGATGCAAGTGGAATGTGGAATACAACAGAAGGAAAAAAAAATCGCTGCAGACACACAGAACCCGATGAACAAAACAAATTTTAATGCGCCTTTGCTTATTCCTGTTCCATTAATTAACCTCCCCGCGCTTTCTTATGCGTGGCCACGTTTCACTGACATACTCCAGTTACCACCACCGGCTTTCAATTAACTGACGCATAATATGACAGGCCTCTTAAGGTAGTTTTTTTTTTTCATCCTGTTTTTTGTTTTTCTTTTTTATTTCCATTGTATTGACTGAACACCTGATATTCTCACACGGTTCACGCCCGCATTAATTATTTGCCATAAATATGACAGGATGCGGCTGAGTGGTGCGGTGGGTGGATGGGGCCGGCATTAAGGCATTCGTTCTACTTACGCAGCATTGTAGTCGCAGTGGGCTCATGAAGAGGGCTTTCGTTTCAAACGAATTAATTTATTTAATTGGAAAGTGTCGCGAAGTTGAAATAATTAATTATTACGACACGGCCTATGTTCGTCGCCGCCCTTTTTTCGTGTTTCCATAATTAAAGAGAGAAATTTAATTGCATGGCGTCTGGTCAAGTGATGAGAAGTCGTGCACTTAAGGGACGTCCATTGTGATTTAACTTTTGAGTTTTGCTCCAAGACGATTTTAGAAAGAAAAGATTCAGAACAAAATTTAAATGACACCCAGAACAATGTAAATCCTTACATACATCCTGCTGATGGTTGCTCTGTGAATACACACACGCACACGTTTTGGGTTATGCTCATACTTTTGTTGAAAGCACGAATTCCCACATCCACAACAGATGACGTCAAGCACGTGTCCTCTGTAAGCTCATTTTCATTGTGTCTTCGTTTCATTTCTTCTTTTCCCAATCCGAAAATAAAAAAAAAACAAAAACGTACAAACAACCGTCGTCACGAGAGACCAATGCAAGGGATGTAGATTGAAATGATGGACGTTATTCTAAGGAAATCCTAGATTTGGAGAGCTCTCACTGTAAGAGGGGTGATATTTTCTTTCTAATATGTGTGTGTGTGAGGCGGTATATTTTTTTAAAAATACTTACTTTCGTGTTTATCCCGGCTTAAGAAATCCTGTGAGATAGCCAAGACACGATTTTAAGCTAAAGGAACAGCTCTCAAGTAGCGTTGCGTTGTAGCGACTCGGAATAAGTTGTGTAAAATGGATTATCCTTCAGTCGGATGTGTTCACACTCGTACGCCAGGCAAAAATCAATGGACGATGAAAGTTTTTTTTGGCAGTTGCCATTCGTTTCTCAGTGCTTGTGGCAATGGACACTTTCCTATACGACTTTAAAGTGTCGAATGTCCGTTTCCTGAACAAATATCTGAATGTGGGAAGAAAGGAACTTTTTTGTTTTTGCTCAGTTAAGGACATTATGTACCTCCAGGAAAATAGAAGTTCCACAGAATCGCCACTGGCCACTTTAGCTTATCTAAATAACTTGGGGTCAACGTTTCTAATCTGAAACATGCTTCACCATGCTTTGGCCAGTGTCATGATTTCATGATTTCCTGAGCTCCAGAATTTTTGCCAGTGAATATTTTGTACCGATTTTCTTAGGCAAAGAAATCTAGTTGATAACATCAATACTTTAATTAGCAGAACTTATACAGAAATCTACGAATAATTAACAAATTTTTATGGTTGAAAGACACATTTTTCGGTGAAACTTGCAGGAAGTTTCCAAGTTATTTTTTTTTTAATCGGCTTTTGCCAGCGGTGAACAGGTGTGCAATTCATGATTATTTTTACAACACTGCTCGCAACATCCTAAAATCAAAGTCCACTATGCAACCTTGCCCGCACTAAAAACGAAAGCGTGCCTGTGAACTAAGCTAACCAAAGGCTTTGAAGGCAAAGATTTGTTGTTCAATTGCTCGTTATGCTTGTTATGCGAAAAACGAAGTGTCTCAACATACAATTGAGTATTACCATCACTCCAAATACAGCAGTTTTGTTTGTTGACGTATCCATTCAAATAAAAGTGAGCTTCATCGCTAAACAAAATTCGCATTCGAAAAATTCGCAAATTGAGATCTACGGCGATTTTGTCTTAAGCCCATTCACTGAATCTACGCTTTTCTAGGCTATCCTGTGGCTCCAATTCAAAATGTCAAATCAAATTAAAAATAAATAATTTGACAGCTGACAAAATGGCTGCCAATTAATGTAGTGTTGGCAACTTAGAGTGCCAAATAATTTTGTATATTTCAAGTGAAGTAAAATTTTTGAAGAAGAATCTGTGCCCTTAAGAGGTCCTCTGTTTTATGGCGTAATCTAAATAGTAAGAAAGGCTACTTTGGTGAAAATTCTGAATTGTATTAGTGATGTCAGGCGCCGTGGCTTAATCGTTAGTGGGTCGGACTGTTAAGCTCTCGCTTGAATCCAGTCGGGAAAAAAAACACCACAAACATTTTTCACGGCCCCACCTCCAGCGAACGATTGACAATCCTCCTGAAGTACTTCTGTCACGCAAAGCTTTCGCAATTAGCCGTTCGGAACCGGCAATAGACTGTAGGTCTCCTCCACATGTGTCAAAATTATAGCGTAACACAGTGGAGGCGCAAAGAAGCTAGGCTGCCCTGTATGGCCGATTATTTATTTAATTTTTTTAATATTAGTTTTGTTATTACTTAAGAGAATGTGAATGTATTTTATTTCTGTTTAAAATTTCATCAACAATTTTCCGATATTTGCAATATTTCAATTTTCTGGATGCTTCATTGGTTTTTTTTATGCCGATTGTATCAATCATCCGGCTGAAAAATGGGAAAAACGCGAACGATATAACGTCGCAAAGAATGAATGCAATCTACTTTCGTTGGACGTTGCTATACAGGGATTTCTGCAACGTGGTCTTTGAGTTCGCTCTTTGAATCTCAAAATATCTTATTCCTGCTCTTAAATATTTAAGGCCCACTCTCTTCATTGTTTTCGACCTGCCAGACGTCTGTTCGAAGACTTAAAAAGAATTATTTATCAATGTTGTCTGTATTTTTAGATTTTCTGAGTTCATCCTTTGTGTTTAAATATTATATCGTTTCAAAAACTGGCCTTTTATTCCTTTCAATCGATAGTTGCTCTGATGCATCACTGGAGATTTTTTGGAAATACATTTTCTCAACAAAACACAACTGCTTCATCAATTAGTCTACACTAATTTTTTTCCTCTTCAAGAAAACAAATTATTCCTCTTCACTACGTTCTTACTCAATATTCGACGTATCCGCCCACGAAAGAAAAGTTCGCCAAAAGCCCCTAGGGTCAAATGTGAAAAAATACCATCAGACCAAAAAAGACAAAAAAACCGTCTGACCGCACACTTGTAAAATGGCAAAAATTCAGAAAACTATCTGAGCATGCAAAGTGCTTCGAGTGCGGATGTAATTAAGGACGATGCACCGAGGAGAAGGTGTCTGAGTAAGTTGCAGTTTGTCGGTCCGAGGCGTTTCTTTTCTTTTCATTTTGCTTTTTATTTTTTATTTTCCTTTCGTTGCCCCTCTCATCAACCCAATCAATCAACTATTGGGCCGTGGTAACGATAATGGAAATTTAAGTTTTTCCTCCTCTTTTTTTTATTCGTTTACTTATCCTCGTTGGTGTTGAGAGAAAGAAAAATTAATTAAAGTGGAAATAGATTATCCGGCGCTGGTGGAAGAGAGTCCGCCTTTGAGAGATGTTCTTCGATTTGGGTTGCGATTTTTTTTTCTTTACTCAATCTTTTTTTTTCTGAAATTTTATAATGAATGTATTTCCTGATAATTTGTCGCAAGTGGAATGGGAGAGGAGAGTGTGCTTCTTTAATTGAGGAAATTAATAATGTAATTGACAGAAGTCCTGTCTCAGGATGAAAATCCTTTCGATGGATAGTGAAAAGATTTAGCAAGATAAATATTTATGGAAGGAATGTGATTGAGGCTTCGATCGAGAGGACGTTTGATAGGAGTAGAATTTTCATTAATCTTACAAAAGCACTTGTCTCAGATGAAGACTTTTTAGCAAGGCGAAATGATGGCTGTGCAACGCACTTTGTTGATTGATTTTGATCAGCAAAAATCTTTAGGATTTTGGGCATAAGGCTTTTGTAGTTCTTTGAGTGCACTCGGCTTTGTGCATCTGAAAATTTATTCTTAGAATACAGGAGGTTCAGATGTAAGACTGTCATGCTGCAGAAGTGATGTCCTTTGTATGTGCTTCAAAACGATGCACATTCGTTGAAATCTATGAGAATTTGTTTGCGTTCAACTTAAGTCATTGAACTCGAACTCGATGTCGGGTCGGAAAGCATACACATTTAGACAGAGTACATTAGACTATAGAGTGTGTTTTTTTTATTGCTGGCCAGATATTATCAGTGAGCTTGGAGAAGATGTTCTTCAAATGTGGAAATATAGGTTTTTTTTTAACAGATATTTTCCGCCTTGTTGAATAGGTAATACTTTAGTCCTTTAAAGCAATTTTTTATATTGACTGCGCTGGTCGCTTTAGTCGACTTTGATTGAACGTTTTTATTTAAAACTGGTAATAGGAAAATACTTACGCCACTAATGATGATGATGAATAGGAAAATACTAAAATTCGTTTTCAGTTTGCTTAAAAATAAAATATTAACCTTTTGGATAGGTAGTACTTGTATAAATTTACTTTCATAATTTCAGGCAAGAAAACTTGAAAGCTTAGGCAAATTATAAGTTTTTACTTAACCAACTATTAGTTTCTAATTTGGGTCTTGAAAGGCAGAAGCTGAATATTTCCGGGCTTTAACTTACCTGGTCTCAAGGGACTTATAACTTCAACGAGGAAAATCTCGAGGGAATATGGAGATTATCAAAAAGGTCAACAATGTTTGGGACCTTACTAAAGTAAGCGATCTAATGCCTCCGGAACCAAATTTTAAAAAGGTCTACACTGTAATACCTAGCAGAGATAAGTTGAACGCCAATACCCTGATGAAGGGGTACGTGAGCCTGCGTTTTGGCGCAGGCAGTCACAAATACCTATCCCCTGATGAACGACGATGTACAGATTTGTCGAAATCTGACAACAAAGTTCGGGCAGAGGTGTTAGACCAAGATGTACCCTTCACATGTCTCTCTGTAGTGATTTATCAATATTTAAAGATGATCTGTATTCAAAAAATGAAGGCGCACTCCTTATTATCGAAAGAAAGCTCAATAACATAAAAATATTTAAATTCTTAGATAGGCAGGCTGTCATTAAAATCTTAAACAGCTATACCACCAGCTTCGAATTCAACAAAAACCTAAGCCAGAGATGAACAGACTAAGATTAGTCAAAGTGTCTGGACATGACGACCATGATTTCAATGAAAAGGTGGACATTATAGCCAAGAAAGGACTACAAATTCCGTCCATAGGACCAACTCCTCTCTGGATTCAGTATTGCAGACACAAACAATCATATAAAAAACTAGATTACTAAACAAAAAAAATTAATTCTGGAATAACCATGATGGCATCAAACACTCCAAGAAATTTATAAATCAAAACCATAATCTCTAACGAGCAAAAGAAGCTCTAAATCTAAACAAAACCAGCCTAGGAGTACTATATGAAGCACTAACAGCACGGAGCATACAATTCCTGTCTTCGCAACAACGGTCTCTCGAACATGGATATCTATGTATACTCTAGCAGGCTAAAAAAACCATGGAACACCTGCTAACTATCTGCTCAAGCCTAGATTAAATCGGATTAAAAATACTTAACAAAATAAATGTAATAGGGATCAACTTTAAGGACATCAATTCTGGATCAAGTAAGGAGGTGTAATAGATCTTTCAGGTTGTATTACAAGTGGCCTAATGACATCAATATCAATACCGTGTCTTTGCTTTTAATTTTTAATTGAGCCGCCTAGTGCACGTATTGATTAACCTCACTTTTTAAAAAATCTTAGATTTATTTAGTATCAAAGCACTTGGTTTAACCATAACTTTTTATATTTGCAATGATTTTCCTGAATAATAAAGATTGACACCAATAAATGCCAACTATTTTCATAAAATATAGTGCATTTCAGAAGCGAATGTAAATTATTTCATTGCTTTTCTATTTTTTTTTTTATGGAGTTAATCGATTTGTGTTTTGAACGGCTCAAATATTGTACTCGATTTGCTGAGTCTTACTGTACTGTGTTTTCTGCAGAAGATGTCCATAATGCTGCAAAAAGTCGAAATTAGACAAACGGAGTCTCATGCTCCTTGATCTTTTCAGTTATTGAATTTAATTTCATGTTAAAATGTGTTCAAAATAAATCTTCAAAAGTTCTTTTAAATATAAATTAATTCGAAAGAATTGTGCTTTGGTAAGTTTGTAGCACGTTAATTAACTTGAGACTTAGGAAAATTCTGGAGGAGTTTCATCTGCACGAAAGCTGCCGGTTTAGTAAGACGCCGAGCTTGATAGCTAAAAATGAAAATGAATTTAAAGTCAAATATGCTATCACTTCGAATAGGCTTTTAATCTGCAGAGCCAGAGCGGTGTTTCTGTCGAGGTAAAAATCTAAAATTATCGTGCTCCTCTGACTTCATCAAAATTTCTGTGAAATTTTTTTTTTTCAGCGTTTCATCTCAGCGTTTTTCCGAAGGAACTTCATGATCGCGTTTCAATCATTTCAAGTCCATCTATTGTTCCTAAAATCAAAATACTCATGTGTAAAAACGGTCGAGTATTGACATCAAATCCGACATTTTTTTAGTGTCTTTGAGACTTACTTTTAAAGTTTCAGACTTACTTTTAAAGTTTTTTTTAACTTCACCCCCTTGCAAACCAATTTTGCCATTTTGTCAGAGTTATCTTCCAATCAAGAAAACGTAAACTCGTTGAGTTTGAGTCAGTTAAGCAACTGTGAAGACCCTAGGAAAGTTAAGTCTTGTTTTTAGGTAGTCCTTATTCAAATACGGCTTTGCTTCTGATTTTTTTGACTACACCGGTCACACTTTTTACCTTAATGATGTTAAAGGATTCGGGCATGCCGAAACCAAAAATTGGTTGGCAGCATAATGGCCCAATTTTTGACCTAAGTGTACCAAAATGTGCGGCAAAGTGCTTAATAAAGGTAGAATATGAAGAAGTACTGAAGGATCCGTACATGTTCAGTTTCTCTTTCAACGTAACTCACTGCAACACAATCTGTACCCGTCCTCCAAAACGAACATCCCTCGTATAAAACAAGTTGAGCGGTATAAAAATAATTCACCTGGTCACAAGTTTCGCCAATTTAATTTCAAGCCATTTTTCTCTTTTTCCAAAAAAAAAACAAATCACCCGATGATCAAAAAACTCCGCCGTCATAAAAAAAGACCCCGACTACCCCCAGTTTCACTTTGTGCAACAAACTTTTCACATGTCCATGTGGTAGTGCACCAGGAAGCATATCATTACAACCGAGAACAATGGCGGCCAACAAACAAACACACACACATACACGTATCCTTTACTCGCTAACAATGCTGCAAAAAAGTTAAGCTAACTTTTAGAAAACATTTCGAGTTCATCCGACGACGAGGCGGTGGCCGCTGCATAAATAAACTAAATTAGGGAAGTCGTACGTCCAATCAAGAAGATTGAAATCGATAATCGGAAAAGTTCCACCGAGATCAATGGCAAAGGGGCTGTGGGAGGAATGTTCAATCTTTCGGTGAAATGGAAGAAAGTTGCACAAGAAGTGCACTTTGGGTGATGACTGCGTTATAAATTCAGTGACGTCTCTCCTGGTGGTGAAATGTATCGATTTCGTTGATGTTCTCCATCAGAACGATGCGACGACCACTTAACTTCTGTGCGGGAGATGGTCGGGGGTAATAGAAGCTGACAAGGCTGAAATGGCAGGTGCCAGGTGACGGAACTCCACAAAGCAGAGTGTCGCTAAAAAACTAAGAACTCTTTCACATTCACTGCAGGTCCGTGGAAGATACGACACGCACAACATCCGACCCTCGCTTTATGGACCACTGCATCTGACATGCATGCGAACGCGCATCCAAAGTGTCAACTCAGCTCCTCACACACAAACTGCATCGCCAATTGCTACACTGGCTGAGAGTGATTCCACTTGAGAGTAAACTGTTTGTTTCACCACGTAAAGTCACACAGCAACCGAGGCAGGTCCGCCCGGTCTTCCTCACGGCGAAAAATCCCACCCGCCGGGATTGTAATTGAAATTGAAGTTTGCATACTAACAGCACAACAACCTCTTAGCGATGCATCCGTCAGGTCGTGCCCTGATGGAAAACCTGGATTCGATGCACGAGGACTTCGTCCTCGTGAGCCAGATGGGAATGGCAATTATATTTCGTCCACGCCTTATTGCATCTGATATGGTTTTCCCTTTGACATCCTGCCTCCACGAAACTAATTGACGGGTGTATCTGATTAACCTCTGAAATGTTTGCGGCTCATGTGTCCATGAAATGGGAATAATTAGACTCGTTTGACAAAAAATAGAAAACTGTTTTGATCTCACCAATTTATGTGCTCGCATGATGTCCTCTCATTTGATATGTGTATCTATTTATCTAAATCACCAAACAGACTGTCGTTTCGGTGTCGATTTGCCGCAATTTTTCCGACTACATTAATTCCACTGACGTGTGTAATTTTTTACTCAAACCGCAATAATTGAGGCTTTTTTTCGGGGTGTGACTGTGATGTGTGAAATTGTCGTCTTTGAAGGGATTAAAGTTGGACATAAATTATTTTGTTCTAGTTCTCCATTGAAATACAGAATCCCTGAGCTGTAATCCTTCGAGTCTTAGCAATTTCTTCGAACTCCCTCTGAAGTACTAGCAACTTCGTCAAGATTGTGTTCAAAGCACTTCTTTATTTAATTAGAATTCGTGTGAGATTTATTTTGAATTGGCAAGATTGCGATCCAATACAACATATTGACACAAATCATTGCTACCGGCAGTTACCTACCGTCTTCTTCGAATGCACCTTGGACAAAGATGAACAGAAGCTTGGCTCCATCTTCTACTTAATACGTGCAACAAAGCCAAAGTCCTTCTTTGTTTGCATCCCACATGTTCGAATGGGACGATGCACTACTCCTGCCCTCAGGATGTCACCTAACTGCATTTTCTTGTTTGCTATATAGAATGTCCTTGTGTTGAAGAATAATAAAGGATGAAAACAAAAGAAACGTTTGCATATAAATTGAAGTTTTTCCTTTTTGTTTTTAGTTTTTTTTTCTGTTTTTTTTTTTAGTCATCCTCCGGTGCATGACAAGGTATTCATTGTATTCCACTCCCACCTATCCTCACCGCCTCTACCGGCCCTGGATTACTTCTTGTCCTTTACATGAATCTGTGTTCTGCATGCAATTGCCATGGTAGTTTTGTTTTCCTCGACTCGGTGCAATGTAAGTGAATAGCACTTCTGGATTTGGACCTGAATGCACCTTAGTTACTCTGAACGCTCTGCTTAGGGGGGAAGGAATCCTAATGTTGGAAACCTACGAGAGCATTAAATACTCAAAAACAAAAAAATGGAATACAAGAAATGTCTTTATATTGTGTTTTGTTTTTGCTCCTGGAAATTTGCCATATGGAATATGTTCTTTAGTTTAGTTTCTTCGAAGAGGTTCGTCGAGTCGCCTTGAAATGAAATTTAGATCTTTTGAGATCAGCTCAAGCTTATTGTTGTTGAATTTTACATTATGAAACTTTTAAAGAGGAACTTGATTGGTTTGAGATTTGAAATTATCCTTGCTGATGGCTTTTGTTTCCTCATGGAAATGGAAATTGTTTGTTGGCTTTTCTCAATTTCATATTGGAAAATGAGAATATGGGCGAATGACTCTGTCTAAATTGGATGGGAGAAGAAGAACCTGTTTTGTGTGGCTGAATGTTTTTGTAACAATTGTTTCGTTGAGGATACTTAGAGTGGAAGATATGGAATTAAGTTTTATACTTTGCCACAAAACTGTTGTTATCATGAGGATTCGTTGGTTTTTCAGAATGAAAAGGTAAAATAATTGGCATGGGATTTAATAGTTTTTTTTTTGGAATCCTTTTTAAAGTACTATTACTTAAGGGGTTAGAGCATACAATTTACTCTGGAATTTTTTTACTTTAGAGTAGTTACGCTGTAAAAACGTATATCAGAGATATGTATAGCGACAAAAATGTGTTTCAGGTCAGGTATTCAATTGTTCAAAGTTTTAATCATCTTATCTAATACAGGACAAATAAAAATGGAAAAAAATAGCGATCGATTCATTCATTCCATTCTAACGTCTTCGCAGCTTACAGATTTTTTTTGTTATTCGGACTTGGTTTTCGCAAGCACTAAAAAATAAGTCTTACAGAGGAACCACGAAGTTTAAAATACAGTCAGAGTCAAAAGGAAGTGTACATCTATGTTCCGTCTAGGCGATCTGAACAGGATCAGCCTCAACCAATCCGTAGCTTTGTAACAAGCTCTAAATGGTTTCAATAGGGTGCGGAGTAGATATCCGCGTTGTGGTATCACAATGGGCCTAATCTGACCTAGGCGTAGCTGCGGGCTCTAGTTGCTCCAGCCTATATTCCGAAAATTTAAAGGCTCATAAAACACAGTGAACGAGATGAAAAAAAAAACGCCTATCACAGGCTCAATTTGCAATATTTCAGCCGTTTTTTAACAACAGCAAACAAACTTATGCCAAAGTAAGCTTGAGTTGCAGATTAATCAGTATTGAAACATCTTTAGTATTGATTTTACAAACTTTTTAAGCCAATTCGGCAAGTATTTTATGACATTCATCCACTAAAATCAACTTCAACAAACATTTTCTTGTAATTCACCCTTTACGGACTTGTCTATCAAAATATTCCGTATTCTGTATATCTAAAATTGTAAAACTGTATGTCTAAGCTGGAATGAATAAAAATGAAATGAAAAGAAAATGAAATTAAGTTACCAATCGGATTAAAACCTGGTAAAAATAGATGATCATACATTTGCCAAGTTGTCCATGAAAACAACCTTTTCTTATCAACTTTCACTGTGTTTTCGGATCGTTGTCCTCCTGCAACATTTAAGACCTTTGACTAAAAATTTTTAAACAATATGTTGTTGAACGTTTGAACGTATATTGGTATTTTTTATCATTCTTTTTCAGTTTGATTGCTTAAAAATAAAATATTAACCTTTTCTGAAGTTAGTATTTAAAAAAATTTGCTTTTAACATTGCAAAAAAGAAAAGAAAAGAAAAAAGCTTAGGCAAACTACCAGTTTTCATTTAACAGGCTATCAGTTTTTGATTTGAATTGTGAAGAGCAGTAGCTGAATATTTTTCGGCCTTAATTTTCCGGTCTTAGCTTATTTCAATTTTTAAATATTGCATTCGATTTACTGAATTTCTTTCAGTTTTCGAGTCTTCCGGTACTGCGTTTTCCCATGATGCTCCTTTATGTCAGAAATAGATGAACTGAATGCCTTCCTCCTAAATCAATTATTGAAGTTAAACTCACCTTAAAATATGTATTTTTTTTATAATTGGCGCGTGCAAAAGGGGTTAGGGCTAGCCTTAAGTATCTTGTTTAAGACACAGCACGGGCCGAAGGTACCGAGGGAGTGATATAAAAAAGGTATCGGTGCGCGTTGGTTTTTAAAATATGATCAAAACCAATCTTCGAACGTTTTTTGATAGGTCGTAGGTAAGTTGATGAAGTTGACACTTAGGCGGAAAATTATGAGGCCATTTTATTTGGAGAAACCTTCCTCTTCATTATGGTGGAGAACTTAATACCTCCAAATAAAATCCGTCGTCTTTAAAAGACAAAAAGGCTGCCACTTCGCAAGGCTTCTCGTATTTTCTGAGCACATGCGCTATTTATGTGCAAGGAATAATCCATCATCTACAAAAGACAGCTACGCTGTGACTTCAAAAGGCGTTTAGTGTTTTCGGAGCCATGCGCATAGCTCGACTCATTTGTCTTCGGTAAAAGGTATTTCTGTATGCAAAGATACTTGCGTAGAGAGAGTTGGGGCACATCGATATTTTCTTTGGGACTTTTCTTTTACACAATTTTTATGGCTATCAATATTATGAAGTTATTTATTTTTTTTTGTTTCTACGCAACAATGTTCAGTGATTACAATTATTAAGCACAGCCTGCACAGAGATATGATCGTCAGCATTTGATATTGTCCATGTTTCTGCGCCATACAAAAGGACTGGGACTATCAAGGTCTTATAAATAGATAGCTTGGTACAATCTTACTACTGAAAAATAATCTACATTTTTCAAGTGTTTTGAATTATAATAGTGTAATATGGAGTATTACAGAAATTAAATGAGTAGATCTACTCATTTAATTCGCTTGCTATCGTTTGCACACGACAGCAGCCCAAGACCTAAATATTCTTTTCATTAAATTAAGGATGTATTTAACTCTTCAAATGGACCATGACATTTCAATTAAACTAGATTCTATGACAGGCAGAGTTTGGTTTCGAAAAACCATCGAATTTTAGGGACACCTATAATTTAATCCACGAAAACAGGAAAAAGTTTCATTATTTCATGAACCTGAACTCATAGAGTCAGGTGTGAGTCCATTGGTGAGGAAGTTTTCGTTCGCCTTAATTCCAAATGGGTTTGCTTATAACTCTGCGAATTTCGGTGTCTTATGACTTCCCATTTTTATTCTCTTTACCTTAATATTGAGAATCTCTTTTAAAGTTGAAGTTTTATGGACTTCACAACGAGTTGTTAGGAAACATTTTCAGAACAATTTTTTTTTAATTTGTGGTCTTTGAGCACCTTAAACACTTTTTTTCCAAGTCCATCCCAAATTTTAATTTTTTCAACCAACGATTAACAAATTCGCAGTTCACTTCAAAAGCGTTGAAAAGAAAAAAAAATCCTATCAAATCTACAAAGTGTCAGAGATTTCCACTTGAAATTATTACGCATCCTTAACTTTTTAAGATCGCATCTGGACGCACGGTTGCGTGCGTTAATCATTGCATCGAAAGAAGTGGCAACATTAAATTATGCATCTGACATGAGTGACGAATATATATTTCCGGCCATTTTTCGAATTTAATTATAACATTTGCGTACATCAGACTTTCATGAACATATTTTTATTGTTTTTTGTGTGAAAACATTTTATTTTAACGTGTTTCAAACACGTGTTTTGTGCATTTGATTCTATTATCTAGAAAAATTTAGTTATAGGGCAGGTCTTTTGTAGCTGTTTCAATTAAAATTTATCCCCGAGGGAGTTTTAACCAAACAGGAATTTTTTTCAAATATATTTTGTTGTTCACGCAACAGACAAAACCATACTCATGTTAAATAAGCGAAAATAAAAATGCTGATTTACTGTGAAAATATGGATTTGGCAAAAATCTTTGTTGCGATGATAAAAGTGGTGCAGGGACAATGGGATTGGGCTACGATGACATAAACACCACATAGTAGATTAAAGCAAATAAATGAATTTGAAACTCTTTATAAATTTAAACATTTTTCAGTTAAGTTTTTTTCCTGCCCACTATTTTTTTTTTACGTTCATGGTGAGTGTATTCAGTACCAAATGATGATGTACCTTGGTGCTATTTATACGACAAAAAGGCGACATTGCTTGCTGCCTGCTGACATTTCATTTGCTGTTTTTTGTATTGTGTATTTTTAAATGTATCTGAATCTAACAGATAACGTATACAGAGCAATATAATTCATCGTACGACACTCAAAAATGCTCCTTTCAAAAACCAACTTTGTTCTGCTAGTGTTGCTGTGTTGCGCTTCAGAGTTGTAATAAAAAAACAAATATTTTTGATGTATTGCATCGAAGTTTCCACTGTTGAGTGGTCTCCTTTTTCTTTTTGAATAATCGAATATCGTACAACATTTTCTGGTACATTATACAACTCAATAACGACAAACAATGATACATGCTACCTTCACTGTCCGATTATCACGAACTTTGTGAAAACGTTTTCCCACATATGACAAAGGAAACGGCCAAATACAATCAGTAGCTGCTTTGTCACCGTCAGTGCAGAAATATGTGACCTCATTCCCCGGATAAACAATAAATGCTTCATTTGATGTGATGAAGCCATCTACCGCGAGCACTAATTCTGTGCAAACACATGTTTCCGCATCTGCATTCAGTGATTTATCCTCCTCACCTGCTGCCCCCGTGAGCATTTTGCCATGAAAGTTATTTATTTCAGCCACCCCAGTGCACCCCCTAACCGGTGCACAAGGAACGATGATATTCAGAGCGAACCTTGCAAAACTAATTTCAGTTTTTCAGCTGTCAGTTGGAAAATTGTTCTCGAAAAAAGAAACGAAAACACATGTCCTCATCGTTCCCGTGGCTTATTCTTATCGTAAAACGGACCTGCTTATCGTTCCGTGCTTAGGATCCGTGTGAGAACGTAAATATTTAAATGTGGTGAAGTACCACCTTTCATTACTCAGTACTTCTGCCACGGTAGAACTAGTTTTGTTTTTTTTTTTTCGAAATAAAACAGACATAATGCACTTCGTATTGAATTCTGTACAGCGAATCTACGCTCCGAATGGTTGTGGGAGAGCGGTGTTCAACCGCATTTGACTGCCATGCCTCGCCCGGATGGCGTTGACAATGGAGGCAAAAGAGCGACACATGCAGGTGCCAGTTTTTCCGTCACACATGGAACAAGCTCTGGTGCATAAGCAGCCGCAACAAGAACGATATTTATGTCCGTGGATAAAACATTCATGAGAGTGCATGAAAATTTTATCACCCTCTCGGTGGAAAACTATAAAATCTCCCTCGCCCCATCGCTCTACCATAAGGTGCGATAAACGTAGCGTTCTCAGTTGACGTCGGAAACGAGCGAGTTTATGCATGGATCCTGTTCACGCAACGGTGTTCATTTAAAAGGATTAGAATCGATAAATAATCAGATTTCACTAATGTCATTTGCGTGCTGGTGTGAGATGCGGTGCTGTTGAATTAAATGTAATGCATGACGTTGCTGTTGGGAATCAGTGCATAAGAGGTTTTGTAACGCAACACAGGAGAGGAATCTTGATGAGATTTCAAACAAAAAGACAGACAAACCCAACAGTGTTGGGTTTGTGGTTCTGGTTTTGAGTTTAGTCGACAGAGGCTTTGTTGGGCTTGCAGTTTCTTCAATTCGATACTTAAGTCACTTTGAGTTCTGTTCATTTCTCTTATCTAAGGGATCTTTATCACACATGCGTGCCTCATTGGATTATACAGTAGCTTAAAGTAATAATAGGACAAGCAAGCATTTATAATTTAATGCTTATTTTCTCGAAACTGTTTAAAGTTATGAGAAAAAATTAAAGCTTATACAAATAGCTTACTAAAAACATAAGCCGTGAAAATTCATCAACATAATAAAAAAAATGCACGAGTTTTAGGGTTTCGTTCCAAAGGAATAACGAAACCCTTATGGAATCACTTCGGTGTCTGTCTGTCTGTCTGTCTGTCGCCTTTTACATATTTGACTATAACTCACACGTTCTTTTTAGTTAAGGGATGAAATTTGGACTGAAGATGTATCTAGGTGACCCAAAAACAAATTATGCATTTCTCTTGGAATTAGTCGTAGATTAAAGAAAACGTTAGTACTAATACTAACGCTCGAAAAAACTTTTATTAACTTTGATCGTCGATATGGGTGTCATTGGAAAGGGGGCGGTGTCCTGATTATGAAAATGTCTGTCTGTCTGTCATCAACCTTTATTCTTGGTAATTGGCGAACCACTAAGAATTAAGAAATAAAACTTCGCCAAAAGACGTATTTCAATTGCCCAAAGAAAGTTCAGGTAAAAATTTTTAAGAAAATGTCATATTAGCAAAAAACTTCGTACCAATACTAAATTTAAAAAACAAATTTCTTTTACTAGTTCCTTGATATGGATAACGTTGGAAAGAGGATGATAGTTAAATCAAAAAGTTGTACTATGCTAATCATCTCACTCTTATTGGTAAGAAGTTATTAGCTAAAACATTGCCGAAAACTGACTTGTGTACCGTGTCCCCCACCTTATTTTCTAGAATATTTGACCAAAAAATCTGAAAAAAATTGGAGTTATGGGGCAACTCATCGCAATAGCCCAAAATTATCCGAAAATCGTGTGTGATTTTTTATTTGTAGTAAAATAAATTGATTGCTAACTTTTTTTGAAAAAAAAATTCACGGCAATATATTAAGTGAGGTACCATCGGATAGGTCTTGCAAAATGAAATAGAGTTTTCATTTTGAACTTTTCATTTGGAAGTTAAGTTTTCGAGATATTAAGCTTCAAAGTTGAAAAAAAGGCGTCCCCCCCCCCTCGCATTTCCACACCCGTTGCTCTAAAAATCTGAAAAAAATCTAGAATGTAGATTTTGATGTAATCTTTGTGCTAAAATTGGTTTGAGCACTCTGGCTTTAATAGTTTTCGAGATATTGGCCAAAAACCGAAAAAAAAACAACATTCGAGTTTTGAAGTTCCGAAAACGCCATTTTGTAGATCTCAGTGAAAGAACAAATAAATATTATGTAAAAAAAATTATTTTCATACAATTTTTTGAGATATTAACGATTTAAATCGATTCAGTTATCGCAAAAAACGATGAACTGACGGCAGTCTCAGTGTCGCTTGCGGCATTTCATCCCCTAAATGCACCAAAGCAATTTTCACACGGCTGGCGCGATCAGCAAATGGGAAAGGATTTTCTTTTGTTCAGTTTCGTTCGAAATGAAAGAATTTTAGTGAATGAACAGTGAATTGAGTTTAATTTGATTTGACTATTTTAGTTTGTTGATTTCTTAGACTTATATTAAGTCTAAACTACTAATCTGTTTGCGAACGAAACTCTCGGCGGGTGAGTAAAACTCACACTAGAACGGTTTTTTTTTTGGGTTGACAAGATACTCATTCCAAATTTCATCCCTTAACTACAGAGGATTCAGAAGTTATAAGCAAATATGTAAAGGCGACAGACAGACAGCCAGATGGACACCAAAGTGATTCTATAAGGGTTTCGTTATTCCTTTGGAACGAAAAAGTCTATGTTCTTAATTTTTGCTTGTCCTGTAAACTGTTGGCTACTGTAAGTGTAGTAGAAAAAAAAAATTGTTGAACAGTAGATATCTTATTTTTGGGTCTTTATTTTAGGTACTCAATAAACGTGACAGCTAGAAGTCGAATTAAGGCAGCCATGGCAAACGAGTGTAACAAGATTCGAATCCAGCTCGGCAAACAATTTTCACGACCCCTCATTCTGGAGTACTTCTGTCATGAAAAGCTTTCTCAATTCGCCGTACGAAAGCGGCATTAAGCAATAGGTCCCCTTCATTACATTTCGTGGCGTAACAGCCCGTCGAGAGCCTAGGTTTTTCGAGGAGGTCCCCTCCACAAGTGTCAAACTTATAAGGCGCTCAACACAGTGGAGGCATGAAAAAGCTATGCTCTGGCCCTGTATATGCTGTTAGAGAGACAATTTTTTTTTGAATCCCAAATAAAAGCGATCCACGTTTCAATACTTATGAAAACTACACCTTTCAAGTGTGTCGATAGATCTTAAGTGGCTTGCATAGCACTCTGACTTGAAATTTTGGTCATGGTCGGGTGACAGGTACACACGGTCGGGTGTTTTGTTTTGTTAATTTGTTTGGGATGTCGAATTCTCTCATAGCTTTATATAGTTCTGCCCTGGCTATGCTATCGTAGGCGGCCTTAAATACTATTTACAGTTGGTTTGTTGAAGTACTGAACAATATTTGTTGAATATTTGATTTGCCTGGTTCAAACCATTTTGTTATTTCCCGATTATGGCTTCCGCGTATGGGACTATCCGGTCTCGTAGGATAGAGGAGAATAACTTGCAGGTGGTACTCAAGTTAAAGATGTCCCCTATTCTGTGATATCTCCTTTCTTGAGTATGGGGCAAAAGTTGTCCGACATGCTACGTACGTGCTCTATTCTTTTCTTAGTTTCATCATCATCATCGGCGCAACAAGTGTGTTTTAAAGCGAGGTAATTGTCTGATGTGATTGAGTGTGGACCATAACATATTCGTCCAGAAGTTAAAGAAGTTCGCAGACAAAACGAGACGAGGTTTTGCTTAGATTATTGCTGTCTAAGAAACCAAGGCTAGTTCCCTCATCATCATCATCGGAACAACAACCGGTGTCCTCCTGCAGCAAGCACTTCCACCTATCCCGATCGCTTGCCGACGCCATCCAGTTGGGCACCTCAAGGCTTCGGCCGTCCTGGTCTACGCCATCCTTTCAGCGTTAGCGTGGTATGCGTCGCTGTCTTGTACCGCAAATGACTTTCCGAGCAGGGTCCTCTTTACTCATACGAGATAGGTGCCCAGCCCACCGAAGTCCACCGAGCTTTATTTTCGTTATGACATCTGCTCCGAGGTAGATTTCATACAACTCATGGTTGTACCGTCTCCTTCCTCACGTATGGGGCCAACAATTATCCGTAAAACTTTCCTCTCGAACGCGGCTAAGAGGTCAGAGTGCCTTTGGCTTAGCACCCAAGTCTCGGATCCATATGTGAGTACTGGTAATACAAGCGTCTTGTATAGTAACAGTTTTGAATTCATGGTGAAGTAGGTAAGTAGGCTCTGTTGGCTTTAAGTAACTGCCCGCGTATTTCTTCTTCCATGTTATTATCCGCGACTACTACTGGCCCTGAGTAGCTGAAGGATTGCACGACTTCAAATTCGTGCTACGCTACCTTGACCGTTCTTCCAACATTTTCTTAGTTTACTCATCTGAAATACGTAAGAGGCGGTGGAGAGCTAGAGCGAAGCTTTTGAACAATCACATGTGGAAAGGTTCTAATCTCTATTGACCGCTTCAAGCCGCGAATTGTAAACCTTTTTCATGACAGAAGTACTTTGACACTGTATCATTCGCTAAAGGTGGCGCCGTAAAAATTGGGCTTGGTGCTTTCCCGGATCGGTTTCGAACTTGAGTACGATCGCCCATTCTTAAAAATAAAGATTTGTCTGAAATTGCAACTGACCCAACTGAGCTCTGCAAACGCCTTTAGTTTTGAAGTATTTCATTTAAATGTTTATTCACCAAGCAAATGAGAGAGAATTTATTGAAAACACTTTCGGAACATTCCCTAGAACTTGCATGACAAAGTACTCTCCCAGATCCATCATAAACTGCCAGCAAAAGATTTGCGACAGTGAAGTAATTTTGACTGCAACAAACTTGTTAAATGCCGGACCACACCCGAGAATTACCTCGCGAAAGGAGACAATTCACTCGCCTTAATTTGTAGTCATTAAAAATGTTTTCCAACTTACTGAAGTTAACAGCTACCCATTCAACTGGTACCCGAATCCTTTGAATTCTCACAAAAGTGAAGGACCACTAAACGACTGCTCACTGTCATGTCAGCAGTCACAAAGTAACCATCTCCTGGCAGTTCCATAAAATGTCACATCCTCAAAGCAACTCTGTCATTTACAGCACATTTGCTGCACAAACGCATTTCTGTCGTTTTTTTTTTTAAATTTTTTTTTTAATAACTCCAACAGCTGCATGACAAATGCCGTTGGAATTCGGAGTTCCTCCCTCACCCGCAAAGTAATTTAAAGTCAACGAGAAAGGACGACAAACTTCTGACCCTTAGCAAATTATATCTGGCCTCCTTGTGAGCTGCGAAGGGCTCTGGTTGGCTGGCAGTTCTTTGAAGTTTTAATTGCTCTTGTTTTTCGAGTTAGATGAAGATGTCTCTAAGGCATTTTCGATGTCTTGATAACTTTGTCATTAAGTGAGTGAGTGGGGGAGTATGTGGGTGTGTTGAGTTGTTGTTCCTTTTTTTTGCTTTTGAGAAAACGACGATGGAGGAAGGATGACGAAGGACACGATTAGGAAGTTGAGATATTCTGTAACTATAATCACTCTGTGTGCATCTAGAAAACATGACGACAACACACACATGCACTGGGAATGTGTGTGATGTTCTGTTTCAAGAATAAACAGTTTTGAATTAAATGCAAATATTGAGACAGCTGTATGAACACAAAATCGGAAATATCAACATTTCGAGATGCAGCCGGTGTGTCGTTGCATTCTTGATACACCCGAATAATTTTGATATTATCCTTCTTCTCTCAATGTCCTCCACGCACACACCGATGCAGGATTTTGTGATTAAGGGAGTTTTTGGGGGTTATGTGATTTTTACTCTGCAGTAAAACTCGTAGATTTGAAGAGATTGTGGTTGTCATGGCGTGTGTTGGAGGGAAGGAAATGATTGGTGGTGTTAGTCATGTAATTGTTCTTCTGCGTTTTGGGAGGACTGCATGAAAAAAAAGTTTTAGGTTGGAATTTGAGTTTCAAAAAAAAAAAAAAAAAATAGAAGTCGAAGTGTTAAGCATCTAATTTGGCATCATCTCTTGGGCTTTTGTTTTAATGGAAGGTGGAGACTTCGCCATTAAATGTCATTAAGGGCAGCAATTATTAGACTTTTGAACAAGGGAGGGTACCATTTGGTAAAGAAAGAGAAAAACATGAGGAATCGGGTTTATCAGAAGCTTACAATCGTCTAGTACATCGTGACTCGAAAGTTTTAATTCGAAGAATATTCTTTTCACGGAAGGCGCTAAAGTATTAATCTGAGGAGAAAAATGGATGAAACCCTGATGCTAGAAACATATGAGCAGACTTTCTTGTGCAGCGCAATTAGAATGTACGAGATTATATGTAACTGCATCCTAATGGGCAAAACAAGGGGTCCACAGGGACCTAAGTCTGGTAGGAAACATTTTCTGTCAGCCCGCCTACCTAAAGTCTGCATGCAGATGTGAGCTGCAATCAATTTCTATTTCTGATTTAGCTGTCCAGCTACAACAGGCGTATTTACTGCTGTAAAAGCACCCTACGGTGTTGAAAACTTGTTTGTTTTCACTTGTATAATCATAACATCATTGGTCTACTTCTGTTTATGTCCTTTTACGGACTCTAGCTTATGGTTTTGATGCAGCTCTTTACCTCGTATGATCACAGTTTGGCTTGTATCTAGCTTATCTATCGCTTTTCTCGATTAGCCATTTTTTGTTATAGCTATAGCACTGCCTTCGATATATTGTGGCCGATTCATCATTCTTTTGAAAATCGTTTGCAATTAATACCATTTTCGATTTTGAAGGAAAAAAGGTCTTATTAAACGCAATTAAGCACACCATAAACAAAAATAATTAAAGCACTTAGAAACAAGCCAAAAAATGTGATCATAAGGGTTGATTTTTGAATTTTTGGGACTAAAATATCGAAAAAAAATTTGGATGCAAAATTGAGATTGTTTTTTGTTTTGCTCGTTATTAGGGTTTCGTTCCAAAGGAATAACGAAACCCTTATAGATTCACTTATGTGTCCGTCTCTATTTTGTCTGTCTGTCTGTCGCCTTTACATATTTGCTAATAACTTCTGAATCCTCTGTAGTTAAGGGATGAAATTTGGAATGGGTATGTATCTTGGCAACCCAAAAATAAATCAGGAATTTTTTCCGGAATTAGTCGTATATTAAAGAAAAAGTTAGTACTGAAACTAACCTTTGAAAAAAATTTTATTAACTTTTGTGGTCAATATGGGTGTCATTGGAAAGGGGGCGGGGCGGAGATTACAAAAATGTCTGTCTGTCTGTCACTAAGCCTTATCTTAGGTACCTGGTGAACCACCTGGAATTAAGAAATGAAATTTACACAGAAGATGTGCTTCACTTGCCCAAAGAAAGTTCCGAAAAAAAGTTTGAAGAAAGTCACTTATTAACGAAAAAGTTAGTACTAATACTAAAATCAAAAAATAGTTTTTTTTTCTTAGATACTTGATATGGGTATCGTTAGAAAGAGAATTATAGCAAGATCAAAAAGTTGTACTACAATTAGCATCTTAGTCTTATTGGTAAGAAGTTATAAGCCCGCAAACTTCAAAAAACCGACTGGTGTACCATGTCCCATACCTTACTTTCTAAAATAATGGGCCAAAAAATCTGAAAAAAATTGGAGTTATGGGGCAACTCATCGCAATATTGCAAATATATCCAGAAATCTCTTATGATTTTTTATTTGTACTAAAATTAATTAATAACTAATTTTTTTAATTTTTTTTCTTAACGGAATTGATTGAGTTAGGTATCGTTGGATAGGTCTCGTAAAATAAAATACAGTTTTCATTTTGAGGTTTTTGTTCCGAGGCTTGGTTTTCGAGATATTAAGCTTTAAGTGCGAAAAAAAAGCGTCCCCCCCCCCTCGCATTTCCACACCCGCGGGTCTAAAAATCTGAGTAAAATCTAGAATGTAGGTCTCGACGTAATCTTTAGTTTAAATTTAGTTCGAGCATCTTGGCTCAAACAGTGTTCGAGTTATTGGCCAAAAACCAAAAAACAATGACATACGAATTTTTAAGATCCGAAAACTCCATTTTGTAGATCGCATCAATAGAATCAAAAAATGTTATACAAAAAAAAATTTATTTTCACACAATATTTAGAAATATTAACGATTTAAGTTATGTGAGCATTTTGCTAAAAAAGGGCAACTAGTGATTATCTCACACACACAAAGTTTTCTACGCGTTTCCTATACCAAGAAAGACAATAGAATTTCGAAGCGGCGTTGGTGGAGTGATTATAGCGCTCGCGCTCTGGTCTGAGGGTCCCGGGTTCAATCCTCGACTTGTCCGATTTGGCTTTTTTTGCTTTTTATTTTTTTTCTTCTCCGAAGAGGGTTTCTCGAATATTTTGTATGACAGTTTTCTTCTCTCTCAGTTCTCTTAAAAGAACAAAGCGAAGCAAAGAAATGATTGATCGTAATAGCTTTGTTGTTGTAATTTTTTTGAAGAAAATAAGAGAATCAGTTATTTGTAGGTGTATGTGTGTTCAGACCATTTCCTGATTTGCTCTTTTCTATTGGTTGTGATTTATATAAATATGCTGTTGGAAAGATTTTATGTTTTGTCTCTGAATAAAAGTGAACATAAAAAATTCTAAGGAAAAAAAAACAAAATAAATCCTAGTGCAAAATTTGAATTTTTTTTTGAATTTCAAACACGAGTACTTGATTTGTTAATTTCCTGGATGTTTGTGACTGTACCACATTAGTGTTCTAGACGATTAAGTGGCTATTTTTTATTGCCGAATACGTTATGATTCGAATTGCTGAGCTGCTTGGTAAGCTAACTTTCATGAACTGCTGATTAATTGCTTCAATGGAGTAGCTTGAGACCATTTCCTTTAAGTTTACTAAATCAATTTTTACACGGTTGGCACGATCAGCAAATGAGAACGACTTTTCTTTTGTTTAGCTTTATTCGAAAACGGCGGGTAGCCGTAGTTAGTTGCTTTAACTTAAATTATGTCCTTACTTCTAATCTGTTGGCGAAAGAACGAAACCCTCGGTGCGTGAGTTAAACTCACACTTGACCGGTTTTTTTTTTTTTCTCATGCTTTCGGATTTTCCGTCTTATATTATACACCATTCTTTTCGTCTTTGAATGTAGTAATAAAGTGCAAAACAAATTTTGAGCTTACCTCATTCCGTTTTTTTCTACGAGTGTAAATTACGCTTACAAAAAACGCTTTTGTACTCATTTGTGGACTGTAGCTACTCGTTGTCTTAGCAGCTGACGCCTCGAAATGTTGTTAAATTCTGCACGTTTATCACGTCTGAAAATGTGCATGCAGCGCTGCTGGCAGAAAGTCTGCATTCTGTTTCCAGCATAAGTTTATTTTAGACTAAATCAATGAGAAAATACAAAAAAAAAAAAAAAAACAAACACTGAACACGTTCCAGGCTCAAAATCAAGTCTTTCTGTTCAGCTTATTTTCAGAAAAACTTTAAGCCAACCATCCTGGAACAGATAAAATCAAAACACAAAAAAAAAAATGTGTCAACTCATCTCTTATAATTCATAAGAAGACGTTAAATAATACATAAAAATGAAGAGAACAGAAAACTTCTGAGGACAAGTTTCGGCAATTCCCCTGATCGTCTATTGAAGATGTTTTAAGATCACGAAATTTAACACTTTTCAATTAAAATGGTGAAAAACCTAGTTCACCGTTTCCCAAATTAATGAAAAAAGGAGACCTCTTACAGACGAAAACCCAATTATTCAAAAGGACAGAAATATTTTGCAAGAATCTGTTTACGTCTCAAAGGATAACCCCATTTTATGGAGGGTAACATCCCAAGTGACTGTAAAGGAGCAAAATAATTATATACCTTTACGTTATTTTCAGGAGACATTTGGGAGCATCGAAAGAAGAAGTTAAAGTTAGACTGGTTCTTGAAAAAAATAGATGAAATTATTTAGGAGAGAATGATATTTAACTGTGGGGAATATTTAGACGACTTGAGGGAATGGATAGTGTTCGGTTGCTTAGAGTATTCAAATTTGTGCAGACGGTTGCGATGAGGGCCAATATTTTCAATGTTTATTTTACTTTTCTTGTTGCTTGAAATGAATTTATAATTTATCAACGCACTTACTTACTTACTTAGGAGCGCTACAGTCCGGGGTGGACCTAGGCCTCAACGAACATGCCACTACAACTGGCCCGGTTGTTTACCAGCGGCTTGCAGTTTCACACCAAGTTGGTTGAGGTCCCGCACATCTTCAGAATAAAATATTCTACTAAAAACAGAAGTCTCGTAAGTAAACTTAATAAGTTGGAAGACCCAAACTAATTCTATTTTTTAGAGCGTGATATTATTCATTATTTGGACTGTTGCCGCTAAATCTAACTTTTAATAATAACTTAATTTATAATTAATGCGAATTAGTTAATTTATTATATCCAATTAAAGTTGTTATCGGTTAACACTTCAGTGGATATTCGAAAGTGGATGTTCGAAATTCGAAGACGAAAGTTTTAAGCTTGTGAATTGTTGCGCGCCGACTATATTCCAATTTTTGACGCGTGCCCGGCGAGGAGGCAATTGGTAAGCTTCTGCAATTACATCATAATTAATTAAATTTTGTTAATTGTAACTTTTGCAGTTAAAATTAAACTCCCCAAAATCATAACGATTTGGTTTCATTTAATTTCTCCTCCAGCTAGCGCTCCTGTTTCGCCAATCGTGAATAAAACCCACAACGACTCGGGTGGATTAGAAGTCACCTGTTCCATAAATAACATAAAAAACCAATGAAGGACATTGTCTTGGTCTTGATTCGTTAATGTACATTCCCTTAGCATGTAAAACCTTTATTTAATGCCAAGAATAAGACAGGCAATAAACAAATTGGGAAAATTAAAGAAATAAAAATTTGGACATAAAGGTGTTGGTCCAGCGTTGACCATATCCGATTCGATGGCGTTCAATTAACCAAGACCAAAACTACTACATGTTTAAAAATATTCATGGCTGTTAAAATGCTATGTTTAGAGGTCAACACCAGAAATCATGACTTTTCTTTCATTTGTTCATAAAATGTTCCTCGACTTTTGAATTGATTGAAGATGTGCTTTCGCGCACACGATCGTGACGCTGTTTTTTAGCCGCAGCTATACGCACACCATAAAAAAGATTCATGTAGTCCTGTGGATAACTTGGAAAAACATCGAATATTGTATTTTCTAACTCAATAGTATCTCAAAACAAAATTAAGATGGCTGTGCATGGAGCATTTCAGTTAAATTAAGCTGAAACGACTTTTTAATTGGTCAAGAAATTGATGTCTCCCAAATTCACCAAAGTTTCATCCTACCGACTTTAAGTGGACATAGCAATCCACATTCCTATTCCGACTTGATAAGAATTCCAAGTACCCGAGAACTTAAACCACTTTGTTTCGAGTTATTCCTGAATGGAATTCACTTGAAAATGTACATTTCAATTCCAAGACAAATGACAATTCCAAATGCATCACATTCTAATAGCAAACAAAAAATGCCATTCAAATCTTTAGCACACCTAAAGCCTCTCCGACACAAGTCAAATTGTCCGGGCGTTGGCTTTATGTTGGCTTTAGGTTACCCCAGAGGCAGAAGGCTTCATCTCATCCATAAATTGTGTACTCACTGATATTCCTTGTGTGTGTACTCAACGTCAATACACACAAAAAACATCCGATTGTAGGCACACATGTCCTCCTAATTAAAAATGTACACACACCCCCACCCAAGCACGTCTGCTGCTCGTCTGCTTGTTTACATTTCATTTGTAACTCGATGTCACATTAATTAATTACTCGGCTTCAAAGTATTATTTGAAAAGAATTTATTAGCCGATGCACACTTAAAGTGCTCGTTTGTGCAGATGTGCAAAACCGAAAGTCCTGAGGCGATGACACACCACCACTTTAATTATCCATCGGTTTCCTATTGCCTCCCACCATCCATCACCTCAATCCCACCCTCCGGAACAGAAGCTATTAATTAATTTGACAGGAGACAACTTCTTATCGATGTGTGAGGCGGAGTCCAACAGAAAAACGAAACTATTTCGAAATGAAATGTGAAACTATCTCGATGGGGTCGGTTTACTTTCAACAGAATCTCTGTTTGTTCTTTAAATGGAATTCAATTTTCCTTAATCCATGAGGAGAATGGTATTTTTTTAATTTCACAGTCGCTGTTGGAAACTCCCCATCTCGCTTGGAGTCATATGCGATTTAATTCGCCACCCAATTAAAGCACCAGATATTGTTTCAACGTCGGCCGCAAAAAACAACAATTACAGAGCAAAAAAAAAAGGAATAAAAATAAAGTAAATAGGCAATTAAAATGATCAAGTTGATTACAAAATTACCAACACGGATAAAACCAGAAAATTAATTAAATCCGTTATGTTGATAGGTGCGCAGAAAGCATAATGCTGATACTATCAAAGTGTGCATTCCACAGATTTATTTTTTTCGCATATTTTCGTAAATTTTTAGTGGTGTACCGGATGTCCTGACACGCGGTCAAACGCTCACAAAAGTGAGGAATTTTTGGGATTTTTTAAATTCTTTGGTGTGAAGTTATTAAAAATGTGGCAAAGACATATTTCTGACACTGAATTTCAGCACGAAGTCACTCATTTGATGAACCAGGAATGCGGGAATCTTTGGGACGACCTTGCAGCAAGTAAATTGGAACCTTTAATATTTTGAATTCATAACAAAAAATTTTTTGAGGTGAGAGCTACTTTACTCAGACCTCGATGTAAACGTTGAAGGCAGATTGTTTAACATCTCTGAGTTCTAAGGTTTTTAGGCAGCAAGTTAACGAAAATGGACTGTCCAAACTCCTCATACGATATTTTACTAACGAAGGCTCAGGTCCGTCGCGCACTGTCGATCCGCACAAAGACGAAGAAGATGATTCCACGTTTAACCACCATGCATTTTCATTGAACACCAGGCTTTGGCATCAAATTTTTGAAGACTAGGTTGTATCGGAATAAGACTTCGGGATCGAAATAAGTCGAAGGCTACAATCAGTGGTCTATGTGATCGGCGTTTCGCCGCCATCTCCAACACTACACTCAGTCACGATTAGTCAACAGTTCGAAATGATCGGATGAAAGAGAAAGAGAGAGTGGAACAGCATCTGGTCTTAAGGCGTCGGCGTTGGCGTCAGTGACAATCATTTTGTGCCCATGAACTGCTACTTGAACCATCTTCCACCGTCGAAAAAAAATTGACCAATGTACCAAATTTATAGACCTCAAAGGTCTCTCACAGATCTTGAAATAAATCGTGTTGACGCAAATGACAAATTTTTCCTTTTCGTAAGTGGGAGAGTTTTTCTTCGCATCTTCACAATATTATTCGATCTTCTCACGATCTGTAAATGGATAGAACCAAAACTAGACCAACAGATTTTGTCGCACAATCTGCAAAGAAAATTGTTTAATAACTGCCTACTTCTCTCAGGTCTAAAAAGAGGAACAATTAAGTTGTAAAGGACTTCTTTGAGTTCCATGGGAATTTACAGACACTTCCATAGCAACAAGTTCCCAAAAAATGAACTGTTCCAAGAGCAACAGAAACATTGAACGTTGGTGTAAGTAGCTCCTTCGACAAATATAAGAAAAATAAATAAAAAAACCCAAGAAAGAAGTTTTCACCCTTGAGGTCCATTTCTTTAAAAAAAAATGTCCCCCTTTCGCATGTTGGTGGGGATTTTCATGAGCAATGGCAAACTCCCGTGTGTATGGCTTTCAAACCTAACCTGTAGTCCCATAACTTCAATAATAATTGAAAACAAATGAAACTCTTAACCGTAATTTAAATTTCATTCAGTCGCAATTGAATTAATCTCGATAAACAACTTTGTTGTAATGTGGTCCATGTCCAAATTGATAATTTCCAACCATTCTTGGGTAGACCTCAAGTTTGGTTGTTTTTTTTCATTGAACAAAAAATTACTTTCCCTTTGTGAGGCCATATTGTCCTTTTTGCCGAAGTACCAACATATCCGCAATCAACTGTATTCCCGTCGCAATTAATCTACAAATTTATTCGCTTTCAGTACGTACGAGCAACAGCAAAAGCAAACGAACATTGTTTCATGTTGAGGTTTCATCCTTTTCCTGTCGTTGAACTGCTGCCGACGTACGTAACGCAACGCCACGTTACGACAACAAAGCAAAAGCAAAAGAGATCAAAATAAAAATAAAAAAAAATCGAAAATAAATTTTACAAAACATGACGAAGGCAGACAGAAAAGATAACGAAATTACCGCAATAATGGAAATATCCTTGTCGTCCATTTTGTTCCCACACCAAACAGAACAAAACCAAAAAAAAAAAAGAAAAAAATAACACAAAAAATTGATTTCATTTTTCCATTTAATGCTCTTCCCCACTTTATCTGTATGTGAAATCCACTCTCCCTGGGTCGTTGGTGACAAGGAGGACTTGTCACGATGGGCTTGGGTTTCGTGGGCTTATCCTTACGCAGGTTCATTCGTTTTTTTCTCAGCCGCCCGTTTTCATGGGGTTAATTAAAAACACGACGTGTAACCAGGTAGTCTGCAGGTGAACGAGCTCTCGAACATGGCGGAGTAAGCTAGCGGACTGCTTAAGCGATGTAATTTATTCCACGGAATGAGTTCAGGGGATGGGAAAGTGCCGCGCAGTTGGGAGGTTTATTCATTTGGCAGGTTTTATATCACGAGAATATTTTTTATTCTTTTATTTTTTTATTTTGCGTGAAAACTCAGACTGCAGACTCAGGAGACAAATTTATTGAAATTAATGTGATTTTTAGTGCGTGGATGTTGCATGGGGTATTTAATGTGGTTTACTTAACAGCGACAAGTTACTTATGAGTCGATATGCAGTTTGTCAGAGGATAAAGCCTGTAAATAAATTGCATTCGGGAAACTACTGGGATTCCAGAACAGGCCATCGACAGGGTTGTCTCGGCCTGGAGTCGCATGAGTTGTTGCCTGTCTCATGAATCATTCCATGACTGCAAATGGGAGTTTATTCTGTTTCAAAGTGGGCTCGAAATTGGTTTCATTCAACTTGGAGCTATTGTCTGTCAAAAGACTATTTTGCCCCGAATTTACAAAATTACTAATTTGTAGGAAAATGTATTAGGTTGTCAAATATCTCCCTTCCGCCTTTTTGTCTTTTGAATTTACCGGCTATGTACAAAGCGCTACAGAGCTCGTATCTGAATTTTCCGGCTATGTACAAAGCGCTACAGGCGGAAGGGAGATATTTGACAACCTAATATAAGACAAAAGTCTAATATCTGACAGTGCCTCTGACAATGCAACTGCATTCATATCTGCTTTAAGTGAAAAGTGTTTATTTTCGTTGAAATCTGCATTTACAGAGATCACTCAAACACTAATAAGCCGTAAATTTCTGATGAACTATTTTTCATGCTTAATTCAATCCGTTTTTTTGAATAAACGTGCAAATTTGTTAAAAATCTTCACAAATTGCGACCTGTGAATTAAGAAACTTGTCGTATCTTACTGTACTCTATCTGACACACAAATCATTATGGCTGCCATCGATCTACAGTCGACAACTTTCGTTACATTTCTAAAACCGATTTTAAAGCAAGGGTATCCTAGATTTATGGACACTGTTTCTTCTTCTTTTAGCGAGTACGTTAAATAGACATTAGATTATTTTTGAAGGCAAAGGCCATGGTTTGTAAGACCATTTTCCGACCACATCTCCACCTGTCATCAAAATCATCTTCCATCAATGGAAAAACCTGAAATGACCCACTTAGTTCAATCTAGGTCTCGCAAGATAGACCTACGTTCTCACCGTCGTAACCCTGAGAAGTTTCCTGCACTCCCCCACGTTGAAAGTCCTTAAATAATCCAGATCTTCTGCACATTTCCGGAATGAATATGCCGTTTCTTAATACCATATCGTTCGCTGTATCCTTCATCATTTCCCATTTATTACGTACTTCCTCTAGGAAATACATCAAAATTCCTTCCCACTCTTGTTGCACACCAACACACACACACACTAAAAGAAGCGGAAGAGTATCCACATGCATTACACCATGATTGCAAGAAAATTACTGCGATTCATCTCACTTTTAGCCTTCTCCCACACTGCCCCCCTCGAACCGACTGCTAACCGTAGTACAACACAAAAAGAAAAAGAGAAAAGTAAATTCAAAATGAAAAATAATTCTTTTACATCCCTCCCCACTCGACCGACCGCCTTACATTCTATCACTCTTCTTAAATTTACTCCATTTTCACTCGTGGACTGGTGAAGGACATCGCCGCCGTCGTCGTCGTCTGGCAAATGCTCTTGTATTTCACTCGTCCTCGCTATCGTCCTTAAATCGTTCGTCAAGGATATTCATGTATGTGTTTGCTCGTGCAGCTCTGTTTTCCTTTGAGTTGATGATTGATAAGAGAAATTCGACCGGGACTGACTGACTGACAGAAAAGCGCAGATAGCGGAATTTTAAATTTCATGTCACGTGCCAGGCTTTTTTTTCGAAAGGATACATACCTTTTGACCTTTTTTTTTTTCTATTATTGATTCAAAGATTTAATTAAGGAGTGAAAGCCACAGGGAAAGGTATTCGTTTTAAAGTCATAGCACAGGCCGTTTGCTCGCAGCACCGGACGGAAGCCATTAAAAATAAAATTCGGGCCGGGCAGACCTTCAGCGGGGTTAATTTATCTATTAGCAAGGGATGGAATTCTTGGAATTTTTCTTTTTGAAGGACATCTGGTGGATTCCATCCCATCGGTCAAGAAGGTCGAAGTGAAGTAGCCACGAATGGGAGGACATAGTCATGACTGCATCTGTCTACACCACAGGTGTGTCCATTTTTACGAATACATAAGTCGAGTAATTAATTGTTTTCTTTATTTGCTCTTGTACCGATGTCCGAAATGATTCGTCATGAATCCGCGTGCTTTTCATTAAGACCTGAAAATTTCGCTTATTCATCTTCTCGTGAATATTATACAGCAGATGGTCTACGGAAAATTCGATGGAATTAAGTTAATGCCTTGCGAAAATTATTGATCGACATGAAATGCAAAAAAAAAGAAAAATAAGAAATATACATAAAGGTGAAAATGCAGAACGTGGCTGTTTCCGGAAATTAAACAAAAATAAGATGAATGAAAAATAAAATAATAAAATGTAATTGGTATTTGACGAATAAATTGATGTTAAATACGTGCAATGGAGATGCATGGGAATGTGCCCTTCGATGTTCATATTTAAACATTAATTTGGCGTTCTTTTCTTGGGGTATGTTGACGGATGGTTTTCCATTTAACGTCGTTCAATTCATCGAAATATGGGAGGTCAAAAATGAAAAGGAGCAGACATTCTGTTCAATAAGAAATGAATAACTTAACGAAGCCTGTTAACTGAGAATATGTTAATTGAAAATGCCTTGTTTTAAAAACAAATATCTACCGAAGCTGCTTCTTTACTTGGTGTGCAGAATGTTTTTGCAAGCTGATTCGAAAGTGATTTCTGTTGAACGAAATTTATGATTTTAGTTTTTTGTCCATCAAAAAATACAAGAAATACACAAAAATATTTATTTGTTAGTTTTATTTTCCTCAGTATCGTTTGCTCCATACATAAGAAATGAAAACCCTTTTGATTGCACCAACTATCAAGGGATCAGTCTCCTAAACATCGCGTACAAGATCTCCTGCCGTTTTGTGTGATCGTCTTGAACCGTTCGTTACAGATCTGATACGTCCTTATCAGTGTGATTTAAGACCAGGGAGATGACCCAAGAGTTTTAAATCGACACTTATTTGGTAATTTCAAAGCAGTATATAATAGCGTGCGTAGAGATGAGAGCTATACAGCGCCATGTCTGGCCTAGACATCCCTACCAAACTCGTACGATGGTATAGGACGACGATGAAGAAAACTCCCTGCTCCATCAAGGTCGATAACGAACTTACCGAGACCTTCAATGTCGAAAAAACCTTAGATAAGATGACGCGCTGTCATGAGACTTTTTCAATATTGTCATAATTTCAGAACGTCGTGCGGAACTCACAGTTCTCGCAATTGCTAGCATTCGCTGATGACATTGACGTGATCGGACGAACACATCAAGGCGTTTCTGGCAATGAGACGAGAAGCGGTTAGAATTAGTCTTGCGGTAAATGAGGGCAAAATAAGGTATATGCTGTCGCCATGAAAGGACATACAATATCGACGGATTAGACAGAGCTCCAAAAGTGACAGCAAACACTTTGAGGTGGTCAAGGACTTCTATTTCGTCTACGTAAACTCCGCGGTACAAATGACATCAGTACTAATATCAAACGCAGAATAACTCTTGCCAATCGCTGTTTCTTTGGAGTCAAAAGGCAATTGAGTATTAAACCCTCTCTTAAAAAACGAGGGTGGCTTTTATGTAACACCCTGATCACCTCAGCTCTGCTCTATGACGCAGAGATACGGAGGACACGGAGGACTTTGTCAAAACCGGATGAAGAAAGCCTTGTGGTCTTGTGGAGAGAAAAGTTCTGCGTGCGATCTTTGGTCCTGTTTGTGTTGATGGTAACTGGAGGAGAAGGTTCAACCACGAACTGTATGGGCTATACGGCGGCATGCGCCTGGCCAGGCGTCTAGGGATCCAATGTCTAAGTAGTCTAAGGCCCAGATCAAGGCGAATGGACTGGACAGCTCCGGCCCGAAGAATCTTCATCTCCGAACCAGTGGACAATGCAGCAGAGGACGCTCGCGAAGGCAAAAGTCGACCCCGGATTGTAGCGCCGCTCAAAGAAGAAGAAAACGTTTGTTTCGACAACCAAAAAAATTCTTGAAGACCTTAAGTAATCAAGAATAGCTCATTAGGCTCAGTGCGCACAAGCGATTTTTGACGTGGCGGTGCCGCTGCGATGCCGCAATAATTTAGTACATACAAGCGTTTTTTTTGACGCTCGGTCCCACTGCGATGCCGCCATACTTATCATATTTCCATAAATTTTTTAATTTTCTTAATAAACAATTCTACACAGAATTGTTCTGAAATTAGCGTCAAAATGACGCTTGTGTGCACCGATCCATAGAAACCCATATATTCAAAGCTGCTAGAGCGGTTTTTTGACGCGGTGGTCTTGCTGAAACTTGCGAGCACTTTTTCCCGCAAACATGACGCCCGATGCCGCCACCACCGCGTCAAAAAACGCTTGTGTGCACTGCTCAATTAATTTGTATGTATCGAATGTCGGTTAAGCGGACCCGTCGCTTGTGTGCACCGGGCCTTAAAGTTGACTAAAGTTGGCTGAAGGTGAGCATACTCTACGGAGAGTGATTCTTCACCGTCTGCTATTATTTTAGAGTGACTAACGGCTTACTTTTCAAATTGTATTTTTTTTTATTGATACCGACTTAAAGAAAGATGGCATGCCGCTGAAATGGAGGGAATTTTGAAGAGGTTTTGGTTAAAATGTGAAATGCACCAGTTGCAGATGGTGTAGTTTCTAAAGTCTACAAAAAACTAGGGGACATCTCGAGCCGGATGTGATTCTTCACCAAGTTTGCATAGAGTTGGGAAATGCATTTCGCTAGCCTATGCGTCCTTGACCCACCGAGGGGCTTAAAACAAATTAAAAACTTTAGACACAAAAATGCTCTTATTAAAATGAAACACATTTCTGTGTCTCTATATGCTGAAACATCAGCCTTGGTTTATTAGTTGATCTTAAATTCATAGTCTCTCAGTTTTATATTTTCTAGTTTAATATTTATTTATTTATATTCAGTGACAATGAGGCATGGGCGACAAATCACTGTCAGTACAAACTAAATATCACACATACCTAAGATCTCAAAACCGAGTTCAGATAGTTGACTAAATTTAAATTTTATAATTGATAGCCAAGACCTTTTCGATTAAGTCTGCTAAAATTGATTGAAGATTTAATTCTATAAAATAGAACAGATAACTTACTTTTTTCTTTGTTTGGCACACTGGAAGAAAATTTAATATTCATTCCATTTTAAAAGAAATGCCGTCACCAAGAATATGAAAAATGCAGTAGCAACTAATTTTTTGGAGTTTCTGGGTGGGTCAGCTGGATGGGTTCGGAATTGTCTAGTTATTTTCGCGATTTGCTCCAAACACACATTTATCTTCGACTGTTCTATCTTTATCTAGTTGCAGTACGATCCACAGCCTTTCATTGAATACCTACTTAGTTTAGATTCGAATTTATGTCGGTCTTAGATGAATCATTTAATTTATTAAATTAGTGTAATTGTCAAAATTATAAAGAAACTTACGTATTCATTAGAATGGTTGTGAGAAAGGTAGGAATTGACATTTGATAGGCTTCTTAAAAATGTGTGTCTATGTATGACGTTGATGTTTAAAAGACCTGACCATTTTTTTAAGCTCATTAATGTTTCTAAAATGCGTATGAATAAGGCCAATTAACACAAAAATTCCGGGAATTTTCTTTGTAGGTGATAGATAGCAAATTTACTTCAAGTTTGAGTTCAAAAAATAATCTCCAAAAATACTTTTACAAGTTTATAAATTCCTCATTTAATGTCGTCATTTTATTTCTCTTCCAGTGAAAAATACTTCATCCGCTAAAGAAGTGTTTCCGCGAAGCCATCTTCAGAGTTATTACGTAAAATATTTGATTTTTTATTTCACTCCGTTTATCGGCTTTTCCATGAATTCAAAAGAAATCAAAAAATTGTTGGCGGCTTGTTGACAAACACGATTTAAGAAATAAAGAAAAGTTTAATTTGAAATACTGACTAAGGCTTCTTCCACAAAAATAAAATAAGATGAATCCAATGTAATGCAGGAAACGTAACTTTTTCGGAAAAGCCACAGAGCTACGAATGTGGGGGGAGAGAGCTGAAAAGAAAGTTGAATGCAAGGGGGTTGGATAAGTTTTCGCTTTTGTCGTCCATGGACACAAGACTTGGAAAATAAAGTTGCATTTAAAGGACTTGCAAATGTGATTTCGAAGAAGATAAACAAAAGTCAGAAGTAATGGGTTTGTTACTGTGGGTCTTAAAGTTACAAGGGCATTTAACAAGCTTCATCCTTGATAGGCATGAAATTGGTGTTAGTCAAAACATCAAGGCCTTAAGGAAAATTTTAACACAAAACGCAACTAATTGCATTCTGTAACGCAATCCACAGACTTTGACAAGTCGTTTCCTTTGAGTGCATCATACCACCACTTCTGATCAAGGACTCTGTGATGATTTGCGTATCCCTTGATTGTCAGCTGATTTCAGAAGATGCAATACACTGATTTTAGCTTTGATTACATCGACACAGAGATGCATCACACACACTCTTTGATAATTTCATGTGATTGAAGAAGGTTCACGTTTTAGAAAGTGGATGTGGTTGGGTTCATCAAGGAATCACTGCGTTTGAAATTTGAATGTATCCTCTAGGATATTGCAGGCATGTGAATTATGGCACCATGTTCATTTTAATTTAAGTCATACATTTTGATTTGTCTGTCGAGTGGCTGATGGAATTGGTGCTAGTAATTTCTTCAGAAAGGAGAGGAAATCAAACATACCACAAAGCGATGCAAATGGCAATATGGACACGGTTCACTGAGTCACATTTGCAACTGAAGATGATGTGTGTAATATAAAGAAGGCAATCAGAGTAAAGAGTGACTAGTAGGGTTGTGAAGGGCCCAGAAGTTAGGTTTTCTTCAACCCGTTATCCTATTTAAGCATCAATGTAAGGAACTACCAAGCACATTCTGCCCGTAGGACTGAATTTAAAGCCAATAAATTTTATGCCAACAGATTTCATAAATTTACTCTAGGTTTTCACGCTTTCGCCACCCCTCCCCACTCAGAGATTTTAACCCCACTTTCATCTCCCGCCCCGTGTAATATATCACCGATGTAGTTTCCATCGAACGCTTTTACCCCCCAATCTAAGACATAATATTTTTTGCATTATAAATAATTCATTGTGCAATACACAGGATCTTCAAGAAGGAAAACGACGAGCGCAATCGGTGAATATTTTCTCCCTCCTTCTTATCCTTCTGCCGTGTCGTCAACACGCTGCTGCCGAAACACTGTGGAGAAACGTAAATTTAAATAAAAAAATATCCAAAAGAAAAAAGGATCCCCAGCAAGGCAATGCGAATGGATATAAATTCCATTTTACGAACTGTCATCGGCATTCGAAGATAATATCGCTGTAAGCGTGCAGGCAGAGACGCAAGGACCAACAAGGACAACAATAACAAAAAAAAAAAAAAAGGAAATACCCAAAGCAAAGCACAACGAAACGCAACCAAATGATTGCACACTCATACATATTTCATCGGAGGATATTGTGCGATTTATTTATACATTCTCCCCGACTCTCGCATACACCTCAACACCGACACCGACACTGACACACGTGTGCACAATTAAATGCCCTGTAGACATATTTATGCCACACACATTGGCATGCCTTCTCTTGGGTTTGCTGCTCCATTTTATGAGGGGAAAGGTGATTTGCCATTCGGACACACACGTGATGTCCTTTTATGCCAGATTTCAGCTTTAAACTTGACGTCATCGATCATCCTGACCGACCAGCGAAGCAGGAATAGGAAATTTTGTGTCATCCCTTTAGATGGGAGGACCTGGTCGTCCATTATCACGGGCTTATCTGTTCCCTTTGACAGCGTTAGAAGGCATCACTAGGATGTCTTACATTTCGAACATGAGCGGTAGCCCTTTACGGCTGCATCAATGTTTCGCATTTTGCACAATGCGCCAGAAATTCTCAGTCCGTTTCTCCACACACATACATTTGTAGATTCCACATGAGCCCATCCAGTCGAGAGATTCTGTGAAAGGACTGCTGTTGGTTGTCCTGTCCGCCCCTGCGGGATGGCGTTATCAAAGGATTTGCTTCATCCACCCTCACCACTTTTCACATTTCATTATACCACCCCGAAGCGTTTCGACGAAACTCAACAAACGTCCTTTCATCTCTCCGGTTCGGGACACTTATGCGAGGATACCCAGGATACATAATGTGTCCTATTAAGTGTTGTATTACACGAGAATGAAATACTATGTGGACGGATGATTGCGTATTGTTTTCGCTTGCATAACTGAAGAATGATTTAATTGTCCGGGCACATATTTAAGGATTCCGGAAGGACTCGTTTTTTCTGCTTCTCGTGTGGCAGACAGTTTTTAATTGTCAGTACGATGAGTCGAGGCGTAATCCAAACCGCTATGTAACGGGAAAAATGCTCAGCAGACCAGTCCTGTGGCTGTCTCCATCCCGGCCACTTCCAATCATCCACAAATCCAGTCGAGAGTGCAGGACCGAAAAATCCTTCTCGGTGTACGTAAAGTTTTGTGGACGTTGGAGCGTGTAATCCTTGCACTCTCTTTTGTCCCTCGCCGTGTGGGTGGGAGATTAAAAATTGGAACTGGCACGGGACGGTGGCTCGTTACCCCGGATGCATTCTGTGAGTCGCTGTTAATCCAAATGCAATTTAGATAACCGAATGTGTGCACAAGTGGTGGATGGTTAATGAACTGGTGCAATGAATAGAAGTCGGGTCAAAGGTTTCAGTTGAAAGTGACACGGTATCTCGGGGTGCTTTTGGCCTTTATGGAGAAAACGGGAGGGTTTGTTAGGGGTTGTCGTGTTCTTTCGATCTGTCATACATCAACCGGGGGTGTAAGCCAATCGAACAGGACAACTTTCGTGTTGTTTTTGCTTCGGACGATTAAGAAATCGGCATGCAAATCCTGTCTACTGCAACAAATCTACGAAGCAATTAGTTTCTAGTTCAATTGTGGCACGAAAAATTCCTCCCCAGCAGCTCTCAGAAATGTGTGCAAATCTCTTTTTATCTCCAAGACCGACAACTGCCATCTGTTTTGTTCTCCCCTTCTCGAATTATTCAGAACCCAGCCTACAGTCCTTCATCCCCCTCTTACACTCTAAATTGAGCCATTAAGACGCAAGCGACATCAGCGATGACTTATCCATTCAGGAGGATATCAATCCGTAACAGTAACTACGGACATCGGACAGTCGTAAGCACTTCTCTGCCATTGATAAGGATAATCATTGCCGGAGACCGATTGAACGTGTAATGGAACAAACGATTTAAAATCCAATTACGAGCATAGGAATCCAATTCAGAGCAGAGATCGTCCGATAACGACGCAAAAGTACGCTCTCCTCCATTTCAATTCAAAATTCCTGGCCTCCCCCACTCTCTTAAGGCAGGACGAGCGGCCAGGATAAGCAAATGTTTGTATTTATTCATTGTAGCTACTTGACCTGGACTTGGACTTGGAAAAAAAAATCGAATAGAACAGGAGCAGGAAGCATCAAGAGGGAGATTTCGATTGTCATGGCGATAGCATAATTACGTTGGTGATTCGAGGGGGCGGATATAGAATCTATTTTTTTTCTTTTTCGTTCGATTGGAAAGACACAACTTTTTGATGTTGGGAAAACTTAAGATTGCTGCGCAAATATGAAACGTGTTTTGTTGTCTTTGAGACGCGATTTGTTTGTCTTTTAGTGGTGTGATTTTTGGGGGACACAGGGCACGGGTGGACTTTTCACAGGAGGTGAGTGACCAACGGAGCAAGTTGTCGAATCGAATTGACTTTGATCTTTTTCGATGTCGTTTTGTTGAAGTGATTTTTGAAATTTTTTTTGTTTGTTTTGGGGAGAGTCGGGGCTTTAGAGCGCTTTAAATTTTTGATGTGATTATTTGGGTCAACGTTTGGTTTGTTGTTACGTCTTAAAGCCAAAATTGGAAATTTAAAAAGGCTCTTGTTGAGTAAAATTTGGATTGGAAATCATTTTTCATTATATTTTGTTTAAATTTCTTTTAAACCGAACCTTATCAGAACTTAGACTTTCGTTTCCTAGGAAAATTGTTAAGCTTGTAAATTACTAAATTGTTAATACAGAAAAATCTGTCTTGAAAAACAGTTTTTTAATGCAAAACATTTTCACCTTCCTTCAATCAAAGGACTGCACAATGCAGTGCACATGCATTAACATTTTCTGGTTCCTTCTTGTTTCTTTTGTAAAATATTAAGTAACCACCCATTCACCAGTCACCGCCAATTTTTAAGCTGATTTTGAAGATATTTGGCAAAGGATTTTGGTAATTTCTATTATAATCAGTAGTAAAATGATCTTCCAGCTATCCATCCTTAAGGCCCATTTGCTGCCTACTTTTTTGACCCATCCCATGACCCATAATTTAGTCAAAATCCAACATCATCCTTTTTCTTTGAATTAAATTCTGTTTATTTTGACATATTGGATAAAGGGTTTTTGGCTTTTTGTTACCAGTGCTGAAATCACGTTTTTTCCTTTTACTTCGCCCTCGTTTCGTTCTTCTTATAATTCGTTGAAATTACAGTCCACGTACAAGGACAGTATTTTCTATTCTGGGTTGATATAGTTTTAAATATTCATAAAAAAAGAATTGAAAGAACAAGTTCAAATGGTAAATGGTAAAATGTGCGCTCAGAAAATAATAAAACATCATGGACTTACGTCTAGTTCATTCAGCAAAAAAAAAGAAAAGAAAAAACTGCAAACAAGACTCACATTAGGCTTTTTCTAAACATGTGTACAAACAACCGACTGAACAATATTGATAGTTCTTACGGAAAAAGCAAATATTAGGTTGTCAAATATTTCCCTTCCGCCTTTTTGTCTTTTGAATTTTTCGGCTATGTACAAAGCGCTACAGAGCTCGTATCCAAACTAATCATTGTAGGTTATGTCAAGACCTTTTAAATGATGTATTGCCAGATACGAGCTCTGTAGCGCTTTGTACATAGTCGGAAAATTCAAAAGACAAAAAGGCGGAAGCGAGATATTTGACAACCTAATACAATGTCCCTTAGTGGAATATGCGTTTAAACGTTTGTAAAAAGCCAACGATAGATCCAGTGCAAAAGATGGAAAAAGAATAGTGGAACAGTTTGGGATCAGTATTAAAATAGCGTGTACAATGGATAAATCCATATTGTAGAACCAATAAAAGCACAAACATTATTTAAGCGTTTTGAGTTCAAAGCTAGTGCAAGCTGCAATAATGTTTGATTTAATAAATGATTTCTATATATCTCTCAAGACAACAATATTAAGCATAGGATGTGTAATATTCAATATGGGCATCAATATAAAGTTGCGGTCAAAATAATAACAGTACTGTTTCTGAAGGATAACTTGTTGCAACTAATATCTTGTTTAATGATTGCAGCAATTGAAAAATCTTTTATTTTTTTCATTTGTTGTTCTAAACTAGAAAATTTTTCCCAAATTCCCAAAGTCTCCAAGCAAAAAATGTTCTCTTACACAGAGCTGTAAAAGAACGAAATCGTTTGATTTAACGAATCAATTGACTTCACGATTTGTGATTCATTCAATTGACTTCATAAGATAAGTATGACTTCAATTTTAAAATCACCATTCTATTTTGAAGTCTTGATTGGACCAATCTTTCAGGCCACTCAATGGATTGAAATCAAATGAATGAAAGTCTTTACAATTATGTGCATTCTTTGAAGTCACTTTGAAGTCCCTACCATTCACTTGAAGTCTCACCATTCGCTTGAAGTCCCACCATTAACCTGTAGTCAACAGGTTCAACTAAAGTCTTTGGGACTTCAATCAATTTCGTTGAAGTCTTTGGGAATGCAACATTTAAAAATGAAGTCTCAAGGAGTCCCAAAGTGAATGCTGTTTACTTTAAGTGAATGGTGGGAGTTCGAGTAAATGGTGGGACTTCAAGTGAATGGTAGGGACTTAAAAGTAATTATCCACTAAAATCGCAGAATCTAACACCGATTACAGATTTGTGAAGATATGTGGAGAAAATATTTAAAAATTACTAAATTAGAAAGAAAGATGACCAGAGCTGCCAAGTATAGCCAAGTATAGGACAGTTGTGCTAAATCACGGGTATGTGGGCAATTCATCCTCGTCAATTTTCCAATATTCGCGATTGGTCAGCTTTAATTTGGTACCAATTTCAACTTTTAACTCCATGCCCGAGGTTAATCAAAAAAAATTGTGGTTTGTGGATGGGGGCTCCTAATCGAGATCTATTTAATGTAAGCTTTTTAGTTCACTCTTTAACTCGACGTGTTAGGACATCCTATGGTCAGCTCTTGTATTATAATGAATAGTTTTTAATTTTGTTTTTGAGATATCGAATAGACAGTACTTTTAAACTTCATTGATAGTGTAAAATTTAAAATGTGAAAAGACTTCTGAGTCCACGTACCTCTCCCCGTGCAACTTAAAACATCAACCTAAATTAAGATCAACAGTAATCGAAGCCAACGTAGACGGACCTTCTCCCCGTCTCTGTAAAAGGATAACCCGCTCAATCCATATCATACACTAATTAGGTTTTCTCTGCTCAAAAATACTTCCATCAACTTTAAATGGCTCCACTGTTAGAAAGTGGCTACAAATTGAATTTATCTTTTTTCCAGCAAAGTGCTTCGCCGCGACAGAAACGATAAACGGCAAACGGAAGACGGAAAACGACAGACAAGAGACGGAAAGACGAAAGAGAAGCACCTGCTACCCACCGCATCATCATCCCCTTGTGAACTTGCCACACTTTGTGTGTTTCTGTTGTGGTATTTATAACATCCACCGTAATGAGTCCTTTCAAAAAAACCACCAGAAGTAGAAATTACATATTTTCCTGCGTGCGTGCACGACATATCCTTCTCACACATGCCAAACATAATTCTTCTTCTTGGCGTTCGCTCAAGTCTGGGCACGGGAAAGATGTCGACGTAAAAGGTAAGTTTAATTAGGAAAACGAATGTTTCCAACCGCACACCGACACAGCAACGACGAAGACGTCTTCTGCTCCAGAAAAGGTGAGAGATGTGCACTTGGTAAATGAGTGAAATTTACTTGAAGCCAAAGAAAGGACGACGGCGGAGCAGCTGGAGCAGGAACAGGAGCTGCCGAGCACATGCGGGAAGTTTACAATTACAGATTGCTTCAGTACATGACTGTCATCTTGCAGTGCGAAACGGTGGAAGACTTGATTGAGATTTCATTTTATTCGCACCGAAAGGGGGGACTTCTGTCTCGTGGGGGAAGAATTTTCAATTTTTGACACAAGACAAATGATGAGTGCGAGGTGTGATAGCTGTCATTAGTCAGTCGCAGAGCTTCTTCATTGGAACTTCTTCTAAATTCAAATTTCGGGGAACTCAGAGCAATCCCACCGCAGCAGCTGCGGGAAATTCCGATGCAATTAACCACGGTCTGGGGCCGTAGAGACTGCGACGCATCGTGACCAAGCGTGCTACGGGTAATTTGCATGACAGTCCTGTTTCGGAGTAAGTACAAGCGCTCGGTAATAGACGCCCGTAATTACATTGATTAATTCACACTGCTCTACTAACATGATAGCCGGTCGAATGTGAAATTCTAAGCGATCTAACGAACGATGATATTGGCATCGGAAGGCCGTAAATTTGATTCAGTGTTGGATGCAGAGAAATGGCGGAATTTAATCTCTGCAACGAATGAATTATCCAGAGTCCTGCAGAGTGTTGGTTTCGGCTTACACACATGGATGAGGGTGGGTCACGCGGAACGCATTAATGTTGGGCTGGACGAGTGAGTTGCCACTGAACAGATGATCAGATAAACCGAGCATTGTGTTCAAGTTTTCATGTTGAATGAACACATTTGCAATTGTCATTTGATCAGATAGGACACGAGTGGCGACATTTGTCGATGTCTGGCTGATTTAAAGACGTCCTTAAAGATGATGAAACAGTTAATGTTAGTCTTTTTAAAGTGCTTTCAAAAATGGGTGATGGTAAACTGTCTACCAATAAAAAACCCATAGTTTTATTTTCGAAAGCACTTTAAAAAGACTAAAATTAACTGTTTCACCATCTTTAAATCAATCTATTTTACTGACTTCCTTACGAATATTGCTCTTTTAGTTTTGTAATGTAGAATCTTTGGTGTAGACAACAAATGCGCCATCTTCACCAAATTTAAAAATTTTCTAAGGCTAAGAGCGTCTTATGAGTGAAGTGCCCTGACACTTTATTTATACTAAGACAGGGATTTCTCTAGATCTTGCAAGCTTCATCAATCTGACTTAATTTTATAGACTATAGAAGAGACTTCCTCTTTTTCCAAACTTAAGACGTCATGCAATGATTTCTTAAAAAGGCGTAAATTATAAGAAATATAACACAAAAGAAGATTACAATTCTCTGGAAATGAGCACGCTAATTTTATTTAAAAAAAAATCATGAATTGACCTTATTTGATGAATTTGACTTAAAATTTAAATGATCATTTTTTCTACAGTCAGTCTTCAAATGTATCATTCTTCTTTTCTAATCTAAGGATTGAAGTCAATTAAATGTAAATCTTTAGGAAATTTAGCATTCTATGTAGTCCCTTTAAAGTCTCTGTCATTCACTCAAAGATTTTGAGGCTTCATAAAATTTCTCGGCGTCTTCGGGAGTACAAACTATGATTGAAGTCTTTAGGACTTAAGTCTTTCTTCAAAGTAATTATTGAAACATCTTCCTAAGAGCTAGAACTGTGAAATTTCGCCCAATAGCAGAGCTGGGCCAGCTGATGATTTCGGCAAATAAACACAAACAAGATTTTGACTCGATTTTTGTTGGTTGAGGTTGGTTTTCTTGGCTTCTGCGAGTTTCTTGGTCATCATCATTAGTGACGTAACAGCCCACGAAGGGCCAGAGCCTAGCTTTTCGCGCCTCCACCAATCTGTTGTGCGCGTTATAATTTTGACACATTTGAAGGGTTCCTACAGTTTATTGCCGGTTCCAAACAGCGAATTGCGGAAGCTTTCCGTGACAGAAGTACTCCAGGAGGATTGTCAGTCGTTCGCTGGAGGTGGGGCCGTGAAAATTGTTTGTGGTGTTTTTTCCCCAAGCTGTAGTCGAACCCGGGTACTCTCGCTTAACAGTCCGACGGCCACAGCGCCCACGAGAGTTTCTTGATGGTTGGCCAAAATCAAGGTAGAAGTAGATTTAGAGTTGGATTCAGTTTAAGGTGTAAGCTTGAGAAGAGCGCAAAGACATTTTTTTTTATAATAGAGAGATAATATTCTCAGTCGGCTGCCAAACAAGAAAATCGGTGATAGAGAGTTTTCTCAACCCTGACCAGTCTTCTTATGTCTACCAAATTACTGTCAAAGCCTTTTTATACAATTTCTGAATTTTGATAACTTAAGATCTCGACTGCTTGACTAAAATCTGAAAAATCTACCGGTAAACCATATGCCACTGTCTTGCCATGGTTCGGCAGCAGTCCTTAGAGTTGCAACTTCTTGTTAATTAATAACCAACTACAACTGACTGCACCCATTTGCACATAAAGTTAACCACAAATTGGCAAAAAACCAATTACCAACACCAATTCACAAGTTTGTTTTCCCTCTTAAAGTCCACTCAAAAGAAGAAAACATTTCACCCCAAAAAAGACAATCAGAAAACTAAATTTTATCGAATATATCTCGAAGGTGCATCGATGCAATCAACCGTGAAATTGGAAACGTATTGCTTTCTAATATTAAATTTCTGTAGTGTTAAATGGGAGCAGAGCATCTGGTAAGTGACCACAGATGCCCAAATCTAAATACAAATACCCTGAGTATTTTCACCGGGAGGCGTTATCTCTAAGGATTACCTTCTACAAGCATGCAACACGAGCACCATGCAAAACCCATTCAATATGCACATGCATTGTATCGACAGAAGTGGCATCAGCAACACCTTCATGGTACAGTAGAAGATGAATAAAAGTGAAACACGTAGTCGAGAACCGCATACGTGCACACGTGTAGTTCCGGGACTTAACAAAGCATATCCTGGATTTGAATGGAAATTCTCATAACGAAGACGAAGGATGGGAGTGGCGATGAATGAGAGATGGCAAATTGTTAAGTAGAAGGTATTGTGAATTGGTGGTGACGTTTTGGTTTCTCCTTTTTTTTTTAGAGAAAGTCACAGATGAAAAGTAGGCCGCTTCTTTGTTTTTAAGAATGCGAGCAGTAGGATGCGGATGAGCTTTGTGGCTTAAAGTCTGCTTATTTGAAATGCGGTGTGGTTAATTTACTGGAAGGAGGAAATTGCAGCTGAATTGAGCATTATGACGAAATAAGAGAAGAACGTGTAGCTGAGGAACGCACAGAGCACAACGCACTTCTTTTGAAATGCTACGAAAACTGAAACTGTGCCATAAAAGTTTTTGAAATAACAGACAGAAATGTGCCAAAACTTTTTAACTCAATAATGTTTGATGTAAAGAAAAAACACGTGCTTTAATATTTTTTGGAGTTACTGGCACTGCAATTATTGTTTGCTAAAGAAAAAAATGCATCTCAGAAAAGACGTTTCACTTCTTTGCTGCTGGTAGCTTGCTCATCGTTTACGACTCCTCTGCAGGGGTTTGTTAGTTCCAACAAAAGCATGTCAACAGATCTCCTTCCTGGGCTTGGCTAAGTCATTTCCAAGTCGTCAAGTATTCCTTACAGAACCGTATCTTTCTCACGAAATTTTCCATCACCAAATCGCAAAGTGGCTGTTGTATGCCTTCAATAGCTTTACGAATTCCATCTTTAAGGTCTTGAATCGACGCTAGACTTTTCTCGTAGACCTTTTCTTTCATGTAGCCCCAAAGGACAAGTCCCAAGGTGCTAAATCACAAGATCTCGGTAGCCAATTGTGATCACCCCTTCGATAGATAACACGGTCCGAAAACTTTTCTCGTTTCGATGAGATAGTTTCGTTGCTTGTGTAGCGTAGCGCCGTCTTGTTGAAAGTAAACGCTGTCCAGAACAATACCATCCAATTTTGGCCATAAAAAATCAATAATCATCTCTTGATAGCGCAATCCATACACCGTGGCTATTGCCTCAGCCTCAATTTGCGAAAAAGTTAAGTCCAATGACCCCGCCGGACCATAAACCGCACCAATCAGTTACACGTTGAGGATGGAGAGGCTTTTCAACAATAAATCTTGAGGCTTCCGAGCTCCAAATGCGACAATTTTGCTTATTGACGTAGCCACCGAGGTGAAAATGGGCCTCATCAGTCAAGATGATTTTTCGATGAAATTCCCCGTCATTTCATGCATTTTAAGGACCCAATCAGCAAAGACATGACGTTGTTGATGATCGACCGGCTTCTTGTGCTAACTGAGCTTTATAACCCTTAAGAACCAAGCTTTTATGCAAAATACGGTGTAATGCCGATTGTGGAATGCCCAATTCCAAAGAAGGACGAGGAATCGATAAACCTGAAACACTTTGGGCTACAGCAGCAACATTTTCAGTTGTTCTTGAGCGACGTACACGGGTTTTGTTCTTCACATCACTAACTTGTCCCAACAGCTCGAACTTACTTACCAATTTCTGTATTGCAGTCCGACAAGGTGCATCACAACGACCCAAAAATGTTTAAGTTTTACGAACCGTCTCTGTCGAACTATCACCATGTTTATAGTGAATTTTAATAATTTCAATGCGTTGTTGAAGCGTGTAACGTTCCATTTTTATTAATGGCGTAGTTTCTACTTGTTAAATGTGAAAAAACTACAGCTTCAAAGGCGACATCTACCGAAATAACGGGCTATTTAAAATAACACCTGTTATTGGAAAACCCTATAGCTTTGCCAACCGCGGTCAAAATTAAATTTGATTATAATTCAATGCAGAAATTTATTCATAGTCGATTCGTCTGACTAAACAGCTCGACTTTTGTCAAATTTGTTTTAATTTTGAAGCAATTCAATGCTTCAGGCTTGCATGAAAATTAATGAGTAAGCGATCAGAAGATTTATTTCTTCTGCATCTCTTAAGACAAAAAATACTAATTCATTGTGTTGAAAACATTTGTGTGAGGGTTCGTTAAAATTCTTTTTTGAGCCTCCTAGTTATTCTTACAAAAAAATCCTCTCAATTTTCACGAATGAACTCATTTCTTATTTCTTTTTTTATTATCACCCAAATAGCCAGCCTGTGACTTCCATTACTGGGAACTTTCATGATTTTCCTAGCCATTCATGAAAATGGAGGCGTTTCAAAAAAACATTTTCTAGGAAATCCAAATTTCGCTTTAAAGTTTCGACACCTACGAAAGGAAATTTTTTTTGACTGACCTTTCATGTTTGACTTTTTCATTTTTAAAGTCAAATTTGGTGTAGTGCCTACACGACAGGATTGTAAAGCATCTGAATCGTTGATTGTTAAAGAAATATTAATGATATTTTTTTTTTACAGGAGAGACAGATAATAGAATTTTTTATAGAAAAAAATATACTGGTTGTGCTGATTTCGCATACATATTTGAATGTGTTTTAGATATAAAATTGTGTTCTTTTTGTTTTTTACGCAAAGTTCTACCTATAACGTAATAAAAGTCATTTCTTATGTTTTTTTGACAACCATCGTTTCATTCATTGAACAGACACGAATCATGAGTGGAAACTGAGCGAAAAACAAAAAAATGCATGGTGTTTTTGTGCTTGACTTCAGACTGCCTATCCACAATTTCTAATGCTTTAAAGACCTATCGAATAGCTTCTGTGAAACAATTAAAGACTTAATGCCTCTCAACACAACAAAGAAGGAGTTGTGGTAGTTTTCTGAAGCTCTTTCCTAACTTTTCAGTACCTCCCACAGCATTAATCCCAAGACTTTAAAAAGACACATTTCTCTGACGGAGAAAAACAACAGCGCAACATTTTCGCACAACCGACACACCACCACTTCTCCCTCTCAACAGTTTGCAGAGCCTATCGCCATGAATCACTGAGTTGGCGGCATGTCCTGATTGCACATAATCAAATTTCCGCACGACTGCAGAGGCAAAGGAACGATTCAAAGGCGTACGCTCTCAAAGTTATCCATCAAACAACTGCACTGTGCCAGTGACATTGGGTCGATTACGAATGCCAAGGAGCTGGAAGTTATACCTCAAAACCAATCCCATGTCGAGGAATGTGGTCGTTCCATATGCAAGTGAACCAGCGTTCAGCGACTGACTAAGCTCGCACATCCTATAAATCACTTTGAAAGTGAACGAAGTCCTCTCTTTAGAGGTTCATTGGTGAAAAGCATTTTGGTCGTTCATTTTAAGGGGAAAGTTGGAGAACAGTCCGTCGAAAAAAGTGAACAGAATGAATTTTGTGAAGCTTTTATTTTTTATTCTCTCCGAGAGGATGAACGACAAGCGTGAAGCACACCCAGCTCCTGGAGTTAACTTACCATTACAACCTCCTCCCCAAATTTCATGTAATTTTTGTGACCGTTTTTGTTTGCGTTTCCTTTTCGGGTCAGTAAAAGCTGGAAATTAACAAGGTTTGATGTAAAGTCTTCAACTTTGAAAGGACCGATCTAATTTGTGAAAGGCACTGAGTATGCTTTCAACACAAAAACATGACACAAAAGATACACATGTCATATGAAGTGCAGCTTAGGGTCGACGGGTGGGAGTATAACTGGCGGAGGGAGAATATTTGCCAAATCGTGTGGAGGGATGTGGTGGAGCTATCTGAAGGACAGCACACATTAACCTGTTGAGTTTTCGAGGAGATTGAGCAGAAAACAATATTTTTTGGTATGTTTTGTTGATATTTATGTGGAGATTTCAGGGGGTGATAGCCAAAAAATGCGAAACATGATTGCTCGTTTAAAAAAAAAGATTTATGACACATTAAAAAATATATGACTGTTAATAGTTATTTTTGGGCGAAACCATTATTTAGTCGTTTAACTACGACCTTGTTTTTGTGGCTTAGGGCATTTAAAGGGAAGAGGATAGTTTAAAATTTAAATAGGGTTAAGAACTATAAGAAGACTTAGTTAAGAACTGAACAAAGACTTGGTTAACTGAACTTTACTTGGACTTAAACTGAAAACCAGGAGAATTGCGGCGAAGGGAAAAAAATAATGCAACGATAAAAATCGCTCGTGTGGCAGTTATGTTCCATCATGGCAACAAACATGTCTTCCAATGATGGAAAAGAAAATTTTGGATAAATAAAGTCATGGAATTGAATTAAATCCATCAGAGAGTATGATGAAATGATGATCTGTTCCTACGATCTGCTCTGTTCATTTAAAATGATGAGGTGTTCTTACGACAATCACAAGAAGGCAAAATGGTCTTGATTTCGTTTTTGAGGGAAGATGGATTGGGAAAATAGCTAAAACAGGACAAAAAAAATGAGACAGTCGTGGAAAGAAGACAATATAATAAGACTCAGAAAAGAAAGAAAGAAAAAGAAGAAGTAATGAACGCATGCTTGCACGTGTTTACAGAATGCCAGAGATGTTAGTTAAATTAACAAAAATTAAAAACAAATCTTGAAAAGCGCCATTAAGGCTTTACCTTTTAACAACGCTTTCAATAGTAGAAAATAAGGTCTGGCAATAAGACATGAAATATGATAAGATAACGTGGTGGGTTGTAGAAAAAATGTTTTTGATGAGCAATAGTAAATTCAGTGCGACATGAGATTTGTGTAAGAAAAAAGTTGATACGCAATGAGGTTAGACGCAGTGGATTTCAGTCATAATAAGGTCCAACCAAATCCTAGAATAAGAGAGGACATCATCATAATCATCATCATCATCATCTTCTTCTTTACTCGCATGTTCCACTAAAGGGGTTGCGGGGGCAGTGCACGTAAAAGAGATTTCCAGGCAACCCGATCCTCCGCCCACAACTCTAACTCCTCGGCGGGTATGCCCAAGCGTAACCAGACGAGCTTTTGGACTTGATCCAACCATCTCATCCTGGGTCTACCGAGCGGTCGCCTAACCGACGGAGTCGCATACAAAGCACGCCTCGGTAGTCGTACTGCAGGAGACATTCGTGCAACGTTCGCAAATTTTCGTAGGCGTCTGTCCTTTTTCAGAGACTATTCTTTACACTTTACTATTCTTTACACTTAAAAATAAAAGACTTAGCCTGACAATGTCACAAAACTCTAAACATATTGGCAGAAAACAACAGATCAAAGCTGATCTGGGTGCTAAGCTATGAAACGTACGAAGGTAACCAAACGGAGGACGTATTAGTGAAAAAAGGAGCTCAAATACCATTTATAAGCAGGTCATTCTCCATACTACGGATTCAATAATACGAACATACATCAATACCTCCCTAAGTGGACCCTCAGCTATAGAGAAATGATTCAAGTATTGAACACTCTAAAAAGTCCATGAGTCTGATGCCCAACCCTAAGCAAGCTAAAGAACCTCCAGAACTAAACAAAGCTGATGCTACGTGAGGTAATTACAGGACATGGAACATGGAACTTCACCTTCACACAATAGGTCCTATCACCACCAAAGTCTGCAGACACTGTGGCCAGGCCAAGGACGCCATTTAGAACCTTTTAACCGATTGCTAAGCTTGGATCTAGCAATCGATTCAAAGCAATTAATAATTCAAATGTTACAAGGATTGACTTTGAGAGCATCCAATCTACGGAAGTGAAGGCAGAGTTTAAATCTTATCGAAAGGAAGGGTATACAATCATATTCTTTGGGTCGTAGTACTACAAGTGGCTCAATGACATTTTCCAATTTCTTCAATTCAATAAATATGAAAGTCCGTTGAAAAAAGATAAAAGTTTACTATACTTTGTTTTAAAACGGAAAAGGTTAAGAGGACAGAAGCCAATCAACAGATGTCAGTGCTAAAAGAACAGCTTAGAAGCATGGGAGTACTGCGCAATCTAGACCTCAAGAGCGTTGTTAACATATGTTTTCTGTAGGTGGATATCAACTCCGAATGATATATTCGTCTGAAACTATCTGTGCCTATCTCCGAATCACTCAGTATAACAAAATGTCCATACAGATGGTGGAGATTTTGCTGAGTGATTTTGTAGGTCGGCGCTATAGACACCTATACGCATAACTCTCTAAGCCTAATCATGCTCTCGTCCTCCCTTTCCCTTGTCCATTGAATCCTGAGCTCTCCACTTACCCATTACCGACCCCTACTTCTCATTACTGCCCTACCGTGTCTTGCTATACAACTGAGTTCTTTTTTAACCATCTTCTACACCTAACTACGAGCATCTTAGTTCCACAAACCCACAAGACAGACTCCTCTTTCCCTTCTGCTCTCTACCAACGTGTGTTTTCGAAAAAAGAATCAATCCACACTGCCACGTGGTCAAGGGTGAATTGCTAAGGTGGCAAAAAAACACACACCAAAGTCAGTTTTTGTCTTCTACCTGATTTCAATTAAATTCCACCCCGATCCAAACAACACACCAACTCCCACATCCCGACAAAAACTACTTACCTCCGACTTTAAAGCGAAACGGAAACTTGACTAATCCCCTTCCTCCCGCAGCGTCCTTGCATGTGCTCCGCAACTAAAACACGAATTATCTCCTCGAAGACAATTCGAAAAACATCATTAAGAGCTGTATCTCTTCGAAAAACTTTCCAACGGCAAACAACCTCTAATGCAGATGCACCTGTGACAATATCTTTTATGCTCCCCCAGCACTTCGCTGGCTTAGTCGGGGACTTGGTCGGCGACTTCTCGTTCAAGCTCCTGCTCTCCTTTCGGGACTTGTATCGCAAACAGAACAACACGAATGAACCTAAAATGTTGCAACTGCATCGTATAGTCCTTGCCGTCGTCGTTTCCTTTTGCTTCATTATGTCAATAGTTGAATAAAACTTTAAGTCCACACTTGAGAGATGGGCCAACGAGAGAAAAAGAGAGAGAGAGGATTGTTCCCTTAGTGAGTACAACTTAAGAGTTATGTGGGTTTGATGGCTCGTTGGTCCTCCACGGCGATTGAGTGTGTTTTTCTGTTGTTGTGTTGTGTTTTGTCCGCGCCAACAAAGTAGACCGACCACAGGAGGAACGGGAGCGCTTCTTCTTCTTCTCGACATTGTTGTGCCGGAGCTGAGAAGTTTCTTGCTGCTCTGGCAAATAATGCCTTTTGCTGTTGTGATTCGCCAGCATAGCCACGTACAAAGGACGGTCATGTCGTCAACTTCTGTAACTTAATCTCACATTGTACTCGAATTGTGTTTGTCAGCAGTGGAGGGACGTTGGCTTGGTTGGGTGCCATTAGCCAATTACGGTCCTTGAAGTCATATTTTTGTTGCTCGGCCAGAGAGTATCCCTCGGCTTATTTAATGCATTGGCACGGAAGTGATTCGTCTTCGTGATAAGAGAACGCCTGCGTTCCCTGCGTTGGGAGACAATTCCATCTAATTTTCAATTAATGACAAGGACATGCTGACAAATTGAATTCTACATGCACTATCCGTGTGTGTGAGTGCGGGATCCAATCCCATTCAACTAACACATAATCAATATTCATGTGTCATCGCAAATTTGCTGTTAAGCCGCTCCTAAGGAGCAGCCCGGGGATGGGCGGTTGGATATCGTTCTCATGTCAAAGACATCTGGAGAGATTATATTCTCCTAAGGATTCGTAAACTCATGGAAATAATGTACACAGGGAGAGAGTACTACTCAAACGTCAACTCCCGGTGACAATGGGTTTGGTGACTGATGGGGGAGGTGTTGAGATGCAGATGGCTGTGTCATTGTCAGGACCCGTGATATGACAAGCACCTTTATCTGTCAAGTTACACATGTGTGTGTAATAATTTTGAAGGAAGAAAAAAAAACTGAATGAAATGAGGAATGAGGAAATTGATTTGCTTTTTGCAGAAGTGGCTGTCACTCCGTTCGGTTTAAATGGGTTGTCATAGGAAAATGTCCTTGAAACTCGTTGTCGAACTCGATCTTCGAGTGTTTACGAAAATTCAATTCAATTTAAAGCTTCCATCCGTCAAATCAGGAGAATTCACTTTAAAATCCTACGACAGGAGTGCAAATAATAATAAATTCCAGACACCACGCCCCGCAATAAAAAAAAAAAGAAAAGAAAATCATTCCTACCTCGGAAAACACTACAAAGCTCCTACCCGCCCTGTCCTTAATAAATCATTTCCTCTTGGATTGCCTTAAAGTGCTTTCATTCGGGTTCGTGTTCCGCAGCCAAAGCCACGACATGATTGGAATTTAAGGATTCCCACTCTCCTTTGTCCTTTCTGAGGTTGCAGTTTATTCGCCAACCGAGCCTCGTTGAGTTTGCTGTGTCAGTGCTTTTTTTTTTTTGTTTTTGTTTTTTGTTTTCATCTCATTAATGAACAGAATTAATGTCTGAAAGTCTGATTTCCTAATGAGCATTAATGAAATAGACGAAGTGGAGAGAATTTTTTTTTGTACATTTATTTGTGTTTTTCATTTTTAGGACTCGATTCGACATCTGCTGCTTAGATTCTGAAATTCTAGGAGAGTTTGTTGACTCGCACACCCAGACCCTTGAGTAGTATCTAATTATGCAGTTCAGCTCAAAACGTGACGGGAAAACAGGTAAAGTTAGTCTTCTGTTACGGTTTATCTTTCGCAAGGAATTTTGATTTCTTTTTTTTTTCCTGCGGAAGAAGGAAAGAAGTTCAAATGCAAGGTGGAGGTTGAATGCTAATATGCAATCTGTTTTTGCTTGTGCATGCTTAACCTTTTCTTGATTTATATTTTGTGGGGGAGAATTTTTGAGCTTAGACACGCATGACTAGCTGAGCGAGAATAACGAAGATGGCGGTAATTAATTTGATGCGGTGAATTTCTTTTATGGAAAATCCATCTTTCATTTGGTGAGGTTGGCTTACTTTAGCTATTTAATTGCCAAGATCTGGAGGTTGTCATACTGTGAAGATCTGTTAAAGCCACTTCTGTATTTCAGGAGGGTCCTTTAGGTGCAATTTTTTACGCCAACTTGCCCACCTAATTGAAAGATTTCGATGGTCTTAATAGCAAAGATTGAGAGCAGCTAAAGTAAGCGATTTAAGCAGTTCTTTGTCATGAATTCCTCAGTGGTTTAGATGCCAATGACTAAGGGCAGAAGTCATTCTAGGTCTACAAACAAATTATCGAACCAAAGCTTTCGAGCTTCTGGTCGACGGACTAAAAACCTGGCCAAAAAGTTTTTTTTTTTGCATACTGCAGAAGAGAATTTGATAAAAAAAGGCGTTTGAAAAGCCAGGAAAAAGCACTTTGTTAGATTACAAATTTTAATATAAAAGAAATATGTTTAATTTTTAAGTCAAATGAAAGAAAATCTCTGTTTTCTATCCACCGATACATAAATTTGGATCAACCTTTGTTGGCAATTAGAGAATTAGCCTTGGTTTCTTAGATAACAATATTCTAAGCAAAACCTCGTCTCGTCTTGTCTGCGAACTTCTTCAACTTCTGGACGAATTTGTCATGGTCTACACTCAATCACATCACAAATTTTTCTCGCTTTAAAAATTCCAACACAACAAAACCCAAGCAACACAAACAAAATAAATTTCTAGTAAAATTAAAGTCACATCTAACTTTGAGTGTGCTTCAAGCCACACCGTTCCAATTCATCTTTCTGTCGAAACTATGGTTCAGAAAAAATACACTTCCTCATAACTTTTTCTAAGGTACACACATTACCCAGTTTCCGTGGAACAGGACACCTTCCACTCACACACGAACAAAAAAAAGGATCCCTAAGAATGCATGAACTATCAGTTCATATGAACTCTGTGTTAGACGCCACAAAAGTACCAGCACTTCGAAGCGCATTCACAAGGTAGGGCGCAGACAAAATGGAAACACAATTAAAACTTTTCGGAAGTAGGTATCCAATTATGTCAAATGGGCTTGCAGCCCTTTTCTCGTATGAGAAGGAAGCAACAGAATGGGGGAGAGTATGAAAAGTGGGAGACAGCCATTACTCGGGGCTGGGATTAAGGAAACTTGGAGGGTGAAAGAAGTGAAGGAATAAAATTCTGTTCCCCATTGCAAAGGAGGGCTATTAACTTTTCTTAATCGTTAGATACGAAGTTTTTGTTTCCTGTTTCCAGTTGTTGCAAAAAAAAAATATGCTTTTCTCTTATTCTCGAGACATTTCGGCCCTAACTTGTGGAGATGTCATTGTACTGGGGTCATTCACCGAGTCGTCTATTCCTTTTGTCTAGATTTTACAGGGAATTGTATCTAACCAACTCAATCCGGGTAGTCTTTAAATTATGTTTAAAGGCTTTTGAACGTTGTGTGTCTGTTTGAGAATATAAAATATATTTTGTTTTGATTTCGTTTGCGTTTGAGACGAGTTTTGATCTTCAATTCTTCATCTTCGAAAACTTTCTCTCTTCCACCGCCATGACGGTCTTCGATGTCAAAATCACCGTTCTTGAAGCGATGAAACCACTCTCGGCAAGCTTTCGCAATTCGCCGTTCGGAACCGGCATTAAACAGTAGGTCCCCTCCAAATGTGTCAAAATTATAACGCGCACAACACAGTGGAGGTGCGAAAAAGCTAGGCTCTGGCTCTCAACGGGCTGTTACGCCGCCTAATACAAAATACACAAGTAAGACTTATTGTCTGTCTTACTTGTGTAAATCTTTACACAAGTAAGACTTATTGTCTGAAAGTGATATAATATACTGATGTGCTATTTTTTAAAGACCAACAATTCTCAACGTATAAGGATGTTTGGAAGAAGTTTAATGAGTGTATAATTTTGAAACACCCGTGTCTCTACTGCGAGGAAATGTCATTATCATCATCATCTTCTGTGGCCTCATATTCCACTAACGGGGCTACGGATGCAATGCACGCAGAAGAAATATCCAGGCAACCCGATCTTCCACCGCCGACTCTAACTCATTAGGGGGTATGCCCAGGGGCAACCAGGCGAGCATTTGGACTTGATCCAGCCATCTCATCCCGGTCGAACAGTCGCCTTTCTGACGAGATCGCATTCAAGGCAAACGTCGGAAGTCGTGATGGGGTCATTCGTGCCACGTGACCAAATCATGGAAGTATAGCTCTTTCCGTCCGAAGTCGTAGCTACTCAATGTTGAGCTCTTCGCGTATTGGCGTGTTTCTCATCCTATCCCGGCGAGTAACTTCCACAACAGCAGGCAGAAATCTCATGTCAGCAATCTTGTATTCGCGATCTTATTTATTCGGTCCCAAATCCCAAATCATTACCCAAATTTCATGACCAAAAGTGAGAATTGGAACAAATACCGAGCTAAACACCGAAACCTTAGTCTTGATACCAAGATCGACTTTCCTGATTACAGATCTTCCAAGCTGTTTTAAAATTGATCCAGCTTAGCCAATCCTACAGGTAAGCTCAGTATTGTTCCTCGAATCATTCGTGTGTGGGTGTTGTTTCCCCGAACTTGATTCGAACCCGGGAACTCTCGTTTATCGGTCCTACGCACTGACCGATCAAGTCATGGGTCCCACTTTTTGTTTTATTGATTGATGGAGTTCGGGGTCAGCCAATGGGTCTAATTTTGGCTCAAAAAGCTGCAATTATTTTTTTTCACATGTTTGATTTTTCACTTTGACGTGTTGAGCGGTAGACATAGGAAATTTCTTTATAGTTCTGAGATGATCACAATTAAGGTTATTTCTAACTTTTTCTACGACAACTTTCACAGATTCTTTTCGTGTCCTCAAAGTGTCTATTTGACTGGGAATATTTATCATGATTTGTGGCAATAAAATTTGTTGACAGGAAGTTTGTATCCTTCTTGGCATATAGTTTTAATGCTAACCCTTTCATGGCCACTTCTAATTCCTGCCGCAGGGAAAGCATTTTTTTTTTCGAATCAGTACATGCGAAGGAAAAGATCCCGCATGTTCTTATTGCAGTAGGAAACATCTGATGTAGACTTAAATAGTCCAAAATTTAGAATAAAATTACGACAGTTTTACTGTAATCATGCCAAAATTTTTGAGTTGTCAGAAGATGAAATTCATGTTGTACAGGAACAACACTGGGAATGAAAGGGTTAAAACCTTCTTCGTAAAATAGAGACGTTTGCTTATTTCGAGTGAACTGTGTTCCATATTAATGCTCAGCACAGAAAAGCTGTTTACTTCACCGCATGACGAAACTTCGGTGCTGTCATGGAGATATGTAAATTCAAGTTTGTAGAAATTTAATCTTATCCACCTTAGGAAAAACTACTCTACTCAATTTGAGACTTCTCGGAAAAACCACGATAACCAGTTCGTGAAATCTCATGTCGGTTGCTACATCCTCCATTTGTGGAAAAAAACACGAAAACCATCGCCACCATATCATCAACATTAAAATCTAGAGTCCATTTAAAATATTAAAAAGTGAAATATGAAACCGAGATACAAATCTCGTTCTGGGAATTTTTTTTTTTTTTCAATCGAAACCAAATTCATTGCTTTCCATCCGAGGCCACGAGTTTTGTAAGCTTTTGCAAACCGCAGCGGAAAATAAATGAAAATTTTGTAATTGAATTTCTATATCTTTGGTTAAGTTCATGAAAATGCAGTCTCACTTAAAACGCCTTTATCCCATGGCCGGCACTTCACCTCTAATGGTTGCAGCTGCATCACTCCCCACCGCCCACCGGCGCAGCCTTCAGCTAAATCGTTAAGGTTTTGAGTCACCGTCACCATCACCACCACCGGCATTGCCACCATAACGCCGACCGTAAATTACAACTGCGACAGGGAGATAATTTTCTATTAAATTCCTTGACATCCTTATCGTCATCGTCGACGAAGAGGTCGCCTCTCCTCCGCAATCATTGCAAGAGGTCAAGCCCTACTCGTTGACTAGTTCATTTGCTATATTCACGTGATGTTGGCCCGGGGGTGGTGGTGGGTGGCAAGGAATTTCCTCGGTGCAATCGTTGACATTGCAAGCGAGAGGATAATGCCAACGACGACGGTGCAAGTCATTTGATGGCTTGTGGTGGTAGGATGGCGGAAAGGTGACGCCAAAAGGAAATTGTAAATTTGATGAGAATCGTTTTTGTGTACGGTCTTCCTTTTTTCTCTCTCTGTGTCGATGTCTGCGTCTGCGAGGAAGTTATTACGCTCTAAGAGCGGTGGCAGGCAGCTCAAAGGACACTGCTGTGTGACGTTTATGGGGAGAAATGAGTGGTGGGGAAGGTATTTTGCTAAGTACCAGTCCTTTAAGCTTGTTAATCGCTTTTAGTGGATTAATGAAATTTGATCTTTGACTTGCAGGCCTCAAAGTCTGCCGTCTGACAGAGTTCCGCTGCATGTGGTGACATTAAGGGAATGGTGATGAAGTGAAGTTCTGTAAAATGGTTTTTGTAATTAAAGAAAAAAAAGAAAAAACGCTTTTTAATGGAAGGAATTTAATTAAAAATATCGCAGACGTAGTGCTTTCGAGGAGTCAAAGGGAGATTGTTTTAGAAGTCGATGACTTGTTGACTCTCTTATGAGTTTTATGTTGTTTTGAAACGAGACTTCTTGGTGTGGGTGGGTTGAGTGGGCTTTGTGTAATTTGACGTTCTTAGGAGCACATCCACTCAGAGCGTTTTGCCATATGACGGCCATGTAAGATTTTCATGGAAGTCGACTGGCTTGCCTGTGCCCAAAATCGAATTTAGTTGTTTTTAAAAGATGTGAAAAATGGCGATAAACTGGTTTGACTTTCGCAGCAAACAGAAACCAGGGACAAGCAACCTTTTTGGTCAAGATGAACATTTGAATGAAACATTCATAATGTTGTAAAAATAATAACGCGCGGGATTTATTAGGAAAATTTGAAGTAAATAAACAATGCAGTTTTTTTCCCAATAAAAAAAAAGAGTAAAATATTAAATTGGCAGTAAGGAAATCTAGTATTTTTTCCAATAGATTTTTCTGCTGATCGAAATCTCGTGACAAATCGATCATAGAATTTAGGATTTAATCTCATTGCGATAGTCACATTTTTGCTGCTTTTTTTTGTTTGGTCTAATCCGTTGTGCATAACAAAGAGCTATTAAGTTTAAGTCAACAATCAAGAGAGATATAAAACATTTTATAATTTTGAACGATGAACGATGCTTATAGTCTTAGGATCGCTATTACATTACATTTTTACATAAAATTGGATGGCGTAACAGCCCATACAGGGCGAGAGCATAGTTTTTTCGCACATCCACTGTGTTGTGCGCGTTATAATTTGACACATATGGGGGGGACCTACTGTTTCAATGCCGGTTCCGAATGGCGAATTGCGAAAGCTTTTTATGGCAGAAGTACCCCGAGAGGATTGTCAGTCGTTCGCTGGAGGTGGTGCCGTAAAAATTTGTTTGTGGATTTTTTCCTCCGGGCTGGATTCGAATCCGGATATTCTCGCTTAATAGTCCGACGCACTAACTGGTCAAGAAACGGCCTCCACCGTCTGGTAAGCATGCTACCCTTTTTAAAGTTGTGCTCCTTTGGTTAAAAACCACTCACAATTGGGCCGCGACATTATTATGTTCTCTGGACTTAAACCTCGATCGAAAACATGGGAAGAAATCTTCTGCCTCGTACTTTTTATTTCGGCTATCCCAAATCGGTAGAAAATACTTGAAAGGCTGTTTCATGGAAATGAACTGTTACTTCAGTTCAGGATTTCGAGTTACTAAGTTGGATTTCTGAACTTATAGCCCATTCTGGAGGTTGGACCTAAGTAACATCAGTAAAAAAAATATTTGTATATTTAAAGTATATCTTAAACTGATAAGATTATGAAAAATTTCAGGACCTATTTGAAGTCATTCTTCAAAAAATGCATCCTTAAGGCCAGTTTGGCTCAAAAATCCCCTTTTTCTTACTTCACATTACTAAATAATGCAGGGGTTTTGTATGGGGCTCACACCTCCTCATTTGAAAGACGTCTCAAGTTGTTGGGGGACAATATACAGAAACCATTCTTTCGTAAACCTTGCGCGATTTTCTCGTTTTTAATAATCATTTCCATATTTCCAAACTGATGGCAAAATTATAGCGCAAAATATCAAGGATCTTAAAACGTTTCAAAATTTCATGCCATGCAGCCCCATACCATAGGATGCCTACAACCATGTTTTACTATAGGCTTTAATTTATACTCTTTCTTTTCATATATAACATTTAATTCAAACTTTTAAGATTACAGCGAAACTGTGTGTGCAAATGCTTTTTTTACTGACTGTATGTTTAATTCATAGTTCTACATCATTTGAGGTACAGAAATTTTCTTTGTTCACATTTGACTGCCCTTAATTGAATTTCGCTGAGCAAATTGAGTTTTTTTTTTACTTTAACTTACTAAAAAGATAATTATTTGTTTTAGTCAGTTCTGGTCTGTGGTGTAGTCTCATTCAATAAAAACTTATTTTACTTTAAAAAATGTTGTCTTGGATATTTCAAAGAATTTGCTTTTAATGGAATTCCGTTGAATATTTTTGATCCGAATCAGACAATTCGAAAAATGTTAAATGACGCCTTTAAACTCGTGTAAAAACAAAAAAAGCAAAAAGCAAAAACAATAAAAATATTCTTGCTTTTCCTTAACCTAATTTTAAAAGACTGTCTTAGGGTCAAGCAATAGCAGCTAAGTACACAAAAATCAATTAGAACACCACTTAATTGCTGGAGAAGAAGGCAGTGCTTAAGATTTTTTTTATTTGTGAATGTGTTACATTTGTATTTCATGCAATAAGACTATAAAATAGAGTTAAATCCTATATCGCGGGAAAGATTCAAATTAGAACTGCATAGAAAGACAATTCTCTAATGTGCAAATTGTGCTTAAGAATTATATGAAAGTAAAATTCAACTGAATGTCGTCGTGCATTTTACAGAAATTCACCCAAAAAAACCGACCGACCTTCGACTGAGAGATGACACTAAAAACTAAAACGACCTTCGCCATTCCCCGAAACTATTTTTCTACCAAACATTTTCGAAGGTGAAATAAAGTAAATGTTGTCGTTAGCAACCGTGTACTTGGTAAAGTAACCGATATTGCCGCAGGTGCTGCTGCGCCATATATATTTATTTCAAGAGAAAGGTTCACCACCAATGTGGCTTGCTTGTTGTTTTCTGAGAAGTTTAAACCAACTGAAATACATCATCCATAGTTTATTTTTTTATAAGAAAAAAATACTTCCACGAGGAGATGATTTGGTTTTATTAAATTTTCAGGCAGACGTTACTTCGCCATGTAAGACAAAACCAGTCTTCCCAAGTGAGAAAAAAAGAATTTCCACACACATTCAGGTGTTCCATTATCATTAAGAGGTGTTTGGCTGAAAATAAACGCCGTCGTCGGTGCGTATACGTAACATTTTTTTCTCCTCTTCACTAAGCCCATTTTGATTTGAAGACTTCTTACCGTAGTCCGCGTTCTAAAATAGGTTTCTAGGTTGCATTCATTTCCTTTGTCTGAGTCTCATGTAGGCGTATTGATTTATTCTTCAGGACTTTTTTTTTTATTCATAACTTAAATCAAATGAAATACCATTGCCATATGTTCTCCATTTAAATTCCTTAAAGGCTTTTGATTTCTTTATGAATTTCCTAGAAAATATCGTTTAAGTAATCGAGATAGTCACTTGAATTATTTGATGTGTTGCTTTGAAAGTCATCTTCGATTTCATAGAATCAAAATAAAAAAAATTACATGTCTTCACGACTTGTGAGTTCATTGAAAGAGAAAAAAAAAAGAAATAAAATTTTGTCTTCCGAGGAAGTTTTATTGAATTTCAAATATTTGCATATCGAGTGCTTGTTGGCATCCAATTGTAGGTGGCGGGTTGCTATTTTTAGAATGTAAACAAAGTTACATTCTCTACTTCCTTAGGTTAGGAAGTAGAAGAGTCTATTTTTGTCCACGTGTGGGTGGGGATAGGCCGTAAAGGAGGTTGAATCAATGGGTTTTTTAATTGATTTTCGACGATAGGCATGAGTTAAGTCAGGTGCGACTTCAAGGCACTTGAAGAAGAACTTTTTAGTGCTCATTTTTTTTAAAAACCTTCAATATCTGCCTTTAAGCCCAAATTGCAACGGCGCGTTCGGGCGGTCGGACTTTCACAGGCGTTGGTACGCGTTTTATTGACTTTACGACAAATGGAGGTCGCGCCTTAGCTTTCCCTAAATTAGCTTATCCTCGAATTTTCCATCCCCTGAAACAAATTTTGTAATAAAACAATTTTATTTTGAAACTAAAATCAAAAGCAATTCTAATTTACTCAAATAATCATCTTTCCGCATTCAAATTTCATTTTTGAATAAAAAAAAATACACACACATCTGTCAAACGCTCGAGCGAGTGGAAAGTAGACCCAGTCAGTCGATACTTACGATATTACGATTTGCAAAGATGCAACGCCCGACCGCGCTATTTCGATTTGTATGCCAAAGTCAGATCGACCGAATGCACCGTTGCGTTTTGGGCTTTATACACAAGTTCCAAAATTAGATGAGCAATTGAGCCTGTTTCGTAGACAGAGGGTTGAGTTGTTATTCTGTCCTTCACAGCATTCTCAACCCTCGACCTTGAACTTTAAAACTCCGAGCACACGCATCTCCTTCCCAAGCCACTTTTTCAGCACTTCATATCCCCGCATGTCCTTTAAAATTAAACTTTTTTCGTCGTAAAAAACTTCACCACCACGTCAATTAGCGAGCTTTGTCACTTTCAACCTTTTCACAACTCTCCACGTTCCCAAGCCAAAAAAATAAAATTCCTTTTTAATCAATTTCCTATTAAAATATAAACAATGGCAAGTGTTTAACCTTCTCTGGAAGCCTACCAAGAATACAAGCATCTACCGGATGTATCTATTTTTCTTGCTAAACATGCCACCACGAGCAGCAGCCAGCCGCGCCGTGCCTAATTGAATATTCAATTTGATTATTAGGAAGGGATAAGCATAGACAAACACGAGCTGCGGTGAGGAAAACACGAGGGTACGTAGGCGGAGATTTCTATTAGATCGGGGATTCATAAATCAAAGCCCTCGGCTCGGTGGTAAACAGTCAAAGGGATGAGAGAGTGAAAAAAAAAGGGATGCTGTGTTATCCTGTTTGCAGAACTCTTAATAAGTGAGTGCACTTCCTGATACCTTTGCGTTATTTTTATTTTAACCTTTTTATGGGGTTGTTTCTGTGGAAGGTAATCTACTGGGAACGTTTGTTGAGTTTGGAGTAATTTGTCAGCGAAATGAGAAGAAAATAAATTTTGCTTGTTTATTTTTTGGGTTAAATGGAGGCGGGAGAGTGGTAAAAAAGAACTCATTGGAATTAAATTAAATTACATTAAATTGAATAAATATTGATTTCATTGGGTTTCTCAGAGTTTTCTCTGAAAATTTAGACTGCTCGTTTCTAATGAATTTTATTAGTGGAGGTTTATTTGTTCGAAATTGTTCTATGCTGTTGGACTTACACGTGTCGTCAACCTTTTACAATTGGACAGAGTAGATAAAAAATAAAATATCGAGAGATTTAAGTATATTTATGATCAAAAAGGCTTATTTTTGTCGAAATGCTAAGCAAACAATGATTAAGAGCAATGAAAGCAACGGTATTTAAAAGATAAAGGAAAGGAAATCGTCAAACCATGTTCCGACATCATAGATCATATTTCTTTATCATAAATTGTAAATTGTACGATAACAGCACGTAAATTTTCAAACGAAATAAACAAAATGTCACACATCGAGATTTCAACTACTATTGACTGAATCTCTAGTAGTTTTTCGACAACTTGGAAAACTGATTACAATAAAAAAAAATTAAAAAAAATTGCTCAATTTTTTGTGACCAAAAGAAGAAAGTTTGACCTTCTTGTTAGGAAACTGTAACGTACTAGGTTAATGAAGTTCTAAAAAATTAAAGAGTTGTCATATTTTCGTTTTGATCATGGACAGAGTTAATAATTCCTTTATAATGCTTTCTTTTTTTATTGTGAGGCTCAACGAGCTATGAAGACAAACTATGGCTCTTAAAATATGGCGTCATTAACATTTTTAATTATGACATTGAGAAAAAGCCAGCAGACTTACAGTACAGGTACACCTGGAGTTACGACGCCTCTAGTTAAGTCATTTCGATTTTCGAAGTCAAAAAAATTTAGGAAGCTTGCCACTTATTCTTCGACTTAGAACAATAAACGCATTAGTAAACCTCGCAAATTTGATATTGGAGTTCGGAAAAGCTGTTCTTATTTTAGTTTAGGTGTTCTTCCTTTTTGTTTTGCTTCGACTTAAGTCGATTTCGACTTGCGACGTGTTTTCACGGAACGAATTAGCGACATCAAGTCGAGTCGAGGTATTTCAGTAGTAGACAATGTAAACTAATTTAGGCAAAACGTATTCTGATTTCAGAGATATTCACGTTACGGGAACTATTTTTCAGTACTTAACTGATTAAAAAGATTTTAAAATTCATTAAAAACAATACAAAATATTTTTTGAAAAAAATAGTTTTTATATTTATTAGTTCAGAAGATAAACGAAAATCAGATAATTTTATTCATTTCAAAATTATGTCAAAAAAACATTCATATCGCCATAGATGTTGGTGTTCTCAATTTTTGCACAAATTATTTTGTTATTTTAAACTGGTAAATATATATCTCTATTGTGTACGCCTCAGTAAACTAGACATAATTTTTTCGTCTAATTCATTTTGATTTATATACTCAAGAAGCGTATACTCGTATTGGGTGCACAACTTTGTTTCCGCTGTTTTTTTTTTCGAAATTCGAGGCTTTTTTGTTATAAACTGGTTATACTTTTATGAATCGTTTTGCGTTTGATTCGATTGCGTTTGACACGAGTCTTGATCAAGTATTGCCTTCAATTCTTCATCTTCAAAAACCTTCTTTCTTCGTTCTTGAAGCGTTGAAACCACTCTCGGCACGTTCTTTCACTAATAGCAGCCTCACCATAGGAATTTGAGAGCATTCGATGAGCCTCAGCTCCAGATTTCTTCATATTAAAGCAGAAAATCAACACCTCCCGCAAATGAAGAGCATTTAGCTCGTAAGCTGACATGTTTAATCAAGAATAACTTTATGATGCAAACACAAATCGACCAATATCTCGATGGTGATATGTTGGCAAACACCTAAGTTTATTGTATGACATCCACGATATATTTCTTTCGACTACCACTTACCACTGCAGTCAGCTATTGCGAAACGGCCTAATGTTTGCACTGGATCGCTTGCGAGCGAGCTATTTTGGAAGCTACTTTGTTATTTTCATTCCCCTAAATGTCTTCAATTTGTTCAGGTTTATTAATGGCTTCTTTGATGACCCAGCCTCTAACATTTCGCATTGACGTGTTCTGTTCGGTATCTATAATTCCAAAGAGATCTTTAATTTTTTGTATCTCTCCTTGAAGCTGAGCTACGATTAGTGTCCTTCGTAATTGGAAGTTGAATGTAATCATCATCTTTCCATCATCTTACTTGTCTTCGACTTGTCGGAGATACTCATTATTTTTTTTATAAAACGAACTTTTAACCTTCTGAACCAATGATCAGAGAAGGCAATTCTTCTCTGTTGCTGGTCTCATAAGGTCCATAGAATTTTTTCTTTGAACGAATCATCAAAATGAATGATAACGAACGAACGATAAATTAACATGATCGGTCAATCGTGCTAGGGACTACTGTATCAAGATCAATAATAGTCAAGAGGCCACAATAAAAGTCCTGCAATAGTTGTTCCCTTGATCCTTTAATTGAACAGAAGAAGAATGTCTATACATTGAATCACCCTGCGTATGACCAGAACCAACTCCAATCTTTTTTTTTTTTTAAATAAATATACTTCCACGAGGAGATGAATTGGTTTTATTAAAGAAACAACTTTCAGGCAGGCATTGTTACCTTACCATGTAGGACAAAACTAGTCTTCCCAAGTGAGAAAAAAAGAATTTCCACACACATTCATCAGTTCCATCATCATTAAGAGGTGTTTTTATGAGCAGAACAAACTCTAATCTTGATGTCGTCCAGTCGTTCTATATGAATGCTGAACTGCTTCGTTTGAGTTGCTGCTTCTATGTTAAGTCCCTTAAAGCACACCACTTCTTATTTCTGCAGCTTATTTTGACGTTAGTATTTTCTGCAAAAGTACAATTCTTCCAACGCTTCTCTCTGCTATCTAAATGTTGCCGATGTTAGCACTTAACAACAGCCTCAGCATACTTTTTAACATTTCAACATCAACCGATTTAACCGCTTAGTGTAAGCCTCCTAAAATCCGTGACTGGTATAATCTCTACAGCGCATGTCAAAAACCATTTACAGACAGAAATTCAATTTCAGAGATTTCCGATTCAATTCTAACATAAAAGCCAACAGATTTGTCTTCGGCATGGGGGTGGATATTTTTCTTCTGCAATGTGAAGACTGCTAACATTCCTGCAAATCTTACAGCGGTGTTACATTCCTGTGAAAAAATCAAGGATGCTATAGTCTTACACATGTTGAGGAAAACATAAGGGTTGGAAAATGCATGAATTTATTTTTCACAGCAAGCCCTTTAGATTTTACATTACAGACTCATGGAAAGAAGTATTCGCAAAAATGCGATTTCTATAGTAAATTTTGTAGTTCTCAAGCACCAATGATTATGTTTTAGATTTTTCTGAGAGACTTTAGATGTATATTTATTTTTCGATATTCTTCAAAAAATAAATAAATACAAATTTTTTTTGCAAAGACTTGAAATATAAATTTAATAGTTGTAATTTTGTAAGTCCCTTCACATGTGTCAAATTATAACGCGCACATCACAGTGGAGGCGCTAAAAAGCTATGCTCTGGACCTGTATGGGTTGTTACTACAGACCATTATTGTTATTTTTATTATTATAAATATTGAAAGCACTTGTTTTGAAAATAGCATCTGTGCCAATACTTTTTCCCATGTGTGTATATCCTCGATTGACTGAAAAAAACGCTTGGAATTTAAGTGTTAAGTGCAAAATTACGAGACTCTAAGAAATATTATTGTGAATTTATTTGAATTCATTGTATGAGCCGCAAAATGCTCCAATAATCCATCATCATTAGTGGCGTAGCAGCCCACGAAGAGTCTAACTTTTCGCTGTCCAATAAGATGTGGTACATAATTTTTGTAATATAAACAGATGCTGTAAATTCTTGTTTTAAATTTTCTTTTAGAGGAATGATGTTAAAAATTGCTGTAAATTGTTTACTATTGGTGTCTTTTATGCCTCTCGTCCCCTGCACAAGATCCGCCAAAATGTAAAATCCCTTTTGGAAGATAAACTTCAGAAGTCTTCTCCACTCCATCGCAGCTTTTGTTACTGCCCCTTTAACGCTCACCAACATCTCTGTCCAACTGTTGGTGAGCGTAAGAAAGCTCCTCCAACCCCGTCATAGTTCATCCTACAAAATGAACAATTCAAACCCAATCATTTTTCTGCCAGTTCGTCAGTCCTTGTTTTTAGCTTTCTCCCGACTCCTCAACAGGACAGAAAAAAAAAATAATAAATAAAAACTACCACTCGACTCAAAACACACAAAAAAAAACAGCCTCTGACTTTAAAAACTTCAACACAGCGAAATGGCTAATAAATGTGCCATTAGCATACTCCAAGAGAGTGTACTTGAAAGTTTGCCGCTTGCATTATTTTCGGCTTTTCAATGGAATCCTTTGTCAAGGAGCACAAATGAATGCAGGGTAGCATTTCATTCCTTTTTTTGTCATTTTCCTGAATCTGGGTTGATTGAAATTATGAAGGACCTGTGACCAACGTCAGTGCACCGGTCTTTAGTTTACCGAAGCACTCAAAAGTAGGTGATGCTTTCAGACTCCTCTCCTTTTATGTTTTTTTGCAAGGTCAGGTACGAGTTATTGCTTTTTGCGTCCAAAAATAACTGACATTAGCGAGGCTTTTATTGACGTTGACAGTGATGTTGAAATTGATATTGAAATTATGTTGATTCTGAGCTGTTTTTTTTTTTTTATTCGCATTTTTTTTTTTTTTTGTGAATGCGGGTGGATGGTAATAAATCTTACTCCCTGCTGCTGGCCCCGTTGTTATTTTTATTTGCTGCCCTCGAGAGCCCACTTAGGGTGGGAAATTACGAAATTAGCGTGCTTTGTGGGACGCACGGCATGGTTTCTTGTAATGTGTCGTTGGTTTTTTTTTTGTAAAAAAAAAAAAGAGAGACTTGTAAATTTAAATTATTTGTCTGGTTTGAATAAGATTTTGTGTCGAGGATGGTGGAAAACACTTGCTGAGCTTTCTTTTTACTTGAAATTGAGGACACTTCAATCATATTTATGTTGGGAGTTGTTGATTGAAAAGAAGAGGTTTCTGTTTTATGAAAGCATCCACGTGTATTTCAAGAAGAATGGAAATAAAAGACTACATCTTGAACTTAAGCAAATACCATTTCCTGCTTTTATTGTCCTGCTCGGAGTTCACGTGGCATTGAAGTTTTTGATGACAGTCGTAAACGAAACTATTGTACTTAAAAAAATTTACGGTTGATCAAAACTTTTTTGTTCGCAGATTTTTTGAATTGTGTCTCAGTTTTCATCGGTCATGAATGCAGTTCTCAAACAATTTTGAATTGTGTCTCGATGGGTCAATTCTCAATAAAATTCAACTTTCAACGATAACAAAAAGTTTCCCAATTTATATTTTCTGTTAGAAAAATATGTTCCCATTAGAAAAAATTCTCTTTTCCGGGAATATCAGAAAAAATTTCAAGTGATTTTCAAAAATTAGTTTTATGGAATCCTTCAGGCGGATAGAACCCGACGATAGGAGAAGTAAATGATTCTTAGAATAAACCTAGAAAGTAAATTTGTTTAGAACCATTAAATTGCGGTGCAAGCAAAATATAACTGAGCACAAAAACGAAATTTACTAAAAGAATAGAATCGTGATGGAGACTCTTCATCGACTGGTCTCTCAAAAAGAGACAAATTTAATTTGTGAAGAAAGACTTATAGAGCGGTCAGTTTGAAGTTACAATTAATTAAAGCCTTGAAAAGAAAAAGGATGACCTAAAATCTATGCAGAGGTGAATATCAAAACATGTTGTGAAAATGAAAATTAGTTAGGGTTGCTTTATTTTGTATTCACAGAACTTAACAAGGACTCTTAAGATCATTTGTGCACTACTGTGGAAGAGACTGTAGATCGATTAATTTTTAGCCACAGAGTTTGTAGGGATCATAAAATACTGCACACCTAGTTTTTTGATGATATCGTGGTAGTCTAAAAGGTTTCAGTGGAATGTAATACAGATACATGAGAAAGAACAGGAAAAAAGCCACTTTGGGAAAACCTTTCAACTCTGTGAACTTTGGTGTTTGGCGTTCTAAGCCACTATATGCTGCGAAGTGCATTGCAGTTGAAGAAATGTCTAATTTTTGGATGAAAACACGTATAACTTTTTTGGACCCAATAGAAAAGATTTGTGTTAAGAAGTTCATAGTAAAAATTAAAGCCTACAGTAAAATATAGTAATAGGCATGGTGTAGTATGCTGTTGCATGACTTTCAAAGAAGTTGGAAGCCTGGCTTTCATAGATGACATTGGGTTTTGAAATTCTTGAAATTTTGTGCTATAATTTAACTCAAAACGCCATCAATTTGGAAACGCAGATGACATTTTCTTTCGAACAGAACAAGGAAGTCATTAAAAATGGGGGAATTTCGCAAGACTTACGAAAGAGTGTTTATTGTATATTGCCCGCAAACAACTTGAGAGGTTTATCCAATACGAGACGTAAACCTTATACAAAATTCTTGTATTATTTAAGATTTTGAAGTAAGGAAAAGGAGGCTTTCAAACAGAACCGACGTAAAGATTGCATTTTAGAAGAAGATTTTAGATAAGTCCTGACATTTTTCGCATTCTCATCGATTCTAAGTTGAAGGGATAACAACCCGTTATCAAAGCAAACAGAACGAACACTAAATATCATTTGGGTTCTTTATTTGTTTATTTCCATTATATTTTTTTCAAAACCAAAAGTGCGCAAATATTTCTGTGACTTTTATTTTGTTGTTTTTCCTGAATAAATTCTTAACTAGTTTTAACCATTTTTATGCTTTACTAGCTGTACCCGGTACGAAAACCGGAATTCAACAGCGGGTATTATAAGTCACCAAAGAGAATCATAAAACTACACAGTCTGTTAAAATCGTCCTTGCGAAAAAACTGAAAGAAATTTTGCTTCTTTGGATACAAGTTTTGAAACGGCTAAGAGACTTTTGCTGAGAGTTGAAACCACGTTGGATTACGAAATGTTGGGAAGAAATTTCACACTTTTATTGCGAGAAAATCCATTCAAAGAACTAAAAGTTTATTTTTCCTAGTCGACCAAGTGTGTATCCATAGTAATGCTTTAAAACTGAGAAGAATAAAGTGAGGCAAAGTTTGTCGTTGCCAGCCCATCGAAGTTGTTGAAAAACCCAACTTCGAGCTTTGCTTGCCTCGATTTTAGTTTCCCCACCCTTTTCATTTGCTTGCATATCTCCTTACATCTGATGAAGTTATGCCAGTCTCATCGTAACTCACGGTCAATTTCACTGCGACTCTGCCCAGACGTGATTCACGTCGTTAACGGCGTGATAATGCCACGAATCATGCCGTCAGATTGTCAGAATATCGTGCCATCAGTTGTCACACTAAAATCATCATCGCATCACGAATCTCCGTGCGTGTAAAGCAGCACAACACGTAAGGCCACCCATCTGGGCGCATATCCCCACATACACAACTTCCACTCTCTGACAGCCTAATTACCAAGAGGATCTAATCCCGCACACTTAAGCCTGACAATCGCTCAAAAACTCCCTGACAGCGGAAATTACATCCTTCCTACGCATAAAATCCCAAACACATCCCGGAGCGCCGCGAGCTTCCGCTTATTTGCTCATATTTCACGCTCGATGCCGTCGTCGCTGCCGCTGCCGTTGCTGCCGTCACCGCCAGCAACGCCGCCCGCCATGCATATTGCATGCAGCTGGTGCCTTGAGATAAATTATTTCAGCAATTCGTGACTGTTGCTTTAAAATAATTGCGTGCCTACCCCCGCACCTCCTCCTCGTGCGCACTTATGAAATGAAAAGGTAAAGTGCGCTGCTGAAATTCTTTGCCTTAATTAATTTAAGTCTAGACTAATGTGAATAAAAATGAGTTCCGAGACGTTAGAAGGACGACGAGATGGAGCTGAACTTAAATTACTTTTGATGGGTGGACGTTTTACTTTTTTGAAGAAAAATTAACGCAATTTCGAAAAAATGCCAGACAGACGACACACACGGGTGTGAGGGTTAAATCAGTTTAATTTTCGAGTTTTTCTTTTTTTTTTTTATTGAATAATTTATGGGCAATAATCCTGAGTGTAATCAGGCTGCAGCCGATTTATCAGGAAGCACTGTGTGGCAAGCACTTTTCGCTTTTCTCCTTTTATTAGATTACTACTTGTCCTGGTTTCCGCAATTGGCCTTTAAGGCTTCTTTATGCGAGTGGACAGATGGTGCTGTTGCCGCCTTTGTATTCTCGCCCTTGGAAATGGGGTCATCAAAGGGATTTGCTGTTTTTCTCTCGGGGGACGGCTTTTCTTCTCATGATAGTTTCGTTGGAGGTTTATGAGTGGGTTTTTTGGGGGGCGCCTGGCTTGTGTGTTTGCATAATTTCATTTCAAAATGGGTGTGGACTGGAATCGGAGGAGTTGTGGATCGTAATCATGTGTTGCATCATAATGGTAGGGTCTTAATTGGGTTTCGAAGTGGGAGACCGTCTGGGCTCAGTTGAGGAACCGCAGACTAAGTAATTCGAAAAGAAAACATTTGAGAAAATATGAAAGACGAAAGTTTATTTGAAGAGTTAAAACTTTTGAGTGAAACTTATGCTACCCACAACCTGACATGATGTCAAATCTTGAAGTATTAACCTTATTTTAAATTACTTGAAAAAAAAGTTCAGCACTAGATTCATTAATTGACCCAAAAGCATTCCACAGATGGTCCAAAGGAGACAAGATACGTTTTTACGAAACGTAAGTGCAGACCAGTGGATCCTGAGTAAAAGTGCACTATTTAATGAGGTTTATGGCATATCAAATGGTACAAACGAGTCTTATGAAGGTAGAAGAAAGAAAACTAATAGTTGTGATGGCTATTTGTGATTGGGAAATAACAGCATAAGATAGTGATTCTAAATGAATGAAATAAAGAAAGCAGAAGTCATTAAGAATCGGGGGGGTCCTCCAACTTTTCTATTTTTATTTTTCCGACTTGAACCATTAGCCTTTGGCCTACAATATTCAAATTTACTGTATTTTCAGAAATATACAGAGCCCTACAGAACTGAGCATACACTCAGAGTTAAAATATAATTTTAATTTTTCGTCTTCAGAAAAGTCGTTTGTGGACAAAACAAAAATGTAGATTCGATTGCTCATACACGCATGGAAAAAATTATTGGCACAGATGCTTTTTTCATAAGCAAGTTAATGTTTCAATGTTAAAACTATTAAATTTATATTTACTGTCTTTGCAAAAAAAAAGTTTGTTTATTGAGTTCATAGAAAAACCTGAAAACATAATCATCGTCATTTATGTGCAATCTTCGTTTTAAGTGGTATACAAGAGTTTTTTTCTTGTAGCTTTTCCCTTCAAGATTATTTCATTTACTTCCTGCCTATTCATTATAGCATTAAGTGCACTGAAGTTGTAAAGAATTTAATTTTCTGCTTCTCTTAAATACGAAACATATAAATGTAAGAATTATCAAACAACATAAATGAAATGAAATAAATCATCGTTGCTTCAAAACTAACAACACTTGTTTTCGAGAATCATATCCGTGAGTATACTTTTTTCCATGAGTGTATATCATTCAATACATTCAAATGTGAAAACAATAAAAAAAAGTTTATAAAATGTATTATTTCCTAGTTAAAAAAAAAATTATGGATTGATGCTCAATTTTGTGAGGTACTGTACTTCATTTTGGGATTTTTAAGGGACTTAATCAGAAGTATCGTTAGACTGTGGTCTTTTTTTACCAACCTTAGTCGAAGATTCAACAATATTCGCAAAAAATTGACAACCGAAGATAACACAGAGTTTTGGGTGCGCATACATTTTTTTCAACAACGATTTTGGTTTCAAAAGTGGTTCAGTCACATAAGCCTGAATTAGACCTTGATCGTTGATGATTGGATGCAGGTTAAGGAGCCTGCAGACTGTGGTGTTTTTTTACCAACCTTAGTCAAACAGTACACAATATTCGCAAAAAAATTGGCTGCAGGTTAAGGAGCCTGCAGACTGTGGTGTTTTTTTTACCAACCTTAGTCAAACATTACACAATATTCGCCAAAAAATTGGCTGCAGGTTAAAGAGCCTGCATTAAATCATTAACGATTTAAGTTATAAAAAAAAAACAGAGCCAGATAGCTACAAAATACCGATCCTTGATTAGCTTCATTTTGTGGGAATTTATTTTATAAGAACAACTCTAAAGCGTCTTTACTACGAACAACTTAATCGATTTTAAACTGAAAAGCATTCATGTTGTGTGCCAATTGCATATCGCACCCTAACCGTCAAACTATCGTTAGCGACATTATCATAAGCAACATGGCAAAAATGAATTAATGATGAAGTTCGATAGTTTATTCAATTGCGCGTCTTTGTGCATCATTAGATCTTTAAACAAAGCATTCCACTTAAAAAACACAACCCGCCAAACACAAACTGTGAAGATTTAAGAGGGTGTTAGATTCTTTGTGTTATGATAACATTTTTACAACATTTACATTTTTTTTTACCTCAGACAAAAAACAAGGAAAAAAGCCCCCCAGTGGAATTTTTATTTTGTTGCTTGCGATAATTTAGCGGTTAGCGCGTTATCGTAGTGAACAAAACGAATACTACACAAAAACGTATTCATTTTTGCACCACAAACTATCTACGTGCTCTGCTTTACAAATACTCATGACTGTAAAATTGAAAATAATATCAAAAAATGCCCCTGCATATTCTGCTGAACACACTGTACCTAATTGCGATACGTTTCTTAGGTTGTAAATAAAAAAACTTTTTCAAAGTCTATCCTTTACAATATGTTGAAAGAAAATCAAATTACTTCCTCCAATTATATCGATTTCATCAAAACTTCAAAAGCACTTTTTTCCTCTAGCTCCCAAAATGGAAGGCTAAAACAAATAACTTGAGAGAATTCGTCTACCATCACACACAACGTCTAAAGCGGATGAACTCTTTAACAACTCAAAGAACTCCAAAGAAGATTACCCATTGAAAGTTAATGAAGTGCAAAAATGAATGACTCGTCATACATTCAAAAAGCCCACCAAATCATTATCTATCTTTGAGTAATAAAAACGAAATGGTGTTACACACTCCCATCAAAAAGACTGAAAATAGCAAAATACTTTATGGCTTCCATTGTCCACCGGAGAAAAGTTGACGTTCTCCCGTTCACATGATGTCCTGGCTATGGATGATGGTCCAAAAGGACTTTTGTTACCTGCACTTATGGATCATTTTCTTTTATTGAATAAGTTATGTCTACTTCTCTGCTTCCGGTTCATGCAGTTTCTCCATTAATATTGCTCGAATGTGCTTCCGGAGATTTTTTTTTCCCTCAATGGAGGACGTGATGACGTTGGGGGTGTAGAGTAACGCAGACGAGTGCTTTCTACACTTTTATTATATTTCTGCATTCATGCGGAGGAGATTTGAATTTTATGAACTTATTAAAAGTACTGTGTGGTCAACATATAGGGTAATGAAAAATTTTAAAGAGGGTGATGCTCTTTGAGGGTGTTAGATAAATGTGGTGGAATGAAACTTAGCTGTGAAAGGGTTAGTTAAATTCTTTTATGGAGATGTTGATGGAAGTGATTGCACTGAGGTTTTTTGTGTTAAACCAAAACCTGTTGATTTTTGAGTGAACAATTTGAGGTTTAAAAAACATTTCAGCAAAAGGTGAATTCTTTTAAAATTTTCTCGCTTTGGTTTGGCTCGTAGTTTGATTATTGCAAATTTAATTTCATAAAATCTAGTGAAAATGTGTCTTAACGCCTTGTTGACCGACGGGACTTAAGTACCACAATATTTTTTGCTTAAAAAAAATCCTCTATTTGACTAAACTGTTTTATGGAACCACTAATAGACTTTTAAGTATCATTCAATGTCCCTTTATTTTAATGGGTATGATTATTTGTTTCAGTTTTAACCTCATTTTTTGGAACGAGGTCCGTTCAAAAAATAAGGTGAACAAAATTTGTTTTAAAATATTTATTATTATTTATTCATGAATTTTTATTTAGTACCCCTCAAAGCAGTCTCCCTTAACATGCTTGTGTCAGGGTTTTTTCCAATCCTGCATTTTTGCACTTTTTGGTATGCCCTTGAGCTCTCTCAGCGAATCGGTTTGTATCTCCTCAACCGTCGCAAAACGCCGTCCTTTCATGGGTCCCTTCACTCTTGGGAACAGGAAAATCGCAGGGCGTCAAATCTGGTGAATACGGTGGCTGAGGCATGATTACGGTGTTGTTTTTGGCCAACAATTTCGAACAAGCAACAGTTTTTTTGGTCAAAATTCAGTATTTTTGGAACGAACTTCGCAGCCACACGCTTTATGTCCAAAATTTTCGAAAAATTTGCATGACATGAGCCAACCGATATGCCGATATCTTCAGCAACTTCTCTAATATTGATTCGACGATTCTCCATGACAATTTTCTTTACTTGCTCAACATTTTCATTGGTTGTTGATGTGCTGGAGTGTCCAGGGCGAGCGTCGTCATTCACAATTTCTCGACCTTCTTTGAAAAGCTTGTAGAGTACACTCAGCGTGACACCGTCACTGTCAATATTTCAAGTGTTTTTGAGCACTTAATGCAAATTCTTTGATACATTTTTTTCGACAGGAGGAAATCGCCGAACACGCAAAACACGTCTAACTTTTATGCCTCTCAAAAAAATAAACAAATATGGTATATAGCTGAAACTTTGAACATATGTTCGAGACGAGTGTACCAACATACAAAAATAAAAAAAAGCGATAATCGAAAATTAACCTTATTTTTTAAACAGACTTCGTATATGACGTCAACGATGGATTAAATTATTTTGCAAGTGCAAAGACTAGTGCTTTAATCATAAGCGGATTCATTGCCTTCAAAAGCCTTTTCCGTGAACTCCAAACACCTCCATTCGACCTTTTATCACTCTTTCTAACCTCATTTTCCTTTTCCCATTCACTGCTTTCGCTTGGGTGCGAAAAAAAAAGTGCGCGGTAAATGAGAATTAAAATAATACCTCGATTCAGAGAAGGATTTTGCAATTCCAAGGACTCACGCGGCTCATTACTCAGTCTGGGAAACGAGTCTACACCTTTCCCGAGATACCCTAACAGATACTCTAAAAACAATAATCCCCTCGACTAATGTTAATGCCGTGCTTTGCGCCAGCGACAACGCTATCACGTCTGTCGTCTCTAACAGCTCAATTTATCGCATCCTAGATCAGCTCCACAGTCCCGTACAATTAGAGATATTATTTTGCCATTCTAGGACTCTAATTGGGATATTATCCTAAAACCCATCCACTTCTCTCTCTCTCTCTATCTCTAGTCCAATCGAAAGCGAGCTCACGTCGGCAGCCTCACGTAGATAGAGCTCCGTACCCGTCCACATCTTACACACTGCACAGTCATGAAAATATAATTCTCCAGTCATGGTAATTTTTTCGAATGAACCAGATTCAAATGAGAATCAAATAAAGCCGCATCTCCACCAAGGACAGTTGAGTCCTTAATTCAAGTGGGGAGCGGCGCATACAGGACCTTTGCATATATCTGTATCCAGGGAGAGATATTTGAAAGTAGAAAAAAACGGAAAAAAATGAAGAAAAATACATCAAATCAATTTCAATTACCCAATCCCATTCAACGTGGAAGCGAGCGGGGACCGAGCGGGAGGAAAAAGGTCAAACAGCCAATTTTCCGTGTTGAATTGCCAGAACTAAAATACACACACACCGACACAGTGACTCCTCGGAAAAAGCCTTCAAACATCTTTCCGTCGCATTTTACGCAAATCAATTTGAAACTATTGACCGAAATTGAATTGGTCAAGTGGTGCCTTCACAGAAGTCGACAACAAATCGAATTGCTGCCCGCAATCAGACGAAAAGTATTTCCAATATTCGTGATTCTCTTCCTCCATTTTTTTTTTCGTTTCGTTTCGTTTTTTTGTATGAAGAGGAGGCATAGGAACAACATAACTGTGTTAGGGAGCCAATTGCTCGGAATCCAAATTGCTTTCAATTTGTTCTGCTAGAAGTGTAACATTTGGTATACCGAATCTGTCTTTGAATGGCAATGGCAGTGGCAGGCAAGCATTGTTATCGATAACACACATAGTAGGCCTTGAGTTCACTTTGGGTTGATTAGGCAGGCTTAAGTGTTTAATGGTCCCTTATTTTCACGTTGGGTGTATTGAAAAAAGAAAGAACGAATTGCCAGTCATTTGGTGAGCGCGGATTTTCAAAGCTCTCCTCGTCCTTGAGGGCCTTAATCAATTGAGGGTGAATTGAATGAGTTATTGGAAACGGATGGATAGGCAGCGCTGAGTGGAGAAGGGGCTAAGCATTGGGTGGTTGAGAGGATTTTTGAATGCAGTGGAAAAACGTCGGAAGACTGAGTTTCAACGCATCCAACGATGCTGAATATGCAAATCATCCGTCGAGTTGTTCAAAGGCAGACTACGAAAATTGGTTTAAAACGAGTAAAGGACTGACTGGTGCAAGTAATTGGCTCAAAACCGATTACTGCGTACCAAAGACTTTCAAAAACAGATTACCAATTTCATGTTGGAAATGAGTGATGTGTTCAGTAGTGCTTAAGTTCTTTCTACGAAAACAGCAGCGGTGGACGACTAATTATCCTCTACGCGGCGCCTAAATGATGGTTGCAAATGGTGGAAACGCATTTGAAAGGACGTTGCTAATCGCAGCCATACACAAAATTAACGTTGTTGTGTATATGATCATGGACATGTGGACTATAATTTTATTTCAAAGGAATCGTCGTCGAGCGCTGTGTAGCGCAGATCTGCTACACTGCGCAGTGTAGTTTCTTTTTGAAACAAAAGAAAACATACATAATTTCTTTTGACACGTTAATTTCACGGATTTTTGTATTTTTGGGAAAAAAAGTTCTTCATCGTTTATAGATCTTTAAATTCCAAAACGACTGTTTATTCGACGTTGTTACTATTTTTAGATCTTCTAAGATCTAAGTGTTCTCAACTTTTTTCTTACAGCCAAAAGAAGAACACACTTAAAGACCACTTGTAAAGTTTCAAAAAAAAAAAAAAACTCCCATAACCATCCATCTAACCACTTTTCGAAGTGTTCAACTTCAAAAAAAAATTTCCTCTCCTTCGAGTCACACTTAAAGTCGCCTGGTAACAGGTACGTACAACCTCATCAATAAAAGTACGTTTCCTCGTTTTCCTTCACGCTTTCCCACCGCACACACACACAGAACGACCGATAGGACAGATCCTCGCAGGGTCAGACAGTGTCCTTCGCCCGGCACCACTTTAAACTTTTTAATAAGCGAACCGAACGAACATTTCCAACGTTCGCTTAACGTATTAAAAACTTTTCGCATAAAATTATTTTATTATTCATCATTTTGAGTACGTTTTCAGTTTAAACATGAACTCGGCAATAAACTTTTATGTTCGTCAATGTGTTGTGTCATGCAGCGTAGCAACTCATAACCAGCACAGCAATTCTGTGTCTGTGTGTGGTCGAGAGAGAGAGAGCGAAATTATATGGAAGTATTTGATTAAAAATTCAAATAAAAAATTAAAAAGCGCCGGCATCTGATATGCAAACAGCAGCATCAGAAAACAACCCCAGCCTCGTATGACTTTACGATTCTCCAATTAAATTTGAATGATGTTGAATTAGGGGGTGGCGCTGGGCGATTGTGTGTCTATCGCATCAAAAAGGGATGCCGATGCGGCTGGGAAACAGGAAATGGAAATGAAAGTCGAGTCAAACAAAATCGCTGGTAAATTACAAAAGGCGGGAGGAGGAGCAGTCCTCAAAGGACATCAATTACACGCCTTCAGTGGAGATGGTTACCTAAGCCGGTAAGCACTCGATTGTTGGTTTTTGGTGAACCGGCTGCGGCACTCGGCACACGGCACACGGCTGGAGGTTTCCTTGTTCCTTTTGCTAATCGGCTTTCGCTCATGTTACCGTGAAAATGATAATCCTCCACAAAGCTTTTCACACCATTTGCGAAGTGGTGGCGGCGAAGACATTTTCTTTTTTGTTTCTTTGGTTTCCTTGTGACCGCGTGGACGGGGTGTAATCGAGTCAGGAGCTCAGTTCGAGTACAGCGCTAGGAAATTGAATATTTATGAGAACATTTGTATGGACATAATAATGAGATTTGCCAAACCGAGTGAAGTGTTGCTGGTGGTCCTCGTAACAAATAGGCCACTCGTAGATGGGGAGATACTTCATTTCGGGTGGATATTTTCTCTTTTGGCGCTTCGTAATTATAGTTAATACCTGATCGTCTTAAGACAATTACAGTTATTTTTGTGTCGAAATTTGGGGGTGGTTGTCAACTCTCTCTTGAAATGTGGTGGCTGATTGGGAATTTTGGGAAAAGCCCTGAAAGTAGGCTGCAGACGTTTTAATTTTCTTGAAAGGATTTTTATTTGGAGGAACATTTGAGAAAAGATTGAATACAAGCGATCAGGGATTTAAAAGTTGGTTAATCTTTGGGAATTAGAAATCTCTTCAACAGTGCTCGAGTTTGGAATGCAAATTAGCTAAGGTTTAATAGTTTTTTAACAGCTAAGGTTTCATCACGTTTCAATGATTTGAGGAGGACACTGATCAAAGCACTCAGTTGACCAAAATAATTTAAAAATTGACTAATGAGAAAAATTTAAAAAAGATATTGGAAGACTAAGAATGTGATAAAATAATTTACAGCAAGTTTATAGTTGTTGAGAGCAAAGAATACTGAGCAGAAAATAGAAGTTCTTAAAAAAACGCTTCTAAACAAAGTGCGAAAGTGACTTTTCTATTTTAAGTTAATCAACTTACTACCGAATCTATACTTACTGAGCTTTTATATAAAAATAAGTCAAACAAATTGTTCTCTCATACACTAGGAATTTTAATTACTCCCTATTGTGTCATTTCTGTGAGCTATACCAACATTTTACAAACAAGATCCATCTAACTCTTTTATCATAGAAATTCCCTCACTGTATTCAAGCCTGTGCATATTTTCTGTTTGTCCTTCAAAAAGACTCACCCTATGGAACCCTACCCAACTTCTTCCGAGTTGAACCATGTCCACCATCACGAGAAAACAAAAGGATTCTTTTGGCCACAAAACTTCCACACACAAAACCAACAAAAAAAAAAAACGAACCATCTTTCCGATGAAAATAAAGATAAACTCGGATCTGCTTAGCATAATTTATTCCTGACCACTTTAATTAGCATACAAACGAGCTGTCACATGATTTTGCCGGTCTTAAAAGGATCATTAATCACTTAAAAATTGTAAAAACAACTGACAAAACGGCATAGGACCAAAAGCAAAACCAAAACTCTTTGCACAGACACAACGACGATGTAGTAGTTGGTTACGTTCCTTATTTAGCGCAACAAAAACTTCGTAATATGCTAATAAGTGTTTTAACTTAATTTCCCATGACATGGCGTAGCTCTCTCCGCCTGTGGATGAATTTATAATTTTCGGACCGTAGTTTCATCTCAAAACAATTATTTACTAATTTTAACTTGCTACCCTCTACGCTCGGATCGGAGCAAAGTTAGAGCCAGTTGCTACTTTTTGTTCTCTCACAAGGAAGTGACTGACGACGGGAAGAGTCCAGCGGAAAAGGTTCTGTGTAAATGTTGACCATTCATCATAAATTGGCCTATCCATGGGTACTGTGTCCACAGGACGAGAGATCGTCCTCGCTGGTGAAGTAAAAACACAAAAAAGATGGCGGCGGTGGCGTAGACAAAACTTGATGACTTTCCACTTCTGCCCCCAAAAACCCTCTCAGTTAGCACCGTGACACTGGGAGTGAGTGTGATTTCATTTTCTAGTTTCATGTCGTTTGCATTTCTCCATCCGTTTGCCGGGCAGTCCGGCCGAATGAATAGCGGATGTTTCCTTTGATCTAAACTCGATACGGCTATTTTATTTTCAGAAGCCCAAAAAAAAAGCGACCAGACTCCGGTGTTCAAGGGTTTGTCCACAAATGCGCGTACCTTTGCTTTTTCAGTCGCCCCTGGTGGAGTGGGACGCGGTTATTTTGGGACAAACTGCAAAACCATATGCACCGAACCTCGGAAGTGGACATAATTTCGTGCATTTTCCCGTGTTACCTTGTGGGACTTTGTGTGGCAACAGCGAGGCAACACAAAGATGGCCGTGCTCGACCACTACCGTCATCGTCGTCATTGGTATCATTGACAAAGTGATGTAATTAATCTTACCTAATGTCGTCCTAGTGTGTGATTGTGTGCGTGTGTGATGTGTCCTGTGTGGGTGACAAATCGGCCGGGCGGACAACACAGGAGAGCGGATGTGTGTTGATAAAGATGTGCCTTTTGTAATCAGTTGTTACTGCATTACGCAGATACGAAGGGACTTTGATTTATGATCGTGGTTGTCGCATGCGTTGGAGTGGGTGAAAGTTCCCTCTGACACGAGGCGCAGATGCTCCTTCATTTAGTGTCCTTGTTATGGTAGTTTGTTAAAGATAAAGTGACTGCCTACACAATGGGACACAATTTAGGAGCGAGAGGAGAAAATCCACCACTTGGCTAAGCTTTTTACACAAGGGGATCAAAATGAGAGACATCAACCTGTGCTCGCTTTTCCAAAAGGACTGTCTCACTGTGGAAGATATTGACTCATGATTAGGGTGCTCGTAGCTGGAGTTAATGGCGCAGGACCAACTTAAGGAAAGTGGGTTTTAATACGAGCTGGTAAAGGTTCTAATTTTCTTTCATTGAGCGTTTGAGATGGATTGGTAAAGAGGTGATTATGTGAAAAAGCAATGGCTGGGTAATTTTAAAGATTGGAGAAGGACGTCCTGTAAATTCAGAATTTCAAAACAAACAAAAACCAGTTTGGCGTGGTACTTTTCGACTGCTTGATGTTTGTAGGCGACCGCTCGGCATGAGATGGTTGGATCAAGTCCAAAAGCTCGCCTGGTTACGCTCGGCCATACCCACCCATGAGTTAGAGTAGAGTTGACTGCGTGCACTACCCCCGCAACTCTTTAGTGGGGCATGGGGTCACTGAAAATGATGATGATGACGATGTTTGTAGACTTGTGTTCTATTTTACAGTGCATCAAGAACTACTTCTGTGCCGTGTGTTTCAACTGCATACTGTCTGTAGACTTGTTTCTAATGAAATATGTACACCGCCGCTTTGTCAAAGGCCCCAAATAAACACGAGTATCATCCTAAAATGCCAAGTCTGAGACCTAAACTGAAGTTATCAAATCGCTGATTGCATTCGACTTCCATGTACTTAAAGCCAACTGCCAAATGACATTAAAAAAAAATTTAAACCCTCACATTGACTTCCCCGCATCGAAATCCAACTCAACTGAACTGCAACCGATGCCCAGCAGTTTGCTTCTGGAATCTCTCTGCGGGAGCTCCTGGCAAACAATGCACGCACACACATTACCATTGCCACTGCAACTTTCACAACATTCAAAGCACGTCCTGATTTTCAACTCCATTTCAGCAGTCAATTGCTACAAATCCCGTCATTGTTTTGTATGGAATCGCAATCTTATTATTTCCCAGCAAAGAATTTCAATTATGCCGCGTTAAATATTTAAACTCGAGTCCGTTGCTGAAATGACCCCATCCACACACGCACGCACATAACCAGCGTCACTTTGTAATCAACTCAATCGCACTTACAATTAAAAAGTCAATATACTCGTATTGATGAAATTCCCCGCAGTTCGACACATCCAGTCGATTTGCGAAGCAATTAAAAATTAAAAACTCACAACTTCCGTAACGCAACGCGCAATATGTCGCCGCGTTACGACAGCCGTTGTTGTTAACAACTCACGGAATTTATTTTCGCTCTCCCTTTTGCATCTCTTTGTCTCACTCTACGCTTGCAGCGAGTTTATTGTGCGCGGCATTATAAATTTGCAGAATAACACGGAGACGGATGCAGGACATAGCAAAGAGTGCATGTTGCCGCTGCAGGAAAGTCAGAGAAAGTGGATTAAATTTCCACGAGTCCTGCGGGCTGAAAAGCCAGCAGCGATAGCGTCGATGCACAATGAAAATTTACATTGAAACGCGAGCAAGTGTGCGGCAGGAATGCAAACATTTGTATTAACTGCTCCCGAAATTAGTTTGAGGGGGTTACGCTGGGGCAATTTATGCAAAATACGTTTTCAAGCAGTTTATTATATTTTAATGCGTTTCGGTTGATTTCTGAATAGCTGAAAGGATGAAAAGCGGCGAATTGTTTTTATGGCGCACGCTGAAGTTTTTTGTTGCGGAAGGAACGATTAAAAGTTTGCAAGAACACTCGGGCGTTGCTTGCGGATGAGTTCTCCACATAAAATACAACTGTGACATTTTTGTGAGGTCCTTTGTGGAATTTCGGTGAAAGGATGTGTTTTCATTGTGCTGGAAGCGAACGGACGATGGAAAACAGAAACAGTGATTGTAAACATTATAAAATGAGAAAAAAAGGAAATTTGTTGACAGAAGAAAACGGCAGAGTAAGATAAAATGCGAAGGACAGCGTTTTTTGAGAAGAAAAGAACATATTTGTGGTTGGCCCAAGGTCGGAACAGGAGCTGGTACAGACAACAGGTAAAATAAATCAGAGCCCGAGCTCAGACTAAATCAGGATCTTGAGCATGTGTCCTAGACTCAGACATAACTAGATTTCTGACACTAAGCAGAGGCCTAAAGCTAACGCCAGTGACAGAGCTAGAGCCAGAGCGAGAGCCAGAGCCAGAGCCAGAGCCAGAGCCAGAGCCAGAGCCAGAGCCAGAGCCAGAGCCAGAGCCAGAGCCAGAGCCAGAGCCAGAGCCAGAGCCAGAGCCAGAGCCAGAGCCAGAGCCAGAGCCAGAGCCAGAGCCAGAGCCAGAGCCCGAGCCAGAGCCAGAGCCAGAGCCAGAGCCAGAGCCAGAGCCAGAGCCAGAGCCAGAGCCAGAGCCAGAGCCAGAGCCAGAGCCAGAGCCAGAGCCAGAGCCAGAGCCAGAGCCAGAGCCAGAGCCAAACAAAATGAAGATTTTGTTGAATTAAAACTTTCGAAGGACTTGGAGAATTTCGGTCCACAAACTCACCCTACCGAATAAAAGTTTTCCATTACAAGTCGACAATGAAAATCATACGCTTCACTTCCCGAATCGATACTCCCGACCACAGCATTCCGTAAACACCTGAGCATCCTTCAGTGTCCTTCACTCACAGCTCGGTAATTTATGCACAGTAGAAGTTGTGTTAAGAATTCTCTCCTCTGTATATTTTTTTTAAATATATTTACTTTTCAAAACTCACAAATCACGAGAGAATCTCAAAATACACCCGCCCGTCAATTTAACACTCATACAAAAAAAAAAAAGCACACAACAGATGTGACACATTAATACATCTAACAGATGGCGAGAAAGGGATCCTTCGTTCTTTTCTTTTGAAAATAAAGATGAGTTGATAAAAATCAAATAAACGAAAGGAGTCAGTCAGTCAGCCCAAGGACGGAGGGGGTGGAATCCTTTTCTTACCGCAGGGGGCTTTCGGAGGGGTTCGGTAGAAAAAAGAAAAAAAAGAAAAATACGTTTCTTGGAATGTGCCGTCAATAACGATGTAATATCTCGTATCGTAGTAACTCGTATCTCATATCTCTATGACCTTTAATGAAAGGACCTCATTTAATGATTTCGTGTGGTGGTGTTTTAAGCACTGTTTGAATCTTCATGCATGGTTTTTATCATTTCATTCGACCATTAAGTTAATTACTATTACCATGGAGCGTAGGCATCCTTTTCTCCATGTTTCAAGGTTAATGTTTATCCTTTGGTTTGACTAATTGTTTCGGCTCTTTGTTGGACACACGTCCTTGAGGGCGTTTCTGAGAACAATTCAGAAGTTGACTGGGAGTAGATTATTTTTAGACGATGGGATTAAGTTGGCTTTAAGTTCTTGGTAGAGGAATTTGGCAGTTACTTGGAAATCGAAATTGGGAGAATGAGAATGGATTTTCAGAAGGTCTCTAAAGAGTTGGCAGCTCGTCTCGATTAGAAATGAGATTTAAAGAGGAAGGATCAGTAGCAGTGATGGTTGGGAGTACACACAAATTTAAGCATCGTTATAATGTTCATAGCAAAAAAAAAGACTTTACAAATTGAATGCAACCGGCAATTGTCAAAAAAAGGATGTAATTTTCTAGCTAGTATTGAAAACTACCAGATTTATTATTAAATTTACAAAAATTTACCAGCTTAGTTTAAAATTTTTCGTACAAGGTATAGTCCGTCGTAAAGTGTAAAAGGAAAGGAATGTACGCCCCAGCCATCGTTCAAGAAGTTCTTCCACAACATTTTCAAGCAGAGACGCTTAATTCGTCTGTGTTGTCAAAATTGGACATTTTCACAAATTGCATGTTCTCACTCGACTTGTCTTTGATATAAAAAACAAAAGTCTATTGTCAGTGACAAGATATAAACTTTATTAAATGGATTCTGAAACAACCAGTGTTGTTGATTTTTCATATAAAATATGAAAGCTCTGGAACACAATAAGTCCCAATGCTAAGCTACTTTCCATCACATCCTTAGGCACTTCATCTCTGTCATATTTATAACAAATTCGATAAAATCACCCTCGTCCTTTTAAACCGAATGAAATACTCCTCTAAAATAAAGAACTGCCTCACATTACAAGGCAAATGTTTCAACTCAAAACGAAAAAAAAAAAAAATGAAAAAACTCCCATGAAAGATGTCACCATTAAGCATAAGAGATAATTCCTGTTGAAATTATTTATTGTCCTCACTGAATAATGGCGGATAGTTACAGAGAACACCTGCCAGACAGAGAGAGGCAAATGAGGAATTACGTACTTTGTCTTCGCTGAGATACTAGAAGCCGTTTAACAGGGTTACGACCATCGGCTGAGAATTTATGAACTTATTTCGAATTGCTCTTTGATGTCACATTAAAATGCGGCATAACAGTGGTGGTAGAGCGTTCGTGTTCCTGTCTTCCTGTCGTGGATAAATATATGAAATTAATGCTTTTCTGCGAGGTACTTAAGATACGCTTGTGTTGACTATCAATCTGCTTATTCATCTGAGGACGTAAATTTTTTTTTTTATTTTAAATATGAGAAATATGCCTGCGATTTCGAGTATGAGGAATATGAAAATAACTTTCGGTAGTTGTTGCGAAATAATTTTATTTTTAATGAGGTTGTGCAACAAGGAAGGCGCATGATTCATTGAAGTGATTTATAACGCGAATTAATTTCGGAGATGATTTTAAGCAGGGCTCTTTTGCGACAAATTAAATTGCTGCACGGATTTATGGACAGAGGAACGGAGGCAGTCACGAGTTGGGGTAATGCTGTGGCAGTCTCTACTTTTACGAGTTGATGCAAGGGAAAGACTATTTCCTTTTTTTTTTACCATTACCACTTTTGGAGGTCTGTTTCCATTTTTGACTGTTTCCTTTTTTGACTATTTTCTACACTTTAGAGGACTATTTCTCATTTTTGTTACTGAGCAAACCCTAAAACTATATCTGAATATGACTAAAAATGGCTGCATTAACTTACAGATCATTTTAAATGTTCATGTGAATCATCTCTAATCATCATCTCTAATAGACCGGCTCTTTTTTATGACACTTGAAGCTATTCCAATAATTTAGGGACAGCTAAAAGTAGACAGTTCGAACGCGGTTTGCGTCAAGATCTTTCTTTTGCCTCATCGCACCTTCTACAAATTGTCTACTACAAATTTTGAAGTCTGCTAAAAGCCACTCGATTTAAATATTCCTCCATGATGTAACTGACTGTTTTTTGTTACCAAAAAAGCTGATCAATCAACATCAATCATCATCATCATCAATCAGTGCTTGGGAGTATACCGGATGCACAGATTCACAGAACCAAGAAACCAGGCGTTCTTCTGAGATTTTGAAGGTTTGTGATTCTGAAGGTTGACTAAAAAAATTAACAGCTTCAATCCCTCTTTTAAATGAACCAAAAAGATGATATGGAAATGAAGCAAATGAAGCCTTTTGAGATGTAAATAACACACCCAATTGAAGGCAAACAAAATAACTGAAATTTTGTTGTTTCAAAAAAAGCAAAGTTTGTTTGCGACATAAAATGGTGCTTGTTCGTTTTCAGACGTTATTGATGACACTGATCGTATGAATCGTATTCTGGAATTCATCTTTGTGTCGTTTTTAATTGCTGATTAATTGCTGCGTAGCTCTTTCTAACTCAATTGATCTACAATCAGTCACAAAAGTAACTTAGCACCATGAAGAGCATTTTGTAAGCTTGGAATTACTAGCTCAAAATAGCCTTCACAAAATAACTTTAAATGCAATGGTTTGTTCAAAAATTCAATAGCTTTACAAAGTAAAAAAAATTAAGCCGATCGGACTATTATTGTACAAACTGCACAGCGAAAACGAAGTCAAAATTTATATATGTAAGCAGTATACGAAATTCAGTAATTTTACGCAATATAAATGAAACTAAGATTTTTTTGAAAACTCTTGTAATTTCTTAATAACATGCGAATGAAATGGAATCGAACTCACGAAATTCTTTTTTTTAGTAAAATTAAAAGTGGAAAACCTTTGTGACTTCTTAACTACAGACAAATGAAATGGAATCGAATGCACCAAATTTTGTAAGACTTGGAGCGATTTTGGACCTTTTGCATAGCGTTTTTATGACAACTTTGGATTTTATTTTCTGCCTTCTGATATTTCGGACTAAATGTTCCCAAAAACGTTCAATGACAGTTGAGTAAGTTTATTTTCAGTTGATTAGCGGGGTTCACACCTGATTACAAGTTATACAATTTGCTTGACAACCAAATTTGCCTTAGCGTTCACTACATGCTTGACAACTTCCGTTCAAAAAACTTCAGCCAACATTTTTTTCGCTTCGCTGAGATGCTCAGCCATCGAGATTACAAACAAAAATTAAAAATACTATGAAGTTGGACGGCAAATGTTCACATTCAAATCGTCCAATTGAGGCAAAAAGTTGAAAATATTGAACTTTTTGACTACAAGTCTAACGATTTGTAGTTTCGAGCGTTCACATTGACGATTTGCAGTCGTCAAGCGCGATTGTCAAGTAAATTGTACCATTTGTAGTTAGGTGTGAACTCCGCTATTAAGATATTTTGAATTTTAGTGGAATTTTGAATTGGCTTCGTGCATTATGAAGCAACCATTCATTCACTTAAAGTGCAGTTTGGTTAGAGTCATAATCATGTTGCTGAATGAATGACCCTTCCAAACCTAACTTGCTAACTTTTTCGTGCTGGTTAGTCTTAACAGCGTTCATTTTCTCATCGATGAACAAAAAATTTCCAACCCCAGATGCTGCCATAGTACCTTATACCATTACATAACCTCCTCCATGTTTTACTTTGCTTTGAAAAGATTTTGAATTTTCGAATAAAACTGCATTTAAAGTTATTTCGTGAAGGCCATTTTGAGCTTGTATTTCCATGGTTACAAAGCGCTCTTCATGTTGTTTTGTTGATGTTTGTTGTTTTGTTTTGTGACTGACTGTACATTCACCAGTAAATTCAGTTCTAGCAACACATCCACACCCTGCAATACATTCTAATCCTGAAACAGATCCACATGCTGCTACTGTCTTGATACATCAAGTCGAAACCAATATTCACTGTCAACTGTTTACCTCGACTAATGGCGAGATTAATCGAGTAGCTACTCAAATCCTGATCAGAAAGATACCACTTTAGAGTGCTTCGCCCTATCTGCCTATTCAAACTCACTTAGTGCAAAATCCCTAGCGTCACCGCCAAGTTTACTCAGCCGTCAAACCCATGAACCACGCCGAAAATGCTCAGTTTCAATTTATATTAAAAATCAAAATGAATCCATAAATACCTCAGCAATATCAGAGCCAAAAAACCATCCCACCTTCGAAAACATCTTTAACGTAAATAGAATCTAAAATTAGTGATAATAAATTACGTGTTACCGCCACTTATCCTCTCTAATCTCATTCCAAAGACCGAAAGACCAAAAAAAAAACAATTTTCATTTTCTCAGAATTTCCTCAGGCCACTTATACACATACACACACTGGAGTCCTTCTAATTTTAATCCGTTTACTCAGGTTTCAGGCCTCAAAGCGGTTTCCAGCACACATCGCTCGTTCGGAAAGATTTCAAAGATTTAATTGAGATTTTCTTTTCTGGCAAATCCTTTCAATCTAATTTCCAACAAGCAATTCACTTAACATCAATAAATTTCATCCCGAAGCCCCACATCATTAACTGAAATTCACGACGATTCGGAATTCAAATGCTGCCGCGGTGCCCATCCCGATGTCACTTTCAAGGAGGAGTAAGACACCCACACAAGCATACATGGTTGCTCTGCCAAGTAATTAAATACTCGTATGTTGCTTATACGACGCACCAACAACGCCAACGATGCCGCAACAGCAACGGAAGAAGAGAAACGCTTTCCAGAGTTATCCTTCTAAAAGATAATTGAATTTTTCAAGGCCCCAGGATGCCACACAGACACAGGCACACACTCATTTGAGATACTTCTCACGCACGTCTTCTTAGCTAACAAAACGTATCCCTTTTTGGGCGGGAGTTGGTTGTGTTGTTAATGCCGTGCCCTTACCTCAAGGCAATTACCTTCTTTAATATTCGGAGAGAAGTTAAAAATCGGAGCAGGAACCGTGGGGAGATATCCTTACTACACAGGCATCCGGCTTGTGCGTACGCATGGATGCTTCGCAAAAGAATGCATCATTGAGTTTCGGATAGGAAATGTGAAAAAAGGTAATGATGGTGACATGACATTTAATGAGCCATGAAATTGAGCCGCTATTTGGTGAGTGTGTATGCGTCGTTGTTATTCGTTCCCTTTCAGGTAATGAAAGAAATATAATTTTGATATGCTTTTGAATGGCTGTTGGCTGTTTATGTCTGTGTTGGGGTGGATTTTTTTGAATTAAATTCGAAAGTATTTTCGGAGACGCTTAAGTGGCTTCTAAGGTTGATGGTAAGTAATCCAATTGGCATTTAATACCCACACGTGGTTGAGTTGTATGCCGTAACGAGGCACGATTTATTTACTTTTCCTCAATGGGCCACATAGATGTGTCAATCTTGGGCTGGAGAGTGTGCTCGTGAGACGTTCGAAAAGGAATGTGAGGGATATAAATTTTACGTTTCTCAATAAAACGACTGTGCAACGGAGGCAAGTTGATTCGTTACTCAAATTCAAGTTCAAGTGAACTTATGCGTATTTAATTCAGGGGGTTGTTGAGAAAAGAAGTCATTTGCTAATGATACGAAGTTCACATGCAGTGGCTCGTCTTTCAAGAAGTGCATCTTGAACTTTTAAATAAATTCTCTAGTAGTTGTCCTTGGCCTTTTCAAGTCTCGTATCAAATTCGTTGATACTCATGGTGCTCAAGATGAATGATAAATTCAAAAGCTACAGAGTAAATGACCCTCCCAGCTTTACCATATTGTACAAATTTTGAGTGATTGTTATTTTCTGAACGTGACTGCATTTTAATGGCACTGGCACTGCCACAAACTTTGGAGACATCACTGTCCTACTTCCAACTAAATAAATTCACAACTAAGCTTTCCACAAATGAATTAAAATATTTTTGAATTCGGATTCAGAAGTAAATGATATGTACATTTTTGTTTCTTTTTGAAATTTTACATGCATGATACAAACGTCTCATTAGAAAGTAGAGGCGTTTCATTCGCTGAAAAGAAAAATTAATCATGTCGCCCAGGTGGTCAAATTTAAAAAATCTTTTAATGAACTAACAAGGAGTGTGCACGGCCCTAGCGTCACAGATTTCGACAAAATTTGACATAGTGAAAGTTTACCTACCATTCTGGGCAGCAAGACTATATGTAATTTGAACTTCCTGTATTTCAAATTTACCCAAAAAGTTTCCAAATCTGTTAATAAAATAAGCAACATAAAAAAGACACACAAAATGTACAAAAAAGACCTTCAATAAATTTTAGTCAGTAAAATTCAAACACTGACCTTTTTTTTTTTTTTTATTCCGTTTGGTTCCGGCGCTTACACTTATGGGAACTTAAACTTTCAAAAGTAAGAGATTCCTACCCTATTAATCTACGATTATGATCAAGGGAATTAACGTTGTGTGATTCAAAGCAATTAGCTAACGACGATCAATGACATGGTTACATATGAAGGTGTTTATGACGGAGCGAATGTGCGAAAAGCGAATTTAATATGTCAATGATGCCATCGCTTGCAATCGGGCGAATGTCATCGCATCGCATGACGTGAATTCGCTTGACCATAAACGCAGCCTTATCCAAAAAAACAGTCCAAAGTTTTCCCAAGCGCTTTTTGTAGCAAATTAAATTTTTTGTCTCATATTGCTTTCAATTTGAAAACAACTTCTACGAAATTAGAGCTGATAATATTTAACAAGCTCATAATTTGTCAAATAAACGACAAAAAAAAAATAAAGACCAATTTTTGGGGGCCATAAATAAGCCATTTTTAGCAAGTCTTCCTTCAAATGATGCTTTTTGAAATGAATGACTTAGGGTTTTAGTTCTTTTTGTGTCTTAAATTTGTTGGTTTGCCGGTTCCAAGAGACAAGATTTTTGAAAATAACTATAAAGTCCGAATGACTCTTAGTCCAATCCTACTAATATGACTTAAGATCATTCTCGGCTTTCGCTAGTCTGACGTGTTACCTAAAATGCGTATTTTTTTTTTTTGAAATTTCCAGCCTTATAAAAAAACAACCTGGAAAAAAGCCTACATTTTATAAGTTATCGTCATATCATGTCTCCTTAAATGAAAATCTTTTTATAACACATGTTCCAGTGAAGTCAAGTTCGGACAAGTAGGCATTTTAAGGTCTGTTAAGGACAAGTTAGTCTATTCAGGAAAAAGAATATATATTAGAGCCCTGGATCCTTTCATTTTTATTTTTTCTGAAGCTAAAATCAAACATTTCAAATGCAAATCCTAGTACTCAAAATGGTAAAAACCATGAATCGCAGAAGTAGAGAGAAGAAAGCCAAATTGCCATAAATATTGTGCTGATTTTTTGCCAACCTTTCACTCTGTTTATAATTCATGAAATTTGAGGCAAGGCTTTCATCACAATTTTGGATTTCTAAGAACTCAAAGAGAATCGTTTCAAAGTTGGCCTAATTGAAGGCATAAAGCGTCCCACAACCACATATAATCAACCTTTTGGGGATTTATTAGAATCAGAATCTCGAAATAAAACGTTTCATGACACCGTGAAGTCAATTGAAAAGCATATGTCTGACCCCAATCACCTCCCACAACAGTGAATGGTATTGAAAATTGTAAAAACCACTTTGTACCCCCCGCAGTATTAATTGAACAAAGTGTTCATCAACAATCATGCACATGTGTGTGTAAATACATTTCCTCGTCCTTTTTTACCCACCGGCTCGACATATTATTACATTTCGATAACCGTAGTCCGATGCTACAGAATTTATGTCCCCGATGCAGTGTATCTACAACTGCAACTGCAACATCATCCGACGGCTGGCCGGACAGAAGAACAGACAGAGAGGGAAAGGAAGGGGGTGAAAATAAAAACAAAAAAATACAAAAAAAATAATCCCCAAGCCCATCAATTTTCGTCCCCGGAGAGAGTTTTATTTCCATAGGACAGGATGTTGCTGAATTTTGCCATTCAACACAAAATACCATTCCGCCATAAAACGTGTTATTGATTTTCAGAAAATTTATTTGTTTATGGATGCTCTCGATTCGTGTCAGTGTGCTGCTCCTGCTGCTGCTGCTCCTGTTCCGTGCTGCTTTATCAGTGTTTTGAAAGAACTTTGAACTCGGAACGGATGCATGTCCTCAATTCCGAACAATGATGTTCTTTTATTATTACTATTTTTTTTTTGTTTTTGTGTTTTGCAGACATCGGGAAATGCAGTCCAATCGGGTGGTAAAAAAGTTCACCAAAGTTTGTTACAAGTTTTGTGTTAGTTGTTTGAAGGCGACCTAAGGACTAATTGGAAGTCGACGGGAAAATTGAATTTCACGGTGGATTTTCCATTTTTGTTATGTTTGAGGAGAATTACGGGTGTTGCAGAACATCAGAAAGACAAAGATGGATGGGATCTCAAGTCAATAAAGTGTATTCGTAGAAAAGTGTTTTCTTTTTTTTTTTTTCGAAATCGTTGTACAAGTTTTAAATGAATTCTTATTTGATATAAGGAATTTAAGCGAAAAGAAGTCGGTCAATATCTCAGTGAGTGATAATTTTACTTAAAATAATCTTGGTCACCGATCTATGCATTGCTATAAGACTTTTAAGGTCTGAAATTGTCAGGTTCAAAGAGAGTCACATTTGTTTTGGATAAATGTGCATTTGTATTTGCAATTGTTACTGTGCACTTGACATCTAAGTGAGGTCTTCATTGGCGACCTGCCACTTAGTAACTAGTTGATCTGAAAAAGTGCAGACTTTTTATCATCAAGATATCTGAAGCTTAAGAAGATCGCCATACCTGAATAGAAATTCTGCAAAAGGAGAAAAATAGTCTTCTAGTGAATATATTAGGTTTTCAAATATCTCCCTTCCGCCTTTTTGTCTTTTGAATTTTCCGGCTATGTACAAAGCGCTACAGAGCCCGTATCTGACAATACATCATTTGAAAGGTCTTGATATAACCTACAAAATGACGCTATGCATGATTAGTTTGGATACGAGCTCTGTAGCGCTTTGTACATAGCCGGAAAATTCAAAAGACAAAAAGGCGGAAGGGAGATATTTGACAACCTAATATAAGAAGTTAACAAGCGACAACATAGATGCTCTCAGTTTTACTTAGAAAATTGACAGCGATGCTAAGATTCGGTCGTCAAAATTTAGTTGAACAGAATCGCAATGAAAATATTTAATTACAAAGATTTTAAAGTCTTTATTAGGCCGCCTAATTCTTTTTTACTCGGTTTTCAATAATTGTCATTTATTTGAAACCACCACAATGGGCAGCTTTCTGCAGCTAGGCACTCCTGCCTAAAGACTTAAACCTCTATTAGTGAACATATTTGGCTGTAACAAAAAAAATTGAATTGTAAATTGTAAAAAAGAGAAAATTAATAAATGTTCAAACCGCAATAAAAACAAAATTATCTCCATTAATATTCAAAGTTCAAAAATGTGGGCACCATCCAAAACAATTAGACAAACAAAAAACCAGTAATTGACGCTAATTGAAGCCCTAAGCCATCCACATTCTACATTAATTTAATCCGTTTAATTATAACCTTTTTTTTAATATCACAAAGTCCCAAAAAATGTGCAGGTTTGTTGTGTTTTTAAATCCACTCCACCGTCCTAAGCTCTAGTCTAAATCCATTTTCCGCGAATGGCAGAAAATTGAAAAAAAAAAAAAAAACATTTTTCGTATCACAAGCCGTGAGATGCCTAGCACTGATCTTCAAAATCCATTTTGAGTAGAAATTAATTATTTATTATCCTTGTATGGTTGTTGTGATGGGCTTAATACGAAATCCCATCTATTACTGTAGTCATGGCGATTAATCACAGGACACAAAATGCTTATGGGTTAATTTAGATTTTATTATTCAGGCAAAAGCAAATCTCATTCAATTAATTTGATTTTATTACCCTGTCGGCGGTCATATATTTTACCTGAGTTTAAGCCGACATTATGTTCTTTTTTTTTGGTTGGAATGAGGAGACGCCACGTGGTTTTCGATGGTTTTCTTTTCTTTTTTTTTTTGGTGGCTGCTAATTGATTTGTGATTGCCTTCGAAATGGATTACCTGCCACGGAAGCCGTTATGCTGGTTAAACATGAAATATGCTTCATCTCTTGAGGAAAAGGACGTGAAGGAAAGCTATGAAACTTGAGGAATGTTAGTCACTCTTTCATAGATACGTGGTTTTTCGTTTAATGGTTGTTGACAGCGCTTAAATAAAAATCAATTCTCTAATTGACTGTGGTTGTTCTTGTCGGTGGACGCAAGGGAGGTGTCCATCCCATCACGTTGTTTTCTAGGCTTGCTTGGTGGAAAGAAAAGGGAGACCTTTACGAGTGGGTCAGTTTGTCAGAGAGAAAAAATGGATTAAAATGGAATCATAGAATTGTTGGTAACTTGTCCCATTCAGTCTTTAATGGCATTTATTGAAGAAACAAGAAGGTTTTTAGGACCTGAAAAACTTTCATGGAAAACGTTTCATCTGTCAATCATCCGACTTGCAATTTTTATTTGAGATTTTGTGTATTAGTGGCATGCATAAATTGAATAAAAAGAACTAAATTACTTTAAACTGTAGTACTACGAAAATATTAGTTCCGAATTATAAAACGCGTTGTTGCAGGTGCTGTGTCCTTCAACTACTGTTAGAACATAAAGCAAGCGAATAGAAACCTAGATAACCCGGGATTTTTTCAAAACCTGTTGTAGATTCGGATGTGAAATGGAAATAAAAATGGTGTCCGTAATGCAGTGCAATTTATGGACTTTTGACTGCACTTGTAGGAGCGATTTTTAGTGAACACATGTCGCACATTTTTAAAACTCAAATGGGTTCTTTTTAGAAACTTTTTTTGAGTAATTTTAATCAATAAAGAAAATACCTTGAAAAACTTAAGAAAATCTTTGCGATTCTAATGATTTGTGAGTCTCATATGTAGACCACCACTTGGACAAGGATCCCAAAACCCTTTAACATTGTTAACTTCAAACGCAAATACGCGAACTCGCGAAGCACCCTTCCAGTCAGGTCCGTCCAGCGATCTTAACTCTCGACGACTGACTCACTTGACGCTTTCCCTGTCCTGAGTAAGAAGAATTTTCTTACTGTTATACTGTTATAAGTATTTAATGGCTGGGCTACATCGGGTAACAATATGCATGCAAATAATCGCAGAGTTGTGAATAGCTATCTAAAATAAATGCACGACTTTTAATGAAGTATAAGAAACTTCAAAAATGGGCTCCAAGAATATTCAAAGAAAAGAATACTCTACTTACCCACATAAACAGGAAAAGTTCCTATTTAACCTCATCATTAGGCTACAGAAAACTTTTAGGCACAGACAATCTATACGGCTAGCAAAAAATAAGACACAAAACATTTCAGGTCAACTAAACTAAGTTCATGAGTCTTCATTGTACATTCTTCAATATTCTCCATCTCAAATCTCGGAAGGGGATCTTGATTGCATCAAATGTTATACAAATTTGTAAGGAAATGTAAAAAATTAAAGCAAATTTCATCATATTCTAATGATTCAAATGTTTTTCAACACAGGATCCGCTAATATCGATGTCGTGGTCCATGGAGACTATAACAATAACTCTAGTTAGCTCATTTTGGTGCGTCCAAACTATAAGCGCACGAACCCAGTGAATCTCTTTTGAAAACATTAAAAATCATGTCCACTATTATACTTTGAAAGCATTATAAGCTTGGTATCATAAATACCACAATTTTGCCAGCTATAAAAAAGATTCCCACTAAATTCGATAACGTGTTAGTAGTCGCTATAAAAAGATAACGACATCTAAAGTTTTTTCATAACAGAGCGCACTTGTTGAGTCATGCCCAGTCCATTAAAGCTTAACCGAAAAAATAAGCGAGCGATATCAATAAAATAGCGATAATATCATGGTACGTGAAATGCTCGTCTTGTCTCGATGATACCCAAATTCCCATTAGCAGACTAACAATCAAGTGAAGCCCCACACTGTCCATGGAACATCCTTCTCGAGCCCTGCTCCGGCAGCAACAACGGCAACAGCAACAGCAACGGCGTGATTAGTTTATTTTGTGATTAGTTTGCATAATGACCATCATTGGAGTGAAAACCAAACGCCGCCCAATCAGTTTAATTAGTTGGTCTAATTAATTGGCATTGAAACATTGTTTTCCCGCAGACAGATGCGACAAGGAGCGAGAGGGCTCGGCTGGAAAATTTATTTGTATAAATCAGTCATGCACATGCACGTTGTAGTCGGGGAAGGAAGGTTTATTCGGTTACATGTAATGGGCACATAAAGAGGCCCCAGCTGGATAATACATCGGTTCGGCTTTCGATGTACTGCCACTCCTTTCGCCAAATGAAAGCGATTTAATTTCAAAGTGACAGTTGTGTATTATTTTAGAAAATTGAAATGGATGGCATTTAGGCGGTGGGGGAGAAGGCCAACAACAAAATGAAAATAATGGACGGTCGATAATTAATAGGGTTATTGGTAACCCGGTACTGGTGGCAGATTTAGATGGGGATTAGGCGTTATGAGTTCGAGGACTTTGGGATAATTGAAACTTCAAATTTGAGAGAAAGACGAATTCTAATTTGATGGTACGGTTGGAATTTCCGGCTGATGTGTGGCGATCGATTTGGTGGATTAAGAGGTCAAAAAAGTGGTTGAGAGCGTGTCTACAAATGACAAATGGGCCTTTTCTGGGACTGGGAGGGGAAGATGAACGAGTTTACAGCTTTGCATGGTGCTTAACATTTATTGGCTTGTTGTGACCATGACTAGGACATTATTTCGGAACTGACTGCTGAAAAACAAAAACAAATCAACACGCCAATTTAATGGTTGCTTGTTGGGACATGTGGCGCAACTCGTTTTTGGAATTTTCGAATTAAAAAATCTATCAGTGCATAGTTAAATTGTTCATTAAGGAGAGAAACTCATATAAACCTATTATTATGCTTCGAGCTTCTGTCAAATTGAAAGTAATTCGCTCCATCGCACAACGATTAATATCAAAAATTTCAATTTGATGTACAAAGAAATCGATTTTCGTGCATCAATGATATAGTTTTTTTTTTGTGTATTACAGAATTTTTCGGAGGAAACAGAACTGTTGACCAGACATTGAGAATAAGACACACGAATGAAAAAAGTTATAAGGAAATATTGTTTACGACTTTACATCTGCTACGTACGTAAAACTTTTCAACTTCCGAATGTTTTATGTTTACTTAGGTTTTGTCAGTATTTAAAAATTCTTTCTAACTACTGGAAGCAAGATTTTTATTAAAAAAAACAGAGCTTTGCAAAGCTAAGTTTAGAAATCTTGTTGCAGCCAAATTCATCTGAAAATTGTAACTAAATGATTAGAAACACATTTTCAAATAATAATTAAAAAGTATATTTTCGAAAGAAGAAAAATTTTACAAATTTCAGAACACACAGTTTTTAAGTTGGATAATATACATATTTTTCACCACCACGAGGAGGTTACCAATTGCTTGGATATTGTGGAAAGTCACTCTTTCCGCATCGCTTCATTTCATCTTCCACTTCCTTTTTTGCTGTTTTACATCAACAACTTTCTTATGTGAAAGTTTTATATTTAAAAAAAAAAGTTGCTTTAGAAACCAAAACTTCTTTAATTTGAAATTGTCTCCTCATAGGTTTGCAGAAGAGCAAAAACTCCTCGTCAACTTTATATACTTAAAAGTCAAACTCGTACTTCCTCCTTTTTGTGAAAATTCCCTCATATCAAGCTTTCAATATTTCTACGTTTTTTTTTTAACCCAAACACATCGTGGTTAACATCAAAAAAATACCCAAATTGACTCCTCTCCCTAAACACTTGCTGCCATAACAATATTTCCGATTTCTATTAATTTTAGAAAATTCATTACAATCACCTACAAAGGGAACATAAAATAAAAAGAAATAAAACAAAATTCGATCAAAAGAATCAAATCGTATTTCGATCCAAAATAACAAAAAAATAAACCACCACGATATCCTCTTTTGAATAGGAAAATGGATAAACAGGAACACGGATAGGCAAAGCAAAGGAATTTCGCCTAGTTACGATTTTGTTGCCAGTAGAGACTTTTGATAGACGTTTTAATTGAGTCCCTCAACCTCTGGTGTTCTTTTTTTTTTTAATGCACGTACGTGTTTCTTTTGTGTGGAAATCGTAATTTATCTGATAAGAGGATTTCCTTGACTTTGTGTCAAAGGAGTACCAGGCGTATGTGTAACGCCTTGCTGGAACACATAAATTCAGAACAATTAAGCCGATTTTGAGGGGTGTATTTTTTTTTTGGAGTTTGGGAAGAACAATGGAAGAAAGGCGGAAAATGTAATTAGTCATGGGAAGATTTTATAAAGACCAGGAGAAGAACATTTCAATTACAAAAGTAAGTCTTTCATTTAGGTTTTCTTTTGTTTGTCGACAAAGGAGTGCAAAACAGACAGAAAGACGAACACTGAAAGCATTCTATAAGGCTTGCGTTATTCCTTTCAAACGACATCCTAAAAACTAATTCAGATTGAATAATATTTGAGGGCGATAGAAAAGACTAAAGAAACTAGCAGGTAGATTATTTTCTGTGCTACTACGTTGTAGAAGTGTTCGAGAAATATGTGTAATGTGCAGTCTTTCTTACTAAAGAAAAATATTGTAAAGACGCTTTGACATTTAAATCTAAGATTCTTCAAAAAGTTGAGTCAATCAATCTGTGCATTGAGTGGCTCATCTACCGCCCAGCATCATAACATGGCTTAAAATAAACGAATATCTATAACAGCCTATAAAATTGTCTTACAACAAGATGCATGTACTGCAATTGACTCAAAAAGTTTTAAACGACAAATTTCTTCTTACTTTACTTTATTTATTTCTTTTAGGGTTACTTACGACTTTTCAAGTAAAGTTTCCAAGTAGTTGGTATTTTGTTCAACGTCATAAGCGATTACATAATCTTATTCTAAACTTTGATTGCGTCACAAATAAAATCAAATGGGATTTTAAGGCTAAAAACAAAGAAAGAGGAATCGGGTTCAATGAAAATGTTTTCAGTTTTAAGAGGTCAAAAATTACTTAACGAATCTTGACTTACATATAGTAGAAAAGATTGGCAAAAATCACAAACTACTAAAAACTAAAACAAAACTAAAAAACGACTTTCAACAGAGAAGATTAGAACAAGAGCTGGCCAGAAACTACTCTGTCTTATAGCCACAGATATAAAACTGTGACACTTAACAACTTAAGGATCTTAAAAATGAATAAGAAACTTAAAAAATCCTTGCCTTAAAAAAATCCGATGAATCTTCGAAATACGCCTAAGAGGACAGAAAAAAAACAGGGACCCAGAAGGACCTTCAACTCCCACCAAAAGCACATGAACGTGAACTGAATTATTATTTCCTCACCCCAAAGATTGCAAATTTTTTGATTGAAAAGAATATCACGTCATGCCACTGTCTCCATCTGTCTAACTACCAAGGGTCTACCCTTTTTCAGATCTGTCCTTGAGGCTGCACGGTATCTAATGATGTCTAACATCCCTGTGTATTTTCTTTAGGCCTTATTAAATTTTATTAAATTCCCACTTTCCCTCATTAAATTTTTTAATTAAAATGGATTTTCAAAAGGAACATGCATAGAAGTTTAAAAACATGCATGTACTTTGAAAGTTTTGTACGTGATGTTTTTTTTTTTTTGCTTTTCATTCCATTAATGATGATGAAAGTGAAGTGTATATGTGTGTATAGGTGTGGATGGTTGTATGCATGCAGGAGGGCAATCGGTTGGGTTAAAAGGAACAACCACACTGTTGTGTGGTACCAGCGGTCCAAGGATGCAGCAAAAAGCCAGACGACAAAGTGAGACGAAGAAAAGAAAACTCATGAAAGAGTCGAGTGTTAGCACGAGAAAACGAATGCTAATGACTGTGGTTTGGTTTTGAGGCCTGTGACTACGTTTTACTGCGTGGCAAAATTGAAAAGTCAAAGTCCTGAGTGTTATGGGGACTTTGAATTAATAGAAGACAATGACATGAAGGTCGGTTAAGGAGTGAATTGAATTTTTAACTCATTTGCAGAATCAGTTAGGGCTTAAAAACTCAGAAACTCGCTTAAATCATGCTCTCTCGCTTTAATCATTGGATAATGATTGATGATTGAATGATGATCTTTTATCCAATGACTTCATCGAAAAGTGTGAGTGCAAAAATAAGTTCTGAGTATTGAACCTAATAGCAGAAGTGAATTATTAACAAATTAAATTGATTAAGAAATTTCTCGATACTCTTTACACCTTGGTTGGTGCGTTCAAGACTTATTTCTTGGAGGTTTTGGAGCTGAAAATTGCTTAAAAATAGTTCAAATAATCTCAAATAACTTAAAAAGACAATCAAAACTCTTTGTTGCCCTGATTATATTTTCTAGCTGGCAGATTTTGTATTTTTAGCTAGCTTTAAATAAATTAATAAATGAATAAAACAGAAAAGTGTTTTCCAAACCCAAAAACCAGTGTTCATTGAAATCACTTTTCCCATGATTTGTAAGACCTTCTAAATCTTTTACTGAACCTAAACATTCTCAAAAGCTAGTCTTAAAAGAAAGAAGGGACCGGCTTCATGCCCTATTAATTGGAAAGAACAATCGTGATTTTGACAGAAATCACACAAATTATTTTCTTCAAAGTGTTCATGTCATTAATGGCTTCGAGTTCCAGTTATTGGTTATGTCGTTGACCTCTAAATAGAACAGTCAAAAGACAACTACAAATTGAGCAACATCTTAGCTTCCGAATTTGAAAGGATTTTTATAAAGAGCATGATGCGTTGTGTTTCCAAACAAACTTTTTGGAAATTAGAAAGACTACTATTCAATAGGCTTCTTAATATGACAGTAGGTACGAAAACGAGGGAAAATCGATGTTCCTGTTAATGAAAACAAAAGAAGTACGAAAGTGCTTTGAGAAGAACGGAAACAAAGACAAAAGGGTAACAATTTTAGAGAGGGCTTATTGACTTTTGAAGACTAGAATATTAGGACCAGAGTTTCTGTTGCTTGCACGGTTATAAGCAAAAACTTGAGAGAACTAATGCATTTTACATGCATTAAAAAATTATAAATGATGTCATTTAAAATTCAGTTTGTACTCATATGCAACATAAAAGAGAATAATTTGCCCACAGTAAGCGTCAAAAATGAGTGTACAACAGTGGCGTAGCGACCATATAACCCGATTCCTACCGAGTTACCTTTTGAAATTCAAATTTTTCAACATTGTATCAATACAACAAGCAACATGAATCTTAATATTTACATATTACAAAAGTGAGTGCACATCATCATCATCTGCGCAAACTTTATCCGTGAGAAAATAAGCTTCAGTAGGAATTATAGTTGAGACGATCACGTACGTTAAGGTATGAAAACAAATGCTCAATTTGACATTCCCATGTCTACTATAGCCCCTGCAGGTGTGTCTTATTTTTGAGGATAAACTTTGTTCAGACAACTATACACTCACTTTTGACGCTGACTCCATGTACTTTGAAATTTTATTGGGAATAAGCCGGAAAAAATTAAAACTGGTAACAGTTTACTGGGAAAAACTAAATACAGTCGAATCCCTTTAAGTCGAATTTAACTCTAATTCGAATTTCTTAGCCATATTTTGTCATTCCCCTTCCCAATTTTACATACAAAAACCATTCTCTAAGTCGAATTTCCCTCGAATCTGAACCAATTTTGATGTCTCGTATTCGACTGTATTCCAAATTAGGAATGTAAGGAACACAGTTGCTATGGATGGCAAAAATCTTTAAATTTGTCGGATTATCTCTTTGAACCAAAAAATTTATGACACAAGATTTTTGTTAGTTATTGGCAAAATAAAATTGTAAATGTTTAAATGACTGAAAGAGATGAATTGGACTTGATTCTTGAGTTGTTTCTCTCAAGTTTATGCAACATTTCGAATAAATTATCATGTTCGTAATTGGCTAAGGTTTCTTTTCGAATTAATTTGACCGAAATGGATGAAGAATAAAAACAATTTGTAACAATAACAGGTTAAGGACGTGAGAGGAAACAAAGCCCTGCAAAAGCTGTCAAACTCTCTAATGCCACATCGACCAAATCATGACATTTGCTTTAAACTTTAATTTATTTTTACCAATAATATTTTTTATTTGAATCTGAATTATTGATGTTTTAGTAAGAGGATATGCATATTCAATGATGTAACGAATTTTTAAATGTTTTCCTTATAAACATGGTCCAAAAAATCTAAGAAAGTTGTTTTGAGTAGCTCAGGAGCTTATGAAAAACTTTTTCCTACATGAAGTAGAATAATCAGGAAGCCTTTGCATCCAAGTCACTGCTCAAAACACGATAATCTTTAGAAATTCAATTTTGATGTGATTGTGAAGAATACTTTTCAGCTTGTTTCCCATACACAAAAATATCCGAGTTGTAATCTATTCCAAAATGTCCGAAGCATGACACAAAAAACCACGTTTGTTTTAAAATTTATTAAAAGAGTGCCACAAACTCCCAGATTTACGCGTCCTTTGAGAGAAACCATCCCAGATCTCACCCAAACTAAAAGCACAGCAAGCAATGTTTTTTTTTGTTTTTTGAAACGACTAAAACACGTCCCTAATCCATCGTTATACTAAAAACCCTTTTAAATAACCCCTCTAGCCTCAAATGGCTTAAAACCTATTTGTAATGGCAAATACAAGTGGCAAGAGTATCCCAGATAACAACGTCAAGCAAATAATGAAAATGTTTGTCTGCACACTTGCATCCGCCGATGAGTTGATCCCGATTTGCTCGTCGTTTTTGTTTTTTTTTTTGTTGTTGTCCTGTCTCTGTTTCATTTGGCTCATCCTGTTTTTTATAGTTCGCTCTTATTTGCAATTTGCGCCAATAAAGTGTCTCTGCAATGATATCCAACTACACTTTGGCCGACGCTACCCACAAGTAGAATTTACTCTGCATTTTATGAGGTTAATTAAAAAGCAAAAACGCGCAGTTGGGTGGGTGGGTAGTTGGGTCAACACCATCTGCCAGCTTTTATGCTACGCACAAATATTTTTTTTTTTTGACACAGGAATGGTTAAAACAAAAAAAAAAATGGAGGAAGCGAAGCGAAAACCCGGCCCCTGGTTTCGACAAAAAACTGTCACAAGTCCGCGCGCCGTAATGTGTCCCTTGTGCGGATCAGTGAGCGTCTGTGTACGATGCAAATGGGACGCTGCAGTGGAGTTTTTGCTGCTTTGCCGCTACCGCCGACGCGGCATAGTTTCATTTTTGGTTGTGATGCGGGAAACTTTAAAAACGCGCAAATGGAGCAAGATAGGAGAATAATTTAAATCCTGAGAGACAACATTTTTTTGTATTTAAAGTTGGAGTTGGTGGGTGAGCGTCATGAGTCAACAGGTGGAAAAGAAAAAAAAAAACTAAGAACTGTCCGTCTATTTCCAACGAGCCAACACCCACTTGAGAATACACGTGCAGACGGGTGAGCTACGAATGACGTCAGATTGTCTCGTCTGCCCTTTTTGTTTGGGTGATGGGATAACGCAAAGAAAAACAGATTTTCTTAAACATTTTCGGTGAACAAACAACGCCGTCGTCGTCTCGTTTGCCTTTTAGATCATTTCCATTGAATTTCTGGGAAGTGGATTTTGGTGGAGAGCCTCACCACTTCTCAGAAGTTGTGTGTTCTTATTCTTTCGGAGGAGGAGAACGCAAATGTTGAGTGAATAACAGTGAAAGCTGGTGTTTAGGAGTCGTGAGTAGGGATTAACACGAGTGTCTTACATGAAATGAGAAGCGGATGGAGGAGTTGCAGCTTTTTCAAAGTCGTGTTCTAGACATTCGCGGAAAATTTCACGTACAAACGATTCCAAGGAAAAAGGAATCAGCCAGGCAATGAGAAGACGGTTGTGTGAAAATCAGCTCAAAGTATTTAAGCTGTCTGCTGAAACTTGAACTGGGTTTCTGGATCAGTAAAAGTAATCCATTTAAGAGCAGCTGTCTTTTAAATTAAAATGTGGATCAGCTGAAGATACCTGAGCTACAGTTCTTTTTATGAAACAAAAAACGTGTCCAAATGTGTCAAATTATAACGCCCACAATACAGTGGATGTTCGAGAAACTAGCTGCCACCTCACATAATGTAATGTAATGAAAAACATCTAAGGGTAAAAAAATAAGCAAAGCGTAAGATAAGTTTCAAATCTGATTTACATTTGTATTTTAATCTTCCTTTTCCATTGCCATGAAGCTACTATCTGTCACGATGATCACCGCTCGAATACGAACGACCAAAAGTATACAACTACAAAACGTGGTAGCTAAAAATTTGTCTCACAAAAATTTGAAAGTGATGAAACATTAATTTAGAAAATCGAAAAAGGCTTGGAAGTTGAAAAAAATTGTCTTTAAAGCAATATTTCGAAGCGAGACGGTTTACAGAGGTGAAATTCAAGCCATCTAAACTAACCATTTAGCCATTTAAAATTAATCAGGTTTTCGTCTACCAGAAAAAAATTCAAACTACTAGTTTTACAAGTAATATAAAAAAAAAATCAATCAATGAGAAGTGTCATCCAATCCACTAAACATTCCACATCCCCCAACGGCATTACTTTCTGATCGCCATCAATATTTTCGAAACGAAAAACTCTATCTCATGATCTACTTATTCTCCTCCGGAAACTGCCAGTATCCATTAAATTCCCGAATACAATTTATTTCACTCGAAATTAGTACGCAATAAACGTCAATTCAAATTGCGGAGGTTTTCTTTTTTTTTTTTTTTATTACTGACCTCGTTATTTTTATCGACGGTTCTATTGCTGCCCTCAGGAGTAACGACATTTAACACTAATAAATTAAATCAATTAAGCAATTAATTATCGTTCATGACACTCGATATTATGCTTGCTATAAAGTGCAATCAACTTTACGATGAAACGTACTTGAATAACCGCATGAAATGTGCCCAACCGCTAATTAGGGAATTAATATTTTTTTTTTTTTGAAGAAATTTTAAGAAATGGATGAGAGAAGGTTTTTTAGGATTAATTTTTTAATTTATGAAGGTGTGAGGCATTGATTTGAAGGTCGATTAAGAGCGACTACGTTTGCATAAAAGTGGAAAAGGGTGGTTTTTGTGTGACGCTGCAATGTAATGTGATTTTTATGAACGAAACTCTTAATGATATCGAGACTTTGCTAGAATTGGGGAATTTTTCCATGAATAGTAAAAATATATTCACGCTTCTGGATATGAGATTGGAAAAAAAAAATCCTCATTACAACTTTTAATACGTTGAATGACATGGGGGTCACCGGTGACACCGGCACTAAGTGTATTCGTAAATGGCGTGGCATTTAATGCGTTAAGAAAGGCAGGAGAACAAACATGCCGGCTTATGTGGTTCAGTTAATTTAAATCAAAAACAAGCCAACAAAGAATTAAGTACATTTCATTTGACCCTTAATAGAATCTGGCAGAAAGTCAAAAGCAGCACTGAAAAACCTGTGAATGGTTGAATATTTTTTCAAAGACTTCATTGCTGTTCGCAGTGGTTGTATGGACGGTTTGTATACCTTCCCACATTTGTACTACGTTCAAGATAACTCTTAGCTCCTAATCATCTTCCATTTCTTCTGTGCATGCGAGGCTTTGTCGCTTCATAGAAGAACTCACCTAGGCAAGCACTTCTTTGACAGTCTGCGCGATCTGAGTAAAATCAGCATCAATCAGATCCGTAACTTCGTAAGAAGCTCCAACTGGTTCCATTAGGGTGCGGAATGGATCTCCGCATTGTAGAAACAAGGGGTGATATCAAAACAGCCGTGGCATAATCGTTAGTGCGTCAGTCTGTTAAGCGAGAGTACCCGGGATCGAATACAGCTCGGGAAAAAAACACCACAAACAATTTTCACGGCCTCACCTCCAGCGAACGATTGACAATCCTCCTGGAGTACTTCTGTCACGGAAAGCTTTCGCAATTCGACATTCGGAATTGATTTCCGCACATAATCTCTTTCAAAAGACTAGTATTTCAAGTATTACAAACGCAATATTACTACATAATTCTGCACAAAATTAACACAAAATCGAAATTCTTTGAATTTCACTTACAATTATAGTAAGATTAAAATAACCCTTTGTTTCACTCTGAAATTATTGTAAAACAAAGTCCTTAGAGAACGTGGCTACGGCTTTACAAACGCTAACAATTTCTTGTGAAGTCTTTTGTAAAGCCAGATTGAACATTTCTTGTTGATAGTCAATGCTCGTGAAATGCAAAAAATTTCGTCTTTTTATAACAAAGGAATTATGTCACGACAAAGCAAAAGAGAAGTTGTCGCTAAAATAAAGCAAAACCGCAACAAAATTGAAGTAAAAACTGGAGAACAAAAGTCCAAATGCCAGAAAGGGTAGTCGTAGAATAAATTCTTAAGAAAGACAGAAGTTGGTTTTCGTTTACGTCTATGAAACAACAGAAAAATAATTATTTAACTTGAATTTTTTTACTGAACAAGCTATGCTCTGGCCCTGTATGGGCTGTTACGCAAATTATTTGTTTTTTATTTTTTTTTTCACTGAAACTTTCAGTAGGTAAAAATAAAAAGTAATGAATAAATTGTTTTTGAGTGAATGAAATTTACTTTGAATGAATGAATCTGAAGTCAAAGAATGTTGGTCGTTACACATTATACAAAGCTTCTACTTTGGACTTCTGCCGTCACTTATCCTGGACTGTTAAATGCAAATTCACGTGCGAAATTATTTAACTATTAAATTGCGTACGTTGTACAATTAAAACAAAGCTCGTCTAGGCGTATACAATGTTCGATTTATTGTGTTTTGTTCAAATTTTTATAACAATATATAATCTGTTTGATATTTGATCAATGCCCCATTTTTATGGCTTAAGGCCTTAATGACATTTATGTGTATAATTCATTTTACATTTGTTGCTTTTTATAGTTTTATATTTTATATTACGATTTGGTTTGAACACTAAACATGGACAATTTTTAAAGAAGTGAAGTGGCGTCCTGAAATTCCGTTTTAGATGCTGGAAAGACGAAAATAAGAGAAGCTGTAAGCACGAGCTCATGGACTAGTACAATGGTGTCTATTTGTTTAGAAAACAAAAAATAAAATACTACAAAGCCTTAGTGCGTGTTTAAGTTAAAGTTACTCTTAAAACTGTGAAATTATAAAACTAGGGCAGCTCCAGTTGTTTTGGCATTTTTTTTACACATTTTTGTTAGTTACAGATTAATTAATTATTTTTTGAAACTTGTACATCGGCTTAGGTGAACCCGACCTGTTGCAAAAATTCACGCAAAATTGTGAGGCTCAACTTTCAGAGGAAAGTTGCACGTCATTACTTCCTTGAGGGTGTCGTCTTGGCGTGGGTGTTTGGGTAAAAAGTTAAAGGATCAATTAAGTGAAAGGAAAGTGGAGAATCTATTTTTGGAGGACCACTCTGTTTCTCCAAAAATGGATTTTGCCCACAGAACTGTTAGACACGTGGTCAATTAAAGCGAGTAAATGATCTGGCGATTTCAACTTCTCTTTTAGGCTGAAGAACAACCAAAAATTAGAATTTATTTTTAGCTTTTATTTTTAGTTACTAAATAGGACACCCAGCGTTTCAGTCCAAAAACATGACTGACAATTTTGATGGATGAATTTGTTCGTTCCTGTCCAAATATCATTACACCACTTCATCAGTTTAGAAAGATTTATTCCGGTCCGTGTCTTTCCACCCACAAAGCTGTAGATTATTGCCGGCAACACCCCTGCTAATCAGAGCCGACCAGAATTCCCGTCTTGCATTGTTTGACTGAAATAACAATCAACCAAACCATCAACCATTGACTACACGAAATTCTTCTCTAAGAAATACCTAATTAAATTTTCATAATTCCATTCATTTAATTGAAGCGAGATTAGGCATTTCGATTACATTCTACCGCCGCAACAAATACACCCATCTGAGGATATTATCTTTTAAAACGTAAACTTCTACTTCTTCCAGAGTCGGTTGGTCTGTTTAAATTATGCAAAAAACCGCAGAAAGCGTCAGATACAAAAGAATGCGTACCCATAGTTCCGCGAAAAGGAAAACTTTTTTCAACGAAACCAAAAATTTATAATCCACCCTCGTGCAACCGCCCGTCCAACGTCCTAATTGAAAATACTTTCGGATGGATACGGAAATGGGAATCATTTTTGCTGCGGATAAAACTTTCCGGTCTAAGGATTTGCACACATTATTCACAGAAAAACAATTAAGTCCTTAAGATGTTTCATAATGTTTTTATAATTTATGTGCGGACTAAAAGTTGCGGGCAATTTGTTACCAGCACACCACGGATACCATCGACACCACCACCATCGGTGTTGAGAGACGCTAAGGAACGACGCGTCGGGTGCGTCTCCGTGTCATGATGACGGGTGACGATTTAATTATAAGCCTTGAACGACAGGTGCTAATGCGCAAGGAGTGGCAGATAAACACGAGGCAGTTCCTAATTAAACTGCGGTTCGCGACAAGACTTTCAAAGGGTGAATGGAATGATACGTCAGACCCGCTGAGAGGGAAGCCGGTAGTGCAATTACGATGCGAGGTCTTCTTAGGCAGCGTGTGGTGTTGTCGTAAATACACATGCATACACACGCACGCGAGCTGATTAATTTGACGACACAGTTTGTGTGGCGGGCTACGTCGAAAATGTAAATTCAATTAGTTCCGCTGAAGTTTTCCAGGGATGTGCGGCGGCAGCGATGGTGTCTGTTCGGTGTGAGCTTGTCTTTGACGAAGTTGGGTGTTTTGTGTCTTGGGAATAATCTGTTGCGTGAATATAGTATTGGGATTAGAACAACGAGGCAAGTTTTTGTCTCTTTTATTTGGATAGGTTTTCGAAAGTCTGTAGCCTGCTTTGAAGCCTAAGACGAAAGCATTCGAAGACTAAAGACGCGGGTTCCTTTTTTTCCTTTTTATAAGTTCGAAGGAAATGTGTGAGATGGAATGACAGTATACTAGAGACAGTGCCTATAAACCACTTTAGATCTGAAGGCTTTTTTTTTTCCTTCATCTTGTTTTTAGGCCTTATCTTGTCGCAAACACCTAAGTCAGATTTTAGCAGAATATATCCTAGTTTCTTTCAAAAGAAATGTAAGTTTAAATTTTTGATCAGCCATTTCGGCAATTTTGCCGAAAATTCATAATTTTTAAAGCTCGCTTTCAAAATATTTCCCCTTCTACGTTTCTTAGGCAGACGGAAGGATTTTCTTTTTAACTTTCAAGTTAAAAAATTGCCTTAAAAATGCTTCTAAAGTCTTATTTTTAGGGTAAGCAAAAAATACTTTACCTGTTTTTGCGGAAAACTCTTCTCTTTACGTTTTTTGAGAGCAAAAGCAATTTTGGAAACCAAAATGTGTTTTTAAACTAAAAACATCCAAACAACCTCGTTTATACATTTTCAAAGAACCAGCTTCTAAAATATTCTGCGCTTGGCTTCTTCACCAAAGTGTGATTTTTTTCTATTCCAAAATTACTTCTTTTTCAAATTTTAGGATTGTGGAAAATGCGTGCGAAAAGGTCTTTCATTGGAGTCGGATTTTTAAGAGATAGAGCTCTTCCTATTTATGGATAGTACTAAATATTTTTCTAATGTGTTATTGAAAGAAAATAAATAATAATAACATGATTTTTATTTTTAGTTTCTTTTTATATAAAAACCTTTCTGTAAATTCGAAAAATACATATATATATTTTCGAAGACTAAATGCCACTTCGACTTCTTTACTTCTCCATTCCCAATCAAAAATTCCACCTCACATCCATCGTAAAAAGGATCAAAATTCAACGATGACAGAAACAGACAACCGACAATCGAAAGAGAAACTATTTTAGCAATCAATTCATAGGAAAAAGTAATTTCTGTCTAACCCACCATCTCATTAAGAGCGTCGGCCTCCGGCAAAAGCAATTCCCCAGTCAAGCTTCCCTTCATCTCCCTCTCTGTCCGTCATACCGGCAACATCAAAGCCAAGTTTTTTGCCTCTTGTCAGAACGGATATCGCCTTCGGATAAATCGAACTTCCACTAATTAGGTATTAGCTCTCCTCAGATCAAGAGATGGCGTGAAACTTTTTCTATTAAAATTTCCAAGAAAATAAAGTTACACGTTGCTATAACAAAAAAAACCAACCGTTCTCTTGTCTCAGGGGGTCCTTGGGATGAGCGCTAATTCCCCTGAACAAGTTTTCTGCTCCTCGTTTTTTTTTGACATGAAATTGAAGGGTCTCATGTATGGTGACAGGCGGAGTAGTTGTAGGCATTTGTGTTACGTTAAATCCACTTAAGGCGTGACAATGGGCGGAGGGCGTTCGGGAAGTTCGTTAAGGACGCGTCTGGGTAATGGAATTAAGTTTGTTTAAAGAAAACTTTTCCCTGTACGGGAGTAGTTGTCGGCCTTGTGTAAACTTTTGAGGGACTGTCTGAGAGGGGCATAGTGGTTGTAAAGGTGGAGTTGGAACATAACCCGGGGAAATGGGGTAATTTGCAAATTGGACGTCAGTGGAGAGAAGTTTGGGTTTGAAGAGCTCTGTGAGTGGTGCAGTTTAAGGTCATTGTGGTGTTGGAAAGCCCTCAGAATTTTCAAACATCGGCTTATTGAATACGAGCGGAACCCCATGTGAGGGCAGGAATTTTGTGGAAATTCTTCATTCGCGTTCAGTGAAACTGCACAACCAGCGGCTGTGTTCCAGCCTGAGAATTGGAAGTTTAAAGTGGCTTGTAAGGGTCGGGAAAGTTGAACTTAGTTTCAGACTGATCATAAATTATATGTGGTCGACTCGACATTTACTCTAAATTGCAACTAGAAATTTGAATTAGTTCTTTAGCTATACTCTGGCCTTGTATGGGCTGTTTCGCAGACTCTTTATTTTATTTTCATTGCCTTAGAATTTTCTACGGCCGTGCATTGAAGATATTTTAGGATTCAGCTGGTGTCATCTTAAGCTAGAAAATTGAATTAAGGCATGGAGCGTAACATTGTTGAGCAACTGAGTTTAAGAAGTTATCATTGGAGCAAAAATACACAGCTTTAGCTTGTTTTGTAGAACCTTACTGTGGAAATTATAATTGCTGGACATTTGGGGAAAAACTTTTACAAAAAAACCTCCGTTTGACCATTGATAGCGAAAATTTGGCATGTTTTATCCAACGCCATATTTTTTCTTTAAGAAATCTTATTGGTCAAATATGACCCAAGGGACTGTATTGTAACCTTTTTTAGGAATGGATGAACGCTAAATTCCTCTAAAATTAGTCATGCTTTTTGAATCGTTTCGAAATTTTTTTTAGGAAATTTCTTACAGTTTTTTGTGAGTTCTCTGATGTTTTTCTGTTTTTAGGGACCCACATTTTTAGATTTTCTTCTTATTTGTAAGACTTTGTACATTTTGAGGACCTTTCTCACATTCACCCGATTTTGTTGGATTTCTTACAGTTTTCTTAAGCCTTTATCTCCTGATTTTTGGGACTTAAATTCGATCAGTTTTTTTTTTTAAGATTTCTTATACATTCGACATTTATTTTTATCTAACTGATTTTATGCAACTCCCGGAGCAGGCCCGGAGAGTCATCGAATCCACCACCATGGAGAATTGCGGCAGAGGAAGACCCCATCTCAGGTGGCGCACCCAAGTGGAAAGGGACCTCAACCAACTTGGTGTGCGAAACTGGAAACTGCTGCTAACCGGGCCAGTTGGAGAGGCATGTTGGTTGAGGCCCAGGTCCACCCCGGAGTGTAGCGCCACCTAAGTAAGTAAGTAAGATTTTATGCAACTGATTTATGCAACTTCTAATAATTCTTCCAATTTTGCTGACGCTTTTTATCAATTTTGCTTTGATTTTAATTTTGCTTTTTTAGGTACGCACAATTTTTGTGGCATTCTCCTATTTTTTTGTGATTTTTTCTAATTATTTGAAATTTTTCTAGGTTGATTTTTGGGTCCGAAAATTCTCATAATTTATGAGCTCACATCTATCGGATTTTTTGCGACTTCGCGGGATTTCTTGAATCTTTTCATTCGTTTAAGATGAGAGCTCAAAGGTTTCCTCGTACTTGCTTGGTTGTACTTAACCTAATGTTTATCTAATTTTTATTTTAAATTGGAAAAATTGACCAAAAAAACCTCCGAAGTATTATCTATGATTTCTTTAACAATTTTTTCTCCAACACCACGTCTACGAATCGAAACTCGGTCCCAAACTTTTTGCTTACTTGACCACACGTATTGTGAAGTTGAATTCTACTTCCCGTCGCGTTCAAGCAATTATTTTTTTTGTCACTGGCAAAATAGTTTTGTTTTCATCTCGAAATTCCATAAAACTTTTGCAACTGAAAATATTTGTCCAGTGGTTTTGCTTTAAAAAAAGAAATCACACTGTCCCACAGCATTTCGTTTCCCTCAACATAGCGTGGTTTTTTTTGCTCAGGTCACCAGCCAAGGGGTGAATCTCAATGTGGTGGTTTTGGAGTCAAAACTGATGCAACATTAAATCCTTTGAAGATTGTAATGAGTTTCATGTTGTTTGCCTTCTTGAAACAACGTTTCCTAAAAACGTTTCTTCATTCTGGATCACCTTTTGCATCTATTGCGCTAAAGTCGTTTTTGGTAATTTCTTCTAAAAAGTCGAGCTTCATTTCCTTCTTTTATAGAGTTCTTAACTGCACCCTTTCACCCTGAATTTTTGCTTACCATTTCGACTTCGAACTCCATTAGTTCAAATTATCTTGACTTCTTCAACACACTGCAACACGTTTAGTTTACATTACGACCACTCTCCAAGTCTTTTGATCCCACAACTATTCTTACATCAGCTGACCTCCACCGATGAGCAAACTAAAAGGAATCTGCTTCCTTCCGTCTGATGTGTGCCAGGTTAATATTTTACCAGAGAGCATCTCCACTGCAAGACGCAATGAATGGCCATTACAACGAGAGACTGCGAATAAATAGCCAAGACGTATTTGCCCTGCACACAAGCCACCTCTGCCACCTCTGCCACCTCTGCCACCTCTACCATCTCTACCACCCACTTCGTCCATTATTAAAGTAAATTTAATTTCAGCAGCTTTGTAGACGATTGCAAACACAAAGTGCGGCATGCCACAACCAAACATCGTGTCGAGAGCGAAACCCTGCAATTAGTTTCGCCCCTTGACAAACACACAGAGAAAAAGACTACAACCCTTGAGATACGTGTTTGTGGCACGCACGTTGCGGTGAGCGTTTCGTCAGTCAACCTGTCTGACAAGACAAAGCCTCCAGCCTTCAGCCTTCAGTCTCCCGTGCACCTTTATTTGCTTTGGTGTTATTATAATTTTCTCACAGAGACTCTTTGGCAACGATGTAATTAATTAAATTCGTCTCCCTTTCAAGTGCATGCCATCGAATCACGTTTTGATTTAATAACGCGTATGCAAAACACAACCTCACACCCCTGCAACATTCCATCGTTTGGCGGATTATCCTTGGTGCAGCAACTCAGTCTAAGCTATTCCTTTAAGTATTTATACGCATTTCCTTTGTGGAGAATGCGCTCTTTAAAAATAATTATCATAATCAGAAGGGGGAAGAAAATGAAGTCTCCTTTATCTCTGTCGTCGACCTCTTCTGCGTCGTGGATAAAAAAAAAAATTTAATGAAAACTCCACTCGGATGAGAAGTTTTAAGTTAATGCACGCGAAAAAGTTAATGCAATTGTGTTTAGATTATCGTTGTGCAATGCAGCAGCTGCAGGGAGATGAGAAGGTATCTTGAAAATGTTTTCAGTCGGGAATTTTTGTGAAATTTCGAGAGACTCTAGACGAGTCGGTGAGGAGAGGTGCTTCAGGTTTTTCTTTTTCGTCCTCTTGTGCTCGAGGATGTTTGAGTAGCACTGCATCGTGCCAAATGGGCCGTGCTGCAAGGGATGATGTGCATTTCAGCGAGTGATGACGTGGAAAGGGCGACGGGATAATTCTCGTCAGTTTTGATGAGAGGACAACTGAGAGACGTGGATGCGATACTTTCAGGCATAGAAAATCGCTGTTTATTTGGTGGAAGGGAATATTTTCTCTGTTTTCTTTTGTTTTTGTTTTTTTCTGTTCATCGAATGGAGGCCGGTCGATTTGGCTCAAAAGGGGAGCTACAACAGTGACATTAAATGCATTTGATGAAGTATGGTTGCTAAAAAAATATGTCTTCGATAGCTAAAAACAAAACAAAAATTATTGAAAGGGTCTAAGGATTTGAGACAGTAAAAATAAATTTCGTGTTTGAAAATCGCAAAAAATGGCAAACCAAATTGGCTGAACGTAAAAGCCAATTCCGGGGGAGAGAAAATATATATTTTTTGTTGCAAATATAATGCGATGATCCACTTCGTTTGATTGTTTCAAATCAAATGAATTAATTATACAAAATAACAAGAAAAATTAGTAAATAAGTTCGACATATTTAATTGGTAAAAAACAAAAAGTCGAAAAATTTTGTATAGTAAAACTCCTTACTAAAACTTTAAGGAGCTATTTAATTCTCTTTACCAAGAATATTGTTATTGTATGGCTATTTGTTAAGTCCTCAATAAGCAGAAAAAAGATAAATCTGTTTTAAAACATTTGCTTTCTCACTAATTTTGTGTTGTACCAAAATTAAACGTTTGTGTAGGCTTAAAACTTTCATGCAAGAACGAAAAATCTGTTGCAAATTATTTCTGTGGAAATTATCCAGCTCTTAAACCAAATTGGTAAGATTATTTCGGACACTGTATGAAATGTTGTGACTATTCAGTTTTCGGATGAAATACTTTCGAAAATAAATGTATAAACTTTTGCTTTCTATGAGCCAGCAAAACTAAGTCAAGCATCAAAGCTTAGAATTCTATTCAAGTCCACTCGTCTATAAAAGAGAACCTCAAAACATACGATCTAAAAATTTTACTGTCATCAGATTCGAAATGAAATTTTTAGGATATCAACTTTCCACTATAACAATTGGATGCCTTTGCCCCGAACAATTCCCACACGACTGACATGACAGGAAAAAGGAAGTTCTCATGAAAGAAAGAAAAGATTTTTTCGAAAACAGCATTTTGTTTGATTTGAATTGAAAAGGATATCCATCCCCTGATTGGAACGAATTTTTGTCTTATTGCAATGAATTTTCTTCTCAGAATTGACATCACAGAGTGGTTTTCTTCCGTTTTCCATCTCCCTCTGCTCACATCTGAGAAATGATTCAAACAAACACAAATCTTGTTGTGTATCTATTTGACATGACAAAAGCAAATTTTCACCACGATGCATCTCAACTTTTCACTTCAATTTCGTTTGAGCTCATGTCCCACCCAAAAATTTTCGGTTGTCACGTATCACTTATTTCAGATTACGAGCACAATCCGATTACACTCCACAACGATCTCTTTGAGCAAATTGTTTCAATTATATCTTAGACTGAGCAATTATTTTAAATGATTAACCTAAAACCCATCTACTTCTGTGCAATTATAATCTCAGGCCAAATAATATTGTTTTCGACAACCACACTCCCGAATCCACTCACATCCAACTCCCTTCGAGCGTTCTGTAAAATCAACAGAAGCAGAAGCAGCAGCACCAATCCAACCATAACGATTCGAGAGATACAATTAAGGAAATGGGAATCCCATAGATATAAAACCGAATCACCAATGCATTTCAAAGTAACAGCTCTCCACTTGAATTTCATTAAAAATGATGGGGTCTGGGGGTCAGGTCAACGCAACTCCTCGCTAAGGAAAACGGAACGTCTTCGTTTGTTCGGTTCGGCAAGGAGTCCCGCCAAAAAAGAGACAAGTCCAAAGGAGGTCTGGTTTATGTGCACCCCAGCAGTTTGTGGATTCCGATCAGCAACAGGAAAGTGGACGAATATACAAAGTGAAATTGAAATTGAAATGCCATGGATTAAGAACTGACGCAATTTGTTTAATGGCTCTCCTAGACTTGAACGTATCAGTTGTATATCTTGCACACGTCTGCACAATAAATAAGTTCTCTGCTCTGGTCTGTTGGCTGTGCAAGGAGGCGGGAGCAGCGACGAGATCGGCTTATGGGGAGGATTTTGTAGTTTGCGCTGAACGTCTAGCTGTGGCTGAAGATTTTGATAGCGAAATTTTGAATCTCATTCGGATAATGTGCCGGCGAAAGATTTATTTTTTTTGGCAGAGTTGTCTGTCGCGAGCTGAGTCGGTTTGGATGAAATATTTGCTCTGTTTCACAAAATTATACACACAAAGGGACAGCAGCCACATAACAGTCATTCGTTTGATATGAGTTATGAAAAATGTCCTTGGATTTACTGTTTGTGTTGTCAATTCGGAAGCAGGACTTTTCCAGGGACTTACTCTAAGCAATCACAACATTTTTTGGGGTGTAACGCAAAAACGCAGCCACAAAATTGTCAGCACAAGCAAAATCAACATTTTGTAAATGTAACTCGTTTTGCGGATTTATTTGCGTTAGTATAGACGTTTTTTAAACAACCCAGACAAAATGCTTCTCTATAAATTGTCTCCCGTGGTTAATAATATTCTAAATAGATGTTAAAATAAAGGATATTTTAAAAACAAGCTTAGAAGAGGACAAATAACAAAATAATCGTCTGTCAACCGTCGTAAAACATACGTGAAATTCAAAGACTATGTAAATAGGTGTCAAGAATAGAGAAAGATTGTTCAGAATTCTATCAATTGAGGTGAAGTGGGGGCTGACTTTCAAAGCTCGCCTGATGTAATAATATCAATAAGTTGTTTAATTGCTAAGCAATTATTATCTTTAGTTGCATATAGTCAGCTAATACTTTTTCCATTGCTATCAATTTGAAATCGCAAAATAAATGATTCTTTACTTAAGTCGAGAATGCAGTTGCAGAATGCTATTGCAAAACATGCAATAAGAATTATGATTGAAGTGACAACAATTTCTGTCAGATTCGACCATACGATTCATTCTGAAAGGACATTTTTTTATTGTATGGGGGATTTACTTGTTCTCTTAGGGGACTCAAGCAGACTTTTGTACGTACGTTTTCTTCTTAGGGCCCAAGGCATTTGCTGATATTTTCATAAATCGCTCGATTCCATAAATTCGCCTGATATTATTCAGATTAGCTTGTGGAAAAGGATTTTATTTAATTTTATGGTGCGAGATTGTTCTTCCACATGAACAATTTGTGAGGGTAAAGATTCCCGCCGGGTTTGACACTGACCTCGAATTCTTTCATTTTCTCCCCTTTGGCGAGTTGCATATTTAAAGCAATTTCACCGGAAATTTGCAGAACAATTCAACTCACATTCATCCCCAAGCACCGCGTCCCCCAAGGCACTTTTATTAAAATCATTTACCTCTAAGTGTCGACATATGATCAGTCCCCGTTTTCCCTCGCACACTCGGAACAAAAAAACGAAAAATGAAGTAACAACGTTTGTTCGACTACCAAAATTCGCATACTCCATTCCCAAAACTGCCTCCCACACCTCCACACGAGCCAATAGCATACCCATGTTCTTAAAATGAAATAAAAATCGACATGGAATTTTTCTTTTTCCTTCGAACGCGAAATACACACGCGAATAGAGCATTTCCAATATCTTTTGCATGACTAGCAAAAAATTTAAAATTCAAATTTTCAGCATAATCATTACGACATCAACGTCAACTGGCAATCCTGCTCCCGACCGAAAACACACATCTCCGTTCTCCTTTTATCTGTATTCTTTATTTCCTTCAGGAAATCCTTGAAGACGTCCTTGAGTGGCATAGTTTTCCTCTTATAATCTCGTAAAATCCGATGTCCTTCCTTGATACCACATCCGTTTCTAGCAATCACAACAAACATAACCATTCAACAAATAGTTCCTCTCCTCCAACTGCTGCCACCACAACTTAATTTTGTGTTTTAGTAGATTTTCAAAAGTCAAAAGTTTTTTTTTTTTTTTTTTAGAACTTTCTCTTCTTCGACTCTGGTTGTTGTCCGAAGGGAATGGACCTGGACACCGACCGAATAAACAAAGAAACAAAACATTTCGAAGTAGGATTGTGTGTCCTTAAAAAAATCGATTTATTCCCCAGTGGCCGCCACGGAAAAAAGGCTCTCCTGAGCTCGTTTCCCACCCCCAAGTGGAGTTATTCCGGTCCTGTAATCCCGAAACTCTGGTCCGGTATTAAAACAACATAATCTGCAGCGCATTCAATGACCGCATAAAGAGCTTAAGATAAGAAAAGGGAGCAAAGACGCGGAGCGCGCGAGTGAGAGTCTCCTCTTGTATATCTTTATCTGGCTGCGTCGTCCTCCTAATCCATTTTCATTAAAGTTTCTCTCGCCATTCAGCTTGTCATTATATCTCCCCTCCCTGGTCCGGAGGGGGATGGACCAGTTTCTCGAAGGAGCTATGATTTCGATTCTGCTCCCTTTTTGCAGGACGTCCATTTGCAATTCAATTTACGGAAGTAAATCTTCTCCTCGGAGTGGTGCGGTTGATGGTATTTCATTAGGGATACACTATCGGGCGAGGAGGGAAAATCCTATTTGTAAGCAAGAAAAAGGGCTCTAAAACCTATCCGCAGGATGGGTGAAAACAAAAGCGACGTCGATGAAATATCCGATCTAATTAAAAGCAGAATCTTCATCGTCTCCTTTCATTCGAAGGACATTGTTGTTGCGAAAAGTCCTTCCTTCGTTGTGAATCAACACAAAAACCACAAAGTTTTGCAAATTTCACCTGAAAGATACTTTTACTTCTCTGTACGGATATCTACGTGTAAAGGTTAGGGATGCATCTTCCTGAAAGGATATTCTTGAAGCCTGATGAAGTAATGTCGCCGGTTAATTAATAAATATTTGTTTGCTGCGCGGACGGGGGAAGTTGTTGGCTTACGAGTCAAAACAGTGAACAATGTTCGGGTCGCAATGCTTTTTCTTAGACGGATAACTTGCTCTGAGCTGAATCCGCAGATAAGCCAGAAGTTTGAAATTTTCCATTGAGGGTTGGAAATTAAGTTGGATTTTACTTACACATGACATCGAGGACTGGGAGGTGTGCCTTCGTTATTCTTTTGGAAGAGTGAGTTGAATCAGTGTACAAAATGTTTGTTCAGATTTGAGAGAAATGTTCAAGGGATAATAGTTGTTTCCTTATCAAATGTGACAAACAGAAAGAACGTCACTTTAAGCTCCAAATTTAATAACTGAAGTCTTGACGATTCTGAAATATAAAAGAAATGATCTGGCGTAGAAGGGAACTTAGAAAGTTTCAATTGGTTTAGAAAGAGAGTCGACTGTTAGTCAAAAATGACCTTTAAATTATAAATGGAACTATGGCATATTATCAGTTTCTGAAAAAGTAAAGAGGCTCCTTGAATCTAAGTTACTGTGGAGTTATATCTTACGACGAAGATGAGGAGGCATAAGAAATACTACAACTTAACTTTAGAACTTGCACTGCATCGGTAAGTAAGAATTAGAATTAGAATTAGAGACAGTAAAAAAAATGTTTGTCCTCTAGCTCCACTCACAAGGCTTTAATGCAAAAGAATGACAAGCAAAATCTCCAATTTCTCACAATACAGCCGCATTCTACCACCGATAAAGCTATTGAAGTGATTTTCATGGAAGTCATTTTTGTCCAAGTTAAAGTTTTTATTTGCTTCTTTTTTTGTGGCAAATTTTACTACAACGCATATCTGGGTAAGGGTCCATACATTTCCTTCTATCGAAAGACATTATTTGAATGCATTTTTGTAGACTAATTCCAGAAAGTAGAACGATGGAAAGAAGAAAGAAATAATAAAACGCACTCCGAGAGACGGAGTCTTAGCCACAAGATGTAGAGCTTATGAAATGGAAGTTAGCAATCATCCGAAAATTAAACAACTTCAATTTCTTAGAACTAGCCTTCAATGGAAAACTGAAGAAAAGTAAGATGTGATTAATAATATTTAAGTTGTTTTTAGAGAGAGAGAGTGGTTCTATTCGAAGAACAAGAAGCAACTCCTCTCACACTTGTCCAGAAAGAGCTTTGTTTTATTTTCTTTCATTTGAGATAGGATTGGGTTTGGGGAAATATAATTTTGGGTATGTTTGGGTATGTAATATATTCGAAAAAGAAAGACAGATGAATAAAAAAAGGAAGACTTCAATAAAATATGCGATATTAACGAATCTAACAACTATTTGATATTTTTTGCTCCTTTCTAAAATTTTAATCCTCGATGCAACAATTTTTAATAGCAACAATTTCGACTATCAACCGACAAGGTCTTTGTTTTTGCCTTGAGGACGATGTGGAAACCTAATAGGCAGGTGGAACAGGGCCCTTTTGTTCCAAGTAGTCTAGGACTTTAACCCACTAAAACCACATCTTGACCTTTTCTCCTTGACACCAACCACTCTGGGGCCTCGCATTACTTCAGAATGGTGTCGTTTTCTTTCCCCCAAAGGAGACCGGCTTTTTCATTTTCTTCATCGGGTTAATTTATTAGTCTTGCCGATCAGGCTGTAATCGATCTTCGTTGGGATTTTATCTCCTTCCTCTCTCCTTATATTTCTCAGCACTACTTCTGTATATGCCGTGACTTTGGTGATTTTGGTGGCTGCTGCTGTATAGCATCTTTTCGACAACGGTATCAAATGATATGCTACCTATCTTCGCTTCCAATCTGGTCCTCTGCACTGCCCACCTGCTGCATTCGAAGAAGGTATGGTAGGCGTCGTCTTCTTCGGAGTCTTCGTACTGGCAGGCAGCACTCTCTCTCTGACGAGGTCTTTAGATGGCTTACAAAAATTAAAAACAATGAGCGCCGTGGCTTAATCGGTTAGTGCGTCGGACTATTAAGCGAGAGTGCCCGGGTTGAACTTGACAGCTCGGGAAAAGAACATCACAAACATTTTTCACGGCCCCACCTCTAGCGAACGACTGACAATCCTCCTGGACTAGGTTCAGGCCCTTCGCGGCCTGCTAAATTACTGCTGTTGAAACAAAAATCATAAAAATTCAAGATTTTTTTTTTGTTTCATTATTACTCTAATGCCCAGTTTGAGAATTTAAACTGCAGCTTAGCTTAGCTAAACCTCAAAATAAGTTTAAACTTTTAGTTAAACTCGTTCGGTTTGACAGTCAAATATAAACCTCAAGTTAACTAAAAGCTGTTTTGAAAGTTGTGTCTAAAAAAATTCTAGGGTTTTGAAATGTTTGACATGTTTTAGCTCTAGGATTTGAAATTGGTTTGAGACTTAAAAAACGTAGAAAAAACAAAGAATTTAATCTGAAAAGTGATTCGAATTAGCGCAACTGACACGACTACTTAAACCGAGGTTTAAATGGGAGAATTCTGTCGTTTAAGTTCAACGTCGAGATAATCTCCACTTTTTATTTAAACGTGTACTGTGAAACCGGAAAATTTTTAAGCGGAAGCTTAAACCAAAAGATTAGTTTAAACTCTCACTGTGAAACTGGGCATAAGCAACGTGATTGTAAAGGGGTCATTCCATGACAAATCGCCCAGCCTATATGGGGAGCTCTGAACGACGATCTCTGTCAGACCTTTTGAATGAACCTTTGCAACCAGTCAAAAACATTTGAAGCAAACTATTGAAGGAGAACGCGTTGCATTTCAGAAAATTTTTTACTGAAAATAAAGCTAAACTGTTCACCGATCGCTGCAGCGGTAAACAGAAAAACAGTTATAGAGCACTTGATTACTAAGGAAGAAGAAAGGATTTATATGTACACATGACAGTCAAAAAAGCAAAAACAGTTGAATGAATTATTACAATGTGAAGCTAAGCCTGTTTAAAAAGACGGTTTTGTAGATTTGACAACATGATCGCGAGAACGTTCATTCTTAAGTGATAAAACCTGTGAATGCCGATCTTTATCGGCCTAACTACGGTTGGCTTTCTTCGAGGTTACTTACTTATCAGACAGAGAACTCTTGAATGGTTTTTGGCTGATCTAAAGTTACTTTCCAATGTTAATAGTCCCAGGCATGCTTTTTCCAGTCGGGAAAATCAAGCTGTCTTGCGGTCGCGATCACTTGGTCTTTGTACCTGAGGTTTGATGTCCATCTTCGCTTCGAACAAAGAGGCTTATTTCTTCGAACGATGAGGCTTGTGTCCATGAGCTCGATGTTTACGAAACATTGTAGTCGACGGATTTTTGCCTCGCGGGCTATTCACATCTTTGTACCGCTTATAACCTTCGCAGTTTTGTCTTCTCTTCCATTCGCCTTTTTCTACGAAGTTATTCGGTTTTTATTGAAAAAATATCTGGCTATGAACAGAGCATGAAACGAGATAACCCACCGATAAAGACCTCACTGAGAAAGATCAATCTTCAAACTTGGCCGATATTACAAAATTCCCTGTGACTTGCTGTAGATCTCTATTTATCTCGATCAGATGAATTTTGTAAGTCGTCACAATTTTCGCATAAAGCCGGTATCGTGCTTATTCGTATTAAAACAAACATTTGAATGATCTTTTGGTTGTTGTCTAGACTGTTGTTCCTTAATTTTTAAGAAATCTTTTCTGATCGATATGTCTTTAAAAGGATATCTTCTTAGAATTTCTTTGTCTCTCCACATCGTTTTCCAGCAGTTTTCCTACAAAACTAAAAAAAAGTGTTTAAGCTTAAATACTTGAACCCATCAACTCTCTGTGCACTAGTCCCTCTAGAACTACACTGTCGATGCCTGCTTATATTTCTCTACTCCTTTTAAAACCTTAAACACTAAATGCTCGCACTCGTGAGTGTACATTTAACGAGACTCCCATCACAAAGCACTCCAAACACAACTCCGACCGTAACCCGTTCACAACTTGCCTTCCCATTTGTTCTTCCCTTATTTTTTCTTCAACTCCAATCGCCTTTGCCGAGAAACCTCTACCCCTCCACACAACTGCCCTTTTAAAATGTCCATCAAAGTTGCCTCTTCAAGCATAAATTTCCAACACATGAACCTCATCAGAGTGCCCCTCCACCCATCCCTACATTTCACATCGTAACTCCCGTAAGTCCCACCCCATTTCAATCCTCCGCTCAGTCATGTACTTGGCCAAATGAGCCATAATAAAATTTTCCTGAACCTATGCCCATCAACCGTGCCTAACACAACACACTCACTCACTCACACCCCCTAACGCTCAACACCTCCCAGGCTTGGCTTTTTCAGTGTGTACGTTTCAGTCTGTGGCTCCCTTGCTGGTGTCCTTTCTATTATTTGGCACACGATTGAATGGGCATGAAATGGAAGTCCTTGACTGACGATCTCTCTGTGGCTTTATGCATCACCGAAGTGCCGTGTGGATGGTTGTTGCGGGGCGGTGTGTGTGTATGTTTGCTTTGTCCCGGTCTGAATTAATTCAATTCGTATCCTTCCTAGATACATCATCACAATGGAGAAGGTACACCAGCGCTCTGCTGGGGCATATTCCATCATTTCGACCGAAGGACGAGGGGGAAAAATAATCTGAATGCCACTGGGAGAGACCCCTGTGTGTCGCTCATACTCCCATTGAATTTAGCAGATGCTTCTTTACACACACACACACACACACACATCACTCCATTGCAGGGGTTGGTCCTCGCGGAACCTTATTCAGTTTACAACCGAGGACCAGCCACCTCTTGAAGATTAAATTTATTGCAAGAAATGCATTCTTCCGTCTCCTTCCACTTTTCTTCGACGTCGTTCGCTTTTCGCTCTTCCACCCCGGTCGGGTTCGTGTGACATGGAAGGCTTTTAAGGGCTTTATGCTCTGCCATTATATCATAAATCACGTGGGCTTCCCATTTCAATGCGCCTTACCACCCCCAGACGATTCCTCGCGTCTTTGAGTTTCCCGGGGTGCAGAGGTGTATGGCGCATTAAAAAATTGGCGTCTGGGATATCGTTTTATGATCGTTAGCCATAACGAGGAAGAAATTCGGAGAACCATTAAGAAGACAATAAAAAGAATTTAAGTAAAAAAAAGAAAGAGAAGAGAGAACAAAATAAATAAAGAGAGCATTTCAAATTGGTTTTATAGCGCCATCAGACGCGACCCCCGCTTTTGGGCCTTAGAGTCATGATTAAGTTACATTCCGAGCAGAGTCGTAACAGTGGCAATTTCGCTACTCGCTTTCCGATTTGTGTGAAGGAATTTCGAATTTGGTATTCGGAATTCAAGTTTCGGAATGAAATTAGATCACGGAAATTATGTAGCGATATCGAACTTTATACCCGGGCCGAGATATTTGCAGTGGATGAATCGGCGATTGGTTTTGTGGAAGCAAGGACAGCAGCGGATGCAAGGATTCCATCGGAATTGTTATGCGGAAATTGCTGTTTTCCTGAAAATGGGGTGGTATGTCGACGGAGTCAGTTGTGGATGAATGATGGACATTGAATATTGTTTGGAGAGTAAATAAAATCGGTTTAGTCTGTTTGTTGGAAACTAAAGAGTGATTTTTTAGCTATTATCTTTTTGGCAACACGGGTTTAAACAGCTGTGTTTCGTGTTTCTTTTCACTGTCACACATCTTCAGTTTGGTCTATAATTTAACCATGAATCGTCTTACAAACGAACAACGCTTGCAAATTATTGAATTTTATTATCAAAATGCGTGCTCTGTTAAGAAAGTTCATCGCGAGCTTCTTGTGTTCAGCGAAGAAGCTCATTTTTGGCTCAATGGGTACGTAAATAAGCAGAATTGTCGATTTTGGAGTGAGTATCAGCCAGAAGCACTGCAAGAGCTACCGATGCATCCAGAAAAAGTCACAGTTTGGTGCGGTTTATGGGCTGGTGGCATCATTGGACCGTACTTCTTCAAAGATGATGCGCATAGTAACGTGAATGGTGAGCGCTACCGTGTGATGATATCCAACTTTTTTTTGCCCAAAATGCAAGAGCTTGACTTGGATGACGTGTGGTTTCAACAAGACGGTGCCACATGCCACACAGCAAGCGCAACAATGGACTTATTGAGAGGCGAGTTCGGTAAACATTTTATTTCACGTTCGGGACCGGTCAATTGGCCGCCTAGATCGTGCGATTTAACGCCTTTAGACTATTTTTTGTGGGGCTATGTTAAAGCTCATATGTATACAGACAAGCCCGCTTCAATTGACTCATTGGAAGACAACATTGAAGCATTTATTCGTGAGATACCGGCCGAAATGTTGGAAAGAGTATGCCAAAATTGGACTAAGCGGATGGACAATTTGAAGCGCAGTCAAGGTCAACATTTGCATGATATAATCTATATCGATTCAAATAAAGACTTCATGCATTTTTCTGAATTTTATGAGTTTTTTTTTTTGAAAAACGTTCCTATAGCTTTTACAAAATCACCCTTTATGTTCATTTTATGTTATGCATTAAAAATTAGAAAAAAACACTGCAAATTTTACACTTGGGTTTATTATTCAACTTTTCAATGAATGATTTCTAAGAAGCAACAAATAAATCTAAAAAATGGTTAAAAGCTGGATTTTGTAAGTAAAAATTATAAAGCTTGTGGGGGCGTCTATATGGTACCTCTCTCATAATACTGATACTAACGCCCGAAAAAAACTTTTAACTGTGATGGTCGATATACGTATTATTTGAAAGGAAGCAGATTTGTTTTTAAGTTAAATTTTATTAAAAAGCGTCGATGTAAGTCGACCATCGCGATGGGGGACCGCATCAAATCACGTTCAGCAATCACTTTTTATTGAGAATATGTCTACAGATCGTATTTAGTTTCTTTTTTTTTCTACGCACTGAAAGCTCCACCAATTGTAAGTCGTTGGAGCTACAAGGACGAAATTCGGCTCAAAAAAAGTTCTAGTCGTACCGCTTATTTTGATGTATTGATGTACAATGTAGGCCGCTCCAAAGGGGAGAACGGGGGGCTTACATTTCTTTAAAGTTTCCGGAACGATTTTTAAAAACTAAGCAGTGACATTTTTTGAAACTTGGCTTAACAATAGGGCTAGATCCCCTACAGATCCTAAAGTTGAACCACAACGCTCAGAGCACCCAAGGGGAAGTTATGGGGGCTTGAAGCTTTTTAGTCTCCTCAACCGTTCTTTAAAACCGTGCAACAGATTTTGCTCAAATTTGGCATAAGGATAGCGTTAGGCATGTTATTGATTCTCTCAAAACGGCATAGTGGTCAGGGATCAGGGAGGGGAGAAAGGGGGGTTCGAAATTTTTTTCCGCATTTTCACATTCCGTCTTACATTTTTCGAAATTGTTGGAGCTCAGCTCGAATCAAAATAAATAGCTCGAAGGTCTTGCTTATTCCAAATTCAACGCCACCTTCCGCATCAATTTGCAATCAACCGTTCACGAGATATTCGCTTTTTACTATTTTAGTTTTTTTAAGGTTTCCGGAGCGATTTTTGAAAACCGTGCAACAGAATTTATTGTAACTTGGCCTAACAATAGGGCCAGATCCCCCACAGATCCTAAAGCTGAACCATGACGCTCAGGGGACCCAAGGGGGAGTTATGGGGGTTTGAATTTTTTTAGTTTCCTCAACCGTTCTTGAAAACCGTGCAACCGATTTTGCTCAAATTTGGTATCAGAATAGTGCTTGGCATGTTATTGATCCCCCTAAAACGGCATAAGGGTCAGGGACCAGGGAGGGGAGAAAGGGGGGTTCGAACTTTTTGTCCCCTTTATTCACATTTCGCCTTCTATTTTTTGAAATTGTTATATGTAACTCGAAAGTCTTGCTTTTCCCACATCCAACGCCACCTTCCGCATCAATTTGCGATCAACCGTTCACGAGATATTTGCGTTTAATGTGATCATATTCGATATTCAATTTAACAAAAATACAGGAGGCCTGGCCACGAATGATGACGTTGTCATCCCCATTTTCTCAATTCTCAACTTTTTCCCTTCGTCTGCTGAGATGTCAGCTGTGTGGTACAGAAATGAGAACAACGCGGAAAGACTCCTAGAGGGAGAGAGAAAGAGAGTTCTTTGTCTCTCTTGCTCGCATAAGTAAATTAAAGAAAGAAGTGTGAGAAGTTTATGTGTGTGTTTCATGTGAAAATGTAAGAGAGCAGTTTGGTTTGAGCGAAGGAAGAAACAAAAGGGATCTTGGAACTCAATGCGAACAATTTTGAGTGACGGAAGGCAGCGCAGACAATCGAAGAAAATTGAATTAAAAAGCGTCGTGTATGTCGACCATTTCGATGGGGAACCGCATCAAATCACGTCCAGCAATCACTTTTTATTGAGAATATATCTACAGATCGTATTTAGTTTCTGTTTTTTTTTTACGCACTGAAAGCTCCACCAATTGTAAGTCGTTGGAGCTACAAGGACGAAATTTGGTTCAAAAAAAGTTCTAGTCGTGCCGCTTATTTTGATGTATTGATGTACAATGTAGGCCGCTCCAAAGGGGAGAACGGGGGGCTTACATTTCTCTAAAGTTTCCGGAACGATTTTTAAAAACTATGTCGTAGAATTTTTTGAAACTTGGCCTAACCATAGGGCTAGATCCCCCACAGATCCTACAGTTGAACCACAACGCTCGGAGTACCCAAAGGGGAGTTATGGGTGTTTGAACCTTTTTAGTCTCCTCAAGCGTTCTTGAAAACCGTTGAACATATTATGCTCAAATTTGGCATAGGGATAGTGTTAGACATGTTATTGATTCTCCCAAAACGGCACAGTGGTCAGGGCCCAGGGAGGGGAGAAAGGGGGGTTCGAAATTTTTTTCCGCTTTTTCACATTCCGTCTTACATTTTTCGAAATTGTTGGAGCTCAGTTCGAATCAAAATAAATAGCTCGAAGGTCTTGCTTATTCCAAATTCAACGCCACCTTCCGCATCAATTTGCAATCAACCGTTCACGAGATATTCGCTTTTTACTATTTTAGTTTTTTTAAGGTTTCCGGAGCGATTTTTGAAAACCGTGCAACAGAATTTATTGTAACTTGGCCTAACAATAGGGCCAGATCCCCCACAGATCCTAAAGCTGAACCATGACGCTCAGGGGACCCAAGGGGGAGTTATGGGGGTTTGAATTTTTTTAGTTTCCTCAACCGTTCTTGAAAACCGTGCAACCGATTTTGCTCAAATTTGGTATCAGAATAGTGCTTGGCATGTTATTGATCCCCCTAAAACGGCATAAGGGTCAGGGACCAGGGAGGGGAGAAAGGGGGGTTCGAACTTTTTTTCCCCTTTATTCACATTTCGCCTTCTATTTTTTGAAATTGTTATATGTAACTCGAAAGTCTTGCTTTTTCCACATCCAACGCCACCTTCCGCATCAATTTGCGATCAACCGTTCACGAGATATTTGCGTTTAATGTGATCATATTCGATATTCAATTTAACAAAAATACAGGAGGCCTGGCCACGAATGATGACGTTGTCATCCCCATTTTCTCAATTCTCAACTTTTTCCCTTCGTCTGCTGAGATGTCAGCTGTGTGGTACAGAAATGAGAACAACGCGGAAAGACTCCTAGAGGGAGAGAGAAAGAGAGTTCTTTGTCTCTCTTGCTCGCATAAGTAAATTAAAGAAAGAAGTGTGAGAAGTTTATGTGTGTGTTTCATGTGAAAATGTAAAGCAGTTTGGTTTGAGCGAAGGAAGAAACAAAAGGGATCTTGGAACTCAATGCGAACAATTTTGAGTGACGGAAGGCAGCGCAGACAATCGAAGAAAATTGAATTAAAAAGCGTCGTGTATGTCGACCATTTCGATGGGGAACCGCATCAAATCACGTCCAGCAATCACTTTTTATTGAGAATATATCTACAGATCGTATTTAGTTTCTGTTTTTTTTTTACGCACTGAAAGCTCCACCAATTGTAAGTCGTTGGAGCTACAAGGACGAAATTTGGTTCAAAAAAAGTTCTAGTCGTGCCGCTTATTTTGATGTATTGATGTACAATGTAGGCCGCTCCAAAGGGGAGAACGGGGGGCTTACATTTCTCTAAAGTTTCCGGAACGATTTTTAAAAACTATGTCGTAGAATTTTTTGAAACTTGGCCTAACCATAGGGCTAGATCCCCCACAGATCCTACAGTTGAACCACAACGCTCGGAGTACCCAAAGGGGAGTTATGGGTGTTTGAACCTTTTTAGTCTCCTCAAGCGTTCTTGAAAACCGTTGAACATATTATGCTCAAATTTGGCATAGGGATAGTGTTAGACATGTTATTGATTCTCCCAAAACGGCACAGTGGTCAGGGCCCAGGGAGGGGAGAAAGGGGGGTTCGAAATTTTTTTCCGCTTTTTCACATTCCGTCTTACATTTTTCGAAATTGTTGGAGCTCAGCTCGAATCAAAATAAATAGCTCGAAGGTCTTGCTTATTCCAAATTCAACGCCACCTTCCGCATCAATTTGCAATCAACCGTTCACGAGATATTCGCTTTTTACTATTTTAGTTTTTTTAAGGTTTCCGGAGCGATTTTTGAAAACCGTGCAACAGAATTTATTGTAACTTGGCCTAACAATAGGGCCAGATCCCCCACAGATCCTAAAGCTGAACCATGACGCTCAGGGGACCCAAGGGGGAGTTATGGGGGTTTGAATTTTTTTAGTTTCCTCAACCGTTCTTGAAAACCGTGCAACCGATTTTGCTCAAATTTGGTATCAGAATAGTGCTTGGCATGTTATTGATCCCCCTAAAACGGCATAACGGTCAGGGACCAGGGAGGGGAGAAAGGGGGGTTCGAACTTTTTTTCCCCTTTATTCACATTTCGCCTTCTATTTTTTGAAATTGTTATATGTAACTCGAAAGTCTTGCTTTTTCCACATCCAACGCCACCTTCCGCATCAATTTGCGATCAACCGTTCACGAGATATTTGCGTTTAATGTGATCATATTCGATATTCAATTTAACAAAAATACAGGAGGCCTGGCCACGAATGATGACGTTGTCATCCCCATTTTCTCAATTCTCAACTTTTTCCCTTCGTCTGCTGAGATGTCAGCTGTGTGGTACAGAAATGAGAACAACGCGGAAGGACTCCTAGAGGGAGAGAGAAAGAGAGTTCTTTGTCTCTCTTGCTCGCATAAGTAAATTAAAGAAAGAAGTGTGAGAAGTTTATGTGTGTGTTTCATGTGAAAATGTAAGAGAGCAGTTTGGTTTGAGCGAAGGAAGAAACAAAAGGGATCTTGGAACTCAATGCGAACAATTTTGAGTGACGGAAGGCAGCGCAGACAATCGAAGAAAATTGAATTAAAAAGCGTCGTGTATGTCGACCATTTCGATGGGGAACCGCATCAAATCACGTCCAGCAATCACTTTTTATTGAGAATATATCTACAGATCGTATTTAGTTTCTGTTTTTTTTTTACGCACTGAAAGCTCCACCAATTCTAAGTCGTTGGAACTACAAGGACGAAATTTGGTTCAAAAAAAGTTCTAGTCGTGCCGCTTATTTTGATGTATTGATGTACAATGTAGGCCGCTCCAAAGGGGAGAACGGGGGGCTTACATTTCTCTAAAGTTTCCGGAACGATTTTTAAAAACTATGTCGCAGAATTTTTTGAAACTTGGCCTAACCATAGGGCTAGATCCCCCACAGATCCTACAGTTGAACCACAACGCTCGGAGTACCCAAAGGGGAGTTATGGGTGTTTGAACCTTTTTAGTCTCCTCAAGCGTTCTTGAAAACCGTTGAACATATTATGCTCAAATTTGGCATAGGGATAGTGTTAGACATGTTATTGATTCTCCCAAAACGGCACAGTGGTCAGGGCCCAGGGAGGGGAGAAAGGGGGGTTCGAAATTTTTTTCCGCATTTTCACATTCCGTCTTAAATTTTTCGAAATTTTTGGAGCTTGGCTCGAATCGAAATAAACAGCTCGAAGGTCTTGGTTATTCCAAATTCAACGCCACCTTCCGCATCAATTTGCAGTCAACCGTTCACGAGATATTTGCGTTTTATTATTTTAGTTTTTTTAAGGTTTCCGGAGCGATTTTTAAAAACTATGTCGTAGAATTTTTTGAAACTTGGCCTAACCATAGGGCTAGATCCCCCACAGATCCTAAAGCTGAACCATAATGCTCGGAGTACCCAAGGGGGAGTTATGGGGGTTTGAATTTTTTTAGTTTTCTCAACCGTTCTTGAAAGCCATGCAAAAGATTTTGCTCAAATTTGGCATCAAAATAGTGCTTGGCATGTTATTGATCCCCCTAAAACGGCATAAGGGTCAGGGACCAGGGAGGGGAGAAAGGGGGGTTCGAACTTTTTTTCCCCTTTATTCACATTTCGCCTTCTATTTTTTGAAATTGTTATATGTAACTCGAAAGTCTTGCTTTTTCCACATCCAACGCCACCTTCCGCATCAATTTGCGATCAACCGTTCACGAGATATTTGCGTTTAATGTGATCATATTCGATATTCAATTTAACAAAAATACAGGAGGCCTGGCCACGAATGATGACGTTGTCATCCCCATTTTCTCAATTCTCAACTTTTTCCCTTCGTCTGCTGAGATGTCAGCTGTGTGGTACAGAAATGAGAACAACGCGGAAAGACTCCTAGAGGGAGAGAGAAAGAGAGTTCTTTGTCTCTCTTGCTCGCATAAGTAAATTAAAGAAAGAAGTGTGAGAAGTTTATGTGTGTGTTTCATGTGAAAATGTAAGAGAGCAGTTTGGTTTGAGCGAAGGAAGAAACAAAAGGGATCTTGGAACTCAATGCGAACAATTTTGAGTGACGGAAGGCAGCGCAGACAATCGAAGAAAATTGAATTAAAAAGCGTCGTGTATGTCGAGCATTTCGATGGTGGACCGCATCAAACCACGTCCAGCAATCACTTTTTATTGAGAAATTTGTTTGCGAATACATGACAGTTAATTGATATCTTTTTTAGCAAAACACTAAATGGTTGATATCTCGAAAAATTCTATAAAAATAAAAATGCTTTTTTTTTTATTTTTTTTATTCTTTTTTCGAGATCTACAAAATGGCATTTTCGGATCTTTACAATTCGTATGCCACTATTTGAGCCAGAATGGTCAATCTTTTTTTTGGCTTAATATCTCGAAAACTGAACCTCAAAACAAAAAGTTCAAAACAAGAACTAAATTTTCTTTTACAAAACCTATCAAATGGTACCGAACTTTATGAATTCCGGTAATAAAATTAAAAAACAATTAGTTTTTAGTTTTTTAGTTTTATCAGATAAGACGCACAGATTTGTTGGCCCATTACTTTACAGAATAAGGTATGAGGCACGGCATATAAGTCGTTTTTTGAAGTTTGTTGGCTTATAATCATTTACTAACAACTTTTCATGGCTGGCATTCTCTTTCGAACGATACCCATATCATATATCCAAGAAAATAAATCTGGTTTTTGATTTTAGTATTAGTACTAACTTTTTCGCTAATAAGTAACTTTCTTAAAATTTTTTTTCGGAACTTTTTTTGGGCAAGTGAAACACATCATCTGTGGAAATTTCATTTCTTAATTCCAGGAGGTTCACCAGGTACCTAAAATAGGGGTTAATGACAGACAGACAGACATTTTTGTAATCTACGCCCCGCTCCCTTTCCAGTGACACCCATGTTGACCGTAAAAGTTAATAATTTTTTTGTCAAACGTTAGTTTCAGTACTAACTTTTTCTTTAATCTTCGACTATTTTTGAGTTGCCGAAGGTCACATTCATTCCAAGTTTCATCCCTTAACTTCAGAGGATTCAGAAGCTATTAGCAAATGTGTAAAGGCGACCGGCAAACAGTACACCGAAGTGATTCTATAAGGGTTTCTTTATTTCTTTGGAACGAAACCCTAAAAAAGAAATGATACTCGCAGCAGTTTTGTTATTGCCTTTTGCTGCAGAAGCTACTAACTAGCTAAAAACCAAACTAACTATCTTTCTCTTTGATCTTTCAGTATTCTTCAAAAAAAAAAAAAATATAACAATTTATTTTTAGGTTGGCGAAATAGACCTTGCATCTAAATTTCATTACTTCTTCTACAAAAGACAACGATAAAACTGATGTAAATATTACTTCTTCACTTCGTTTCGCCTTTTGTTAGACAACGGTCATAAAATAATAAACCAAATTTTTTCGTATCGACTTTGTAATTTGATATCCCTCCGCTCATGACCTATCCTATGTTCTCCTATCCTTTCCTTGTGTTCTCTTTTTTACCCTACAACAGACATTACAATTGGAATTATCAAAAATTTGTTTAAGCACACAAATGCGCAGCCATAAGCAACTTTGCTTCTGTAGCAAAAGACAACAACAAAACTGTGTGAATATCATTTCTTAACTACGCCCTTCAAAATTGTTCTTATCGAGTTCCAAGGTCTGTTTTGGTTCATATTCCTTCACTCAAACCATTGCTCATACATTTTCATATGAAACACACACATAGACTCCTCACACTTATTTCTTCATTTTACTTATGCGAGCAAGAGAGACAAAGAACTCTCTTTCAATCTCCCTCTCTGCGTTGTTCTCTTTTTGGTACCACACCCCCACTGACGTCACAGCTTACGAATGGAAACAACAGAGAAAATGAGGATGAAAACGTCATCATTGGGTAATCGATCATTACGTAATCTGGTTCCCATATATATTTTTTTACTTGAATATCGAATATGATGACAGTAATAAGCCAATATCTCGTGAACGGTTATTCGCAAATTGATGCGGAAGGTCGCGTTGGATTTGGAATAAGCAAGACTTTCGAGCTATTTATTTTCATTCGAGCTAAGTGTCAACAATTTCGGAGAATATGAGTCGGAATGTGAAAAAAGCGAAAAAAAAAAGATCGAACCCCCCTTTCTCCCCTCCCTGATCTCTGACCGTTATGTGGGTTTAGGGGAATCAATAACATACCTAACACTATTCTTATGCCAAATTTGAACAAAATGTGATACTCGGTTTTCAAGAACCGTTGAGGAGACTAAAAAAGTTCAAACCCCCATAACTCCCCTTTGGGGCCTCCGAGCGTTATGGTTCAATGTTAGGATCTGTAGGGGATCTAGCCCTATTGTTAGGCCAAGTTTCAAAGAATCCTACTGCTCAGTTTTTAAAAATCGTTTCGGAAACCTAAAAAAAATTAAAATCCTCCTTTCTCCCCCTTGGGGCGGTCTACTTTATGTAGCAATGCATCAAAATAAGCGGCTAGACTGGAACTATTTTTGAGCCGAGTTTTGTCCTTATAGCTCCAACAACTTAGGAATGGTGGAACTTTTAGTGCTGAAAAAAATCGGCCGGCGTACGGCGTACGGCGTACGGCGTACGGCGGACGGACAGACAAATTATTATTACATATATGCACTCTACAACCCGCCAAACGCAAACTGTGAAAGTTTGAGGGGGTGTTAAATTTTTTTTTTTCTGTTACGATTACAAAGGTTTATTATAGAATAATAAACCAAAAACTAAACAAAACTGCAACTTTATGAAGAAGGCTCGACAAAATTTTGAGTTTTTCTTTAAATAAATTGTTTATACCTATTTCTCGAACAGTCTTTATTTTTTGTAAGTGAAGAATTTTTTATGTATTCCGATTTACGAAAATACAAAAAATCAAATATTTTGAAATGCAAATTATTTAAACAATTTCATTATCTAAATAGAGAACATGTTTGGGTATCAAGACATTTGCTATTCACTGCACGAGAACTTTTCGAAAAATCAGGTGAATTTTCAAATTTCGTGGCCTTCTTACTTTCGATTATTGCCATTGTCAACATTTCAAGTATTTTTGAGCACTTAGTTAAATTTTTCACACAAAATTGAATGCAAATGCTTTGATCCTTTTTTTTCGACAGCAGAAAATCGCTCAACACGCAAAACATGTCTAACTTTTATGCCTCTTACAAACAAAATAAATATGCTATATAGCTGAAACTGTAAACATATGTTCGAGACATATGCCAACATAACAAAATAAAAAAATCGATAATCGAATGTACGTAGCCCGCGAAATATGAAAATTCACTTTATTTTTCGAACAGATCTCGTATGTTGTTGTGAGAGTTTCGAGTCGCTTATCAACGTCGACCGACAGACTGAGAAACAACGGGAACTTAGTTGCGCAATCAAGTCCTCAATGGAACAGTGGGAGCCTATTTGCATAAGCTTCAAAACCAGAGTAGAAATTCTGAAGCAATCTTATGTTCAAAAATAAGTAAAGTGAACCTGTTGAACAAAGTTTCTTGTTCTTACTGAGCCCGATTGAGTTCCATATTGTATGTTATTTATAATGAATGTAAAAAACCAAATTGTAGCTTAAGAATTCCTTAAAACAGACTACTTACTCGCCATGTCATAAAATTTTGCTTAAGCATACGTGAGCTATGAGTTCAAAAACAAATGTTCATCATCTGTTGCTCCATTCCGATAACCCACCCTGATACATCACTCCCCAAACGCCCAACCGATTATCAGCATCAAAAACCAACAAAACAACAAAAAAGTCTTTATTAAGAAACAGCCATGAAATCCCATTATGGACTGTGGGCCCATAAACAAGATCCTTTATTGCCACTAAAGTTTCACATAAATTTTGAAATTTGAGCTTTTCCACTCCCTCCCAATGACAATGCGGTCTATCAAACCTTCCGGGTAGTAATAGCCTCATGGCATTTCGTTAAATGGAACAAAACAAACCCTGACAATCGGTGGCCAAACAGAAAAAAAGGGCTCTTTATCAAATTCCGGTTATTGGCCAGCCGAAAAGTTTGACAATCGGATTTTAATGGTTGTAAATTTTTCAAATTGATTTCAACTCATGTGGCCGAGTGCATAATTTTCGACGCATATAATTTTGGGTGGTATATGCAAATTTCAGTGACATTGTGTTGCGGGCGGGTGGTGGTTGGCTAAGAGTGACCGTCAGAATTTTGCAACATTCTGATGAGAGTTCATTTCACATTAATTACAATTCAGTGGTCAAACTGTGCGAATCGATTTGATTGAGTTCATTGGAAAATGCTAGAAATGTCGATTAGGACACGTAGGCTTTCTCCAAGTGGGGGATGATCGAAGTTATTGAATGTGACCTGAAATCGATGGCAAGTATTTGTTTTCTAATTGGAATACGGTTTTGGTGCAGTGACCAAAGTAATTTCTATCGGTGCACATTTTAAATGTCCATTTGTGTGTTGACAAAGTGAATTCTCTGGTGAGGGAGAAGGACTTTGTAAAATGATACCACAGGCCGATCCTGTGGTGTAAATATGCTTCGCACGTTGTGGAGAGCTGTTGCAGTTGTGATATAGAGGGATTCCTGATTATTGAAATTTGAATGTCATTAATGACTGAAATTATACATTCAGGACTATCGACCGTGGGGGAATATGAAATGAAAATTTTTGCTCAGGATTGAACTCGGACCACTGGCCAAGAACGGATCATCTGTCATCAATGTTTCAGGTGGTCTTATTTCGTTTGAGGTCTTAATTAAAATAAAAAAGAAAACGCATTTCCATTGTATTCTTCTCAAATCTTGCATCATTCAAAAGCACCTTTACAACTGTGGAATTTAACACAATTGGGTTATTTTCTGGTCATCATCCTCAGTGGCGTAACAGCCCACGAATGGCCAGAGCCTAACTTTTCGCGCCTTCACTGTGTTGCGCGTTATAATTTTGACACATTTGAAGTTTATTGCCGGTTCCGAATGGCGAATTGCGAAAGCTTTCCGTGACAGAAGTACTCCAGGAGGATTGTCAATCGTTCGCTGGAGGTGGGACCGTGAAAAATGTTTGTGGTGTTTTTTCCCCGAGCTGGATTTCAACCCGGGTACTCTCGCTTAACAGTTCAAGGCATTAACCAACTAAGCCACGGCGCCCACATTTTTGGTTCAGCCACATTTTTCTTCATCTCGTCTTTGAAGTGAGGAACCAACCACTTGATGATCCTTGACTCATGTGCAATGTAATTGGTTAGTGTAAGGACACTCACTTTCTAGAAATCTGATATTTGTCCTGAGCGTTGTAAGCCATAAAGGCTTGTCTTAACTAAAAGCTGATACCAACAATTTCGTATTGACCCAATAACCACCCGAAGCTGATTTTTGACTTCATCATCATCACCTTCTTGAACGTGTAATCCACTAACGATGTTGCGGGGGCAATTCACGCAAAAGAGATCCTCCACCGCCGACTCTGACTCATCAGGGGGTATGCCCAAGCGTAGCCATGTTCACATAATGATATAGTGTGTTTTGTTACAGGTATAGCACTCTAAGTTGGCAACACTACACTAACTGGCAGCCATATTGTCAGCTGTCAAGTGATTTAGTTATAACAAGCGCTGTTTATCGGATTAAACCGGGCGTAGTTAGAGCTATGTTTGAAAATAAATAAAAAATTATGTTCTCTAGGTCTTAGACCACGAAATGGGGCATACACTTTAAGGCACGAGAGAAGATCAGGGCAATCTATATGGCCGACTACAACAGCAGAAAAATAAACCCTACGTTTTACTTAGTTCCTTCAAACCTAACAAAGAGCATCGTGCCTGTTAAAAAGTCAAACCCGAACTCCAAGAAAGTTTACATAACTTTTGGATTTTTTCGATCCGATTGGATTTAGTCTTGCCTATAAAGTTGAATGCGAATACAACCTCAACTTCTTCCGGTTGCGCAAAAGTTCAGATCAAATTCGTTGACTAAAACAACTCAACAACAAAATATCAAATATATACGAATAGAGGGAAGAGAAGGAGTTCAGCAAGGGACTCCTAAAAGCCAACTAACTTGGTCCCAGAAAGAAACCAAATTTTAGACACCAAAAAAGGACATAGCGGAGGTAAGCTTGACCTTGATCGGAGCATGATCTTTTAGATTTTGCAGTTTGTCCGAGATCACCGACTATGGAAAGTAATTTCAGATCTAAATTATGCCCTTCACAAATAGCACGATGCTAAAAAGACGGAACATAACTTAAACTTTCAGCAGAGATCTACAATTTGATGTTTTAGTTGACTAAAGAAGAGACTACTAACAAAGCATTGGTTTACTTACTCTTAAGACCATCCGTGCTTTTAGAATTCTGCGCTTTATAATTCAAGGTTAGAGAATCTTGTAAATTATAATATAAATGCCTGCACTCGTCTACTAGGCGATTTAGTTTATCAGATTGTAAATCTTTTGTTATCTTCTGGTAATCTTCGCCTAAATCTGGCACTTAGACCAGATGCAGCCAGGAGCTCCAACTGGTTTCCCCAATCTAGAAACCAGTTGGAGCTATTGTAATAGCTCTGGATTCAGCTAATGCTGAGCGTTCGCCGAGATTTTCGAGAAGTTTATCAGAAGACAAGAGACGATTTAAAATCTTAGCCTGAACTTTGAACTAATTGACTTGTGTTTCAAAATCAGTAATAATTTCTACTCTAGCGTTGTTGAGAATTGTCATAAAAAATTCCATGAATGGCAATGGAATGGCATGGAATGAAAAAAGTTTTATTAAGCACTCCACTGATACATAAATCTATTTGAAAAACTATGAGGCTTCTATTCATAGCTCCGACAAGTTCCCCACAAACTACGTTAAATCTTTCAGTAAATCCTTCGACTTTCAATAAATCGTTTCGGCCAATGGTCTCCATTCATAGGCTCCAATACACATCCCGATCCGATTTAATTATTACTACACATTATCTTTATTTTAATTTTCACATTAAGCCCGCTGACATCATTTAACTGGTTAATTTAACTGCCATTTCACAGCCGCACACCTTCGCGCCCACGTGCGTTTAATGGAAATGGAAAACAATAATTGCTTCACATCAGATCTTGTGAATTGTTTTCTTGTTTTAATTGGTTTTGCTTTTGTATTTAATCCCGTCGATTAACAAGCGCATAGAACAAATTAGCTGCTGAATTCATTAAAATTCATTAAATTAATCCACATAAATACACAACCACCCGCCCCATTACATGTTGTTGTTGTTTGCCTCTACCGGATTAGACTTAATTAATTTTACTTTTATGGAAGACTGAACAAAAAAAAATTTAAACAACTATTTTTTTTTAAACGCTAAACAACGAAAGGGCTGAATGGCTGACCGCTGACGTTATTGAATGCCAAAATTCAATTAAATTCTGCTAATCGAATAATCTGCATAATCGCATTGCATTTAATTTACACATAGAAATGTTCACAAATCATCGAACAGAATCAATAGATGTGGACCGTGAAGCTCTAGCGTTCGCATGGAATTCTAAACAATAACAAATCGAATCGAATCCAACGACGCGACGAGTTGCAAAATAGAAATCTAAAAATCCCGTGAACATTCAATTATCGAGTGGACTCGGGACTGTGCTGACATGCAAATGGATTTTAATTTTTCATTCTGAAATTATTCATTGTTGCGACAAATTAATAAAACATAAGCAAAACATTAGATAAGTATTTGAAGTTCATTTTTGAATTAATTCAATAGAAATTAGATCACATTTCGCTGGTGGGTATGGGAAGGAGGAAAATTGGACGTTTGCCTTTTGGTTTTTGCGTAAAAAGTGGAATGTAGCATTTAATTTGAATTGTTTAGGATTTTGGCTGGGAGTGATCTGATTAGCTTTACAACATTCTGCATGAACGAGGAATATCCCTCGCGGAGGTAATGTGGGTCGGCCACGAAAATCATGCAGTTTCACCTGGTACGAGTTAGAGTTGGGAGTTTTTTGAAGCCAGCCGTCTATGCTAACAAGTCGCCATCGGCCGCTTTTCTTACAAATATCATAATGTAGATAATTGCTTAAAATAAGCGTTTTCAAGCAGCGGACATTTTCGGTGCTTTTGTGGAGCGAAGAAAAGGGTGAAGCTGACTGCATTATCCGCCTAAAATAACGATCACATTTTTCGGACACATTTCGAAAAGAATAGATGTGGAATGTCCATCTACATCAATGTTTAAAATATCAAATAGAGCAGTGAGGAAAAAACTTGTTTTAATATTTATTGGTAGCGTTGACGTTAACGTTCTAAACAGCTTTTTAATGGACTAATTCGTCACATTAAATTTACTAAACCAGTCCAATTTCTATAGCACGCAAGGGAAAGCAAGTCTTGATAGCTTCAAAGATGTTGCTTTCATTACCGAATTAAATTTTTTTTAGAAATTACGAGCCTACAAATTTGTTGAGTTTTTATTTCGAGTTTCAAACGTTTTCATTCCAAAAAACTGTTTGCTAAATACTTTTCCAGCCCTTTTTTTAAGCTTCACGTTTCGATCCTCCAGATGCTCCTCAAGATGTTCTCAGCTGTCACCCACACCATCTGCTCCTCTTGGCCCAGTAAGAAATTTCTCAGTTAGGTGACAACATTCGCATGGCTATCAACAATAAGATCGACCATCATTCTGCGTGACAAAAAAAAAACCTTCCAAATAAATTATGACTTAGTCCGAGGACAAGATTACAAAATTCCACTCACACCACGTCTGTTTCAACCCCCACCCTCACGCACAAAATCCTTTTACATCAAAACTAACCCAAAGCATCCTTTGCAATTATACTTATACGTAAATTGCCTATGCTCTCGGAATCCCTAAAATGTAAAACCACATTGATCCCGAATAATCATATTAAGTTGGTTTGGTAGGTCAAAGCAACCCGTTTACTGTGGATAATAGGCGCAAAGGGAAATTGGCATCTAACGAAAGAGGGGTGCCCCTCAACAAAAAAAAAAAAGAATCTCCTCAAAATCCTTAGATAAATGTTACCAAAAGACTCAAAGGAGGCTGTGTAATCTCCTGGGGATTTATGCTAATTTACGATGTTCACTCCTTTTTGGTCGACTCGATGGTGGTCGTCGGCTGTGGGGGTGGGTGCGTGTATAAATCAAAATGTGACGTGATATCTTTCAGTAAAAAGGATTGTGGCTTTTTTTTGTGGGGGGGGGGTGTCGTGCATGCTGTGTGACAAAATTTGGGGTGCGCTGCTTCCCAATGGGAGTGTCATGTGGAATGACATAAATTCATGTTCTTTGTTTTTTTGAATCGCGGTTATTGATTCGAATGAATCCGATTAATTGCAAGTGTTTTGTGGGGATAAGCTAGTAATGATTCTCTATTTCGAATAAAGCCACAGATGGGTCGCTGATGAGGACGTGTTCAATTTTAAGCAGACGCTTAAGGAAGTTAAGGAAAAGGAGGTAAAATGTAGTGGCTTTCAGACAGCGATAGGTCTAGTCTTATCCTGCGAATACAGACACCCTTGTCTAGAGGATCGAAAGGAATTTTCGCAAAATGCTGTCGAATGATGCAACGAAAAAACATATCTGCTTATTTAACACGTTGAATGCCACGCTAATTTTACATCACAGTTAATTTTTTTTAATCATTCGTGACGCATACAAATTAACTTTTTTCGTGTGTTTCATATTGCATTCATTTTTCCAAACCATATTACTAGCGATAGTAATATTTAAAAAATTCGAGCCTTTTATTCATTTCATAAGCCTTTAAATATTAATAATCTTGACTTCACCGGTCACGGGTGACCCCCATGGCATTCGACGTGTTAAAATGGTACTTGCTTCCTAGGGAGGAGTCAAGAGAATGAGTTACGCAAATAATTTAAACAAAACAAAAAAAAAAACAGGTTTGTGAAACGCGATTGAATAGCAGGCTAAACGAACTGGTGTGAAGATAAATGAGGAGAAAACTAAATATATGCTGTCGACGAAGAAAGAATCCGTCGCCCACCGCCTAGGACAAAATGTTACAGTCGACAGCTATAACTTCGAGGTAGTTAAGGAGTTCATATACCTCGGGGCGAATGTAAACTCCACGAATGACATCGTAGTGGAGATCCATCGTAGAATCACCCTCGGCAACCGCTGCTACTTCGGTTTGTCCAAACAACTAGGGTCAAAGCTCCTTACTCGAAGAACTAAGGTCATGCTCTACAAGACCCTTATCCTGCCAGTCGTACTGTATGGAGCCGAAAATTGGACGATAAGCAGGACTGCAGAGCTGATACTTGGCTCCTTCGAAATAAAAATTCTACGGCGGATATTCGGTTCAGTCTGCGAGGAAGGCGAATGGAGGAGAAAACATAACCGCGAACTTTATGAGCTGTACAAAGATGTGGATATGGTCCGGAAGGCAAAAATCCGTCGACTACAGTGACTCGGCCACATCGAGCGCATGGACACAAACGCTCCAGCTAAAAGGGTCTTCGAATCCGAGCCTCCTGGTTCGAGGAGAAGAGGGAGACCGAACCTCCGGTACAGAGATCAAGTGATCGCGGAGGCAAGACAGTCTTTCGGACTGGAAGCAGCATTCTCGGGACCGTCAACGTTGGAAGGCGGCTTTGGCTCAGGCACAGACCCTCCAAGGGTTAAATGCCTGTTAAGTAAGTAAGTAAGAAGAAAAACGGTAGTGGCTTGATTTGCATTAAAACATTGAAAAAAATCAACAACTTGAAGAAATTGTTAAGAGTCGGTAACAAACAGTGGATTTAAAAAAAAAAAAAAAAAACAGATATCGTAGTATCTTTTGTAAAACATTTGCAGGGAAAAAAAATGTGCACACACTCAAGCTGACATTTTAGCAACTTTTTTTTTACAGACGGATGAAACTACGAAGTAAATTGATTTCCTTGTTTAAATATTCGTTCCAGAATTTTAAGAACAGGTTGAATTGAAATAATATATACATAATTTTCAAACAAAAATAAAATTTCCGAGTATAAAAAATCGTTGTTTCAACGGATCGGGCTCCAATCTTCATGTGCTCAATCAACAATCCGAATAACCTTCAAGCTATGGCGACAAAATAGATTTTTAAGTAAGATTTCCAATAAATAAGAACCGTTTCATTCCCGAAAAAACGTTTCCAACCATTGGCACAGTAGTGAGCAATAAACATTTTGCTATCCCGGTTTGTTTAATACTTAGGCTAAAAATGTATATTAATAAATTCTTTTCTCAAAAAAAATGTACTAAAAAGTATTCTTTTATTTGTTAAATGAAAATATAAGAAATGTAAAATTTGACCATAACCCATAATTTTCTCCATACTTTTTAAAGTATCAAAATTTTTAAGTCCGTTGTCGGAGATGCTGTCGTGTGCTATGTTTTCCGACTGTGCTGTCATGGTTTGCCTCCTTGTCCAACTTCGCGTTGAAGTCACTGAGGATGGTCTTGACACAGGTTCGCAGGTTTTGTCAAAAAAAAAAAAACTCATAGAAGCAGTCCTTGGCGCATATGAGGCTTAGGTTAGCGAATTTGGATCATCACGAAGCGTTCGTTACTACACTTGAAGCTCAAGACTCGCCCAAGTCTGTTCCTAATGATAAATCCGCATCCAAGTGTGCATTGTTCTTTTTTCAGTTTATTTGACTTAAAGACCAAACGACTAAGGTTTCATTTCAAAGATCGACAAAAGACTTCTGAATAAATGCAATAAATGAATTGTATAACCCTATTCCGGCACACCTCAGTGATGCCTCATATGTCACGCAATCTAACCAGAGTGTGGGGATTTCACAACTTGAGAAGTTTTCATATTCTAACGCAAAACTCTCAAAATTGTGGTCTCCAATTGAGCAGGTCATTAGCTGTTCACACTGGAAAAAAAAAGCAACATGGCGTATCATCACAATTTTCCCCTCTCTGATATTTTTGAGTTATGACTACAACACGACCAGAATAGGTTCATTAACTTTTCAATTGTTAATTAAAAATATCGAAAACAGCGTTTAAAAGACGTGGCTGTAAGCTCCACATCCACAAAATGACTTCTAAAATCTTGAAAGCCCGCACTTCGAAAAAGGAACACGTGACGGATTTAAGGAAGACAGAATTCCACCCCGAAATAAAGCTTTAAAACTTCAAATCCGCCGGTTAATAAAATCACCCTTTAAAGAGCACCCAGCAACGTATCCGCCTTCGGTATAATTGGGTTGACATACGATGTCCCACATTATTAAGTGGTCCCACCACGCGCCCATACATCAGCCATGCGAGTGGACAAAGTTCGCAAGTCGGGCAACCCAAGGCTGGCTGCCCCTTTATTGGATCCGATACAGTTGAGTGGTTTTCAGCAGCCGGAAATCATGATATCATTTTGGGAGAACGGATTATAATTTATTTAATGTTCGGGTTACGGGCTCACCGGGATGCGGCGGACAGAGCCTCGGGGGGATGTGTAATTAGCAATCGCCGGTTAGAGGCGGCGGCGGTGGTGATGTCGGCAGCAATATGCGCTTGACTTCGTAAACGGAGCATGTTATTTGAGTTAAAGTCAACCGCCGACAGGCTGACTGCCCTAATTTGACTGCCAAGCAAGCACGAAAAGGAGCGTGGAGGGAGATTAAGTCCTTCTAATGCATTTAGTCGAACGCTCCTGCTGCGGAATCACAGCCACTTTGTGAGCTCTTGATGTCCTCTTGTGAACTCTGTTCTGCTGCTCCTGCTCCTGCTCGTGCTTGTGCTCGTGCTCTGCTCCTTCGTCACACTTCAGAGTGTGAGTGCACTCAAATGCAGCCTGTGTTTATTCTTTTTAGCCTCCGGAGAGGGCTAAAGTGATGGTAATTATTTATGCTAGCGAACGTTTGCACCACAATGATGTGTGGGTGTGGGCGTGGGGCTTGAGCAGCAGTGCCAAGTGGGAGAAATAACTGGCAATTTTTATACGGATCGTGTTGAGCAAGAATAGTGGAAGACAATTAAAAATGGGGTGCTTTAAGCATACAAGTGTTCTCTCCGGGCTGTTGTTTGGATTAGAGACGGTGGAGCGAAGGGTGGCAGGAAAGATTGTGTGCGACTGATTGTAACTCGAGGTGAAACAGTGGCCAGAGTTGATTTTTAGTTGCTGTACCTGTGGCACTAAGAAGCACTGAATTCATTCCCATTTTCGGATTTGTTTTGAGAATGTGGAGGAAGAGCACCCGTGGAAACTTGTGCAAATGGCTGCATTTGTGGAACTTAACGACTGAATGGCTTACTTCGAGGTGTGAAGTGTTTTTCGTTCGAGAAGAGGAAGGGTAAGTGACTGAAAGGTGGGCGAGAAAGTCTGCTTTTCTTTTAATGGTTTCCCTACATTCAATCAAATTCAACTCTTCTGACCAGTTTTCAGGCGAGTTTTTACGAGAAGTGTTAATGGTTGTTGTTGTTTCAATTTTCCACGTATATTAAATATGAGCCCTTGCAGCAATGGAACAGCTACCACTGTGCGCACTATATCGCTTCTCGCATCGGCCACACTAGCCTAGGGATATTCCAGGAATGAAGAATTCTCCATCTGGAGTTTGCTGACATCCCTTTAGACCTGCATAACGATCAGATACCAGAAAGTGGAGAAAGGTGGGCTCGACATTTTTTTTTCGCTGATCTGAAATTTAGAAGGTCATTGAAAAACTAATTTTTTTAGGAAGCTCTGTGTGTTTCTGTAAAACTTAGAAAATGTTTTCTTTTAAAAAAAAACCGATCCGTTGTTTAAAAATTATATTTCTCTGCACGATGATTCAGACTTCCCGATCTCAGGTAATGCGATTCCAAAGCCACTTACAAATAATAAAAAAAACCTAAGCAGATAGTTGTTGCAGAAGAATGTACAACCGGGCCACGGATTTAGTGGTGTTCCCATAACTAACCGATCATCAATTCAAAAAATCGAAACTCTCGGCATCAGTTTTAAGGAACAATTGTATACTTTCATAACTGTGAATCTGATAACGCATTCGTTAACTGGTCCTCTCGGCAAACTTCTAGTCGCAACCAATTTTCCAAACCTTAACCTTCAACCCCATTTGGTCACATCTCATAAAAGAAAACGCAAAATCGATATCTGCAACACCTCTTAAGTATCTTCAAAACTCAAGCCTACACGAAGAAAATTCGTAACATTTTCCAAAGTAATAACGTGTGAAGTCATAATTTTTAATGGCTGAACATAAATTCGACCATAAAACTCACAGGGGGGCTCTTAATCGGCAAAACTTTAGTAGTTCCATAACTTTTCCAAGAAATGTGTCCTTTTTCCTTTTTCCTCTCGAATAGTTTGGGTTCTTTAGACATATGCTGGCGCAGCACCTCCAGACGAGGAGAGGATTGAAGTGAAAGAACGTGGCCCGTACGAGGAGAATTCAAAAAACGAGTGTTTCCTGTTTCCTTTGATGCGAGGCATTTTAAATGTAATTTAACTTATGACTGGGTCCTCTGGATAATGAAGGCCGGGCCGGGTGAATGTGTGGAATTGCAAAGTGAAATGAAATGCGATAAATCAAAAGTGTTCAAAGGATTTGCAGTGGCAATGGAATGCAGATTATAAGACTTGGTCTCTGGAGATGGGGGGGACCAAATGGAAATACTTCGGTTGAAGTTTTACCTTCAGATGGTTCTGGTTTGTGGGAATTACCAATTAAAATGATGGATTGCCGGAGTGCAACGAAGTGTGGAGCGTTAGGAAATACTAAAAAGCTGTAAAATACTTAGCCTCCAGGTCAGACTCTGTCGTCAGAGAAGCTCCTGTGTACCTGAGCCATTGATGGTCACCCGTAAATACGATCAACTCCACTGCTTAGCTGGTAACGAATTGTTGGTTATAAAGCCATCAACTTGTGGGCCAACTGACTGCCCCCAAATCATTTAAATCACACATCACCGCCCGGTTGGACGATGTACAAATGCTATTTTGTTATTATTGCACCTTATGCACTGGGGATTGATTCCTGAATTCTCCAATTGGGATTGACAACATGTAGCTTTGCTCCTATTCCACTGACGACGTGACACCTGGATGTAATGGGCGGATTAAGCATCGATGAAAGGACATTGAATAAGCCTATCATGCCGGTTGGCAAATTTGAACTTGAATGGGTCTTCATTAGAGAATTGGAGACAAGAACGGAAGGTCCTTTGAATCGTGAGGAGGTGGCAAGGAGCGAAAATTGTCTGGCAAGGAGGTTCATTAACAAAATTAGGCGAAGAGGAGATGAAGCGGGCGTACAAATTAATATTATCAACATTCGCTTGATCCTTCTTACAGCTTTGGCTATTTTGTCCCCTAGCGACTTTCGTTCCTCTACATGTGTCAAAATTATATAGCACACAACACAAAATCTGGCACAACCTAGGCTCAGCCCTTCCGTGAGCTGTTACGCCACTAATGATGATGACTTTTTTTCCTTACTTTTTCAACAATAACTTCGATCGCTCAGCTTTTTGGCTAATATCTGGTATCTAAGCTAATCTCTCTCTCTATCGGAAGTTGAACTTCTCTTTGCGACTTTCACAGACAGATCTTCCTCCTCAAGACTTTTTTCTGAGACTGCCAGACACTTATCATCGGCCTTCTGGCCAATTAAAATTATCGCGTCTGCTTTAAATCCATCCGTCTGTTGTCGACCTTTTCGTTTGAAACAACAACCTCTCGACCATAAAGAAAAAAGAAATGATTACTTTCCACGTGCCGAATCCATTAAAATCCAAAGGACATCGATAACCCAAATACACGGCCAATCAAAAAATTCTCGTTAATCGTTGACATTGACGAAGGACTGAAATTATTTTTGGCACACGACAACGACGTATGCTAAAATTGTTTGAAAATCGAAGGAAAAAGGTCACTGGATGGGTACATATTCGCGTTTTGAAAACAGTCCTTGAGGACGATCTGGAATTGGAAGCACAGCGCGTGTTAAGGTTACGATGAAGCTCTAAGACGAGTGAAGTCGTTGAAGTCACATGGACTTTCTGTAGTTTCAAAATCAATTGACTGGTGTTTAGGATTTTTTTTTAAGCTAGAGACTATACGGAGGAGTAAAAATTTGCCCTCAACATGTAAGATTTGAATAACTAACATGGTTATTAAAGGCAATGAGATTTTTAAGTTCCAATTACAGATTTGTTAGACTGGTGAATCTGGGCCATTTAGACGTTTTCTTAACTGATAGGTTATTTTAATATTGACAGCTGTTTTCTGTTGAATAATGTTGAATAAAAAACTTATTTCCGAAGTGTATTGGCCAATAATCCGAAAACGATTCAAGCACTTAAGGCCAATAGCACACGGGCGAGCTACAGTCCGAAACCATCAACAAGATTTCTGAAAATGGGAATGGTAGAATGCGGTTGTACGAAGCCTGTCGAGTGAGCTACTTGAATGATGTTATATTCCACAATTAATGATAATGATTGCTTCTACCAACAAAGCCATAATACATAAAAAAAAACAATTAATTTTGTACATTTTATAGAATTTGAAAAAAAAATTATTTGGCTTACACAGTCCGTCAAACAACTTTTCCTATAACTTAGAAAGAAGAGCTATAAGCTCGCTCTGCAAATTTCAATTTTGAATGAGCCATTTTTTGTGAAGCTAGCCGTTCTTGAAATGCTTCTCTAAACAGTTTTTCAAAAAGTTTACTAAATTGTCTAGGGGTGGCTTTGATCGGAAATTTAGACCACTTGTGATTTCGTTTTAGCTTAATTTCTCTGAGAAGCTCAGCCATTTGCGAGACGGTTTCATTTCACTTAAAAAAATCAGCAAATTTATGAATTTGACCGGAGCTTAAGCCTTCATTTTAGAAGCAACTAGAAGTTTTGCAAAAAAAACTGATAAATCTTCTGTCAATGGCTCGGACCACAGTTTGAGGTTACTTTGCAGTCTTTGTTAAATCATCTGTTGTTCAAAAATTAACTCACCTCCAGCAAACGACTGACAATCCTCCTGGAGTACTTCTGTCATGGAAAGCTTTCGCAATTCGCCGTAGGTCTGCTTCACATGTGTCAACATTTTATTGCGCACAACACAATGGAGGCGCGAGAAGCTAGGCTCTGGCCCTACGCAGGCTGTTACGCCACCAAGGATGATGGTTTTCAAGAATTATCAGAACTCTTTTTAGTGGCTTTAGTCGGAGTTTGTGAATAGTTCTAGAGAAATTTTAAAAGCATAGTTTGTCTTAACAAAACTGGATCATGAAATCAGTATTTTGTATCAGAATTTGAAACGAAGACTTGTTTTTCTATAATTTCCTTGTAAGTGGCTTCAAATTAACTTCTGAAAAAGATTTCATGTAGAAATGACTACCAAATTTTTTTCGAAATTAATTTTACTTTTCTCTGGTTCAGCTTTAGACTAACCTGGGCTTTAACACTGCTAATATAGTCATTGCCTACATGTACAAAAATGGCACGTCTATAATCGTTAGACATAGCTTAGAAATGTATTAAGATTTAGAGTCTATTAAGAAAGTCGTTCCTTTTTCGAGCAACTGCTGTCGCGAATCAAAATCGAATTGTATTAATCAAAAACGTCCGAAAATAGATGGCGGTAGTGAGGGTGGAGCACTATAGCGAAGTCAGATTCAAGTACTTTACCTTCATTGAGTTAATTTTTGTCAACTAAGAAATTCTGTCCCACTTCTCACGTCCCATTCACCATCCAATCATCTTCAAATTTATCTCATAAGCGAAAAATTTACCGTCCATCATCGCTAAACTGCGTAACTCACCAATCGACTTTAAGCAGCATCATCATACGTTAAACAGCCGCTTCCTATCCAAACCACCGCTATCTATCACCCTTCATAGCCTAATTTATTATACCGAATATGATACCCCATTTGAGCTCTAAGTATATTTATGCCAAGAAGTCTTTGGAAATGGAAAAACCCTCCTCCCTCTAAACAATGGAAATGTCAACTTTTCCGAATGAGAGGAAAACGTCTCCAATTCATCGCCGGCCCACAACCGATAACCGTCATCCCTAATGGCTCTCATGTATCAATTACCATAAAAATAAAATAACTATTTCCCGCAAAATAGTATCTCGAACTGTTATTGCGTATTCCCATGATCTCTCGAGCACTGCGGAAGTAACAAAGTCAATAATCCACTCGGGCAGACGGCAAGGCACGCCACGGCACTCCTCCGAATTGGTTTTCGAGACCTTGGCGGGAGTGAGTCTTCAATTTGGAGGAAATTTAAGACCTCATGGGGTTTCAGAGTCTGCCAGAGCGCTCACGTCAATGCAACCGCATCGAAGAGAGTGATGTCAAAAACATGGTAACAAGTTTTCTTTAATTTCCTCCGCGGCGTCATTGTGTGACGCGTTTCTCATTTTTCACTAATCCCCCACCAGCCGTCCGAGGCCGGCTGTGACGTAGCGAAAACGACGACGACAGGAACCGCCTGATTATCGGAAATAAATCAGAAAAGTTTTCGAAAAGCTAAAAGCTGAAAAGTGGAATTATTCAAATATTTGTGCGGAAATTGCTCATGCAAAATGCTTTCCGCATACTTATTCGACATCGACAACGACTTTGCTTATTTTTTTTTTTTATCCCCCAAACTCCGTAGAGTCGTGGCAGTGATTTATCGCTGTCAATAGAATTCTGAAATCTTTCATAAGAAATGCGAGAGCGATGTGTCGGAGAAGAGAACAGTGAACGTTGGCCGACAGCGGGCGGGATTCCGGTGAAAATGAGATTTATTACAGTTTCGGGATGTGGAGAACAAGGACGATTTGTCGGTGGCATTTCCCCAAAGTGGGGATACTCGTAGTCGGAATCATTTACTGGGGTTTCTAAGCACCGATTTGCGTTGGGCTTTTTGGTTTGTGGAACAGAGCGAATCGGAAGATTTGAGGAGCATTCAAATGCAGCCGTGTGCTGAGACGTGCCTTTTGTCAGGCCTAACGTCTGCTTGGAATGAGATGAATACATGATTCTGATTTGAATGCTAGAAGTGCTATCAAAATGCAAGAAAAAATCCAAATGGATATTTTGCATGTCCATCCATCCATGTAATCATGACGAGAATCGTTAGAAACTAAAGGCTATAGGCGACAGACAGACGGACGGATTCCTTTGAAACGAAACCCTAAAAAAAGTTGCTTCCTAGGGCATTTATTTCACACGTTGCTAAAACTTTTAATTAAATCAGGTCCATTTTTGTATACGGTTTTGGTTTTATCATAAAAACTTAACATTAACACATTGAATGCCACGCCAATTACGAACGAACTTAGTGCCGGTGACCGGTGACTCCTATGGCATTCAACGTGATTCTGGTAAGAAGAACAGATTTCACACTTTTACGTTTTTAACTACATTTCTTTTAAAGACTTCAAATTGAAATAAAAAACAAACGTATAAATCTTTAGAATTCCTTCAAAATGGTTTACGGCACGGCACGGACCGATAGAAAATACTTCCAGCTAAATAGCGTCCTACCAACGTGCCTTTCTTACTTTTCTGTCGACGTTTTTTTCTTGAAAACGACAATGAATCAAAGTTGCTGGACTCTAACTCACACTGTCTGCGACTGCATCAGCAGTTTGTTGTTTTCGAAGTGGACCAGGTTCTTCAATAAATCACAAATTCTATAAAGGTCGTTGAAATTGTAGATAAATCGTTATGACCACTCCAATCCACACATTTATGTTTTAGTACAATCAAATACGAAGAAAAACATAACAGGTAGCTTTTATTAAATTTTCATGATTAAATTATAAATGAATGAATGAATTGTTATATACGAAATAAAGTGGTCTAATTAAGTCACATGTTGTGTAGCCCCAAAATCAAATCTAATTGAACGGCATTTGAGACATACGTTTCGGAAATTAACGAGCAACACAAAAAGCTACGGACTAAAATCGCTTAAAAAGGTTTTCTCAACTGCTTGACTTGCTAAAGGCCGAATAAATTTCTTACACTGATTTTTTGCTGGTTTAACATTATTGTGAAACCAAACCTTACAGTGAATGAGGTCCCCTCGAGAAAAATCCTAAAACTAATGAAATAAGATTCAAACACCTAAACTAAAGCAAAGGGTACATTTCAAGACCTTTTTGCAATAACTTGATTAGGCCACATTGTATCAAAAATTGCGATTTTACAACTAACAAAAAAAACAACAAAATAAAAACAACTATAATTTTTTAAAAGAAACAATCATGGCTCCTATTTAAGACGGACCTTTGAAACTTGAAGTAAAGGAGAAATTGCAATGATGCAATTCCGCACTTTAGCTGACATCTAAGTGTACTAAAGTACTAAAAATCTTGCTACAATAAAAAATTATTCTGTAATTGAACGGCCAACTTACAACCCGCTTTTATTTCCAAAACGTAATAATTTACTTATGACCTACATATATTAATTGATAAATATGTCTACAATATATAACATAAGGGCAATTATATTTGATATGGTGATAATAATATTTTGTCAGTTGTAAGAATTCGCTAGGAGCATCCCAAGTGTGCTGGATAAAAAAAAAAGAAAGACTAGGTATTAAGTGAAAATGCACTAGAACAGTACCCTGTTGATTTTTTTTTTTGCCATAGCAGTAGTTGCATTCCACTCAGGAACACAGTCGCTATCAATACTTTAATATACAAAATGATAATTAAATCAAATTGTAAATAAAAAGAGGTTCCATTGCGTTTTACATTCATTTGTTGATTTATTCAAACCTTGAAAACAAATTTTCTCAGAATTTTGTTTTTGTGGCTTTTCATATTAGAATCGCAGCATCCAGTTTTCTATTGAATTGAGTTTAAATTTGTAAAATAAAAAAAGAAACTCTGTAAAAATTGATGGCAAATTAAAAATAAATACGGACCAAAAACCATAACTACACTTACAAATCTATCAATATCGATACTAAAATTCGCTGAGTGTGTCATCAAAAATCAGGCCCCTAAGACCTTAAATTGCAACAACGCAAAAATCAACAATGTGATTAAATTTTTAATTGCATGGGACTGGATCACGTTCAATTGATTAGGTTCAGATGATACTCGTTAATTTACAAAATGAAAGAACTTGAAATGTCTGTAGAAATTAGAACAGGACAGCACAGGAATTAGAATAGGAGTGTCAGTATTGTTGTGTATTTGTAGTTTTAAATTCTTCATAAATACGTTCAGAGCGTTGTGCTACAAAATTTGTGTATTTTTTAAGTGTTTTTTTTTTTTTTTTAAGTAAGGGGAAAGGAACGTGGTACCGAACTAGTAGCTCCCTTTTTAAATTTTATTCCACTGTCATTGTAAGCGAGATGAAAATTAAAAATGATTTCAATATATTCGAACTACATTTTTACAATTTTACATTTAGACGTTCGAGATCCTCTGTCAGAGACGCCGTGGCTTAGTCGGTTAATGCGTCGGACCGCTAAGCGAGAGTACCCGGGTTCGAATCCAGCCTGGGGAAAAAACACGCCAAACATTTTTCACGGCCCCACCTTCAGCGAACAACTGATACTCCTCCTGGAGTACTTCTGTCATGGAAAGCTTTCGCAAATCGCCGTTCGGAACCGGCAATAAACTGTAGGTTCCCTTCACATGTGTCAATTTCATAACGCACAAAACAGTGGAAGCACTGGGCTAGGTTCTAGCCCTTCGTGGGCTGTTACGCCAGTACGTATATTGAAGAAGTCTAGAAAGCCATTTTCATGTCGACTGTTAGGAGTCAAAAAAAGCCTTGAGACTTCATCATGCGCCTGTACGATTTTTTTAAACGTCAGCGTTTTGGGATACTCGAGAAAAGCCGTAAATTCATAATCATACAAATTCTGTTGAGTGGATCACAAAGAGCCGAGAAGATAAAATCAGTTCGTAGAGTCTTTTAAAAAAAATGGAATAAAGTTTCATCTCTAGTCCTGCTGTTATTTCCTTTGAAAAGGTCTAATCAAGAAGAGCGAAACGACATGATGAGAAATTTGGCTGTTCTTTAATCTAATCATCTCTTTTAAAAGATTCTGGTCGAAATCTAAATTTTAAAAACAACATCGAGTGTTTGGACACAAACGCTTCAGCTGGAAGAGTCTTCGAATCCAAGCATCCTGGTTGGTGGAGAAAAAGGAGATCGAACATCTGGGTGCTGAGACTAAGTGATCGTGGATGCAAGACAACTTGGTTTTCTGGAGTGGACGCAGCATGCCCAGGACCGTCAACGTTGGAAGGTGGCTTTAGCTCAGGCTCAGACTAGTCCTTTAATTTCGAAACTGTATGTCTCATATTTTAGAAGATATTTGAGACAAGAGACTGTTTTTGATTCAAAAAGTAATGGCCGAGGGACAGATGAAGTTAAATCATAAAATGTATTATTTTATTTTTAAAATTAGAATTTTCATTGAATTTTGAAGTTTTCTTTTGTTTCTATCCAACCCTTTGCGAGAGTTGTGATTTCCTGATCTGGATTGCTTTCTGTGAAGTTCAGCGACTTTGGTCTCTCATATTGCAATTACATCAAATTTTTCATTTTTATAACTTCTCGTTTGCAGTAACCTTGATATGAATTCCTGGAGAATATGATTACATGAATATAACAAAAGTCCAATGTACACTTCTCGCATAAAAATCTAAGTCTCAAAAAAAAAGATCCTAACAATGACCTCTCTCACTTAAACCAAAAAGTTGAAAAACTACCTCTATGCCAATCACATCCTTTCCACAGCCACAGCTCTTTGAAATTACCGCACACGATATCTCTCGCCACAGTGAATTTATTCTCAAATAAAAATATCTAAAAAGCTAATTGAAGCATAAATTTAAGAATTGAGAAAATTTTAGTGTCGCTTTTCATTTCTGATAACGTCCTTCCACCTCTTTTTCAACAAAAACTCAAGAGAAAAATAAAACTATCGCACTAGGACTTTTGTGAACTAGGATCCAGATACCAACTGAATATCCACGCATCCGCAACGCTGCGAGCCATGCCCCAGACATGACAAGAATATTCAATTAACTTCACTTCCGGAGTATTCTACAAATGGCCGGTAATGCCGTGAAAAATCACCGTAGATAAGGCGTGAAAACTGAAGTTAGCACCTAGGTCAGGTAATTCCATTTTGACCTCCGGTTCCTGTAAAATAACGACGACGAGAGAGAATAAGTCGAGAGGAAAGTGCCAACTTTCTTTGCCTATATTTACCAAAAAAAAAAAAGTAGAAGTGAAATGAAACCCTGTTCGAATGAGATTAAGCAAAAGAAGAAGAAGAAGACGTAGGACGTTCTCAAAGATACTCAGCTCTGCGTAAAATGCAAATTGAATTACGCCCGGAAACGTGTGCAGATTGAAAGAAACTTCCGAAACCCGATAGCAGTTACAATTCGAATGAGCAGGAGAATAAAGACATCAAGTGGGTGGTGTAAAATTCATGGCAACTTACGTCACATCAAAATCGCAACTGTCACAAAGCGGCAGATGTGTGCATTCAACTTTATTATTGCCAATATACCAACCAAACTCAAAATTATGAAAATCGTAATAAAATCTTTAAAAGATCCTCTCGCACATTATCACAAGACGGGGACGACACTAAGGACGACACCACTGCGGTGGAGGAGTTACAGAATTTTACGACCTTAATCTGCATAACGGGCAACCACGGTGAAAGGATCCCACTCTCTCCCCCAAATGGAATATTTCTAATATTTTACATCTCGTCCCCGGTATTGGAAATCCTTATCCGAGATATTATCGCACAACATGTGCCCTGGCTCCGGGTGGGGATGGTGGAGGTGCGAAGGCACCATCTGGCTGAGTGATAAAAATTTACTTTCCAATCTCTCAATCGATGAGGTAAAATGAATCAGACTCGCAAACCCTTTGAATCCTTTCTTTGATAATTGATAGACCCCTTTTAGAGGAGAGATCCCGAGGGATGATACTCAGTCGTGGGTTGTCTCGTTGCTCTAGTTCCGGATTTCAAATTCGGGGTGGGTGTCGCTTTCATGCTATTTTCGGTTATCTTTGATGTTTGCTGGAGTGAACAAATAAGCAGATGGATTTTAGAGTGGGCGGGGAGTTGAGCTTATTAAGGAGTATCCTGGTTGTCAGGATGGATCTGCCTTTCAATTAAATCCAATGGGATTAAACGGAGTGGGGTGACAGGGAAATAAATAAACTTATCTCGAAAGTGGAACCTGTTTGATGAACGAGTGTGCGCTCGACCATCGTACACTCGATTCCGGGTCGGGGAACATAAAAAACAATTTCGAATAATTGACATTTCCTCGAAAGAGTTCTCGATTTTGCACGTTCAATTTATTCCACACGTGTGGAGATAGCTTTGAAAATATTCAAAATTCAACTGAAGGCCAGAAATCAATTTGGAAATGAAAAAGTCTATCGTAGGACATCAGACTAACCAAAATGAATGACCAACATCCAGAGGCGAATATTAATTTACTCCCAATCAATGTCACCACCATCCCTCCCATCACAAAGTCAATCACAAGCCCGCTTTATTACTTCATTATCCTTTCAGCCCCTCAAACATGAAAGTGCAATATAAAATTTGCAAATCCAATTCGGAAATCTCTGCCAAGTTCCGACAGCGAAACTCCCCCCGGGAACTTCACAACAACGCGTTGTTGTTTGCATAACCGACCAGGATTTTTTGTTTGTTTTTGTTCTCATCTCCTTTCTACCCTGTCTTCGGATCTAGATACTTGGTCACTTGATGTATTGCATTCTCTCCTCGGCAGGACTCTGCTACTGCTCCTCTCCTCGCCTGACATACTCTAAAAATGGTTTCATGAAATTTTAAATAAACTTTCTCTCCATTGTTTCACGAGGCAGACAAAAAATGCAAAAGGCTGATGGCGCCAGGGATGTTTTTCGCTCTCTAGACATCCTTGCGGGATATACATTTGCTTACATGTCTGCTGGATAAAAATAGTGCTCCTTGTAACCTTAGAGGAGCAGCTTAAATTAAAACCTCTCCGATAGCTCATCGGGAGATGTGTACATAAAAAGTTTCTTGTTTTTTTGGAATTTTTAATCTCACACATTCACAGGCTCTGCTTTAATTACATTTTTTTTTAAATAGGGTGCTTATCCGATTAAGAGTCACCCAAGGATCTCTTATCACAAGGATTTCCATTCGATTATGCAGAATTGCCATGTAAACTTTCTTGTCAATGTCGAGGACGATGAGACGTTGAGACGTTGAGACTTCATCACCAACACAGTCTAAGTCAACTGCACAAAAGGATTGACTGTCGATCCTGTTGAAACAAAAAAAAAAGTGTTCCATTTTTTTCGTCCTTTATCAGCTTGAAAGCACTCAACTTAGTCGGAGAAAGGCCCAGACATTTAGTTGTAATAACAATTCCCCTTGGGGGAGCTGGTGGCAGATGTTTTCAAAACGAGACGTGGGTAAACACACCAGCTTGAAAAGTCGGCGGGAGGGAGCTGTTAGCTGTGAGAGCAACTAGAAAGTTACTAAGTAGCCTTATAAGTGGATAAACGTGTTAAATGTTTCGAGAATTCCTCATTGGAAAACGCCATGTGGGCGTTGACACTCTCAGTCTTTCAGCATAGTTCTGGAACTTACTGCTGATGAGATGTTTCGTGTTCCTTTTGTGTTTGCTCAGTGCAGTGGGCCTTGCTGGCTTAATAGATGAGTTTGTTCTGGCTAAGTGAACATGACAAAACTTTGTTTTTATTTTTTCGCTTTTTGTCACTTGTCAATTGGTATTTGTCGACAAAACGATTGAGAATGAGTACACGTGGGAAATACACTTGGGTGAGTTTTTAACGAAAACGTGTTCCTGGAAAGGACACTTAACCTGGGAAAGAAGGAGGCCCAAGAGGGCGAATACAAGAAAAGTTGGACTATCCAAAACTTAGGTGAAAGAGGACGAGTCCAAGGTAGGTACGTTAACGAGAAAAACGAGTTTTTAGTAGGCCACTCAACTTGAGGACGAAGACCCTCGAGAAATGTCATCAACAAGAGGGGAAATATGAAAATACTAATCTTAAATAAAGAAGCCAGGCCAATGTTTTTTTGTCAAACTTTGTTACACATGCAAAGGAACTGTAAAAGCCCCCCCAAAAAAAGGAATAGTTGGACATGAAAGATTCGTTTCTAGGACTCGAGAGAATTCAGTGATTTTTCAACTGCTACGATGGTGAGGCAAAAATTAAAAAAAAAATACGGAGTACAAATTTCCTATTTCTGAATTGAATTCATTTTCAAATACCTATATGTGCAATTTTATGCAGAGTAAATTCAAGAGAAGCCCAAAATTTTAAAGCCAAAGCAAAGGCTGATGAACTTTTATTGAGATTTTTAACCAAAAGATAAGATCGCCCTTTAATGGCCTTTTCAATTTATGAGTGAAAGAAGGGAGAGTAAAAAGTTAAAGGCTCTTTCAAATTCTACTCTGTGTCTTTGGTAATCGAAAAGTTAAATGGTAGCAATGAAAAATTTGCAAAAGACAGGCATAATTATAAAAGCCGGTTTCATATCAACGATGCCATGTATATCTCCGAAGTTTGTATTAAGACTCATTTCAGACTCTGTGTCTTTGGTTATTTATTTTGCAATGTGACCAAACCATTTTATTTTTCATTCGTGTGAAGAGCCATATGATTTAAAGATTTCACAGCTCAGAAGTCTCATGCAGTTACAAAAAGTATATCCAATTGTTGTCCTTTTTTTCCACTTCTTTAAAGCGCTTAAGGCGAAAGTCAAAGTTAAAAGTTCGCCGTAAAATAATTCCATCTCCACACAAGCGGACCATTTCATGTGGTTCCTAAATATCTAGAAATGTTCATTCATCTTTAAAACACCGACAAAAAAAGTCAACTGAAATCAATAACCCACACTTGACACGAGGTGCTAAGGGTAGGGTTTAAACTCATTATTATGACAACCGTCTTCTTGGAATTTTTCTGATTAATTCCCCCACCTCGACGAGCCTGCTCAAGGGGGCAAATGTTTTTTTTTTTTTTGTAATTTCTTAGTCACGTGAAGAATCTAACACACACAACACGACGAAAAGACGTGACAATTTTAAAGAGGTTCCATTCGAGATATTCCCTCATAGAGATAAATAGACATACCATAGATTGAGATACTGAAAGGTCGCCTCTGGCAAAAGTATTGTAAAGTTCTGAATGTAAATTAGGAAGTTAGAAGTTTAACATAACATATTGCTAATCTCCGTGATACGTGATGTATCCCGGGTGTTCGTGTCGACCTATCACATGGGAGGGAGGTGAAGATAAATCAAAGGAAACAGGAGAGTAGCTGTGCGTGTCAAATTTACAACCTTAAATTTTCACAGTGTTCCTTTTGTCTCATGCGTATTTATTTCTCTTGGGAATTAAGTTGATCCCTTTGATGTGCCTTTTTTTTTTTGTTATTTTCTGGAGCAGGAATTACTTCGTTGGGACGTATTTGCTTTTAGCCCTTTATTTTATTTTGGTGTCTTATTGGTAGGCAATGAGAGGTAATAAAATTTCCTCACAGCAAAATGTTGCGAAGATGTGAACGTTTTAATGGATTTGACAGAGAGTATTGGAAAGGCGCTAATCAAAAATCGATACGTCTATTTCTTAAAGCCGTAGACTGGGGAGGTTAAAGTGAAAAATGTTTATTTTGAATTTCTCTCCCTCGTCTGGAATTGACAAGAGCTTGGATAGAGACCTCCGCAGTAATCGAGTAATGTTGCTGCTTAATTGAACTAAAACCAGAAATGTTTTTAATTATCTTCATACAAATCTTAATGGAGCATGAAGCTATAATATGAGTTCATTTCGAAAATGAGAGAAAAAAGGAAGCATACGAAATTTTGCGTGACGCCTGTCCTGGTGGATGTCAGACGTCTGCGCATCTTGCCACACTACAGACAGAGTTAAAAGAAAGTGTACGCCATTTACCATTCATTCAAGCGCATTGAAAGGCTCATAAAATAGGTTCTGGCGGCCCGATTTTGGAACTTTTATAAGCCTTGAAAAGATTTGTTTATTCTCTAAAAGTTATAAAAAAGAATTATAATAATAGACCTTACAACAAAAATCTAACAGAAAGATAATAAAAATGAGTAAATTTTCCTGGAATCAAAAAAGAGTGTACATTGCATTGGGTAACAGCCCGTTGGGAGCTAGAGCCTAGATTTTTTCCGTCTTCACTGTGTTGTGCGAGCTATGATTTGTGACACATGTGGAGAGGATCTGCAGTTTATTGCCGGTTCCAAACGGCAAATTGGGAAAGCTTTCTATGAAAAAAGCACTCCAAGAAGATTGTCAATCGTTCGCTGGAGATGGGGCCGTGAAAAATGTTTGTGATGTTTTCTGCCTGAGCCGGGTATTCTCGCTCAACAGTCAAGTATAAAAGAAAGAGAACACCCTAATAAAAATACCATAAAATCAAAGCTAGCAATAAGACTTTCATGTTTTTGTATCAAAAAAAGCTTCGAAATAATTCAGCGTTGATTCTATTAACTTTGTAAATCAATTCGACAAGAGTTTTGCGTGATTCATCCACTGAAATCGACGTCGACGATATTTTTCTTGTACTCCACCGCTTACGGACACGCCTATCAAAATATTCCTATAAATTACGCATCAGATTAAAGCCTGGTAGGAGTCGATGGTCATTTCTTTGCTAAGATGTCCAAAAAGCAATCATTCCGTACTTTTTTGCCATGCTCTTCATTTTATTGTCCGGTCTTTTGGAACCTACATGTTCGATGGTTTGAATGGCTTAACGACTTAAATGAGTCTTTCGAATAAGTCTTGGAAAATATGCTGCCAAAAGGACATATTTTGTTTTTTTTTTAAATTAGAAAACTATGCAAACTATGATCAAGCAAACATTTGCTTGGAATGTGTGTTCTTAGTCCATTCCGTTTGTCAGCTTCGAGCGCTAGAGGTGAACCGGTTACTATAACTCACAAAATCAAGAAAAGGAGAGGCAGATTTTACGCGAAAAAGATCACTGGTCAGAAAAAAAACAACCCGTGCAACTTTATAACAATACCAATACAGTCGACTCTTTCTGAGTCGAATTTTCACGGGACATCAAAATCAGTTCGAGGTAGAGGAAGTTCTTGTATGGAAAATTTGCAAGGGGAACGCCAAAATATGGCGAAAAAATCAACTTAGTGCGATTTGACTGTCGGTTTCATTGATTCTGAACAAATGTTGATGTCCAAAAACTAGTAAAAATTATTTTACCCAAAGCTCGACATTTTGCTGTCTGTATCCCTGTGAAAGTATATTGAAAAGTACCGAACAGAGCTCTAACTTTCACCAAATTGTTGTAGATATGCCCCAATTTTAACACACGTTTCTAAAACCGCACCTAAAATAAACTCGACTTCCGCCAGATCTCACTGCGATTACAATCAATCAATCTGACAAGTTTATTTTGCTAATTTGTACAGACATGTCTGATACCCAAAATACGTTGGTAATAATCAAGCCCGACTACATCGAATCAACTACGACCATTCTGCAACTGCTAGTGTACAATGGTTTCCGCATAACGAACAGGAGAGTCACGTTCTTCTCACCCGAGCAGGCTGCTGAGTTTTATAAGGAACTCGAGGGGGTTGACCCATGCTTTGCCATCAAAGTGATGTCCTTGTCGAAAGGCAAGTCCGAGGCGGTGATTTTGAACAAAGTGGACGCGGTCAGCGATCTCCTGGCCCTGATGACATCGCCACAGTAAAAACAAATTCATGGCTAATAGAAAACTTTCTTTCTATTGCTTTCCCTTGCAGATGCTGTCAGTACCTGAACTCGGGCTTGGAGTACAAAATTCACGCGAGTGTCTCAGAGTCGAATGCGTTGACTGAAATTCGTTACATCTTTCCGAATTGTAAGACAAAGCAAATGCCTAACAGCCGTGTGATCAACTTTTTTACCTTCCAGTTGTTGGAGACGTATCGAGAAAGATGCACTTTGGAGCTTTCTGTGGGTATTCAAACATGACGGGCCTCTTCGCCGAGGGTATCTTCGATGCCTGTGAGTGCAAGACCGATGATCCAAGGAAATTCCTCTCCGATTGGCTCCATGCTCACTCGTATCAGTTTGAGTCGAATGCGTGGTGTGAACAATAAACCAACAAAATCGTGTTTATATCTCTTTTCGGTTTGTTTCAGATACATGCACTTGTTTTATAGTCAAAAGATAGTTTTTTTTTCTTTTTTGAAAATTTCAACCGCCACTCTTTCAAAGAACTTCTTCTCCTCTCCAACAGCACTCACGACTTGGGCAAACTTGGCGAATAGTTTTTAAGTTGTAACGTGTGCACATCATAAAATGTGCACTGGCAGAAAAGTACTAAAATTGTGCTCGGTGGAGGAAGGGCTGCGAATGATGGGAAAATTCCTACTCACGTGTCACTCGATGTGTGTTCCTGGATATTTAAGTTTTAGACATTCTCGAGGTATTACGCCAACTTAAATTACTTCCATTAGATCTAGTTTGATATGTAAGAAAGTTTTTTAGTGCATTGAATTTGAGATTCGCGGTTACTGCTTGAGAGATGTTCTTAAATTGTATTTTGAAGAAAAGTATTTTATTTTCTTCGAGTTTTTTTCTCTCTGCCAATCAAAGTTAAAGCACAAAGTATCAATTACATATGAAACAAGATGATGCGAGTGTTTCTGTTTTTAGTGTAAAAAGTTAAGCTCCAATTTATTTTTCTCCAAGCCAAGAAAGAAAGCATGAAAGTATGAAGAATTTCAAAGTGTTCTTCGTCTCAATTTTTTATTCAATTTTTTGTCAATTGTCAATTTTAAATTAATTAGAAAAATGTTTGAACGTCAATCTAATCGGAGTAAAACAATAATATCGAAGTTGCATTAGAGAAATTTAAATTTTTTTTACAACGTTGGAATAAGATATTTAATTAAAACTCGAATCTAGCACAAAGCCATTCGAAAACCTGTCGCCTAGCTCACTAAACTGCCACAACAAGTTTCGATCTAAACGATTTTTATCGTTTTCAGCACATCCGTTGATTTTTTTTCCCTGCAACCACCTCTAAAACAATAATTTTTTACCATTTATTAGAACTCTGAAAATAATTTGAGCAAGTTTAACAACAAGTTCAACCACCAAACAAAGTGCTTTCGAAAAAAAACAGCCTTTTAATTAATCAACTAACCCCCGGGACACTCTGACGTATGTGAAATAATTATTCGGCACTTACCATCCCCTTGTTTAATGTTGGAAACAGAAAACTTTTCTAACTCGAGGCATATTTATCGTTTAAAGCTACAGAAGATGTTCTACATGTGTGTGTGGAGAGAGGGGAGGGCTCGCGAAGCATTTTTTGAAAAATGAAAACCGAAACACGAAGAGAAAAAAGCCAACTTATTAGTTGAGATTAAGGTTTTTTTTTTTGTGGCGGAATTTGAGGGAGAATGAAATTTGGAGAGGGGGAAAATAAAATATGTACGCAGGTTTGAAAAGTTTTGCATCAAAAGATGGTTGGATTTGAAGATTTTGTTAGGGGAGAGTTGAATCAAGAACATGGTACTCATTTACGTAAGTGAATTGAAAAATGAAAGACTTTCAACTTGACTTGTACTTCAACAGAAAAATAGTCAGAAAATGTGATTTAGACTAAGTCTATAAAAAAGGGGAGGTTTTGATCATCTTTTATGAAGTATTCTTACTTCGGCCTTAAAATGCAAAAAAAAGAGGTCTCTACCCATTCGATCAAAAAAAAAACAAAAGAAAATAAAGAATAGAATAATTTTATAACTTCTTTCCTTTTTTTGAAGGCTGTTAAAATTTGATTTGAAGTTGGTTGTTATGAAACTTATTACAATTTATTACAATATAAAGAGCTTTGCAATAAGGACTTGACAACTTTTTTTTAAATAAAACGCAGACATCTCTGTGGGATTAAGCCAAACAACACAACAAAAACCATAGACAATCAAACAATCATTGTATTTTGATATTAATTTAAGATATTAGTACTTTTAGCTTAAAGTACAGTCAAAACATTTATATATAGAACTCGGCTTCGTTCATATGATCACCGGGGGCACGTTTGCAGCAGTCGATTCGTTGGACCCAATTTTGGATGACTCGGCCACACATTTCTATTTTGCTATTTAATGTTCAATGTTGGCTCTGAGCTCTTTAGAAGTCGTCGGATTTTTGGTATAAACCAATGACTAAACGAAGCCTCAAAAAAAAAAAAAAAAACAAAAGTAGTCTGGAGGCGTTATCGCACGAACGAGGTGGGCAATCAACCCACGAAGGGCCAAAGCCTAGATATTCGCGCCTCCACTGTATTATGCGCGTTATAATTTTGACACATGTGAAGGGGACTTACAGCTTATTGTCGGTTCCGAACGGCGAATTGCGATAGCTTTGCGAAGCACTCCAGGAGGATTGTCAATCGTTTGCTAGAGGTGGGGCCGAGAAAAATATTTAAGGTGTTTTTTTTCCCGAGCTGGATTCGCAGCACACGTTACCATGGCTTATGGCACCATCCTGTTGAAACTAGATGCCGTCCAAGTCTATTACTTCCAGTTCAGGCCAAAAATAATTGGTAATCATGGCGCGATAACGCTCGCCATTTACAGTAACGTGACGATCGTTACCTTCGACGAAAAAATATGGCCCAATAACGCCGCCGGCATGCAAACGGCACAAACAGTTATTTTCTGTGGATATTGTGGTTAATCATGTTGCTCATGTGGATTTTCACCGACTAATATCGCAAATTTTGTTTATTGATGAACTCATGAAGCCAAAAATGAGCTTGGAGTTAACGCTCTTAAAATTACGATCACCGGCTCCGAATTTCGGTAGAAAATTTTTATAATTTACAAACGTTACTCGTGTACTTAACCATGAAAAAAAAATGTTGAGCTTACTGAATGAATTGACAATGACATTTCGATGATTAGTGAAAGGATGCGTTCACGAATTAAACTAAAAGTTGTCAAGTCTTCTTAGCAAAATGCCCAGCTTCTTAGGCAAATGTTCTAGCCAACATTTTCGGAGCCAATACCAATTTAATGCTTCTTTACAGTAGGCCCGGGAGTACTACCCTAAGTCGCTAGCACATTCTTTGTCTTTGTAAATCAATACGTATATTTTAAGGTTCAGATCCATTGAAGATCGAGATCAATATCTCGGCTTGGGTTCGTTTCAAAGATGTTAAAAACCTTGAGCAATTTCTAGCCATTTCAGTTCTTAGTAATAAGTTCTCCATCCTAGTTGTTTGATTTTTAAATAAGTGTTAGATTTCAAAATGAGTTTTGAAAATCCAAAAGATGATCAAAGGGGTATTGATTTCAGCTCTGGATTCCACTTAAGACAAGCGAGAGATAAACAACTTCCATTTCAATCTCCACAAAGATAAAAGGCTCATCCAAGATGTCGTTGGAAAGATGAACTGGTACAAGGAACCAATAACACCATGGAGAAATTCCATTACGGGCCGTAACAACCCGTAGAGGAACAGAACCTAGCTTTTCGCATGAAAAAATTGCTCAGTTGAAAAGAAGCTGCTTCGCGGTTCATTAAGTCTCAGTAACAAGACAAAAAAGCTAGACTTAGACCTTTGAACTTTATTTAGAAAGAAGAAGAACATCCCTTCAACTCAGCCCTTTCATCATGGCTGAGTAGGAATTCCTCAAAACGCCTGTAATCCTTCCGAGACAAACAGAGACCTGGTTAATCTGCATGACAGAACCTCAAAAACAATCGTTAACGCATAAATTCTATGACAAATTTGATTGAGAGAAAAGTAACGACGAGCCCACTCGTTTGTGGATAATGCGAGCCATTCAAAGTAAACTACCTGCGTGCCTATTTGAGAGCCCTATTTGTCAGCTTCTGCATCTCCCGCAACAAATTCATTTAACTGTGACTCTCGTCCCCACAGTCTTATCATATCAGTAACCCACACATTCATTTTTAGAACGAGCGCAATAACGAGCAATCCACACAAAGAGATCCCAAAGATGCACTTCAATTTTTTCACTCCCCACTGAGTCTCAAACGAATATTTCAATATCTCTCTATACATTTCTCTGTGTGGTGTGTGTGGTGAAAATATCAAGGACACACGTTCATCTGCAAAACGAGAAAAACGGAAAACAAATTTGAATTCTGCAAAAAAATAAAAATCATCTTTCATACGAACACATGTGAGACGTGAGGGTGAGGGAGGGCAACTTTATATCCTGTTCATGCGTATCAAAAGGAACCCTTCTCATGCAAATTGCTCTTGCGCTGGCCTCCTCGCATGCACTCGCAAGGATATCTTCTTCATTCTACGGTCTGATAACCACTGGTGGTTGTTGCAGCTCCAACAGATCCTTGTAGTCGATTTTTTATTTATTTTTATTTGCCTCGACTTTTTCACAAAGGCGAAGTTCAGGGATTACGACCAGCTTTGAATTCGAAGCAATACGAATTCATTTCAGGGCCTGCCAACCTTGCCTTTTGGAGTAAAGTGCTGGCAGGCAGGCAGCGGCTTGGGATTGCTTAAAATACGGAAAATATGGTGAGCGATTTTTTTAGTTTTTCGGTTTCAGTTTCGGTTTTGGTTTCGGTTTTGGCTTTGAGTTTGGTTTTGACTTTGGTCGTCGAAGGAAGTGAAGGACTTTAGGTGAACTGGAAATTAATTGCAAAAATGTGGGGGGCAGTGTGAGTTTCTCATGGTCTTTGGGTTGTTTGCTGAAGCTCTCCTTGGTTATGTTCTAATTTAAAGGCGACTGGGTAAGTCATTCAACCCCTCGATTAAGCTGCCAGTCGCCGTCGGTTTGGCAGCGTGCGGCAATCACTTAAAGCCTTTCAACTAGGACGAAAATCTTTGACCAGAGAGACCTCTATAAAATTCTCCTTTAAATTCCTTTATGAATTCGCTTCCTTCTTTTTTTCGCTTCGAAAATTGATTGCAGCTTTCTTCTCTTGGTAATTAAAAGTCCCCAACTCTCACGAGAAAATGGATGACCGCAATCCAGACAGTAGCCACTTTTAAATTCAATACAAAGTACCATCCGGTGGATGCACAGATACGTCGTAGGTGTATTCTTTAGTTAGTCTTAAAGTTGGCGGAGAATTCACATCACGTATCGTTAATTGCGTGCTAATTTTTATTGCACCATTGGATGTCGAGGCAAACAAGAAACTTTTCGGGACTAATGCCATTACCCCCTCCCCTCTACTTCTTTTAATTTTCATTTTCCTCTTCGTTTTTAATTTTATTTCACTCGTATTTTCGTTGCAGTTGCAGCAGAAGCACCACCAAAAGGAACTATTCTCGTAGGTTACGTGCAAAGAATAATGACCCTCTTCTCGGTGGCAGTGTGTATTTTTCACACGGGGCATTAAAAGAGAAACAACAACGAATTTGTTCGAAAAAAAAAAAGAAATCCAATCCTAATACGGCAATTGGTGAAGAGATGTGTACTGCTTGAATGTACTGGATTTTATTTCCCGAGAGGGTGGGTGGAAGAAGTCAATCTGAGTGAGTAGGTGGGTCGAGTGGGAAGATTGAATTTTTAATCAACTTGAAGGACATGTGTGTGTATTTGGATTTTATTGATTTATTTTTTGCCTTCCGGGGAACAACTTTATTACTCTCAATTGATTGACAAAACAATTTCAGGAAATAAATTTACTCAGTCAGATCAGGTGACATTTAAATAGGTGAGTGTGTGTTGTGTTCAGCAGACTTGGATTTGGAAATGGTGAACTGTGTTAAGTTGTGAGCTTTGAAAATGTGGTTAGAGTCGATAAATTAAAAAAAAAACAAACGAAATAATCCATTTGACATACTGGACACTACAGGCTTCAAGGCATGCAATTGGAGACTTTAAAAGGATGATCTGGACCTAGAAGCAAAGCCTAGAAGCAAAACTTGGAATATCTTCAATAAGCCCTAAACAAGACAGTTTCATATAAGACTTAACCTTTATCCGTCCCTCGGCCGTTCCTTCTTGAATCAAAAGCAGTCTTTTTTATCAAATATCTTCAAAAATATGAGACATAAGGTTTTTAAATTAAGGGACTCGTTTTTGTATGTAATTAGCAGTTGTGGTAAAAAACTATTTTTTTCAAAATCGATCACTAGGTTCGTTGCTATAAAAGAAATCAACAGTCGCTTGGATGACCCGAGGGACGGTTGAAGGTTAAACACAATTCCATCTTTTTAAGTGTGAGAGAAGGTATTACTACGCTGTTTAGAAGGAAGTCGCTTTTATAAAAATGATTTCAAGTCTTAAAATAAGAATATAACACGTCCGTTTTTGACTCAATTGTAGGACTGCAACAGATCAAAAGCTCCAAGACATCGAGAACCAAAAAGCCGAGGGACAAAATTGGACTGGCAACTGACATTACTGACATTAAGTAGAACCAGGTTAGGGTTTATTCCAGGGAAAAAGTAAGAATCCATTATAATCTTTATGACATTACTCAAATCTATCGTGCTTTGATTTGATCAGAAAATTAACGGTGAGCTGTTAAGGAATAAAAACAGTCGAATCCCCTTTAGTTGAATTTCCACGGGACATCAAAATTAGTTCGAGTTGTGTAGATGGAGTTTTGGAAAAATTCGAGTTAGAGGAATCGATATTTTTTCGTTAAAAAGCCTTGCACTGCAATGCTAGGTCGCTGTTAGACGTCGGCAGTAAACTTCTAATACACGCACTAAATGAAGTAAGAGATCATCTCAGGTCCCTAAGTATTTTCAGATTAAAAGCAGCATTTTTGGAACCCAACCAACAACACATTGAATAAGCAGCGCAGCTGATAATACAGACCCCCGCGGTTGTGTGCGCGCTCGACTAAAAGTGGCCCTACACGACGACCATGTTCGCATTTTCATTGGTATAGATGTTCGCCATGTAGGGCCTTGTTCGCCCTACAAAAGAAAAAAAAAATCGACAAGAGTCGAAAAAATGTATTCGAGTTAGAGGAATCTTCGACTTAGAGGGAGTTCGACTCAGAGGGAGTTCAGCTGTACGCCCACAACCTGTCAGTGGTTAGTGTGGATTTTGGTCCAAGATATTGGTCGACCATTGTTCTTAAAGAGATCTAGATGATATTCTACATTGCGGCATGTAAATTAGACTATTAAAAGAAACTTGAGATAACGTGAGCTTTCATCGAATTATATCACCATCATTATCTTCTTTGCCCGCATGTTCCACTAAAGGGGTTGTGGCGGCAGTGCACGCAAAAGAGATCTACAGGCAACCCGATCCTTCGCCGCCGACTCTAGCTCTTCGGCGGGTATGCCCAAGGGTTGAAGTCCAACTTAAGTTCTCACATCGTTTGTAAGAGACTGCGACAGAAAACTTGATGCGATTAATTTTCAATTTCTGTTCATAAAATTTTTTTTATTTAGAATTTCGATTCCAGGTTTTGTTATTTTATATTTTTAGTCTGATGAATTGTAACTTGAACGTCGCCTTCCACACGTCAAAATAAAAAGAAGAGAGCAGTAAGTTAACGATCTTCAAAATCGATGGCAACAGGAGCCATTTGTCTGCGTCGCTAGTCGAATGCATGTGGAGACATCAATTAAATCAGGTTGATTACATCTCTAAGCCTTATGAATTTGAAGTGAGTCCATGATCGTGTAAAAAAAGCTTGGAGATCTTATCAGAGTGAATAAGCAGCTGTAAGAGTCTCTAAATCCAAACGACCTGGTTCATAGAGAAGGGGAAGACTAAACACTGGGTAGAAAGAGCTAATTATCGGAGGTCACTTTAATTTATCAAACTCAACTTACCGTAAGCGGGATCTTGCGAACTACGAAGGGCAGTTCAGGGCCAAGCCCGGACCCTTCATTGCTTTATAGTTAATGTAATTAAGAAGGAAGAAAATATTTGACCAAGAGAAAAATGAGACGATTGATAGGCCGAAAAACTAGACGATTTATACGACCTTAGAAGCCTTGAATGGGCGTCGTTGGCTCGATCAGTTAGTGCGTCGTACTGTTGAGCGAGAGTACTCGAATTCGAATCCAGCTCGGGGAAAAAAAAACACCACAAACATTTTTCACGGTCCCACCTCCAGCGAACGACTGACAACCCTCCTGGAGTAAGTACTTCTGTCATGAAAAGCTTTCGCAATTCGCCGTTCGGAACCGGCATTAAACAGTAGGTCCCTTCCACATGTGTCACAATTATAACGCGCACAACACAGTGGAGGCGCGAAAAAAGCTAAGTTCTGGCTCTCAACGGGCTGTTACACTGCCCAAAGCAAAAGAAGCCTTGAATGTCCACAACCGATTAAAAGTACCGACAGTCTCAGATCAATTATGAAGTCAATTCAATTCAAAGCGCGAATCAAAAAACTGTGAATTTTTTACTTTGCAGAAAAGTCCGATGAGTAAACATTTTCAGTTGAACTATATTCAGAGCTAAATTCAACAAACTCCAGCTGCAGTAAACTCCTCTCAATGTGCCCGGATAATTAGCCAGCAATTCATTTCTCCCCATTCAAACTCCACCGTTCAAAAACTCAGAAGACACATTCTCCTCGAAGCCACCACTCAAAGAAACACCCAACAAATCTGCAGCAAAAAACCAAAACCAAAAATATAATAATTCCAAACGAAGCGCACAATATATGTGAACACGCTCTCACTCTCTAATGAGATGTCACTGCCAATATGCGGCATTCCTAATTAAATGAGTTTCCAAATATTCCTCATTATGCAACACGAGGAGCTGGTATGACGTCGTTAGAGGCAAACTTTAAGGACCAAGAATACTTCTCATCATCGTCGTCATCGTCGTGGCTGTAGACGTCTCCCGCTGGAAGATGCTCTGCACGAGAATTCAATTACACTCGCAGTCGGAGCGAGAGCTCGATGCGTCCTCATTAACTGGTGGTGTATCTTTTGGATGCTGAGTTGGCGGCAGATGTGGTTGATTTACGCAGTTGTCATCAATTAAACCCGAGACGTACCCCTGCCGGGGTTTCGAAGGTAATTACGTTTTCAGTTTGGCGCTGCATTATTCGCCTCAAAACGCAATCGATATTGAAAAGTCATCATCTTGTCGGGGAATTCAATAAAAAAAAAAAAAATTCTTTTGTTGAAATTTTGAAAGAAATTAAATTTGAAATTGCACGAGGGCGCGATTAATAATATCGTCGTCGGCGTGCGGTGGCGTTGGTGGCGGATATCAGAGCTCTTTTCTGGGAACGATGTTAATCCAATTTTCGTGCAGTTCCTGTGTTTGCTCCCGAGCAAGCTTGTCTGGAGCTTTCTGGGGAGACACATTCATTAACCAAATTAATTGAATTTCGCCTCGACCTGAGTAGGGCGACACACAGTCCCTCGGGAGTTCTTTCGGGGCTTATACAAAATAACACCATAAAATTTCGTAATGCAGGCAAGAGTGAGAAAGTGATGTTTGCATGCGCCATAACTTTGTGTTGTTTTGTTGGTGGTGTTCTTTGAAGGACTTTTGTTGGCTTGAAGCGGCACCTCCTCCAACTAAGACCGTGGCTGTGTGGATTTTCTGTGGTGCAGAACGTTGTACTAGATACAAATTTAATGAACTCCTGAGAGTGTGGCGTCGTAGTGGGGACAGAATTTAAAAAGGTTTCGTGTGCAAACGAGTGTTCTTTGACAACAAAAGTTTGTGATGCGATTTCCTGAAACGTTATAATTTTTCTTTTTTTTTCTTTGCTGTTGCATGCCAACTTGCTAACGAATTTGCAGGCAAATTAAATGCAATATGGCTTTTTCCACGGTGACAGTTGAGGTGATGCACGTTTATTAAACTATAGTGAAAGTTTAGATGGCTTCCTTTAAAAATAAATTGGACAGATTTGATTTTAAGCCATAAAGAGAATTTTTGCCTAAGTTTAATATTTGTATCTATCTAGAAAGTGGGCGCCGTAGCTTAGTCGGTTAGTGCGCCGAGAGTCCACACACATTTTTCACGGCCCCACCTTCAGCGAACGATTGACAATCCACCTGGAGTACTTCTGTCATGGAAAGCAATTCGCCATTCGGAACCGGCAATAAACTGTAGGTCCCCTCCACATGTGTCAAAATGATAACGCGCGCAACACAGTGGAGACGCAAAAAGCTAGGCTGGGCTGTTACGCCACTAGTGATGATGAACTAACTAGAAAACTGAGGAAAGTTTCTAGTTAGAAAGAAAGAAAAAAGCTATCACGTTCTCTTATTGAAAATCAAAAGCGAACTACTGAGAACTTTCTGTGGTCGAGAATTAAGGCTCTACTCTCAAATTACAACCTCAAACTTAGCAAAATCAAAATAAGAAAAAACTGAGATAAAAATAAATAAAACAGTTTCAACTTGTTGAACAAGACGCTATATTTTTTCATTAATAGAAAAAAAAAATCTCAAAAATCACAAAATGCCAAAACACGCTTCGATGAGGCGTTTGTATTACACTGGGAGCATTTTTGTTGAAGTTAGCATAAAGCAGAAATCTCCAATAAACTCCAATGCAAAATTGCGTAAAATTTTCTTTGAGAAATCCTAAAAACGTGCAACACAATTATAAATTCAAGATATCTACGAAGTAACTATTCCAAAGCCATAAAATGTCTTAGAAGTTACTCTTAAATTCTTCAACCGTGGAAGAGTAATTGCAATGTAAGTTGATTTAATGCTTGTTAATCGAAAGCCACACATGAAGAAGATCATCTTTATTTAATTTAAAAGTTGCTGGCGCAGGCATAAATAATTCAATTTCATAAAGTTCATTCACACATTCGAGCGTGAGAAATCAATTCTTATGAAATGCAGCAGAGACGGAAGGTCAAAGTGACTCGTGCGTCGAAAACTGAGTCAAAGTTCAGTGAAGCGATTAGTTTGATTTTATCGGAAATGTAATTAAAAAGAAATTCACACAAGCAGGTTTTTTCTTTAATTATTTCTTTTTGAAAAAGCTGTGACGAGTGCAAGAAATTATAAAAAAAAAAATGTTACTTTAATTGAACAAGAAGATTTAAAGCAAAAGAACTATCTCCGCAAAAATTAAAGACTACTAGAATTGCTTACCCAACCTGGCGTTAATGTGTGATTTAAATTTTTTCGAGATTTTGAAAACAAATGCAGACATTTTAATCAACACCAAAATTCAATTTCCTGATTTTCCTCAAGCGGTGCACTTGACAAGAGAAGTCCTTCCCACCACCCAACTCAGTCGCGGACTTCCGTAACTCTTTCACCCCATTCACAGAGACCGTGTGTTCGTTTAAAACTTAAACAAAAAGCGGTTAATTGACTTGCAAATGGATGGATTAATGAGCGCCTCTAAGCCACCGCAGTGCAAGCATTTCGTTTCATTAAAAAGCACTTAGCGCACAGCCTGAGTATTCTCCCGAGAAATAGTTCAAGTGTTTCACAGCTTAAAAACTCTGCACCATCCGGTCGGCGTATTTTTAGTCCTTTCCCACTTATTTTTCCTTTTGCCTTCTAGTTTCTTCGGCAGTCCTCTAGAGATTTCATTTCATTTTCCTCGCAAATGTTTCCAATTTTCTTTTTGATGAGGTTTGGGGTCTACTTTTTGAAAGTCAATAATCGTTTTCAATTTAAGTCTAAACTCGTGTGGATGAAACGATATATTTCAGATTTTTAAAACACAAATCATTTCGAAGCAAATGTCCCAACCACCCTTCCGCAAAAAACGAAAAAAACAAAACTCTGTCCCCATTGCTGTAAATTGAGGTCCTTTGACATCGGAAAATTCACTTTATTTCGCTGGTTTTTGGGCAGTAAAACTTTTTATCAGAATTCCAATGAACTAAAAACTCCGACAATTGATTACGCCCACGTCGCATGCGGCTCTTAAATTCATATTTCCCAATTTTAAAAGCAAAAGTATCAAAAAAAATACACGGGGCAATGTTTTTGTTCGGTTCGGGAGACAGTCGAACACTCGAATTCATTGTCCACTCAACCGATGCTTATGCCAGAGTTGAAAGTTTAGAATTTTATGCAACAATTTTCATTTAGGTGGATATTTTTATTTTTTTTTATTTCAGAGCTTATGGAAAATACAAATGTTTTAGATAGTCTCTCGAATATTTTGCTTTTGCGAGTTCAGAGGCAATTTTTTAGGCCAATATTTTATAGTTTTATTGTCTTTAGAGGGAGAGAATTTAGTTTCATGGTGTGTAGTAATTTTTTTTTCTCCTTAAAAGAATGAATTTCGTTGAAGTTGAATAAAGGCACACAGAAACAACACTGAGTGGATGAAATCCATTAAATCTCCAATTGAAGTGATATAAAATTTAAAAAACTCCAAATCCCCACTTAATGAGCAATAAAAATAATTGTAAACTGCTAGAAAGAAAAAAGAAAACTTTGAAAGTTAGAATACTGCGAAAGAATTAAGATTAGAGAAATTTTGAAAACAACATTAAAGTGAGAACTAATGAGAAATTTACGGCTTCGAAAATAGGAAACTTGGAAGGAATTAAAATAAAAAGTTTATTGTTTTGTTTTGTCTATTGTTCTGGTTCGGTGGTGCATGGCCGTCGAGCTTGACTGTGCCACAACTGCTTGGTTTTTGAATTGGGTTCATTGTTCTTAGCGGTTGGGCAATATCGCACCATTTGTCGGACCACCGATCGTTTAAGTTTTTTTTTTTACTTATTTATTTTTGTTGGTTTATGGCTTTTGTTCAGAAGATGCCGCAATGCTGGAAACTGAAAGCCTTCAACTATGGAAAAAATAAAAATAAAAAATAAATAGTCGGCGTAACAGCCCATACAGGGCCAGAGCCTAGCTTCTTCGCGCCTCCACTGTGTTGTGCGCGATATATTTTGACACATGTGAAGGGGACCTACAGTTTATTGCCGGTTCCAAACGGCGAATTGCGAAAGCTTTCCATAACAGAAGTACTGGAGGAGGGTTATCAGTCGTTCGCCGTGAAAAATGTTTGTGGTGTTATTTCCCCGAGCCGGATTCGAACCCAGGTTCTCTCGCTTAACAGTCCGACGCACTAACGATTAAGCCACGGCGCCCACTCATCGAAAATTACTTGTGATAGGCATTGCCGATCATACAGACACCCGCTGTACTCGCTGATACAATAAAATTGTATTTTGTTTTTAATTAATTCGTGTGGTTTTATGTCTGTTCTTCCATCGTTCGTGTTGTTCATCGTAAGACTACGTATATGACTGATTTAAAAAAAAAAATTAGACCTAGTAGCTATTCGCTAGAAAAAAAATTCAAAGCTATCGGAGAAATCTTACAAATCTCTCAATGAACAATAAAAGCAAAAGACTTAGACTTTAATTCCTACGAAAACAAATTTGAGAGAAAAAATAAGAAATGGAGAAATGGAGAAGAGACTTCTTTTAAATCGTTCAAAATTTTTTTTTTAATTGGAAAAAAGGTGTCATGTATTTTGCGGAATAAAATTCCAGTTGAAGTGCAAATCTATGTTCGAATACCTAGACTTATGTATACAGCTCTATTTAGAACAACCTTACAAACTGTTTAAGACCTTTAATGTCGTCAGTGGATGAAAACAATTATGTGTCATATAATTAATCGCTATAATGGACTATGATTCACATGCATTGTTGCGTCTATTTGTCATGAAACATCCTGCTCTTTCAATTGGTCCCTACAGGCACAAAGTCACCCTATAAAACTAAACCATCCGCGAACTGACACAAAGTGCTTTCACTGCAATAACTATGAACGCATCAGTTTGAGTAGCAGCAATGAGACTATGAATCATTTTTTTTTTTTTTTTTTCGAAATCAATATGACACGCATTTTGTATTCCTCATAGTTGAAAAAATAAAAAAATACAAAACACAAAAAAAGCAGCATCAACTCTCCCTCCATGTTGACAAGAGAAAAATGTTCATTGTGCAGTTTGTCGCGGCACTCGTACCCCGTTCGGCATTTGGGCGGATGGGGGATTTTGGGTGGATGGAATTGTGTTGGAACTCAAGTCATGCACATATCAATTACGATAAAAGTCACACGTAGGGAAAATTGCATAGATTGTACACCGACCAACTAATCTGCGAGATGGGAAACCCAAAGGGTAAATATTATCTCAAAATGTGCGATGAACGAACGAGCAAATGGCGAATGGCGAACGAACGAACTGGATTCACCTTTAGAAATGAATTGCTCCTTTTGCAGCCAGTGGCACATTGTCAACTTGTTCGTTCACCTTCTCGTCCTCGACGTCCCCTGCGTCTAACATTTTGTGGGATGTGTGCAAATAGACGAGACTTTTCGATTAAGTAAATTGCACATCTCGTGAATGTTTTACAATTCTTTTGAGAGACTTCTCTCGTTCTTTTCGTTCGTTCGCTGACAGGGAAGCGGAGATTCAACAAAATTATCATCCGCTTTGTTAAGGATGCAAAATCCTTTTGAAAGTGTGTCGACGTGGGAAGAGAGAGTAGTGCATTTAATCTGCCGACAGGGAAAATTGGAACACGAGTAGTTGTGATGCGCCAAAGACGAGAAAATTGTGATTAAGGATTCAAAGAAAGTGTAATTATCCTGCAATTGAACCATTAAGTCGGGTGTCGTATGAATTTTTGTCGGGAAAAGTGTTTAAAGTGAGATGGCAAAAGATGAGCAACTGCTTTTTGTGACAAAAGATCTCTGAGAAATTGTAAGCGAAACAAGTTACTTGACACCGGACAAAGGAAATTGAAAATCGCGTTGAAAAATAGAAAAAAAACAGTTGAGAACAAAAATACGAAAATGAAATGAAGAGTTTAAGTTGAGCAAAAATTGTTGAAAATGTTTGACTCTGACTTCCTTTTTTCAATTCAATTCAATTGCTTAATTCGTTTCAAAATTTACATAGTGTTATTGAACAATTTACTATTTTTACTACAGAGCTTTGATCTATGAGTGATCATTCTACAAACTAATTTTATATTTGTACAACTTGTCGACTTTTTGGCAGAAACTTTTTATGTAAATTGTGAGACAACTACTGTAACCTTTGTAACGAAATAAATAAAAATCTAATCTAATCTATTGGCAGAAACTATTTAGTCCAGCTTATTTTCATTTCATATAATAATACAAATTACACAAAAAAAAAAAAAACATTTGGGATTTCAAAACAGCGCGAAAAAAACCACATACTAATGAAGCCGTTCAGGACTTAGAATCTTCAACAAAAATTAAATGATCGTTGAGGCATATTTCCAAAATTTCTACAGCCAATTTATTGAAAACTTCTAACAAACCAACGTAAACTTTGAACGACATATGAAAGGACTTTGATTTTTCCTCATTTTTACCAAAACATTCCATTTTTAGGTGATAGAATCTTCCTCCGTGTGTGCGATTTCAAATGCTCATTACAGAAATAAAAAAATTGAAATCCAAACTCCATTGGAGTGAAGTTGCTCCATTACATCCCTTTGCGGATAACCAAAATAAAAATACAAAAACATTTCATCTGTGGCCATGTATTTCCTTTCAGTTCAAAGGAATCATTTCACCATTTAATGTAGCGAAAAAAAAAAAGAAAAATAAATAAATAAAAAATTTAAAAGAAAATAGTTCTGACATTTTGCTGTTTGTTAGTACGCCAGCATTGACTAACAGCATTTGCATATTGCATTCCAAGATATTTTAGTATTTTTCCACAAAATTGGAAACCTGTCGTGTCGAGTTCACTCCTCCTCCTCCTCATCCTGATACCTTGGGAAGTACAAAATATTTGCATTTGGAACAACACTGTGTGTTCCTTTTCGACAGCACATGTCTGGTTTATTGGATATTTTCCTTCAGAGTTGCTGCACACGTGTGTGGCAGGAGTAGTATTGTATAGCAAAAAAAGAAAAATGTCAGATCACTGTGAAACCAAACCGAATGAGCAACTCGTAAAAAGGAATAGTGTTAACTGAATTGATAAGTAGCCAAGTGAGGGATGACGATTCGGAAAAGTAAGCAAGGATAACATTTTCTGACGAAATCCAACATCTTGAGATGGCATTGAGAGCTTTGAAATCTTTCGAAGATAAATTGCTTTGAATGACGACGATGCAACGGTGTGAAATTTGATCAAGTGTGTGGAGATGTTTGATTTTTCGATTGGGGGAAGAGTTTGATAAGTTGAGATTTCTAAAAAAAGAGACATGAAACTTTACACCAAGAAAACTGTCACCAGACTTTACTTTGAATTTAAAACTTTTACTTTATTCGGTTTCCTTGTCACATTATGGGCGTCAAAAAAAAACAGAAAAAAAAGTAACACTCGTGACACTGAGAAGGAGAAAAACGTCAGGGTCTTGCTAAAAATTTTGAAATAAATTTTTTAATTGGGAAGAAGTTTAGCTCTGCCCTTCTTTAAATCTATAGCCTGTTACGTCGATTATTTATCAGTCAGTCAGTCAGAAAAGTATTAGAAAATTAAAATTAAATTGTTTTCTGTGGAGATTTATGAGGCTTTAAGGTCTGCAAAACATTTTTTCGAAATACCGAAGTGTTTCCTAATAGTAATTCAACGAAATGAAATATAACTGTAACTTTTTGAAATTTGTAGTCTGCGACAGGGAGTCTAGTAGCTAAAGAAGAATACATAAAACTAGAAAGTTCAAAGGAATATATAATTAATAACGTTTATTTTTAAAGCCTTAGTCGCATGCCCGCCCTCAACTGCCATTTTAAAAACGAGAATGTCCCACCAAAATTCCACTTTAATAGAAAAAATACACAACACAATATAAAAGACTCAGTCGACCAAGAGAGGGAGAGGTGATAGTAAATATACCTCGGTTTTTTTCAAAAAGAAAAGCATCCACGTCGATCAATTCTTTTCACTACCGAGAGAATTCCGAAAACTTTAAAAAATCGCCTTTCGACCACCCTCTTCTCCACTCACGTCAACTCACTTGAAAAATAATAAAAGACCCCCGCCGGGAAACTTCATCGATGTTTCATTTTGTAAGCCACAAAAATTTACCTATAATTCAATTTCACCATTACAATTCTGTGCCATTATGGCAATTCACATTTCCATTCGTCCTTTTTTTTTTCCTTTCTGCACGAAAACAAAAGGCACACACTAACTAACTGCCTCCTCGAAACTCGTATTATTTGTGTTATAAATTATATTTTTCTGCACCGAAAAACATTTGGCCAGCCAGTCGACGGCTACTAACATACGAACATAAATGTTGCCAATAAAATAAATCAGAGAAATACGTTTCTCTCACCACACACACACACAAATACATCGAAGGACATTAAAAATTGAAAATTGTTTGCGAAAGCAATCAGGCACACCGTCAACATTTTTATCTTCCCGCCGGGCATGACAATAAAGAGTGACACAAATGTGATTGAGTAACTTTAGTTTAAAACAAAAAAAAGAGGAGAATTTATGGCAGACTCGAGGGTAAAATAACTAATTGGTTAAACTTGTCGTTTAAAATATCCATTGAGTCAAAAAAAAAGGTCGTTGAAGGCAAACTTAGAGGTCCCATGTGGCTGGAAGTTGTCTGCCGGCCCCGGCAGTAAATGAAAGTCCTTAAGTTCCACTCTCTGAGTTAATGACTCGGTGCAGACTTGAAAGCACAATTAAAAAGGGATATTGCTGACTCGTGTCCAGCCAACGATCGTCGTAAATTTCAAGGAAGAGACAAACCCTCTCTTCGACCGGAAATCAAAACCAATTCATCCCCACACTGAATTTGAAAAAAGAATCACGAACTGACAATGGAATCCAATTGCGACGAGTGATGAACACACCCCCGCAACACCGGTTTGTGGTGGCGACTTTGGTAAAACTACCGAGGCGAAGTTCTCGAACGAAGTGTGAAACACACCGAGAAGTCGAATTCGAATTTGAATTTCCAAATTGGAAAATCCAAAGTAAATTCTCCCAAGAAATAAACTAAACTAGCACCGACAACGTGCCGAGAGCGGGAGCGGTTCGGAGTTTGACTCGAATGAGGTTTCCTACTTTAACACGCCACGGAAAGGCAAAGGAATTCTCGTATAAAACTCGATTCGTTCCTCTGGCTGGTTGTTAAATTGATTTTGTATTTTGTTTAAATAAAATCCCTTGCAAGTTGTAAGTTTTACTGGGCGCCGAGGTGTGGCAATGGCATGTGAAACCCCCGGGATGTGATATGCAAAAGTGCTTCCTCAGCAGTTGCCACTACTGCCACTGCCACTGCTGCTATGGCAGTGCCTGTGCCCGTGACGAAAGCCGGATGAGTGAATGGGGATGGCAGTAGTTCGAATAGTGTGCTTTCGTTGAGGTGAATTTGAAATTCAAATTTTCCGCTGAGTATTCAAATAATTGGGAAATTCGAAATTCATCGATATACAAAGGCACACGGGTTGGGGTGGGGGTGGCTTAACCGAGTTTGATAACATTTGAAAGATTGTCCGAAAGATCTCTCTATTATTTCTGAAAAGGTGTGTTCTGTGTTCAGGGTTACGGGGTTCGAGAGAGAGAAAGATAAAGGGCAGAAGGCAGTTATTGCAAAGGAACCTCGGTATCAGTTCGAAGGATAAAGTGAAATAGTTTGACTCCTTTTAATGGAACTGCGGTGTCTGAGCACTTGGGACTTTGTTATTTTTTTTGATGAGTAGTCGACTTTTGGCTCCCTTAGGAATTCACAAGGCACGTGGGTCGTCTCTTCACTTCAATGGAGGCTGAAACTTCACCCAAAACTTTGAACAGCAAATATTTTTATAGAAAAGAAGGAAACGGACTGACTTTACAAAATGTGGAAAGGGATTCGTTGGAGGTCATGGTAAAATGAAGATGTAGGCTCTTGGAAAGGACTTGTCAAGGAGATGAATTGACTCCGATAAAGTTTGCATACATGAACTAAGAGCAAACAAAAAGCTATCGATGGTGTTTTATTACGAAGCGTATTTCGGAAATCGAAGAAAGAAAAAGCGGGGAGCGGGAGAAAGAGCGGACCGCCGAGTGTGTATCCATTTTTGTACGCCACTGTATGTCGTAAAAGAAGCCAAGTAAATAAATTCCTTGTATTATTGTATTAGGCGGCGTAACAGCCCGTTGAGAGCCAGTGCCTAGCTTTTTCGCCACAAAAAAGAAAAAAATAGTGGACAAAACTAGCACTATGCTCTTGTGCGTCTTGAAGACCTTTCTCTGCATGGCGAATGAATCAGCATGCCTTTCCGTTGGATTGAAAAAACCAACGCACTGTTCTGTTTAATAGCAGCTCTATTTCTGAACATTGGAAAAGCGTCTAAACGAATCTTAGAATGTACTTTAGACACACTCTCATCTTCTGTCGATGAACAATAGGTTAGTGACAAAACGACAAAAAAAAACAATGTAAAACGTGAATTCGAATGTTAGGCTACAATAAAACAACAAAACCTCCAGCACCTTCCAACACAATCATTTTGTTTCCCAAACCACTGCCCTAAGCCGGCAATCATTATCCTCAAATTCAATAGCCTCCTATCTCTCGATACATAATTAACGTCGCCAATCCAATAATCCACAAATGTCTTAAAGGCAGCCACTGAAGGAGTCCAGTTGGGATTTTCAGAAACCGCCAACGGAAAGGATTCATCTCTAGAATCATAGCAACGTATAACGTGGTTATGCGTAAACGTTGAGGTATAATTGCGATGAAATTAGAGCGTTAATTGCCGTAGAATTTGCGTTAAGCAATCTATTCATACCTGCGAGTCACTTTAACTAATTACCAGATGCTGTTGCTAACATTAGTTCTCATGCTTGGGCACGCTATTTTATAGCTCACGCCTTTTGGGGTTGTTAGAGTCAGTTGAATAGAGGCATCTAAATTCAAGAAGGAATTGATGAGAATGGCCTAGAGTCGCCAGAAAAGACGATGATGTGGGCATAGGATGAGGTTGTTGAATTTGAATTATGGTGTCAAAATATTTTTCAATAAAACCGATTGACTAGTGGGATGTTATGGGCCCTTTGTCTGTCTTAACTTGAATAATCTCTTCAGGAGAGATAAAAAAAATAGATGCAAATTTTGTTGAAAAATACCACAGAAACAAATCTGACACTGATCACTTCCCAACGAAAAAGCCGTTCAGGTATAATTGCAGTCTCTTTGGGTTTCAAGAGTTTCTGGAAAATGTATTCTACGACCAGGAGTTTTTATTTAAAAAGCAAAAACAATAGCCAAAAAAAGTATAAATTTAACTACAGTCAAAAACAACAAGGTGAACTGCATCTTGGAGTCGTCGATTAGCTTGGGCGATTTGCAATACTTTTATGCGACTGGTACGATGCTGCTCAAGTTGAAGACGAACTAGTGATGAGAAGGAAGCAGATCACGACAGAATAAAAAAACAAAATTGAATTGGGTTATAAAATGAAAGAAGGAAGGAAAGGAAATTTCTAAGATGTTCTGTTCAAAAATTGAAAAGTAAAAAAATTTAGAAGACTCGTCAGATTAGTAAGTAACAGATTGATCCCGTCGAAATATGCATTTTGCCATCAAATGAAACCGCAAACAAGTTTCAACGAAACCCATGGAAAAGCATTTTCAAATATTGTAAATTTGTGGACGAAACAAGTTGAAATAAGAAAAAAAAAAACGCTTCGAAACTATCGATAGTTTTTAAATGACGTAACTTCGAAAGGACACACGTCGCAACAACGTAAAGCGACGATTTTGTGTGATCGTAAAATGAAATACAACAAAAAAAAGTTAAATTTAACTTGAAAGACGATTTTTCGATTAAAATTTTAGGAATCGAGGAGACGACATGAAGGCACAAACGTTCGCATTGCAAATTTTCAACTCAAACTGCTTTGTGTTGAGAACTTAGCCATTGACGAAAGGAAAACCCTGAGCAAGTGAGATAGTCCTAGAGCTGCTATTCCACCAAAGCTGTTGGTTGCACTTTCGGGAAAAGGCTAATTTTTTTTTTGTAAAATGAAAGTAGAACAGCCTGGTTGCTGCTGGCCTTGGGAGAGAGAAGAAGGTTGAAAATGTCTCCCTAGTCCCCCCTATAATCAAAAGAATTGATATCCAGGCTTGTTTCATACTTAAAATTGTATAGATATGAATAAAAGGGATTCTCATGTAACATTTTTATCGAAAAGCATTCTTTTACTTCTACTCTATTAGACCTAATGAAAATGTTTGCTTTATTTCGGTAGTATTTAACTATAACCTACAATTTTCTTCACATTTGTTTAAGGTACACTCATCCCTCGCTTTTCGTGAGGGTTAGAGGAATGAAAAGTTTCATGCGAACCCAAACCGCGAAAAACGACTTATGAGATGGAAGTATTTTTTTACAAAAAAAACCATAGACATGATTCTTTGAAGGAAAAACCTCATTTCGCGCAAAGCAAAGTCGCGCAAATCGAATGTGGGTAGATATTTGAAAATCGCGCAACTGTGCAACTGCGCAAAACAAGAGATCAGTGTATCAAAACTTTTTCCGAGTTCATTATAAACTGTGTTATATTTTAATTTTTAAATTTAGTAAAGTGGAGTATTTTTTACGAAAATGCAAATAATCAAATATTTTGTAATGCAAATTATTTTTGTGTACAATTTAATTCAAATAACTTTATTTCATTATCTAATTATATAATATGCGTTTCAAGACTTTTGCTGCTCACGGTAGATTTAAAAATTCGAATTAAAAGAAGACATTTTTAGCAAGAAACTTTCCGAAAAATTGACTTTTCCTTAAGGGTTCCACAGTACGCTCATTCAAAACGCTTTAAATGAGATTTAAACTTTGCAAAACTCAAACTGCGGCAGTCAATCGACATCTAACAAAGTCAGGAAAATATCTCAACTATGATTCTGAAGTGTAAGAAGTATAAGAATAAGTCCACATTGTGTAACTAACGAACGCTAATAGTAAATAAATAGCTATGCAAATATTGATAAATGCAAACATTAATAAATAAATAATTCCTTTAAGAATGATGCACATCGACTTAATTTTCATTCTTCCAAATCTCTTTCGTGCTAATAATGCAACATTCCAATGTATCATCGCAACGTTCTACCACTACAAGAATAATTAAATAAAACGAACGAGTCCCAAAAAGCCAATGTCCAGAATACTTTAGCCTTGACACAAAACAATGCCACAGCCACAAAACTCCAACCAAAGAGTAGAACAGTATGTCCACCACCCGCAGTGGTCAAGTGTTCAACTCCAAACAAATGTTACCTGAACTTTTTCAGGTTTTTCATTCAAAAATGGTTCTGCATTCCCCACAGGACCACCCGCAGAAATAACACAAATTAACTCGAAAAAAAAAAAAAAAATTCAAAAGTAAACACAATTATGTTTCACTCGCAAAAACTTCCAACAAACAATGCATGCAATGAATTATGAATGCAAACGCAATTTGAAATAATTTGCTTTAATTAATGGTTTGAAAACATCCCCCAATCCACACGATTTCCACCCGAAGGAGTTCATGAATAAAATTTAACATGCGATAAGTGTGCGAGCAATTCTTGACCCAACTGACGTTGAATATTATTTTAGCCCACCCGGCTCCATCTGCCAGTTGATTTTCTAATGAACATTGATTTGCTTTGAAATTTTTTGTACCATCTGCACACGTGGCATTTTTTTTATTTTTCTGCTTTTTTTTTCTTTTTAGGTGCCTCTACTTTGTATTCATGGCGTCGGCTATCGATAACATTTGATTAATAAGAATCATCAATTCTTTAAATCTCCAGGAAAAATCTCACGAGTACTCGATCGCAAGGTGGAATAAATTTTAGAATTCAATGAAAAATTCTGGGAAATGTTGTGTTTTAATTACTTTGAAAGGTATGCATTTATTTAGTTGGTGGAGTGGATTGAATAAAGATCAGGAGAATGTTTTTGAAAACAGGGGTAGAGATGAGAAAGCAATCAGGAATGTAAACAGGAAAGAAATCATGTTTCGAACACTCTTTGACAAAAGTTGGACAAAGTAGAGTTCTGTTGACAGATGTTATCAGATTCTATAGAAGAGTTAATCCAAATGGAACCTTACATCAATCAGCTTTTTGAGATCAATTTAAAAAAAATCCTTTTGCTGCTTGAAGCATTTTTAAAAGACAGTTTACATCCATTTAAGGCGTTCAATATTCAAAATTCGTCTATTCGACAGAGACGATAGACAAGTTGTCTTATTTTGCACTACGCTCATGCTTTCAACGATGTTAATATTTTTTCAAGTGCTCTGAACTGCTAATTGTCTTTTTAAAAATAAGGTTGTTTTGAACTGAGCATCAGACATTTTTAACAGTTTTGAACCCCAGAAAATGTTTCGTACAGTAACCAAATGATTATACTTTTTTTGTCCAAAAAAATTATCTTGATTCTTGAGTTCAAAAGCGCTTTTTGTCTGAAAATTTTATGTTATTGGCGTTGCATTTGGAAATGTTAGTTTTTTTGCCAAAACTAAGTGTAAAAGAAAACGATGACGATGGCAACGAAGAAAAGGAGAATGAATGAACTCTGATGAATACAAATTCATGAACAATTAAATTAAAGTAATTAAGGAAAAGCTATTTTAATTTATTTTGAGACGATTTCAATGATTTGATAAGTGCAAAGTCTTACGAGATGTGCGAAATGAACAGACAAACACTTAGGTACTTTCAAAACACTTCTTGAACATGGTAAAGTAAAATAAAATAACTTCTTTACAATGTTAATTTAATGCTCATTAATTTGTAAACCAAGAGTTCAGTAGATGTCTAGATTCAGAGTTTTTTTTCACTTTAAGGTCTTCCACCAAGAAGACAACTCCAAAGAGAATATAAATTTTGTTCAAATTGAGAAGAAAAGACCAAAACTCATTTCAAAAGACTTTTTAATCGTTCTTCAATTTCCACTTCCACGATGCGTCGCCATCAGCTTCCTTTTGAAGGTCCTCTCACGCTCAACTTGACGCATTGGAAAATCTAATTAGCGAATCGATAGCGCTTGATAGAGTACACTTGTTCGTGTGTTTACTTCATTAGATTAACTCAAATAGTGTTCACTAATGCGCTCTCAGTTTACGCTATGAGTTAATTACGAAGGACTTTAATTAATTGCCATCAATAATATGTCAAAATTGAAAGCGTAGAAGGACGAAGCTTGTGTGCATTTGTAACGAGTTTGGACAGTCAAATAGGGTAGATGATGTTTACCAAGCCAATCGCTGGGCTAAGGTCAAGGGAGAGTTCTCATTTATCGTCGATTGGTTTGATTTTGAAGCTCAGAATTGATGTGATGAAAGAGGAAGAACAGCATTCTTTAAATATTTGGAGACTAATATATCCATTTAAAAGAAATTTCTGATCGATACAAATTTGTAGAGGCTTCTTTTAGAGCCTAAAGTCGTTGTTTGTCGAGTCGTTGGAAAGCAAGTTCTTACGAGTTCCCTTTGTGTAATTATAATCTACAACAATGAATTGTAGACAATGAGATTGAGCACCTTATTTTGGTGGTATCATTCGTATCATAAATTGTAAATTGTGCGATAGAACCATGTAAATTTTTAATCGAAATAAATAAAAAAATTTTTTTTTTTTAGTTGTGGAAAGCAAAAGCAACTATTTCCGTCTTATGGAAGATAATCCCGTCTATTACTCCTACTCAGGCACCGACCTTTGCCCAACAAAAAACATCTCACACACTGTAAATCCAGTTTTTTCTGTTCTCTTGGTCTTTTCGTGTACAGATTCATGCCACCCTGATAAATTGCCAATTTTCCGATCAAGTCTGACCCCGAATCATTTCTCAATTCCACAAAACCTACCCAATGAATCCAGATTATGGTTCAGGATCTTTGCATTCCACTTCCTCGCTTTAATGATCACTGCGTGACAACAGAAACATAAGCCAGCCGTCTGGCAGTTTATTAAAAAAATAAATTGCCTGTACTTTTTTTTTATTCACCGAATATTTTCATTTTTTTTTTTAATTCACAGGAGTAGCTTTTTTTTTGGATTAATCTGTCAGCTATTGTTGGCTGTAGCAGTGGGCCAGTGGAGAGTGCTCCCATGCCTACACAGTTCATTGCCTGGTAATTGGAATTCAGATTCTGTTATAATTCAATGCGATATAAACTCCTTCAATTTAAAATCACTCCCGTAACGGGACACAATAAAAGGATTTTAATTAAAATGACCATGACACAAAAAAAGGGAAAAAAAATGTCCCATCCTCGAGCAGAGAAGCGTTTATCTCCACCCTCTCGACTCGTCTTCTGTGGGTTTTCAGTACTGAAAGTCCTCTTCCCGCCCTCTCACTCACAATCCACTTTATGCTGATGCGACTTCTTTTTTCTCTCTGTGTGTGTGGTCCACTTCAAATAAAGGATTTGTTTCAGTGAAAGTCACTAAGCTTTGTTTCATAGTCCTGAAAAGAATTAATCCGCAAAAATCTCCCACAATGTTAGAGCATTAAGATTAGACGATTTTTTTTTCTTTTTCTTTTTTTTTTAATTCCCTGTGACCGCTGTGATAATTGAGAAAAAAAGAAGTTTGTGGTCATTAATTGCTTTCACTTGAAAGTTTCTGTTTGCGAAGTCACAAAAGGAAATGAGCAGCTTTAATTTTTTTGTTTCCTTCCTCCGTCAGACGAAATGTTTTTGTGATCGGATTTGTAATGAGGTTTATTGGAGGAGGATTGTGGTGACGGACAGACTGGTCTCTTGGTCCTCTGTCCTGAATCTTTAGAAACAAACATTTGTTCTTTTAATTGCCATACTTCTGTGGTATCAAAAATGCAGTGTTATGGTCTGTAGTTCAAATTTCCACTTAGCACTTTGTGCAATCGAGGAAGCCCCCCCCCCACATTGTAGGATGCTTTTAAAAGCAGTAAATACGCCTTTTAATCGAAAAAGTGTAAGAAGAGCTCTCTACGACATTTATTACATCTCTGATGAAAAAAACTAGAAACCTGTATTGTTGGTCGACTAACAAAGTTAGTTTGTAAAGTTTGTTGGGTTTTTAACAAATATTCCACCCTCTCTAAGGAAAATTAAATTTGCGTGGCTACATGATCACCGTTTTTGGAGAGCTATTACCAAAATAATCTGTCATAAAGACAATCGTTGGGTGGATGGTAGAATTTGAATCCAATTAATGTATAATGTATCACAAAGTACACAAATTTTGAACAAACTGTTGGAAAATCGGGGACAATTTGAGAAGAAAATAGACCAATCAGTCATCAGAACCCTAATCTCTGTTTCAGACTTAAATTCTTCAACTTTTATTTCCTTTTAATACTTATTTACTGTCTTTAATGTTCCAAAATAAAAAAATCTCCGATTAACTATGATTTCTGAAAGATTTTCTCTGTTTTAATAAATACCCAAATAAATACCCGTTTAGGTAAAAGCCTGGTAAATAAACAGGTATTGAACCCGAGAGGGTATTTGCTTATCACTAGATGCCACAGATATGTTCTTGACACCCTTAAAAAGCAAAAGTTGTGAAATAGAGTCACTAAATCATAAGATATATTTTTTTTTAAGTGAAAAATTTTGAAGGCTGTTTCCTGTGCCCTAGCATCATAAAAACACACAATGTTAAACACAAATCACGGTTAAAGGATTTTGGAAACGATTCAGTATAAACATTAATTAGTGTAACTTTAACAAAATACTGAGAGTACCTTAAATCATTCGAAAAGTCTAATTTTTTGTTTAGCTGCTAAACAAAAAGAAGAAGAAGAAAAATATGGCTTTTCGTCCCGATGGCATCGATCTTAGAGCTTTTCGTCTTAATCTACCAACTCCTTCATTTTCAAACCAAAGGCAAGGCGAAGTTTTCTTTAAATTTAAATTTCAAATCAATCATTTAAAAATTACCGCCAAACAATTTAAAACCAAATAAATTCGCTAGAGGACTAAAAGTCGGTGTAGGGTCTTAATTGATTTCTTTAATTTTTCTCTTTTTTCCTCTTTTCACTTTAATTTCATGTTGTCTTAGTGTCCCTTTCTGTTTCCTTCAAGGCATAAATATTTATCTTTAAAACATAGAAAATTGACACCAAATTTTCCGCTTTCTCAAGAAGTCATTGCCATCGAATCAGGCATCCTGTGGGCAGTATTTTATAGAGACAGCCTCTTACTCAAATTTGATGAGTTTTAAACCTTTTCTTATTGATTTCGAATTACTGGATCCTAGTTCTTGAACGGCTAGTAGTCCTTCAAATGCCCACAATGGAAAATTTACCACGCATGTGTCTCTTACCTCGCCCTTTATACATTTTAAATTAATGTTTCGGTTTCACCGTCTACTGTCTACTCCGATACTGGTCTGTTAATCTTTTCTATCAATTTTAATATCGACATGTCTCCTTTTTTGTTCCTGTCTTCATAAAAGTCTCGCCCAGCTTCTGTCACGAGAATTTACTTGATCTAGTTGAACGTGTTCACGTATCTCTCCTGCTTATTTTTTTTCCAGAAAACACGGATGATCTCTCCAGCTGACTTCTGCTTATTGTCACTAAAATTAAAAGACAAAAATGTCCCACTTCGTAGCTTCAAAGTGTACTCTTCTCTTAGGAAACTGAATCCTTTTGTTCCACTTGGCCTTATTTTGCCCAGTAAATACCAACCTCTATCGTGCACAGCTTGATATCAACTCTACATATTCTCAAGGACTTTGCCTTTTTGAAAAGACACAACTCCCAATGTTCGACTACGAATTCTAAACCTCTGTTGAAAGTCAACTTTACGCACATTCTTAGTCCAGGATCCCCAACATCCATTCAATCACAACAATATCACGAAGTAAACAAAGGATCAAACTTCCAGTCCTTCACATTACCACGAAGGATTTGCAGCCACACATAAGAACGAACACTGCCAATTGATTGGTTTCATCATTTTCCAATCCAATTTTGTCTCTCCTCAAACAAAAATTGCAGCACACCCGAAGCAGGAAATCCTTTTCAAAACAACCGGACTGGATTTTCTCGAACACATTCGTCGTCCATTGAACCCAAGATAAACACACTCGGGTAGTTTTAACGAACCACTCTCCAAACTGTCAGCCAGGTCATCAAATATTTCGTCTGCATATTCAACTAATTTCCAAAAAAAAAAAGAAAGAACGAAAATCAAATCCTAAATAATTTAAAATCTGATCAGAGTTCATCTGCCGAGTTGCAGGACATGAAATCATTTTCAGGCTGCCTGCACTTCCGCTTTCGACCAGATACCGCTCTATTTAAGGATGTGCTCAATTCGAGTGCTGTCCAATCGTCTGGTTTCGTATTTTTTAGTGTCGACCGATTTTTATTTTTTCGTGCTTTTGCTTCAGGCCCGTACACAAAAAAGTGCAAAATCCAAATTAATTGAATTCGAAGTTCGTGTTTTGCAGTTTGATTTTAAATGACGCGGCTGCTGCAACGCTCGCCAGTGAAGGCGCGGCTATCCGTGCACGTTAACGGGGACGCGTTTTATTTGAACAAATAATTCGGTTTGGATTGTGAACTGAATTAAATGCTATTATTCGGGCATTTCAAATATTTGGAGAGTCTTCTGCACGCAATCAAATCACTGAATGTACCTCTTTTTGTTTTGCGATGGAGTGATGGAATCAGGGCTCGGGCTCTTAGGGCTCGTTGTTGTTGGGAATCGCGTTCAATTTTGTTGAGTTGTTTATGCTGCTGTAAGTGGTAGAAGAGGCTCTTCCGATTAAGCGCGCAATGAGTCGTTTTAACCATCGTTTTGAGGCAAGTGCAGAGTTATTATTCCTAGGTAAACATTTTTTAAGGTACCTACTCCAGGTGCGTCTACATATGCATACACTGGGTGGTATAATAGGTCGAGACTATTTTTTTTCGGAATCCTTTTTAACTTTTCTTTTTTTTTTTTCAAAAAGTGGTAGGTGCCTGTTAAACGATAAATTAAAGTTTGAAGGGACTTTCTTCCAAAAAATTCCTCATCATTCCTTAATAGACTCCTCATCAATCTCCTTACTTTGCTTAGGAACGGACTGCACAGAAAGACCTCTATCTTCCTCAAATCTCATATGTGAATTATTCTTCGCGCTGATAACATGGCTGTAGCTACTTCTACTTCTTTTATGAACTTGTGCAAGTATTTCGCTTGCAGTTCAATTATTTCAGAAGCATTCATATTGACAAGAGCACTCGTCGTCTTATTTTCCTGCATTTTTCCTCGAACTTAAACGAAGGTCCTTAGTAGAACACATGTCGGTTCATTTTAAAGCCTGATCTTGACTTCACGTCACACATTTTCATAGCGCAGTTCGTAATTTTATGGATCCTTTCTTGCGTTGTGCTTGTTTGTCTTCACCTTATGAATGAAGTTTTCTAGGGATCTTGATTTATCGGTAGCAATTGCTTCTTGATGATATTTTAAGAAATTCAATGTTGCAATCACTGGGATTGCTCCTCAAATTTTGATTGTCTTGTGGTCGATGATCCGAAGTGCAGTAGAGCCCTATGGCTGGAAGCACAAACTGGATTGAAGTATAATGGCCTCTTATGTATGTGGACGGACGATGGTAATCCATTTAATCGGCTAAAATCAGTTCCCATATTTGCTGCATAATTGCTTAGATTTTACGTCCTATGGCAGACACCTATGGCGAGTAGAGAAGATTATTATTTATTGTTGTATTGAACAGACTGGGAGAGCTAGGCTCTGGCCCTCAACAGGCTGTTAGCCCACCCTGTGTATGTTTGTAAACGGTGATTTTTTAGCTATTATCTTTCTGGTTTAAACAGCTGTTTTGTTTCACTGTCAAACATCTTCAGTTTGGTCTGTAATTTAACCATGAATCGTCTTACAAACGAACAACGCTTGCAAATTATGGAATTTTATTATCAAATGCGTGCGTGTGGAAGGATTTAGGTGTGATGCCTTTCAAAATACAGCTGGTGTAAGAATTGAAGCCGAACGACCTACCGCAACGTAAAATTTTTGGTGAATGGGCTCTTGGAAAGTTGGCCGAAGATCCACTATTTTACCGGAAAATTGTGTTCAGCGACGAAGCTCATTTTTGGCTCAATAAATAAGCAGAATTGTCGATTTTGGAGTGAATATCAGCCAGAAGCATTGCAAGAGCTACCAATGCATCTAGAAAAAGTCACAGTTTGGTGCGGTTTATGGGCTGATGATGCGAATCGTAACGTAACTGTGAATGGTGAGCGCTACCGTGAGATGATATCCAACTTTTTTTTACCCAAAATGCAAGAGCTTGACTTGCATGACATGTGGTTTCAACAAGACGGTGCCACATGCCACACAGCACGCGCAACAATGGACTTATTGAGAGGCGAGTTCGGTGAACATTTCATTTCACGTTCGGGACCGGTCAATTGGCCGCCTCGATCGTGCGATTTAACGCCTTTAGACTATTTTTTGTGGAGCTATGTTAAAGCTCATGTCTATACAGACAAGCTCGCTTCAATTAACGCATTGGAAGACAACATTGAAGCATTTACTTGTGAGATACCGGCCGAAATGTTGGAAAGAGTATGCCAAAATTGGACTAAGCAGATGGACCATTTGAGGCGCAGTCAAGGTCAACATTTGCATGATATAATCTTCAAACATTAAATTATATGGACCTTACTATCGATTCAAATAAAGATTTCATGCATTTTTCTGAATTTTATGTGTTTTTTTTTTTTAAAACCGTCCAGTCTGGCGGAGAACCTGTGCACTTGTATCGTCACATCAATGTCTGTCTGCACTTTCATCACAGAAAATAACCCTAGAAAATATGTGAATCTTCGGCACCATCTGCATGAAGTTTTAAATTATGTCTTAGTGATTTAATTATTATATTCACTCAAGTCGTCGTGCGATTGGTTCCTAATAGAAGTAGAAGCTCACCTTTTTCTCACAAACTTGCTGAGGGTTCTATTTTAAATTCTTATTTCAAAGTTACGTTTCCATATTTTTTAAATATGTCAATAATTCTCATATTCTTTCACTTAAATTATAACTCAACAGCTCTGCAAAGACTGATGTGATTTCGAAAGCTTGATATGACCCTGTGACACTTTCATTCAAAGTCATGTCCACTCCTTTTGGAGTTCTCTTTCGAATCAGCAAAATAATTGTTATGATCTGTTGCCGAGATTTATTGTAAATTTTGCCACTGAGTTTTCGAAGACGAAGGCTTGGAACCTAGTTAAATAAATTAAAAATGACTAAACTTTAATCACTTTTAGAATTTTCCATACTAAATTAAGGGTATCTAGGTATTACTACTTATGTAATTTTAAATCTGATGTTCGATCTTTAAGGTTATTTCTATTTAGTTTGGCAATGCGTTGTTGAGTGGTTACTAAATATAAAATCCTTGTATGTGTGTCTGTGAGGTGGAGGTTTTAGGAGAACCCAATTAGCACTAAGTGCCGTTTTGCTACCACAGCTCTGGAAAACAGAAAAGTAAATTAGATTGGAAATTAGAACCATTGTGCGGCGTTGAGATATTCATTTCAGATACCTCAAGTAGAGATTCAGAGAAGGGTTTGCATAGCCTTGCCCTGGCAAGCGCTGGACAGGAGCAGAGATCAATGATTCTGGCTCTGCCGAGTTCTTACAATTCCGGCAGTATGTAAAATGTGGGATCCCAAGCCTAGCTGCATGGTCTCCTATCGGCCAGCGACCCGTACTAATCGCTACAATTTTAGCAATATCTGTGCGAGTCCTGTTTAGAAGGTCGTTCGTGATATGTTGTACTCCGGCCAAGTCTCCTTAGATATTGCACAGTTGGTTAACTGAGTTTGAGTTTTAATTCGAGCTTTTACTAGCCCAAGCTAGCGAGTTAAGGAGGGCGGCGCCGTGTTTGGCCATCAGCTTTCTCGTTACCATAGACACTAGTTTGCCCTGGGACTCATACATTGGTAGTTTCGAACTTTCCGGCAACATCGGCCAGCAAAAGCCTTTCTGCGAAAACAAATTAAGAGGAAAATATATTTAACAGCAGTATAAATGCAGTCACCGGGAAGCAATAAAGAAAAAGTCAATAAGGCAATTAATGAATAAATAAAAATAAGAAGTTTAATCCTTGAAGTATAACCGTTCCAACGTTTCTCTGCGGTCAAAAGTCTTCATCGATAAAAAAATCCGAATATGATTTCTAAAGCATCATTCCATAAATCGGCTTAGTTTCTTCTTATTTAAACGAATCCTAAATTATAATCAATTGCATTTAAAAATTTCCTTTTTGCAAAATTTTACAAAACTCTGACTCCTCGCGTTTGAGGCGTTCTTTCCTCTCCAATCACTCTTCGGCCTAATGAATCGCGTCCTTAATCCTGAATGTAACCGATCTCCACGTGTGTCTTTTCAACTCGAAACGTGGAAAAGAGCACATCAAAGCCCACGTCTTCCTTTAATTGCACAGCGGTGTCGAGCAGAGGTTTGATTTGCTGATGACACCTAAGCCACCACCATTCAGAAAAAGGAAGAATTTGCTCCTCTTTCATCAGTCACTTCAAATCTCGTATTGACATTTCTTTAATCAGTTTGACATGAAACGAAACTTCTGATGATGTTAATCTCCGAACGAGCACCGCCCCCGGCCCAGATCCCTACGAAGGATGCTCAAAGCAGGAGTTATACCTCAAGGCTTTCAGTGTAAATGACAGTCGGGGAAAACTCGAAGAGTATAAATGATAACTGTTATTCACCCACTTCGACATCTACTTTATGTCCTGCCGAAGGAAGTACAATTTGGGGTAACAGTCACATTCGATGCCGAAATTGTTTCATTATATTTCATTACACATCGTATCTCTCCTCTCGATAACTCATCCGACTCCATTTTCATCAATTTGTGAGTTTTTTCTTTTTCTTTTTTTTGCGTGCGTGTGATAGAAAAACACACTCGCACACACACATCACGTACACACGTGCAGACGCAGTAATTGTGTACCGTCATCTTCGTATTTGGTTTGTTTTTCTTTTTTCTCCGACATTGTCGTTGTCGTCTTTGTTGTGTTTTTATATATGTTACGTGCTCAGATCGTTTGTGCTTCTTGCTGAAAGTAGGAGCAGCGACACCTTTGCACCCAACCCCACCCACCCTCTTCCAGGATGTGTCATTGTATATTAAATGCAAGGAAATCGACAGTCTGAGATATGTAGGCGAAAGATATGGGTAATTTTGCGTTATCATTTGTTAAAGTATCGATGTATTCATTGATGGGAGTGTTGGATTGAGTGTTGTAGGGGAAGGTGCTTACATCGGCTGATGGATTCTTTGGTAGGGACAATGATGGACAGTTGTGCTCTTCAAATGACAAATTTTGCCTACTTAGCTGGTTGGTCGACCCTGTGGCACCTTTATTCAAAGTCATTATGTCCACTCCTTCTGGCGTTTTCTTTCGAAGCAGCAAAATAATTGTTATGATCTGTTGCTGAGATTTATTGTAAATACTTAGCTGGTTGTGTATCTCATTTTTAGGAATTTCTTCAACTATAATGGGGGACATTTTCTTTCCACCACTAGTCTGAAATTGACAATTCTTATGAAGGATGGCTTAGCTTTCTCATCAGCACTTTCCTGTTCGATTTTCTAGTTTCTTCTCCATGGAAACGAAACGTTTTTAGCCGCCAAATCTGAGCTGCAAGTTCCCAAGACTTTCGCATAGTCCACCAATTCCTAGACGATTCTAAGACAGATGTAAGAGGTGGTCCGAAAAAAGTGTTTCTTGTCTTTTCGGTCCCGACTCAAACCAAGGCTGGCTGGATTCGGTAACAACCAATTTTTGTTCTGGAAAATTTTTTTCAAATATCAGTTTCATAATAAAATGTACGAAATTTTATTGTTTGGTCGTAAATAGAAAGATGTCGTGAGACGACGTCGACCCATTCCGAATGATAAAAGCCGCCGAATTCCAGAAAGGAAGGACAGTTTGTGTTCATGAAAAGGTTTGAGGGATTTCTTTTCATAAACATTCGTTAGATGTTCAAAAAAAAATGAAACTATGCTCCACAGAAATAATTGAATCTACTGGAGGAAAATATTAACTAAGCAATTTTCATTGCCTTTATTGTCAAAAGTTTAAGGTTTTTAGTTCCACAAAAGAACTAAATTTATGCACTTACCTCTTTGCACTTACGGCATCAATCCTATTTTTTCACGATTTTTTTCAATTGTCGTAGGTGACCTATTTGCCATCATCGGCCATGATATGTTTTAGAAATTTTGTCGAATTAATTGCGTTAAACTCATGAAAAATCCATATCATGGTTGAGTCTCCTTTTTTTTAATTTTTTATTTTTTTTTACATTTTTGCTTAGGACCCAGTGCATTTTTGTTTTGCTAATTTTAAGTTTGGTACTTGAATTCACTCGAATAAACTTATTTTTTCGCATAATAAACTTAATGTTGGGTTTAATTGCTATTTGAACTTATACATCCAATAAAAAACTAATTGAAAATGGACTTGAAAAAAAAAAGCTTAGTATGATTTTTTTCAAGTACATGATTCAATATCCAATTAAATAGAATAAAATAATTCATATTCCAAGAAAGCCATCATAAACATTAAAAAAGTGCATCACAACCTAAATAAATGCTGCTGCCATAGATTATGGCATGGCAATGTATTTTTTTTTTCCACACAAGTGGATATTAAATCACCTAAAAAAACTGCATTAAAGTTTTGTCACCAGAGTTGAGTTTTTGATTACAAACAAAAATGCGATTTCAGTTTCAGAAAATCAGTGTGACATTTTTCCAGTACCTACATATTGAATTACTGAAAAAAAAAATTTCATTTACGGTTTTTTATTGTTTGGTGATCCAGTTTGAATTAATTTTTTGTAGAGCAAAGTTTTTTTGTGTGCATCCATTTTTGTGACCTGTCATCACTATAACAGCTTTCGGCAAATAAAAGTGGAAATGAAATTTAAAAGGGTCAGAGAAGTGGATCTCATATAAAACTGAAGTTTATGCAAAAAATTGTGTCCGCCACATTTCGTTTTAAAAATACTTTTTAAACATCCCATATTCAAACCTTTAATTGATTTAAATATTTAATATCAAAATACTCTTCCTTCGCCTTAATCCTCACCAACATACGGCTCCCTCCTTGTTAAAAAAAAAAATGGTAAAGAAAAAACCACATGTGTGAGCATCACATCCCTTAGTCAACCGAATTTCTTCCCTATTCCTGGAATAATCGAAATAAAACGTTCTTTAACTTTGCTCAAGGAAAACCCTTCCCCGGAAAAACCAAAACCCCATCCTTCTCAAATATTTATGTTGTGCGTCAGCCAATTTATGGAAGCCTTGTGGGCTCTATAAAACGAAACTTTGAGCGTATTCCTCCCCCAAGGCACATCGAATGGGATGAAATAGTTTTACCTCCTTCTCTATTCGAAGGATAATACTCTCTTCCTGAAGCTTAGTTTTCGATATTAATTTGTGGAAAATTTGATATTGCGAACTACGGGTAGCTTGAAGGAAGAAACCTTGTTCTTCTCATCAATGACATGCTTTAGGCTTACTCTTATCGAATAACGAAGATGCAGGCACACGCACATACGTGTGCATAAAGGATCTGGTATAAGTAGATCAGAGGGAGTAATTTAAACTAAAATTTCAAAAGTCTCGAAGGGGACGTGTAGTATGAACTTAGACAGTACACGCGGTTTAGTTGTTATAGGGCGGATTTTCTGGGAGTTGTAAACTTAAAAACTTGTTTTTCTAATTGAAGGAAGGGGTAATTTTAAGCATTTTTCTGTTTACAATTTTTGATCTTTGAAATTATGTGAAGGAATTTTCGCGGATTTTTTAGTCGGTCAATTGTCTTGAATGCTGAAATTTAATAACAAGAATACTTAATTATATTTTTGCAAAATTCGGCAAAAGTGATTATCCTTTGTGATAATAGTGGAAAAGTGGGTGCATTAATCAAATTGACGGCAGCCATCGCCATACAACCCACAGTGGTTGTGTTTTCTCTGGCATGGAAAAAGTTCAACGTCCTGCTGTTCATTTATTTCTAAGGATTCCAATCACGTCATTTAAAAATCTCAACATGTTTTTTTTTTTATTTTTTAAGCTGCGTGTGTTCTGTTATTTCTTTTTGTTTTCTTTAATTTGAATGTAGCAACAAAAAGTCTGATTGATTTGCGTATTTCCTTACCATTGTTGACATTTATTAAGACCTCACCAGTATGTTAGTCTTCTTTTCTCTGAAGCAGAAAGCCTTGTTGAGTCAGTTCCCTCAACTTCCACTACGAAGATGATGTTGCACTTAAAAATTTGTATATTAGTTTGAGATTGTTTGTGTTTTTATTTTGATTAGAGATTTAAGTTGTTCGATCCAAATTCAAGTGAAACTCTCAAAAATTAGGATGATCTTCTCTCCACATCAACACTCCTTCCATGAATTTTTCCCAGCAACGCCCACATCCTTCTCCGACTGGGACATAATTCTATTTTCAGTTTCTTGAAAGCATTTGAAAGAATTTTTGTTTTTTTCTCCGTCTCTCCACACAAATCCCAACTAATAATATCCGACCTAAAAAAAAAAAGAAAATTGGCCCACCTCTAGAAAAGTACACACCCACTCCGAGTTTAACCTATTTCATCGAGCAAATATCAATTTCCCTCACTGAAAGCAAAACAAATATCCAAAATATCGGCCAGCAGCCAGGTGGAGACCCTGTCTAAGTCAGTTCGCCTCGAAGCTACCCGCCACCTCGTCTCGCAGTAAATTTCCTGCCAAAAATCCCGAAAACCGAATGTGATGTGAAAGGCCAACAAACTGCCACCTCCCAACCTCCATCCACCCACGAGGATCTCACCACTTGAAGTTGTTTGCTGCGCACCTTGCCGATAGATGTGTATGTGTGTGTGTGTGTTCTATTATGGATTGGTTTCTTGTTTGCCCTCTTTCGGTCTCATCCCATTTTTCTTGTTGTTGTTTTGGCATTTACCTTTCACATCGATATTAATCTTTTCTCTGAACAGAACGAACGGACGGGGAGGAGTAGAACATAAACTCTGCCATCGTCAATGGCACGCCACCGTAGTAAAGTATCTTGATAGGTCCTGAAGGACTTTATGGCATCGAATCCTTTTTCTCTAAATCATATAAATTAGATTAGACGTGGGAGTTGGCAATGACGGTGCCGCACAGGGTCTCGTATAGAGAGGTGAGTGGGTGGACACACACACGGATGCAGACTGTTGGGAAAAAGGACTCGAGCGCATTTTAATCAGCTTTATAAAGTGATTTACGGTGATGGGATTAATAAATGTTTCGTTAAAATCGCTGCGATGATTGATAGCGGCTGCACAGATATCCGTCGGATGCACTTGATGCTTAATTAGATGTCCGACCGTCCTCCGCCCGGCTCTGCTCAAAGTGATTCCTTTTCGCGTGGATGTTTACCGATGGATCGAATATCGCTAATTGCGAGACTGGACTTCGGGGGGTGTTTATGATTTTCAAAGCGAATCGAAAACTCAGTCGGACTGACTGATTGGTTGGTCAGTGGAAGTTGGACGTGGGAGCAGTTCATCTGACGGACTCTGTCAATACACACGGCGTAGGGGAGGGACGGGCGGTAGATAAAATTTCGATACCGGGCTCATTGATTTTTAATGGCACGTTTCAGTGAGGACGCCAGACAGGTGAAGAGGCTGTCAGAGGAGAGATTTGTTGAGCACTCGTGTCTTCAAATTCTCATGACAACGTTAACATGTGTTAGTGGCACTTCATGCTCGTGTTTTTCTTGAGGGCTTGGATTTGGGTTCCTTTTCTTCAAAGGTGACCATCCGTTTGGGATAAACATGAACACGAAACATAATCTGCCAAAGTGATGCTTAAAATTGTAACCGAATTTTGATATTTGATATTTTTCACTTTGGATTGCAATGTGGATTTCAAAATGTCAACGAAAATCCATGGAAAAACAGAGATGTCGACAAAAGCTACTCTGTCTTATTGCCCCAGATATAAGAACGTGATTCAGAAAAAAAACTACACCTTAGCTTAAAACCACCTTTTCGCCACTAGAATAATAATAACAAAAATGTATTTTCTTATTTTTCCACTTTAAAATCGAAAAAATCGCGTGGTCCCTTATCTGCCTATACAATGCAACTGAGACCGATTTTGAACAGGTTTTTTAGTGTGTCTTTTTCATTCCTGTCGTGTAATACTTGCGGTTCTTGAGAAATTCGCGTGGCCCAACTTGCCCCGTGGCCCAACTAGACCCGCGTTATTTTCATATAGTCGTTAAAATGTATTCCTCTATTCAAAAAGGATTTAAAGTCTAACTTGAAAGATCCTCTACTTGCGTAGGAGCAAATATTTTTAAAAACCATGACCGCTTAAAAATTTTTCCCAAGCATTAAAAAGTAATACAGAAAAACCTGAAAGTATTGTACTCTTTTGTGAAGTGAAGAAAAAAAAAAGGAAAAGACTTTCAATACAGAAAATCCAGTTGACAATGTGAACAGGAAAATTAGAAGAAACTTTTTTAAACATAACCATCAAACGCTGCGCCTTAAGTGGAACTGGAAAACAAATTAGAAACAGAATATTAGAACGAAAATCGAGTATAATAGTTGCTCAAATTTTAATTGAAAATGTACGTGAAACTTTCAGTTGAAAAAAGAAACGATGCTTTTTGACTCTGGTGACTCCGTCCGTAACTCCAAGCATGCAAACACAAAAGCCTCACACAACACAGGCCGTTCTAATGACCCATTGCAAATCCAGGGAGGTCCTAGGAACAACAATTAACAAAAACCCGATGAAGAAAACAAAAAAGTTCTTCTAACAATTCTCCATCGCCCACTCGTAAACGTCGACCACGTCTTTAACGACTCTTGAAGTTTGTTTAGACGCAGCTGAAACTTGTGCCATACTCATAACTTTGTAACCCCTTTTCTGCGATAACGTTAAGTACACTTCCGGTGAGTGAACGAGCCGTGCAAGTAGTTAAGTGCAGGTGCAGCTAAAAATGAGATACTTTGAGTTAGCTCAGCAATCTAAAGCAACAAAAAATCTCTTTAACTTCCCCGTAAATTAAAAAATACAGTATCCTGTGTCCAGGAAAAAAAAAAAAAAGAAACTCCCGCGAGTGTTTGATCTCGAGTATTTATTTCAACGCTGAGATAAAATTGAAAACTCGGAATTATTTGGCAAACTCTTAGAACAGAGCGAGAGCCCGGCTAATTGGAGTCCTCTAGGGAACAGGAAGCTGTCTTCACACCCAGCACCCTCCTTTTTGTTTTCCCACCAAAATGGAAGAGTCTTTTTTTCGTGTTTATCGTAATCCTAGAAGAAATACGGCCGCACTGGTGAGGGTGGGTGAAACATTGCTTAAAATCTCTACACATTCAATCTTTTCTCTTATGCTTCCGGTGGCCTTCGCTGAATTTGATTTTTTTTTTCGTTTTCGTTTTTGGTTGTCCTCGCCCCAACCCTCCATGTTTACGATTGAAAAGAATGGCCACTTGGTCCTGGCGGAGCTGTGTGCGTCTATTTCACCTGATGCCGAAGGACGAAGGAAGACACCAGTTCCAATGAGTCTTCTCAATAAATTCCCTTCGCCAAAGTCAACCCTCCGATTCAACATTTATGAGTGGTGGTGAGTGGAGGGTGAGGTTGCTGGGTGTCTCTTACTCACAGACACACAGAACGTGTGGAGATATTAAATATTTCAATTTTTTCCTTCTCTGTGCAGCGCTGCCTCCCTTCCTGCCTTTGCCTCGAAGTAATTTTATATGAAAACGTTTTTTTGGGTTACCATCGATTTATGTCACATCGAGGATTTGGGGGGAGTCCGGGGAGGTCTTAGAAACATAAAATTATATTTTCTATGGTTCACCATTTGCGAATAAGTTCTCAATAATACCATGAATTGATTTAGTTTGGTGTCGGAGAGAAAAGGGACTTTATTAGATGGCCATTCCTTGCAATATACCGAAGGACGAACGGAAAAAGGTTTTTCTCAGATTTGGGGGAGGGCTAAAAATATGTAGGTGGATGGGTGAGTGGTGGCGTTTTTTGAAATCCACTTCAATTCTTGTGTCTGTCTGATAAAGTGGTGTCACGGACGAGGTTGGAGCTGATGGTGACTTTAAAGACGATATTTTTGGGGAGATTCAGTGGGAATGTGTTTTAGGGAGACGGGTTGAAGGGGGTTTTTAGGTGATATGAGTCTTGAGTCGACAAATCGAAACGAAGGGCTCTTAGGCTCTGTGGCGACGCGTTAGAAATTTTAGGTTCGCAGCAGGTTTCGTCCTGGGAAAAATAAATAAATTAAAAAACTATTCGCGAAATGGTGAAGGTCTAACTAACTTATTAGAAAATTGTCAACTTAAAAGAAGCATACACCGAAAGGAAATATAAATTAAAAAAACTAAAGAGCAAGTTTCCGACTTTAAAAACTGGCATAATACTTTATTGTATGTGTTGCCATTGTTTTTTTAATAATTTTGTATCATGCTGATTGATTTTTCTATAAAACTGCGCATGAGGCGAGGTAGACCGACCCTCCATAGCAAAAAATGCTTGTTTTTGACCCTTGTGCAAAATCCCATCATAGTTTTTTGACGCCAAAGGTATACTGCTTGTTGTATCGGTTGGCGTCAAAAAACTAGGAATACTTTTGCGGTTCGCAAAAGTGACGATAATTACTCATTATCTTTTCTGGCACGAAGAAATTGGGAAGGCTTATTGTCCTTAGTATTTTTTAAGAAGAAAAAGAGAAGAAAAAAACAAAAAAGAATTAAGTTCCTACGCCTAAAATTAGTCAATTTATTACATATTTAAGACAAAATAATCAATTACGAATACTTCTGCGGAGCACTGTAAATTAAAAGCTAAAAGGTTGAAAGATGGTTAAAAGTACTTCAACAATAAACAAGTAGTTAAACAGGTCACTATCGAAGAACCATGTACCCCCCCACACGCTTCCTCGGAGGGACGAGATTTTCATCAATATCGAAGAACCATGTACCCCCCCACACGCTTCCTCGGAGGGACGAGATTTTCATCAATATCGAAGAATATCGAAGAACCATGTACCCCCCCACACGCTTCCTCGGAGGGACGAGATTTTCATCAATATCGAAGAACCATGTACCCCCCCACACGCTTCCTCGGAGGGACGAGATTTTCATCAATATCGAAGAATATCGAAGAACCATGTACCCCCCCACACGCATCCTCGGAGGGACGAGATTTTCATCAATATCGAAGAACCATGTACCCCCCCACACGCTTCCTCGGAGGGACGAGATTTTCATCAATATCGAAGAGCCATGTACCCCCCACACGCTTCCTCGGAGGGACGAGATTTTCATCAATATCGAAGAATATCGAAGAACCATGTACCCCCCCACACGCTTCCTCGGAGGGACGAGATTTTCATCAATATCGAAGAACCATTTTCCCCCACCACACGCTTCCTCGGAGGGACGAGATTTTCATCAATATCGAAGAGCCATGTACCCCCCACACGCTTCCTCGGAGGGACGAGATTTTCATCAATATCGAAGAATATCGAAGAACCATGTACCCCCCCACACGCTTCCTCGGAGGGACGAGATTTTCATCAATATCGAAGAACCATGTACCCCCCCACACGCTTCCTCGGAGGGGCGAGATTTTCATCAATATCGAAGAACCATGTACCCCCCCACACGCTTCCTCGGAGGGACGAGATTTTCATCAATATCGAAGAATATCGAAGAACCATGTACCCCCCCACACGCTTCCTCGGAGGGACGAGATTTTCATCAATATCGAAGAACCATGTACCCCCCCCCACGCTTCCTCGGAGGGACGAGATTTTCATCAATATCGAAGAGCCATGTACCCCCCACACGCTTCCTCGGAGGGACGAGATTTTCATCAATATCGAAGAATATCGAAGAACCATGTACCCCCCCACACGCATCCTCGGAGGGACGAGATTTTCATCAATATCGAAGAACCATGTACCCCCCCACACGCTTCCTCGGAGGGAGCAGATTTTCGTCAATATCGAAGAACCATGTACCCCCCCACACGCTTCCTCGGAGGGACGAGATTTTCATCAATATCGAAGAACCATGTACCCCCCCACACGCTTCCTCGGAGGGACGAGATTTTCATCAATATCGAAGAGCCATGTACCCCCCACACGCTTCCTCGGAGGGACGAGATTTTCATCAATATCGAAGAATATCGAAGAACCATGTACCCCCCCACACGCTTCCTCGGAGGGACGAGATTTTCATCAATATCGAAGAACCATGTACCCCCCCACACGCTTCCTCGGAGGGGCGAGATTTTCATCAATATCGAAGAACCATGTACCCCCCCACACGCTTCCTCGGAGGGACGAGATTTTCATCAATATCGAAGAATATCGAAGAACCATGTACCCCCCACACGCTTCCTCGGAGGGACGAGATTTTCATCAATATCGAAAAACCATGTACCCCCCCACACGCTTCCTCGGAGGGACGAGATTTTCGTCAATATCGAAGAACCATGTACCCCCCCACACGCTTCCTCGGAGGGAGCAGATTTTCGTCAATATCGAAGAACCATGTACCCCCCCACACGCTTCCTCGGAGGGACGAGATTTTCATCAATATCGAAGAATATCGAAGAACCATGTACCCCCCCACACGCTTCCTCGGAGGGACGAGATTTTCATCAATATCGAAGAACCATGTACCCCCCCACACGCTTCCTCGGAGGGACGAGATTTTCATCAATATCGAAGAATATCGAAGAACCATGTACCCCCCCACACGCTTCCTCGGAGGGACGAGATTTTCATCAATATCGAAGAACCATGTACCCCCCCACACGCTTCCTCGGAGGGACGAGATTTTCATCAATATCGAAAAACCATGTACCCCCCCACACGCTTCCTCGGAGGGACGAGATTTTCATCAATATCGAAGAACCATGTACCCACACGCTTCCTCGGAGGGACGAGATTTTCATCAATATCGAAGAACCATGTTTAACTTTTAGAATGTTAGGGTGAGGAAAAGGATGAGACTCTTCGTCTTCTTGGAACATGCTCAAAACTCTCCGAAACTAGTAAATGTACTCCAGCAGCATAATTTTCCGTGGATTTGAGCGACTTGGCTAACATGGATGTAAAGCGCATCCTGCGTGAGCATGAGTTTAATCGCAGCTGTCACTCACACCTAAGACCTACCTCAATAACTGCCCTTAGTTCTTCCACCTATGTTTGTTAGGTTAGGGGGCCAAAATTAACAAAACCCAACCTAATATGTGCCTTGTAGTGAATGGACAAATGACATTTCTTCCCGGATGTCCACTCTGTTGTTTTATTAATTTTTATAAAATTACATTTTTAAAACCTTCTTATAAGATAATCTTCACTCTCAGTCTTTTTGCTATAAGTTTGTTTGTTTCTCCAACTAAAAGTGTTACATTCATTTTTATAACCTCCCCTTCAAAGACACCCTTTAAGACATATTTTCTCAGTTTTATTAGATACAGATTGTTTTATGACATTTGTGGTTTTCCATCTCTTTTAGCGTCTCCCTGCGAAAACCAAAAAAAAGAGTTTTCCTCATTTTATGTCTCGTCATAAACTTTTGATCATTTGGCGTTTCTGTTTCTGGTGGGTGAAAAGTTTTCTTTATATTTTGTCGTGTTTAGTTTTGTGGTTTTTAAGTTTTAGTCAAGTTTGTTTGTAGATTTATCCTTAGGTCCTTTTATTAATTTTACTCAATCAGAGTTACTTTCAAAAATGATTTTCTGTAACTCAAAAATAGAAGTAACGTATCTTAAAAGGCGTAAAAAAGTCAAAACACAAAGCTCGTGTGTATTGGCTATTTTTTTGTTGGTGAACGGATTGATCTAGAATTTAATGCGTCCACTCGAATAGTAAGCCACAAAGAGAGGTTTTGTTGCTTATTGCTGGAGAACTCATATGTGCTGTGTGCCTAATTTATCTAAAAATCATTTTAATCTCTGCCTTGAAAAGTTCACATTCAGTTTATTCGTTGATTTAATGAGACCTGGTTAAGGGTTCTTTTGAATGTAGCTGTCTTGTTATGATTTGCATGTACTCATGAGTTAAAGTTGGACTAAAAGGTTATTTTTTTTTCAATTAGAACGTGTCAATTTTAAAGTGGAATGCAACAATCTGTATGTGGATGATCGATTTGACCAACAAGGACAAATAAAATCCTCGCTAGTCAAATTTACCATTTTAAGCAACTGTGGGAACTTTGTTGTGCTATGTAGGCTTTGCAGAGGTAACAACATGAGACCGTAAACAAATCTCTGCTCATCGCTGTTTATAGAAAACAATAATTCTGACCTCGTTTAACCGCCGTGTCTCATTTAATTTTCTCGTCATTTGACGATTTCTCATGGCTGTCATATTTATTTATTTCCTCCTTTTTAAACATGAGTTCTTTCCTTTAGTTGTTTTAAATCTCTGCCATAAATGACTTGTCGATGAAGAGATCCATTCTTAGAACTTTCTAAAAATTCTTCTTCAGATTTCCTCAAAATACCACCATTCGAGGAAGGCGCCGTTGACAATCTTAAGTTTGGAAACTTCTCGGTATTGTTTGTTTCCAAATTGTGACATTCGCAACAAGATTTTCTCGTTGATTTTCCACGTTCCACGTCAATTACTCAGACTTGTTTTCCAAATGCCTCATTATGCTATTTTATATCCAACTTTAGAAAAAAATCCATGAATATTTCAGGTCCAGAACAAGTTCTAATCTTAAAGAAATCTTTGGTACTCCCCACCGTCTCAATCTCATCACACGATCCCCCACGTGGTCTGCGAAAAATCTCTGCTGTTGAAACGTTCACATCTCTGAATCTCTCACCATTCCCAGTCGTCCAGGAACTGGATAAATTCATGAACGAAATAAAATAGGTTTCCGTAGAAGTCATAAGGATGGAAATTGGTCTAGAAGACTTCCACACTTTCAACACTTCTTTCTCATTCTCATTTCTCATTCTTTCAAAAATCTCTCAGGTATGTGTTGTCATTGAGTTTTATTCCCTCGCAACAACCCACCACTTCAACAAAGCACTACAACTCTGCTTGCACTCGACTCGACTGGAACGGAACCGGAAATATACGAAATTTAAGTTCATCTTCTCTCTACATGGTGATTTTCGCGTGGCTGGAGCTCTGATTGAAGAATGAGTTTCGCAATAATGCGCTGTCGGACGGAGCGCAGCACGCTTCAACGATTTTTATTTTCAATTTTCGTCTGTCTCATTCCGGAAATAAATTGGTTAAAAGTGAATCTGTGTCCTTGTGCAGGAGGGTGGGACTAACACCACTGGCCTGTGGTCGGTCTTTGTCTCGGTGGCCACGGCGACAATGATTTCGGAATAAAGTCTTCGTCCGTGAAACGTTCCGGCTTCTAAAGGATGTGATTTTAATTTGTTCGTTGTCATCGAGACTTAAGGTCGTGTGAGGAAAAATGACAAAGGCTTAAATGTGACGCAGAAAGTGATGAATTAAATGAGATGGTCCGATTCTTATGGCCTTCAATAAAAGTTGAATTCATTTGGTCTTTTTGTAGATCTATGTACAGTGGCGTGCAAAAATGGATACATACTCGGCGGTCGTATCGTTTTTTGTAAATAAAAAACCTCCCATTTGACCGATTTGAATGATTTTTGTGTTATTTTTGTCCTTACTTCATCACCAAAAATATGAGATACAAACGATTTTGATCGCATCTATAGAACAGTGAAAATTCGCAAGAGTTCATCTTGACCCCAATATATCAATTTTTGCACGTTTAGAAAAATATCTATTTTGATGTGCGGGGAGCTAAGGTAGCTTCTGCGCCATAAATTGATAATGTTTTTTTATAGAGCCAAAAACGAAAATGTTGTGCTATGGGCGGAAGGTCTATCTCAACCCCGTTTAGGAGGTAGGGGCAATTTAAAATCAAATCAAACAACATGGAAAAAAAAAATAATTAAAAAACAATGGCAATACCTACAATAAAGTACTATACCACCTTAGAAAGGCGTAAACTTGTTCTTTAATGGTACATTTAGATTAGATTGTTCGTGCTCATAGTTTGTGAAAAATTCGCATACAAACTCAAAATTTTAATAAGAAATAATAGAAAAAAAAATGTAGAAAATTTATTTTTTTCATAAAAGTTGCAGAGCTAAATTAGGACCTGGCCGTTAATGCTCACGTTCATTCTGAGTCGAACAGACGAAATTAGAAGGAAAAGAGTTCGTCACCCACCACTTTTTATAAATTTGAATATCGACAACCATAACTTCGAGGTAGTTAAGGAGCTCATTCATCTCGCAGCAAACGTAAGCTCTACGAATGATATTATAGTAAAGATTCTTTACAGAACCACCCTTAGCAACCGCTGCTACTTCAGTTTATCAAATTAGCTAGGGTTAATCTGTATGGAGGCGAAAGTTGGACGCTAAGCAGGATAGCAGAGCTGATCTTTGGCTCTTGCGAAGGAAGAATGTTGCGGCATATATTTGGTTCTGTCTGCTTGTAAGGCTAATGGGGTACAAGACACAACAGCGTCCTTCATCACATGCACCACGATGTCCGAGTGATCAAGTATGACAGACGGTTTGGCCTTTTGGACTGGAAGCTGAATGCCCGGGACCATAAACGTTGACGTCCCTTCAAGGGTTGACTACTTGATAAATAAGTAACTCATGAAACGTTTGAGAACGTTACATTTGGCATTGTTTTGAGTTTCGATTACATTCACTTTTTCCATAGATTCCAACAAAAAGTGGATTTTGCTAGCTATACTATTTTTTTTCCAACTGCATTTTCTGCTCGTATTTTGTATTTTGCTTCCCAATTTTTACGACTGTTTGCTTTCTTCAATAAAACCTAAGCTCGTTTATCATCTCCTTATGGTTTCAAAATCGTTTCCTTTAACTTTCTGTAGATCAAACTTCGTTCAGACTCAGTCACGCTGCATGAATAAAAGTCCTGCAGTTAATCCACATCCCCGAACACAACTTCATGCACCATTGGTACCGATGGCATTCCGAAGGCACTTAAAAAACCATCCGCGTCCATCGTCCCCGACAAAGAGGTTAAACTAACTCCACTTGCGGTGCTCGAATTCCAATTAAGCCACATCAACTATTCATAACTTTTCGCGCCATTATCACCTTAGAATCTGCAGAGCCTGCCTCGTTCAGCATCTTATCGCCGGCCATAAAGTTAATTGCAGACAGCGGGTAATGATAGGAAACTAATTACGTCGTTATTTTATTAGAAATTTATAGCCCGGCTTTTACGGTCCGCCCTTCAGTCGGCCGGAGTGTGGGCCCCGGATCAACCATCCATCAGGCGTAATCAAATTTTATTACGCGTGACTTGAGACTGTGGCTGGGTGCGTGTGATGCGAAAATCGGGGCGGAAACACCGGCTAATGAAATTCGAAAGGGAATCCAATCACCTCCCGGTTGGGTTTAATTTCCCGAAGGGTGCGGAGACGATTCACCTTTGGTCGGTGCAATCTGCATCAGTTACGTCACTCAACTGACGATGGCATGAATCTCCCATGAACACAGATACATCTCTGTCAGACATTCTCAACTGTCGGGATAATATTTCAAGAATTGAAAATCTGTCTCGGAATTTATCGTATCGGATCTCAATCAATTGCCCAGCAGGACAGATAAAAATTGGAAGCACACGCCACTTCTCCGGGCAGCAGCAGCAGGCGAAACCCGAAACCAAAAAGGTCTGCAGCCTCGAAGATCCGAATTTGCATCGAGCTGTTGTTGGGGAAATTGAGTCCTTTTGCCAGGATGTTTGCCTTCCACCACAAGTCATCATACACACAACTGTGGGGGGCGGGTGGATTGGGGGATATCTGTCAAGTTCTAAGTCAATAGCAATCGGTTGATATGCACCACTCATCTCATAGCTCTGCACACACAATTGCAACAAAGAAGAATATCTTCTTCCTGGAGATTGCATTCCCGATGTCCTTCGACGACATGGATGACCAGATGGGATAAAAATGAGAAAATTTAAAGCGATTCCGCTCCGTTATGGGCGGGTGGGATTGACAGTCTGGTCCTTGTAATGTTTTCTTTAGTGGAGAATGGAAAATGGAAATATCGCGCTGAGCCATGGGTATTTACGAGTGGTATTGTTTCTGGTTCTTTGTTTGGGGATGGAGGGAAATTGTTTTCTTTTTGTTTTTCGTTGCAGTTATTGGCTGGAGTTTGAAGTCCAATCCGGTGGATTGGAGGCTCACGGATATGAAGACATCTTCGGTGGAGAGGTATTTAGTGGGTCAATATTGGTAATTGCTCTCTCGTCAGGACAAACTGTGGTTGGGTAAACTTTGGATTGGTTTGCGGTTCGATGGCACTCTTCGAGGTGCATTCCTCGTGGTGGCTTCATAAGAGTGGGATGATTGAGAGAGTTTGTTCTCAAAGTTTTCAAGGGTTCTTTTCTGGAATAACTGAAATCTGCTGAACTCGAGGTCTCCAGTTGTCCAGATTCAGATTTATTGGCTTTATATCAGAAATCTTGGGAAATTAGTTTTTGGTGAACGTGACGTCTTTCTCTTGAGAAATTTTGTCTAACAAAAAAGTGGATCTAATAATCTTTTTTTGCAGGAGTGCACCTCTTCAGACCGTGGGTACACATATGCGCACCTTATCTTTCCTATAAAGCGCTCAGTAAAAGCAAATTGGGACGCATCTTAACGCGATTCCCACCAATTTTGAATTATGATGTTGGAAGACCAAAAAGGATGGAAAAGTGAAGAGATAACTTTCTTCTGAAAAACTAGAAACTGCTCTTTTGGTTAAACAAGTAAACATTTGTTGAAGAACATCATTCCCATTTCTAGAAGAAAATTCTCTGTGGCTGAGTGCATCAAATGCTTTTTTGAAAACAATGAACAGCACGATGTGATTGTTATCTAAGCTGTTGTTGAGATTTTTGGTAAAGTCGCCAAATAATCGGTTATTGCTTTCTCTTTTCGAAAGTACTTTTCTTCGAGGGACCAGATTTTCGTCAATACCGAAGAACCATGTACCCCCCACACGCTTCCTCGGAGGGACGAGATTTTCATCAATATCAAAGAACCATGTACCCCCCCACACGCTTCCTCGGAGGGACGAGATTTTCATCAATATCGAAGAACCATGTACCCCCCCACACGCTTCCTCGGAGGGACGAGATTTTCATCAATATCGAAGAATATCGAAGAACCATGTACCCCCCCACACGCTTCCTCGGAGGGACGAGATTTTCATCAATATCGGAAAACCATGTACCCCCTCCACACGCTTCCTCGGAGGGACGAGATTTTCATCAATATCGAAGAACCATGTACCCCCCCACACGCTTCCTCGGAGGGACGAGATTTTCGTCGATATCGAAGAACCATGTACCCCCCCACACGCTTCCTCGGAGGGACGAGATTTTCGTCAATATCGAAGAACCATGTACCCCCCCACACGCTTCCTCGGAGGGACGAGATTTTCATCAATATCGAAGAACCATGTACCCCCCACACGCTTCCTCGGAGGGACGAGATTTTCATCAATATCGAAGAATATCGAAGAACCATGTACCCCCCCACACGCTTCCTCGGAGGGACGAGATTTTCATCAATATCGAAGAATATCGAAGAACCATGTACCCCCCCACACGCTTCCTCGGAGGGACGAGATTTTCATCAATATCGAAGAACCATGTACCCCCCCACACGCTTCCTCGGAGGGACGAGATTTTCATCAATATCGGAAAACCATGTACCCCCCCACACGCTTCCTCGGAGGGACGAGATTTTCATCAATATCGAAGAACCATGTACCCCCCCACACGCTTCCTCGGAGGGACGAGATTTTCGTCGATATCGAAGAACCATGCACGCTTCCTCGGAGGGACGAGATTTTCGTCAATATCGAAGAACCATGTACCCCCCCACACGCTTCCTCGGAGGGACGAGATTTTCATCAATATCGAAGAACCATGTACCCCCCCACACGCTTCCTCGGAGGGACGAGATTTTCATCAATATCGAAGAACCATGTACCACCCCCCCACACGCTTCCTCGGAGGGACGAGATTTTCATCAATATCGAAGAACCATGTACCCCCCCACACGCTTCCTCGGAGGGACGAGATTTTCATCAATATCGAAGAACCATGTACCCCCCCACACGCTTCCTCGGAGGGACGAGATTTTCATCAATATCGAAGAACCATGTACCCCCCCACACGCTTCCTCGGAGGGACGAGATTTTCGTCGATATCGAAGAACCATGTACCCCCCCACACGCTTCCTCGGAGGGACGAGATTTTCGTCGATATCGAAGAACCATGTACCCCCCCACACGCTTCCTCGGAGGGAGCAGATTTTCATCAATATCGAAGACCATGTACCCCCCCACACGCTTCCTCGGAGGGACGAGATTTTCATCAATATCGAAGAACCATGTACCCCCCCACACGCTTCCTCGGAGGGACGAGATTTTCATCAATATCGAAGAACCATGTACCCCCCCACACGCTTCCTCGGAGGGACGAGATTTGCATCAATATCGAAGAACCATGTACCCCCCACACGCTTCCTCGGGGGGATGAGATTTTCATCAATATCGAAGAACCAACCCACACGCTTCCTCGGAGGGACGAGATTTTCATCAATATCGGAGAACCATGTACCCCCCCACACGCTTCCTCGGAGGGATGAGATTTTCATCAATATCGAAGAACCATTTACCCCCCCCACACGCTTCCTCGGAGGGACGAGATTTTCATCAATATCGAAGAATATCGAAGAACCCCACACGCTTCCTCGGAGGGACGAGATTTTCATCAATATCGAAGAATATCGAAGAACCATGTACCCCCCCACACGCTTCCTCGGAGGGACGAGATTTTCATCAATATCGAAGAACCATGTACCCCCCCACACGCTTCCTCGGAGGGACGAGATTTTCATCAATATCGAAGAACCATGTACCCCCCCACACGCTTCCTCGGAGGGACGAGATTTTCATCAATATCGAAGAACCATGTACCCCCCACACGCTTCCTCGGAGGGACGAGATTTTCATCAATATCGAAGAACCATGTACCCCCCCACACGCTTCCTCGGAGGGACGAGATTTTCATCAATATCGAAGAACCATGTACCCCCCCACACGCTTCCTCGGAGGGACGAGATTTTCGTCGATATCGAAGAACCATGTACCCCCCCACACGCTTCCTCGGAGGGACGAGATTTTCATCAATATCGAAGAACCATGTACCCCCCCACACGCTTCCTCGGAGGGACGAGATTTTCATCAATATCGAAGAACCATGTACCCCCCCACACGCTTCCTCGGAGGGACGAGATTTTCATCAATATCGAAGAACCATGTACCCCCCCACACGCTTCCTCGGAGGGACGAGATTTTCATCAATATCGAAGAATATCGAAGAACCATGTACCCCCCCACACGCTTCCTCGGAGGGACGAGATTTTCATCAATATCGAAGAACCATGTACCCCCCCACACGCTTCCTCGGAGGGACGAGATTTTCATCAATATCGAAGAACCATGTACCCCCCCACACGCTTCCTCGGAGGGACGAGATTTTCATCAATATCGAAGAACCATGTACCCCCCCACACGCTTCCTCGGAGGGAGCAGATTTTCATCAATATCGAAGACCATGTACCCCCCCACACGCTTCCTCGGAGGGACGAGATTTTCATCAATATCGAAGAACCATGTACCCCCCACACGCTTCCTCGGAGGGATGAGATTTTCATCAATATCGAAGAACCATGTACCCCCCCACACGCTTCCTCGGAGGGACGAGATTTTCATCAATATCGAAGAACCATGTACCCCCCCACACGCTTCCTCGGAGGGACGAGATTTTCATCAATATCGAAGAATATCGAAGAACCCCACACGCTTCCTCGGAGGGACGAGATTTTCATCAATATCGAAGAACCATGTACCCCCCCACACGCTTCCTCGGAGGGACGAGATTTTCGTCGATATCGAAGAACCATGTACCCCCCCACACGCTTCCTCGGAGGGAGCAGATTTTCATCAATATCGAAGACCATGTACCCCCCCACACGCTTCCTCGGAGGGACGAGATTTTTATCAATATCGAAGAATATCGAAGAACCATGTACCCCCCCACACGCTTCCTCGGAGGGAGCAGATTTTCATCAATATCGAAGACCATGTACCCCCCCACACGCTTCCTCGGAGGGACGAGATTTTCATCAATATCGAAGAACCATGTACCCCCCCACACGCTTCCTCGGAGGGACGAGATTTTCGTCAATATCGAACACGCTTCCTCGGAGGGACGAGATTTTCATCAATATCGAAGAACCATGTACCCCCCCACACGCTTCCTCGGAGGGACGAGATTTTCATCAATATCGAAGAACCATGTACCCCCCACACGCTTCCTCCGAGGGACCAGATTTTCATCAATTGACGAGAATTTTTTGGACAATTGTTGGCTCGTTAAAACTTATTCAAAATGCTCTAAAATTCCGACTATCGCTTGACTCAAACTTGACTTCGCATGCTTCAGACTCGGCCCATTTGTACATAAAATACAGTAAGTTTAAACTCTGGCTCCGATCTTTAAAAACTTTTCACATATGTAGTCCAACGACGTATAAAAAAACATAGCAATGTCATATTGATATTACTTTGACTCAATTTAAAAAAAAAACCCTGCTTAATAGAAACAGACGGATCTGCCCTTAGAATTGTAAAAAAAAAATTGGGAAGAAGGCAATTAAGAATTTGTGGCTTGATGCTAGCGAAGACACTTAATTTTGCTTTTGTCAGAAATAGAATGGAATACAATAGAATTTGATTTTATTCGACATAAGCTATATAAATATTACATTTTACGATATAGATTTGCCGTCTGCCTATATGATAAAAATTATATAAACCTTTTAAAGGGTGTTTTTTCAACCTTTCAAAAAAAAAACACATAAAATTCAGAAAAATGCATGAAATCTTTATTTGAATCGATAGTACGGTCCATATAATTTAATGTTTGAAGATTATTTCATGCAAATGTTGACCTTGACTGCGCCTCAAATGGTCCATCCGCTTAGTCCAATTTTGGCATACTCTTTCCAACGGCCGGTATCTCACGAATAAATGCTTCAATGTTGTCTTCCAATGCGTCAATTGAAGCGGGCTTGTCTGTATAGACATGAACCTTAACATAGCCCCACAAAAAATCGTCTAAAGGCGTTAAATCGCACGATCTAGGCGGCCAATTGACCGGTCCCGAACGTGAAATGAAATGTTCACAGAACTCACCTCTCAATAAGTCCATTGTTGCGCGTGCTGTGTAGCATGTGGCACCGTCTTGTTGAAACCACATGTCATGCAAGTCAAGCTCTTGCATTTTGGGCAAAAAAAAGTTGGATATCATTTCACGGTAGCGCTCACCATTCACAGTTACGTTACGATTCGCATCATCTTTGAAGAAGTACGGTCCAATGATGCCACCAGCCCATAAACCGCACCAAACTGTGACTTTTACTGGATGCATTTGTAGCTCTTGCAATGCTTCTGGCTGATATTCACTCAAAAATCGACAATTCTGCTTATTTACGTACCCATTGAGCCAAAAGTGAGCTTCGTCGCTGAACACTTCCTTAACTTTCTGAACTTTCTTAACAGAGCACGCATTTTGATAAAAAAATTCAATAATTTGTAAGCGTTGTTCGTTTGTAAGACGATTCATGGTTAAATTATAAACCAAACTGAAGATGTTTGACAGTGAAACAAAACACGAAACGTGCGTCAGCTGTTTAGACCAGTGTTGCCAAAAAGATAATAGCTAAAAAATCACCCTTTATTTTTCCTTAAAAAAATTCGTTACCAGCAATTTTTTTGTTTTGTGCTTTCAAACTAATATTATTACATTATGTTGAATGGTGTTTTCCTAAAAAAGTCCTTATCTGATCCTACATGTCTCCGTATCGGCAATTGAAACTCTTCTTAAACATGCTCAACGTAAAAGGCTTCTCAGCTCTAAAATCCTACTTGTAATTTACTTAAAATTCCCATATTTTAACTGTTTCTATCCCCCAATGCAAACGCGTGTGCACAAAATTTAAACTCCAAGCTACAAACAAAATTCCATCAGCAAATCCAATTCGATGCATGACACACTATCGTTGAAGCTGCATTTTGTGGCGAGCGATTAGTCCTTAATAAATGACAGTGTGTTAAATATCTCACACTCTGTCTATCGGTGTGTCCCAATCACCGTCAGCGTTCTATTCGCCCATTCACCACCTCGAATTCCATTGTGGCTGCAGCATCTGCGGTTGCTTAACCCAAAATCACTCAATGCCACGGAGTAATCAATCACTGATCGGTATTTGGTTGAAATTGCGAAACCGCAACATTTGGCCAGCACTGCCTGCAGACTTAATCCCAGTATTGGGAAAGTCTATTGAACGGCGTTTTTGGGGGCCCTGTCCGGCGGCGTGGCGGTGATAATGGTCAATATGTCGTACGACGATTTAATGGAGCCAGGGGGATGAAATGCAACACAATTTCAGGGGATCTCGCATTAAGTTGTAATTTAATTTGGTTTTCCATCGGGTGGAAACTTTTCAGCGGAGATTTATTACACGAGCACTCAGCTGCGACCAATGCCACTCTGCCAGGTGTCGAAAATCAGACCAGAGATGGATTGAAAAGGCTTTTGTTTAGACAGGTTTTCGAGCTCGTTTTAATGGATGCTGATTTTGATTGAATAGGTTTTGGGGTAAACGTAATGGTTTTTAAAGCCAGCTTAGCCTTTTCATTACTGCACCTAATTTCAGCTGTGGGAAATATTTTTTCTTCTTTTCACTTCACCAAAAACAAAGTAGAAGATTCCAAATGTTTTTATTGCATCAAGAGACGTGTGATGCAGAATTAAATGCGCTGAAATTGGCTTTTAAAATAAAATTAAGACACTCTCTACAATTCCATCGATATTCCTGTATAAATTCATGTTTTACACAAATAACGTCGGGCATGAAAAGGCAAAAGAAAGCGAATCATGCGGGCGTTATCGCCATCTCATCTAGGTAACTAACTCCGACACATATGTATTATATTCAATTCTTATCAGCTTGAACCCATTTAACATCCTTGCCACATTTCTACGGCCATCATAATTGCTAGAAAAACAATACAACTTTCAATTTAAGTTTCACCTTTAAGGCATTGATGGAAATTTTAGCTCTAAAATCTCCCATATGGGCTTCGTGTCACCACAGGACACCGAACAGCTTTGAACACATGTCGTTTGGTCAACCGACAAACCGCGGTCAGTTCATGAATTCACAAAATTGCAACAATTTTCAACCCACAACTACCCCAATTTGCATACAAACTGACATTTTGTATTGCATCTGTATGTGCGTGAATTGTATCTCTCGGACTAGACGCCATGGTAATCTGCGGCTAGTTTCATTACCGTTATTACGCAAAACCCTAATTACCTGTCGACACAAATGCTCACGCGCCACGATTATGACTATCTACCCCCGATTACAAGTTAACTGACAAAGTGTAAGTTTAATAAGCCAATGAGTTAACAGTTTTAGAGGATAGAATTGAAAGGCTAATCTGGTGGAAGGACTCTGCGAAATTGGCCGAAATGTGAGTGTAAAGTGCAGATGGGTTAGGTAGTTCCATTAGGCCGCATTCGTATTTGTTTTTGGACGTTGAGTTGTAGAGAAACAAATAGATGGTAATGGAAGCGGCTTGCTTGACGCATGTGCTCACCCAGAAATGGAAGTTGCTCAAAATTAAATCTAAACAGTCACTCATAGAAATCGGTAATCATTCTTTTGTAGAATATTTATTTGTTTGCTCCACGAGTTAAGATTTCGTGGCAATGGTCCACAACAAGTGTTTTCGTGCGTGTTCTGAATCCTTAGTTCGTTTGCTTCCATATTTAAAGCTGTTGCACAAAGGAGTTTTCTTGAATGTTAAAAAAGAAATTGTATCGGTGACATATTTAGTGACCATATATGGAATAAGAGCTTGGTTTTGCTTCGTTCTTTAGATCAAATTGAATCTATTCATTTGTTTTCAGAATCTCTTTAAAATATTGAAGCTTAATGCTCTCTAAGCATGGCCAGTTTACAGCAAAAACATTTCAATCCCATTGTTTATTTCGTTTTAAGAACTACGTGGTGTTATTGCACAACATACAATGCGTATTTGATATTATGATTGATTTTTTTCTGAAAAATAAAATAACCCAAAAACTTGAGGAAAGAAGGCAAGCAAAATTATGTTTTTTGTAAGAGTAATTTACACTTCATAGAAAAAGACGGAATGAGGTAAGCCCAAATTATTTTTGCTCTTCATTACTACATTTAAAGACGAAAAGAACGGTATATAAAATAAGACAGGAAACCTAAAGGCTGGAGAAATAACGAGCAAAACAAAAAAACAATCAGCATGTATTAAATTTTGCACCCAAAATTTAGTTCAATATTTTAGCCCCAAAAACTCAAAAATATACCATTATGATCACATTTTTTCGCTTGTTTCTCAGTGCTTTAGTTATTTTTGTTTATGGCGAGTTCAATTGCGTATCCTTCAAAATCGAAGATGGTATTAATTGCAAACGATTTTCGAAAGAATAATGAAACGGCTACAATATATCCGAGACAGTGCTGTAGCTATGACAAAAAATGACTACTCGAGAAGGGCGACAGGTAAGCAGCTAAATTTAAGTCAAACTGTGACCATTGGAGGTCCTATCGCGTCAAATTCATAAGCTAGAGTCCGTAAAAGGACATGGATGGAAGTAGACCCATGATGTTATACGCCTGTTAATCGACGGAGTGTAAGAAGAGCTCTCTAGAACATTTACTACATGTCCGACGAAAAAAACCAGAAACCTGTATTGTCCGTCAAAAATGCCTATTGGTGGCCCTCACTACATTGGTTACTATTGGACTGCCTTCTTTGATCAATAAAGTACACATTTACAAAAGCAAGATTTACCATGGGTCATTTACTGCTTAACTGTCCCATCACCAAACAACACGTTTTAAACAACGTTCCTTTTCCCCCCTTTTAAGAAAAACATAAGTTCGCAGCTAACTTAATTTAAATAAAACTAAATTTAACATAAGTGCCATATGAGCTCTGCTCCCCTGTGGACTGTTCAAATTCATTTGTATTGTTTCTAAATAAATAAGATAAAATAAATTTGGTTGTTTATTTCTTGCCATATTTTTAACTTCGACTTTAATTCGAAATCTCACAAACCAAAGCTTGAAATGGTATAATTTTTTCAGTAAAACTAAATCTATTAAAAAAATTTGTATTTTGCTTGTAATATTTAAAAATACCAGCCATTCTGCGTGACAGAGTACCTTTTTATATTACTGAAAGTGAAACCATCACTTATTTCAAAAGATTCCAGTATCACTTCAGCGTTACACAAAAAAACAGCACTTAATAATGTATTTTAGTGTGAAATAAAAGATAGGTCCTCTATACAATCGCTTTGACAAGTTTTTTGCAACTTTTAATTGTTTTTGTCGTCTTTGTTCTACTTACAATTTGTATTATACAGAGTCTCACAAAAGTATTCGGAACATAATGTTGAACGAAAGTTATCGTTGTTTGTTTAAACTTAAATTAGAATATTCAATTTAACTCAAGTCAGTTTTCTTTTTTTAAATAACCAAAAGCCTTGGTAATTATGTTCATCTTATTATTGTTTGTAAAGTCTATTATATTTTCAATCAAGCTGTAATAATTATAATAACAATAAAAGTAATATTTGTAATTGTAGATTCTATTTGGAATTAAGTATTTAAAGAAAAAGTAATTTGTTCAGTCCTAGCCAAAGGCCTTTTTTGCTCTAGCTATATCTTTTTAGCTGTCAATTTTTTAATTTTTAGAGATTTTAGAAATTTGGCCAGGTTACAGTGCTCTGTTGCAAAAATCTTTATCCCTTCATTAAAAATAAACAAATAATATATTTGCAAATAATATATAATACTTCTGTGAGTGACTGTATAAATATTTTATTTAGGTGGTGTCAAATGTTAATATTTTTGTTTATACTCAAAGTGATGCTACCCTTAAGTGGCCCTACTCTAAAGTGGTACTACTCCCAAGTGGCGTTAATATGATGTGAAATCTGAGCCAAGCAAATATTTAATGGGAATTATTTTATTGTTTGATCTTTTTTTTTTGTTTTTGACTGAGTGGACTCATCCAAATTTTGTTACAGAATTTACTTTGTTTGTTTTGAATGCATTTTTCGTTCATGTTGCGAACTTAACCTATTTACAAACAATCAAAGTGTTTATTTTCAGATTGACATTAAATGGAGAGTAAAAAAGAGACTGGTGTTGACTTTTTATTAGTTTCTTAAATTGAAGTTTTGAAATATCACAAATTTGACTAAAAGAAAAATCCTCTAAATCCTTTAATTGGAATCGTCTAATATCTTCAAATATTCTATATTTACTCTCTTCGAATTATTGAGTCGTATTATGAAGTCCAGAAAGGACAAATCGTTTTATTTCTTCTGTTAAAAAAGCGCTGAATATACTTTGTTCCTGATTTCTTTGATCTTAGCCGGAACCACGATACCTAGTCGACATTAGCCAAAACGTTTTTTGTTATTACATTAATGCACAGTTTCTCAGTGAGAATTTAAACTAATCTTTTAGTTTAAACTTTCGTTTAAACATTTTTCGGCTTACAGTACACGTTTAAGTGAAAATTATCTCGACGTTTAAGTTAAACTACAAAATTCTCCCGTTAAAACTTCGGGTATGTAATCGTGACTGTACTGTCACTTTTCAGATTAAAGTTTTTATTTTTCTAGGTTTTTTTCAAGTCTCAAACCACTTTCGGACACTGGAACCAAAACACGTCAAAAGCCGTAATTTAGCATTTCAAAACCCTACAGTTTCTTTAGACACAACTTCCAAAACTGCGTTTAGTTAACTTGAGGTTTTTTTTTGATTGTGAAACCGAAGAAGTTTAACTAAAAGTTGAACTTAATTTTGAGGTTCAGCTAACCTCTAAACTCTCACTGTGAAACTGGGCATAAAGAATTTATGACAATTCAACGTGATGTCCCCATCACGAATTCCAAGGCACGTCTTGAATGCGATCCCATCAGAAAGGCGACCTCTTGGCAGACCCAAGATAAGATGGCTGGACCAAGTCCAAGATCTCACCTGGGTACACCTCCAGATGAGTTAGAATCGGCGACGGAGGATCGGGTTGCCTGGAGAGCTCTTCTGTGTGCATTGCCCCCTCGAACCCGTTGGTCCAATATGCGGCCACAGAAGATGATGATGGAAATTAAATTTTTTTCATGGTCCCCGTAAAGCCCTTTGATGTTCGCCAATTCAAAATGAATTCAATTGAACCAAAATTCAAAAATCGTTTTTCAGGACGACGCAGGAGGAATGTTGCATTGCCCAAACGATTGACTTTTTTTTCAGTTCATCTTTTCTTTGTTCGCGTGATGAAATCTTTTTTTTTTCAAATTTCATTAAAATCCCAGCTGGGAAAAATTGAAAAAAAAATTCTTCCACTCTCATTGCGCTCGTAGAATTGAACAAAGAACTGAAACAACTAAGTGACGCATTGAACTGCACCTCGCCCTCGAATAATTCACTGCCTTCGAAGGAATAATTTTAAATCGCTCCCTTTCCCCTCCGCGGCAATTCTGCTTGCTTTCCATTTATTAAATTAAATTTCCCGAATACCAACCATATGCAGCACGACTCTCTGACTTTATTCTCGCTTCCTTCTCACTTCTCGAAATTCGCCGAATCCGCCTTCAACCGACCCCCCCAATCCTGAATCTGAACGAACGCATTAACTTAACGAAAAGAATTCACGAAATTAAATTAAACTCACTCTCAGTCGAGGAAAAAGTTAATCCTCAACTTATTAAAATACTCCAATCCCACCCACCCATCCACCCGTCTGTCGTTAGGACGAAAGATTTAGCGAATCCTTTTTATGATTCTTCTTTAGATTATTAAAGTTACATTTGTTCGTTTTTATGTGTGTTTACATCGTGGCGCTTATGTACACACGCACGTGACAAAATGCCTCAATTGCACGGAGTTGGTGTGGCAGGCGCGCTCTATCTCTCGAGGAAATCGCCAATAAAAAGGACATAAATCTTACACATTCCCCTAGATCATGCAAATCCTTAGAGCTAGTACGACAGTGTATCTGAGATGCTGTAGCTGGAATTTTATCTCTGTGTTGTTTGGCACAAAACACGAGTGGAAAGGACTCTAAAGGCGCGGGCGGCACTTGTGAGTTGGGTACATATTTTTCTTTTTTTAAGGAGAAAAATACGCGAATTATAAAACGTTATGAGGGCATTCAGCAAGGATGTGCGGTGCGGAGACACAAGTAATCAAATAATACTTAGAAAGAAGGAGACTATATAAAATTGTGAGTACAGTTTTACGGTGGCCAAAAATGGGGTGCGACGTGGCAAGGTGCTCAGAAATATCCTCGGGGTGCTCGGTGCTCAAATTGGTCTCATTTAACATTTTTGAATGTTTTGGTAGCGCTGGTGCTTTGGGCTCTAATTGTTTTGGTTTTTCCTGTTTTTGAATTATGAGTTGTCGTTAGAAGTGTTGGAGTTGTGTCACAACTTGTATGGTGCTGTCGAGGAAAAGAAACAATTGTGTTTCACTTCTTTTAGTTGGCAATTATTTTGGAGGGTCCTCCTTTTTGGGATTAAATGGAAATCAAGGTTTTTTTGTTTTCTTTCACGACAGTTTTTGTTAGATCCACTTTAAAAATTCCTACTTGATGCAATTACTTGGACCTTCGTGATTATTTAAAAAGGAAATTTTGTCCATTTTGTTAAAAAAAAAGTCTGTCACTGGATTGACTGAGTGGCTGTAAGATCCTGTTGTACTGTCTTTTTATAATTTGGTGTCTTCGTGATGCTTCTATTTCTGATTTCCAACAAAAATGTTGGCTCGCCTTTTTTTTAAATCCTCTGTTAATCTCCTATGGTCCAATTCTACAGACTGTGGAAGTCATTTTCCTCGATATGGAGACGTCTAAGAGCTTCACAACCGTCCGACAACGGTTGCCCTCAATTTTGATTAATATCCTTCACATGACACTCTGGCCTCCATCGTTTACTTAAATGGACGTCATCTCAAAAGCAAACCAAAGCAAAGTGCTTATCTCCCCGCCTACGCTGTTACGAAGATTTGGACGCATCGCCATCACGCTGAGCAACAAAATTTTTGCATCCAACCACTGCCACTCTCTGCCAGACAAAAATTAACTACAATTTGGCCAAAAATCCTTTGCCTGACATCGCCCACGAAACATCTCGCAGATTCGAAATCAAAAAAAAGAAAGGAAAACCTCCATAATAGTAGGACATAAACTTATGACAGCCCCCCACAAAAATTGCTCCATTAAATAGCAAATTTTATGCTTCTACGTGCATTTAAATCGAAAATTTACTACCCACGGGAGCCAAATAATAAAGCAGCTGAAGAATGCAAGACTTGGACTGGCATAAAATCGATTTAACCACTTTGGCAAAATTCCCTTGGTTGGGGTTTTTTTTTTTTAGTTTTTATGGGTGGAGGTTGAAAGGATACGCGGACTTAACGGTGCAAGTAAATTCGGTGCATTTCTGTTTTTTTTTTGTCTGCGTCAGACGTTTATTAGGTTCATTGGTCTGGGGCAGGCTTGTCTGGGATCTTTGTGTTAACAAGTAACGTGGCGGGACGGTCATGAGATGTGATGAGATGCAGATTTTGTTCTTTTTTTAGGTGATGTGCCAAGACAATGTCGTAGAGAGGCGGGATCGAATTGAGATTTAAATTCGGGGGTCATAAAGTCGAGAAGAAGTGATTGTGATGGGAGGACATCTGTAGTTTATGGCGAGTGGGGAATTTGTTTTTTTAAGAGGACTTGGAGGATACCTGGAGTGGTTTAAATTATGTTTGCGACAATGTTCATATCGGGAATATATGTTTTATCGGTTTCAATGAACCTTTTCTTTGTATGAGAAGGAGTGTCTCAACTCTTAGAGTGCAATTTCCATGGAGGGTTATTTTTATAGTCAAAGTTACATGGAAAACTTTGTGACATTTGAGCTTTTACTTGTTATCATTGCAAATTCATGATGGTTTCGGTGTTTTCTTAGTCTTCTTGTAGCTCAAGAACATTCGAAAAGACAGCGCCTTCTCGCCCATGAAAATCGACGATGGTTAATTCCAAAAACATCTTTCAAAATTCAGTACTTAGCTATCTATATTTACAGTCTCAAAAATAGTTAAACGATTAAGAAGAAATCAGTTTGTGTAAAACATTTTTTTTATTTTCTCAACGTTTTATTTTATGTTGCGTTTGCGTCAATTCAAGTAGCTGCATTACGTCGGGTCTATTGTTATGGATAACGCAGTAGCTACTTGTTAAGGGGAAAAAATGAGCATAAACGAAGGATAAAATGTGTATTTCCAAAACTAAGAGCTCTATTCGACGTAAAATGTTTTTTACTACGACCCCCTATGTGATTTTATGTTTGACAAAGGTCTAGCGATCTGATATAGTTGCTTTGTCGATCAGCATTGGTAGAAGTGAATGCCAAATTTTATAGAAATAATAAAGAAATCTTTGGCTAAGTCAAGTTAAACTTAAATGTTGAAATGCAGAAGAATATATGTTGAAGAATGAAAAATTGAAAAAAAATGTGGTTAGTTCTAGTTAATCTTCTAGTTTAACCATGTAATTCATCATCGTCGATCTTACACAGAAATTCATTAAAAAAAAATAAATAAATAGTCGGCGTAAAAGCCTATTCAGGGCCAGAGCCTAGCTTCTTCGCGGCTCCACTGTGTTGTGCACGATATATTTTGACACATGTGGAGGGGACCTACTGTTTAATGCCGGTTCCAAATGGCGAATTGCAAAAGCTTTCCATAACAGAAGTACTCCAGGAGGGTTGTCAGTCGTTCGCCGGAGGTGGGGCCGTGAAAAGTATTTGTGGTGTTATTTCCCTGAGCCGGATTACCTGGGTTCGTACTCTCGCTTAACAGTCCGACACATTAACGCTTTAGCCACGGTGCCCACGAAATTCATTAAACTCTTTACATCTTTTCTATGAAAATCTTGTGATGTCAATTTGATCAGAAAAACAGAATCAATTGGAAACCTTGCAACTAGGAAATGTGTGTGGGAATTTCTTCCACTTTTTTCCATGATTGTGTTGAACTCAGCATAATGTTTCAGATTGATGTTGCGAGTTAGTACTTATGTATATTTGTATTTTTAAGTGATCCGTAATCCTTCTGCAGAAGAATCTGATAACAGAAAGACTTCGTTGTTGCGCATATTTCTAGTCTCATTCCTGTGCTGCAAAAGTAAAACAAACAATTTAAAAAAAAAAATTGAATTATGTAAAATAAGAAAATCTCTTTTTGTTTTCGTACGTTTTTGTGTCAATTTTTCATTTGTTAATTTTTGTTTTAATTTAGTATTTCTTTTTTTTTTTTTTTTTGATACTCTAAACACGAGATTGAAGTTGTTACCATAGTTGTTAAGTTATATTTTAAGTTGTTACATTTAAATTACCATCCGCACTTGAATATTCTTCATCCTTTCTGAATCGATTTTCTTATAACGCTGTCGTTTGTGTTGCTTCCATTTGTAGTCCTGTGACTCCTGCTGATTTTAAGCCTGTTGAAAGCTATTGTTCTGTATGTACAGGCTGTGGCTGGATATATTGTTCTCGAAAACCGCCATGCAAACGTCGACGTGGTCAACACAAAGCGTCAAGTGGCGTGCTGCGATTTGAGGTGTTTGCAAAGGCGAATGCTTTTGTGCTCATGATGTGGTGATTCAGGTAAATAGGCTTAAGAGGACAAGTCAATAGGTGTTTCGGTTGTTGTTCAATAGAGCAGTGAAATTAGCTTCTCACTCTTGGCATTGTGGGCTTCCGCACAGCCTCTGAGTTGAACAAACACGCCATTCATCTCATAGCCACCTTGGAATGAATGATTGCCACGAATCATTTTTGACAATAGGAAATACAAACATTCAGCTTATTAGGCCTAATTTTTAAGAATAATGCCAGTGAATTTTTGAAAGGATTATAGGGAGTTCGGAAGTGAGTGACCCGTGCTTGTTCATAAATGCAACATGGCTGATTCTGTTGTCGAATTTCGTTGAAATTCGTTTCGCAACAATTCACTTTCGCAACTTCACCCAACTTGCTAAGCTACACATAAAAAAAGAGAATTTAAAATTTCGCTTAAACTTCGTGTGGATTTTTGCCATCATTTGTGGAAATGCACAGATGGAGTTAAGTACTTGGGAAGCGTTCAATGAATACACATCGACAATTTTTTGGAAATAATTATTTTTCTTTAGCCTTTTAATTAATTATTCTTATTTTATTTTTATTTTTCTTGTCTTACCTGTTACTTACCTGTTTCTTTATTTTCATAAAATTTGTGTGGTTATGGTATTAGACTGTGGAGCTTATTAAGGAGTTGGAATCCTGGCTTTCATAAATGAAATTTTTACGGGTTTTGAAATTTTTGGTAATAGATGTACAACTTAGCTTCCCCCGTTTTTTTTTTTTTCAAAATTCAAGGCCTTATCGTAATAAACTGGTTATACATTTATGATTCGTTTTACGTTTGATTCCATTGCGTTTGACACGAGTCTTGATTAAGTAATGCGTCCAATTCTGCATCTTCAAAAACTTTCTCTCTTCCACCGCCAAAGTCACCGTTCTTGAAGCGTTGAAACCAGTCTCGGCACGTTGTTTCACTAATAGCGGCGTCACTATAGGTATTTGAGAGCATTCAATGAGCCTTAGCCGCAGATTTGTTCATGTTGCTGTAGGTATCTTTGCCCAGTGAATTCCAAAAGACTTGTTCACAGATCCTCCCAAATTCCAAGTTGAGTGATGCTGTCTCTTGGACATATTTTCAAAGCCAAACAAACTTAGGACCTGGGACGATGGTTCAGAATTTATATTAATCTCAAACTGACACAGAAAAGCCTGCTCAAAACATTTTCTCGGGCAATGAAAACACTCTCAGACGAATTCCCACATAACAAGAGAACTCCTGTGACCTTATTTCCACCTCAAAGAAATACTCCTCACTTTAGGTTTGCCACCGCAAACGCATCATAAGCCAATTGTTTTGTGAATTTGAATTCGAAAGCCAAAAACCCTCTCAAACAGACCACAAACGTAAATTTGTAATATTTTCTCGTAAAAGGATTGGTTTCGGGTACATTAAAATGGAAAGCCCCTTCCAAGTAACCACAATAAGTTGATTGAGAAATCTCCATCTCAACCATGGTAAGACATTCAAACCTCATGCATGTGAACCTGACCAAACACTTGAAAGGACGAAAGAAAATAATTCACCACCACCCCCAAAGCCGGCCCTCAAACAGAATTGAATAATCTTCTGTTTCCATAGACCGGCGGCACCACAAAACGTTAAACAAACTCTCATCCCTTGTAACTCGACTCGAACTTATAGGTAACACACACAGACGTTCGAGCCAAAGAGCACTCATGTAACCGAAGTAACCGAAAATCAATTACGTACACACTCCGCTATTCTAGATTTTCGTAAAATTCTTTTCCACAAAATGAAATAATGATCCTTCAACAAAGTAAATATTTCATTAAATCCTCAACTACCTCGGATCCTTTGCCGAGGCAAAGGTGGTGTCCACCCATCCATACAATCGCCACCCCTTTAAAGAGGCACCTGCACCTGCTCCCCCGGGGTATTCCGAGCTGGACGGGACAGTTCAGTCCGGTCCGACTCTTTAATTAAGTAGCCATCTACCCTCGGCATGGTGTAAAGTCCCTACACCCGAACGTGTAACAAGACCAATTTGCAAACAGGAACCAACTAGGATGTGGAATCCAATTTAGCAGCCCAACCACCCCCGCTCGACGGGTGCTCGTCCCGACTCCCACCAACCGTTTTGTTGAACTTTGATGTTGGAATTTGAAGCGTTCGTAAGAGAATCTACATAAATCTCCGACTCCCCCGGTATCTCTGTGTCCGTCGTACCTTGCATCGGCCGGGCCGTGGAACGTGTGCCTTTTGGTTTGGCTCATATAATGAGCTTTGAAAAGGGTACAACGACGACGATGACGACGCACGGACTTTTACCGACCGTAGGCATTGTGAAAGAGTGAACTTGATATTTGAGCGAACTGGAGATGAGGCTGGCAATGGTCGACTTAATTGTCCTTTTAGATTTATGAACTCACACATTGACTGTAATTCTATTCGGTCGTCGGGACTAAGACTTTTCACTTGAGTGCGTTTAAGTGGACGGCTGCGGACCGGACTGGACCGTAATTAATGTATCCCTTTCCGAACGGATACAAATTAATTCGGAAGCACTGTGTGAGGCTGGTCGGCCTCCTAATCTGAGATGAGACTTTAATTAGAGACCGAGGAAAAAGTATGGGCGTTCATTGACGTTGAGCCTACACTGATTTCAAATGGAAAGTGAATGGCGGCACTAAGTGAAGTGAATTACACTCCATTCTGGTTTGATTGACAGAAAATTGTGATGAATGAAAGGGTGATGTATTTCGAAGGCAGCAAGAGACTGGCTAAAATTGACACTAAGGTAAGTTACAAGTCAGCGGTCAATCAATTTCTTGTAGACCCTAAAATAGATCTTGCTTTTGTTATTAGGTAATTGAGCCATGCAAGAAATATCTGTAAGTAAACTAGAATTTTAAGGAACTTGTCTACAACAAGTCACGCTAGCACATCGAACTTCGTGAGGATCAGCAAAGAAACAGTCCATGATGTTGAAGAAATGAAATGAAAGATCGGCTGCCAATTTGACATGCGGAATTCGAAAATAGAGAGATATTTATTTCATTTTTTAACATTTGTACAAGGTTTGCCATCACACAATTTCATATTTCATATTTCATACTTCACCGTCATTAAATACAGTTGCATTACGTGGAACAGTAGATGGCAATGCATTTACATTGTTTTATACTGCTTTTGGCCTGCTGGGCTTAATATCGGTTTGTATTTTGAGAAAAGGCCTAGCTCACGTAGTACAGGGTTTTCCAGTAAGATGTGTTATTTTGATATTCAAAGAAAAGTGCAATTTTTTGAGATAAATGATCGGATGTTTATTTCAATATAAAGAGGAAGGTATGCCATTAATAATAGAAAATAATATAAGTCAATTGACCACCTCGGCTATGCTTCCAGAACCGTATCCCTTTCATAAAATTTTACATCACCAAATCGCAAAGTGGCTGCTGTATGCCCTCAATAGCTTTACGAATTTCATCTTTGAGATCTTGAATCGATGCTGGACTGTTCTCGTAGACCTTATTTTTCACATAGCCCCAAAGGAAGAAGTCGTAAGGTGTTAAATCACAAGATCTCGGTGGCGTATCTGATGATTACTTCGGGAGATAACACGGTCCTGAAACTTTTCCCGTAAAGGAGCTATGGTTTCGTTTCTTGTGTGGGACGTAGCACCGTCTTGTTGAAAATAAACGCTGTCCAGATCAATACCATCCAATTTTGGCCATAAAAAATCAATAATCATCTCTCGATAGCGCAATCCATACACCGTGACTATTGCTCCAGCCTCAATTTGCGAAAAAGTTAAGTCCAATGACCCCGCCGGACCATAAACCTCACCAAATAGTTACACGTTAAGGATGGAGAGGCTATTCAACAATAGATCTTGGGTTTTCGGAGCCCCATATGCGACAATTTTGCTTATTGATGTAGCCACCGAGGTGGAAATGGTCATCAGTCAAGATGATTTTTCGATGAAATTCCGGTTCATTTTCTTGCATGTCTTGCTTCAAGACACGACGTTGTTGATGATCGACCGACATGAGTTCTTGTGTTAACTGAACTTAAGCCTTAAGAACCAAGTCTTTATGCAAAATATGGTGTAATGACGTTGGTAAAATGCCCAGTTCCAAAGGACGACGAGGAATGGACAAACCTAGGTTTTCTTCAAAACTTTGGGCTACAGCAGCAATATTCTCAGTTGTTCTTGAGCGACGTACATGGGTTTTGTTCTTCACATCACTAACTTGTCCCAACAGCTCGAACTTACTTACCAATTTCTGTATTGCAGTCCGACAAGGTGCATCACGACGACCCAAAAATGTTTTAGTTTTACGAACCGTCTCTGTCGAATTATCACCATGTTTATAATGAATTTAAATAATTTCAAACCAATGTTGAAGCGTGTATCGTTCTATTTTTATTAATGGCGTAGTTTCTACTTGTCAAATGTCAAAAAATCACAGCTTCAGAGTGGCATCTAGCGAAATAGCACGCTATTCAAAATAATATCTCTAGTTGGAAAACCCTATAGAATTTCCTGAAAGTTTTAAAAAATATAATACTAAGCAGACCAGACTGTGGGTGCCTTGGCTTAATCGTTAGTGCGTCGGCCTGTTAAGCAAGAGTACCTGAGTTCGAATCCAGCTCGGGGACTACCAGAAATATTTTTCACTGCCCCACCTCTAGCGAACGACTGACAATCTTCCTGGAGTACTTCTGTCACGGAAAGCTTTCGCAATTCGCCGTTCGGAACCGGCATTAAACAGTAGGTCCCCTCCACATGTGTCAAAATATATCGCGCTTAACACAGTGGCGCGAAGAAGCTGGAAGAAGAAGAGGCTAGAAGCTAGGCTCTGGCCCTGTATGGGTTATGTTACGCCGACTATTTTTTTTTTTTTTTTTTTTAGCAGACTAGATTAAAAATAGCACTGGCTCAAATGTCTATACATCTCTTAGTTCATCCTTATAAAACAAGCTTAAATGTTTAATACATGTTCTTCATCATCATTATCATCATTAGTGGCGTAACAGCCCATGAAGGGCCTGAGCCTAGCTTTTCGCACCTCCACTGTGTTGTGCACCATATAATTTTTGACACACATAATTTTTTGTACTTGTTCTTACACCTTTCAAATCAGACGACGTTCTTTGCAATTTAGGTTCTTTTTTCGTTCAAAAATTGCCTTAATTTAAGGAAGATCAAAAAATGCGAGTTTGACGTTGTTTGGCAACAATCCTTTTAACAAGAGAAGTAAAAGAAGGAGTGAAGTTCCAAACTTTTATTTTTATACCCTATTTTGCTGGCGAGTCTTCCTTGATTCCTGGAGTCAGAAGCTGCAACAAACAATTCTCATGAGTGAATACAAAGCATGAAGGCCATGCCATAACATTTAGACAAAATAATTGATGATAAAAATTTGAAGCAACTTGTTATTAGAAGGCAATTAATTTCACTCTGATTCTTGTATGCATTCTAAATATGCTGCCCGAAATTTAATGAGTTCGACAAGCGCGGTAGTTGAAGCTGGTGGTACAGTCATCCGTGAATTGAAGAGGTAAACCAGAAACCAGCCAGAAACTTGTTCTTTATTCCTGCACTTAAATCTTTTTAATTGTGTTAGTAGTTTTTAAAAAATTCGCTTTTAGGTGTATGAAGCACATCCATGTTTCTAAGGTTGTCTGGAAGAACCTTGTACTAATCTCAAGGTAAATGATTATTGAATCTTAAGCCATGACAAAGTTATTTGACAATCTAAAAATATTGATGTCCAATTCCTGCAGATTTATGTTTCTCCTTCCACATTAAGAGTTAAAGTTCCATCAAAATTTATGAACAAAAAGTCAAAGAAAAACTGTGACAGAAAGCGCAGAAAAAATCGTATACTCTCTCGATTACTGCTAAAGTCTATGTGTTTGTTCTAGTTCATCCAGACAATACGTCGTCCCCAACTTTTTGCATCACTTCCAATGTATCTATTTCCGTACAAATGTATCTTGTTCTCACTCATTAGTGCTAAAGTCAGAAGTAAACTTTTGTCCGCTCGACCCAGAATTGAACTAATTTAACGTCAGAGGGTGGGGGAGTGCAAAGTTGACCGACAAAGACCGGGCGACTAGTGAACAAAAAGTCAGTTGTCATTGTTCATCCATGGCATGGGACGAAGTAATTTGTCAAATAATTGACATGTCCTATTGTTCCTTCATCCCTCACCGCACCCCGCTGTGCAATAGAAATATTAAACACATGTCAATGGTGGGATATCCATGGGTGACCTAAAAATAGAAGCTCTTTGTGTGAAGCCATCGTCGTCGGGGTCAAAAGGAGACAAAGGCGACCTCATTTAGGTCCATTAATGACGTGGTACAGTACAGGATTCCCCACCCGACAATTAAAGGTTCAAGGAACTCAGAGGCCATGCCACGAAGGGTCAGTGGAACAATGGGGGTGTGAAGTGGGTGGGAGTGGATAGTTCTTCGACACGAATCTCCTTTAATTAGTTGGGCTTTACGATAGTGCGAGAGAGAGAACATTGATAAGCAGCCATTCAGTCACGTGCCATTCATTTCCCTATCTTCACGAACAACTGAGCAACGATATCGCAGCATTTTGCAGGCGTTCTCTGCGACGCGTCGGGCGGGAAGCTATTTTCATTTTCATCCCACTCACACACACATCACTCGCCTGGAACGGAATTTCCTCCCGACACGACAACGTCTTGTAATGCGTTCACCTACAACCTCGTCGATGTCGCATGCAGGCGCCAGGAGACAGCAGACAGGACAAATGAAATTATCTCGTCGGCGAGGATGTTGGTGAGCAAATTTACAGTGCACCGACTTGCCGGAGTCGTTCTACCGTATCTCGGAAGCATGTCGGAGTCAGTGGGGCGCTTATCGTCGTCTGGGGTGGATGGTGCAGCAACTTGGGAAGTTGTTTACTGGGTGCCCATCTTGCTTCGGAATTAGATACATCTACCAGACAAGAGCAATGAAGATGAGGAAAGTCTAAATACATACTCGTGTTTTCTTTGAAATTTATGAAAAGGAAAAAATCATAAATCTCATTTTCTATTTATTTTAAGGGCGAAATCTATCCAACAGAGAGGTGTAGGAAATCGGGTAGACTTCAATGCTCTATAGGACGATAGATAAGCTACGCAAAATCAAAACAACGAAAAACGAGATTGAAAATAGACTAAGCATCGACCACATAACAAGGACTCCGCCTCATTGCCATCATCTCAGACGAACCTGTTAGCGTTGCACTTTGTTGTCCTTTAATTAAAGCGCCCTCATTCCATCTTTTTCATTTGAATATTTTTTATATAATAAAACCCGCCCCGGGGTCCTTCATCCTAACTAGAAATCACGTTCTCTTTTCTCTCACCGCAGAGCGTTTTCATATCAATTTCAGGTAAAAGCAAAGTAAGGATCAGCCTCTATAAAGCCTTCTGCCCGCCCACCCCAACTATCATCACGTTCGCATTGAATGAAGCAACCACAGAATGAATCCATACAAAAAGACACACACACCTATCTGTCTGTGTGTGTGGAAAAACAAAAAGAAAAAAAAACAACTTCACGCTTCCATCGGGGATAATCAGACCTCAAAAGGATGGCGGAACACCGCGCCCGTCTTCCCGCATTAAACAGGAAAACACATCATCATCATCCGGGAGAGTCTCATAATTTAACCCACGTGAACTGAGGTGCGGTTTGTCGAATGCCTGACTGCGAGCGGCAACGAATAATGAAAACAACGCTCGCAAAAAAAAGAACTGCATACACTGTTAGCTCGGCAGGATATGTTCACATGATTACATAGTTTAAAATCCATCAGCAGTTCGTGCTCCAAATACGGAATGTGGCTATGGCTGTGGCTGGAGCAGGAGTTGGAGTTGAAGCCTTCTCTGGTTGGGAATATTGAATCTGTTAGAAGGCGTGATTTTTGCGTTAAGCTAAATGACATACACGTTGGTGGATATCCTTTGGCTGTGCTTTTTTTTTTTCTGCGTCCCAATTTAATCAACGTTACTATCTGAGATTATGCGGGTAAAACCAAACGCAGACAGGGGTAATAAGCTTTGAGGATTTAGTGTTGGCGAAAAAAAAAAAGTATTGAAAGTGTTTTCCTCGTTCGGTGGGTGCGATCGGCTTTTAGTTTAGGTGTCAGTTTGGGGTGGACTCATCTGTGTTTTTGGGGGCTGTAATTTTAGCGCTTACAAAGCTTGCCCTTCGGTGGAAAATGGAATTTCAGGTTTTTTTTTTCGTGTTTGCCTAAGTGACGCAGTAATCCGCATCATCATGTGATCTAGAATTCGCTGTAGGGAATGAGGCCGGTAATGGGGTGCTGAAACATCGATTGAACATTTTGCGGAATTAAAAGGAATTCATGAAATCCTTTCATGATGCAAAAGAAAATATGAAGAAATTAGTTTATGGTCATTATTAGTCGATTACTCATTTGAATGACTTCTTCTCGAAAAACAAGCAACCATCAACCATCAAAATTTAAAAGATTTTTTGTAAAATTAAAATTACTTGCGGAAATAAAAATGCGTCCAATACCTTTGGGGGTTCATTACAGAATGTTTTTTTTTATTTCAGTTTTGGTACATTTAGTAAGCACTATGGCCGCCAAAGTGCAGAATTCATTTTTAAGCTATTTATTTACTTTATATTTTTACTTTTACAATTTTGCTCTTTATTTTGATATTTTTAGCTTTGATGCTCTGACTAAACAACCCGATAAAAAAGTTATGAAAAATGATTTCTTACTTTCGCTGTACGTCATCATCATCAGTGGCGTAACAGCCCACGAAGGGCCAGAGCCTAGCTTTTTCGCGCCTCCACTGTGTTGTGCGCGTTATAATTTGACACATGTGAAGGGGATCTACAGTTTATTGCCGGTTCCGAATGGCGAATTGCGAAAGCTTTCCGTGACAGAAGTGCTCCAGGAGGATTGTCAGTCGTTCGCTGGGGGTGGGGTCGTGAAAATTGATTGTGGTCCCCGATATGTATTCGAACCCGGGTACTCTCGATTAAGAGTACAGCGCACTAACGATTAAGCCACAGCTCACGCGTACGATTGTAATAACCTTGTTTCGTATATTGCATTTAAAACAAAAAACATTTGAAAAACTTTACTCAAAAAAAATGCAGTTTTTGTGAGACTATCGCTCATGTGAGCCGATCTGCTTGTTGTAATTTTTCATCGCTTTTAAACCTTTTGCTCTCCAAATTTCTTTCTGCTTTCTTTTATTTATTTATTTATGTTAGGTTGTCAAATATCTCCCTTCCGCCTTTTTGTCTTTTGAATTTTCCGGCTATGTACAAAGCGCTACAGAGCTCGTATCCAAACTAATCATGCATAGCGTCGTTTTGTAGGTTATGCCAAGACCTTTCAAATGATGTATTGTACATAGCCGGAAAATTTAAAAGACAAATAGGCAGAAGGGAGATATTTGACAACTTAATATATTTTACAGCAGCAATGGGATGACATCCTTTGAAGGGAAGTTGTAGAAAAGTGCTCAAAATGCGTGAGCACTCTGTTGTTAAGAAGTCAAAGAAATTACTTAGATGTTTGACAACAGAATTCCACTCCTTGTGAAAGCCTTGTGTCTATTACAGAGCTGTAAAAGAATGCAATCTTTTGATTCAACGAATCAATTGACTTCACGATTTGTGATTCATTCAATTGACCTCATTAGATAAGTGTGACTTCAGTTTTAAAATCACTATTCTTTTTTGAAGTCTTGATTGGACCAATCTTTCAGGCCAATCATTGGATTGAAATCAATCCAATTTTAAAATTGTTACACTTATCTAATAAAGTAAATTGAATGAATTACAAATTGTGAGGTCTTTTCCGTGAATTCAGCGAACGCATTCTCTAAAAATTGCATTCTTTTACAACTCTGGTCTATTAGAATTGAAATTTATTATTATTCAAAAAAGCTTAAGTTTGTTTAATTAGCCATTGCAGTCCTCAAATCAGTATGAAGCTATTAATTACGACACTTCCAGTGCCGATAGTAATCAATTCTAACATTTTGAGGGTAGTCGGTTGTTGGTATAGGCATACTATATTCGTCCACAAGTTGTTCCCAAATGATGACACTTGTAAAAGTGTCATTTTCACAATTAATTGCGTAGCGCTGAAGCTCAGTATGTGGCCATCGCTCACCCATCGCTCAGACTCGTCGTTCAGCCACTCGTCGCTCAATAGCTCAACTGCTCGTCGCTCATTGCGTGGCCGCAGCCTTAGACTTTGAAAAAAATATTCTGTTCGTAGACAACTATCATCAGTTAATAGTACAGACTGAAAGTCTGTTTTCTTAACTTCGTTCCGTTGCTAAATTTTGTTCACTATTTGCTCTCAACGATTACTTATGATTCTAATTTATATGCTAGGTGTCTCTAACTCTTTTCTTTTCTATTTTGAATGTATTTGAACTTGTTTGTTGCGTTTCAATATCAGTTTGTACTCATTGATATAATTTTCGGGTTGAGGAGATCTATCCCCTGTCCAATGTCAGTGTTGGAATCAGTTTCTTAGTCAGAAAACCTACTTCATTAGAAATAAGACCTCGAACTATGCTAAGGTTCCCTGCAAAAAAAAAGGCTTCGGTAGTCAAACGACTTAGTTGGTTAGTTGTTGCATAATTCATCTTTCCAAGAACGGGAGTGTAGATCAGTGAGATTTTAAGGACTGATTTTCTATTATTTGAAGCATTCTAAGACATTGAAACAACCAAAAACAGACCGAAGCCAAGCTTGAGCCCAAATCAGTGTCATTCGGGTTTTTTTTAGTTACCACTGAAGTTGAAAGACAATAGCCCGCAAATTGATCAAAAAATTGTGGTACAGAATTAAATAAAATAAATTTGAAATAAATTTTGATCGCTTGCTTCACCGTAGTACTGATCCACTCTCGGGTTGACAGCCATGATCGCACCACTGTGTTCTAACTTGATATATGAAGCGATTGAGAAAACTTTGGGGGAGTTTTTCTCGAAAAAGAGGGAATGTTGCGATCTCTGACTTTGGGAAACTCATATCCTATAGAGGAGCTGTCACTATGCCAAATTTCATCAGAATCAATGACCCGGTGGTCGTAAACTCTCCTTGTAAGATGACTTTCTCAAAAAGCCTAAAAATAAAAATCGTACACTTAGAAAACAAACGAAAAAAACCCTTCTAAAGCACACGCCTCACCGGAACATCTCATTCGGCACGTCCAGTGGAAAAGTACGATTTTAATTTCTCACCTCTAAGGTCGGTGGCATCTTCCATGGCACATACGGCCCCGCCTCAGTCCGCTTGACAGGAGACATGTGCGATTTCTCAATTTCCATCGCTCGTTCCGAGCTTTAAATTCAAACACCCCTGTCATGCAGACTTTGCGTGTGCACATTGTTTACGCCATTAATCACACTTTCAGCGGGAGGATTTACTGGCGTCAGTGCGCTGCAGTACGTGCTGACGCTTTGTTTTGTTATACGTGAGGTTTGCATAGTGACTGGTTGCTTAGTTGTCCTACGTGTGCATTTCAGCGTTTGATGCTCTTATTGATTTCGGTTTTTCCATTACGTCGTGCCACACATAAACAATGGTGGCTAACCGGCATCCGCAAAAATGAAATAATTTACGAAACAAGTTATTTACATTGGTTATTGTCGAGGGAATTGAAAATATTGTTGTAGGTTTGAAAAGAGTTCGCATGATATGATTGCATTTTGAAAGTAAGTGCTACAATGTTGTGAGGAGGAAAAACTGGGACAGTGGGTCGTGGAATAAAGGAGTTGGGCTTTCAAATAGGACTTTGTGTATTCTTATTTTTAATGTGTTTTCGATCACACTCGTTAACAATGGACGTAAATTTCTGGTGGACGTGCCGAATGAGATATTTTAGTAGCCCGTGTCATCACTATCATTAGTGGCGTAACAGCCCACGAAGGGCCAGAGCCTAGCTCTTTAGCCCGTGTGTTTTGGGGAAATTGTTTCGTGTGTCCTATAGGTATACACCTTTCATTTGAGATGTTTGCAAAAACAATTGTCATGGCTGCTATATTTAATTGTCCGAGTCCCATTTAAGGATCAGTGGAGGAGTACACTGAAGGTTCTAGGCTCATTTCAACAACCAAATTTAATTTTCCTCAACATCAAAGGTAATTGAAAACATCAGCTCACAGGATTGGGCGTAAGCTTAGATTTAGTCTGGTAGACTGCTTTGAATCCTGAAAAAACAGTCATTACTAATCTCTCACAAGGTTTAAAGCATCATACACTGCCATATCTGAAAAGCATTGAAATCTATTTGTGACTCAATTTCAATCAGATCACTCGGACGCGACATTTTCAAATCTTCTGTATAACCCTACCCTTATGTCGTTCATACATGCCGCATAGCTCACGGTCATATACCCCTTTCCTCATGTCTTTGTAAACAGGGCTGGAAATACGACGTTTTTAGTTTTCCAAAAGAAAAGCTTTGCTGTCCTCCTTATATATTCCGACTGAATGGAAGCAAGTCGACGATCAAGAGTCAAAGCCAGTTCTTGGTTCCTTTCAGGAAAAGAAAAATATGGCATATGGCAATATGCCAGCGATTATAACAGGCGACTCTTCGATGGCTTCCAACTACGATGCGATTTGTGAATTGGCAAATATGACCAAGATGGACGAAGTCTTAGCAATCCAAAAATCTACAATTTTATGATGATCAGGCTTAGCAATAATTTTGGATCTCGTCTCCTAAAAATGACTAACCTCTGGTTCTCTACTTTATTGAATTTTGAACTACACAAAATCTCATAAAAACCAATTGGTTTTTGACTTTTTTTTTTTAGAATCGACTCAGGATAAACCGCCCTTAAACGAAAGCCTTGACTGTACAAACATTGATTTTTATTTTTGTAGTTTTTATTCGGTTCTAGTCAATGTACAGTATACAGTGGCGTGCAAAAATGGATACATACTCGGCGGTCGTATTTTTTTTTTTGGAGAAGAAGTAAGAAAATTGGTCAAGTGGGAGGTTTTTTATTTACAAAGAACCATATGACCCCCGAGTATGTATCCATTTTTGCACGCCACTGTATGAATTTGTTGAATAAAACGTTGTCTTGCACAAGCTTCTTCTATTTGTTGAGTGGACTAATTATTTTATGTCTGTACATTGGGTACGATCTCAATTTTATAAGTTTCTCAAATTACAAAATTGCAAATTTTGAAGAACTTGCACTAGAGTATGGTATTTTGAATAGTTTTGATTTTTGTAGTTCTCTGCGTCCTGAATAAGAATTCCTAAGCTCTGATCTAAATTCTCTAAGTTTGTGCGGCCATCCTCCAATTATTACTGAAAAATAATTTTTCACTGCTTTCTGCAAATTGAATAATATTTTCAACTTCAATGCAAATCTGCATCCAAACAGACAACAATAACAAACAACAGTCAACTTACTTTGTTTAATTACAAGGCTAATAGAACATCATCGGCAGCCATTGTTGTAGCCAACGCAAATATAATTCAACGTGGATTATTGACATTCACTTAAAAATTATGAATGCAATCAACGCTTCCATTTCGTATTACTGCAATATTATTTATCTTATACAGGCAATCATAAATATTTTAATTTAAAATATTAAAATGCGGATGATTGTATTTTTTAATTTATATTTATAAAAATGAATCGTCAAAATGTATAGAATTGCATTACTGACGAATGTCTGTACCAATTGGATAATTTTTTTTACTGTCAGCAGACGCTCTAGATGAAAAAATAAATGGGAAAATTGAGAAAACTGTTCTGAAAAACGTCTTCAAAGTTTTCCCAAGCATTTCGTATAAATCGAAACTTCGCTAACTAACTACTAACATTTAATATTTAATTCATTTCTGATTATAAGAAATTAGTTATGGTAGTTGTTTGTTTCCACGAAGCCTTATAAAGGTTTTTCTGCAGAAGATTGTGTTCTAAATTTTGTTACAGATTTTTGAGCAAGTTCAGGTTAATGCATTTTTAGAAGTTTTAAGCCTCTTATTTGTTTTCCTACTTCCCCCAGGTTCCTAAAGAGAAGATGAACTAATTTCGATTGTAACACTACTATCCCTAATAGATCGCACTCCTCCTACTCCCACTAGATTCATTACTGTCCTGCAAAAACACCCCTTAGACTAATTTAAACACCTTTCCCTGTTTGTCTTAAACTCGATTCCAATCTCCGGGGTCCTCCTTCTCCCTGGTAGTCTATTAATGCACCTCACGCAAGTTCTGACCCAGAATCCCACCCATTCATCGGAGTAGTCCTCTGCACCTTCCAAACAAAAACAACACGAAGCATTTGGAAAGCATCAAGAGTTCAGGGAGTAATCACAACATCTCCACCACCACCACAGCTCGGCGTGAACTCTTTATTAGCGGAATTTAAATATGCAATTCTAGTCTCAAATGGAATATCTGAAAGCAAACTCCTAAGTGTGATATTCATCATTTCGCTATAAGGATGCACAAGCACAAGATCTGTCGACATCATGTCCTTGATCTCCACCCAGCTTAATGACTACACCACGAAACTATGAAATCGCAATTAAAAATTCAAGCAAAACAAAAAACGAGAAAAATTCACCGGCTTCCTCCGCCTTAGATTCCTCCTCTCAGATACCCAAGTGCATTCATAAATTTCTTACCTCATCGGGCGCGCAAGCATTTTGATGCATAGGAATTAGAACGTGCCTCCCGCCCGACTGTTCGCCCGTACTCAGCGCTCCGTCGTGGTAGAGATTTATCATCCCGAAGTGAAGGATGCGCTCTCGCAGTGCAGGAACAGCATCAGCACCGAGGAGCACTGGAAACTTGTTATGCACAAGTTCAACGAGATGGCAGATACAAGGTGAACCAAGAGGAAAACAAATCTCGCATTTCTTTTTTTTTTCTTTTTTGGTTTTTTAGGGCAAACAACAATATATCCGAGATGGAGTGTCGTTAAGTTGACTTGAGGCCATAACATTGAAGATATATTGTTTTGTTTTGTTCTGCTGTGTTGTGGAGGTTCTTAGATTGTTCTTTGTCCTTAAAGTGGAGCGGTAGGACGAGGAGAGACTTTAAGGTGCCCTCGGAGGCGATGAAATGCAGTGATTATTGATGAAATATGACGTCAAATAAATCGGCAGGATGCACTGGAAATTGAAGGTGTTTTTCAACTGACTGTGAGACACGATTTCGTTTGTGAAAAAAGCGGTCTCAAGGGAGCTGATAAGTGTTCTTCTTTTTGGCTGGAGAGAGCTGGAAACATCAAAACTGGATTCTACAATTAACCAAGTAGGCATTTAGACTTTGCCGAATAGCTTATGAACAATGATGAAATGTTGGAAGATAAAAATATGTTAGGAGCGCCTTTTCAACCATTTCGACGGGACAGCGTTATAAGAGTGAAGGTTGAATTTTTTTTTAAAGTGAATTTGTATTAAAATGAACCGAGTCTATCTGTTAATAAACATATACATATCTTTGATCTACAGTGAACTATTTACCACTTTTGATAAAGAAACTAAAGTTAAGAATATTGAATAATGGCCTTGGAAACCCATTTTCTGTTGAACTTGAAGTATATTTACTTTAATTATTATTCTGTGCAGCAGAGTGCACGTAGCACAAACAAATATATGGTGCTAAAATCGGCTAGATTAATCTGCAATATTTCGTCTTGATATGTTAAGAAACGGCTGAGATATCGGAAATTGAACCTGGCTGTGATGGGTGTCCAATTTCTTTTGCCTGAAATTCCAGGAAAACTCATAAAATAAAAAACTTCAATGGTATCCCCCTCAATTTATTAAAATCGAATACCAGTCTTTCCATATTTCATCGACAACATGTTAATTTAAATAACCTTTCTTAACAACCACGATAATCGCGTGCGCTAGAGGAAGAATCATATCCACATCCACCCTTAAAACCTTTAGCTTCTTTTACAAACGCTCAGGTATGTGAACCACATGGTTTCATGAGCAACTACTACTTCTTGGTTAGATATCCTCTTATTTCCTTTGATGTCAAGCTTTAATCTGTCCCCTTTGTTCTTTGCTTTTAACTCCTCTACACGCGAGTGCCACCACAACTCGTTAAGGAACATGTGACCGACCATCCATGAGATTCAAGTAGAATGACACGTGAATGCATACAAGAGAGAAATTATATTTAAATCCTTTTTGTTGGTCATGAGCTTACGTAATTAGCTGGTGAGCAAACAAGCGCAAACCGCATATCTGTGGACTCATGACCTCATTTGTAAGAGGATCTCAGCGCGTTCTTTTTGGTCGCTTGATATTATGGGTCGTTTATAGAAATAGACGGGGACAGTAAAGGATGAGACCACCGACTGCACAACATCGATAAAAATATTTAGTTACCAGGGCACTTCCTCATGATGTGAATAGAATGAGCGGTTTTTTTGTAGCTCAATGGCTAGGATGTGGCAACAAGGATACTGCATCAGTCGCACTGTTGGAACTGTCAACATGAATGAGATATTTAGGAGTAAGGTTTACTTTGTGGTCTTTTAACTATATCCCATCTTGACTGGTGGTTCTCAGTAACGTCAAGAGCTAAGAGATTTGTTAGGTATAACAAAGCATTTTTGTAAGCTAGGAAAAATTGTACGACGAAAATTTTAGTCCCACAGCACTTATAGCCTTATAGTTTGCGCGTTTGTTTGTAAGCAAGCCTTTCTAGAAATTTGAGTGTTAATTTTTATATTAAGTTTTATGTACGTTGTACCACTAGAAAAAAAAGACGATGGCTTAAAGCGCATTGAAGCGTAAATACAATTAATGATTTATTGTAAAATGGGAGCCGTAGCCTAATCGTTAGTACGTCGGACTGTTAAGCAAGAGTATAACACCGCAAATAACACCACAAACATTTTTCACGGTCCCACTTCCAGCGAACGACTGACAATCGTCCTGGAGTTCTTCTGTCATGGAAAGCTTTCGCAATTCGTCGTTCGTAACCGACAATAAACTGTAGGTCCCCTTCACATGTGTCAAATTATAACGCGCACAACACAGTGGAGGCGCGAAAAAGCTAGGCTCTGGCCCTTCGTGGGCTGTTACGCCACTAATGATGATGAACAAGGACACTGCATCAGCCGCACTGTCAACATAGAGAAGAAGAAGGAAAAAATTCAATTTAACCTTGACGGCCAATCATATACAGTCGTATCCCTCTAAGTCGAATTTTCCTCTAACTCGAAACTTTTCGCGATATTTTGGCACTCTCCTTCCCAATTTTCCATACAAAAACTATCCTCTAAGTCGAACTTTTCCTAACTCGAACTAATTTTGATGTCCCGTGAATATTGGACTTAGGGGGATTCAACTGTACGTATATTTTGTGCGTTTGTTTGTAACCAAGCCTTTTCAGAAATCTGAGCCAAATTTATCTAACCTTAAAAATAACTGCAAGTGATACAAAAAATCGTCGAAGATATCAAGGGATGGTGTAAAATGCTCAGTTCCTTCCAGACTTTCCATATGAAATCTTTTTCGTTGACCGATATTTTCGTCACTTCAGCCGAAAAAAATGTCAATTTCTCCATCGTCGACCAGCACCTTCAAGACCAGACAGCAAAACTCACTTAACAAATTCGGTTAAGGCTCCCCTCATCACCGCTTAAGCTTATTTACTAAACAACACCAAATCGGTGAAACTTTCCCCAGCCCTGCAGTCCCTTCCATTGTCCTGGGAGTTCACAAATTACCGCCCTTCCTCCACCCCAACAAACACGCGTGTAAAAAGCCTCTGTTCAAAACAAAACAAGTAAAGGGCTTCCCCCAAAAAACATAAAGAAGCAACAATTAGCTCGTCACTGACTCTGTTGAGTCCTCGCTCGAGCACATGTGCCCTCAAAACACCGCACCCCCTTGATGAATAGTATCCAATCGAGGGTGAGTGGGTGGTTGTTCAGAACTGCATTCACTTTCCTGGCGTATCTCCTGTTCAGGGAAGCGACGATGGTGTTGACAGAGATTTAGAGAAAGTTGAGCTTAGCGCGCTTCAAGGTAATTACATTCGGCGGTTTGTTCACATGCCTGCCGCTTCTAATTTCCGGAAGTTAGTTTTCATGTTTGCAGCTCTTCGTCGTCCGGTGGGGCGGTAGTTCGCACGGGTGCGTGTGTGTTGCAGACACTTGTGGACTGGTGTGGTACGTGCAGAGTGAACAGGTTGTGCTCTGTTTTCAATTTTCGAACACTGACGTGAGAGTCTGAAGGGGGGGATGAAATTCTGCCTGTTAGAGGAAGGCTCTGTTTTTGGTTTTGTTGTGAGAAGTCAATTCAAATTTGTTGCATTTTCCATGCTCGACAAGGGGATTTTTTTTTTGCGCATGTTTCAGAGGAATTAAAAAGTTTCCATAGTCGTGGTTGAGGTTATTAAAAACGACGAGTTGGGAATAGAATATCCTTTTAAGGTCGACATTAAAATCACTCCTCAGAGCAAATCCTGCCAATGCATCGACTAACTAAGAACACACTTTTCTTTTTTAAACTCGCAGGTGAATAATTTTTTGCAAGAGTTTCATGTTTTTTTGACTTTTTCCATTCAAAATCCAGTGAAATAAAAAAAAGAAAAAAAAAACATGATTGAGAATGTACCACCCGTGGACTTTAACCAGTATCTCAGTAATTCAATTTCCGGGTGGGAAAACTGTCTCTGCGGCAGTCCGCATTCCGCAAAAATTATGTCACGGAATGTTGGCCGCTTTTCCACAAACCAATAAATTGACACGTCACAATGGTGGCTTCGAAACACTGACAATGAACTGTGAATTTGTGTTCTTAAACGGAACGCAGTTATTTATAAAACTCTTTTTTTTTTCCTCAAAGCACACTAGGTACTCCAATTCAACCCCATTGTGGTGTTAAATCAACCACCCCCAACCCCCAAACACATATCCAACATAGTGGCAGAGCGTTAATCCTCTCTTACCCTGCAATTAAAAAAGGGTCAACGTTTATGGGGTACACCTAATTGGCATTTGAGTCCATTAATTTGAAAAGTTTTTGAAAGTTGATATGCGAGTGTGGAAAGGGAAGTGGTCAATTGGTTGACCTTCCTGTGAAAAAGTTATTTAAGTGTTCTAATTCCCAGTTGGTGGCACTTAGAGCGACTGTTAAACGTAACGTAAATTAGATTTTATTCTATTTGGGTTTCAAGTGGTTTTTATTTCAATAAAATATGTGATTGCATTTAAGGCAATTTTCAAAAAAAAGTTATTTTTTATTTCAAAGGGAACCAAGGCAGAATCCCCTCCACAACTGAATCGACACGCCTTATTGTCTTGGCTCTGGTTGCTAAACAAAGAAGTGATTTAGTCTGGAGGTCTATATATTGGACGTGACTGGACTTGGACTTTCTACGGCCAGTAGCAGCCTCATTTAAAAGCACACCTTCTTCAGGAAAGGGGCCTTTTAATGTCTAAATTGCATGTGAACGTGTTTTCAACTTTATAGACAACTGCGATGCGATAAAGAGCTTCAGGCAAGTTGATCTTCTAAGGCCCTTGTAGATATTAACAGCACTCAGGTTAGGTGGTTTATCTTTGGATTGGTTGAAGTTGTGCACCTGGGTTGTAGAACCGAACTAAGAACAAGTCAGTGTGAAAGAAGAGTGTTAAAGAGGAAGTTATTAAATTCTGACTTGGCCAACCGGCGACTGAGGGAGAGGTATTCAACAAATCAATCGAGTAAAAGATCGTAGGGCACGATTAGATAAAAACAAAACCCCCACATTGAGACTCATATAAAACCGAGCAATGAAAAGGCTGATCAAGGACGGCGGCGATTTAGAAGAAGCTTCTGATGGAATAATTGATATGTTGACGGGGATTAAGCCGAGAGTAGTGTGGTCAAAACCGGAAGCAGATCTACAAAACAGTACAGAGTAACACTTACGTGCATTACCGTGATCGTACCCTAATTCTGAATAGTAGTTGTTTTGTCGTAAGGCCAGTTCTTTTAACTTTTTCCAAAGTTGCCACTGCTTTTTACAACTGAGTGAACTCTGCAATTAATAGTTTCGATTTTTTGTTCATATTAAGACCGTCTGCCTTTTACTTCGTGTGTCGAAAATCATCGTCCCATCTCGGAGACCTTTCGGAGACAACGTCTAATGTCGTATTAGGTGTACAGCTTTGTTTCCGCCGTTTTTTTTTTTCGAAATTCGAGGCTTTGTTGTAATAAACTGGTTATACATTTATGATTCGCTGTGCATTTGATTCGATTGCGTTTGACACGAGTCTTGACTAAGAATGCCTCAAATTCTGCATTTTCGAAAACCTTCTCTCTTTCACCGCCATGCCGGTCTTCGACGTCAAAATCATAGTTCTTGAAGCGTTGAAACCACTCTCGACACTTTCCTTCACTAGCAGCGGCCTCACCATAGGTATTTGGGAGCATTCGATGAGCCTCAGCCACAGATTTCTTCATCTTAAAACAGAAAATTAAAACCTCCCGCAAATGACGAGAGTTTGGCTCGCAAGCTGACATGTTAAATCGAGAATAACTTTATGATGTAGACACAAATCGACTAATATTTCGATGTCGTTATGGTAACAAATACCTAAGCTTATTGTAAAACACCTACGATCTATTTATTTCGACTATCACTTACCGCTACAGCCACCTATTGCAAAACGGCGGAAACAAGTTGTGCACATAATATTTTTGGTGACAATTATTGTCCTTTAAAGCGCTCAGATTCCTCTCAATAAATCAAAAACCTCGTTTTATATTTTGCAATGTTCATAGCTACACACACATGTGAGCATTTATTTAAGTTGGTTAAAACTAATTAACAATATTTGGACGGAATTTTGAAATAACTCAAAAACATGATAAAAGATAATAATTTCGAGTATTTAATTCCTTACAAGGACACCGGCCTTAGACCATGTTGACGCCACGCTTCTTGGCCTCGGATGTTAAGCACATTTTGTATGACTCAGCAGCTTCGCAACTGTTTAAAAAGAGAAAAGAATTAGGGAAAATATCTGATAGGGGATAAGAATGTACGTACTGATCGTCAGAGACAGGGATGTCAACACAGGCAGCGGTGACCTCCTCGGCGATCTTCATTTTACCAGCCTCTCCTTGGCAGTGAAGCTCGGCCAGTTTAAGAGCAACGTCACGGACAAATTTGCCATCAGGGTTCATCTAAGAAAAGAAGGCTTGAAGAGCTTGGAAAGAGAAAATGTCGAAGATTTCTTACCACATCGAGTTTCTTCATCACACATGCACGCAGACACTTGGTTTCGGTGTTTTGGGCTGGCAAGTGCTTGACCATAACGTCAAGATCGGCTGAAAGAGAAAGTTTTGGGTTAATCAACCTAATCGCGACCTTTGCTGTCTCACCTTCAGTAGCTCCGACTTCCTGCACGCATCCGGCGGAAATGGTACGGAGTGCCTCACCAGCTTCCTGGTTGGTTAACCCGGCCTAGTTGAGAAAAAAAAAAATTAAATGTACTTTTTTTCTATTTTTAGAACAGTAAAACGCCCAATCGAACCTCGGCAAAAGCTGCCATTGAGAGGACAACGAAAACGGCGACGGCTAAGAATTTCATGATTGCTTTGAGAATTTGTATCTGAGGATGTTTCGCTGAAGAACACGTAAAATCAACTGATGAACTGACAGCTGCAAATGTGAACTTTTATACAATTCAAAATTTATTCGATTTTCTGAATTTCCACAGTACAATCAAAGCGGAGAAGTGTGTCACTTTTGGGCAGCATTTGCAGCCAAGTGGAAAATTGTAGGTTGAGTGGTAGCATGTGCGTCAGCCATGGTATTTGGCATTCAACCATTCGGCAGCTAAAAAAAAAAATAAAATTGTGTTCATTGCAGATGACCTTGTGACCTGTTGTTAAGCGGCTGCAGGTGGTGATTTCGAAGGCGTGGTACATTTTGGGAACGCACGAGGCAGGAACAACAAAAAACAGACGGTTGACAACTCGTGTTACACAACTTTCGCACACGCCTTTTTTTTTTGCATTCGTGATTTCATTTTTGCCAATTGGTTGTTGGCACGTGTACCGCGGTTGTCAGGTGGCCTTAATGGAGAACCGGTGGGTGATGATTATTTGACGTGAAGGATGTTTTTCAAAGTTTTTGTTTTAAAGAAATGGAGATGATGATAATGACATCTAAATTTAGGCATGTTGTGGTGTTATCTGGGACATACGTCACGGGCACGCGTTCGCAATTTGATTTTGAATAAAGGGAAAGAATAAAATTTACTCTGGAAAAAAAAAACAGATCAGCTTTTGACTTCGTAAAGTTCTGTGAATTAGACGATTTTAAAGACTCTCGAAACAACAAGAAAAATTTAGCTTTTCGTTTCACTAATCCACTGAATCTACAATGAAGGAAGGCAGTAGAACCGGAGACAGTCGATTCGTTGGCGTGTACCTTGCCCTTGGACTTTGACTTTTTCTAAAATTCCAGTTCTTGCGTTTATCAGGGTTTGCGGGGCTTAGACTTTTGTGAACTAAATGACGGAATTGACATAACTTTACCGCCTATCTGAAAACATTTCCATTCTAGCTTTGAATCTTCCTCGAAAATCCTTTAAGCAAGTAACCGACGAAAGCCCTTTTAACGGCAAATGAGAAAGGTCATGATCTGCACCAATTCCACTGAACGAAAGTCTGTACCGCTCCTTCTCCTTTCTTCATTGAATAAATTAAAATATTCAACTTCGAGTATAATTCACTCGAGCTTAATTTCTTGCTGATTTGTTTAATGCACCTCTCCCCCCGTTCAGACAAGAACCGATTATAACCAGATCAAGCATTGCTCCCCAAAAAGCATCCACCGCCACCGACAGTGGCGCGGACGCGAAATAAACCCGTGGAAGTACCCGTTGCAGCTGCAATTCTAAATTCAAGGATAACTTTCACCCCGGCTACGTGCGAATAACAAGTGAACGCATAAATTATCCTCCCCATCCCTCCATCCCAGCACACACTGTGCCACATTTCGTGAATGAGAATTAGAATGTTTTCAGGTTGGCGCAGCCCCACCGGATGTGTAGACACCTCCTGGCTCTCCCGAGAATGCAATTCCGGTGTTATTATTTTTTTTTTTCACCCGTCCCTTTTTGTCTGTGTAAAGAAATTGTTATTCAAGGTAGCAAAGCAGGAGGTAACCCGAGCAAAACAAATGTAAAATATTCCTGGTGCACAACTGCACAACATCAGGATGCAATGGCGTAGATGTGACCGCCAGCAAAAAAAAAAAAAAACAAAAAAACACATAAGAACCCGAATATATCCTTCAGGTGGGCGGAGGTGATGATGCGATGGAGGAGGAGATGTGTTTTCTGCGATGCTTAATGCGATTTTGGACGGAATTGGTATGAAGTTTGTTTTTTTGTTGCTGTCTGCCGGGGGTTGGTTTTTTGTTTCAAGTGCAACGATAATAGACGGGAGTCGAGGGCAGAGCTCGCCCTCGGGGCAACTCCAAATGGGGCTTTAATTAAGTTGAGTCCGTTGTGCAATTTGTTGAACCACCATGTTCCGAATGCATTACACAAACGGCGTTATCTCTGTTGTGAATTTTTATGTGTTTTTTTGTAATTATAAAAGTTTTGCTGAGGCGCTGTTGCATTTGCATCGTGTAGCAAATAAGCTTGGAAATTAAATTCGTGACGCAGGTGGGGAGTTTCATGGTGGGATTAAATTTGACGACTAGGAAGTGGACGACGAGGGCAGTGTGTATTTAAGATGGTTGAGGGACTTAGAAGGATGCTCTTGAGGATGTACGAATGGGTGTGGTCTGTTCCTAAGCCAGTTTGACGAATAACAATGTCTCCGAAAGGTCTCCGAAGTGAGACCAATCTAAACCGATTATTTTCGACAGCCAAAGTGAAGCACATACTACCTAAAGACGGGGAAAAAAGCGGAAAAAATAATTGGAGAGTTCATTCGATGGTGCTGCGGATTCGAAATGGACGAGTGGTTTTTTCTTTGGTCTAGCTTCTAAAATGATCTAAGAGCCAATAAGTTACCAGCTCAAATCATTGAGTAATATTCTGTACAACCTCGCTTACAAAGTTCAATTGACTCAGCAATTGAATTACCCCCGTTTCGTGTTTGCTTTGCATTTTGGGCTTTAGAACAGCTTTGTACAAAAATCATCTTTTCTGACGAGACACATTTTCTTCGCAGCGTCTACGTTAACAAATATAATTGCCGCATTTAAAACTCGAAAATTGTAGAGAAGTCAATGCATCCATAGAGAGTGATAGTTCCGTGCTAATTGTGGAGTGGTGACTTGGTTGGACCATTTTTTCCCGAAAATGTGTCTGGAAACAACTTTTGGTCAGCAGTGGGTGTTACAGACTCATGTTAACCGACATTTGTTTTGTTTACAGTGATTGATGGTTTGGACTTGGATGACTTCTGGCTTGGATGACTTCTGGCTTATGCAGGATGAAATGCCGAGCCACAAAGCCTATGCCACAATCAATCCTTTGCGCACCAAATTCTCAAATCGTATATAAACTGCCGATATCAATTCGCCACCTCGGAGATACGATATGACCCTTTTGGACTTTTTTTCGTGAGGAACCGTGAATGGTCTTATATTATACCAACTATCAAAAAATTGTGAAGCACTAAATACAGCTAAGCTACAATCTAAAAGCATCAACAAGGCCTTGGAAAATCGAAATGGCGGAATGTGCTATTGCGAAGCCGGGTGAGGCAACTTGAACGGCGTTCTATTTCATAATTAATGGGAATGTTTACTCTTACCAATAAAACCATATACCATGGGAAAAATTTAATTTTATAATAATAAGAATCTTGTATTTGGCCCACTCTGTATGAAAAGAAAATAAAGTGGGATAAGCATGAAAGTACAGAACCTCTGGACATACTTTGGTTGTTGTCGTCCTATACATGTCATGTTCTTCAAACTTGCCAAGCTCTTCATAGGACTTTCGTTTAATAATAAAAAAAACAACCATCAATCTCTTGCCTAAAGAAGATGTGTAAAGAAGCCTCTCATTAAAAGAGGCCCCATTTTTAAGGAAGCGCCAGTCGAATGCCATCAATTAAAAGTAGATAATAGTCGAAAAGAGTCAAGCTCTCCAGAAAGCGTCTATCTAACGAAGTTTAATAAAAATGGCTTCATTTTCAATAGCATTCCTTATTTGTATGTATTTCTGACTTTGATTGAAGGCTTTGAAGGCTCTGTTTCTGATTCCATGCGGCAATCATCTACCAGCCTGTCAAATTTGCTCTCGTCTGGTAATAGTATAAATAAGATAGAGTAAGTGTCTGCAGTTTACTTCAGTTGACTTCAGTCGACCTTAGTTGTGACTTATGCAATATAAATTATTTCAATAAAACTGACAACTTTACAAGATCTTGACAACAGCACTTTGTAGATCGAAGAGTCTTCGACTTTTAGACCTACTTGCTAGACGTTTTACTATAATTTTTTTGGAAGAGTCTTTGATCTTTCTTGCTAGATATTCTACTACAACTCTTTACAATCAACGACCTCTTATAAAGCCTTTAGGTTGAAGCAACGGCGCGTGTCTACCATTTAATAAGTACTACTTTTACAATGGCTTGTTCAGCCATCCAATATTGACATGAATTTACATAAAGGAATTTGAACCATTCGGAAACATCCAATTCTGTGTCCGCATGACAGCAGCTACAATTTTTTTGGGCAGCAAAATTTAACCAAAGTTTTATTGTCATTCGAGTGTGTCCTGGAACTCATCCTGTCCTCAATTCAATTCAATCCACGATATTTTATGCAGACTTCGCATGCATGATGAATGAAACTGAAGATGCATCCTGCTCGAAAAACCGTCGAAATAAGCATTTTTCAAATTTGAATACTCCACCAAAAGCCGACCAGAGTGTCACCAATAAAGCAAAACTTGCAAATGAAGGCTTTTCAAACAATGACCAACAATCACTGCACTTGAGAAAAAACTATATTTTTTCACAATCCAATTCAATTCGTTTTATTTTATTTTTCGACAAAGATAAAACTCACGCATGTGTCGCTCATATGCAGATTTCTCACCTACCCATCGATAGTTTTCCAAAAAAAAAAAAAACTTGTCAACCGCCAAAAACCACCTTCGAGTCCCAGTTGCGCCTCCTTTTATTGGCACTGCCACGGAGAAAGTTCTCGGTGCGAAAATATTCTAATATGCGTAATAACAAACAGAGTCCCGGCTGTGTGCGTATTTGTGTGAAGGGTGTGGTAAAACAGAGGCACCGAACGAAGAGAAAAAGTCACGAATGTGTCAGCATACAGATTACTGTCATAAAAACCTGTCATCTGCCAACAAATTTTCATATTTACTCAACTTAATAACATATGCAAATACGACGGTCTCCAAAAACTCATATCCTCGCACTCGCAAACGAAAACGAAAACGCAAACGCACCCACCCACTCAAAGAGAGGGCAAAACAAACAGAACGTTGCGTTGAAGAAATAAAATTCATTTCGGTTCCCTGTAATAAATAGGCGCTTCCAACTCTGACATTATGCTGAGGTTTCACTTATGTCAACCGATGGTGGGGGTGTGTTTCGAGGCTGGGGGCTTGGCTATCTCTTATCTTTGATGTTGGCTGGCTCAGGGGATGAAAGATTGGGATCTTTATTGTGTGGGTTGTAGGTTAAAAAAAGGTTCCAGAAGATGAAGCATTTGATCCTGCATGCGTGTGAAAAAACGTAAAATGGAGGCGCCCCGACCTTGGAGTGCCGCACCCATTTTGTTTGCTCATCCGACACCTCACCACGGTTATCAAACCGATGTTGAGCTAGGCTTTCATATGTTTCGGACTCAAAATGGCAAATTTTCTGTGCCGTACCTTTCCCTGAGAATTTGGGTTCGGTGGTCTTTAAGGCGTTCTTTATATTTTCCATTTCTTGTGAGTCCACAACTCACGATCCTCCTCATGGCTTCCTCTGTGTTGTTAGGTCACATCAATGTGGGTGATTAAAAGGATTGTCAAAAGCATGAGGACGAAGTTACTTTCATCTTTATTGTTGGCGTAACAGCTCGCAATTTTCATGTCCCCACCTCCAGCGAATGACTGACAATTCTCCTGGAGTAATCTCTGTCATAGAAAGCTTTCGCAATTCGCCGTTCGGAACCGACATTAAACAGTAGCTCCCCTCCACATGTATCAAATTATAACGCGTACAACACAGTGAAGGCGCGATAAAGCTAAGCTCTGGCCCTGAATAGCCTGTTACGCAGATTATTTATTTATTTATTTTATTTATTTAACCAATTTTTAGTAGAAGATCGAAGGTTCTTTCAACTTGATTAATTAAGTCAGATCCGTGCTCTTTGCAACTTTGTCTTTGGCAATTTTTTATCTGTCCCATAGAATATGGTCAGAGCTCCATTATCAAGTCCCAGACCCAATTTTATAGGAGAAAACTGTCCCAACTTAAAGTCACTCACCCCGGAAACTCATTCCATTATACCCACTGCTCCCAATTAGACACACTTTGCTCATTATCATCCATTACATGACTCATAATCGGATAATCACATCAAAAGGCCGGTTCTCCTGACAAAGTTGCTCCTTCAACTACACAGGACAATGATTCAATCTCTGTCGTCTTTAATTTCCCGAAAGGAAGCAAAAGTATCCATGGCAGCAGGAAAATTGTCATTCAAAAGTCACGACGTGATCAAAACTGACATAGTAATGGATTGTATAGTTGAAAGACAGCCAAAGTGAATTACAACTCGCACCCCTTTTGAGTTTAAATTTCATTACCTCAGAAGTAGGACTGACACACACCCTGAGAATCCTTCCTGTCCTGTCCACAGGACTCCGCATGACTGCCACATGTTTGTCTCGCATTCTGTGAGATATCAATTTTATAGTATTTCACCTTCATTTCGGATACATAACCATTCAGTGCCGTTATGAACGTAATAAACGTAAACGTACACGTCTTCAATCAAATTTCTCCGAACGAAAGTAATTTCTTCTTTTATCGTGCGCTTTTCTTACTCCTGCCGTGCCTGTGAAGTCTCAGGATCACTGAGAAGCTGTTTTATGATTTCATGTGCGCTCCTGTCATCTCTGATTAGGTCTGGAAAGCTCATAACGTCGTAACTAAAAGGGAGGTAGGTGTGGCGGGGGTCTAGCATGCGAACTAAAACTTAAGCAAAATTCATTACGTTTATATTTTAAGGTTGTCACTTTAATACTCGCACATAATTTCCTTTCTGAAGAAGTGGTCTTTTAAGGGGTGGGCTTGCGTGCGCCGGGTACCACTTAATGACGGATACCATCCACGGCGGGTGAATTGAATATCTTCGTGTGGGTAGAGCGGAGATTCATGGCGCATTCACCCGCATTAAGTGTCGGTTAAGTTTTGACGCGAGTTTTATGACCACGTGCGGCTGGGTGGTCAGACACAAGATTCTCATTTCTCAGCCGTGCGGTTGAAGTGATGAAACTTGTTTTATAAATATTTTAGTGAGTTCAAACAAGATTAGAAAAGAACTCTTTAAAAACGAAGTCTGTGTGGGCACGAAGTATATTTTTTGAGACACATAAAAATCGGCTTTCGCAAATGAGTGCAATTCAGAGTTGAGAGTTTCTATAGAGATCGCATTACCTCAATTTACGTTTGTCGTGCCACCAAACACTTCTGAAAATCAAGAATTACAATCGTGACTGAAAATTCATAAAACCTTAATTGTTTCATTAAATGATGGATGGAATGTATTGGGAGCTCATGCAACAACTTGGCTGGTCAACAGCCACCACTTTTTTATTTTTTTCTATTGCTTAACTGTCCAATGAATCACTTTGTTCGTTTCATTGCTTAAATAAATTTCAAACTCTATCTGTTTGCATATAGAAATGTATTGTAGTAAATGGCCCCAAAGGCTCTCAATAATACGACCACCTTAAATCCTTTGGACAGGCATCTAATCTTTATTCGTAAATTCAGAGACGTGATTCAACTTCAAACAAGGAGCAGAAAATTATTTTCCTTTGACAAATTATGACATAAATTTAACCGATCCTCTGTGGCGTAAAAGGCCGATATGATCGTCCAGTCCTTCGCAAAACACTCAGCTTTCTTACTAAACAGATGGGAAGGAACTTTCGTTTTTCTGCTTAGCAATATTTTAATTTGGTTTCATACGAGTATTTTATTATTACGGCACTAATCTTACACGTCCGCGTAATGAAGTGCAATTTAGGGCTACGTACATTGCATTCTTGTCTTGAGCAGCCTCTAACTTGTCTTGAAACAGAGTCGAGTCGAATTCGATGTTTCTCCACATATCCTTTATTTTAAAGCCTAGACATTTCAGATTTCGAAATGTTCACGCACCAAATCTAAGAGTCTTTTGGAATCCAGAACCACCTGTGACAACCTCAGCCAATCATAAACGCCAAATAGGTTTTTCAAGCTCATATTCGATGATTTTATTCTTTAACACGTTGAATGCCACGCTTATTTTATTAGATTGTCAAATATCTCCCTTCCGCCTTTTTGTCTTTTGAATTTTCCGGCTATGTACAAAGCGCTGCAGAGCTCGTATCCAAACTAATCACGCATAGCGTCGTTTTGTAGGTTATGTCAAGACCTTTCAAATGATGTATTGCCAGAGCAATGACTTTTTTGAAGGAATTGAAAGTAAGTACAGTCACATAAGGCTTCAACTTAAAGAAATATAATTCTTTTTTGTCATGTGGAGTAAATATTCACTTTTATTATATGCAATGTTGCGCAGTTTAGCGGTTAAACCTTTGCTATTGCATTTGATGTTGATAAGAATATAAATTGTAAACTTACGAGTCGGCCATCTTATGGTTTCTTTTTTATTCATAAGTCATATTGATACTGATAGCTGTTTCCCGCTTAGATTTTTTTTTAATTGGCGTTCTAAGGGTTGAGGTTACCCTTAAGTGTTCAGTATAAGAAACAGCACGGGCTTCAAGCGAAGAACAAAATGAGTCGCTTTACGCTTAAACAACGTTGGGAAATATTGAAAAATTATTTTAGAAGTGAGTGTTGCGTAGCTCAAATAGTTTGACAAGAAATCCTGTGATCAATGCAATGCCAACTGACCAAGTCGTGGCTGCAATTTGATCCTTTTGAACTTTTTTATAAGAAATAGTGAAGGGTCAATGTTATGAAAAAAAAAAAGGACGTTACTTTCCGCTCCAAGTAAAACATCAACAAAACTGTACCATGCGGACGTGAATTTTTTACTTCAATCTTTCTATCTGTTTCGATTTAAATTTTCGTGGTAGGGTTTTCTAAGGTCACAGATCAAAAAGTCGTAATCGAACGTTAAGTCCAATATAACAAAGGTCACTGCGCCTTACTATGTTTGTTTGAAAATGGCATTAATAGCCAATTAAATATATAAAAGAATTTTCGTAATATGTCACATACATCTTGTTTTCTATTTCAATTTAAACCCAAAAAATTCTAAAATCGGATAAAGGAACTTAAATTCCACGTTCCGAAACTGTTGAAACATAAAGTTAATAAAGTCTTTTAGTTGTAATAGAAAAAATAAATAATTGAAGTTGCAAGTAAATAAAATAAATATGCTAACAAAACAGACGTTTAATACTTGGTTTTTAAATGGTTGTTATTAAAGCGAATCTTAGTCTCTCTGAGCAGAAACTTCGGAATTTTTTGGCACTTAAGACAGATCGTTTTCTTTGTTGAATGATAAATGTAGCTCGACTTAAGAAATTTCCAAGCCAACTTTCTGTGTGAAAAAAATGTCGTAAAAAAAGATGAATGCAATATGGGTCGCAATTTTCGATAGAGTTAAACGCTACTGCCTTCTTGTTACTTGAAGCACGACTGCATAAAGACATGAATACAACAAACTCATTTGTAACCCCTTGTAAAGTTCAAGTTGCCGTAAGGAGAAGTTAACATCTCTTTCTCAGCAAGTGGGCACTCAAGGACTTTTGCCATTCCCTGGTCCCAATCTCACTCAAAAGCCCCACTTCCGCACATAAGAACAAAGTCCAATGACCAGAAACATCGACTTCAATTCACATTAAGCTCCAATTTGATGCACCCCATAGTGTCATCGACTGGCTCTCCCACCTCGTCAACTATGAAACACTTTCCAACCCCACACCCTGTTGCATGCAAGTGCACAAGAGCCAATTTCAATCTCATTAGAAACGGATACGTTTCCCATTCTTCTGGTCAAGCTGTGAACGTCGTCGAAGGACATCCACAAAAAAAAAGGAAACCCCCTTTGCTTCTCTTGAAAATACGTCAGGAAAATATGCCTTGGAAAATAAATGTGAAAGGACATTAAGATGGATTCCATTGTTGTTGAGGTGATTGTATTTTAGGAAAAAAAAAAAAAGAATTTACTGACAACGAAAAACACTAACGCCGCTCGAGTGAGCTTTGTATTTTTAGATCGACCTTGGAAAGTAACAGGGAACGTGTTTTGCGAAGCGAAGGACGGTTGTGGTAGTATACAAAGGCAACTGAACGGAGGTACTCGTGTAGCGCGGTCGTTCTTCTCAACAACCTCACCTTGCACCGAGTTTGTGACGAGGCACGATAGTGTCGACCTGTTTGAGTGGATTTATTGCTGCCTCGAGTAAAGTTACATGAATCCTTTTTGATAAAATGTCAGGGCCAATTGCGAGAGGTTTATTTTTTTTTATATATTGCCTTTGTTGCGTTGCAATTTGTTCAGGATTTACCGGACAACGAACAACTATCAACTAGAAGCTCAAAGGTCACAGGTCTCCGGACTGGAAAGGTGGAGTTTTGTTTATCAGAAAAGTTTGTTTTTGTTTAAAGTTTAACTTTTGTCATTCACAGCGTTGTTTTGCTGCTGACCTCAAATTCCTTTGTGATTTTACACAAAATCGTCCTATACTTTAAGCTCTGATAATAAAGTTTTTTGGCAACTCCGAAGCAGAGGATTGTGATCTTTTCCGAATACCGTACGAGTGGGTACGAACAGCACGAGTCCAGAAGTACACGCAGGGTAGAATCACAAATAGAATCGACCTCAGAAGCCCGGTCACACTTAAAAAAATTGGGAATTAAAGCCCCATGATTCGAGGAAAAGAATTTTTTTTTACAAAAAAATCGATCCCGATTTTAATGCGTTTTCTCCCGGTGTTTCAACTGTTTCAACTACATCCGTCGCATCAGCGGCAGCGTTGGTCTATGTGTCACCTCGCATAAGAACGTATGTATTTTATGTATCTGTCAAAGCATCGCTGACGCTGACGCTGATGCAACCAACGTATTATATGTGCCGGAACCTTTAGGGCTTCGGCGCCTGATTAAATCGAAAAGGAATCCGATGAAAATTCCAAAACCAAAATTATAATTTCGTGCGTTTACTAATCCACATCGCGGACGACAGAGGGTTGTGGCAAAGATCCAGGAATTCTCCCAAGAGCGTAGTATCCCTGACCTCGTAGCGGTTCCCTTGCATAATCTCCTTCATCGCACACACATGCATCCACCCTAAGGTACCGATTAAGTGTTCAAGCGTCCTTTCTGCTTAATCCGCTTATCAACATCGCCCTCCCATGATCCTTGAAGCGCGCGAACTCCTAGAGGCATGCGAAAAGTCATTACTCCCGGCCCTCAGTCGTTCAGCAAAGCAAAACGCGTTCAAATGAACCCGAGAAACAACCGCCCTCCGCGTGTGTGCATTTAATTTCCAACAAAACACCGCGAGTTAAAAGCACTTTAACCGTGGGGAGCCCGCCTCGAATGTGCACCATAACTCTTCCCGTCGGTCGTCGTGTAAATGCCACAGAAGTCGGCGTTTGCCTTGAACCCCGCTTAAGAACCACCAGCACAAGAACGCACGCCAGTCGGGGAAAAAACAATTTTCACGTGTACAATGAGACTGGTGATTGACAGACTTCTGTGCCGCATTCAATTCGAAATAAATTTGCCTGTAATATGTTAAGAAAGTGACAACCCATGCAATGATGCATGAAATGGAATTTTCACTTCCACCCAGACGACACTTTCTCTGTGTCTTTGTCAGGACTTATTGAATATTGAATGCGAGTGTAAGGACAACGTCGAGGACGAGAACGAGGACGACGACAACGACGGCTGAGTGCTCGCTGCTGGATGGTTGTGTGGGGAGGTTCGAGTATTTTTGATCCTCTCCATCGGAGGGGAACAGCGAACGCACACGGGAACTAAAATTGAAATGAAAAAAGGACTTTTTTCAATTTGACGTGTGTGGCGGTGTGCGTGGTGACTGGTGTTTGGAAATCCTTAAATTTAATCAATTTCGAGGTAGGTGGTAACGAGTCACACATACGCGAATGAGAGACAATCGCAATTGGGGATGGAGAAAGTTTTCGCTCGATAACTTCATCCCTTCGCACGTTTTATCGATGGCTAACCGAAAGCTAGCCAGATACTTTGCCGGGCGATAAATCATTGGCAGAGTATCCCTTCAGTTAGGCCGACTAACAAGGATAAGGGATGATGATCTGACGCCTTGACTAATGCGTGACATACGTGTGTGCGTGTGTTTTTCTTTGGCAGACAAAACTCTTCACACAGCTTTTTGGCTTTCAAAAACTTTTTGATTTATCTGCGAAGGCACACTTTGGGCGTTTACGAGGGAACGTATGTGAGCGTGGGTGGAGGTACTTGGGGCGAGATTCTCACTCAATGGAGCGGAAAAGGAACATATGGCACGGACTTTGATTGGTAAACAAATTAAATTGAAAATGAAATTCTAAGAGGGTGCTGTGTCTCTGTTCTTGAGAAAATGAAATGTTCAAGTTTAGGAAGGGAAAGTGTTTTATTTTTTTACAAATTGAAATTTGTGGAATGAAGTCAAAAAAACAATTGACATTTTTCTCAAAGTGAACCAGAGGTCGCTGTGAGTTTTTGGTACTTTGGGAACAGTTTGGATATGGCCGAATTCCAAAATAAAATATGTAAAAGGCGACAGACAGACAGACACCGAAGTGAGTCCATAAGAGTTTCGTTATTCCTTTGGAGTGAAACCCTAAAAATCGTTAAAGGAACTGAAGAGTACAAAAAAAATATATCCTTATTCCTGTACTACTTATTTGTGTTTAACAAAAATTTTAGATAATTAACACAAAGAAATGCCAAATCTCTGCAAGTCTTACTATTTAATTTTAAATTTAAGTTAATTGAGCGGCAAAGTCTTGTTATTTCTTGAAGCAATAAAATAACTAACAAAAACAATGATTTACACAGAGAGCAGTTTTGTGTTTTCTCGTGAAAAAGAAGTTTTGCCAAGAAATTGGTAAAAGCTTCAAATTTATCAAATGGACCAAAGCAAAAATGTTAAAGATGTTTTACGAGACAAGAAAATGTTGTAATGTTGTTCTTCCTTAGGGCTTAAATCTCAATTAAAAATCTTTTTCGTACTTCGGGCAGTCAGTTAAAGGAGAATGTTATGTGTGGTTCAAAAAAATAGACCGCACGGATTTCTCTGTATCGCTGCACAGTGGAATAAAACACGCGAGGTAAACGTTGTAGTAATTTTAATAATCGGCTGTGACAGAGTTCAAACTTAAACTAACTTCATATCAAGTATTTTCTTATAAACTAACGTTGCCTTCGTGGGCCAAGTCTCCTGGTTCCAACAGTCGTACACGCGCTTCATATCACATACACGCAGTCTGGAAGCAATTCAAGAAGTCTCTGGTAGCGGCCGTACGCATCGCTTGGACTTTTGGCTATGCATGTGCGAAGCGATCGATCGTGTTAACTCACTTGTTTGAATCTTGCATAAGTAATGTATAGCGGTCTAAAGTTTACAAATAATGTCTATGGTAAACTTGGAAATAAGCTATTTGATAGTTGTACCGATCTATGACACAATTTTGTGGAACTGTTCCAACCTCAAAAGACTCATTCAAATGACCAACTAAGAGATCCAAGTAAATATCATTCAGCAGCTCTGTTTAAATCAGATGGAGACTGACGCTGCGCAGCTAATAACAGTTCTGAGGCCTTATTGTAATGGAATAAACAGATGTCTATCCTATATATTTAGTGATCGAAAAGTTTTTTTTTGGAAATAGGTCAATTACGGTCAAGCGCTCCTACAGAAATCTTACCGCCAGCTAACTTCCTTTCGAGTCTCTTTAAGATTGCTAATTTAATCAGCGCAAGAGAACCAGCGACGGCTAACAAGTATCAAGTCAAATTGTACAAAAATGTAAATGTAATTAAAATGTACAAAATGCGAGTAGTTTTTTTTTGTTATTTGAATATGTGTGTGCCTCTGTATTAGGTCAGATGAAAGATCTACCCACAAATCCAGAGGAGGAAAAAGTATCAGCTTAGAAATCCAAGATCGGTAACAGTAAGAAAAAAAAAAACCTAAAGACTTTGATTTTATTGATCTTCATTCCCAGATGAATAGCAGATTGAAATGTATTTCATTTTTGGTTAATATTGTTACCCGATGTAGCCCATCCGTTAAATAGTAAGAAAATCCCTCTTACACAAGACAGGGAAAGCGGGCTGCACCATGCAGCTCGTCAAGTGTGTCAGTCGTCGAGAGTTAGATCGCTAGACGAACCTGACTGGAAGGGCGCTTGGCGAGTTCGCTAATGTGCGTTTCCAAGTTAACAATATGAATTAACGCTAATGTCTCAAATGATGACAGAACAGAACTCCACAACAAAAAGAAAAATCAGTGAAGTACATTCATAGCTTCCATGTAGGTTTGAGCTGTTGGGCCATTCGAATTTTTCAAGAACCGCAAGTACTACACGAACAAGATCAGACAGACGTGAAAAAGGACACCAACCAATTTCTGCAAAATCGATCTCAGTTGGGAATCACGATGTTTTTTCTTTTTGAAGTGGAAAAGTAACAAAAAATTTTCATTATCAGTGGTGGAAAGGTGGAAATTTTATATTAAGGTACAGACTTTTTATGAACCATGTTATTATTAGGTGTACAAATTTTCTCCCGCCGTTTTGCAATAGATGGCTATAGCGGTGAGTGGTAAGTAAAAAGATCGTTGATGTCATACAATAAGCTAAGGTATTTGTAAACATAACGCCATCGAAATATTAGTCGATTTGTGTCTGCATCATAAAGTTATTTTCATTAAACATGTCAGCTTACGAGCCAAATTCTCGTCATTTGCGGAAGGTTTTAATTTTCTGTTTTAATATGAAGAAATCTGCGGCTAAGGCTCATCGAATGCTCTCAAATGTGAGGCCGCTTTTAATGAAAGAACAGGCCGAGAGTGGTTTCAACGTTTCGAAAGCGGTGATTTTGACGTCGAAGATCATTTTGGCGGTGGAAGAGAGAAGGTTTACGAAGATGCTGAATTGGGGGCATTACTTGATCAAGACTGGTCTCAAATGCAATCGAATCAAACGCAAAACGAATCATAAATATACAACTAGTTTATTACAATAAAGCCTCGAATTTAAAAAAAAAAAAACGGCGGAAGCAAAGTTGTACACCTAATATATTTTAGTATTCTGTTTGAAAAATTTTACTTTTTTTTGAGTATTATTTAAACTACGACGCAATATGTTCATCAAACTAGATGTGGCGTAAGTTGGGCTAGGTCTACCAACTTGCCCTCTAAATAACCTGCTAAGAATAACTTGTATTTTTAGTAAGTTCAGCTGTTCCCAATGAACTTCAATCCATTTTCTATTTGGTGCTGATATTGTCTAATGTACATGGAAGCATTCTCTTTTTTTTTTTTTTTTCTTTACCTCTTCTCCTTGACACCATCCACTCTGGGACATCTTTCGCTTTACTTCAGAATGGTGGAGACCGGCTTTTTTATTTTTAGCATCGGGTTATTTAATTAATCTTGACAGTAAGGCTGTAGTCGTTCTTTGTTTGGGGGTATAGCATTCTCTTAAAGTGTCGAAATTGGGCTCATAAAAAGTGCCCACTTTCGATAGCGAATATTTCTTTCTTTTTGCGTTTTGAATAAATTTCTATTAGATTTTTTTTTGTTTTCTGCCTTTTGAGCCCCTGGCCCAACTTACTCCACCCACTGGCCCAAAGTGCCCCGATAGTATGCAGTATGATAATTTCGAATGAAAAGAGAGTCGCCTAGTCGGAATCAACCATCAAGATTTTGCTTTGTTGGTAAAAAGTCATTTGTTATAAGCTGCTCTCTATCTAAGTAAAAAATAAAATTATCCAATCTAAAAAGTATTTGAAAAGTATTTAATTTTTGAACTGAATAGTAAAGCTTAGGAATTAAATTGCCCTAGCTTACTTTAATTGTTAAGGCTCATTGCTACCTTGCTTTGTAAGTAAAAACATTTGCTCCTGAGTTTCGGACGCATTTTCTTTTACAGTTAAGTGCTTGAAGAAAATTATTAGCACATTTTGCGTCGATAATTTTCACAGTTTTGTACATACTTTTTACATATTTTTTAAACTTCAAATATTTTCTAACTTTTGAAACTTTTTTGCAGGTCATACATGCATCAAAAGGCTCCGATGCGATTTTGTCTACAAAATAGCGTGCTCTAAATCTCAAGCAAACGATTTTCGAAGCAACATCAAAACGGACCAAAAAGCCTGATGAATGAGACGACCCTACAATGGCTGCTTTCACATGAACACTTGTAAAAATTCACTGAATTCAACTAGCATTAGAAAACTGAAAGAAATTAGAACCGAATGATTCGTCCTTCTCCTACAAGACTTTTGCACTCCTAGCACAACTTTTTCTTAACGCAATTCAGCAAAAATTCAATTCGCACATTCCATGCGAACTGCGAACCAAAAAATAAAAAAAAAATAAACCACAACGAAGAGCGACGACCTTGCTGTTGGCTTTAATAAACGCCCCACCGACCTCCCCCAGAAGTAGAGCATTTCGTGCCAATACACCCATTACCGCCCATTATTGCAGGATGTTACCATTTTCGTTACGATAAGAGCAGCCCATTAGTCGAATACAGGTTAAGCTCGCATTAAAGTATCGCTGAGCACCACCGCCACCACCGTAGAAGCACTTCAAAAATAGAAATCTTCATTATGCTGCAACTTGTCCCTGACTTCTAAAGAGTTACAAGGCCAAAGTTAACCGAAAGTTAATGATGATGAATTCACTTGCGTGTTGTTGAAAATGTGAGAGCCATGGAGAAAGCCGCCCCTGCGATTATTACAGCCCTGCAGTGCGCATCTCTCAACCACCGGAGGAAAGCCTATGCAACCGCCCAAGTGGTAAGCTCTCCCCCAAAGTTGGTGAAACCACCCGGAGGAGCGGTGCCATGCGCAGAAGGACTCACGATTCATCGAAACTTTTCTCACCAGTGAATGGGGGAGTGAAGCACACGCACCAAGGACTCGCCGACCAAGGACCTACCTTACACCAATTTCCTCAGTCAGTCACTGAACGACGGTTCACTAGCGGTGTTTAGGCGCATCTCGGTTCGTACGTAACGTAACGTAGCAACTGCCAAAACGACATAAATATTTCATTCCATCATCGTGTGGTTTTTGTGAAGTGCAAGATTTTTCACTCAAAGAGTGCGAAGTGTGTCTGTGAATTGTGGAAAACAAAAAAAAAAAGTCTTAAAGTGCCACCATTGCCACCCACTGAGAAAGCTGACCCGGCGTTAAGTGCCCGAGTCCCGGAATTGCGGTCTAAATTATTCACCGTGAAAAGAGGATTCCATTTTAAGTTCTCCCTGCCCCCGTGTGCGATCTAAAAGGATACACCCCCCGGTGCATACATCTGCAGTTATTTATCGACCTTGTCTGCGGTGTGTGCCGCTGACAGTCGTGAGTGAATAAATAAATACAAAGAAATATTTTCACATCACCACGGGAAAGGAGAGAAAGTAGAAAGTGTGTCCTAAGTGATATAAACTCGTCTCGTTTTTTCGACGAGTTTGTGCGTGCGTGCGTGCGTGCGTTTTGTGCGTGCGTGTTGCGCGTGTGTGTGCGGCGTGTATATACATCATCATGTGTGAATAGATTGATTGCAGTGACAATGTGATATGAATAATTTATTACGACCACATATCCCTAAATCTATGCCAAACACATCCAGCCTGTAATGTGGTCCTTTAGCAGAAATCACCAGCAAAAGGATACCTGTCCAAATGCGAAGTGAATTATGCGAGTGTGTGTATCTTACGTGTGATTTATCAATGATGAAAGCTTGAGTGGGTAAATACTCTGAGATTCGTTTTCGGTTTTTCCTTTTTTTTTTCCTCACTCTCTCCATCTTGCTCCCTTGTTCCCTTTTTGTGTGTCACTTGGACACCTGACGCCCGACCCACCCACCCAACAGCCAGCTGATTTGATTTTTATCGTGTATTAGTCATTAAAACGTGCATTTTTGTGTCCTTGGCAAGGAGGTGGTGAAAAAAAAAAAAGAAATCCGGACGAGGAAACGGATTAAAAGTGGATAAACATTCATTGGATACGAATATTCGAGTTGTCTGGATTTGCACACGCAGTGTTTGAGTAAGTGAGAGTTTATTTTTTGTTGAGTTGCCGTGTGCCGTGTGTTTATCTTTCGGTTGCGATCCGCTTCTTTGCTTTTTATGGTTCAAGGTAAATATTTGATGTTTAATTCAGTTCTTCTTCTTTTTTTTCTTTTTTTCCTCTTTCCCGCGAGGATGACTTGTATCTCTTTCGCATTGATTTTTCGCTACATTTGCATATAGATTCTGCAGCAGGGCGGGAGGACGGTTATTTTTTTGAATTCGAGGCTTTTATTTGTTTGGGGGATTGTGGATTTTGAAAGAGTTGGCTCGCTTTGCCTTCATCGTGTTTGTGTTTGTGTGAAAACTGATTTTAAATTGGTTTTCATTTGGTTGAGACAGTTTTTTTTTGTTTTCACTGTTTGGGTTCCGCTTTGGGGATTAACATGCATCTTGAAAAGGAGAGAACAGCAACGTTTCTGTTGAGAAACTGGGGCAAGATTGTTGACTGCTTCAGTATTCATGTGAAGGCTTGTTTGTGAATAATCTACGAAGAATTAATTTTTTGAAAAACTAGGGGACAATCGTCTGTTCGCTTTACTCGCCAACCCCTGCTATGCTCGCTCTACAATCTAGAACTATGCAATTAGCTCAGAAATCATCCCGACGTCAAAAAATTTTCTTTACCAACGTGATTTGCGAATTTCGTCTCTCGAAAAAAATAATTATTAAGACGCATAAGTTGTCTTTTTGTTGGAGTTCCATAGAGGCTGGGCCATGACTGTTATCTGTTTTAGTTCCGGGTATTAGCTCCGGGTTTTCTACGAACTTTTAGAAATTATCGTAGAAGAACGTAGAAGAAGAATTTTAATAAAAGTAATAAAAAATAGTTCTTCCACAAATTTTTAGAAAAAATAATTTCTAAAAATTCGTAGAAAGATCGGAGAAAATTAAAAAAAAAAAAATTCTAAAAATTCGTAGAAAGACCGGAGAAAATTTTTAGAAAAACATAATTTCTAAAAATTCGTAGAAAGACCGGAGAAATTATTTTTTCTAAGAATTTGTAGAAGAACTATTTTTTATTACTTTTATTAAAACTCTATTAAAATATTTGTTTATTATATAACAATAGAAAAACTAAGAAATTAAAATCAAGAAGTTGTGCCTTTTCTCAAAACGATTTGTGAGAAGAGAGTCCGCTCAATAAATCGGTTGTTCGATTTTAAAGTGGAATGTTTCGCATTCTATTGAAGTAAACTTTGACAAGAAACGTACTTTAACCGCAATCGAAAAACAACAAACTCTCCATAAAATGCTCTGTCCTTTATTCCGAGAATTGTTACCAAAATAGAACAATGATTGTTACTAGGCAATGACCTATATTTATGTTTGGAAATTTGTTCTTTTAAAATAAATACTTCTGGGTGGTAGTTAACGACGTAGTCTAAGAGTGATTGCAGAGTTTTGGACTTTAATGAGTTACACAGAAAGTTCTGCTAGTGGCCTACTTTTCGACATTACTCGAGGAAACAGGACAAACAAGAGTTGTGTTGTCAAAAATTCTTTTACAGCCTTTTGGTATAATTACGAAAGGGATTTTAATAATGTCAGATGTGGTGGAGGTCTCTGAAGATGAGACAGAAGATGAAAAAAAATTTAAGAATGTCGTCTAAAATTGTTTTATTTAAGTTTTTTCGGAGTTTCTGTTAAATTTTTGGAAGGAATCACCAGTTGCAAAGTGAAATTAGATAGACTGATTACTAGGACTAGGGAAAAAAAATCAAATCAGTATTTATTGAGTCTTAATACAAACTTAGAAGGCATAAAAGACGTTGATAGTATGGAGGCTATTAACAATTATACCTGGCTTTTGCAACTTTTTTGTTTTTCACTAAAGGCCTTTAACTTTTCTATTTTTTTATCAATAATTATACATGAACAAATTAAAGGCATGTTTGCTTCCGGCGTACTAAGTACTAGGACTAGGGCATTAGAGGAGAATGTGGTCATATAGACGATGTACAGAAGGTTAATGACAATTATGCCTGGCTTTTGCAATTTTTTTTAATAAAAACCTTTAACTTTTCTGCATCCAGAAATATAGTAGTTCCAAAAGGGATTTAAAATTGTAATTTGCATTTTTAAGAAGTCTAAAAGTAAACCTTGTCATGACATTTAACACTTTAAATTCCACACCACTTACAAACAAACTTAGTGCCGGTCACCGGTCATCCCCATGGCATTCAACGTGTTAATATTAAAAAAAAACCTCGTGTGATTTTTAATAAAGCTCCTTTTGAACTTGGCCAGAACTGGAAATGAATATGAATACAATTAACAATTATTCCTTAAAGACAAATTTTTAGAAATTAATAAATTTAATAAAAGACGAATATTTGAAAATCAGAGAATCCTCTAAATTTTTGCGTGAGTCGTTTAGAGAAGAGACATGATTATTAGTCGTACTTTTGTTTGACTAGAATCTTTGATTGAATGAATATGTCTACTCATTTTTGGGGAAATTTTTTTTTTCGTCGATTCTTCTGTGGAAGAGGATTCTTATTCGCAAGCAGTAAGCCAACAAATATTGAAATGTAATCTTGTAACATTGTGCGATTTATTGTTGTTCTATTTTTTGTTACTAAACAAATATTTTCTTATGTAATTTACGGCTGCAAATACTAGTAAAATAACTAAAAAAAACATGGGTCTACGTAAATTGGCATGACTATTCCCTTTAAGATATATAAATCAGATCATCTACAAGGCTTAACAGAGTAAAATTGTGATTCATAGTTTGAAAAAGAAGAGTGAATTGAGTTGTATCAAATCTGCTACTTAACCTGAACTAAACTTAACGTTAACTAAGGTTAAGTTTAACATTTTAAATAAGTTGTGCAACTTCAGTACGACTTGTCAGATAAAACGTCTTTTTTTAGCCAATTATTTGTGTACTTCAAGACTTGATGAAGGTTCATTTTGCTTACATTTTTTATTACGTCAATAAGGCGTATTAAATGGCAGTTTAATAAACTTTGCACTTTGCTCAACGTAATAAAAATTCAAGAACATAAACCATTGTCGAATTTTTTTTTGGTTTTTATATTGATGAATTTTTTTCATTTTAAGTAAATTTTTTGTAACTTTTAAAAGTTTCGAGAAAAACAAAAAATGCATTTTGTTCCCATTATTACTTTCACCTTCATAAGTCCTTTGACCGTCACTTTTTATTTTTTTTAAATGTAAGGGGCGGATATTTAAGTTTCCTGAATTTTAAAATAAATGTTGAGATGTTGGAAAAATGTGAATGTGAAAATTGTTGAAACCTAAAGGACCCACATAAATTTTCCATTTTCAAATATGAAAACTTCATAAATTTTCTTACTTTTCTTAACTATTTTTTTTTTTTGTTTGCTTAATGAACTAAAACTATGCTGGCAACAATTCTCTATCAATTAGTAATTTTTTTAATATCCAACTTTTGGATTGATGAGTTTTCCTTCGTATTTTTTTTTCCATTTCCCAACCAATCTTCAAAAACGCAATCCCTCACCGATTTTCTGCTTCATTTCTAGTGCACTTCGATCAAAAATTCACACTCCACGAAAATTTGCCGTCAAGTGTGCACTCCAACTCGCTACAAAACGAATTGTTATATTTATTGACTTTATAAAGAACTTCCTCTAAAGTTTCGAAACACTACTCCACGTTTATTAGAAGGTAGAAACGTTGATGGGTTGGCGCGGCAGTTGAAGCTCGAAATTGACTAAGGGCAGCTTCAACTTTATCGTTAGCAATTTATCTCAATGTTCATGGTGATGGTAGTTTCGCGTTCTAATCAAACTTCTAGAGTTGCACTGTTAACATTCTCAATTCAAATTGTTTAGTTTAAGTAAAATTTGATGGAATTTTTAGTTTTCATAAATTGTGTAATTGCAAGTATCGCGGAAAATTTTCACGAAGTAAGATAAATAATTGAAATTTTCACGAATAGTAAATGTAAGCATACTCCGAAATGGTATTCTGAAATTATAAGTCAACACAATTAGATTTAAATGGAGTCTCAAGGTTGGGATTTGTGATGCAAGGAATTTCGCAATAATTTTAAAATTATCCTCATGCCATTTTCAGTGTGCTGTCATTCAGAGTGATGCTTTAACTCTGCGAGCTTATCAATAAGGGGAAGTTTTCGAATAATTGAGTGTGTTGGGAAATTTCCTAGAATCCCTGCGGCAGTGAATGGAGCATGACCAAGAGATTTTTTCTTTTTGCATTTACCAATGTCGATAGCTATTTTCAGAGATATTGGAAATTTGCTATTTAATATTTAAAGATGAGAGGGCAGTCGTGGTGTATAATATTTCAGGAGATTAAGAAAATAATTGAATTGATGATTGATTTAAAATAATATAATTAAAGGAAAAAAATCGGCTTTAAATTCGACCGTGAAACCCGTCAGCCAGATATTTTTGGTTCAGAATAAAGATTCCTCAAGAGCTCAAGTGAAGCAATACAAAGAATTATGAGAATGGCAATGGATTTTTTGGACATTTATGGAATGTTGGTATTTCTGACACTCTTTGCAGCAATTGTCTTAAGCCCTGGCTCACGGATTTATAATAATGAGCCAATTTAACCCTACACTGCGCAGTGTAGCAGATCTGATACAACTCAATTCTTACTTCTTTCACAAACGATGGGTCAGAATTTCTCTCTGTTAAGCTTTGTAGATGATTTGTTTGATATATTTTGAAGTAATCATGCCACTTTACGTAGAAATTTTTTTTAGTATTATTTTGGTATTTGTAGCAATAAATTATATAAAAAAATATTTTTTTAGTAAAAAAAAAGTGGCGCAGTGTAGTGATGTACAAGACTGACCAGCGTCTTTTGAATCAATAAACTTTTTTTTTTTTACATTTTGTACAAACGCGTTGCTGTCAAAAGTAGAGGTGGCAGCGAAAGGCTGATCACATTGACCAGTGAAAGTAGCACTGAGATTTACTTTTATTTTGAGTTTACGAACAAATTTAGTATTGAAATTTACTGATTTTAAGCGTCAATATTTCTAAGAATTAAATTGAAAATAATAAAATGAAAATTTTAACGATTTTTAGTCTGCGACAGAGCAAACCTGCTGTGCTAAGTTTGAATCAGCAGTCCTCGAAAGGAAAATTATATTTTTTTGGACCTACCTTTTAGTTTTCAGTTTACTTTAGAAATAGAATAAAGTAGTAATACAATATTAAAGAAAAATGACAAAATTTGAGAAGTAACTACAGTTTATGTTTCAGAGGAAACTAGAATCGAAGCAGCTTAAAATAGACTTTACTTAGGTTTTGTCATCAACTCATCAACATTTTCATTTTGAAATGCTTTTTTTCAATTCATCCTAAGAGTTAGCAAAAAAAAACTCTCCATAAATGTACAAGAGCGTGCAAAAGAATCGAGCCGGACAAATCGGCTTTGCATTTATTTATTTGATAAAAGCAAATTGTATTATTTTTTTGTCATAAATACTTTCCTCTTGTTTTTTTTATTTATTTAAAATAAACTTTATTTTATATTAACCAAAATTTGGAAAAAAAAATATTTTATTTAATACGATGTTCATTCAAGCCTTAATCCTCAGCACAGCTATTGACGGACTTAGCAGATCGTAAATGGCCAGACCGCCCTCAATGCATGTATGGTATGGGTTTTAAATTTGTCCATTACAAAAACTTAATTAAATTTGAATCATAAAACATTTGGCGGTCAATCAATATTTGTAACTATTTAGAAAATATGAATTATCGAAATGTTTGCGGTTAGATAGCTTAATGCGTTGCGTTTGGCAGCAATCGTTCATTTAGTGTAACAAATCAGTGGATGTTGACAAAAAAAAGAAAAGAAATCATTTATTTGATACGCAATTAAAAATTTAACAGAAATAGGTTTTGGTGGTAATTTTTGTTAAACCTAAAAGACCATGAGCATTATCTTTTTTTTTATTTTGTATGAATTGATTATGGGAATATAATTAAGCCATACAAATTGGCGTCTGCTGAATCGTTGAATAGACTCGTTGTGGTTGTTCATTAAAGAATAGAGAAACAGAATGCAGAAAATAGAGGCTTTGGGAAAAATGTTTACTTCAGTGAAATGTAGATAAGCAGATGAAAAAAATTGCTATAAAAAAGACGATCTACTTTGAATTGTATAGATTATTTCGGTTAACAATTCGAATATTTTTTTAATCGCATTTGACTGAACCAACCTGACTTTCAAAGGCTAGATCTCTTAGCATTTGAAGAATCCACGCTAATCTGATTATTTAGATCACATGTAGTTCTAAATTCCACAATCTGATTCCTCGTAAAATGCAAATTAAACGCATGAATAATTTGAAGACGATAGCCGAGTTTAATAATAAATAATATGCAAAAAAATACTTACCAAAAATATACTAAGACTTACCCATCTTTTTTCAAAGAATTCATTGACTCAAATATGTTTCTAAATGATCCTTCCATTTTATTATTTAATCTACAAGATTACAATTCTGACGCAGAAACCTGATTTTTGATGCAGAGATGTTATTTCTGAAACATAACCTGAAGCAATAATTTAAAAACGACCATTCCCGGTTGTCGGCAACAAAACATTGAAGAATAGAAACCCAAATTAGAATTTGCTTTTTTTACCTTAAAGCATAAACTTACTTTTACCTATCCTTAATCCTTGCTAAATTGATTATTATTTTTATTTTCTCCTCATTTTGTCTGTCTCAAATTAATATTGACCCCAACAAAAAATGTGTTCTGCAGTTTTTCTTGCATTAGAATACCTTGATTCCATAGTTTCATCTTTTTTAATCTTTTCTGTTTTATAAAAAAAATTCTCCAAGCTTTTTAAAATTCTTAATTTGGAAATTATTAGGTCCACAAAAAAACTGGCAACAAATAAGGTTCCACGCTTAAAAATTTGAAACAATCGTCTAACCTAAATTGATTATCTCTAAATTTTGTTAGCGATTTTTTTACTAAAAGATAAGTCTCAGATAACACAGTCGAGTGCCTTTCGGATCATAGAAAATTTTAGGAGAAAAGTGTTAGAAAGTTAGCTACAAAAAAATGCTTTTGAAGAGTGTTAGGAAGTTAGCTACAAACAGATGCTATTCCTGGCTCCAAATCAGCCAAACAGCTTCGAGTAAAAAGACATTTCTAGACATTTCCTTACTCATAACCAATAGACGAGTTCCTTAGACGAGATTTCATATAACAACGTCGAATTTCAGTCATCCTACCTTATGAATTTACTACTTACTCGTAGACTTTAAACTAAAAACTGGTCAGTATTTCCCTCCGCCACCATCCAAAATGAATATTTCCCCGCTCGAGACAAACAACCAAAGCCGGCTTTAACCTCCCTACATCGACCATAAACCACAGTCGTTCTGTGGTTTTTTGGGTAGTTTCCATTTCAAGCCACACACCAATTCAAGTGCATTTCCATTTTGAAAAATCTCAGGTACAACTCGTTTTCGGTTCCGGTTCATCCTCATCAAGTAAACATTGATAAAATTTATTCTAACGTCCTTCACAGATACGAATGTTAACTCAAAATCATTAAGCGGAACATTCCGCACCATACCACTACCTCTAATTAAAGAGTCCCCCCCTTAAATTAAGTTGTTTACCACAAGTTTTCCACTTCATTGTAGCTGTCAGCTAAACATACTTTGGATCTTCAACCAGATGAAGCCAACCACTCGTGCGGATACATATCCAAGTGGATTTCTTTTCTCCATCTAATTAAAATAAGTTTCATTACTTGGAACAATGTTCATGCAAATTTTTGGATTGGAACCGGGACACGGGGCACCGAGCGACGTGATGGGAATTTTTAGCGCGTGGAGCGGTTGATTTTCGGATTTTTTTTTTTTTTTTGTTTTCCACGTCACATCGTCCCGTGCGTTTGATTATATTAGCTGTGCTGTTGGAATCATTTAATTTGGTAAAACTAACAAGGTCCTGGTTGAAAAGAGTGTTTATTTTGTTAGATGTGATTTTCAAATGGAAATGTGCTCGAAATTTAAGGCTCGGAAAGTGAGGTGCGAGGCTGCGAAAATGTTACAGAGTGAATGTGAAAACTCAGATCGCGTGTTTTGCATTAGTATGTATTTGCCGTAATTGGCATACGTGCGGCAAGCCCTTTTAAATATTATAATTAAAACTTGGTAACAATAAGATCGCTGCAAAGTTATGGAATTATGTTTGAGCTGAGAATGTGTTTTTTAAAAGATCACATCTGAAAAAGCTTCATTGAAAAAAGGCTCTTCAAGTGTCGTATGGCGGCAAAGAAGTTCAGTGGTGAGACAAGACTAATATGTTCAGATTTTCATAAGGAGATGCAAGAGTCCATCAGAAGTATGGAACATAAGCCAATCGATAACCTAAATATTCCGTCACGGCCACTAAAACGCTCTGAGTTGGCTCCGAGCTGATTGTCAATTTAATTGCAAGAACTCATCTACAATTTTAGTCATATTGCGTAAAAATTTTTAAGAATGGCGGCGACGAAGGGACATTCAATGATATTGATAAAGTCTCTTAGAGAAAGCAAATACGAAAATCTACAATCAACTTATTCTGTTCCCACTAAGCGTGGACCTCTTACTGCGACCAAAACAATCTCAGAACATTTCTTCAAGTAATCTTAAGTTTTTGAGGATTTTTTTCACCATAGGTACTTAAGAGCATTCGATGAGCCTCAGCCACAGATTTCTTCATTTAAAGCAGAAAACTAAAACTTCCCACAAATGACGAGAATTTGGCTCGTAAGCTGCCATGTTTAATAGAGAATAACTTTATGATGCCAACACAAATCGACTAATAATTCGATGGCGTTATGTTTACAAATACCTAAGCTTATTGTATGATATCTACGATCTATTTATTCGAGTACCACTTACTGCTACAGCCATCTATTGCAAAACGGCGGAAACAAAGTTGTATACCTAATATACCATTCTTTCTAGCAGTACACCACTGAAAATAGATGTCCAATTAAAAAAATTAAAAAGTTCTCTACACCTTCACCTTCAAAAGTGAAGTTGTCCACGCTTTTGATGAAAAAACTCTTCCAAGAAAAAAAAAAGCAAAGGAAATTTTGAAAAACTTCATGTATTTTCTCAAAGTGAATTAGGAATCATCATTGGTATCCAATTATTTGAAGAAAGTCTTTTGCTTGCAGTCATTCTTAGTTGCTATTAGATTAAGTGATGAAGGTTGCAAATTCATTTTAAAACAACTATTCATGTAGAGTGAAGATTCGAGCTAAATTTCCAAGATGCTGCGAACAGAGGTACAATATTGCAAAATAGCAATATCGTACCTGTTTCTGTCCTCTGTCTCTGTCCTAAAACGTTCGAATAAAATCCTGTCTCACCTATAAGTGACTCACGCCTTAGATATCTTGAAATCGCATAGCGAAAAATACAAAAAAAAAGAAATACAAATGCATGCATGCCGTGAAGTACGTCAGCTAAATTAGTTCAATGACATCCGAGAAGCAATCACCAACGTTCAAAAATATAATTTAATTTCATAAACAATTCTCCCTCGACTGTGATTGAAATTCCCCAAACGTTTACTTTCCTCAAATGTTTTAATGATAAAACAAATGCTTAAGGGGGAAAATCATTTTACGTTCATTTAGCAACGGATCACGAAGGGAACAATCGCTAAATTGCTTTAAATTAAAGGTCATCAAACGCGATTACTGTTCGCATTCATAGCAATAAACTGCCGGAGTTTATCAGTCACGCAAGGAAAATCTAACTCGCACGCAAGACTTTAGAAATGTTTGGAATTTGAATGCTGAGGTGTTTAATTCTTCGTAATGGATTTATAAATTGACCGTAACAAGAGCGCTAAAAGTAATAACACATTCAGAAAAAAAAAGAAAAATGTGGGTCTCAGCACGATTTGCTTGTCGTCGATTTTCTAAAAATAAATTCAGTAAATTAATTTTACTCACTGATGTCTTTGAAGAAAAAAAAAAATAAGTAAATAAATGAATGCACAGATTGATTAACTCCACATTTTGAAAAATTTTGGATTTAATGATCAAAGCACTTGGTAAGTCATAACTTCGTATGCTTATGATATCTTTCCTTAAAAATAAAGATCACCATCATTAAGCTGACAACCTGCCAAACAAGGAGCTACCCTTCATAGCTCGTCAGTTTTGGAGGTACACGTTCCACTAGGGCTAGTCAAGGCACAAATTTCAACTCACTTCTTGGAAATGGATAGCCTCAGATGGTCTCAGTTGACCAACTGCGAAGTGGCCAGGGATACTTTGCCAGAGTACAACTTATCACGAATCAATGTCCTTCTTAATAGGACTCGCACAGACATTGCTTAAATTATAGCGATTAGTACGGGTCATTGGCCAATAGGGGATCATGCAGCCAGACTAGGAATCCCTTATCGCACACACTGCCATAGGTGCAATAACACGGCAGAACCAGAATCTCTGACACACCTCCTCTGCTTTTGTCCGGCGTTTGCCAGAGCAAGGCAAACCTTTCCCTTAATAAAATGAAATTGAATAAAAATTATATTTCATCTTTTGTACCCAATTTTTCTTTTAACCAAAACTTTTATGTTTGTGCTCTGAATGGCTCAAATGTGGAAAGAATGGTGAAAATAAATTGTAAATAATAACAAAAACTCGAAGTTATATATGGAACAAACAAAAACTGAGTTCTAATCGTTCGTAATAACAAAGCAAAAAAAAGAGACACAAGTTGTTTCGTAACTCATACATTGAATTGCAATATTTCGAATTGTGTTTGCTATTTTTATTTAATTTTAAATCCACTGTCCTCTAAGTCAAATTGCACAGTGAAATTTTAAGCAGTAAATTGAGATCTTCAAAAAAGAGAGAGAAAAAAAAGCAATTGCTGCCTAGTATCGACGATTGTCAATAACACCCTCACACGTTTTCCTTCTTTGAGTTTCTTTCCAAAAAAAACCCTTATAGAATGACTTCGGTGTCCATTTGTTTGCCTGTCCATTTTTTTTAATTTCCAGTATTTCTTTTTTTTAAGCACTACTAAGAATTTTTGTAGAAGCAAATCGTATAGTTAAAATTTGCTTTATAGATCTCTCGGCCAATTTGATGTGTGCAAAATCATTCTTTCCACAAACAGTTAAGCAATGGCATGGACTATTCCAATCCTCATTTATATTATTCATTGAACTCATGGCCATTGTCCATCCAGATTATGCAATATAAATATCTCTCTAATTACCCTCAATTGTTTTGCTTTAAAAGGAAAACGACAACAAAGTAGAGACCTCATTAAGCTGATTTCACTGATTTCAAAATATCCAATCAAAATATCCAATCGATAAAATTTATTTTACGAATTTAAAAAGATTCTGATATAGAATTCCCTTAAATTTTTTTTAAAACATCGATTGAACAATTGTTTTCTCCATGAAATAACAATCGAAAATCCATCTAAACACAATTATTACCAGAGCCTCCTTCTTTTTTTTTTTTGCCATAAAAATTTTGATGAAGAGAAATAAAACGTGAGACTGCTGAACTTCATGTGAACATCATCCACATTCACACCGAAAAAAAAGGTTAAAAAAAATCAATTTTGACCTCATTATTTTGATAGAGAGTCGAGGTTTTTATGGACTCAGGAAATCGCCCGTGGAAATGGAATATAGGTCGTTAAAATAGACAACTCATTGGGAAAAGGACTAAAAGCAATTGCGGGGATAAACAGAGCAATTAATGTTAATTTTTTTTTGTACATCGCATTCATCGAGTTAAACATCTGAATGCAGATATCTTGCATCATTTTAGTTCGACCGTAAAATTGTAAACCTGTTAGTAGGCTTCAACTGTCATCATAGCGATGAAAAATGCGAGAAAGAAAAAAGAGACTGAAAAACTTTGGAGGAAGTTTATTTATTTTGTAATTTTTTATTAACAACATATTAAGATGTACAGTCGAAGCCCTCTTAGTTGAATTTTCACGGGATCTCAAAATTAGTTGAGTTAGAGGGCTTTATCGAAAAATTCGAGCTAGAGGGATTATGTGGCCCTGGACAACAACATGATTGTGCTTCGAGCACCATTGGCTCGAGCTTCGATTTTCTCGTGTTCTTTGGGTTCGATGTTTGCCACGTAGATCCGCCAAGCAAATCCTCATTCTTGCTGTCAACATTCTCTTTCTTTCTTGCATAGGTAAACAATATAAGGGCAACCACATGCGCTTTTTGTCCGACGCGTTTGCACTAAGAAATCAACATGAAATGAAAGGTGTCTGTCGTCCAGTGGTCCAGTGCCAAATTGAGAAAGAGTCAGAGCATGCAATACAAGTTGCGAGTCCAGAAATTTGTTGCTTATTTTTTTGCGAAAAAAAAAAAAAATCGACTTAGAGGGATTGTAAATAGGCCAAGAGTCGAAAAAATGTATTAGAGTTAGAGGGCTTTTCGACTTAGAAGGCGTTCGACTTAAAGGGCTTCGATTGTATTATTAGAATCAAACTGCAAGAGGACTAGCAGTAAGGTGAAAGTTTATTTCTTATCGTTGTTGTTTAGTACAAAATCTAAATAAATTTTTATTTTGCCACAAAATATACTAAGACTAGGCTAGTAGCTTGTAGGTATTACTATTATATAATTCATTACTCATTGCATTTAATTCAAAAATTGCTATAGTTCAATTCATTTAAATAATAATAATAATAATTGGATGACAAAACAGCTTGTAGGTCTTGCGACCGAAAAAATGTTGCGCCAATGGCTCTCTTAATCAATATAACTAAGTCCCGATTGATATAGAAGTCGTTTGTGCTACTTACTAAAAAAAATAGTCTATCTTTAGGAAAATTCTGTCCTTTTACCTTGTGAAGTGAAAGGATTTGAATGGATTTAAAAGAACTCTTCCTGCTTATGAGCACAACTGCTGACTGCATCTCCTCACCCGGCGATTAGTATAAACCTGGAGATATGCACACTGCCATTTGGATTGGTCTCAAAATACTAACTTATTTATTATGTGTTAGCAGGAAAGTTAAAGTAAGCTGATAACAAAATGTGAGGACTATTTGCTTAGTTTCGAAATAATCATCTTTCATAATGCAAAAAAGGAATTATTTTTATTTGTCATGAACCTCAAGTGAAACTCAATTAAATGCGTGAAATGAGAATTAATTTTTGAATACAAATGTTTCACTTAGAATTCGCAGGCCCTAAAAAAAGGCTTGAATACAAGTTCTTCTTTATCACTGCGACGACTTTAGCAAAATTTTTCACCCACTTTTACTCGACCGACAACGCATCATGGTCTTTAATTGAATTTCCTTTAGCAGTGGACAATTTTTTATAGAAAGCCAAACATCAGACTTGCGTTGAAGTTTTTTAATTTGATCGTCATCCACATGTGCACCTTAAAATCTCTTGCCCTTCCCTACCTACAAACAGACTCTTTTCACCTGCTCCATCAAAGAGACACTCACCGAACTTCCACCCTTCCGCCATTGAAAAGTGAAATAAAATTAAACTAAACATTTCCTACTGCAGAGACGATGCACAAAGAGATTCGTCCTGGTCCTGGTCCTGTTTTTCGTCCTTTTCTGACTGTGTCCTGTCATTGCGCCAATTTGAGTTTAGAAACAGAAATGACAAAAAAGTGGGGTTGGAAAAAAAATTTTAATGAAAAGCCGGACTAGAAAATGTAGAACAGCAGCACTTCCATGCCATAAAAACCGCCCTTCCGGCGAAATGGGTCAGACCTGAAGGTATGGCTGGACCATCATCAATGAAAGGAGAGACGACAGGGGAGGCGGGAGTATACACCCCTCATGTTGAAGTAACCTCGTTCTCTGCTTTATTCTTTCAAAAACACGCCGTTTATAGTCGCCACATATACGCGCCTCGGTGTGTGAGTAGCGCGCAAATACTCGGGCTCGACTCCTAACCACCCACCCAGCCCCCAACACTGTGAAAGGACAGTTGCTAATGTTGGAAATGTTTCATCCGCATTAATGAGGCAACAATTAAGTTGTTGGTAGCCACATAAGAGGCAAATGGAGGTGGCACGGCTACGTGCGAAAAACGTAATTAAAATGTGTGGAAGCGGGTTTTTTTTTCAGTTTTTTTTTGTCAATGCGGCAAGAGATACGAATTGAAGTACAAAAAGCACATACAAAACAAAAAGAGAAAAAAAAAAGAGAATTTATATGAAAAAGCATCCTAAGTAAGAGGGACGTCGTGGCGGAATTTTTCCCCCGCTTTTATCAGAGTGCCATCTGTTATTCAGGTTAACGTGTGCGGAAACCCATTCCAGAGCTATCTTCATAATTAGAGAGAATGCATCGCGAATAATTAGAATTGTGAAATGGTTTTGTGCGATTACGTCGAGAGATGTGTTTTGCCTGAAATTATTAAATTAGATGAGCGGAAGCGGATATGACACATCCCTTGCCGATGGCTTTGTTCAGTGTCGTCAGAGAGCAGTTCCGTGAGTTTGAAATGAAATGGAGCAGTTTAGGGAAAAACATTTTCGGGATTAGGCTCATTGAAACGGGTGGCATTGTGTTGTGGGGTGGAGGTTCACGAACCTGTGGAGCAGAAAGTATTTTTGACAATAAAGTGGATTTTTACGTCTCCTCGGCCGGTGCATTAGAGTTCAACGATCTGTATTTATTTTCGGCTTTCAAATCAACTAAGGACCAGCTAACTTTATAGAATTTAATCTGTGTGTGGAGAACTTTTTCCACTTCAGGATAGGGAACACAATTCTGGTTGGAAAAACAAATCTACATCAGTTAGCTTTAATTTAATAAGGTCCACTTGGGAGAAAGTCAAGATTCAATATTTACTGTAAATGCAATGACAACAGAATCAAATGAATGGACTGATGAGAAAAATGAAGCGTGCTAATTGCATTGCAATGTAGATTTTACACAAACAACCAGGATCAAAAACTCTAAGAACTCGCAAATATGAAGGTAAAAAAAATATCTAGGTCTTTGCTAAAGAAAACCTAAATTTTCGAATTTCCTTATTTTCCTAGCTCATACGCTATAATGTTTAAATTATATGTAAAATTGTAAAGTAATTTTATAAAATCTCAATAAAACAATCCGTTTCCAATTTCCAATTACTTTTATGATATTTTTTTTTACTTTTAGGAGGTTCTAATACGCAAATTGCATTAAGTCATATAAAAGGTTTTTGCAGTTTTTTGTTAAATTTTTGAAAAAAAAAAACTCAATATTCAGCATCAATTATGTGCTGCCTTTTAATTCCCTTGTTGTAGAACTTCTATTGATCAGTGAAAAACTTAATCAAGCGATTTTAAGCGGCTCTTTTGTCTGCCCATTTTTTTCCCATCCAGTGAGTTTTGCTGAGACCGAAATAAATATTCAAATGTTCAAATCAGAGGGTGCAAGATCTTCTTTATAATAAACGTAACGTAAACGTAAATAATCTTTGAAAATTGGTGTTTAGAGTTGTGGTTTTGGACATGTTGTGTTGATCACTTGTAAGGGTGACTCAACTCTAATACAGTGAACTCGAATTGATAATTCATCGGACTAGTAAAAAACTTCGAATTTCAGTTCACTTGGATGCATCAAAACTTCCCCAACCAAGTTCCGTCAATTTGTTTCGGTTCATTAAGGATGTGAGTGGCTTAGCATTGTTATAATGAAGAACCACTTCCTTTCTGTCGGTCGTATTCCATCAGTTGCAAAATTTTATCGGTTTTCTCAGTGACGGGCCGACAGGTACAGGATGCATCAAATTTTCGGAACGGAATCGAAACCGCCGGTATTCGGCGTTGTATTTCACCAGGAGGGAAGAGGAAAACCTTTAATGAAAGTCACTCACCCAGCTCACCCAGAGAATAGCTCTTATATAATACTCAAGACACATAACACATTGATTTCCTTTACGTCCACGAATTTTTGTATGAAGGAAAAAAAAATCTTCAACACTTTTTTAACCGACTTTAAAAGGAGCTTGGCTTGGCCTTAACTTTAGGCAGATCAGTCAATTGCACATATAATAATATATTGTTTAAGTTAAGAGGTAACAGTTATTGACATGAATTGCCGTGCGTTTTTATATTTTGTATTAAATCTGTAATTTAGTTATTTTTTGCTTTTTGGTGACTGTTTGTAGTGCCTTTTTTTTGAAGTCGGTTAATTTTTTTTTTCTTAAAAGTTTTTCTATTTCTATTGTACTAACATTTACAAATTTTGTAACTTTTCTTGTTTTTTTCTTTTTTTGTTTAGTTGGATGAATTTTCATGATAGAAATTCCCTATGAAAAAAGAAAATATTTTACTGGGCCTAATTTTAAAATGAATATAATTTCAACAGCTCAACGTAGAAAACGTAATAACTATAAAAAGTACTCGTTTCCATATTTTAAAATGCAACGAAACTGCAAAAAGGAAGCACGGAGCATGACGACAACAAGAAGCACTATTCAGTCAAACGTCTTTAACCAACTGCTCTGAGACTCAAGAAAAATCTTTTTTTAAACCAAAACAGACATCGTTTTCAAAGGTTTTCACTGACTCCAACTGTAAGACTCTTGCCTTATCTTATCGTTACAGACATATATAGATTATAATTGGTCTACTTTTAATTTTTAAAAATTATTGCATGAGCACTCTTTTGTTTTTTGAGTGTTCTATTGACTACATTATAGTGAAAGAAAGGAATTACTTGAAATCATTAATGGAAATTAATGGATAATATTCGAACGAAAATAATTAGATGCAAAAATAGGCATTAAAATCACTCACTCTAATAACAGAATAGTTAGAAAGATCTGGCAGACGGTTCCAAACCAAGACCAAAATTGTATTTCTAAATTATTAATCGTGATTCTAAATTAAGTTGAAAAAATAAAGTACATTCTATTCTATTCTATTCTATTCTAGTTAAAAAGAAGTCAGTACCGGGTGAATTTTTTCGACTCCATCCTCCAAGATCTCCCGATTTCAATCATCAAAAAAAATGTTTTCACATGTTTTTACACCTTGCTTACTAGTACGAATTGAAAATATTATGAGCAAATAAAATGCGCTCGTGTTTTAACACTAAACAAACAATAGTAATGTATTTTCCAAATTTCATTCAAATTCATAAAACAAGTGTTTCAAGAAAACACCTAAGCTTCTAGATATAAAATAATCCTATGAAATGTTCAAAGTCAAGGTAAAAGGAATATGCTTCTCAGCAATTCAAAGAAAATTCATTAAAATGCATCAACTGTAGGAGTATACCGAAATTTGTAAATTTGTCTGTGGCATTTGCAATTCACACATTCCTTGAGGATATAAACTACCTTGACAGGAAACTAAAATAAAACTTATGTTCGAAATAGGTGTAGAGAGGAACGTCTGTTCGAGATAATTACCCAAAAATGTTGGTTGCTTAACGAGATCGACACAGCTATAGGAGACTGTGGGCTGAATTGGCTTCGACTCGGTCTGGAGAAAGAAAAGACTTCTGAGTGATATTGTTTGCTCTTCAAAAATTCCTCAAAAATACAAATAAAAATATCAAAAAAAATTTTTCCAGAACCAAAAAAGTCTAAAATAGATCTTATAAGAAGAAGAAAGTGTAAGAATCTTTACCTTTTTTTTAAATTTTAAGCTGAAATGGACAATATTTGTTTGCTCTCATTCGTTTACTTTCCGAAAACTTCTATTTCCATCTCTCCGGCATAATCTTACCTCACTCCATTTCCGAATCTTTGAAACAATTCAAACAAAAATATTTCTAACCACAATCTTTACCCCTCCCTACCCGATAGAGACTCACTCTCAAAATCCGATACTCCGATCAGTTTAAAGGCAAAGCCCCCAATATAGGTTAGTGAGTGAAATCGAAAAAAAAAGAACAAACACTAAAAGCCACTACCAAAAAAGAAAAGAACCCCAACCCACCCTGACCCTTCTCAAAAAATTCGTTTCATCGTCGCTCAACACAAGCCCAAGTGCTTTCAACAGAAATTCCTCCGAAGCTACCCAAACGCGTTAAGAGAAAGGGAGGCCCTCTTTTCATAAATTGACCGAATTTTTCTTTATTCTGTAAAATTCTCCTGCCAAATCCATTGGCACACTCTCCAGCACTCGTCCTTTTGAATTGTTGTCCCAAATGTGTCGACCTGAAATATGTCTTTTCACCCCCCTCTTGAAAGTTACACAATAGTTCCATACATCGAAACCCTGATATGTGACTTAATGCTGGAGACGGGTCGGCGGACGGCAGTGGGAAGCTGCTCCGCGTCTGTTTGTGTGTTCATGGGATGGCAATAAACTGCTCCACTTCGAATGGCACACCATTTGCGACTGAGAGCACAAGTTTTCTAATAAAAGAAAAATTTATCGGTTTACGGCACCGAGATACCGCCGGGCCGGATGGGAAGAGCGGAGACGGATTTTCCGACCACCCACAGAACGGGTTCATGAGATAAGCTCACCACAGTCGAGGAGGTCCTTGTAAGGGCGCTAGCGGCGAATCATCACACAAATCATCACTTAGACACAACAATTCTAAGATCCTTCCCACCCACCGCCTACCGCCACTTGCCACGCTTTTACAGCCGGCCAATTAGAGTGAGGACTTTAATGGCTGCAAGGTAAGGATCACACTTACAGAGCTGCATGCTATTTTTCTTGTTAAACGGTAAAAAGCCCAACCCCCCGGTGTCATATCCTTCAATGGCAGATTTTTGAGCCACGCCGACGAGAGGAAGAATCAGACTCACAGCAAGTGGCTTCCCCTCAAAAGCGCGCGAGGGAGAACTCTTGGGGCTTGACGTCTCCGGCGCGGCGGAATTTAGGAAAACGTTAAAAAATTCTCCTTAAGCAGCACAAGTTGCAGTGGCTGTGGCTGTACGTGCAACTTTGGCACGATTTTCTCTGAGCTGAAGCAGTTATTACAATGGGGGATGAGGGTTGAATGGGGTTTTGTCTTCTTTTAATATCCAACGAGCAGGGAATTTCATACTTCATTTAGGGGAAACGACGGAAAAGAGGAAAAATAAACGAACAGGAGGATGAAGTCGTCAGATAACTGCAGGATTTGTTTCTGAAGGGAATCATAACATTTTTGGTGTGGGCGTGAGGTGCGGAAGGAGTCGCGACGCTTCCTCTATTTGTTCGTTAGCATTAATACGTAATAAACTGAATGCAGTTGGCAAGAATTTCTCGTCGTTTGAGAATATTTATTGTGAGGTGTGCAGGATGCAGGAGCGAAGAAGAGCTTTTCACGGAAGAATTTTCCGGCTGTGGAAGAAGTTCTTTAAAATGTCGCTGACGGGGAAAGAAGCGATTCTTTGCTTCTCTCTAATCAGAACGAAACTAATCATGAACAACGTGGGGTTAAGGCAGTTCCTCGTGAAAAAGTTCAACTTAGTCTCAAATTTAATCTTACTTTGACTAAAGGATTCAACGTCTTTTCATTGTTATGTCAGAAAAGAGCTAAGCTAGGTGGACTAAGCTGCTGAGAAGATAGCAGACAGACAGTCTTGCAGATGCACTCAGTGAAGTGATGTTGTTTTCGATGCATTTTTTTCTTGAATTCATATCAACCTTAGACAAATGTGCAAAATGAAATGCAAAAAAAATTATTTTATTTATAATTTAGCAGTTGACAGCAAAGTCTGGACTTGAATTAAGTGGCAAATGCAGCAAGCCTCAAAATTTATGTCGAACTGAGTAAGTCTTAACCTTCCAACCTGCCAATGAACTGAGTAAGTCTCAATCTCTCAACCTACTAACAAACTGAGTGAGTCTCAACCAGCCTTAAGCAACTCACTTGAGTGCCCAAAGGAAATGAGCATAGTTTTTGAATAATACGCATCAAACAAGCGTGTCAGGAAATGGCCAAAAATCTTGTCTTTTAGATTGCAAGATTGCCTCTAAGAAGTTAACGACAATGCAATGAAATAAGGGCAGTTTACTTGGGACGAGGTTAGCTTGGGGTCAACAAAGTCGGGTGCACTTAAGAGATGTAGAAAATGAAATACCAAACAATGGGGCTTCTATCTGGAATAGATTGATACTAAAAATCGGTAGACAGTATCCTGGAAATTAGTTCATTATTATTTAGTTTTTGCTGCCAAATCACTAAGTCAAGTAATACCATCATCAACATCAATGGCGTAACAGCCCACGAAGGGTCAGAGCCTAACTTTTCGCGCCTCCACTGTGTTGTGAGCGTTATAATTTTGACACATGTCAAGTAGCACGACATTGATTGATCAAGAATGCGAATAGTGAAAGACGCAATGGACATTCAGTATAAATGATTCGAGGATTTCTTCTTTAGGCGACTAGTTATCGTTACCAAGATGATCTTGACTTTTTTTTTTCAGTTTTTGAGGTCTCTCGTCTTTGCTAAGAAGTCTCATACCACACATGCCCTCAGACTCAATCCTGTCCCTGTCTATCACTCAAATTCAGACGAATCTTAGAATCAGAATAATTAAAAATTAGAGCTCTCGGACTATGGCAGCGTGTACCTTGCGGCAAACAATTGAATATTATTATTTAAATGGGATAGATAGGCCTTTTATGTAAAAAATAAATTACAATAAAACACAAAACATTTAAAGCAGTGATTGTATACAAAGATCTTCTTATTTCATTTTAAATTTGAACCGCATTTTTAGTAAATCTTATTTAGAGCGTGAGCGACTCAGTTCACGAACTGAGGGTTGAAATATTTTCATATTTGTGAACCTGTTCTGGTATTGAAAAAAAAAATAATTCAATTTGTTTTCAAAGTTACAGCCAATAGTCGTTGATGACTAAGTCCCAATAATCAAGAAGGTTGGTTTTTGATGAGAAAATGTAGTAGAAGATCAGCACTGAGATTTGTCTCTAAGTCAAGTGGTTTTGCTTATGATATTGTCATCGTCGAAAAATCAATTTCTGCACAAAGAAAGAATAATTGAAAGCAAATCGAACAAGTACCTTTAGGATTAGGATGTAGACTTTGAACCAAGATCATGAAGAAGCAATGAAGACAGAAAAAGTTTCATTTCTTTCGAAAAATTTGAATCTATTGTCCTGAGTCTACGTACTAGGATTTAACTAAAATTTCTCAACTTCCACTTGCTTATCCTTTTATGACCGTATCGATCTTAAAAAAATATGTATACATTTTTTTAAAACTTGCTAAGCTATAATCGGACCATCTCCTAATCGGACCAATTTTCTTCGGTCCCGAGGGTAGTCCAATTTGACATGTTTTGCTGTAAGAGATGTCGAATATTCCTAATGCACTAAGAGACGTCTGATGCAGAATTAAATGGACTAAAATTGGGCTTTATTATTAATTTATTAGTAGAATTAACGTAAGACAATTTTTCTATAATTGCGACAATATTTATAAGTTGTAAGCAGATGAAATTCATATTGTTCACGAACAACGCCGAGCATAAAAGAGTTAAATTTAAAAACGAAACATAAAGAAATCGATTCCAACCAACCCATCAGTGAGAAATTTCTGCAACAGTTTCCCTGGTGCACATCCACTACCTCTTCCTTCTGTCCACTTCTACCACTCTTCCAACTTCAACCCCAACTGTCTTTAGTAGTTTTCAAAAAGTTTTAGACAGTTTAATGTTTTAGACCAACAAAACCAACCGCAGATGCAATATACAGAGAAACAACAATAGACTCTGCACATTGGCAGGTGCACAGCACCAGGGAATGAATTTCTAGGAAGAATTTTAAATCCTCAGATGATCCGGATAATTCCTTTGGGAAGCAAACACGTTTTGAAGTACATTTACTGCTTTTATTTTGACTTGAAGTTATTATGATTGATTTTTTTTGTTTCCTTTTTTTTTTGTACACTCAACCAATTAAAATGTTTTGTATTTTGTTTAGAGAAGGATCATTTTTTTAAATGAAATAAATAACATCATTGAGAAATGCAAGTCAAGAGGCAGATAAAATATCAGAGTGATTTATTCTTAAGTTAAGTAAATTATAACTTTCAACTTCCGACTACCAAAAAGAAGTGCTTAGCTAAACGGGAGAACGTTTGGGAAAAATATAGTTCTTTAAGTGTTAAAAAACAGAAAAAGTATGAAAATGCCCTTTCCTTCGATATACAACTTCGAAAAACAAGTAAATAATCGTATTTTCTGCTTCAAATCGTTCGAGCTAAACACCAATTTGAACTTTTCGTAAGCTGTTTTAAAAACACGTAATAAAATATTAAAAACTGTTGAGTCTTAAGAACCAGTAGGTCTAAGTTATAGTTAATCTTCTTAAGTAGATTCAAGATGAATTCTGGCAGCAGAATTGTCTTAAAAATTTTATTTTAACCGCGATTGTAAAAATGGCACAGAGACATTAAAATAGAGATTAGAAATGGGCTGTCAGTACGTATTTAGGATGCAAGACTTTTTTAACCCTACCCTGCGCAGCGTAGCAGATCTTATATAACTCAATTCAAACTGCTTTCTTAAAATATGGATCACAATTAACCTCTGTTAAGCTGTGTACATGGTCTGGTTCATGTATTTCGACAGGAATAATTATGCCATTTTTTTCTAGTATTTGCAGCCATAAATTATGTAAGAAAGTAAAATGTTTTAAGTAAAAAACCGCGCGGCTTAGGGTTTTAAACACATTTTCAAGACAGAGACTCATATTTCGATATTTATCAGAACACGGTGAAGCTTGCGAACTTTTCGATAGTTTTCCGCTGAGAATTGGATTAAAGATAAACGTAGTCCAACTTAAATGCAAAGAATGTGAGAATTTCTTCTAGTTTCAGGTCACAAATATTTGTTGTCTTTTCTGAGCCGTTGTTGCTACTCGCATGCCATTCCGAACTCATTTTGACATTATATAAGAAGACTTTAAACGGTTCATCTGAAGGAAATTATGGCAGAAAATAGGAAATGGCTTGATAACCAGGCGACTTTTAGTTAAAATGAAATAAAAATGTGTGTAAGGAAAGAGAGCTCTCAATTTAATCACCAATCAAGTACAAAGAAATTTAGAAGACGCAAAAAGAATAATTCATAAAAAAAAATAAAAAGAAAGAAAATTAGAAGACATCAAAAGCATAAATTATTAAACAGAAAAAGCGTGGTATTCTTTCAATAAAAAAATTGCTGAAATTTGTTACTTTCTGTATTATGAAGATGTTCACGTAAAGTTAAAATGAAATGAAAATGTGCACCTACTGAAAACCACAAAATGTCACTTGAGAATAATGTTGGCCAAAAAACCGATTAAACTAAGTCAAAATAAAAAGAAAGGGACTAAAACCTTCCAAACTTTTGTTTGACTCTAAAGTCTCCCAATACCTCAAAAATCAGGACGTTGTAACTTGAGTACATACACAGCCTCCTCTGAATGGCTGACTGTCACATAGCATGTGAAATTAATGCAGCTTTCCTTACATCGCAAAATCCACAAAAACCGATATCATTAAAGACTAATTAATCTCTTAACCATACAGCGGTATTGTTAATGAAAAAAAAAGTAGCAGTTTGGTAGAGAATTTAATTTCACACTCACAGGCAGGACATTTTAATGCAAACGCTGAAAACATGAAATTCGATGACACTGGATACAAAAAATTAATAAAAATTGTTAACATGGATAATTTCAATAATCAATGCCTGATTTAAAAATTCGTTTTAAATCTAAATTAACATAAATTGTGGAAAAATGTACGAAGTTGAGGTCTTGCGCCTTAACCAAATAGATAAATGTACCCCAATTCTTGTTGATCAAGTAATATCAAGTCAAGTAGTAATTTCTTCTTTCTAAGCATACAGTATTGAATTATTTAAATATTTTCCCTTGATACAATGTTTAAGCTAGGGATATCCTTAAGTCAGCTATAATAATAAAGCATTTTAACGTAAGGATCTCAGTTACAATATTTGCCTCAATAATCCTCAGACTTCAACAACTTCAAGAGTAAATGTTTCTTTATTTTGGACCCTTCAAAATATTTCAAGCTGAGTAAAATTAATTAATTACTTTTTACTAGGGTTATATTACATATTTTTGAAAACTCGGGATGAAATATATGGAACAACACTAAATCTCTGAATTTCGATAAATTTATTAAATTCTCTCTGAACTTTATCTTTTGGTAAAAAAGGCCTTCTGATTTTTTTGTAAGCTGCCAAATAGTCAGATTTCGATAACCCAAGACCTCAAACAGGGGACAATCTTTACTTGAAAAAGGTACGAAAGTAAAAAAAACGCTTGAAACCAACATTTCTAAAGCTAATAAAAAAGGAAAGTGTTGTACAATGTTATTCAAGTAAATATTTATTCCTATTTACTTTCTGACTATTTAAAAAAAAATATAATATCACAAAGTTGCTTACATTGTGTCTATCCGTCATTACTACAAACGATTTATAGGCAATGCATTAAAAAAGGCATCAAACAGCAGATGCCGATGTAATTCCAAGCGATCGAATTAATTTTCCTCAGAAATGGGGCACAGAAAGTTCTAAACATATTCTTAAATATCTGTGCAATTTGAGGCATAGACCAGCAATCCTTTTTACAATGATGGGCTTCACGAAAATGATGGGAGGACGATAACATAATGCAGCAAAATAATGACCGACTCAGTGGTGATTATTCGACCACTGTAATCCCCGCAACAAACCAAAAAAAACGTCATAACTGAAGCAATCAAGAAACTGCTCAATGTCCAATAATACTCATCCTACTTAAATCCGACTCGAATTGGTAATTAAAATTTCGGAACACTTATGGAAACATCTACAAAATTCTAAGACAACAAAGGCAAGTTAAATTATTCGATAAATTAGTTCTTGTAACAAACATAAAACTTCGATCCCAAGAAATTTACGACCAAAGATAAGATCTATGCATGCAATTTCTAATTCCAAGGAATTATGGCAGTAAATTGGTATTCTATGGTTTGCACATCACCTGATGCAAAATAGTTTCCAGAGTCGATTCCTGGGATCCCCCAGGTGTTAAATATTCTCAGACATAAACAACGAATATTCTCCAATTATGCCCCCCATCCCAGAAGCAACAATTTTCATTAGTCCTGACATTCACTCATGCACCTTATCATCCTCAACTCACACACATAGTCGACGAGGAGCCTAACGACGACGACGACTACGACGAACGACGACGAACGACGACGAACGACAATCGTCGACTACACTGGGATTAATCGAGCGAAATTAATATCCAATGTCGCTTCCATCAAATTATCTGTGCTCCGACGTAAATTACCCTTTCGTGACATGAGATCGATAAATTATGACATTCCCACCCACACACACCCTCAAGTGGGTGGTCGAATAAAATTAAATTCCACGAATCTTGCCAATCGTTGTCACTTTCGACAACTTCACGAGCGAATCCTTTCCAATCCGCCCATCGAATTACAACTTTCGAGTGACTTTCGAAGAAACAGCATCACTTGCAGCCTCACTGCCACCCCTGGGACGCCATTAGACGAACCCATTCATTAGAGTTAGCGGTAATTTGTCGAGGGCATTCTGCCAGCTAACAAAAAAAAAATAATCGAAGGCCAGGACGAAGGGAAGGCACCTTTTATGAGTGCACAGACAGAGCAGGGTGGGGGAAAGTGAGCCGAGGCCCGAAAAAGAGGCGGCTCCAAAAAAGGAAAATGGATATTTTGGGGCGGATAATGAGTTTAGAGAAAAAGAAGCAATCAGTGCCGCTGGTCGGCCTTGAAGGGCGTTTGAAGGGGTTGGACTTTTGACCTGAATAGCTTCGGACTCTCTCTTGTGGCTGAGCAGTGCGGTGCAGGGTTTTAATGGGTGCTGCTGACTTTTAAGTTTTTAATGGACGTCATGAGGAATGGAAGAACTCTCGTTCAGGCGGGGATATGAAAATTTGGAAAAAAAAAAGAAAGAGGAATAGAGAAAGAAATGCCTATCATTGCAAAGTGGAATAGAAATGGAGCGGGGTCACTGCTTGTTCTGTGCTCGAGGACGCGCCACCTGCCCTCTCTTGAACTTGTAAAGTAGTTTTTAGTTTTTTTTTTTCTCTCTGACGTCTCCAAAGCGATGAGTGGCTGTGTTTCCACTCGTTCGGAAGGCTGAGTTTAAGTTCTGTTAAGAGCTTTGTCAGCAGTTGATATGTCTGCACTCACGAATTAGGATGGGGCATCAAAAAAAAAAAAAGTTGGCGGCTGAGAGAAATTGTGGGAAAAAAGTGAAAGGAAACTCAGACGAGAAAAGCAGTATGAGCACCTTTACACATTCGTTTCAAAGTAGTACGAGAAATACGAGGTAGAATCAAAGTTTAATTAGCCACAAGTTTTGTGGAATGAGTTCAAAGCTGTCAAAGAACTTGGGAATGATAGCTCATCTCTGAAACCCCGAAACTGAAGTTGAAGTATTGGCAACCAGAGACTGCGTAAAAACACGAGACTGAAAGTGTAAAAAACGAAAATGCTTACCAATTTTTTTTTTTGCATTTCATATTTTCATACAAATTGGCCTTCAAAATTGTGTGAAAAAAAAAATCCGATTGTTAAAGTCTGAATTATGACCTAGAGCTGAAAGAAATGGGTACACAGAGCGTGTTTCGGAATATTCGTTTATCTTTCTTTTTCGAGAACTATTTTTGAGATCTTATCATTTTTTTGGTTTGTTATTTTTAAGATTTTTTAATTTTTTTTTTGTAGTAACCAGATTTGCTATATGTATATGGCCCTACTTCATACATCGACCGCTGTTAAAAACACGGTACAGATCGATGAAAATCAGTATAAGACCTTCTTTCCGAATCAAAACTTTAATCCCTGAGCTCTTCTTTCATTTAAAAAAGAGACGATTTTCTCAATGAGAATAGCCAAACATAAACTCTATTTTCCTATATTTCTAGTAAGTAAAGTTTCATCCATCCCTTTTTTTTGCGATAAATATTTTCTTCATTCTTCTGTTTATTTAATTTAAACCTAGACCTGATTTCATTGAAAAATTTGCTGGGGCTTTTTTTTGGAAAAATGTATGAAGCAAAAATCGTATTAGGTGTACAATTTTGTTACCGCAGTTTGTTTCCGAAATTCGAAGCTTTTTTTGTAATAAACTGGTTAAACATTTATGATTCGTTTTGCGTTTAATTCGATTGCGTTTGACATGAGCCTTGAAATGCCTCTAATTCTGCATCTTCGAAAACCGAAAACCTCTTACACCGCCATGACGGTCTTCGACGTCAAAATCACAGTTCTTGGAACGTTGAAACCACTCTTGACGCGTTCTTTCACTAATAGCGGCCTCCCCACAGGTATTTGAGAGCATTCGATGAGCCTCAGACGCAGATTTCTTCCTATTAAAGCAGAAAATTGAAACCTCCCGTAAATGACCAGAGTTTGACTCGTAAGCGGACATGTTTAATCGAGAATAACTTTATGATGCCAACACAAATCGACTAATATTTCGATGGCGTCATATTAACAAATACCTTAGCTTATTGTATGACATCTATATTCTATTTATTTTGACTACCACCTACCGCTATGCCCGTCTATAGTATCAATAGTAGTATCAATAAGCTAACATTATTGGCACGAAATGCAAAGGTGTCGGCTTAAGCAATAAAAGTAAATTCAATCTGTAAATGAAATTTTAAGAAACCAGATGAAGGAACCTTTTTTTTGAATAGCACAACAACATTCATGCCAAAGAAAAGCATGAAAGAACGCAGGCGGACATAAGGACTCCCATAGTATGTTGTACTCCAAGTTGTGTCGGGCCAAGCATAAAAGCAGTCGCAAAAAGAAGAAACTCAAGCAAATTTTCAGCAAACAACAATAAACTCTAAGTCTTAGAAAAAAGAAAAACAAATGGATACTGAGAGCTCTCAAGACTATCGGTAGCAACGTAATGCGAAGCTTGCGTAGTGCAACGTGTTGGGAGAGTACAATTTCCAACATGTAATGAAAGTGCAATAACACCTTTAAACGAAACAACATGACCTAATAAGTGGAAGGAGGTACAAAAAAATGCCTGAGTGCTCTTGCGATTTATGCCAAAGCTGGCGTAGTCGATCGATGGATGAGCCTAATCAAAGTACAGAAAGGAATAAAATTCATAAAGTCATAGAAACGCGACAAATTAAAACTTGTTGCTAAAGCAAAATTCCTCTGAAGTGCATGTACTCAGAACCCACAAACAAGTCTCAATTTTTCGTAGGTTTATACCTTTCTTAGATACGTGAGCTAACAGAGATATTCTGTTATATCCTTGTGGATCATTTGCCCTTATACCTTCTTTTAAAAAAAAATAGTTTTTATTATTTTGTTGAAAAAGTCCAAGGATGGTGTGGTCAGAAGGATATAAAGTATAAAATACTTCTTCAAGAACATTTACCTTCAATTTACATCCAAAAGTTGGTAAATGATGAATATAAAAACGACTTCCCTTTTTTAATTAAAAATATTTTTTTTGCAGAATAGATCATGAAATTCTCACAAGAAAAGTAAAGAACCATTTAAACATAGCGAAAAGCTTGGCTTTGGCCCTTCGTGGGCCGCTATTGATGATGATTAAACATAAAGGCAAACTTTTTTTAAGCGAGAATTTGGGGTCTTCTTTCAATAAATGTTTGCAGGGTCGGGAATTCTTTTTAGTTCTGACTGATTATTAGGAGAGAGTACAATAACTTAAAAAAGGGCTCAAAAACTAGCATTTTTAGGGTTTCGTTCCAAAGGAATAACGAAACCCTTATGGAATCACTTCGGTGTCTGTCTGTCTGTCTGTCTGTCGCCTTTTACATATTTGACTATAACTTATAAGTCCTTTGTAGTTAAGGGATGCAATTTGGACTGAAGGTGTATGTAGGCAACCCAAAATTAAATCATGCAACCTTTTTGGAATTAGTCGCAGATTAAAGAAAAAGTTAGTACTAATACTAACGCCCGAAAAAACTTTTACTAAGTTTGACGGTCGATATGGGTGTCATTGGAAAGGGGGCGGTGCCCTGATTATGAAAATGTCTGTCTGTCTGTCAATAGGCTTTAATCTTGGTAATTGGCGAACCACTAAGAATTAAGAAATGAAACTTTGCCAAAAGATGTATTTCATTTGTCCAATAAAAAAATTTAAAAAAAATTCATATTAGCAAAAAGCTTAGTACTAATACTAAATTTGAAAAACAAATTTCTTTTACTAGTTCCTTGATATTGATATCGTTGGAAAGAGTATGATATTTAGATCAAAAAGTTGTACCATGGCAATCATCTTACTCTTATTGGTAAGAAGTTATTAGCCAACAAATTGCCAAAAACTGACTTGTGTACCGTGTCCCCCACCTTACTTTCTAGAATATTTGACCAAAAAATCTGAAAAAAATTGGAGTTATGGGGCAACTCATCGCAATACCCCAAAATTATCCAAAAATCGTGTATGATTTTTTGTTCATACTAAAATGAATTAATTACTAACTTTTTTTGAAAAAAAATTCACGGCAATATATTAAGTGAGGTACCATCGGATAGGTCTTGTAAAATAAAATAAAATTTTCATTTTGAACTTTTTATTTGGAAGCTGGGTTTTCGAGATATTAAGCTTCAAAGTCGAAAAAAAGGCGTGCCCCCCCCCCCCCCCCCCTTGCATTTCCACACCCGTTGGTCTAAAAATCTGGAATGTAGGCTTTGATGTAATCTTTGTGTTAAAATTGGTTTGAGCACTCTGGCTTTAATAGTTTTCAAGATATTGGCCAAAAACAAAAAAACAACAACACTCGAATTTTGAAGATCCGAAAACGCCATTTTGTAGATCTCGGCGAAAGAACAATAAAATATTATGTAAAAAAAATTATGTTCATACAATTTTTCGAGATATTAACGATTTAAATCGGATCAGTTATCGCAAAAAACGATGAACTGACGGCAGTCTCAGTGTCGCTTGTGACATTTCATCCCCTAAATGCACCAAAGCAATGGGAAAGGATTTTCTTTTGTTCAGTTTCGTTCGAAATGAAAGAATTTTAGTGAATGAACAGTGAATTGAGTTGAGTTTAATTTGATTTGACTATTTTAATTTGTTGATTTCTTAGACTTATATTAAGTCTAAACTACTAATCTGTTTGCGAACGAAACCCTCGGCGGGTGAGTAAAACTCACACTTGACCCGGTTTTTTACTATTAGAGGGGTTTAAGAGCTAGAGGCAATTTAAGGAAAATCAATGAACATAAAAAGAAATGAAAAGAAATTATTAAAAAACAACGGCAAAACTTACAATAAAGTTATATACCAGTTTTAAAAGCCAGAAACTTGTTCCTTGATTTTGCATTTAAAACTTTTCAATTGTGTTAATAGTTTTTGAAAAATTCGCTTGCAAATGCAAAATTTTGATGCAAGAAAGTATAAACCAATTTGTTTTTCTCAAAATTTTGAAATAATGTGGCATGATTTTTTGTGGTCGATGCGTATTTCAATTCTGAATCAAACACACCCACCGAATGGTTTTAATTCTTCTAGTTTTTGAGATGCTTATGAATGAGATTATATTGAGATAATTAATATTTAAATTATTTAAGAAAATGTTTACTTGTTTTATTAAAAAAATAGTTAGATTTAATTTCCCTCCAACATTTTGGCTAACTTCTTGCTTTATTTAGCTTTCATTGTCTGACTTAATGACTGACGTTAAACAGTGACCCAAACTGGTCCATTCTTCTTGTGACCTCTTTTCCGATGACTGACCTTCAATGAAGCACCTTGAAACGAATACCACGTCAATCAAACGGTAGGACACACATCCAAAGCCTCTCCGTCCGTCATCACAATACCCCGGCCAGTTAATTTAAAAAGCCATCTCAAAATATCCTCAGCTCCATGGACTGGCTTGGACAAAGAAATGAACTTCCACTGGTCAATAGTTGTCCCGTCGGGGATGAGGAATAGAAATTCATCAGCCAACAAAGAAATACCAAAAATCGAAACCACCGACGAACTGCAAGTCTCTAAAAAGTAATCAATCTAGAAGAGCATTCAAACATCGGCAGACGGTTGGTGGGGATTGCATCAAGAGCTAATGGGAGTGTGGGAGAAGAATCAAATTCAGGACGAATAAAAGTCGAGTGCAGTGCTTCGTTGATTTTGCAGAACTGGCAAATAGGCAATCAGACACAATCATGCAATTTGAAAAATTTCGAGATACAATTCGTAACAAAGGAGATGCCTCAGGGTTAGTGGCACGGGGTTATTTCTGGAATTGAATTTGGAAAATTGAGAGTATGGCAAAATTATTGACAATCGATAGAGTCCCAATTGTGAACTTGGGCGGTAGTCATTCGGTAGAAAATTCAGTTTGAGCAGGAATTCGTTTAGGGATTTTTTTTTTTGTGAGCCTGCGGGTCGAAATGTTTGGATAACCCATTCGAACCTTTTAGGGACGTTCATATATTTTGAATGCATTCAAAAAACAATTTTAAAGATTTTTGCACAACGAATGGCTTTGATAATATAGCCCTAGGCAATGAAAGGGGCCAATTTCTTTGTTGTAATGAAGTTGATAGCAGCTAACGCGAGTGGACAGCGGCAATGAACTGCATGCCAAGTGCAGCAATAGAAGAGACTTTAGTGGAATGAAAGATAATGCTAGAGGTTTAAGGAAAGGAAACAAGTTCTTAGAATGGAACTACAACATTTCGTCTGACAATGAAACTAATTGGATCACTTTCTCTTTTACACGATTTCATTTTAGAAGACCCATATAACCGATTTAATGAATCCATAAAAAGGAGAATTAAGTCTTTAAAAACAGCAAACAGATCGATTAATTTTTTGACATCATGGAATTTTATCAAGAGTTCTCTGTAATTGAAAACAAGAGATCACGAGTGTTCCAATGGAAATCGTGTCGAAAGAGAGGACAGGATCCACATCAGTCACTTGCAAAACAACAAAATTTTCAATCTTCTTAAACAGAATGCCAGAGACAACGTCTGTTTAAGTTTAAACATCCCAAGCACAAGTAATTTTTGAATTACTAAACTCTTGCAAAAAACCGCAACTTCGTCTGATTCTTTACCAACGCCACTCCGACCCCATACCGAGATACTTTTAACCAAATTCTTGTTTAAAAAATGTTCGCTCAAAAGAAATTATAAACAAATTACTCATCCCCAAAAAAAATCCTACATGCATACAAATGGCGGAGTTTTTTTTTTTCACTTTAACCACAACACCGCAGTAATTACATCACAAAAATTGTTCCCCCTTCTTTATCCCCGTCTAGACAGGATCACATCCCTCGAAATGAGTCGCCCCAAGCCACTAAAACTTAAGCCTACAACTACACGAAGCCGACGACAACGTACAAAGTGAAATAAAAATTTATTCTCAGAATCATATCAAAGTCCCCTCCGCTCTACTTCCGCCCAGGATATCAGCTGATGAAATCAGAAACAAAAAAAAAAATCCCCAACCGACGAATCTCGCCACAGTTCTTTGCCTCGAGCAACATTTTTTTCAACTTTGGCTTGTTAATCTCCCTCTCCTTCATTGTGTGTGTGTCAGGACTAAAGTTGCAGAATCAAACGACGGAAACAAAAAAAGGAAGAGAAACATGAAAAAAGTTTTCCTCCACCGCACCGAACTGCTAAGCCGAAAAAAAACCGAACAGAAAAAGGACACCCTCCGAAAAAAAAAAAATAAATAAGAACCGACAGCGGGTGGCCCGCTTTTGACAATTGTCGTCCTGGAATGTCGCTGACTGAATCGTCCTTCGTCGCCTGCCGCTGAAATCCGTTCAATTCATTTTTCTGATTTTTAATTAGACGATTGGTTAAAGGATGTCGACGAAGAAGAAGGACGACAGCACCCGCTGAGTGGTGTGGATGGAGATCAGAACCAGGACAAAGGGAATGTGAAAATGATGAAAATGAATATTATCCTTATTAACTTTCGGGGAAAGTTTTCACTGAGTTGGGGCGGTGGTCGTCGTCTTGAAGGGGAATTTTCAATTATTAAAATTGTTCCTTTGTGGGCGGATGGGTGGGCGAGTGCGTGTGTGTATCTGCTCTGATAAGTAATTGGCGAATGGAATTTCTTCCGGAAACTCACCGCGGGGGGCGTTTGGTTTATTTTTTTTTTTCTTGTTTGCTCCTTTTTTTTGGAGCTAACCCACTCTCCAGGCCGTTAGTCATTTCAGTGTACTTAAGTGAGGCATTTTCTTTGTAAATTGCGACCTTGGGACTTGGAAACGGATGAAATGTGATCGTAAAGTTTCGACGGAGTCCGTTTCGAGGGGTGAGACTTTCGGTTTTGGGAAATTTGTTGCATTTTTGGAGGGGGTGGGAGTGATTTCCATGGAGTGAGATTAACTTAATTTGAATTTTCGGGGGTGTATTAGTGGCGGGTAAATCGGTTTTTTGATAAATATCCCTTCAAATTGGCTGTTAAGTGAACCTGGAATGGATGTGGAGTGGGCGAAGCTCGTGGGAGTGATATCAAATTATACGAAGATGTATGAGGAATAAAGAAGAGGTGTATTTCACATCTGCCGTATTGATTTGTGGCGTGTGTGGTGGAATTTCATGGATTTTTGGGTAAGAGCTGACAATTTGACGCCTTTAAGAAGCTGCAGGACAACACTGACAGCATACGAATGCAACAAAATGGGAAAAATACTTAGTAAAAGCTTCATTAGTCGAAGAACGTATGACTTTTGTAAAAGAAAGCTTAAAATATTGATCTTCTTCAAAGATTCATCGAAGATCGTAAAAAAATCTCATCATTTATGACAAGATCGTAAGTGAAACTTCAAAACTTGGATTTTTAAACAATTTTTCCTTTCGAAAAAAAGCCATTCAAATAATATTTCATTAAATACACTGCTAAGAAATCACCCAAAGGGCAAGAGTGAGCAAATATTTGAATTTTCCGCCTAAGATCGTAAATGATACAGTTTATTGGGGATGAGTTGTTTAGAGCTCCGTTTTTTAAAGTATCAAAGCAAGTGTAAAACCTCTAAAAAATCACTTTTAAGTCAAAAATTAATCGAAATCGATTCGACTTGCTAAGATATCATTTCATTTCCGATCCAAAAACTGACACTCCTCCCATACAAGTATCGTAAATCAACTCCGAGTCTAAATACAACGGCTGACCCTCCTCCCACAAGCTCTAAAACTGAACAGTCTACTGCATTCTAGTCAGAAGGAAATTCAGCACCACCCATCCACCCACCGAATTCAGGTTAATGGCTCTCTACGGTCTGCCAAGCCATAAAACAGAACACGAACCGTCCTCTTTCAGGACACTCTGACCCCCGATTTAATTCAGTCACAGCCACATTTACCAGACGCAATGAACTGCGACGTTTGAAACGACTTCCCGGAAGCCGCACCCACTCAATCATCGAATGCAACAAACTGATCGAAAACACAAGTGTCACATGGCCCAGCTCATAATAAATTTTCCACACTCAAGCGCGCGTCAAGGACAGAGTCGACACGGCACAGCCCAGCCGTGCAACCCCCTGAAGCTGCACCAATCGATTCTGGACCTTCCCACCACCACCACCACCATCACCCCCCGTGTCAGTGAAATTGGCAACCAGGCGATATTGGCAAACACTCCCATGCACCACACTAAATCACCGTTAATGACGACGCAAGGACCACGTAAACGAAACGAGATCGTAAAAATCATTCACAACCTTCACCTCATCACACGGAGGAATATCCTGCGGATGCAATTTCTAAAATTAGTTCACATTCACTTTGGCCAACTAGCCTCGACGAGCCTGATGAATAAGTCAGTAACGACTGTGAGTGCGTGTGTAGTTGAAGTCCTAATGGCCGGATTAGAGAAGCCCGGACGGGTCTACTTGACGATTCTCTTTTAAAGTTGCATGTGGAATGACGTCGTATTTATTTCTTCCCAAACAAAAGCGCAAAAGTCTCCTCTGCCTATTTGCATTTTTAATGAGTCCATCTTTCGTTTTGTTTCCTACTCTCTACGCAAAGGTCACTCGTACGGTGGTGCCGAGAAACGCAGAGACGCAGGCATAAGGTGCTTGTGTACATTCTTAATAGGATTACATTTTTTCTGTTTTATTTTTTTGTGAGCGGGGAGGAGGCTCGGTCTTATAACGACATCATTAACCTTGTTCCTTTGTCCTGACGTGACGATGGGCTGCCCTGGCGGTTCGGTGCCATTAAAATCTGCTTTAATTTACATTTCGACCGAAAAACACTCGGCTAATGTTCCTTTTATCTTTCTATTTGTAGGGCAAAAGGGCGGAGCGGCAGCATTGTCATCGTTTGTAAATATTAAAGTTCGAGGCGGTAGATAAATCAACGGTAAGTATCTTATTATTTAGGATTAAATGTTGTTACGAGCGGCCAGTGGGACCCTTTTAATGTGACAAATCTTGCATAATCCTTTTTAAGGAGAGAGGAGATAGGCGCAACAATGAACCGATGCTCGTGGTCATTAAAGGACGAACTTAATGGGCCGAAATTCATCGTTGAAAGAGATGGGTTTAGCGCAGTTTTCAAGAAGAAGAAAAAACTCCTGATCATGGATTACAAAGTTTAAACTGAAGTTCTCAGCTAGGATCGCAAATAAAACTGAGCCGAAATGGTTGAGATCCCTTCGTTAAGAAAGTAAAGCAAGTAAAAGTGACGTTAGTACTAACGATCCTCCTCACAACACGCCTACAGCAAGGGTAGGTCGGTAAAAACGGCCCTCCACTCGCTAGTAAGCCCCATTCAGAGATCGCTAGAGTGTAAGGAATTCACGCTCGCAGCATTCATCGATATTGAAGGCGCCTTTAACAACATTAAGCCTAGCACCATCACAGGCGCGCTCTCTAGACTGGGTGTGTCCCCATACGTTTGTGCACTAGTTGACAGATTGCTGCTAAGCAGGGTCATCAACTCCAAATTGGGTGGAGCCACTATCCGGCGTCATGTGAGCAAAGGCACACCTCAAGGTGGCGTACTCTATACTTTACTGTGGAACATTGCGGTTAATGAGCTGCTTTGTATCCTTGAAAGGGAGGGCTGTACTGTTGCCGCCTACGCAGACGATGTTGCAATAGCCATCTCCGGAAAATACACTAATACGCTCAGTGAGCTGATTCAGAATGCCTTTTCCAAGTTGCAAGCATGGGCCTTAGAGTCTGGTCTCGTGGTAAACCCCCAAATAACTGAGCCCATACTCTTTACTAGGAAGTACAAAATCCCTCGCTTCAACCTCCCCCGACTCTTCGGGATGGATAAGTCTAAGCACTTAGGTCTCATTATTGATCATAAGCTAAGCTGGAAACCCAACATCCTGGAACGGATCAAAAAGGCCTCAGCGGCTCTCTACTACTGTAAGAGAGCGATCGGATGTGAATGGGGTCTAAAGCCTCGTATTGCCCATTGGCTATATACCTCTGTTGTACGACCCATACTGCTGTACGGAGTAGTAGTATGGTGGAATGCCCTGGAAAAGGGTGTTAACCTCACACTTCTCAGCCGTGTACAGAGATCTGCCTGCATCTGTATCAGTGGCGCAATTAGGACCACACCCACAGCTGCCCTAGAAATCATCTTTCACCTGCCACCCCTAGACATCTTCGGCAAGCAGGTCGCAGCCGGTGCAGCAGTAAGGATCAGAGCCGCGCAATGGTGGCCTTCTAGATGCATGGGTCACTCGACCATTCTTGAGTCTATAGACCTCCCCTTCAGGGAGTTAGACTATACTCGCCCCAGAACTCTTTTCAAAAGAAACTTCTCCTTCAGCCTGCCTTTCAGATCGGACTGTACAGATGGCATACCTATAAGAAATGAATCTCTGGTGATCTACACTGACGTATCAAAGACTGAATCCGGAGTCGGTGGAGGGGTCTTTTTCGAAGACCTAGGAATCCAGATCTCATTTCGCCTTCCCAACCATTGCAGCATGTTTCAAGCGGAGATAATGGCGATCAAGGAAGCGTTGTCGTGGCTAAAGTACATCGTGATATCGCGTACCTCTATCACGATATGTACAGACAGTCAAGCTGCGATCAAATCCCTGAAGTCTGTCTCTTTTAATTCAAAAACAGCTCTTAACTGCCGTAAATTTCTTGACGAGATGGCAGAGCAGTTTAACATTCACCTCATGTGGGAGCCGGGACACTGACAACTCGGGGAACTGCCTGGCCGATGATCTTGCTAAACGCGGAACCAGTGAAACCATCCAATTGGATGAGGTCGGTCTCAGCGCACCTCTTGCTACCGTACTTCTCTATATCAAAACTAAGACCATTGCGGCAACCAATCTTAGGTGGTCGAATGGTACTACTTGCCGCGTCACCAGAGAAATCTGGCCTAAGCTAGATCCTGAACGCTCATTTAGCTCTAATCAGTGTCATAGCTAGGCACTCTACTTTTGGCAAACATGCTACATGACATGACTGGGCCTCTCGGCCAACGACGTCTGCCGCAGAGACGAAGAAGAGGAAGAAACCTTGCTTCACCTTTTAGGACCTGTAGCGCTCTCGCGAACCGTAGAAAAACGCATCTTGGACACTACTTTCTGAATAATCTCGGCAAACTAGCTGACACCAGCATGAGCCGTAGTGGGATGTTTTTGTAGGTATCACAATGGGCTTTATCTGGCCCACCACACAACCTACCTAACACTGCATAGGGGTTCGTGAATTTTTTTCTCAACTAACAACTAGTCACACTTATTGCCGATTTAAAAAAATAGGTTTGTTCTACTTATATTTCACATTTCGCAATAGCATTACTTAACTTAATGACATCGTTCGTTAGACCTTTCTTGTGGGCTTTTCTCCGGAAAAATCTGCACCCGTACATGTTCCGCATTTCTCTTTAGCGACTAAATTCCCAGTGCAGAGTTAGTCTCTAGTGAAAGTGTGAAATGCGCGGAGTTTTTGCCTTTGCATGTCCATCCCTTCGTCCACGCCTGTCCTGGTGTTGCGTGTATTTTTGTGGTAAGAAGAGCAAAAAACTGGTCTAGTCCTTCTGTGTTAAGGATGAAAAAGAAAAAGTCATGAGCTTTGCTTCATAAACGTGTGTGTTTGCATACGCCCGCCCATGAACACGTCAGAACGATGACTGCATCGTTCCGTTTGACCTCGTGCGAAATGTTTTCTTTTTTTTTTATCTGCTGCCGACTGCCGAAGGATCATGAAAGTACCAACGACTGTTTGCTTTCAATTCTCGTCCTTTTTTTTGTCTCTCATACGGCTAAATTTTCTTCTTTTTCTTTTCGTTCTATCTTCATTGCCCACATTGATTGAGACTTGCTTCTGTGTAGAGAGGGTACGATTTCTCGATGATATCGTGGCGAATGAAAAAACTTCGAATTCAGGTTTTCTGTTCAATTTTCGTATCCTTCTTCATCCTTTTCGGGCCTTAGAAAGTTTTTTACGGCATCAATGCGTTCGAGTTTTTCTCTGGAAAGGCGATTTTCCTCTTCTGTGAGATGAAGCGAATGTTTTTTTTTCTCGTCCTTGTGTCTACGGAGGAGCATCAATCAAACGGTTTTGTGGTATTTTTGTGAGCTTTTGGTTTTTCTGTTTTGAATTTACATGAGCTACAACACATGGTCGGTAAGGTTTGTTTTTTTTTTTTTTTGCCGCAAATGATCCGGACAAGAAGTCGTAATGAATACGAAGACTTATTGGGGGTTAAATATTCATTAGGGCTTCTTGTTAGCAAGTTTTTTAGGAACGTTTGAGACCATGTCTTGTGGTTTTTCGAATATTCAGCTGTATACGGGTAAACGATGTGGTTGGAGTTTTGATTTTTTAAGCCGAACTTCTTAAAAATATTTTTCCTAGAAAACTAAGTTCTAAAGACAACTTTTAATTGGTCATGTTCAGTCAAAAAGTTCAGTCAGTGGGGATAAAGGTACTAATGTCTGTTGAATAGAAACTGAGTTGTTGGAATTGTTTTCTTGTTTTGTTCCTATTTATTTTGCAAATAAAATTTAGGAATGGAGTCTCAGCATCGTTTGCCCGATCCGATCCGATCGTTTGGCCCTCTAAACTGCGCCAATTATAGAGGTATAAGTCTCCTGAACAAGATCTTCTCTGTCGTTCTTTGTAACCGCCTGAAAACTTTTGTAAACAGCTTGATTGGCCAATATCAGTGCGGGTTCAGGCCAGCAAAATCTCCCATTAACCAGATATTTACAGATCTTGGAGAAGACCGAGGAGTTCCAAGTCGATACACAAAACCTATTTATCGACTTTAAGGCCGCGTATGACAGTATTTATAGAGACGAGCTTTGCTTGCCTTGGCATTCCTGCAAAAATCGTCCGTCTTTGCAGATTAATGATGGAGAATACCCCTTGCTCTCTGTCAGGGTCGGTAAAAACCTCAACGAGACCTTTGACGTCAAGAAAGGTTTTAGACAAGGCGATGCACTGCCATGCGACTTCTTTAACATCGTTCTCCAAAAGATCGTGCGCAACTCGGACTCGGACGTTAAAGGTACGATCTTCCACAAGTCCGTACAACTACTCGCATATGCCGATGATATTGACATCATTGGAAGGACACAACGGGCTGTCAGTGGGGCATTTGCATCGAGCATCGAGAAAGAAGCGGCTAAGATGGGTCTTGCAGTGAATGAAGGTAAGACGAAATATATGCTGTCTACAAAGAGAGCCCAACAACACCGACGTCTTGAGCAAAGCGTCGCAATAGACAGATATAAATTCAAAGTGGTGAAAGAATTCGTCTACCTAGGATCCGAAGTAAATTCCGCAAATGATACGACCGCGGAGATAAAACGTAGGATAACCCTGGCCAATCGCTGTGTCTTTGGGCTTAGACCGTAACCGAAAAACAAAGGAATCTCTCGAAGTACCAAGCTATCTATTTTTAAAACCTTGATAGTCCCAGTCCTACTGCATGGCGCAGAAACATGGACAATATCAAATGTGGACGAAGAGATTCTCGGTCGCTTCGAGAGGAAAATTCTTCGGATTATTTTTTGTTCCGTTTGCACAGAGGGAGTTTGGAGGAGAACGCTAAACGATGAAATCTACGAGCTATACAGCGACATCGATCTAGTTAAACGAATTCGAGTGTCCCGACTGTGATGGCTGGACACTAACGCTCCGGCTCGTAAGGTCTTCGAGTCTAACCCTCATGGACAACACGTAAGAGAAAGACCTCGCCTCCAGTGGCGTGACCAGTTGGATAGGCACCTAAATCAGCTGGACGTGCGAAACTGGAGACGCCTAGCCCAAGACCGCGCTAGATGGCGAGGCATGTTGGCTGAGGCCCAGGTCCACCCCGGACTGTAGCGCCCGCAAAAGAAGAAGAAGAACTTAGGAAAACTTATCGGTTTCATTCAAAAGTGCAAAATGCTAAGAAAGCTTTTTGTGTAAAGCTCTGTGTAAATCGTCGAAAAATTACGCAAAAAAGCAAATTTCATTCAACAGCAACCGACGAACACATCAGCCGCATTGTGACTCTTATTTTGTTTCCATTGCGATGTACAGCCCCACTGTGATGTTCATTTTGTTTCATTTTCACAGCCCGATTGTGATGTCCATTTGGCCATCTTTTGCACAATAATCTGCGGCAGACACAGGCCCTGTATATTCAATCACTTCGAAGGATTCACCCAAAACTTCGTTAAATCTGCGGAATGGCCACTATCCTCAGCCCCAAGTAAATTGCTAACAGCTTAGTTTTAGGCAAAGGAATGAAAGATTTTCCAATAAGTTTCCGAGGCATTTCGACTCAGTAATTCACTGGAAATGCAACAAAATAACATCCATAGACAAAATTCAAAGCTGACGTTGATCCCTTTCCGATGAATGCAATCTCCCGATGAAAACAAATTCCACACCCAAAATCCACGCCGTATTATCACCCAAAGGTACAAATCATCCTAGTCCATCCGCCCCAAAACAAATTCCAAAATCAGCTCTCGAGTCAGATTAATAAAACATTCTATTTTGCAACAAAGCAAACGACGAGCTCACGATTCCATGGGAGAAATTCGAATGTGGTAACATATTGATTCGTGGTTATCTGGACAGAGGGGTGGATGGACCATCCCTAACAATTTCATTACAATTACACACAGTGTCCATTTCAAAATGAACCAAATCGTTACATTCCATATCCCATGGATAGATGGTGAATTTCCTGAAAATCAGTCACACTTCCGCTCACACGGAGAGGCAGAACGAGGGAAATTTACCGAAACTTCAGTACTGCATTCCGTGCAGGATAAAACCACACAATATCCTGGTTGTCCACCGTTTCGCCATTTAAGCAGGAGGCCAAACAAAAACAACGACAATATGCAGTGATGCGAAATTATTTCCGGAAAATTTAGACAACCAAGAGAGAGAAGCATCTAAACAACAACAGCACCAGCACAAGACCAACAAATAACAATAACAACATCAGGAGCAGATGCTACACCAGTGGGCCGAGTGTTTCGGCATCCTGGTGCTCCTGTTTTGTCGCAAATTTAGTACGAGTATAGAAATAGTTGTTAACACACCGTGACCGGACCAAGGACGACAAGAGCCAGCCGTATTCATTATGCAGAGATGACCGAGCGCATAATGCTGGCAATAACTAAAGGATACAACAAAAACTTTTCCCATGAATGAGTTGTATCTGTTGTCACAGGGCTTAGATGACCCCGTTCGCACAAAAAACAAAAATCTGTTAACTAGTTGTATCGGGAGCGGGTCGTAGGTTGGGTGAAAAATGTGAAACAACAACTCAGATGCAGAAATTGTTGAGGAAGATTTATTTTTCCATTTTGTTGTGAGAGAGGAGTGCGTCCTTCTTTTTTTTTTGAGAAGGCACGTGCTTTGGGTGGGCGTATGGCAGCAAGTTGATGGAAGTGACGTGTGTAATTGCATTTTGAGGAAGAAACTGAGATGCAGAGTGGAATGCCAAGAGGCGTCATGACAGTCAGTTTTTTGAAAGCTTGACGGTTGATGGTGGGAGTGGTTCTCTTCGCATGACGGACACTTTGACGCCCGTGATGGAGGAGTCAAAGATGAAGGTTCTCGTTTCATTTTTTGAGTACTTCCTTAAAAAGATACCTGGCAGTGGCAAGTAATTTGAGGATTGAAATATATACTACTCCCAAAAGAATGCGTCCGACCATTGACCATGCGTCCGAGCGGTACTTATCTTTAAAATTGGCTCCGGAAACATTTTTTTTACGTCCCAAACTCCGGTGAACGACTGAAAACCCTCTTGTTATATTTCTGCAATGAAAAGCTTCTCAACTCTCCGTTCGGAATCGGTATCAAATGTAGGTATCCTTCACATGGGTCAAAATTAAATTTAGCAGAACACAGTGGTGGCGAGAGCAATTTATAAGGATGGAAAAAGTTATGGGCATGGTATTTAGTTCAGGGGTAAAAAACAATTATCTCAAAAACTAGAAGGCACAAAGCCATTCCGTTTTTTTGTGTTTGATTCAGGATTAAAACACGCATCGACCACAAAAAGTCACTTTGCCATTTTATTTGAAGAAAAAAATTGGTTTATACTTTTTTTGCAAGCATGCAAGTTTGCAAGAGAATTTTTCTATTAACAAAAAAAAACGCAGAATTAAAGAACACGTTTCTAGCTTTTAAAATTGGTCTATAACTATATTGTAAGCGCTGCCGTTGTTTTTTGATGATTTCTTATTTCATGTTCAATGATTTTTCTTAAATTGCCTCTAGCTCCTAAATGGGAAGAGATAGATCCCCGGCCCTCTACAAAATACCGTTATCATTTTTGAAGCCAAAGTTATGGTACTCGTGCCATGGGCACTTCCTATTTACTTAAGTATTTTTTATGTGATTTGAAGACTAATGCGTTGGAGCCTTAACTTAATTCTTGGAGATTATTCCTTCCTGCAAAAAAAATTAAAGAAAACTACGGAATTAGCTGCTTAGAACCAGCAATAAAATAAAAGTAGGAGCCCAATACACTTTCAAATGTTTTTTAAATAATTGTTGACTCCAGAAGGCTTCTTATTGTTAGACCATCACAAAAATACCCAACTTGCAGAATAGCTAATGAAAAAGAATGAGTCTTCCTGGTAGCCTTTAAAGTAAATACCAAATATCTTTTTTCACCACTCGCTCTTCTAAGCCAAACCTCAAAAAATTTTACGTCACATGTCCCTCCGAGCCACCTTTTCCTCTTCTCAATCAAACTGCGACCCAATGCAATGAGCCCAAAAGGCAACCAATTAAACCCATTTTTGAATTGGCACAAGAAAGACCCCTTGGTCAAATTCGACAGGACATATCTGACTCAGTTCTCCAACTGTGCACGGTGATTCGAGAGATGTCTGAAACCGAAGCCCCGAGTGATTCCATTTCATTTTGGTTCTGTGACAATATCCATTTCGTCCATCCGTTGGATTATTACCGGACAAGCTCTCAAGATTTATACCCAGCATGGTAACTTTTACTGATTGAATCTACGCATTCGGTTCTCGGAATGGAAAAGGACATTTACTCTGTGTCGACCCCGGTCGTCTTTTTTGAATGAAGTTTATCGACCGCAATTTGCAGCTGCAGACGAGAAGGAAATTCGTCCCGCAGCTAAAATGTTCTTTCAGTGAACAAGGACAATGAACGACTGCGACTGCGATGGTTTTCAGTCAATCCACAGCCATTCACTTCAAGTTCATTGGTCGTTTTGATGATGGAAAACACTTCTGCTCGAATGGCAGTAACAAACGGCCGTAGGGAGGGTTTTGCAATTTTAATTCTCCAAGTGAGCAAGGGTCGTTGGCTTGGATGCTGAAAGTGCAGTGGCGTTGAAGGTCCTTATGGGGACACATTTGACGGAAAGTTAGTCAATATCGACGGTAGTGGATGGAGGAGTAGTTTTTGATAGCGTTGTTGGTTTTTCTTTTAACGACGATGTTGGTGTTAGCTTTTAGTTCACGACAAGAATTTGATTGAGGAAGGGAACTGAACTAAGGCATGGTAATGTGGGCTGTTTTTCCACCGAAAAAAAAACTCTATTTCTGTTTGTTTTAAGTCCCTTTTGGGAACCTTTCCGCCACGGGAAGGCCATGAACTTTTTCTTCTGGTCTTTCATAAAGTAGCTCAAAGTAATGAAGCAACGAAGCAAAAAATTGAAACAAAAACCATTGTTGAGTTTTAAACAATTTTTTGGTTTTTATGTCGATGAATTTTTATGATTTTTACCAAACTAACAGTATAGGCTTTCAAACTATGTTAAATTGTTTTTTAATTTGAAAAGATTCGAGACCTCATTAGTGAAACACGCGGTGAAGAGTTCCAAGAAAGAGACGACACATTATTATCTTGAGCTTCAGCTCTACAAACTTTTTCTGTGACTTATCCACAACTTAATAGAGATTAATCATAGAAGCTTCTACCGCCGTAGTTTTTGACTCCAATTCTTGAACTAGAGTCACAGGCAAAAGAAAGTGTACACTCATGTTTCGAGCATTCAGAGACTCATAAAAAAGGTGCCGGTACTCCGATTTCAGAATTTTTTCAGTTTTGGAAAGGTTTATTCATTCTCTAAAACTCGTTAAAAAAATTGCAACAATAGATTCATTAACAAAAAACTGAGAGCAAGATAACCAAAATAAGTCCATTTTTCTAGAGGCAAAAGAGAGTGTGCACCTTAATAGACCTTAAAGACCAAAAACTGAAAACTAGAATTGAGACTTCTATCTTTTTGTACCTAAAATAGCTTCTAAATATCTTAGCGTTGATTCTACTTACTATTTAAATCATTTCGACAAAAATTATATGCCATTCATGCACTAAAATCAACGTACGCGATATTTTTCTTGTAATCTGGCGTTAACGGGCCTGCCTATCAAAATATTTCCACAAAATGCCAGTCAAATTTAAGCCTGTTAAGAGCAGATGATCATTCGTTTGCCTAGTGTCCAAAAAAAGCAACCGTTTCTTAATTTTTTCTGCTGTGTTCTTGAAATTGGACTGAAACCAACATTTTATGAGTCTTTGAATGCTCGAAACATGAGTGTACACTTTCTTTTGCCTCTGACTGTACATTAAACACACAATTTCGTTGTCTAAAGTCCACTTTTTAACAAAAAGAAAAACACTAAACAAAACTAAACATTCGGAATCCACCGGACAAGGTCCTTTTCAATTTAATTAATTCAATTCAGTCACTTCTTCTGACTCACTTCTTCCTACAGTTTTATTTTCGGTTGAATTAAACGAGTATGCCACTCAAGTGAACCTTTTCTCGGAAGTCATTATTGCAGATTCTATCCGAGTATTTCTGTGGCAGTTTCTGAAATTAGATTCCTTTAAATGTCATCCAACAAAATTGCATCGCAGAATTGGCCACGTTGAAATGCCACTGATTGTGGTTTTGAATTTTCCTGTCACCGAAGTAGTCCTGGTCTTTTTCATTATGTCAGAAGAAGAAGAACTATTTTTGAAAGCATCAATTCAATTCAATTCTATTTTTCGCTTTAATTTTGCTGAACTGATTCTGAGCAATGACATCCTTTCTTTGCCGCAAATTTATTTTTGCTTGAAAAACTAAATGATAAATACAGTCGAGTCCCTCTAAGTCGAATTTTCAGGGGACATCAAAATTAGTTCGAGTCAGACGGAGTTCGACTTACAAAGAGAATAGTTTTTGTATGGAAAATTGCAAAGGGAAATGCTAAAATATGGCGAAAAAATTCGAGTCAGAGGGAAATTCGACTTAGGGGGTGTCGACTGTAACAGATTTGACAGACGCGGCCACCACAACTTGACCGCCACAGATTGCGACCATCGACCCGGGTCTTTTAGACTGTCTTTTGCACGCGGTTCACAATCCGAAGCTTTCTTTCCATGACCCCAAAAGTGGATTCTCCTTGGGCACCACGTACAGGTCCATCCACAGACCCTTAACAACATGCCTGCACTTCCGCACTTGTAATCCAATTCAACTCGACCACTCACCGTACTCATTACTTTTTATGGCGTCGAGGGCCCGGAATAAGAAAACCACCACACTCACACCTCTGTGCTTCGTTGGGACCACCGCACTGCAGGAAGCAGGATAAAGGGAGACTTTTTTTTTTTAACTCGCCTTATTGAAGTTAGCCAAACTTTTTTATTAAAACCACGCCCCAAACTCCTCCATTTGGCTCCCAACAGAACTACTAAAAAAAAACAAGCCACCGGAACAACGAGAAAGGAAGAAAAACAAGATCCTGATTATCGTGGGAAGCACGTGCTCTTGTTTATCCCATAAACACCCAGCTGGCCTACACTGATATACGTTTCTCGTCATGTCTGGGCAATTATTCATTTGAAATGGCCCCCGCCCCAAAAAAAAGTGGAAATACAAAAACACAACAACATGCATATGCAAGGATGTGTTGCGTTTGTTTTTTTTTTTATTTTTTTAACCAACATTCTTTTCAACACAAATTATTCATAAAATGATGTAGACACATGTCTGCTGTGAGAGAAACAACTTTGTGGCAGTAGGAGCAGCATGAGCCGGCGGAAGGCGTTTGCTTTTTTGCTCTTTTTTTCAACCCCCTACGTCACCCCCTGCCGGGACGTTCATGCATGCTGTGCGTCGTTGTCGTCAAAGCGGATTAAAGTTGTTTTCCTTATATCATAGTTTCACATTTAAGGGACGAAGATGGAAGAACAGAGTTACAAAAGGTCAAAGGAAAAGTCATTTTTATGTGTGTTGGCAAAGATCACTGCTGCGTATACGTAACGTAACGAAACAACGTATTCTTGTGCATTTGTAAAGCTAAGCCAGCCAATTGATGTGCGCACGAGGGTTTTGTTTGGTTCCATTGAAGCCACGTGTGTGCTGTTTGCTTGAAGCTTAAAAGGACATTTTTTTTGTATTTTACAGAAAGGGAGTGTGTTGAGGTGAATACGAGGAAGCGTTGAATGGTTTTGTTGAGACGATTGCGAGGGTGTGGAATGGAAGGGCGGTTGTTGGTAAATAAGGAAAGTCCAATGATTAGTTGTTCGGATGGATTGTCAGTGATGAGGAAAAGGAAGTCAAGACAGACTCAAAGGAGTATTCTATTCACATGGATGCTATTCTTGAAGGCAAGCAATGCAATCGCATTCGTGACACTAAAAACGCTTTTACTCAGATTTGGAGTGCCTTTGGATGAAATCTTAAGTTAAAGTTGTGGAAGAATGGAAAAAAATAGTCGAAATATGAAACAAACAAGAACTCACCTACCAATCTTCATTTTCGGCCTAGATTGGTGATGAATTCATAGTGCGTTGAGTTCCATAATGCCCTGTTTTGAAGCACTGGCTCTTCTTGTGTATGAGGAAGTATTATCCACTTAATTTTAAGACGTTCCTTATTTCTACAAAACCAATGAAAATACTTTTCTAACTTACTTACTTATCAGGCATTTAACCTTGCAAGGTCTGTAGCTGAGCTAAAGCCGCCTTCGAACGTTGACGGTCCCAGGTCCAGTCCGAAAGACCAAGCTGTTTTGCATCCGCGATCATTTGATCTCTGTACCGGAGGTTCAGTTTCCCTCTTCTCCTCCAACCAGAGGCTCGGATACGAAGACCCTTTTAGCTGGAGCGTTTGTGTTCATGCGCTCGCTGTGGCTGACTTTCCAAGCGTCTTGCTATTGTGACTTTTTCCAGCCACCTGTTTTAAGTGCTTCAATGTTCTGAACTCAGCAAACATCAGCTAAACTGATATCTTCTGCCTCTTCAACTTTGATATTTTTTTATTACATAAAAAAACTTTTTTTTTAAATTATATATTATATATTTATTTATTAAAACTTTTAGAATATCAAAAAAATCGTCAAAATTAGCCTAAAAACGCGCCCGAAGTCAAAGCTTTGGTGGTAATTTTTTCTACAAACTATTTTGTATTTCTAATTTTTATATTTTCAACAAAAAAATGAGTGATTATTTACAGAACGCTATTTTCGTAAATAGTTTCAGTTTGAGGTTTAAGATCAAAAAATGGTCGAAGATCGAATGAATCAAGTCACTAAACAATGAAATGTAAGAAAATTAATGGGAAAAACAAAACTCAATGATCATTCAAACCGTTAGGGGCATAAAACCCATTTGAAATTTCTCGTATGACTCCCAAAAAAAATTCTACACAAAAGCCCTCAGAGATCCCTTTCGAAAACTAATTCCAAACTCACTTCAATGCTTTTAAATCAGAGGCTCCAAGCCACCTCACTCTCTGCCTGCACAGAGAAAGCCCTAAAAATTTCATAAATGTAAAAGTTCCTCTCAGGCGCTCTAAACATTTTAATTACATCCCCAACTTTCCGACAAACTCCCCAGTACACAGACATAAATGTTTATTTATCAGCATCACTTGCAAAATTTAATACCCACCCACACTCTCCAGGCCGTAACAAAGCGATAACGTAAACGTTACTGAGGTAACTTTCACAACAGCATTTTTATTACTTTCTCCATGACACCGCATTAGACTCCCCACCTGAGAAGAGGCAGCCACAAAACAGAGAAAAGGACGAAAAAATAACAAAAATAGAGAAAGGAACTACTCCCAGTCAGAAAGGACGACTGTGCTAGCAACTAAATTATCCACTCGGAACAATCTACCAACCAATAAGCCCGAGAAACCAAAAAAAAAAAAAAAACGAAAAAATAAAAAACCACATCAATTCTCATGCATTTTCAATAACCAGGTGACATCGTTTTCGGGTTTGTTTGGTTTTAAAATCCCCATTTCGTGCCAACCGAGCCTGCAAGGGCGGCAAAAAATCCCCGAAGTATCTGAGCACGGAAACATGAATATTAAACGCGGCCAAACGAACAACACAAGAAAATCCCCCTGAGGTGTCATTGGCTTACAAAGGACCTCGGCTTATGTGGGTGTGTACTCGAAGGTGAATGTTTTAGAAAAAAAAAGGACGAAATGGAAAATCGATACATATTGAATCCACCACCCGAATGGGTTTCTTTCCTTTTTTTTTTTCCCGTCCCCGGATTATTATGACGTATTTTCTGATTATAAAACCCTACTCTCCAAATGTTTGCCTTCGACTTTGTGCCCACCTCCTTTTCCAAACTTTGGAATGTGATGAAATTCCCAAAGTGGGATTTCCGGAAATGCTGATTTGCGGCCTTGCACGCGTTCACAACGACGACCGACGCGACGTGTGAATTTATACGGCCGACGACACCGCCTTCTCCCGGAGGCGACCGATTTCCAGGATACGTGTGTTTATGCTGCCACTTTCATAATACTATTTTATTGTGGTTAATTTAATGTCGGCTGTGCGTCAACATAATCATATTTGTGGTTTAAAATATAAAGCGCTCTACATGTCAAGGATTAATCAAATTACTCGCCGACGTGTGAACCGGGGGGTTGACTGCGGGTGGTTGGGTGGGTTTTGGTATCAGTTTTGGGGGAGGCGGTTTTAATTATAATTTTTGATTAATATTTTTTTTTTTTTGTTCTTTTCTTGTTTTTATGGTATTTGAATGGTTAATTGGTTTGCTAAATTGTAGATTGGCAGAGATTATGTGGTGTCGTGATAAGTATTTTAAATAATGACTACATGAGAGGCAGTTTTGTTTGTACCCTCAATTACGAAGTAATGAAAATTGATTAAATTTTATATAATTTCCTTTAAATGAATAGCTAACACATTGTGGGAAGGTGTGCGGATCAATTATTTGTGCGGTTGGAAATGTTTCAGCGACCTTAGGTGTGGTGATTTTAAATCTTTTTTGGGTGCAGCTTTCAACGAATTTCATAAAAAAAGGGTCGCTTTATTCATTTTTTTGTGGTCTTTTCTTGCCATCGATTGATTTTCCCGATTTCCGTCAAATTTTTCGACTTGCGTCAAATTTTCAGATTCTCCAACTTCTGATTGAGAGTCATCTGTTAAGTTGACGACAGTTCGTCACTTTTTGAGATGTGAACTTTGCCCACGATTCTTTTTTGTTAACGAACATCACTGCCACACGCTTCATGCCAAAAATTTCCGAAGACATTGCATCGCATGAGGCAACCGATATGCCCACATCATCAGCAACTTCTCTAATAGTGATTCGACGATTCTCCATAACAATTTTCTTCACTTTCTCAACATTTTCATCGGTTGTTCATATGCTAGGGCGTCCAGGGCGAGCGTCGTCATTCACATCTTCTCGACCTTCTTTGAAAAGCTTGTACCACTTGTAAACTTTTTTGACTCAGAGTGACCTCATCGTATGCCACTGTCAACATTTCAAGTGTTTTTGAGCACTTAACTCCATTTTTCACACAAAATTTAATGCAAATTCTTTGATCCATTTTTTTCGACAGCAGGAAATTGCCAAACACGCATAACATGTCTAACTTTTATGCCTCTCACGAACAAAATAAATATGCTATATAGCTGAAACTGTAAACATATGTTCAAAACAAGTGTACCAACATAACATAATTAAAAAATTAATAATACAACAGCAATAATACAACATAACAAAATTAAAAAATCGGCAATTGAATGTACGTAGCCCGCGAAATTTGAAAGTTCGCCTTATTTTTTAAACAGACCTCGCAAGCTTGACTTTTCACTTCATGGCTTCACTTTTTCGACTTTTTCCTACCGTCATTTTCAATCTTCCAGATCACTCTGTTCATCTCTAAGTTGATGTCATCAATAAGGCACAGCCGCTCTCGTATTTTTTTTTAAATTGACAAGCCTTTGGTCTCATTCAGTACTCATGTCTACAGTTGAGGTCGATAAAATAGCAAAGAATTAAGCTCATTCCAACTTTCTGTTTAATGTGGTATTTATTTCTTTATTTTTCTCGACCACATTTTCTATATACAAGAATAGTTCTTCGATTCTTTTCTCATAAATGAAATATCGTCGATTAATGATTGCGATAATCCATTACGATAAACGACTTCTCCAAGAGTCGCATTTGATTTTAAAGTCCTTTACTTTATTTCTGACTCTCACTGTAACCACGTCGACTTCCTACCACCTCCCACTTACTCTTCCTCAATTTCATCCCGAAAATTTTCCATCACCCCGATAAGAGATTAAAAGACAAGTAATTTATACCTCACCTAAATTCAAAATGAAACTAATTTCATTAATCCACAAAAAAAGGATATTCCATGGGACTTTATCAAAAAGCCAAAAACAAAAGAAAAAAAGAACGTACCCTCATCCCGGAACCCTTCAACAATACTCCATAGTTCCTTCCTTGCCTAAGGCAGAGAATAAAATCCCGATACGAAGTTTCAAGTTTCAAGTTTCTCCACATCCGGATGGCTTCTGAAAATATTTTGATGAGTAAGTCTGTAATTTCGGATTTTATTTCTTTAGTTTATAGAAAAAAAAATGAGAATTTTCCGGGTGCCTGACATATTTTAGATGTCCTTGGAAGGATTTTTTTTTTTTTTCTATTTTTTGTTTTATGGTCTAATTCTTGTGAAAGCGCTGCAGGATGTAGAGGCAGGTCCTATGTTATCAACTTTCAGTTGTCTTTTGGTGGAGGAATGTCTATGGTTGGGAGTTATTCAAAGTGAATTGTGAAGCAAGGAGTTAAAGGGATGGGTAGTTTTCGTCTTATTACGAAATAAAGAGGATTTTGTTCCAAGTCGGGGAATTCGGGGCACGAAACTTAAAGAGACGTGAAGTTTACTAATTCTTATTTGGCTTTACCTTCTACTTTCACCAATTCAATTCCAATTTTTGAAAGAAATTCTGGCCAAAATTTTGTACGTACTGGAAGTATTACAAAAATATTTTTTAAGCTCGTGAAACTGGCTTGAAGGCACGATGAAAAAATTCATGTGTGAGTCGTGTGTGTTCTATGAAAGTGAGTGCTTAAGTATTGCTACCGAATCGATAGTTGTAACCTTAAGGCCGCTTAGTCCGATTTTCGATCTTAATATGTGTCACTCAAACGTTCCTGTGAATGAAGTCGAACTCACGTATTCTATTTCGGACGTTCCTCTATCAATTCGATGTGTTTTTTTCTGCTTTTTTCTATCCCTCGTTACACAGAATATCATTTAAACCCCCAGACACTTAAATTTAGCCACTTGACGATTGTGTCACTCACAGAAGGACCAACTCAATTCGTCCTAAAAAAGTGGATTCTAAAAAACTACCACTCAAAATCCACTAAAATCTTTGACACAATGACTCGATTGAAGAGTGTAAATTCAATAAAAACGTTTAAAACAATTTTTAATCAATCCCATAACCGAGAATTGATAAAGCCATTTAACTGACAGAAAAAAAATGAAAAAAATGTAAACTGTCCAACATCACTGAGTGACTATCAACCGAAGTGAAATGAAATGAAATGAAATTTGTGACGTTTGCAGGTGGATGAATAGTCCCGACAAATGAGATTTACATAAAACAAGAGGTGAATGCTCCCGTCTATCTTTCAGTAACCTCGTCGCCATTGACATCGATTTATTTATTTTTTTATGAGATTTAGAAGAGGATGGTGGCAAGGATAACAATGATAATGCCTGAGGGTTTTTATTGGTTTGCTGTTTGCTGGGGTCGGTTGAATTTTATTAGAAAAAAATGGAAAATAAGAAAAAATGAAAAATTTGAAAATAATAAAAATATAAATTTTGACAATATTTGAAATGTTATCTGAACGGGAAGTGGGATTTACTGAACTGAAGGGGTTTACTTGTCACTCAATGTCGAAAGGCTAAGCGTGTGGAATGAACGCATTCGGAAAGCTGTCAGAGGGAGTTGGTGGTAACGATGACGATGGCAGGCTGGGTGGAGACATACACTGGAGGAGACATACACAAATTTCGTGTTGATGATGATGACAGTGCTGACGTTGTAAACGAAGGGTGATTTGATGCGTTGCGTTATCCTTTGTTGGGAAGGAAAATCACCCTATTCGAGATGATGGACCATAAGTCGACTGGTGGAAAATGTTTGACTATTGAGTAAGACCATCTTATCTAAAAGTCAATGAAATTATTTGCTATTAGCTTTTCCTTGAAAGAATGTATAGAAGCAAGAAGACAGCAGAATGGACGCTATTTTCCAGCGACATTGGAGTCAAGTGACTGAAAATGGTATGCTTTTTAAGACCTATTGCGATTTTTCATAAACACAATACTCTTCTAAACAGTTAAAAAGAGATAAATAATAGGGCATTAAAGAGTAAGCGAGGTTAGGTCCAGTAAGACTTTCTCAAAGAGTTAGGTACTATTCAATAAGGATATAACAATTTTGTGTTCTTTTCCATTCACTACTATTGTTGCCTGATGTAGCCCATCCATTAAATACTATAACAGTATAACAGTAAGAAAATCCCTCTTACTCAGGATAGGGAAAGCGGGCTGCATGATGCAGCTCGTCAAGTGAGTCAGTCGTCGAGAGTTAAGATCGCTGGACGGACCTGACTGGAAGGGCGCTTGGTGAGTTCGCTTATTTGCGTTTTAAGTTAACACCTGCGTTTGGGTACATCATTTGGTTAGCTTGAAAAATAATGCTAGTCCTTTTCTTATAAAAAAGAATACTTTTCTTATCTTTATATGCTAAATATATAATAACGTATTGAAACCGAAAATTCGCAATTTTACTTTGAATTGCTCTGGTAATAGGTTTTTGGCCAAATTTTCAGTCAAAATTTTAAATTTTTAATCATTTACGTATAAACAATGTTGAGAAATGTTGTCCGTCTATTCTCACTCACTCGTAATGCTTTTTGTTGTTATAATACAAATAACCAGAAATGTTAGCTAAATACATTCACACCTAGGCATCGAATGGTTGCCTTTGCAAAACCCTGGTCCTGTATGCCGACTTCCAAGCATTGACTCTTTTCTACGATCTCGGTTTCAACGTGTTGTAGCTTCTTGAAAGTTTTCTTCGTCAACAAATCCCAGTAGGTTGTGTCCAGCGTCTTTGTTTTGAAATAAAATGCCCTTTGGCAGGTTTCATGCAAATGCAACTCCACAGTGACGAACCCTTGGGTTTTTATTCAACGTGGAAGCCTCAGAAAGTCATTAAAATTATAATTCTTAGAGTTTGCGAACCATTTTCGTGCTGTGGATTCGCTTATTACTCCTTAGCCGTATACGTATACTTTGTAGTTTTTAGTTGTTGCCGCAATTTTTTCCTTATTTTTTTCTTTTCTCAATTGAAACTAATTGTAAGAAAGTAAATAAACATGCGTTATGACTGTCCCGCGCTAACTCAGCAGCCATTGGCACGATGGACAGCGATGATCAATTTTCGGAAATGTTGCTTTTTATGTCCTGGATATTCCAAGCGCACTTTAAGCGCAGTAATAAATGAAAATTCTCAAGAATTGTAGACTTAAAAGGATTTATACGTTACAGGCAGATAAGCAAAAAATAGACAAACGGACATCGAAGTGATTCTATAAGAGTTTGATATTCCTTTGTAACGTAACCCTAAAAACTACGAACTTATTTAACAGCTTACTAATTAAAAATTTTACCAAATTTCTGAGTCACTACTTCGCTACTTTTTGAGTGCTTTCTCCATTTCCAGACATTGCGTCATGGTACCGAAAAAATTGCGTGAGAGCTTCTGCACAAAAGGAGTCAATTGAGACGGCACCACGCCGTTTACAGTGGTTGAGGAAGCCTCAAAGAATACTTCTAAGTCTACATTCTGACAAGTTTTGTAGTAGAATATTGGCCTAAGCTAAAATCTCGCAAAAATTCAAGTTTGCTCCAAACCTGACGTCTCTTGAGATTATTTAATGGAATTGTTGTAAGGAAAGTGCTGCCACAGGTCACACAACTGGTCACCGAATTGATTGATTATAGAAGAGGTCTGGTAAATCTCAAATGTCGAGACTTTACCCTTTTGAACGGCCACCTCGCTTATGTTATTAAACGTTGTTGTATATTCTTTTTCTTTTATCAGATTACGTTAAAATATTGATTGCGGCTAAAAACCTCAGAAGCAATTTTTTGCAGGACAGCTCCAGAGAATTGTAGGAGACTGATAAAAAATTATTTGGTAAAAAAACAATTTGGTTCTGAAGGACAAGTTTCCCACTCAAAGTCAATCTTTAATTTTTACAAAATGTTTTAAAAAAAATTAAGCATTTTAGATCGACATCTTCATTCCTCCATCTTATTTAACTACAAAATTGTTACGTCCTTATTGCAAACCTCCCAGAAATCTTATTTTAACGAATTTCAACCTTCCTGGCACTGAACTCTCTTAATTGCCTTCAAAATTACTTCAGACGAACTGAATTTAAAACTTTTCATCCAATTTCACAATCGATTTTAACCAAAATTTGTAGGATTAAAAACGCTATTTAAATTTCAAGAAAAACTTGTCTCCGAAGATTTGACGCCCACTGCATTTTTTTAGTCAAAAAATTCAACTTTTCAAATTTTCTCCACACCTTTTATTTTAGCATAAAACTCATGATACTCAATTCGGCGGATGTGTCCTGAGTTCAAAACGACCAAGCACCTCAAAATCGTCCTGACAGAGATCATAAAAAAGCCATGCACGTCTGTTGCTTCTTGACAATGAAATGTTTTCCTCTTGTTCCTGACACATATCCGATTTTTGATGGACGCTTTTATTTTCGAAAACACAAGAGGACTCTTTTCGTACGACCCCATAAAACTCCCAATCTTCTCTCCTGCATCTACGACCCACTTGGCCCACTCACATCCTTAGCTTAGTTATCGCCGCCATTCGAAGTCGCGATAACATCGTCATCCTTAATCGCCACATTCCAATCAAAGTGAATAACGAGTCCAAATTAAACGCACCCAAGTCCAAGACCAGATCCAAGTACAACGGTTTAATTTGCATCGTTTTATCTGGACAAAGACCATACGTCGATTACAATTAACAGCGAGCACCGGGCATAAATCTTTTACTGCGGCCAGGACAAAGTGCCCCCAAAGAAGAGATCTGCATCATCATCATCCTGTCCTGTTGGCATCGGTAAGGATCATCGAAACGAGGTTGTTATTTGAATTTTGCCACTGTGTGACCCCATCATCCAATTGACAGTTATGTTAATCTCCTTCTTATGATCCAATTTCGAACTTTGACTACACTCCCAAAGTGTCTAATTAAATATTCAACAACATCCTAGAGTCGATGTCCTCGCCGGATGGTGGCGGATGATGCCGGGTGATGGCTTCTTTCGCTTACACTCTCGACGAGGACATGCTCGGCCATCAGATTGACGCTAAAACACATTTTTTACGACTGCCGAAAATCGTTTGTGTCCTTTTTTTGTTTGTCTTCGTCCTGTTTGTGGCACAAGTTGAAGTCACTGTCAGTGTCGGTGTCGGTGTCGGTGTCGGTGTCCATCTGGCTGTGTGCGGGACCGGAGGGATTTGTTTTATTCGACGTCAGCAAACATGGCAGAGGGACGAAGAAGATCGTCCTGCTGGTCCTAGTACTCGCACTCATTCGAGGACACCCGTCAATAACAAGCAAATGGCATTTGATGTTTATGCCTATCACATGGAACGCAAATGTTCGCAAGAGATATCCCTTCAGTCGGGCTTATTTTTTTGTGTGTGTGTGTGTGTGAGGCGAGAGGATACACGAGATAAATTATTGCCTGGGATTGAACAAAATTGGGTTGTGCCATTTGTTATGGGCCGATAAAATGTAGAATTAGATTGGGATGCAGTAGAAAGCTGTTCGTCGTATTCGTATGACAGTGGAGGGCCTGCCCGACACGAGATCTGGGCATTCATCATAATTCAAATCCCCATCGGGGACGGTCGGGCGTGCGTTGTAGTTTTCTTCCTTTTTATCGGGATAAGTTCCTGTATTTGATGAACCTTCTAAGACATTCGTTTAATATACGCAAACAACAACGATTTTTTATTAAACGATCTAGGAGTGAGAGCCTTACAGATGCTTCCAGGACTTTGCTTACAATGTAAAATGCCTGAGGGGTCGTGGTAATCGAAATGTAATCAATCACATTGAGAAGTTTACTCTGGGAGAATCATGTTATGGTTTCTGGCTTTTGTGACTGGGAGATGGGTTCTGTTTTATGAATGTCGACCCATTCGAAGTGAGTGACATCGAATGTGAAGTCCTTTTTTTACGAAGCCATCATCTTCAAGTGACCCTTTGTATGAAGAGGATCATCGTTTACGATGAAAAACGTAAATAAAGACGACTGGAAAATGTGTGCCATTCGGCAATGTCTGTTAATTTCCGGCCTGTTGGACTGAGGTTATGATATTTACGTGTCTGTGTAAACCTCCCATGGTATCCTTGCAACCGAGTTTTAAATGGTTGGCTTGATATTCTCTTAGGGGTAACGTAGTTTTAAGGCCGAATTCGATAGCAAGCTGTAGTCTCTTTACTTGCTCATATTTGATGGACAGTTTTTTAACCTTCATCATCCTGTCTATCCAACCAATGCCAAACGATCTTTTCTTCTTCATTTTTTTCTATTTTTAAAATTCGATTTGTTTACTCTTACTGCAAGCTTAGCCATTACTTTAAGATAATCATGTCATTCACAATTGTGCCAAAAAAATGTCTGCTGTTTTGATTAACGAAATTTCAGATATCAAAAGTTGGACGAAAAGCCAGTGCTGACTATTTAAAAAACATTATTACTAGGTGTTTTTTAGTAAGTGGTGATGATCCCTGCGCCCAAATGAATGGTGCCTTAAATAGAACTCGTTGGCCTTACACCTTTCTCATTACATAAAGATTCATATATTCTTATACACTTCACCTACAAAATTCAGAGGACTCTCTAAGATTTCTTATTCCACGCGACCCCGTTAGTGGAACATGCGGCCAGAAAGATGATGACGGTGAAAATACTTTATTTACCAAGAAACATTGTTACAAATCTTTAACAAGAATATTTCTTCAGAATCCTCAATTTATCGCTATTCTTCCATTTGCCAAAAATTCGTGGTTTATGAAAAATCACTCTTTTAGCCCAGTTTCCCACTTTTCAAGGTCTTTCTGCTGCAACTGCGCACATTTCACCGCCTTAAATTGACCTCACTCCCTTGTTTCAAAGTGAAAGGAGATGCCCTCAGCCTTTTGCTACTACTTAAGACCTCCTCGTTAAACATCTTTATACCCATTCAACACATTTACAGGAACCATCGACACTCATCATGCTCTCCGTCTCCAAAGCTCCGACTAGCGTACAGCACCCAACTCAAAGCCAACGCCCACGCCACAAGCGTTCCCTCAGAGGAACAACCCCATGCATGAACACCTAATTACGTTCAATGGAGCACGTGAGGGATGAAAAATATTCCAGATGCTTCCGCACAAAGGGTTTACCAACAAAATCGATGAGCAAAATAGTAAAAGCATCCCACTCTCTCCCCATGACATAATTTTTTTTTTTTTGCAAGAAATCCTCATATGACCTCCTCTCCGGTAGCTCACATCTCCACAAGAACCAAAAAGACTCCTTTACAAGAGCAAACATGAAAAGCTATGATGATGTACATCGAACTAATCACCTGAAAACAGAGTCGATTGCTGGAACACGATACCAACTCGATGCCCCACATTTCACCAGAGGAAGGAACGAAAAAGAAAATCCTCTCAGGACTAAGGATTCACTTTTTCTATACCAAAAGGGAGAGAGACGAAGTCTAAGTTAAAAACTTACAACACAAATCTGACACTTTTCGTTGGGAAAAAGTTGAACAATTGCTCCCCGAAGAAAATCGATGTCTGCGTGAGAAGCATCCATTTTGTATTTATAAAATGAATCCTTCTCCCTGGGAAGCAATGAATCTTGTATGTGTCTTGAGGAAATGAAATCAAAGGGGGCGGTAGGGCGTCAATACTCAGTACTCAGGGCTCAGAACTCGTAGCATGCCAGTGAAATGTGAAAGTGTACGTTGCATGAGCATGCAAACATGCCCTGGCGCCACCTAATCTGTTTATATTTCCAGCAGACCTCCGCGGAGCCACCACATCGTCGTCCTTTGTCTCGGGATAATATTTTTTCTCTCTCCTCGTTCTTTTTTAATAATAAAAAAAAAAATATCACAAATTGCATGATGAATCACGGCACGGCATGGACGTGTGTGTGTTGCTGTGTAGCTTGTTAGGAACTTCTCTGAAGGACGACTATTTCGAGACAAAGGAAACGCATTAAGGATGTTTTTCTTTTGTTCAATTCTATTTAATTGAATTTCTTTTGCTTGTTCGACTACTTAATGGGTTTCTATTTATCAAATTAAAATTGAAAAGGATCGTTTTAAAGAAAAAAAAAGTTGTTGAGCTTTAATCTTCTTACGCTGAAGTCGAACGCGACTTTAATTTTTGAAAAAAAAAAGACTTATCGATGAATAAGTGATGATGATTATTGAGAAGAGATAATGACGAAGGGCGGACTCTGGCCGACGGTTTAACTTTTTTTTTTGGAGGACTTCCTTGGAAAAGGCAATTTTCATCTGAAAGGCCATGGTCTACTTTCTGACGTGCATCGACGAAAGTAGGGACATTGAGGGAAATGAGTTTCCTGCAGGATTATCCTTGCGTGGGGCTCCTTTTTTTTAAATACACCGATGGAGAGCACGTTTCCGAACGAAGGTTCTTTGTTTGTGAGTTGCAGTTCAGCCGGAGTCACGTATCACGACGACAAATTGGCATTTTTCGCGTGAAGTCCTTACAAGAATTTCGCAACTTTTGACGATGCCTGTCATATGCCTAAGAGGAGAACACGTCCATCATCCTCATTCATTTTTTTTTTCTACGAGCATCGAGAATCACAATCTGTTTCGTAAAAGGAATTCCCGACCACGTTGTAAAGGTAGTCCTTCCAGTTGTAGAGAGAGAGGCCCTTATGTGTCCAACGTACATGTTCCAGATAATGCGCTTGTACGCCATTAATCTCTGCCTCGAATGAGATTCTTTGAATTTGCATTTCATTTCAGAGATTCTGGGAATGGGTGTAGCAAAGCCACTTGGGCTGAGGCTCTCGGTACTTTTCTGAGGACGTTGTGGTGTAGAAAGGACCAAATGGACCATGAGACCATGTAATCAAATGGAAGCTGGTGATTGGCTCCGAATCAACATGGCTGAGCCTTCTTTACTGTCTGGCTCTGGCTCTGTTTTCTCACCAATCTCTCTCTAGTTAATAATTAAAAAAAAAACGCATTTAAGCTGAACTGCACGCCAAAGCCATGATGACAACCGAACTTCAACTGATTTTCAAGAATATTTTTTTATACTTAAATACCCTCGACACAAAGGTCCTGTGTCTTACAAAAAAAAGTGGTTAAGCTTTAATTTTCGGTTACCATTCATATTCTGCTATGAGTTTGGTGCAGAGCTCACAATGAATTATCCACTCTGAGCTGCCTACGGGGAGGACTGTTCTGTCAACACTCAACAAATGCGACAAATGGGAATCGTTACATTCCAAAATTTCAAACTTTACTGACTCAAATCTTAGGTCCAAGCCCTGTAGTAATCATTTCATATCCGAATTATTTTGGTCACGGTCACGTAGCACCGTCTTGTTGAAAGTAAACGTGGTCCAGATCAATACTATACAATTTCGGCCATAAAAAATCATTAATCATCTCTCGATAGCGCAATTCATTCACCGTAACTGTTGCTTCAGCCTCATTTTCGAAAAAGTAATGTTCAATGACCCCGCTGCACCATAAATCTCACCAAATAGTTACACGTTGAGGATGGAGAGGCTTTTCAACAATAGATCTTGGGTTTTCCGAGTCCCAAATGCGACAGTTTTACTTATTGACGTAGCCACCGAGATGGAAATGGGTCTCATCAGTCAAGATGGTTTTTCGATGAAATTCCGGATCATTTTCCAACATTTCAAGGACCCAATCAGTAAAGACACGACATTGTTGATGATCGACCGGCTTGAGTTCTTGCGTTAACTGAACTTTGTAAGCCTTAAGAACCAAGTCTTTATGAAAAATGCGGTGTAATGACGATTGTGGAATGGGCAATTCCAAAGAACGACGTGAAATGGACGAACCTGGGTTTTCTTCAACACTTTGGGCTACAGAAGCAATATTCTCAGTTTATCAAATTATTTATTCATTTATTAATAAATAAGTATTAATTGCTTGTACAAGCACGATTTACAAGAAAGTACGCGTCTTATTCTTTACATCACTAACTTGATCCAATAGCTCGAATGTTCCCATCAATTTCTGTATTGCGGTCCGACAAGGTGCTTCACGACGATCCAAAAATGTTTTAGTTTTACGAACCGTCTCTGCCAAATTTCCACCATGTTTATAGCGAATTTAAATAATTTCAAACCAATGTTGAAGCGTGTATCATTCCATTTTTATATATGGCGTGGTTTCTACTTCTCAAATGTTAAAAATTATAGCTTCAAAGGTTATATCTACTGAAATAGCAGGCTATTAAAAATAACACCTCTTATTGGAAAACCCTAAATTTGGTGCGAAGCAATCGTTACTTTCCCAGAACTTTTCATTTCTTCGAAATTACTTTTTCCGATCCCTCGCTTATTCGTTTCGGAACCCTTCGTTTGTCGAGAATTTTTCGCTTGCCCAGACTTCATTTGCCTAAATTTTTCATTTATTCAGCAGAATCCTTTTATTTCTACAATCCTTCGATTGTCAGCCTTTTCTGTGGAGAGCCCTTCGTACGTCCAAATATTTCGTTTATCGTGATTCGTTTTTTTTTGTTCAAAGTCATCAGCCACACAGAAAACCTCAGGTTTATTAAAAAAAATTTCACTAGAGCCTCGGGGTTATATGTGAAACATTTCCGAGAACAACAACTTGCATCGAAAGGCTTTAATTAGAAAGGATTCTATTGAAAGGCTTCCGTCAAAATTCCAGGAAATCAACCAAGCCCCAGTCAGTTTCGTAATAAATCCACACCAGGAGTTCCCTGTCCGAGAGCTCCTCCTTCATCCTCTGTGATATTCTCACAAACAGGAGGAGAACGCCTCAAGCTGGGCTTTATTCTCGTTGCACGGATCATGCGTCCATCCACCCCTGCGAACCGTCTCCTAAGCCTTTTGTTACCTCGACCAAGGATTCATCAATCTAATTGCCTCCAAGAGCGAGTTCATCATCCCCTCCGCCCTCGATTTGAGTACTCCTGTCCGATTGTGTGGTTGTTGTCCACAATCTAACCTCGATTTTTTCCCCCGGCAAGGATTCACAGCGGATTCGGATTCCAAAGTGCACCACCCTCCTCCCGATGCCCCACGGTGCATGTAAATAATTTCATTTAATGCGAAGCAATCTATCTGAGAGCCGCGACGGCTTGGTTTAGACGCCAAACGGGGAGCGCCCGTCGAGAAGATGGATGGCCATGGACGGAATCTGGGATTTGGGTGTTCGGGTTTTCGGGAGTGCACCGATGTCACAACATGGCTGACTGGTTTATTTTTTTATTTTTTTTGCGGTCGAGGTTATGTTGATTTATCGGGTGAGCTTTGAATGCGGTTGATGTCGGCCATTAGGTTATGCAAACGTATTGAAAATTGAAATGGAATATTGAAGGTGTGGGCGTCGAGTGCCGGCGAGTGCGGCTGCAGCAGGGAATGGCTCTGAAATTTAAAAGTGTGTAAATATTTAGTATTTACCAGTGCAGTGAAAATAAGTGCTCGCTTGTGTTGACACGGCAGGGGTGGATTAGGATTTGTTTATAAATATTCTATTTTCTATATGCACTCGGAATGCATTAATTTTGGAGAAGCACATTGAACCGAGGCTAGGTTTACCTGTGTGCTAATTTGAATTTTAATTTTATTTGGCTTTTGTTTTTGTTTTTTTTTTTCGTTTTTTTGGTGGTGAATTTTTTGGGGTATGTATTTTTTGGAAAGTGCATAAATTCATGATGCGGTTGTTGTTTGCAGTAATTTTTGGCTTAAAAATTAGGCTGCATATTTTAACGCAGTCCAATTACTGTTGGCGAAAATAAAATATATTTTTTTTGGAATATTTTTCGGCTAAAATTTGAAAGTTTAGGAAATTTGGTGGTGAATTTTTAATAAACATATTGGTTGCTGTTGGATCCGTCAAACAGATGGTTTAGACCATTAGACCGTGGATGTCCTTTTTTTGTGATTTAGAATTTTGCGAAACCACAATTTCAACGACCACATCTGTTTTTATTTGTCGTCTAAAACTCCAGAGCATGCAATCAAATTTATTTCGGCAAAACCATAGAGCTATTATACTTTATATCCCTTGAAGAATTCTATAGTTCTAAAGACGTTGATTTTGTGGACCGTATTTACGAAGAGAACGTTTTTCTAAGAGAGTTTAAAAAGCTACCACATTTTGCGTTCTTGTAGAATTTACTTATTGTGATCTCAACTGTTTTTATTACAATTCTTAATGTTTGTTTCTTAAATTAATGGACAATAATTAAAGTTCATTTTTCTTTTTTTATTTTCAGTATTTCTTCGGAACTTCGTATGACGAGCGAACTTAAGGTAAAATATTTTAATGCATCCGTGGTCATAAACTTGGGAAAATGCAAACAGACAAACTTATGACTTAGAGACAGATATGTTTATAGAGATCCATTCCTTTTGATTGAGTGGAATTATTGGTGTCTACTCCATTACTTCGAAACTTGGAAATTAGTCAGAGTTTAGTCGGTGCAAATAAAAACCCATCGAGGATCTGAGATTCAGTCTGGTATCCTTGTTCCTTTTTGTATTTTTGGAAAAGAATACAATATTTTTTCTTCGGAAGCTCTTCGATGTCATGAAGAGGATATTTCTTTTTGTGATTTCTTGGTTCCTGTCTTGACGATTTTAAAAAACTTGGCTTGAACTGATTGGTCGTATGACGTGCCTGCTAATATTTTTGGTTTGGTATATTTGTAGGAACTCTTTAGGCAGCGAGTCTGAGCATTGGAAACAATCCGGAGGTGTGACAACACAATGGGCCAACAAATGGCTTACGTGAGTCTGCATTTCAGCACAGGCAGTCACTAATACCTAAGACCTAAGACCTACCGAGCTGATTTTCATAACTTGGAAGGCCAAAAATAATTTTTGTAGAGAACTGCAAAAATTTTATTTTTTAGCCCGAAAAATGCGATCAGGGTCAAATCTTCATAAGTGAGTTTTTCTTGAAATTTATGCCGTGTTTTTAATTGAGAGAATTTTAGTCCAAATGTGTTGGAAGTTTGAATAAAAAGTCTTAGTTTTCGGTGGGCTCTAATTAGGTTAGGTTAGGTTAGAGTGGTTGGCTGGGGCAACAGAGGCCCAACCACACTTAGGCCCGACTAGGCCCATTGTGATACCACAATGCGGAGATTCATTCCGCACCGTAATAAGAGAGGGAAGATGGTTTCCTCGTCCTCTTCATCCTAACAACTTCTACAAAAGTCATTGGCAGGGACTCCAAGTCTGCTGGCATGTCTGCCGATGGTGGAGTGTCCCGTAATGACGCCTATAATGACCCTAATCACCGGTCTGTCCATCCGAAGGAAGCAGATAGTGCATTTAGCATCCATCGCAGACTTTCTATTTCTATTGCATTACTATCCAGCTGCATTATTGTTCAGCTGCAAAGTCCAAATTATTGCAAATTGTCATCAGGATAATGCTCAACTGCACTTTCAAATATTTAGCAATACGAAAATTAATCCATCCGCCCTTAATTTCTTTTAATTGGAACGACACTAAGGATCAATAAAATTGACCACTGGTTTCCACACTCGAAGGACTTCTCCAATGGGACTTCAACTGCCTACTTCTCAATCGCAATTAAATTGTATAAAATATTCCACCCAAATGGTTTATGCAACTCCTCAGAAACGAACGTGTCCACCCACCATTTTGTGGCGCAATCATTAAAAACCCATCTCATCCACACTCAACTTTACAACTTCACCACAATTAACTATCCTTCCTCTGCCATCGAAGAACTTCAATTTTATCAAAGACACTCTATCGGGTATTAAATATTAATCAAGCATCCTCTTATATCGATTCTGATCGAAGAAGAAGGATATACGCAACGTCTCAAGAGTATTCACTCAGTTGTTGTCCTTCGGGCGATGTGAAACTCCCAAAGCACATTAGTTAACTTACGTAAGGACACTTAAGTAAGTAATAAAATATTTGTTAGCTTCCACTTATCTGTGAGTGTGGGACAAAGGTGGTCCTTTGGGGACTGCCGCACGGACGACAAGGATGCATATTTCTACACACACACACGCATAAAAGGTGAAGGAGACGCTGATAGTTTTTGGTCGACATTAACTGGGCATTTCTTGAAGTGAATTATTTATTTGTGCGTAATGTGCGTGTGTGTGAATGTTCGATGTTCGATTTCTTGTCCTTTAATATGCCGTTTTCACGTGACCTATTCGCCATCGAAAGTGAGTGTCCTTTTTTTTGCTTTACGAGGAAGTAAATTGTTAATGACACGTGGGTTTGGTTAGTCCTGAAGGATTCGTGTGGATATTGGGTGAAACGGGTCATTGAAATGTGGGCTTTCAAACAAATGTCCGCTGTCTCTTTAGGGGGAGTACAGAAAAACTTTCAAGGATGTTTCAAATAAATTGTAATTGACTATTTAACAGGAATTGGAAAAACTAATTTGGAGAAAGTCTAAGAGAAATATAAAACGGTTTATATTAATCTGAAAACGTCTATTTTAAGATTCTACTTTCGGAAAAAAATAGAGTAAAAATCGAGAAACAAAGCTGACTATTATTGTTTTTAGCACGAAAACCATTGATATGGCTTCTCAATTTTGACCAACAGAGATTTTCCTTCCTAAGCCTAAAGCCCAAATCGCAATGGCACGTTCGGTCGTTCGGTCGATCCGACTTTGACATTCGAAGTAGAATACACGTATGAGCATTGTACGAATCGAAATAGCGCGGTCGGGCGTAGCAGCTCCGCAGATCGTAATATCGAAAGTCCGACCGACTGGGTCTACTTTCTACTCGCTTGGGCGTTTGACAGACATGTGTATAATTATTTTTTATTTACACACGAAATTTTTATGCGGAAAGGCGATTATTTGAGTAAATAAGAATTGCATTTGATTTTAGTTTCAAAATCAAATTGTTTTCTTACAAAATTTGTTTCAGGGGATGGACAATTTCGAGGATAAGCTGATTTAGGGAAACAAGACGCGCGAGCTCCATTCCGATTTGGAAAATTGAGTGGGGCGCGTGTTGACATTCTTTTTCGTAAGGTCGATAAAACGCGTACCAACGCCTGTCAAAGTCAGACCGACCAAACGCGGCGTTGAAATTTGGGCTTAATTCGTGTACTAATGTTTTTTGTCGCCTAAGTAAAAAATGCCACATTGAAAGTCGAATCGACTTAGAGCGATTCGGCTGTATTTAATTTTTGGTAAACAGATTGCTTGAGCATGACGAATTATCCTTGCACAGTTTTTTTTGTTCCCGAAGACAATCGACTTTCAATGTGGCATCATCCAAATGATTGTAGATTCAACATTGCTTCAAGCACGTCACACGCTTTAGGTGTTTTCTCAAAACAAACTTTGGAATCACGTTTTCAAAATTGAATTCGATTTGACTCACAGCCAAAAATTCCGAGAAGCAAACCATGAAATGTTACGCTTCCTTTCCACTTTCCACTGGCGTCTGCAGACGTCGGTCACGATTGAGTTCTTTCTGCAATTTTGGTGATATGTTTGCAAAAATGGAAGCAGTCCAATGCAAAAATTCACATTCTCTATGGCAGTCCTTTGCTTTTCTCACTGCCACCCACGGAAACAAATAAAGGAAAGCCGCCGCGTTGTCTTTAAAGGATAATTGGTTTGGAGTAGCACGAGTATTTATTTTTTGGTTATTAAAATGAAAACAATTTTACGACACACCTTCCAAGGATATTACAGACGACTCCCTCTAAGTCGAACTTTCTCTAAGTCGATTTTTTCTAAAAAACTCTCTCGACCTCGAACTCAACTCGAACTGAGGGCCAATTATATTTTTTTTTTTATTTTTATCCATTTGATTTTTTGAGAAGTTTTGTGTTGTTAAAAGGCACTGTTCCGCCTATTTCCATGTTTTCAATTTATGCAAGTTAAGTTTTCTTTTCAAGGGTTGACTTCTCTGTCTTGTCACATTGATCCAGAATCTTGCGACACACAGCTCTGAGTAATTTTCATCATCTTTCAAAGGCCCTTTGCCAGTAAAGACCCACTCCCAACCTCTATGCAAAACAAATGCTTACTCGCAACACATCAAAGCAGAGCAAAGAGCTCGGGAGAACGATTCAAGTGCCACAATCACCATCGCTGACGACATTATTAATATTCCCTCAAAAGTGTCTCTAAGTTTTCTTCCCTCCCGGGCAGGGATGCCTCAGGACCTGGACACACTTATAAGTCATCTACGAGAAAAGTTTTGCTTCCAAAACACATGGTCATTCTTCGTTTGACATCCCCCGTCGTTCTGTTCCACTTGAACGTGCTAAGAACTCCCTTTTAACTCAAAAGAACAATCAAATAAGAAACTTTTCAAAGCTTGAGAATAGGACAAACCGCCACCACCATTGGATAGCCTCGAGGAAGATAAAAGGACATCGCCATGCCGAGCAATCTTCTTCATCAGCAACTTTACACTTTCCATCCACTTCGCTTGTTATTTTGTTTTGCGCTGCTTTTATAATGAAACAAGAAAAAAAAAACAGAAACAGAAATACAACACAACACAAGAAAAAAGAGAATCGAAGAATTTGCTTTGAGAAATGTCTGAAGATATTGCACGGTTGTTGATCTCAATTGTGCTGTGTTCGGGATACATCGACGTCGACGTCGAGTCGTCCTTGTTCCTAAAATTTCATCGTCTTATTTTGCTTAGGGGAATGAGGAGGAGGCATTATGTGGTGTATTTGCAGCCTAGTTTATGGTGTCTTAGCCGGCTTTCACTCATTCGAGACTCTTTTGTGCTCAACAACACTCTCTGCTCTATGCTCTGTGCTCTGTGTGTGTGTGAGTGTAGTAAGGATAAAGTTTTTAATTATGTGAACCCGGACGTAGGATGACAATGACAAGAAAAAGGTATACGAGTATATTTCTTGCCGAGATGCTCTTTTCAGTTTAGTTTGATTGCCTCGGAATGTTTTGTATTCTTCGGCTGTGGATGTGTCTTTTGTCCGGAAGGACTCGCTGTTGAAACTGAATGTCCTTGCTCGGTGGTGATGGTGACTGGCAGATTTTATTAATTATGGAGCTGTGAGATGGGCCTCTGAGTTATTGACGGGTTTTTTGAAGACTCAGCATCGTCCTTGGATTGTCTTCGTTCAAAAGATGTCCATCCGATGTGGATGGATGGGGATGGAGAATTATTGAAAAGGATTTCGGTTGAGTCGTCTAAATTAGGTCAGGTCGGTAGCACATCATGTCGAACTTAATAAAATATCCAAAGTTTCAGGGAGACGTGAGTGGAAAACGTACTCATTCGACAAATTTGTGAGAAGGACATAGTTTCAATGGTCCGAAGGATTTCGTTCATTCATTTGGAAAGGAAAATATCTGTATTCTCAGATATCAGTTTTTCAAATTTGCGAAAATTCTCTGTTTTATAGTTTTGCATCGAACTTTAGGGGATGCTGCTGCAGGCAATCAGAAATGTCAATTAAAGGACCATTTCTAACGAAAATACGAACTTGTTGAAACCATGTTAACCTCTAGGGTAGATCGATAACTGAATAACAAATTCGACATCCAATTTGTAGATTACAATCTTCAGAATAAAGTGCAACACCAGTTCAGACAGGAACAATACGTTTTTGAAAATCGAATAGTTTTGTAGCAATCAGAGGCGGCAAATATTAACCCTGTATTGCCCAATGTTGCCTATAGAAAACATTATATGTTTGTCCTTCTAAATCTCGTAATTCTAATTGTTTTCTCTAAGATATTTTTACTCAGAATAGCTTGATATGTTCTGTAAGCTTGGTCACAAATATTTTATTCTAAACATTGGAGAGGATTGTTGGCGAAGACATTACTTTAGATTTTACATCCAACAGTCCTACAGCTTTTTTTTCTGACTCAGACATAGCTTTTAACTGACATAGCTTTAATTTTTTTTTTTTTGGGACTCAAAGTCGAAGAACATTTTTAGAGAAAACATGTAACAAAAGTTTTTATCGGAGAGCTTCGTGCGAATGACGCTCTCGGTGCAGAAACTATTCATAAGCGTGGGTTAAAATTCATATTTATGCCTCTTATCTAAATTAGAACCAACGATTACCTAGGTTTCCCAATTATTCTTTAACTCGTTTAAATGTCTCGGATAAAATTCTTTGCATCTTCTTTTAAATAGAATCTTTGCATCTTCTTTTTAATAGAAGTTCGCCCGATTACCTTTAAATTAAATTAAAACTAAAACACTTTAGCGATATCTTAGTTCATTTTGGCAAAAGCTTCTAAAATCCAAAACTTTGCATAAATATTAAGAAAAATTCGCTACGAAAGATTTGACTCTGCCTGCATTTTTCGGACAAAAAAAGCATTTTTTTTTCCAATTTTTCGCAAAAGTTATTTGCAAACTTTAAAGGTATAAAACTCAGCTCGGTAATTGCACGCTGAGCTCAAAACGGCCATTCTTCAAAGTCGTTCTGACAGGGACAGGGAAATTAATGAAAACAACGTGTTCTTCACGTTGTTGAAGTGTTGAGTTGAGTTCTAAATCACCATCATTAGTTTCGTAACAGCCCACGAAAGGCCAGAGCCTAACTTTTCGCGCCTTCATCAAAAAGTAGCTCAGCAACTTCTTCGAGCCCGAAGAGGAATCGACAAACTAGTCGAACGGCAGGAAAAGGTCAGAAGCAAGAGCGGAGGGTACATAATTGACCAGATTGCTGTTATATTTGATGAAAAAAATGTTAATTTTGAATATAGAAGTAAACACTTAGAACTGCTTCTTATTTTTGGCAGTTTTTTTTTTACATTTCTTATTACTCAATCAATCAATTCAGGGCTGATAAAGCTTAGAATCTAAGAACCAGCGTAATATTCAGCATCATATTTTTCCTCTGCCACTGGCTTCGAAAATATTGTACTTACTTTCATCGGTGAATAGTACAGTTCGAGCAAGCTCGTTATCTGCCACAATATAGTATTTGGCCAATTCGACGCCTTTTTTTCAGCTGCTTTTTCCTGTGAGCTACTTCATAAAATCATCCAGATCGGAAATCGTCCAAATCTCAACACCCTTTGGACTGTTTCTGGGTGAACTCTGGATTGTCTTCTATTATTTTTGTAATGTTTTGATCACTTCGCGGAGGTAGACCGAACATCTCATATGTTTCCGTTGTATTTTCGATAAAAAAAATGGAGCTGTACGCAGACTATTGTGAGATGATTTTTTTCGTTTATTTGTCCTTGTCATGTTCATGGCTGACTCCGATTTTCTGAAAGCGTTATCTGGTAATCAAAAGACATATAATGATAGCCTAACAAGCTAATTCTCTGCTGGTTCTGAGATTTCCTACATTTTTGGGGTTTGCGTAGACTTTTGTGACTGTATGTCCTGTAATTTAGCCTCATCATTTACTGAATAATAAACAACAAGTTTGCCCTCCACTTGTGTCAAACCATATCGCGCACAACACAGTGGAGGAACGAACAACCTATGCTCTGGCCCAGTATGGGCTGTTACGCAAATAATTTTTTTTTTTTTTTTGTAACCAGCACAGACAAATCGACTTGTCCTTACTGAAAAATCCCTTATATGTTGGTGGCTTCATGTACACTCCTAGCACATGACATGATTTTCTGAGGTTATGGAAAAGGATGAATTGAGATACTGCTTTTATCGTTTAAGTGTATAAATTTGTCCTCCAGAAACAAGAATGCGTTGACCCATTCCTAGTTTTTATCATCTAAAATACCGAAATTTTCCACATTCAGTTTTTTACATTTAAAAAACGTGCTATCTTTCTGTCGCATACTGTACCTCTCAGTTTAAGAAACGTTTACTTCATGTCCATGTTATCCCAAAATTTTTATTTAAATTTACTAAATCTTTTTGCCCAATTCGTTCGGTGGAATCATATTAATTTAAGGCTTTCGATAAGTGAGAGGTCCATTGAAGACTTTGATATGTCTGTTTTTTGAGTGAGCTTGGGATTACATAGCAGACTATAAGCCTGCCCCTAGACCACACGTGGGGGTAACCGGTGACCGGCACTAAGTTTGCATTCAATGTGTTAACTACTATCATGTCTGTTACATGAGCTTAATGTACATTTTTGGACGACTCAGGTTTCGGAATCCGATTCATTGAACTTCAACTTCGCCGTCCTCAACGTGTCTGCTCTCTAGATGGACCCATTCCTCACCCAAGGACGTAAAATATAACACGATCTCTGTTCCCATCCCGATTTCAAACCTCCCCCACCCGAAGGACTATTACGTAACAAACATTCCTCAACACCCAACAGCCGTCGTCGTCGCATTCCCTCAGCATCCTCACAGCAACACATTTTGGGATAAATTATAAATTAACAAGATGTGATTACATATTTGCACATCCGAAATGAAATCCAAATCAAAAACACAACAAAATCAGGTTAATTTTGGGGAAAAATCATTTTTCTGCCACATCGTCGTCCTTCGCCCGGCAAGGATCTCTCAAACTTCTTATCGATTCCGGTGGATGAGACAGCCCGAAGCTCCTGCTGCTGCTGCTGCTAAAACTTTATTCCACCATCGCTCACTGTTATTGGTTCAGTACACAAACAACCGAAAAAGGGGGGTTGGAGAGTATAGCGTCAGCAGCAACAGCGCCCGTCGTAATCCACTCAAGGACGATATACCCTTGTATCAATACCGGATGATATCGTTCTCTCATTAAGAGCACCAAAGAATCTGCTTGGGCATTCATAATTTTCTGTGCTTCTTCCCATCATCAGGATTCGAATGGGACAACGGATTGGGTGGGAGAAGGATGTGGCATGCCTGAATGTGATGACGAGATGGGGTGGGAGTAAAACTCGTGTCGGATACGAAATTACACAACCAAACTACATTTCCTGCACTTTAGACAGAAAAACAAATATCCTTTCGGGTCTCTGCGTTCTCGTCCTTGCGTCAGCACATCGAGGAGAAAGGAGGCACCCAGTTGTGTCGCGTCACCGTCACAGTCACCAACTGCCTTTAATCATAAACCGAAGCGAAAACGGAGGGAAACACTCGCCTAGCAGGCGAACAGAAGCTGAAGACGGCACGAGGCCTATCCGCACATCCGGCTGCGTCTTCATTCTCCGAATGCGAAGTGTGATGTCCAACGGAGAGGGCTGGAAGGAGACGCAAGCAGGCAAAACAGGCTGCGAAGAAGGAAAAAGCAAATTTAAGGATATTTGTTTGAAGATAAATTTTAATTAAATTTTTTTCCTTTTGTTTTTTTTTAGGGCTCCTCTCTCCCTCTGTGTTGTCCTTTTTTTTCGTTGCTTTGCTTTGCCATCTCCATCTCTGTTTCGGATTTTCATGCGGTTGGGAGGGGGGTTGCTCAACGCAGAAGACGAAAGGACGAATTAAGTTGTGTGTGACTAAAAGGCTTTGGGACGCGGCCTGTGGCGGTGGCACGCAAAGTAACACCCCTTCTTGTATTTGTGGCGTGGCTTCTTTTGTTTTTATCTCCGTGTCGTCTCTTTGTGCTCGGTAGACTTCTCTTCACTAATTAGAAGTCATTTTTTGGAAAAACAAGTGGGTGGAGGCAGTGGGCGGTGCTGTAATAAAGATAAGAAGATGATGGTGACATTCTGCGAGCGACAAGGTGGATCTTATTTGTTCACCAACCGAGTCATTTACAGCACCTGCTGTTGTCCTTGCTTCTCTGTGGCTTTGAGGCCGTGTTTTCTCTGTGGGGAGGATGATATTAGGTGAAATACCAGTTAAAACGGTCGTAAGGGTGATTATTTTAAAAACACACAACAAAGGAACGCATAGGCGTTAGGTTTTTGTGTGCGGGTGAGGCTGTGTAAGGACACGTGTGTGTAATTTTAATTGAAATGTAATACGTTCCCTGTCATGGGTGTGATGTTGAGCACTTGTTGTCAACAAGAGGATGGGTGTGAGTTCCACTCACATGCTCCTTTTGGATGCGTTACGTAATCCTGGCACTTTGTAAAAGTTTCATAGGAACATCACTTTACACTCTACTTCAGTCCTTTCAACGAAGGGAGCCCTTTTTCGACAGGCTCTCTTTACGTCTACACAGAAGGAAAACTGCATTTCAAACTTAATGCCGACGACACGAGATGCGTATCTCTCTAAAAGACCTTTGATTAGGGATGCGGCACCCACAAAAAGAGGCTTTTCTAAGTCGTTTTTCATTTGTTCTACTGGTCTGATTGTCAGACCGAATGAAACGGGGAAAGAGGACTCTTTCTCTCATCGTTGGTACAAAATGAAATTGTTCTAGCCTGAGACATCATTAGACATCTTTACCCATGGCTTTAGGTTTTCTGTTTCAAGCCACGGACTGGGTGCGTTCTAATAAAATCTACACTACTTTTCTCGACCGGGTAAGAGGCGTCTTCCATTTAATAATTCAACTCGATCCGGAGGTTTTGGAGGATATTGATAGTCTGCCGTCGGTCTTGCAGCTATTGTAACAACACAGAGCCCGCTCAGAGTTTAGCTGATTCGCTAAAAAGCAAAATTTCTGTTTGGTAGTCTTCATTTTAAGTCCTAAGTCTACCTACGTGAACTCCTCCCTCGATGAATGATCCTTCAAACCAAAAAACGACTGTTCTCCACCAAACTCGTCTTCATCTTTATTGTTTCGCGTGGCTTCCGTAAGCAGTTAAGGACATCCACACCAACCAGAAAGTCCATGAGTGACACGCGCGAGTTTTCAAAATGAATTTTCTTCTTTCCCACCAAGAAGGAAGAAAAACTCCCGGGGAAAATGTATTTGCATTCAAATTGAAATTTTCCATTCCACGTATATTTATCACTCTAAATTGGCACGATGATGTGCAAAAAGGAGCACAGAAAAAAAAGCAAAACCAGATACAACATACCTTACAGCACCGCACCCGATGACTTGCAGTGGCCCTGAGAGGAGGCCACTTTGAGATATATCCACTTCACGCTTAAGAGAAGGTGACTTGAAAACAAACCGAGTTAAGTGCCCAAGGACACCGGGTGTGTGTGTGTGCTTTCGTCCTAGTTCCACGTTGCAATAAACTTCCGATTCAACTTGACCTGCTTGCAAATTAACATTACACCTTAGCTCGTTTCGTTATCCTTTCTTTCGTTCGACTTTATCCTTTTTTTTTTCTTCGACATAATATGCCTTTTGTGGCCCACCTCTTCTCACACACCGAAATAGTTTTCGAATTCTTATCAGACCCGCCTGGAGGACAGTTTAGGGGGCTAATACATCAGATCACTGAAGGGTATCTGGTGACAGAGATAAAGTTGTGTCGCGTCACCGTCACAGTCACCAACTGCCTTTAATCATAAACCGAAGCGAAAACGGAGGGAAACACTCGCCTAGCAGGCGAACAGAAGCTGAAGACGGCACGAGGCCTATCCGCACATCCGGCTGCGTCTTCATTCTCCGAATGCGAAGTGTGATGTCCAACGGAGAGGGCTGGAAGGAGACGCAAGCAGGCAAAACAGGCTGCGAAGAAGGAAAAAGCAAATTTAAGGATATTTGTTTGAAGATAAATTTTAATTAAATTTTTTTCCTTTTGTTTTTTTTTAGGGCTCCTCTCTCCCTCTGTGTTGTCCTTTTTTTTCGTTGCTTTGCTTTGCCATCTCCATCTCTGTTTCGGATTTTCATGCGGTTGGGAGGGGGGTTGCTCAACGCAGAAGACGAAAGGACGAATTAAGTTGTGTGTGACTAAAAGGCTTTGGGACGCGGCCTGTGGCGGTGGCACGCAAAGTAACACCCCTTCTTGTATTTGTGGCGTGGCTTCTTTTGTTTTTATCTCCGTGTCGTCTCTTTGTGCTCGGTAGACTTCTCTTCACTAATTAGAAGTCATTTTTTGGAAAAACAAGTGGGTGGAGGCAGTGGGCGGTGCTGTAATAAAGATAAGAAGATGATGGTGACATTCTGCGAGCGACAAGGTGGATCTTATTTGTTCACCAACCGAGTCATTTACAGCACCTGCTGTTGTCCTTGCTTCTCTGTGGCTTTGAGGCCGTGTTTTCTCTGTGGGGAGGATGATATTAGGTGAAATACCAGTTAAAACGGTCGTAAGGGTGATTATTTTAAAAACACACAACAAAGGAACGCATAGGCGTTAGGTTTTTGTGTGCGGGTGAGGCTGTGTAAGGACACGTGTGTGTAATTTTAATTGAAATGTAATACGTTCCCTGTCATGGGTGTGATGTTGAGCACTTGTTGTCAACAAGAGGATGGGTGTGAGTTCCACTCACATGCTCCTTTTGGATGCGTTACGTAATCCTGGCACTTTGTAAAAGTTTCATAGGAACATCACTTTACACTCTACTTCAGTCCTTTCAACGAAGGGAGCCCTTTTTCGACAGGCTCTCTTTACGTCTACACAGAAGGAAAACTGCATTTCAAACTTAATGCCGACGACACGAGATGCGTATCTCTCTAAAAGACCTTTGATTAGGGATGCGGCACCCACAAAAAGAGGCTTTTCTAAGTCGTTTTTCATTTGTTCTACTGGTCTGATTGTCAGACCGAATGAAACGGGGAAAGAGGACTCTTTCTCTCATCGTTGGTACAAAATGAAATTGTTCTAGCCTGAGACATCATTAGACATCTTTACCCATGGCTTTAGGTTTTCTGTTTCAAGCCACGGACTGGGTGCGTTCTAATAAAATCTACACTACTTTTCTCGACCGGGTAAGAGGCGTCTTCCATTTAATAATTCAACTCGATCCGGAGGTTTTGGAGGATATTGATAGTCTGCCGTCGGTCTTGCAGCTATTGTAACAACACAGAGCCCGCTCAGAGTTTAGCTGATTCGCTAAAAAGCAAAATTTCTGTTTGGTAGTCTTCATTTTAAGTCCTAAGTCTACCTACGTGAACTCCTCCCTCGATGAATGATCCTTCAAACCAAAAAACGACTGTTCTCCACCAAACTCGTCTTCATCTTTATTGTTTCGCGTGGCTTCCGTAAGCAGTTAAGGACATCCACACCAACCAGAAAGTCCATGAGTGACACGCGCGAGTTTTCAAAATGAATTTTCTTCTTTCCCACCAAGAAGGAAGAAAAACTCCCGGGGAAAATGTATTTGCATTCAAATTGAAATTTTCCATTCCACGTATATTTATCACTCTAAATTGGCACGATGATGTGCAAAAAGGAGCACAGAAAAAAAAGCAAAACCAGATACAACATACCTTACAGCACCGCACCCGATGACTTGCAGTGGCCCTGAGAGGAGGCCACTTTGAGATATATCCACTTCACGCTTAAGAGAAGGTGACTTGAAAACAAACCGAGTTAAGTGCCCAAGGACACCGGGTGTGTGTGTGTGCTTTCGTCCTAGTTCCACGTTGCAATAAACTTCCGATTCAACTTGACCTGCTTGCAAATTAACATTACACCTTAGCTCGTTTCGTTATCCTTTCTTTCGTTCGACTTTATCCTTTTTTTTTTCTTCGACATAATATGCCTTTTGTGGCCCACCTCTTCTCACACACCGAAATAGTTTTCGAATTCTTATCAGACCCGCCTGGAGGACAGTTTAGGGGGCTAATACATCAGATCACTGAAGGGTATCTGGTGACAGAGATAAAGGGCTCTATGGTCGGTGGAATTTCGTCCTTAAAATTTTTGAAAGCAGCTCCGGAATGCACCTTTCTTCTCGTACTCTCCCTTTTATTCGGTTTTGTTCGCCGCAGGTCGAAGGAGCATATTTCTTGAAACTTATTTTATACTCACCAAAAGAGAAATCCTTCTGGCTGCTCCTTTTCTCTCTGTAAATGGACGTCCTACGACTTCTGGAGTTCATTGGTTCAGTGATTTATGGATGAAATTTCGAGAATTTCAAGAGAACAGAACGATGGGATGTTGGGAGTGGAAGTGGGAGTGAGAGTTACACTTTGTGGCCAAAATGGTTTTGTTGGTTTGTTTGGAAGGATAATGATCGGAGTTACTATGGAGGTCAGTGCAATTAACTCGTGTGTGTCGGTGTGCGTGTGTAAAAAGTTCAGAAATCGTAGATGAAGTTTAATCTACGATCAAGTGAATTTGCTCATGTTACAGAGATTGAATAATGGAATTCGATTTCTTTCATAAGAACTATCCTGACAGTCCAATTTGTAAGTCGGTGGTCTTTAATTAAAAGTTTTTCCGATGTCTTTCCAGAAAACGGAGTTTACACGAGAAACGTGTGGGAGTTGAATTGAGTTGTAAATTGTAGAGGAAGTCTTAAGTAAACTGGATTTTGATTGCATGGGAGGGTGTGAGGGTAACCTGAAATTGTTGGATTTGAAAGATTTTCGTTGGCTTGCGGTCCGGACACAAGTTCAAAAGAAATTGCCTCCTGGCTGACGGTTGATTACCTAAAACCATTTTATTGGAACAATGCATTTGAGGGGATTTAATCTCTCAGTGAGAATTTGCATTTGAAGACTTTTGTCAGGTTCTCAGTATCGTGGACCTGTTGTCGGTAAGACTCGATATTTAAACATTCTTTTGAGGCTTTCGAGTGAAATCAACCATCAATATTTGAGCTGCTCAGTGCACAGTTTAATTAACTCAACTTTTTAAAAAAATCTTAAATTTAAATGTCAAAGCACTTGGTATAACCATATTTCCTTATAAAAATTAAGAGCATTAAACGACAACTACTTGAATAAAACGTAGTGTATTTCAAAGGTGATTGGGCGTCGCACAGTGGGACAAAATGGCCGAAAACCGAACAGTATATCTCGAGAACGATGGGTACTATCAAGTTCTGGATAGTCTCATTCGATTTAGGTTAAAAAAGTACATGTTCAGAAAAATCAGTTCAATTCAATGAGACGTCAATCAATAATCTAAAATTTTTTTAGTATTCGCTCCTCTCCTGACTGACAGATGATTTCAAGTTTTCGTTTTCTTTTCTGAACGTTGGCAACCGCCCGCGGTGATGCATTTTTTTTCGGTTTTGCAACTTATAAAATTCTACCATTTTTTTTTTCGTTCGTGTTCAGTAAAACACCATCATCCCTTCATTCAACTTAAAACGCATTATTTTTCTTTGGCTTTATATTAAGCGCTATCATCAGCACAGTATACACATAAAATGATATTGAAATCTTTTACAATTTTTGAATTTTAATCCTTATTATAATATCCCTGATAATGTATTAGTGGTATTAAAGGGTGATTTTTTGAAAACTATAGGAAAGTTTTTCAAAAAAAAAACACATAAAATTCAGAAAAAGGCATGAAATCTTATTTGAATCGATAGTACGGTCCATATAATTTAATGTTTAAAGATTATTTCATGCAAATGTTGACCTTGACTGCGCCTCAAATGGTCCATCCGCTTAGTCCAATTTTGGCATACTCTTTCCAACATTTCGGCCGGTATCTCACGAATAAATGCTTCAATGTTGTCTTCCAATGCGTCAATTGAAGCGGGCTTGTCTGACATAGACATGAGCTTTAACATAGCCCCACAAAAAATAGTCTAAAGGCGTTAAATCGCACGATCTAGGCGGCCAATTGACCGGTCCCGAACGTGAAATGAAATGTTCACCGAACTCGCCTCTCAATAAGTCCATTGTTACGCGTGCTGTGTGGCATGTGGCACCGTCTTGTTGAAACCACATGTCATGCAAGTCAAGCTCTTGCATTTTGGGCAAAAAAAGTTGGACATCATCTCACGGTAGCGCTCACCATTCACAGTTACGTTACGATTCGCATCATCTTTGAAGAAGTACGGTCCAATGATCCCACCAGCCCATAAACCGCACCAAACTGTGACTTTTCTGGATGCATTGGTAGCTCTTGCAATGTTTCTGGCTGATATTCACTCCAAAATCGACAATTCTGCTTATTTACGCACCCATTGAGCCAAAAATGAGCTTCGTCGCTGAACACTTTCTTAACTTTCTGAACTTTCTTAACAGAGCACGCATTTTGATAATAAAATTCAATAATTTGCAAGCGTTGTTCGTTTGTAAGACGATTCATGGTTAAATTATAAACCAAACTGAAGATGTTTGACTGTGAAACAAAACACGAAACGTGCGTCAGCTGTTTAAACCAGTGTTGCCAAAAAGATAATAGCTAAAAAATCACCCTTTAGTACGAACGACTGACAATCCTCTTGGAGTACTTCTGTTATGGAAAGCTTTCGCTATTCGCCCATAGGTAGGTCCCATCCACATTTGTCAAAATTATAACGCGCAAAACACAGTGGAGCGCGAAAAACTCGGCACTGGCCCTTCGCGGGCTGTTATACCACTAATGATGATTTCAATAGCGAATGTAAATTATTTCGTCGCTTTCCTCAAATTTAGAAGAACAAAGTTGATCGATGTATGTTCTGAACGGCTCATATAAAGATTAAGAATTAATTCATTTTTGCTGTGCCATTGGAGGTTCTCTACTCCTTATCCGAAATGATGAAACTTAGCTGACAAACTTGCAGTAAGTGGAAAACAGCGACTTTTCAAGGGTTGACTTGCTTCCCAAGCTTATACGGTCAGGCCAAATATATTATTTTAAACTTTCTTTTGATCATGAGCCCATCCTCAAATCCAGGCAAATATTTTATGTTGAAGAGCTGGTGGGAGACTCTCTCAAAATCCTTGACAATCCCAACTCTTCCAGAATCACCAAGTCACGGTTTGATTCCAAACGAATCACAGCACACTCACTTTTCATTCATCCATCGCTGTCGATGCGTCAATTCACCTTCATCAGCCTCGCATCCATCCGAAGCCACTCACCGACTTCCCAATCAGCGCAACTTTACAAAGCGTCGTCATTACATCCCGCCCGACGTGTCGGTTGGATTCGCTTAGCCAAAGTGAAGTACGTCAGAGTCCCAAGCAAGAAATTCAATCTGATGGCCAACCTTTCTTCATTATCTCCCCAGACTCTGTGTGTAAGTGTGCTAAAAGGACAGACAAGAGCTCAATTAATTTTGCACTCAATTCCAGAAGCTGCTGGTTCGTTCTTTGCTCGCTCATTTGTACGCCACTCAGCGACCGGCGTCTCTCTCCTCTCTGACTCTGACTCTGTCTTCGGCCAGACATGGGTAATTAATTGAAAACGCTAAAGGATGTGACAGCTAAAAAGGAGATCATCGCTGCAATTGCATCCTCAATTGGAGCTGATTGACACTGGCATGAGAAATTCAATTCATCACCCCCATTTCCACCCCAAAACACGTGTTTATGTCATGGTTAATTCCACACACATGCGGGGATATTCAAAACACAATCCTCAGCACTTTTTTGCTTAATCTCTGCGCTACATCAACTCCTCTGTGGAAGATCCTTCAACGCCACTCTGGCCGATTTCATTTTCATCTCCCACGTCGTCGTCGGCTTCGTCCTGCGAAACAAAGTAAAAGACCGAAAGCCCGAGAACTCTCGAAATTGCGACCGAGAGCGTATTGAGTGTCCATCAACCTTCGGTCAATCGGATTGATTGATTGTGAAGCTCAGGTCTCCCTGCGGAAGGTGATATCTGTGGCTGTGGACCGAGTCCTGAGCACTTCACGTGTGTGTCCTTGTTCGGTACACACGTCACCTTTCCAGCCCTCCGCCACTCCGGCGTAAGTAATTGCGAAGTGGTATTAGGCGATTCGAAGGAAATTTATGCGCACCTCGGTCTCCGGTATCTGACGGATGTCGGCTGGGGCTGGGACTGGGTTTTTGCGAGTCTTTTCTGCCTCACCCCCCGGCCGATGGAGCGTAAATGCAGCAATCAATCATGTAGATGGGCATTTTGGATAACTGCCCTCGTACATTATTAACCGAGTTGATTGCTTATTCATTCTCAGGTCAGAGCCTGGTCGTGGGGTGGGCATTCTTTTAGCCTTCGTCGTCTTCCGACGGGTGGGTGGTGGTAGGCATATCATTTTTAATGCCACTCAAGGGTCATAATGAATTAGGATACATTTCTCACACACACACACGAGTGTGCATTGGATGATCTATAAATTTTAATCTCGATTAGCGAGGGCTTATGAATTTTTTCTTGTGTGGGTGGAGGGCGTGTTTACGTGTTAAACAGGTGAGCTGTCGGACGTTATGCGTGGAAATTTATTTTGCATCTGACCTTTTGGTTATGAGGGAGGTTTGCTGATGGACGACGTTCACGTTGAGTGGGGTTCAATTTGAAATAAATTGAATGTTGGGTATCTATCAGGCGACTTGAGTAATTCTTCACGTTCTCAAGTTGTTTGAACACGTGTTTTTCGAAGGCAAATTGAAGGTGGGGTGATCCTCTTGCCTCTTGGCATTTCGAAGTTAGTCTGTTTGTTTGTGGGGTGGACGATTGATGGAAATGAATTTGGAGAGGGTGTAACTCTGTCTGAACTGGTCAGCACTTTAAATTCATGATTTGCTAAATGTGAGTAATTTGGAGATAAGACTGAAAAGACCACGTAGGTTAAACATGACTATCAATCACCATTTCAAGACCATTTTTTGTACTTCCCTAATGGCGATAAAAAAAAATCAATAAAGTAGGACGATCTCGTTCGCAAACCTCTGCAATTCAAAAAAAAATATTAAATGTGGAAAAATTCTGAAATAATGGGTTTTCCAATAAGGACTTGACAATTTCCTTCTTAAATAAAACGCAAATCATTTGAGATATTTCAAAAACTTAATTATCGTCTTGAAGTAAAATCAACATTTATGAATAGAGCTCGACTTCGTTCGTATGAACAACGCGGGCACGTTTGCAGCGGTCGATTGGTTGGCCGATCGGTTGGCTAATTCTAGTTTTCTTTTGAACTAGAAGACATAGGACCATTCTGTTTTTGGTATTCGACTCAGAATGAACGTGAGCATTAACGGCCAGATCCTAACTTAGCACTGCGACTTACAGTTTTGAAAAAAAAAAATAATATCTACACTCTTTTTTCTATTATTGCTCATTAAAATTTTGAGTTTGTATGCGATTTTTTCACAAACTATGAGCATAAACAATCTAACTTTAATGTATAATTAAAGAACAAGTTTCCGCCTTTTTAACTTGGTATAGTACTTTATTGGAGGTATTGCCATTGTTTTTAAATGAATTTTTTTTTCCATGTTGTTTGATTTGATTTTAAATCGCCCTCCTTACCTAGGACGCTCTAAACGGGGTGAGATAGACACCCCACCCATAGCAAAAATTGCTCGTTTTTGGACGCTCTATGAAAAATCATTATCAATTTTTTGGGCCAAAATTATCTAATTCTTCCCGCACATCAAAATAGATATTTTTCTAAACGTGCAAAAATGTATACATTGGGGTCAAGATGAACTTTTGTGAATTTTCAATATTCTATAGATGCGATCAAAATCTTTTGTACTTCATTTTTGTGGAGATGAAGTAAGGAAACAAATAACATAAAAATCATTCAAATTGGTCAAGTGGGAGGATTTTTGTTTAGAAAAAACCATACGACCGCCGAGTATGTATCCATTTTTGCACGCTACTGTACGTCGCTTCAAATGGTCCATCGGATTCAATTCTTGAGTTAGATTGATCTTGTATAGGTGTATAACAAGATCCTTAGGCAAAATCCGCCATAGTGTGGTCTGAGCGATGCCCAATTCTTGAGAATGCCGTAGAATTCACTGATTTGGTGCGTTTGCTACGGACGCCTGAACGGCAGCGATATTTTTGACACTTCGACCAACCCGTTGACTCACTGACACGGCAACATCACACAACGAATATGTAGACTCAAATTGTTTCACTAAACTTGTTATTGCCTGTCTACAAGGGCGAGACTTACGACTGAAAATTGGAGTTGACGCTCTAAAAGTTCCGGTCACCCACTCCGAAATTCCGGTAGACAATTTTTATAATTTGTAGACGTTGCTCATTCGTGTTCTTTACCACGATGGTAATGTAAAGTTTACTGAATAAATTGACAATGATAGTTCGACGATTAGGGAAAGGGTGCGTTCACAAGTTAAATTCAAAGTTGTCAAGTCGGTATTGGCAGACCCTTTATTCGCGCCTTAATTAAAAAAAACCTTAAAAAACTTAGATCAGAATTGGGACTATTAGTGTAATCGAATGAAAATGTTAAATTCTTCGAAATAATTGAGTCATAGGATCAGGGAGAATCAGAGCACAGCTCGGAATGAATTTAGTCCCAGTTTTGCTTTGTCACTTCACAACCGGCGATATGGAGCCCCCAATTTATACAGAACCACGTGGCGCAGTGGACCAATCCCAATCCCCATCCCTAGCCTAATGGTCGTCGATTGCGCATAATAATCCAAAAACCAAAAACTCCCACTCTCCCATCCCACATACGTTCCACATCAAAGCTCCAGCTGACAATTGAACGAAAAGGATACAGACAACACTTTTCAACCAACATTGGACACATTTTTTGGTGAAAACCCAAAAACCGAATTAGACCCGAAACGATAAAATCATCTGTGCACTTGTTTCCAGCAGCAAACATTAAATATTCCCGAGCCACAGAACAGCACACCCTCCTCCCCGTTGCCCGATAAACTCGTTCTCTTGAGAAAATGTAACAGATCCGAGTCCGCATCCGTACCGGGAACAGATAATCTGTGCTCTCCATGGTCTGCAATGAAACACATGACGAACAACGAACCACTTAAAGCCTCATTCGCATTTGCATTGGGTTGTCATTTAGCGGCAGAACAACAAGGATGCATCCCAGGACCAGGACCAGGGACCGGGGCACGCCATTTGCATCCCAACATCGTCATACAATCGAAAAACATCGACTCACAATCGAGTGTGTGTTATCAGGGCTTCCTCAATTTCAGATGCAAATGCGATTAGAACAGGACAGGACACAACACAGGACGACGACAAGAGATGAAAAGACAGGAAAGAAGAAAATTCATTTTTTCATGGAACGGTGGGCGTGTGTGGTGAAAAGAACAACTTGCGACACTTTTGTTGGGATTTTGATTGCGGCAGAGTGCAGAGAACGTATGGAAATTTTATGAAATTGAAGAGATGCAGAGATGCTGTGATTTTGACATTCGGTGAGTCATTTTATTGGCGACAACGTGTCCTGCATAGCCATCGAGTCCTTGAGCTAAACGTCAGCTTCGGGTCAGACATGAGCGGAAAGGACACTCGACACTGGACATCCAATCAAATGTCAGTGTCTGAGTTTAATCGTGAGTGGATCGGAAATTGGACAATCTCACGGGAGCGTGGATAAAAATTGGCCAATATTCTCCTTTCATCCTTTTTCGAAAATTGCTTGGGGTCTATTGTTTGACAGGCCCTTTCGTAGGAGCTCTTTTGGGGTCTTTTATACCCAATCAGCGTCACGACAATTGAGCTATCGTAGCGCAAATTTTTGAACTCTTAGAGTCGAATTTAGTTCGTGACTTAATATGGGGTCTGGGTTAAAGTCGAATGTAGTTCATGAAAAGAAAAGCTAGAGCCTAGCTTTTCGCGCCTCCACTGTGCTGTGCGCGATATCATTTTGACACATGTGTTGGCGACCTACTGTTTGATGGCGGTTCCGAACGGCGAACGGCGCTTCCCATGACAGTAGTACTCCAGGAGGATTGTCAGTCATTCGCTTCTTATATTCGACGCTTTAGCACGCGCCAAATTTAAAAAAAAGGACAGAGTATAGAAAATCAAAACCGCCTTTCTCTCAGGCTTGAAAAATTGGATCAAAACGATTTCACCATCCCCATACCAAAAAACAGAAACTAAAACTGCCACCCCACAATAGATTGTTGACCAAATAAAGCTCCCGTCATCCATCGTTCTCTGGTCTCGTCAAAATCGTTCCTTCCTGTTCACTGTCCTGAAACACAGCACTTCCGTGTGCTTCCCTGGCTCGGAAAAAAGCCTGAACATGTGTTCTACTTCACAGCTTCACATGCGAGCCATTATCCGTCCACCCACGTTTCTTCATTCTTTTCTTTTTTCGGTCACCGACTCGTGATGAACTACCAGCACTTCCCGGTCAGAGAAACCCGGTTTCAAATTACACATAACTCGGGAATAATGATGGATGCCCAACGGTGCATGTTGCAGGACTTTTGTTGCTACACGCTGAGTTCCTGCCCACGAATCTCGAAACTCCTGCGATGTAAGTGAACCCAAGCAGTTGCGTGTTGATTAAGCGCATTGTTCTCGAGATGGTTTAGCTGTCAGTCGAAAAAAAGGACTCTCTCATGGTACAATGAACCCACCAATCTTTTGTGGCTGACTGCAATCTCTCAAAACGACGCACACTCGTTGTTGTTTAGAACAAAGAAAAGGAGATTTTTGCCTCCACTTGAAATTTATTTCAACTATTTTATGCTCCCATCCAAAAAAAACGTCCCGTCTCCCCGGAGTACGTGTCTCCTGTAGTGTCATGACCGAGATGAAGCAGTGTTTATGTGCCATCTGTCTACACATTGACAGGGACTTGAGGTCCTCGACCGTTTTATAGGCCCTCTGACGAACAAAAATGCAATCTCGAAAAAAACAAACGACCACCACACACACAAGAGCCAAAAGAAAAAATTCGCTTGCCCTTAATTGGATCCGACGAATCTTTTTCTCTCAGCACAGCACAGATGCAACATTTGATTCATAAAATACGAGCATAAAAAAAATGCTTGGAAAACCAACCACTCGTTCCTTTGTCAATTCTTACGGACCCGCAAATGCCATAAAAAAAAATAAAGAAAGCCCACCCCCGCCCTATTCTCTTAAAGTGTTCCAAACCAGCTTTTGCGTCTTTGAAAGAAGCCTATTTTGTAGGCTGTTACCGTTGTTATGAAGCGAACAAACGAACAAAAAAAAAAATGGAATACAGAAGGGGGAAAAAAATTAAATCCTTTTTTCATACTTGGAAATGGAGGATCCAAAAAAACAACCTCGCTCGTCTCCAGCTCCTCCGTCCTGAATGGCATAGTTGAACACACACTTGAGGGCTCTGAATGACAACAGTTGCGGAAAGAATTCAAGTGGAATGGCCCAACAAAGGACAATGCCTTTGCTGCTTGCCTTTGTTGTGTGCTAAACTTCCTTCCACTACTACAAGGAGCCCTTCTCCTTTACCCGTAGCTTCGGCCTTTTTTTCGGTGGGGTCGGGGCGCCTTTGTGGAATCCCATCTATCTATCCTATCGTTGTGCAATATTAAATGCCGATTCTATACTCAAATAATTCCTTTTGAGAATTTATCCATTTAGGTTGTGTGTAAGGATGTCCGGGGGACGCCACAAAGGCTCGCTGTTGGGGGCGGATGGACGGTTTTGGGGCTCGCAACGGTTATGGGAGTCGTATTCAAAGGATTACGCTGTCATTTTAGACGAACAAATTGGTAATTAAATTTTGGTGAATCCCTCGCATTATCAGTCGACAATGTGTTGTGGTGAATGTCTAAAATACGTTGGGTTCGTTGAGAAGGCGAGGTCGAGAAGCATTATTTGCCTAATTGCCTTCGAAGGCGCTTTGGAATAATTAATTATCACAAAGGCGGCAATCTGCAACGTCTTTGAGGTCTGCTTACTGACCTCGGATAACCACATAACTATAGTCAGCTTCAAAAGTGGGTATGCAGCCATGTGAATAAAGTTCATCCTCAAAAGTAAGATAGACCTGCTTTAGCTTGAGCTATAGCAGACATGGGCACATCAAATTAAAGATCTCGTTTCAAATATGAATTTACGTGCTCATGTCTACTGTAGCTCCTGTTGAAGCTGGTGTATCTTATTTTTGAGAATAAACGTTGTTCAGACTGTACACTCACTTTTGACGCCGACTGTTTGTTTAAGAGGCGATTAATGGTCAAGTTGGTTTTGGTGAATTGTTAAAAGTGTGGAAGTGAATTAAAACATTTCCTTATTTCGCAAAAAGCCCTACGTCTTCTGTGGAACACTCTTCAACTCCTGACACAAAATTCGACAAATTTTCTTCAAAATAACTCGAAACTAGGTTAGGTTAGGTTGGCATGCCCGGCTGCAGCAAACAACCTACAGCCGTACTTGGGGCAGATTAGGCTCATTTTGGTGCCACATTGCGGGAAAAACTCCGCATTACCCGTCGAACCAATTGGAGCTTCGTACGAAGCTGTGGAGCCGTCCGATGCTGACGCAGGTCAAATCGAACAGATCGTCAAAGAAGTACTCGCCGAAATGTGTTCTTCTGCGAAGCGCTAAGGCATCGCACGATCAAGGAAGGTTCGATTGATTCCTCCTCCTCTTTCCATTTCTGCAACCTTTTCAAAAATCATGAGCAGGAACTCCTAGTCTGCTTCTTTTCTTCTTCTTTATTTTTATTTTTAATTGAAGCTTAACTGCTAGTGAAATATACTTAAAACTATCTTAATACGGGTGCCCTACACGGGTGCTATAAGCTAAACAGCACACTTAACCTATGTAACTCATAGTCTGCCATTAGTGCAGTGCCCTGTGGTAACACCTATCATGGCTCTAACCACTGGTCTGCTCAGCCGCAGAAGGCAGGTTTTTTTAGGCGAAAAAAATCGACTTTCAAATTTTTGTCGAAAATACATTTTTGAACATTGGATTTATAGAAATTAGTTTAGTGGTTTAGGACTGTGATGAAAATGCCTAAGGACTTCGAAATTATACCGAAAGAAGCTGAGAAAACATGAAAAAATCCGTGTTCTTTTTTATTTTCGAAGACGGTTAGGCAAGGAAATGTTTCCTTTTTGTTCTTGGCACATTTCTGCAAGTATTTGAAATAATGTTTGTTGCAAGTCCTTATTTAAAAAAAAAGTTAAAAAGCTATGGAATCCTAGACTGAGGTCAGGTGTCCCATAAACCTTATTCTTTTGCATCACATCGAGAACATCAATTATTGTTTCTTCAGCTAATTCGGTAAGAATGGCAAAGGTGAAGAACAAGACCCAGCTCTTCTTATCTGTTCCATGAAGCCACTTTGTTAAAGCCAAAAATCTGTATCCCCTGGGCATTGTCATCATGAGGAACTTGTTTCTAAGGACTTTACTTTTAACGACGTCTCTGAAGTTTCGTACTCTTTTACCCTCCATCCATATTGTGCATTGAACTTGAATTCTATATCTAATAGACCTTTTCCAGGATTCTTTTAATATCTTAATAATTCATATTCTGACTGATTCACACTGTCCACTTTTCAAAATTTGTCACGAACGTCTCCCGAAAATAACTTAATTTCGCAACCTTCAAACGAAAAAATATCCCTTCAACTGGCGGAGGCGTGTAGACTTTCAATCGGTTTCTAATAATTCGATTAATCGTCTTATTATATAATAAAACGCAATAAATTACGAACATCGGCAATAAATTTGCGCGTTAAATTACATGGAAACCACCGCCGCCGTCGCTGCCGCCCAATACCGCCGACTCTGCTCGCATCAGCAATAAATCTAACATTTCTAGTGATTGTGTCCCCGAGCAACCCATGCAAAGCCCATTTAAGGGGATATCTGCCTGCGATCCGTGCAATCCGAAACCGAAAACTCATAACAACTTTCTTTTTTTTTCCGCACGGCTTCAGTGCGGCACCCCCTCGAGTGTATCCGAACAGGCTCAGAGTAAAAAAAAAGGCTCAACATTTAGCATTCTACGAGCACCACCCCCGCTGGTGTGTGAATAGAAAGTTGAGTTGAAATTAACCACCGACAGTGATTCATTTTAATTCAATTCATATTTCATTGAAATCGAGGAGAACTCTCATAACAAAGTTTGTTTTATATTTTTTTTTCTCCTCTCTCTTCCTTTTTTTGTTATTCTCGTGCGGCCTTTTTTTTCGCTCGTAACGATGACTCAGAAATAGGGGTATTATAACGGCATAAACCAGTCCACCACCACCCCTCCAGTATTTCACGCAACACTCTCGGTAGATACGCAACCAAAGCAGGAACTTTATTAACAAATCAACTGGCAAAAATATGCAAAGTAGGCACCATCAGGCAAGGACTCGAGCACTCATTAGCGTAATATTGTTGTCAATTTGTTTCTGGTTTGGTAAACTTAAGTTTTGGTTGATTTGCCACCCCCCCACTGACGGGGTATGTGTGTGTGTATCTGTGGGCGGAAATAAGATAAATTGTGACTGAGACACATTCTCATCCTCTGTGGCGTCATTACCCCGAGTCATCGACGAAGGATGGAATTTTGTGTCCTTTGTCAAAAGTTTCATAAATCTCATGATTGTCTGGAGCGTTTCAGCTGCCAACTGGAGCGTGTGGTGACACAGTTTACTGGGCGTTTGCGTGGGCGTGAGGAAAACCCTCGGTTTGGTTTAATGATGGAGTGCTTCTCTTACGCAAACTATGTGGAAGCGCTTATTAGGCGTGAATTTATAACGCGGTGCTGGAGATCCATGTGTTCTTTTTTTTTTTTTTTTGGTGGACCCCGACCCTTGACTTGACTGCAAAAAGAATTCAATGCACGAAATTTAAACGGAAGGGGAATGCAAATACTGCAGGGGGTTGCTAGGCAACCGAGGACTTTGTCACAAAATGAGAAGGGGAGTCGTGCAGGGTTGAATGTGCTCCAACTGTGAGACGGAGAAGGAATTTAATAATGTATAAGGGAGAGGAAAAAAAATTGCTCAAAGGTGGCCAGTTCATTTTGCAGAACTACCATTTTGTTGATATTAAAATATTTTCTGTCAAAGACTTTTTGTCGCAGAAATTAGACTCGTTCCAACTCAGTTATCAAGCGGGACGTGGTCAAATCCAGGTCGTAATATCTTCCATTTAGATGCTAAGTGCTTATTATTTAGCATGCTGTCTAAAGAAGAATGAGGTCCATTGTCCGATGTGGGAACGAGATTTGAGAGATGTACAAACGAAAGATGATGATGAAAACTTTGTTACAAAATGTCGACGGCTTAGATCATTAAAAGTTACTGGGTCATTTTATCGTTTTGGATTGATAAAAAAAGAAGAAAAAAAGTCTGTTTCCTCCGCTGAAGTGGTGATGTGGAGATCCTAATTCATAAGCCACAGAGTATTATGCGTAAGCCGACATCCAATAAGAAATAACAAGAATCGTCAAAAAACAAGGACTTCGAAAAAAAACATGCGAGATCTGTTCAAAAAATAAGCTGCATTTTCATCTTTCTCAAAAAATATTTTTTTATTCATCAACGTCTATTATGTTCCCCTCAAAGTCCCTCTCAGATATAATACACTTGTGCTAGCTTTTTTCCAAGACTCGAAGCAGTTCTGATATCCACTTTTTGGTACGCCCTTGAGCTCTCTCAGCGATTCGGTTTGTATCTCCTCAATCGTAGCAAAACGCCGTCCTTTCATGGGTCTCTTCTATCTTGGGAACAGGAAAAAGTCGCACCGGGCCAAATCTGGTGAATAGGTGGCTGAGGCATGATTACGGCGTTGCTTTTGGCCAAAATATTACGAACAAGCAACAGTTTTGTTTGTTAAAACTCAGCAATTTTGGAACGGATTTCACTGTCACACGCTTCATGCCCGAAATTTCCGAAAAAATTGTATGGCATGAGCCAACCGATATGCCGACATCTTCAGCAACTCTAAAAGTGATTCGACGATTCTCCATAACAATTTTCTTCACTTTCTCAACATTTTCATCAGTTTTTGGTGTGCTGGGGCGTTCAGGCAAGCGTCATTCACATCTTGTCGACCTTCTTTGAAAAGCTTGTACCACTTGTAAACATTTTTTTTTTGACTCAGTACACTCACCGTATGCCACTGTCAACATTTTAAGTGATTTTGAGCACTCAATTCCATTTTTCACATAAAATTTAATGCGAATTCTGTGTGCAAAATGCTTTCCTAAAGAAAAATCCTAGTGCAAGAACACCTTATTACTTGGCCAGAAACGAATTCATACTTTTCGTTCCTCAAATTATTTAGGATGTTCACTACTATCATCGTTTGATTTATCGAAATTGCTTAACATGACCTTGACTTTGATGATTTCAATGTCAGTTTTATTATCACCTGCAAGCCTGGGAAGCTGGAGTACTGCCTAATGTTCCAAACCTTCAAAAATATCATTCAATTTCCATCGGAAGAATGACCTACAGTTGCTTTTATTTCTTTTAAGTCTTTTGTACACAATTTTACTAAATAAGCCGTTTTAACAACTTAAATGTTAGGTCTTAGGTCGTAGGTATTTGCCCATTGCGTTGTCACACATCCGGATTGCTTCCAATGCTCGAAATCTGTTAAGTTTAGTAGTCAGTCAGTACAGTACAGTCTATTTACAGTACAGTCTATTTTTCTTCTTTCAAAAATGCCAACTTTTAGCAATTTCGAAATGTTGTCGATGGCTGATCGTCAAAAGAGCTTAAATATTTCAATCAGTCGTGAGGCTTCAATTCTAAGATTCTAATAAAGTTTGGAGTGACTTTTTCCGGACGCACCCACAATCTTTACGGGCTCATGATTTCTTATGTAAATATTTTCATCATTTTTGAGTCTTTTCAACTATATATTTATCTATTCCAGAGATTTATCAAATATGAATACTTTAAAGCTTAAAATTATTTCCTTAATGTAGGAAAACTTAGAAAAATTGCAAAATCTGATGATCTCAAAAGTGTGGCCAAGATTTCAAAGAAAATTTTATACAAATCAAATAGACGGGTATGTGAAGGCTGTTGTCAAACGCCCCATATCTCATGGACACCGAAGTAAACATTTTTCGTCATACATTAAATACCCTTTAAACATATCTCATCTTTGTTCCTAAAACGCTTCTCTTAGAACAAGCAAATTGAAACACGATTTACTTCAACCCAAACCCACGAAAAAATTCTTCAATCGATACACCTCGACTCCATTTCCACAGCCAAATACTGTGCTGTTAGTTCACCCACGACAGGCTTTTGTCAAATTCATTCAACTCTCACTCGCGAAAAAATCCCATGGGATCCTCCTTCCCTCTTGCAGACTTAAATCAAATGAAAGCACAGGACACATTCAAGCGCACAAACTCGTAACATTAAGCATCACAATGGATCCTAACAAAACTACACAATTTCAATGCTCCTTCCGCCCTCGTTCAGCGCTATTGAGTGAAATTTCCCAAATTAATTACGTGGATTTCGCATCCTAAAGTAAACGGCTAAGCTTCTGCTGCTAATTACCCAAAATTAGAGAAAGGATTTTCCAAAAACAGCGTTCCTCAAAATGACAATTTCCACCCACTCTCTTTCTCTGTGTGTTTATAATCCACTTAATTGAAACTCAAGTCAAATCAGAGATCGTCGTCTATAAAATGTCACCCACAAAAAGTGAACAACAACCGAACGAGTCCTTTTTGGCAAGGAAAACTCCCACAGAGGAGAGGAGAAAAAAAATAGTTTTCATGAATGTCACATATGAATACACAATTGGAAAAAGGATAAGGATGCAAATTGATAGTCATTACATAACTCTCAAAGAAAACCCCTCCAACCAACGTTTGCATTCCAAGGCACTCCTGTAGATACACATTCATCTGAATATTCTCCTGACGTCTGCAAGGACTTCTCCGTCTCCGTCTTCGCACGGCCGAAAAATAAAAACAAAAAGCCAACATTTCTCAACTTCTCACGTGAGAAGGAGCAGCATTCCTTTGCGTTTCGTATAAATCTCTTTAAAAGTAAATTTAACTCTGCGAGTGCGAAAATTCCTTCTCCGGCAGCAAGGACGGGTATCTTTTGGATGAAAATCTAATATCGGTGTCGTAATTAACAAAGCAGCAGTCACGAACTATAAAAGGCACACGAACTGAGACTGCTGGTTGTTTCAGTTCTGTTGTACGGCTGGAAATTTATTGCAATTAGAAGAGGGACCCAAACAATTAACAGGAGATGCTGCATTCGAGGGTGCGGGTGTGAATGTTTGTGTCTCATGTGTCTTTTTTGGGGTTGAAGTCATAAATAGAATGAAAATGAAGTGGAAGTGGGGAAAAGCTAAACAACAACGACGACGATGGAGGAAGAAAAAAAAAACTTGGAGTGTTGTTGTTTCGTGTTAATTGAGCAGCACTCTTGGAGTTTTGTTTGGTAATAATTTTTGTGTGAACTTTTTTTTTGGAATTTTGAAGAAAATTCTGGAAAGGAGGAGGACTTTAAGGTTGATCATTAAAACGAGTTCATTTATGAAGGGGAACGGCGGTAATTGACCTGAATCTTGGCAGACTCTTGGAGCTTGACGTTGGCAGCTTTATTTATTTATTTACAGAAAACTAGCTTATCAAACCTGCGGGACTGGCTGAATCCTACGACAATCCAGATCATGAGAGGAGTCACCGACAAGACCGTGTTAAGAGTGATGATTTCCAACCTCCGTAACGGAGAGGAACATTAAGAAGAAGAACCTAAAAATTAAATAAAAATCATCACCATTAGCGACGTAATGAGCTAGGCCAGCGCCTAGCTTTTCGCGCTTCCACTGTGTTGTGAGCGTTATAATTGTTAACACATGTCGAGGGGACCTACAGCTTATTGCCGGTTCCGAACGTCGAATTGCGAAAGCTTTTCATGACAGAAGTACTGCAGGAGGATTGTCAATCGTTCGCTGGAGGTGGGGCCGTGAAAAATGTTTATGGTGTTTTTTTTTCCGACCTGGACTCGAACCCGGGTACTCTTGCTTAACAGTCCGACGCACGACGCCCAAAAAAAGAGGTAGTAAATATAGCCCGAACACCAAAGGCCTTTGACTAGAGACAGCTTACCTAGCACTCCAAATTAAAAAAGTGGTTAACTATTCGAAAACAAGTTCAGTATTCAAAACCATCATTGGTGGCGTAACAGCCCACAAAAGGCCAGAGTCCAGCTTTTTCGCAGTTCTGTATTCAAGCCTCTTCAAATCTAAAATTTGATATTCTCACATCACAATAGAAACTAGGCTCTTCAATGGGCTATTATGCCACGCAATTATTATTATTAATCTCCCTTTACTCATCAAGATGACATTTATTTCATTCTTTGGTACTTTTCCCTATTTTTTAAGGTCTTACCTTGCTAAAAACAAAAAATTCCCTAAAATGTCCAATCAACTTTTTAAAGAAATCTAATCAAAGAATTTCGATTTTCCCACTATAAGACACTCTTGCTCTTGCAACGCATTTCCATTTCTATTCTAAGGTGTGGTTTCTCTCAATTCCATGCCAGCTGTAGGGGTGAGAACATCACACAAAGAGGTGCTTCTGCTGGCCCAAGGCACATATCGCTCGCTTCTGTAGCGTGGTGTTTTGTTGTTCTGTGGCAGTAAACTGTCATAGCCACTGCTTGGAAGTAGTAGAACGTCCGAAAATTGTGGCTGTAAGTGACTTCATCCGCCAGCAGGTCTTAGGCCATGCGCACAATGAGGCGAGAAAACGATGCGATGCGAGAAGCGATACGAGTTGCGATATAATGCGCACAGTGGAAGCTGTTCTGCAGTTGCAAGAGCTCATATTTAAAATGTTTAGAAAGTAGAAAACGAAAAAAAGTACATGCAATTTATTGGGGAGGAAAACACATATTTCGCCATTTATTATCACAATTAACGAATGGCGAAAAAAGCATGTCGAATATGCAAAAATGTCGTGCAAACAAACAATTTTTTTTCTGTGCTGTGTCTTGATGTTTCTTCGAAAATAAATTAAATTGCCTAAACAGTTGAAATCAAACCATCAAATGAAACAACAGCAACCATTAATATAAGGTTGTCAAATATCTCCCTTCCGCTTTTTTGCTCTTCATTCAATGCTTCATAAAAAGGGTTACAGTAATAGGATTTAGTTCAAATATGCGCCGTTTTGTTCGATAATCTGTTTCCATCTAGACGGCAACTTCATAAAACCCCCTTCGTAGAAGCCCCCCTCCTTATTTGCGAAGAACTCGGACAGCCACTTTTCACAAGCCTCTTTTGAGTTCAACTTCACTCCACCAAGGGCGCTCACCATGGACAGGAACAGGTGGTAATCACTTGGCGCTATGTCCGGGCTATATGGTGGATGCGATAAAATCTCCCATCCCGTAGCTTCTAACGAGCCATCAACGAAGTGTGTGATCTGGCGTTGTCCTTGTGGAACACTACACCCTTCCTGTTGGCCAATTCTGGACGCTTCTGGTCGATCGCCTGCTTCAAGCGGTCCAGTTGTTCCCAGTAGATGGTAGAATTAAGCGTCTGGCCATATGGGAGCAGCTCATAGTGGATGATTCCCTTCCAATCCCACCAAACACACAGCAAAATCTTCCTGGTCATCAATCCCGGCTTGGCCACTGTTTGAGATGATTCACCGGCCTTCGACCACGACCGTTTTAGCTTGATATTGTCGTATGTGATCCATTTTTCGTTGCCAGTCACCATCCGCTTCAAAAATGGGTCGAGTTCGTTCCGTTTCAGCAGCATACCGCCGGCGTTGATTCGGTCCAGAAGGTTTTTTTGCGTCAAATCATGCGGCATCCAGCCACATTGTATCCAGCCTTCTGCAGATGGTTTAAAATGGTTTGGTGACAAACTCCCATCTCCTGGGCGATGTCACGAGATGCCACATGCCGGTGTAACTCGATGTTTTCCATGATTCGATCGGTATTCGTCGTCACAGGTCTTCCGCCGGCTGGCTTATCCATAGTGTCGTTTTCACCGGCTCTGAATCGTCGAAACCATTCCTCCGCGGTTCGAAGTGATAGAGTACCACCCCGAAACAATATATGAATAGCTTCATAGCTATCGACTGCGATTAAACCATAGTCACAGACTCAAACCTGTGACTCCAGAAAACTAAACCAGAAAACCTCTAACGCGTGTGTCCAACTCAAGTCGCCTCCGCCCAAGTTCCAAATGTTTATCCAAAATCACTGGTCTATTAAGGCAATAACTTTTCAACTATTTTTACTGTGTTCTTCGGATCGTTTCCTTATTGGAACGCCCACGGATGATAATATTCACGAAAGAATTAAATAACCTTCATTTGGTTTTCGAATGAATTTAAGTCAATGGGCCAATTCACGAAACGATGCGCCGTTTTCAATAGTCTAAGGACCAGGGAAGCTGCCATACCGGTTGAACCTATGGTCACTAACTTTCAGCTCCTATGTCTGTTGAATTTTTCAGCTCTAGAGCCGAGGTTACTTGGTCGTACACTCACGGCTAAGAACCGACTGCTTCGGGTTCTCCTTTAAATTTCCACCGACAGCTGTGGCTTGGACTGATTTTGCCTGATTGCATATAGAAATTCAATAGAAGTTCAAATCAAATGTTGGAAAGTTGATCTCATAGGATCATCGCTTATACCGTAAAATAAGAACAACAAGCTCAACGTTTGTACCAAGATCGGGCTCGGTTAAGGGTACTCTTCGGAGGACACTTAAGAAAGGAAATTTTAGTTCTAAGCAGAAAAATATAAAGCGAAGGCTCAAATATAGAAAAAGGAAATCAATTAAATTCCCAGTACGACTGAATTTCTCTCTATTTACAAAATACAAACCAAATAAAGAAATCCATCAAACTGACTTCCTGCCATTTGGACTCATTGCTCACGACTGCAGTGCCAGGGTCTTCTCAATCATCGCCTTTGTTCATGCAAAACTAAATCTCATGAATATTCTTTCCAAAATCAATGCAAACTCACTCGTTAAGAGACCAATCACTCATCCAAAACAACGACTGCATCAAATGCATTGTTGAATCCTTTTCCCGCTGCACAAATCTGCATCACCACTCTTTCGTCCTATTCGCGAAAGCGCGAAAGCCTAAAAGCGGATTAAAACAAACAGAAAAAAAGGAAAAAAAAACTATTTTTTTCAAATCAAATCGCTTTCGAGAGAACTTTTCGCTCCACGAACCAGACAAAATTGATTGCTTATTTACTTTTACTTAAGGGCTTACCACCATCAAAAAAAAAAGAAACACAATCCCCCACCCCCACCAACTACAACACTACTTAGAGGAAAGCAACAGAAAAATGAAGAAAAAAAAGAAATTGAAAACAAGCGCAAAACATTAAACAAATATAGACCTCAATTTCTGCGACCCACACCGCCCTCCTCCTTCCATGCGGAAGGCAGGCATCCTTCATCCGTTAAATCCCGCTTTAAATTTTCCATTTCCAGGCACGAAAATTATTGCTCATAACTTTCCTTTGGCGCAAAGTTTTTCTTTCCTCAAAAGTAACTTTCTGATTTTTCTTATTATGTTATTTCTCATCCTCTTTGGCGTTACGTCGCGTTGTTCGCTGTACTTTCAAGCCAAAAGAGCAGCTAAAGTAAAATATACAACAACAACAGCAGTGTATAGAACATCGCTTCAAAGAATAAAACTTAAAATTGAAAATTGTTCTTTATGATTTCATGTGTTTTTTTTTCGTTTCAGGACTCGCTCTAGAATTGAGAGAGAAAACGACAAAGACCTCCGACCGTCCTTGACGAGAAGAAAGATCTGGGTCCTTCTTTTTTGGAGGAGGACGCAAGGCGAGGACAATCCGAAATAGTAGCATGAAATCAATAATCTCAACCGCTGCTGCTACTGTATCGGCATAACAAATGCACGCCCAGCAGGCGTTCCTGCTCCACACTTTTGCGTGCTGCATTCCACCGTGCCCAGTCTCAAGACGATAATGGACGACACAGCTGCTGCTGGTATCACCGCCGCTCCTAGATTGCCATTAATAATATCCACCGCAGGACCAACTTTTCGTAAAATTAATTGAACTTCGTCTTTGATCGACGGCGAGGCGACCACACAACGACGGCGACAGCAGAGGCAAGGACAACGACTACAACGACGACGAAGAAGAAGACGACGACATCCAAGGAGCTTGAGCAAATCCCCTCTAAGTACGATTCTCGCAAGGATAATGCCACAGCCAGTCCAATAAAAGGACAAACATCCAAAAAACTCTAAAAAAAAGGAACCCGAAGAAAAAAGGACTAACGAGACCAGCGCCAGCAATCATGAATAACATGAACGAGAAGCCACCACCGCCCCAGCCACCGCCACCACCCCTACTGATGCAGCACACCCTCACGCTGCCACCACCCCCACCCCAAACGAACGATCAATATCAATACGAGCCAGCGTATGTGACACTCGGAAAAACGTCAAACAATAACGGCATGACGATAGCGACAGCGACGCCAACAGTCGCTGCCACAACAACGATGACAATGACGATGACAACGTCCCCCAAAGCCGATGAAGTTTCGAATTTGCTCAAGTACCAGAGCGGTATCGGTCTTGGCAGCGGGATGGTCGGCGTGGCTTCTGGCTTACCAGATGGCAATGTCCTCATCCTTGGCAAGAGCATGAACAACGCGCATCCATCAATAGTTTTGGGTGGTGGCGGAGTTGCGGGCGGCACCATGGGTCACGGAATCGGGGCGGGCTCCGGTGGAATTAGCGTCGGGAACATCGGAACTAGCTCAACGACCATCAACAAAAACTCCGCTGGCAACGGCGGTGGTCGAAACGCGAAGCGGAAATGCTGCTCCTGCTTTGGAAGACCCTCGACGACGAAGCCGATGTCATTCTGGACCGGCTTAATAACAAATTTGGGAATTTGTACATTACTCTTAGCGTATACACTTTTAGGTAAGTGTCTGTGTGTGTGTGTTTTCGTATATCCTTTCTTCTGTTTAGCATCGAAAAGTGTCGGGCTAAGAGGATTTGGGTGTCGTGTGTGTGTGTGGGGAGAAACTTTAGGGTGAAAACTTTTCCTTGTGTGGAGAAAAGGACCTTTCTTCGACGAATAGTTTCGTGGGTGGATGGCGGATGACTGAGTGGTTGATAAACATCGCATTAAATGGAAACAAACAGTTTTCCGGATCATGAGTCGGTGTCGTTCTCGTTTTGAGATAAAACACTTTTGACACAATTTTTGATACAAAAGCACTCGATCGATTACAGACGGGGGAGAGTGACAAAAGTAAATTGTTTTGTGTGTCAAAGACGTGGAAACGCTTTCAGAAACGTCACCGAATCGGGGGAAATGTTTTTTCGGATAAATTCGATTCAAGTTGGTGTCGAGTGCACGGTGCATGAGCAACCATTCGATTGGATTTGGAGCTCTTCGAGACAGGGTGTCTTCAGTGTGGTTGTGCTTTTTTTCATTTCGTTTCGCAATAGGTCTTAGAGTCTGTTGATGTCACTAGAAGAGATTTTCTTTATCCCATTTGTTTTAAGTTGATCGACGGGACATACACAACAATCAATTTTTGTTTCATTCGCAGTTTTGTAGCACTGAGTTTTGAATTTTTGAAAGAGGAAATTTTTGTCTTTGTCAAATTTGTGACAAAGACATCGCGATTGATTAAAGAAGTTTACAGAATCGTGTGTCAATGAAGTTTGATTGCTTTTGTCTTGAAAACAGAACAAGAAGACACCCGAGCTTTCAAAGTCTAGGTCTTCAGCCTGTTTCAATAATTAACAATCAAAAATTGGCACTGATAATGACCACCCAATTATTTTAAATTTGTTAAAAGGACGCAAATCAAATTAAAATACAAATTTCACCAACTCAAAAATTTGTAATTACAAGGGTTTTTGTCGCAAGGTTTGTAACTTTTAGATTTTTTTCGTTGCACCACTTTATGGTTATTACAAGTTTACAGTTGTATTTTATGAAGCCAAGTCATGGCCGTTATTGTACGTCTACAAGACCTCAAGACGTTGCTGCACCTTCGATTTGGAACAGAAGAAATAAAAAAATAAATAACTTATCTGCGTAACAGCCCATACAGGGCCAGAGCCTCCAGAGTTCGCACAGAAGAAAGAAAAAATCGCTTTTCAATTTCAATGAATTCTAAAAGCAGTCGTTTTGTCCAACTTCACTAAATCGCTCAATGGTCCTCACACTCCTCAACTAATACGCATTTTTATAGCCTCTCAATTCAATCAGCCACCATCAATTGAAGCGATGTCCTTCTCCAAGGATCAAAATTAAAACATTTAGAACCGCCCATAAAGTTCACGCGTCTTCTTCCCCCATCCTTAGAAACAAAAAAATCAACCCCTTCTAAGCAGTCAACAACATTCATCCTTGACCCTTAACGCATGACTACCGAGTGAAATCCTTGCTCCTCTCGAAGGTCGTCGTTGTCGCAATTCTATGATTTCCCTTGCCACCGCGTTTATGGTCAGCTCCGCAAAAACCGCTTTAACGCACTTCACTGCCTGACTTTTCATATTTTATGAGCAGGACATGTGCACACATCCTCTTCCAGCCATTCTTGCGGTAGGCCTCGTAGCACGCGGATTCGGTTGCCCAAGGAAGCGGAGGACCTCCATTTGTCATAAGAAATTTATTTGTTTTTCCTCTTTTTTTTATGTGTGCGGTGAGGATCTGCCCCACACACTAAAAAGAAAATCACCTTCGGTCCTCTCGACAGCACTTTAAACCTCCGAGTTGTGGTCGAACAATCGCCTGGGATTGGCTATGGCCTCGTTCCGTCGTTGTTGCATCGAGTGAGTCGTTAAGATTGGATTTTAATGCTTTCGCTGCATCTTCTGTTTCGTGGATGGCACACATCTACGTCCGGAACGATACGGGCTCAATCGATACTCAACGTTTAGTCCTGGAAGTACTCTGCGAAACTGTGATAAGGCAAAGAGCCAGGTTTTCCTTTTCCACTTGGTGCGATTCGATTGAACGGCATGGCTCTGTTTCCGTTCGGTTGGCGTATCTCCGAGTCCATCGGTGCACGGAGAAAAGTTATTTGGTCGAATTTACGAGAGTGAAAGCGGGCAATTGTGGCCTTCTTTTTTATGGGGCTGCAATACACGTTCTTTATTTAACAAAAATCAGGCGCGTTTCGCAACCTAATATGGGATGGAATGCAAGGGAATTACATCTAATGGTTTAGTCACGACCCGTCACTCAGGAACCTTGTTTTACAATGTAGTCTTTGTTTTCGCCGTGATGAACATAAAAAATCCTATTTGTGAACCTTTAAAAATATGTTTAAATAAAAATAAACTAAATACATAAACAAATAATTCAGTAGTTCCAACTAATTAAGCGTCTGTTAGAAAGGTAGAAAGGTTTCGTTTTAATGGCGTCAAAGAGCCAGTGATCCTCTTTCAGCTTTTGATTTCAAGCACTTTCATAAACTTTTAAACCCTTGCTAGGATGTCAAAACTTACCTAAATACAATTTACGGCTTTTTGTCCAAAATACTGATGAACTTAACTCTTTGCAAATAGCGCAAAGTATTGAACTATAGTTTTAAAAGTGTTAAAAATTCAATCGTGGCCTTGAAAGCCTTATACTTCAAATTCGACTAGAAGAAGTCCTGTGACAACACTTCATATATTTCTGTCTGATTTTCGTAGAATTATTTGATTATTTTGTGCTTTACCTTAAGCCTCAACTTCGATGTTCACGCTCCTCGATTTAAAGGCGAGTCTACACGACTACGGTTGGGTTGTAATTTTCAATTCAAGGCCTTCGAACCTATGTTTCACTGCAAGACCTAGCAAAAGTTTGAGAAGTAGACTGGACTTTGACTAATTCATAAAAAAAATTTTAATGAAGTTCTGTACGCTCTGGAGAGCCTAAAAAGTTCAGAACTCTGAAACTAATCGTAAAAGAAAAGTTTTCATAGAATGTTGTTTCGGTCTGAAAAAATAGAGGAGCTGCTTTTTATTCTTTACCTTCTTTCATCTGCCGAACTACCTCTAGAAACAAATTGTTGGATTGTTGTATTGAACATACATACGACCGGAGTCCAGATTTCTTATGCTACCTTTCAAAAAAAAATTTGTATCGTAAAGCACTGTTTTAGAAATTTTTAGCAAAGAACCAGGAACAAGAAGAATATATTTCCTTCACAAAAGTCCTTTGACTTCATGAAGCATATAACTTTTTCGCGATTCTTTGGCTTCGATCAGGACGGTTTCAAACCTGAGCTCAGCACATATCCGTCGAACTTATTTTCATAGCTTCTAGGTTCAAAAAATAAATTTTGACAAAATCAGGAAAATTTAATTTTTTTTATTCAAAAAATGCAGTCAGAGTCAAATCTTTTGATCTGAGTTTTTCTTGGAATTTATGTCATGTTTTGGATTTTCAAAATTTTTGCCAAAATGGTTACGGAATTTTGATAAAAATCATTCAATTTCTTTATTTGTAAACTAGGAGGAGGAGGAAGTAAGGAGAATCGAAAGAATTTTGGGTCAAAAGCTAAAACACAGTCACTCATATGATAATTGTAATTGTAAAAAACAGAATAATTGCAGTATCGAAAATTTTCTTTCTAGAATAGTGAAGAATTCGACAATGTTCGACAGCGTTTGCTTAATCACACGAAATTGTTGTATTGTCATTGAAAACTCCTTTAGAAACACTGCGGACGTTTGTCTGAGCTTCAGTCGTGTGTCAAAATTTCTTGTCTCATGCGGTACAGTCACATCAGCTAAAAAATGTTCTTGTAAATAGTTTTAACAGCATAACTATCAAAATTGTCAAGTGATGATTTTTCTTATTTTGTTTTTCTGTTATAAGACACATCTCCTATTTTCATGTTCTGAGTACTTTTGTTATTGACTGATGTTTGGCGAATTTGCTTTCTACACAAAAAGACTTGATCTTTAAAAAACCTTTATCTTTATCACATATTCTGCCAATAAGGTTTTAAAATGACCTTTTCCTGGAAAATGTTTGACTAAATTTGTAGGGAATTCAAGTGGCATTAGCAAAAAAATATGTAAAGGTGACAGACAGACGGACACCGAAGTGATTCTATAAGGGTTTCGTTATTCCTTTGGAACAAAACCCTAAAAAAAATCTGGAACATATGCTAGCACTCATGCAAGGCATTTGTTATCGAAGACCAAGCTATCGACTCAAATCAGCACATAATTTGATTCTGTTCCACGAATTTTTTGATCGAAATTCATTGCTGAAGAATTTGTGTGATTTTGAAAGAAGCACCTATTCCTGGAAATCGTCAAAAACAACTCCTTTCGTAAACTCATTAAGTCGACTGCAAAATTTCTGAAATCGAGCTTATCAAAGAAATTCCTTAGAACTGTACTTGCCTGGGACTGCAATCAGTAAAAGAGCTCCATAATCAAAATTTTCTGAATAGAAATTCATTTCCATAGAAATTTTCACGTGTCATAGTTGAGAATTGTATTTCAAAGGAACACCAATGTGACTCACAATTTCCGAAAAGACTCTAAGGCACACAATCTAATTCACACTTTCGGGACCCTTGACGAATTTCCTGTGAATTGTCTTTCAAAAGCCCACCAGTTGTTAATCATGCTCCAGTTCTAGAGGCACCCCGACGAACTTCTCTGAAATTGGACTTGAAATAGACAACTCCCTTCAACTGTACGATTAATTCCACGAATCAAGGTGTCAAAGGATAGACCAATTTTCACTCCTTTATTGCGAGATAAACGAGCTTAAATTTGTCATAAAGACACATCTACTCCATTTTACTCCACTGAGCTCAATGAATCCTCTCCGTCGAAAAAGTGTTCATTCCGAAAATGCAGGCTTAAATTCGCCCGCACGAATGTATCGCCACGAAATTCATTCACGAAAAATACCATAAATCCAAAAGATCATGACTTTATTTCGATTTTTTTTAAATTGACCACCAATAAGGCCGCCCATCATCGAGCCATGAATTTATTGTCATTTCCCAGGTCCAGCTGACATAAATAGGCGGACGGCTGTCATTATCCCGGCATCCGTTTGAGTTTAATTACGAGCGCGTATTTAACCGATATTTCACGAGTCCTTAGCGCAATGAATATTCATTTTTTTTTTTTCGAAAAGCGAGGATATAAATTTTTCGCCCTCATTAGAAGGTCCTTGCATCGGGTGGGTGGCTGTATTTTTTTCCCGTGTAGGAGGACAATGCTCAATCAGCTCAGCTGACGGAAGCTTTGTGAGAAAACGGAAGCGAGGAACCGCACCGAACACAGACATCCTCGACGCCATTTTGCTTTTTTTTTTTTGTCTTTTTGGTCTTTTTGTTCGAGCTGCAATACACCGTCCACGTTTTCGCGGTCTACCGTTTCATTTTTAATGCATCGAAGCATACTCAGCACACACACACACACATGAGGACGGTAGAGAGGATTTAATGGAAGCAATTTCTTTTCAGGATTTTAGTGTTTCACACATTGTTTCGTCCTTCCTTCCTGGGTGAGACTGCCTAACTACACGGTGCCTTCTTCCTTTTGTCCTCGTTGCAGGTTCATTCATATTCCTGACCATCGAGAACGAAGACTATTCACTGTTACATCACCAACAAAGGACGCTGGCGTCAACAAAGCGGCAGAGCGGTAGTAATAACCTTCCACCACAGCGACGTGTAGATAATTCCAGCACCAGTTCCAGTAGTAGTAGTGGTGGTAGTGGCAATAGCGGTTTACTTTTGAATGGAGTCACTGATCCACAATCAGCAATAGAGGCGGACACATACGACGTACGGCAGCGTACCATCGAGAATATCTGGGACATTACAGTCTCCTTAAATATTTTGTACAAAGAAAACTGGACAAAGTATGTGTGTTGTGTGTTTGCACACACACTCACTCATGGGATTAGTGCAACTCTCATAAATGTCTCTCTTCTCTTTCTCTCTCTTTGCAGATTAGCAGCTTTGGAAATAGCCAAGTTTCAAGACCAATTAATAAAGAGACTGAGCGAGGACGTAACCTTATCAAATCTGGATGGTAATAGTCCGGCTACAGAAGCGGTCCTATTGTTGTCACATGCGAATAATGGTCAGAAGTACGAGTGGAATTTTGCGAAGGCGTTTCTCTACTCGCTGACGGTGTTAACGACAATTGGTGAGTTCATTTTTACAGAGCGGCTTTGAATTGTGTGGCGAGGAGTGAGGCTTTTGTGCTTGGACAGATAGGAGCCGTGGTTGGCTTAGTGGAAGTGGACTTATTTTTTTATGAATTTTTGATGAGGATTGTAAACCACAAAAGGGGCGGACATATGGGTGAGTGGTGGGATTGAAGTGGATTCTGTTTGATTTAGGAATTTTCCTGCATGTTTTTTGTTCGTGAGGGATATTTCGGACTTGTGATAGGTATTTCATTTACTAAAATAGGAGGCGAATGCCGTTGGTCTCTGACGTGAGATATTCTAGGAATCAGAACATGATCTTGACTCTTTCTGCAAACATAACGCACCCCAACCGACAACATTTTCAGTTTTCACTGAACGGTTACGCTCCGTGATTTCCACTCATAATAGTACCTTAAAAAGATTCTTGTTTGTAGCCACCATTTGAATCTTATTACCAGGCAAATTGTTTCTATCAATTATCTAAAAATTCATTCACAATCTTCTAAAAATTCATACATCATCCGGAAAAGACTCAACTGGAGCAATCAAGGGCATTGGCCTTAACTTCTTTTTCTCTAAAAACCTTTTCAATAAATGTCATAAAGACATACATATGTTAAATAAATTGGGAAAATAGAAAATCCGGGAGGCCAAAAAATGATGCAGTCTAACTCATGCACTTGCAGCACGCACGTACAATTTCACTCATCGCTCTTTCCATAGAAATAATTTCCACTCCCAATATTTTTATAAACTGCTCCACTTAAATTGAAGTTGGTTGTTCAGTAAACAACCTCTGGAACAAGCCATTAGGATGTTATTTGTGTTATCTACTTTTGCACATCTAGTTTAATAATTTTAGTGAAAATACTTTTCTCGACCAAATAGAAAAACGTACGTTTCTATTACTTAAAATTTCCTAGTACTCGAACACCATTCTCGTTAGCTAAAATAAGCGGTTTTATGAATCGGACCAACATTCCGGATTTCTTTGGAAAAAAAACCCTAAAAATAACTCTAGAATGAGTTAGCTTTCACAACAGTGCAACAACAGCTGCAGCAGATGAAGCTTAGGAAAAACCTTCTAAATTCTTTGTTATTTTTAATTTTTGCAGTTTGTAACCATGACGTCTAATGACTTTCCAAGTTCTCTGTGTAAATAGACTTTGAGTCGAGCTGGTCTCAATTTCAGACTAAAAGGTTTTGACCTATGATTATTTTCTGCCAGCTTTTCCATCCTCCTTTCTACAACTTTTCCGAAATAATTCGTATAGCAAAACACTATTTTACAAGTGTAGCAAAGGGCCAGGAGCAAGAAGAAGACACTTCCTTTGTGAAAGACTTTCTACGTGTCGAGTTTTTCATAATTTCTTGGCTCCTGTCAGAACGATTTTTAAGTTCTTTTCCATTTTCAGCTCAGTACAGATTCCCTAAACTGATTTTCATAACTCCAAAATTCAAAAAAGAAATTTTGAGAAATACTGATAAATTGTGTAAGAGGTATATATATTTTTCTATTTATTAAGTATTTTATTTAAACAATTCATTTGGGCTTCTTGAATATAAAGGCGTCGGGAATCAGGTGGTTGAGCAATGCTTCGGTGAACTTGGCCGAGTCTGAAATAAAATAAGAACAACAAACAAATGAACATCTGGCTCGCCAAAATCTACTATACTAGTATCTACTACTAACTACGGCTGAACACATTTGTTCAGTGAGATAAACTCACCCGAAACCATTACACTACACACTACTTGTACCACGCACTCGCAAGGACACAACTAGGGATGATTCCGTGAGTGAACAGCATTTTTATACTGCTCACAGGTCTTCAATCTGTCCTTCCAGTGCTCTAAACTACGGAAATACCCATACTCAAATTCTACCAGCGACCGAACCCTTTCTCGCGTCGCCACCAAAGTTCGGAGGGTTTTTCCCATCCTCTTCCTTTTCCGGTCACCCCGTCACAGGCCGGGGTGTCGCGCATGTATCCGCGCCGGCGTGTCGCCTGAAAGCCAAATAACAACATGCGTCTGGGTTTTCGCCCACGACTGATGGTTGCTTACAATTGTATATTTCGCATGAAAAATACAGTCAAAGTCAAATCTTCGGAACCGAGTTTTTCTTGAAATTTTTGTTGTGCTTCGGATTCTCGCAAGTTTAACCAAAATCAACGTTAAATTTGTACAAAAAGTGTTCTTAGAAAACGATAACCCTGTCTGCCACTCTTTGCCAGACATGGCTTCTTTTCTATGGAATATATTTAATTTGTTGGTGGTAAATGTAAGTGGCATTCAAGAAAAAACACTCAAACATGAGTTCACATTGATGAGAAAGGAACTTGTTTTATGAACACCTAACCACCGTCTATACGCAAATTTTCAGAAAATTGATTGATTCTATTCCCCGAATTATTTGATTGAAATTTTTTACTGACAAGCTCGTGCGGTTTTGAAATTAGTACTTTTTCGTGGAAATCTTCCCAAACAACTACAGTTGAAAATCTCTAAGTCGAATTTTCACGGGATATCAAAATTAGTTCGAGTTAGAGAAATTTTTCGACTTAAAGGGCGTTAAAGTTCGACTTAGAGGGCATCGACTGTATTTTCTTAAACTCTTTAAGTCGGCCACAAATTGGAAAGACTAAATTCAAAGAAATTGCTTGGGATCGGACATGCCAATGACTTCAACCAATAAGATCTCGATAATCAAAATTTTGTCATAGGAATTCATTTTCAAGGAAATTTTCATGGGCTTTAGTTGGGAATCGTGTTTTAAAGGCACAACTACATTAAGTCCCTCATTCAAGATACAAAAAAAGCTAGCCATTATGTTATTGCCAATTTCTGCAGTAAATAACCATGGCATTTAATAATTTGGCTTCCTTTTGGTGGCTCGAATTACACATACTTCGTAACATCGTCGGCCACTACAAAAATAACCCAAATTTTTTTTCTGATTGTCGTTCAGATCAAAACACTCAACGACATGGCACTCCTTAGAAAATTTTTTCGTGCCAAAAGTTTCAACAAAATATAGACCCATTTCGATGCCACAATCCAAGCTGGCTCCAAAAATGTTCCAAAATAAACTTCCTCGCCACAAAAAAAATGGCACACGACCTTTCCCACAAAAAAAAAAACTTTCCCAACGACTGACTCGCCGCCCTTCCACCTCCGACAAAACAATTTCCTTAAAAGGTCCACCGTTTTTAACTTTAGCTTCCACATAAATTACCTTAGACCTCCCGCCCCCATTCCAATCTTTATCTATTCACCGTAAGTAGCTCCATTGAAACGAATCCATGTTCCACTTACTACCGCGCCTAACAAAACCCTCAAAGTTTCGTAATAAAGTTAAAAACAATTAAATTAACTGTGAAAGCTCTTCCAGGACGAACGAACAGCCAACAGGCAATGAACCGCAGTGGTAACAAAATTCATTACAAATCTCCTCGAACCGCCACAGTTCGACTCAAAAACAAAGAGAGTCCTTTTCGTCGTAAGTGTTGTCGGTTCGACTCACCCTCATCCGTCGAGCCAACAATGAAGCGCATGCAGGCAATTTTCGAAATCCATTAGAACCGATCTACTAATCGAATTTTGCTTTAGAAATCCCGACCTCAAACCCGACTCTTTATTACCACCCCCACTCCGCCAATCAGGCAATAAAATTGGCTCAAGCAAATTCGATTGAGTACCGTCCCGCACAAGGAGCCTCTCCAGACAAAGTGAATTTCCATGCCGACAAATAAATTTCCCCCCTCCAAAAATCATGCCTCCTCTCCCAGCCTAAAAAGCCTTGGAAAATCCTATTAGCCCCGATTGCATTGTCTCTTTCTCGTTTTACAGGCTACGGCAACATCGCACCGAAAACAACACTGGGCCGATTAGTGACATTAGCATACGCCATCCTGGGCATCCCCCTGACGCTGGTGTACCTGTCGAGCACGGGCGGTGTCTTGGCGAAGGTGGCCCGAGAGGTGTTCTCGCGGGCGCTCTGCTGCTGCCTGTGCTCGAACTGCGGCTACTGCTGCTACGACGAGAAGCGGATGGCCGAGAAGGAGCGCCGCATGAAGCGGAAACGCCAGCAGGAGGAGATGCGCGCCCAGCAAAGTGCGATGAACGAGCCTTTCTACGTGCGGCCTGGCTCGCTGCACAACAACTTCCACTCGCCGGAGAAGCAGCAGCACGTAGTCGGCGGCCATCACAACAACATGCTGCCCGACGTCGACTCCCTGAGTGCGTCCGAGTCCCGGGGCTCCATGCACGGCCTGAGCATCCTGGCGCCCATCCTCCTGTGCCTCTGCATGATGATCATCTACATAATGTTCGGGGCTGTGGTGCTCTATCGACTGGAGAATTGGCCCATCCTCGACGGCGTGTACTTTTGTTTCATGAGCTTATCGACGATTGGATTCGGTGACTTGGTGCCGGGGCTCAAGAAGGAGTCGACGGCAACGACGTGGTTCTGCTCGGTGTACATCATGTCGGGCATGGCGCTGACGGCGATGTGCTTCAATGTCCTGCACGAGGAGATTGTCCACAGGATCAAGGTGGTGGTCGAGTTCAAAAACAAGGGAGCCCTCGAGAACGAGGACGCTGCGGCGGGCTACTACATGCCGCCCTGACACTACGCAAAGAACACAAATCTCTACCACAGAAATCCCACCGAGGAGACCTTGGTGTCAGGTTTGTAAAATTTGTCATTACGTCCCCCCGTTTGCCGCACCCACTAATTCTCTGCCTCATAATTTAGGTACTCCAACCTCAATTGTGTTCAGTCAAGATCCAGACATGGGACAAATGCACAGTCTCAAGGACTACGTGAATCACGAGTTGGTGCCAATTATGACGATGGATCCGAACAGCGCGTCGAGCAATACAACGCATCTGCTGAAGAGTAATGTGGTGTCGCTGCCGCTGAATAATCTGCTCTCGCCCACAGCGGTGGGCGGTGGTGCTCAGCTGATGGACAGTCTGCCACCGCCATCGCAGGCGTCGACGGAGCCGCTTCAGCCACAACAGCAACAACAACAGGTGCAATTGGCACTAACCGGAGTGTACACTCTGGCCGAGGAGCCCGAGCTGGAGGCGGAGGAGGACGACGACAATGAACAGGATCAAGATGATGCCATTTAGGTCCTGGTCTCGGTGTGGGTCGGTGTCGAGACGCTGTTGTATATTTTTGTGCATAAAACGATGGAAGCGATAATTTTCCGAAAAGCATTAGTTAACGATGTGTGTGTGTACATATGTATGTAGATGTAGATGTGATGGCGTGAAGAGGACATATTTTGCAGGTGATTACAGCTTGGGTTGGACGGGCGGGTGGGAAGTAATCACTCTTGGTCCTTTTAAGTGTGTCGAGCAGGAGACGAGGTTAACTTGAGAGTCAGGGAAGTCGTCGAGGTATCGATGGTGAAGATTGAGCTTGTGTAGAGTAAATTGCTTCCTTGTGATATGTTGAGGTGGAGTCCTTAAGCCATGGGTGCTAAGCGATTTGCTGTTTCAGGTGCTTGTGGAAGACGACTGGTTATGAAACACAGCTGTTTGTGCACACAACTACTTCTTGGAGAGGGAACAGACAAAAATTGGAATGGCAAATTTGGAAGCCCTACGGAAACACTCAAAGTGAAGGATTACAACTGTGTTTTCCATATTTTTGAATACCTTATCGTAGAAATATCATCAGAAGATTATTCCTTATTAGCTACTCTGGTTTCTCGTCAATCTCTTCAGATAGCTAAAAATTGATGTGGATAAAGCCCGTCTAAGGTTAGGTTAGGCGAAAAAGCTAGGCTCTGGCTCTCAACGAGCTGCTACGCTACCCAATGTAATGATGTAATCTAATGATGAAGGTTAGGCTAGGCAGGCGGGCTGACAGAAATTGTTCAGCCTCACTTAGGTCCTTGTGGACCACTTGTGTTGTCCATGGGGGTAATTGTGCGATCCTCCTCACACATGTGGGCGCCGTGGCTTAATCGTTAGTGCGTCGGACAGTTAAGCGAGAGTACCTGGTTCGAATCCGGCTCGGAGAAATAACACCACAAACATTTTTCACGACCCCGCCTCCAGCGAACGACTGACAATCCTCCTGCAGTACTTTTGTCATGGAAAGCTTTCGCAACCCGCCGTTCGGAATCGGCATTAAACAGTAGGTCCCCTCCACAAGTATCAAAATTATAACGCGCACAACACAGTGAATGCGCGAAAAAGCTAGGCTCTGGCCCTGTATGGGCTGTTACGCAGATTATTTTTATTCCTCACTCGTGGTGTCGTATTCCCGACCTGTATGCTCAGTCCATTTGATGCTGCTGATACCTGAAAAGATTCTTTAAAGGTAGTGAGATGCTGCTGATACCTGAAAAGATTCTTTAAAGGTAGTGAGTTGAGGTCCTGAAAGAAATGTCTTCCAAGTGTTCTAAACCTCGAACGACAAAGGCAGTGACAAAGGTAGTGCTGGGTGTCTTCCTCTCCTCCTCCAACAGAGTGTTTAAGCCCGTCTGGCGGGGGTAAATCCGCGTGCAAAACGTCCGCCGATAACATTTTTGTAATCGTGGCAGTCTAATCTTTCATTTGATGCTACATTCAAGTGGTTATATAACAACATCAGATTTCGGAAAAATTTACATTTTTAACAGACCATTACCATCGGCCGCGACAAATCGCTCCCAGACTTGCAGATCTAATATCGTCTGTCAAAGACCTTAACGTTGGTATATGCCATTTTTGGTTATCCTTCTACGCCCAAAATTTGCTGTGGGCTCTTGGTCCAATTGGTTGAATTTCAGTGGCCACGGATTTCTTATCGCTGACACTTCAGCTGTATGCCAAACTCTTCTAAACATTAATCAGAAGCCATTGAAGCACCTTATTTCGTAAAAAATGACGCATGGCTGCTTAGAGCCGCGACTCTGTGATGCTTTAATGCTGTGTTGTCCACCTTTCACACGTTTTTTCGTTATTTTCGACAGTTGACATCACAAAAAGAACACCTTCCCTTTATAATTTGTTGCTCATTTCATTTTTATCCATAATTTTCTACTCACATTTTTCTTATTTTAGTACCCTCGATCCTTTTTTTAATTCTGATCCTTCTGACCCTTCTGGTTCTTTGAACCCAACCGACCCATTGACTAATAAACTTTGAGTCAACAAAAGTTAAACCTTTTTCTACTGAACCCGAAAAAAGTACAAAAGTACAAAAATCGAACTCTAGAAAGTTATGTAGATATCAAGAACAACAGATAAGTAAGCCTAAAACGCGAAAGGCTACTTTTTGAAGGTCAAATACACAAATTTTGTTTAAATCTTTTCAAGTCAAGAACAGAAATGAAAAATCGCTGGTCCTGAAAAGCCACGACGATTGTTTACATCAAATTCTAGTCTCTGCATCACAAATCGCCCTAAACCATACAGTTTTATAAACTGTGGCTATTTATTTATTTACTTAAGGCCAGCTAAAAATTTTAGAAATTAAAAGACCTTCGGCTAACCTGTGGCTAATTAGTTTTGCTTTTAGCTAAAAACGCAACAAATAAAATTACAAAATAGACAGCAACGAGAGGTTGTTGTAGCAAATGATTCCCCAAATGGCCATGAAATCCAAACATGAGGTTATTTATTAAAAACATAACATGAACGATTTATTTTTAGGTTGCTTAGACACGCCTTTATTCCAAATTACATTCCATAACTGCAGAGGATTCAGAAGTTATTAGTAAATATGTAAAGGCGACAGACAAACAGATGGACAACGAAGTGGATCCATAAGGGTTTCGTTATTCTTTTGGAACAAAACATTAAAAATCACAAAAAAGACGACTCTGGTCGTTCTCTAAGCGCAACTCTTTCATAAAAATCAATTGTGCATTTCCCAAGTCTTGCAACGTTGGTTTCCTTTCATGAAAGTACACCCTGCGTTCGAAATTTAACGTTTGACGTTAAAATACAAAAAATAGGTTACATTACCCAAAATCTTTCTGCATCCAGGACTCTTTGCTGATATTTTACGTCCAAATCTTGTGTTTTGTTGCAAGGCCAAAATTAAACTTCTTACAACCTACTTAGAATTGACTACAGCCTCTCCACGTGGCCCTAATTTGAAGGCATTCTCATTTTGAATAACAATGAACTGCTCTGCAGCAGACTGAACGTCAATTAACAACCCGTTGTGCCAACAGCAGCCAAAAAACAAAATCATATTTTGAAGAAAAATATTTTCATACCGCTCATCGGTAAATAATCCCTCAAATTACATTCACACAGCCGTTGCCATCATCGTCCTTGTCTGAGATCCCAAAACGACAACAGTTTAGTCTTTCTCCTCCTTGAAACAAATTGCACACCTGAGTCCTGTGAATGGAACAACAACGAATCCTTGTGACTAAAAACAACCATTCGATAAACTCCCAACCAACGAAAAAAAAAAAATAAATATACCCAACAAATCAAAATATGATCCTATCTCCACGTCCACACGTCTCTCCATTCGTTCTGCCAACGTTTTGTAAAACCAGAGTACCCTTTTAGCCAAGAGAATAGCCCTGGATATCAGTCAATCGATTCACAAAATAAATTACCGCATATATTTCAATTTATCCCTAGAGCAAAATTTTATCTCTCTTAGCCCACATCCATCCATCGACGAGAAACCATTTGAGCCAAAAACAGAAAAACGAAAAAAAAAAAAAATACACATCCACCGACAGCCACAAGAGAGAGGCACACCGACAACAGATATTGTTTCTAATTTATTCTGAAATTTTTGAAGACCCAGCTGTTCAATGACCGCCATTTCTCGGTATTTTTTTTGCTCATCCTGCCAGGAGCAACCACCCATCCTTTTTTTGTGTGTGAAATGTTCGGCGCGTTTAGTTGAAGAACAAACACCTCACACTCGACGGGGAGTACACAAATCGGAGATAAAGAGAAACAAAAAAAGAAAACGGATTGGTGATGGAGCTGCAAAAAAAAAGGTCCTTACGCACGAGACTGAGGGAAACGAGCACTCGGCCTTTGTTTTTTTTTTTTGCTTGGGTGGATTGTCCTTTTATCCCCAATTTGGTAGTCAACTGGTCATTTTGAAGGCGTGCATAATTTCAGGCTGTTCGTTTATTTGGTAATTTCTTGTCTAAGAAGGCACATCGTGTCTCGTCTGAGACTTCTCTGAGTGACGGCCTTAAAAATAAAAGTGAACTTTAGCCTTGGAGGCTGAAGGAATGAATGGCGGGCGAGAGATGGCAGAGATAACTTTCAACAACGTGAGTTATATAAATCTGTCCAACAGACGGGGTTTCTAAAAAAAATAGTTTAATCGGAGGGACAGACAGAATTTGGAGAACAAGACAGAATTGGTTTAAGATATAATCCAAAATTCAACTTTAACATGTCTGACAGTTCTCTGGAAGAGTCCAGACTGTCAGTAGGCCTGAAGCCTCTTTAAAACGACTTTAAGTACAAGAAATTCAAGAAATTTCGTTATTAAAGCGACAATGATAAACAGCAGAATAATGTGGATTTTTCTAAAAAGAAATATGGAATTTATAATCGAAATAAATTTATTGTTGAGCTTTGAGGGTGGCCACTGAGACGCTCGAGTCGTGTTTTTTTCGGACGTTGTTTTGACCTCTCTCTGCATTTAATTAAGTTGAATGTTCAATAGGTTCATGGCTTCCTTGTACAAGGTCTGTTCAAAAAACAAGGTGAATTTTCATTTTTCTCAAAAAATATTTATTTGTTCATCAATTTCTACTTTGTTTTGACTACTTTGAGTTCCTCTCAGATAGAATACACTTGTGCTAGCGTTTTTTTCAATCTTCGAAGCAGTTCTGATATGCACTTTTTGGTATGCCCTTGAGCTCTCTCAGCGATTCGGTTTGTATCTTCTCAAAAAGTCGCAGGGGCCAAATCTGGTGAGTGCGGTGGCTGAGGCATGATTACGGTGTTGTTTTTGGCCAAAAACTTACGAAGAAGCAGCAGCTTTTTTGGCCAAAATTCAGCAATTTTGGAATGAACTTTACTGCCACACGCTTCATGCCCAAAATTTCTAAAAAAAAAAAATACATGGCATGAGCCAACCGATATGCCGACATCTCTAATAGTGATTCGACGATTCTCCAAACAATTTTCTTCACTTTCTCAACATTTTCATCGGTTGTTGATGTGCTGGGGCGTCCAGGGCGAGCGTCGTCATTCACATCTTCTCGACCTTCTTTGAAAAACTTGTAGCACTTGTAAACATTTTTTTGACTCAGAGTACACTCACCATACTGTCAACATTTCAAGTGCTTTTGAGCACTCAATTCCATTTTTCACACAAAATTGAGTGCAAATTCTTTGATCTATTTTTTTTCGACAGTAGGAAATCGCCGAGCATGCAAAACCCGTCTAACTTGTATGCCTCTCACAAACAAAATAAATATGCTATACAGCTGAAACTGTAAACAAATGTTCGAGACGAGTGGACCAACATAACAAAATAAAAAAAATTGATAATCAAATGTACGTAGCCCGTGAAATTTGAAAATTCACCTTATTTTTTGAACAGACCTCGTACAGCTAAAAAAGTCATAGGCTGATAGAATAATAGAATAACATAGTCCTTAATTTACACAACTTTGAGTGTATCAATAGAATTAGAAGCTAGCAGAGTCTACGCCAACAAAGGTCTAGGTTCGAATGAAGGCGTCAACATCGTCATTCATCTTTGTTAGGACTCGAACTGTGTTTCAGTGGTATTATAGATTTTGGTAGAATGAATTTCGCTATTTAATTGAAGAAAGAAGGAAGCATCATGCTTTAGATGAACCATTCGTTTTTTTTATTTCTTGTTGCGTCTGCAAATACTAAGGAAATCGTAAACGAAAGCAGCGATATGTACCTAAACAGTTCTGTTTGATCGGCGACGAACCTACATCATATAGAATAAAGGGTGTTTTCTTAAAGGTGTAGAGCTTTGAAATTTAATAAAACAAAGTCGATTTTCTTAAATTAACATGAAATTTACTTTACTCAAAAGATAATCCTCTGGCATTATAATTTAAATATGGTTTTTGGCATATGACCCACGGCTAATCTGGAGGCCCGATTATCGATGATTTTTTCCAACATTTGTGGCCCTATATCGGTAATAACGCGACGAATGTTGTCCTCTAAGTGGTCAATCGTTTCGGGCTCAGAGGCGTAGATCTAGCGACTTCATATATCCCTACAGAAAATATCCAAACGTCGTTAAGTCGCACGATCTTGGAGGCTAATTCACGGGACCGTAACGTGAAACCATACGGTTACCAAATGTTTCCTTCAACAAATCAATTGTGGCACGAAATGTGTGACATGTTGCGCCGTCTTGTTGAAACCACAGTTCCTGCACATCATGGTTGTTCAATTGATTAACGAAAATGTCAGTAATCATGGCCTTATAGCGGTCACCATTGACTGCAACGGCCAGAGTCAGCATCGTTTTTAAAGAAGTACGAATCAATTATTCCACCAACCCATAAAGCACGCCAAATAGTCAGTTTTTGTCTATGTAACGGAAAACTTACATATTCGGATTTATAGTCCAACAGAGCCAACAAAGTCTGAGGCTTAAATAGTCTTATGCCAACAAAATCTGTCGCTTACAGAGTGCAAAGCAAAGTCTGTTTGAAGACGGTCAGTCATCTTTTGGCAGGCTAACAGCTGCCGTAATTTTTTTCCAAGTTTGAATTAACTTTTTCATTTAGCGTCAACAAATTATTTTACTCGTAAGTTAGACGCAATCATGAAATAGCTGGAGTCTTACTTAAGCCGAAAGAAATATGGTAGAGACGTTAGGTCGTATTCTACAAATTGTTTTCACAAAATCTGTTCATCAATTCTTCTAAAGCAATTGTGATAATCTCTTAGAAGCACCTTGAGCGTTATTCATTCCAATGACGTTTATCTTCAAGTTTGTATGGCAGGGTTTAAGTTCCAAGTCTAGTATCAGATTTTTTTTAAGGAAATTTTCTTTTAATGAAAATCAAAATAAACCATAGATTACTTCCCACTCTCCAATCAATCAACCCATTTCTGAGATCCTTGTCCAGGACTAAACAAACGTGTAAAACTACAACCAATCGAAGGTTTCCACTTCAAGTGAACAGACAGATTTTTGTCACCTGCTAATCCTGCTGACAAGGATACAATGTATCGACAAGTAAATAAAATTTTGTTTTGTAAATGAAAAACCGAATTTCATCATTATCCATAAACTAAACTATAAAAAAAAATCCAAAACATACGAAAAAAAAATTAAATAAATTTTAGCTAAAAGCATTTATTTCTGTTGTACAGTAAACAAAAAATAAAAATAACTTTTTTATACACGAACATAAGTTAATGTTAAAAGAAACTAGTAATACAATGAAAAAAAAAAGTTATAAATATATAGAAAATAAAAAAAACAAAAAACTTTAACAATATCTCATAAATTTTACATATCCTTATATTTGTTTTAAAATTTATTTTCAAACTTGATTGAAGAACATAGAAAAAACACATCTCACAACAATCCCCCATTGTTAAGTATTTAGTAATTTTGTAAACAATTTTTCTAGCGTTAAATAGAACAAAACAAATATCGACTGAAATCATTTAATGTAAACATAATAACTTTAGATTTACGAGTATGTAAAACAAAAAAAAAAAAAGAAAGCAAAGTGTAGTTAAAAAGGAAACCGAAACAAATAAGGACACGGCAACATGAAATCTAAATTTTTCTGTAAATAAATCAACGTAACACACTTAGTGTTTAAGGAAATTAGTTTTTAAAAGGAATAAGTGAAATTCATTGATGGATTTTTTGGAAAATATGAATGAGAGATATTGAAATGAGAAAATTTTTTTTGTAAGAGTGATTTGTTGGTTTTTAGTTTTTCATTGTTGAGCGTTTTTTTTCGAGTTTCGTTCAGGTGGGAGACTGGAACTGAAGTTGCAGCTAATTTTTTTTTTTAAGAAAATTGTCTCAATCTGTTGATATTCGTAAAATTTTGTAGACTAAATTTCAACTCTTTTTTGAACTTAGCTCTTCAGCTCTTTTTGAAGTATATCTTTTGACCGAACAAATAAAAAAATAAATAAATACCTTAAAGCTCCAAAAAGTGTTAAATGTTTAGAATCGCAATTCCAAAACAACCACAGTTTTCACGGATTATTTTTGAAAGATCGAAAAATTGACATGAGAACAGAACTAAATATTTGCCAATTAGCTGAAAGTGCTTTAATTTCATTTCAACAACAAACATTTTTTTTATTTTCAAAGTTATGGATTTTTTCGGTAGAAAGAGGCAACATTTTTTAAAGGCATTTATTCATTGGTCAGAGGCATGTAGACGTTGAGTCTTATGCACAGACAACCCAGAAGCATTTTGGCAGTAATTCAGGAATCATCATCATCACTAACTCATCAATTTTAAGCACATTTGTTTAACAAATTACATCATCCTCACTCTTATAGACTACTTCAAAGCTGATCACAAGTCCCAAAGACTTCAACAAAAAAATTTGCAATCCCAAAGACTTCAACGAAAAATCTTTCAATCCCAAAAATTGCAACGAAAATTGTTGAAGTCCCAAATATGTTAGCCTAAAGATTTGCATTCAATTGATTTGCAATCAATAGATTGGTCGTAAAGATTGCTCCAATCAAGACTTCAAAAAGAATGAGGGATTTCAATGTTGCAGTCTAGTTGCAGATTTAATTTATGAATTGAAAAATCAGAGGTATGAATTTAATTGATTTTTAAAATCAAAAGATTGCAATCTTTTACATCTCTGGTATTGGCTCATTTGTGGTCTTATGTCAGCCTTCGCTGGCAGGTGAACATAGAAGTGAGGCTTTCTTCATTTGGAAATTTGAGAATTTTGTTAATTATAGCACATGTTGCTCTTTGCTATCTATTTTTGTAATTCAAATACTGCAGACAAATATTAAATAATCGTATTGTCGTTTGCTAAGCTGGTCTAGGTCAGCGTTTTAGAAATGAAAAAAATGTTACCAATCACCTCTGTCACGAAAGATGCAGTGATGCTGTTAAGACTTAAGCTTCTGAATTTTAAAAGTATATAGAACTATAAAAAGATTCTAAATTTTGAACAATTCTCCTATTTAATACTACACTGATCCCTCGCTTTGCGCTGGGGTTAGGAGAATGAAAAGTTTCGTGCAAATCGAAACTGCGCAAAACGAATTATGAGCGTATGGATGAACTTTTAACAAAAAAAAAACATAGTGAACCACGATTCTTTAATGAAAAAATTTTATTTCACGCAAAGCAAGGTGGCGCAAATCGAATTTGAGTAGATATTTGCGTCGGACTGTTAAGCGAGAGTACCTGGGTTCGAATCCGGCTCGGGGAAATAACACCACAAACATTTTTCACGGCCCCACCTCCAGCGAACGACTGACAACCCTCCTGAAGTACTTCTGTCATGAAAAGCTTTCGCAATTCGCCGTTCGGAACCGGCATTAAACAGTAGGTCCCCTTCACATGTGTCAAAATTATAACGCGCACAACACAGTGGAGGTGCGAAAAAGCTAGGCTCTGGCTCTCAACGGGCTGTTACGCCGCCTAATACAATACAATAAAAAATTTGAAAAACGCACAAAGGTGAAACCGCGTAAAACGAGACCGCGCAAAACGAGGCCGCGTAAAACGAAACCGCGCAAAACGAAGGATGAGTGTTCTTCAAGATTGTGGCCAACTGTCGTCGCTTAGTTTTTAAAAAATAAATTTCTAGTTGAAAACGTTTTCCCGTCTTTCTTTATAACCGACCGTCGACAATGGTTTGGGCAAAATATTTGTAACCTAACAATTAATTTGTCTTTTGATTATAACGAACAAGCTTTTGATACTTTAATATTTATTTAAAAATTTAGATCAGATATTAGAAGATATACTTTAACTCAAAAAAACAAATTTACCCTTCAGAGGCACGTTACTTCAACTTGACTCCGGCAGACGGCAAAACCAAGCTATTTTTTGATTTTATATATTTTATTGTAAAAGAAATAAAAATTGAAAAATCTATTCTAATCAAATCTACTTGAACTTAAGGCACCTGAACGAAGCTCTTATTACAATCTTTATTTATCTATTTTTTTTTGTTTTTTTTTTTTAATTAAATGAAACGAGTATGTGAATCTTAAAACAAAAAAATCTGTGGACGTTGAAATAAACTAGGCCTAATGAGAAAGATATAAAAAAATTATTAAGTTATAAACCAAATTATCGAGTTTTGTACAAAAAAAAAAAAAAAATAAAAGAATTAATAAAATTAGCTCTGTTATATTAATATTAATAAAAAGAAAAATAATAAAACAAAATAGATAAAACTAAATTGTACATGTAAATTTATTTATAATAGAAAAAAATAAATTAATTTAAATACATTGAGTGTTTATGGTCTTTTATTTTCGAAACTGGTTCACTTAATGAACTGAATGAAAACATCCTTTTGGCCCATCACGGTGATGAGCGTAAGGAGAACGGAAGGTGACAGACAGGTTTTTCATATAATTACAGTCGAAGCCCTCTAAGTCGAACTAATTTTGATATCAAGTGAAAATTCGACTTAGAGGGCTTCGATTGTATTTATCTTTTCATTTCATTTTCACATTGTTCTATTTTTCATCAATAAAATGTTTGAAGTTTTGTACTTGGGTTCATCTTGACACTATTTAGCATCATTTAGCTCGAATTACCTTAAAGATTCGTGTGCTTATTTTCGACTTCATGACTTCTTTAATTCACAAGAAATGTCTTCTGAATTTGATAATCTTACAAAAACTATCCCCGCTTCTAACAGACAACGAAAAACAACTCCTGCTTTTTATAGTCTCCTCAGACACGATTTGTCTTCTTGTAGACTTTCTAAAGTGTGAGGTGGTGGTTCTAGGAGAACCCATTTAGCACTAAGTGCCGTTTTGTAACCACAGCTCTGAAAAGTTGAATATAAATTACGATTTAGAACCATCGTGCAACGTTGAGGAATGAAATCAAATCTTTAATATTCATCCGGGGTACCTCGCCGAGAGATTCAGGGAAGGGTTTGCCTAGAGTTCGTAACCTTGCTCTGGCAAGCGCCGGACAGAAGCAGAGGAGGTGTGCCAGAGATTCTGGTTCTGCCGTGTTATTGCAGCTACGGCAGTGTGTGCGATAAGGGATTCCTAGTCTGGCTGCATGATCCCCTATCGCCCAATGACCCATACTAATCGCTATAATTTTAGCAATGTCTGGGCGAGTCCTATTAAGAAGGTCATTGGTTCGTGATAAGTTGTACTCTGGCCAAGTATCCCTAGCTACTGCGCAATTGGTCAACTGGGACCATCTGAGGTTAGCCATATCTAAGAAGTGAGTTGAAATTTGTGCCTTGACTAGCCCTAGTGGAACGTGTACCTCCAAAGCTGACGAGCTATGAAGGGCAGCTCCTTGTTTGGCCAGCTCATCCGCTTGCTCGTTACCATAGACGTTGGTATGTCCTGGGACCCATACTATGGCAACTTTGAACTTTTCGGCGACGTCGGAGCCTGTTTGAGGTAGTGGAAGTTGACGACACTGCCATGATACCAGATTGACTGTCAACGAAGATCGCTAAGCTTAGCATTGGCGTTGTGTTAGGGTGGGATTTGAGTATACGACGCCTCCCTAATGGCAAGGATTTCCGCTTGGAAAATGCTGATTTGGAAATCTGTAGGATTCAGAAATGTTCAGAGTGTCCGAGTAAATTCCCGCGCCCACTTCACATTCCATCTTCGAGCCGTCCGTGTAGACGCTCACATCCGGTGTGATGCCTATCCGCTTGCTATCCCAATCTGCTTTATGCGCACGCCCGCATATTTTATGAAGTCTGATTTTAAGAGGAATGAAGTCTGTTCGCAGCGTTAGAAGTTGTCTAGGTATCGAGTCCATAATGCAGCTGTGGCCAGACTTTCTAAGGACTGAGACGGGCTTTTAAAAACAACAAAGAGCGAGAGGAATTTTGCAAGTGCCTCAAAAGCTCTTTCGCTTCTTGTCGACATCTTAAAACTGCGATCGCTTCTAGTAGACATTTTATATTGGACCCGCTTCTTATAGCCTTCCCCAAAAACTCCACAGTTCATCGCGATTTACGTGTTCAAAGCTTCGGACGTTGCTCTATTTAATCGCTAGCCTACAGAATCGCAAGCCTAAAAAGACGCTGGGCTAAAAAATCGTTGAATAAAAATATCAGACGTAAGTACCGCTAGCGCATGCTATCACTTTAAGGCCATGCCCTCTAAGCCTCATGAAATAAGTAAACAAGTACATTGGGTTCAATAAGACTGCGCCAATTTTATGGACTACTATTAGGCTGTGTGATTGGCGACTAGCTGGAAGCACTTAAGATAACAATGACTGTGCCAAGTGACAGAGAGTCTCCACTTTTTTCTCAGCATTCACTTTGATCCTTCCGATGCAATCTAATTATCTACGGAAACGTTGTGGCTTCTGTTTCACGAGCTACATCAGCCATCGCAACGGTCCACTGCACTGCAATCGAAGAATTCGTGTGTCTAGCTACAACCGACTTGCTCGAACTTCAAGGTGTTTAATTCTGATCAATAAAGGTTAATGGCCTAAAAAAAGAGCTGCATTTGAAATCCGCTAATTTCAACCACAAAGTAAAAAAGTTTACGACTACGTTCCGTGGCAGGATTCTTTGGCATTTCTTTAACAGAATCTCCATTAATCTTTTACTAACAGAACGCAAAAGAGGTTAATGTATCGACTCAAATCTCGCGGTTGCCGCCCTGGCTACCGACTCCCTTCACCAGCTGACATTTCGAAAATTCATTCGATTGTCACTTTTTTGGCGGATTATTTTCGAAAAAGAATTCAAAACAAAACTCAGATGTGGGAAAAATGCAAAGAAGCAGCATCAAATACGTCCACAGCGAATATTTGCTCACAGAAAGCAGCAAAAACCCTGCGGTTCCTAAAAGGGTAAGTTTATAATCGTCTCATCTTCACAAATCATGAAAAACACATCTTTTTTTCATCCACAGGCCCAAATGGTTCATGAATTGATATCCTCGTATGGTCTCATGGATTCCATGCGTGTTTTGATGCCCAAAATCTGCCGGCTTGCCGATTTGAGAGGTTTCCATTCGAGGGATTACTTGGAGTTTCTTGTGAAGAGCTCCAACTCGGATGAAGATGACTCTGTGGTTAATGAAGATTCCGAATTTGGTTTAGGTAAGTGGCACAGAATACGGACAACATCCCTAAGATTGATTAAACTCCTCCAGGCTTTGATTGTCCAACGTGGAATGGAATCTTTGACTACGCGTCTTGCATTGCCGGAGCTACGATGACAGCTTGCGACGAGCTATGTCGTGGGAATGCAGACGTTGTCCTCAACTGGAATGGTGGATGGCATCACGCACATCGAGATAAAGCCGGTGGTTATTGCTACGTGAATGACATTGTCCTTGGGATCTTGGTGTTGAGAAAGAGGTTTGACAGGATTCTCTACGTCGATCTGGATGTTCATCATGGTAAGATTTTTTTTTCACAAAAAATCTTTTTTCAAGTCTTCATATTTCAATTTCAAAAACTAAAAATTCCTCCACACAGGCGATGGTGTTCAGGAAGCATTTGAGACCACAAAGAGGGTCTTCACACTATCCTTCCACCAGTATGAAGCGGGTTTCTTTCCCGGCACCGGCAGCTCTGACGATTGTGGATTTGGCAGTGGGAAAGGCTACGCGGCAAATTTCCCATTCAAAAGCGGAATATCTGGGGCAAATTTCATTAAATACTTCAAAAGGTGAGTCCTCACGACAATTTAATGGAAGCAATGAAACAGAGTGTCCTCCCCAGAATAACCTACCGCATCTTGAACGCGTACAAACCAAAAGTTTGCGTCATTCAGTGCGGCGGCGATGCGATAGCAGGAGATCCTCTCGGCTCCACAAACCTTTACCCAGGGGATTTGATTGAGTGTTTGAAATATGTTGCGAAAGCGAATTTGCCGATGGTTCTTCTTGGAGGCGGTGGCTATAACTTTCCCAACACTAGTCGTTACTGGACACAGATTACGGCGGCTATTTGTGGAGAGGAGCTGACCGATGACATCCCAGATGCCGATGAGTTTTTCCTAGAATATGGGCCGGACTATGCCTTGGAAGTGACGAGAAGACAAGTGCAGGATATGAATAGCGAAGAATATTTGAAGAAGTGTGCAGAGATTATAGAGGGTCAGTTAAATGAGGTGATGTGTAGATGAGTACTAATTTTTTTTTTTTTTGCAGGGAACTTGGAGAAGTACAACGTGACGTGTATGTGATGCTTCAAAAATTAGTTTAATTTAAGTAATAAATTGTAGTCTTTTTTTTACATTTAATTGGGGCTGGTTATGTAATTTCAATTTTCTCCATAGCCTCCTGCATCTGCCCCGATGAGGAAGATGAGATTTAAGGATTTCAATTGTGGAAAGAAATAGTTTTGCAAATAGCAACCGCTTGTTCTCAATGCCAATAAGATGAAGATCCAAACTTCGAAACTACAAAACTCTTTCCCGAAGCCGTCAAGGTGAAGGCAAACCGAAGTGTTAATTCTGAATTTAATTCTCGTTGCTACTATGCAAAGGAAAGAGGGCTATTCTCAAGTTATTTTCGGCTCAAACCGCTATTTTCGAAATCATTAGCGCAAACATTCAAATTGTAAGACTAGTTTCCGAAGATTAAAGGCAAAGACCAGACTTCCATGTGAACAGTGAAACTTTGCGAATACTGAACCCGTGTTTCCCAAGCCATTTAAGCGAAGATTGAAACTCAAAAGTCGTAGCTCACCAGCCACAATTCGCCCGCAAGAAAAGAAATCTTTGCAAATACTGAACTCTGTTCCTAAATGTGTCAAGCGACCCAAGACGGTGAGTTTGTCAAATCTTTTACTAGTTGTCCTACATATCTGCGAATCCTATATGGAAACTTTCATAAGTCGTAGCCCATGTTTCAAGCCGTGTTTTGGGAAACAAACCTGAAAGGAAGTTTATACACGAGAACATTCCATCTTTGCCATTTTTTCTTGTCATTTCATCTTTACCAGCCCCGGTGCACGATCGCGATTTTTTGACGCGCCGAGCCGGCTTAAGCGTCATTTGATATACACAAATCAATTGAGCAGTGCACACTAGTGTTTTTTGATGCAGCGGCAGTGGGCGTTATGTTTGCGGACAAAAATGCTCGCAGGTTTCAGCGAGACCGCAGCGTCAAAAAACCGATCTAGCGGCTTTGAATACATGGGTTGCTATGGAGCGGTGGACACAAGCGTCATTTTGATGCAGATTTCAGAGCAATAGAATTGTTTATTTATGATATTTTAAATTTTAAGGAAACATGAAAAATATGGCGGCACCGCTGTGGAACCGAGCTTCAAAAAAACGTTCGTGTGCAATAAATTATTGCGGCATCATAGCGAGGTCACCGCGTCAAGAATCGCTTGTGCGCACTGCTCTGCATCACACTGTGTGGCAGAGTTTTTAATGCGAAATTAGGTGTTTTTGATATCGCTGCTTATTTGCATCCTTTTTTAATGAAATCAGGAAACAAATCATGCAACACTTTCAATTTCAGCTACCAAAGGCGTACATTCGTTGACACTGTACTGCTTCCTTTCGGGGGCTTTATAAACTAGTCATTAAACTATCGCTAGCTTGTGGTATCCTATGCTAGAATCTGGTTCTACTTCTTATGTCATATTCACATCTGGGGTCAGCCTGTTGGCTCCAGCTGAGCTGAAAATCTTAAACCTAGAATCCCGGGTTTGAAAATTTGTAAGTAGTTTCTCGTGCTGTTCATTTCCCGTCGTTGATTACAGCCGTGGCTTAATCGTTAGTGCGTCGGACTGTTAAGCGAGTATCCGGGTTCGAATACAGCTCGGGGAAAAAACATCACAAACAATTTTCACGGCCCCACCTCCAGCGAACGACTGACAATCCTCTTGGAGTACTTCTATCACGGAAAGCCGACGAACTGAATTCCTCGAAACTGCACAGTTCTCTTCAAAGTTTGTCATGTTCCGCTTGAAGTCTTGTCTTCCATTTTACTTTCATTGCAAATGGACGCGAGTAAAAGTCTGTTAGTTACACTCCTAATCACCGAACATTTGTCACAATTTTGACGCCGATTTTTTTGCATTCAGTTTGGTGCTTTTTCTGATGTTAAGTGAGTGCTGAGAATGCGTATGTGCCACAGAGAGCAGGATATGTTGTACCCTTGGTCAACGATTGCGAGTTGATTGCATAAAGTTCCTGAGTCGAAGGCTTCTTAATCCAGCCAACCAGCGAAATGTCGACCAGCTGTGTGTCTTTTTAAGGACAGCAATTCACGGAGTAATTGATCTTTAGACTAAAATTGCTTTCAATCGGTCTAGAAATCTTTCTAATAGACTCCATTTTTAGATCATCTGAAGTCAGATGTCCATAAAAGAACTAATCCTGCAATAAACCATCCAATTTTGAAGCCCGCAAGTTTTATGCTGAGCTGTTTTCTCTGGAGTTAGGGATTTATGAAAATTTTCTTTCTTACCCAAAATTGCCTTCAATCCAGGCAGTTGGATGCATCTTCCAGTCTGAAAGACATAGTTTTCCTACATTTACGGTCACATATGGCAGGGTTTTCTTTTTTTTAATCTGAAGGCTTTGTATTGAGATTTCAGAATTGGAATGCATCGCTGGGAAACAAATTGGTCGTCCTACCGAATTTTCTTCTCTGTAAAGCAATCGATACCTTCTGGGACATGCCCAGCGATGATGAGAAAATAAGTTTGCTTCTTTTACTTTCCCATCATTGCATTTTCCGAGCAAAAATTAGGAACATGAACCAAAAGAAATTTGATGTTCCACAAATGGATTATCGCCAAAAAGGCAGGTGCATTTACAACGTCTTCCGATTGGGCCATCGATGCCATACCCTCAAAACAATTTTCTCCATTACTACAAAAAAAAGAATCTCTTTAATTGTTCGCATTGCTTACAAAAACACGGAAGAGCACGGTATATCGTAAAAAATAAAATAAATAGCTTCTTCTAAGTCTGTTTCTCTGTCTAAAGCTCGTCTTTGTCTCCTTTTTCTCCCTTGGAATGTCCATCGTCTGCTGGCGGTGGGGCCACCTCCACCAGACACTTCCGATCATGCTTGGGAAGCGCCTTCTCCTCGCACAGATACTTCAGCAACGGTTTCTCGTCCTGGTGTTTGAAGTACCAATCCTCAATGACGTCCTCATACTTCTCCAGCAGATCCTCGCACTGCGATTTCATTTGCGTTACCTCAACTGGTGGCTTGTCCCAGAGTTCATAAGGAATCCCCAGATCGACTTTGACTCCCTTGTCTACGAGACCGTGGAGGGTTTTGAAGGTTTGAGACATTCCCTTCGCGAAGCGTGTGCTGTCCTGTCGCTCCTTGTGCAGATTGTAGCTCAGAATGCGATCGCAGACATTTTCGATAGACTCGAGAAGACGCAACTCACTGCGACGATATTCCTTGCGTTTCTTTGGCTTCACATCGTCCAGGGAATAGCTGCGAAGGATTGTTTTTAATGTGAATTTAGTTTTTTTGTTAAATTTTGACGATTTTTTACCCAATTTCGATGACATCGTGAGATTTGCCGGTCTCACTGAGTCTGTCCTGGAGTTCGGTGGCTAGGATTTTGCATGTCTCACAGTTGCTGGCGTATCTCACACCTTCGTTCTCTTCCGGGCCACTCAGAGCAGTTGTGAGGATAGAAAGGACGATGAAGATTTTCAGGAACATTGCTACCTTCTGGGATTAGTAGGGATTCATCGAAAGAAGGTGATAAGATGAAATACACGTCGTCCTTTGTTGTTATCTGTCGCTTTTTTGTGACAGCCGGGTGACAGGTTCGAGTGGTGTGCGTTTACGGCGGCAGGCGTACTAGCAGATGTTTTAGCTGCCATTGCTTCTCTAGAAAAAAGATGAATCAGAATAATTTCAATTTGAAGTAATTTAACTATCATTTACCACAAAGTTTTCTATTTATCATGGTCACGCTAACTAGATCGTATTAGTTTTTTCCTCAAAAAGATCAATGATTTGTAAAAATTGAGCAAGTTGACGTTATTCAGGTCCTGATTTTTTTTTAAATTTGCCTAGTTTTTGATTGCTATCATTTTGAAGCAATTTTTAGCACAGACAACCTAATATAGACACCCAACTGTATCGATGAATTTGACAATAATTCACGAATGTAGCTGAAGTACAGGAAGCATTTTGACAGTAATTCAGGAAGCACCGAACACTAACTCATCATTTTCACGCACATTTGTTTGATTTGTTATTCAAAGCTCCCACACGTATTCACAGACGTAAAATGTTATAAAAAACGCTGTCAAATAAAATCAAGGGGCAAGAGAAGTAGAAGTTGGGTATCTGTATTGGCTCATTTGTGATTTTTAGGCAATATATCTCCTTTTAAAATACCTAAACACCAAAAATTAATTTATCAAAAATTGTTGAATACGCTGGATGCACTTCTTGCGAATTTACGATGTAGGTTTGTGCCTAGAATAACAAAATTTTGGTGTTTGCGCAGGCTTTCAAAACTGTTTTATCGACTACGGTTAACCGACAGTTGGTGTCAGCAGCCTTCTTTAAAATTCGATACGTGTAATTATGATGCGATTAAATACTTTGCATGTTCGCCTTTTGCAGTTAAAACTTCTTTTATTTGGTGGATTAGCTTTTAAAATTCTCCTGTAATAATTTTCGCCACATAGTCTTCACGTTATCTAATTTTTCCTCAATTGATCTACCAGATTGATTTGAAGATGTAATCCTGTCTTCAAGTGTTCCGTAAACGTGTGCAATAGGGTTCAAAATCTGTAGATTAATTCAATAAAACTAAAATACCGATTCCCTTGTCTTGAAGACAGTTCCGAGTGTGTTTCAGGCTATTATTTTGCTGAAAAACAAAGCCCAAAAACCCTTTTAACCATTTTCTAAACTGCAATCTGACGTCTTCATCCAATATTGTCCTAAAGAATTGGGCTGACACTCGTCTCTATACTTTCACATTTACATTCGATTTTTTCTAGGCAAATGAGCAATGTCTTCGATCCAAAAATATTTCGGATATGCTTGCTTCTGGTTGAAAGAGTTGTCTTGCTTGGGTTTAATAGTAAAAATGAAACGTAGTTTCAAGTATAGAGTTTTCCAATAAGAGGTGTTGTTTTGATATTCGAAGCAAAATGTCATTTTTTGAGATAAATAATTGAATTTTTGTTCCGATGTAAAGGGGAAGGTATGCCATTAACAATGAAAAACAATATCAGTCAAATGAACGCCTCGGTTACGCTTACAGAACCGTATCCTTTTCATGCAATTTTTCATCACCAAATCGCAAAGTGGCTGATGTATGTCCTCAATAGCCTCACGAATTCCATCTCTAAGGTCTTGATTTGACGTTGGGCTATCGGCGTAGACCTTATATTTGATGTAGCCCCAAAGGAAGAAGTCGCAAGGTGTTTAATCACAAGACCTCGGCGACCAATTGCGATCACCCAGAGATAACATGGTCCGAGAACTTTTCTCGGAAATTTTTTTTACCAGAGATCGATGGTTTCGTTGCTTGTGTGTCACGTAGCACCGTCTTGTTGAAAGTAAACGTTGTCCAGATCAATCCCATCCAATTCTGGCGATAAAAAATCATTAATCATCTCTCGATAGCGCAATCCATTCCATGCTCCAGCCTCATTGTCGAAAAATTAAAGTCCAATAACACCGCCGGACCATAAACCTCACCAAATAGTTACACGCTGAGGATAGAGAGGCTTTTCAATAATAGATCTAGGGCTTTCCGAGCCCCAGATGCCACAGTTTTACTTATTGACGTAGCCACCGAGGTGGAAATGGGTGTCATCAGTCAAAATGATTTTTTGATGAAATTCCGGATCATTTTCATGCATTTCAAGGACCCAATCAGCAAAGACACGACGTTGTTGATGATCGACCGGCTGGAGTTGTTGTACCAACTGAACTTTATAAGCCTTAAGAACCAAGTCTTTATGCAAAATACGGTGTAATGATGTTTGTGAAATGTAATGAGTGTGATATGTAATGCTGTAGCCCAAAATATCGTAGAAAACCCAAGTTTGTCCAAAGAATGACGAGGAATGGACAAATCTGGGGTTTTGTTCAACACTTTGGGCTACAGCAGCCCATATTCTCAGTTGTTCTTGAGCGACGTGGGCGGGTTTTATTCTTCACATCACTAACTTGTTCCAACAGCTCGAATTTTCCCACCAATTTTTGTAAAGGGTGATTTTTTAAAAGCTATAGGAAAGTTTTTAAAAAAAAAAAAACACATAAAATTCAGGAAAATGCATGAAATCTTTATTTGAATCGATAGTACGGTCCATATAATTTAATGTTTGAAGATTATTTCATGCAAATCTTGACCTTGACTGCGCCCCAAATGGTCCATCTGCTTAGTCCAATTTTGGCATACTCTTTCCAACATTTCGGCCGGTATCTCACGAATAAATGCTTCAATGTTGTCTTCCAATGCGTCAATTGAAGCGGGCTTGTCTGTATAGATATGAGCTTTAACATAGCCCCGCAAAAAATAGTCTAAAGGCCTTAAATCGCACGATCTAGGCGGCCAATTGACCGGTCACCGAACTCACCTCTCAATAAGTCCATTGTTGCGCGTGCTGTGTGGCACCGTCTTGTTGAAACCACATGTCCTGCAAGTCAAGCTCTTGCATTTTGGGCAAAAAATAGTTGGATATCATCTCACGGTAGCGCTCACCATTCACAGTTACGTTACGATTCGCATCATCTTTGGAGAAGTACGGTCCAATGATGCCACCAGCCCATAAACCGCACCAAACTGTGACTTTTTCTGGATGCATTGGTAGCTCTTGCAATGCTTCTGGCTAATATTCACTCCAAAATCGACAATTCTGCTTATTTACGCACCCATTGAGCCAAAAATGAGCTTCGTCGCTGAACACGAATTCTTCGGTAAAAAAATGGATCTTCGGCCAACTTTCCAGGAGCCCATTCACCAAAAATTTTACGTTGCGGTAGGTCGTTCGGCTTCAATTCTGCTGTATTCTGCTGTATTCAGCTGTATTTTGAAAAGCATCACATCTAAATCCTTCCGCACGCACGCATTTGATAATAAAATTCAATAATTTGCAAGCGTTGTTCGTTTGTAAGACTCATGATTCAAGATTCATGGTTAAATTATAGACCAAACTGAAGATGTTTGACAGTGAAACAAAACACGAAACGTGCGTCAGCTGTTTAAACCAGTGTTGCCAAAAAGATAATAGCTAAAAAATCACCCTTTAGTTGACGCTTGTTTCATTTTTTGTACTACATTCATTTGTTACAGGCCAGGATTTGACCATCCGTATAAAAAGCAATGATCTTAAGCGCTTGGCTCTTTGCAAGTATGTGTATGATATGAAGGCAACTTCGCTTCTTACGCAAAACTTCTGTAGCGAAAACTGTCGTCTGATAAGGGAATCCCAGTAGTGCTGTACACCGATTGAACGTGTCAAAAACCTTCAGATTTTCTGTTCCATTGTTTAGTTCCTTAATTAAAATTAAATAAATTAAATTGTCAATGGATCACAGATCATCAACAACTAACAAGGATTGGCGGCCATGAACAACAGACTGCTAACGGATAAGAATGCTGTCCTTTGTTTTCTATGATAGCATGCTGAGTAAATGTTTTTCCTTCTTACGAATTTAAAGCTAGACTTCAGTACTCACCAGAAGAAAAAGAAATCGAGATAAACCACGAATCGGGCTTATTTACTTTGGCACTACAGATTATTTAGCCATGCTATTCATCGCTTCTAACATGAACCCCAAAAAAGGCAGACAGGATAAGAATTTCACCCCTCACTCAATTGAAACTCCCATTGTTTTATTATTTTAAATGTTTTCATTTTATTGCACAAAAAAACTAAAATAAAAATTAAATCAAATAGGAGACCGAGTTCTGTGCTTCAATCACACAGAAAAATGAATACGCATTCTTTTTTCAAATAATTCACTTTTACATATTCTTGCGTTATTATTTATTTTAAATTTTAAAATAAAGTTCCTATTTTCCCTTAAGTGATCTTCATCTAAACTGTGTTCTGAGTGTGTGATTTGTGTGTGAGATCAAAACTAAGTTTACGATTAAAATTAAATTTTCACATAAATTCGATGCCTTAGCTTTTTCTGATTTTTTTTTTCTTTTGCTTATCGTTAATAAAAAAAAATTATCTTCGTGTGCCTTAGAAGTAAATAATTTAAATATCCTTGATTGTGAGAAAAAGAAAAAACAAAATCTACGCGTAGATGCTAAGTTTTTTTTTTTATGTCTTATTTACAAAAAGGACACGCTGCGTGTGTGTCCTGCAGAATAAATTCGAGCTCTTTGGTGGGGAAGATTCTCTCTAATTCTCAATTTCATTTGAATTCTCTGTTGTTGCGGTCGTTGCTTACGAAGTTGCCTTGGAAAAAAGTATCGTTGTTGTTGTATCAAATGTCCTGTGCACAGCCGAGTCCTTGGCCTGGTTCGATTTTAAGCTGATGGGAGGATGATTGTTGGTAGAACAAGTTCATATCGTTTGGCGGCAGCGAGTGCGACAGTTGGGTGGTGGTCTCGGGAGAACGACTTCGCTTGAGGGAATACGGCTGCTCGGATGTGTCGTCGTGGATTTTAAGGATATCACAATTGTTGTTATTGTTGTTGTTGTTCTGTGGCTGGGGCGAGAGGCTTGCACTACTGCTGGCCGTTGGGCTCTGAAGGCCGGCGAGTGAGCGAACCTGGAGCAGGAGGCCGCTGTTGAGCAGCCGCGCCTGGTGCTCCTGGGCCTTGGCTCGCAGGCATGCGATCGAGTTGTTCCTGCGAAAGGAAAGAAAGGACATGGGTCAGCATCCGATCGAGACGAGTTTGAGGTGTAAGAAGGTTTAAAAAAAATATCAAATCACCGTATCATTGAGATTGGGTCACGATTGTAGTTGTTAACCCACCTAAAGGCCTCCGGGTCTTGATCCATGTAGCCGGTGGGTGGGCCGTGAGACTGCGGGTGAGCGTGCGGCGGGGGCGGTGGCCCGACACCGTGGTGCAAGCCGGACAGGTGTGATGGGTGTCCAGCGACGGCGGCGGCGGCTGCCGCAGCGGCCGAGTTCATTAGCAGGTGCAGGTCCTTGTTCGAGGCTGCGTCCAGGAGGTGACCGCCGTGGTGGTGGTGTAGCTGGTGGTGCTGCTGCTGGAGGTGGTGGTGGGCCTGGTGCTGCGGGTGATGGTGCAGAGGTGAGTGATGGTTGTGCACGGTTTGGTGAGGCGTGTGGGCTTGGGGTGGACTGGCAAGGTCCATGTGTGAGTTGATGGGGGAAGAGGATGAATTTCCGGTGGGCGTTGTGCCCGCCGACGAGTGGGGCGGTGGTGGGGGACTGACTACGTTGAGAGACTCAGATGAGGAAGTCATTTGGCGGAACTCGTCGTTTGACTTCGATGTGTTGTCGTCGTGATCGCTGCCGCCGCTGTCGTCTTTGAGGGCCTCCTGAGCTTCTAGCGACTTGCGGTGCATACCTAAAAAGAATTATGTGTGATTTAAGTTTTGGATTTCTATTTTTTGATTAAATTTAATTCTGAAATGCCTTTGTTAAAGGATTTTTACAATTGAGATTTGAAATAACACGAGGAATCGTTTTTTCCAGCTTTCGATGAACTTGTCCAGTCCCTGAGGCTTTTTTATTTAAAAAAAACCCTAAAGTTGAGTAGTAAAATTTCTTAAAAAGTTCTCTTCCTTCAGGCTGGAAAATAAATGGAAAGCTTGGGTAGAGATGATATCTTAACAGTTCTAGATCCAAATCCGCGTTCCTCTGATGAGTTTCCTCTAGAGTTGAAAGACCTTTCCACACCATCTTTCGAAAAACACATTAAGCCGTGTCCCTCAAACCTCACCCACCTGCTTCCTTCTTCCTCTTAACTCCCAAAATTTAATTAAATCGAAAGACAATCGGGTATTTAAAATCCAACCGCTGCCATATGCCAAACAAACGCTTCTAAAGACCTCCGCCAGCCATAAAGGCACTTTGCCAATGCGATTAATCATCATTCGCATTCATATGACTCTCGGTTGGAGGCGAAAAAAACCCTCCCACCTAATAACGTTGCATGAAAATTTTCAACAATGGCTAAGCCCTTTATCCGTTTAAGTAGGCAAAGCAAACGATTTTCCTGTGCGTGGTAATAAGGAGGGGTGGGCGAAATTGATTTCGAAATCGTTTGAAGGGTAACTCAGAATTTTAGACAGATACCTCGGCGTGAGACTGCATAACCGGTCACTTATTAATTTTTAAGTCACTCAGGCAGAGGTGGCTTGAGTGGTGAACCTGTTTTGCAGTTCTTTTGAAGGCTATTTGGTGTGGATTTTTTGTGGAGTGAGTGTCGCAATGCAAAAAAAGAAGTTTGGAAGCAAATGCACATCGCGGCTTTGAAGTGGCATTTGATTGGATTACTCTTGTAATTGGACAGAGTGTAGATCTGTGGCTGTTTTCGGTAGCTGTTAGTAAAATGCTAACAATATCAAAGTAGACGTTCGTGCAGATTTGAAGAAATAACTTCATTTCAAAAATATAGAAAAATTGTTCCTTTTTGAAGGAATGTGAAGGAATTCTTTTACCGTGGACACGCCATACTTTTAAGCTGATCGGCATACATTTTTATGAGAGGCATTTTAGTCCCACAAATTTTTGATTACTCTAATATTTTGTTTGTTTCTGTCCATAGTCTTACCTCAAAAGACTCTAAGTACTGATTCGCCCAATTTTGCTTAGAAAAAAGAATGTTCTTGTGATGCCTGCAGTGGTTTGGTAATTAAAAAGTTGATATGGACTTGGTTTTTAAATACATTTAAATCAATTTTAATTTTTGTGCATACATAAGTCTTGATCTTTTAAGGAAAAAAAAATCGTTTAATAGATGAATAAATTGAAATCGATGGAATGGAAGTATGAGCTACAAATTAAGTTCGTTTCCCTTGCTACCGATCTGAAAAATGGTTACCAAAGCTTCGAAGTTTAGATCTGTTTGAAAAGTAAACATTTCAAATTAAATTGAAGTTTATTTTGCGTTTTTAAAAAGTTTCAATTTGTGTTGATTGCGATGAAAAACTTTAATGTTACGCTTTTATATAACCTTGCGTACATCTCTGCTTATGAATACTCAGATCTTCTTAAGAAGTAACCAAACGTAGTGTTCGTGTACAAAAATCCAAATTGCTAATAAAGGCTAAAAGACTATTTTCAAAACTCATTACATTGTCATGTGAAGGCTTCACTTATCTAATTGTTTGATGCGAATTTTTCATTACATTATTTTCTTTCGTTAATTTACTAGATTTGGTTTCATCTTTACTTGTTCTTATGTTGATCTTAAAAGTCTAGCTTTTATTACTTTTGATATAATTATTTTTTTATTTTTATTTTATTAATTTTTTATTAATATTATTGTTATTAATCCTTGGAGTTGATCATGGTCAGTTCGAGTCTTTGGCCAAATATGTTAGAGCCTACTGATTTCGTTCACAAACCGCCTTTTTCAACTAAAGGTCCTCATTAAATGGAACCAACTCAGTCTAAGTATAAAAGGATTTTCGTAAACTTATCTCAAAACTTCGAAGGATGGGACTTATGAATTTTTTGACAGCGTTCTGTTCATTCAACTAAAAAGCTTAGATTTTTTTTTTTGTGATGTATTCACATTTTTTTGTCTTACCAAACTTGTTGTTAATCGTGAGTACACTTTTTTGGTGAAATAGGCCTCGGGTATTTTTTAGACGTTTCATTTTAAAGTATGAGTAAGTCTTATGTCCGCAACTTACAAATTTGCGCACTTTTTACCCAGTTCAGCTCAGTTTTCTCTATTAGACTTTTTATAAGTTTTTGTTAAGAAAACTTAAACTATTGTTTTCAATTCAAAAATCGATGTTCTTCAATTTGTCTGTTCACAGTTTTTTACTCGAAATGAAATAATTTTCCATTGGTGATTTGTATAGGTTGGTTTTTTAGAGGAACTAAAAAGGACTACAAGTTGGCATCACCATTTTAACAGGCGGATATTTTTCCAGCTGTCAAGTGATTTATTTTTAATTGGGTTTGGTATTTAGTTTGGTTTGGCAATATGAACAGACTTATGCCTGAACAACACAGCTCCGGCCCAAAGAATCTTCGACTCCGAACCTATGGGACAACGCAGCAGAGGACGCTCGCGTCTAAGGTGGCGCACACAGATTGAGAAGGCCTGAACCAACTCGGTGTGCGTCACTGGAAGCAGCTGGGACGAGATCTTGCTGGATGGAGGAGGTTGCTAAAGGAGGCCCAGGTCCACCCCGGACTGTATCGCCGCACAAAGAAGAAGAAGATGCCTGAACAACGCCTCCAAAGTGTTCAAATTTATTTTGAAAATCATGGTTCTGTTCGAAATGCGTATTGTGCACTATGTCCATTTTACGGTCAACATAATCGTCCATCAGACCAATTAATTCGATTAAGTATGGAACGTTTTCGCACTACGTTTACTCTAAATGATAATACGCATCCACCGAAACATCATACATCGTGCGTACAGAAGAAGTCATTGCTGCTGTAGAGCGTAAAAACGATGCTGGTCAGAACGTTGCAGTCAATGGTGACCGCTATAGAGCCGTGATTACTGACTTTTTCGTTCATTGAACAATAAGACAGCCCAACACGTCCCACAGCGCCTGCCACAACTAATTTATTAAAGGAAACATTTGGTAACCGCATAGTTTCACGTTGCAGGTCCGTGAATTGGCCGTTAAGAATCTGCGGCTTAACGCCGTTTGACTATTTTCTGTGGAAATGTGTGAAGTCGCTAGTCTCCGCCGATAAGCCCGAAACGATTAGACAACGTCCGAACCAGCCGTGGCAGTCATATGCCAGAAATCGTATTTAAATTGCCAAAAATGCTAGAAGTTAGCTTCGAATAAAGTAATTTTCATGTCAATTTAAGAAAATCATCTTTATTGTATTTCATTTTAAAGTCCTATGCCTCTAAAAAAAAACACCCTTTATCGCATGAAACCTTTTTTCACGCGAAGTAAATTCCAAAAGTTTAATGTGGAGGTTAAAACAACTCAATTTCTTTATTATCCAAGACCCTAAAAATACCTTCAAACCTTTGCTGATCACTTCATGTAACTCTGATCTTTGCAACTTTTACCTCAAAAATATGTGGGAAGGTCTTCTGCTAATAACTTCTGTCGACTCTACATATAAGAGGTGAGATTTCGAAGTCTTATACTCTGGCACTGTGTCACTCTACGCACAAATGCGTTTTTGAACATAGGTACATTTTTGTTACCATTCCCTCAGCTCGCCGTCGATTTACAAGTGCTTGGAACAGTGTAATAAAACATGAACGTACGAAACATGTTATAAAAAAAATTGCCGTTGAAATCAAATCAAAAGCATTTGCTGAACATTTTGCTAAGTGATTTTGCGGAAAAATCAAAATAAGAAATGAAAACGAAGGAATTTCTGTTAAGGGTAAAAACAAATTGGAGCCGTGTGGTCGCCGGCACGCACTTGCTATTGTCATAACTTTTTATATTTATCATAACTTTCCTAATTTGTTTTGCCATTGAAAAACAAGTAATTTACTTTAGAGGCTAATGAACGTTTTACCATCGTATTTCTCAGCTTTTTGTTTTATGGCTTTAATTAATTCGTTCACTGAACTGCTCATATACAAAAGACTTAACAAGCTGACAGAAAACAATCACTTAATCAAATACTATCCACAAAGATTTTGCATTTTGCAAGAAAGTGAAACCAATTTACTTTTTCAATTTTATCTTTCTTTACTGTGCTCAGTTTTTATTTTAGAATGGTAAAAATATAGCACATTTACTGGACTTTAAGATTTCGATTTACTTGTCAACGGCCTTAAATTGAATTCGTAAAATTCGATACCGATTGAAAATTTGACAAAACAAGTTCATTTCGATTGAATTTTAAAATTGTTTTCACAAAACTTGTCATTTGGCCCATCCAAGATGCAAGTTAACCCATAGCAATTGGTTTTTTTTTCCGAGTAGGAAAGAACCTTCGGGGAAATCGTAAATTTTGTTTATGCTAAAAAACTGGAGATTCAGACGCAATCAAGTTATAAAACAATCATGAGTTCAACAAAAATATTAAGCTGGACTGTACAGAGTCCTGAAACGGAAAAAACTGGATAAAGAAAATTCCCGAATTCATTAAAAATTATGAAAAGCTGCCTAAAGTCGCTTCATCAAGAGCCACTGCTTTGTCTTAATTCGAAGTGTCTGCATCCTGAACTCCCATTATTACCACGAGTCCTGTGGAATTGGTTACTTGGAGTGACATTTTGTTGAATGCCTTTCAGCCCGGAAGGCTCCTGATTGCATTCAAGTCATCATCATCAGCCATTACCTCGTATATCGTGACTTCTACTTACGACTTGCATCGTGGTCGTCCATCACACAACCCAAACAAATAAAAAAATGAATTCTTAAAATTAAAATAAAAGGAACAACTTGAAATGTATTTACTTTTGGCCTCCATACCTAGTAGCCATGGAGCGACGGCATCGTTCTCTTTGGCTGACTTAATTATCGTCTCTGGCAGTGGTAGCGAGTGCCTGACCATAGCTCCGTAGAGTCCATACTCGGCCATAATCGTGCTGCGCCCCCAGCATTTTTCAGTCTTCCGCCATTTAGCGCGACGGTTTTGAAACCAAACCTGAAACGAAAAAGGAAACGAAAATGGGAAAATAAATAAATTTTCTTTGTTTTGTATTTTTTCTTTTTTTTTATTTAAATTCAGACAGATGCGTCATGAGCGGGAGGTGTCCGCATTTCCGGCCTCATCATGCAAATTTTCTCCACCCGCTAAGGGTGGTGGGCATTGTGCAGCGAAGAAAACTTTTTCTGATGCAACAACAAAAGTTTTTAAACGCTGTTTGATGGGCCGAAAGACAATAGGAAGGGTGGATGATATTCTTGTTGTCGTCTCTTCTTTTCAACTGCGAGTCTGTGACTACGTTCAGAATTTTACGACTCCCTGAATCGGTTTAATGTCCTGGAAGATAATCTAATTTGGTCACTTATATGCGGAGATTTGCTATTTTGTATTATTTCGTCCTGATGGTTCCCGGCCACCGTTAGGGCTGATGCTGCCGTCGACGGGTGGATACGTTGACATTAGCATGTAATTAAGTGATAGCAGCATGTGGATGAGTAATAAATGCAAATTTTACAATTCTTTTGCTGAATGTTAAGTGAGTTTTCATATTTTTTTAAAACGACAATTTATTGTTCGAGATGATGATGCGCGACAAGTGTGTAAATTCGTGGAAAGGGGTGGGTGGACGACGTCAAAATGTTGCGGGGGTAGTCTGGACAAAAGTTTTACTGCGTAACGCTTCAATTTGTGAAAAGGCAGTGTGCGAAAGTTGTAGACTTGCAAAAAATCAAAGTTTTATAAAAAAAATTGGATGTATCATAAAGGCGGCACTGTTTCGCAATATGTAACAATTTTGCGAACAATTTTTTCAAAGTTTAATATCCAAATTAATTCTCATGGAGCTCAATAGCAAAGAAGCCGTTTTTCAGTGGGTGTAACGAAGCATTTTTAAAGACTTGGTTGAAGGCACTTGAAAGTATTTTATTAACTGTTGCATTCAAGTCCCTTCATTTTTATGCGTCCTCCTTTTCAAACATCTTCTGAGAGCATAAAGAAGCAGAATTTTAGCCCCTGACATTTCTTTCCAACCACTCTAGAATATTTTTGTGTCACGGAGTAGTCTGGTAAAGATTTAAGATCAACAACTATTAGACAATATTTTGAAAAAGTGGTTACCTGCAAATCGCTGATTAGGGATTTGGCTAAGCAACATAAAGCATCAGTTGAAGATTTGGATATAATCGTCCACATCGAGCACATGGGCACATACGCTCCAGCTAAAAGGGTCTTCAAATTCGAGCCTCCTGGTTCGAGGAGAAGAGGTAGACCGAATAAATAGATATCAAGTAATCGCTGATGTAAGACACCTTGGTCTTTCAGATTGGAAGCAGAATGGCCGGGAACGTCAACGTTGAAAGAAAGCATTAGCTCAGGCACAAACTCTTCAAGGGTTGACTGCCTGATAAGTGAGTAACATCAAACATCACTAGCTAGGAAGGTCATGATCAAATAAGTTATCATAACAATGAACCTATATCAAACCACACAAGTCAAGGGTCAGTTTTTAAAAAAAAATTCAGACGAATCATATTTCTGTGAGTCCGAAATTGTAAGATTATTTCTTACGAAAAGTACAGCAACAACAAATTAGGTCCCAATTTTTGTAAACTTGAGTGACTTTCGCCAGAGCTCAGTCTAAATTCTTAGCCAAAGAACCAGAGAGTCAAACAAGTAAAATCCTGGTTCAATTCTGGGCGTCTGGTGCTATGTGGGCTTTTATGTTCGCGCTTGTGGATTTTCCGTTCATTTCATAGATGGACGATTTGCTGGGGATTGAGTTTTTTGACCAAGTTTATTTTTCTGTTGTTCCCGTGAACAAAGAAAATCTGATGGCCAAGAAATTGTATGGAATAAAATAATTGTGAAAACGTATTCCATTATTTTTTTTAATAATATCGGGCTTTGGTATACTACTTTATAACAGCGAACAATTTTTCATCTCAAGGGTTTGCTTTTGAAAAATGTATGGGATGGTGATTTCGGAGCTAATCATTTATTAAAAATAAATATCAGAAATTTAGTTTTGCGTTAGACAGTAAATATGTGGCTGTATTGCTAAGAATAACCGCACTGCTAAGGACATTCAACTCTTATTTGGACCTATTAAAAAAACCAGAGATCAAAATCTGAAAATAAAAGCAAGCGAGTTTTTTTTTTGTTTGAGTTGCCTAACAACACTGTTGAATCTTATCAACATGAAATGAATTTGAACTATAATACAATACTAGTTTCACTTAATTTTATACAAATTTTGAATTTTACACCATAGAAAAAATATGCGGCCATATTTTACTTATTTTTGTTTATACCAATTAGAATTTAGTGGACTAAATCTACATGGTATTCTCGTATAAGTCAAAGAACACAGAACATAAAGCTATTCTTTCTGAATTGTCACACTGAAAACATCGTCTCTTCTTGCTGAATTGTTTACACACCGTTTCAACTGTTTCGTATTCATACGTCGTCTGTCGTTCATTTTTTGGGATTCCTTCTATCGCTCGCAAACCTTGTTTATTTTATTCGTCGTTTTGTTGAGCAATCTTCGTGATTTTTTATGAAAAATAATAAAATTCTAAGAAAAAAAATATCTCCAGATATTAGGTTGTCAAATATCCCCCTTCCGCCTTTTTGTCTTTTGAATTTTCCGGCTATGTACAAAGCGCTACAGAGCTCGTATCTGGCAATACATCATTTGAAAGGTCTTGACATAACCTACAAAATGACGCTATGCATGATTAGTTTGGATACGAGCTCTGCAGCGCTTTGTACATAGCCGGAAAATTCAAAAGACAAAAAGGCGGAAGGGAGATATTTGACAACCTTAAATTTCTGAGATTTTTTCAATAACGTGAGCAATTTTGGCTCGAACAAAGTTCTACGAATTGCAACATTCTTCACAACCGTAGGTTAATATCCTTAGTTTTTCACAGAAACACAAGTTGATCAACTTTCTTCTTAAATTGTAAGGTGTTTCATGTACGATTTTTTGAACAGTTTAACTCCAAATTGACTTTTTCGAATGATCCCTTATTTTTTGTTTATTTCTTTCTCTTGCTGTCATCCATCAAAAGATGTTAAGAAGTGGGAAACTTGATTCAACAGCTGTCATGGAAGCCTAGTTTTCATTAGGATCTCTGTCGATATTCTACTTCCAATGTAGGCAAGTGTTGATTCTAGCCATGTCGACTAAGAATCGAAAAATATGTTTGCAAGACCTTCAAAGTACCAAACATATCTTCAAAAAGCCAAAAATTCTTTATCACAAACTCTTCTAGAGTTTATCCTTGCCATCACTGACCCACTTCCTGTGCTTATGCCCAGCGCTTGCCAGGGCAAGGCTACAAACTTTAGGCGCGAGGTGTCTGAAATGAACACCAAAGATTTGAGTTCGTTTCTCAACGCCGCGCAATGGTTCTAAGTTACAATCTAATTTACTTTTTAATTTTCCAGAGCTGTTCTAATAAACACTTAACACGGCACTTAGTGCTGATTGGGTTCTCCTACACACACACACTGTCCTTGTCATCATTGCCCACCGGGTAATTGAAAGACTTTCAGATTTGCTAAGCCCTTTTTTTTCGGGTTTTTAAAAAGCAATGAACTCTAATTCTAATTCTTTTAAACTTACTGAAAGATCAATGTTTTAATATATTCAAGCTGTTTTTTTTTTTTTTTTTCAAGAATCAGTGCAAGTCTCCCTAATGATGCACGCTTTGAGATAATATTAAGTATTTCGGAGAGATTGATATATTTTGAGGTAGGAAGATGGGCTTAGCCATGGGCAATCATGAATTTAAAGTTCCCCAAGAGTATTCAATTCACCTTCCACTCTCAGCCTTCACCGTGGAATTTTTGTCTACGGTTTTTGAGGCCTTGAACTTGAGTAAAAACCAAAACAAGTTTTTGAACTGAGGCTCACAGAAATTCCGTGAAACCTCCTCAGTGGTGTAAAACCCGAAACAGTGTGAGCAAACGCATCCTTCCCTTTTGTGCGAGGTGCTGATGCTGCTTGCCACAAAACATATCAACTTTCACATGATAAACCCGAGCTAACCACAAAGAAAATAATTGGCCAACGCTTGTGCACGTGCCTCCGAGTTATTAATATCCCGAATTTTATTGAATGATTATGGGATTTTAAAGCGAACGAGCCATTCCGAAACGCAATTAGAGCGCCCTCGTGGTTAATACGTGTGTAATTATCTAATGATAAATGAACCAGGTATCTGATATCCCATCCACGTGTTTAAGCCATTCGCTGACTCCCAGAAGTCCAAAACAATCGGCATTACACGAAATAAAGACTCACACACATACAAACGAGCACCCTCTTCAGCCCTGACCATCATTTAGTAAGTACAAACAACAATTTACACCCTTCTTTCAATATTTACTCACTTCAATTGTTAGCAGAAGATTTCACTTGCAATCCAATAACCTTAACACACTTGGAAAACGTGTCCTCAGCATCCCTTGAGATGTGCTCATCATCAACCCTCGAATCGTGGAATTCTCCGAACCCTCTTCTGTCGTCTCTTCGGTGGTTGTGTTTGTTTTGCTTAGGCACCCTTAACGGCCAAATTACACACATTTACGACTTTGTTCGATCGCCACCACCGAATGCAAGGCACCAGAGTTAGGGGTGGTGGTGGAAAAGTGAAACAATTCACACGCCTGCGATTTTATCTCTCGAGATGGTCTCTGACAAGGGCGACGTGGTCGTCGACTGGTGCATTGAAACATTGTACGCGTATTATTGATACAAATTTGCAATTATCTCGTGGTGCGGGGAGGACGAATGGGAGACATTAATCATCTGGTTTTACGACGAGTTGTCTTGGCGCTGGGTGAAGATGTTTAGGAAAAGGGTTATCAGGAAGGGGTGACTTTAAAATTAGTCTTTTCTTTTGTATCAGAGGCGAAAGGTTTTCGAGATCGAAGAACTGATTCTGACTTTTAGCAGAAAGGAACCTGTTTCCTTTTTACTGAAGGTCACCAGTTTGGGGTCAACAAAAAGCCACTTTAAGCAAAGAGCATTATGGCTTTATTAAGAACAAATATTCCCCTTAATTATGGAACACAAAGTCGCTTAAACTACTGCTTCGGCTAGCTTTGCAGTAGCGCATTCTGTGACTCCAATTTTTCAAAAATTTGTTGATGGTTTCGGGCTGTAGCTAACGGATTGCTTGGATGATATTGGTCTTAAGTTAATGGTTTGTAATCGTAACATCGGTTATTCACGTCCAAAGGAGCAGCTATTAGACGGCCAATTGACATCGACAAAATGGCTGATACCACGAGCTAAGAATTTGGTGCGCAAAAGATCGATTCTGACATGAGCTGTGCGGCATGGAGCGCCACGCTGCATGAACTAGAGGTCGTCCAAATCGATGTCATCAATTTCAGTAAGAAAGAAGACGGCTAACAAGGCTCTAGGCCAAAACGTTGTTTCCAGCCACATTTTCGAAAAGAAATGGTCCAATAGTGCCACCACTCCTTAATCAGCGACAAACTCTTCACTCTCTGTTCTTGAATTGGCTTCTCGAAAATAAAGTGCGGTTTTTTCGAGATTCATATAAGGAATTTTTTTCTTAACCACCGAGTAAAATGTCCCTCGTTAGAGAAGATGATTTTTCGCTCAAAATATTTGCCCAATCTCAGCTCTTAGGCCTAAAAAAGGCGCCTTCATTTATTGTCACTGATTTGGACCTTGTAAGCGAATAATTTGAGATTTTTGTGCAGAAACCTATGCTGAGGCTAGTACGTGCTGAGCTGTTAAGATCAATGGCGAGTTCGTGGATTAAATCTCATATTGTCAACTACAGCAGCCCCATTCTCGTCTGTCTGCTCACCGCATGAAGACCGACACCATGAGTGTTGTTCACTAGCATGTCAGTCTTACGAACGTTTTGTACAAATTTTTTTATTACAGACGCGGTGGATGATTCACTTTGGTCAAACTTCGATACAAAACTCTTCGAATATAAAATTTGAACGAAAAAAGAAAATCTTAAATCGATTTCATCAATAAATTTTTTGAAAAACAAAGTATTGCGTAAGAGAAGTCTCTATCGGATCTCGTAAGGATCTCAGCTAAAGACTTTTTCTTTTTGTCAGATTTGGAACCATGTTACAGGTTTGTACTTGCGTTGGATACTTATTGCCATATTGCTTTCTTAACTTAAATCTCGGTATTCTCAAACGCTTTCAAATTTAAAAATTTTAATTCGATTCGCTTAAATTACAAACGCTCACTACTATTTTCAGCTTGAGACTTAGTCATTAGATAGATTTTTTTCGTTGTTCTTCTTTGACAATCTAAAAAACCCAGTCTCAGAGCTAGCAGATTACCCTACCTACACTTTTCTCCAGCTTCACGCAACCTTCAAGCTCCCAAGCGTCTATGCCAGAAAAAAAAACCTAAGTAACCGCCTCATTTCTTCCAAAAATAAATCACGCACTTTGAAGAGCTGACAAAGCCTCCTCACACTCGAAACAAAAAAAAAAACATAAAAGAGTCCGGATACAAAAATAATAATTGGTAATGAGAACAAGGATAATGGCCACAAAACGACACGTTTCCTCACAGCAGGACACATCATCTGCAATCGCGCCACAATCCAAAGCAAAGCCAACCAGTGACGCGCCGCCGATGGTGCGTGGGGTTTGCTGCATGACTGACTCCTGCAAGTGCCTGATGAGATGAGTAACAAATTTGTTACTAAAAACAACAAAACAAACAACACAACGACGACACGAAAATTTATTAGCAAAAAAAAAGGATCAGACCTCTCAGTTTGATTCCACTAAACTCCTTGTGCGCACGTGTCTGGGAGCGCACTTCTGGGTGGGAACACGCCTGTCGCCCGGTGGGTTCTCGTCGCTCGCTCGTTCGTCGGTCGGCGTTTTGACACGCAAATGAGGGATGCGCAAAGCGCAACTATGTGTCACGTCTCAAGGGTGTAGTGTAGTGCGATGGGGTGGTACCCTGGCAGGGAGAGCGCTAAGGACCTGTGTTGACTTGTTCTCTAAGTAATCATAACCTTTTTTTTTATATTACACTTGTCCTCGGGATGAGAGATGGAGGTCTCAGGGGATAGCTTTGGGTGTTTATGGTATTTTTGACATTAATTTTTGGAAATGTGAAATTAGACGGTGTGGAGTGGAAGATTTGTGAGGTTGAGGAGTGTGGATGGAGTGAGAAATTCGAAAATGAACAGCAACGGGACCTAGACCGTAGTTCACATTTGTGTAACCGTTTTTAGGTTTTAGCTATTTGCTACAAGAGCTTTAACCAATCCAAATAAATAAATAATGTGGGTAATAGCCCATATCCAATCCAAGCCGATTTTTAATCTTGAAATTGAAGTCTCCTATCACCGAAAGTTTTCCTATAAGAACTTTTTGTCTCTTGGTGCAGAAAATCGAATTTAAAAATTAGTCAAACATTTTTTAAAAAATTGTTGACGATCAAAAAAGGAGCAATGGAGCTGCTTTTACACTTCCAGTCTACTTTAAGCCTTATGGCGTCCAGAGCCTCAGATAGCAGATATAAAATCGATCCAAAAATGGCCTAAAATGTCAATCTTTAAGTAAAAATTTGTTAGCTCCTTTTTTCGGTCAAAAATAAGGCGATTTTCCAGGTTAACCTTCAGCAGTCCCTCGGCCTTTACTTTTTGATTCAGAAGCAGTCTTTTTCCTTAAATATCGTCTAAAATACGAGATATAAGTTTTGAAATTAGAGTTTTAATCGATCACTAGGTTCGTTGCAGTAAAATAAATCAAAGGCAAAAATGACCCGATGGACGGATAAAGGTTGAGAGTCCTTTTCCTTTGAATTTAAAGTTTTCTTGTGCCAAACCGACAGAATTGAATCGTTACAGGTCTAAAAATTGTTCATGAATTGTCCGAAATTTGTTTCAACAACAATAGGTGATCAGAAAACAGTGAAAAGAGGCCTCTAGACCTAAGATGTTCCACTCCCGTTTCATGAAAACTTGATTCTAAGTTTTTTTTAGTAATTGTAGACAGTCTCAAAGTCAGCAAAGTAAATTTATGAGGACGGCAAATGTAAGCCTAAATTCTCAAAGACAATGGACTAAAATGTTAAATGTGGCCGATTGAAGCCTCAAAAGCAACGGACTGAGGCTTAAAAAACTACGAACCGAAGCCTAAAACTCAAAAATCTGAGATTCCAAGAGCCGCGGAGGGACAGAAGCCTCCAAGACGATAGACTGAAGCTCAAAAAACTACAAACCGACGCCTAAAATTCAACAAATTGAGATCCCAAGGGCGGCTGACAAAAGCCTCAAAGACGACAGACTGAAGCTCAAAAAACTACAAACCGACGTCTAAAATTCAACAATTTGAGATCCCAAGGGCGGCTGACAAAAGCCTCAAAGACGACAGATTGAAGCTCAAAAAACTACAAACCGACGTCTAAAATTCAACAATTTGAGATCCCAAAGGCTACGAATTCAACTTTTAAATTCGACAGATTGAAATCCCAAGGGCAGCGGACGGAAGCTTTAAAGACGACGGACTGAGGCCGCAAACACGACGGACTGAGGCATCAAAGACGACGGAGTGAAGCCTTAAGGATTGAAACTTCAAACGCAAAACCTAATATTTAACGAATTTAAAAAAAATATATTGACTCGAAAATACATTACAATACATTGGGCGGCGTAACAGCCCGTTCAGAGCCAGAACCTAGCTTTTTCGCGCCGCCACTGTGTTGTGCGCGTTATAATTTTGACACATTTGAAAGGGACCTACTGTTTAAACTCGAAAATAAGGTCTCAGTTATAAATTGCTTACAAGTTACCCACAATACCGATTTGCTCTTCTCCCTCGTTCTTCGGCAAACCTCGGACTCGAGCCTTGTATTCGATACTCTTAGGCCTCACACTACGAACTTTCTTCATTATTTTCAGAATCGACTAAACTTTTGTTTGAATCCTGCTTCAAAAACCAATTTTCCCGCCATTTTTGAAAATTGGACGAATCCTTCACGAGCACAACGCTCTCAAAGAGAACGAGCTAATCACCTCCTCGCATATTCACTCAGCTTCTGCACCCCTTCCGTGAACCTCTCATTGAATCGAAGCTCCTCGACAAAGCCTCCGAGTTAGCTACTCTTCAATCCCCGCCCCATTCTCGGCCCACAGTGCTTGACAAACTACCACGTTTTTCTTCGCCTAGTTGCCACTTTATTCCGAATCTCTTGTGCAATTACCAAAGTCTAATCTAACATGCAATTGGATGCCACTGCTGGGCCGCAGCTCAAAAGGAGAAACCTTTTCAATCTCGCAACGCGCCTACCACTCGTCCACCCACTCCTCTCCCGTCCCGACCACCTTTTCTATTCACGCTGGCAAATTGCTTTGAAGAGCCCTGAACCGTGCACCGCTCTTCCGACACAATATTCAGCTTGTGTTTCTTTTTTTTTCGTTTTTCGATGAAATGGAATATTAATCCCCAATCCGTAATTCACAATCCAAAGATGGACGGGGGATAGGGATGGGGATGGGAATGGGTTCTCATATCATCTCTCTGCAACAAGACGATATGTACCCATAAATTATGGTTGTCAACATTGAATGGCGCGCGAGTGGCGAATGGCGAATGGCGCAGAGATAAAGTGCATACAACCGGTGAACGGTGTAATTACACCTGGCGATATTGGAACCCAATCAAAACTTGAATGCAGAGCTTATGGGCCTTCGCTTCGGGATGCTTCGAACGGGTTCATTGCATATGTGATTGGTATGAGAGGATTGACGGTGATGGGTTATTCATTCGGCGGCGGTACTCAGGGATGCGATTGATTTGACATTTACCTAAGACTCTGGCTGTCGCTCAATGCATCGATACACACACCGACAGACAGACAGACAGTCACATTGATGCATGCTGAATTGAAAATTTTGATTGATAATAAATGCACAGGGACAGGCAGGATTTCGGGCGAGTTGTACAACTCGGGTCGACTGGGAAACAGGGCGCCTTTTTTATGCAATCGCCGAGTTCCTAGCTTTTGTTTCTGCCTAATGCTCAGCTGCTTGATCTTGAGCACGATTTTTTTCTTCAAATTCGATTCCGAAGAAATCGATTCTTTTAGAAAGACGTACCTAACCGTGGAAAGCCAGTGCCAGGACTCTTGGCGGTTCTAAAAGGCTGTTTCGTAACAAAAATCGCCTAAGATGACAAGAGGGGTCATCTACGGGCTGTTACACAACCCAAAGAAAGAAAAAGACATCTCTGATGATTCCTTTTACTCATCTTCTTTCTTTTCTTGCTTTTTCTCATAAAGTCCTGATTTTCATAAACCCAACGCCTAGCTCAAAGCCTCTATCGCCTGAATCCGCCACCGTCCTTTCCAACCCACCCCCCGAGTACAGAATTTGAATATTAAGCTCCAATCCTCTCCAAAGCGACGAGCACAACTTGTGTCATCTGTGAGGACGACGACGCTTCGACTAGCTGCTATCTGCTTACAGGTGAGTGTTTGTGATGCACAACCGAAGAAGCCCACTCGTCGCACCGACCTCGAGTACATAATGTGCACGAGAACACACATGGGTACGTTAATCTCCCATCGGCCTAGCCAAATCGATGAAGGCTCGTTGAGGAATCAATGGCCGAGCCGAGTGGAACGTCGACCGCCGACCGAATGTGTCCTCCCCCAGTGAATAAAAGTCGATTATCATTTCGTTAACAAACTGAGATAATTTGATTTAAATTTAACCTGTGTGAGTGATATTAATCAACAGACGACAGGTATTTAGCAGTTTGCACTGTGAAATTTTTTAATTGAATTATAAACAGAGGAAGGGGGACGATAATGCGCTCTAAGTGGGAACACTTGATTGGGCACGTCGGACCGACGGACGAATGGACGGTTCGGTCGTTGCATAGGCTTAGGAGTGGACTCCGGGTGAGCTCCTCAAGTGAATCACAAACAAATTCGAGTTTATGAGGATGTGATGTTGATGGAGTTGTGTTGAATAGATCTCGGCTTGGGTTTGAGGACGACCAGGAGGCTCTTCTCTTTCGCACTGACAAGTTATTAAGTCCCCCGAGATGGAATGGGGGAAAGAAACAAAAGCCAGATGGGGAGGAAGATACACACACTGGAAGTCAGTTTTGTTGACCGACCGATTGAATGGATGCGTTTTGTCTGTGCGTGCTTTGTGCTTTGTGCTGTGTGCATATTTATTCAATTTATTTTGAATAGAAAGAAACGTAATGCCATTGGGGACGAGTTGCAAATTTCAAATTGCGAATTACGAATTACGAATTTTGCGTTACGAATTGAATTTTGCAGGTTATGATGTGAGCAAGAAAAAAAAAAAAAAACATGTGAGAAAATTTGAATGTTGCGTCAGTTTTTCATGAACTCATCGCATCTTGAGTGTGTATTCAGCTTGGCACTGATCAGAAATAACATTTTGGTTGAAATTATTTATTTTTTTATACAATTATAAATTGTAGACTAGGTCATTAAAAGTCGTAGCTAAAGGGTTTTCCAATAGGGACTTGACAACTTTGAATTTAATTTGTGAACGCACCCTTTCACTAATCATCGAACTTTCATTGTTAATTCATTCAATGAAAACATTTCCATTGTGGTAAAATACACGAACGAGCAACGTCTGCAATTTGCTACCGAAATTCGGAGTCGTCGACCGCAACTTTAAGACCGTTAACTCCAATTTTCGGTCGTAATTCTTACCCTTGTAGACAGGCGGTAACAAGTTTAGTGCCAAAATTTGAGTCTACATATTCGTTGTGTGATGTTGCGGTGTCAGTGAGACCACGGGTTGGTCAAAGTGTCGATATTTTCGACTGCCGTTTAGGCGTGCCTATCAAATGATCCAAATCAGTAAAGTCCACCGCCCTCTCAGGAATTAGGCAACGCTCAGACCTCATTATGACGGATTTTACGTAAGGATATTGGTTTACAGCCATTCAAGATTAAGCTGATTGAAGCCGATTGACCTTTTGAAGCGACGTACGTTCTCCGATTATGCTCTGGAGAAGATGCGCCAAGATAATGAATTTCATCGCAAAATCATCTTCAGTGACGAAGCTCATTTTTGGCTGAATGGGCTCGTCAATAAGCAAAATATTCGTTATTGGTCGGGTGAAAATCCACATGTGCTTCATAATTCACAACTTCATCCACAAAAAATAACCGTTTGGCGCAGTTTGCATGATGGTGGCGTTATTGGCGCCATATTTTTCTATCGACGATAATGATCGTCACGTTACTGTGAATGGCCAACGTTATCGCGCATGATTACCGATTATTTTTAGCCCGAATTGGAAGGCAAGGACTTGGCCGAAATGCGGTTTCAAAAGGATGGTGCCACAAGGCAGACAGCACACGTTACAATCGATTTTTTGAAGAGTAAGTCTATGAGCGTGTTTTCTCAAAAAATAGGCCGCCTCGTTCCTGCGAATTAACGCCTCTAGACTATTTCCTTTGGAACTACGTTAAGTCACTGGCTTATGCAAACAAGCCGACGACGTTGGAAGAGCTCAAAGCCAACATTGACGTGAAATTGCGGCAGTTTCTCCCGAAATGTGTGACTTAGTCATCGTAATTTGGGTCCAACGAATCGACTGCTGCAAACGTGCCAGCGGTGGCAAGATGAACGAAGTCGAGTTCTATTCATAAATGTTTTGATTGTACTTCAAGCCGATAATAAAGTTTTGGAAATATCTCAAATGGTTTGCGTTTTACTTAAAAAAAAAAAGCTGTCATGTCCTTATTGGGAAATCCTTTAGTTGTTCAATTTATCATGATTTTATGAAATCAATTAAAGGAAATGTATGTGTCTCTCGTTTAGTTCAGCCCTTTGTGACCGAAAAAAAATTAAATAAAAATGGAAAAATTGATTTTTTTTTTTAACTAAACAATTCAAGTCAAAATTGAATCTTCGAAGTCGACTCTTTCTTGGAGTTTGTGTTTGTGTTTTGCTTTATCCCAAAAAATGTTAAAGAAATTCGCCAAGTTTTTGTTCAATTAGCCTTCTTTTTTAGACCTAATCGTCTTAAGCCTTTGTATAGCAAGTTATTCCCCGGCATATTGACCTTTTTACCTCTGTACAAAGGATTCCTGCACCCTTTTTATCAAGAAAGAAATCTTTACAAATCCGACGACGGCTTCTTCGAAAAGTGCTCTTACGTAACAAAAGGTTCTCAAAAAAAAGGAGAATTCACTAGGTGCTAATAAAACTCATCTTGACTTTACTCATTCGACTTGAATTAACGAGATTTTTCCCAATGACCATCGAGTGATTGTCTTTTCATAGCGTGCTCAACGCCAGGTTGTAAAAAGCGGTCCATCGACCATTTACATGTCCCTCACATCACTTTCCTGGAGCCTGCCTCTTCGAATTGACACCCGATTAAGTGACCTCACGTCATAACTTGAATTTTAAAACTTATAAACTCGTCGTCCACATCCATAAGCCTGACGTAATTTTCCACCCAAAAAAAGGACACACACTCCACTCCAGTGGAAGATAATTAAAACCCACTCCCCCTTCGTCGTGAAATACATTTATCACTCTCTCATCAACCAGAAGGACAAACTTTCCGCAAAAATAATTGATAAATGAATGACAAAAAGGGATGTGGAAGTGGGTGGTAATAATCATGGCCATCTACAGTTGACGATACGATAAATCGAAAACAAAGGAAGAGATAAATGAACGGGTGGAAAATATTGAAGTCCACACACACGCACGCACGCAAGGACGACGCATACACCCCTTTTTTGGTTTGCGTCTGTCGTTGGTATTAATGCGGTCCTTGTGGGGTGGACTGGGGTGAGGTGGTAGCGGGCTATTCAGAGAAAAATTCGTTTAACTGGCAGTTATTACTACTTCCTTTCGGTTCGGGGAAAATTAACGATGTTCCACCACGGAAAACGAGCAGTGCGTTTCATTTACATTACAGGATGTCAGTGGTGAATTTAATTAGGATGTAATTTATTACTTCGCAGATTGTGCGGATTATAGTACGTGGTGTGTGTCTTTGTGGATGTGAATGTTGCGGGTTGCGATGGCTTTTTTTGAGCTGAAAACCGAATCGAGCCAATGTATAAGTCAAAACTGACTCAATATAAGGTCATATTTTATGCGTAGGTGAAAGAAAGTGATATAAATGTCGTGAGACCTCTTCAGTTTAATGGCAGGTGAATATTAAGGACAGAAAAAGGTTTAGAGTCGGAGACGATGATGTTTTCGCATAATTTGTACAATGAAAATGGGGCTGACTTTTGTGTCCTTTAGACAGTGACTTAAATCTATTCATGGCATCATTGACTGAAGCCAAATGTCTTCTGTTGCCTGCCACATGAATTCACTCAGTGACATCGTTAAAGGAGCCGAAAAGAAAATATTTGCCTACATTTCATTTGTACTTCATTTTTTTGGAAGTAAGGAAAAAAAATAACTCAGAAATCATTCAAATCGGTCAAATGGGAGGTTTTTTATTTACAAAAAACCATACGAGCGCCGAGTATGTATCCATTTTTGCACGCCACTATAACTAATAGTAATCCGCATCTTTCTAGTTTCTGAAATGTATCAATTGGAAAAATGAATTTCGAAAAACTTGCACTGTACTTTACTTGGAAAATATTTTGTTGTTTGTAACATGTTTACCCATTGCCAGTGTCCCTAGGGTCCTCCTTTTATTTAAATCACCACTTTACTCTGCGAAGGGATAAAGGCCACTTCTTGATGTTGCGCATCTCCTGCTCCAAGTTCATTCGTGTGAATTCCTTTTCTTCCTCCACTCAATTGCAGCTCGATTTCTTTGATTTGAGAACAATAAACAGTCACCCACCTTCACTTTCAAAGGTCAGTCGTCGGAAAAACGGACTCTGTCACCCTTTGTCATCAAATTCTCACTCCCACTCTGACCCACGCCCACCTAATTCGCTCGCACTTAGCAAAGTCACGAACTAATAAATTCCTCCCTTCCCCCTCAGCCTTCAAAAAGAATTTTTGCGACTCATTGGCACACATGCATTCACACGCACACCCATAATCTCCCAGAAGAAAGAAATTCAACGAGTGGAGAACTCAAAGAATGCCACTGAAAGTTCATTGCATAGTTCCCGCTGAATTAGTCAATTATTCTATTTATGTCCTTTTAATGAATGACGACGAAGGATACGAAAGACGACGAGAGAAAGAAATGAAATAAGAAAGTCTTTTCCCCCGACCGCCATAACAATTTTTATTAATGCGTGCGAGAATCGCATACCGCACGGAATTCCATTCCTTCACGCCTCCCCACCACACAGACATCCATCTTATTAGTTAAGGACAAGGATTCGTCGCTGGTGGGAAGAAAGCGAGTCAATAAATTCTCGATATCCCAGCTCTCGAGGGGTGCACAAAAGCACATAATAGAATAATAAGAGGATCAACAATCCCCTCGAAGACATCAAGGACATTCTTCTTTTTTGTCCCTCCCTTTCGCGTGCATCTCTGTCAATCGAAAAGAAGAAGCTGATCATCTCTAATCACTCAATCGTCAGAATCAACCCCCGGTGCGGTGGGCTTTGCCAACCCCCGCAAGGATATGCGTAGAGCATAAATAAACCAGTCAATTTGAGCACGAGTACGGAAGGACATTTTAATCTTGCTTTAATGAAACCCGAACTGAAGAAAGAAGAACGTTCCGACGGTTAGGTTAACGTCTTGTGACGAGATCCATTTATAGCCACTGTCATGGGGATGCTGAAAATCACCGCCACCGAGTGGGCGGGAGGACGAATCGGATCCAGTTCACTTTTTTTTTTTTGTATCCTGGCTCTTTTCTTCGTTGCGGTTTCAATCAGTAAATTGATATCCGGCGGAGGAAACGACGATGACGAGTATCATCGTCGAAGTCGAAACGAATAGCTTGCTACTTTGTATTTAGTGCCCACTCTCGGTGTGTGCAGTTTTATCGGTTGCTTTTCAGTGGGGGTTGGGGGTTGTTTGACTTTTCAAATTTGCGGCGAAGTACACACAAAAATTCAATTTGTTTAATTTCGTAAAGAGCTTTTGCGACGACTCATTGTCGTCGAGTGAGAGAGAGAGAGGGAGGTAAAAAGAGAACGAGCCAAAGTGCAGCACTCCTTCTGAATCAATTTAGTGGCCTTGACCAAATAAGGACATTTATCATTTTGAGCGGCGGAGGACACGCCTTCGCCTTCGAGGATTGGAAGGAGGGCATTTTTCTTGCTTTCTAATGTGATTGAGGTTTTATTTGAGAAGAATCAATGGTAAATGAATTAAAATGTCGTGTAACAAATGGTTTTTCGAAATAAATATGTTGACGGTAATTTATTGGCGGTGAACAATTTGTGGGGCTGTTTTGTGGGCTGGCTGTGGATGCACTTTGAAAAATTACTCCGACGGGATGAGGGCTTTTTTTGTTGAGGGAGGACGATGAGGATATTGTGAGAAGATTTTTCAAGAGAAAACTTGGCACAAATATACCGCGTAGGAGATTTTAGAGGGCACTTTTATTTGCGCAAAATCTGCGAAGAGGACGTTCGCTTTCAAAAGCCTCTTGCTCTACGTGGAGAAAAAGTCATTTAAAAAAAATTTAGACGACGTTTTTGATTTTCAAATTACAAAAAAAAAGTTGTTGTATTTTGATGTTCTCACTCTTAAATGAATCTCTAATATTCCTAGAATATCGGCATATAAAGGGTGATTTTTTAGCTATTATCTTTTTGGCAACACTGGTTTAAACAGCTGACGCACGTTTCGTGTTTTGTTTCACTGTCAAACATCTTCAGTTTGGTCTATAATTTAACCATGAATCGTCTTACAAACGAACAACGCTTGCAAATTATTGAATTTTATTATCAAAATGCGTGCTCTGTTAAGAAAGTTCATCGCGCGTTAATTGTGTTCAGCGACGAAGCTCATTTTTGGCTCAATGGGTACGTAAATAAGCAGAATTGTCGATTTTGGAGTGATTATCAGGCAGAAGCATTGCAAGAGCTACCAATGCATCCAGAAAAATTCACAGTTTGGTGCGGTTTATGGGCTGGTGGCATCATTGGACCGTACTTCTTCAAAGATGATGCGAATCGTAACGTAACTGTGAATGGTGAGCGCTACCGTGAGATGATATCCAACTTTTTTTTTGCCCAAAATGCAAGAGCTTGACTTGCATGACATGTGGTTTCAACAAGATGGTGCCACATGCCACACAGCACGCGCAACAATGGACTTATCGAGAGGCGAGTTCGGTGAACATTTTATTTCACGTTCGGGACCGGTCAATTGCCCGCCTAGATCGTGCGATTTAACACCTTTAGACTATTTTTTGTGGGGCTATGTTAAAGCTCATGTCTATACAGACAAGCCCGCTTCAATTGACGCATTGGAAGACAACATTGAAGCATTTATTCGTGAGATACCGGCCGAAATGTTGGAAAGAGTATGCCACAATTGGACTAAGCGGATGGACTATTTGAGGCGCAGTCAAGGTCAACATTTGCATGAAATAATTTTCAAACATTAAATTATTTGGACCGTACTATCGATTCAAATAAAGATTTCATGCATTTTTTTCTGAATTTTATGTGCTTTTTTTAAACTTTCCTATAGCTTTTAAAAAAATCACCCTTTATTATGGCCCGTGATTACACCCACCGCTCTTGCGAGGTTGGTGAGGGGTTAGTAACCTATCCTGTAAAAACTGAAACTACTAACTAGCCTCGGTAACGGACCGATAGCCCAACAACGGCCCAAGCAACGGCAAGAGGCCCGGAATAGACACCGGTTGTTGCGCCGATGATGATGATGAATGGCTTTTCAAAAAATCAGAACTCTTTCATTTTAATTTCGTTAAAGAAAAAATTCTGACACATGTGTGTGTGTTTCGAACATCTCAATTCTGTTTATTTCTTGGCTGCCTCGTTAGTCGATGATGCTTCTGCACGAATGAAGCTGCTTACTGGGCCTCAAAATACCGACGAGATGGCCACAAAGCGTCCATGTCTTGAATACAATGAAGAAGGAAATGCCTACCCCTCGTCAGACTTAAAAGAAGACTTAAGAGAAGCACACGTCAGCAGATCAACTTGATTCACCCTAAAGGTCTGTGATGGTGGAAAAAAGCCGACACCGGATTAAAACTCGCTGGACTTTTCTTCTTCAAGCTAGCTCAAGAACAAAAACGCTACCTCTGCATCTTTTACCCAACGAAGGCCTTTCGCGCGTTCAATGACTCCACCAGCAACTTTCCACAGCAAACACTCGCACCACGTGTAAACTAAAAACAACTCACCTAATTCCACAACTCACCACCTCTGCGCCGACTAACGACGTCCAATTAAAAAGCCTTAAATAAGCATTCTCGCCCATCGCCCAAGACCGACGTGCACCCAACTAGAAAAGATCATATCATTTTGATCGTCGACAGACTCACCGGGTCCGCGTTGTTTCCAATTTTCTTCTCCAATTTTCCACCAAAGACGACGACAGCGGAGACTGAGCGTCGTCATCCTCCTCGAAAAAGATCGCCCTAGTTCCGTGGAATTCTGATCTCGTTTATCTTTCAACGGGCAGTGGCCGGTGAAAGAAAAATGCACCACCTCTTGAGTCCCGTCCTCGTCGACGGCCTGGACGACTCCAAAGCACCGAACGACGAGGAAAATGTGCAAAGTCACCAAATTGGAGGTTTGGTATTCGTGCAGGTGAAGTTAAATGGAAATTTCGTTGTAATAATTGGACTCGTTTGACATTTGATAAGATAATGAGGGATACAATTTTGTTTTATTAATAATTTTTGTGTTTGTTCTGTATTTTTTGTTTGATGGAGGTGCGGGAGTTCAGACCACTCGATGGGAGAAGGAGAGAGAATTGCAAATTAATCGGATGAGAAAGGTTGAAAATAAGACGTGGTGGCCTTCCACTGTGGTAAGTGGTGCGATTGTTTGCAGGCAGAAGAAAGATGGATTCGAATGCACTGAGAGTCCTTTGAGTCACTGGACTCCGCCTATATTACCGCTGACTCAAAGGAGGAGGATACTTTAAAAGCGCATTAAACTTTCGATCTTTAGCGCAGTGGAGGCAAATGAAAGCTTGGTGAGTCGGTTTGTGAGGATTGAACACGGAGACGTGTTCTGTTGGAATCGAAATATTTTGTTCACTTTTTGTTGGTGGGCTAAAAAAAGGGATGAGATAGCAGAGTTTTTAAGTGTGTTTTGAAGTCAAACGAGCTAGTAGACTTGTTTTTTTAAGCCAAGAAACTGCAAAGTTTCTGAATTGAAAGTTGAACTGAGTATTGAACGATTTATAGAAAACTTCAGCTGTTTGAATTTTTATAGCTCCCTACATTAATTAAGGTCTAAAAGGCGGCTTTGAGATACTCATCCACCTGGTGCAGTCACCATCCAACAAAGAAGGGAGACCTTTAAAAAGTCCCCTGAAATTGTCTGTCATCGTGAATTTAAAAAAATAAGAAAAACTATGTCTTGTGAAAATAAATCCCAAGAAAATGCGGTCACTTTAATTACAACAAGTTAAAGGTCCCCTTCACTTGTGTCAAAATTATATCGCGCACAACACAGTGAAGGTGCCAACAAGCTATGCTTCAATTAATGACAACAGTCTTAAATTTTGTTAATGGACTGGCAGGGGCGGATGTCCTTTTGGACCCATTTGGCAATCCTGGTAAATGAGAGGCTTTCTTTCAAATAAACAAATAAATAAATAAATACTAGTTTTCACGTTATTTGTCGCGGATCAGTTCTAGTCATACGGCCAAACACACATTTCCATTCCTTAAATACAAGTCCTTTCACTTAGAAGGCAGGAGCTATTCAAAGTATTCACCAAGCCCCCTACGTTCGTCTGCGTTTTTCGTTACTGAGGTTATTTTAAAGTCCCCAAAACCCATGTGACTTGTTTCAAAAATGCGAAAAAATCCTTCTGTTTACTGCCAATTGTGAATCATTACGATTCCTTTTTCACGACAAAAGCTCTTGAACCGTCAGTAATCTTACGCACCCACTCTTTTGCACCGAATCTAAATTTAAGTCGCAAAAATACAAATTGCATTCGCAAAAAAAAACACCACTTTCTATTTTAAGAACCGCCAACCATTATTTCCCAGCTCGTCTTTCCACCAAGAAAAACCCACTCTTGCGCCACCCACTCGGTTTTTCCTCCTCACTAGTGACTAATTGCTTGTTTAGCAATTAGCGACAGATATGAACGCTTTTCCATTTTCCTATCCTTCAAAACGTCGGTAACCCTATTTTTCATTGTTTTCCATTTTTTTTTCTTTCTCACTTTCCAACATCCATTAGCTGGCTACCCTCGGATTCATTAAAAAGGCAAGAAAATCCTTTTTCCTCTTTTTTTTTGTTGTCTTTCAGTGGGTGTCTATCTCGACCAGGGTGTGGAGGAAAACAAAAAAAAGGAGTTTTTTTTTCTGATTACTAGCTCATAGTGGCTATAAATAGAGTGACGTCACTTTTTGGTGAGGACAACGAGAAGGACCGACTAAGAGAGAGAGAAGGAAGGAAGGACCGTCTTCAAGTGCAGTTTATAGGAGGCAGAGAAAAAAGGACGATTGGTTTTGTTTGGGTGATTGATTGTGGTGCCGCGGAGGATGAGAGAGTGGACCAGGGAGTGGGCTACAGCGATTTTAAAAGGTTTGTGAATCAAATTTTGGTAAAAAGTTAATCGTCAGGGTGACTTGGTGCTGCTGTTGTTGGCGGTGAACTTGGAAGAAAGTTTGTTCTTACGCAAATAGGCGATTTTATGTGAGACTAGACTTCGTGACGTGATCAAACGCAATGCCACAGAATGAGTTGAGTTTAAGGCGCTAGTTTTATATCGCGCACAACACAGTGGAGGCGCGAAGAAGCTAGGCTCTGGCCCTGTATGGGCTGATACGCCGAAGATTTGTTTATCAAAAAACCTAAGCAGATTATGCAGCTGACAAACTTTGCTTCACCTTCAGCTGTTTTGGCTCCTTTAAAAAACGTTCGATAGTCTTTTGATATTCCAAACTCAGATCGTCGTATCAGCGACGTCTATCTGTGGTTAAGCAACGTTTGTTCGTGTGTAAGATGATATTTAAAATCTTATTAATCAAAGAAATCACTTTCATAATTTTTTAAAATACTTTTAGGATGCCTTACTGAATGCCTTATGGAACAATTTCTTAGTCAAAGACTCATTCGTAGTTTTTTTAGGTTTGCTTTAAGCGAAAAATAACATTTTAAGTCTCACTCCCCGTTTTTCATTCAAAATCTCCTAAAGAAAGCCAAAAAACTTGTTCCCTTTCTAAATCAGGGATGATTTAGGCAGTTTGAAAGGATGCATTTCGGAAATGAATGTCGAATTGGAATACTGAGGGTTTTTTACGCCAGAGCTAGCGTTTCTTTTAGTCTTTCAATCAAAAGCCATTTATTGTAATTTTCAGACTTCAGGGAGAGGCTCAATTGATAAACTTTAACCGAAAATTTTACGAGTTTTAAAATGTTTTGCTTTGGTGTCAAAGACGCTCAAGCTTGTTCTCGTTACTGGTTCTCGTGGACTGGTACATCAACCAATCGATGATGCCTCTGCATGCGTGGAACTATTCAATAAGTATTATAAAGTGAAAAGCCTGAACCTGAAAGCGACGTCGTTGTTAAAACTTATCCGAAATGAATCGGATCACTCAGTTGAGTTGAAAAACAAGCTAAAAGGACCTAAGAGAAGCGATCTTGTCAGTCGAATTTACCATATGGGTCGGGTTTATTCGATTTTCGGCGTAACAACCGGTGTCTGGTCCGGGCCTCCTGCAGTAAGCACTTTCACATATCCCGATCGTTTGCCGACGCCATCCAGTTGGGCATCCCAAAGCTTCGGCCGTCCTGGTCAACGCCATCCTTCCAGCGTAAGCGCGGTCTGCGTCGCTGTCTTCTACCATGAATTGTACCGCAAAGGACTTTCTGAGCAGGGTCCTCTTCGCTCATACGAGCTAGGTGCCCAACCCACCGGAGTCTACCGAGCTTTATTTTCGTTATAACATCTGCTTCGAGGTAGATTTCATACAACTCATGGTTGTACCGTCTCCGGAATTGTCCTTCCTCATGTATGGGGCCAACAATTCTCTGTAAAACTTTCCTCTCGAACGCGGCTAAGAGGTCAGAGTGCCTTTGGCTAAGCACTCAAGTGCTTTCACGTCGGTCTTCAGTTATCGTTCAAGCTTCATGGAAGGGAATAATTTAGACTCTCATTCAGTTCGTTGAAAATTAAATTTAATTCTTTTCTCTGGTTATAACCGTTGGGTATTAGCTGCATGAGAAGGACCCAAAGCCACGTTTCCACTTCAGATTTCGAGAAATTTAACTCCATAACCGATTTGAAAATAAAACCGTGGTTGTTTACTAGTGCCACTATATGAAGAAGCTACCAACTTTGCATTCTGGACCTTGACATCGTGTATCGTCTTCAAATTTGTTGCAAATGCAGACAACAAAACACACGTTTGATTTATCTGAACCAATATTTTTTATCAGATCTGGTCTTTTTTAACAGAAAAACTAGAAATAGGACTGCGAGCAATATAAAGACCATCGAATCGGGACAGTCACGTTCATAGACGTCATGCGAATTCTCTTTTTTTTTTCTGTCACCAATTATCCTGTCAGCTAAACTTCTCCTTTTGCACCTACATTTTGAAGCACTTTCTTTTCTCTAACGTACCAATAAATGAATATCTGGTCTTGGACTTCAATGTTAGCATCGAAAGTTTGGTTTAGCTTTATTTCACGGCTACAGGAAGTGCTGCACTCTGAGGACTGTTTGTTTTTCCTGAAAAAGTCCAGGAAAAAAAAAACAGTCTGCAATTTTTGATTTTTAGGATCTGAAATGTGAATTTGACTTCAGCAGAAGTTAATCAATGTCTAGCTAATTTAGAAAGAAGTTGCTGAGGAAAACGAGAACCAACGAGAAAACAATAAATGCAGCCTCAGAGTGATCTTGAAAATCTCCTCACACATGGGAAGCCAATTAGACTCAAGAAATGAGCAAAATTTTCACAAAATCGTAGAGAAGAGTTGAAAAGAAGCCTTCTCTCACATCTGTATCCCTAATAGACGATCATGGACGATAACTAGACGCGTATCGATTGTCATTTCAAAGGCTAAGCGATTGGAGACCAACGTCGAGGACAGTACAGCCTCCAAAACCACAAAAGCCACCAAAACCACACATTAAAAACTTATTTACGACGATGTGACAAAGTCTGCGTAAAATAAATTCAGAGTAGAGCCCAATTCACCACCCACCGCCATTCAATTTCACACTCCCACTCTGAAAACACCTCCCTCTTTCTCTCCACGCGACAGTCGAATGGAAAAGAATGTAAAATGCCCGTAACAGGCAATTAATTTCCTTTCAATTCCATCACGCCCACCATTATCCTTTCAAAGGATAAACCAATTTCGTCCGCAAATATAATTTCCAATTATTATCACTTTCCATGGGGCGGTAAATTTCTCTCTGCCGTCACCTTCATAGGCGTCCTGCGAATTCTTTTTTTTCTTTTTTTTTCTGTTACCAATTAACCTGTCACACACACACACACAAACGACGTCGACGACGACGACATAACTTTCCTCCAGGTAGAGACCGAGCAACCGGTAATATTATCACCGCCACCCCCGCTTTCGTGTGTATGCATTTAACACATCCATTGTACGACGTTTTGATGGCAATTTTCACCCATTCAATGCTCATCATTCGGGCCAGTCGAGGACGACGACGACAACAACTCACCGGCCCACCCACCCTCCGTGGCAAAAAGGCAGCCACGACAACCCACCCCCGAGGCGGTGGCGGCGCACCGAGGGTTGTTGCTTTCCTCTGTTTGGCTTTCTCGTTTCGGTTATCACGCCACACTCGCCCCCTGAAGTTCTTCTCTAACGTGCGACGTCCTCCTCCTCCTCCGGGCGTGGTGGTGGAGGTGAGAATAGAAAATCTGTCGACCGCAGATAAATTTGTTAATCATTTTGGCACGGCAGGTGGCTTGGAAAGTTTTCTAAAATAATCACGCCACCCGTCTGCCTGGATGTCCTCGATGACAATAAGTTTTGCATTAGATGGTGTATTCTCTATCGTTTCGCATTCGCATGACATGTGCACGTCAAATTGAGATGGACAAAGTGTCATGTCGGCCGTGCGTCTAGTTTTGGGGTTTCGGGCTTCGGGCTTCGGGCTTCGGGCTTCGTGGCCTCTCAATTTGTGCTGCGAAATGGGAAACGTTGATTGGAGTTGTTTTGAGGCGATTGCAGAGCAAACAATTTGGTGTTAATCGCTTTCAGAGATGACCAGCAGAGACCAACAAACTTCTGTGGCTGTGGTGGAAAGTGTGGAACAATTAAAACGGGTAATTAGATCGAGGGATGAGGGAGCAGCTGATGATGATTTAAGGAAGGAACGCACTTGCTCGGAGATGGTCTTGGACTTTAACGAGAGCGTCAAAATTTTCACGCCTACAGGAAGAGCTGGGCTCTACTGCTACCGGAGAATATCCAATAACAGAAAGAAAAACAGCAGTTTTTAATTTCTAGAATTCGAATATGAACTTGGCTTTAAAAATACCTCTAGGAGTCCCATTAGCTAAAAGGAGAAGATCCACTTAAGTTGGGTTTTGTTTATCCTTTGTATAAGGCAAAGCAGAACAATTTTTTTTAGGGCTTGTTCAACTACTCTCAACTTCCAGCAAACCTGTGGCTGGAAAAACACTTTGCTAAAGCTAGATCTTGTTTCAAAAGTCGTACCGCCTTTTGATTGGAATCAGAACAGTTCACTCTTCAAAAAGTCAGAGATCCCTACCAGTGCACTTTTCGGCTACTACTTTCTGGATAGGGGCTTATTTCGGGATATGTTCCGGCCACGATGGGGCCAGAGACAGATAAATTAACGAAGAGACAGTTCAGAGACAAATAAATGCACGAAACAAAGGCAAACTTTTTAGCTTCATTTCCTACAAAATTGTCGTACTAAAATGACTAAGATGACGCTAGTCAAATTCCAAATGGCTGCCATTGAGTGGCTTCTGAGCAGCTTTTGTTAAAAAGTTATATTTTCTGTTTATTTTTTTTGAATTTTTTCCATGTGCAACGTTAACATTTTTCTCGTTCAGTTAAGCACAATTTCCAGCTGAATCATTTTTGTATTACACAGAAACTGATCAAGAAGGAGTGGAAAATTCAAATTTTCGAGAGCAAAGATGTCATATAAAGTTTTCCAACTAGAGGAAGTCGGTGTTAAACTGGAATAAAACAAATTCTTTTTTTTATAATTGGTGCGTGCTAAAGGCAGTGGGGCTACCCTTAAGTGTCCTGTTTAAGACACAGTACGGGCCGAAGGTACCGAGGGAGAGATGAAATGAAGGGAACGGTGCGCGTTGGTTTAAAATATCTACGTGTTATGTTCAAATGGGAGAATTGAATTTGGAAGAGTATTCCATATTCGTGTGGTGCGCCTAAGAATGAGTCTGTAAACTTTACCGTGCGTCTGAAAGTAGGCTTGTGGGCTTACTGATGAGCATTCCTAGCGTGGCGAGTATTGCGGGTGAATGTTTGAAGGGGGGGAATGCAGTTGGCTAACTCATTTGAGCACTGTCTGTTGAAGTAAAGGAAATCCCTTTTTATTTAAACACCCATGTATGCCACTTTGCACGAATTACCTTATCATTTTAGTGTGAAATGCGGCTTCCGACTATGGTACGAAGCGAGAGGCTTAACTTATTATTACTCAGTTCGGACGAAATACTCCCGATCCAAAAGATCTCGTTAGCCTTCTGCAAAGAATGCAATTCAAATTCTCAACCCATTTTGGGCAAAATTTCGAAAATCCAATACATGACATAAATTCCAAAAAAAACCCGCTTCCGAAGATTTGACATTAACTTCATTTTTTGGAGTAAAGAGAGTATATTTTTTCCAATTTTCCACAAAACTTTTTCTTGATCCTAGAAATTGTGAATCGAGAAATTGAAGAAAATGAATAAGCGGGTCCCCTATGAAGGGAAGAAAACGACACCACTTTGAAGTAATGCGAAAGCGGTCCCCAGAGTGGATGGAGTCAAGGAGAAGAGGTCAAGATGTGGTTTTAGTGGATGAAAGTCTCACACGACTTGGAACAGAACGGGCCTGTTCCACTTGCCTATTAGGTTTCCACATCGTGCTCAAGGCAAAAAAAAATATTAAACCGTGCCTATTAGAAAACTATTTACATGACATGCTTACTACTCCGAAGATGTGAAAAGTGTAGCAGAAATTTTTGTTTCACGACGACTTACGAACGCTGAGATCTTTTTCACGATTTTTACTTATTTGACCACCACTTTTGAAGACTGCACTCAAAATACTAAATGCTACTAGGCTTCGTAAATCGTATCATTCGAGGCTTCTAATTTTCTAACAATGAAATTTAAAGTTTTGCCACTTTAACTGCGGCAAAAGTTTACGTTAATGGCGTTAAATTACATGAATAAATCCTTAAATTTTATGATGTTATCTTGACCTTCCCATTTGAAAACTATTTTCGGACTAACTTGCGTTTACAATTTTTCTTTTAGACTCGTAAACACATCTAGACGTTCCAGTAATTCTCAATCTAATCCAAATCGATTTTTTTCTTCAAAATTTAAAATAATTAGATGTCCCAGTTTCGAAATTAATTTTCCACTCCAGCGCATCTCGGCACATATGCGACTCTCATTTGATGACCACGCGAAACTACTATCAGCTAATCCCGAAATAAGCCATCGAAAGTCTGTCAGAAAACCCTCCACCCCTTCACCAACCTGCAACTTAAACTCAATTTTCCTTAACAAAAGACCCACGAGAAGGCTCTTCAAAAATTATTCAATTAAATGTGGTTTAACTTTTTTCCCTCCCCCCGTCCTGAGATTATCATGCAAACAAAAGGCTCCTTAACAATTGCCACGTATCGAAGGCATCTCTTCCACCACCACCACCACAGCATCCTCCATTCATTAACCCACGCCATCGTGTCTGTGTACACATACACATCCGTCTCCTTCGCCCATCCAGCATCAAGAACTCATTTTGCAAAGTTAACAAACCAATTGAATTCGTCCCGTGAGACACGCAATCACGCTCCTTTACGCAGGACTCACTTCAATTTAATCCACTTAACGAATTACAAAATGTTCTCTCTCGTTCAAAAAAAAAAATAAACGGCGATGCCGAAACCTCTACAAACACAGAAAAGTTCTTTCGTCCTTTTTTTTTAGAAAAAAAGAAAGCAAATCTCCCAGGAGTCCTTGTGACGCCAAAGTGAAGTGAAAATCGCAAATAAAACAGTTTACGGAACATTCACAGAAGTAGGCGGAGGAGGAGGAGGATATCCTTCGTGTATCTGTCTACTCTCGGGCCTAACTATTTGCCATGCACGCACACACTTATCCACCTGCCGGCGGATGGATGAGCACTAGACTGGGGGAAAAGTGATTAGGGTTGAGCAGCGCGCAGATTCCTTTTGGTTTATTATTCTATAATAAACCTTTGTAATCGTAACAGAAAAAAAAAAATTTAACACCCCCTCAAACTTTCACAGTTTGCGTTTGGCGGGTTGTAGAGTGCATATATGTAATAATAATTTGTCTGTCCGTCCGCCGTACGCCGTACGCCGTACGCCGTACGCCGTACGCCGGCCGATTTTTTTCAGCACTAAAAGTTCCACCATTCCTAAGTTGTTGGAGCTATAAGGACAAAACTCGGCTCAAAAATAGTTCCAGTCTAGCCGCTTATTTTGATGCATTGCTACATAAAGTAGACCGCCCCAAGGGGGAGAAAGGAGGATTTTAATTTTTTTTAGGTTTCCGAAACGATTTTTAAAAACTGAGCAGTAGGATTCTTTGAAACTTGGCCTAACAATAGGGCTAGATCCCCTACAGATCCTAACATTGAACCATAACGCTCGGAGGCCCCAAAGGGGAGTTATGGGGGTTTGAACTTTTTTAGTCTCCTCAACGGTTCTTGAAAACCGAGTATCACATTTTGTTCAAATTTGGCATAAGAATAGTGTTAGGTATGTTATTGATTCCCCTAAAACCACATAACGGTCAGAGATCAGGGAGGGGAGAAAGGGGGGTTCGATCTTTTTTTTTTCGCTTTTTTCACATTCCGACTCATATTCTCCGAAATTGTTGACACTTAGCTCGAATGAAAATAAATAGCTCGAAGGTCTTGCTTATTCCAAATCCAACGCCACCTTCCGCATCAATTTGCGAATAACCGTTCACGAGATATTGGCTTATTACTGTCATCATATTCGATATTCAAGTAAAAAAATATATATGGGAACCAGATTACGTAATGATCGATTACCCAATGATGACGTTTTCATCCTCATTTTCTCTGTTGTTTCCATTCGTAAGCTGTGACGTCAGTGGGGGTGTGGTACCAAAAAGAGAACAACGCAGAGAGGGAGATTGAAAGAGAGTTCTTTGTCTCTCTTGCTCGCATAAGTAAAATGAAGAAATAAGTGTGAGGAGTCTATGTGTGTGTTTCATATGAAAATGTATGAGCAATGGTTTGAGTGAAGGAATATGAACCAAAACAGACCTTGGAACTCGATAAGAACAATTTTGAAGGGCGTAGTTAAGAAATGATATTCACACAGTTTTGTTGTTGTCTTTTGCTACAGAAGCAAAGTTGCTTATGGCTGCGCATTTGTGTGCTTAAACAAATTTTTGATAATTCCAATTGTAATGTCTGTTGTAGGGTAAAAAAGAGAACACAAGGAAAGGATAGGAGAACATAGGATAGGTCATGAGCGGAGGGATATCAAATTACAAAGTCGATACGAAAAAATTTGGTTTATTATTTTATGACCGTTGTCTAACAAAAGGCGAAACGAAGTGAAGAAGTAATATTTACATCAGTTTTATCGTTGTCTTTTGTAGAAGAAGTAATGAAATTTAGATGCAAGGTCTATTTCGCCAACCTAAAAATAAATTGTTATATTTTTTTTTTTTTTTGAAGAATACTGAAAGATCAAAGAGAAAGATAGTTAGTTTGGTTTTTAGCTAGTTAGTAGCTTCTGCAGCAAAAGGCAATAACAAAACTGCTGCGAGTATCATTTCTTTTTTAGGGTTTCGTTCCAAAGAAATAAAGAAACCCTTATAGAATCACTTCGGTGTACTGTTTGCCGGTCGCCTTTACACATTTGCTAATAGCTTCTGAATCCTCTGTAGTTAAGGGATGAAACTTGGAATGAATGTGACCTTCGGCAACTCAAAAATAGTCGAAGATTAAAGAAAAAGTTAGTTCTGAAACTAACGTTTGACAAAAAAATTATTAACTTTTACGGTCAACATGGGTGTCACTGGAAAGGGAGCGGGGCGTAGATTACAAAAATATCTGTCCGTCTGTCATTAACCCCTATTTTAGGTACCTGGTGAACCTCCTGGAATTAAGAAATGAAATTTCCACAGATGATGTGTTTCACTTTCCCAAAAAAAAAGTTCCGAAAAAAAATTTTAAGAAAGTTACTTATTAGCGAAAAAGTTAGTACTAATACTAAAATCAAAAACCGGATTTATTTTCTTGGATATTTGATATGGGTATCGTTCGAAAGAGAATGCCAGCCATGAAAAGTTGTTAGTAAATGATTATAAGCCAACAAACTTCAAAAAACGACTTATATGCCGTGCCTCATACCTTATTCTGTAAAGTAATGGGCCAACAAATCTGTGCGTCTTATCTGATAAAACTAAAAAACTAAAAACTAATTGTTTTTTAATTTTATTACCGGAATTCATAAAGTTCGGTACCATTTGATAGGTTTTGTAAAAGAAAATTTAGTTCTTGTTTTGAACTTTTTGTTTTGAGGTTCAGTTTTCGAGATATTAAGCCAAAAAAAAGATTGACCATTCTGGCTCAAATAGTGGCATACGAATTGTAAAGATCCGAAAATGCCATTTTGTAGATCTCGAAAAAAGAATAAAAAAAATAAAAAAAAAGCATTTTTATTTTTATAGAATTTTTCGAGATATCAACCATTTAGTGTTTTGCTAAAAAAGATATCAATTAACTGTCATGTATTCGCAAACAAATTTCTCAATAAAAAGTGATTGCTGGACGTGGTTTGATGCGGTCCTGCATCGAAATGGTCGACATACACGACGCTTTTTAATTCAATTTTCTTCGATTGTCTGCGCTGCCTTCCGTCACTCAAAATTGTTCGCATTGAGTTCCAAGATCCCTTTTGTTTCTTCCTTCGCTCAAACCAAACTGCTCTCTTACATTTTCACATGAAACACACACATAAACTTCTCACACTTCTTTCTTTAATTTACTTATGCGAGCAAGAGAGACAAAGAACTCTCTTTCTCTCTCCCTCTAGGAGTCCTTCCGCGTTGTTCTCATTTCTGTACCACACAGCTGACATCTCAGCAGACGAAGGGAAAAAGTTGAGAATTGAGAAAATGGGGATGACAACGTCATCATTCGTGGCCAGGCCTCCTGTATTTTTGTTAAATTGAATATCGAATATGATCACATTAAACGCAAATATCTCGTGAACGGTTGATCGCAAATTGATGCGGAAGGTGGCGTTGGATGTGGAAAAAGCAAGACTTTCGAGTTACATATAACAATTTCAAAAAATAGAAGGCGAAATGTGAATAAAGGGGAAAAAAAGTTCGAACCCCCCTTTCTCCCCTCCCTGGTCCCTGACCGTTATGCCGTTTTAGGGGGATCAATAACATGCCAAGCACTATTCTGATACCAAATTTGAGCAAAATCGGTTGCACGGTTTTCAAGAACGGTTGAGGAAACTAAAAAAATTCAAACCCCCATAACTCCCCCTTGGGTCCCCTGAGCGTCATGGTTCAGCTTTAGGATCTGTGGGGGATCTGGCCCTATTGTTAGGCCAAGTTACAATAAATTCTGTTGCACGGTTTTCAAAAATCGCTCCGGAAACCTTAAAAAAACTAAAATAGTAAAAAGCGAATATCTCGTGAACGGTTGATTGCAAATTGATGCGGAAGGTGGCGTTGAATTTGGAATAAGCAAGACCTTCGAGCTATTTATCTTGAATCGAGCTGAGCTCCAACAATTTCGAAAAATGTAAGACGGAATGTGAAAAAGCGGAAAAAAATTTCGAACCCCCCTTTCTCCCCTCCCTGGGCCCTGACCACTGTGCCGTTTTGGGAGAATCAATAACATGTCTAACACTATCCCTATGCCAAATTTGAGCATAATATGTTCAACGGTTTTCAAGAACGCTTGAGGAGACTAAAAAGGTTCAAACACCCATAACTCCCCTTTGGGTACTCCGAGCGTTGTGGTTCAACTGTAGGATCTGTGGGGGATCTAGCCCTATGGTTAGGCCAAGTTTCAAAAAATTCTACGACATAGTTTTTAAAAATCGTTCCGGAAACTTTAGAGAAATGTAAGCCCCCCGTTCTCCCCTTTGGAGCGGCCTACATTGTACATCAATACATCAAAATAAGCGGCACGACTAGAACTTTTTTTGAACCAAATTTCGTCCTTGTAGCTCCAACGACTTACAATTGGTGGAGCTTTCAGTGCGTAAAAAAAAAACAGAAACTAAATACGATCTGTAGATATATTCTCAATAAAAAGTGATTGCTGGACGTGATTTGATGCGGTTCCCCATCGAAATGGTCGACATACACGACGCTTTTTAATTCAATTTTCTTCGATTGTCTGCGCTGCCTTCCGTCACTCAAAATTGTTCGCATTGAGTTCCAAGATCCCTTTTGTTTCTTCCTTCGCTCAAACCAAACTGCTCTCTTACATTTTCACATGAAACACACACATAAACTTCTCACACTTCTTTCTTTAATTTACTTATGCGAGCAAGAGAGACAAAGAACTCTCTTTCTCTCTCCCTCTAGGAGTCCTTCCGCGTTGTTCTCATTTCTGTACCACACAGCTGACATCTCAGCAGACGAAGGGAAAAAGTTGAGAATTGAGAAAATGGGGATGACAACGTCATCATTCGTGGCCAGGCCTCCTGTATTTTTGTTAAATTGAATATCGAATATGATCACATTAAACGCAAATATCTCGTGAACGGTTGATCGCAAATTGATGCGGAAGGTGGCGTTGGATGTGGAAAAAGCAAGACTTTCGAGTTACATATAACAATTTCAAAAAATAGAAGGCGAAATGTGAATAAAGGGGAAAAAAAGTTCGAACCCCCCTTTCTCCCCTCCCTGGTCCCTGACCGTTATGCCGTTTTAGGGGGATCAATTACATGCCAAGCACTATTCTGATACCAAATTTGAGCAAAATCGGTTGCACGGTTTTCAAGAACGGTTGAGGAAACTAAAAAAATTCAAACCCCCATAACTCCCCCTTGGGTCCCCTGAGCGTCATGGTTCAGCTTTAGGATCTGTGGGGGATCTGGCCCTATTGTTAGGCCAAGTTACAATAAATTCTGTTGCACGGTTTTCAAAAATCGCTCCGGAAACCTTAAAAAAACTAAAATAGTAAAAAGCGAATATCTCGTGAACGGTTGATTGCAAATTGATGCGGAAGGTGGCGTTGAATTTGGAATAAGCAAGACCTTCGAGCTATTTATCTTGAATCGAGCTGAGCTCCAACAATTCCGAAAAATGTAAGACGGAATGTGAAAAAGCGGAAAAAAATTTCGAACCCCCCTTTCTCCCCTCCCTGGGCCCTGACCACTGTGCCGTTTTGGGAGAATCAATAACATGTCTAACACTATCCCTATGCCAAATTTGAGCATAATATGTTCAACGGTTTTCAAGAACGCTTGAGGAGACTAAAAAGGTTCAAACACCCATAACTCCCCTTTGGGTACTCCGAGCGTTGTGGTTCAACTGTAGGATCTGTGGGGGATCTAGCCCTATGGTTAGGCCAAGTTTCAAAAAATTCTACGACATAGTTTTTAAAAATCGTTCCGGAAACTTTAGAGAAATGTAAGCCCCCCGTTCTCCCCTTTGGAGCGGCCTACATTGTACATCAATACATCAAAATAAGCGGCACGACTAGAACTTTTTTTGAACCAAATTTCGTCCTTGTAGCTCCAACGACTTACAATTGGTGGAGCTTTCAGTGCGTAAAAAAAAAAACAGAAACTAAATACGATCTGTAGATATATTCTCAATAAAAAGTGATTGCTGGACGTGATTTGATGCGGTTCCCCATCGAAATGGTCGACATACACGACGCTTTTTAATTCAATTTTCTTCGATTGTCTGCGCTGCCTTCCGTCACTCAAAATTGTTCGCATTGAGTTCCAAGATCCCTTTTGTTTCTTCCTTCGCTCAAACCAAACTGCTCTCTTACATTTTCACATGAAACACACACATAAACTTCTCACACTTCTTTCTTTAATTTACTTATGCGAGCAAGAGAGACAAAGAACTCTCTTTCTCTCTCCCTCTAGGAGTCCTTCCGCGTTGTTCTCATTTCTGTACCACACAGCTGACATCTCAGCAGACGAAGGGAAAAAGTTGAGAATTGAGAAAATGGGGATGACAACGTCATCATTCGTGGCCAGGCCTCCTGTATTTTTGTTAAATTGAATATCGAATATGATCACATTAAACGCAAATATCTCGTGAACGGTTGATCGCAAATTGATGCGGAAGGTGGCGTTGGATGTGGAAAAAGCAAGACTTTCGAGTTACATATAACAATTTCAAAAAATAGAAGGCGAAATGTGAATAAAGGGGAAAAAAAGTTCGAACCCCCCTTTCTCCCCTCCCTGGTCCCTGACCGTTATGCCGTTTTAGGGGGATCAATTACATGCCAAGCACTATTCTGATACCAAATTTGAGCAAAATCGGTTGCACGGTTTTCAAGAACGGTTGAGGAAACTAAAAAAATTCAAACCCCCATAACTCCCCCTTGGGTCCCCTGAGCGTCATGGTTCAGCTTTAGGATCTGTGGGGGATCTGGCCCTATTGTTAGGCCAAGTTACAATAAATTCTGTTGCACGGTTTTCAAAAATCGCTCCGGAAACCTTAAAAAAACTAAAATAGTAAAAAGCGAATATCTCGTGAACGGTTGATTGCAAATTGATGCGGAAGGTGGCGTTGAATTTGGAATAAGCAAGACCTTCGAGCTATTTATCTTGAATCGAGCTGAGCTCCAACAATTCCGAAAAATGTAAGACGGAATGTGAAAAAGCGGAAAAAAATTTCGAACCCCCCTTTCTCCCCTCCCTGGGCCCTGACCACTGTGCCGTTTTGGGAGAATCAATAACATGTCTAACACTATCCCTATGCCAAATTTGAGCATAATATGTTCAACGGTTTTCAAGAACGCTTGAGGAGACTAAAAAGGTTCAAACACCCATAACTCCCCTTTGGGTACTCCGAGCGTTGTGGTTCAACTGTAGGATCTGTGGGGGATCTAGCCCTATGGTTAGGCCAAGTTTCAAAAAATTCTACGACATAGTTTTTAAAAATCGTTCCGGAAACTTTAGAGAAATGTAAGCCCCCCGTTCTCCCCTTTGGAGCGGCCTACATTGTACATCAATACATCAAAATAAGCGGCACGACTAGAACTTTTTTTGAACCAAATTTCGTCCTTGTAGCTCCAACGACTTACAATTGGTGGAGCTTTCAGTGCGTAAAAAAAAAACAGAAACTAAATACGATCTGTAGATATATTCTCAATAAAAAGTGATTGCTGGACGTGATTTGATGCGGTTCCCCATCGAAATGGTCGACATACACGACGCTTTTTAATTCAATTTTCTTCGATTGTCTGCGCTGCCTTCCGTCACTCAAAATTGTTCGCATTGAGTTCCAAGATCCCTTTTGTTTCTTCCTTCGCTCAAACCAAACTGCTCTCTTACATTTTCACATGAAACACACACATAAACTTCTCACACTTCTTTCTTTAATTTACTTATGCGAGCAAGAGAGACAAAGAACTCTCTTTCTCTCTCCCTCTAGGAGTCCTTCCGCGTTGTTCTCATTTCTGTACCACACAGCTGACATCTCAGCAGACGAAGGGAAAAAGTTGAGAATTGAGAAAATGGGGATGACAACGTCATCATTCGTGGCCAGGCCTCCTGTATTTTTGTTAAATTGAATATCGAATATGATCACATTAAACGCAAATATCTCGTGAACGGTTGATCGCAAATTGATGCGGAAGGTGGCGTTGGATGTGGAAAAAGCAAGACTTTCGAGTTACATATAACAATTTCAAAAAATAGAAGGCGAAATGTGAATAAAGGGGAAAAAAAGTTCGAACCCCCCTTTCTCCCCTCCCTGGTCCCTGACCGTTATGCCGTTTTAGGGGGATCAATTACATGCCAAGCACTATTCTGATACCAAATTTGAGCAAAATCGGTTGCACGGTTTTCAAGAACGGTTGAGGAAACTAAAAAAATTCAAACCCCCATAACTCCCCCTTGGGTCCCCTGAGCGTCATGGTTCAGCTTTAGGATCTGTGGGGGATCTGGCCCTATTGTTAGGCCAAGTTACAATAAATTCTGTTGCACGGTTTTCAAAAATCGCTCCGGAAACCTTAAAAAAACTAAAATAGTAAAAAGCGAATATCTCGTGAACGGTTGATTGCAAATTGATGCGGAAGGTGGCGTTGAATTTGGAATAAGCAAGACCTTCGAGCTATTTATCTTGAATCGAGCTGAGCTCCAACAATTCCGAAAAATGTAAGACGGAATGTGAAAAAGCGGAAAAAAATTTCGAACCCCCCTTTCTCCCCTCCCTGGGCCCTGACCACTGTGCCGTTTTGGGAGAATCAATAACATGTCTAACACTATCCCTATGCCAAATTTGAGCATAATATGTTCAACGGTTTTCAAGAACGCTTGAGGAGACTAAAAAGGTTCAAACACCCATAACTCCCCTTTGGGTACTCCGAGCGTTGTGGTTCAACTGTAGGATCTGTGGGGGATCTAGCCCTATGGTTAGGCCAAGTTTCAAAAAATTCTACGACATAGTTTTTAAAAATCGTTCCGGAAACTTTAGAGAAATGTAAGCCCCCCGTTCTCCCCTTTGGAGCGGCCTACATTGTACATCAATACATCAAAATAAGCGGCACGACTAGAACTTTTTTTGAACCAAATTTCGTCCTTGTAGCTCCAACGACTTACAATTGGTGGAGCTTTCAGTGCGTAAAAAAAAAAACAGAAACTAAATACGATCTGTAGATATATTCTCAATAAAAAGTGATTGCTGGACGTGATTTGATGCGGTTCCCCATCGAAATGGTCGACATACACGACGCTTTTTAATTCAATTTTCTTCGATTGTCTGCGCTGCCTTCCGTCACTCAAAATTGTTCGCATTGAGTTCCAAGATCCCTTTTGTTTCTTCCTTCGCTCAAACCAAACTGCTCTCTTACATTTTCACATGAAACACACACATAAACTTCTCACACTTCTTTCTTTAATTTACTTATGCGAGCAAGAGAGACAAAGAACTCTCTTTCTCTCTCCCTCTAGGAGTCCTTCCGCGTTGTTCTCATTTCTGTACCACACAGCTGACATCTCAGCAGACGAAGGGAAAAAGTTGAGAATTGAGAAAATGGGGATGACAACGTCATCATTCGTGGCCAGGCCTCCTGTATTTTTGTTAAATTGAATATCGAATATGATCACATTAAACGCAAATATCTCGTGAACGGTTGATCGCAAATTGATGCGGAAGGTGGCGTTGGATGTGGAAAAAGCAAGACTTTCGAGTTACATATAACAATTTCAAAAAATAGAAGGCGAAATGTGAATAAAGGGGAAAAAAAGTTCGAACCCCCCTTTCTCCCCTCCCTGGTCCCTGACCGTTATGCCGTTTTAGGGGGATCAATTACATGCCAAGCACTATTCTGATACCAAATTTGAGCAAAATCGGTTGCACGGTTTTCAAGAACGGTTGAGGAAACTAAAAAAATTCAAACCCCCATAACTCCCCCTTGGGTCCCCTGAGCGTCATGGTTCAGCTTTAGGATCTGTGGGGGATCTGGCCCTATTGTTAGGCCAAGTTACAATAAATTCTGTTGCACGGTTTTCAAAAATCGCTCCGGAAACCTTAAAAAAACTAAAATAGTAAAAAGCGAATATCTCGTGAACGGTTGATTGCAAATTGATGCGGAAGGTGGCGTTGAATTTGGAATAAGCAAGACCTTCGAGCTATTTATCTTGAATCGAGCTGAGCTCCAACAATTCCGAAAAATGTAAGACGGAATGTGAAAAAGCGGAAAAAAATTTCGAACCCCCCTTTCTCCCCTCCCTGGGCCCTGACCACTGTGCCGTTTTGGGAGAATCAATAACATGTCTAACACTATCCCTATGCCAAATTTGAGCATAATATGTTCAACGGTTTTCAAGAACGCTTGAGGAGACTAAAAAGGTTCAAACACCCATAACTCCCCTTTGGGTACTCCGAGCGTTGTGGTTCAACTGTAGGATCTGTGGGGGATCTAGCCCTATGGTTAGGCCAAGTTTCAAAAAATTCTACGACATAGTTTTTAAAAATCGTTCCGGAAACTTTAGAGAAATGTAAGCCCCCCGTTCTCCCCTTTGGAGCGGCCTACATTGTACATCAATACATCAAAATAAGCGGCACGACTAGAACTTTTTTTGAACCAAATTTCGTCCTTGTAGCTCCAACGACTTACAATTGGTGGAGCTTTCAGTGCGTAAAAAAAAAACAGAAACTAAATACGATCTGTAGATATATTCTCAATAAAAAGTGATTGCTGGACGTGATTTGATGCGGTTCCCCATCGAAATGGTCGACATACACGACGCTTTTTAATTCAATTTTCTTCGATTGTCTGCGCTGCCTTCCGTCACTCAAAATTGTTCGCATTGAGTTCCAAGATCCCTTTTGTTTCTTCCTTCGCTCAAACCAAACTGCTCTCTTACATTTTCACATGAAACACACACATAAACTTCTCACACTTCTTTCTTTAATTTACTTATGCGAGCAAGAGAGACAAAGAACTCTCTTTCTCTCTCCCTCTAGGAGTCCTTCCGCGTTGTTCTCATTTCTGTACCACACAGCTGACATCTCAGCAGACGAAGGGAAAAAGTTGAGAATTGAGAAAATGGGGATGACAACGTCATCATTCGTGGCCAGGCCTCCTGTATTTTTGTTAAATTGAATATCGAATATGATCACATTAAACGCAAATATCTCGTGAACGGTTGATCGCAAATTGATGCGGAAGGTGGCGTTGGATGTGGAAAAAGCAAGACTTTCGAGTTACATATAACAATTTCAAAAAATAGAAGGCGAAATGTGAATAAAGGGGAAAAAAAGTTCGAACCCCCCTTTCTCCCCTCCCTGGTCCCTGACCGTTATGCCGTTTTAGGGGGATCAATTACATGCCAAGCACTATTCTGATACCAAATTTGAGCAAAATCGGTTGCACGGTTTTCAAGAACGGTTGAGGAAACTAAAAAAATTCAAACCCCCATAACTCCCCCTTGGGTCCCCTGAGCGTCATGGTTCAGCTTTAGGATCTGTGGGGGATCTGGCCCTATTGTTAGGCCAAGTTACAATAAATTCTGTTGCACGGTTTTCAAAAATCGCTCCGGAAACCTTAAAAAAACTAAAATAGTAAAAAGCGAATATCTCGTGAACGGTTGATTGCAAATTGATGCGGAAGGTGGCGTTGAATTTGGAATAAGCAAGACCTTCGAGCTATTTATTTTGATTCGAGCTGAGCTCCAACAATTTCGAAAAATGTAAGACGGAATGTGAAAAAGCGGAAAAAAATTTCGAACCCCCCTTTCTCCCCTCCCTGGGCCCTGACCAATGTGCCGTTTTGGGAGAATCAATAACATGTCTAACACTATCCCTATGCCAAATTTGAGCATAATATGTTCAACGGTTTTCAAGAACGCTTGAGGAGACTAAAAAGGTTCAAACACCCATAACTCCCCTTTGGGTACTCCGAGCGTTGTGGTTCAACTGTAGGATCTGTGGGGGATCTAGCCCTATGGTTAGGCCAAGTTTCAAAAAATTCTACGACATAGTTTTTAAAAATCGTTCCGGAAACTTTAGAGAAATGTAAGCCCCCCGTTCTCCCCTTTGGAGCGGCCTACATTGTACATCAATACATCAAAATAAGCGGCACGACTAGAACTTTTTTTGAACCAAATTTCGTCCTTGTAGCTCCAACGACTTACAATTGGTGGAGCTTTCAGTGCGTAAAAAAAAAAACAGAAACTAAATACGATCTGTAGATATATTCTCAATAAAAAGTGATTGCTGGACGTGATTTGATGCGGTTCCCCATCGAAATGGTCGACATACACGACGCTTTTTAATTCAATTTTCTTCGATTGTCTGCGCTGCCTTCCGTCACTCAAAATTGTTCGCATTGAGTTCCAAGATCCCTTTTGTTTCTTCCTTCGCTCAAACCAAACTGCTCTCTTACATTTTCACATGAAACACACACATAAACTTCTCACACTTCTTTCTTTAATTTACTTATGCGAGCAAGAGAGACAAAGAACTCTCTTTCTCTCTCCCTCTAGGAGTCCTTCCGCGTTGTTCTCATTTCTGTACCACACAGCTGACATCTCAGCAGACGAAGGGAAAAAGTTGAGAATTGAGAAAATGGGGATGACAACGTCATCATTCGTGGCCAGGCCTCCTGTATTTTTGTTAAATTGAATATCGAATATGATCACATTAAACGCAAATATCTCGTGAACGGTTGATCGCAAATTGATGCGGAAGGTGGCGTTGGATGTGGAAAAAGCAAGACTTTCGAGTTACATATAACAATTTCAAAAAATAGAAGGCGAAATGTGAATAAAGGGGAAAAAAAGTTCGAACCCCCGTTTCTCCCCTCCCTGGTCCCTGACCGTTATGCCGTTTTAGGGGGATCAATAACATGCCAAGCACTATTCTGATACCAAATTTGAGCAAAATCGGTTGCACGGTTTTCAAGAACGGTTGAGGAAACTAAAAAAATTCAAACCCCCATAACTCCCCCTTGGGTCCCCTGAGCGTCATGGTTCAGCTTTAGGATCTGTGGGGGATCTGGCCCTATTGTTAGGCCAAGTTACAATAAATTCTGTTGCACGGTTTTCAAAAATCGCTCCGGAAACCTTAAAAAAACTAAAATAGTAAAAAGCGAATATCTCGTGAACGGTTGATTGCAAATTGATGCGGAAGGTGGCGTTGAATTTGGAATAAGCAAGACCTTCGAGCTATTTATTTTGATTCGAGCTGAGCTCCAACAATTTCGAAAAATGTAAGACGGAATGTGAAAAAGCGGAAAAAAATTTCGAACCCCCCTTTCTCCCCTCCCTGGGCCCTGACCAATGTGCCGTTTTGGGAGAATCAATAACATGTCTAACACTATCCCTATGCCAAATTTGAGCATAATATGTTCAACGGTTTTCAAGAACGCTTGAGGAGACTAAAAAGGTTCAAACACCCATAACTCCCCTTTGGGTACTCCGAGCGTTGTGGTTCAACTGTAGGATCTGTGGGGGATCTAGCCCTATGGTTAGGCCAAGTTTCAAAAAATTCTACGACATAGTTTTTAAAAATCGTTCCGGAAACTTTAGAGAAATGTAAGCCCCCCGTTCTCCCCTTTGGAGCGGCCTACATTGTACATCAATACATCAAAATAAGCGGCACGACTAGAACTTTTTTTGAACCAAATTTCGTCCTTGTAGCTCCAACGACTTACAATTGGTGGAGCTTTCAGTGCGTAAAAAAAAAAACAAAAACTAAATACGATCTGTAGACATATTCTCAATAAAAAGTGATTGCTGAACGTGATTTGATGCGGTCCTCCATCGCGATGGTCGACTTACATCGACGCTTTTTAATAAAATTTAACTTAAAAACAAATCTGCTTCCTTTCAAATAATACGTATATCGACCATCACAGTTAAAAGTTTTTTCGGGCGTTAGTATCAGTATTATGAGAGAGGTACCATATAGACGCCCCCACAAGCTTTATAATTTTTACTTACAAAATCCAGCTTTTAACCATTTTTTAGATTTATTTGTTGCTTCTTAGAAATCATTCATTGAAAAGTTGAATAATAAACCCAAGTGTAAAATTTGCAGTGTTTTTTTTTTTGCTGTTGTTGTTGGCAATTGATGTTTCGCAGAAAACAAAAGGACATCGAGTGAGGAGGGATGGCGCGAGCAGAGATAGTCAAATCAACGCAGTGCGACCTAATCTGAGAAATTAATTTTCATGGCTGGTCTCCCGGGGATTAAAGGTTGCTGACGATTTATAGAGGTTCGTCCTTTTTCTTCTGTTTGCTTGACAGGCGCGGCATGGAAATTTTACGCGATGAGATCCGCGAGGTGAAGGAAATTAGTTTAATGCGACTGTGGTGGTGGTTGGTTGTTGAAGAGTGTGGATTTTTCTTCGATTTGATTTCTAGATTTTGAGAACGTTGTTTTCCAGAAACATCGGAATCCGGAGTCCCAAGAATGGCTCAACACATTAGACAGTTTTAGAAGAACGTGGCAGATTTGTGCCAAAAATGGTTTGACTTCAATTTAAGCTCAGAGTTTTCTAAACTAGTGCCCTGTATGGAATTTAAACGGCCTCCTATACAGAGCCAGAACTGGTAGCACGCTTTCGTCATGAAGTGACTGCATTTTTATTCAAATTAGCCCAACTTACGAGCTCTTTCCACTTGTGGAAAATAAAGATATTAGAAGAGAATGTTGAAAATCCCAAATGTGCCCAGCAAATTAGACCTTGTAGAAAAACCTAGCACACGATATTTTAAATTTTAATTTCTAATGTTTTAGTGCTAAATTTGATAGTTAACATTTTGCAGTTTTGAAAACTGCTCTGTAGCGCTTTGTACATAGCCGGAAACTTCAAAAGACAAAAAGGCGGAAGGGAGATATTTGACAACCTAATATGTTAAGGGAATTTCTCAGGAGGTCTACTTTTCCTACTATGCTAGAGTGGCCGCATTTGTATTGACTTTATCTATTATTTCATTCTGTTGTTTCTTTCCACCTAATTTCTCACCTCTCCGCATTCACTCCGCCCATATTTCTGCAAAAGACTCTTCACTGTCACTGCCCCAGCAACGCGTCCATTTCTCCTAAGCCACGATGTCCGTCATCATCGACAATCTCTCACACTTCCAGCACTCTCACCGTGATTTTCTCGCGCATATTTCCCACGCAGCCATCAAATCAATTAATTGGGATCACCACGAACGAGAGCTGCGAGACGCGCCTCCTCCGCGTCAGCGCAGCCAAACTGGCGTTTCATCACAGCCCGGTCCGTGGCAATTATCGTCAAATATTTAACACCTTTTGTTGGCCCAGCCACTTGCCTCAGTCGAATCTCGAGCAGGATCGAACAATACACGTCCCCGCCGCGGACAGACAGCCGCGGGAGGAGGACGACCGACGAACACCAAAATTCGAAAATCGAAAATCAAAAATCATTTCCCATTGTGTCCCAAACAAACTCCCAACAAACCACACGATGGGCTTATTTCCTCGAGTGGATCCGATCTGATCCGATTGTTTGCAGGCGATCCGATCGTGGACAAGAAATCTTTCTCTTGACGACCGCCTGGCAACTTAATTACAACCGTTGACATTGTCCGAGTGATTTGTACGCGTTTTTGCCCCGACGACGGGTTATTAGTCGATCAGCGTCGAGTGCATCGCGTCCCGTCCCCGGCCGGGGTACAAAAGACTCACAGGTACTCGTGGATGGGATTCCTTAGAACTAATTTACCGCCGAGCTGAAGACGCTCCGAGTGGCCACTTGACGCGTTGCAGTGCAGCGTCGTGTTGATGTGTTTTTCTCGGAGTCTTTTTGTTTTTTTCGATGGTGGGACACTTCACACAAAAAACGACCACGACCAAGTGGATGGATATCGGTTCGAAGAAACACCTCAGCTACGTCAGCCTGAAGGACTTTTCCTGGTAGCGTTGGTGAGATCCTCGTCTCCCGGAGTTTGGGGAGGTCGGTTTTTATCCGCAAATCGCATTATCCAATTACGCGGGCCCATATCGCTGCTAAGTGAGCCGTGAATGCCTTCTCCGAATTGCCAATTACCGCAGCCATCTTTATTGGCATGAGCAAGCACACGCACACAATGAATTCGCCTCTCTCTGCTGAGTGCGCTAAAACAAAAGAATCGTTCGCTCTCTCTGTCTGCGCCGCCATTTTACATTCGGTTTTTTTTCCGTAACTCGGAATGATTGCCATTCATACCCCTAATAATTGCCTCTCGAAATCCAGAAATACTCCGCACCCCCGCGGAAAATGTGGAAAAAGAAAAAGACGCGGAGTAAAAAATTATAACTAAGAATACGTCGCGGTAATGGCGTGCGGGTGGCATGCGGCCACCCCCGGGGGATTCAGTGGGTGGGGGTGCCGTTCAACTGGTTTATTAATAAGAGGGATGCACTCGGGGTATTCTCTTTTTCTTCTCGACGGGAGTATCTGTCTTTTGTTTCTCGAACGAAAGACTGCTCGTTAAGATGTGGGTGCAACAATGGCACGCCGCTGGATGAATAAATTACCTCCATTGAATTTTACCATCGCTTTGTTGCAGGCTACGTGTGCTAAAAGTTGAATGGTACTTGAATTTGTTTGCACTTGGTGGTGGTTCAGGCGAAGGGGACAGTGAGAGCAACACGCATCTCATGGTGCGAAGGAAACCTTGAAAAGGTCATTTTTTGAAAATTTAGCTTTAAATTAAATATATATAAAAAATTTAGCGTTGCGTACAAAGCAAGAAGAATTTTATAAATTTCAAAAGAAAAAATCTAGAAAATGTTAACGAAAACGTGGCCTGGAAAAGAAACTTCGATTCGCTGATTTCTTTATCAATGCGATCGAATAAAGGGTGGGCCATCTAGAAATTTCTTTTTAATTCATAAGTAATTTTAACACTGGTAGCTGTTTTCCGCTAAAGGAAAAAACCAGTGTCATACCTGTGAACTAAGTGAGTCACTTTCCGTTTGAACAACGTTGAGAAATATTGAAAACTTATTTCTAGAGTGCTGTGTAGCGTGGATAGTTCTTAAAAGTATAATTTTTAGTTTTTGACTCACATTACATTATGCAACGATTGCCACAGTGTACCATACTTTGCTCCAATCGATCTCTTAGCCTGGCAGGATTTTGGAAGGGTTTTTTTTCCACTTCCGTCAATCCCCACTGTGAGGTCTCTAACTACATCCGAAAAAGAAAAAACAACATCAACAAAAAAACAAGAACCTAGTGCTGCGAGGTCCCTCAGGCTCCCGGACCACTGTAGTGTATTCCAAGCGGAAATAACAGCTATTCATGAGGCAGCGCGCTTGCTGTCCATGGGTTCGATAGATGGTCAGTCTATTGTACTCTACATAGACAGTCAGGCGGCCATAAAAGCTCTGGAAACACCATTGATAAGATCAAGAATGGTAAAACAATGTCGCCAATCTCTCAAAGAGATGGCGGACAGATGTAGTCTCACCCTGTGCTGGGTCCCAGGGCACACGGGTATTCTAGGCAACGAAAGAGCTGACGAATTAGCAAGAATAGGAGGGGAATCGGACTCAAATAATAATCAGGGGACCCCCGGACCCTCCATGCAGGAGGTTGGTTCACAGGTAACTGCAGAAGCCATAACGGCAGCAAACTCCAGATGAAGCAATCTACACAGCTGCCACATCTCTAGGCTAGTGTGGCCGAAGATAGATAGGGGCAGGACAGAGCAGCTGCTCTCGGTAAGTAGGGCAAATATAGGCAGACTAGTGGGAGTTCTAACTGGCCACTGCTTATTTGGCAATCATGCCAAAAGACTGGGAATCCCCTCCAATGATTTCTGCAGAAGCTGCAGAGATGAGGAGGAAGAAGAGACAGTACTGCATCTTCTAGGAACATGCCCAGCACTCGCACGCACGAGGAAGCGCACTCTAGGTGCATACTTCTTTAAGGAGTTAAGCGAACTCGCTAGCATGGATGTAAGGCGCATCAGCGGCTTCATAAACAGATCCCACTGGGTATAGCCCGGGGGATACAAGACTACCAACGTTGGCTTCAAACAGGTAGTATGACATGCCTGCTAATACTTTGGTTTGGTGTATTTGCAGGAAATCTATAGGCAGCGAGTCCGGCGAAATTGAAAACAATCCGGATGTGTGACAACACAATGGGCCAATAAGTGGCCTAAGTGAGCCTGTGCTACAGCGCAGGCAGTCACGTTTACCTAAGACCTAAGACCTAAGTGCTGCACGACATCCAACGACGATCCAACGTTTTAGGATGTTCAAAAAGTGCATGGAATTTAGGAAATTGGCTACGGCCTTAAATATTTTTTTATTGGGAAATAACAATTCTTTGTTTCAATAAAAATGTACTCCTTAATGTGAGTCAGAATGTACAATTTTAATTGTGATGCAGGCTCTATTAAACTGTTGCTGTTAATTCGCGTGCGTAGTGACAATTAATTTTGTTTACAATATAAGAAAAAAAAAAACACGAAATCTTATAAGACCGTTGAGGCGTAATTACACTTGTAGATTTTTAAAGTTTTAATAAAATTTGTAAGAACAATAGACGCTTGACATTTTACATTAATGCCCCCTTATCTGTGGCTTAAGGCATTAATAACATTAATCTTTGTATTTCTGTTTATAATTCATTCACATTTTACATTTGTATATTTTTCCAATCAATAAGTTTGTTCGAATACAAAACAGTAGCCCCTAAAACTTTTTCGCTTTGTTCTAATGACTCAATCGCCAAGAAAAAACATAAGAATTTTTTTCTGTTAGTTTTTTTTTCTTAGACACATATTGGAGAAGTTATTTCTAAATTGCAATATGGCTCCTGACAGAATTTTTCTAATTCTAAAATTTATTCATCCTGAAAAGATCCACAAAAAATTCCTGCAGATCGTAGAGAAAATAAAATGTGTCCCGAAAAATACAAAAACAATCATAATCGTAATAGTAAGGTTAAGATTCTTAACACTAGTTGGATGCTGAAAAAAGGAGCTTGGTATTAACGGAGGAGGAGGAGGAAAATGAATTAGATTAATAACAATGTGCTGGAGCAGAAAGAGTCATTGTGCATTTACACTAAACGAGTTCATGATCCCAGTCCATAAAACCTTAAAATTGCATTGAATTGCATTTATGCCATAACGTTTAATACTATCATTACTCTTTTCCATTTTATGGATAAGAATATTAGGGCAATGTATTGTAATCTTTATTTAAATTAAGCCTGTGATTAGCCGAGTTAGCCTGGTAATCAAATGCACATTCCTTCTTTAAATTCGATTGTTCGTAAGTCATATTTTTGGTGGGCGTCGTGGCGTAATCGCGTCGGACATCGCGTCATATACATCAACATGCTGCAGATCATTTCGCATTTGTCTACCATGATTAATTGATCCAGGTCTGGACAAATTCTATGTGTTGCATTTTGCTGGCATGTCAATAGAAGCAATTCATTGAATAAAATTATTTTCCATAACACCGTGTAACAAATATTTCATTCGTTGCAGGTGGGACCGCGAAAAGCTTTTGTGGCTGGATTCGAGCCCGGGTACTTTTGCTCAATAGTCCGACGCACTAACCGATCGAGCCAACGGCGCCCACTTAAGTTAAATCTACTGCTTCCCGTTTATTCCTGCACATTTGCAACATTTCATTAATCGATCGCCACAACTGAACCCTAGAACAGGTTTTAAGTACGCTCAGGCTTGACTATTATTTCAGTGCGTAAGATGTTTGCTGCTGATTTTTGTAGTAATTTTCAGCGATTAAATTAGAAGTTATTACAACTATTATCGGTAGCGAAATATACAAAAATGGGATTTAGAAAAATGTTGCATCCGAATAAAATGCTTAGCATTGAAAAAATGCATCAAGAGGGATTTCCGGTCAACAAAATAGCAAAACCATGGCACTATTATTTCTTAATGATTTCTTACCGATCTCAAACTATTATTTCTCAAACCGAGATTTTAAGAGCAACAAATAATTCTGTAAGCAAAAAAACCACTTTCTTGTGAGTAAACTCACTTTAGTTTTCCGATTATGTAGTAGATTTCTGGTTTACTACCAACAGCCATGCCAGCCATCTTAGTTTTTTTCACGAGACCTGACGTTCTTTCTGGTTATGCTTCAAAATTGTTTACACAATTGCTCATTAATTTTTTTTATTAATAACCCAAAAACATTTTGAAGTAAATACCAAATGAAAACTACTCGTTGGTGTAAGCTATTTGTAGTATAATGAACTGCTGCCAATATTATAACATTTCAATAAAAAAAAAAATTAAAAACTAGTTTTTGACATTGATTATGATTTTTACCTATGATTGTGTCTTAATTGTGATTACGTGTAGTCCACTTTTGAGAAGCCTGTTGAGTGCCAAATGAATTTGAAAAAAACTGCTGCACAGAAGTTAAAGTCTACATTAGCTTGGTCAAAATCAATTACAACAGAATTTTTAGAGAGAGAGAGAGAAGGGAAGACTTATAGTTTGAGAGACACAGACCTATAGATTGTCAGGCTCAGCGCAATTTTTTTTTTTTTTTTTTGGAATTTTGGAAGCTCCTTAAGGTGACTGGCTTGCTTTCCTTCCCCAACTGTGTATTCTTATCTAAGTTGTCAAAAGATAAATATTGTCTTTCGCTTCATGGCAAATACATTTTAATTTCTTAACCGATTTAAAAACCTCTCTTACGCCTCTTTTACGAGAACAACAATCTTTGTTAAATAATGTCATTTACAAGCTCGAAAATAGGATCAACAAAAAAAGAGCAATAACTGAGTAGATGCTCATAGAAGTCCGGGTTCTTAATGGACTCGAAAAGAGCATTAACTTTCAGCTTTAAAATGTTAAAGCAACATTTGGGACTTGAGTGGCAAGAGCGCGACCTTCGATTGAAACCTTTAAAAGGCTTGTCAACCCCTTAATCGAAGAGCATAGCTTCTTAAACTCCCATCGAATCCAACCCCAGCCACCAAGTGAAACGGCACAGCGTTCGCCTCTAAATAACTGCAATTGTACTTCCTCTCGACTTTGTCCTGATTTAAAAGGATATCCTTCAACAGCAAAACCCAATCAAGGTCTGTTCCTAATCCACTCACACATACGAGCAACATTACCAGACGCACACGCACGCAAGTGAAACCCCCCTTCGACTCGTTTCGCTGTGGCAACGAGCGCTGCTCCCATTGTTTCGAATAGCTTCTGGTTAAAGTAGATTTTTGCGTGTGTAAAATCTCTCGAATACATAATTAACCAGGCAGAGGAAGCGGTGTGTGGCAAGCGGGCAAACCCTCTCGTCGTCACCACAGGTCCTGGGACCGACGCACGACGCGCCGGCGAAAGGATAAAGTTTCACTTTTTTGGCAGAAAATTCCGTGCGCATTGTGAGCTTTCCTTTCGCCGACAGACATCCCCGAGGACCCATGAAACTAGAAACCGGAGTAGAAAATAGTTCCCCTCAACAGAGGCAGGGAGCGAAGTTTATAAGCTCCTCTGATTGCAGTGATGTTGGAAAATTAACAATTTTTCAATTAAAATCAATACATGTGCACAGACAGAGTGTGTGTGGATGGGTGGATGGGCGTGTACGATGCGGTTGAATGGTATTTCGGGAAGCTCCAACAGCTAACAACGTGAGACGACGACGAAGCCAGGAAGAGGATCCCTTTCCGCTTTTGGATTCCGCTGCGAAATTGGTTTCATCCGAGTGAGTAGTGGTTGTGCTGTGTTGGAGTATATTAGTCATGCTACTAATTGGACGTTGTGTGATTTTACTACTTTTATTTGATGCTCATGTGTGTGGAGTTGTCTGTAGGGGTGTGTGTGTGTGTGTGTGAGAAGCCGGATTATACGATGAGCTTAGAAAAGCAGGCACTTAGGCAACCGTCGGGAAGAGTGGTGGATGATGCGTCGTTCGTTCGCCTGTAGAATTGAGAAATGAAAATGGAAATTTCCTGGCGAAAGGAGAAGAAGAAAATGTGGAGAGGTTTTGGAGAGTTTTGAGGGTTTTTGTTGAAGTTTTGTAATGATTTTTTGAGTCTTAAAATTCTTACAAAAAAAAAATACTTGTAGAACAAATCTGGAGGATGCTGGGTTGGGGTCAATTTAAGTTTTCAAAATTTTCAGTCAAACAGAGAAGTAGTTGGAGCCTTTACGTTGAACCAAGATGCTGTGGCGAACCTTTTATATTTGAGTACTTCTTTAATTTTACAAAAATGTCTTAAAACAAGAAGTTTGTTTGGCTAAGAACCTTTTGCTTACTATTTAAGTGACAAGACATAAAAAATTCTACATAAAGCACAAACGTTCTTCGAGAAAACAGAAAAAATGACACCGAAAATTGATCGGCCGCCTTTCTAGCGGTAATTTTTATGTAAGCCTCCAGTTTTTCAACAACCTTCGCTTCGCAAATTTGAAATGAAAAAACGCGTTCATCTTTTCTGGTCTATTAGGCCTTAAATCGTGTTTTCACTGACATCCGAGGTAACACTCACTTGCACTTTCCGCCGGCACAAGAAAACGAACAAATAAAACGACGCCTTCCGTCTTCTCAAATTAGACTCAACTTATAGAACCCTCGCAACTTATCACGAACTTTTCACGAATCCACCCCAACAAAGACTGAGCCTCGACCAGCGCATCCGCCGAACTCTCTCGCTCCATTCCTGCAAAAAAAAAGGACCCTTCATTTCGCACACAACGACGACGAAGTGCATTCAGTCGAGGTGTGAAAATCGCCACGAAAATTTGCAAACATCATCACACCGTCTGGCCATTTTGCCTCTCACATCCCTCAACGAACACGTCCCGATCTTGTTATTTTGCCAACAACAACACCTCGTTGGACACACGAATTCCGCTCCACATGCGTCATCCCCCGTCGCGAACGCTTTTCAACTCACGGAGTCTCAGCCCCCGACGGATGCTTTTTTTTTCCTTTTTTTTTTTCGCAGGACTCTTTTGTGTCTCGTTTTGTCTACAGGTGTGAACAACGAACGACTCACTACAGAGAAATTTGCTTATTCAAAATCTGAGATCAAATTACAATCCTTTCGACGAACGGATGAAGGTTTACTTCAAAAAAAATGGAAGGAATTTTTGTTTTTTTGGTACTTACCTGTATTCGATCCTCAGGTAATTCAGTTTTAAGCGATAACATTTCACGAGCATATACATCAGGATAATGTGCTTCCTTAAATGCTTCCTCGAGTTTCTCCAATTGATAGCTGGTGAAGATTGTCCGACTGTGTCGTCGTTTCTTTTTCTTTTTCTTACTTCCGAAACCGTTAATGCCATCGATTGTAAAGTCTTTAGTATCCAATGAACCTGGAAACCCAGGAAAAAGTTTAATTAAAAAAATTTGAAAAATGTTGAGTACTTTTTTGGTTTTAAAATGAAAATTTGACAACAAGGAACAGACATTAAGTTTCAATTCATATCGAAAGAATTTTTTTTTGTTTGTAAATTAGATCGTTTTCGACTTAAAGCTATGCGTGTTTTTTTTAAGTGATGAAAACATTCGATCATTTTTGAATAGACAAAAAACTCGCGAAATGAAGCGACAAAAAGTTTTTTCTCGAAAATTCACTTGGCTACAAACAAATTTGAATCTTTTCTTTAAGAAATAAAAACGTTAGACATTTCTTGAGATCGCAGAAAGACAATAACGAAAAACAAAGGCAGTGGTCTTCTTTACTCAGTAAATCTATTCAATGAAAACACTGCAGTACTTCACAGCCCTGTCAAAAACGTTGATTGTTGATTGAAATTTGAGTCATTGGGTCTTTTTTGGTAGATGAATTGAATTATGTTTGAGTTTGAGTTTCTATAAAATTAAGGATAAGCTGCAGGGCAGACAAATTTGGCGTCTTTTTTACGAGAAGAAAAAACATTGAACCATTTTTGAGATCACAGAAGAGTTACTACAAGCTGAAAGACAACAAACTTTTTTACTTAAAAATTTGCTTCGATCCAACAAATTTCCTTAAATACACTTGACTACAAAAAAATGTTGCATCCTTTTTTTGAGAGATGAAGATCTGGAACCCTATCCTCTCTTTCGATCTAATAACCAGCACATCTTCTTCTTTGTGCGGCGCTACAGTCCGGGGTGTACCTGGACCTCCTTTAGCAAACCTCCTCCATCCAGCACGATCCCGTGCCAGCTGCTTCCAGTGGCGCACACCGAGTTGGTTCAGGTTCTTCTCTACCTGTGTACGCCTCCTTAGACGCAGGCGTCCTCTGCTGCGTTGTCCCATAGGTTCGGAGTCGAAAATTCTTCGGGCCAGAACTGTGCTGTCCATTCGCTCTACACGGCCTAGCCACGGTAGGCGTTGGATCCGTAGACCGTAGACGCCTGGCCAGGCGCATGCCGCCGTACAGCCCGTACAGATCGTGATTGAACCTTCTCCTCCAGTAACCATCAATGCAAACAGGACCAAAGATCGTACGCAGAACTTTTCTCTCAAAAAGGCCAAGGGCTTCTCACCCGTTTTTGACAAAGTCCATGTCTCCATAGAGCAGGACTGGGATGACCAGGGTGCTATATAAAGCCATACTGGTTTTTGGAGAGATGGCTCTCAATTATTGTCTCTTGAGCCCAAAGAAACAGCGATTGGCAAGAGTTATTCTGCGTTTGATCCCGGTACTGGTGTCATTCGTACTTGTTACCGCGGAGCCAAGGTAGACGAAGTCCTTGGCTACCTCAAATTGTTTGCTGCCTATTGTGATGCTCTGTCCGAGTCGTCGATATTGTGCGTCCTTTCGTGAATACAGCATGTACGTTGTTTTACCCTCATTTACCGCAAGACCCATTCCGGCCGCCTCTCTCTCAATGCCTTCAAACGCCTCATTGATGGCTCGCTGTGTTCGTCCAATCACGTCAATGTCATCAGCGTATGCTAGCAATTGCACTGACTGCTGGAAGAACGTGCCTCTAGTATTAGCCTGCATGTTCACGATCTTCTCAAGTGCAATATTTAAAAAGTCACATGACAGCGCGTCGCCTTGTCTAAGGCCTTTTTTTGACATTGAAGGTCTCGGTGAGTTCGTTACCGACCTTGATGGAACTGCGAGAGTTCTCCATCGTCATCCTACATAATCTTACGAGTTTGGTAGGGATCTCAAAACTAGACATGGCGCTGTATAGCTCGTCTCTATGCACGCTGTCATATGCAGCTTTAAAATCGACAAATAGGTGGTGGGTGTTAATTTGCATCTCTTGGTTCTTCTCCAGAATCTGCCGGAGTCTGTAAATTTGGTCTACTGTGGACTTTGCTGGTCTGAAAACACACTGATAAGGACCTATCAGATCGGTGACAAACGATTTCAGCTCCATTACATCAATCAATCAATCAATCTACTCAATCAACCTACTCAAATGCATTGAATAGATTGATTGATTTATTGATTGATGAAATGGAGAGTGTTTTTGAGCAACTTGTGCTGCGATCTTAAAATTCTATTAACCCCATTCTTTGCTCTAGGATTTGAGCATTTACTTAATTAAAAAAAGAAAACTTCTCAAAAATACACTGCTTTGCAGAAAGTGTTGCGTTGTTTTTTTTTTTGTCAAAGATGATGATTAAAAATCACCATCACCGGCGCAACGATGAATTTCTGGTCCGGGCCTCTTGCAGCCAGCGAGTCCACCTATCCCAATCGCTGATCGACGCACTCCAGTTAGTCAATCCAAGACTTCGGGCATCCTGGTCTACTCCATCTTTCCAATGCAAGCCCGGTCTGCGTCGATGTCTTGTACCATGAATTCTACCGTAAGGAACTTTGCGATCGTCTTTGTTCATACGAGCTAGGTATCCGGTCCAGGACTCTACCGAACTTTATTTTCGTTATAACATCTGCTTCGAGGTAGATTGCATACGACTCATGGTTGCAGCGTCTCCGGAATTGCCCTTCCTCACATATGGGGCCAACAATTGTCCGTAAGACTTTCCTCTCGAACGCGACTAAGGGGTCAGAGTTGCTTTGGCTAATCGCACGAATCTCGGATCCGTATGTGAGTACTGCTGAGACTAGTGTCTACTACAGCAGCAGTTTTGAATTCATGGCAAGGTTTCTGGATTTGAAAAGCCTTTCAAGACTGTAGTAAAGGGTGATTTTTTAGCTATTATCTTTTTGGCAACACTGGTTTAAACAGCTGACGCACGTTTCGTGTTTTTGTTTCACTGTCAAACATCTTCAGTTTGGTCTATAATTTAACCATGAATCGTCTTACAAACGAACAACGGTTGCAAATTATTGAATTTTATTATCAAAATGCGTGCTGTTAAGAAAGTTCAGATAGTTAAGAATGTATTCAGCGACGAAGCTCATTTTTGGCTCAATGGGTACGTAAATAAGTAGAATTGTCGATTTTGGAGTGAATATAAGCCAGAAGCATTGCAAGAGCTACCAATGCATCCAGAAAAAGTCACAGTTTGGTGCGGTGCGATGGGCTGGTGGCATCATTGGACCGTACTTCTTCAAAGATGATGCGAATCGTAACGTAACTGATGGTGAGCGCTACCGTGAGATGATATCCAACTTTTTTTTTGCCCAAAATGCAAGAGCTTGACTTGCATGACATGTGGTTTCAACAAGACGGTGCCACATGCCACACAGCACGCGCAACAATGGACTTATTGAGAGGCGAGTTCGGTGAACATTTTATTTCACGTTCGGGACCGGTCAATTGGCCGCCTAGATCGTGCGATTTAACGCCTTTGGACTATTTTTCATGGGGCTATGTTAAAGCTCATGTCTATAGAGACAAGCCCGCTTCAATTGACGCATTGGAAGACAACATTGAAGCATTTATTCGTGAGATACCGGCCGAAATGTTGGAAAGAGTGTGTCTAAATTGGACTAAGCGGATGGACTATTTGAGGCGCAGTCAAGGTCAACATTTGCATGAAATAATCTTCAAACATTAAATTATATGGACCGTACTATCGATTCAAATAAAGATTTCATGCATTTTTCTGAATTTTATGTGTTTTTTTTTTGAAAAACTTTCCTATAGCTTTTAAAAAATCACCCTTTAAAAAAAAGTTTCACCGGCCAAATTCTTGCATTGAACCAAATCTCTGCCACAACAACTGGGTTGTTTGCATTTTCTCAGAGTTTTAGAAATAGAAAGTCTGCGCAGTAGAACATCTCATCAGCCTCCAACCTCCTGTCGACTCGAAAATCTCCTTTCGAAACTCCACCTAACCTCCAACGTCGGTGTGCCTTTTGTAAATTTAATTAATCGCCTAAAACCTCCCTGTCTCCTCGATCTCTTCCAAAGATTTGTTATTCTGGTTTTTGAAAACCCCACAAAAATATTGCCTATTATCCAAATCACCAATCGCAGAAGATTGGTCCTTTATCCCGTCGAATAACCACCACCACCAACTGATTTCAAGTTGAAGTCCCACAGTGAAAGGCGGCAATTCTCAAAGAAAATAACAACAACAAAAAATATAAATCAAATCCGCTTGCCACAACATTCCCAAGGACAACACAAGGACTCTGACATCCCTGGGCTTTGTTCTTTATTTCAATTCGACTTCGAGATTTCCTTGTATTTTTCTGTGTTTTGTTAAAATTTTAATTTGGTTCTTAAGCGTTTTTCGTTTTTTCACCCTTCACTGGGTTATCACAAATAAATCGTGGAGAAAGCGAAAATTAGACACCGTCGTCGTTGTCGTTGTCGTTGTCGTCGTCGGCTTTTCACAAGTAAAAAAATATGGCCGAGAAATTGAAAAGTTCTCAGAGCTCCAAAAGGGCGTGAATTTGTTTGATTCGATTGTGTTGCTCGAGGGGGTGGACTCTTCTCATCTGAAATGTTTTATTTGTGCGAATATGTCTGCGACGACGCACTTTTCATTTTAATTGAGTGATTGGATTAGTTGAGCTCTCGGAGGATAAAACCTCAAAGGATCCTTTGAAATTGACTTGGTTGTGTTATTACCAATTTTCCAGAGGGGACGCATTGTGCGTTTGCTAAAAAAAATATGATTGAGGCTTTAAATAAGGCGATTGGGTGGCTGATGTGGGGTAGAATTCAGGGGGCTGGGAGCTGCTATGGCGCGATGGCAAGGTTCAGTAAATTGAAATTTTGAAAAGAAATTTTCTGAGTTGTAAGCTCATGCAATTCGTCTATGATAACTGGAACGGTAGTTTTAACCAGAAACCAATCGGTAAAAGATCTACTTGTAGTGGGAAGTGCTTGTATTGTAAGCAGAATTCGCGTAGAAACAACCACCCGCCGAGCAATAAGGCGTCTTCGTGGAGTCTTCATCCTGAACAACTTCAAAGCAACATTCTCACAAAGCCAACTTCAACGTCTTCCGGTTGCCCAGCAAAAACGAAGCCGCTTCTTTGAAATGACACATCCCCAAAGCACCAAAAATCGAATCTCCAATTAAAGCCAACTCTCAACCTCCCCAAGAAAAGACCAAAAGAATCACTCCCAACACAAATTCCCCATCGAGCGGAAGAAAATTAATTTTTTTTTTCTTCTTACGGTTTTTTTGTCATGCCATAAGATTTCTTGTATTCTTAAGGACATGCAGCTAAACCTCCGACATTAGTGCAATTTTCTACTTTGCATGACTAACCAGTAACCGCTTTGCGAGTCTTTGGGGTCGCATCAGGAGCAGCAAAAGCAGCCAACTTCGCTCCCACTCGCCCGATGCACAAACCACTTAAGTAGAAGAATATTGAAAAGATTCCCCAGTCCTCGGGTCTGTGTGTGTCCTGCAGCAGCGGGGGGGCTTGTATATCCTGGCGGGACTGTTTGCTGCTGGAGCAGAGTTGGAGCGAAGTTGTGTTGTCGTCCTTTCAGTTCAAAAGACGGCACCATGTTGGTTCACAAAATGGCATAAATTTGATTACGGTGAAAAGTTTAAGGATCTGTGTAATTGTGTGTGGATGTGTGCGTGTGTGGAATCACATTGATCGCAAGGAATTTCTCATGCGAGAAATTTTGTGTTTTTTTTTTTTTCATGTGCTGTTTTCGGCACACACTCGATTCGCATCCCTCCGCCGGGGCGGATGTGTGCAGCGCAAAACCATTTCAAGTCGGAACGGGAAAATGGGTTTTATTAGGCGAGAGTGTGCGCAAAATGTACACACACGTGTGTGTGTGTGTGTTGGTTGGGCTTTTGAGGGTGTGCGACTGGAGTCCTTTTGTTTCATCGGCACCGCACGGGAGACGGGGGTTGTAATTACTTGGCTCGGGTATGCTAATATTCATGTTTATCAGACGTAATAAGTGGCTGCTGCTGGAAGGGAGAGATGGAGAGAAAACACACACACCAGCACAGTTGGCACTCACACATCGAGACGGTGACAAATCCTGCAGGGTATTCTGCTTGGGTGATGCTCGCTTACTTTGTAGGCGGATTTACACACATTGCGTCACATAATGACGATGACGACAAGGACGAAGAAGAATGAGCAGGAGAAGGACGACGACGACGACGTAAGTGGGCTCTCCAACCAATCCATATAATGAAGGCAAGTGAAGTATATAGGATTCCGGTATTTACGAAAGGAAAACTTGGTGCGCCAGCGTTGCCAGATTGACGAAATTCATATTCGACTTCTTATTTAGGAAGACGGTTTTGAATGAAATCGAGTTTTTTGAGGTTCTTTTGAAGAGTTAAAGAACTGAGGCATACAATTTTCAAACAAAAAACCTAAGAAAATAAAAAAAACTTCGATTTTTCGTAGTTTTTCTTAAATTTGGAAGCCGCTCCATTTTTTTTTCCTTTTTGATATGGCCATTTAAAAATAATACCACAGAAATTAGTTAGTTTTTTCTGTTCATTTTGAAGTTAAGCCGGAATTTAATTTCCCGCTTAGTGTTAGCCTTTGCTTCAGATTTCGATCTTAATGCTGATTGTTCGAGCACTTTTGCACTTTTACAGACTTAAAAGAAAAAACATCATTGAAACAGTTTAAATTTTACTACCTTATCATATGCCCATATAAAAAAAAGTATTGGTTATCCCATAAAAATCGGAAGATGAAGAGATTTTCGTGGCTTTCTTTTATGCTCTTCAGATGTTCGTTTTATTGGATCCCAAGCGTAAATGACCATTAAATTAGCATTTCATTTGCTCTCTGATTAAATCTTTCGCTATCTTGTTCACTATTACTCTTAACTTTGTTCACTATAAAAATCTAAATTGAATTGAAAAATAACTAATGGCTTGTCAGCCTTTCTCTTAGATTATTCTGTTTGAAAAATTCAGTAACCGTGCAGATTGCAAGTAACTTAAAATAAAAACCCGAAAATGTTTCGGGTTATTTTATTGCCATAGATGATGTTGTTGGAAAAGAGGCATACAATGTTGCGTGTGATGTACGAGGTCTGTGCAAAAAATAAGGTGAATTTTCAAATTTTTCGGGCTACGTACATTCGAATTTAGATTTTCTTATTGTGTTATGTTGGTACACTCGTCTCGAACATATGCTTACAGTTTCAGCTATATAGCATATTTGTTTTGTTTGTGAGAGGCATAAAAGGCAAAAAGACATGTTTTGCGTGTTCGGCGATTTCCTGCTGTCAAAAAAAAATTATCAAAGAATTTGCACTCAATTTTGTGTGAAAAATGGAGTTAAGTGATCAAAAATACTTGAAACGTTGACAATGGCATACGGTGAGTGAACCCTGAGTCAAAAGAATGTTTACAAGTGGTACCAGCATTCAAAGAAGGTCAAGAAGATGTGAATGACGACGCTCGCCCTGAACGGCCCAGCACATCAACAACCGATGAAAATGTTAACAAAGTGAAGAAGATTGTTTGGAGAATCGTTAAATCACTTTTAGAAGAAGTTGCTGAAAATGTGGCATATCGGCTGTCTCATGCCATGAAATTTTTTCGGAAATTTTTGGCATGAAACGTCGCTCAGGAATTGTTGAATGACGTCAACGGCGGTTCAGATTTTCTTCAAAGGGCCGTAACTGGTGACGAATCAGATACAGCTGAAATTGTAAGCATTCGAGACGAGACGAGTGTACCAAAAAAAAAATAAGAAAATTGATAATCGAATGTATGTAGCCCGCGAACTTTAAAAATTCACCTTATTTTTGAAACAGACCTCGTATGTAGGAGACCTACTGTTTAATGTTGGCTCTGAATGGCGAATTGCGAAAGGTTTTCATGACTGAAGTACTCCAGGCGGAGTATCAGTTGTTCGGTGGAGGCGACTAAAATGATTTTAAATTATTTAACTCTTTGCCTTTTTTTTCCAAAAGCCAACACCAAAGGAATTTTAACAGAAACAGGAAAAGTGACCGTCCTCGCTTACTATTTGACAGAATACCGAGGGTTGACAAGTGATCACAAAAAGATGTGTCTTTTTGACATGGACTACTGCCGAGTTTGGCTGGATCAAATGAGGCGGTACAAAGATCCACAGTCCAAGTGCCTCAGAAACACTTCCCATTTCATCAATAAATCAATAAAAATTAACTAGAGCTGGACAAGTTTTAGAATACCTAATCTGCCACGAAGAACTCTTTGTCTTCACAGTTTCATTCCAAGTATTGAAGAGAATCAAAGAATCTAAGCCGCAGAAGTCTATAGATTCCCTTAACGCCTAAGACTAGTTTAGGTCATCGAAGATCATTTTATTACAAAGCATTTGACAAGCTTTGACTTTGATCTTGAATCTTGAGTCCCACATATTGAAGAGGTCTTTATTGAGGTTGTTTGGATTTTACTTTTTGACGATGAGTTTGGAGGTGTTTTATTTTACGGTGGCTTACCAAAATTCTATAAAATACTGTGCCGAATTGTCTGAAAAAATCTATATGACGTGTAGACATTTAGGTATTTGAAGGTATTTTGAAGTCTTAAAAATAATGGTCTTATGTCTTCATTCAATTCGTCAGTTCAAAAGAAAACTAGGATGGACCAACGACTTTTTAAACGTGCCACTCACACCCTTAAACGTAAAGTAACTTGCTTGCAGTAATAGTAAGTTCAATTTTCTTTAAAAAAGTGGTTGGCTTATTCTAGTTTTCTTTTGAACTAGAAGACATAAGACCATTCTGTTTTTTGTGTTCGACTCAGAATGAACGTGAGCATTATGGCCAGGTCCTAATTTAGCTCTGCGACTTACAGTCATGAAAAAAATAATTATGTACACTTTTTTTTCTATAATTGCTTATTAAAATTTTGAGTTTGTATGCGAATTTTTCACAAACTATGGGCATGAACAACCTAACTTTAATGTACAATTAAAGAACAAGTTTCCGCCTTTCTAAGTTGTTATAGTACTTTATTGTGGGTGTTGCCATTGTTTTTTAATGATTTTTTTTTCAATGTTGTTTGATTTGATTTTAAATTGCCCCTACCTCCTAAACGGGGTGAGATAGACCCTCTGCCCATAGCAAAAATTGTTCGTTTTTGGACGCTCTATGAAAAACCATAATCAATTTTTGAGGCCAAAGCTATCTTACTCTCCCCGCACATCAAAATAGATATTTTTCTAAACGTGCAAAAATGGATACATTGGGGTCAAGATGAACTTTTGTAAATTTTCAACGTTCTATAAGATGCGATCAAAATCGTTTGTACTTCATTTTTTTGGTGATGAGGTAAGGAAACAAATAACACAAAAATTATTAAAATCGGTCAAATGGAAGGCTTTTTATTTATAAAAAACCATACGACCGCCGAGTATGTATCCATTTTGCACGCCACTGTATATACGTAACAATACTTGTTTGGTTCGTAAGAATAAGGGTTTGCCAAGAACACAAAATAAGATCATGAGCGAAAATACAAATTATCGCTCACCAGAGTAGCGCATGACATGAGACGAGATTCGATTGTCAGTAGTTCATCTGTCATTTCACAACGTGTTGATCGCAGACAAGAAACCCATCGAACAATCAACTCACCTGTCTCGATCATCGACGCCGACCTAACTAATTGCGTCGATTAAATTCCTCACCCCCCAAAAAAACTCCCCCTAATTGGTTCAAACTTACACACCAGTGGCGACGTGCGGGCGTCGTCTCCAAAGTGTCAAATCAATGCCTGAGCCCCCCTGCACTTGAAAAGGCGGCACTACAGACGCACACGCCAACGCCAGCAAATAAAACCCCCAATAGTTGCCACTAATTTACATGGCAATGCCACTCAACCCTAACTAGGGTCCACATTCGAAAGCTACACCGACGTCGTTCACTTTTTTCCCTCTCTCTCCCACCTCTTTTTTCATCTCTTTGCCTTTTTACATTCATCCTTCACACACTCATGCACCACAATTAAGTGCAGTGCACAGTTTCCGCCCGACATCCGTGCACTGAAGCACTCCCAAAGTGAAAAAAAAGAAAAATTAAATAAAAAAAAAATGTTTTTTGAAAAACGGGGCAATTTTATATTAAATAAATTATTATGCAGATTACTGTCGATGTGCTATCAGTGTGTGGATGTGTGTGGGACAACGACGACGAGGATATGGCGATGTCAGGACATATTAGCAATTAAAATTTTCCTGGTTAATTACTCCGGCAGCGAGCAGTGTGGCAGACTTTCGAGACTGGCAGCCTTGTGAACCCGGCTTAGAGAGCTGCTCACGTACTGTTGGGTGGTTTTTCCTTTGGCTTTTCTATGCGGGAAGCCTTTTTGCAGTCTATGAGAGTTTGTTTTTTTTTTTTCATTTTATTTTCCACTCCTGCGTATCCTTATGAGCCTCGAATATTTGCTGTGGTATATAACGGATGTGTTCTTTCATGAATATGCATGCGTTGAATTTGAAAATGAATTTAATTAGGAAATCTAATTAGTCAGAGGAGCGTGAAAATTTCTGCTGAAAAGACTAATTCGACCTTAGTGTGCAGGAAACATGTGAAAATGGTTGCGGGTGGATTGCATGAAGGGCTTTATTTTCTTAATTTATTCATGCACTCTTGTGTGTGAGTGTGTGTGGGGATGGTGGATGTGAGGGGAGAATGAAACGATGGATTTCGTAGATAGTTTAAAATTTAAAGCTAATTTGCGAGTGGACGTTTTTCTTGGGAACGATGTGCTTGAGGGTTTAAAGGGGTTTCTTGATGTTTTTAAATCGATGGTGGCACTATTTTAGAGGGAGAGACTAAATGAGGGGGTAATAGGTTATGATCATGACATGTGTGATCTACGTAGGAGATCTTCAAGTGGGAAGGTCGGTCATCAAGACTGAGAATTGTTTCAAGGGAACTCGTTTTTGGTTTTAAATTGGTTAGAAAGTACAATTCAAGGGAGAAAGTTATTCAAAATGTTGCCGGTAATTATTTTCTGCAGGTGAATGGCAGCTAGGATCTTACTTGCGTGATCGTTTTTTGGCGTGGTCATCATCGTCGTTCGGAGCTCTACGTGTACAACAGGAATAGCTTCCATCCACAAATTAACAAATAAAGGCACAATTAGAGTAAAAGTGGTTGCTTTCATCGTTTGGACATATTTTTCTCAGTCTTAGCTTAGTCAAGATCTTAGCTAAATTTCAGCAAACAAATATTTTTTCTAGCGCTGGATTGAGGTGCGGTCATGAAAGAGTTGACGACGGCAACAAGAATACTTTTGGAAATTTCGATGGGTTGAAGGAACTGTAGTCAGTGAGACACTCATGTCAAGCCCAGAACTTTCTAATGACTCGGGAAGAGAAATTGTCTAATTAGGCATTTCAAACTCGTCCAAGGATTTCAGTTCAAACTCGTCCGAGGATGAGAATAGAATTTGGGTAAAATTGTAATGTTTCAACAAAATAAAGAGTTTTTCAATAAAGACTTGCCCAATTTTTTTAAATAAAACGCAAACTATTTGAGCTATTTCGGCCTAAAGTATAATTAAACCATTTATGAATAGAACTCGACTTCGTTTATATGGCCACCGTGGGCACGTTCGCAGCGGTCGATTCGTTGGACCCAATTTTCGATGACTTGGCCACACATTTCGGCTGAAATGGCCGCTGTTACGCTTTCAACGTCGTCTCTGGGCTCTTCCAATAACAAAAAATAACGTGACGATAGATGTCGTCGATGAAAAAATATGGACCAATAACGTCGCTGGCCTGCAAACCGCGCCAAACGGCTATTTTTTGTGGTGAAGTTTTGATTCTTGAAGCACATGCGGATTTTCACCCGATCAATAACGAATATTTTGCTTATTGACGAATCCATTGAGCAAAAAATGAATGCGTCACTGAGGATCGTTTTAAGATGAAGTTCATAATTTTGCCGCATCTTCTTCAGAGCCCAATCGTAGAACGTAAACATGGTCCATCGGCTTCAATTCTTGAGTCAGCTTGATCTTGTATGGGTGTAAACCAAGACCCCTTCGCAAAATCCACCATAATGTGGTCTGAGCGTTGCCCAGTTTTGGAGAAGGCGGTGGAGTTTACTCATTTGGATCATTTGCTCACCTGAACCGCAGCAATATTTTCGACACTTCGACAAACCCGTGGTCTCAATGACAAGGCAACATCACACAACGAACGAATCATATGTAGACTCAAAATTTTCCACTAATCTTATCGCTTGTCTAGGGCGAGAAGGGCGAGAATTATGACCGAAAATTGTAGTTAACGCTCTTAAAGTTTCGGTCACCAACTCCGAATTTCGGTAGAAAATTTTTATAATTTGCAGACGTTTCTCGTTCGTGTACTTTACCATGATGAAAATGTTGAGTTTACTGCGCCTAGTCCCTATTCGAAAGCCCTTTATCTTTATACATAAAAATCAATGTTTATTTGTGTTTTATAGACTTCTAAATGGTAAGAGATAGAGCATTGATGTCTGTGGCAACTTTGGTCAGAATTCTGTCAAAAAGATGTTGGTACCAATTTTTTTGGGGATGGCTCCCATTGAGGTGAAGTGGGGGCTGACTTTCAAAGTTCGTCTGATCCAGTCGAGTGATATATCAACCAAAAGGTCTTTAAAAATGAAATTTCGGGTTTTGTCGGTGCCTAAAAATCTAGCAAAATCATGTAAAATCCGTCTTAATGAATACTTTCAATTCAAAGGATAATTATGTGTTAAATACATTTGGAGTTATTAGTTGATTTATTTTATGCGTAGCAAGGCGCGCTGGGTATAGCTAGTTTAATATAAAAATGCCAACTTAAAGTACAAACAGCCCCTACCTCCTCGTCTGGTTTCAATTCTTAATTCAAGTTCAGCTTCAAATGACCCAAAATGCAAATTCATTAAAGTGAGTGATTGCTAAAAGCGGTAGTCAAAATTCGGATAATAAACTTTGACACATTTGTCAACGTAAAACTTCTTTGTCTTCCTTATTCTTGTGACTTTTTGTCCGTGACCTAAATAATGCTTTAGGCGTCTTTGGATTTGTGAAAATGAACCGAAACTAATAGAAAAACCGATCTTAAGCTCAAATTCAGCGACAAGACGCAAAAAACTCAAGAAGAATAATTTTAGAGACTAGGATGATGTTGCTCTACAAAAAAATCTCTGTGAGAATGTTCGTCGAACGGACTATAAAGCGATGATTTCCCAAACAAGACTCGTGAAAAATGATTTTCAATTCACAATTGGTAGACAGTTTTTTTACTCGTGGGTTGGGGAGAATTTTGAAAAAAGAGACACTGGATTTTTTTTATTTTCAGCAATGTTATTTTAGCACAATTAAAAGAACGTCTTTTCTTCATCACCATCATTATCGACGCCAAAACAGCAACCGGTGTCCCGCGAGGATTCTTGCAGCAAGCACTTCCACCTATGTCGATCGCTGACCGACGCCATCCAGTGAGGCATCTAGTTCGTATTTTCTTATTTTCTATTTTTTATTCATGAACTTGAGTCGAAGAAAATGTAATTTCTTGTCTCCATCTGGCCTTCTTAATTGCTGTTATCTCCAACTTAAATCTGCCTCCGAAGTCTGATTGAAAAATAGAAATAAAAGATGGAACTGATATATGTCTGTTACCCTGCCACCTCTAGCTTAAGTCGAAAATCAGTGTCCGGTTGTCTCCTCAACTTGACTCCATACCCAGCCACACACTCAGAGCCGTCCGTCCACAAAATGTTGCCCCCTGATGTAACACCACTGAAACTTTGAGGCGCACTGTTACAAAAAATCTCCCCCGCCACTCGATCGATTCACCAATTCACCCCTTTCTCACAAAAATCATCCAAAATCTAAATTAACACCGATAAATTACACGAGCATCGCCATTTAAAGAGCGCAGCCTAATTTAGCACCTCTGTCGCGAAAAACCCACACACCCCACATGTGCAGTCGTGTAAAAAAAGTTCCCCGACCCGGCTACAGGTACAGCCATCCAGACAATTACACACATGTTCACCCACCTCCACCCGCCCTCAGAAAAAAAACAAAAACCAGACACCACCACTAGCGACAAATTCACTGAAACGAATTGTTTATTTGTTTAGTGTGACTTATTCGCAATCGGAATGTTTTAATTGAATTTCTAATGCACCAGCAGCAGCAAACACATCGCATGTGTGTGCCAAATCGAGGAACACGACAGACAACTTTACCGGGAGCAGGAGCATGAGCAGGATCATCATTGGCAAAGCGAAACGAGTCTATCTCCGAGTTAGCTTGGCCATATGTGAGCCGGCGAAAAGTTGGAAGTCGATGTCGATGTCACCCCCGGGGGTGTGTGCTACTCATGTGCTTGTGGTGTGTGAGACATGACGCCATGTGTGTGAGAGGACGTGTGAAAAATCACTCCACTCCTCGGAGATGCACCGCCATCGTCGCAGGAAGGGGTGCCGCCGATGTGACGTGACGAGCAACTAAGAAGGGGTTATAAGTTTTATTACCGTTTAAAATGAAATTCTTTCAACCTGTTTGCGTCTGTTTTTCGGGTGCCCGGCTCTCCGAGGTGAGATGTGTTAGATGGAATTAATTTTGATGCGCACCAATTTGGCCGGATTGGCTACAAATTTAATGTTACGTGCTTAATTTGGATGCGAGCATGTGAGATATTGGAATTGTTCGGAGTCGGGGGGACAGGGTGGATTCGACATGGAGGAAGGATCTGTGTGGGGGTGGTTGGAGTTTTGACAATCAATTAACTGGGTAACTTTGTAATTTGTTCGAATTCTGGAATGTCCTTTGAATTACTAAAATAGAAATGATTTTCTACTTTCTTGAGGTCCATCCTTTAAACTAGTCAACAACTTATTCGCTTATTCGAATTATTCAATTAGCAAAGCTTTACAATTATTCTCTGAAAATGTAGAAAAACCAAATAAAAGAAAACAAAAAACATTATGAAATAATACAGAGAGAGTTTTTACATCTAACATCATCATTAGTTCATGAAATTCCATGACTGATAAGCTCCTGAAAAGATGGTTCTTTACTGTGAAGAGTTCCGAAGTTAGTTTTGTCTTAAGTTTTATTGTAAGTTTCAGAATTTTATTTAAATTTCCAAGTTTTCAATTTATTCTCTGGAAATCTAAAATAGCTTCTGTCTTTGTCTTTGACTATTTATTTTATTCTATATATTTTTTGCTTCGTTATTATTGCTTCACAGACGTTTAAGCCATCGAAAGCGCGACGAATGTGAGGTGGATATCAACGAATTCTTCGCTTCTGTGTTTTTTATTCAGTTACGAAAAAGGGTAAAATCTTTTTTAATAGAATCGGGTTTCTTCAGGAAAATCTTGGCTGAGTGTGTCGGAAACGTTTGTCGAATTTGTTGTTTGCTATTTGCATAGTCGTGGCTTACACGATAGAACAAATCGTTCAAACGATAAAATATAATTTACTGAAATTCGTTCTCTTTTAAGCGCCAATATTGCGATAACGATACCTGCTGTAAAATAAACAGCAGGCGATGTGTCTCTATAAAAAAACTTTCCAAATTTGCGATCAAATTCAATGCAATCAATTAATTAAATCTAATATTCTTTTCTTTATTAGTTAATCTAATCAACACCCGTCGATGTCCAATTCATTCGAAATCAACGTCTCTGTCCGTAGAAGTTTAACCGAACCGAGAACCAGAATCAGTCGATTCTTCACCGAAATCGCCTTCTGATAGACCAGGACTTGGCTAATTTTGCTTCTAGAATTCGTGATGGAGTTCACACAGAATCCAACTAACTTAATAAATTGTAATCATGCGCATTGATACTTCTGTAGAGGAAAAATACGCCGCGAACAAAATCAAATACAAACAAACGTACTGTAAATGCTCGTAAACTCTTTATTTCTTTCTTTGTACTGATCGCCGCTGCAATCAGAGGACAGTGCATTTATACAAATTCTATAAAAAAGCTTTGGAGATTTGGGGTCATTCATCTGACTGGATGTTCGGCTGTTTTTCGAAATTGGCGAACCTAACAGCCCGCAATGCATTTTGTGCAATTGCACAATGTGTTGCACAAGAAGGTGCACACCTAATATTTATTTTCCTACACTTCGATAGTAAGTCAAAGTAATAATAATGCAACACTACTTATAATTTAAGTACCAATATACTAAAATCCATCCTCTAAGTCGAAAAGCCCTCTAACTAGAATACATTTTTCCGACTCTTGGCCTATTTTCAATTCCTCTAAGTCAAATTTTGTTTTTTTACAAAAACTTTCCTCTCGCAACTTGTATTGTATGCTCTGATTCTCTCTCAATTTGGCACTGGACGACGAACACTTTTCATTTCATGTTGATTTTTTAGTGCAAACACGTCGGACAAAAAGCGCATGTGCTTGCCCTTATTATTATTTACCTATGTAAGAAAGAAAGAGATTATTCACAGCAAGAATAAGGATTTGCATGGCGACCTACGCGGCAAACCTCGAACCCAAAGAACACAAGAAAATCGAAACTATTCGCCAATGGTTCTCGAAGAACAATCATGTTGGGCGAACATATTTGTCGTCTAATGATTTAATATGAAAACAGTCAGGTATCTGAGATATATTCAAACTTCATTTAGTCAATGCATTGACAGCCCGGATCAGGTCCAGCACTGCGTTTTTAAAATAGAGTTATTTTTTAAAAGGCTTCATTCTCAAATTTTAAAGACTCAATCCAAAATTACAAGCTTTTTTTTTAGTAATTTCTTGTGATTTTTCCTTACATGTATACGCTTTTGAATAAAATAAAGGCTCTTAAGCGAAAAAAAAAATATTAATCCCTTTAACTCGAATTCTTCGAAAAATCCTTTTAACTCAAACTAACTTTGATATCCCGTGAAAATACGACTTAGAGGGCTTCGACTGTATATATTGACCTCAAGAGTAACCATACCAAATGTCAAGTTCTCAGCTTTAGCGATTGTTTTTATGGCAGCTTTTAGGTCAATCTGTCTCCGTGTGGGCCGCTTGAATTACACAAGCTGCATTATACATGAACCATTTGAGACTGGAAAAGACCAATTTTCTCAAAGACAACGAAACTCAAGCCCCTGCTTAAATCAACCTTGATCTATGCAATAAAACCATTGAATATTTGACTACCAATCCAATCTATGCCAAAGTGTGATATTTGAAAAACGAAAATTTCTATACAAAATATCAAAATTTGGGTTTTCAAGTAAAAAAACGAATTTTGTTGCTACCTCACACACTTTTTGTTTTATTAAAATTCAACATCGATCTTATTGAAAAACCTCTCTTTCTGTTTCTTTGTCTATTAAATCCGATCATCTTTCTATTTATGGAGTTTAAGCTGCCGCTTCTTACTAAAGCAGTTCAATATTTTTCTGTGATTGTAACTTGAAATTTTCTACTATAAAATATTTTTTCATCTAAATGACTGCTTATTATCTGTTAGTTGATTTGATAATACACGATCGGATCAGCACAATTTTTCAATAAGATTTCGATGGTTTTCATGGTTTGTATGGCTTCTACCTCGTGAGTAAAGTGACCAAAATTGTTGAATTAAACCAACAGACGGTCCACTTTTTATTTTACAAGCGTTGATTGTGCTTTATAAAATTCTCTCTTTACTGATCATCAAAAGCAAGACCTTTTGACTCGATTCGTGTTACACATAACTTAAGGCCCATGTCTTCAGAGTATTGTTTTTTCATAAAGCGCCCATGTCCGTCGTGTCTTCATGGAAACTTCTCTTGTTTAACAAATGAGCATCTTTCAAACGAACTCAGCCATGTGTCGTTAACTTCTTTGAAAGGTTAAAAGTCTCAACCCAAGCCTCGTAAAAGTGCAACGATTTCATAAAATTCCCAGTCCTAGAACTTCCTCTACCTCCCCTCCCGCTGACGAGGCCATTCTCCGGAATGACTCCACCAATTAGGCAGCTCCACGAAAACGGATAAATTAATCGCGCTGCCACCCCTCCCAGCCAAGCAAATGGCTTCCAAAATCCTTTTACCCTCAAAACTGACACACGAAGGACCTCCGTTTCCTTTCGCACCTCGCCTAAAGCGCCACCCCAGTCTTCCAAAGAAAATTTGTGGAAAATCTACTTTGACACAAAACACACAGACGCCTGTCTCCCCCACTCGCTCCGCCTTGTGAGCGTTCCATATCAATGGAAAATTGTTAATTAGATTCCGAGCGCAAGTGAAGTGCGCGTCCAAAGGAACGACGTCGCCACGCCAGGACGTGAGGTTCCTTCCCGAGGCACGATAAGCTGCATTCAGCCACGTTGCGCTGGAACACCGTCTCGCTAACTATGTTTTGGCCAAAGTGGGAGGAGTACGATGGGCGGGAGACAGAGAAGAGAATGACTTTGTGTCAATTAGCAAAAGCAGCGTTGACGGTGGTGGTGCTTAGCTTCAAGGAGCCATTTCTATTTTACGTCGCTCCTTGAAATTCCTTTTTTGTGCGGCGCTTCCTTCTTCGGGGATTAAATGCAATTGCAGCCAGTCAAGTGGGACAAGGATGGTAATTTCTCCGTCATTAGGGACTCGAGGTTTTTTTTTTCTTTTCCTTTCTCTCCAAATTTCAGTGGGACGAGGGGATTGAATGCCAATTTGTTTTGACGAGGATTTCAAAGAAAATCTTCTTCTTCCCACTACTTAGGGGCTTGAGTGCCCTTCCGCTTCTCGCTGGATTCGTGATATCCCATTACCTACCTTCAGAGGCTGTTAAGTGAGCGCGTCTTGCCGTCACGTCATCACTGCGTCACCGCATCACCGCGCCACCATCCGAGTTCCGTGTAATTCGTCGACGACTCCAAATATACACACAAATTCCGGCGAAATTGTCACTCAGTGGCGACAGCAGCGCGTATGTGACGCATCATCGCCGCACTCATCCAGGAAAACGTGAAGAGTTTTCCCGAAACAAGAAAACACGCAGTGCCTTCGGGACGCTTGGGAAATTCAATACTCGATTCGATTGTAGCGAAATGTGCGATATATCAATGCGTGCCGCTTGCGGCAGTCGGAGGAGTTGAGGGTGCGGTGCGCCGGTCGATTGCGGCAGAGACGAAAGTACTCATCTTGGATTTCGTGAGAGAGTTGCGCGTCAAGCTGAGACTACCTCACATGGCTCCACGAAGGGTTAGAGGAGACGCTGGCATTGAACGCATGAGAACAGGTAGTTCCACTGGTAGCACTTGATCGTCCTAGAAGAAGTCAAAGGAGGCTAGAGTTTAAAAAATTGAATACCAGCTTGGCGCTCTGTTCTTAAGTGATTCAATCCTTCAACGGCGAACTAATGCTTCTAATATTCTGTGGACAGGCTTACAGTTCAAATTAAAAACGGCATCTTGCAGATCGGTTCAGTCGTTGGCATAAATGCAACAGTTGAATAAACGAATAGAAATTCAATATTGATATAAAAAGAAGACTAATCAGAAGGCGAAGAAATGATGCAGAGATGTTAAAGTTTTTTCTATTATAATGTATAAACTATGAATATTTAAAGACGATTAGCATTTTGTATAGATTCTCTTCTACAGCTCTAAGGTTTCACCCAGCATGTGCACAAATGAACCGCCATTTGATCGAATCAAAGAAAACCTAATTTTTTTTTGATGGATTAAACAAAATTTGGAATGCAATAAAATGAGCGAAGAATCGGCCTAAAAAAAATAAACACCCTAAAAATGACTGGTATGACTTCGTTCTTCTTGATTACCTTCTTGATAATAAAGTTCTGCATTAGCCTTTGCGTTATGTTTCAGCTAAACCAACCTTTTATTATGAGAATTCGCGCAAAAATTCTTTCCGGTTGTAACATTCCGTTGAAATCTTGCAGATAATCGCAAAATCATCTAAAAACTAAGTGTGTAAATACTTTTTTGCCGACTGATTCGATTTTTTCTTTTAGGGTTCACTTCGGTGTCTGTCTGTCCGATTATAACTTTTGAGTCCTTCCTGGTTAAGAGGTGAGACTTAGAGGGAAAATGTATCTGTATATAGCAAAAATAAATTGAGATCTTTTTTTTTGAAACTAGTTGCAGAATCGAATAAATGTTTTTTCAGACGTTAGTATCAGTACTTACTTTTTCTTTAATATGCGACTAATTCCGGAAAAAAATTCCCGATTTATTTTTGGGTTGCCGAGATACATTTTCATTCCAAGTTTCACTACTTAACTACAGAGGATTCAGAAGTCATTACCAACTATGACAGTCAGACAGACGGACAGCGAAGTGATTCTATAAGGGTTTACTTTCCTTTATTCCTTTGAAACGAAACCCTGAAAATGTTAGTGCTGATACCAACGCTCGAAAAAAAAAACTTTTATTAATTATGGGTGTCATTGGAACAGCTGTGTTTCCCAGACTATAAAAATATCTCTCCGCCTGCCAATAAACCTTAACTTTAGTAGCTCGTGAAACATTTACATTCAACGAATTAAATTCCGTGTTTTTGCACTGGTTTGCTTGCGAGCTAGCTATTATGGGAGCAGGTAGAAGGCCTTTTGTAGTTTTCCTTCCATGAAGTGTCTTCTATTTTCAGGTTCATTAATATTTTTTCCGATGAGCCAGTCTCTAAGTTCTTGTTTTGATTGATATCTATGGTCTTGGTATCTTGAAGCTGAGTTTCAGGCAGTGTCCGTCTTAATTATATTATATAAGAGGAATTAAATCATAATCTTTATAGTTGTCTTCAGAAAATCACATTATAGAGATGAATTGTCACAACGCATTATAAAGATGACAATTTAAAGATTTGGCAATTCAGATTTTATATTAAATGCCAATTATTGGTAATTCACATTGTTGAGGGTCTATTGTTCTACATTCGAAAAATTAATCATTTTTTTTGTAATTTTCGATATGGGTAGCGTTGGAAAGATATTCACAACTCAATTGACCGGTGGATACAAGCGGGCAATGACACTCAATTGATATAAGTATTGTTAGACTCTCAAACGGTGACGCCGAGTCAAAAAATCACTAGTGTTCAACGATCCTAAGACAGATCAAAACGTTGGGCCACAGCAACAACCTTTTTCTAATTAGTTATAAGTTTAAATGCCGTAAAAAATGTATAATCCGCACTTTTCGTCGAAAAAAGTGGACCAGTATTATTATTAACAACCTCTTTTTGTGCTTACTGGCTAAGTTTGTATTACTGACACCGCTCTTATCTTTTTCAAGTTCAAAATTATACATGTTGCCTATTTGTTGATTGAGGACTAAAATCGATTCCAAGCACATGAAGAGAGGTATATTCATTCTACTGCTGGAAAAGGGTTTGTCTATCCAAAAAACACTTTCAGTATTCAGCAAGAGGTTTGTCCGAGCTGCATTTTTTTTTGTTCAGGACGCTGCTACAACCAATGCACACTTTGTATTCATATTCCTTCACTCTTTTTTGCCAAAAATAATATTCTACAACGATGGTGAAGTGCAGCAAGTGATGATTTGACGAGATCTCAGCGCCTCGTTGTAGTCGGAAGTTCCCGACGAGTGCCTCTTAACAACTGACGATATGTTTTAAGAGCGAGGAAAAAAAACTTGCCAAGAGTGAAGATTATCTTCAACATCACTGGCAAAATTTACTTCTTCGTCGGTTTTTATTCTTATTTTTTGTTGCGTCCCTTGCAATTCACCATTCGCATCTTTGACCGACGCGAACACTCGCCGCACATTGAACCACTGCCGGCGAAATTCTCCTCATTCCCAATTTTCTCATTCGCATCGCCAATTGGACTTCTTCAAAAACACACACACACGCTCACAACACTCACGCCATTTTGAAAACACACATCCGTTCGTCTCTCTTCCACCACCGTCGAAGCAAAATAAAATCAGCAACACAAAAAAAAAGAGCAGCCACGGTCTTTTGTTTTAATTGCCAATAAGAATGCAATCAATCCAAGTGGACTGCAAAGAGAGCGCCACGGCGCTGCCAATTAAGAGAAACAGAGCGAGACTTTAAGAGATCTCGAGCTTCACGTGTAAATTCAACTTTACTCACCCGGCAGGCACGATCCCGCAGCTCCGAATGTCGCCTTCATCTGGGAGAATCCTGAAAAGAGAAAGAGGAAGGGAAATGAAGAATAAGGATATCCTTTTACATATAATTGATCCATAAATAAGGACCACAGACGAATTCGTAAACTGACCCAAAACCGACGAATGAATAGAAAATTATATCCCCATGATTAAGCAATCAGAATGGAATACACTCGAAGGATACCCGAGAAAGGACGAGAGGAAATCAATACGGGAATTTCACGTTTGGTTAGGGCCGAGTTTGGGGTGGGGATGGATTTATGTGGTTGACAGGCAAGTTAAGGTGCTGGATCATTTCTTGTTGCGGTTAAGTGGGTGGATGGACGGTTGTAGAATGCAAAAGTATTAAATGAGACACATGACCACTTTCGGCATGAAAGTCTTTGTTGCAGTTCGACTTCGAGGAAGGACTCCCACGCAGCAGGACGAGGCTCCGTCGTTGACAGGCACCGAACACAGCTTAACTGAACAATTGAAATCAATTCGCCGTGGAAATCCTGTCCCGCGGTCTCGATTTAAAGCCGCACACATGTGAGTTTTTATTATTCCCTCATCCGTGGCGGGAGGAAGCAACATTTTAATGCCATCACGTGTGAGGCGAAAGGACCCATCACAATGAAAGCCCCAGCGGTACGTGTGAAACGTGAAAAGGTGTCAGAAAATAACATTTTGATAGCCTGGCAGTCGTCGTGAGGACGAAAAAACGCGCCATAAAAACCCGGAATCCATAAACAAACTTCACAGGCAATGAATACACTTCCCACTCACACACACACACCTGGTCGCCGCTGGCACATGATTCGTCGTCGACGTGGAGAGGTTGAACGTTAAAGGCGCAACAATAGATCTCGAGGCAGGAACCGGTGGAGCTCCTTCAAGGATTCGTTGACGAATCTCGTTTCGATAGTAAAATGCCGAAGTGAGAAAAAAAGGAGCAGCAGCGAGGTCCTTGTAGTGTTTGCTTTTGGGTCCTTTTTGCCAGGATGTTGTTTCGTTTCGTATTCGCTTTACTCGGTTTCCTTTTTTGGATTCGATAGTAAAACTGCTTCGCACACTTTAGTGGCAAGTGACAAGTGATTTGGTGTGGTGGCACGGGGAAATCAATCCAAGAATTGATGGGATTTCAGGAATTCCTTTATCCTTTATCCTGCGACAAGTTTTTTCCAGGCAGGGAGAGACTTCTCGTTTTTATTGCTACGACTGAGAAGTGTTGAGGTTTAGTTTTTTTGTGATTTTTGGTTGGTGGCAACTGCAATGCAGGGAGGGGGAATTTTGAATGATTTTAGGACACGAGTGTAGGGTGTTGCTTAGCAGGTTTGAGTCAGGAAGAAAGGAAGAGGAACTTAGTCCTTTCGTAAAGTTCTTACAATCAGCGATTATTTGACTTTTTCCCTGATCTTAACCAAGTTGCGTGCTCATGATTGACATCATAACTAGACTTTCATTGAGAAGCTTCACTTTCCTGCAACTGAAATCACAAATTAAATTTCCGTAGACCTTTTATTGTCACATGCGCCAAATGCGTAGTTTGCGATTGCCTGATTGGATGATACAGATTTCTGCTTGAACTCTTGAATATCGTTTTTGAACAGAGCAATAGACTTTGTTCACTTTGCTTCTGTACATTTTTTTCACTAAAAATTGAGAGCGTGGAAACTCTTCTTTACGCTCAAAAAACGTCGCTCTGAAGTCCCTAACTGCTACTTATTGTTCCTCACTAATCACCGATCCTTTCATTATGAATAAACGCCTAAAAAATATCGAATCTGCAACAGACAATTTGATTTAGCAATTTCATTTCCTTTTCACAGCCTTCCATAGACCATGAGTCCATTGACGAGGAAAACTAATGAAACATGAACTGCAGTATCACTTTAATTCTCTGGCGTTTTGCCTCGTAATTGTAATAAAGAATAAATTCTGTTTGATATGTTTTTCCACCCGACTTCTTTAACTACGTACAATTCGGTTGGCTCAATTTGGAAAGAGGTTCTTGAAGCTGTATACTTGTCTCTATTTTTCGTCTTCTGCGTTATCAAAGTCTAGATGGAGCAGCATCAGAACTAGTTGTCAAAATAAATATTATATTTACTAATAGCAACCTTCTGCGCGTTGCGAACTTTAGGAAATAGACAACATCCATACGCCAAAGAAATGTAAGATCTTCCGAGAAGATTGTCGATATTCCTAAAAATGTGGAGTAACACCCAACTAAGATAATTTCTTTTTTGGACAAGAGCTCGACCTTTCGCAGACTTCAAAATTTTGAATTTGCCGTTGAGCCTTGGTCTTGCTCCCAATTATGACCCCTAAGTTCAAGATAATGGCCAAAGGCATTGTTTAGGTCCATAACTTTAAGTTTAAATGTTAAAATTAAACTCTACTTTTGGGTGAAGGCAATAAAATAGAACATTACCGACTAACGTTGGGTTCATGCCACTGTTTCGACTGTAAGTTATGATGAACCAGGAACATTGAGATTAATTTTGTTAGTTTTAAGAATAGAGCTGTTCAACATATAAGGTTGTCAAATATCTCCCTTCCGCCTTTTTGTCTTTTGAATTTTCCGGCTATGTACAAAGCGCTACGGAGCTCGTATCCACACTAATCATGCATAGCGTCGTTTTGTAGGTGGTGTCAGATACGAGCTCTGTAGCGCTTTGTACATAGCCGGAAAATTCAAAAGACAAGAAGGCGGAAGGGAGATATTTGACAATCTTATATTTTAACCTTTCGTCGAAAAAATCTACTTTATTGATAAATTTCAAATACGTTTCTTCAGATTCCACAAAAGCTTCTCTCTTGCTTTTATTGTACAACTTTTTCAGTTGAATGTTCCTAGTTGACTTTAAATTTTTTGAATGAGATATGCGACAATTCTGTTCACAATTCTCGAACAAGGAACTTCCTCATCTATTTCAAAGCAAGAAACTAAAGTCACGCAATGTTTTGATTCATTTGTATTTAGCATTAAACTTTTTGGACGACATTTTCCTATTTCTGGAAATCAAACATGTTCTTCTCTTCACTAAAAAACACTGAGCTGATGAAAACTGTTGACTCCTTGCAGCCTTTGGACATTGAATTTTCAGATCTTATCTTCAACAATTAACGCCGCATACTACTCTATTTTTAAACAACAGCCGAAATCAGATATCCCGCGTTAAACGCCGCACTAAACAAATGCTCCACTACACGATTCCTAATTAGACCCAAAGTCTTTTTTTTCTGTATCTCTTCTACTTACGTTCACATATTTTTTTCGTACTTTAAACTTAATTTTGACTGACAGCGAAATTGGCATTCGCGAACTAGAGCACAACAATTTCGCACCCCCTCACCACAGCTTTCATCACTCAACCGTTTTTGATGGAGCCAACCTGCGACAATTGCAGTCAAGCGAATCTCTTCCCCTTCTCCACGTCAGCCAAGTTCATTGTCACTTTAAGTGGATACAAAAACAGATACAATTTTCAAGAAAACAAAAATAAGAAAAAGTATCTCATACCATCGTCGATTGCACTCGAAGAATTACTTTTGCAAAAAAAAACAAAAAACAGAAAAAAATGGGCCATGAAGATTTTTTTAAGCTGCCCAATCACTTAAACCAAAAATAAATCCGAAAAAATGTATTTTTTTTTTTCGTCGTCTTGTTTTTTGTCACTTAAACTTCTGGTAGAAACATATGGGGTTTTCTCCCCCCGCAGCCACACCTTAAACCGCCCTCAAATGTGATGTCTCTCCGAATGGGTGGCCGCATCTAAATGGACCAGATCCGATTACACGAAACAATTAGTGGGTGAAATCCGATTGAAAGTGATTTACTTCTTCAGTTCCTTTGAAATTCTGAGACGTTTATATTTTTGTTTCTTTTTTCTTGTTCTCCACTTAATGGCACACACTTAGTGCGGTAGATGTGGCTGCTTTGGTTAAGTATAATTGGAAAATTACCAAACAGTTGCTGTTGACAGTTTGTAAGCGTATTATATTGGCCAGAGATGTTTGTTTGCACATATTTGGACTTTTTAAAGGTAAATTGTTGTGGCTTGAGGGAGAAAAGGGGGTGACATATCAAGGGAAGTGTGTTTCTAAGTCAAAGAAGTGAAGAAAAACGTTTTTCAAAAGGCCAGACATAGTCAACTTGGCCAAATTTAAGAGCCGAGGGTCGGTTTCTCGATTCTGTTTGTCTTGGAGACCAGCTGATCGGGAGATAACGCATTTGGAACCATGTCCAGATGCCTTTTTCGTCCCAAAAAATGCTACAAATGTCTCTGAAGTCTTTCATCATCCTTTTTTCTGCTTTTAGAGTCCATTTCGTGATGCACAAGCCTTTCTTAGAAATGTCTTTCAAGTTGAAAAACCCGTGTCAGTAAAAAGAGCGCCGAAACTGTCTCTCTCGCGATGTGGAATTGGCTACCAACCTCCAAACTTCCCTTCGACTCAACACAAACACATCTCGTCTTGTAAACTACCACTGGTCTCTCTTCCCACTCGTCCCTTGAACGACTTTCCACCTCACGCGTGACGATCACACCTCGTCTTTCACGTCGCAACTCTTAAAATTAGCAGCAAGCGACAGGACCCACTTGAAGTCAATCAACCACCACTCACCCGTCTTAAATCAAAGGACCTTCCACATAATCCACAAGACTTTTCCACATCCGTTCCACTTCTTAACACCGCCGCCAATCAACCGACTCCCACAAACAATTGCAACCCGAATTGATTGCCCTCTCGTCCTGCTGCTTAACAAGTCCTCGAGTCCTCGGTGCAAGATGCAAGATGCAAAAATAAATTCCACCGCGAAAAAAAAAAAGTAAAAAAATCACACAAACTCTTTCATTAGCCAGCGCGCACACACACACAATGCCCGAGAGGATGCATTTTCATTGTGCGAGGTGTGAAAATCGTCGTCGTCGTCATCATGGAATCGAGTGCCCAGATTGTTCTCCTGCACACGCGACCGTCGACCACGTGTATGTGTGTGTGTGTGTAAGGACTCCAAAATGCACTCGTTGAGTGCAATCCGTTTTTGTCGCCCACCCCCAGTTAGCAGGCGAGTGAATTAAAACGAATGCAGCAACCACCCGCTCTCGATGACGCGCATGAGTTCATCACGAGTCCTTTTTTTCGGGCTCGACATGCGAATGTGTGGAAAGTGTGAAAATTCTAATTGTCGCGCGGTTTGTCTTGTCATTTCCGCTAATTGGCTATTTGATGAAATTAATTTATCACACGAGTGACACTTGCGAGCGCGTGCGTGCAATGATTTTAAGATCAAAGTGGTAAAAAGTTCAGTCACACCCTTCAAGTGGTTAAAGGACAACGAGGAGTGGGATGCAACTTAAGCGTTTTTTCGCCATCTCTCTGTGTCACTCGAAACGACAGAGTTGCTACAACGCCTTTGGGCAAAACATTTCAAAGGACGTTGACTCGAACGATGGCTTTTAGGAATTTCTCAGACCTTTCGCATTCATCATATTAGCTCCTTTGCAATCTTTACATTGAAATTACAGAGATTCCTTGCAACGATGCTTCTGTCAAACATTTTGCTGGTTCTAGTTCTTAATGGGCATCAAATCATTTCAATTTAATGACTGTGTTTGCACCGTTTGCTTGCGTTTGGACTGAGTCTCAATATCCAACCCTTGACTGAGCCGCTGAGTCGTCTTCGAAAAGTCTTTTGAAGCTGCTTTTACAACTTGTCGATGAACCGCACATCACATTGATCTTTTTCTTTGTTAATTTGATCAACTACCTACTTTAACGTGAACATTTGTAAGCAACCTTCCATTCCAGCCCTCTTCGTAAGAGCACTTGCCCTAATTTCTAACAAATCCTCGAACCAAACGTTGGACTTGGTTTTTTCGTTGTTGTCAACCGACTGCATTTAGTTTCTTCTTCTTTTTCATTGGGTGGCGTTTCAGCTGATTAAGGGCCCAAGCCCCTTTTTTCGCGTTTGTAAATCCTAAAGCCCACTCTGTTTGAGATGCTGAGTTGCCGGGACTTCGTCGCGATGTTCTTATGAGCTGCATACAGATTTTTATAGCCTGTCTAGTAATTATTAAACATTCTTTATTGATTTTCCATGGCATGACGATATTTTAGGTAGAAACGACTTTAACTGAGTTTTCAGTTCCTAAAGCGACCTTTAAATGAGCCTCAGAGCTGTCTTCACGACGGCTCGCATTGCTCTCAGGAGTCGAATCCACTTTTACAGCAATCTCTTGAAGTATTCCACAGCTTCTTAAGATCTCTATAGTGATAAAGCTTTTCCTAATTAAATTCCCGAATGAGACTGTAGGATATCACTTTTTTTCTTCTTGTAGTCCTCGTCTTTTCAGGATGGTGACCCACTCCGAGCCTGTGGTGAGTTTTCCTTTCTGTCTGAAAAATCGTTCGCCTTTGTCTGTGTCGGTAGTCCGTCTGTATTGATTGGTCTTTCAGACACGCTCCTATCTGTAAAAAAAAAAAAGTAAAAAAAATCTCTGAAGATCGCAGGCATGCTACCTTCCTATTCGAAAGATTAGTCCACGATCACTCGATCCTCGCACGAAACTTTTAGCTCTCCCATCTTTCTGGATAAACGATCGTATTTTCTCTTTGATCGAATCTTTGGGGCCGATGATCAGATTTCGATTAGAAAAATCAGTATTTTCGATTTGATATAAAGTTTCAGCAAATTGAAAATAATCCATGATCCACATTTTGGGGTTATTAATTCCAAAATATTTGGAAAAATCTGTGATCTGAATTTGATCCAATTTTCAACCTCAATCCTATTGAAAACAAAATGACTCTTGGTCTAATTTCAATAGCTTTAAGTCGAATATTTTTGTTTTACTTTTGCAAAAAAAAAATTTCTTCACGCAACTTGTATCATCATCTGACTCTCGTACGGTGGCCCTAGAAAATAAAGGCTTTATCATCATCATCATAATTTTCTGTGTCCGCATTTTTCACTAAAGGGGTTGCGGGGGCAGTGCATACAGAGGAGATAAAAAAAAGGCTTTAAAAAAAATATGAATCGAAAAAAATATAACTCGAATTTTTCCAAAACTCTCTCTAACCTGAATTAATTTTGATATCCCGTGAAAATTAGACTGAGAGAAAATAAAATCATTTTTTCTATGTGATCCAAATTCGATATCACCCAAGTAAAATCCAGTTGAAAAATTTGATGTGATGGTTTGTGACTCAAATTTCGAATAGCCTCGTATCACACAGCTAAGTGAATTTTGAGACACCATAAGTTTTTTTTTTTTTTTCAGTCTCACTAGTTCAGTTCGTGCTCAATCACTTTTGTGAGGTTGCCACTTAACAGGTGTTTCTACTATTTCTGATTTCTTAGCTCCTGTTAGCCCAATCATTAACACTCAGATATCAAAACCCTCGGTAAAGTCTTCCGTTTTGTCGTCGTCATCGATTCAAGCTTACCGAAATTTGCTTTCTTTTATATTTCTTGCTTTACAAAGAGTAGTTTCCCATTTTCGTTTGTACATGTCCTGAATTTTCTTTCAACAGATTCTTATTAACAAATTAACAAAATCCACCTCTTCTCTTTACAGAATCATAAAAAATAAAAAAAAAAATGAGGTAAAATTCAAAGATTATTTGGCAATCTTGGTGCACTTTTTTTTGGGAAACTAATAAGTGGTTGGTGAGCTCACAAATTTACTTTTAATCCTTTTGCAACATTTTGTTTTTAGATAAAAAATGAATTTTGAATGTGCCTCTACTCTTATGTTATCTAAGAAATTTGTTTTCCATATTTTTTCTTTTTCCTGTTTTTTGTTGATTGCAAAATATTACAGTAACACAGCTGGCGTGTTACAAAAAACTTCCTAGGCTTTCTCCCCCGCTTCTAGTTTCAAAACATAGGATTTTTCCTGCTTTTCAAATCGTGTTTTACTTCTAAGCAAAAGGGTATGACGAAGCTATTGAAAAAAATCAAACCATGAGATTGTAGGGCTTAGCTGACCAGAGTCCTGAACATTGCTGTAAAACACTAACACCTTTTTTCTTTTAGTGAGGCCACTTCCTCATTTATTAGCTTTAACAAGTCAAAAACCTAACCTAACAAAGAAACTTAAGCTAACGTTAATACGACGTTTGTGAAAGAGTAATGACTAAAAGGCGCCTCGGTTCTAGACTTTCTTTTAAATATGCATACAATTACTTTAAATTAGATACCATTAAATCCTGTCTTCCACTACCAAGACCTTTAAGACTACGTTTGCCAGCTACCATTCAGATCACATGACGTATTTTCTAGACCTACCGGTGACATGTTGAGGATAAGCGGCACGTGTAGCCAGTATTCGGTTTTTTGTAATAAATTCTTAGAACCAATCTACTACACATCAGCAGCCCATTTAATGGACACTAAGAATTCAAGCAGAATCTTAAGTTTGGCAACACGCATCGCCATTATCCTCGAACTGAACCCGTCCCCGTCAAAGCTAACAACCACCTCGCGGTTCTTACACCGACTATGAGCTTTCACTCGGACTCCGGCTCGGACCATGAGGGATTGAATTACCTCTGCTCCTCGAACAACGAACGCAAACACTCGATCCTTGCCCGGTTTTATTCCCAATTCCAAGAGCCCCTTTGTTCCACATCCTGTCGCGCTTGCGGTAGGTCAGTCGTCCACTCAACCGCAGGTACGGGGGAAAAAACAAATCGTTAATCCACATAATTGAGCCTAAATTCCACTGCGACATCGTTTTGCAGCCGGGATATCAAATTACCTTCTGAGGCAACCATTATCCAAGCCGAGGAGCCGAACCATCGTCCTTTAATTGGGTTGCTGACCTCTCTCTTTCTCTCAATCGATCTGCACATGTGTGCGATCCAGAGGGATAAACAAAAGTAACTGCTAATTAGAATCGATAAAACCAGAATAAATCTGTTTGAGTGCATCCTTTTTTTTCACCTTTTTTTTTGTCACACTCAACTTTTGACTGTCAAAGAGGAGAGAAAAGAATAAAACGAAACGTCCTTTCAAAGAAGCGAAAACATAAATTAAGTAATGTCCCTGAGGGGAGCGAGAGTTTCCTTTTAGCAAATACCGTGAATATCAATTAGCTGTTATCCTTGTGTTTCCCGTCATTCCTTTTCAAAAGGACGTTTGTATTTTAGCAAGAAAACAAAAAAGAAAAAAAAATATAAAACAATTTTCTTTTTGTGGTGTGTCCTTTGATGTCCTTTGCATAACGCTTCTCAAGTGTGAAAGGCAAGTAGCGAAGTAGCTTTGAAGGCGCTGGAAGGTGTTGCTTCGTTTATTCGTGTCTCTTTGTTGTTGGGGATGATGCGGGTGTATTAGCAAGTGTTGCCAATTTATCATGTTCGTGAAGGGACTCGGTTTGACTTTGTTGGATCTTCTGGAGATGTTGTGATGGCAAAAATTGTGCAAAAAAGACTTGGGACATTAATATAATCGTACTTATAACCAAGGACATGCTCTGCAAATTAAATTAAACAAAGAGTGCTACAGGTTCGCAAGCCTAGTTTTGAAAATTGAAGCGATTCTATGTGGAGAAGATTCCATTTCAACGACTCCAAGACTTCTTTTTTATGACTATTCAGATTTTGGTCAAAGCCTGGGCTGGACTTTTTGATTTTCCTGAAATTTTAGTCGTTTTCGTTCATGTTTCGTTGAAAAAAGGCACGAGTTTATATCGTAGAAGCTTGGTTCTTACTTGAGTCTTACTGAGAGAAATTACTCTGCCACACTTAGTCATCATGTTACTAAGCCGGACTTTCTGCAGTTAGCCTCTACATTAAAAAAAATATTTCGTTCATGCATTGTTTCAAAAGAACTACTAGATTTTGTTGTTTTCTAAGCCATTTTATGTAGGTTTTTGCAAAAATCACCTCCATCCAAGCCGCACTTCAAGTGAATATTCGTTTCTTCATCTCTACTTGTCTATTGTTTGTGTCAAGTTTCGTCTTTGTAATCTAACTATTTGGCTTTTCTTCATCTAAATTACAGAAGCAAAATGAATGATAGCATTATATGTAGAAACATGGAAAGCCAGGTTTTGAATATATCAAAGCCTGACTCTTCAGGGTTGCATACATTGTTATCACGTTTTATGTTTCCATCAAATGACTGCTTAGTAAACATTTATGCACTGTCTTTTTAGCTTACTGAAATCTCGGATTTCTAAGCCTTTTCGAAAAAAAAAAAAAAAAAAGATATTGCAGTAAGCCGAGTTAGTCGTTATAGCTTCTTTTTAAACTCTTTTTCTTGTTTCTTTAAATTGAATTGGGTTTGGATACGAAAATTGCCTTTTGTATGATGTCTTTTGAGTCTTCTAAGCCCGGCTTATACTTTTCATGACTTCTCAACCAAGACGCGTGTATGTTTACCTTATTTTTTTTCGGCTTGCCCTTTAGAAACTATGCTTTTAAGACTCGATTAAAGAAGCCCTTGTTATTTTTGAGGGTCTCAAGCCAGGTTCCAAGCTGAGCCTGCTGTAGGTAGAAATTGTGCTTTTTAAGACTCGATCGAAGAAGATGTTGTATTTTTTGAGAGTCTCAAGATATGTTCCAAGCTGAGCCTACAGTAGGCTAAGGGCAGCCTTAGAAAATAAGTAAATCTTGACTGCGCAGGTTTAATTCCAACCCGACTTTTTTTTTAATTTTTTTTTTTAAGATTTGCTTAAAAAGAAGAGCTTTGAAAATCTTTACAAGTTGCAAAAACTTCCAAAATGGTGCCTTTGATTAAAACTCTCCCCTTGTCAAAAATACCCAAGTCAGTTGCATTGGAATGTAAGGCCCAGACCCTTTAGTGGTCAAAAATCTGTAAAAAAAATTCTCCGAGTGAATTCTCTATCAAACAAGGACTCAACAATGATTGCTCCAGGCTGTTGAAGAAAGTCCCCCTCTATAAAACCTCTTCACAATATCTCGGAGAGCTCCCAACACGTGTTAACCGTGACCCACCCGCAGCATCACCTTGCGTCACCGAAAATTCAACAAACCAAAAAAAAAAAAATAAAAAAATAAATAAAATCCCATCGAGCCCCCTCAAGACTCGTTACCGCTTCTGTGAATACTCAGCGACCAGAGCACATCAAGAAATGAAAACGCAAAACACCCGGTTCCCTTAAACCACCACTCGACTTTATTGATTCGTTTAATCAATTTGAATGAAAAACGAATAAATCCGACACAGAGAGCTGTGCCAGTTCCCCTCCACGTTGCTAATTTCAAAAGTACCCACTTCACGTACCTCCTCCACATCCACCACCCCCCAACGGACCGTTTTTTTATCAACCGAAATGGCGGAATAAAGTCACCAAAAAAAGAAAAGAATTTCGCCCTCTCCACCCACCCACCCAATCGATTAGCACGATCTAATCAGCATATGTACACAAAGCCTACAGCCAGAAAGCTCCAGATACACACACACACACACAGAGGCACAACGAATCCAAAAAAATATTATTTTGCACTTGAGACTATCTGAAGGAGCGAAATATTCATTCGCCCGAGCCTCGAGTATCTTTACACCGCTGCGCTGGGATAATTAAAGATTCATATGCCCGATACCCGCACCACGAACACCGGCGGCCAGTTGACTTTCTTTTCTACGCCGGTGGTCCTATTTAAATGAGACATTAACAAACGGTACGCTTTGGTAATTGGGAGGCTTAGTGGCCATCATCTGGAGCAGCAGCAGCCTCTAACAGCGTCTAGCAGCGCACACCGGTGGCAGGCATCTTGAAAGTTTGTTGATTTAACTCATCGAGTGGCCAATTTCAGGTGGGAATAGCCGTGCCGTGTCGGGGAAGTGGTGGAAGTGCGTGTGTGCCTGAGTATGATCAAGAAATGGACACAAAAAAAAAGAAGACGTGTGTATTTTTTTTTTGGAAGTATGATAGGAATTATTAGATACAACAGTTACAGGCGGAATGGGGGCAACAACTTGGGTGGATGGACGCCATAAGATTTTTTGCACATCCGACAAGCCGGAGGCCTAGTAGAAATTCGCTGAGTTTCAGAGGCAGTACTTGATAATGACGCGCAACGAGGGTGCGCCTTTGACTGCAGGCGTGGTCCAGGCAAAGGAATTCCGTTTTTCATTCGAAACTCCTCGAAGGTGATTTTTAAGCTTTCTACTAGCGATTTTGACTCGAATTTGTGACTTATTTTAGCAGTTTTTAAACTGTGCACAAATTACACAGTGACATCTCGAAGTGTGTAACGTGAGTCGACTTCCGATAGCAGGCGTTATCCATTAAAAGTAGAAGATTTTGGGTTGTTTTGTATTTGCGAAATCTTATCGGCCATTTGTTGGTCTTTCACAGTGAATTTCATAGCAAAATTAAGTCAGGAGTGCTATATTTAAAAAAGAATTTACAAGACATTCACAAGGTAAATTTATTTTCATCTCAAAAGATAGGCCTTGATAGTAATGCAGAAGACCCGTGTGTTCAAAACAACACTTACGCTTAAGCCAAAACTATTTCTTTACCCTTAATCATTTCGTTAAAAAAAAATTCATAAGAATCTAATATTTTAGTTGAATTTAAAATTTTTGTTTTAGTATTACATTTTCATTGCAGCAGAGTACGACGTTTCGAAAATGTTAAAACTAACTACCTACCTAAGCCAATGACAGCAGTTTTAAGAGCAATCGTAATTCTGGGCACAACAGACAGTTTAAGCAAACCACTCACGATGGTTTTGCCCATACGACAAAATTGCGTATAGTTGCGTAAAGCTTTTTTTTTCATAGAGCGTGGTACAATGTTTGCCACTAGCGTATTTTTTTTAATTCTTTCAATGGCAGAACAGGTTTATAAAGCAGTTTTTAACCTGAAATACAAGTTTTCGAGTTATTTAGAGTAAAGTGTCAGGTTTTAGATGAGCATTTAGCCGTGCAATTTATGTTTTAGTTTTCCATTTTTTTGTTCTGTACCTACATACGTTTTTTTAATGCACGATGTAGTTTTAGTCGCTGTGTCTAAAAGACTTCTTCGAAATTTAGGTGCTAGAAAACGATGAAGTTTGTCAGAAGAAAACCAAGTTTTCAATTCTGTGATAGAAAGTATAAGTTCAAAAAACATAGAAAATTTATACTTTGGAGGCGTTTAGATCAAGTCACACTCGGTTACGTTGTTGCAAAACGTTATTTTGACAGTAAGCTTGTAAGTGGGCATGTCATTAGGCGTTTGCTCTAATGACATATCTGAAAGTTTGACTACAATTGGACACACAAAACACTCTGTGACTGGGGGGAAATTCATCTTGCTCAACGCTGTATATGCCGCAGTAGAAAAATTAACTCAAAATATTTATGCTCATGTGGCAGTAAGACAGCGTATTGGTAGCAATAATTAAAATATCCGAAATAAAACCAAATCAGTCAATTCTGGACTATTCACAAAAAGTAGAAATCACTCAGCACATGTTTCGTCGAATTATAAGTAAAAATCTTCCTCTAAACTTTTATAAAATCAAATCAACTCAACAATGGGCACCATGGCTTAATCGTTAGTGTGTCGGACTGTTAAGCGAGAGTACCCGGGTTCGAATGAGGCCCGGGGAGAGAACACCACAAATAATTTTCACGGCCCCACCTGAAGCGAACGATTGACAATGCTCCTGGAGTAACCCTTGTCACGGAAAGCTAACGCAATTCACCGTTCGGAACCGGCACTAAACGGTAAGTCCCATTCACATGTGCCAAATTATAAGGCGAACAACACAGTGGAGGCGCGAAAAGCTATGCTCTGGCCCTGTATGGGCTGTTACGCAGATTTTTTATATGTATATATTTTTTTTTTAAATCAACTTAACAACTGAAAGTTTTTTAGTTGAGGCTCGAAAACTTCTTTGATTAGAAAAAAATCCCAAATTTCGTTGAAAAATCCTCTTTTGTATTTTTATATCGTGCACCAATTTTCTTCAACCCACATTGACATGTTTCGATTCATGTTCGAAATTCAGAGCAATGTGAGTTGCATTTCTTCCTTTAGCTCAGTAAGTCATGACAAACAGCTTTGCAAAAATATCGAAAAGCATCTTTATCTGTTTCAGATGAAGTATGAACGGAGATAAAGAAGTTAGAATTTTCTACGAGTGCTGGCAAAGACCCTGCTCTGTTTTTTTTTTTTATTCTGTCAGATTTAATATCTACCTTAAGGTTAACTTAACTTGTCCTGTTCAAACTTTTTAAGAGGATTTTAATTCTGCTTTAATATACAAAAATGTTTAAATAAAAAGTAAAGACTAAACAGGATTTCCCTTGCAAATTGATATTCTCCTGCTTTTGAACCCATAAGTCATGACCAGCTTTAAAGATGCAATGCTGTCAGGGTTTTGTTGAAAATTATTTCATCTCTTCACTTATATGCTAAATTAGATTCAAATTGTATATTATTGCTTTCCAATGTGCACCTTTACAAAATGCTGTTCCGAATTGTGGAACAAAGTTTTGTTGATTGTTGCGTTAGCTATTTACATTATTTTAGTTTTAAAAAATTCTTGTGATAAAAAGCTTTGCAATATTGATTTACAGTGTCTCACAGTGAAATCCTATTGTTAAATGCTTCAGTGCATTCCATAAAAAGATTTTTTCGAAGGAAATCTATTGGCCTACAACTAGGTTTCTAATATCGTTAATTCCTCCTGAACCTTCCATTTAGCTACTGGTTAGCTACATTATTTATTTATTAAAAAATAAAAACACTTTGACGTGATTACATCCGGCGACTTCATAAGCTTCCAACCATTAGAGAACTCCGATGAAGTTTCATTGCGTAAAACTGATTTCGATGCTCAACAGTGGCAGGACGGAGTGGAAATTCCCTTAGATGATTGCAAGAAAATGATTTTTTTTTCGACATACGAGGTCTGTTCTAAAAATAATAAAGTGAATTTTGAAATTGGGCGGGCTACGTACATTCGATTATCGATTTTTTTTTTATTTTGTTATGTTGGTACACTCGTCTCAAACATGTGTTTACATTTTCAGCTATATATTAGGAGACTTTCAGCTATATTGAAAGACGCGTATTTTTTTGTTAAAAAAAACCATTTATTTGAATATGAAAACAAAACTTGTGTAAATTAACTTGTGTATACTTTGACAGATGGAATTAACTAGATTTTTCGACGCTCTTTAACTTACAGTAGCTGTCACTGTCAAAAAAAATAGCGCGTGTGAATGTATATGAAGTTAGTAACAATGCGCGTCTTTCAAGTTGTACACCTAATAGCATATTATTTTGGTTGTGAGACGCCTAAAACTTAGGACGTGTTTTACGTGTTCTCGATTTTCTGCTGTCGAATTTTTTTTATTTATTTCTTGTAAAGACCTCGTACACCTCTTCATTGCAAATATTTTCGTTGATTTAATTGGCATTACTTAAAAGTAAAGTCATAATCTGTGATTTTTGGCGAAATTCGCTTGGTTCTTCGTTTTTAATAACCAATTTTGAAGTTGGTTTCCCTCGGTCCGAAAAATATCCACGATTAGACTTCAAGTCAGATGATTCATTGATTTGATATTTCGATCAAATCTTTTGACATAGAAAGAAGTTCATCACCAGCTCTGTCTTTTGTCGAACAGGAATTTGCACGGCCTCCATGACTCATGTTTGTCACATTCCCACTTCGACCTTCTCACGGCTCCACTTCATCTGCCGCTCTTAAGACCTGAATATAGAATTTCACTTAGAAAAAACTGTGAGTCCTTCCTTCTCCTTTCAAAGGGTTGATCTAAACTTTTTTTCATCAGCACGATCCCGATTTAATTAACTCGTCACTTGCATTTTCAAAATTCAATTGAAATCTCCTCAAAAAAAAAAAAGATTATTCAAAAACATTTTTTTTTAAATACCAGCGCCTTCTCAAATTACATCTGCGCAACAGAAGAACCAGCAGCGTCCTCCTGCCACCGCCAACAACGTCATTGATTAGCTCTCTGCTGGGGTCTTTGTGTCCTTTCCTGAAACACACACACACACACGCATATCAACGACTCATTTCCCTGCAATTACAATTGTCCTTTGTCGATGTTAAAGCTGAGCCAAAGCCTCAACCGGGGAGTGTTTGAGTGAGGAGAGGAACGCGTTAATGAACAAAGGACACAAAACAAAAGAAATTAGCGCGCTTGTCTGTCAAACTCAATTTTCGTTGATGGATTTCGTTTCATGTTCGTGTTCGCTTTCGTTTTATAGAGCGGCGCGGCACGGCGACGCGAACACGTCAACGTGAATGTGGCCGCCATATGTTCGCGGAAGGCTAATAAATGAAAATATACGCGCACCACCGTCATCGCCGCAGAGCGCAAATTGCAGCGCGCTGACGGAGTTCAAGTGGCCAGTTCAGGATGTTGAGAGTTTTTTTTTCCGATTTTCAGGAGGAAGGGTTGAAATGTTCGATGCAAACGATGTGGGACCCTCGTGTGGTGGTTAGAGTGGTGCATCTGTGGGCTGAGGTCGACGTTGGCGGGATCACCCACTGAAATGCGATCGTGCCGGCGTTGGAAATTGAATAATCCAGAGAAGCATTTCAAATTCAATCACTTTTGAGCAATGTTTGAGGATGTTTGGAAGGCCTCTTCCTAAAGGCGACTTGATTAGTGGTAAAGTCAGGGTTAATATTGATGTCAAGATAAGATTTAGCTTAGTGTGGACATTAAAGAATCAAATTGATATACCTCAGCTATAGAAACCACTTGAAAGAACACATGAGTGAACCATTTTGAATCAGGCCTTTAAAAATAACTCAGGCAGAACGTAACAATTTGAGACCGTCCTGTCAAGTTCAGAGCTTGCAACTATTGAAACATGAAAAAAGAACGGGATTACTTCGTTACAAAGTTGACATATTTTCCTCCTGGGGTTTTTCATTCGATAAATTCAATCATGAATTCACACCTCATCACGTAAATCAACAAAAAAAAATTTCAGAAACCCAATCGACTAATTTCGAATTCTTTTTTGTTCGTTCCTCCCGTTCGTTCATCCGTTCCCAGGCGCCTTAGCCCCGCAGCCAATCAGCCCGACCGAACGAAGGAGCCATATCTAAGACGGAAATCCCCGGAATCTCCAACATCCTGTGGCCGCTCATTAAGATACCCCGAAATGCAAATAACTCTCTCTTGCCCCGCCTAATCCGCCGTCCTTCACCCATCGATGCCCCAAAACACAAACAACCGAATGAATAATTAATCAGCCCACCAATGGCCTGATTGATGGAATCGGAAGTCATAAGCTCGCCGTCCTCCACCTGATGATCTTCTGGTACGCTAATTACTCAAGGAGGTCCACCCTCCCTCCCGACTCCTGCTCCCACCACTCACACAAACAGATGCAACTGTCAGAGTCGTCGTCGTCGTCGTGATGGAGAAAAATCCAATTATTCGAACAAAACACTTGAACATGTTTTCTTTACTTCAGTAATCCCATCTCCGAGTGCCTTCGTCGCCGTCATCGTCATCGTCGAGACCCTAATTTCCTCACCGTGAGCTTGACGCAGGCAGCAGACGTACAGCAGCAGCAGCACAGTGCCCCGTCGTCTGGTCGGTTGTGTCGCGCATCCAGATGATGTCATGTGGATTGTTTTCTCAGTAAATACTCTGCCACTTGAGAGTGGAAGAATTATTAAATTAATTGTTCACTCTATCCCCACACGGAGTCGTCCACAAAGTCATCCACGAAGTCATCTACGAAGCCATCCACGCAGGCGTACGAGTTAATTGGACGACACCTCGACGGTGTATCACTTCTGGTGTGTGTCCCTCCCTCGCTTGAAGTCAAATTCGAATTGAATTTTTTTTTCTGCCGTTTTAATCGACGCATTGTGCTGCGTTGGAATAACAAACCGAACGAAAGGTAGCCCTAACTAATAACCCTAACAGCCGTTGGAGAGAGCGAATTTGTATCTGTGTCCCGCATTCGACGACGACCACGCTGACAGAGTGGCTGAGTGAGTTGACGAATTTTCGACTTGACGACGACGCTCTCGAAAATCCCGAAGCTAAGACCTTAAGTGGCCAAATAATTTTTCTATTATTATCGACTTTTTCATTCATCAGATTCAGATACTGTATCTGTGTGTCGTTCCTCTTGTTGTATGATTGATTTAAAATAGTTTTTTTTTTTTTAGAGTGATGGAGATTTTGTTTTTTTTTTGGTGCGTCCAAATTAATTTGTTATTTTTTGTTGTTGAATGACCGCTCAATGGGTGAGCAGAGCGGTTAAAAGGGGGGTTGGATAATTATCCAAAATATCTCTCATCTCATTTTGAGTTCAATTCACCTTTTTGGATTTGGTTGGGAATGACTTTGTGTGTGGGTTGGTGGTGGGTGAATGTGTATTTGTGCGGGAGTGTGGGAAATAGAATTTAATTGATAGCCTTTAAGAGGGCTAATATTTGGGAATGGAAGTGTGTGTGAGTGAGTTTTTTAACCGAGTTTTTTGGGGCTTATTAGTAGGTGGAGGGGAGGGAATTAGAAAAAAGTGGGTAAAGCCCACTGAACCGGGTGTTTTTACATGGAACGAGTGTTAATTGTTGCGAATGATTTAATATTTGTACTATTTTTGAAAAAAAGTGGGTTGACCGGGTTTGCTGTGCAAATGTCGCTTGGTTTTGTGAACCGGTCTAAAGAGTTTGTGTGACTGTGTTTCCAAGTGATCTAGTGGCCTATGTATGAATCCTTTTTTCTAGCAGCCCATTACCACTTAAAGGCCTTGCAGTAAAAAACAATCACAATTTGTTTTAATAAAAAGTTTGAAGATCTTGAAGAATTAATCTTTTTTACACCACGATGTTGCTTGCCTTTGTTGCTCTACATGTCAATTTTAAAATTTTCAGCTAGCTTTAAATAAATGAATAAATAAATACACCACGATGGCTTTAAAAATCTTTAAAAGTCAGTAGAATACGTTTTTTTTGATACGAGGGCAAGTAAGGCTCCTTAAAAACACTAGGAGAACACCAAGAAAGTTATCGATCTTGAAAATACGGTCGCTTTCATCACTTGAACGTCCGTTGTGAAAAGCAAAAAGGCGAACTTGGTTCGAGCTATCGGTAGAAAAAAAGTGTCTGTAAGAATTTGATAGCTTCTGATGAACTTACGGCTGTTCAACAACTCTTAGTGAATACAAGACAAATTTAAAAGCCTGTTTTGGGTCAATTTTGTCGATTGATTGAGTCTTAAGTCAGTTCATCTTGGAAATTAGGTACACTTGGGCCAAAGGTAGGCCTATTGTGCTGTCAACCAATTTTTGGGCTCCCACATGTGCCCACATATGTGGGCAACATATTTGGTCGGTGGGATGCTAAACCGCCAAGTCCCAAGACAAAAGGTTTAAGTAACATAATCGAACAATCTGTATGTTTGAAGCCTCAGAATTCTTCATTGTGATCGATTTTTTACTCATTCCTAATCTGTTTTCCACTTTTTTGTTCATAGGGTTAAAGCTACACAAGAATTTTTTTATTTCAATTTTAGCTTTTGGCTTCCGTCGCCTCTCACTGGCACCACTGTCGTTCTTAACTGTGTGATCTCGACTTAAAATTTTACACCTCGACTTTCAAGGATTAAAAAAAAATATTCAAAAATATATTAACTCAAAAATTAAAAAAATTAAAAAAAAGAGGTCTCTGAAATTATGGAAAAAATTCTACTTTGAAAATAAACTTTCATGTCTCTTTTTTTTGACTGATCCTTCCTGTCATCAATGTCTTTGCTTGAAAGCTTTTTGAGCACATTACGGACTAGAAATTGATGACGTTTTGATGACTATCCACAATTTTTAGGTTTCTTCGGTTTTTTTGGCGTTTAAACAACATGGGTCACCGTGGTGTCACTTATGGCCTTCTTTGCAGCAACGGGATCGCTATCAATAGGTTTCATTGAAAGCCAAAAGTTAAAACGACCAGATTTTTCTTGCTATTGAAATCCTCGATCAAACTCGAGTCGGCTGTCCAAGGTTCATAATTTCGGGTCATTGTTTTAAGCTTAAGTCTTCGAGCCTGTCACATTTTGTTCTTTTCATTCAACTTCCATACCTAAAGATTCATTTTGAAATTCGACAACAGATATTTGAGACAGAAACAGCATTTTCTTGATGCATTTCTGACGCTTCCACTTTTACGTGGATGATTCAGGGTTCAATTTCAGCTGTAAATTGTTTTCGAATAGCTAAAAAGATTGCTTCGAACATAGTATTAACTTAGGAACAGTTAACGTAGTTTGTAGCTTCTTCTACACTAGACCTTTGTCTCAGGAAAAGTTTACGTTTTTCTTAAATAGACTGTTATTTTTTGACTTTGCTTAATGAATATTTTGTAAAGATTTTTGCTCCAGAAGATCGAACCATGCAAAAAATCGCCACAGAATTTGGGGCCATTATGAAGTTTCAGGCGAATGTCTTCAAAAAATCGTAAACGAGGAAGACTATGAAAGAGTGTTCAGTCAAAAAATGTTAATTAAATAAAGCGTCCTTAGATCTAAATAGCAATTTTTTCAGACTTTTGGCAATCCAAAAATACTTCCAAACCAAAAACAGGACTCATAAAAACATTGTCAAAATCTGTTCATTGAGAGCCACCACTTTCGAACTCCCTTACGGCAGTCTTCGCCATTGAAAGACTGGGATCAATGACTCCAAATGTGAATTTTCTTCAGTCTTTTACTACAAACCCCTCGTACACTCCTTCTTTCATGTTTGCCTTAACAAAATTCCATTCTCTTCCTATCTTTTACACGTCTTCACATGATAACCACGTCCTTCTCACAAAATCCTTGCATTTTCTCCGTCGCTCTCCATCTTCCTCCTCTCGGTTGCATAAAAAACCTCATAAAATATGAAAAAATTCACACATTTAACCACACATAGCCTCAATTCAAGCCCCATCATGAATTTAAAATTCTAAAAAACATAAATCTTTCCAAGGATCTTCAGTCACTTTCTTCTCGGGACTTCGCTCTTCTCACTTTTTTGTAATATGGAAATGAAATAATTCTTAATAATGTTTAATTTTGTATAATGAATGAATTTAATGAATATTTATAAACGTACTCATGGTTGAATAAATGAAATTTAATTTTACTTTTACGCACCTGAAACGCAAGGACACGTAAAAGCCCATGCATGGGCTCACATGTGAGTTAAAAGGACTCAAAGAAACGTTATCTTTTTCGAATGGAAAATGGGAAAAATTAACTCAAAATGTTAAGTATTTTCTTTGGCATATATAAAATGCTTCAGAAACATGCATTTGAGGCAAGTGAATCGAGGCACTCATCCGATCCTCGGCCGTCGAAGTGCGTGGCGAACAACAAAGAAATTGGTTTTCATTGTTTCGGTTGCTGATTTTTTGAAGAATCGTCATAATTATGTGGTAATGCAATGAAAAGGATTCAAATTTTGTAAAAACACTTACTTTTGAATGCAAAAATGTGATAACGTCGAGTTAAGAGTAATTGAAAATCGCCCTCTAGTTCCAAACACCGATGATCGCATATAAAACGGTTTGTCTTAGCGCAAAGTTGAAAAATTTAAGGTTTTTGCAAATTGTTATTTTTTTTTTTGTGTTCTGGAGAAAGTAGCTAGAATTGGAATCTAGTTTGGGTTATTTAAAAGTTGAACTAAGCTCGAGGAAAAAAAAACACCACAAACAATTTTCATCGCCGCACCTCAAGCGAAACGACTGACAATCCTCCTTTAGTACTTCTGTCACGGAAAGCTTTCGCAATTCCCCATTCGGAATCGGCAATAAACTGTAGGTTCCCTCTACATGTGTCAAAAATTATAACGCGCACAATACAGTGGAGGCGCAAAAGGCTAGGCTCTGGCCCTTAGTGGGCTGTTACGCCACTAATGATGATGATCATTATGCTCAGAAAATTCATTTTCGTGATACTCAGCAACAGAATTTTAAATAACGCTTGAATTTAAAAAAAATCTAAGAACTGCATTTAGGAGTTTAATGCCGGTGGAAGAAATTGAAGTGCTTTAGACCCAACACACTACTCACGCTAAATTGTATTTTTCATATAAAAGTCTACATCGCGAAAATAAAACCTACTTATATTAGGTTGTCAAATATCTCCATTCCGCCTTTTTGTTTTTTGAATTTGAATTTTGTTTGAAAAGAACTCGTATCTGTCAATACATCATTTGAAAGGTCTTGACATAACCTACAAAACGACACTATGCATGATTAGTTTGGATACGAGCTCTGCAGCGCTTTGTACATAGCCGGAAAATTCAAAAGACAAAATATTATAAGGAACGAGTACGCAAACCCAGCGACAAACGATAAATTCTTGTTGTTGATTACATGCTAACTTTTCAAAACTGTTGCTTACTTTTTTTTTCTTTTTTTCTTTAAAATCACTAGGAATTGATAGCCCTCAACAGTAATGAATCCAATTGAGATGTGAGAGTGTCATTAAGCCATTGAGACCCAAAAAATCCCCTTTCTTGTGTAGAACTTACACCCTGCCTTTAAAACGAGCTCTTGACGTAAAATATTACCTATTTTGTACTTCTTTTCAGTGACTTCCTCGTATAAATTAACTTTCTCTGTGTGATTTAATAAAACCTTCAAATAAATATACCCTAAAGTCACATAACTGATCTACTGCTTTATAGACTTAAAATAAGTCTCTGTTAAAGCCCAGTAAAAAAGAAAATAACCATTTTAGAGTGGAAAACAAAACGAATCATTTTTCACTTTTATTTCACAATGCCTTCCTCCATCGCTCCGTCTAAATTTCTCACAAAAAGTAAAGTTCTTATAAATACAGCAAAACTCAAAACAAACATAAAATACATCGACTGCTTATAACTTAAGCTCATGCAGTTCGATAAAATCAGTCTCCTTAAAAAGAAATGAGTGAAAGTTGTTGGCTAAAGATCACTACCTTGAATTAGTGGGTAATTTCCTCACTTAGAGCCAACAATTTGTGCGTCAAAATCGTGTTATCTTCTACATCGCCAATTTTTTCACAAATTTGTTGTGGCGACGGATGATTTGAGGTTACGTGTAGTTTTGATATTTGACCAAGAAATTAATGAAAGGTTCCCATTCTTTTTTTAGCAATCTGTCATATGCACTGGAGTCTTTCAACCAATGCCTCATAAAACCGAACATGGAATTACGTATACGCAGTTTAGAGTAACTTCGGGTATTGTGGAATACCCATTTTATTTTTACATGTTTCAACCATTTTATTTTTACATGTTTCAACCAATACCATACATTAAATGGGAAATTTTAATTGCATTTTGAATATTATTGTAATATATTGGCTAACGTTAGCAACAAACTCAGACGGTTAGGGTTATTTTTAAGTTTTTTATTTACTTTTTACTGATACCATCTCGAAAATCGGGACTTCTAAAATTGGAGGATGTGATGTGAAATACTATTTCCGAATAAAAATTATCGACTCAAATTAGAAAAATAAATATAGGTGTTTCTTTATTTTAATTATAACATGTATGATGTGCATCATAATATTGGCGTATTGGCGTAAATGCAGGTGTTTGAAAAAGGATTCTGTATTTTTATTTGTAAATCCTCTGGCTCTATCGAATGACGTTACAGTTGGATGACGAATTCTTAGAGTGGTTTTATGGCACATAAGAAACCTGTATAACCAATCCTTACCAGCTCATTCTTTTAAAGTGGAAAAGCGATTTCCACTTTTTTTTGCCATCTGAAATGCAAGAGACTGCATGTAACTCCTGGTCAGACAACCAAAACTGACACTCCATCTCCATCCCATTACCTTATTTCACCTTTTCTAGCATCTTCCCAAGCAGTTTGAAACTAAAAAACCGAAGAAATAATAAGCGGGTAATGTGAAATAGAATTCCACATTACCCGATTTGGAAACTATTGCAAACTACGACCCATAACACAAAATTTATCAAAAAACTCAATGATTTAAAGTGAAATAATTAGTCTTGACACGTGTTCGACTACAACTAGACTTGCACAATTAAAGAAACTGCACATTTTTCCTCGGAAAAAAACTCATACAAAAATGCACAAAAAAGCCTTGTACCTTTGAATGACTTAGACACACTAGTTGGTAATATCAATAAGGAGAAAAGCGTAACACTTCTTTTATGCTATTTACTTTTTGAGAAAATTAAAACAGGAGCCAGACCTTCTGCGGCTTAGAAAATAAGGCAGTATTTCACATTACCCGTATATTCCACAATACCCGAAGTTACTCTACTAAAAGTTAGCTGATTCGGTCCTAGCCAAATCAAATGATAAATTTAAAAGTTCTTCAAAGAAATATGCGTCAAATTGCTCGTAACAAAAATGTCTATGAAGTGCACAGTAGTTGGCTACATCAGTGCATAGGAAATTAACAATATTTGAGGTCGATAGTTGCGGGGTCAGTAAAAAAAAAAAAACTACAGTCCTAGATTTTCGATATGAGCTGCTCAGTGCATTTTTTGTCTCAGTGCTCCATTTTTTTTTTAAATTCTTAGATTCAAGTGTCAAAGCACTTAGTATAGTCATAATTTCTTATGTTTGAAATAACTTTCCTGAATAATAAATATGAACACCATTAGTGTATTTCAAAGGCGAATGTAAATTATTTCATCGCTTTTTTCAAAGTTTTGACTGCTATTTTGATGGCAAAATAAATGTACTGATGAAAATTTCTTTCTCATATCCAAAAATGTCAGATTTTTTTGTAATTGACACTGGACCAAAGTATTTGAAAAAAAGATCGCATGTTCTTGTGAAATAAATTTGATTTTTTTTGTGCTCATCGTTTCCCGAAGTTAATCTGCAGTCCAGTAATATTTATTTTTTAGTACAGTGTCGGTTAAAACATTATCAGTGCTGTAAAAAAAAATAGAAGTTACGCTGCAACTCTTATTTACATCGTTCATCAAAGTGAATACATTCAAGAAATCGTTTTATTATAATAAAATTTGATGAAAGTTCATATGGCAGCATTAAACGAAAAATAACTACAATTTTTAATCACTCTGCAATTTTTTTCTACCCCAACTGCAAGCACTTAAGCTCGCGCACTAAATTTGTGTGGGCAAAATCTTTGAATACATTATTCAAATCTGTTCAAGGAACTGTCATATAAATTTACTAAATTCTTTTTTTTTCAATACAAAGTTTACGCTTTATTCAACTCAAGTTAAAAATTTAGCCTCAAAGGATCTCCATGCCAACCACATATGTACATATGTTCATCTAAGTGACCATCTTCATCATGAAACTGATCCTTTGTAAAGTTATCGGTTTTATACTAACCCAATCCACTAACAATTTTTTTCATACTAACTGAATGCACAAACAAATTTTTTCAAAAATAAGTTTGAATTGCCAGGTTTATCTTCAGGCTACACGTCTCAATTTAAAAAAAAAGTTAAAAGGAATTTCAAAAAAGAATTGACTAAGACTTCTTTTAAATTGAGACGTTTAGTCTGAAGAGAAACAGGCAGACAACGACATGATCTTTTCCAACCGGAAAATTCACATTTAAAAAAGAAACACCACATCACATCACAAAATTTTCACCCCCAACCCCGTGTAACAACAAACTGAGAACAGAGAACAGAGAACAGAAAACAGAAACACAAAAACTCACCCCCACCTTGCGGATGCAACAAATGATGATGATGTGCCCCAACTCCTCCGCCGCCCGTCATCGATGCACCGTTTACACCCGAAGTAGCGCCACAATTGCCACCGCCAGCAGCGCCGCCTATATTATGCGGTAGAAACGCAGCCGCCACCGCTGCGTGTGCATTAAAATACGCCATCCGGGATGCGGCAGCCATTGTCATCTGATGGTGCTGATCGGCTGTGAACGGCGTCTGCCCAACGCTCGGATAGAGGTTCGGCGTGACGGCGGACACAGCTGCTGCAGCTGCAACAGCAGCCGCCGCCGCCGTGGCTGCCGTCGTCGATGTTGATGACGCTGATGAGGAGCTGATGGGCGTTGTTGTCGTCGACGACGATGATGCACTCTCATTAGCTCCCGCGCTGCTACCATTGTTGCTGCTCCGTGCCGCAACTGCGGCTGCAACCGAGTCACTTAATCCTAAAAGTTCTTGAATCGCAAATGGGGAACGTTGTGGCATGTTGCGGTCACTGCCACTCGCGACGCGTGTTCATTTATTCACCAACTGACCGATTAAATGTCATCGACCGTCGACAAAATGAAAAAAAAAGCACACACAAAGTATAGTAGTTTTGTTTTTTGTTTTTTTGATTTTTTTTTTATAAAACTTCACCCTCTCGGACACGACGATAAAAGGTAAACAACACCGAGCTCCAATTGCGTCGTCGTCCTAATACGCAAACCGGTTTTGAGCGATTGTCGCTGGCAATAACCCGCACACGTTTGATAGCCATCAACGTCTTCATCGGGTTACCTTCACGCGTTCATCATTGGAGCTCAATCGGCGACGATAAAAATTCCCGACGACAACGACACACGACGACGACCAGTGAAAAGAAGAAGAAAAAAAAAAAGTACCAAAACCAAAAATGAAAACAAAAACAAGAGAACCGAGGAAAAAAAACGCAAATTTCGCAGCCGGAAAAGCAGCAGCAAAACTTCGAATCGGAACGAATTGAAACCCAACCTTGCCGCCACCGGAACAACAGAAGAGGCGCACCTTCGGACGCCAGCGACTGCAGACGCGATTGATGCGGGAAGCGACCAAAAGGGGCGTGTCACTTGTTGTACGCAGTGTGCAGAGACATATAGCCGACCTGCTCTCTTGCGCAGGGGCTCTCTGCGGGCGCTTCCAACGTTCCAGTCGATGCCAGTGTAGTGGTGAACGCACGCACACCGCCGCAATCGCCTGCCGCTGTGTGCGTTCCCCGTGCGAACGTGTGCGTGACGATTATCGGTCCCGCTCTCGCGTGCGGTGTTTTGTTTCGTTCTTTTTTGTTTTAATGGAGGACGCCAATAATCATGATGGGAAATAATGGTCGACTTAAATCGTAGACAAAAGTCGTCGTCGTTGTCGTTGGCGCTGTCGTTGTCGTTGCCATCGTCATCCTCACCCATCCTTAAGCTTCTAGTTTGCTGGTGTTGTTGCTGCTCGTCCTGATAAATTTGCATCATTTTCATATTCGTGTAGGTTCCTCGCAAAACTACACGGACGACGAGGACGAGAACGAGAGCGAGAACGATGAGGACGACTAAAGAGGAAGAGGAGGAGCAGTCAGCAATCCTTCAGCTGGATTCTAAGTTGACATGTGTTAATTTCCAAACGGTAATTAGTCAATTGAATGGGTGTACCTATGCTAATGGTATTTCTGGGTCGGTTTTCCGGCGGCTCAGTGCGCTGTGGGTGGGAGTTTTAGGTGCCGGGAGGATTTTTCTAATTAACTTGGAAATATCCTGGGAAATTTGGTAGATTAGTAGCGGCGGTAGAGCGGGCGCGTGAGCGGGTGAAGCATTTGATTGCAAAGTGGTTGCATGGTGGATTTCCGGAAACAGGAAATCGGGACCGAAGGCAGAGTGAGAGTTTTTTGAGCTGGGAATTGGTTCTGTTGCAGGTTTGGTTGTGATTTGTGGGCATTCGTTGAAACTAAATGGGGAAATTTCATTCATTATCTTCGACTGAGTGGGGGTTTAAGAAATTTTCTTTCTTAGCCTTTCGATATACTTTTTGTGGAAATAGTTTTAAGTGAGGGTTTCGACTTTCTGTAAGTCTTCATCTGACAACAAAATTAAACCCACAATAATTTCTGTTGACTGATGAAGCCTCGAAAAAGTAAATATATAGTATTTTTAACCTCATTTAATTAGGAACAAAGTTTAAGGATTCACAGTGCGTTCGTTTTGTTAAGGCATTTCAATTTACCATCCAAAAACAATTCACATTCAAATTTCTATAAATAAACAACAAAACTAACTATATTCGATTTTTCCCTCAAAAATTTCTATTTCTCCATGCATGGTAATCAGCTAAAAAAAATTAAAGGCAATCATTTTTTGAGGATTTTTTGACAAATTTACATTTGTTCAATGTACATTCGATTGACAGCCTGTTATCCCTTTCATAACCACATCTCATTACAAAGCCAGGAAAAATATATTTTTGCACAGCACCAAAAATGAAGTGAAAGATTCCGAATATTCTAGATGCACTGAGAGAAGTCGAATGCACAATAAAATGGACCGAAATCCGACTAAAATTACGCCAACATTTTTGAGTTTTTAGCAGATAAAATTTATGTTGTATACAAACAACACTGGGCATGAAAGAGTAAAAAATTTAGGCAATTTTCTTTGTTGTTGTTTTTTTTTTATCACTTGAAATTTTTGTGAGTGATCCATATTTTCTCACCAATAACCTGCAAAAGAGCGAATCTTATAGATTAAAAAGCATTTTTGCTCTTGCTCTCTCGCAGGAGCTGCTGATGTTGAAATTTTTACTCGACTGGTATTTTGAATACTCAGAGTTATCTACGTGAAACTAGTTAGGCAAACACTTTTAAGACATTCATACTAAGAAATTTAAACCGTTTGGACGGTAGCTCTTTTTAACACAGTAAAGCTTTTTGGTGAGTGAAGAATTTAAACTAACAACTGACTACAAATACCCAAAAAGTTGGACTAGAGATGAGCTGCTATAACCAGAAAGCTATGAAAAAAATTAGTGATAGGAATAGTCTTAGGAACCTCGTAAATGTATTCGACTTTGCGTTGATTTCAATTCATCACATGAACGTGGGCTTAATGACCTGCCTCATCAAACTGAAACTCATGTGAAAAGGTTTTTCATGAAAAGAAAGCGACTTGCATAATGTTCTAGTAAAATAAGGTGTTTGGCCACAAGATAGTTATTTCAATAACGTTTAGTCAATAAATGCTTAAGATTTTCCTGAAATTGATCCAAATCTCTACTGGGTGAGTTCGTCTTCGACTGCCTTCGGCTCCGATTACTGCACTGGTCTCGGTACGAGGTTGATGGTTGCGAAACAAAAACTTCTCTTTGCTGCTAACTTGTTTTGTGGCTGCACTTTACAGCTACGAAAAAAAAAAACAAAAGCAAAGTACATTTCCAATTTCAAATTACAAAATTGCAAGAATTTGAACTCCGATTGACTTCAAAGGCGCCTTCTAACTTCACATTTGACCCTTTCTCTTTCGTTGCTCGTCTATCTAGTATTGAAAATAATATTTGATTTTAAACATACAAGAAAATGTATTCATTGTATTTAACATTTAAAACTTTAATATTTGTTATTTACTTCAATGTTTATCATCTTAATTTGACTACAGGTCTTATGTGAACAGGCCTATCTGTCCAACATCGCAAATCAGTAAACAGACTGGCGTTCGAAATTTCTGAAAAGAATTTTCAAATGATTCTTTTCATTGTTATATTATGTAAAGTTTAATTCCAATAAATGTCGCCTTTTAGAATCTTGTGTGGCCAAAGAATTGAATCAACGAACAAAATTAAACACATTACAATTTGGAATCTATAGGACATTCAAAAATTTTATTAAAAAAAAGTTTCAGTGTCCAAACAAACAAAAGGTATTTTTGTACCGAACACGTAATGCTTTGATTATTTTAACTTGACTTTTAAACTACTGTAATGCTTTGAGGTTTTTTTTAATCAATGTTTCAATTATAAGTTTGGAAAAAATCGAGTGTGACTGAGGGCGCTTGACTGGAAGATTGTGCAGTGAAAATAAGAAAGGAAAATTTAGAAATATAGAAAAATTAAAAAATAAAGAAAACGAAGGTTTATTTCACAAATTACAGTACTAACCTAAATGCAACCCTCGATACGTGCAACTCCTCGATAAAAGCAACGCCTTAAATCTTACCATTGTTGACTCAGTTATTGCAACTCCTCAAAAGAAAAATGACTTGATAAAAGCAACTTGGCGTCCAAAAAGACACAATTAAACATTTCTCAATTTTCTAGAAATAATTATTTTTTTTTTTTAAATTTTAACACATCCGAATTAAATTACCAGTTTTGGTTTATTTACCAGAGTTTATACATGTTTTTTTTTACTATTCTGAGGTGTTTTTGTCTCATATTTGTCCTACAATTTGCTGACTCGCTTATAGCAACACTCAATAAAAGCAACTGCCAAAATTTCTATTAGTTGCTTTTATTGAGGTCGTACTGTTGGCTGCGGTTGTTCTAGTCCTTAGACGGTTTATGGGAAATAGCCCGTGAAAGTTCACTCAGTTATGCAATCATTGAATGAGAGCCAAAAGGATCTTCAACTCAGATGTGAATTTGGTTATGCAAGTAACTCCACCATTTAAAAAAAAACTCGGTAATGGTTCCTCAAGGACTTGACAGTATACACCGCCAACGATGAGAACGTTTTTTAACATTATATTTAATAGATTAAATGTTGAGGCTGAAAACCTAAATGACCTGATTTTGGTCTTAAACAGAAACAGCTGCTTCTGGTGATACATGGCGAATTGGTAAAAAACAAAATAGATAGAGTTTTTCGCTACTAATTGTTACATGAGCTAGTGGCTTTTTTGCCACTTTTTGAGTCGAAATCCTCTAAATCAAATTTTTACGGGAGATCAAAATTAGTTCGAGTTAGAGGGAGTTCGACTTCGAGGATTTGACTGCATATTCTTATTACAATGTGCATTATTACAAGAAGTGCAGACTTACAAGAAAAAATCAATAAGATTTGCAGCAAAATTTGGGGTCCTTTGCAACTTTTCTGAACGCAAATACAGATCTAGCATTTCTCTCATTTAACATTTTAGACTTGAAGTTCAAGGCTAATCGACTTTAAAGCCCAAGTCGCAACGGCGCGTTCGGTCGGTCGGTTTTCGACAAGCGTTGGTACGCGTTTTATCGAATTTACGAAAAAGAATGTCAACGATCGCCTAACTCAATTTTTCAAATGGCGCTCCCTAATCACCGAAATTTTCCATCCCCTCAAACAAATTTTGTAAGAAAACAATTTGATTTTAAAACTAAAATCGAAAGCAATTCTTATTTACTCAAATAATCACCTTTCGGTATACGAATTTCGTTTCTAAATAAAAAAAAATTATACACCTATCTGTCAAACGCCCGAGCGACTGGAAAGTAGACCTTGGCCTCACGATATTACGATATGCTAAATTGCAACGCCCGACCGCGCTATTTCGATTTGTACAATGCTTTTACGTGTATTCTACTTCAAATGTTAAAGTCAGGCCGAAAGATCGGGCCGTTCCGATTTGGGCTTAAATCGGCTTAAAACATCGAATTCGAAGCTCTCTCTTTACCTCATTGAACCACCCTGTATCGCCGCCATCTCCCGCCAGGCTGTCTGCACATTTAGGTCACCACTTCTTCATCCTCCCGGTTGTTTTTTTTTTTTTTTTGGTTTTTTGTTTTCGCCAATCGCCATTGCCAAAACAATGCCAGCAAAAAGGACCAAAAGCACATACATAATCAAAGGAGCACGTCAAAATATTTTCCCAACAAACGATATTTGCATGCCAACAACAACTCAGATGAGGACGAGTATATATATTTTTTTTTTTTTTTGTTGAAAGGGGTCAGAACCTGAATTCCACCTACAAAAGGTGTTCTCGTTTTGGAATCTCATAGAAATCGGACGTAAAGAATTTCACACTCGCGCTTTGGATGATGGAATGCGTCATTCACCTTCGATTTTCGAAACTCGAAATCGAGGACGCACACAACTCGAATTCCCCGAATAACTCCCGTATCCCATTACATGTCGAACGCGTAGGGAATTCCTTCCCAAAAATCGAATGAATGAAGGATCACAACAAAACCTCCTTCGTCCTTCTGTATTGACGTTTGCTTTTCATTTAAAATCGATGGAGAAGGAAAAAAAGAAATATTTTTCACAAATCCGCGAAGGCGAGGAAGGAAATTCAATTGTTCTGTGCAGCCAAACTAAAGCCGTGTCCTTAGAACACAAGGACCAAATATCAAATTACTCGCGCTTCACTCCGAGCGTTGGAATTCCGACGGGAGGCTGTCAGGGAGAAGAAAAGAGAGACGCGTCTCTTCATTCTTTACGATTTCTATTTTAATTGCTTAATTGAGTGCTCGGTGATTTTAATTTTGTGGAACGATCCCGCTGTTGTTGTTCATTCACTCGTTCCGTCGCGTCGCGCCGCGTCGTCGTTCGCACGGCATCATTGACAGGTAAATTAATCATTTCCAACGCTCAAGTGACGCGGCCAGAGGCTGATGTCTTAAATTGACTATAATGAGCGCCGAGAGAGTGGATTAAGCCATGTGCCTCGTCTGCATACGCTCTCGTTGTCAATTATGTTCTTAGGCGAAATAATTTAATTGAGCAAACGATTTTTTTTGTCGTGTAATTATGTTGTTTGTTGGTTTTGTGGGAATAATTGTCAACTGTCTCTCTTCAGTGCATCGGTCGGCGGGGTGAGTGATTGAGGGTGCTACAGTACCCGAGAGTCAGGTGTCATCATCGTCTTGGTTTGTCCATCGTCTGTTCATCGGGCATTGCTTCGGAATTAAGGTGTCAAGTATCTGATTACCGATGTATCTATTGGGTTGGGATTAATTGTCCCGGCGAACACACCATGGCGGAGTTGGTCTTACCGCGCAAGAGAGAAGAAGGGAAATTTAATTGGGCTGTCGTTGTTCGGATTCACGCCAGATGGTGCTGCACGGGAGGCTGGTTGGTGTATCGGATTTGTGCATTTGGTGGGTATTGGTTTCGGAAGGCAATTAAGAAATTGGCAGTTAATTTTGAATGCTGTGGGATGAAGTTTGGTGCTGGAAAGGGCGTCGATAATAAGGACTTTCTGTAGGCTTTTGAAGAAAACACATGAGATGATTGATTTCTTTTAAAAGTCAATAAGAAATCTGAATTTTTTTATATGTAATTTCTAATAACAAGCTTTACAGCACGAATATTATAAGTCAATTGTTTTTTTTAAAGTAAAACTTCTTTACGAGCGTTGAAGGTAAACTGAGCCGAGACGAAAGCGTTACGAAAAGTGTGATGGTACTTTTTCTCTCCCTTTCATGTAAACTTATGCGTTTTGGTTCACAGCAGTAGCGGAGATACTATAGTTGAACACGTGTGCGCAATCGCCAAAGGGTTAGTAGATCAGTCCAATTTCCATGAAATTTATGGAAACGTCGGCCTGCTATGTGCCGCGGTTGCTTTCTGAGTTAAATCCAAGACAAATTAGTTAATGTTTTAGTGTAGGATATAACAAATTTATTTTCTAAATTTCTTCGAAATCGGTTCAGCCATTCAAGAGTTAGAAAAAATCCTAAGGGTTTTCAAATCGGCTCTATTAATGTTTGGAATTGCAAATTTGAAACGGCTTGACCGATCTGGTTGAAATTTGAAAGATGAACTCCTTATCGTGCAAACATGGCTTTAAGCTGTATTTCTATTCGATGCATTGAGTTTGACTATAGCTAGAGAAGTTTTGCTTCAGTTGTGTGGTCTAAAGCACACTTTTTTTTAAATTTTTTTAATTAAAAAATAAGGGATTTCTACTTACTGAGTGAAATAAAAATATAAATTTAGCAAATCCAACACAGGAATACAGGTTCTTTGCTTTTTTTAGTATTTTTTTACAGAGTTTTTTCATTCAGAATAAATTTCAATTAAGTGCCAGCTTTGCCGTCGGAATTTTTTAAATAAAATGAACTTCTTTCGAAGTGACTCAAATTCGAAGTTTATGTCTGTGTTGCGCTTTAAACCGCCGAAATGAGTCAAATTTACAATCTATGTTTGTGTTGTGGTCAATTTGTTTCAGTCATAAGTCTCGAGAAAAGTTCTTGATGTTAAAGTCCTACTAGTTTCTTTTAACTCGGCATGTAAATTGAGAAATTCAATTTCTCTAATGAGATCTGACTAGAGTCTGACTGACCGTGCAAATAATATTTCACTTCAGAGTTATTGAATTCAAATTTATGTGTTGTGTGCAGCTTCGCTTAGCATTGATCGTCAATAAGCTTTTTTTCACAAAGAAAAAACCCGTTTTGTCCTGAAACACAATATCAGAGATCAAAACTGTTTTGCGTATTCTCTATGTGCGCCTTGAATGTGTGTGAATCATTCTTAACTTTACATTGAATAGATTTATGGTAATTAAAAAGAAATTAAGAATGCCATCTCTGGTTACGAAGTGTTTGGTTGATTGTTCTTCGCTAGAAATTAATTTTCTATTTCGGTAAAGGCAAGATTTTTTGTTTTTCATAATTCATTGGGAAAAACGTTGCAATTGCGGCGTTTTTCAGGCACAAGACCTATTTTTGAATTCATTACAAAAACAATAATAAAATAGAATTGAATAAAATTGAAATCTCATGTTTCATCCACAAAACAGCAATATTGACCAACACTTAGTCACTCACAAAATCGATTTGCATCTGTCTTCACACTGAACAGTAATACCATCATTTAAAAGTATTTAAAGATTTATTCCTGAGCTAGAAAATATTCGGTTTGGTCTTTATTTTTTTCTTGAACCAGGATGTTCGAATTCGTCGCCCCTTTTAGCTGAAGCATTTGTGTTGATGCGCTCGATGTGGCCGAGCCATTGTAATCGACGGATTTTTGCCTTACGGACTTTATCCATAACTTTGTACAGTCCGTTAAGTTCGCGGCTATGTCTTCTCATCCTCTTTTTCGCAGACTAGATTCACTATCCGCTTCACGGCTATGTTTTCTCCTCCATTCTTCTTCTTCGAAGACTGAATTCTATATCCGCCATAGAATTTTCACTTTCAAAGTACAAAATGATCAACTCTGCTGACCTGTTTATCGTCCAGCTTTCGGCTCCATGTAGCAGGAGTGACAGGCTTAGGGTATTGTAGAGATTGATCTTGGTTCTTCGAATAAGGAGTTTTGACCCTAGCTGTTTCGACGAACCGAAACAGCAGCAGTTCCTGATGGTGATTCTATGACGAATCTCCACTAAGATGTCGTTTGTGGAGTATGAACTCCTTAATTACCTCCAAGTTATAGTTGTCGACGGTCACGTTTTGGCCTAGACGGTGGATGACGGATTGTTTCTTTGTCGACAGCACGTACTTAGTCTTTTTCTCGTTTAGTGGCTTCGGTGTTGACGTTGGCCCATCGTACTATTTGCTCCGACATGAGATTGAGAAACAGCGTGTCTCCTTGCCTCATACTCAATGCATATTTCAATTGGGCTAGAGGCTCTTGAGCTGAACTGCATAGTGCATCGAGTATTTCTAAGCGTGGTGAGACACAACCGGATCAGTTTTCTCGAGGTCCCGAATTCAGAACCATAAAATCGGCTCCATCTTTGAACAGCTCTGATGCTATTCCATTAAAGCATTTCTACAGCTTTTTGAAAGTAGCGTCGTTTTCCTCAAAGCTGTGACTTGATCGCCTGGCAATGCGATCTCTTTTGAGAAAATCAACAAATTTGTTTGACGTTGCTTTTTTGTTAGAGCTTGTCATGACAGACATTCCTTTCGAAAATGTGTAAGCGAATAAAACATATCGTGATGTGACCATTTCAATTCTAACATCGTTAGGGTCTTCGGTCTATTAATACCGATGGCGTAACAGCCCATCGAAAGCCAGTGCCTAGCTTTTTTTCGCGTCTTCACTGTGTTGTGCGCCTTATAGTGCGTCGATATCGCTGATATAAATATTCCGAATCGTCAATTCATTCGTTTCCTTCAAAAACAAGTTAGAGTAACTTCGGGTAATGTGGAATACTGCCTCGTTTTGTAAACCGCAGAGGGTCTGGCTGCTCTAATATTTTTTTTTAAATGTAAACAGCAACAACGAAGTATTGCACTTAATTATCTTCTCCTTATTGATATTACCAACCGGTGTGTCTGACAGCCAAAGTTCCTACTTAGCGGTGCAAGACTTTTTTTAGTGTGAGTTTTTTTTTCGGACGAAAAATGAGCAATTTCTTTGATTTTCCAAGTCTAGTTTTAATTGAATGTATGTCGAGTTTAATTATTTTGCTTTAAGTCATTGAGTATTTAGATGTATTTTTTTTCCAAATTGGGTAGTGTGGAATACTATTTCACATTAACCGCTTATTATTTTATCGGTTTTTTAGTTCTAAACTGGGAAGATGGCTAAAAAAGGTGCAATAAGGCGATGGGATGGAGATGGAGTGTCGGACTCGATTGTCTGACCAAAAAATTCTTTCTCTTCGCAAAAAATATTTTATCCCGAATCGCTTTCCACTTTAAAAGAACGAACTAGAAAGGATTGGCTACACAAGTTTCTTAGGCGCCAAAAAAACACGCTAAGAATTCGTGTTTCATTCGATAGAACCAGAGGACTTACAAAGTAAAATGTAGAACCCTCTTTCAAACTTCTGCCCTTAAGCCAAAACAATTTCGAAATAAAGAAAAAACCTTTATTTCTTTTTTTTAGTTAAGTCTGAATCTATTGCCGTGTTTTTGAGCTCAGTTTATTTAAAAAAAAAAATTCGAATCTACGGAAATGTTGCACTTTGACAACAAACGACTCACAGCAAGATTGCTTGAAGTTCTAAAAGCCGCCCCTATCTCTTCAAAGAGCCAAATTTAACTTTACAAACCCATCAAATCCGGAACCACTCGACTCGTCGTTGTTCGGCAACTCGAAACCTCAAGAAGCCCGCATCAAGCTCAAGCGCCTTCCTAAAAAAAAAAAAAAATCCCATTTATATGCGCACATACACACGAAAACCCAATTACCGACCCCATCTTTTCCCGTTGCGACATAAATTACAATAATTTTTTTCGGCAGCGATAATAGAGAGGGAGAGGGGGAACATATAAAAGCGAAAAAATCAAAATTGCAATTTACAATAAGTGATGAGATGTGTCAAAAAAAATATTCCCACTGCCAATCGCCGTGACGCCACATGTCGCAGCCGCTGGTGGGTGACGGTGTTGCGTCGAATTTCTATTGCAGACCATCCCCGCGGCAAATTGAATGAATAATGCCTCGTCGCCCGAAGAAGGGTGTTGTGGAGGGTTGCCTGCCCATCGTTCAATTATTGGTTCGTTAGGCAGCCGAGCCGTTGCGAGGGCCATTCCCTCCTCCTGCGAGCGAATTGATGGCCCCTGGAATAGAACAAAACTCGACAAACAGTCGCATTAATCGTAATCACATAATCTAATAATTTTGCTATTTAAAAAAAATTCGTGTGTGCGTGGAATGAGCTCACTCTGCGGACGACAAATCGCTGAAAGCCATTTTGTGTGTGCTCGTCGTAGTTCGATGTGAGGAGGGCTTGTTGTGAGTCCCCCTGCGGAAAGTCATTATGAGCGAGCTGGGCGCGGCGCGGACTGCTGCTGGTTGTGTGCGAGTGTGTGTGAGTTGTGTGCGCCATGTTAGACAATTACTACCCCCTGCCCTGGTTCTTGAATTGACTGCATGGCCGACACGCTGCTTGCAGCTGAAGTGTCCACTCTCTGCGTCGTGAAATTTCGGGGTGTGCTTCTCGATTGAATTGGCTGCCATGGTGGGAAGTTACTTCAGCGGTTCGGGGGTAAACAGCTGGGTTGAGTTTAATGGCTTTTCGGGGCAGTAATTTTGTTTGATTGCCGCAGTTTGCGTGGGTTTGGAGTGTGGGTGGAGGGGTCTCGAAAAGATGACCTACTTCTGGACTTCCAGGCAAATGTGGAGCATGGTTTGATTGTCGTTGTGTGAACGCGAGAGGAATCCACGCTTGTTTCACTTTCATTTGGAGTCGTCTGGCGATTTTCAATGCGGTTTCCGGACCCTTTCAGCATGAGAAGATGACACGTAGTGGAAGTACACGCAGGTATCGTCTAGCAAGGCTACGGTTGCTCAAAAACGCGTGTGCATATTCTTTTGTTTTTCGAAAGGCTTCATGTAATTTTTGAAGAAACTAATCTCTAAAAAGCATCCGTTGGTGATATCACCGTCTATGACATCTTTTAGTCTTCCATAAATCTTCATTCGATTTTGAGTTGAGTACGATGCCTTTTCTACACAAATCAAATTCAAATCCTATTTAGTGGGAGATACAACGTCCAAATCATCAATCAATTAAAGCATTTTAGCCTTATCTAATGTAAGTTTTTACTCATAGGCAATATTTTTTCCCTCTTAATGATTCCGTCCTAAAATCACCAAAATCTTACAATCGCTCTAAAAAAAACTGATTTAAAAATTTCTGTCTTTATTTAAAAAAGTAAGTGAATTTGATCACAAAATGAAAATTGAAAGACATTCGAAAATGCCATTTAGGTTGAACTGTTGGTTTTTAATTTAAAACTTTTTCCTTAAATTTAGCTCTCTAGGCATAGGAAAATGTTTTAAAAGTTTTGTTAGAACAATTTTATCAGAACTTTCTGTATCATTTAAATTCTATCCTGACTTACGTGGCCAGTTTTCCTAAGCATTTTGCAGTGTTCAAAGAGAACGGCTTGCTTTTGCCGGCAGTAACTAAATTTCCTCGGCTAATTTGTCGAAAATATTTGTAAGCGAAAGCTTACATGTCTTCTAGTTTGTGAGAAAACTGAAAACTAGAATTCGGAGATCCGAAGTCGGTCACCCAACCTCTCATGCACGCATGCGGCCGGTTGATAGTAATAGCAATTCTCAATTATCTCACAAACTAGTAGACAAAACCCATTCGGTTTTTTGTATTCGATTCAAAATTGATGTGAACATTGCTAAAAACAAAAAACAATCCAGCACTCCATTTTAAAATTTGGTCTAAGGTTTTTTCTTCCATGTTCATTTATTAAAACTTTGAGTTTGCATGCGAATTTTTCAGAAACTCTGGACATGAATAATCTAACTTGAATGTATAATTAAAGAAGAGGTTTCTGGCTTTCAAAACTGCTATAGTACTTCATTGTACCGCTGTTATTTTACAATTTTTTGTCCATGTTGATGGGTTTTTCTTTAAATCTGTCCTTACCTCCTAAACGAGACGAGATATACCAACCCCTCATAGTCAAAAATGCTTGTTTTTGATTCCTCTATAAAAACCGTTATCATATTTTGGCGCCAAAGCTATCATACTTGTTGCATCGGCTGGCCTCAAAAGATTACGAATACTTTTGCGGTTCGCAAAAGTCACGATATTTACTTATTATTTTTTTTGGCACGATCAAATTATCCCACGCCCAAAATTAATCAGTTTATTACATTTTTGAGTTGAAATAATCAAATTACGACCACTTTTGCGGAGCACTATATAAATTAGTCATTTGAGTTACACGAATTATTCTCTAGTGCGTGTGGGACAAAAAGCTATTAAAGCGACGACTGTCCAAACTTAGGTGGACCAAATTAATGTATTTTGAACTAAATTAGTAGTCTTTTAAAGCTTACGATACTACTACTGATTGCATCCCTACTTTTTCAACAGATTAGATCCTTATCATTGTTTCGTAATCAATTGCTGAGTTATAAATATCATGCCCTTTTTTATATCTGTTTTCTTAAACGATTCTACAAAGAATGCAACAACTTCAACAACAACACCTTTGTGTGAAAAAAGTTTTGGAATTAATAGATAAATATATTTATTTTCTTCATAGTATAATAATACTATGTTGCTCTGTTGCACTAGCTTGCACAGAAATGTAATTTCATAGAACCTTACTGCTTAAAATATTTTTTGAGTTGATATTCAATAAAAATTGTTTCAAAATTTACACTAAAATTATTTCTCACAGCTGCGAATTGTTCTTATTAAAATAAAACTTACCACAACCCGCATCCTATAAGTAGTCAAATTTAATTCAGATTATGATAAGGTTGGAAAGGCTGAGGAACTCTACATTTTAAGCTACTTGTCTAAGCTGTCTTCAGTACTTCGAAGTGCCAGGCCATCTTAATTCAATTTAAAAAAGCAGCTGCCTTGCTCCCGAGATTCATAACAAAGAGCGAGGGTTAAACTAACAAAATTTTAAAAGTTTTATTAATATTATCATTTATTAACATGTAATTTAAATAACAGGCTAATAGAAAGATTATAGACCCTAGCTGTGGAGACTATTGGCTCTGTTAAAAGTTTTAATGTGTACATTGGCGTGCAAAAGAATCGAGCCAAGCGCAGTTGAATGAAAATCGCGTTAAACAAAAAACAACAAGCTATGTCTAAATGATTTTGTTAAATCGGATGATGTAATATTTATTCAGTTAATTTTGAATAAAATGAAATTCCATTTTGTTTTCTTCTCAAGTCTGGCTTTATTTTCATGTTTGTTTTCTAGTAAATACAATAACAAAGTTATTCAGTAGAAAGATATGGAATTGTTATAGCATGTCTCTGTACTATAACCATTGTAAATTGTGCGACAGAAAATTGTAATTTATTTAAAGTAAAAAAAATGTCATTTTGTACTAACAAAATATACTTTTCAAATTTTGGTTAGTATGAAAAAAGGTTTATCTAATATAAATAAAAAAATCCAGATTCCTAAATCTCTGAAATATTAGTTTTATGAAAGCCGGATTGTAAAACTTTCTCTATACTTAATAAATGAATTGAATTAAATAAAAAAAAAGAAACGAACGTTTTTGCGATTCACAAATAATTCAGTTTTATTTGTTCGATTTGCTGCAATCAAATGGATAAAAACAAACCGATTTTTTTATGCCGATTCTTTTACACGTGACTGTAGCTCATTAATAGATATTTAAATATTTCTGTACCAGTGCTAAGACATAAGAAAAGTTAGCAATTTTTTTGGGGTTTACATATCTCAGTGAGTGTATAGAATTTTGTGGGCGATTGCTATTCAAAATTGAGAATCGTATGTAGAATGCTGGTTGAAAGGACACTCTTAAAATGTTTAGGGATATACTTGATTGAAATAATCAATAATAATCGGTAGGCGTTACAGCCCATTGAGAGGCATAGACAGTCAACCACAGAGGTATAATGTACATCCCATAATAGATAAATAGTTTAAAAAAAAAATGAAAAAGTGACATTCGTATACTTTTCATGTTTTTAGGGTTTCGTTCCAAAGGAATAAAAAAAAAAACACTTCGGTGTCCGTCTGTCTGTTTGTCCTTTTTATATGAAACTAAATCTGAACGGAGTTAATTAAGTTAACTGAAGGTATTATTATAACCACTGTTAAGAGAGTAATCAGAGCTCATGGTTGTATGTTTTATTTAATATTGCTACTTACTTGCTACAACGACGATGAAAACCTTGCATCTAAAAATAGTATTTGAAATAAAATATTGTTTCAAATTTTTTTCAACTAAAAACTTAAACCTTTAATTGAAATCTATTTAGCACTAATCTGCGCGCTCGGTGGTATTCTGAAACATTGCTTCAGTTTCGATTTATCAAGTTTTCAAAAATTTTCGGAAAGCAATCATATTTGCATGCATTGTTTGTTTCCCTAAAGAAACGCTATGTAGAAATGAAAACAAGAAGTTAAAAATGTATTATTGTACCAAATATATTGCGTCATCATTGGATATTTATCATTTAATTCATCCGGGCAAGTTAGGGTTTTAACAACAATTAAATAAAGATTTAAACATTAAAGATTTCCCCTAGCGTGACCCTCTTAGTGGAACACGCAGTCAAGATAATAATGATGATGATTTAATTAAAATCTACTAAAACAACATCGCATCAAATTCCAATAAACTCTCGATAAAATTAATTTCATGGGACCAAGAAAAACCTTTGCGTTACAGAGCTTTTCGAATTACGAAGGTTTCAGAAAAAAATATCGCCCACTTTCGCCTCGTACGCATTTCAACTGGCGGTTTTTAAAAGAAAAAAAAAAGAAAACTTGACTTCGAATTATAAAAGTAAACAAGCCATAATTTTTTTATGTCAAGACTGAGGGTTTGTGATCAACTGGCGAACTTTCGAAAACATAAAATTTGAGATAACTATTTAAAATAACTTAGCGTTTTGCCTGTAATTTGAATGAGAATGAATAAATTTCGTTCTTATGCTCAGAGGTCCGATAGGGGTGGTTAAACTTCACATTAATATGAAATACACATGCGTTTACACGAGTGATGGATCATGCGTGGAACATGCGCTTACACGAGTGATCACATTTAGGATCAAAATAATTATATTAAACATAATTCGTCATGTGCTATTTACCCGAAAATTACATCGGACAACGTACAATTGGGACCTCTATCGATTTCTCAGCCCGATTTTGAAGGATTTTTGTAACCATCACACAAGTCGACCCTGAAGAAGTGCTCTGAAGTTTATTTTTGTCTATTGAAAAATAATGTGGTTATAAGAACGCTTCCAAAGAGAGGCCAAAGAGGTCCTTGAAATCTCAACCAGCCATACAATTTCGATTGATAGAGCAGCTGTAACGCCGCCATCGACTGCCAGAATAACGAATTTGCTTTCAAGTCAGAATGACGAATTCATGACAAATTTGTCGAAAAATTTGAACTGCTCATCGCACGAGATTATTTTAAGCATAAAATTCAATAGAGGCATCAGTTCCTACAACTGCACCCCAACGGTTTATTTCAAAAATGATTCAATTAAAATCAACACTTTTCCGCCGAAACGACGATGAGCAAAAGAAAAGCGCAACAATGCCCACACCATAAAAAACACATTATCCTCGAAAGATGATCAAAGCCCACTCATATCCAATGATTTCGTTTGATCCTTTCTTCATGAGATTACAAAAAAGAGAAAAAATATCTCGAACAGAATAGAATTCACATCCTTTTTTCACGTTTTCATCTCCAGTCGAATGCCCACATGCATTATTCTTGTCAATAATAAAATGAAGGAGCAAAAGGATTTGCACTTCATATTCATTCTCAAGGATTATGTGCACATTGAGATTTCAATTTAGTCCTTATCCTATGAAAAAATTATAAAATATACTCACACTCTCTTCCCCCTAGCGGAGGTGGAAAAAAAAAAGAAAGACAAAAAAAGAAAATGCAAGGATATGCACTTTGCTGTTTGCGTTGCAACGACAAATGCGCGCTCCTCGGGAAAAAGGATTCATTCAGAAGGCGGGTGGAATAGAACAGAGCCAAAGAAGGTCTGAGAGAGATAGAGAGTGAGAGGATATGAATATGAATTTGAATAAGAAGAATATAATGACACCCCGAAAAGAAAATGAATGTAAATTGCACTCAAGGATGTCACTAATGTAAAAATCCTCCTGAATGGATGATTTTTAATGAAGAATGTCCTTATGGGCGATGTATGCGATGCGTTTGAGTTCTGCATTCTGCATTCTGTATTCTGCACCAATTCCCCTTCCTCCCACTGTGCAGGGATGTGTCCGTGTGTGCAAGTGTTGTTGCCCCCATCACACAAAGCTCTTCCTTCGGCTTTTTGTTTTTGTCTTCTATCCTTTTTCTAGTGACATCTATTGAATCTTTTTCTCATTTTGTAATCAGTGGAGATTATTATTTTCATCTCCTGGCTCTGTGTGCTGCTCCTGGCTTTTGGTTTGGTTTGGTTTCTGTGGCGCACCACCGCACCACTTGATTGTCCTCCACCTCCTCGTCGTCCTGGTTGTTGTTGGCAGGAGCGCCTTCTCCCGCGCGGTGACAGGAAATTTCTTTCTTTTTTTTTTTTCTTCCTCTGTATCCGCAGGATAATTTATGCACGCAAAATAGGAGAAAACGAAACAAAGGACGACGATGGAGGAGGAGTGAGAGAGAGAGGTCCTGGTTTCGGTTCGTTATAAGGCGGATGAATTTCGGTTGCCTGTAGATGTATCTGTTGCAGTGTTGCAGAGGCTTTGGGCTCTGTGCCATGCGTATGGCTCTGATATCCTTGTTTTCTCATTTTCGAATGCGTATACAGTTAATTGCGGTTGCATTATGAATAAAATGGGCGGGAGGCATGTGTGTGGGTGTTGTTCTCCTTTCTTTCTTTTTTTTAATGAATTCCCTGACAACGCTCGTGATAGACGCCCATCCCGGCAAGGCTTTAATTAAAATACAAAAAATAGATTTGACAAAAAAAATTCGGGTTTAATTATGGAATTATGTGGGCGTGTTTGCGCGGGGTGGTTATTATGTTCTTTGGATTATTTTTCCGTCATTAAAATATTTCTCTGTAAGAGCTCTCTTCAGATGGTTCTCAAATCCTCGAATGGAAGAATGCATTCGAGATGTGTTAAGTGCACTTAACAAGAGGCATTTGTTTCAATGACGAGGAGGATGAGGAGGCGGAAGGAGACGCAACGCTCTAAAAAACAAGTGAATGCATTTAATGCGTAGGCCAGAGTTTGTGTTCTCTACGAGGCCAGGACCAAGGCTCTGTGTCGACGGTGTCGGGCTTTAATGACAAGGAGTCGATAGACAATTGAAAAAATTCTGATTCTGTAGGCGGTGCCGTAGCAAATTGATTGAGTGGGCTATTGATGACATCTGTCAGCAAATGCTCGGCTCGGTTGCGGGCGCTCGGCGTTCGGAGCGTGAATTGCTTTTTGTTTTAGTTTCCGATGTTGTTGGGTAATTGAAATTGAGTGGGGTTTACAATTTTTGTTTTATTTTAAGAAAAAAATTGAATCAGAAAAAAGTTTGGGTTTTTAATGATAAAGTGGCCTTTTGTTTTAACTGCACCACGAGTGGCTGGGCTGATGAAGCACTCGCCTAATCACATTTATTGTGTGAACAGGAGAATTGTTTGGAGTGGCTTAACAGATTGACTTACAAGTCAAAAGACTGCGGGCGTGTTGTCTCAAATTCATAATCAAACCAACAACCATGCGATTGTTTTAAAGAATCAATCATTGCAATCGTTTTCATTTGCTCTAAGGGTCTTTTTACAGCTTTAAAGTGCTGGCTTTTAGAAGTAATTCACTGTGTGAAGTTGATTACTTTTCCGTAATTGACCAGACTAAGTGCCAGTGTGAGCTCGTTCCTGATGCTTTTATGTATCCCAATCTATTGTTCAATTATATTTCAAAATCAGACAACGTTTCCGCTTTGTAATTTATTAACTGGAAACGCATCATAGTTAAGAGACATACAATTAAGAATTTAAATGTGGAGGTGGAACTCCAGCGATGTAAGAGGCCCAGCCGGGATGGGAAATGTTTTTTTTAAGCAACGATAAGGAAGTTTAAGTATTTAATAAACTAAAAAAATACCTTAAAAGCTAATGCCGTGAATATTACCTTAAGTGATGACTGCAAGTCAAAGACCAACTGTAACCTTCTGCAAGTTAGTAAAGGTAGAGCTTCTTTGTAGTGTTTAATCAAAATTGTCTTATCTCCTACAATTCCCAGACATTAAACCAATGATGGGGATATTTTGGAAAGAAAGTATGAAAATCTCAAATAACTAGCAAAACACACCCCAAGACCCTAATCTTAAAGGAATGAACCAAAATGTATACGTAAGTCAAGTCAAAACTAGTCATTCATATAGGGAATTATCTACAAAACGTAATAAAAGCAAAGGACATTCCGCACTAATCATTTAAAATAGTTAAGTTCAAAGTTAGTGTAGGTACACTTTATCGATGTACGTAAAATTTTTTGACATATGAAGACAAGTTCCTGCTTATAATACATAGGCTTTTCTAATATTTTGAACTATTCCGGTAGAAAGAAAGAAGAGATCAATTTTGAAGCTGTAATTTTTTGACTTTTGACAAGTAGAAACTACACCATTAATAAAAAAATGGAACGGTACACGCTTCAACAACGCATTAAAATGATTAAATTTCACTATAAACATGGTGAAAATTTGGCAGGGACGGTTCGTAAAACTAAAACATTTTTTTGTCGTCGTGATGCACCCTGTCGGACCGCAATGCAGAAATTAATGGAAAATTCTGTCACCACCAATTTCTGATCTGATCTGATCATCAAGCTGTTGTGATGTGAAGAATAAAACCGGTGCACGTAGCTCAAGAACAACTGAGAATATTGCTGCTGTAGCCCAAAGTGTTGAAGAAAACTCAGATTTGTCTATTCCTCATCGTTCTTTGAAATTGAGAACATACAACAGCCACTTTCTAATTTAGTGATGGAAAATTTAGTAAGTAGTAAGTAAGTAAGTAAGTTCCTTTTTACATTGAACTAAATATCCGATCATTTAACTCAAAAAATGCTATTTTTCTTTGAATATCAAAATAACACCTCTTATTGAAAAACCCTGTACAAAAATGTTAAAGAAGAAACCACAACTTTTGATTTATAGTTATTGTGTTTGTTTGTATTAATAATAATTACAGCAAAAGATTTCGATAAACACGTGGACTTAGGTGCAGTTTCATAAAATACCAAAAAACACAACAGTTTGAGATGCTGGACGCACAGTTTTTTTATGTTTTAAATGCTTAAACATCAATTTTAATTTTCAGCTTAGATTTCTAAGCCATGAAACTATGTTTTAATTTATTGCTTCGTAGGTAGAAACTTCGTATACTTCTCGTTAAATGACAAAGCCTCAAAATGAAAAAATGACTTTACTTTTTTACTACTTACTCACACGCTTCTAAAAATCACTCACTTTTGAAAAAATGTCTCTGGAAAACAAATTGACAAAGATTTATGGAACGAAGCTCACAAAGTTTCACGAAATAAATTCTTAGAAATTAGATCAAAAAGACGAGTGTCAAAAGCTTTTTCGTATCCTAATCGTTTACAAGGCTGTCTAATAATCTGCTCGATTACAGATTTTTTACTAACTGAAAAGGAGAAAGTTATATAAGGGTTTATCGTGAGACTAATAAAAAAAAACTAAAATCGACATTCCCTTTGGGTAGTCGAATATTATAACAAAAAGCATTCAAAAAGAGACAACTGCTTTAATTTTAGTTAAAATAATTTCATAACTTATCGTTAAACAAATTTTAGGACAATTTACTAACCCAACAATTATTTACGAAAATACTTGTTCCGATTTCAATCGCAAAATTGATTTTTTTTTTGTAAAATAGTTTTATGAATAGAATTTTAAGGCAAAATATATGCGACACGAAATGTTATGGCCGATTTTTTTGTCATGATTTTTAACAGAGAGGAGAATTTGAATCGATTTATGTTTCATTTTTATTTAAATTAGATTTTGTTAAAAGTTCTTTTTATGTTTCAAGATGAATTTCAAATAATTATAAAGGCTGAAATTTGCTTTCGACTCTTCTGATTTGATTTTCAACTAAAGTATGTGTTTTCATCGGAATTATCAGAAAATGTGAAACGATTTTCACTAATCACTAAAAGTTTTCAGTGTGTGCAATTAAAAAATAAAATAAATAGACGGCGTAACTGCTCATAAGGGCCAGAGCCTAGCAATTAGTTCCACTTAATTTAGATGTTATATTCCTCTCAATTCCTCCAAAATTTGTTCAGTAACTTTAAATAAGCTTTCGATTATTTGTAGAAACAACATTTTTTGGTTCTAATTTTTGGCTCATTTTTGGGTGATTATAAATACCTTTGGTCTCCTGTCTTTCAAACATAGTTTTGGACAGTTTCCTTGGCCGATTCGATAGTAGCCACGTATTCGATTTCGTGTTCGAGAACTGTCCATAAAGCGATGGCAAAGGGAGCTCAATGAAATTTGTTTACAAAAGTTATAAATAAAATAAGCTTTGTAAAGAATGAGGTCTTAAAGTTTAAGTAAACGATGAAAATGTGTTAAAAAAATCTATGACCGACACATCTGATCCGAACACACTGTGAACTTCAGAGAGACAATGACACGGGTTGAAATTTAGTGGCAAATTAAATTGTTTCAGCAAAATTTTCCAGTGGTCTACTTTACTAAATTAAAACTAAAAATTTACACTTGTTTTTAAGAATATCGCCGAAACATAAAAAAGATTTCTAAATCTGTTTGTAAAATAAAATTGTTGGAAAAGCTTTAGTTCTTTTCGACGTCGATTGTATGTTTGTTCCCAGATCTGTTCCCTAGCATCGCACCACAACCTCCCAAAACCCAATTGCCAACCAACTCGGTTGCCATTCATGAGAATTCTTCACACGCCTTAAGAAAACAAATTAAAAAATTACCCTCAACACAGAGGCACCCGCAGTCCACGTCACATTCTCACACTCTCTACGAATACCTGCTCCTAGTGCTTCTGCAAAGGCGTGCACTCCACTTCTCCGAAACAATTGCCGATTCCAACGAAATCCTCATCAACAACAACACACAGACACAGCCACAAGAAACAGATCCCAAAAGAACAAACAAAACAGACAGCAGCAACAAAATCAACAGCCTGTCAAAATTATACTCATTATCCAATAATGTCATTAACTACGCATTAAGTACCGCACTGTGTGCATCCTACACACGCACAGGCGTGAGCGATGTGTGAACCACTTCACGCCAGCCTCTCGGTGTATACGCTCGGGCGCAAAAGCAAACATCAAGTGGCCATTGTGGACGCCTCAAGAGGACCGAGAAGCCACTTGAGGTCCGAAACACGGATTTGAATTTCGTCCGGTCGATTCTCTCTCGGCCTGGTCACACTCGCTCACACAAAGAAAACACTCGCAGAGAGAGGTTCCTGCCGTAGAAGATCCTTCTTATTCTTTTTTTCTTTTTTTGGCAAATTTGCTCGTCCTTTGGGTCTATTTATTCGGCTTTTGTATGGGTTAACAGGAAAAATACCACAGTGACATCCCCAAGGTAAATATTTTGACAAATTCCTAACGCGACGACAATGGAAGCTGTCAGACTCACGCTGACGAAAGGAATCCCACAACGGGACTGGGATTTGTTCCCTTTTTTTGTTCGGGTTTGCAGGACGAATTCCTCCGGCAAAACAGATCACCGACGAAAGATCTGCGAGAGTGAATGGATCCTGGGGAAGGTTGATGGGGAGGATTCCGGAGGATGTTGATGGGATTAGTGTTTCCGTGGCATTGTACATCGATTAAGTGTCACTTCGGGAAGAGTATTGATTTCAAGTCGGAGTCGGAGGAAGCAGTTCCGCTGAAGTAATTGGTGTGGGAAAAGGAAGCGATTATGGGAAGGTGTGGAATATAATTTAAAATACAATGTTGCATCATCATTTGTGCAACTAATCCACTGAGACTGAAAACACTGAAAATCTGCGCTTGGTCCAACTCATTTTCTTAACGAGTAGGGTCAAAATAGCCATGAAGTTTCTGTGACATTCCGGGTGATGAACTCGCTAGGCATGCGAGATATCGATGAGATATTGATCTGCTATTGTGACGCTTACCATAAGCAGCTTTTTTTATGAATAAGGTTTTCTTGGCCTCGAAGGAACGACTCTACTCTACAATAACGTAAGCTGTTCGCTCTGATGTAAAATATTCACGAGTTCTTTGTGTTGATTCTTGCCTTCTCATTTAGACTTAACGAACCTCTGAACTTTGCGACGTTTTTTGAATAACGAGATACGCTCAAAAAGCGCTACTTTTAAATGAATACCGAAAGAAATACAAGCATTTAGATTGTGTATATCTTTTCTTCTTTGCTGTCTTGTTAATTTTTGTTTTTTTAAATGACTAAATTTTTTTATAGACACGTTCGTAACGTTGGCGATGTATTTCTGTGAAGAACCTTGCTTCTTCTTGAATCTTCGTATTTCCGTACAACGATCCATTGACTTAATTCTCGTTTTCCAATTTTGTTAACTCTATTTTTTAGCGAATTAAAAAAATGTTTCAGTGGTTTATTTTAAACAGAAGCAAATCTCGAAAAAGGCTCGGGCTCCTAACTCGGAAGCTGACTTCTAGCTTCCGAAGTTACAATTGGTACTCTTAAAACTAACTTTTTTTCTACCTTTAGGATTATCCCTAAACTATTTTTGATATCAGCTCTCAAGTCCTGAGTCTCTCTTAATGATGATGGCGTCTGCAACGTTGTTTTGGGATAAGCGCTGGGCAATAAACATGACAACATTATAAAGCATTAAATAATATCCTGTAGAAAAAAAAAAGAAAGTCTTGTGTCAAAGTTCATAACCTATTTTGGTTAAAATTTCAAAAATCTTAATTTCGACATAAATAGATGCTGTGAAAAAAATTAGTCCGGGCTTTAATTTTGACTGTGTTTTTTTTTGGAAAAAAAAATGTAATACAGTCGAATTCTTTTAATCGAATTTTCACGGGACATCACAACTGGTGCGAGTTAGAGGATGGTTTTTGTATGGAAAATTGGGAAGAGGAATGCCAAAATATGGCAAAAAAGAGGGAACCCTTCCGAGTTAGATTGAAATTCGACTTAGAGGGAGTACGACTTAGAGGAAGTCGACTGTAGTTCCACTTCTGTTTAAAAGTATTTTTTAAGCTTTGAGAAACTGTTCGGTGAATGTAAGCTGAGCTCACAATACCCAAGTACTTAAAATAAGTCCCGAGAGTTGCAGAGTAAAAAGGAAAATCCGTTTTTAATATCTCTAAAGTCAAAGGACTTTTTCGTAGGGTTTGTTTTTGTTATTCTTGTGGCAGGAAGACACAATCTTATACAAATCTGAAAATGGCATCCTTCGCTATGTTCGTAATTTTGAAAACAAAAAAGTTCACGAAAAGATGTATCCTGGTCGTGCGTCGCGTCGCTTAAAACTTACCCCTATCACGAATTTCATCGTAATCGAAAAATAGTTACGAACTACGAAAAATATATCACAGAATCCATTCGTAGTAGAATCGTAGAGAAAAGTCGGCTACAAATTTCGATGTTCGTGAAAATTGGTATTACGGAATCCGAATGAAACGGAAATTTGCCATCTTTTTTACGACAAGTTGTTTACGTTGGAGTATAGGAAAGCGACAGCATTTTGGCAAAAAAATTAAGTATGCATGTATTTTTTAAAAGCTGAACACAAAAAAAATTTACAGAAAAAAATGTATTGAAAATGTATTGAAGAATTGGGCGACTCTAAAAAAAATGCAGATTAAAGAAAATCAAAAACACTACAAGAAAAACTTCTGCAAAGAAAAATTTATTTAAATAAGAGACAAGAATCTTAATCGCGACTACGTCAAATAAAGTTTTTTTTATTTTCATCATCATCATTAGTGGCGTAACAGCCCACGAAGGGCCAGAGTCTAGCTTTTTGCGCCTCCACTGTGAAAATTGTTTGTGGTGTTTTTTCCCCGAGTTGCATTCGAACCCGGATACTCTCGCTTAACCGTCCGACGCACTAACGATTTTTTTTATTTTATTTTTATTAAATGTCCTGGGTAAAAAACGTGTTTAATGGGTTATTTCTTAATGCTTGTGCCGCGTTTTTAGTGTTTGCTGGTATAACTATTGCCGGTGTCTTCTAGTTCGTCTTGGTCTTCAAATTCACTATAGGGAATATGTATGTAGTCTTGGATGCAAAAAAGAAAGCATAAATTATTCAATGCACAAACGATATCGATAATTTCTGATGTTTTTTGAAGACTTTATAGTCTTAGCACACGAATTATTCAAATAATCTTCACTGATTATTAAATAAAATGAGAGTGTGAGAATTCTATGTGGCAATGCTTTTTGCGATTTCGTTCGGAATTTGTGATATCATTTTTTCGACGTTCGTATCGTAGATTCGATTTCTTATTCGTTATTTTGCTACGAATGGATTCTCTAATAGGGTTCTAACGTCTGAATTCGAAACACATCTGACCCAAATCAGTCACTTCTTTCACTACATTATCGACATCGACTGAAACTACAAAAACATCATTTAAACTTACAAAATGTCGAGTTCTGATTGTGTCCCTTATTTGCCGGCTGAACGTTGGATATTGAAGGGCCATGCGTCTATCATTCAACAAGAATCCAACGCTTACAACGTTGAAATGAAAGATCATTGCTTTCAAAAATAATTTCGACGTGCTTCTAAAAGGGATTTAGCATCAATTGTGGAAAAAAAAGATCAAAAAATTTATAAGGCGACGAATGGGCAACACCCATTTATTAAGACACGCTGAAATAAAGTGGGTGCCACAGGACGTTATGTCCTGTCTCTATGAGAAAGTCCTTCAAACATTGGTAGCTTCAAATTCCCTTCGTCTTACAATGTTTTCTCTGCAAATCTATGACCGGATTTGAAACAAAATCTTATAATCGGGATTCTCTGGCAGTTTTTCCAAATTTCTAAAGCTCTTAGGTTCTAGTGGGAGTGAAAAATGAATCTGAAACTGTCGCTGATGTGGCGCTGAAATTCTTACAAGTTTAGTCAATCAACTGGGAGCATCGTCTGACAAACTCAACTAAGCTGCTTTTCTAAAGTTTTCGAGATAAACCAAAAATTATAGTTACCAATAAAGGAAATTGTAGAAGACTCACTGAAAAATCGAACCCAAGCTTAAGACGACCTCTTGAAAGCCACTTAAAGAAAAAACAGACACAAAAGTTTCATGGGAACGAGTCGTTTGATCCAAAAGACCACAACTACTTAAGAGTCCACGTATGAAAAATTCATATGTCTCCAACTACGTCCCCGAACTCGTCCACCACCCACGTCTCCCGCATCGATAAAAAAAAATGAAAAATAAACACCTCAAACACTCATCGAGCGTTTATCGCATCGACAGCAAAATTGATGATAATGAGGGAATGACACGGATGGCTGGTTAGAGTAGCATTGGTGGCTTCTAATTGCTATTTGAAGAACGCTTCGATTCAACTGGAACATAAAACGGATAACAACTGCGGACGACATCGACACACAAAGCGACGTTGAAACAGTACGCCGACTACAACAACGACAACGACAACGATAACGTCAAAGTTGAAGATGATTGCGGGTGTTGAAGCAATTAATTTGAAGGGAAAAATTCCCGCTAAATGGTGGGCGGTTGTTATTAATAAATTTTTTTTTTCTATTCTTTTTCTAGCCACCTCCTCCTCTGCGGAGGATTCTTTAAGTGCCACCCAGTTGAACTGGGAGGCAGGTGCGCTCTCTGACGTGCGAGAACGCCGAACGGCGAGGAACATGAATGATTCCTAGTAATCAATTCGAGTGTTTTTTCGAAGAAACAAAAAAGGAGGAGGAGGAGGACTATGCAGTGTGTGTGTGAGTGTGCGGGTGTCCTCTTGTTGCGGTCTGAACAATGCCACCTATGAGAGGAGGTTTTTTTTCTTTTTTGCTGCTGCTCTGGAAAACCTGCCGACTGTTAGCTATGCAAATACCAAAGGCTGAAGGACTGAAGGATTCTCACTTTTTTTTTTATTTTTTTGTTTTTTTCATTCAATTTTGTCCAATTAGTGGAAGCCACTTGAAGTGGAATGGAAGAGTTGATTAACAAAGGCAGATGTTGTGAGGTTTTAGGTTTTTATTCTCGAGCTTGGTAAATGAGGCGGAATGTGATCCGAGCTGAGTGAGATTTCAACGATTCATAGGTTTTGAAATGCAGGAAGGATGCAAAAATGAGAGATCAAAAATGATTTGGAAAAGGAACTTGAAGGAATCATAGATCTTAATCAGACTTTCGAGGAGACGACTTCATTGAATGAACCCCCAAAATTATGATGTTCATCTATTATAGTGACTTAGCCCGAATTGTGCTATAATTATTTTTTTGACATGGTGGTTTTTTGATTTCAACGCGTTGTGTGGAGGACACCTAGCATATTGTTCTTCAAGATATGACCACAGGGTTAGGTAAGGGTTAAGAAGCCAACGAATTGATCTTGGTTTTCAGAAAATGTGCAGATGGCAAAAAGACCCAAAAGTTGTAAGTTTCGACAATCTCCCTCTCCCTATAGACGACCGGCTCAGACACCGACTGCTGCCCGCCCACATGAGTCCTCAGCTCCCTCCAACACACAACGACTTCAAAGTACCGGCCTCATAATTATCACTCATCCTCAGATCCTGTGTCAAAATGTTAATTGGAAAAACACCAATTCGGCACCAAATCGTTCACACTAGAGTGGATGCTTTGAAATTAATCCCGCCGACCTCAAGGATCACGGGTATTTATTACAAGTCCTTAAATTCAATGAAACGTCTGAAACGAGTTGAAAAATGCAAATAGCAAGCCATTCCTCTTTCGCCCACGAACAAATCCTTTGATCCACGCACCTCGCGGGGTTAGTCAAGCGTGAATTTCCATCGCATCATGTCCTTAAAAAAGGATATAATTCGTTAGAAAATTAATATCGTGCGTTGTTGTCGCTGCTCGGACGACGACGACGATGATGATGATGATGACGACGAATGGCAAAGGGGTGCGCGCCCGGAAAATAATATTCAAATGATATTCACGCTTCCTCATAGTTCCGTTCCATTCCGTTCGGCATCGTCCTGCCAAGGATGTGGAGCATATGAAATTTCCAGGGAAATCACTGCAATTAAAACGTAATTGTTCATAAGCATCGAGCAGGATGCAAAAATGAGAGAAGAAAAAAAAAACACACCACGATGAGGACTTCTTTTTTTTTGGACTTGTTCAACAACACACAGGACGAAGGTAAAACAGGACTCATTTGCATAATTTCTTAATATTTCAGTTTGTGAGGCTTCGCTTGGCGGTAAAAGCTTATGGTTGAGAGGATTTTTTAATGCTCCTGATGACGCCCACACACACACACCAACACACGGCGAGTCGCACGGGGATTTGACTAATGTTTCTTATAATCACAGTCATTCGTCGTAGTCGTCGTCACACACACGGGCGGCGCGGCGGTAAATCCTTATGCCATTAACGTCAACGAATTATAATTAAAATATGAACGGCTGCTGGAGGACGAGGCGCCTTAGCGCGGGTAAAATAAATTAAAAGACCAAGGCTGAGGCTGAGGAAGACTCTCACCTAGGCGCACAAAAATGGAGCACACATCCCACACCCACACGCCCACTCTCTAAGTGCAGATACATTAATGCGCCTCAAAGTCAAAAAAAAAAAAAAAATGAAAACGAAAAAATAATTTCCTCACTAATTTGAAATGTGAAAATTGCATGCACACGCAAATTAAGGATAAAAGGATTTCGTCCTTTTCGCGTCTTAGATATTTTTATGGAGCAATTATCCAGGGACTCAAAAAAAAAGAACGAACACACGCACACAGAGGTCACCAACGCTCATCATTCGCGTCGAAATGTCATAATGCAGCCACTAAGTGAGAGCGCGAGTGATTAAGCTGCATGAATGGAAATTGGAAAATGACATGCAGACGTCATGGCGACGCGTACAAATGATGCAACGAGTCATTCATTTCTGTTTTTTTTAATTAAAATTTTCTCATTTCATCATTGAGGTTCTTTGATCGACGACGAAAGGACTGAAAACCAAAGACCGGGGACCGTCTTTACAATCAGGAGGAGGTCGCTTTTTTTGTTTGAAGAGCAGCCGCCAGCAGTTGCGGGCGTAAGGTCCCCACTCCAGGATGACTGTAAATGAGTAACGCTTGTCACTTAATTTTGAAACAAGGAATGAAAAAAAAACTGATGGACAAAAGGATATTTTGTGATTAGGCCGAAAGAAATCACTTTGAAGTTAAGCGCATTGAAAGAGAGTGCACTTTTGTATCCAATTTTGTAAAGAGAGCAATGTTGTGTTCTTTTAACAGCAAATTAAACTTTTTCAAATTTATTTCATGTTAAAAAAAACAGCTCAATGTTCTATTGGAATCGAAATAATGAATCAAGTCTCACTTTTTTAAACCAATTTTGTGGAAAAGTCAATTCCACCTGAACAACGAGCTCAGTTTAATTTTTTTTATTCCTATTTTATTAAAGAAAATAAAGCTCTTAGCCTTCAGGCGTCCCTCGTGTTATTTTGACCCAGGCGACTGTAGTTTTACATCTTTTTCTGCAACGTGACGTCACTTAATTTTAAAACTGTATGTCTCACATTTTAGAAGATATTTGAGAAACAAGACTGCTCTTGATCCAAAAAATAACGGCCAAAGGACAAATGAAGCGAAGCGAAAAAGCCCTGTATGACTTTGACCTTTTTCTAAAGTCAAATATACTTCACTGGTCTTATCTACGTGGAAGTTTCTGATAACACCTCACTGCTTATGTACTTTTAGAAAGGGTTTTTATTATTTGCATCAAATAATATTCAGCGTAAATTTTATTACAGAATCGTAGGCATGTTGGCAGTATTTATATGAAATTGCTTAATAATGAGCTCCAACGTCCCCCAAGATGCCGGTTTTTAAAAAATTGTAGAGGTGACAAAAAAAGAAAGAAAGAAAGAAGAAACTGAAAGGATCTAATTTTTAAAAGCAAATAAACGAAAACTTAAGACCACGATAGCGTATTTGCGAACAACGATTCCTTAGTCATATTCGAGTCACATTTTAAGGTAGCCTACGTGCAATTTGTGGCCATCGGCGGCGTTTTGGTTTGCTGTTTAAGGTGATGTGTGTCAAAGTTGTTGCTTCGGGAGCACAATAATGCTTTTCAGTCAAATTAAGGACGTCAGTGTCTGCATGAGATAACGAAGAAGACTTTTTTTTTACCCAAGTCTGACTGTAGCGTAGCGTTCTTTTAAGCTGGTCATTACCTCCATGTGTGACTGCTGTTGGAGTCTCATTGGACATTGGCTTCTAAGAACTATTTTGTTCATAAAATAAAAAAAAAGTTAAAATTATATCAAACACTATCCAACTCATTTCCAATAATCTTCTTGAGCGTGACTTTGACTTCCAAGTATTATTGTTTACTCAAAATTCACTTTTGGATTTTCCGACGCGTCGTGACAGTGTTGAGTTTTTTGTTTAATCATTCTTTTTCTTGTTTTGAATGAAAGCCGGATCAAAAAAATCTCTGCTGCCAATAGAATGATGCTACGTGTTTAGCAAGCTCTCTAAGATGATAAATTTTATAAAATGACTTTAATAATCGTGCAATAAGTTCGTCAACAAGAAAAATATGACTTTTGTTTAATTTTGTTTACAACAAATGCCTTCATCTCTACTTCGCTTTCGTCGAAGACCTCCTGAGAGTCATTAAAGTCCATCTCTCATCGCTCAGACGTCATCTGTGTAATGACCTACACCATCGAAGGATATTTATCGTCACGGCTTTCATGACAGACAGATTTGTTGTCGTCTGTACAAAAGCCATGAGGATAAATATCTTTCGATGGTGTAAGTCACCACACAGCCATGAGGAAGCCTTAGCCAATTTGAATACTTAGTTTGTGTTTTTCCTCGATGATGAAAGCCACTGTTTCATTGACGAATTGGTAGTCTTTCAAAAACTCGTCTCTCTGGTGCGTCGTCGAGAGCTTCAAACTTTTTCCCATTCGTTGTGGATCGCTAAAACATTTTGTTGTAAAAACTCAGCTTAAACTCAGCTTTGTGTCGACGTCATAAATGTACTTCTCACTTTTTGTCGGCAACAAATTTACTGATTCACTGTGACTTTAATTCGGGAATCTTTGTTTGTAATGAGAAGTTCAGTTTATGGCCTCCAGCATTTTCAAAAAAAATATATATACTTTTTTGGACATTATTATTCTCTATTCTTTTAAGCTTAAGACGTGGCTTAATCGTTAGTGCGCCGGACTGTTAAGCGAGAGTACCTGGGTTCGAATTCGGCTTTTTATTTTTATGTTTTTAAGTTTATTTCTGTGAAAGCCGATTGCAAAAAATCGTCCTCCATTCAAAGTTATGGTGAAAAATGTAACTTCCCAACGAGAGTATGGTAAAAACTTTAAACGCGTTTTTTTCGAAACTTCTGAAATGGACACCGAAGATTTACTTCCGTTTCTCAACGCCGCACAATGGTTCTAAGTTCCAATCTAATATACTTTTAAATTTTCCTGAACTGTGGTAACAAAACAGCACTTAGTGCTAATTGGGTTCTCTAAGAACCACCACCTCACACACAACTTTTTCCGATACGATAACTCAGGATTTAATATTTGCTATGTAATTTTTTTTTAAATTTTTAAAATCGTTCTCTGTATCGTGTCTAGAGTTGGTTTGTCGATATTTTGATTTAAGAATTTTATAGAAATGATTGAAGCGTAAAATTTGACGAACAATTTTTTTTTCAACTCCAGTAATTTACTGGCATAACAAAATGTATTTGAACGTCAAAATTTTTGTTACATTTCTTATTGCGCTTTTACAGAGGCACTACAAGAGCAGACAAGAGAAACTTCAAGACCACCGAAAACTTAATTGTTTACCCAGCTCAATTTAGTTTTACCACTGATTGTTTACTCTTCTTTGTTTTTTTTTTAGCTTGCAATTTGTTATCGGACTAGAAAAATTGTATCTTCATTAAAATCCTCGCAAAATTAATAAAAAAAAATTTCAGCGGCGTCTAAAGCATTCTGTTTTCGTTTACAGTGTTAAAGACTTGCTCTCATTCCTTACCCTGCAGTCTGATGTTTGCTTAAAGAGCTTTACCGCGGTGTCCTCATCGTGTCCTCATAATTCTTTTAAGAGTTTGTCTCTAAAAGTCGCCCTTAATGCATTGAAAGGCATCTATCAATTGCCACATCCTCCACTTTTCGCCTAGAATATGTTTAACCTGTTAAACATTTTTCCTGAATTCCTTTAAAGAAAAAAACGTTTAATCTTCTCCACTTCTCTAGAACTACTGCCCATTCACATCCGTTTAAAACAAAATGCGTCCAGCTACATCCGACTTTGATACTCGTCTCCTCTTCCCACTCAATTAAATTAAATTCCAGCTGTCCTAGTCCCCTGCACGAAGCCACTTTACACAGAGTCCCAACAACCTCAAAAAACAAAAAAAAAAAACGAAGAACCAACAAAGCACCACGTTCACAGGGACACAACAATACATACAAAACATTCAAAAGAAAGCTGCCACCCCTTTTCAATCAACTCGTCCTCACGAAGCAAACAAAAAAAAATTCTCCACTCCAACTCAAATAAAAACCTCCACGACAAATCAAATCGCCTTGCCTCGAGTGCCTTTCCCGCGAGTGGAGAGTTTCACATCCCGCGGGCTGCTGTTCAACCGAATTTAAACGCGAAAAAAGGATTGAACGGGAGAGGAGATTGAATCCTTTTTTTGTTTCGCATTTTTGCGCGCAAATATTTTCGACACCCGTGGTTGATGCACATGCTTGGAAGAGACCTCGTGGGGTTCGTGAATTAAATGCGAGAGCTTTGTTGGGCGAGCTTTCGAAGCGGGAAGGACACCGCTGCACATGTGAGTCGTGTGTGATTTGCATTCAAATGGACTCCCCTAATTTGTTTTAGTTTCAATCCAGAACCTGATCCCGGACCCCCTACAGCCTGCGCATCTGGATCCAGAACTGATTCAATTATCGTAAATCGAGTTTGGAGTTCGTATTCGCTCCTTTTTGGGGATGAAAAAAGGGACACAGGAAAATGTAATTTTCTCCAAAGGAGTGTGTGCGTGTGAACTCTACTCAAGCTAAACGAATCAACAAGCACACAACGTCTTCGAGGAAGTGTCCTCTCACGAATTGTCCACGTCTAAGTGGAGAAAAGGTCCTTTGTGTCGGGAAGATTAAATGGAGAACAAGCACACACATCCTCCGTCCGTGGGATTTAATGGACAATTTGTCTGGCTGCGAATAATGAGCGCCGATTTAATAGAAACCCAACCCGGGCACCTTTCATCGTCAACCAATCAAAAGACTCGTCTCGTCCCCTGTCAAAATTGATTGTTTTCGTTTTTTGGGTTTTTTTTTTTTTTTTGAAGAATGGTTGGTTGGTCTTGTTGTTGTGGCAGAGGAGCGAAAACATCCCACAAAAATATTTGCCAACTTCACACCCTGCAACAAAAAGAAGGAAAAAAAAAAGAAATATGACAAATTTCATGAAAAAGGACATCTGTCACATGAGTTCCCTTATTTGAATGAATTGAATATAAAAATAGACGCGGGCTTTATCTCGTCCTGGGGACATCATCTTTTCGAGTGTGCAGGGATGACATTGTTTGTTATGTCATCGTTGAAGTGATGAGGAGATACAACACATGTAAACAATGCTCTGGCACCCTCGGTGCAAAGGATTCTCGTGAAATGTGGTTAAATAGTTTTAGTTTCTTGGAAAAAAAGAGGGCACGACTCCATTAGGGCAGTCAGTAGCGTTCAGAGTGATGACACAAACTGTCATCGCTGCAAGTGAGATACCGATCGATGTGGCAGATTGAAAGGGGTTTCCACAGGAGTAAAGAAATTCGCTGAGGATTCAATAACCTGTGCGGATCTCAGGCACCTGGCTGGGAAGGGTTCATTTTTGAATACCCTCTCAACTGATTCTTAACAATTTTTGAGTATTAAGCTGACGTTTGCAGTTTTTTCTTAAAGGTCTTTCAGCGTAGCCACTTTGGCTCGCAAAATTTGTTGTTTTCTGTTCAGATTGACACGAATTTGATCAATCATTGTGTTTCACTTATAAAAATCATAAGATCAGCCAGGAGATTTTCGCAATATGTGAGTATGTGCCATAATCGCACCTTTCTTCGACCTTTTTAAACAGATTTCACTTTAAAAGAGCTGAACCGATCTGGATCACACGAAGTAATGATTTCTTCTTTGCTGAAAACGATTGCGATTGGATAACAATCGTGCCTTAATTTGAAGGAACCAAAATCGAATTATCGCGTATCAAAATTTGCTAGTCGCTTTAGCTACTTTAAAATAAACTATTGCATTAAAAAAGTACTAAGGTAAAAAGTTCTGAAGTCAAATTGCTGGGTGTATTTGCACTGTTCACATCGTGGCTCTGAGGGGTAAAGTTAATGTGCAATCGTGATTGGCCATTTTTCACTGTAATTTACATTAATTTTGTCTCATATGGCGCAATTTTATTTGAAACACATAGTGTCTCCAATTTGTCTACCTGGAGCTTCGTGGTTAACTCAGTAAACAACACCACCTTGGAGATCAAGCCAAGAGTGACTCTCGCCAATCGCTGTTTCTTTGGGCTGAGAAGGCAATTGAGTAGTAAAGCCCTCTCTCGGAAAACTAAGCTTACATTATATAAGACCCTGATCGTCCCAGTCCTCCTCTATTCCGCAGAGGCTTGGACATTATCAAAAAGGGATAAGGGCCTGCTTGGTTGTTTCGAGAGAAAAATCCTTCGCGTGATCTTCGGACCTGTCTGCGTAGATGTCGAGAGGAGAAGGAGATTCAACCACTAACTGTACGGGCTGTACAGCGACACGAACCTGGTCAGAAGAGCCAAAATCCAGCGGCTCCAGATGGCTCCTAACAGCAGTTTGCTTGTGTTAAATTTGTGAAAAAAAATTCCACGAACAAACTGCCACATGGAGAGTTTTTTGACTGAGTGTAGTGTGCCAACCATATCGCGCCTTAGCCGCCAAATTATCGTAAGCGACAAAATGAACATTTTACAAGAGAGATTTTGTTTCGTTTTTTGTCTGAGCTAAATGTCGCTTACGATAATTTGGCGGTAAGGGCGCGGTATGGCTGGCACGATAAGGATTGAGAGAGAAAAATTTGAAACTTTTATTGGAAACACTGCCACTTTATTCTCCCAATTTTTTACAAAAGTACTTTCAAGTGAACTAATTTTTTTTATCTAAAGAAAAATGTTTATCTAATTTTTCAACTCATTGCGACAAAAATATTAAAAAATTAAATTAATTAATAAAAAAGATTAAAAATCCAAATTCCAAGATCCAAGATGCAACTTCAACTCCACAAAAAAAATCGCTTCTAAAGATTTGACTCTGACTACATTTCTTGAACGAAAAAATTCAATTTTTTAAGTAAATAAACAGCAAGAAGAGGAAACCAATGAGAACGCTGATTTAGGAAAGCCGTTTCCCAACGGTTATGCCAAAAAGTTATGGCAAAATCTTGTACTTATCAGGCAATTGAAACTTGGAGGGTTTATGCCTGGGTTAAAGCTGCCTTCCAGCGTTGGATTTTTGTACATGTGTACATGTGTGTTGATGTAGCATATATTTCTAAAAACAAAAAAAAAGACAGAAAGGTTGACTCTGTTCTTATGCCTTATAGCATTTCTCAACGCCCTGCACTCTACCGCTTAACCCAAATCAATCACGTCCTCAATTTCGCTTATAGACATTTTAAATCACAACAAAATCGCCATCCTCTGTTGCTACACTCGAATCGAAGTAAAATATTTGATCTTCAGTGCTCGTCGTGGATGTTGATGGCATCAACGTCATTTCTAAAAAATTTGAAACAAAAAAACGAAGCCATACCAAAATGGCTGAAGCCTATGGTCACAAACTTTGAGCTCCTGGTTCTGATAATTTTTTTATAAGTGACCCAAGTCCTAACATTGAAATAAGGCCAGTAAATGTTAGAGTTTCTGTACACGTCAAAGAATCAACTGCCTCAGGTTTTCTATAATATTTTCACCTGCATTTTTTCATAGACAGCGGCCATGTTTGCTACTGAGGTGGCATGTTATTAATATACAACTGTGAGTTGTTGATTTTTTGCTCATCGAACTTGTTGTTCCGAGTTTGACTACTAAACGAATTTTATTCCTGCTAAACCTTGATATTTTCTTAAATTTGGCATCAGTGTCTAAATTCTAAACAATAACTTCCCCAGATACCGTCAAAACAACATGGATGGTTCTTAAGAGAACCATTTAGTTAATTTTCTTGCAACGGCTCAGTATCAGTAATTTGACGTTGATGGTTTATAAATGTGGGCCCGTGGTTTAATCGGTTAGTGCGTCGGATAGGTCCGTTCCACATGCGTGAAATTATAACGCGGACAACACAGTGGAGGTGCAAAAAAGCTAGGCTCTGGCCCCAATAGACTTCTACGGTTTATAACTAAATACTAATAGTAAGTAAATAAACAGCAAGAAGACGACTGCAATGACCGTTCATGAGAACGCTGATTTCCAAAAAACTGTAGGAAAAGTTTCCTTTCGGCTATGACTGTGCCTTCTGAGTCTTTATTTGGCATAAATTGTTAAGATCCAGATGAAAATGATTCGATAAGGTGTCCTAAAAAAAAACTCGCACCTCCATTCTCCGTTGATTGATCTCGTTTGAAACTAAAAAGACGTGTGTCACGTCCTCGTCCTAAAATAAGGGAATATAAGTGCGAGTTGAACTTCTGAATTAGCTAAGGCCTCATGTTTCCACTCTCATCGTGATAACCTTCAACACTCTTTATTCGGCTTTTCTCCGGTTCAATGCACAAGCCTTTACTCGAGCCCTTGGCATTCATCAGAGTGCCTAAGCCGCATCCCGGTCTCCTTTTTCTCTGACCTCTTTCCCAACGTGCCCCAACCGCCGTAAATGCGTTTGAAAAGCCTTCGAAGCGCGTATCTATTGAAAGGATCTCTAGTTTGAATAACTCTCATGTCTCATGACATGAAAGGAAAAAAAGAAAAAAAATGTAAATCCTTTTCAAATTCAATTCCAACTCCTCCAACACCACAATCCACTGTAAATGAATGAGTATTGCGGTACATTCTCTTAATAACCATTCAATATCCTTGAATAGATATTTCCATTCCAATCCGCATAAAGAAAATCGCTAGATAAGCGAAAAATTTTCATTTCAATACAAGTCATTGCCAACAAGAAGTGAAAGGTTTTCTCTTTTCCTTTTTTTGAAATCCACCCCACCATCTCCACCTCACAGCCTCATCCTTCCTTCCACCACTACATGCATTAAATGAATCAAGAATAATTTTGAAAGGACATCATCATCAACATCGCCAGAGTTGGAGGACGGATGGAAAAATTTTAAAATAATTCTCAACGGAAATAAACACGGATTCATCAATTTCCATTCATCTTTTCGTTATCCTGTCGTCCCTCGCGTTCTCCCTGTGTCGTGACTGTGTGTGTTTGTAGTCAGTAGTCATCAGCGTTGTACCGGTCTCTTTGTGTGCGGCTAAAAAGGATCCTTGGAGAGGAGTCGCTCCTTTCGTAAATCAGCAAATCAGGTACGTGGTTGGTAGGTAAGTAACGACCAAAGTGTATACAGACTTCATTTTTTGCTGTTGTCCTCTCATCGTCCTTTTGTCGTTTTGTCGTCCTCGCAAAAGGTTGTGGTGGTCGTTATCACATAAATTAATGGCAAAGCCAAAAAGGAAACAAGAAAATTGCAATATAAAGGCGACCGGCGATAGATGTTATTCCCTTTGACTCCAATCATGAATTAATTTTCATGTTAGAAGGACACTCAGGGGGTCCTGGAGGCGATTTTCATCTGGGACTATAACGACGACGATGGAGACGATGGAGAGGACGATGTTGGACAGGATGGGGATAAAGAAAAATTGATGATTCTAAGAAAATGTTGTGGATCCTTAAGACGACGATGGAGTCGAGTGGGTGGGCGGGTTTTTGAAAAGAAAATTATTTCGTTAAGACGCCGGAGTAATTTTGTTGTGCTGAATGCGTTGAATGGGGCTTTGATTGATTGAGTGCTCGATGAATGTTAATTTCTGCGGACTCTTAAGGACTGTCTGGTAGGGCGAAACGGGGCTCAACGTCTGCTTAAGTCGTCAAATCTTGTTCGTTTGCCTGGAGAGAATAGGACAGTAGATAGACTGCGTGTTTTGTAGCCACTGAAAAATGAAATGTGTCGAAAGAAACTGTGGAAGAAAAAGCAAAGCAATTGGAAAAAAATATCTCCAAACACTACGATCTCATTGTTGCTAAAATGAGATCGTAAAATATTTTTTCCCCAAATTTCGTCATGGGCTTAAACACGACATAATTTGGGGATACATAAATATCCTTAAGGTGATGCCAATGAGACATGATTTTTCCTGCCATAATCCACTTTTTAAAGAAAATTGAAAATTATAGCGTTTTCCAATAAGAGGTGATATTTTGAATTGCCCGGTATTTCGGTAGATGTCACTTTGAGGCTGTAATTTTTCGACATTTGACAAGTAAAAACAACGCCATTATATAAAATTGAACGATATACGCTTCAACAACGCACTGAAATTATTAAAATTCACTATAAACATGGTGAAAAATCTTCAGAAACGGTTCGTAAAACTAAAACATTTTTGGGTCGTCGTGAAGCACCTTGTCGGACCGAAATACAGAAATTGGTGGGAAAACTCGAGCTTTTGGGACAAGTTAGTGATGTGAAGAATAAAAACCGTACACGTCGCTCAAGAACAACTGAGAATATTGCTGCTGTAGCTCAAAGCGTTGAAGAAAACCCAGATTTGTCCATTCCTCATCGTTCTTTGGAATCGAGCATTCCACAAACGTCATTACACCGTATTTTGCATAAAGACTTGGCTCTTAAGGTTTACAAAGTTCAGTTAACGCAAGAACTCAAGCCGGTCGATCATCAACAACGTCGTTTGCTGATTTGCTGATTGGCCCCATGAAAATGATTCGGAAATTCATCGAAAAATCATCTTGACTGATGCGGCCCATTTTTACCTCGGTTGCTACGTCAATAAGCAAATTTGTCGCATCCGGGGCTGGGAAAACCCAAGATTTATTGTTGAAAAGCCTCTCCATCCTCAACGTGTAACTGTTTGGTGCGGTTTATGGTCCGGCGGGTTCATTGGACTTAACTTTTTCGCTAATAAGGCTGGAGCAATAGATAGGAGATGATTAATGATTTTTTATGGCCGGAATTAGATGGTATTGATTTGGACAACGTTTACTTTCGATAAGACGGCGCTACGTGCCACAAAAGCAACGAAACCATCGCTCTTTTATGGGAAAAGTTTCCGGACCGCGTTATCTCTCGAAGGAGTGATTACAATTGGTTACCAAGGTCTTGTAATTTAACACCTTTCCACTTCTTTTAAAAAAAAAAAGGTCTACGAGAACAGCCCAGCGTCGAGACCTCAAAGATGGAATTTGTGAAGCTATTGAGGGCATACAGCAACTACGTTGCGATTTGGTGATGGACAATTTCAGGAAAAGGATACGGTTCTGTAAGCTTAGCCGAGGTGGCCATTTGACTGATATTGTTTTTCATTATTAATGGCGAACCTTCCTCTTTACGTTGGAATAAGCATCCGATCATTTATCTCAAAAAATGCAATTTTTCTTTGAATATCAAAATAACACCTCTTATTGGAAAACCCTGTACTATTACTACAAGGCAAATGCTTTTATGTATAATGATATGATTAAATAAAAAAAAAATAATAATCTGCGTAACAGCCCATACAGGGCCAGAGCATAGGTTGTTCGCCACTTGTGTCGAAATTATATTGCGCACAACACAGTAGAGGTGCGAACAAGCTAGAAGGGTGTAATTAGCCTGTGTAAAAAGTGGTTTGTCCATTCTAGTTTTCTTTTAAACTAGAATATATAAAACCATTCCGTTTTTTGTGTTCGATTCAGAATGAATATGAGCATTAGCGTCAAGATACTAATTTAGCACTGCGATTCACAATTTTGAAGAAAAAATTTTCTACACTTTTTTTTTTTTCTATTATTTTTTATCAAAAATTTGAGTTGTTATTCGAATTTTTCAAAAGCTATGGGCATGAATATTCTAACTTCAATATTTAATTAAAGAGTAAGTTTCTGGCTTTCAAACTTGGTATAGTATTTAATTGTAGGCGTTGTCATTGTTTTTTTAATGAATTTTTTTCCATGTTGATTCATTTGATTTTAGATTGTCCCTACTTCCTAAGCCGAGTGAGATAGAACCTCCGCCCATAGCAAAAAATGCTTTTTATTGGACGCTCTATAAAAAAAATATTATTAATTTTTGGCGTCAAGGTTATCGCACTCTCCCCGCACATCAAAACAGATATTTTTTTTAAACGTGCAAAAATGTATACATTGGGGTTAAAATGAACTTTTATGAATTTTAACCGTTCTATAGATAAGTAGGTAGGTTATGTGGTGGGCTGCGAAAGTGCTGTAGCCAAGCACTTAGGACAGACGAGGCCCATTGTGATACCACATAGAGCGCATGCAAAAACATCCCACTACTCCATAAACCTGTTGGAGCTATTGATGTAGCTGAGAATTAGGCTCATGATGGTGTCAGCTTGCTCGACGAGATTACTCGGTTTATAGATGCGATTAAAATACAGTTAAATCCCTCTAAGTCAAATTTTCAGAGGACATTAAAATTAGTTCGAGTTAGAGGGATCGACTGTAGTTTGTACCTCACGTTTTTTGTAATGAAGTAACGAAAAAAATCAATCAATCAGTCGGTCAAAATGGAGGTTTTTTTTTACAAAAAAACCATAAGATCGCCGATTATGTATCCATTTTTTCACGGTACTGTACATTCATCAGCATCCACTTAAGTGAACAAAAGCTCGAATCGTTTGTTGCTTTTGTCCCAGCCACTCGAACCTAAACTAACCCAATACTTCATTTTGTTAGCTCTAACGGAGCCAAGTTTTCTCTTAAATTCAATTAGGTTTAGTTCAAATGTTGATTATCTTTCAAAACACAGCTTATAAGACGTCAGACGTTAAAACATTTCAACACACTCTTGCAGACTAGAGAAAACATTCAACCAATTCAGCCTCTTGGAACTTCAACTAATTCACGTAAAAAAATTAAACTCAACAGTATTTCTTACACTGAATTTATTTAAGTCTCAGCTTCAACAAATGACTTCTCGCTTACAGCACTCAGGATACGGAAGACTTGCGTCGACATAATCCCCCATAGTGCATCCAGCCACCACCTGCACTCCGCATCTAAAAAAGAACACAATTCTCCACAAAATGTCTATGAAATCCTCCAAGTCTACTCACGATTGAAGCTGTGCCATTCCGGCCTCTCCGCAAATTATCCGGCCACACTTGGCATTCGGGTTCTTGACCACATCACCAGGAGACAAGATCAAGGAAGGCGTAATTGTACACTTGTCAGGATGATCTTAAACAAAAAACAAAAAGAATTGAAGAAAATTGAATCCTCGAGACAACGTCACCACCCACTTGGATCGTTGTAGAATCCCATCATGACGGCTCCAAAGGCGGACGACGCGCAGACGATCAAGAGAAAAATCACGCAAGTAGAGGACTTCATTTTCGCTCGGTGTTTGGATTGAAACTGATCCAAGTTTTTCAAGTTTTCTGTTTTCTAATCTCCGAATTTTTGTGATAAGTGTAACCTTTTGGGAGGCGAATAGATTTGCCGATTCTCTGAAGGTGTTATCAGTGTGCCGGTGGGGGTCAGGAGATTGGGTCTGCAGTTTTTGAAATGTTTTGCTGTGTAAACAACAGCTGGGAATTTTTGAATTTTGTTTTGTTTGGGTGACGTTATGAGACGTGCTTTTCGATTTGTGGGTGTTTTGCTTTAGTTTTGGTGAGTCTTGTGGTCTTGTGTGTTTGCATTTGTATTTTTTCGAATATAAACGAGATCTACAAAAAAAGATTGAAATCTTATAAATAGTGTAATGTTAAAAAATATCAATGTTTTTGATTAAATCTCAAATCAAATTTATTTATTTCCTAACCTCGTCCTAGAGAGCATCGTCTTCTTTGCTTTCTTCTTGGCAGCGTGGAAGCAGCGAAATCGACATCACTCTGAAGTAATGCGAAAGCGGTCCTAGAGTGGATGGTGTCAAGGAGAAGAGGTTAAGATGTGGTTTTAGTGGATGAAAGTCTCACACTACTTGGAACAGAACGGGCCTGTTCCACCTGCCTATTAGGTTTCCATATAAACAAAATATACATGCATTTCCGTGGATAAAAACTAAAAACATCGTCCTCAAGGCAAAAAACTCGCTTAACAGTCCGACGCACTATCCATTTAGGTCATGGCGTCAATATTTTTTTGAGTTCCGCCTCCTTTTAGAACGGTTCTAATAAAAGTTATTTTCTAATAGAAAATCTCCAGCAATACATGTAATACGACGATCGACGCTTTTCAAAAGAACTACTTTCCTTATCTGCAGTTCCAAAATTCAGAATGCCCCCTCCCTAAATCGTTCATCTAAACCTCGAAAAAAATTGAAATCCCCTCTTCAAATCCTTGTCACCCACACTCTCCTACAAACTGCAACGGCTTCCTTCGAATTCGACCTCCGGCCAAAAGTAAGTCCCATTCTCCCGCCGGCACCAGGAAAGTCAATCATAAATCGTCTCGTTCAAGGAGCAGAGTAATATTTGCTCAAAGGACATCTTTTTGTGGAGAAAAGAAACCCTGTAATGGAATTTTGCCACCCCACCCAGGACATGATGTGTAAGTTATTGAAGAGTCCTTTCGATTGCACACACTCGACTCCTTCTCCAGCTGCCTCTCCGACAGAGAAGTGATGTGGAATGTCGAATGTCGTTGAGTGCCAAAGACGCGTTGCACAGAAGAGGACTTAAATTGTCGTATCGAAACGATTACAGCGTCATCTCAGATCCCGGAAAAATGTTTTCATTGCACTCGGATTGGTATTTGCCCGGTAATGCAATTTTTCGATTACGACTGAGAAATTGAATTGACATTTACACTAGCTGCACGGAATAATAATGGATCGGGTGTTGGGTGGGATTGGAGTTAGAGTGTTTTGTGGGTCTTTCTTAAAAGAAATGCAGAATGTGTTTTGATAGAATCGGTTTAAGATCTGGAGGTACGGAGTTTTGAGTGAGTTATGGTCAATAATCGAATGGCAGACGGTAGCCACTCGTTTGTGCTCTTTAATGAAATCGTCCCAAAACGAGGATTCTAAAGTAAGGCAACTCCCTGAAAGGAATCCTTGTAACTGGGAAAATATCGTTTACAGACGTTGAATATTCGAATCAGCGGTATGGCCATGAAGTGTCTGCCCATAAAAGTTATTTAAAATGATTATGAGAAAAAAATCCTAGATTTTGGGACTATTTTTTACACTTCTTTAAATGCGTTAATTTTTGGACTGCTTATAGTAAAAAAGAGCTAAGAACTCAAACACTTGCAATCAATTTGAATTGTTTCATATACGAGGTCTGTTCAAAAAGTAAGTGAATTTTCAAATTTCGCAGGCTACGTGCATTCGATTATCGATTTTTTTATTTTGTTATGCTGGCACACTCGTCTCGTTTATAGTTTCAGCTACTTAGCATATTTATTTTGTTCGTGAGAGCCATAAAAGTTAGACGTGTTTAATAACCAACCATAAACGCATGATTCGTCACCAGTTATGACCCTTTAAGCCGTTGACGTCATTCAACAATCTCTGAGCGATGCTCATGCGACATTTTTTTTGGTCAAAATTCAGCAATTTTGGAACGAACTTCGCTGCCACACGTTTCATGCTCAAAAAATTGCATGACTTAAGCCAACCGATATGCCGACATCTTCAGCAACTTCTCTAATCGTAATTCGACGATTCTCCATAACAATTTTCTTCACTTTCTCAACATTTTCATCGGTTGTTGATACGCTGGGGCGTCCAGGGCGAGCGACGACGCTCATTCACATCTTCTCAACGTTCTTTGAAAAGCTTGTACCACTTGTAAACATTTTTCTGACTCACCGTATGCCACTGTCAACATTTCAAGTGTTTTTGGCATGGGAAAACTCTTTCGTTGTTGTGAAGTAAAGAAATATCTGCTGAACCATTTCAATGATCTCAAAGAGCTAAGACTGTATCAACCAGTATTTGTCTTGATTGTTAGCTATTGATCCAAAATGTCTAACAAACTATTCTAGTGTTAAAAATCGATGAACGATTTTATTTCTAGAAAACGAAAAGTAGAAAACTTCAAGCTGATTGGACGGAATGATTTTCTTTTTAAAATAAAAATTTGTTTCATTTAGAATTCAAATTTAAATTAAAAATTGCTATCTTTGGTGCTTACTCGTTTAAATCCAATTAATTTACATGTTTTCAAAACTAGATTTTGTACATAAATTTGTCCCATTTACGAAATTCAGTGTGCCTAGAGCAGTTTCAAAAAGAAAAGTAATTATTTTGGAAGTCATGATTGCAGGAGATCCTTCTAAAGAACAGTAAATTAACTAAAAAATCATAACACCCACTTACTTTACTCACCTTAAATGCACTCACACAATCAATTTAAATTACATAAGGAATAATGGTATGATACCAAAAGAGCATACGTTAATTATGTTAGCGTTTCCTAGGCTAAGTACTTTCTGGAAAGTGTAATTTTGTAAAAATAAAACGAAGAAGAGCAATTGCAATAAAGCAATTGCAATAAAGCAATTGCATTGATTCCAATGGTTTGATCCTCCAAAAAAGGTTTTTTTCCGAAAATTAGCCAATACACGTGTTTCAAAACAATAAATGCATAATAAGTTGTCGGAACCGATTTGCCAGTATGGTTCTTTGCAAATTTTTAAGACTTTTAGTGTGTTTTACATTAAATCAATATACAGTGCCTCGATTATATGGACTAATTGTTTTCGGTAGGCATTCGTATATTCGAGAAACCGGTTAATCGAATGTATGAGGGTAAGCAATTTTTCCACATTTTATTGCATAGTATCTAATGGTACTTATATTTATTTTAAACAATAAAAACTAATAAATAAAATGCAGACTAGACTGATTTGCCTTAAATACATTTTTAGTAATCGTCATTTGATGTAAGCCAGTTTTTTCTTCATTACTGCTACATTACTAGTCCGTTTAAGCTGTAGGAAATTTATAGTATCACACACTGTTTTTCGAACCAAAGCTATTTTTAGTGACAATGAAATTTAAATCTATATCTACTTTCCAAATCTACGTTTTTTTCTGACCATTTTTTTTTTTGCTTTTTTATGCTAGTTAACTGACTTTAGTTTTTGTTGGCTGGTGCCAGCATTTTAGTCACTCAACTTACTCTTGACTTACAGTTGATTATGTAGACTTAACTAAAAACTAAAATACTAAACAGCATCCAATTGTAACTCATAAGATAAAGTGAGTGATTTAAATGACTAGAAATTTTCGAAGACTTACAAGTGACTTAAAAGACCGTCACCAGACACTAAAGGCTGAAGTCATTTAATTAACACTCAATTGAATAGCTTAGTAACTTAAAAGTCAGAATATCCAAGATGACAGTTGAAATCAAATCATCAAATGAAACAACAATAACCATTAATACTTCTCGCACAGAGTCGCTTTAAAACTGGTCAGAAGAGTTTGGAAGCGAGAAACTTGCGAGAGGTTGTCATTTGTCGCATTGAAAATCGCTTCACTGTGCGCATTAGCATAAGACTATATCCAAACAGTTTTCTCACTTTCCTGCTTCTCGCATCGCTTCTCGCTTTCTCCCTTCACTGTGCGCGACCTAAGCCATAACTTATATTCAAAGGATTTAGTCAATCTGACTGAGACTTACGTTGCGTCTCCGTTGGCATTTTTTGAGGCAATACCAATGGCGTCTTTTAAGAAGAGTGGGCATTTCATTGCCAGGCAATTTCATTTGTGAACTGGCATACAACAACATTGTCCATGCGGCAATATCAATTTAGTGTGACGAATTCGACCGTAGCTCTGACATGCTTGCTTTTTTCTTTTCCTTGCCATATAATTTTTCGCTCTATTTGAAAAAGGAACTGCCATATCCGAGGGAATGGCAATATATGTTTCAATTTATTGCCTTAAAAATTATCAGTGGAGATGCTGAGTTAGCTGACCATGTAGTCAAATGGCTCAGTCATCACATCTCTGATCAGAACGCCTCTTTATCTTTAAGTCATCGACTACTAACATTTTTGTTTGAATTTTTTTTTTATGTTTTGCATTTTAGTCCAGATAATCGCGAATCCAGATAACCGAGGTCCGGATAATCGAGGTTTTACTGTATATTAAAAATGACCACCAGTCCGAAATTCACGAAATTAAATACAAAATATTACATTTGTAAGTAAATTTTCAGAGAAAATATTTTTCAAAATTTCTTGTCTTATATGAAGTTTTAAAAAGTTCTGTTTTTGAAGGCAATCAAATTGTTTGATCTTCCAAATGTGCCAAAAGTGCTTCTGTGACAGTAATTTACCATAAACAATCACATTTTTACATCAGATTTTTCGATGTCGTTATGAGAAACTTGTCAAATCTTCAGTTGTCAGTATTTACAATCAAATTTTGGACTAGACAATCTTTAACATTCCTTGTATTTGCTGTATTTAAATGTTCTTTTTAAATAAACTAGCGTGAAAACATTGAGAGTGAGTTTATAGAAGCAACACTGCGGAAGTACTGCAAAGCAACTATGAACGAAATGCTTTGCAGTGCTCCTTCTGTGAACTCACCCTGAATGTCAATTAGTAAAAAGACTTCGGAGTAAGATTGAATAAGGGCTGCGTGGATAAAAACCTTCTGTACAATGGTCGTCCTGTGCATTTTGTGGACTTCGTCGAATTGATATGAAGCTTTACAATGTCCAATCTACGCCGGATATCAGAAGAGGACAAATAAGATTAATTTTTTTGTGATTTGGTTTATTTAAATCAAACTGGGAACTAAAAGAATTCTCCACGTGACAAAAATGAAACAAAATCTCTGTGTTTTGTTTCATTTTGTCCGAAGTCTGAATAGAGATTGGCATAATATTGCGGTTTGCAAAAAACGACTGAATTCCAGGCATAATGAGTGTGGAAGTTCGAGCAAAAATGAAAGGAAATGAAAGAAAGTGCAGATCCGATGTATTTTTGTTGCTGCTGTAGACACAATAAGCAATCTCTCCTGTCTGACTTCATAGCTATAAAATGGCCGTTGAATATAAGAAGTTCTTATCAACATCAGACGTAGTTCCAGACGCTGAAACACATTGACGCCAAAGACAATGCGGCCAAAGTCAGTGAGCCTTGCAAAACAAAGCTCATTAAGAAATAATGAAGAAAGGACCGGAAGTCAGGGTCACTGATTTGATCGCTGATCCGTCTCATAAATTTTCGCCCGAACACCGCCCCAAAATTTAATCCCCAATTTTATTCTTTTAATTTTCTTGATTTAAAAATAAGAACCCACTCATCCAGTCCTCTTCAAACACAAACGAAAGCAACGCCGAATAATTAAGCCTCGAAAATCAATTAGTATCCGTCTCCTTTGCCACTCGATCTGAGGTCCTTTCCATTGTCTACAGGACGACGAAAAGAAAAAAAAAAAACCAGAAGAAATATCAATATCAAGTCATTCTCTAATTATTATCCTGAGCTTCACTTAATAACAAAATCCAGCCAATAGACGAGAAAGCCTCAAACAAAAAGAAAAATCCTTCCTCACTCCCGCTATTTAGTCAGGACACGCAAATGAAAAACTTTCCTTATTGGTTTTGCCATCAGAGCAAAAATCCATCCTCGTCCTTCCCAGCTCGAGTGAGTGGGTAAGAAAGAGAGAGACTTTTCCCTCGGTTTCGTCCTGTGAGCAGAAAAAATAGAAAAAAAAAAACAACACGCAATTGGGAGGGGCGTGCGAAACAAGCAATGGAGAGATATCCTTTTTTTTCCATGGCGAAGAAGAAAAAAAAACAGGGCAGTCTTTCCGTCTCTTCAGGTGATGCGCCGAGGAAACGAACGATGGAGAAGCAAACGCGTGCGAAGGAGACGCACACAGAGAGAGATGAATGAATGGATGGATGGTGGTTGTTTTTCCTCTCCTTCGTCCTAATTTATTTCTCTCCTCCTGTGCATCACGAACGGGTCCTTCAACGACGTGGCAGTGGAAGAAAGAAATCAGAAATTATGAGGAATGTTTTGATGTGTACGAGGACGACCAGCAACAAAAGAAATATGCAGCAGACTATGTGTGTGTGTGAAGGTAGCAGGGATAATAACGTGGATAATTGCGCTGCTGAACGATGATGTGTGAGGATCGTGATGGCGTACGATGAAATGGGAATGGGGTGGTGCTGATGGGAAGTGGTGCGTTTAAGGAAGGCGCACTTTACTCATAACTGTATATGCCATAGGAATAATGATTATTGCTTGAGTGGAAGAAGTGAAAAAATGGAAATCAGACCGCCATTAAAAATCAGGAGGTAACAAGAAGGAAAAGAGCACGAGTGGAAGGAATAGGAAAAAAACAGACTGTGGGTGGAGGGCGGCGGAACAGAAGAAAAAAAAATGAAAAAATTCTGCGAAGAGGAAAATTATGCATATCCTTTTGTATTCGAATTCCGGTTGAGCGTTCAGTTGGTCGGTGGAGTGGAGTGGAATGCGAGAGCGGTGTGTGATGAGAAGCAAGGATAATGATGAGGCTGGAATCGGAATTAAGAAACTGATAGAGGACTGTGCATGTGTGTTGGCTTTGGATGAGAGAAAAAGAAAATTTTTTTTTTCAAATTAATAGGCCGCGTGTGATGAGGTAGGTGATTGCGTTGGAGTCACAATGGGGGTAGGGTGGATTTTTGCTGGGTTCAAGGCTTTTAGATTGTTGGTGATTTTTTGGAGGAAGGATTGATTGGAATGAAACTGATTTTGAGAAGTGTAGAAGAAAATGAGGACTAAGTTGGTGATGATGCTTAAGATTTTCCTTTGAGGGCGACCACAAAATGCTTTGTGCTGTATGCAATTTTCCGCTCAAAACAAACAGTCATTAATCGTAGCAGAATCTCATAGAATTTGATTTTTTTTAAAAAAATAATACTTCCTTACTTATTTCAGAAAGTCTTGTCATTTATTTCATCAAACTAAAAATACATATCTGTACGATAATGGTTCACTTTACAACAGAGCATGATCATTTTTAGGGTTTCGTTCCAAAGGAATAACGAAACCCTTATAGAATCACTTCGGTGTCCGTCTGCCGCCTTTACATATTTCCTAATAACTTCTGAATCCTCTGTAGTTAAGGGATGAAATTTAGAATGGATATATATCTTGGAAATCCAAAAATAAACCAGGATTTTTTCCGGAATTAGTCGTAAACTTAAGAAAAAGTTAGTACTGAAACTAACCTTTGAAAAAACTTTTATTAACTTTTGTGGTCAATATGGGTGTCATTGGAAAGGGGGCTGGCGGAGACTACAAAAATGTCTGTCTGTCTGTCATTAACCCTTATCTTAGGTACCTGGTGAACCGCCTGGAATTAAGAAATGAAATTTATACAGATGATGTACTTCACTTGCCCCAAGAAAGTTCCGAAAAAAAGTTTAAGGAAAGTTACTTTTATAACGAAAAAGTTAGTACTAATACTAAAATCAGAAAACAGATTTTTTTTCTTAGATACTTGATATGGGTATCGTTAGAAAGAGAATGGTAGCAAGATCGAAAAGTTGTACCACAATTAGCATCTTAGTCTTATTGGTAAAAAACAGACTTGTGTACCGTGTATCCCCGGGTATCCCATACCTTATTTTCTAAAATAATAATCCAAAAAATCTGAAAAAATTGGAGCTATGGGACAACTCATCACGATATTGCAAATATACCCAGAAATCTCATATGATTTTTTATTTGTACTAAAATAAATTAATAACTAGTTTCTTTAAAACATTTTTACCGGATTTAATTGTAAAATAAAATACAGTTTTCATTTCGAGCTTTTTGTTCCGAGGCTCAGTTTTGGAGATATTAAGCATTAAGTGCGAAAAAAAAGCGTGCCCCTCCCTCGCATTTTCACACTAAAAATCTGAATAAAATCTAAAATGTAGGTCTCGATGTAATCTTTAGTTTAAATTTAGTTCGAGCATCCGGGCTCAAACAGTTTTTGAGTTGTTGGCCAAAAACAAAAAAACAATGACATACGAATTTTAAAGATCCGAAAACGCCATTTTGTAGATCTCATCAACAGAATCAAAACATGTTATACAAAAAAAAATTTATTCTCACACAATTTTTCGAAATATTAACGATTTAAATTATATTAGCATTTTACTAAAAAAAGGGCAACTAGCGATTATCTCACACACAAAGTTTTCTACGCGTTTCCTAAACCAAAAAAGACAATAGGATCTTGAAGCGGTGTTGGCGGAGTGGCTATAGCGCTGGCGCTCTGCTCTGAGGGTCCTGGGTTCGATTCTCGTTTTGTCCGATTTGCCTTTTTTGCTTTTTATTTTTTTTTTCTTCTCCGAAGGGGGTTTCTTGCTATTTTCACATTTCTTATTTTTTCAAAATTGTTAAGATCCAATTCAAATAAGAATGATAGCTTGAATGCGTTACTAACTCAATCGAGGACGCAAAGGATTCTTAAAAAATTTTCTATATTCTCTTAAATTCTGAAATATCTTTTGGCTCTTTTCAAGGTCTGTGAACCTGAGCGAATATTTTGTATGACAGTTTTCTTCTCTCTCAGTTCTCTTAAAAGAACAAAGCGGAGTAAAGAAATTATTGATCATAATAGCTTTGTTATTGTAATTTTTTGAAGAAAATAAAAGAATCAGTTATTTTTAGGTGTATGTGTGCTCAGACCATTTCCTAATACGCTCTTTTCTATTGGTTACGATTTATATTTTGTCACTGAATAAAAGTGAACATATAGAATTCTAAAGAAACAAAAACAAAATTGAATATTATTTTTGTTATTGCTTCAATGTGATTTTCACATGCCAAAAGTCAAATAATAAATCCTAGTGTAAAATTTGATTTTTTTTTTAATTTCAAACACGAGTACTTGATTTGTTAATTTCTTGGATGTTTGTGACTGTACCACATTAGTGTTTTAGATGATTAAGTGGCTATTTTTTACTGCCGAATACGTTATGATTCAAATTGCTTAGCTGCTTGGTAACTTTCATGAACTACTAATTAATTGTTTCAATGAGAACATTTCCCTTAAGTTCACTAAATCAATTTTCACACGGTTGGCACAATCAGCAAATGAGAAAGACTTTTCTTTTGTTTAGCTTTATTCGAAAACGGCAGGTTGCCGTAGTTAGTTGCTTTAACTTACTTCTAATCTGTTGACGAAAGCGAAACCCCTCTGAACAGAAAATTAAAAGATGATGAAATTAAAAGATGACCGGTCATTGCAATATGCAGATCTTTTGATAACAAGGGGCTTATGAGCTGAGATCACATACTTTTAAGCAAAAACCTATAAAACTATTTACGAAAATTCTTCCTAACTCCGAAATAATTGCAAAAGAAAATTACTACACAACATTCAACATTTTCTTGAGGTCTAAAAAGTTGAAGACACAACAGCAAATACAAGAAGAACTCGTCAGCAATCAAAACAATAATTCTGTCTAACTCAGCCCCCAATTTAAAGTTCTAGAAACACCTCCACCTCCTGCCACTCAAAAAACGAAAAAAAAAACTCACCTCTTGAGAATAGGTCATAAATGATGAACACCCCCCGGGGGGCCAAACTCGCGTTCCTCTGCAGCACTTCTCCGAATTCATCGTCCTTATTTACTCGAAATTGGACATCCTCCACAAGCATGTTGATGGATTTAACCCTCTTATTATAATTTTTCGTAATTCTTTTTTTTCTCTTCATCTCCCGTTTTTGCTCTATCACATCAATAATAGTCCTTCAGCGATGATTATGCGATGATGATGACGATGATGACATCTTCAGTTAATGCAAAACGAATTTGAGAACCCTTTTGGATTGGTGGAGTGGTTCGCTTCCCCATGCGAACATTTTCACCGAGCCGAGCCAGTAACGAACTGTAAAAAAAAAAAAAAAAAAAATAAAAAATGAAATCAAAAAAATAAAAAGGAGGAAAAAAAACTTCCTCCTGAATCATAATGAAGTATAAAACGCTCAGCGATGAAGGATACGCCACCATTACAATGCGAAGTATGCACGAGGATCCATTGCGCGTTAGACGAGCTGAGCACAAGAGGACGACGACGACGATGACGATGACGGCGAAGAGAAGTGGAGAAGTGGAACTCCACCCCCTCTGAGAGAGAGCGTCAGCTTCATGGCCACCCACCCACCCGTGGAGGTGGAATTTTTCAATCCTTGTTAGTTAAGGTGGATGCGCGCTCGTTAGCTTAACGAGCCTGATGGTTGATTCGATTATATTCCGTAACACGGCATTAATGTTTATCCTTGTTCCCATATCCATCAGCATAATGATGCCATCCCATCTCATTATTCATTCTCAACTCAACTGGGCCGTGGGTTGAGAGTGGTGACGCTTGGAACGCTTCTCAACACTGAACACTGAACGCTGAACGCTCATTCATTCATTTATTCGTTGGGAATAATTTTGTGTTTTGTTCTTGTTTTCTTTTTGAGTTTTTCTTTTTTTTGTTTTTTTGTTAAGAGTCCTTTTCTTGTTTCCAATTGGAAATTTCTGCGATTTGGGGGCTGTTGCTGTTCGTGCGCGGCGGCGTGTGTGTGTATGTGTTTGAAGCCGCGGGGAATTCTCGATTGCTGATACGTACTCGAATTGTATCCGTGTGCTGAGAGGACTGGTGTCGAAGGGCTCTTGGAGAAATTTGAATTTATCCTTTCGTTAATGTAATTATGTCCTTGGATGGAGTGGAGGTGAATGCATGTGGGTACTAGGGCAGAGGAGTTTTTTTTTTTGTATTGTGAATCTTAAAAATTGAATTGTTTTCCTGTTTTCTCATTTTTATGATGAGTGAGAGGAGGAAACTCGATTATTCTTCAAATTAAACAAAAAAATCAACACTTGAGTTAAAGAACTTAGCGGCGAAGAAGGAGGAGGGGCTTGGAAAGGATTTTGAGTTTTGAAACACAACCATCGCAGTACCGCTTTTCCCGATTTTATTTGCTGAGGATTTTATGTTTGACTAAAGTTTATTACAGTTTTCGAAAAGCCATTTGGTTTTTTTGATATTTATTTTGATTTCCAAAGTAAATTAGTTCAAATTGCCACTACTGGTTGTCCCGGATACTTCCATTCTTTGTGGACTTTCAAAGTCTTGCCACGGTCGCTGCTGTCTGTGGTATGATAAGGAAAACATTCTCGAGGACGGCAAAATGAATTTGTTTATTTGGTGACTCTTTCGGCCATGACTACACGAAGTAGTAAAAGTGGCTGAATTTCAATGCAGATGTTTATTTCATTTTATGTGCACTCTTCGAAAAATAGTTGCTGCCTTTTGTGATCGCTTTACCATTTGAAAACTGATTAACACTTTTCATAAGGCCATAAAACTTAAACAACAAATCTTTGAAAAATGCGGCTTTCGCTTCATCTTCCGAACTCATGCGTCGAAGTCGTCAAATTCCAACCACTCTCATAAAAAAAGAAGAGTCTATTGAGTGCACATTTTTTGTGGCAAAAATGGTGAGTTGGTAATTTTTCTCAAAATTTAATTTCTCGTTGGAAATATAAACATTGATTAGATGGCCTCACAGCCGAAGGCCTTTGTTGCTCTGGCTACATTTTTCTAGCAGTCAATTTTTAAATTTTCAGCTAGTTTGAAATAAATAAATAAATGAATTTTATCGAAATGAGAAAAAAGGGACAATGAAAGTTGAGCAACCATAAAAATGAATGTTTGAAAACGTGAATTACTGATTGTTGTTGTGTGTTAACTGACTTCTTGACTTTTTGAGTTTTTAGTTTTAAGCCGCGAACCACTTACAGAGATTGTCTTAGGAGAGCAATTTCTTTTTCATTTCGACCGATTATGTGTCAATTTGATGGTAAATGTACATACATATTCGTTTTTTTAAGAGTTTTTGCCATACTGAAAATTCAACGCTGGTCTGTCTGGGGTAATTTTATAAAGATCCATTTCCCAGCTCGAAATCATGTTCGTTACAGATGGACAATAATGTGATAACGCTATACTTTAACCTGTAACTTGGCCATTATGGACCAAGAACAGACTGTCATTGTATTAACCGCATCTTCCAGAGAAAGTAAGTATTAAGATTCCTTGGAAATTGCATGAAAGTCTCACATGCAGAAAGCTTAGAAACGAAACAGCAGACATATCATTTAAGACTCTCAAGCCTTTTCCGTTTAAAATTCTTTTTTTTTTTTTATTTTGAGCGTCTGAAGGTTTTTTTTAAATCATATTAATGCTTAACATCCAGAGTTAAATAATTGTCTTACTCCTTTCAGAATCTGCCAAAAATAAAAGAAATCTGCTTGTTCGAATTCAAAGGCTGCATTTTGAGGATTTGTAGTGCGCCTTGTCGTTCGGTATTTCCAAAGTCTCAAAAGGTATGATTTTGCAGAGAAATGTTTTTGTTTTAGTTACTAAGATTTGGTTCAACAACCCCTAGTACTGTGTCTCCAGAACTATTTGCTCACAAGATTATAACAACAACACGATTATAGCAACAAAATAAAAATAAAATGAAATATCACACGATGATCGTAGAATCATTTTCTTCGAAACGTTTTACTAACATTGAAATTTATATTATTGTATTAGTTTATGTTATAAGAAACATAAATAACGTTTTCAATATCTGATTTCCCAATTACAGCCTTCCAACTCTAATATTGGAGTTACGATCTTCGTTTTTGATTTCACTGAACTAATAATGGGAATTGAGCAACTAAAAGCAGCAACATGAGCTAGGTAGGCAACATCTTGGTTACAAAAAATAGCAACATGTCCGTGAGCTTCGTTAGAAATATCCTTTCATTAGAAACCTTTTATCGTATAATCGTTAGGACTATTTTAAAATTAAGCTTGTAGATAACAACAGATTATTTCTTTATGCCCTACATGTGCCCACAGTTACAAACTTAATAGACCGATCGCTCCACACTTGTAACTCATTTAAATTGCTATTAACTCGAATTGTGCTATAACTATTTCTTTTTTTTTTACATTTTCTGTTTTTGTTTTAAATGGAAAGGTTTTATTGTATGGAGGACATATGACATTATTTTAAAATTCTTTTGGGTACAATCAAGCTGGCTGCTTAAAACTTGAAAACGGTTGGATCGTACTGTGCTGATACTTCCTTCTGTAGATTTGTTCGCAGTTGCTATGAAAACGTTTGGGGAAAAAAAGTCTAGTAGATTAAAGTAAACCGAGTTCAACTTTTGCCTTACTCTTTTTTTTCAATTCCAAAAAACAAATGGAATCAGTACCATATTTTATTCTATTCGACAGGATGAAATCCGTCTAATAAAACACAGTTTTCAAGTTCTTTTTATAAAGATTGTTATATTTCATTGAAAATTTGTACTTTAAACGTCAGCTATCACATATCAGTACACAAAGAAATCTTAGAAACACCTTATGGATGTACAAAATTATAAAAACAGAAACGAAATATTGCCATACAAACAGGGGAGTCTTAATTGGACATCGTTTTCAATGTGTCTTTTAAAGCTAGTCGTTGTTTTTTCACTTCAATCCTTTCTCGTTCAATTTTCATTATTTTATTGTGACGCCGCTCATCTTCTACTGCTTCTTTTTGTAAAAATTCCAAAATGTAAGTGTTTAACTTCTTGGAACGTTTTTTATTGGCAGGAATCTCGTCTTTTACGAGTTAACCGAATTCCTCAGCCATCAGCTCAGGAGGTAGCTCAACATTGTGTCAAGACCCGTATACATCGTTGAATTGCTGGAAATAGTCCCATGACGATGCTTCTCTGCCACTTTTTTTAATTCTATGATAGGAATTTTAAATTTTTTTTATGATATCCTCCTTATCATAAGCAAACGTGGGCAAAATATTTTTTATTTCGTGATAAAAAGGAAAAGGAAAAAGGAGGAAAAAGCGTTCTTTGATGGACCTTTCATGGTCCAGCTACAAAATCCGGTTCTATTCCTAACCGAACAGAAATGACCAGTTTGGTTTCTTCATAATTTGGACTCCATCTTGTAAAACAAAAATAATTAAAGTCATATTAAAAGCTAAGAAAACAAAACTTTGCGATAGTAAATAAAAGTATTTAAAAAAATACTCACATTTGCGTCTTTGCCATTTTCGTGCAAATTCAGCAGCAAAATAAAAACGAAAGCCGACTTGACCGCAAATTGACTGTCGTTTTACTTTCATTGCCATTCTCATGCTGTTTGCTTACATTTATCAACGCAATTTTGGCAGCACTGCAGAAATTTTACAATTACGAAGTCAACCATTATTTTTGAGATCAATTCACAAGCAACTGCAGCCTTTTTCACCAAAAAATCATCCTAGCTTGGATCACTACAAAGCCCTTGTAGCTGGGACAGCGTCCATTAGACGTTTATAGTATTTATTTAAATTTAAAGAGTTAATGAAATTAAATCTTCATTTGAAAGTTGCCAAATTCGCCATCTTAGTTCTTAGTTACAAGTAAAGAGTTTGATTCTATAATCTTCCATCCACAGCGTTCTTGAGCGATATGTTTCTAATACGGTCTGCCGCATTTCAAAGACTTTCTGTACCCCTCCCTAAACTCAATTCAAATCAAACGCCGTTTCAAGAGTCACACATGAAATCTTCAAAACCCCTTTTCATACGCATTTTCAATCATCACCGTCACCACTTAAGACGTCGTTAAAAGATAACTCCAACTAATGACATCCCGCTCGGCGTTATTACAGTTTAAGCTCCTGCTGCTCGTCGGACCCCCAGGCATTCTTGTCTGCCTCTCAAAATACCACGCACAGAAAACGCTTTCGCAATTCATTTCTTTAAATTGCACTTCACTTCAAAATGAAACCTTCAAGCGAAACCCTCAACCGTGAGTCCTCCCCACGCGTGAAGGTCTTCACTCCCTCGCTATAAAAATATGGCCAACTCTTCCACTTGTTGCCCAATGCGAGTACGACGCGACGGCAAATTCGTCAAAATTGAAACGTTCAAGTCGCGCAATGTCCTTTGAGGCTGTAATTACAAAAGGACGAGAACAGGACGAGAGCAGGACGTACCTTTTGTTTGCTCGAGCGTGTGTTTACGTGTCCCGTGCATGCGGCTGAGTTTCCTTTCAAGTGGTTCGTGGCAAAATGGCGCGTCGTCGTCGTTGCCGAAATTAAACGCTCGGTGTGGGTGAATGAGTTCTATCCGCAGGATGCATCTGTGACTCATTTGCATGCAAAAATTCTCCACAAATTCGTTAAAACATAAAAATGTTCCTTTTTTTTTTCTTTTTCTTCGTTGCAATTTCGTTAATTGTTCCAAACCTGCCGTCGCAATAGAAACGCGGCAATCTTTTGTTGAAAATTATCCATTCACATGTCACGACGCGTCTGACGGATGCGGACTGCGTCTCGCGCTTTGAAGTCGTTCAACATGTGAAACAGTGACCCGTTTGGGTGGGTGGGTATGGCAGGCTTTGTTGTATGGCATCTGCAACCACCTCTTTTTTTGTATTTTTTTGCAACCAAACTACGGAAATTTTATTTCCAACTGATTTGATATTCAGAATTTTTTTTTTTTTAGGCTTCTTTCGAAATAACAAGAAAGCGTGAAGAGACCGAAGAGCCATGTAATTAAAACGGAATAACTGAGTAATTTGGAGGATGTTTTGATGATGATGATGATTTATGCAACGCTCCCGCGTTACGCGCGTAACGAGATCTCATTGTTGCAATCGTAACTGTGCCTTCATCTCGATTGAGTGGAGCGGTGCTTATATCTGAAGGTGAGCATTGTGAATGGACGCGGGCATCATTCTTTAAATGCAAATTTAATTGCGCCGAGTTTGTGGCGTAATTATTCGTTCGAAGAAACGAACTGAAATGAGTTTTTGGAATATTAATAAGTTGCCCGATAAATGGGAGGAGACCAGGGTGGGGGAATCCATCAAATGCTGAGTAAAGAAAGTTGGAAAACAAAATTGTGACGTGATCCAGAAACTTTAAATTAAGAGATCAACCTCCGAAAATAGACCAAAAAGATTTTAGAAACACTTTCTAGGCACTGTGGAGAGATTTCTTCAGGAGTCACTGTTCCATGCGAAGTTTTTAATGTCAAAGACTCTAAATAATCGACGAAGACGCTGTTGAAAATTCTTTTTAGAGCGATGCTTAGTTGTTTACACCTCTAGGTGAGACCTCAAAAAAAGCTCCTTGCAATCATTTTCTATTGGGGAATGTTTGGACTGAAATATTAGAAAGCAGACAATAAAATCGGAAGTTGCCATAAAACCGTTCTGATAGCAAGACAAAAAATACGATGGCTTATAAACAGGAAATCATAATTATCTATTAATAACAAAATTTTTTTATAATCAGATCTTAAAATAAGTTTAGAACTACGGCGCTCAACTCTACGCATGTGGCAGCCAAACTCTCGGTTATTCAACGCTTCCAGAATAAAGTCATTCTAAGCATTGTTAATGCCTCATGGCACATTAGAAACAGCGAGCTCCATCGGGAGCTGAGGGTACCTACTATTTTTGAACAGCATGCAAAAAAAGAGTACAGAAGTATGTTAACGAGGAAGTAACGCGTCTTCTCAACGTGCATGGCGTTAGATGACTGTAACTCACAAAATCCGATTAGACCTTGTTTGTTAAGCAGAAGATAGATAGAACACCTAAAAAGCTAAACACAAATTACAAATTAATTACTGGAAAAAAAATTGATTACCATTTACTTGCTTACTCCTATTTATGTATAATGTGCTCGTTAGTTACATAACTAGTCGCAGTGCTAACATAATAAAAACTCAAAGGTAAAGAAAAGAAAATCTAGAAATCTTGGCTAGAAAATGACAAAGATAAATTTATATGAATTACCATTAAGGAAGATTTTTTTGTTAGTTACCTTCATGTAGTTATGAAAAGCCTTTTTTATACAAAATCCGTGATTATATTGGCGAAATAAGCCAATAGGCCCGGTACACACAAGCGTTTTTTTGACGCTCGGTCCCGGTGCGGTGCCGCCATATATATCTTATTTCCTCAAATTTTTTAATTTCATTAATAAACAATTCTACATAAAATTGTTCTGAAATGACGCTTGTGTGCACCGGGGCTTATTCGAGAGAGTCGGTTGGAAAATGGTGGGCATGGAAGAAAATTTCAATTTTCGGCAATTTGGGTGTCAGGTTGTCACAACCATTTAAAGCACCATTTTAAGCAATAAGAATCTTCAACAGAATAACATAAGTTTTCAAACATTTAAGCAGCTTACATATAACGAAGGCTTGACCAAAAATTAACGTAAATAATCACCTTTTCTGCTTACATTTCATTAACAGCCCATTGAGGGACAGAGCTTAACTTTTTCGCGCCTCCTCTGCGTTCTCGAAGCATAAATAAATCATCAAAAAAACACAACAAAAATTATGAATTCGGGAAGTAAATACTAAATAGCATACTGGCGAAAGAACTCTACAAAATTTAGACTCAAAAAATTTGGTTTAAAAAAATGTCATCTACGCGAGAAGATTGGCCGATTCTCATGGTCAACTTTTTGGCATGATTTTGTCAAGTTTTTGGAAAAAATAGTCTTTTTGTTGTCTTCAATGAAATTCACATAGTTTCTTACCTTGAATTAATGTGACTAAAATACTTTAAAGCAGTCTTTAATCAGGAAAAGTAATATAAGTTAATCGCGTCCTGTTGCAGTCTTACGACAAATTGTATCTGAGAATAGAAAATATGGCCATATTGCATTATTTTATGATAAATTAAATATGAAAAAGGAAAAATTGTATAATGAAAATCGAATATTATTGTTGGCGCACAGCCATAAGGCCGGCATCTTCAAGAAGGGACTGACAACTGGATCTGCTGCTACAGCGAAATTATTCAAGGTAAATAAATGATCCTATTTGTGTGATGCCATAAATGCAATTTTTAAGCCTTAGCCCATAGTAAGAAAAATATTGTATGTAAACCGATTTTAGGGTTTCCTCGTGGAACATGCACGACAATTTCTTTGCGTGTAAGATCTCAGTATTTAAATTGAATTTAATAGCACATCGCTTAATAGCACAAGCCGCTTAATGTCATAATATTTCGTTGCACGGTTGATATGCTTTTATTTGGGTTCAACTGCAACATTTTTTCTTTCAATAAACAGAAGGGGCTGTACGTTTTCAGAACAAATGGTCGTAAATTTTCCATTCGCAGTTCGACCATTGGATTTCTTAATTCGTTTTGTCTCCAAATTTCTATTTCATTTGAATGATCGACTGCAGATCCTTACTAAGCAATGAAATCAATCATCATTGCAATCACTGACGAAGCAATTTCAAATGAACCACACCTCATTTCACCTCAACCCACACAACCGTGAAGGGCTATGATCAGAGTAGAGCGCAAAGAAAATTCCATCTCCCCCTGTTGCCCATCGGTGGATAAATTAAAAAAAAAAATATAAAAAAAACCTAAAAGCAATCAAAAGTCTGATTGAAAGCGCGCTTCCTGATCAAAGGGACGCGAGTACGAAAAATTTTAATCAAAAGAATAAAATTCCACACCTAGCCTTCTAGCAAAAAACCACTTTCGTACCCCGTGCCAAAGAACATTTCCATATCAAGACCCCCTCCGTCCCCGCCATTATCCTTCGGCATAATGAAAATCCACTCACCCGTCACTCTTCCGCTCTGGCTCCCGCTCACTCATCCACACACAAATCCATAAATAACGATAATTATTTCGAAAGTGCACAAAGTAAGCGCTACTTTCAATCTCCACACGACCAGCAAAGGATTTCCTTCTTTTCTACAACTCTGAGTGTGTGTCTGTGTGTGTGTGTTAAATAATTTCTCTTCCTCTGCACAATTATCCATCGCAAGAGAACACACCTCAAATGCTTACAAAGGAGATACAGGAGCATCACACACTCGGGGTGCTGAGATTTGCAAAATTCTGCAGGAAATATGGACGTAAAAGCTGCAGGATGCATCCACCCACCCGCCCCCCACCGCCGCACAAAGGAAATGAAAAGAAACCGCCACCCCACCACCACCAGCGGAGTATAATGACTACATTGCATATTTCTGAGCGCACCTCACACTTCATGCTCCGCTAACGAGAAGGACCTGCCTCCGCTCTGCTCTGCATTTGCATTGTAACACCGCCACCCGTTTTATTTTTATCCTTTGTCATGCCCATTTGAATCAAACAGGACTCGCACTGGTGATCACCGTCATCAACATCATCACCATAATCATCAAATAAGGACCCAAAGTGGGGAGAAAAGGCAAATGGATGGGAAGCTCACACAAAAGTAACATCCTTTTTGGGGTGCAAATGCAAAAAAAGAAACGCTGGCGAATGACAAAATGAGTCTTTTGGCGGACGAAGGGTTTGTGTGTGTGTTTTTTTGTCGCCGCGCCCCCATTTTCCAACCATCTCCGAGGATATGAATCCGTTTTTCTCCTTGGTAAATGGTAATACTCACCACCCACCTTCTCATTTATTTCACGCAAAAAAAAACAGCCGCATCCTCACAAAAAAGGACGAATGTTTGTAACAGAGAGAAGGTGTCTGTGAAAGAGGACAACAAAACCGTAAATGCGGGAGGACTCCCTACGGGAACGTATCCTATTTACGGAACGCAGATCAAAGGATGTCATTACGAATTTTATATTCCTTTTATTTTAATTTTTTTTTTTTTCTTTTTCGTGCTTGTGTTGCCCTGAACAAAAAAAAACAAAAATATTCAAATTCAGAGATGCAGAGCCATGTGGATGTGGATTTTCACACTTTGCTGTGCTCATTGGTTTGAAGGAATAATATTTTAATGCCGCCGATGATATAATGGCGCTTGGTTTTCTGGAGGGGGCTGGAAGCGGGGGAGAGTGAGTCCCTAGGGGGATTGGTGTTCGCACTTTGAGTGTTGGTTTTAATCGAAAATACCTTCCTTTTCCTTTCAAAGTTGTGTTTTTTTATTTCGAAAATGAGGGATTTGCATTCGTTTTCGAGGGTCCTTGAAAGTGCCGAGGATTCGTTGGAAGCCATAAATGCGTTGAATTAGCTCTGAGAAACGGCTTAGAGTTTTCTTTAATATATTTTTGATCAAAATGTGGTAGGAAGAAGGTATTATTTTCGGATGTGAGTTTTAATTTGTTCGAAAATAGGCTCAGGTTTCGCTCAGTTTTTGACACAAAATGCATGGATGCAAGGATGTTCTCATTTTTAAGCAGTTGCTGTCCACAATTATCTGATTTTTTTTTTCAAAGTATTCAACATTCACATTTCTTTTTTTTTCGACCGTGTAGGGAATCACTGACTGACCGATTATAAACTGATTATCAGTAGCGAAATTTTAATTCATCTGTTACTGTTGACTGATATTTTTGAAAGGTTGCAATTTGTACAATATTTAAAAACATTTTTAGCTCTTAGAAGTAAATTCTTAGAAGTGAAACTTCTGGTTCAAAAGAAAACTAGAATGGGGCATGACGTTTTCTTTTGAACTAGAAGACATAAGACTATTCGGTTTTTTGTGTTCGATTCGAAATGAATATGAGCATTAACAGCAAGATACTAATTTAGCACTGCGACTCACAATTTTGAAGAAAAAATTATCTACGCTTTTCTTCTATTATTTGTAATCAAGGATTGAGATTGTATGAACATTTTTCTAAAGCTATGGGCATGAATAATCTAACTTAAATGTATAATTAAAGAACAAGTTTCTGGCTTTCAAATTTGGTATAGTTCTTTATTGTAGTGGTTTTTGCATTGTTTTTTTAATGAATTTTTTTCCCTCCTAAGCCGCGTGAGTTAGAGCCTCCGCCCATAGCAAAAAATGTTTGTCATCAATTTTTGACGCTAAAGCTATCATATTCATATACAAAATAGATATTTTTTATAAACGTGCGAAAATTGATACATTGGGGTCTTGAACTTTTGTGAATTTGACCGTCCTAAATCGCTTGTACTGCACTTTTTGGTGATGAAGTAAGGAAATAACACAAAAATAATTTAAATCGGTTAAATGCGAGGATTTTTAATTACAAATCACCATATGATCGCTGAGTATGTATCAATTCTTGGACTGGACCATAAAAAGTCTAAGAAACTTCTCGAATTAGAATAACAGAACTTTCAAACCTTCGTTATCGTTTTCGCAGAACAATGATCGACTCGAATCGGACCATTATTATTAAATGTAAACACTATGAAGCAATTCGGGATCTTATCCAAAAAGCCCTGAGATCAACATGGAACAGATGGGATTTAGATGGACTTTCATAGAGATGTCATCAGATTTACTATAAGAAGGATGAGGTAACGTTTCTAAGAGTCACAATAGAATAACATTCGGGGGTCAGTTTGGGGACAAGATACTTTCAAGTTCAAATCTAAGGATCATTGTTCTTTTGCAAAGTTCCGCGATCGCTGTTCATTGCTGATTCTCTTTTAGTGGGCCATTACGACTGAGCTCATAATAAAACTAAGACTGAGCTCGAAATTTCACAATTCGTCGTTCGAAACCGGTATTAAACAGTAGGTCTCCTTCACATGTGTAAAAATTATGATGGGCACAAGTTTAAGTTGGGAAACAGCCACATTTATCGCTAAGCTAGGCTCTGATCGGCAACGGGCGTCATAATAGCTTCCTCTGTAAAATATTTGGTCGATTAAATGCCTTCCAGTCTCCGATGATTTCTCTCTACAGCGAATTAACAATATCTAAGGCTGACCTCAATTAAAAGGAAGCAAATAAATACAAAAATATTTATGTTCTCAGGCAGACTGTTCGAAAAGCTCTATGGATTTAAGCTACTGACTCAAATCTCTAATACACAGGCAGAAAACAACAGACTAAAGCTGATCTTGATGATAGGCCATAAATATCTAAAAAAAAAAGGTAATAAGAAGGAGGACGTACAACAATGTGGACATAAACTAACAACTCCGTAAGTGGACCATCACACAAGATAACCAGGCCTGGAAAAATCATGAAAGTATTAAACATATATATGGGGCGGCGTAACAGCCCGTTGAGAGCCAGAGCCTAGCTTTTTTTCGCGCCTCCACTGTGTTGTGCGCGTTATAATTTTTGTCACATGTGGAGGGGACCTACTGTTTAATGCCGGTTCCGAACGGCGAATTGCGAAAGCTTTTCATGACAGAAGTACTCCAGGAGGATTGTCAATCGTTCGCTGGAGGTGGGGCCGTGAAAAATGTTTGTGGTGTTATTTTTTCCCGAGCTGGATTCGAACCCGGGTACTCTCGCTCAACAGTCCGACGCACTAACCGATCGAGCCAACGGCACCCACGAAAGTATTAAACACTCTAAAAAAATTCTTGAGTCAGAGACACAACCCTATACGAGGAAAAGAAGCTCTAAAATTGAAGCTAACCTGAGAATGCTATATGAGACACTTACAGACCATGAAGCATGTAACTATCACCTCACGAAATAGGTTTTATCACCACTGTAATCTGCTGACCATGTGGCCAGGCCAAGAAGGCCACGGAAGTCCTTTTAACGGTCTGCTTAAGCCTGGATCCAGGCAGATTCGAAACTATCAACAAATCACTGACTGACTTAGAGAACATCCAATCTAGGGAAGTTGGCAAATTAATGAAGGCAGGGTTTAAATTATAAGGAAAAGAAAGGGGTACAATAGATCTTTTAGGTCGCAGTGCTAGTGGCTCAATGGCATTTAAATTTCTTCAATTCAATTCATGTTGTCTGAACTATTTAAGGGGATGTGACCTTTTGAGAATGATTCCGCTTGAGTCCTAATGAGAGGGAGAGGAAATACCAAGATTATTATTGTCGACGTTTTAAAATAAATCAGTTCAAATAAATTAGAAGTCTTGAGTAAAAATATTATCGTCTATTTTGATAGACGAAGTTAAATTGAGAATAAAAGGTTGTTCTTCATATAAATCTACGACTTTTTCGGTTGGGAACTTCAAACGTTCCAAGAAAATCCAGAATTTCAACAAAATATTATCTTCACTGAGTTGTAAAATGTTTCATTCTCTTAGTCAATAAATGTTTGTCTGATATCTGAAATATGAGAGCAACAAAGAAGAACAAAGAAGAACGGCAACTTGCGTCCGATTCCACTTATCCTTATTTTTTAAGAAACATTTTTTTTTTTAATTTTTGGTTATTTCCTTTCTTTTCTCGTGAATGGATCACAGACTTCTTTCACTTGAAAATGTGCGCAGTGATTGATAGGCCACAACGCCTTTTATTTTTAGGAAAGTTAGGAATGAAAAGCCCTACTTCTAGTGACTATAGATCCTTTTGCACATCATATGAGCGACTTGAAGCTGATGCAAGCTCTAGGATCTACGTCTACCGTGGTCTGAATTATAAATTGGTGTTTAGTGAATGTTTTTAAAATTTTGGCTATTTTTGATGATGGGTTAAGAACATGGAACGCCCGAAAAATTAAAAATCTCTTTAGATAGAAGCGATTTAGTAGAATCTTAAAAACAAGGTTGAATGGTTTTTTGTTGCTATCTAGTTTTCTATGCAAGCGTTCTTCTTATTAATCCTTCTCGTAAAAAAACATTTTCATGAGTGAAATCTTCTACCAACTTCTGCTTTCTACCAAAATCAGGAATCAGATTAGTATTTCAAATCGATTAATTCAACGCGCCCCTTCTCTTTGAATACCAAAGAAAATTAATCCCAATTCCATCCACAACCATCTGCTAAACTCCAAGGTGACCGTTGACACCGCAACACCTAGAAACAGAAATTTCCTAAGAACCTGAAACTCTCCCTCTTTTCACCTCAACCATAACTTTACTAATTATCACGCGCTTCTTAGCACCAACTTAATTTGACACCCCCTTTTCCAAAAACCCAAAAGTCGCGTGTCATCCACCAAAACAAAAACGAAAAAAAAAAAAAATAAACTCTACCGCATAATGAGTCACATGATACGCCTCTTCCCGCCGATTACACCAACCCACCGACGGTCTTGTTATTTAAAAATAATTGTCATCAATTTTCTCCAAAAGACTCTGATGGGGGTGGTTAAGGAAAAATAACAAAAAAAAAATAGAAGAAGAAAAGAAGAAACCGAGATACCACCCCCAACCCACTGAATCCTTGTCAAAAGATTATGACAACTTTCCCACCAACACCCTGTCGCGCTTAACAAGAAGAAGACGACACAAAGAGACACAGAAAAAAAGAACAACAAGGAAAATTATTAATGATTCAGTTATTGAATGTCACAGAAGTAACAAATTGGAAAAGCACCGGGTGGGCGGGCGAGTAGGTGGGCCAAGAGAAAAGTCCCAGATAACTATGCGTGCGCGCTGTCACTGGATTTTTCTTCTTTTCTCTTTTTTTTTTCTTCCACTCCACTGGATAACGGAGTGTCCTTTTATTTCGCGCTACACACACTGCCGCACGTATTATCCTTTTTTTTTTCGTTGTCCTCGTCGTCCTCTCGTTCTCATCGTTCTCATCGTCGTTGTTGTTGTCTTCTCCTTGGCTGGACGTTGGTTATGTTCAATTTGTCCTCTCTTTCTCTCTCTGTGTCCTTTTTCCATTCGCTTTGATTGTATAATGCAAAGAATTGATTCAATTTAATCCTGTCACATTATAATAATGACAATAACGATAATAAGGACTGTTCGAGTGGAAAACAAGTTCTTTCTTCCGGTGTGAATGGAAGAGGACGAAGGACGAATTATCCTATGAGCGATTTGAAAGGGATTTTCATTCAGTTCTCTCAGTTCAGTCCATTAGACGTGATAACAAGAGACAAGTTGGGCAGGGAGGGGATATGCATGTTGGCTCGGTGGAAAAAATTGTCTATTTGTGATGTTGCTTTGAGGGGTTTTGGTGCGCGAGAATGAATTTTTGCAATTGGAACCTTATTTTGTGAACAAATTTGGGGATTTGAAATGAATTTTGAGTGAGGGTGTGATGATTTGGGGCACAATGTCGAAATCGTTTTTGTGATCAACAGCTGGCAGCACTGCAACTTCGAGATTGCACTTTGAAAAAGAAAAAAAGAAAATCTTACTTCGTGTAAATTTATCGTCATCACGCATTCTTCATCGCAGAACATGTGGAAACCGCTTCTGTTTTTTGCACCACGTGCTGACATTGTGCTGACGATTGTGTAGTCGGCAGCCACTCAGCGATTTAGAAGATCGCATTGATTTAGTTACAACTTCTGAACCTCGCAAGAAGTCTTCTAGTTCTTTCTTTGGATTGCGTGGAACGTATTTCCTAAGAACTCTAATCGGGTACGTGAATGTCTTGCCTTTAGTTTCAAGAAATACTTGAATTTCATTCAGTTTACGTTTCAACTTTCGAACCTCGTAAAGAAAAATTTCGTTTTGGTTTTGTACACGGAAATTCTATTTAATTTTATTTTGCTTGGCATACAAATTGTGTGGATAGACAAGTTTTGCCTTTACATTTAATGATTTGTTTAATTTCGTAGCAACTAGCGGACCTTTTTTTTGCAATTTCAACGTTACCGAACTAACTAACGCAACAAGTACGTGATTTCTAGTATTATATTGTCCTTGTAATCTTTTAAGTGTCTTGTCTTTGGTTAAGACTTAGAAAGTGTGTGGACTGTTTTTATTTGAAAAATATGAGGCTTGTGATCTGTAAAACGATTGCACTAAGTGGCCATGAAAAGAATCTGTTGTTTAGCTTCTGTGAATTGAGTTTACATTTATACGCAATGCCTGGATTTGGTTTCCAAAGAGTTCGTGGTTTCTCATTTCGTTATTTCTATACAATATTTAAATTTCCATTTAAATTCTTTTTAAAATATCTTGACTACTCTTATCATCTTCAAGAATTTCTACGTCCACGACAATGTGAAAAGCAAAAGGATTGTGAATTGTTGCACATATTTCACATGCAGCAGGTTTATTTATTCACAAAATTGAAGAGTTAATTTATTGAAAAACAAATTATTTATGTGAAATTTAACTACTGATTGCATGTGTCGAAGTATTTTCAATGATAAATGTTCGTTTTAACTCACGAAAGAAATTTAGTTTTCGATGATTTTAATCTGACGTTTGTATGATTGTCGGTAACGCAGTGGATTAAATATGGCCGAATAACTTTTTTCACTTGTAGTGAAAGTTAAGAAAAAATTAATGAAATATTTTTTAACTGAGCCGGTAAATACATAGATTAATTATGTCCACGCTTTGAAAAATCTTGAATTTATGTAACGAAGCACTTGGTATATTATATTAATAATAACCCTCCTGAATAATAAACATTAACACCAAAAACTGTTTGAATAAAACGTATTGCATTTCAGAGGCGAATGTAAATTTTATTTATCGCTTTTCTCAAATTTTGCTCTATGGATTTAATCGTTTTGTTCTCTAAACGGCTTAGTTAAAGGAAAGGAAAAGAAAAAATTCTTTCTCTAGTAGTCACTAGTAGTTTTGCTTCCTACGAACGTGTATTAATCTCAATTCATTAAAGATTCACTTATTTGTTCGTTTCAAACGATCACTTTCTCAGTAAAAAATCGCTGACGATGTAATGATGGCTCAATTGAATTAAAAAAAATTGCAATATTATTTATTTAAATATGTGTGGTAATAAGGTCCCCTAAATCGATTCTCCCTACATATCAGGAGACGTATTTGAATTTTAATTTTGTCTGGAAAATTAATAACTATATCGCTTTAAATTGTTTTAATGGCGATTCCAGTAGCGTTCCAATCCATTTCGAGGTATTTGGAGGTAGTCAAATTTGAGTGTTCTAGGATATGTGGCTAGGATCTTTATGTTAATGCAAATGCAGTGGACATCACGATCCTTCTGACATGTTTTGGGATGTGTCTTAAGAATGTTTCTTTACTCTTTGTGGTCCATCACACTGTCAATAATTGACCTAAGTTGAGTTAGGCACTAAAAATTTGAAAAATTTAAGTTACGTTGTTTTACCAAAACAAAAGTGTAGGAATTTTGACTTAATTTTAGGTTGAATTCTTACACCCTTTGCAATTTTAATTCTATCGATATAATAGATTTGGATATCCAGACCTTCTGGTGCGAATAACTCGATTTTGACCTAAGTTGACTTAGGCTATTTTGAATTAGCACAGCGACCTTGAATCGCAGACAACTTCGTTTTTGAGCCACAAATTATATATCTCAAGCAACATGCCGGATAAGTTAGGCTCTCGTTGACATAGCTCCCAATTTGGCACCCATCCTCGACGCACGGCTTTGGACACCTAAAAATAAATGAAATTAAAACTTGATGCACTCTTTACATCCCAACCGCCCCAAACTCACGGTAAGACCATCGTTACCCCGAGACTCCCACAAAAGATTTGTGCGCAGGGAGCGTCCGGGTCCCTCACGATCTCACCCGGCGACAAGACGAGGTTTTCCTTGATCGTGCATTTTCCTGGATTCCCTTCAAAATTGACAATTGGCTTTAGTCTTACCGAGAACTCAAAATCAAGGTCGGCACTTACTTGGATCGTTGGAGCTCCTCCAGACCAAGGAGCCAGTGCAAACTGACGCACTGATAAAAAGACACACGAAGAACACAACACAACTTCGCAACATGACGATCGGAAATAAACTGCACCCTCTCGGAGCTTCTATTTAAGTGAAGATAACCGCCGATCGGGGTGAGCCCATAAATCTTGTGGCTGGTCAGCTCAGGCCTTATCAGTAATACTGAAACTTTTTAAAAATACGCGGTGAGTGAAAGCGTGATGTCAAGGCGTGTGATCAGAGATTGATAACGACCTTTAGACGAGACAGTGTGGGACCTTAGATGGGGCGATGCGTACCCGTCGTGAGACACAGCTTTGTTATCTTTTTCTGAAAAATTACAATGACGAGAGACGTGGGAAAACCAGTGAAGTGAAATGTGGGGAGACATGAAATGAAGGCGTGCCACTGACTATTTAAATGGTGCGTTTAGAATTTTTCTACGCAAATATTTTAAGACAACGATTTTGAAAGGGAGAAGTATTTGTAACTCAAGTTGATGAAACAAATCTGAAGGCTCGTGCATTGCTCACAAACCGAGATCAGGCGAAGAAAGCAAGAAACGATCGCAGGGGAGGAAACTTTTTGCCTCTGTGTTTTTTCTTCAATCTAGTTAGAAGTGGTTGTTAATGAAATGCAAAATTCCACTTCATTGTCGAAATTTCTTACCACCTTTCATGGAACTTCTGTACATCTGCCTGTCTCTGAATGTTCTTTTTATCAGAGAAATACTTAACTCAGCTGAGGGCTCTTTTAATGGCCGACAGGGAGTACGTCTTAAGGTTAATTAACTCTGATTTAAAGTCAGGTTTCAAGCGCTACATCATGATTGCTGCCTATTAATTGCCAAGATCAAGAACTTAATTCTCAGTTCAGATGATCGGAACTCCATTTAAGCCCATGGAATTTCAACCTGCAACTTCCACCCACTCTCGACACTCGGACAACCATTGCACCGCATGCATCTGTCACTCAATCACCGAGAGTGCTAAAAGGCATCCCCCAAATCACTCGGCCCTCCCATGAAATCCGCCATCCAATCTGCGAATAATTGCAACTCACTTCCCACTCCCGAAACAATGCCAAGTCAAACGAAACGAATTGAATAAGCCCTATTCAGAGAGAGACATCCTTCAAAGGCACACCACCACCATTTTTAATTTGCGTAATTGAAGCCCAAATTACACGCCACGCCATGCTAACCCTGCCCGCTGTTGGATTGCACAAAACCATCAACAACCCTTCCGGCCTGTTGACGATTAAATCAACCATTTTACTGAGTTCTCTTTTTCATCCTTTTTTCAATGTTTTGACATTCAAACAAAGTCACGACAATGTCAGAGATTTTTTCTTTTTTTTTTTCCTGTTTGTCATTTCCTTTCCACTCCGAAATTTCAAAGGACTCTCGCATCATCAATGAACGAGAGGACTCATCTGCGAATAAAAAAAAGTAAAGGGGGATATCATTTACCCAAAGGACGTGGAATAATTAAAATGTACTCCGATTCCGATTCCGATTCCGCCAGGACGAGTGTGGAACACGAACATTTGTCATTCGCCGAGTGACGACGCGGATGGATTTCAGCGGCTCATTGTGCACGCTGAGACAATGGAGAGGAAGTCGGGGGATGGATATCGAAGACGCAGGATCAAATTGTTTAACATCACTCGACTCGAACGGTGAACAGGTTCAGCGCGTCGAGTGGCGTGGTGTGAAATGGCGCGGTTTATGTGCTGCGGAGCTGTCTAAATATTTTCACGGGCCGCCTGACGGGGGGCGTATCGAGTTTCAAAGGCCGGGATGAAGGATATCGGTTACGTGGGACTTTGGGGACGCATTGTCCTGGCGAAAGCTGTTCAGTGTCGTCAATAACTAATGAGAGTGCCTCGTTTTGTCTTCTTAATTTTTATGCGCTCGTAGAGACAGTTCCCGGATAGATGAGTAACCATCATTAACACGTTGAATGCCATGGGGGTCACTGGTGACCGGCATTCAGTTTGTTCGTAGATGGCATGGCATTCAATGTGTTAAACAGAAATTCCATCAACAAATCTGCGATGGAAGGCAAGAGGCTTGAAAAGGCTTTGTGGGAAGACAAACAAATATAGCAGCGTGTGACTTAATACAGGTCCCCTCCACATGTGTCGAAATTATGACGAGTGAAAAGCTAGGCGTTGCCCCTCAACGGGCTGTTAATGTGATATCATTTCGAAACACATTTAAACAGATTCTGGAACCTTGACACAGAAAGCCTTTTCCTTTCATCGCTCGTTTTGACGGTTTACAACTCTTTTTAGAAATTCCTTTCAATTTCTGCATGAGTTGCGAACACTTACAAACTGCGTCGTGTTCGCAACTCATGGAGTCTGAGGTATAGGGAAACTGAGGTGAGCTCATCAAAATATAACTACGACAGTCCTATAAGGCATTGCACATTCCCTCAATGTAGAACTACAGCATCACAACAGTTGACAACTTCCTTCATAAAAGCACTGAGCCTATGAACTCACCATCTTTCTGTCTCGAAGAATTTAATAGGATTCATCTGAATCGTCATTGGCATGCCTTCGTTTCATGACTCTCCATATTTCAATTAATTAACTTGTCACACGTCTCTCGTCATCGCATTTTTCAGAAAAAAGATAACAAAGCTGTGCCTCACGACGGGTACGCATCGCACCACCTAAGGTCCCACATTGTCTCGTCTAAAGGTCGTTATCGATCTGTGTGCTCACACGCCTTGACGTCATGCTTTCACTCAGCGTGTATTTTTAAAAAGTTTCAGCATAGCTGATAAGGCGTTAGATGACCAGCCACAAGATTTATGGGCTCACCCCGATCGGCGGTTATCTTTACTTAAATAGAAGCTCCTAGAGGGTGCAGTTTATTTCCGATCGTCATGTTGCGAAGTTGTGTTGTGCTTTTCGTGTGTCTTCTCGCCGGAGCGACAGTTTCGTCTGCCGCCAGAGCCAGGGCGATGTTCAACGATCCAAGTGAGTGTGGGTCTTAATTTTGCATTTTCCCTTAAACTAAAGTGACTTTTTCTTTAAAGGAAATCCAGGAAAATGCACAATCAGTGAGAACCTCGTTTTGTTGCCGGGTGAGATCGTGAAGGACCCAGACATTGCATGCGGGCAGATCATTTGTGCAGAACTCGGGCTGACGCTGTTCTACTCGTGAGTTTAAAGCGCGAAAGCATTAAGTGATCGAAATTTAAACGTGTTTTGTTTTTTTAGGTGCCCTACGGTGGAAGTGGAGGGATGCAAAATGGGCAGCTTTGTTAACAAAAGTCTACCGTATCCGGCGTGCTGTAAGAGGCACATGATTTGTGATTGAGAGAATAGATTCTGAATGCTCCGTTGTCATCTGTAAATAAAAAATCGACATTTTTCATCATTCAATTGAAAGGGGTTTTCTTTTTAAGCGATTGTTTTAAAATCACAAGGGATTTCTTGGGAAAGGTATTCCGCGTAACATGTGGACGCGTGGCTTAATCGTTAGTGCGTCGGACTGTTAAGCGAGAGTACCCGGGTTCGAATACGCCACGGCGCCCACAAGAAACAAGTTAAGAAGTAAACTAAAAACTAACTCCTGAAAACAGCTGACAAACAATATAACTAACAAAGTTGGACATTTTCCATTTATTCGAAAAAAATCCTTAGTCTCTTAAGCAACGTAAGCAACGTAACAGCTCCATAAGATTTGAGGTCGCTGCGATGTCGTAACCACCTCATAACCAAAACCAAGTAAATCTTTTTCCAATCAACCACATCCTTAATTGTGTCTGTTATCCATTGGTCCCTTTCGGCCAATCTTGTGTCCTATGGGAGCATTTTCCAAAACTCCTTTTCTACTCCCAACAGATGGTCAGGTGTCTGTGTCCTGCAGCAGTGAGAGGACTAAAGGGTAAACTAAACTGAGCAGCTTGTCATTTAACAAGGTCACATGTGTGTGACCAGGGGGACTGATGGAACCCTGAAACTGTCACGAATCTATCACAACCTTAAAATCAGGAATCAAAAAGTCATCCCCCCATCCAGACACACACACACGAGAGCGGGTTTATTGACAATATCTGAAAATGAGAAAATTCCATATCCCCAATGATCTGGCATATCTGGCAAATTTGGCCAATCAACCGCGTCGTAGACGCACGTAGATGCGACACACAGCGCTCGATACGAAGGAAAAAGGGGAAATCTGAATGTGAATTTTCCAGGACAACCGAACAAGGACACGCCGTGTTCTTGATCTGCCACGGTCATGAGCGTGTGTGGATGAGGCTCACACATCACATCACTCTTCATCCAACTATATCCGTTCGATATTTTCATTGAATCAAGTTTATTTCGAAATAACGCTACTTATGTGAGCGTCAGAGACATCACCAGCCACCATCCACCACCCACAGAGTCCTGCGAGTGACTTTTATGGGATAATGAACTGCAAAGGATGTCGACGGTAGATAAATTTGAAAATTACGAATTATTTTAATGTGTGTTGTGTCGGAGCGTGTGACGTTTAACGTCAAACAACGCCACTTAGCCGATGAAACGAGTGACGTGAGGTGAGAAAGGATCTTGGGGGGGGGGGGGGGCGTCTTAGGATAATTGCAAGGGAAGTTGTTCTATGATGACTATAACTTCTTTCTTTGTCACCGTGGTGTCGTGTGAATCAATCGTGACAAATGAGGTGTCGGAATGGAGACAGAGAATTGCGAGGTATTCGTTGTTTAGAAGACATATTTGGTTCTTTTTTCACACTCTCTCCAGTTGGACTTAAAAATTTGCTTAAAAGGAATTAAAAACTCACACTTTCTTCCATTTCAGTTGCATCAAAATTGCCTGCCATGAAACTGATCACATGTACAACTCTCCTGATCCTCTCCATGGCTTTGCCGCGTGTATTCTCTGCAACTGTAACTGGACTCTTCTACAATCCAGGTTCGATACTTTTCCTCGCACTTCCCAACAACACACTCAAATTTTCCTTCTTTCCAAAGCCAATCCAGGAAAATGCACAATCCAGGATGACATGGTTCTTAAACCGGGCGAAAGGATCAAGGATCCCAATCATCCATGTGCGATGATCATCTGCCGAGAAGGCAGTTATGCTGATTTCCACACGTGAGTAAGAAGTGAATAAGTTTTTTTTGAGGGCTCATTATAAGTGTCCACAAACTTAAAATTTTTTCTTAGTATATGTTCTACCGAAACAAAAACCTCAAGGTTATAATGGGCCCAAAAAAATTATAATGTGACAATTGTCTGACAAAATTTTCTTTTAGATGTTCAACATCAAGCCACTACGGATGTGAAAACGGAAATTACATCAATTCTTGCGCACCGTATCCGGAGTGCTGTGAGCGGCAACTTATTTGTAATTAATTTGGAGTCAATGAAGTCGTTAATAAAATGCAAGGAAGATGAGTGGATGTAGATTTGTCCTAATTTTCTTTATAAAAAAAAATAAAAATAAATATTCTGCGTAGCAGCCCATACAGGGCCAGAGCATAGTTTGTTCGCGCCTCCACTGTATTGTGCGCGTTATAATTTTGACACAAATGAACGGGACCCACTGTTTAATGCCGGTTCTGAAGGGCGAATGGCGAAAGCTTTCTATGACAGAGATTACTCCAGGAGGATTGTCTGTCGTTCGCTGGAGGTGGGGCCGTAAAAACTGTCTTATTTTCTTTATCTTGAGACTAATTTTGATTAAAAGTCGGTTTAAAATGGGGATGGAAGCTTAGGTGGATAAATCTTTGTCCGAAATGAGGTCTAAAATCAACAGAAGATGTCAAAGTCTTTTGCACTCAGTACATAATAACCAGAAGCTGCCCAAATTTCCTAAAAAAAAGAGAGAGGTTTCCTTAAAAAAGAGATTATGAGACCCAAAGAGTACGAACCTTGATCTTAAATCGTGTTAGAAAGCCTTACAAACAGTTCAAATTTTGTGATCTCCTAAATAACAAAGATTTCAGAGATTGAAAAAGATGAAAGATGAAGATGATCCGAAAAAAAGTTTAAAAAAAAATCAGAAGTGTTGCAAGTCGTGTCGTCCTCTAAAAAAACCAACTTCTGGAAAGTCAGAAAAAGCAAATCTCGGTTCAAAATAAAAACAATAGTTCTAAGAAGCTTTGCAAATCATTTAGGTTCCTAAAAAACAGCATTTAAGATCTACTATTAAACAAGATTAGTTATGATTAAAACTCTTCCGAAGCTTATCTTAAAAGAGAGGTTTAAGGGACGGACTGTGGTTAAAAATCGGTTCTAAGAGCATGAGAAGTTCTGAAAATGTTGTGACTGCTTGAAGAAAATGGATTTAAGGATTTAAAAAACTTAGACAGAACTGCGAGAAGTTCTTCAAATGATGTGGTTTCTGACATATTCTTTTTTTAGGCTGAAGGGGTATGAGACCCGGTTGATTCAGAGACTCTCATCCGATGTACAAATCATGCGGGTTCTTAGAATAAGTGTTCTTTGAAAATTTAGAGGGACGAACCTTGCAATGAAATCGTTTAAAAAGGTCTTCTAAAATTCTGTAAAACCTAAAAGATAGAGTTTCTGAGATTTTTAAGAAAACATTTTGCTCCTGCATGCAGGTTATGTGGCTTCCTAATATAATTTTTTTAAATATTTTTTTGTGGTCGGAAAGATCAAAATTTGACTGAAACGTGATCTGAGCCGTATAAATTATGCGGCCTCCAAAAAGGTAGAGATTTTAGGAAGCAAGACAAAGCTTGTACGGTGTGTTACGAATATAAGAAACACTCATATAAGAAAAAACCTCTGCAAAGAAACGTAATCGTATTCACCCTGTCTTTTCGCTGTATTTTTGAATTGAATTAATCGGTTATAAAAAAAATGCATATATAGGAAAAATACAGATATAAGAAACAAATTTCTTGGATTCCTGAAGTTTCTTATACCGGAAGAGTACCGTAGCAAAATGCATTCAAAAATCGTTAGATTCTATGGCTTTCTAAAAACAAAAGAAACAGTCACCTTCTGTGAGGGTCAGAAAAGACCAATTTTGATCGTAAGTCGAGAAAATCATGAGAAGGATTATCAGAGTCAGGACAGACGAATTTGGGTTCTAAATTCAGAATTTGGGGTCAAAATTCTTAAGATTAACAAATGATGATCAAAAGTGAATGATTTTGGGAGTCAAATAAATTTAACATTGGTCAAAAATCGATCTAAAATACATTAGAACTTTTTCAAATCGTGTGGCATCTTAAGAAAATTTCTCAAAGGACGAATCTTGGTCCAAAATGAGTTCCAAAAGATTTAGAAATCATCCAAAACATGTACTTTATTAGGGACATTTTTTTTAGTTTAGGTATACTAGCTTTGGTAGTCATCGCAAGTCACGAGACTTCAGAAACTGAATCACTCAATCATGATTTTACCCAAACAGCCTACCCTAAAAGCTTACAATGCATTGGACCTTGAATTTCAGGAAGATTTAAGCCTTGTCTGCAGATTTAACGATTTTCTATTAAAAGCATAACAGCAGTTTGGTTCTAAGTCTGCTTGAAAGTCTGTCCTTCTCTTCCTGAAGTATTTTTTGTGTGAAGAGATCCCGCCAATATTCCAAAATATGCCCGAAAGTCCACAAAAACAGTAGACTCTTAGATGGTAGTAGATCTTAGATGGTCGAAACTTAAGCCTAAATTTAGTGATTTCAACTGAAAGGATGACTTTGGCAAACGATTTGTGCCCTTATTCTGACTGCACTCAGCTTCGGATTCATTGTTGTCACCTCTATGTCACTTAGGTCTACGAGGCATAGTTGACTTTCTATAAAAACGCAGGAGATTTATATTCAGCGTCAAGAATGAGTGCGATCTGAACAAATTCGTCTTCACAAATAAAGTACAACAGCTTCAGCAAGAGCTATGCTAGACATGGGCCCTTAAATTGATGTTTGAAGCGAGATCTTTAATTCGACGTGCTCATGTCTACTATATTTCCTGCTAAAGCTCGTGGATCTTATCATTGAGGATAAACTTTGCTCAGTTGATTGTGTATTCACTTTCTACGCTGACTTCTTATGTTGCTGCAACGTGCTTAACAACAAGTTTCATTTTGTTCATGGTCAAAAAAAACAATGAAAATCAAATTTTCGATCAACTTCCAAAGCTTAAAAACCTTTTTAAGACCACCAAAAAACACCCACACCACATTTGTTCCCGTCACACCCCGCCCTCGTCCCACGCACCAGTCCTTCCCTAATTGGTTTGATAACAAAATAATTCTATTTGACATTAAACGTGACACCTGCGCGGCAACAAACTCACGAAAAACTCTTCCGTCCCCGCCGGGACAAGGCCACGTCTGTTTGTCTCTAACCCCGGCGCACTCAATTGGCGTCATTTTAAAATAAACTTGATTCAATAAAATATCGAGCTACGAGCTGTACGTGTGTGAGTTGAGAGTGGGTGTCCTGTGGGGGTTGGGGGAGTCCCAAAAAACGCCACTCCCTGTGATTGCACAACACCACTCGGCGTTTGAGGGCACACATGAGGTACGTGCCAGAATCGAGAGAAGAACTCCGATGGCACACAAATGACTGACATCGCGTTCTTCTATCGGTTGCTGGGAAATTCAAATTTCACTCAATTTTTTTATTTCCCTCCGTCCTTTTTGTTCATCCTTTTTCTGCAACGGCATCGGCATCGACTGATTGGCCAAATTTGCCCGATAGAACAGATCAGAGAACATCGAATTTACTCATTTTACGATATTGTCAATAAATTCACAAACACACCGACACCCAGAGAAATTTATTTTTGATTTGAATCCTTTTGGCAAGTATCCGTGACATTTTTTGAAATTTTCAAAGTCAAACAGACACACGCTGCGCTTAAATTGCCTCCCTTAGGCACGGAGTCCACGGCGTAGTGGACGATGACGTGTGGCGACACGCGTGACCTTGCGAAAAAGGCAAACGACTTGATTAACACATGCACGTCACTCATCGTCTTTTTTTCTCAGCCGTGCCACGGGGTAAATAACGCGTGCTGATCGAGATGATTAGAAGAAAGGACAACGTTCCGCTGACCGGGGGTGTGATTTTATTGGGACGCCCCCTCATAACCTCGTTAGGGGTTGTTACTTTGAGTTCTAATTTATCGTGTTTATCATCCCTCGTTATAGATGGTTCGTCGTGGAGGACGGAGGAAGAGGATTGGCCGCGTGGTAGTGGTGTGCTGCGGTTGATTAAGGAGTTGATTGATTGGAAAAGTTATTGACTTCAGTTCGTTGGCTATCGCTGATTGAAAATAATAATTATGAGGGGGATTAAGGCGGATGGGGCGGATTATGTTGTCAATTTGCAGGTAAGCTATTGACAGATTTAGCTCATTGGATAAGGGGGTGGGGCTCCTCCCTGTCATTTTTCCCTTAACCCTCTCTATAGAGCTTTCTGTGATTTTTTTGGACGGAAAGCAAACTAAAGGATAAACTAATAAACTTATTAAAAAAAAAAGATAAAATTATCTTAAAATCATTCACAGTTTCAAAAATTTTTTGGACAAGCTCACGACAGTCATGACAATGAGTCCAATTAATCAATTTTCGATTCCCATAAAAAGGTAAATGAGAGACTTCCTACTTAGGGGGACTTGGCCATCGTCACTTCGGAAATGCAATGTTCTTACTTGATATATGAAACGATTGAAAAAACTTTGGGGGCGTTTTTCTCGGAAAAGGGGGAGTGTTGCGATCTCTGACTTTGGGAAATTCATATCCCATAGAGGAGCTATCATTATGCCAAATTTCATCAAAATCGGTGACCCGGAGGTCGTGCACTCTCCTTGTTTGATTTTTTTTATAACGCGCACAACACAGTGGAGGCGCGAAAAGCTAGGCTCTCAACGGGCTGTTACGCCGCCCAATGCAATGCTTTCGCATGACGCTTTCGAGAATCACATGACGTTTTCAAAGAACTTTTACGTAATGTTGTGACATGTTAAGCAACGAAATTCATTATTTGGACTACAAAAATATTCCACTTATGAAGTTTCTATTACAACCCCACCGATGTTTCGCCAAAGTCTATAAAACAAATTTGACCTCATAGGGAATGATGAATGTTCTGGAGTGTCAGATATGTAACAACAAACCGAATTAGTCACCGAATTCAATAGCGATTAAGAAAGCTAAGAACTAGGCTTAAGTTTCAAGCGATGTGCAGTAGAGTGCGAAAATGTACTTCATTTTTTTAGTGATTAAGTAAAGGAAAAATAACACAAAAATCTTTCAAATCGGTCAAATGGGAGATTATTTATTTACAAAAAACCATACGACCGCCGAGTATGTATCCATTTTTGCACGCCACTGTAGGTGCAGGCGTAAAAGCCAAATTTCTGTCATTTTTCGCGTTATCAGTGCCTCTTCGCAGTTGGCAGGTCATTTTATACATTTGTTACCAAGAGCAATGACTTTTGAGGGCGTCGAAAATGGTTGTCCTACGGCTATTGGAAATCGATAATCTCTTTTCGTTGCAAACGCAGGATTTCGAATAAGAACCATCTGAAGATTGCCTAATTGTCGAATACGATGGAATATCTTGTGTAAAGGCCAGTGGAATTCTATCCTAATGCAATTGGAGGGGTATATCTAATATTAATATCAATAAAATTTTGTATTTTTTTTCATTTCCTTTTATTTATAACTGGATCAAATAAATTATGTCTTATTGAATTCTGAAAGACTTGAACTTTTAGGTAATGCACACAATTTTAATTTCCAAGGATTTTCTTAAAAAAATATTTTTTGGCCGAACCTAATTTACAAAATTCTGATAAGCAGAACCAAAGTTATGATTTTTTGAAATTTGAAAAAAACTTGAATTTTGACTTTTTATCGATTTTTGAACCCCCGCTACTCTCGAACTATATTCAGTTGGGCAAAAATGTTTTGTCCCATGACTTGAACTACTTCAATAATTAATTCTACAAATTTTAAGCCAAACCGGAGAGGGGTCGTTCAGAACGTCGGGCGATCCTGCGTGGAATAAACGGAATGGAACGATGTTAAATTTTTGCTGTAACATCATTTTTCACTTTAAATACACGGAAAGTTTTCGGAAATACTTTTCAAACACAATTAAAATGTCTTTAAATGTATGAAAAAGGTTAAAGGAAAAAGGTAAGGCTGCTGTTCATATTACAGAAAGAATTAGAAGTTTTTAAAGCACCGACAGATAGAGAAATGTTTTTGCAGAGTCTTAAAATGTTTGAAAATGTTCTCAAAATGTAGCTCTTCTGTATCGCAGGGCGTATAAAGATTTGTAAAACTTAAAATGTTGTTGTACCATGGTATAGAATCTGTAAATGTTTCATAAAGGTTTTTCCTAGAGGCAGCAGCCAACAGCTGCTTCACTCCTTTGCCATCCGCTGTCGTAGAATGCTAGCTCACAATATACGGAGTCTGTTTTCGACAGACATTAAAATGCTAGGACAGCATGCACGGACCTGTTTTTAATCATAAGATGATAAAGATTTTCGGTCAAGAAGGTCTAAGAATCTGCTTTAATTTGCAAGTTAAAAAATGTCTGAGAAAAGAAGTTGTAATTGCTGCTGCTAAGTGTTCTATTAAAAAAGAAAAGAAAAACCTACTTTTAGAGTTCAAAACGATCCTAAGATGTTGCTCGTTCATATTACAGATCTTTCAAAGGCAATCAAACTCACAAAAAGATTCAAATCGTTGTCACTTCATATCACAGATATTTTTCTTCTATCTTTTTCTCATTTGTCAATCAAATTCATACATTTTTTCTGTCGGCTAGCCTCCTTGTCGACCCCACCAGTCAAAACAACGACGTCAGAACCATCATTCCGTATTTTCCCGGCCTCTCAAGACATCTGTTCCCACTCTCAGTGCTTAGCGTCTAACAACGATGCGCAATCTCCCTCTCCACGTATTTCACTCTCTAGTCGCTGGCCCCAAATCACTCGCTGATAACACTCAAGGGCAACGCAAAAATTAAATATAAGCCTGAAGCTCTTCGATCGAATTCAGTTTCACTTCAATTTCGATTCAAAATGAGTCCAATCAGTTGCGTTCTAATTATTTTGGCTTTCTGTGCTGTCTCCGGCTTTACTGCCACCGCGCGAGGATACTACACCGATCCTGGTGATGACTTGAGAGATTCAATTCGAAATTCTTCTTTATCTTCGATCTTGTATTTTGTAGAGCATCCTGGTAAATGTGTTCTCTCTGGAGGTATAATCCTGTCAGAGGGCGAGACAGTTCTGAATCCTAATGGACGTTGCAGTCGTGTGATGTGTGGAAAGGACAGCTTTGCAGTAACTCATACGTGAGTTGAGAAGGAGAATTAATTTATGTGTGATTTAGAGACTCTGAACTTCTTGTGTTCTTTTAGATGTGGAGTACAGGCCGTTCAGGGCTGCAAAATGGGAGACTATGTCGACCGGAATGCACCGTATCCCGAGTGCTGTAAGCGACACATCATTTGTGAATGAAAATTACCAATAAACGACTGTATCTGTGTTGAGTTTAACATTTTGTACGTTATTCATGTGGGTTACAATAGATCTTTTAGGTCGCAGTGCAAGTCGCTTAGCAAAAATATATCGGGCACAACACAGTGGAGGTGCGAAAAGCTAGGCTCTGGCCCTGTATAGGCTGTTACGCCGACTATTTATTTATTTTTTTATTACAAGTGGCTTAGTGGCACTCTATATTCGGAGTCGGAGTCCTATAAGTCCTGCAAAAAACAGCCAAACCGATTTTACATCTCGTACTCGAATCGAATTCCACCGTGTACACTAACCACACAATCCATCCGCGCCATCTATTGCAATCTACAGCAGCTCCACTCCACCCCAGACAAGAGACGAGGGATTTTCTCTGTCTCTCAGCTACAATTCACCACTTTCACGGGAATTTTTTTCAAACATTCGAAAAAACACGCGACATCGAGACCCACCCCCAAAAAAAAAAAAAAAAAACTCACCCCAACGATGTAATTACACCCGTCACATATACAGGCATTTGTTGCACTTGGAATTTCTAAGAATTACTGCAATTAAACATCCCCTTCTCTCCAGTGCGAGAGGAGATGAGAGCCACAGCTTCTGGGCGCGTGTGTGTGGGTGCGTGTGGCACAAGGGTGTTCGCGAACACCCTCCTCCCCCACCCGAAATGGCAAGAAATGCATTTATAAAGCCATTTACTTCTCATATCATGACAAGTGATAATCATTTCAGTTGAACTCTCGAAACGGGGATATTAAATGGGATTACAACTTGCAACATGCGCTTGTCAAGGACCTTGCTGCGCTTTGTTCATTTTCTAATTTGACGTTGGCTTGGAGTATTTTTTTTTCACTCGTTTCGTTTGTTGAGAACACCGACGATTGCTTATAACGATGGAGGTATTGCATCCTTTTTGTATTTTAAGAAAAAAAAAAAGAAGATAGCCTTTGTTTGGTGTACTTTAAGAAGTGAAGAGAAGTTTTTCTCTTTTTTTTTTTGATTTTTAATTAAACCACCACTCACACATCCGGGTGTGTCTGTGTGGTGTGAGTGGTGTAATTTGATAAACACGCTAAAATGGGTGTGATGCGTTGCGTCTCGTCAGTGGGGCGCAAAAAAAAAAAAAAAAAACGCTCGTTTGGTAATGAAGTGATTAAAAATGAAGGTAACTTTATGTCTTGTAATTGGAGATGCAACTCTTTCGTCGGCCTTCATTTTAATTCAAACACGTGCGCAGGTGTTTTGTGGTCATGTGATGGCGGGTGGTTTTGGGGATGAGCTCAAAATGTCGTAGGCCGGCTGAGGACTGTTCAATCGAAATTCGGAAAAAGAATGTTGAGAGACTGACAGGAACAATTCTGACAGGAGATCTCCTGGAGATGTAAAATGACAACAAATTAGCTGCTTGTTATGTGCGCGGCCTTCAAACCATATTTTACCATTTGCAAGGCACTTTTGTCCATCAAATTTACGTGCTCTTCTGTGATGGTGGGTTTCCACTTCTGCTTACTGGCGATTTGGCTTTTGCACATTCGCTTAACCAAACCAGTATAAACAGAGTTCAAGTTTCAGTTGAAATAGATTATATTTCCTATTTTGCTGGGGGCAGAATGGAAAGCAACTTAAGTATCATAGAAACTTACAACAAAATCAACCGTGAATTTTAGTCTCTATCACAACATCCTAGCCAATATAGATCAAATCTTTACAAAATGTATCGGTTATTAATTTCGTCGTTAATTAAGTTCGTTAATTTTTTTTCTGTTTTTTGTGCAGCCGTCAAAAGTTCGAAAAGCTATGCTTTACTTTGCTTTATTTTTCTTTTTTTGTAACATCAACAGCCATCATTTCTGGGAATTTAAGAAATTTTAAGATTCGGCTAGGCTTTCCTAATTTCTACTGCGCCGAATTGTCGAACGATGTAAAAAACTTAACTTTTAGTTTGATATCTGTAACTACGAAGAGGAACCTTATTTCTAAAGGAGGCATATAACGTTTTCAATAGCAATGAGTTAGAAATTAAGTTAATGACTGCGTCTCCAGTAGACAATCCACTGAGACACATACGTTAGAGAACAGTCTGTCAAGAAGATCGCTGATGTCCGTGAAAGTACTCAGGACAAGTCGAGTCCATCGATTCCTCGCAGTGTAAAAGAGCCAGGACATTCACAGGCTTTAAAATTTGGAGCTAATCGCACTAATTAGAAATATCAACTGAACCCAGACAACGTTACTAACTGTGTTTTGCAGCTTTGAGCAATTCAATTAGGATCGCACTTTTGATTAAAATATCTTTGGCAACGAGGAGCAATATTGCATTTGTAATTTTAATCATAGGAGACGATACCAATTCAATTGAGTTTCACCACGTGGCAGTGTGGCAATAAAAAGTTACTTTTTGGTGGCATTTCTCAATTGTTATTGGTGGTTGAAATACGTTGGTAACACATAGTAGCAAATCAAGGGTTTTAATGCGCTGTTGACAAAAAACGAAACCAACCCAATTTATGAGTGACAGCCATAGCGACATCAAAAATGTGAGTGACTTGGCTCATCTAGATTCTCATCTCATTTAGATTTTAAACGTTGGGATCTGAAGTTTCAGGGTAAGAGCACAGCTTCTCCATGTTATCAAATTATAATGCAAACCCAATCAAATGTCTCACTCAAAAATAAGTTACTTATTTACAAAAGTATTGTAAAACCAAAATGGACACATAGAATCCAAATGTGGGGGCCATCGAAGATAAGTAACCTACAAATAATACAAAGGCAACGGAACAAAATTTTAAGGACGATTACCAACGCAGAATGGTATATCTGTAACAAAGACATTCATCGCGATCTGCAAATGAACACAATCGACGAAGAGATATAGGGTTTAAGCAAGAAACACTTGACACAAAATTTTGAACCACTGCAATCAAGACATCTTGATATTCAAAGAAGAAGCTCTCAGAACAAGAAGACTAAAATGAAGAAGACCTTGTTCTTCAATAAATGTAAAATGTAATCATTAATAGTAAATTTCTCACTTTAATACTGTAAATGTAAATTGTTCCGTTTTTTTTTTATGTTTGTTAATTTGTATAAACTGTACTTAAACTATTGGCCCCAACGAGCTTGGAGTGAGCGAACATTAAAACACATACAGTGGCGTGCAAAAATGAATACATTGGGGTCAAGATGAACTTTTGTAAATTTTCACCGTTCTACAAATGCGATCAAAATCGTTTGTACTTCATTTTTTTGGTGATAAAGTAAGGAAACAAAAATCATTCAAATCAGTCAAATGAGAGGTTTTTTATTTACAAAAAACCATACGACCGCCGAGCATGTATCCATTTTTGCACGCCACTGTAAGTGACGAAAACTCGACACTGGTCGGAGTCACAAGATTTTTTCTCTCCAGAAAATAAAAAAAAAATTTACTTGATGATCTAGAGATAATCATAAGTATTTATGGGATAAAAAAAAAAATTCAAAGATAGAAACATCGTTTCGGATGTGTTTATGTAAAGGAAAGTAAAATGCCAATTATAAGAGGAGAAGACTTCGCTGGCAAGGACACGGTTTGTTTTGAAATATTGTCGCTCCTGTCAGGAAAATTTCAGAGTGGTTGGCCGTTTTGAGCTAAGCACATACGTGCCCAACTAAATTTCAGCTTGGTCTGGCCTCATCGGATACCTGTAGAAAGTGCGGAGACTAGTCGGCTAGGGAAACACTGGAGCATGTGCTTTGCACGTGCCCAGCCCTAGCAAGGACCAGATATAAAACGTTGGGAAGCTACTTCATTACGTCGCTGAACGAGGCAGCAAACCTTAAATTGACTCGAATAGTAAGTTTCGCTATTGCAGCCAAGTCCTTCTGTCTATGTCAGGGGTAACAGGATGTTACATATTCTTTCAACTCTGTGAAGGTGGTTACACTATGGGCGAATCAGTGGTCTACGTGATAGGCATTTCGCCGGCGCGGAAAAAAAAAGAAATAGCTACCTTGATATTGACGATTTTTTTAAATTTTAATCAGAGATGAAGACTTCGAAACAATTTCACATAGAGCACTACCCAGCGATGAAAACTAAGTTGGACCAGACTCATGAACTTTTGAGTCTTGAAATGGACTCTTACATTTAACAAAAAAAGGGCTTACTCTCGCTTTAGTAACCACAGTCCGTGGACAAGACTCTCACGTCCCTGCACTCTCTACGACCTCCACTCCACATGAAACCTCTCATCTCCCCCCAATCCCACCGATGTATGCTCCATCTGTCCTTTCACCTGTTTTTCAAAACTTTTCTAAGCCGTTCATTTGTATGCAACGTCAATTTGACCGCGAAAAAATTCTGAAAAGTAATTTCCACTCACCCCGTAAACGTGTTGAAAAAAAAGAAAGCAAACCGAAACAGAAACTTTTTCTTTCGTGCTGTGGGCACAATTTTTTCTCAAAAAAATCGAAAAAAAAAAAAAATTCATGTGAAGTGAACTCTTTTCGTGTTGCTTTTTTTTTTCATCTTCTTGTTGTTGTTTAACTAAAAGTTCAACACTCAACAGGGATAGAAAAACTGATAAACGACGAAGTTTGTGTGTGTTCACCACCAACACCAGGAGCAGGAGCAGCTGGCACAAAGTCCAAACCCCAAAGACATCCAAGCAAATTACAAAAAAAAAAAGAAAACAACAGAAAAAAATCGAGAAAAAAAAAACGTTCTGAAAGGAGGATATTCAGGGAAACATGGCTGTGTTTTAGTGAATTTTTTCCACGTTTTTTTTTCGCTTTTTTTTTTTCGTGTCCTCTTATCGTACCGCGGTGGTGTGGTGAACTCATGTGTGAGATTTAATTTTAATTAAAAAAATATGTATTCATCCATTTGCCCTGTCGGGGGATGTGTGTGGCGTGGGTTTTTTTTTTTCTCTCTCCATTCATCCGTCCATGTGTCCTTGCTGCCAACCAACTCGCTCCCCACCCACAACCGAGCCGAACACACAATTAAAACATTCAACTTTAGACAGTTGCCACAAAGTTGGATAAGGACTCATCATCCTCATTGAATAAACAACTTAATTTTTCTGTTGAATATTTTTCCAATTTGGAGAGAGAGGCGAAGAAAAACGCAAAACTCAAAACGCTCTCTCTTCGCTAGGCGTTCTCGCGGTTTTTTTTTTGTTGAGGCGGCGCAGCAGCGGACGGAGGAGGAAATGTCGAGGAAGAAATGAGGAAATAACTTAATTTTAATGTTCTGTCAAGAAGGAGAAGGGGTTGGGATTTCTTTTTTTTTTCTCCCACTGGCCATAGAAAGTAGAAAAAAAAAAAACAGAAAAACAGAAAATATGAAATGAATTGTGAATGCTATTTGTGAGCAGCAACATGACGCATAATTGCTGCAACAAATTATAATTAAAATTAAAAGCGAAACACGTCAAAGGAGTGATGGCAGATGAAGAGAAGAACCTTCTTGCGCGGGGGGCGGCAGATTAAATGGGTCGACGTTTTTGTGACGAATTTTTTTCGCTTTTGAATGTGACGAGAAAGGACGACAGAGACGTATGTGGGGGTAGATGGAGACCTTCGAGGCTCAGTGGCAATGAAGAGACGCTTGGCGGCGATAATTTCGATTCGAACTTTGACCAGACTACAAGATTCGCAAGGATCTTCGATCGATTTTGTGGGCAAGTTCCATCGTTCGTCGTTTGAGCCGATGAAACATCATCGCGGAGACTTGAACTGAGCTACAAATCGATTTCCTCCGTTGGAATCGAACCCCTGAAATGGCTTCAGGGATAGAAACAACCCCTTGTTGGGCGCCAGGATGCAAAAAAACACCATCTGCTCCTGCAAAACTCGATATAAAAAATTATTTGCAACTATTGTCGAATTTCAGGACTCAATGAAATTTTCTAGACTTCTAAAAAAAACAGATCCAAAAGCATTTTTGTTCTGTTGGGCGCCAGTTCGCAATCAAACCACTAAGATCAGTCCGCAATTCTTTTTGGACATAAACAAATCGACACGTTTCAGTTGCCGGATGACATTCAGTTCACAAAACAGGCGCAGACAGATCCCTGAAGTGTCCTCTTGAGTGTCTGGGAGCAGTCCTGGGAGCTACCGATAAGAAGCCACATGTGATGGGTTAATATTTTTTAGCGAAACGAATCAAAATTGAAAAATTAATAGTTTCTAGTGCGTCTGCCTCCTTCAAATCCTCTGCATACTTCCAAATCGTCCAGGCGAATGTCGAAAAAGTTCCTTCGTTCTCAAAACTCGAAAATCGTCAGGATATCTTCAAAAACTTTGACATCTTTCTATTTGGACATCACGTTTAGAACTTTTAACCAAGTGAGAACTGAAACCTGGATCTGGACCTTCAGGTTTCCATCAGAGATTTCATCTTAGGCTCCCATATCGAGGCTGCTCTCTACAGTTCTCGAACCTGAATTCGAATTACGTCACAAATCGACGGCACGAGACTCTCCAAACACAAAAAATCGACTTTTTCCACTTTCACTGCTTCTTTTTATAGAATACTTTGGCTTTGTGCTTCATTCGCATGCCGTATTGAAACCTTTCCACAAGAGGATGATTCCCGATGGACTCTCAGTCAGAGAGATAGAACCTCGTATTTTAGAGAATTCCTCGTCCTTTGTACAACAACATCATTCATCCGAATGTCTTCCCATCCAAAGAGCTAATAATCCAAAGAGCATCTCTCTTGGCAGACTCCCACCACAGGACTCAAAACAAAGCGAACCTCTGATGCGACGAATGCACTCGATGGCATGCGCCACCGAACATCTCCCAATGGGAATTCAATTACACTCCCATTCATCGCCAAATGGACGCGTTCCTTGTCACCAACTCCCAATCTTTTCTCACTTTTCCCATTAACTCTCACATCCGCCCACCCAGAGTGCACTTCCTTCGGGAAGCACTCAAAAAAATTGCGCCGCAAGTCTTTGTTTCGCTTTCAATTTTTTATTTTTCGATACAAAAAGCACACGCAAATTCCCCAAGGACCTTGGCTAATATGTCTCTCTTTCACCTCAATGCCGCGTTTATCGTGTAAAGCTTCCTTTTTTTTTTGGCGCATTTTTGTTTGTGATTTTTCCAACGCCTGGGAGAAAACCACATGAGCGCCTTCGACAAGCTACTGATGGCTGATTGAAAGTGCATCCTGAAAGGACTTGTGAATAATGTGCTCGTTGTCCTTTTGTTTCTATCTCACGGGGTCTCACTCGGGAGACCGCGGAAGCCGCAGAAAAACAATGGCAGGTGAATTTTCTTCATCGTTGCGCTTTTGGCAAAAGGAAAGAAGAAGAAGACCAGGAAAATTCGGCGGAGGACGTTGGATTACTTTTCGAAATTAGTTGCGACGGTGAGAGTGTCGCGAGAACACATTTCGGTAATTAACTGGGATGACGAGTGGCAGATGGTTTCAATGAGAACGCTTAATGGGCGGCAAAGCGGTTGAGTGGGCGAATTTGACGGAATTGATGGCTCATTTTGATTGTAGACGACTGTGGATGAGGCTAAGTGATGTAGACGACGACGCAGGGACTCTTTCCGACGCTTTTAGATCCCTGCCATGTCGAGGGATGTGCCATCAACAGTTGACTCTAAATTGTAGACTACGACGGTAGACGCAGAGACCTTTTCAAAGACTTTGTTGACTTCTAACGATCTCCTTTTGTTCTGAGATGGAGCCTTGCTAGTTCACTGTCACTTCGAAAGGTCTGCTACCTTTCGCTGACAGGTGGAAGCTGTTCATCGGAATCTTTAGTCAGAGAGCTGCACTTGGGAGGGTTTTTATTCAATTTTACGGACACATAAAGGTCTCTCTCTGATGTTAGACTCATTTGAAAGCAACATTTCCCAAAAATCAGCCACCTAATTCCTCCTGTTCAAGGAGGAGAGTCAAGAGGAGCTTCAGCTTCTGCTCCAGCTTTGGTTGAGGTAAGATCTACAGTTCCAGACCTAGATCAAGTCCTAGCTACTGCAGCTCCAGCGACAGCTTCAGCCACAAGTCCAGCTCCTGCAGCAGCTCCAGCGACAGCTCCAGCGATAGCTCCAGCGACAGCTCCAGCGACAGCTCCAGCGACAGCTCCAGCGACAGCTCCAGCGACGGCTCCAGCGACAGCTCCAGCGACGGCTCCAGCGACAACTCCAGCGACAGCTCCAGCGACAGCTCCAGCGACAGCTCCAGCGACAGCTCCAGCGACAGCTCCAGCGACAGCTCCAGCGACAGCTCCAGCGACAGCTCCAGCGACAGCTCCAGCGACAGCTCCAGCGACAGCTCCAGCGACAGCTCCAGCGACAGCTCCAGCGACAGCTCCAGCGACAGCTCCAGCGACAGCTCCAGCGACAGCTCCAGCGACAGCTCCAGCGACAGCTCCAGCGACAGCTCCAGCGACAGCTCCAGCGACAGCTCCAGCGACAGCTCCAGCGACAGCTCCAGCGACAGCTCCAGCGACAGCTCCAGCGACAGCTCCAGCGACAGCTCCAGCGACAGCTCCAGCGACAGCTCCAGCGACAGCTCCAGCGACAGCTCCAGCGACAGCTCCAGCGACAGCTCCAGCGACAGCTCCAGCGACAGCTCCAGCGACAGCTCCAGCGACAGCTCCAGCGACAGCTAAAGCGGCAGCTTTTGCGACAAATCCCGACTCCAGCCCCAGCTTCAGTTCCGTTTACACCCAGAGACTGTTGTCTATGTAAATCCGCCCTCTGGTGATTGTCGCTCACGACGATTGGCCGCCAAAAAAGAACTCCATCGTCGATCTTTTTAGCATTTCACCTCAAAGCCCTACAAGGACTCGCTATAACGTCCGTCCGACCACCAATCCATCAAACCGCCACATCCTACCGACAGCTCCTACATCCGCCTTTCATTCCTCCACCCATATCCCCTGAAAATGAAGTTGTTGCCACTGATTTACGACTCGATCTCAGTTCTCCACTCAGGTCTCCATTCCAATCAACCAATCAAGACCTTCAAGGCCCTCCCAAGCTCAGCCAGCCCACGCAGACACCGCCACCTCCACCTCCACCTCCACCGTCACCGCCATCGTCCCTTTGTTCGCAACGTCTAATTGCATGCTTGAAACATTCTTTCATCCCGTCACCCCCTTTAATGGCAAGTTCCCCTTCATCACACGTGAGATTATCCAGTTAAGATATCCGCCCCACTCACTCCCCCACCCGTGGAGTAATTATTAATAATTATCCCATAAAAACCCGAACTTCAACTCAAACGCCTCCCGCTCCTTGAACGAGTGAGACGACGACGATGAAGACGTGTGCGTTGACATGATTGAATGGGCATCATCTCTCCCTCTCTCTTTCTGTTTCTGGGAGTTTTTTTTATTCCAAAAGCCTAATGGGATAATTGCATGGCTACAGTTACTCACCCTCTCCCTTAGAAGTGCGAGTCTGAGTTATGTGTCCTTGCAGTCGAATGGGAACAAAGGGGAGACCATCCACGGAACCAATTGGCAATTTATGACACCGATTGGATTAAATCGAGCGAAAGATTCCGGTCGCGAGTCCGTCGCGGATGACAAAGGGTCTCCGCGAATCGCAAATTTATCTTTCAGGTTTTGCAGTCTTCCCGGTGCCAACTGCGAGTGGCTTCGACTTGCCAAAAAGATTCTTTCCTTTCGTTTTTCATATTCGAAGTCGAAAACGTTTGGTGAGGTGCATAAGTCAAACGGGAGGAGTTGGCGTCGTGGACTATGCGAATATTTCGGGTCGATGGGGTGATCGATTTGGAGACACTGGTCCTTGGAATGGGCTTACGATGGCTCAAATTTGAGGACTAATGGGACATAGCCAAATAAGAAAGAGAATGATTCTTAAGCGGCCACCTTTAGTTTTGGATCTTAGATTGTTTGATAGTCCTAGAAAAAGACAGGGTCCTGAGAGAAACAAGATCAGCTAGAGAGCGTTAGGATTTATCAGGAAATCATCCCCCCATTGCCAGGCACTCTACTTTTATTATGATTCAAGAAGTGACGAAATAAAATAAACTGGGTTCTAAAAAGTCTAAGGTTAAAGGTGTTACAAGATTCTCAATTTTGTGTAAGATCACTGTTATCTCAATGGAAAACGATGACAAGTACATATAGGCAAAAAAGTCTCCATACACCAGTTAATTTTCTTTTAATTGAGGAATTAACTATTGATTTCGGAACTAATATTAGTTGGAAAACTAATAGAAAATAAGAAGATTATATGCACCTTTATTTTAGTAGTAGAAAAGTAACATTTTATTGGAAGTAAATAATATAAAAATGGTAAGAAAATATGAACGACATAAACGTAACAAAAGAATGAAAAAAAAAAAGCGCGTACAGTGGGTTTTATCGATTTTTTTTTAAAACTAATTACACTAAGAACTGAACAAGATCCATTTTTAGACGGAGACTAAATATTGATGTTGTTCAGTTTGTTCCTTCTTATTTTATTCAATCTGTTTTTGATGGTATGAACTTATTTGGAAGTAGTGTCCGGAGAGATATTGTTCCATTCCTGAAGCAAAATAGTTTTCAAGTTAGTTTTGCTTGAACTAATGCCACAGGTGGTCAGTCGGATTTAAATCTGGTGACTGAATAGAGTGCTTAATTAGTGAGTGTTAAATATTGTAAAGCAACCATTCTCTTATCAGCAACGCTGAGTTCTTGGCGTCATTATCTTGTTGGGCTATGAAATTATTCCAAAGACCCAATTTTTGAGCACTTGGAGCAATGGTATTTAATTACCCATATGATGTACAGAGTTCAAAAACAAAAATTGAAGAGACTTTTCACCTAAAAGTAAGAAGACTTAAGATAAAACAGAGAAATATACTAAGTGAAAGAAGGATGAACAGACCAATATAAGGCAGAAGTACCTTTGAGACACCTTCTCTCAGCTTTCTTCTCTGAGCTTCTACAACATTCAAGTTTACTAAAGGAGGACAGCCAAGGACTTATTTACATTTTACGACAATAAGAAAAAAATTCTTATTTTGAGGCAGATCCCCAGTCTAAGGCTAGTCAAATTGTTCAAGTTGTTTTCGTTTCCATTGCTGAAACGGTATCCAACCTGATTTTAACTCTATTTCAGTTAAAGAAGGACCCGGCAGAGCACGCACTTTTATGAAGCAGGCTCTTTTAATTTTTGCATTTTTGTTCATCTTCTTTCTTCAGGCTTGCAGGTTTATTCCTATAACCCTTCTATTGTAAGTAATATTGTTTAAATAAATGAAATGAACGATTTTTTGCACAAATTTTGACATTAGCTCGGCTACAAAGGCTATTACTGAGTGAAGCCAGGGTCAGTGGAAAATTATCGATTTCTTACGATTTACTAAAGACAAAAACTGTATCTCTCCAAAGCTGATTCTCCTCTGGTCATCCCTAGTTTCTTGTGCCCGTATTTTCCATTGTTTAAATAAACTTTATTACTTATTTACAAAATGTCGTTTATAAAACTCAATTTGGTTTATGAGCCTTTCAAGTCAAATAGGTGCTTTATCTTTTATTTTCTTTGAGCTAGTTCAGATCCATTGACGGCCTGAACCTAAGCTAAACGTGCCATTCCTTCTTTGAGCTTTGGGCGATATACCAAAAGTGTAATTGGTTGATATGCAGATGTAAACTTAAAAAAATGTTTTTTTTTCCTTGATTTCTTTTTTCGAACCCCGCTAGCTTTTGGAGCCGCATCTGCAGCGCTGATACTAACAATTTGCATAATTCGGCACAAAAACATAATAAAATGGATAAACATATTCGTAGCTGTTTGTCTTTGCACGAATTCGGTAATTATCGGATTGAGACTTATTTAGGTAATTCTTTTATAAATAGGTTACTTAATCAACTCAACAAAAGTTGATAGCAACCGCAAAGAGAATGTTGCGGGTGAATTTTTTTACCGACTTACCATTTCAGATTTTTCACGCCACGCCACTACTAGCTGCATAGACTAAATAAGTTTTTTTTTGCTTCTTTTTCAAAATTCATGGCTCACTCAACAGAAGAGTCCAACAAGATCGAAAAGTTCTCGAAAGACTTAAAGAATTGCGGGAAAACAGACTCATTAACAAAAAAGTCCCTCCCGTAGTAATCCATCTATGAAATCAAAGGAAGCTCACCGGTGAACCCTACCCCAGTTTTTTGTTCTAGCCCTACTTCAAAGGACTTTAAGGATCCCCCATCCACCCTCTCCACACATGTTAATTGGTTTGATTTCACACTGCAACTTTAATACACGACGAACGCCCTCAGCAACGCATCCAAAACAATTAAATCAAAAACGAAAACGAGGTAGAAAATTAATTAAAAAGGTAAATGGAATTACAAATCGAATTTGCCATTTATATTTATTTAATTTCCACAAATAATTACACGCCCGCTCGCCAGAGACGACGCATTAATGAGCAGAGAGCGGGGAAAAAAATCCCAAAAAAACCTCCCATGAACTTCACAACCCCTACAACCCCCACGCACTCTCTCATCGAATGTCAAACAATTTTACGTGTGAAACGTAATATTGCACTCTGCTTGAATAATTAAAAATGCAAAAACCAATTTAAACAAATAATCCAAGTGTTGCGTGGATGTGTGTGGGCGAGAGGAGATTCGCACGCATGGGATGAGATGGGAGGATGTTGCATCCCCCCCACCCAACATAATTAGATAAAAAGCCATTAACTAATTGAAAAATAGTAGTTACCTAGATCTATTTTATTAAAGCAATTAACTGAAAAAGTGGCGTGCTAAATTAGTGGCAACACATCATTGACTTAATTATGATGCGATTGTAATTAGTGCTATTTAAGTGCTCTCGCTATCGGTCTGACTATCGGTCTCGCTCTCGCGGCTAATACTTTGCCATGATGTGATGTCCTGCTGGGGGGACTGAGAGTCCTTTTTTTGCTGCTGCATTTTTGTGCAACGCTTTGGAAATACATGTTGGTCTAATTGGGGAGTTAGATTTTTTCAGCCATCGGACAATTGTAGTGAATTAGTTGGCAGGGGATGAGAGTGGGGAAAAAGATCGTCGTTCATTTTGAGCTAATTCACTTAATTAGCTTTTACTTTGGGCTAATCGTGAAAACTTTGTGCCTATTGTCTGAGTGACTTTAGAGATCCTGGAGCCTATCTGTGTAGATTGCCAACGACTTCAACAATCTGAGCGCTGATCAGAATAGCACTGCAGTCAAACTTAGATTTGCTAGATTTCGTGTTATTGTAAGGCTCTCAGAATCTAGCCGTCAGTTTTACGGGCTACTAAAACTAGTAGAATAAACTTGAGTGAAACAGAAAACATTGTTAACATTTTCTTTCTTAATGGGATTAAGATCTAGGAATTCAATTGGCCGTGAAGTGACAAACATTTTTTTTCGGCCATGAAAACAATCTTTCTCAAGACTCGCTGTATGTTTTGGATCGGTATCCTGCTAAAAGTGCCATCAAAGGAACATTTTTGCACCGGAAAATGGAAGTATGACTTGATGATGATCGAGTATCGAAGAGACGCCTAAAAATATTTTGTTGTCTGATGGAGTTACGAAGAAGGTATAGGAAGTCTATGGGCCACTTAAATTGTTTTCGTCAGGTGATTTAAGGTGCCTTAAGTTTTAAGTCGTGACTTACACATGTCTTGCCACCTTCCTCTTGTCATTGAAGACATCACTGCATTCGTCCAACTACAAAAAATGGATTTGTTGTTACTCGTGTCTTCAGTCACAGAAAGTAGCGAAGAGAAATCCTGCACTCCTTAAATATCCTAGACATTTGGCTAATTAAGAAGTGGTAGAAAATTGAGTTCCTATATATATTATTTCGCCGGAATAAATGTAATAATAGAAAATAAAAAAACAATAAAAATAAATCTCTAGAATCAAAACATTCGTCTAGACCTTTCTTGTCATCGTCTTTGGTTGTCTTAATGTGAAATGATTGTGGCATCAAGTTGACCATAACTGGTTGTTTTTTTCCCGTCTTTAAGCTCAAGTTTTCTTCAAATTTAACTTGTCTATATGCATAGAGAACAGAAACAACTATGTATATTCTGAACATAAATCAAAGACTGGCCTCCAACCAGTGAACGAAGCTCAAAAGCATGTACTCAGACACTTGCAAATTTAGACTCAGACCACTTACAAATTTAAGACGAGTTCCATAAACTCTCTTCTGGATTTTTTTTGCTCATCAACTTTCCAATAACTCCAAAGATTCAGCGGGTTAGCTTAAGTCCAATGAAAAGCAAAATTTTATTGTAGCTTGGGGCTGTCAATTACTGGATGCGTGCTATACTTTTTTTTTGGTTTTTATACTTTTAGTAGACACATTTCTTTATCTTTTCGAATAACTTGGACGAAATGGGCGCTACTAAAATGTAAGCTATTTTTTGAGTGTAATGTGGACCGAATGCAAAAAACTAGTCCCTCAGATGTTCTCTTATGCTGACTTAGTGTGACCAAAGGCTTCAAGATCTTGTCAAGCGCGGGACCATTGAAACTATCCAACTAGATAAGGTAAGTCTGTGCGCCCCTCTTGTTACCGCGCTCCTCTACATAAAAACTAAGGCCATTGCGGCAACGAATCTTAGGTGGTCGTGTGGTACTACATGCCGCGTCACCAGAGAGATCTGGCCAAAGCTAGATCCCGGACGCTCACTTTGTCTCAATAGAATCCAAGTCCAATCCAATCTTTGAGACTCAATGAAATCCAAGTTAGGAATGTTATCAGTGTTATAAGTGGGCACTCTACTTTTGGCAAACATGCCACTCGACTGGACCTCCCAAGCCAACGACTTTTGTAGAAGCTGCAGACACGAAAAAGAAACCTTTAGGGACCTGTATCGCTCTCGCGAACAGCAGAAAGAGGCATCTTGGCCATTACTTTCTCGATAATCTCGGCGACCAGGTTGAGCCTTATCCTCAGCTATATAAACAACTCCAATTGGTTTCCGGAGTAGTGGAATATTCGCATCCGCGCCATGTAGTATAACAATGGGCCTTGTCCTACCTGCGCAGCCCACCACAATACCTAACCTAACCTAACCCAACACTTCGAGAAACTGCCTCCTTTTTTTATTCATTCTTTGAGCTTCTGCATGGCTTGATTGAGAGAGTCCCAGTTCCTCATTGAGGCTAAGGAAAATTAGAAAATCGTTTTCGTGGCCGATTTCAGTATCTTTCCCCCCGCAAAAGCTTCATTCTTTATTGTCCTTAGCCTTCTACAAAAACAAACACAAAAATACACGTATAGAATCCACACACTTCCCACATACAAATTCGTGAAAGTCAAAGGTTTTCTAAGCCAACGCAGTCTTGACCCTAAGAGACATTTTTGTGAAGAAGAAGAGCTAAGCATGTTTGTTTATCCTTTTAGCCAAATTTGCTTAACCGACAACACCTGAGTACTGTGATCGATTAAGCTTAGACTAAGAGGCTATGTAAGTTTTTTGACAATCTTCGAAACCCACTCAGCTTTGACGATGCCCTACAAGTTGCATAGAGAAGTAGTGTTGACATTTCTTTTTACAAAACTTTCGATCCAGCTTCAAATCTTTCTCATATCCCGTGAATCGTGCTTGTGGTAACTCGGGATAGTAGTCTCTTTCGAAGATTCCACATCCATTGCCGCAAACCGTAAAAAAAAGGCTCTAATCTTTCTGTCGAAAACCCCCAACCCGCCGATGAGGGTTTTTTTCCTACCAATTTGGCAGGCGCTTAAATTAGCGAAGGCGTTTGCCTTGAAAAAAAAGATTCTCTTCATCTCACAACATCATTAAAAAAAAGAATGCACAACACCACCGCTCCTTAATTTATTCGAAAAAAATCCGTAGTCCTTCGATTTTCATTTTTTTCCGCTCGGCGAAGTCAAAAACTACCGCAGATTCCAACTACAGCTTAAGACGCCCGTGCACTTCAAAGGTAGCGCCCGCTGTCTCCACCGATGCGGAATAAATCCATTGCACACTTATTTTTTCGTCCTTAAAAAGTACACGCACACACACACATCCTTTAATCTCTTTCTCTCACTAATCGCTGCACTTGCACCTTGCCGAGAAATTGACCAACGTCCTGCGACATCACGTCACTGACGAATCAATCAGCGCCGATTTAGCAAGTTGGCATTCGTCAAAAAAACAAAAAACAAAAAATCGAAATCCTTTTTCCCGTCACGACAAACAGCAGAGTCAATTATCGGCGATACCTTTGACTGGGCAAGGTGACGGTGCAACAAAAACTCACCCTCCGCGGTGCAGCATTTGCATGCATTCAACCCCCAACCCACTCCAGCATTCGGCTGCATTCGAGTAAATGTCCTTTTTCGTAGTCCTTTGTGTGCGATTGTTTTTTGCATTCGCTGGTGTTGTGGGGTGGGTTCCGCTGATGGTGGGCGCTTGATGGCATAAAAAGGAAAACTCCTTTGAAATTTGCCGTCGTTTCTATTTGTTGTTGCTGTTGTTCCTGACTAATGGAGTTGAAGGATATGCGAATGCGAGTGCATTGCGACGCGCGGTGTTTTGCATAAATAATAATTATTCACTTAACTCCCGATGTGTTTGTATTCTCTGAAAGGAACAAATCTCTCTTCTAGTGATCCTTTGATTCACTTTGGCACAAACGTGCGGCCATTTTTTTTTTCGGTTCTTCCTCCTCCCGCTGTACGTGATGTGAAATTTAATTTCTCACAAAAAAAAACCGAAATCCTTTATTTTTTTTCTCATTTACGCCTTTCAATTGGAAAATTAAGGACAAATGGGAAAAGAAATCACAATCAGAGGAAATGAAGTGATTATGAAGAATTAACAAGTGTAATGGCCGCAAATGGATTCTGGTCCTTGTGCCGTCCTGTGTGTTCTGTCAGTGGCAAAAACAAAAAATACATATCGAAGAACAAAGAGGTTCGGTGCATATTTATTTGTAGTGCGAGAGCTTAATAATTTCTCTTTCATCCTTTGAATGGAAAAATGGTGTTTTAAGCTCTTGATAGGATTTTGTTGGGGCTTGTGTAAAGGAAAACATTGCCTTGGAAGACAGTTACAAATGGAACAGGATCCAAAGTGTTATCTGTCTCTTGACTAGTTTCAGGTTTTTAATGCAAAGGAGCACTGTGCGAGCAAGCGAATGACTTTATTCGAAGGACTTTGATATGTAGGCAGGCATCGAGCTTACGTTGAGGACCTATCAATTTTAAAAATGTGTTGAATGAACCAGGAAACTGACTGAAATTATGAGCTTTGCATTTCCGGTTTGAATCGAGATGGGAAAAAAGTTCTTCTAACTCTGCGCGTCCTTTAGGTCCAAAGGAAGTCTGGTCTGGGCTGTTGAAATTTCGTCGAAGTTTTGCCTTTCAATCTTTTCAAATCTATTGCTATTCGATCTTGTTTTATTGCATTTTGTTAACCTTTTGGAGATATCGTCCGCAACCGGTGCCAGCCGCCCCCAAATTGACGGCTCAGAACGTCTAAGCACCGTCGTGGTCGATGACGTGTTCCAAAAGGTCAGCAAATAAGATTTACATATTTCATCGAAGTTTATAACTGAATGAGTGGAAAAAACTAAGGACCCGTTGAGGATATCATTCCCCTGCTGTTGAAGAATCGAACTACGATGCGAAATACTTCCTTATTACCTTGTGTTTAAACCATGAGGATCACACTGATTTGAAAACAAATCATAACCCAAGTCCTCCTTTCTTCCTTTTTCTGACTGATACTTCTTTAATTTAACTAATGACTTCTTCTTATTAGAAGTTTGCAAAACTTTTTCGTCTAGAAACGAAACATTGCAGACGAAGTTTAAGTCCAAGTTGGAGAATAAATCAGATGTCCCTAAGATTTTACTTTACTGTCTTAATTTGTATAAACGTCGAACGTGCAGCCTTTTGCTTTAATTGTTTAGTCAAACAGAAAACGTTCCTTTCATTTCCTTCTTAATTTGTTTTTGTTGTTTGTTCTATTAAACTAAAATTTACTGCCCTATCGACTTTAGTTCATGAGTACATTCTTTCTGACCACATAGCTTCATACCTTGTTACAACATTTTACTAGCCCTGATTTTTAATCAAGAAACAATTGCGAAACAGCTAAGAACATAGTAGTCCTAAATTGTTATATGAAATTAACTTTTACCCACCACTTTGCGCTGGACTAGTACAATTTCGGATTTTTCCAATTGCCCGACTATTCTAGAGGGTTTTGCCGAAATTGCCTTTAAAAAAAACTTCCCCTGCGAATTACGAATAACTGAAAAAAAGTGGGACAAATCGGCCCAGCCGTTCTCAATTGATGAATTATTATACACTTCTCAAACCATTTTTATTATTGTTGTTGTAAATTAACTTTGAAAATAAATTTAAAAATGTTTCCAGTACCTGGCCGGGTTCTAAAAATTCTACAATTCTTAAAATTTAGCCATATTTTCAAGAAAATGAAAATTTTCATTACTTCGTTTTAATAATCCTATCCCGATCCTCTATTTTATTAATTTCAAAATTAAGTAATCTGTAAGGCTCTGTACCAACAATGAATTTTATGTTCCTAATTCATAATTTATTTAGTTTTGTTTCTCTTTTGGATATTTCTGATTTCATTCTTTTGAAGAAAATTGATTTAATCTGATTTGATTGCTCTTAAAATTAACAAATCTCAATCAAAATGAAAATCTAAAACTGCAAAGATCCGGAATGTGTGAAAGAGTGACAAGAAAATCAATGTTTCTGAAAGTGATGTACCTATAACAAACATAAAAAAGTATTTTTCCACCGCAATTTTTATTTTTATTTTTTTTTTTTTATGAATTTAAGCATAAATGAAGTAACATATTTTTTTACAAACCAAATAAGAAAATCGATTGAAATTTGTGATAAACACTTTAACAGCTGAGGCAGCTTTAAAAAGGATGGCTTTGTTATAGGCTTTCATTTAGAAAATCGAAGCATAGTTATAGTCTTCCTTGTTCAAGTTCCTCTAGCTTATAACCAAATAACACCAAAAGAATTTTTTTTCGAGAGTAGTTTAAATCTCGAAGGAAATTATATAGTGCCCCACAAAAGTATTTGTAATTCGATTTTTTCGCTTTTAAAAATGTAATAAGCAGACTCATTTTAGTTAGGCGTAGGAAGTTACGGTTTTTTTTTTTGACTTGGACCTGGGTACGCTCTGTTAATAGTCCGATGCACTAACCATCAAGCCACGGTGACCACAAAACAAAATTCTGCCACCAAAAATTAAGAGAGCGGTCATAATAAATTGGAAATTATATTTTACATAAAGAAGACCCCATCTTGGTATTTAAAATATCGGGCCTGAAGCTTTGCTAAAGGGTTATCGTACAAAATAATAAAGATCCACCAATATAATATAATTATTTATGTACATTGTACATACAGTCGAATCCCTCTAAGTCGAATTTTCACGGGACATGAAAGTCAGTGAGAGTCAGAGGATGGTTTTTGTATGGAGAGGGGAATGTCAAGCTACGGCGAAAAAAATCGAGTTAGAGGGAAATTCCACTTAGAGGAAGCTCGACTTAAAGGGCTGTATTGTTTAAATTGGGTAAATTAAAATTTGCTAATACTTTTAAAATTCAGAAACTGATTTTTACTCATTATTTTTTTTTTGACACGATTAAATTAATAATTCTTACTACCTTTTGTCTTTCTTAAGAAGAAAAAGTCAAGTAAGATACTAAAAATGATTAATTTCCTAGGCCTAAATTTAATCTGTTTATTTTAAAGTGATTATATTTTAAGGCAAAATAATAAAATTAGGAGAATGTTCAATGTAGTGCGAAATTTGTACACAAAAACACCAAAAGTGCAAGTGGCAAATTGGTCAGCATCATACTACCGACAAGAATTTGACCTTGAAATAGTCACTGATTTTTCTGCTCTAAGGCGAAAGTAGGCCTGGCCCTTCATGGGCTATTACACCACTAATGATGATATTGATGAAGGCGAAAGTAAAATGCAAAAATCAAATTTAAAAAAATCGTGTGAAAAATATCAAAGGTGCTCCGCAAACTAAACGGAAAGGGGTTCAAGACCCTACAACATTTATGGGCTAGCAAATGAAGAAACTACCTTTACTGCTTTGGCAAAGTCAAAGATTTGTGTCCGAAACAGTGATTTTGTATACCCGTCCTTCAGAATTATGTCAAGAACTCACCTCATCATCATCATCATCATTTTCTTAGCCCGCATGTTCCACTAAAGGGGTTGCGGGGGCAGTGCACGCAAAAGAGATCTCCAGGCAACACGATCCCCCGCCGCCGACTCTAACACCTCGGCGGGTATGCCCAAGCGTAACCAGGCTAGCTTTTGTACTTGATCCAACCATCTCATCCTGGGTCTACCGAGCGGTCGTCCGACGGAGTCGCATTCAAGAACTTACCTTTTCAGTTTAAATGAGAACGAAACTCATTTTTTTTTCATTCAGCTCCGCTTCAGTAAAAAGTCTACAATCGTAGTTCGAACAAAAGCTGCAAGAATTGAAGCAGCCGCTGATATTTGTTGTATTAGGTTGTCAAATATCTCCCCTCCGCCTTTTTGTCTTTTGAATTTTCCGGCTATGTACAAAGCGCTACAGAGCTCGTATCTGGCAATACATCATTTGAAAGGTCTTGACATAACCTACAAAACGACGCGATGCATGATTAGTTTGGATACGAGCTCTGTAGCGCTTTGTACATAGCCGGAAAATTCAAAAGACAAAAAGCCGGAAGGGAGATATTTGACAACCTAATATTATAAAAAAGCGTTCAGTAGAAGTTTTTGCCTCAAGTTACACTAAGGCCAGATTAGGTCCATTGCAGTGTCACAACTCATAGATCTTTACTTGCTTCTTTCAGTTATACGGCAAACATAAGAACCCTATTAATTTGAAAAGTTTTTAAGTTTGACCAGCATAGTACTCCGCTGAAAACAACATCAGTTTATTTTGTAAGTTAAAATCTTTATCCTCTTTGTGTTACTTATACTTGTGATGCATTTTGCAATTAGCCCAAAAGTACGGCTGAGCACACAGTATTAGAAATGCAGCTGCTTCGATGAACCTCGCACCTTAATGAGAGAACTTTAAAAGATTCGCAATTGAGAAAAACCTCAGAGAGAGTGTGCAGCCTCGCAATTTCCACTTTACGACTCAATGTCAATTCTTTTACTGTCTTTAATCGTACAACAGGTTTAAACTAAAAACAGTCCATTTTACATTTAAACCTCTGACTAAAAGCATGTTATAGAAGGCAAGTAAAAAATTCAGTAGTTTTACATTAATTTCATTGAATTAGCCAACAATCTTTCCCCCCATGAGCGAAACAACTTTCAATTCTAGAAAAGTTAATCGAATTCTAAAGCAGACACCAAGACCCCTGATGTCATCCATACCCACAAAGTTTCATCTTCCGTCGAAGAACTAAACTGGAAAAGTGTCTGAAATTTAGAAACACAGTACAAACAGTTGAAGGTGTCGCAAAAGTCCCTTTTTTGAAAATCAGAAATCAAATTCTACTCCTCATCAATCATCCCATCGAAATGAGCTCAACAAAATTGAGTTCAAACTTTTTCACACCTGAAGTTCATTTCCTACTCAAAAGCAACCGCGAAAAAATAAAAAAAGATTCACTTCAATTAAGTTAATTAAACACAAACACAAATCACACGATAGAGTTGTCTCTTCCTCTACCTGTTCATACCGTACTCCTCCTCCTCTTACTTCACCTCAATTAAGCTAATAAAAAAAAAAGACAAAAAAAACTCCCATTACCCTCTTCAAAATCAACCAAAAAAACAACGGCCAAGTTATTGATGTCTTCATTGTTTCTCAACTTTAAATTCATCTCACTAACATAATTTCAAAAGTATCTACTTCCCCCCACCTAACCGAAAAAAAAGAACACAAAAAAATGTCTTCTCCAACAGAGTCATAAAAATCAATTGTATCTACACCTAGTGCCAATCCAAACAGCAGCAACAACAACGAAGAAGAAAAGTAGCAAAAACACTCCTCTTCAATGGATTGTTAATTTAAATAAATAACTCAGAGTCGTGTGCGTGTGTGTGTGTGAGGTGGAGGGGTTGTACGCATACAGACATAGGTCCATATATAGAACCTCACTTACACTTGAAAATATCGATTTGGTGTGTTATGTGCACGCACTCGATACAATTATTTGAAGTAATCCAAAGACAATGACTGCCAGTCATCCAAAAAATTGTGTACACAAAATGCATCTAGATACAAAAAAAAATAACAGAAACCCTCTGCAAAAAAATTTACAATAAGATAGAGAGAGAGACAAAGATGAGATGGGATGAAGAAGAGAGACCAAAGCACAACGAGCGAGAGAGGAAAAACGAACGAACATCCTCCAGCTAATCGATAAAACTGACTAATTATTGGCATTGCTAGGTAAAATTCTTAATTAACATGTTCTCGACTCTAGCTAGGGCGGCAAAATCACCCAAAAAAGACGAAACAAAAACAGCACAGCACACAGAAAGGAAAACGACAAAAAAAAAACCCAACCACCCCCCCACAACCAGCCAAGTTGCAGTGCAGATCAAGCAGAGGAAACGAACACAATCGAAACGAGAGCAAAGCACCCGAACACCCTGCCAACCAAAAGAGACGGGGATAGTGGAAAAAACTAATTTGAGAATCCCACTTTTGGAAAATATCCCTCCACCCGAGCCCACCAGAGCCACCATAGCCATCATTTTGCTTTTTAAAATCCCATCTGCCCTCCTGCTCACGCCACCTTAGCACAGTTGACGTCTCACGGACACGTCACTCGTTACACGTACACTGTCCATGTGAGGAACAGCGCCGTGGAAGCGCTTCGACGCGGCCTTCCAATGGAACGCGGCCGGCGTAGCTCCACCCGTGAGACAGACGCATGCCGACACGCCGCAGGACCGAGCGAGCCGACGCTACGTGCACGCTTCCAGTCGGCACAGCATCCCTTCGGGTGCACATCTCGCTCTCGTAGCCAGCTCTTCGCCGTCAAGGGTGGGTTGTGGCATTTGTGTGCCGTCGTTGTCGTTGTCGTGCGTCGTCGGGGAGATTCGTCGGATTAACCGAAATGGCAATTGGAATTCCTACTCGGATGCCTGGCGATATCTCGAATCAGTTGTTCTCAGCACAGCAAATCGTGTACACGGTGTGGTGAATTTTTCCCTCTGCTTTTTCTCTGTGTACCAACAAAACACGTTCAACGAACTCGCATTCGTCTTTGCCCTCCTTCGTCTTTTTGGTGGATGATTTCGTCTTCGTTTCGTTCGTTTTTTTTCGATTTCGTTGTTTGTTTGTTTCTGCCTCCTTCCTGTGGCGTGTGATTTGTGACTCGAAAAAAAGGATTTCTGTGCCTTTCTGTGAAACCCACAAAATAAAAAAAAAACCCACTCAATGTGAACTGAACTGAAAAGTGCAATAAAAAAACAAAAAACCCAAAACAAACAAAAACCATGTCCCAAACAATGTCCCAATAAGAAAAAAACTACGAAAAAAATTGTGAAAAAAAATTCCTTTCACACCTCCATCTGCCGACGGCAAAAACACAAAAAAAATTCAAAGTTTTGTGAAACTCTCAAATTGAAAATGCAAGCAACAAAAATGCGAACCCCCTTCGCCATCCAGGAGATCCTCGGACTCGGCGTGGGCAGGCAAACGAATAACGCATCGCCGCCGGCGAATGCAACAGCGGCTCTGTCGCCAGCCTCGGCCCGTGACACAGGCTCCATATCGCCGGATGCGGCTAGAATTGCCGCAGCGGCTGCCGCCGCCAATCACTGCCAATTGCCAGTGTTCAATCCGGCGAATTTTTACGCTGCCGCTGGCTACGATCACAGTACCTTGAATGCGGCCCATCACCATCACATGACGACGCTGGCGGCAGCCGCTTATCTACGTGGATTTTTACCGCCGGGCTTCAGTACGCCACACGAGTTTCGAGGACATTTTCAGCAACATTTTGGCAGTCAATTTGGTAAGTTGCGGGGACGAAAAACCGGGGGGACATGTATCAGTGAATGTTTCAAAAAAAACAATTTGTGTTTGGTTTTGTTTAACTTCGTGTCGTTTTTGAGTTTTTTTGACTTCGTGCTGTTTCTTATCTGAGATTCTTTTAAAAGAGGACCTTATTTTGAGTGATAGATTAAGCTGTGATAATAATTTCCTTCAACCGAAAGTGTCCAGAAATGTGCGTGATAGTTTTCCAAGCCTCAATGAGGTTTTTGCCGGTGGACGATTTTTTCTTAAAAGTGTGTGCAAATATGTCCCCTTAGAGAGAATTCTTTTAAACGATCTCCGCCACGAAACTTTAAGTTTCTATCTCCTTAAAATGTTTTGTTACAAAAAATGCCTCCTTAACACGGGTTCACCCGTGACCGGCAGTTCGTTCGTAAATGGTGTGGCATTCGTTAAACAAAATTTTTCTGAAAGATCCCTTCTAACTGAAATTTTATTTTTCTGAAAGATCACTTCTAACTATCTTAACTTTTTTCGGTCCCGAAAATGTTTATTTGAGTTTTTATTTGCTCAAAAGCGAATGGCTAAAAAAAATATCTTCAGACTTCGACTGTTGCTCATACATTGCTACCTTAGATCGATGTTTTATTGTTTTAAACTACATAGCTTTTTAGTTGATTGTTTGTTTCGTTTCAAAATTAAACGACTCGAATAATTTTAAATTTGTACAAAAGGAAAAAACAGAAAACAGCTTGAGAAGAAAACGATAAAAAACCTTGAACAACACAAAGTTGGAGAAGAAATTTTCATAACAAATTCCTAAGAAATCTCGAAGATCTTTTTTTTCAAAGCGGTCTATGCTTTTGAACAAATTTCCTAAGACACTTTTAGTTAGTTTTCACTTGTTAAAAGCCTAGGCTAATAGAAAAAATTCTCCTTAAATAGAATTTTCACTCAAATTGTCTCATGAAATTTTATTTTTATTTTTTACCTGCACAGAAATGAAAGTATTCCTTTAATCAGACTTTGCTGTACAATTTTTTGTTTTGCATAAAAATATTTACTTAGACAGAACTATTTTAGCGTTACGATCATGAAAGTGTTTTTTGTTTTTTTATTTTATTGACTTGATATGATATAAATTTTAAGATAAATCTTATGAGCGTGAAAGGCTTTATAGTTATAATACAATTACAAAAATATGAAAAATTAATACAGAAACATGAAAATACGGGTAATTCATATAAAAAGATAAATGCAAAAAAAAGAAAAATGTTTATTTGTCTATTTTTTATAAACAACATAAGAAAAATATATTGTTAGTAACAAATTGCAAGAGCACAAGCAGCCCGTACTTAAGGGTAGCCCCAACCCCTTTAGCAGGCGCCAATTATAAAAAAAAACAAGATTATTGACTATGGAAGTGTTTTTTTATTTCATTCAATGAGCTCAAAAACACAACACAAAACCTTTAAATCAAACTGAGTTTGAATTGAAATTCTTTCATTCATTTAATATTTTTTTAATTAACATCTTTTTATAAACTTAAGTTGAATTTAAACACGTGTCCTGAGATCCCAACTGACTTCTCAATTTTTCTCCAGAAATTCTTTTCAATTGTTGATATCCATGATACGAAACGGAAATGAAAACAAAACTTTAAATTCAATTGTTTGTTTTTTGTTAAAAATTTTAAGCTTTACCCTTACGACACAATTTCTTAAAACGATTATCTTAGCCGATTTAAGTCTAATCGAATCGAATCTAAGTCGAAATTTCACGAGACACCAAATTTAGTTCGAGTTAGAGGAAGTTTGACTTACAAGGAGAGTGCACGAACTTGGGGTCACCGCTTTTGATGAAATTTGACATAGTGATAGCTCACCTATTGGACATTAATTCCCCAAAGTCAGAGAACGTTTTTCCGAGAAAAACGCCCCCAAATTTTTCCCAATCGCTTTATATACTAAAAAAGAAACGTCAAACATCGAAGTGAGTATAATTCGACTTAAAGGGAGTCGACTGTATTGAGTAAATTAAAATTTGCTAATACTTTTACGGTTCAAAAAAGTTAATTATTCCTAATCATTATTTTTTGCTTCCTTACTAGCTTTTGTCTTTCTTTCAAGGAAAATACTAAAAATAATAAATTTCCTAGGCCTGAATTTAATCTGTTTATTTTAATACGATTATATTTTAACTTCGACTTAGCGGGATTTCACTTTAGAGGGGGAGTCGACTGTATTTCCTAAAAGATTCTTCTTCTTTTTTTTTATGACAAGTCAAAGAACGGCACTAAACTACCAACTTTTTTCAGACAAAAAAATCTCACCTTTTTAATTCTTCTGAAAGTTTTCTTTTCATAATTTTCTTCTGTTTATGTACAAAATGTCCAAAATGGTTTGATCAAGAACAGGGAGAGTGTTTTTTTCTAAAAATCTCAGCAATTTTCTACTAACTTTTAACAAATTTTAGTTGCAAATCAGACTCTGAAGGCCGCGATTTTTTGTGGCACTCACTCCTACCTAAGATCTAAATAAGAATATTAATTTAAACGTGGTTTGAAGTCGAACTAAGCAGATTCACATCCCTTAACTTGATGTTCAGTTCATGTGCTCGTGGAGGGAAGAATTTTAAATTGAAAACAAGTAAATCTGATTCTTTCTTTCGCATCGGTAAATAGGGCTGATTGTTCACTCGATGTAAGGGTGGCTGTTTACAGGATTCAGAATATAATTTCTTTTCTTTTTCAAATCGCGGTACTCAGATGAGAGCCAATAGAGTTTACGTTTTGGTTTATTTATTTAATTATTTATTTATAAACGCATAAATTATAATTTAAATTATAAACTAGCTAAAAACCCAGAGCAAAAGAGCATTAGGCTGGTTTCAGCCTAGCTAGGCTAGGTTTTGGTTTCAAATTGAAGAATTGTTTTTAGGGTATGATTTGTGTTATAAAAAATAAATAATCTGCGTAACAGCCCATACAGGGCCAGCGCATAGCTTGTTCGCACCTGAATTGTGTTATACAAGGGTTTGAATTTGTTGTGTTTATATCTTTTGCCAAAGACAAATTTATTGCTGAGCGATATTGAAAACTGATTGATAAATACTTAAAAATATTAGATTGTCAAATACAAAGCGCTACAGAGCTCGTATCTGGCAATACATCATTTGAAAGGTCTTGACATAACCTACAAAACGACGCTTTGCATGATTAGTTTGGATACGAGCTCTGTAGCGCTTTGTACATAGCCGGAAAATTCAATAGACAAAAAGGCGGAAGGGAGATATTTGACAACCTAATATTTCTACCCCACATGACCGCCTGTTCCACTAACGAGGTTGCGGGGACAATGCACGCAAAGAAGATCTCCAGCCAACACGATCCTCCGCCGCCAACTCTTACTCATCAGGAGGTATGTCCATGTGTAACCAAGCAAGATTTTGGACTTAGTGTAATGATCTTATCCTGGGTCTGCCGAACGGACGCCTTTCTGACGGGATCGCGTTCAAGGGGCCTCGGAAGTCGTGATGGGGACATTTGTGCCACGTAGTCAAATCATCGAAGTATAACCCTTTCCTTTCGGAGAAGTAGCTGCTCAACATTGAGCTTTCCCCGCACCGACGTCTTTCTCACCATATCTCGTCGAGTAACTCAACACCACGAAGAAACCTCATCTCGGCTGCTTGTATCCCCGATTTCGCACCAACTCTCTTCAAAATACAGTCGAGTCCCTCTAAGTCGAATTTTCAAGGGACATCAAAATTAATTCGAGTTAGAGGGAGTTCAACTAAGTGGATGGTTTTTGTATAAAAAATTGGGAAGGGGAATTCCAAAATATGGCGAAAAAATTCTTAGAGGGAGCTCGACTTAGAGGGAGTCGACTGTAACTTGGAATCAACTAAAATTTTTTCTTGAATTCTCAAACATTTTAGGCCAAAAAGTTTTGAAAATTTAAAATACAATATAAATTTGAAGAAAAACTTTCCTCTAAGAATTTAACTCCGACTGAATTTTTTTAGCGGAAATTTTTTTCTAATTTTCTTCAAAACATTGTTTCAGTTCTGAATTTGTGAGAATCAATTAGGTGAGCGTGTGCTGCACTCAGAACGGACAAAGACTTTAAAATCGTCGTACTAGAAGCCTTGGAATAACGAAAAAACCTTCTCTACAATAAATTCAATGGACTTATGCAGGGGGACGTTGTTTTCTTGTTCTAGACGTTTGAACGCAGTGTTCTTTCTTGCGATCATATTTTGTAAAGGGCTCGAGGAAACGGAGATCTGGCCGCGTGCCCTGTGAAACTCCAGATCCAGTAGCTTGAAATGAAAATATGCCTTACCCAAGACTTTTTCATCTTCGATTTCGTTGTCACCGGCTTTTAAAATCAGAATGTTATCGTCGTCCTTGAGCATGTAGGGGAGGAATCATGATTTTTTCTCACCCGAATGTGATCTGGATTCTGCTCCACGACCATTATTTGGCTTCTTAGATTTTTCAAGCTTCTTTCTTGATTTCTTAGATTTCTTCCATTACTATCTTTGATGGGGAGTATCAATGGGCCGCTTATATTGCGACCTTAATGATCTGATATTGTACCCTAGATTTCTTGTAATTGTTTCTTAGTTGTCTTGGACTTCTGTTTTAGGGTCATTTGAAATGTGAAATTCAAGTGATACTCTGGCGTGAATTTCCTCATAGGCAATCTTTCCCAAGTTTCCCAAGTTCCTCAACCAGAATTCATGCTGCAGTGGTTGCCAAGTTTCGGGCAAGCAGGCTGTTGAGCATATCTTCCTAGTTTTGACCGTTTAAATTTAATAGGATCATTAGGAACATTATTTTAAAAATATTTTCAAAAAAATCATATAAAATTACAAATTTTTTTTGTCTGATCCTGTCTGATTCACATTTTTCCCACAAAAAAGCTCCCGTATAACAAAACGACGAGTTTCAAATATTTCTTTCGCCACAATAAAGAAATAATAATTTCCTTTGAAGCAACGGCGACCGGCAAACAAGCACCAAAAGAAATGAAAAAAAAAATCAAAACCACTGGAGCCAATGAAAGACACAAACTCTTCTCAACCCTCCAGCGAAAAAAAAAAAAAGTTTGAGCAACTTTCCTTCCACAGCAATTCACTCACCGTCGTCCATGAGTGACTCACTCAAGCTAATCGTTCAACAGAACACCGTCAGCGTCATCGTCAGCATCATCATCGTGTCCCACCACCCGTTGCTTCTCGGGGCCACCAAATGAGCGCTAATTTTCCAACTAATCCCACCCAAGGATGCCAATCTCCTAATAACTGCACAACCCTATGTCAAAACATCCACACAACGACGCAAAATAATGCACCAAAGCGCACACACCCACCCACCAACCCCTCAAGACGAGATGAGAAAAGAAGAATAAGAAATCCCGACATCCCTCCGCACCGACATCCCTACGCACGCCTAAAACCATTGACATGAGCAAAGAATAATTGGCCTACGGAGTCTTCACGTAAATCAGCCCATCACCCCATCACGCCATCACCCCATCACCTCCCCCTCAAGTCACATGTGCCCTTGCAAGAATTTTTTTTTTTTAATTTTTAGTTTACTACCACTCCGCTGCCGTGGTGTCATACACGCGGCCAGGATGTGTAAGAGAACAGAAGAATCGTGGAATGCTGATGAAGAAAACAGAACGAAAAAAAAAAAAATAAATGAACGACACGGAGAATAGAGAAAGACAAAGCAATACATTCCAACACACACACTCGTAGAGCGGGTTATCCTGGGAGCTTTCGCTCGTCAGCTCGTCATCACGTCATCACGTCAACGGCGACATCGACAACGACAACGACGACGACGAAGACGACGTTCATAGTTCCATGGCTCATCGATGAGGAAGATGTGTGTGCGACGGAGTGTGTGTGAGTTTGGATTGCTCGCCTGACGTAACGATTTTTCTTTTTTTTTTTGTTCGCTGCGATTGTTGGTGAGCGAAAATCTGTATAACGGGACATAATTAACAGGGGGTAGGGGGCTAAGGGAGGGTCCAAATACTGGGTGACAGTGTATTGAGTGGATGGGTGGGTGAGCGATGGGTATTTGGGGGAAACAGTGTGTGATAAAAGTCAACTTCACTAAGGTGAAGTCGTTCTGGAACACGGAGGAGCCTTTTTTTCGGTGAATAAGTGAAGCGTTTATAAAGGAATCGATCGACCGAAGATATGTCACAAGAAATCCGTTCTAGGGTCGACTAAGAGCTCAGTCTTCTGACTCTTACAGTCGGCCTAATCTTGGAAGAAGGCAACTACCGGAGTAATAAACATAATTAATAGAAGTAGGTCCTCAGAAAAACCTACTACCCTACCAGTTCTTTTTAACTAGAAGACATAGGACCATTCTGTTTTTTGTGTTCGACTCAGAATGAACGTGAGCATTAACGGCCAGGTCCTAATTTAGCTCTGCGACTTACAGTTATGGAAAAAAAAAGTATTTACATTTTTTTTCTATTATTGCTTATTAAAATTTTGAGTTTGTATGCGAATTTTTCACAATCTATGGGCATGAACCATCTAACTTTAATGTACTATTAAAGAACAAGTTTTCGCCTTTCTAAGTTGGTATAGTACTTTATTGTAGGTGTTGCCATTGTTTTTTAATGAATTTTTTTTCCACGTTGTTTGATTTAATTTGAAATTGCCCCTACCTCCTAAACGGGGTGAGATAGACCCCCCGCCCATAGCAAAAATTGTTCATTTTTGGACGCTCTATGAAAAACCATTATCACTTTTTGGCTCCAAAGCTATCTTACTCTCCCTGGACATCAAAATAGATATTTTTCTAAACGTGCAAAAATGGATACATTGGGGTCAAGATTAACTTTTGTAATTTTCCACCGTTCTGTAAATGCAATCAAAATCGCTTGTACTGCATTTTTTTGTTGATAAAGTAAGGAAACAAATAACACAAAAATCATTCAAATCGGTCATATGAGATGTTTTTTATTTACAAAAAACCATGCGACCGCCGAGTATGTATCCATTTTTGCACGCCACTGTCCATATATGAATTTTTTGCATTTTCAAAGATTACTTTTCCTCAAATTTAATTGGCGATCGAAGACTTAATTGGCCAACGAACCTGTCGCCACATATAAATCTGCCTTAAGTCTTATACATTTTTTCGGCCAAGTTAAGTTTTTATTCACCTCAGAAGTTAAATTTAAGTAGCTGAAGTCAGAAACAAGCTCTCTTTCTATGAAACAAAATACGAGCAGGAAATCGCCGAACACGTAAAACACGTCTAACTTTTATGCCTCTCACAAACAAAATAAATAGGCTATATAGCTGAAACTGTAAACATATGTTCGAGACGAGTGTACCAGCATAACAAAATAAAAAAAATCGATAATCGAATGTGCGTAGCCCGCGAAATTTTAAAATTCACCTTATTTTTTGAACAGACCTTGTACACTCATGTAAAAAAGTATTGGCACAAATGCGACTCCCGAAAATAAATGTCGTTTGTTTTTAGGCACAAATGATTTTTTGTTTTAGATTTTTCCAGAAGACCTAAGAGGTATTCTTTTGTATTTCGCTTTGCTTTACAAAAATTATAAACAAAATTTTTTTGCAAAGACTTGAAGTGTAAAAATTAGACGTTTCAATACTGCAAGCACTTGTTTATGAAAGTAGCATCTGTGCACATTTTTCCATGTGCGTAAATGTTGCACGATAATTGCTGAAGTTTCTGGTCTTTTGAAACAAATGAAGTCTTTTCATAAGGATTTTTGCTTAGAAGATCACCGACAGGGACTTTTTCCATAATCGTTCTTTAAGTTTTTCGTTCTTCTTTCAGTTCTTAGTTTTCAGTCTCCGGTTTTTCGTATTCAATCTGCAGTCTTCATTCTTTAGTCTTCTAATTTTCTTCAATTCACATCTTCAATCTTTTGTCTTGTGTTTGCTACCTTCAGTATTCTGTTTTCGGACTTCAAACACCATCTTTGGAATCTTAAATATTAAAAACAAAAGTTTCAAAAGAAAAAAATCTTTTTGTACAGAATTTGGGATAATTGCATAGAACAAATAGGATAAAAGTTGACATCAAGCCTACCCACAGATCACCTCATATGTTCAAGACTCCATGGAAGCTAAATCTCTTTCGAAAATAGTCAATTTCTAAACTAGTTGATGAAGATCACAACAGATCAAAAAGAGTTTTCGATGTACAAGCAGTCTTCTAGTGGTCTTCAAAGCTTCTTCTTTCCATCTCCCAACGACGAGCGAAGTTTAACTTCAGGAAGAAAATCCTAACCTTAAAAAATGTGTCCGATTATGCCCTATTTATTTGTTTATTTTTATTTATTTTTATTTGCTTGTTTATTCATTTAACAATTCAATTTATATAAAAAAATTTAAATTTTGTAAGTAGTGTAAAAAAAAAAAATCGGCGTAATAGCCCAGGGGGCCAAAGCCTAGCTTTTCGCATCTCCACTGTGTTGTGCGCTGTATACTTAGACACATGTAGAATTTTTTGGTGGAGTTTTGTCGAAGCTAGATTCGACCCCAAATATGCTCGCTCAACAGTCCGACGTACTAACCATGAAGCCACGGCCGCCAACAGCGCGAAAGGCTGTATAAAAAGTTCAAGAAGAGTCTGTATTGCGGAAGGCAAGCATAATTTTCGCAAAGATTTTTCTTATTAAAATAGCAATCCATAAAATGTCTTAGGCAAAAAATGTCTTCTGCTTCTAGTCTAAAAGATCAATCTTTATATGAACTCTTCCTGCCTTAAAATGGCCTTAATCAGGTATTAGTCAGGTATTCTTTTTCTTTATATGAATTTACACGTCCTTTTTGATCTTAACCCTTTCATGACCAAACCAAAGAACAATTTTTTTTGCTAAAATTTAGCTTATGAGGTCTCAATTATTCAAGGACGAAAGGATGACAACACTGTTGTACACAAACAGCACTGGGCATGGGGGGTTTAGGGTTAAGGGTTAATGCTTTAGCTGAAGGGAAACTGGACTGAAACTGAACAACTATGAACTAAGACTTTTGTTTTGAAAGTGTATCGAATTCTGTCTCGTAACCAGCTTGTTGGCCACGTTCAACGTTCCAAAATCGTCGAGAAAAAGTTTCGTGGGCTAAGAGAGGTTAAGGTTCTGTCAAGATCGTGAAAATCATCAAGATCGACTCAGAGATGGAGTTATACATGAAGCCATTGACAGAATCGTCAGAGATTTTATAGACAGAGTCCTTGTTTTGGGTGGAACGGATTTTGGACTCGCAATTTTTTTTTTATTTTTCAGTGTTGAACTTTTGATGTCTATTAATTGTTTCCTACTACTTGTCCTCCAAAGATGATACGTATCCAGGAAGCTCCTACAAGATTCCTTGCTCAGTAAGAACTCAAAGTTCTACTAAGACCATCTTAGCCGGCCTTAAAATCAAAAGATTTTACATTCGTACTTATACTTCATTTTTAAACTCCCGAAGACTTTCTAAGTTCAAAGACACAGTTGAAACAGATTCCAATACTCCTGGAAATCCCTCTGTGGCTCATTTTTCCGCAGAGACCCGGCTTCAAACGGTCGAATGGCATCCACTTCTTAAATTTCTTGTTTTCCGCTTTAACCCAATCAAGCAGTGCCCTCCGTCACCCTCTCTCCAACACACGTGAGGTGTGAAAGACAAGACATTTAAGTTTCTGGTTGCATTCAACGGCATCTGTCAACTGGAAGCGCTAAGGTACAAGAGCACTGCTCCCCTGAAGCGTCACCCACCCACACACACACAGACAAAGAAAACAACAACATCACACTTCACACATCATCATCGCATCATCATCCCCTTCTCTTGCCTCTCTAGTGTGTGCAATTGCATAGTGAGCTGCACACCTCAGCGAGTCCTTGAGAATACAAAATAAGTGTCAGACCGAAAAGCGTCTAATTAGCTACGGGAGCGAAATGACGTTTAGCACGAAGCGTCAAAGGAAGAAACAAAAACAACAACAACAACAGCATGCGGGGGATGCCTACACTTTCCTTCTTTCTTTTTTTTTTTGCTGCTGCCTGCTTTTCTTCTTAATTCTCTCTCTCTCTCTGCACATAAATAATGTTGAAGCTACTTAGTCGCGCTGCATGTCAGATCCTTGTGATTGCAAAAAAAAAAAAAACAAAAAAAGGAGAAGAAGAAGGAGAGTTCACAGGAGAATCCCTTCAGGATTCAATTGTCACTTCTTTCAAGAAGCTTTCCTTGAATTAAGTCAGTCGGGAGCTCGGGAGCTCGGGAATACCGTATGCTGCTCCAAGAGAGAACAGAGAAGAGACACGACACACTCGGCGGACAATGTGTGGGTGCAGGCGTGCATTGCAACGGTATTTGTTGGCCTTTGTCTCGCGTTGTCCTTCATCAGAGAGTAAAAGTAACATTTTGCTGTGGCATAAATAGCTTCAGACGACCGGGGAGTGGGTGGCACATTAAAGGGAAAGCGAATGGGTCACGAGGGGGGAGTTAATTAATTTTAATGAATTTTTTTTTTTTTCTCTATGCAACTCTGTGGGATCTGTTGAATGTGTGTAAAAAGACGCAAGATGTTTGTGCAGACAACAAACGCACCGCGTCGTACAAAGGACGAAAAGAATGTGGGTGAAGGAGGCGGCCAGCGGGTATGGCTTTGGGTTTGGACTGCAGAAAGGGAAATAGGCTGAAATGTGGACACTTCCAAACTTATTTCTTTTGAGGAGGATTGCATAGAAATTCAATCTGCCAACTCTTCATTTGTTGACTTTTTTCCTACACGAATAAATGTGATCTTTATTGACTACAGCTTTACCTGCCAGTCCTAAGATCGGTAGCTTACTCTCAGTGGGAGAGGTTCCATTTGCCATATGCCAAATTTTAATTTAAGGATATTTTGCAACTTGATATTTCGCTCATGTCTTAAAATGAGTTTTCGCCGGCTGCTCACGGGATGAAGTGGCGCTCAAGTTGCTTGGGCATTTTTTTGGGAATTCTGATCTTCGAATCCAATCAAGTTGGGAAAATTTGCTCCGTCGTCACACTTGGACTCAGCCGGTTCAGGATCTATTAAGATCAAGAGGGCCAGCTCCGGCTATTCGGTTAATGAATTGAATTTTGGACTTGTCGGCAAACTAGTCCATTTAGGTCCCATTACGTATCACCTACCAACCATCGCCTTCGGCCCCTATTCGTTGAGTCCTTTATTTATGACTGATGATGTTATGAGATCGGGTCAAAAGGCATACAGCAAAGGTCTTACTTCGTAGGCGCCGTTGGCTCGATCGGTTAAATTATTACGCGCACAACACAGTGGAGGCGCGATAAGCTAGGCTCTGGCTCTTAACGGGCTGTTACGCCACCAAATGTATGTATGAAAGGTCTTACTTCAGTGACGACTTTTCATTGATATGTCCATAGAATCCACAGTGTTCAGATTCATTTATGAACTCAGTTTCAAGTTCGCTACCAATTCAATGTCTACAAGAACATAATTTATTTAAAAAGCATTGAGAGCATTTTTGGAAATCTCCAAAGTAATTGTAGACGACAGAACTCTTCTGCACTTCGTTGACTTGCTAATTACGTGTGGCCTAACATATTTGTATTTCAAAACGCTTAAGCTTGCTTACAAGTCTTCGCATCCTTTAACAGAAAAATACTTTGTCTATGGCTTTTCTAAAAAGTAAGTTATGTCTTCATTTGTTCAAACTCTATTCCTATTTAACATTTTCCCAAAGAACGTATGTTTTTCTTTCTCTTCGAATAGGCTCAAGAAGTTCAGGAGAATTCTTAGCAGTTTGTGAAAGTTTTTATTTCATAGCGTTCTATCTGCTATGGTATTTCTAAAAAAATTCTTTGTAGGCTTTTACGGCTTTAGCTCCTCTCCGCGGTGTCAGATCGTCTCAATCCTTTTTAATGTCTTCGGTAATGTGCAAAGACTTCTGGCGAGTGTTGTTCTCCCTGCAGGCTGAAACAGTTCGGAATATAGTCTAGTTTTTGATTAGTTTCCATGTAAGGCTTATGGGTCGTTCTACAGGTGCTATCACTAAAAATAAAAGGTTTCATCCCTGAGCACTGAATTTCCATCACAATTTTGCTAGTAACTAAAGGCAAGTTGTAAAAATTAACGAACCAGAGTTCGTCTTAAGCCCCTATAGTCATAAAAGGAGTGTTTTGAGTGCTGAATTCCCTTGAAGAAGTCACGCTTGTGGTCACGCCAAGGGTCTTAACCTCCTTTTTGACTGGTTTAAGCGCTCACGCGAATTCGTCACTCCACTAAGGGTATGTCCACAATTGCCAGGCATGCCTGCGTCCGTTGTTTTTTAATAATTTCTTTTTTCATGTTCATTGATTTTTTTTAAATTGCCTCTAGCTCCTAAACGGAACGAGATTGACCCTCCCTCCTGTAGTAAAAAAATGCTTGTTTTTTACCAGTCTACAACTTACCCAATACTGTAATCATTTTTTGGTGCTCAGGTTATCGTACTCGTGCCGTCCTCTAGGCAAAAAAAAACTGCTTGGGTGTCAGACCTCGTTGGTGGATTGAATTTTGAATCTCACCGCCAAAATAACCATTCCATGACAAGACTGCGAACACATCAAGTATCGGTCATTGTAAAGGGAACGAAGTAAGAACTTATTCTCGTGCTCATTAATTAAATCAAGTTGTAAGCCAGAGGTTCTTTAAGCAGCCGCAGGACCAGACTCGGCAGCAAAAAGCTCAAAAGTAAGACATATCAATATCATGAAAGGTTGAGAATGAGCTCCATCCCTAAAATGTTGAAGCTTCTCCTCCTTTGGTGATTCTCCGAATGACGGAAGTGACACCGCCCTCTTAAGAAAATTCCAATTAATAAGCCCACCTCAGCGAGCCCATTTTTAGATCACAAAACCCCATCCGACCAAAAGAAATTCCCAGAAGTCTGCCCATGCTCGTTTTCCCAGAACCACGTGGTCTCCTTTTAAGAAACTCAAAAAAAAGAGTTGCTGCTGCCACATCACGTCACACGCACGTCATCGGGATCCAACGAAGTTGCAATATCTTGAGAAATTCTAGAACGCTTCCTTGGTATCACGCTCGCATCGTATTTGTTGTTGTTCTACATCGAAAAGCGATGACATTAAGTGGGCGCAAACACACACACACACACACACATGTACACTAGATGACTTCTGATCTTTGGCTCCAGCTTCTCCAGCTTCTCTGACGTGGATGCAATTCCACAGTGCCCTGAGAATAGATGACGACAGCTCCAATGACGAGTGAATGTTTCCACTTAAGGTCGCCGTTCTGTTGCTCATTCTTCCCGGTGATGATGATGACGCTAACGACGACAATGATGATCTCTCCATGCGCACGGATATGTTGCGTCGTATCAGCTGCTGCAGCTGAGTCGTGCGTCTCGGACAAGTAGTGTGCAAACAGCCAGCCGCTTTGGTAGCAGTCGAGAAAAAACACACGCGGTGAGTTCCAGGAACTCCGCCATCCAGAGTTTTTCCACGGCAACGATCGCAAGCGTAATATTTCTGTCAAGTGTTTTCATTGGTATTTAAACTTCTTCAGTTAACTGCGCGCGAGTTTCTCGGGCGTTTGTTGCTACTTTTTTTTTTTTTTTTGGGTTTCATTGGAAAATTGGACAAATGGGCGGTAAAAGGAATTGGTTAATTGAACAATTAGGCGCTCTGCGGACGGCAGCAGCAGCAGTGATTCGGTTTGATTTGATTTCGATTCGTTTGTTTAGTGGTCGTGGTCGGTTGGACAGTTGGACGGTCTCTCTTCGGTCGGTCGTCAATTAAATATCGCTTTCAATTGATTGCGAATGACGGACGCATGATGTGGACGATAATTGGGAGAAAGTATCACGTTACTGGGGATGACACATGCGACAGAAGAGAGGAGCGACTTGCGAAGGACATTCGCACGCAGCGCAGAGACGCTTAATTATGTTGTCACATCGGAAAAGGGACCGAGTTTGTCCATCTGGTGATGGCGACTAATTGATGTCGAGAATTTTTTGGCAAATATGAGTTATTCGACGGGGGTGAGGGATGGCAGTTTGCTGATTTTGTTCTGGATAGAGATTTGAGTGTCTGGTCAAGAGACGTGTTTGAAGTCACTTCACCAGGCAGAGTTTTCATAGCTTTTTGGATTTTTTTGAAATCTTTGGACAGTGCTGAGTTATGGAGAAGAAAAAAAAAGAAGAAATCAGCAACCAGGCTAAAATTATCCGTCTTTCATCGTTATCCACGTAGATTCTTGGCAAAAAGAAATTTTTGTCGTTCTGTGGTGAAATTTCGAAGTGCAGTCTTCTGATTTGCTTCACAATTCGCCGATCGGAACTGGCATTATACAATAGGTCCCCTTCAAATGTGTCAAATTTTAGCGCTGTCAACACAGTAGAGGCGCAAAAAGCTAGGCCAGGCTCTCAGATGGTGGCCACCAATGATGACGATGATGATAATTTGCTCCTTCTCTATCAATACTTTTTCATTACTTATTGAGACGCCCTAAGACCTTTGTCTTTAACCTCAATTCTGTATAGTTAAGGTTCACAAGATATGAATTCGATTTGAAAAGTGTGGTATTACTGACAGCATCTTTGAAATTACGTCTTTCAATGTTCCCCTGTTATCCATCGATTTCCTTTGATTGTCTTGGGCTTTCTTTGAGTCTTTTTGGTGCAGTCACATTTCCTAAAATTGCATTTCAAACGCAATTATCTTTGAAAAGATATCATAGATTCAACATTTTGCATTCTTTCCAACACATTTTTATCGAAAACAATTGTTTGTACTTCCCTCAATAACTTAACCGTACACCGCGGAGTGTAGCAGATCTGATATAACTCAATTCTTACTTCTTTCATAAACTATGGATCAGAATTTTACTCTGTTAAGCTTTGTAGATGATTTGCTTTATATATTTTGAAAGGAATATTCATGCCATTTTATGTGGATGTTTTTTTTATTATTATTATTCTGGTATGGCTTTAACATAAATTATACAATAAAATATTTTTTTTTTTGTAGTAAAAAAAAAAGTCGCGCAGGTTAAACATTCTTTTTTAATTTTTTTTTTCTCCACAAATTAAATAACGATTCAGTAGAAAGATAAGGAAAACAATCCCAATCAATCTCTGTAAATTGTGCGACTTCATATTGTAAATACGCAGAAAATAAACTAAACTAAGTTTTTCATCCATTTACCAAAACTGTGCGAATTACCACTAATTCTCCATCAATACTGTTCTAATTGTCATGCCCACTCGGAAAACCAAACCCTCTACAATTGACAAAGACAAATAAAATCCCAGCAAAATTCGACGCACCAAACCGAAGTTCGGCACTTGTCATAGTTTGGCACAACTTTCATCTCTCGATGACGTCAGACTGCTATTTCTTTTCACCAAAAACACCAAAAATCTCCAGAATCTTTATATATATTATTAAATTAATGAATTTCACACAAATTTACAACAATTCCCATCGATTTGCATCAATTTTTCCACCATAAAACGTGTTTTGAAAAAATTCCATCGGTGCATGAAAATCAATCGAAAAAATGCAATGGGGAAATAAATTTTCTGAAGGGACTTTTTTCTGTGATTTTGTAGTAATTTCTGATTTGACTGGTTATTTAAGTTTTAAGTCTGTTTTTAAGTGAAATGAAGTGATGATTGTTTGTTTTTGAGTTGTTTTCGAGTCAGTGGGTGGTTTTTTAGGCTGCTGGAGCTGCTTGAGTGGTTGTAAAATCATCTGAAATGTCAAGCAAGTCTGTGTGTGCAAAATTGGCGAGTTCTTTTAGTGGAATGGTTGACAAACTGCGGTTTTACGTCTAGGAACAGAATAATCTTTGCTTTCGAGGAAATGTTTGCAAAATATGTGTTCTTTGTGAAGAAATACACAAGGGAGAGGCCCATTCAGTCCGTGTACATAAAGATTCAACCTCATTGAGACATTAGCTAGTGGCTTAGAAGCGAAAAGTCAGAGTTAGGCGACGTTTTGGAGTTTAGAAGATAGTTAGACACGACTTCAGTATCGAAAAGACAGATTTTCGGTACAGGTTGACGTCAGATGAAAGTAACACGCGGCTTAAGTCTTAAAAAAAACCGGAGTCAGGCTACAGCTTGAGGTTAAGTAAGAGAAACTGTGGCATCAAAAAGACAGATTTTTGGTACAGCTTGACCTTAGATGAAAGTAACACGCGGCTTAAGTCTTAAAAAAAACCGAGTCAGGCTACAGCTTGTGGTTAAGTGAGAGAAACTGAGGCCTCAAAAAGACAGATTTTCGGTACAGCTTGGGGAAAGTAGTACACGGTTTAAGCTTAAAAAATCAGGCTACAGTTTGAGGTTAACCTATGACTACGTTGCTTTGACGTCCGTTGAAAATAGCGCCACTTTATCTGAATGTGGCTCGCTTCTCTGCAAGCCAGGATGGAACTCATTTCTAGTGAAGTGGAATGGATCTTAAGCTTCTAGGACACAATTTTTAACACATTCTTTAACCTGAGGTTGATTTCTGTACACATTTTACCCCTTCACTGACTTAGAACGTCCTGTTATCGTCTTCTTGAAGCTACCGACATTGTTTAATTATATGCTCCCACGAAATTTTTGAATCGTCAGACTCCGAAAACAAGGAATCGAAGAGTGTTTTGGCAATACCCATACACCCCCCGCAAGTGCGTTGAGTCTCATACCAAAAAATCCACCCATTTCCAAATCTCGGTGATATGCAGAAGCACTTCTCCCCCTCGGCACAACCAAACACGACCCAAGTAACTTCAACTCATCGGCCCCTGATCGCAAGTATATTTTTCTCATTTTTTTTCCTCTTTTTGGTAAAGTGCCCACAAAAATTCCGCAATCGATACCACTCATCTCCATCGCCAGTACATGCCCTCGAGGCGAAAATACTTTCAAAACACAACCAGCAGCCATCTCCTCGAGATAAAATCCCAACAAATACCATTTGGCCGCCGCAACAACTAAAAGATCAACAAGAATTACGCAAAATACATTGAAAAATAGAAAACACACACTATTACACCCATCAACACCCCCGCCTTTCGTCATCCTTGTTGACTTGGCTCACAAGAAGAAGAGCATTTCAACAGAAACCAATCGACACTTGTCCTTTCTCGGTGGCATTTGTGCCCGCAAAGTGGGTAGTCCTAACTATTTTCTCACACACAAAAAAACGAAAAAAAAATGAGTAAATAAAAATACCCGTACAACTTCTGTGATCCTGTAAAAACATTCGTCGAGTGTCACTCTCTCGTCGTTGTGGAGCCTTTTTTTTCGCACCTACCACCGTTCAATAGGCACTCAAATAAAACGAAAAGAAAAATGTTCCAAGTAAGAAAATCCCACTCCCACACACACAGAGCGAGAGGACGAGGTGAAAAAAAAAGGAGTCTGTAGTGTCCTTAAGGAGTACAACTTTAGAGGACGCTCATATCCTTGTTTATTTTTATTGCCACATCTCTTAAGCTCAGTGACGAAAAAAATTAAGGCAACCGGACCACAAGGAGCACAAGGATAATACGTCATCATTAAATTATTTACACAAAACGCCTACTTTTCCCGTCGGAGGGTTCTCGTGTGTCGTCCGGACGTCCTCCTCCTCCCATCGTAGATTGTTTTCACTGAATTGGTGTGCTCCTTTGTGGTCTGTTGGTCCTCGGTCGTCGGTCCTTGGTTCTTGGTCCTTGTGAACTGCAAAGTGGTGTGTACCTGGATTATCCTGCGAGGCACACACGCGTGTTCACTGCACCCGTGTAATTATGGGACTCGTAATTGTAATCCACTTAAATATTTTGATGATATTTAGAGGGATTTTCGTCCTTTTTTTTTTTCCTCAGAGTCGGGGACCGAGACCAATTTTGCGGAGGGAATTTGATATTTGGTTTTCTTTGAAATCGAATACGCGATCGATTTTCATCCTGGCAAAGGATCAATTGATGTCGATTGTTTGAGTGGAGAGGAGTTGGGATGTTCTTTTCGTTGGTGACCTGCCTCTGTGCGGAAGTGGGAAAAAAATCGTCACATTCTTCTCGACAGCGGGTGTGTGTTTTGGCTGACACTGAAGACTTCTTTAATTCTGTGGTAGGACGCGGAATCGGATTAAGGATACTTCCGTTGTCAAAAAAAATCTGCGGTGCTAGAAAATCTGTGGCAATAAGAAATGTCGACCTTGGAGCCTTAGAGGTTGTTGAACAAACAAATGTTGTAAGTGTTCTTTGCATATCTCCGTCAGTACCTTCGGCCCGTGCTGTGTCTTAATCAGGATACTTAAGGGTAGTCCCAACCCCTTTAGCACGCACCAATTATAAAAAACAAAAAAAAAACAAAAAAAAGATAAGCGAATCAGCAAGGCTGAAGAATAACGAACTCTTAAGTCAACCACGAAAACTGCAAAGGCGGGACTACTGATCACAGTGACCTCATGCCTCAATCGTCTTAAGGACGAAAAAAGCCTCTAGGTCTCTATGCCGTCAATAATAGTTAAAAACAAAACTGATCCCGCAGATCTCAAATTTAAGATCCACGAAGAAGTTTCGCCAGCTAAAGGCTTCGATTGAAATTATTATAAGGAACTGTCTACTGATGGCACCATTTTGAGAAGCTCATCGTTTTTATCCGCATTAAAACTTAATTCATAATAAAAAAAAAAAATGTGGATTCCCATTTGATTTTAACCTGCGTTGGCATGGAAAGAACTAACCGCAAGAAACTCAGCAAAAAAAAAGAAGAAAATAAACAAATTTCAACGATTCTGTGACCCTGCAATATTAAACAATTTAAGTCTGACCTCCACGACTTCTTGAAAAAAGTTAGAGCTCCTAAAACATGGAACCAAAGCAAGAGTTGATTGCTAAAATAGGGGGATGACTTTAAGGGAATGAGTCGCCAAAATATAAGGTTGTCAAATATCTCCCTTCCGCTTTTTCGCTCTTCATTTAATGCTTCCTGAAAAGTGTTACAGTGATCGGATTTAGTTCAAATATGCGCCGTTTTGTTCGATAATCTGTTTCCATCTAGACAGTAACTTCATAATACAACCCTCGTAGAAGCCCCCTCCTTATTTGCGAAGAACTCGGACAGCCACTTTTCACAAGCCTCCTTTGAGTTCAACTTCACACCACCAAGGGCGTTGGCCATGGACAGGAACAGATGGTAATCACTTGGCGCTATATCCGGGCTATAAAACCTCCCATCCGAGCTCCCGTAGCTTCTAACGAATCATCAACGAAGTGTGTGGTCTGGCGTTGTCCTGGTGGAACACTACACCCTTCCTGTTGGCCGATTCTGGACGCTTCTGGTCGATCGTCTGCTTCAAGCGGTCCAGTTGTTCACAGTAGATGGTAGAATTAAGCGTCTGGCCATATGGGAGCAGCTCATAGTGGATGATTCCCCTCCAATCCCACCAAACACACAGCAAAACCTTCATTCACCGGCCTTCGACCACGACCATTTTCGCTTGATATTGTCGTATGTGATCAATTTTTCGTCGCCAGTCACCGTCCGCTTCAAAAATGGGTCGACTTCGTTCCGTTTCAGCAGCATATCGCAGGCTTTAATTCGGTCCAGAAGGTTTTTTTGCGTCAAATCATGCGCCACCCAAACATCAAGCTTTTTTTTGTATCCAGCCTTCTGCAGATGGTTTCAAATGGTTTGGTGACTAACTCCCATCTCCTGGGCGATGTCACGAGATGCCACATGCCGGTCTAACTCGATGTTTTCCATGATTCGATCGGTATTCGTCGTCACAGGTCTTCCGCCGGCTGGTTTATCCATGGTGTCGGGTTTACCGGCTCTGAATCGTCGAAACCATTCTTCCGCGGTTCGAAGTGGTAGAGTACCAACCCCCAAACCACCATTAATCTCACGGAACGTTTCTCTAGCGGATTTGCCTTTATCGAAGGAAAACTTTAAAATAGCGCGAATCTCAGCGTTAGTGAACTCCATCTTTACACGTCTATAACTGTTGAACGCAATATCCAAACTAATCATGCATAGCGTCGTTTTGTATGTCAAGACCTTTCAAATGATGTATTGCCAGATACGAGCTCTGTAGCGCTTTGTACATAGCCGGAAAATTCAAAAGACAAAAAGGCGGAAGGGAGATATTTGACAACCTAATATGTTTGTTGTTTTATGTACCCATTAAGTTTTTGGCCACATATTTTGAAAGGTGTGCCTAGCATTGTTACATAAAAAACCCAATTTCATGAAAAATGTAGATACGAGGTTATCGCAGAAAGGGCAAGATGTACTAAAATTGGAACGATACAGAGAAGATTAGCATGACCCTGCGTAAAGTCGAGAATGGAAACAGCCGTCGATTTATAGCACTACAAGGACGCCGAGAAAAGGAGATCTCAGCAGAAAATCTAAAGAAAAAACTTGTAGGCTTCCAAAGTGCAGAAGAAAGGTTTCTTTTAGCAACAAAAGCTTATGAGGAAAACCAAAGTGAACAGTGGAGAAATACTAAGAAAATCGATCCTTGTTTCTTAAAATGGACGAAGTGGAGCCTCTTTAGATGGCGAAAATTGAGTCCAAAGAAAAATCAAGCAACAGTTCAGAGATCTACAACCGAAAAGAATAATGAATCTTCTTTTCTGGGTCGAGTTGCTCTATTTGGGTCTTCTCAGTGGAAACAGCAACTAAAAACAAGCTTAACCCACCAACTGACATATAGAAGATGACCAGAGGAAAAGTCGCCCTAGATCCGCAAGAAGGAAAAAAGAAAGCATGAGCACATGAAGGTAAAAGATGAAAAACGTCTAAGAAAACGACCAAAATCAAGCATTTAGAATTACCGAACAGTAGTCATGCAATTTAAGGCTTCCAGGGCACGTACTCTTCTACCTTTTGAGCACATTGAGCATGGAAGAGCACTTTTTGGAATTAGATGTTTTTCTCAGACGCTTGAAAGAACATCTGTCTGCAAGCTTCAATATCCAACGTGTTTAAGCCAACGTGTCTTATTAAGTGACGATTTTCCTCCCGACTGCATTCGACAATCTTCAAGATCCTGTAGATCCTGCTTACCAACCTTTATCCCAGTCATCCTCAAGAAACATTTCCACTTCCTCAGCGTGGCATTTCTAATGGAATTCAATATTGGATACGCCACGACTGCAGACGCCACCCGACGAAAGTCCTCGCAGAGAACTGAGCAATTGACTGAGGAAATTCCCGTTGACAGGATATACGTGAAATTGCCAATTTACAATTTCGAATGCAATGTGTTTATTATGCCCGTCGACCTTTAGGCTGTGCGGGGAGGTGGATCTCCACCGCGGGATGTCAAATATATCCCTCACAACGCGTCTGAAAAAACACACAACACACAAACACACACGAAGACACGTCTCCCCCCAAAAAACACTCGGATCGGTGTGTCGCAGTGAAAAGAAAGCAAACGAAAGAGAAAAATGGCGATATTCATCCCGAATGGGGTGGTTGATTGGGGGATGTTATCCTCATGGTGGCTGCCGTTGACTAATATTTCTTGCTGCGCACTTTTGTAAGTTTTCCTCCTTCTTCTTCGTCTTTACCCACTTCCTTCCAGATGCAGATGATGTGATATCCAATCTCCGTAACTATGGCGAAGTAGTGTTATAAATGTGCCATAGGGTGGGGGTGGATGGTGGTGGTGTAAGGTACTCGGAAATAATGATGGCTGCTAACAAACCACTCAGACAGAAATATGTGTGTACAATTGTGAAGATGGGGATGTTGTTGGGTGTGTGTGTGCTTGGATCTAGAAGATGTAACGAAAATTGGATGGAGCATGGTGGAGGACGTCGAGGGTATTTTGATGATACGATTGGATTTCAGTTAAAGACCCGGACGAGAGACGACAAGTATTTTGCGAAAGAAAAGCTATTTTCGAAATAATTGGGTAATTTTGTAAGGGAACTGTGAACAGGCTTTCGTTGTTTTGTGTCGATTTCTTTTTTGTTTCTCTATCGATTGTCTGAGGATTTTTTTCATTCTTTTTGTTTTCTTGTGTTATTGGTTGTGTTCGATTTTTTGTGGGAGATCGAATCTGATTTTTTTAGTACCTTGGTCGTCTTTGTTAATCCTGGAGCTCGTTTGAAGTGTTTTGACCGAAAACTGACTCGTTAAGCTTCTCCAAAGCCGGCGGATTGGCTTGGAGCATGCAAACTTGTGTAGAGGTTCTTGCTTAGAGACTTTTTCCACTACTGTGCGGCTGCGGAGATGTCTTTACTTCAGATTCAACACATTCTAAGGCATTGTATTGAATCCTAGACGATTGATTTGGTCAATTTTCAATTTTAATATTGAGGATTGTCAGTTTGTCAGTTTGTCAGCTCCTCAAAGATCTACAAGGATGTGCAACTAAACTTGTAAAAGAAAAACTGCTATCCACTTTGGAAAAGACGCAAAGGTTATGATTTCAACCTGCTAACAACGGAAAGGCCAACGATCGAGGCACAGGCGATCGCGGATAAGAAGCCGATCGAGGAACAGATCGAGGAACAGGAGGCGATCGAGGAACAGGAGGTGATCGAGGAGCAGTAGGCGATCGACGAACACGAATCGAGCGAGGAACAGGAGGTGATCGAGGAACAGGAGGTGGTCGAGAAACAGGAGGAGATTGAGGAACAGGAGGTGATCGAGGAACAGGAGGTGATCGAGGAACAGGAGGTGGTCGAGGAACAGGAGGTGGTCGAGGAGCAAGAGGTGATTGAGGAACAGGAGGCGATCGACGAACACGAGTCGTTCGAGGAACAGGAGGTGATCGAGGAACAGGAGGCGCGAGGTACAGGAGGTGATCGAGGAACAGGAGCCAATCGAGGAACAGGAGGCGATCAAGAAACAGAAGACGATCAAGGAACAGGAGGCGATCAAGTAATGAAAACCGATGGAAGAATGCAAGGCGATCAACGCACGCGGTTAAAATGCGATAGGGGAACAAGCCATTGAACAAATGCACAGGTTTTGACTTCAGTAAGGTGAAGACTATGGAAATCGTGGATGATCGTGTCAAGTTTTCAAGAAGACTTAACTTCGACGTATGACTTTACTTCAGATATGCAAATCAGTGATCACCCGACCTATCAAATCGAATTAAAGACCAGCTCCAGCTAATTTTGTGTTCGCCAAGAGGTCCCCTAAAAATATTCCTAACAGGCTTAGACTCCTTTTGAACGGAAGCCTTAACCTGGACTCTAAGATAATCTTGATTAGTTACTTATCGTGAACATTCAAGCTTTCCAGAGTCGCGGCGAAAATGAAAGAAATAGTAAAAAAAATAAGAACCTTATAATTAGAACCTTCTGCTGAATTTAGATACAATTGAGGGTTTCAAAAAAACCCAACGATTTACTTAAAATTTAAGGCCTCTAAATTCTGAATAAGATTTCAAACTAAGCGATTTTCTGAAGCTCTTAAGATCGCAACGAAGAAGATCCAATAAAAGTCAAATGGATGCCCCTTTGGGAAAGCTTTCGTAAAAGACAAATGTACGGACTTTCTGGTTCAACTGAAGCCGTCCACATGAGTTCCACAATGTCGACTAAGTTCTGATGAGTCAAAACGATGAGTTTTTGAGCTCGATACGCGTGCTGAGTTCACGCCCTCTTCGCAGTTCTGGATTGTCAACGAATCAGCTCCAAAATGTTAAATGCAATTGACCCCAAAGAAAAAACTTATGCCTGACTCTACCACAGCAATTTTGAAGTGTAGAGTGAATGGGAATCTAAACGAGCCTAACAGAGCCACCAGAAAACACTCCAGTGTATAATCTTGTGTATTGCCACCAAATCGAGAGTTAGAGAACGCATTACGCAATCCAAATCACCCTCAAGCCAACCAAAAAAAAAAAACAGAAAACCAACTTCACCACCCACTGATTCCGATAAATAAATTATTCATCTCAAGTGTTTCGCTTTTTTTTTTTTTTTTTTTTTTTTTTTTTTTTTTTTTTTTTTTGCCTTGAGGGCGATGTGGAAACCTGATAGGCAGGTGGAACAGGCCCGTTCTATTCCAAGTAGTGTGAGACTTTCACCCACTAAAACCACATCTTGACCTCTTCTCCTTGACACCATCCACTCTGGGACCGCTTTCGCATTACTTCAGAGTGGTGTCGTTTTCTTCCCCCCAAAGGGGACCGGCTTTTTCATTTTCATCATCGGGTTAATTAATTAATCTTGCCGGTCAGGCTGTAATCGATCTTCATTTGGGGGGATGCTATATCCTTCCTCTCTCATTTTAGTTCTCAGCACTACTTCAGCGTATGTCGCGATTTTGGTCCAGTGGGTGCTGCTGGATAGCATCTTTTCGACGACGGTATCAGGTGATATGCTGCCTATCTCCGCTTCCAACCTGGTCCTCTGCACTGCCCACCTGCTGCATTCGAAAAAGGTATGGTAGGCGTCGTCTTCTTCGGAGTCTTCGTACTGGCAGGCAGCGCTCTCTTTCTTGCCCATCTTGTGGAGGTACCTGTTGAAAGCCCCATGTCCGGATAGCAGTTGGGTGACGTAGAAGTTGACATCACCATGTCTCCGCTCTGTCCATGCAGCCACATCTCTGATAAGCCGCGCTGTCCATCTTCCTCTAGTTTCAGCGTCCCACCTGGCTTGCCACCGCTGCCTCGTTCGCTCCTTCGCAGCCACCATCGCCGTTGTGGTACCCGCTTCCGTCTTGTGGTCGTGGACGTACTTTCGTTCTGCGGCCAGTAGATCGATAGGGGTCACTCCTGCTATAACGAGAGCAGCTGGCTCGGATACAGTACGGTAAGAGCTGATAATCCGTAGAGCTCCACGCCGTTGCACGGCAGCCATTTGTCTTCTGTAGGACTCCTTATTGAGCGCATCAGCCCAGATCTCACATCCATATAGTAAGATGGAATGGGTGATGGCCATGAGGAGCTTCCGCCTGGACATGGTCGGGCCTCCGATATTCGCCATGATCCGGGAGAGTGAAAAGGTAACTTTTGCCGCGCGCCCTACTGCCACTTTTATTTGTTCCCGGTAGGAGAGCTTGCAGTCCAGGTGCATGCCTAAGTACTTGACTACGCTCTTGCTAGTGATGGGCTGGGATCCTACCAGAAACTCAACTTGGCGCGGGATTCGTCGGGTTGTAAGTAGGACTATCTCCGTTTTCTCAGCCGCTAGCTTTAGCCCATGGCTTGTGAGCCATTCCTGCACTTGCCCCATTACTTGGTTCAGTTTCAGGTTTGCTTCTTCTGTGTCCCCTGCGGTGATGACAGCGCCTACGTCGTCGGCGTATCCCACGAGAAAGGTGTCTTGTGGCATGTCCATACGCAGGATGCCATCATAGGCTATGTTCCACAGGTCTGGTCCTAGGATTGAGCCCTGTGCGGCACCTGCTGTGACCTCTTTGCATCGTTGGCCCTCCGTGGTTTCGAAGAGAAGCTTGCGGTCTCTAAGGTAGCTCCGAAGGATCCGTTCCAGGTATTGTGGCACCTGAAACTGGTTTCGGAGTGCGCCTAGGATATCTTCCCATCGAAGAGAATTGAAGGCGTTCTTGACGTCCAGTGTTGCCAGGAGTACAACCTTCTTCGTGCGGCGGTTTCCTTGCCGGGCAATGTGTACAGCATCGGTGACCTTCTGGATTGCGCTTATCGTGGAGTGGCCTCGTCGGAAACCATGCTGGGCCCTCGACAGACCGCCCGCACGCTCGACCGCCGTTTGAAGGCGTGCCTTTAGCAGCTTCTCCAGTAGTTTTCCCGTCGTGTCCAACATGCACAGGGGACGGTAGGCTGATGGAGACTCAGGATCACCTTTCCCCTTGTTGATGAGGACCAATCGCTGGATCTTCCAAGGTTTGTAGAAGATCCCCTCCGTTAGACAGCTATTGAACACATTTAGCAGCAATTGGGGGCAGATTTTTGCGAGGACCTTCAGGGCCTCACCCGGGATGCCGTCGGGGCCAGCGGCCTTCTTGTTTTTTATTGTCATCGCGGCTATCCTGAGCTCCTCTTCGGAGAAAACGGGGACCTCTTCTAGTTGTGTAGGGTAAGTGTCTGCTGGTCTGATAGGGTGGGTTGGGAAAAGTGTTCCTACTATTACCTCCATCCTAGATGCGCTCATGATTGGTGTAGCACCTTGTGTACCAAGCTTCCGCATGGCGACCTTGTATCCAAGGCCCCAGGGTTCGTTGTTCACTTCCTGGCGGAGTTGCTCCCACTTGTGCTTCTTGCTCGCGTTGATGGCATCCTTGAGCTCTTTCTTCGCGGCTTTGAACTCTGCAAGTGAGGCGTCATCCGCTGCGGCGTGTCTTCTCCTCCCCCTGGTGACCTTACGTCTGAGGTGCAGGCATCTTCTTCTTAGCGCTGCGATATCTTCGGTCCACCAGTAGACTGGCTTTCTGCGGCTCGTTGGAGTCCTTGAGCGCGGCATTGAGGCATCGCAAGCATTATGTATGAGACGCATCGTTACTTCTGCCTTCTCATCTGCTGTTCCTTCGAGCTCTAGGGCTTCGTGTTTCCAGCGCTCAATCACGTTAGAGAAGAGCTCCTCGTTCAGACCATCAACCCTCCACCTCGGCAGTTGCCTTGGGTTCGCGCTTTGGCGGAGGGGGGTCAGCTGGACGTCAAACACGATATACTGATGGTCACTGCCAGTGTAGTCCTCGATGACCCTCCAGTTCTGAATGCACCTGGATGTCGACTCCGATGCAAGGGTTACATCAGGGATAGTCTCGGTGTATCCGGGGCGCCTGAACGTCGATACGTTGCCGATGTTTACTACTTCAAGGCCCAGCCTAGCTGCCATCTCTAAGATTCGTCTTCCTCTCGTGTCTGTGGTGGGCATCCCCCACTCGATCGCTTTGGCGTTGAGGTCCCCCGCGACCACTACAGATCCTCCTGTCACTCGGACTATGTCTTCGAGCGTTGACAGCTTTAGCTCGAACTCTGCGATGATTTCATTTGGGGTAAAATAGCAGCTGAAGAAGGTGGTGTTGCCGAGTTTGACCCACGTGAAGCCAAGTGTTTCGCTTAAAAGTAAATTCTCTCCTCATAACCCAAAAGCCAAAGGACGAAGGCACGATTACGACATTTTGTTCGTGTGCTCGTATTTGAATTCGTCCCTCCCCACGGCCAACCAGCCACCACCACCATCATCAGCCCACAACTACGAAATGTGTAACTTCGCCATAAAGAGACATTTCCCTTAAATTGAATATTACCCGTGTAAAATTTGTTAACTCACACTTAACGGGCAGTAGGCCTTCACTGCTCAGCAACCCCATGGGTGGAAAAATGTCACCACCACCGTTGTCGTCGTTGTTGTCGTCCTTGCCATCACACACCCACAACGCAATTTGCACGTTCTGATGGGTTAATAAATATTTGAGAACAGCCTCTCTCTGCCAGCAGGAAACAAAATTATTTCGCTTTCTTTCGTTTGGACGGGAGGATCATCACTTCGCAAAAAGGGTGTACAGTTTTTTTCTCTTTTCCTGGTCCTTGGTCTGGTCCTGTGCCTGGTCCTTGGACTTGTTACTGTGGGTTAAAACACACAGTAACAGTTGGAGGGTGTCTCGCGATTCACTTTTTTTACGAACCTCGTGGTATGCTTCTAATTTTAAAGTTTTTTTTCTTGTGTATATGTGGGGAGGAGGGAGAGATATGTGTGCGTGCGTGTTGGTAGGGTAATAAAAAAGGGGTTAAAGTACAAATGTATTAAAAAAGGGGCGATGCTTGTGCCTTTGGAATGTGTTTGTTATGCCTGCGAGGATGTTGAGAGGACACGTACAAACGGGCAAGGGTAATGAATGTAAAATTGGGATACGAAATTACGTTATTACCCAGTTTAATTGAAAACAATTTCGCTTAATAGGTTGCCGTATGTATACATATGGGAGAGGAAAGGAGGTTGGTTTTGCGAAGGACTTTAAGGTGCTGTTTTGAGAACCATGGAGAGGATTTGAAGACTTTCATATAGGACACAGACAGGTTTTTCCAAGTCCGAGTCCGTTGTGGCATAGAAAACACTTCAAAAGTCGCTTTGATAACAGAGTCTCTGGTTGCTTGAGTCCCAATACAATGTTCAGCAGCCACAGAAAGTTCTTCGAAACGCCCAATAAAAGTTTAAAATACTGTCAACTGACTGAAGTCTTAGTTCTAACTATGTGTAGGATAAGAGGACGTACTTTTTAGAAACTTTCTAACACTCTGTAGGTGTTCTAACCGATAGTTTTTTAATAAAGTTTCATGTTGTGTCAAGCTCTTACATTTCAATAGTTTCACAAAACGCCATTGAAAGAGAAATTTCAGTTATTCATTTCCCCGAAACTACAACTCTTTTCTCACACTTTTATTCACGTTTATACATAATTTCTATGACCTTAAAATAAAACACAATTTGACTGATCTTCAAATGAACGCAACAACTTTTTTTCGCAACACAAACGTTTAAATTTCACTGAAAGTAGAGAAACCACCGCGAAGTTAGTTACTCTTCACAATCTGACAGAACTTGCAGCCATCTTGATGACACCGGGCTGCCATTTCTTTTCAACAAAAGAAAAAAAAAATCTCCAAAACCTTTACAAATATTTTAAAAGTATTGAATTCCAAACTAATTAACAACAGTTACCAGTTAATTTTGCATTCCATTTTTAACCAAGAAGCGTATTTTAAAAGAAAATCCATCGGTGCACGAAAATCAGCCGAAAAAATGCAGTGGAATAATAATTTTTCTGAGGAGACTTCGTTTTTTTTGTAGCACTTTCTGAAACTTAGTTTTAAGGTAGTTTTTTCTGAAAATAGACGTATTTTTGTGATTCTTGTTAGTATCTGAAAAATTTTTGAGTCGAAGGGTGGATTGTTAGAGAGCTTGAGTTGATTACAAGGTTCTAAGTCGATCGTGGAGGCTGAGGAAGTCTCTGTGGCAAAGAATGCTACTTAACTCTCTACAACACACACCAGTTTTCAATGACAAACTGTTTTGTTAAATTTCATGAAAGTGCGCAATCAAAGCTCTAATCTAAATTGTTCAAAAGATAATTTTAAGTGGCAGCTACAAATTCTTAGTCGGTAATGTTCAAAACCAAAAGCCACATATGGCTGCTTGTGTCCTTCACACAAATATGTATTTTTTTGTTATGAAAGAAACAAAGTATTGATTTTGAAGAAATGCGTGTTAAATATTTTTGTGAAAAAGAGGGAAAACTTTACATTTGTTATGTTAAGTTTGTTAAATTTAGGAATTTCGTGAGGAAAAAAAGATTTTTAAGAGCCTTTCTTTGAAGAGTAGAAACATTTTTAACACTTACTGAATATTTCGTAAGATTTTGTGGCGAAAAAAACATAGAATCTAATCTAATCTAGTAAATGTAAATAAATTAATGAATGTATTTAAGTATTGCTTAATCTAAAAACAAGTAAATCTGCTTAAAAAAATACAGTCGAACCCCTCTAAGTCTAATTTTTTAGCCATATTTTGGCTTTCTCCTTCCCAATTTTCCTTACAAAAACCATCCTTTAAGTCGAACTCCTTTTAACTCGAACTAATTTTGATGTCCCGTGAAAATTCGACTTAGAGGGATTCAACTGTAGTAATAATAACAATAAATAAGTGTAGAAAACGAAGTATAGTTGATGTATACCAAAATACCCTTAAAAAGAGACTACGCAAAGACTAGAAAATCTTAGACTGTAGAATAAACATTTGAGAAAAAATTCAAGATTTCGTAGACAATAAAAGGAGAACAGCAGTCGCTTCTCAAGTCTTTCCTGCCGCTGGTAAATTTTGCTTAGTTCTTTCATTTTAACTTCACAAACACATTTTCAACAACAACATGAAGAAAGAGCCTTTTTGTTAGCCTAAAAAAATAGGTCTTCAATACTTTTCGAATCAAATTAAAAAATTGAAGCAGATCTTTATTTTAGCCGTTTTTCTCTGCTAGTTAGCCATAATTTTAACAAGTTAAGGTAGTTGAGACAGATCTACTGATCTAAATTCCTAGCTTCTGCATGTGAACATATTCAAGCAACGCCCTGTAATCTCGATATGAGACGTTTCTTCAAATTAAACTAAACTTAACTCTCCGACAGTGGTTTCCCACCAAACCACTGGAAAAAAAATCGACTCTAAAATAATTTGAATTCATTGATTTTTCGTCGACACTCTCAAGTACAAATTGAACCAAAGTGGAAGAACTTCGAGAGCATCATTATCAGCAACATCGTCGATATCGCTGCCACTCTTCAACCACTACTTGGACTGGTACATTCATAAACAACATTCTTCTGTGAATTAAACTCTAAATTTAAGTTGAAATTTATCTCCTACTGACATTTTGATGGCGATTCTGAAATGCCGGGCACTCAGTCTTAATTCAATTTGCCAGGTCCTACGTTAAGCATGACAAGGATCGATCTGTCCGATGATTAGCCGAAACATGTTCCTCGGATTCGTCGAATTATGTGAATGAAATTAGAATTATTTTTACTCGACATCAGAAGAGTTCAAATGTTGTGACAAAGATTTCCGAAAGAAAAGTTTGAGTATCGTTCAAATGGCACTCACTCAGTTGGACTCGGTGCTTAAATTTGATCAGGCAAAGGAATTACTTATTGATTCAAGACAATTCAAGTCTAATTCTTGACTCTTGAAAAATTTAAGCTGAATTTAAGCTGAAATCCGAATTAATTCCTTTGTTATTGGTTTTGAAAAAAACGCTGACTGTTTTGACATCTGCTTCAGAAGCAACAGTTCTTTCAGAAAAGACAACTCCTAGTTGGATTTTGCACAGGATTTTCGACTGAATTTACGTTACGCTTAGAGAATTCACTTGCGTATTATTCTTACTTGTAAACTTTCTTAAACCTAACCTAACCTTCCTTCTAAACCTTCCACCACACTTGATAACAGACTGCAATGTTACAAGCTTGGCAACTTTTTAACGCTTCCTTTTCTGAATGGTCATTCGTAGGCGCAGATCAAAAGCATTTTGTATCAAAACATCTTCGAGTTGCCTTGTTTCTTGTTGTTGGAGTCTGTCTTGGATCTTGTGAAAGGTTTCTTAGGCCTAACAATCTCTTCAAACACTTTTCTTTCATTTGAGTTCCATTGTGAGGTGTTCATCAACAGTGTGATGCCACAAGGCACTTTTGTCTTCCCCAACTGTTTGAACTATCAATAGTCCCATTTCTAATGGCTTCAAACCAGATCAGTTCAAAACGTTGGCAGAATGAAACGCAGAACCAGGGTCTTGCATCCTTGGACTCTGTTCTCTTTCACCGATTTTCACCTCGATTCAAATCAAATTTCCACCACCATTCGCAGAATCTTAACTCCATCACAACACATCGACCTTAATTGAAAGCCAATTACTCGCACAAAGAGCCCCCTTAACCGTGATATCGAATCAACACAATCACCGGCTCCCATTCAAGATGCACAACACACCAAATCTGAAAATCCTTTTGCACACAAAGCCCCGAGTACAGCCAACAAAACGCCCACTTCTCTCCCGTGCCTCACACTCTCGCATCGCATTCAACGTGCCCCGGCAAATGGATTTACCCAAATTACACGCGGCAGTGTCCTCGCTCCCATTGTGCCCTCGCTCGGCTGTCACAATACACCGAGCCCACTTTTTAATTTGATCCTATTTCCCATTCATCAAACCGGTGACAAGAGCCGAGGAGAGGTACACGAGGACCTTGCGATAAAAATTTGAATTGTTCACGCACATGTCCTTTTTTTTCTGGCACTCAGAAGATTTCTTCGCACAGATTACGGAGAAAGGCAAAGCAATCCTTTCTTCCTGCTGAAGGGTTATCGAGAAGTGCCATTGTCACATGGCACCTAAATTGATATTTGATATTTCTCCCAAGGAGCCTTAATCCTTGCAAAAAAGAAAAATTCAAAGACTAATGTGTCCTTTTTTTTTTTTTGCAGAGCAATCCCGCAACGATTACCACAGCAGTTTAAATGGCAACGATGAGCACTGCGGCAGTGGAGCTGGCAGCGGATCGACGACATCGAATAACTCTTTGAGGCTGCCCAGCGGCGGGGGTCTGTCGCCGGTGGAGCACTCTCCGGCGGCAGCGGCTGCCGCGCTGGTTGGAGCACATCACGCGGCTGCGGTAGCGGCGGCTGGACATCATCACCACCATCATCATCATCATCCGCATCATCATCATGACGGCGGGTATGGGAACGGCGGCAATGGAGCCGGCTCTGGGCCGGGCGGACTGGGTGGCGGCAATAGTGGCAAGAAGAAGAATAAGCGGCGGCATGGACGGACGATCTTCACCAGCAATCAGCTGGAGGAGCTGGAGAAGGCGTTCAAGGAGGCGCACTACCCCGATGTGAGCGCCCGTGAGCTACTGTCCATGAAGACCGGGCTGGCCGAGGACAGGATTCAGGTGAGGATTTGGTTTTGAATTTCAATTTCTTTTGGAAATAAGTGTGTATGAATTTTCTATTTGAAAACTGTTTTACTGTTCGATTTTCAGGAAATCGAAGTCTAAATTGTAGGGCACTTCTAGAACGAAATTTTGTTTTTCAGTCATTCATTCCAAGTTATACGATGGACATGCTTGAAATGTGCCACTTTCGTCCTTTCAAAATCTTGGGTTGAAATTCGCAGAAATGGAAGCTAGAATTGTTTTCAAAAGGGTTTTAGAGAAGCAATCAGCTCCAAGGACGTTGCTTCAATTTCTAGTGCTTTGGACTATTTTGAAGCCGTATGGAATCTATCAAAGAGACTTAGGTCTAAACTGTAAAGATTTGAGGTCTGAATGAAGACTTCAAGTTCAAATAATAGTCCAAATTTCGGTAAAAGCGCTCACAAATATCCCCTCGTTGATCATTTTATCGTTTTGTTTGTTACCAAGGCCGTGCAAGGTTGCCTAATACGGTGGGAAGCTGGGAAAAGCAGTGAGATTGCGTCGAAAATATAGAACTCTTCAAAAAGTCAGGTAAATTCATAGGCTAGGCGCGCACATGCGCTTTCTGTCGCACGACTAGTCAGTCGCAAAAAGTAGAACACGCAGTATTCAATGTGAACGCGCGCACATGACACGTGACAATTGCAACGATTAGTAGCCTGCGGATTGTCCAATTTTCTTGACGATGCGATTGTCGAAAGATAAAATGAAACGTAGACACCGCCAAGAATATCCACACACTTGCGATTTAAATCGTTGCGACTAAAAAATCGTTGTCGCACTTGCGATTTTCTATCGGATCATAATTTAGTCGCAAAAAATGAGACACATTGTTTTATACGTGAATGCACATATGCGACTTAATAATCGCAGCGATTAAAAAAATGGAACAAGACCCATTTTCTAGACGATTCTTTTGCCGCAAATTATGTGTGGAATGACATTAAGAGCTGTGTGTTATATTTTTCTGCGTCTGATGTGTGCGACAGAAAAAAACAACTGCATGCGTGGTCATTTTTATTTGCGATCACGATGTTTTTTATCGCTGCGATGAAAACGCATGTGCGCATGGCTAGACCCTTAGACGTGAAGCAAACCCAAGAGAAACCAACATTAATCACGACGTTCTTCTACGTCATCTAAGAGTCTAAGGTGGAGATCTAGTCCTCCTTTTTGCCAACAAAATAAATCAACTCCCACAAACCATCGATCGATGTGTCGGAAAAGAAGGCTTTAATAGGATGTCAAAAATGGTCGTGAACCTGCAATCAATTCATTAGGAAAAAAGTGTCCAACCAGCGATTGATCCGTCTGAAACGAACGCATCAAAGGACCGCCTAAAACAATCGTGAACCTGCGAGAATGTCGAAGCAGCGTTAGCAGATCCTGAACCTGATCCTGATCTTGGTCTAAGCACTACGTCAGAAAAGACAATAAATATCGAGGGAGATGGCGGTCCTGTTAACAATTCGTCATCCAAAAAATCAAAATAAGAAACGAAATCGAATGTGTGACTGAGCCACTTAGTCCTTTAGAGATGGTCGACATAAAAAAGTCCTAGAGGCGGGATCCTGTAGTCAATTCATAAGCCGGAGAAAGCGAACCCAGTACTAAAAATGCGGCACTCAGTGGAAGTCAAAAGTCTTAAACCAGCGTTAAGACCGTGGTTTCAACTTGACCCACATTCCGGCGACCATCTTCACAGCTTCATCGACTCGAATTCCACTCGACCACTTGCATCGGACTTTCGTTTTCCACTCGCAAGATGTCCGAGCACAGGTCCAAAAAAAAAAACTAAAAATTTCTTGTCCCAATTCCATCCCAAATCGCATCTTCTTCGTTAAGGCGTGTTAACCACAACCACTTGAGCCGAATCGGAGGCAAAAACAAAAAAAAAAATCGCGCATACCGCAGCCATGTTGCATCACACTCAACGGGGGATATGGCTGCAACTTTGTGCCTGTGCATTCCTTGTTCCACTTCAAAGCGAATGGAAGCCAACCAATTCGCCATCCAAAAAAAAAACAACAAAAAAACAGACGCAATCCACACACATACATAACGCAGCCTCACCACACACTCGTGCGTTTGATGAACGGGTAATTGAAGAGGTCCTTTCGCGTACACGTTTCCACTCGGCTCTTGTTGCAGTTGTGTTGTTTTGTATCCCAAACTTCTTTTTTTTTTTCTTTTGACAAACTTTTCGCACAGTTTGTGTGTTGTCCTCTTGTTTCAGCCGCCATTGTCAGGCGAGGAGAAACAGAAATGGCTGCTGCTGCTTCTGGTTTCATTATTTTTTTTTTGTTTTTTTTTTTTGGGAGTGTGTGAGATTGTGTGGAAACTTGTTTCGAAGTCGTTTTGCATAAAAACGCCGACGAGGACACGTCGTCACATCGTTGCGGACAATTGGAGGCACAAGAAAAGAGAAATTTCGATATTTCCACTCCCTCTGCAGGCAACACGCGAGCGTGTTGTGCAACACTTGCATATGACGCTTTGACGTTCGTGTGTTTATTTTGGAGTGGGCTGCTGCAGGCCGCAGGCCGAGACGCCTCGTAACGCCGGCAGCCTTTGGTGGAAATTAATGCAAAAATAATTGACTTAATGTGAATCAGTGCTACTTTGTTGCAATTGTTGCACTGCAGTAACGTGAAGTGGTACGCAGTTGATAGATTCTAATTCGAGCAAAAAAGTCTATGGAAGTGGACCAGATTGTTGGGGGAAGCTGACTGACTGCATCAGTCAGCTGAGCTGTTGAAATTGAGAATGACGTTCTTTTTTTGGTGGGTGATGGTAGAGCTTGAAATTGCTAAATGTATCAGAAGTTATTGGCTTTATCTTCATCTTTATTGCAACTAAAATATTAAAACTACATTGCACAATTTACAAAGACATGTTATATACCACCTGCCTCGGTTTTGCAGGAGATATTAGACCCTCATCAAAACAGAGGCCTCTTAAGAACCGAAGTAATATAGTTAGAGAAAATGAAGAAATTTGTTCCCACCGTTTGTAGACAATTTTTTAAAAATATAGGCAGAGAGCCTTAAACTTAAGCACCACGAAAAAGGACGCAGACATTATATATTGAGGCTGAACCTGACTGAAACTGTCCCTGAAGCTGAAGCTGAAGCTGTAGCTGATACTGACACTAAAACTAAAACCAACTCTGCAGCCTAAACTAAAGCTGAACTCGAAGCTGGAACTGAAACCAGAATTGCGGCTGACGTTAAAACTAGAATTCAACCCAAGATCGTTGATAAAACATTTTCAGTGAAGCAATCAGAGCTCTACGGGAGTTTATTGTTCCTCTATTTTGTCATTAAGCCTAAACAAATTCATCAAAGGGCCAATCTGTGTTTAGAACCTCAAATCAAAACACCAAAGGGCTTAAACCTAAGGCTTAAATGTCTAAATACTTCAAACATTTGCTGAGCCGTCTTAATTTCGTTAAAAGAGATATCTTTACCTGATACAACAGCTTAATCTTTACGTTGAGCTGGACCTGATGTTGGACGTTGAGCTGGATCTGAAGCTGGACGTTGAGCTGGACCTGAAGCTGAACGTTGAGCCGGATCTGAAGCTGGACGTTGAGCTGAACCTGAAGCTGGACGTTGAGCCGGATCTGAAGCTGGACATTGAGCTGGACCTGAAGCTGGACGTTGAGCTGGACCTGAAGTTGGACGTTGAGCTGGATCTGAAGTTGGACCCAAATTAAAGCCTTAAAAATTTTAGACTTAAGTCGTAGCTGGAACTGAAATTGAAACTAAAGCCGTAACAAGGCGCAATCACGAGTGGTAATGGAGCAAGCGCATGGTCCTTTGCATAGCTTCAACAAGACGACGATGGTGAGGAAACTTTAATTTGAATTCATCAAATTCTGGGTCAGTAATGCCGGACGTTGATGGTGCCAAGTCCAGAGATGACGGAATGTGTTCCAGACGATGATTTCGATGCAGTGAAATCTAAGACTAGAGCTAAAGCTGGATTTGGGGCTGAATATTGAACTGCAAATAAAACTGAAGCAGGCTGAAGGTGAAAGATGAGCTAAAGACGAAGATGCGGCTGAATATCCCTCTTTAAGAACAAGTTCTGAATAGGTGTATGACCTCTGGGTGAACACCGAAGCTGATATTTTAAAACGTGCAGTTTTGCGACAGTTTCTGGAAAAAAAAAACTTTTATAGATGAATTTTAGGGACAGACTTTGGAAACGCACAAGGCAAGGCGGACTTGGAGATGAACTTTGAAGATGGTCTTCGGAGGCTGCTGCAAAGCGCATGTTTTGGGATATGTATGTTCACATTTTTTTTTAATATCACTGCTGCGTCAAAAAATTGCTGTGTGCACCGGGGCTAAATCTACAAGTGTTATCAGTCTGCGCGACATCATTTAAAGCTTCCGAATCTCCATTGAGGCGTCCTATGTTGCTCCGAAGAGAAACCAGGCTTAAGTCAGAGGCGCAACAGTGGGGAAATTGTTTTCTGAAACTAAATATTGTGGACAGAGAGAGGACTGGTAGATGTTACTAATAGTCCTTCCTAATTGAAGGAGAACTTTTCACTTCGCTTTGATGTGAAAAGGTCCTGAAGGGACCAGAATCTAGTTTTGATGTTAATCAAGAGGCTTTTTGTTTTTTTTTTTCAACTTCCAATGTTGCTTTGAAACTTGGAATACAACACAAATTTTAAAAATAAAAAAAAAAAGTAAAAAGACGGACTCTAGACCAGAATTGAATTTAACCAAAAACAACCTAAGAGCCTTGTGCAGGATTCACGAGCAGGAGTCAAGACACAAGAAATTTTCAAGGAATTTAGTCGCGCCCAAGAGAGTTGCGAGTTGGTTAAGACAAACTTACTTCATCACGTTGATTCAATTTTAGCCTTCATGTGATTTGACTGATGTGTACAATATATGCGACGACCTTATTGTTAGTCTCTACGCCAGTTCCTTAATGCTTTTTAATTTCTTGCTCGTCCTTCTATAGAAGCTGCCTCTATAACCTCAAAAGAAATGACGTCTTACGGAAAAAAAAATCTGCTAAACATAAGGTTTCAGACCGCAGACTTCCTTTTTCAACCTTGCAATTTCCCACTTAGGCCCAGTCCTAACACCCTTGCATTCAAACCAAGACAGGAAATAGGCATTAAGCCATTATCCTATTCCACACATAATGAGCACGTGAATTATGTCACCCCAACACCTTCACCCAACTCACAAAAATAGCCCTCCACTTGGACTACACTTCCACAAAAGCCGCCCATTCCGCTCCCACCATCAGCACTCCCCCCTAAAAAAGAAAAGTCAAAGTGTCAGTCATAAGATCCTGGTTTTGTTTCCTGTTCCCCATTTTCTCTTTTTTTTTTTTTCTCTCACTCCGGCTTCATCTCTCATTTAATTAAATTTAATTTCACGGCGATAATCATAAAATTATTATTCGTAAATGACTTGCCTTTGTTGCGAGTTTTAAATAAAGCGCATTTAATAAAATTTAAACAAAAAAGAAATGGAGAAACTCAACAAAATGGTGAAATTATCAGCGCAAAGAAGTGAAAAGAAAAAAAAACTGAATGAACGATGAATTATATCCTGAACCGTGCAGAGAGATCCTAAGACCCGTGTATGGGCGGCTCAGAGCACCAGCAACAGCAGTTGACTTAATTCAAATACTAAAATTATGTTAATAAGTTTTTCTGCTGTTTGCATACAAAAGGGTAATGGGCGTGAGGAACATGAGAAAAAAAAAATTCTCGAATCTTAAAAACGATGATTATATCGAAATTATACGGCGCAAGTTAAGCGAGTGCATTGTTACACTCTGGTGGCTTTGTGAGAGTTTAAGTGTTGCTAAAGTTGTTTAGTGGGGTGTCAAAAGATGTTGTTGAAAGGAGGACAGAGGCAGGACGGTGGAGGTGAACTGCGATCTGTAGAGGTTAGCGAGATCCTGCAAGTTCATATCAAAATTCCTAGAATATGTTCTATTAAATGCAGATGAGAAGAAGAAAAATGCGTTAGTAGTCGTTTGTTACTGTCCATCCAGTGGTATTCTCTTAAAGGCAAGCAGGAATGATGAAGAGGAGTTAAAACACTAACCCATCCAAATCTTTTAAGAAATAACAGGAAAACTATAAAATACTCAAAACTAACAACCGCCATTAACAAAAAATAAACAGACCACAGATTTTATTTTTATTCATTAACGACTAAAAATGTCAATGGAAATGTACACTAATGGAAATAAGTATTAACACAAATGCGATTCTAGAAAATAAATATCATTACTTTTGAAGCTAAGATGATTTTGTTTCTCATTTTTCTGAGAGACCTGAGAGGAATAGATATTTCTTCTTCGCTATTCTTTAAAAAAAATAATAAACAAACCTTTTTTTGTTTGCAAAGTTAACAAATATAAGTTTAATAGTTCTAATAATGGAAGCACTTGCTTGTAAAAAGTGCATAACTTTTTTCATTGTGTGTATAAGTTAAATGGTTTTAAAAAACTTTCTTAAATTTACTGCTTCTTTTCACACTGAAAGAAATCTGTAAGATCCCAGAAGAGTTTGAAAACCTCGGTTCGCATTGATAAACTTCTTTTAGTCATCTATCCCGGCATCCTATCTGACCGTTTTTTGGAATTTCTGTTGAGGAAGTGATGTAGTTTAGAGACTAAAAAAGTGTTGCGGTCAACTATTTGAAGTCAAGTCAGTCAAGGAGCGTAAGATCGGCAGATGGAATCTAAATACACTTCAAGATTCAAAAGCTGTTATAAAACTGTCGCTCATTTTCTTTTTTACTTTTTTTTTTCGATGAATAAATAGATGGATGTAACTTGAAGATCTAGAACGATTGCAGTAACCTAAAAAGACCCTCAGATTTTAAGTTTGTGTTTTGCTTCCTGGACTCATCGCTTCTTCACTTTACAACGTTTAAGTTGGATGGAGCCACTTTGAGAAGCTTAGAACAGTTCTCTATCGTACACTGTTACAAATTTTAAATTTTGCTAAACTAGTCTCAAATTACATCCATTTCTTTAATTCAAAATCGATTTTTTTTGCCTTAGGCTGCAGCCATGCAATGACTGACGACGAGTCTTAGCGATAGGTGGGCATTTAGTGAGTGTCATCGTTGAGCAATTAGTTGCGAAAATACCATTGTCACGAATGTTATCATATGGGAACAATTTGTAGACAAATATACTAACCTTTAAAATCTTCTAAACGATTAGTATCGGAGTAGGAAGTTTCGTAACTGTTTTGATGGCAAACACTGTCAAATTCAGTGCCCATCGAATTCTTGCTCCCATTGTTTCAATTGCCTGTATTATTTCTTCATTGTACTGCAAGCTGTGGTTCATGTTTACAAGAAGTCTGACATCTTTTATGCAACATTTTTATTTTTGTAATCACTGTGGTCGTCCTGCACCAAAATTTTGAGGTTTTGTACAGCTGAATTTATTTCAGTCTGCATTTGTCTGCATTAACTTTTTCCATTTTTCTATTTCGTCGCTCAGCGATTAAAACAAACAAATTTAAACAGTTTTGATTTCTGAGCGACGCGTTGCTCTGTCGCCTAAAAAAATCGTAATCCTCAGCGCTTACTCTCATACGATTTTATATGTTTTGATTTTTCAGCAACTCCCATGGCTTTATCATAAAAAAAACCCAGAAATTTTGATTTTTTAGCTCATTCGACATCTATGGGAGAAAATTTTGTGTAATAAATTAATCAACAACTCGTCTCTGGCAGTGACTAAGCTTATATTAGGTATAATTCTTTCTAGTTCGAAATAACTGAAGAAGAAATGAATATTTAAATGCTTTTATTCACGATTATTTGTTTTTTTATTTTTTGTTCTGGACAGCATTTTGAAATAAATTTATCAACAACTCATCGCAGGTTAACACAGTCAAACAGATGCACGCAAACATCGTTCCACTTATCAACTTTCCTTCAATGGCATTCTTCGACATTTTTTGTTCTCTGTTTCATATACTAAGGCCTTTTCCAAAGCTTTAAATAGGTTAGTTGTGAAACCTGATTCTTAAACTCAGTTCGGAATTTCTTCTTTAGCCAATCTTCTTGAAGACATTGGGACATTAAGACATTGAATGCCTGAATCTTCTTTTCAGACGCTTCAGAGGTTTTCTAACAACTACAAAAAAAAAACACTGTGCTGGGCGAAAATTAATCAGGACATAGTTGTTCTTTCAGCAGTTTTTTTAGTTGTTTTAGGCTCTAAAAATTTTAGTCTTTAATTGAAGTCTTCCTTTTCCGACTGAAATGACGCAGTTTTCACAATTTCACTTACGTGGTGTCCAACAGACGCTTATATTTTGTCACCCTGTATTCTCAAGAGTTTATTGATATTGAAACTTCTAATAAGCTTGTGTCCAATGCAGGGGCATGTTGTTGTTTGTGCCCTGTCTGTGTTTTGTAACTCAGTCCAGGAAACATTATTTAACCGAAAATACGCAAATTTTCATTTATACAATGAATCCACATAAAAAACCTATTCTTAGGACAATTTTAAGGACCTACAAAAAGGTTTTTGTGTTCAATCACAACCAAAAAGCTACCTAAGAGAATTTTTACACCGCTGCCATTTTTCGGCCAGTTTTCGTGCAAAGACAGATTTTGTTTTCAAGCATTTTTAAAACCTAAAATTAGATGTAAATCGATAGGAATTTATGTTTCCTGATATATATTTCACTAATCTATCAAATTTGATTGAAATTTAACTAATTGTATCCAGATAACTGTACAAAAGTTCACCGAAATGTAAAAACTGTTGTATTGACTTATACTAGTAAAGAAGTGATGACATACAGATGTGTCTTGATGACGATGATTTTTCGTGTAAAGTAACTCTATCGCCTCTTTGAAATGATTTCTTATTGAAAGTTTTACTGGTAGTTTTTCTTCTAATGCTTATAGGCTTTTAGAATTTGCAATTTTTCATGTAAAAAAATAATGTCTCAGAAGAAAGAAAAGTCATATCTCTGTACTAATTGAGCCAAATCTTAGATTTAAATGTCAAAGTCATAACTTTTTACATTTTTAATAACTTTGCTAAACAATTAAGATTAAGACCATTAGAAAATAACTATTTGAATAAAACAGTGAATTTCAGAGGCGAATGTAAATTGTTTCATCGCTTTTCTCAAATGTGTTTTGTAAAGTTAATAGGCTCAATTATGTGTGACAAAAATCGTTTTAAATTTATGCTACCTAATAAATATATTATTATGGCCCAACCCAGACAGAACATAATAAAACACAAACTAGCAAAAAAATCAAACAAAATCAATAACAACAATATCAATAACAAAACAAAAATCAATAATTTTTGATTTCTATAAACAACTCCTTCTAGAGGTGAAATCGTGTGCTGGAGAGGGTCGTAAATTATTCTTTAAAACGACTTCACCTCCTCTGTTTCCATCTCAAACTGCCAAAATTCGCCTAAAAACTTGGCCATGTCTGCAAAATATAAAACACCAATCCGTCCAAATCTTTTACAAAAAATAACAAGTAAACAATAAAACACTCAAAAGTAACAACCGCTATAAACAACCCGATTACCGCCAACACACGCACACCGTCTGAACTACCGCCCGAGAAGAAATCACTGATGTGTAAATTAATTATGGTATTTCACCACATGAGTTCGAGAATAATAATAACAATAATTTAATGTCCTTTCAAGTGCACCAGTCGACCGACGCCGACGTCGTTGTTGTCGTCGTTGTCGTTGCCCGCCCAATTTGTATCCTTGCACTTGTTTACAACTTGAAAAGTTTCACCCGAAAAAAAAAAAAAAACAAAACGAATCTCTCGGTGAATTAACAACAAGAGGGTGCGGTTAGTTTGAGTGGAAGAAAGAAGCGCAGGATATCTCTGAGTTATCCTCAGGAATAATCCACCACCGCTCGACATACGAATAAGTGTCCTGGTCCTGGTCATAGTTGTGTGTAAGTGTAACGATGTTGTTTATGGTCCTTGGAGAATTGCGGCAAACGTTCTTCGAATGGTGGGAAAGTGTGCCGTCTCCTGGGGGATGTCCTCGGGATTCGATGTGAAATAGATCATTTAATGGAGTGCATATTTTAATTGAATGGGACCCTCAAACCCCGGACGTCTTTCTAAATTGTGTGTAAACAAAAAAGAGGTTGGAATGCTATTCAACAAAATTCTGTTTTGCTCCTGGACAAATATTTATCCGCACAAAAAGGACTTTTCACACCTCGCCGTGGCATCACAAGACACAAGAGGAACTGGTCAACCGTCGTCTTTCGTCTGTCGGATCAAATTACGTTGTGAATTTTGTACAAAAAAAAGAATTCTGAGTTGAAAAAAACTAATTAATGAGAAACCCACAAAGAACAGGCAACAGAACGACGCTCGTTCGCACTGCAGCCAACTTCAACGTCATCTCTCGCCATGGTGGTTCTTTGTCCCCCTGGTTCATCGTTACCGGCAATCCTTTGATTTCTTCAAGAACACAAAAAAGAAAAAGAAAAAACAAGATGAAGGACCCCCATCCAGCCGTTCAGGACCTCCTTACTTTAACCAATCACATTTCTCGCTTCCAGAACCCGTGTAATTAGACCTGAGATCAGAATTTCCTCGGCATTTGGATGCAACTGCAGGTCACGTGTATTTGTAACTCTACCAAGGGACCCCAATGAACACACACTTCTATTTTCTTTCTCGTATTGAAATCTCATTAACGATTCCCGTAAGAGTCGCGACTAATGGCAAATAATGCAATAATTGCAGAAACTTGAGGCGCACACCATTGGGACCATTAAATGGCAAGAAAACAAAAAAACACATAAATGCATTAAGACCCCCGACACACTCAACAATATGGCTAGATTTTCATAATTAAAAAATCCACTTTGAAGGCAGCGGTATGTTTAGAGGACATTGTGCAAGCAAGAAGTGTTCGATTCGCTTGATTTTGAAAGAGTTTCAGGCTACTAATGGGACAATTTTTTTTTGTTTTTGAATTTCCGGTGGGTTTTTTTTTTATTTTTTCGTAGTTAACTTTGTGTAGTTGATCGAGTGCACAAAGACAAAAAATATGCATAAAAAAAAGGCGTGAATGGGTCGGGACGCTTTGATCCAGTTTGAGAGGAACTAAAATTAGGCTTTTAACGAAGTCGTTGCGGTTGAGAGAGAACTCTGGGACTCTCTCTGTTCGGTAAGAGCCGAGAATTAAATGCACTTTGGTTGTGGAGGGCTTGGTTTTCTGTACGAAGCCATTGAAATCAAATTAATTTGCATTGGACTCGTGAAGAGGTCTGAAAAGCGGAAAGACAGCAATCAATGGAAATTTGATGTGAAAAGGACGTTTGGTGGGCATTTTCTTAGGTGGCACTTACGATTTGAACGGATATTCCAGACGCTGAAGTCTTTTCAGAGCCAGCAACTCTCGGAAACTTTACACAAGTACCTAGAAGCAAAATTTTGAAAAACCCAATAGAAGTCATGCAAAAACAAAGTAAAATTAAAAAAAAAACTGCAGAACAAAATGCAGAGAAACCTTCCAATCGATAAGAAAATTGATAAATATCAAACAAGTTCTTTCATAGTCGATAACTGACAACAAAGTAATGAGAAGATGAACTTAACCAAATTAAAGCATTTTGGGCAAATCACCCAAGGGCCCAAGAACGGAGAAGTTGTTTTGCATCTCTGAAACTACCTTTTTGAGTTCCGAGACGAATGCTTAAGGTGGCATTGTCTGAAACTTGAGCCAGCCATAAAATTTTTGTTTGAAAAAACTGAAAGTAAATCACTCAGCTTCCTGAAGAAAGGCAAATTAGACACTAAAAGGCATGCGATAATCAATTTATAATCTTTGAATAACATTTCAGTGGAGTCTTCAGTAAAATATGAGCCGAAACATCTGCTTCTGTTTTACATTTTATGCAGACACCTAAAATTTAACCGCAACAGAAGAAATGGCTCACTCAGAAATTAGGACTTAGCATCAACCGCCTGATCATCTCTTTTAAGACATCTTATACTGTCGAAAAAGCCGTCTTAAGCCACTTTTATTTTATAAGCAATACCGCTGCCTAAATCAGAGTTTAGCTTTCGTCGGTTGGAGAGGAAGTTTAGAAAGCCTATTTCTAACTCCAAACACAAACTGTGACGTTGGCTTTTTCTTAAGCGGACACCTAAAATGACAGTCTCTGAATGATCTGCCTTAAATGATCTCATTCTCCGTAATGTGAATTGAAGACCTTACAGCCGAGCACTTTCAATGAATGTTTCCTTTAAATCGAAAATTGTTAGAAATTAAGTTACTGTAGCTTAAATGAAAATCTGAACTAAATTTCGCCTACGAAAGCATCTCCATCAAATACTGTCAGCTTTTTTACTAACTTTGACTTTTGGTCAAAGTGAAAAGTCTAGAGAAGAGATGAGAAGATTTCTTTATTCCAAAAATGCACGAGGAAAGTTCTATGACCTAATTTGTCATAAGTATTTGACCCCTAATCTATTTCTTCATTTCTTATGAACTAATGCAACTTCAGTGGATATAATTATTCATTATTATCATCATCTTATGGACCGCGTTTTCTACTACTGGGAACTACGCGGGAAAATGAAAAGGTTGAAAACTAAATTGTGACCTGATGTGCTCGAAGAGTGGAAACACGATTCGAAACGGTGTTTGCTTCATGAAAAGGTTGAATATAATTATTCTGAAAGTAGTTCATAACTGCTGTAACTGGAAAGCATGTCTACTTTTTCTTTTTTTATAAGATTGGCGAGCTTCCTGAGTACTTTGGCCGTCCTGTTAAAAAAACCCCATCCTTATCGCTTTTGCCTACCTTTTACATCGTCAGCATAAGGTGTTTCCTGAAGAAACACTTTATGCTTATGTTTCTCTAAAAAAAAAAGCCTTCTAAATATACAAACGTTAACTTGAGAACCTTAGTTCTTAGCTTCTGAAGCAGTAGCTAAATAAAAAAATGGATGAAAATATTAAAACAATGCACGTAAAACTTTTGTGTTTTTCTCAGCAAATTTTGATTCATTGCTGACAAGAAATTATTGTTTCCAAAATTTTTTTGATAACTGCAGCTGTACAAATGATATACACTCTGCAGTTTACTGATCTTTTTGAATTTATACAGCACAGCTTTTCTATTACAAGTTAGTTGGAAATACACCCTCGGTCTCTTAAAACAAAGTCACCTCTTTTCTCTTGTCATCTGATTTTGTTCAAAAGACCAACAAACGCATTGCTACGAAGATCCTGTATTTTTTTTTTCTGCAACTTTCTCTTCCAGAGCTACAAACAAATATTTTATGCCCCCAAAAAACCTCTTTTAAACCACAATTTTTTCTTTGTTTTTTCTTCCAGGTCTGGTTCCAGAACCGTCGTGCAAAATGGCGTAAGACCGAAAAGTGTTGGGGTCACAGTACAAAAATGGCCGAATACGGTCTCTACGGTGCAATGGTACGCCACTCGCTTCCACTACCTGAAACGATTTTGAAATCAGCCAAAGATGACGAATCCGTAGCCCCGTGGCTCCTCGGCATGCACAAGAAATCCCTTGAAGCCGCCGATATCCTGAAGAGCGACGAAAGTGATCGTGAAACTCCAACATCCGATGACACGAACACCTCGTACTCAGCCGGAAGTACCCACAATTCACCGATCTCATCATTCTCAATATCACGGCTACTTTTCGATGCCCCGAAAAAGCCTGCCGAACCACACCCGCACCACTTGCAGCAACTGCAACAGCACCAACAACAACAGCAGCAGCAGCAACAACAACATCAACCGCAAGGTGATGAGCAGCATCACATCAGCCAAAGGCATGAGTCACAGCTGATCGATCCCCAGAGGCATGATCCTCAGCACCATGAACATCAGCAACAACACGAAAGAGAGTTGTTAGCGCAACAGCAACACCAACAACATCAACAAGAACACAACATAACGATCAAGGAGCAGGAGTCCAGATGAAGGCTGATTAATATTTAAGCAGGTCAAATGTTGTATAGCAAAGAAAAAGAAACAAAACAAAACACAAGGAATCTATCTATGAAATATGTTTTTAAGATTTAAGAGATACAAAAACCATTAGGGAATACAGACTCGCAAAATGAAAACAAAATGAAACACTTTTTAATCAAATTATTGTACAATTGTCTTCTGTTTCTGAACACACATCGAATGTCATAAAATAACAAAAAAAAAAAAAAGATTTAAGACAACTTCTGGGCAAGGACACAGAACTCACCAGTGAAAGAAAAATGTGCAACGATTTTTGTCTCGCCGTGTAATTTTTTTTTTTTTTAAAGTGAATAAACCGGAATTTAAGTGATAGTGATTTCTTTTAAGCGCTTTTAAGGGGATAATTTTGGGTCTTTTGGTTAGAGGTTTAGGTTAGACAATTTTGATGGTGTTGAAGTCCAATCACTTGGGACAAACAACCACAGTTATTAAAAGGCGGGCAGTGCTTTAAACGTCCAACATTTTGAAGGGGACTTTTCTAAGATTTTTCTTTTAAAAATTTTACGTTAAAAAAAAATCATCGCAAAGATTGAAAGAAATCTGACAAGATTTGACAGTGATAGATTCCAATCGTTAGAGAAGTTTTTTTCAACATCGTTATTCAAATTTATCAGAAGTTAGTAACAAAAAATAAGCCACTGCATTGACACCACTTCAAATAATCTTCAAAGACATCCAGCTCATCCATTTGCTTTAACCCAACAAATCTTTTATAATATGTAGGAAACTTCTTATTCTGGAAGCTCAGAACCTGCACCAAATTAAGTTCGAAGACAGAGTAATTGTTCTAATTTTTTTCGTAAAGTTCGTCTGTATCTGATCTGTGAAAGACCTTGCCTCGGTAATTACGAATAATCTTCTAATGATCACACCTAGCTTTGATCTCATATTTCAACGATCCTCTTGGCATTGGCTACTATAACTGCTAAAACCGGTTGTAGTTGCATTTTTTTAAAGATCATAAGTGATTTTGACGAGATTTTTGCGATCAGAAGTGATCGCAATCTGATCTTTCAACGATCCTTATAGCCCTGTTCACACCTGATCTTAACGTGATTTATCACACTTGATATGTCCAACCCTCGTTTTTGAACTAGCTCCTACAACTAATCTTAACCAATTTTTTTATCAATCGTAAGTGATCTTGACAAAGATTTTTGCCATCACAAGTGATCTGAATCTAATCTTTTAACGATGGTCGTAACCCTGGCGATCACACCTGATCTTAACCAATTCTTTTATTAATGATTTTGACGGGATTTTTGTGATCAAAACTGATCGCAGTCTTATCTTTTAACGATCCTTTTAGCCCTATCGATCGCACCTGAGCACCCGAGTTCGAATCCAGTTCGTGGAAAAAAACACCACAAACATTTTTCACGGCCCCACCTCCAACGAACGACTGACAATCCTCCTTGAGTACTTCTGTCATGAAAAGCTTTCGCAATTCGCCGTTCGGAATCCGCATAAGGCAACAAATAGCTAGGCTCTAGCTCTCAAAGGGCTGTTACGCGACCAAATGTATGATCGCACCTGATCTTGACCTGTTCTCATACCCTTGGCGATCACACTTGATCTTGACTTGATCCTGTATAAATCATCTCTAATCTTGTTCTGATTTTTAAACCTCTAAGCCAATCGCATTAATCTTCATTACAGATTATTAAAGATTCCTTAGTCGTGGTTCCTGGCCTCTTCGTGGCATTTTAAACCTTTTCACGCAACTCTTCTAATCTTTTTTTTCTTTTCTGGGTAGTTGTTAGACTTTGACCGCGATCGTTTAAGGATTAGGAAATTTTGAAGATCACCCTTAAGACTTCGATATATTTCTGAATTTGAACAAGCAAGCAAGCACTTGGCCAAATTTGGTTCCTCCGATTGGCTGAAGTTTCCTTTTTTAGGTTCGTTCAAGAAGACGATCTACAACTCTCTGACCTTCAACCAATTTGGATCATAGAGTTTTCCTTACCTTTTAATTTCTGAAAGGTCTTACTTTCTATTATTTTTTGGAATAGATTTGATCATTTCCTAATAGAAGAAATAAATTTGTTTTCTAAAAAAAAGAAAAAGAAAAACGACTTTAGTTGAGTTTATTTTCTGCTTAGAATATAAAGTCGCACAATTTACAGAGATTGATTACGTTTTTCTTATCTTTCTACTGAATCACAATTTAATTTGTGGGGAAAAAATAAAGAAGAATGTTTTAGTTACTTAGGAAAGCACGAACAAATACCTCAAATGCAGGAAATACACGTTTTATCTTAGAAATTGAGCATAATTTGCCTTTAACGATGATCTACATTCAGTTGTCCAAGAAAGTTCCTGATCTCACTCATTTTGATCAACGTTCTTACAAAGAGTGATTTCAGACGATCTAACACGTTCTAGTAGTCTAAATTACTACAGACCTTCTCCCGAAAAGACCCACAATGACCTCTTAACCAAAGCGCAAGAGCAAGAGTGAAATTTTTAACGAAAAAATAATAAAAACTAAACAAATCACTTTCACAAAATTGTAAATAGCATTCACATAAAAGTAAAAAAAGAAAGAAAAAATTCCAAATATTCATTAGTAATCTAATCTAATAGTGTCGAAAGGAATTTTTTGCAAAACATAGCTCTTAATCAAACACATTTTATGTTTTTTTCTTACATAGTTCTTATAAAAAAAAAAAACAAAAAAAAACTCTGCATTTTAAGAAAAAAGAAATACGTACGTTCGTAAAATATATATTCAGCTCTTATTGTGATTTATTTTTATTTTAGTTTCATTTTATTTCTTTATTTAAAAAAAAAAAAAAAAAACTATAAAAACCATGCAAATGGAAATGGTGAAAATAGTTGTTGTGAACTGTATGTAAAAATAAACAAAAACCAAACGAAATTAAATATGTATTTTTTTTTTATTTTAGATTTTTTATTGTTTTTTTATTTTTTTTATTTTTATTTTTTGGAAAATAGTACGAATAAGGAATTAGATATATATGTATATGTATGTATGTGCTGCAAAGAAAAAAAAATTTGCAGATATAAGTAAAACAAATATATATTATATAATGTACAAGAAAAAGAGAACACGAAAAAAAATATAATACATTTAATGAAAGGAAAAAAATTGTGTTTCTGTATAATTCTGTTCTGCGAAAAGGCTCTGCTATGGAGTGTTTGGGCTGTTACGTAGATCATTTTCTTTTCCTAATTCTGTTTACGAATGAAGGAAGTGCAGAGTTTGTCGGAAAATCGACTAAAAGCTCGTCTATTGTACCATAAATCTGTTTTCGCTTAGAAAGTCGGATCAGAAATTCTGCTGTGATCCATGAATCTAGTGAGATTCGACGCGAACCCCTAAATTCCATCCTTTGACTCCAGTTTGTAGTTTCTCACAAGAGAGAGAAACATTTAAGGCAGTTACTATTTGAGATCCAAGTGGCTAAAAAGAAAACAACGCATAAATCAGTCTATTAGAGTTAACGTGATAAAGAAATCCGCAATTGGATTGGAGCTGGAGCTATACTGACTTATAATGATCAACTTGTAAAGCGTACCCAGCATCACTTGTGTCTTTATGGTTCCTTTACGTACTAAGCATTAATTCCGTCAACAAATGAAATTAAATAGAAGTTAGGGTTCAAAGGTTCAGAAGTTTTCTAAGAAAAACCAAACACTTAGTAAAGAAAAGTATTTGATGCTACCCAAAGAATATTTTTTTCAACTTTATTAGTACATAATACAATTATAGTAATTATAACAATGCACCAATAACAATGTACCCAAAGAATTAAAAATGTCTGATTTGAAGAAACTGAGACCTGAGATCAGAGACCATCGGAAACTGCAGAAGCCAAAGATCAGAAATCTGAGAGCAGCGACCACAGAAGTCAGGGGGCAACAGGGGCCAAAAACCACAAAGAGACCAGACATCAGAAACCTGAAAGCAGAGACAACAAATCTAAAAGAAAGTCTTATTGGACCATTTGTTCAGAATAAATTAAAAAAAAATTACAAGGAAACCCGTCTCAGGAAGTTACAAACCCTAAAGTCAAGTTAAACCTAAAAACACATGGAAATTTGGATGTTTTTACTTTTTTCCAGTAGAAACTGAATGAATGGCTTCCCCGATTGGAAGGCTATTTAGTATGTGGATTATGTTAAAGGCTAATGTGAAGCTTTGGCATAAAAATCACATGAACCATATCATGACCTAGCCACCAAACTATCGCGATAAAATGAAGATTTCACAGTATAGTTTTTTTTTGTGTTTTTTTATCTGACAAAGCAAAAAAAATATAAATGTAGCTTACGATAAATTTTGTTTTCTTTGTTATATTTAACCCTTTTCCTGCCCAGTGTTGTTCCTGTACAACATGAATTTCATCTATAGACAACTCAAAAACTCTGGCGCAATTACAATAAAACTGCAGTAATATTTCTTATTCTAAAACCCGATTATAGACGATCTGCATCAGATGCCTCCTAGTGCAAAATGAATGTTCAGGATCTTTTACTTCGTTTTTGGTGAATCGAAAAAAAATATTTTCCCTGGGGCTGGAATGGGACGTGGTCATGAAAGGGTTAACTGGAATGCTTTAAAAAAGAAAAACAATCCTGCAGAAAGACGCGCAATCGAATAAACTATGGAGCTGTATCATTAACTCATTTTCGCTTAAAATGTCGCTGACGATAATTCGACGGTTAAGGCGAGATATTCTGGAATTGCCAATCTTACTTAGTGCAAATGTTTGTTGTGTATCAACCGGGAAAAAAAAACAATGGAAAGTCCCTTCTGTAATGCCTTTCGAATTACAACCACTCGTCCTGCTTTTTGCACAGAACGTTCGTTTTTTAAATAGGAACGTCCTTTTTAGTTTTCTTCCCAAAACCCCTCCACGATAAGGCAGTTCCAACCAACAAACCACAGCCCATCCAAGAACCCATCATATCGTAAACCATCAGCCATATTTATTTTCGAATTTGTTTTTCGAAAATGTATAAATCTTACATAACCTAACCTGGAATAATTTTTTGACAAATCTTCACAGAATTTTTGTTTTAACTTGAACACATCGAGTTAAGATTTCTTTCAAGTGAGTTTTTTTTCTATTTTTCCAAAAAGAAATCAATCTTTCATTTGTAATCAAAAGCATCGAATATTTGTTCATTTGTTTTTCTTTCCATCAACAGAATGGCTGGTGAAGCATCTGCTGATAAAGCTCAACTAACTGGGCTCTCAAAAATCTTCAATGGAACCACAAACAGCGGTCGTGCTAATGTAAGCTCCATCAATTTTCCAACATCCTAGTTGATTAAGGAGAATCCATCAAAACTAATTGCATAATTGAGTAGTTTTTCTAACAAAAAATTTTTTTTACGTAATTCCTGCAGGTTGCAAAGGCGACATACGCCGTCATTGGATTGGTTATCGCCTACAATGTCATGAAGCCAAAGAAGAAGTGAAGAGATTAAAAAGGATGTGCTAGCGTTGACTTAAGGAAAATAATTATTCTTTAGTTAAGCAAAAAAAAAAGTAAATAATAGAATATGGAGAAATGAAAGTGAAAACTTTGTTTTTGTTCATGTGGGAGCGCCACATGGAGGAAGATATCTGACGCATTCAAAGATTTTGCAAGTGGTTGATGCTTTGCAAGAGATTTTGTCCAAAACTATGGTCGATCATAAGCGATTCAAGATTGAGTGTCTTGGGGTTGATTGGCTTGGGTTCAGGATTGTATAATGTAGTTTATATGAAGAAGTTTGCTGTGTGAGGCCCTTGTCTACCTCGGATTATAACGCCACTAAATAGAAATAGGATAGTTTATGCGCTAATAAACGTAATCAACTGGACCACAATGGAAGCGAATAGCTTGGAATTAGAGCAATAAACACAAACTTTGAATTATTGTCGGCTTTAGAAGATAAATAGTATGCTCGGATGTTAATACAAAGTCTTGTACGTTTACCCACTGGATTACGTAAAAAGTTTGCTGTTTTAATTTAACTGCTGACACACCCGGTGCCTGCTTAAGCAGTTTTTGGGGAAACATTTGAGAAACTACTGAGGAAAGCCCGCGTAATGGCACCCTATTAGCAACGCAGAGACTGTTAAAAACTTAAAAATTATGACACTCATCAGCCGTAAACAAGAGATACATTCGAACAGGGAGGAACATTGGCCAATAGCGTGTCGTAATTTGAAAGTCAGAGTGGTTATTTCGAAGTCACATTGGATTAAAGTTATGACTGAAATCTTCCAAAATCATGCGATTGCACTAGAACAAGGTAATGGATACAGACTAATAATAAAGGAAGAAATACTCGGTAGAGACAAAACTGTTAAAATCAAGACTTCTAGCAATTTGAAGCGTCCTCGCACTTTTTTTTGAAGATAAGTAAGTTCCAATAAGGTCACAGTCGCAGTAGTTTAAGACATTTCTTTGCATGTACCCCAAAGCGCAATCATCATCATCTTCTTGACCGCTTGTTCAACTAATGCGGTCGCGGGAGCAATGCACGCAGAAGAGATCTCCGGAAAACTCGATTCTCCGGCGCCGATCCTAACTTATCAGGAAGTAGTGTCTCTCTTTAACAGACTTCATAAGAAACTGCGATAAAATTGTATGGAGAAGATTCAAGTTGATGCAAATAATCTCGTTATGTAAAAAAAAATTTAGTCTTTCATAGCTGAGTATTTTTACACAAAAAAATGCATCAAATTGTTGTCAAATTCAAATCAGGATTAATCATCCTGATTTCATCCACTCTAAGAAAGCTCCTTTGAAATCAATTAACAACTCTAGCCCAAAATTACTCCTATAACGATTTTCAATAATCTTATTTATTTTATTTATAAAAAAATCGGATTCACTTTCATAATTCATTATTCATTATTTCCAAAAAAGCAAAAGTTGCAGACGATCTGCGGTGCTACGATCTTGGCAGTCATTCATTAAACAAAAAAAAATGTTTTCTTCAAAATAAAAATAATACTTAAGAACTAGCTCACGAAAACTATGCCGAAGCCCTAAAACAATGATTATCTGTGACTAAAAACTAAACGGATGAGAGCGCATGAAATTTCAATTTTAATCATTGCTTGGATTACAACTGAATGGTCAAGTCGAGCTTGCGAATGATATCCTTAGCTTTGTTTAGGCTGGCCGGCCCGTGGGTGTTTGATGTGGCCATTTTGTAAAGGTCACTCATGTACTTGTCGATGTTGTCCAACGTTGCTCCATTCGGTTCCGAGGGGATTGCCAGTCCGGAAAGAGCCTGTGCAAGCTTCAATTTCAGTTTGTCCAAGTAAGCTTCCAGGAGGCGATTCTTTTCCTGCAGCTCATCATTCTCGGTGACCATCTTCTCGACGCCGAACTTCATATTTTCGACATGTTTCTCGAGCACGGCGTTCTGCTGCTCAAAATCAACGTTGGATTTTCGCAGAGTTCGAAGCTCCATATCGACGCATTTGTTGTGCTCGAGGAACTCTTCTGTGAAGATTGGAATGCCGCCGTTTTCGTAAAGACCGGCACCTGGTTGGCCGAAGCGACGATTTGAGTTGGCGTTGGTTTGCGTGGTTTGAGTCATTTGAATGAGCTTCGAGTTCTTCGCGGGCATGGTGGGGAGGTTTTCGTTTGTGTTGGGTGGGGATGAGGTTTTCATTGAGGAATTTCCATTCAACGGAGTCCCGTTTACTTGGGATTTGTCTCCCAGGGACTTTGCGGCGAGATTCTCTTTACGTTTGCGAATTTTATTTTTTGCTAGCTCAGACTCCAAGATATCGGGACGGTCTTTTAGGAATGCGTTCAATTCTTTGATGTATCTGGAAGAGAAAAAAATGTTTTTGAAATCGAAAACAGACACTTTACACAGATCTCTCTAGATTTTGTTTGTTTGATAAAAATAAATTTCTAAAAAGAAAGTTTTCGATAATAAAATAATAATTGGGTGGCGGTACAGCCAATTGAGGGCCAGGAACTACCTTTTTCTAAAGTTTCTATCCTAAGTTTTTTTTTTCATCGTGTACTTTCCAAGCTAGGCTAAGGAAGATTTGAGTACTTGAGGGAGGCTTTCTATTCAGCTCCACAGTTTCTTTAAACTGCGGTTTTCCGAAAACGCCGAAGTGATTGCATTGCAGATAGGACAGTTTCACAGACGAAATTCAGATGGCAAAATTGAATTTGGAATTCGGAATGGGCTATCACCGAAATGGGGCTAAAGCAGGACTTACAAAACGTCGAAAAAATCAATTGAGAAAAGTCATCCGGCTAAGAGATATCAACAAACGTATAATTCTCACTTACCAGATTCAAAAGTACAGAAAATTAAAGAGAGATTTTCCAAAAAACCAAATGTTTAAATTAGACTTAAAAAAAAAAACTAATTCATCATCAATAACAAGGCAGAGAGCAAAAGAAAACTAAGTAATACTCGATAAACTAATAACTCGGCTAGCTGTGTCCACATAACGGACCACAATAAACAGACAACAAATGGAAAGCAAGTAACAGCACAAGAAAATAACGTAAAAAAGAGATGTGGCGCCCTAACCGTATTACGTATAAACCCTAAGTCATTGCTACAAAAAAGCTAACAACACCATTAACGAATCCGTAGCTGATGTGCCACATCCGAATGATCGCAAACTCTCAAACACTGCCAGTTTCCGAATAATTTTCCCTATCATAGTAGATTTGAGAGTTGGGGCATCTTGTCCTGCTTTTTGGAATCTTTCACATGTATTGCTGGGGCAGTGCAATGTGGTCGTAATTTAGTTGTTATAAAATCCATTGACAACGAAGATCTGACAAAACTCGACTATCGAATGCCTAGAGATCGATGTTAATAATTTGTTCAATAAAAGAAACTTGGAAGATTGCTTCTGTGGCAACAAAGCTTTTGCTACCAAACTCATCCACCAGCAGAAGGACTTCTTCGCGAAGATGGTCGTCAACGCTGTGCTCGCGCTGGACGAGCTCCTCCCGCTGAACATGATCGGCATCAAGAAAGTAACCGGTGGCTCCGTAGAGGAGTGCAGCGTCGTCACGGGTGTGGCCTTCAAGAAGACCTTCTGCTACACCGGATTCGAAATGCAGCCTAAATCCTACAAGAACTGCAAAATCGCACTTCTAAACATCGAGCTGGAGCTGAAGGCCGAGCGTGACAACGCAAAAATCCACGTGGACAACGTGAAGGAGTACCAGTAGATCGATGCCGAATGGCAGATTCTGTACAGCAAACTGCAGAAGATCCACGATACAGGAGCCAACGTGGTTCTGTCGAAACTTCCAATCAGCGATGTGGCCCCGCAGTGGTTCGCCGACCGTTACATGTTCTGCGCTGGTCGTGTGACTGAAGAGGATCTGAAGCGTACATTGAAGGCGTGGGGCGGCGCTGTCAACGGCCAACGACATCGGGCCAAAGGTCTTGGGTCAGTGCGACTACTTCGAGGAGAATCAGATCGGCGGGGAGCGATTCAACATCTTCAAGGTTGAGTTTGAGGAAGAGGCGGTCTGTGGGAATTTTGAGTGATTGCTCTGTTTGTTTTTTAATATGTCCTAATGCCAGGACTTGCACCCTCATCCATAAATCAACGTTAATCGGCTGGTCATCAAAAATGACATAGCAAGAATGAAAGATTCATGTTGTAGCAACTAAAGAAGGATAAAATCGGAAGCTTGTTAATCGACGTTATGACGTTAATAGCCCGATAAGAGATTGTTACCGTCGGATTTCCCCTTCTCGCGACTTCGACCAAAAAGGGTGCGGACCAACCCTGAAGATGGGTGTGGGTGGTAAAAAAAAAAAAAGGTGTTAGTTTGATGGGCGCCACGCGATTGCCCCTTTGCCCGAAAACTCCTACTTCTTGAACCGCGACAAGAAACTATAGCTATACCTTTAGCTTATTTTATGGTATTGTCTATCAAAAGACTAAAAACGATATTTGAAACAACTTCATCTTGTTAAAACCTTTTCATTCTCATTACGTCTAAAGTTACTGTGACTTCTAAACATTAGAACTAACAGTCTTTCGGCACCCTTCCTCTAAATCGTTTGTATTTTGTTGGTTCTCTAGCTATTCCAAGTCAAGCTAGATCCAAAGAAAAACAAAATAGATAGAGGAGTCCGCTTTAATCCGATTTTTAATGCAAAATAGATCTCGTAGCAAGGTCGATATTTAACGAAAAAAACCCAAAATCCAAAATCCTGACACATTTTTTGGCTTTCAGCGATTTCATTGGAGAATATTTATGTTCTTTCAAAAACTTTAGAGTTTTACGATAAATGTAAAGCAATAAATTTGAGACTTGATAAAAGACGTGATTTAAATATTTCATGCTATCTAGTGAACTGCTTACAGTCAGTCACAAAAGTGCGCAGCTTACAATACAAAGCACACTTCTTGATGTGTACTAACTTTTTTTGACTGTATATCAAATTAAGTCTTGTGTAATGTTGTACTGACTTTCAAGCCATATAATTTTTTTTAAGCAGAAGGACCTGATCTAATAGTCATAATTGTGAAGGGTAATGCATTCAGCATCCTCCTTCTTAGCGAAAAAATATTTTTCTAGAACCTTCGATGCGCTGAGCTATCCAAAGTAGAAGTGGTCAACATGCTTTTGAAATCTCGTAGCATTCAGTGTCAAGATTTCACAACCGATCACTGATAAAATTTGTTCATGAGTCATTGGTAAGCCTCGCACTTCAGTGCATCATAAAAGCAAAACCATGTGTTAGCATGACTTCTATACAACATGCCACCAGCATTTGAGACAGTTTACATTTTTTGCACTGTAATGCATAAAATAACACCTGCACGCATAAAATTCAATCACATCTCGACGACATTTCGCCGTCAAGTGTCAATCAGGCAAAAGTCATTGACCCCAACAACCCTCAGCGTTCACAATTTGCTCACCTCTGTCTATCAACCTCGGCTTCCTTCAGATACGGTGTCTTCTTGTCGTCGGGCATTGCAGTCCATTCCTCTCCAATCATTTTCGTATACTCCACTGAAGTTTTCTCTGGAAACTCCGATCGCAACTGCTCCCTTCGAGCGGCCATATACCGAACGTAGCCTGGGAGCAAAAATCAATGTTGTCTCATTACCCTTAAACACTCATGAATCCCATTTGACTACTTACCAGTTAGTGGCATCTTTGGCGCCCCAGCGGCTTTGATCTTACGCCTTTTCAGGCGATAACGCTTCGGTTCAGTCACCAAACTCTCACCCGCTGGACGTGCAGTCGAAGGACTCTCAACAGCGGCGACAGTGGGAGCCTCAGCAAGCACTTCTCCTTCGCCGCTTGGTGCATTTTCCACTTCACCAGCACTAGAAATCGGACTCTTAGACTCCTGTGTCGGCGCTGGTGGTAGCGGAGCAGGTTCAGTAGTCGATGGAGGCGTCACGGCGGCACCAATTGGAGGGATATCACAATTCGATGGCACGTCTTCTGATGCTTTATCTACATCCATTGTTCTGTTTTTCTGTGAACACTAATTTGAGTTGAATTAAGTTTGAATGAGTAAATTGGATTTGTCGGGGAGTTTTCAGTTGAGAACTATGTTGCCGAGCAGCAGTTGAAAAATTTTTTGGCTTGACGTTTACCTGAAGTGTACTAAGGGTTGTTGGCGGCGGGTAATCAAATCCAATCGAGTCTCGTTAGGCCGCTTTTTTGAGCGGCGAATTCAGCGGATGCTGTCGGAGGAACCTAGAATTTATTCAAAATCGACCGTTGGGGAAATGTACTTTAAGTTTGAGTTTATTTTCTTTAAGGAATTTTCTTGGATAATAATTGATGATAATTAAGTTGCGTATCAGCCCATTGAAGGCCAGACACTAGCTTTTTTATGTTCTTGAATAAGAAATGATTAATTAGACTGGATGGTAGAGCTGAATTCAGCTATGCTGCGAAAAATTAAGGTTATGGAACACATTAGCGTCTTTTTTGTCATCGTATAGCAATTTTTCGGATAAAAATCTGGACTTAAAATAGTTTCTAAATCCAAATTTCCAATAAACAACTTTTGTTTAAAATAAGGGTTTTACAAATGCAGAAAAAAAGCCGGTTTATTTGTCCAGTATGTTCTTAGCCCAAATTTAATTTAATTGAAAAGCTCTTATATAAAAATGTTGATTAAAAAATGTAGATGTAGAGACAATTCGTTGATCTTTCTAGACATCAAGCAGTTTCTAAGCTCAAATTGGATTTAAATGAACTCAATTGTTGTTCAAAGAATAAGTTAAAGGTTGCATAGCAAGCTATAAAAACAAATCGAAAGTGTATCTAATGGCAATTCGTTATTTTTTGGACAAATCTAGACGTAATCTAGACATAAGGCCGTTTCTAAGCCTAAGCTAGCTTAAATTGAACTCAAATAAATAACTTTTGTCTAAAAAAAATGGTTTGGCGTTCGACAAATACACAGCCCTTGCCTTTTTATGTCTCCAGCAGTGTCTAAGCCCAAATTGGATTGAAATAAGCACAAATAGATACATTTTGCACAAAAAGTCAGTTTAAGGTCTAGACAAGATCAGTTTCTTAGCAGAAATCGAATTAAAATAAAATCAAAAAAAACAGCTCTGACTATATCTTCTAGCTCTTACTTTTTAAATTGTTAGCTAGCCTAGTTAAAAGGTTGTTAAGCAGTTCATAAGCATAAGCAAAACAAAAGTGCATCTGAATTCTGCGGGTGAGCTTAGGTCTCCACAGAGACTTTCTGTGGGACGGGGACACAGATACCCCAGTGTTTTAAGAACACAATCGTTCCTCCAATTCAAAATCTTAACTTCAAGAAATCGCTTTTAAAATGCAAAATCAATTGAGTATCATCGCGGGCATAGTGAACTCTCGGTGTCATATCTGTTTCCCGGTCGACTCGCATATTCAGCCAGTCGATGACGTTTCGAACTACCCAGTAAGCAACTTGTAGTTGAATGACATTTGACAGAACAAAGAGAAGGGCCAAGAATAGACAAAATACGAGACCGAACAAGTGAAATAATTGAGTAAAATAATAAATTCTACATATTCCCAAACAATCATCTTCCTGAATCTTGCTAGTCTGCCATCATAAGTTCGTATTCCTTTCATCGACCACATCTCTGAATGTCTCGGTTCCCACATTTCCACACGCCCAGAATCCCAAAATCCCTTTGGCAACCAAAACCCAAAAACCAGTCATTAATAAGAACCCCCGCGCATTCCATGGAAATCTTCCACCATCAAGAAGCCGACCAATAGACGGAGCATACTAAAAAAAGAAAACACAATTTTTTTTTGTTTTTTTCTTTTTCTCATTTGTTTTGCAGTGGTCGCGTAGTTTTTGTGTGTGTTCCTCATCTACTAACGTTCCCGTCGGTCGTCGTCTTCATCGTCGTCGTAGCCATCGTTAGTACGTGCATTGGAACTTTACTCAGAAAACAGCTGCTGCTACGAGTGGGTGATAGATAGTTGTGTTGTGTTGTGACGGCAGGGGAAAAATTATTATTTTATTTATTCTGTTTGATATTTAAATCAACAAAATTTACGGTGTTAATAAATGATTAAGGTGGCGATTAATCATCATTGGCGAAAGGAAACGGCTCGGTCTTCAATTGAGTGTCAAAAGAGGTAAAAAAAAAGTGGTTTCTTTCTTTCTTTTTTTTTTATATTCCCTCAAGTGCTTTAGTCGGCATTTGGTGCGGCTGAGGAATTTTATTCGATTTCGTAATCAAATATAGGACAAATTGAAAATGGAAGACTTGTTTCTTGTTGTAGATAATTGCTGGTGTAATTTACACAACACAAGAATAGAAACCACAATAAGGCAATTGTAACGATGAACAAAGCTTCAAAACATGTACAAACTCCAAGCACGATGCCACAAAAAAATGTCATTAATTCTATTATGAGTTTTCTACCCGACAACCGGCCAATAACCTCTCTTCAAATTGTCGAGGACTTCGAGAAGTGAGTTTTTTCTCTATCTGGATGTGGCCTGATCTCAGCCAATGAATTTGTTTTTTCTCTGTCTCTGTAGATGTCCGAAGAATTTTATATCCGTGCATCGCACGTACGATCAGGACTCAGATGCGGATCTGTGGCGTGAGAATAGCATCATATTTGGGCGACAAACAGCTCGGTATCTGTGCCTCTCAAAGACTGAAGGACTCCCGGAATATGTCGTGGAGACATTGCGGTAAGGATGAGGTCTTTTTCTCCGTTTCAACCCATTCAGTTTGAATTTTCATTCATTAGAGTCATATCAGAGAAGGAATTACCACCAAAAGAGTTCTCACTCCTTTCCCGTACCGCGGATACAGAGCAAAAAGCGTGGCGAAAGCGTCAAATTGCGTATAAACTTTCCAAGCGTGGAACTGTTACACTGGCTGTAACTGATATCATCCTCTGCTCCAAGCTGAAGACTGCGCCAGAAGGTTTCAAATTAGCTGGGTAAGTGTGTCGATGAGTCAGATGTGTTATCATCTCGTGGGAGAGAGAGAGAGCGAGTTGCAGTTGATTCATGGAGCTATTTTTAAACTTACAAGCTTTCTTTTCTTTTAGTGATATTAATGGAGTTTTGGTGTGCTATAAAACTGGAGCAATCTCATCGGTGCGAGCTCCACCACCGGTGCCACAGCAGCAACAGCAACAGATCGATAGTAATCTCAACAGTGAGGTGGAGAAGGCGTTAAACAGGCTCAATTTAAACAGGCGGTCCAATCAGCCGGTGAGTAGGGGTTTTGATAAGAGATTTGGTATTTCCGAGATGTGAGTGTGTCACTGATTTATCTCGTAGTTGAGGGTATGTGCACTTGTTGGACATATTTGTCTGACGCGTCAGAAGAAACACAGGTTATTCCGTGAATGTGAATCATTTCAAAGGCGGTTATGATCGTTTCTTGGTGTCTCGTTCTTCATAGAGGCCCAAGAGTCAGCATACAAAGCAACGGAGTCTCGTTTTTCATTAAAGCCTAAGAATCGACGAACAAGCGAACAAGCTATGGCCCTGTATGGGCTCTTACGCAGATTATTTATTTATTAAATTTTTTATTCTAAGAGTCGGTACACAAAGCAACAAAATGAGCACTTTACCTTGCAAAGTTAATCCCAGGCTGGCTCGGCTCATGTCGCATATCAAGTTGTTGCAGACTCCACTGTACGATGTTTCTATCCATGTTCTTATTGATGCCGATGTCGTTTCTGTCGTTTTTAACCCGTTGAATGCCATGGGGGTCACCGGTGACCGGCACTAAGTCTGTTCGTAAATCGCGTGGCATTGAATGTGCATTTTTCTATTAAAATCATGTAAATCCTGCGTGCTAGACAAATTTCCTTTAAACTAACTTAACTGATCTAAAGCCATCATACTTCATATACTCCCAACGAACCACTTAAATGCAGCTTATATATCTGCAGATGATGTTATATTTTGATAAGAAAAATAAATTTTTTTTTGATTTTAATACTCTCGGATATTGCGAGTTAGCTAACTTCCTGGCCGTAGTATCAGCACAAACTAAACAAAGCTCTAATCTAAAAATAATGTCTTTTAACCACAGACGACCGAATATAGACACCCATCTGTGCAGCTGCTATTTCCCCTCGGCCATCGACGAATTTGACAGTAATTCACGAATTTAGCTGAAATACAAGAACAATTTTGACAGTAATTCAGGAAGCATCGAACTCTAGCTCATTAGCACGCACATTTGTTTGATTTGTTGTTCAAAGCTCTCACACGTATTCACATACACAAAGTTCAACACTGTATAAAATCAAGGGGCAAGAAAAGAGGAAGTTGGATATCGATATTGGCTCATTTGTGCTTTCAACTATCTGATCAAAACATTGATAAACTGCCATTTACATCTTAGACTTAGAAAATAAGAAAAGACTAAAAGAGGGAAAAAATGATGCTTGTGTTTTTTTGTTTTCCTCATCTCATCTCATCTCCTTTGGACGCATGTTCCACTATTACCAAATGCATGTTCCACAAAATTACTACCAAACGAACCCAAAACCATCGCCCATGACACAAGACTACCCACTAACCCGAGACCTTACTGACTTTCAACTTGACACACAACACTTCTACCGAGGTGTTGAATATTTCCACACCCGAGTGACCTGATGTCATTTTCTGAAACTGTTTAAACTTCCAAAACCCCAGAACAATTTAAACGGCACACTAGTGACCTGATGTCTGCACACGAAACTTTCCAAAAAATTATCGTCATGTCGTGACCATATCGCTTTTCTTTGTGACTCATCCACTATCAGCGCGATATCGATCGCAGTGATATCGATTAAAAAAGTGTGAATGCAAATGAAACTTTTGCTGCTTGGCGATCGTCAAGGCCGTGGCAAATGTTTCTATAGTTTCAATGTAAACATCCTTGGGTTTCACACGAATTACGTCATAAGCAAACAATCACGTTTTCTATGTGTAAGCGAAATTGTTTACAAAATCAAATGTGGGTCATTTATGGTGCTGTGGATTGCACCTGTGAATCTGGCACGTGTGCGAATGTGTTTTTGTTTTTTTTTTTATTGAAGCGCCGCGTCAATGGGACTGCAACAGCTGTTTATTCCATTTTTTGTATGCAAAAAAGCAGCCTTGTATATTTTCTGAACTAGTATTTGCGGTGTTTATTCATTCAATGTTTTCCATGTTTCCACTTAAATTGATTTCGTTTTCGGCGAGTAATTCATACTCCATAAACTCGTAGTCATTCAGCCTTATCAGGAATAAAATTTCTCCCGGAATTTTTTCCACTTACGACAATCCCTTATATTAAGCAACTTCGAAAAAGGAAAAGAATTCCCAGGAAAAAAAATCGGTAGCGGGAATATATTTCCCGATATAAAAATTATGTCATTTTTCCTCAAAAAATTCGTCTGTATTTATTTAGAGAAAATTGGAAAAACAGGTCAAAATGAAAACAAAAAAAGTCGGTTATTAAAACTGAAAGAACTAAATTATGGAGTGGATTAACGAATTTTCTTTTTTTTTTGAATAACTTGTATCATTATTTTCAATAAAACCATTTGCTTGGTTTTATAGTAAAATTTTTTGTCTTTATTATTATTTTGCCTTTATTCCTATGCGTTGGAACAGTGCAATGCTGTATGGGGAGAAGCTCATTGCTTCCGTCACTATAGTCGACTGTTAAGTCATCTACGAAAGTGTCAAAATGTTTGCATATTTTGTACAGTGGACACCAGAAATTAACTACTTTTACAGCCTTTTCAGAAGAGTAATGTAGTTTTCGTCCGCTACACCTTCACTATTTTTCTCTCATGGTCGCCAACAAATATTTGAATGCCGGTTTGTTGACACAATAATCCTTGATTCTATAAAAAAGTGAATTTTCAAGTTAATATGGGTTTTTAACATTAATTCAATCATTTTTTTCATTCATTTTCTTTGCCTGCATGTTCCACTAAAGGGGTTGCGGGGCAGTGCACGCAGCAGAGATCTCCAGGTAACTCCTCGGGGCGTAAGCCCAAGCGTAACCAGGCGAGCTTTTGGACTTGATCCAACCATCTCATCCTGAATCTACCGGGCAGTCGCCTACCCGACGGAGTCGCATACAAGGCACGCCTCGGTAAACATTAACATTAATTTACAATTGTTTTGACAGTTCCAGTAGATTAGAACAATCTCTTAAATTGATATCCAGTTATATATTTTCTTCCAAACTTGAGTGGTTAATCTAAAGATAATTGTTTGCATTTCGTAAATTCAAATTTAAGTTTCCGCAGTTATATCAAAACAATAATGGATAAACGTTTATATTTAAGTCATTTCACAAAATTATTCCTCACAAAATATTTCGAAGTTCTTTCGATGTTAACTCCGACGAAAATTCTATTCCCGGGAGATTGCCGATAGGAGGCATCAACTGTTGGGAAAAAAATAATTCCTGGGGAAATCGATTGCCTACGGATTCCCCGATTAATCTGAATAATTTGTGTTCGTCATTTATTTCTGAAATTATATTATAGTCGACTCCCTCTAACTCGAATTTTTTCGCCATATTTTGGCATTCCACTTCCCGATTTTCCATACAACAACCATCCTCTGAGTCGAACTTCCTCTAACTCGAACTAATTTTGATGTCCCGTGAAAATTCGATTTAGAGGGATTTAGAGTACTGTAACTGAATTCATTAATGAGGCTTTAGCTTTGAGAATTGGTTTCGTTTGGTCATAAAGCTAACCACAGGACGCTATCCTCCTCGAAAGAATACTACGAAGTTGCTGCAAATCACGTCGCCACTGTCGCAATCATTTTTTATTTTTGAATCCTACTTTGCGCGATTTTCTACTATTTACTAAAAAAAATAAGAAATCTATGGCTGCAAATATTAGAAAAATAATTTTAAAAAATCGTTAGCCTACGTAAATCACACATACTTATTCCCATTAAATAGATGTAGCAGATCATCTCCAAACAGAATAAAACTTTAATTCCATGGTCTTTGAATTGACTTGTAATAAATCGTCTATACTGCTCAGTATAAGGCTCAAATTGAAGTTGACGAGATCTGCAGACACGTTTCAGCAAATTTATTTGCCTATCTCGAAACACATTGGCAAATAATCCACATGATTACCGCAGTCCAAAATGGAATCAATATGGCAGCCATGTCTTGATCACGTCAAAATGATGGTAAAACCCGAAAATGAGTGTCATGTTTGGGATCAAAAAGGAGTGGGATGTCGTCAAACGTGCTTATCATTCAAATATTGCTTTGTAGTAAATTTGTTTATGATTTAATCGATTTGAATCGATTTTGAATTGATTCAATGTTGCTATCCATATGACGCATCAGCAAACAATGGAATTTATTTATACTTGGCCACAACTGGATCATCCGCTTTTTTTCTTTTTATTTTCTGTCTAATTAAAACGAAGAGGATACTTGGCACGTTGCAAACATCTTTCGCTTTACACACTGACAGCTTTCAGACAGATGGAAAAGCCATGCTTAATCCTCTACCGTACGCACCATGTTCCAATGACAAAAAAGCTAAAAGTTTGTATTTTTGCTTTTCATTTTGTAAAATGGGAATAATTGGTAATAATTTTTGACATATATGTATGGCTGCTTCTGCAGTTACTCATTTTTCAACTTAACAAAATACAGTTGAATTTTCACGGGACATCAAAATTAGTTCGTGTTAGAGAAAGTTCGACTTAGAGGATTTTTTTTTTATGTCACAATATGGCGAAAAAATTCGAGTTAGATAGACATTCGACTTAGAGGGAGTTCGACTTAGTGGAATTCGACTGTATACCAATAATATAACCAGTTAAAATAATATTTATCCAATGGCGATTGCGAATTTTTAGTAGTTGGCGTTTCAAGATGAGAAGTTATATATGGCTGCTTGTGCATTAAAGGGTTGAATAATTTATATTTTTTTTTTAATGGGAAAATGTGTACAGAAGGCAAAATAAATCAAATCTATCTATCTATCGATCCATTTATCAATCTAACAGCTGACGATGTTTGCAAATCATTTGAAACAGACCCTAATTTTTCTGAAGGTCTTGTTTATAATCATCTTTCTGAAGCAGTCTGAATTTTCACCGCGCCACCTCCAGCGAATGACTGACAATACTCCTGGAGTACTCTTTGTTGTGAAAAGTTTTCGCAATTCGCCGGTCGGAACCGGCATTAAACATTGAGTCCCCTTCACCCGTGTCAAATTGTAAAGCGGTGTATGGGCTATTACGCAGATTATTATTTTTTTTTCTGAAGCAGTCTACATGTAGGTTCTATGATTCTCCTTCTTTTCACTTTTCTAAGCCCAAGGCCGCGGTGCGCCGTCATAATCGTGTTCCTTTTCTGTTCTATAAGCTGCTATGCGTCTTGAATACAAATTCCAGTACTCTCCGGATAATACCACATGCACATGGGCGTAAAATTATGTTACTTATAAATGGGTTTTTAATTAAATTCCTATTAAACGGGGACCATATTATGGCATAGGATGGCGTTGGTAAATCTTAACTAAGTAAGTAGGTGTAGTTTGTTGCTATTAAAATGGTGGCTTATACCCGGGGAGTACTGTACTTACTAAAACAAACATGGGTCAAATGTAGATTTCACAAAAAAAATGGCTCGATGTCGTTTGCGATTCCAAATAAACAGCTTTCTAATTTTTCCTCCGGCTGTTACTCTCGTTCAAGCACTTAATTTTATTTCCTGTGATTTTGGCTTCGCCGAAAGACATTCATTTATTTACCTTTACGCGAAGTAAAGAACAAAAGCAAAAGATAGTTAGATGGAAAAGTCTTAAACAAAGAAAAGCCTCATAACAAAGCACACATTAACCCGAAAAGGTTTAATAGAAAGAACAAAGTACCATTTTATCGTGAATTGTTTTCTATTTTTCTGTTTTTCTCTTGAGGAGATTCTCGGACACCTTTTTATTCTTTGCCCATTAAACTTTTATGACGCATTTTCTAAAGCAGTCTCTGTCACTCAAAGTTCAAACCTCGGGGCTGCATTTGTAGTGATTCAATTCTTTAAGTACTCGTGTGGGATATTATTATTCTATGCTTGGTTTATATATGAGAACATTAGAAATTCGTTTTTCCCTGTTGTGTTCTTTTTTTTTGCAATTTTTTTTTGTCTATTTTTGTTTTTTTAATCTCCCCGGGCTGAAAGTGTTTCGCCATATCAGTTGTTGTTGATGAACATGCCTTTTGTCATTCGCAAACAATTTAAATATCTGGTTGCTATTAAATAGATAATGATTAGTGTGTCGTTATAGATGACTGCATCACGCTAATAGACAAGGTCGCTCTAGATGTTCCACATTTACTGTTCTCGTGTGATAATCGCATTGGCGGTAATCTCAAATTAAACGATAAGTGATCCAAGTACAATTTGCTTTATTCAAATGCATCGCTCCGTGTCAAACTCCAATTCGTTTTAATAAGGTACGCAGGTCTACATTCGCAAAGCACGGTAGCAGAATGGGAAGAATATTTGAGCTAAATATAGATGTGAGGCATTTGTCATATGTACCCTTTGAATCTAACTTACCGTGGTTTCATGTTAAAATGTTCCAACATTTCGGCCGAATGGTAGCTCTTTATGCGTCCTTGCATTTGCTGAAAAACACGAGCAAACATTGAGTGTTGAAGTCTTGTGATAGTCTAAAAAAATCGTGTGTTTATGATTCAATATGTAATGAAGTCGGTAGACCGAATATCGAAAAACGGTATTCCCGCACCTAGTATCGTCAGAAGATATGACAATCTGTTTTTTTCGATAGAAATACTATACAGCAAGTGAAGAATAGGGAGTAACCAGCTGTTGTGGGTTCTAAGTTGGATAGAACAATGCAAATTCACTACGTAGCGTTCTAACGATTTTTTTTTACACAGCAAAGAGTTGTGTATGACTTAACCAGAAGCCATGTATGGCTTTTATTTTTAAACGTTAACTACTATGAATTCCACTAGGATCTTTCACTGGCGTGGCATCCCTATTTCTCGATTCCTACCGAGTTAAGATTCAAATTTTTCAACAATTTATTAATACAACAACCAATACGAATCTTAATATACGCATAAGACAGACAACCGCAAAACAAAGAGCAATGAAGAGTAATAAGTGACCCGAACAATTTTCGAGTTACTTTGTAAATAGCTAGCGAGAACAAATTAGTTCTTGTTTTCCCTTTATGCTTGACTCCTCTCTATTTTCTTAAGCAAAAAATAACCCGCTTTTTTCCCATGTTTATACTTTTCTCTTAGATTTTTTCTTTCTTTTAGTTATAATGCAGATTGCAACACCGAACTCGGTGATTTTGAGTGTAACTATTGTAAAAAATGGACTTGAATTGCCAATTTTAATCCGTGACAAAAATTTAGCACATGAAATTACGAAGAGCCATGAATTTATATACTGTTCTCATCGTTTAATTGTAATAATTTATTACGCTCCCACCTTTTTTCTCACATTTGACTGCAGAAAAGGGACGATGTTCTTGTTGATGGCAAGACTTTCACCGACTTACAATTTCAAATTTTCCACGCCACGTCACTGAGATCTTAAGAACGATGTTGGCCAGAAAAAATTTAAAGTCACAGGCACAGCCAACCGTCTAATCCGTTTTTATTTTTGCCAAAGTACAAGCTATGTCTAAGCTGAGCCATACAAATTTCAGAAGTCTTCTTGACATAGACACAAACTAAAAAGCTTAAATTTTCAAACTCAAGCTGTGGGAGTTTCTATCAATGACCTCTCGATTCACATGCAGGTGTGTCTTGGGTTACAAATTAGTAGTCTGCTATCTATTATGTCTTTCATATTACTTGTTTCTTTGGTCCCATCAAACCGACGACGAATTATAAAGCCATTTACCTTCTTGTGTACTTCGTGAGAAATCTTACGTGCTTCCGAATTGAAGACTACACTTAACCTGATATTTTTGTCTTTTTCTAGTTATAATTTAATTTTTGTTTCTTCTTCTCTTTTGACAGCTTCCGCCCGTACCTCAGTCAAGTGACCATGATTATGAAGAAATCCAGGCTTCCTATCAAATTTCACCAATGCGACCAGCACCAAAGCCCCCTGCTAATGCAAATATTGGCTCATCACACTCCGTGGGTACACTGGGGGCATACTCAGAACTGGACGGTGTTCCATTTGTCCTCCATCCGAACTTAAAGAAGAATTTTGAAGTAAAACACACATAAATCGTGTTCTTTAAACAAATCTTAATCACATTCTACTTTTTCAGATGCCATCGCTGCCAAATGTATCGACGTCGCTAGGTGAATGTGACTATGACTTCCAGTTAGAGCGCCAAATTTTGTGTACGATGAAATCATCGGCATCGAAAAATCCATTTTTTCAGTGAAAATTTAATTCCTTTAATCCGCGCAGGCTACACACAACAACCGAGAGCAGTATACGACACAATTTTTTCTTTTTTTTTTACATTTTTTTTTTTTTTTTGTGAAAAGTTAAGCCACAGCAATTTTAGTTAATTTCTCTTCCGTTTTATAATTTGTTGATAATTTGATCGTCTTGGCAGCTACTAAACCTAAAAAAAGAGAAAACCCCTACAATATTCATTAAAGTTCGAAGGGTACAGAAGGTTTGTCGTATCCTTTTTCATTTGTAGCCTGAACAATCTTAATGGAGACTCAAAGATGGGTCATCAATTAACTTTCGCGATGCTTTTGAACGTGAAATAAAAAAACTGAACTGAATCTATTAAATCGTTATCAAAAAAAAATTTAAAATTTTAATCAACACATGAGTATTTGCATTTTGTGCGTGCCTTTCCTGTTATTTATCTATTTTTTTTTCGCTGTTTTTGCTTTGGACTTGGTACTCTGAACTGACGGCTTTATGTTTCCGATAACTAACAAAATTTGTTGTGCTTTTTAAAAAATCTGTGAATAACTAAGAATTCTTCGTGTTGTGCACTTTAAACGATGTCTGGATGGTCTGCCATAGCAGTCTTCCTACTGTAATTGTTCGTCTTCAATTAATGTGTCAATTAGCATTTATTTCAAGTCTCTCACGATGTATTTCGCTTCGTTCTTTCAACTAAACCAAGCAGATCATGATTTATAGTTACAAACGTGTAGCTGCGGTAAAAAAAATTAGCAGTGCGCTTTGTAAGATGGTAGAAGACTTTTTTTTTATTATTTTAGATGTTCTTCTATCATCAAATGTGAAAATAGATACCTCATCATACATGCACGGCTATTTCTTGACGGCAGGTTCAGAACGATCGAAAAATCGTTGCCTAATCAAATAAAAATAAGATCAAAAAATAATTAAATGCTCACTAAAAGAAATTGTGAAACAAATTCTAGGTTTATAAGAAAGACAATCCGGCAATCAATGTTTACTCTCAGTCGAAATCTTTCCACGGTCCAAAGTTTTTTTGTTTTGTTGAGAATTATCGTGTCACAAATCTTTACTATCTTTTTCTTTTCTTGTGTTGAAAATCTCGCTTTTTATTTGCTAATCTCATATCTAAGAGGCTTTGTCTTCTATTTCACCAATCAACAAAGTTTTCACTTCAGAAAACTCGCTCGCTGCAAGACTTGTAGAAATCGTTGATAGTGTGAGATCATCTCGGAATAGTTCTTCTATCATAAAATGTAATGACATGAAGAAATTGGTATTCCATTAAACAAAATACAGCGATAGAGTCCACTGTACTGCTCATTACCCTGTATTTCTTGATCACCAATGTGGATCTCATATGATCTCAATATCGTCACCTCATTGATGAGATATAACAGAGGAATCGGCACTAGTCAAAGATATGTCTCAATCAACTACTCTACCTTTACTGCTCTTACTGGAATACAAGCCTTTTAAAACCTTTTATCCTCTGTGCAGATCTTTCTACGTCCCACAATCTGGAGTTTTTCTATTTAAAGAGCTTCTTACAACAACGTGATAAGCCACAAAAACAAAACACAGTGAAGTCTTGATAATTTGAATTTCACCGGACCAGGAAAAATATATCTTACATTAATTAGCTAGACCGCTTCTAAGTCAGCTGCCCTAAGTTTTAACCTCTTACTAGTTTTGTTTTAATTTAATTATTTTTCTGTTCTACGATATTTCTTAGTGTTTGAAGTGGAATGCAACTAAAACCTCAAGTATTTAAAAAATGTGACTTATTATGTTATTGCAATAAGCTCTTTAATTGAATTTTTCCTGTTCCTCTTTCAATAAACCATCAATACACTTCTTCCAATGCCCAAAGGTCTCAATCTTTTCCTTTTTAAATGGTTGCTAACGTTTTATCTACATAAGAGACATTCAGTGCACAGATTGATTAGCTCCACTTTGAAAAATCTAAGATTTAAGTGCCAAAGCACTTGGTACAGTCATAAATTTTTGTTTACAATAAACTTTCCTAAATAACAAAGATTAACACCATTAAATGATAACTATTTGAATTTAACATAATGTATTTTTAACGCGAATATAAATTATTACATTGCTTTTCTCAAAATTTTGTTTTATGGCGTTGATCGATGTACGCTCCAAACGGCTCATTTACCTGATGATATTTCTTGTAGTCCAGGTACCTATGTCTTGAAGAAATTAATATTACGACGACCGGTGGCCTATTTCACGATCAACTCACCATTTTCCTAACCAAAGCTGTATTCTATTTTGAATTCTATTGAAAATCTAACTTTGTTCTGAATCACAAATTCGTCGTTGTAATTTGCAGCTTGTCGAAATAAATTTACTCCTAGTCGACTGTATCGGAGCGAAATCAATTAACGCGTTCTTGCAAATAACAAATTGACGCGGTTGGAAATTTTTAGCAAAAAATCTGACAAATGAATTTTTTACTTTTTGTGTTGTGTAAGCTTTTCAAATCTGTGTATTTATTTTGTTTTCAAGTCAAATGAGATGCACCAATGCATTTCTTTTCGAAACCTTAAAAAAATTCTAACATAAAAAACCGTGATTGTTACCTACCAGCAGCTTTATATTGTTTAATTTCTTGAATTTTTCGGTAGCTAATTTTGTATCTAACCTCTTTGTTTTAATCTTCCTGCAGAACCTTGAACTTAACTAGTCGAACACACTGTCTTCCCTTAGCACGAATTCTGCTATAATTATTTTTTTTGACATGGTTGATTGAAAGATATATGAAATTATTCTATGGGTCTTCTGATTGTGACCATACTTCCGTTCAAGCTGGCACAATGAGGGCTAAAACGCGTACTTATGCATAAAACAGCTTAAACGATTCGGTGTCCCTAAGTATGTTTGACTCAATTTTCTTGCTTTGTCATTCAATTGATGTTCTTGCAAAGACTGCATTTATAACTTGACCCATATACTGCCATCCGTCAGAATTTCTATATCTCCTATGGCATCACCTCGATAATCCCGTGCTTCCAGACATCTGGACATGCTAAAGAAGTTGCAATGGTCCTCGATCCCGTGCTCTTTCTGTTTGAATCATTCTTCATAGCATAATTTAGTTTTCAAACATTCTGAGCTTCGAAGTCTTCTTGTTTTAATGATTCTACGCAGCATTCATTTAGTTTGCCTGCAGGTACTAGTCACACTTACTGCCGTGAACTATAGCTAATAGAGATCTGTTGCTAGGAACACTCGCTTCAAAGTGTAAAACTCACAAACGTTTCACACAAACAGAGTACAAAGTGCAATTCTGTAGAAAAAAATTGTTTGTTCGGTGAAAACTGCCGACTGCTTCCAGCACTCATCACTAATCAATAGTCTGTCGTCCAATCGGTGGAGAGTACTTAAAATAATCATTATCTCAGCTCATAAATCTTGAATTTTAATCCATCACAATTGAACTAATATTTGCATCGATTACGTGCTGCGTCCGGGTAATGACTGTTTGGTCGTCAGCCAACCTGTCGTAGTTATCACGGCTGTTTGAGATGATGACCTGTAAAAAATTATTGCTAAACTAGGTACCCGTGGATCGGTTAATAAGATTTAGTAAAAATTGTATTAACCGATTAAGAAACTTTGAAAAATCTTATTAATCGATTAACCGATGATGTGAATGTATAAAGTCGTTGAGTTGAATATTTACACGTTGTCCTAGACCTCTGTCTTTTAAGTGGTGTGTCAAGTTAATTTTTTGCCAATAGAAAACATGTAATGTGGTTGACAATCAAAAGATAGACAATTTTTAAGGTTTCTTTGATGCTCTTTGTTAACAACGAATAGAAATTGTTGAAACAACAAAAATTCACGAGAGTTAAACTGACAAAGAGTGTAGGAAAGAAATAAGTCAAACAAAATAGGAATCATGATAAAGATCCCACCTAATAAAAAGTCCCCGCATTGGATACAAAGAACCTTAACTAGAAATTCAGATCAAAAATCTTTGAACTAACAGCGTTGAGTAGAGCAAAAAGAAGAGCAGCAACCAAATTAACTACATCATTTGTTATCGTTGAGTTAAAATGCAACAAAAGAACTGCCAATCAAACTAAAGACTTCATTAGAGAAGCACCCGCTAACACAAGAATTTTCTTTATGTTCATGTGGGATTCCACAGCTGCAAATTGCTTAGACAGATTCTATATTATTCTTTCCTCCTTTTTTATAACAATTGGAAATACGAAAAAAAGATAAAAATGTGATCTCAAAACCTTCACCCCCTTAACTCGTTCAAAGTGAAGATACAAAAAAAAAAAATACAAACAATGTTATATACACGTTATAGAAATATTTAATCAAAAAAATAAATGAAACAATTAAAGTTACAACCATATGTATACACATAAAAAGAATTGTTAAAAAAAACAAATAATTATAAACAATGCTATTTACATTTTTAATCCTCTTTTTGTTTGTTACAAAAGTTACAAAGTTAAAAAAAAACAAATCACAAAATCGTATTTATAGATACAAATGTTAGAAGATGAGATCAACTTAATTGCACGATTAATTTTTTTTTTCATTTCAATGCACTTTAGTCACAATGACTCTTAAAAACCCTTTTCCTCTCACAAAAAAAAGGGTCTTTGAGTGAGCCTAATGTTTGAACATACAAAATAAACTTGCCTATTTAAACAACAGTTAATAAATAATATATTATTACTACAATATATATAAAATAGTTTATACTCTGATCTTTAAGGTATATACAATAAATTCCCTACATACAAAAGCGAAATAATATAATCACTCGGTTTAAGTTTATACACATGCATATATATTATTTTAGGCCATGATTTAGAATATAAATTTTAGTGCCAATGAAGTGTTTGAGTATTATTATAGCTTAAATTTTATTCCCCAAAAATAATGAGAAGGAAGAATTTAAGTGGCAACTCATTTAAGAAGGTTATAGTCGGTTTTAAATAAAAAAAAACAATAGAATTAATTTTTAACCTACACTGGAAGGTATTTTGTTCTTTGTTTTTGTATTCGTAAAACAAAAATAAGTACGACTACGTAATAAAAACACTCGTAGTCGATAAGTTTTTATGAGATTTTTTATTTAAGTGAAAATAGATATACATATACAAAAAAAAAAAAAATGGGAAATAAAATGATTTTAAACTTTAACATTCCTTTTATGATTTTTTTTTTGTTACTGGAAGTGTCAATTAATTTGCAAATACTGAGAGGGTGCCTCATAAAGACAGAGGAACAATTACAAAGCAGTTAAATCCCTCTACTGCACGCACCATTTTTCAATGATTAACTGCTAAATTTGTCTTTAGATATTCTCAAAACGAAAACAAAGATCTAATCTAAACTTTTAAAACGATATTTTCCGATAGTCGCAGGTGCAAATGCCGAGAAATTACCACTCAAAAGTCTTGTGAGGCTGGTTCTGCAGTAGATGGTGAAGTCTTCGTCTTCGTTCAGTTCCTTTCCCAATTGATTTGTTTAATTCAGTTCCGAGTCTCCGGCACTGCTCGTATTTAAGATCTCTGCGATTAGTGGAAAACGTCATTTTTTTGCTTTCTTCTTCAAGCGACTGACTTTATGGCATGGAATTTCGAGTCTTACTCCAACAGACCTTTTGTCTGCAATCTTACTAGGTTTGACGATGTGTAAAGATAACAGCCCATAACAGCCCATGAAGGGCCAGAGCCTAGTTTGTTCGAGCCTCCACTGTGTTGTGCGCGTTATAATTTGACAAAAGTGAGGGGGACCTACAGTTTATTGCCGCTTTCGAACGGCGAATTGCGAAAGCTTTCTGTGACAGAAGTAATCAGTCGTTTGCTGGAGGGATTGTGACTTTGGTATCCTAGTATTCCACTTAGCATCCTCCACAAGGGTAAAAAAATACAAAAAAATACGTACAACTCGAATTGCAAAAGTCGCAGGCTGCGATCATCCAAGGATCCTAGTCAGGTCAATGTAAGTTCCTCCACAAGCGTGAAAAAATAAAAAAGAAATACGTACAATTCGAGTTGCAAGAGTCGCAGGCTGCGATCATCCAAGGATCCTTGTCAGGTCAATGTAAGTAAGTAAAAATTCTTCTCTGGGAATAAAATGTGTCTTTGGATACCCAACTCTTCAGTTTCTCTCTTCTTACCAGCAGAACTTTGGTATTTCAAGCATTTTAATGTACCGACGTTCTTGCAACAGATGTAGAAATAACTTACCAGTCACCAATCTGTGTCTGGTTTATGCACAGAACATGATGCACGTCATAAACAATCCAGTCGATGACTGGTAAAAATTAAAAAAATTACTAATGTATTTTAATTTTTGACAACTATCTTTAATGAGTTCGACATTTGATAAGATAATTTAAACATCAGACTCTGATTTTAACGAGCAAAGTCGCAAGTCATTGTACGTTCGCGTAAGAAATACCAATGGTAAAATTTCCGGCGGTTGTAGCGCACGCCGGTATTGCGAATTTTTATGAAACCTGTGCTTTCAATACAAAATTTATTGATCGCATTTATAAATCCTTAATAAAGAAATCGTTTGAAATTTCATATCTGGTCTATTTCATAGCTAATGTGCATGGACCGCGTTTGTATCTTCTTTCTCTTTTAAAATAAAGAAACGAAAAGACAGCTAATTTAACATTGTAAGTTGTTTAATTTAATAAAATCGAATGCGATTTGTCGAAAATTCACGTTCCCAGCTTGTATCAGAAATTTGGAAGCCACTTCCCCCGAAACGAAGATGAATCTAGCCAAATTTGTTTTATACTAGTTCTTAGGAACGACGGAATGGATAGAGAACGACTACACTAGAAATAATTATTTCGTTAAAAAAAGAAATTCTTCCTCTCACGAATATAACGCATAAGGCGCAAGCCATCTTGCCATTTTGGCAACTTATCAGCTTAAACATTCCTCTAATGCTCACAAATTTTTTTTTGGATTTGAATCATTGCTCGTAAAAATCCTGACTCAGCCTTTTTTGCCTTTGAGAACGAGATTTCTTTAGATTTTCTGACTTGACCGACCATTTAAAATTGTTGAAATTGAAGGGGGCTCGGAAATTAGGGTTTTAAGTTAATTTCATTACAGGAATAGCTTGACTTACGTCCCTTATTCGTTCCGGAAAAACGCGAAATCGACTAAAATTGCAGCAAAAAATCGGAGAACAAACTTTCACCTAAACTGAAAAAAGAAGTTTTTTCCGAATGTCGACTTTTAAATTTGCACGGTCTACCCACGCATTTACTGCCGAAGAATAATTGACATATATAACAACTTCCTAAATTTTTTCAACGCCGCAACTTGAAAAGATTTAACTCGAAGCGTTGTAACTCGAGGTGTGCCAAAACCAACCATACTCTAGAATCAATTCACCAATTCAAGACCTCTAAGATAACTGAAGCACTCACAAGCTAAAAATACAATGCTTGCCGTCGGCGTTTTCACAAAAGTATAACCATTTACATTTCCACCGCAATTGTCCCCAAAGGATACTAATTGTAAGACTCTTAATGGTTCGTTTTGTCGGTTCGTTCGGTCAATTAATCATAAGATTTTTTTAATGTCACAAGACGTTGTTTAGTTTTATTACGACAAAGCCAAATAGTTTTTAGGCAGCTAGTTGGTTATTGTGAATTTTACAAACAATGTATTTGTTTATTTTCTCTTTTGAAGATTTACCAGAACTTGGAAAAGGCTACTCGCATTTGACGGTAAAAAGAAAACAATTGTTAGACCGTGTGCAAATTTTGAGGAACCTCTTCAAGTTTTTCACGAAGCAACAAATGTTTGCTAGCGAACGTTTTTTTATTTTCTGGACATCTTCAAATCTTTTATTATAATTTTGTGCAACTAATCGAATACTAAAAATAAATTGTATTCTTTGTCGTCTAGTTGATGTTTGCCAAGTTTCTTGAAGATCACTTGGTCAATATATCTTGACTAAGCGAACAATACGGAGTTGGTCCTTTCTTGCAAGATTTCTAGTGCGTTCGCTTTAGCCGAGACTTGAGACCTCAACGTTTAGTTGTTGGCGCACTTCTTGAGGACGAAAACGATGTAACGAACAACGATGCTGCATTTGAACAACAAAACAGAAAATAATCAAGTAATAATAACCAAAATGCATCATCAGTAAGACAAGCCATAGACTTCACCGGAAACAGAAGACATCTAAAAAAAATATGAAAGCAAGCACTATTCAAGCGCTTCAGATTTGAATTTAAACCACAAATGAGCCAATATTTCGTTGTCTGTGATTAAAACACAAGAACAATGAGTAAAAAATCAATGGGAAAGGTTGAAGGTTTTCTTTGTTAGAATTTAGATTTGGTTTGTTGCACCATTAAGTGTGTGCCTCAATGCCTACAAGTTGCAAAGATGAACGTGAATGAGCGAAAATAATAATTCCTTACTGTTGCCGGTAACAGATCAATTTTAACAACCCTGCACATGATTTTAGCAAAAATTCCTCTCACTAGATGGAAGAGTCATCACAATAAAGACTCCGGCCTCGAATTCACATAAAAACACCACCGAAACGAAACGAAATTCATCGACAGCCAAGACTGAACGAAATACGTAATTTCTTCATACCTACGCCATTTTGAAGTTGCACAGAAGAAAGTGTTCTCTATCCTGTTCGTGACGGTTAAGGAAAATTATAATTTATTCATTAAAAGCGCTTTCCATTATCAACTAAAAACCGAATTACGGAAAGCAAACCAACGCGCAATTCGTTCACCGTAAAATCAAACGCCAGCAACGTAAATTTCATCCAGTAAATCTGTGTCGGAGTAAAGTCGAATTGAATTTTTTTCCCAGAAAGAAAATCTTTTGTCTATTCCATTCTCTCATCATTCACACCGTACACACATTCACACACTCACACACAGACTCATACACACACGCTTCACTCATCCCGACATCCCCGCCCCCCGAGACAATTTTATACAGTGATACAACAAAACAGCAAGCCCACACACATCTGCGAGCGAGCGAGAAAAAGGGTAAGCATTCAAAAACTGAATTTATCTTGAAAGCGTTTAAATTCTTTAAGTGCAAGCAAGTGCGATATCTATTCTGTCTACACACACACATTCGAACGTACTCGCGCACGCAACGCACGCACGAACTGTAGTTAGTGGATAAATAGACGACGAGAAAAAAAAGCCATTCAAAAAAAAAGTTGAGAACAAAAATCTGGAACGAAACGAGAACTGAAAAGACAAAAAAAAAAAAAGTCCCTCGAAGAAGGATCTCTCTCGCCCGTTGTCGGTAGTGGAAGTTTTATTTTGTTTTTTCCAGCCAAGAAATTTTTCCATCATCGAGTGAAGAAAGTTTTCCATTTTCTGTTTTCTGTTTTCTCTGCGTAAATTATAAAACGCACGCGAAGAAAGTTTCGTTTCTGTTTTAATTTTTTTTTTTGCTCGCCCCTGAGACTGAGAACGACCAATCGTTGTTTTTCATAACCTCAAACCTCAAGCCTCGAAAGGAAAAAAAAGCACAAGTGGGACGAGGGGTGAAAAAAAAAAGAAAAGAAAAAAGAACGTTGCAACCGAAAGGCAGCATTGGCAACGAGCAGAGAAAAGAGGTGGGAATAAAAAAAAAAATCGAAAAAAAAAACCGAACAAGAACTTTTCGCGAGTGAAATTAGTTTCTTTTCCTTTTTGTTTAATTGTCGTGTTTTTTTTTTTTGAGAATCAATTAATTTTTTTTTACTCGGTGTAGAACCTTGGGAAGAGTTTCAAAAAAAAAAAACGAAAATTGTGTTTTCTTGTTTCTGACGAAAAAAAAATATTTTTTTTTTCTTTCACTCGGTGTGCATATAGGGACACAGAAGCAAATAAAGAAGTGTGAGAGATAAACGTAGAAAGAGCGAAGGGAGACGTTTTTTGTTTTTTCGTATTTGTGCTGTATGCAGCTTGAGAGAGAAAAGAAAAAAAAAAGAAAAGAATTCTGACAACGGCAGAGAAAGAGGAGCAATCGTGTTCAGCGTGTATAGAGGTTTTTTTTTTGTCTGGAGACTGCATTTAAGGTAAGCCTAAAAAAGAAAAAAAAGAATTCCTGCATTTAGGTCGTCGTCCATACACACATTTTCGTGTTTTTCCGTCCCCCAATCCCCGCCCATCGGTCGGTCGGTCTACGGCATTGAAAGCAGATGAATTTGCAAGACGCCACCGCATTTTTTTCCGTTCCGTTTCAGTTCGTTGTCTCTCTGTGCATCCCGTTTGCGTGGAGTAAGGCAGCGGGCGGTGGTGGACATGTGTGTGCGCGAGGTGGAATCCCAGTTTGGCTCACTTGCTTCGTCAAGTGGAATTTGCCATTTTGTTTTTATGTCGTTGAGTTTTTAGTTTTCCTAGTCTTCTTTTTTTTATTCGCCGGTGTTTCTTTTTTCACACATTCGAGAATTAGTTTTGTTTCATTTCGTTTCGTTTCCATCGGAAAACGGGGGGGAATGCAAATCTCTCACTCGCACGTTTTGACATGTACCCAAATTCGTTAGAAATACACAAAGTTTTTTTTTTCTCCTTCTCTCGGGCCTCCCTAATTGATTGGAGCCGATGCTGGAGATGCCGAGCTCTGTTTGGCCGGCAGAATATGTGGGAATTATCTCCATTTTTTTGCAACATGGTCATTTTTGTTGAGTTTGAGTGGTTTTTTATTTCTTTACACAAGGTCCCGACTACTAACAAACACACACACAGCCACATCACAACCGATTGCGATATATTCCCGGTCATCTCTCGGAATCGAAGAATGAAGTTCCAAATGTTATTCACCTCTCGCGCATACACACGAGGGAATTAAGTAAAATTTTTCAAATAGTGACTCACTTCAGGGTCAAGAGTAAATCAAAATGGAAAAGCCAAATAGTTTAGCTAAAACCTATTTTGATGACCATTCATCCAGTCCAGGGGGAGGAGAGAAATAGTCTTGTGGCATTGATCTTGTTGTGTGGAGGAGATTGCATCATCAATGTGGCTCGGTTGGAAGAGAAAAAAAATGCACATTGTTCTCGATGATGGGGCATAAAACAAAGCCCGGAGGTCAATAAAATTTCAAAAAATGTTTTAATTTTTGCAGCCCACAGGGTCCAGTTAACGTTTTTTTCTTTCTTTCTGACTCTGCATCCCCAATTGTCTCGTCTCGATTCCCTTTCAGATATGTATCTGTGTTAGCCACGTGTCTCAATTATACAATGGCTTAGTTTCGTTTTTTTCTCTTTCATTTTCTTCTTCTGGGAGATGGGGTTGTGAAAAACTGATGATTGGTGGTTTTTTTTTCTCAAACGTTTGATTCAGTCGGGATTCTTTGCCGTTTCTAATTGCAGGTTGTTGACCATTTAGACGGCATGCACTTGTGGTCGTGGATTTTCTAGTAGCATTTTCTTACTGATTACTGTAAGAGGTAGATAGATATTTTTTTTAGTCCTTGTACTCATTTTTTGTAAGAGGTAGATAGATTTTTTTAGTCCTTATACTTGTTTTTAAGTAAACGCATACCAAAAATTCGATCTACTTGTCGGTGGGGTGCAAGGTGATCAAATGAAGGCTAAGCTTGGTTTGATTTTTTATGCAGAAGACATGACGCATTGTTGAGGGCTTCGGATTTCTGTGTGGTATAAGATTTTCTAGAATTTATTGCGCAAAAACTTGAATTCCAATGAGAGGGAGGCAATATGAAACGGATTTGTTGCTAGTCGTTGTTGAATCTCAGGCACTGGATTAAAAAAAAATCATATTTTGCGACTAGAATAGTTAGTCTATTTGTTTACTTAACATAGAACACAAATAATTTATTGAGCAACCAGCAACCTTTACTCTATAAAATATTCTAAAATTCTTTTTAACGACATCTTCTAAACTTTATAACCCAAACAGATTCACGTTTGTGAAAATGCAACTCCAAACAATTCTTATTTTACAAATTCGCTTAAATATGACTAAACTGTGATAAGGAGAAATTTATGACGACAAGAATCGTCACTTTATCAGTCTCTCTCTCTCGCTGGCTACCAGGCGTCCGTGATTTCACAACTTGTGGATTATTTTGTCATGAATCATGTTTGGAGTATATGCGGTGAATCGGAGGCTTGTGGCTTTTCTCTTTGTTACAGCAACATCTTCAATTCAAGCATATAACTATTTTATTTATGCACTTCTGCCAGCACTCACATTCTTTCTCACAGCAGATCAGTCTTACAGAGTCGAGCTACAGAAGCTTGTGTTGTTGCTTTGAAAGTCTTCCAAGATCGGCTCTTTTGAATTGAATTCAAGAAATTTGAGAGTTTTATTGGGCCATTTGTATTGCCACCTAAAAGATCTATTTAACCCTTCTTTGTCTAGGATTTTTTAAACGCTGCTGCGTTCATGAATTTTGCAACGTGTGTTGATGGGATGTTCTCGAAGTCGGTCCTTGTTTGTTGATTGTTGATTGATTTGGACCTGACTAGGTGCAAGCTTGGACAGTCGTTTCAAAGGTGTTCCATGATCTTCTCCGTCTGCCCATAGTGTCTGCAGATTTCAGTGCAGATAGGACCTATTTTGTAAATGTGTTAGTTCCATGCGAAAAAAGCTAGGCTCTGGCTCTCAACGGGCTGTTACGCCGCTTAATGCAATGTAATACTAGTTCCATGTCCCGTGCGAAATTTTTAGGTCAACTTTGTTTGATTTTAGAGCTTCTTAAGCTCGTTTAGAGTTTAGCTTCAGGCTCATGGATTTTTTTTTTTCTTAGAGTGTTAAACATGCTCCTGATTTTTTCATAAGAGATCTGCTCTCGAGATTAAGACAGCAATAAATCTTTGTGTTGCTTTTGCATGTCAGTGAATTTGTAGATTTTTAAATTTTGATGAAACGAATTTGGAATTAGAAAATACTTAAACCAAATTTTAAAAAAAGGATTTTTTACAATTTTTGCGCAGAATTGATGGCTTTATTTGGCATATTGAAGTAATACAATTTAGATAAAAGACCATTCAACCATTCAACGGTTTATGCCTGAACAAACGCTGCCTTAAAACTTTCACGGTCCCGGACATACGACTTTCAGTTCACAAGACTAACCTGTCTTGCATCCTCGATAACTTGGTCTCTGTAACGGAGGTTAGGTATTCCTATTCTTCTTGAATCAGGAGACTTGGATTCGAAGACCCTTTCAGCTGGGGCGTTTGTGTCCATGCGTTCTATGTGGCCGAGTCATTATTTTTAATGGTGTGACAGTTCATAGAGAGCCAGAGCCTAGCTTTTTCGCGCCTCCACTGTGTTGTGCTCGATATGTTGTGACATGTGAAAGGGATCTACTGTTTAATGCTGGTTCCGAACGGCAAATTGCTAAATCTTTTCATGGCAGAAGTACTCAAGGAGAATTGTTAGTCGATGTCTCGAGTTGGGGCCGTGCAAATTGTTTCTTCTTCTTTTTCTTCTTCCGGCTGGAGTTGGGGCCGTGCAAATTGTTTGTGGTCTTTTCCTCTGGGCTTGTTTCCTAGTGTCGACTCACAGGATGAATAAATCATTAAAACACGGCGTCCACGGCGTAACAGCCCGTTGAGAGCCAGAGCCCAGCTTTTTGCGACTCCATTGTATTGTGCGCATTATAATTCTGACACATGTCGAGGGGATCTCTTTTAGGTCCTTTAAATCAGGTTCAAGATGCAAAGGTATGCTCGGTAACTCGAATAACTGCGGAATGTTAGTCTAATATTTATAATTTTAGATTACAACAGGCCCATCCGTGGCCGTAGTGATGTAGGCTAAATTTTTCCACTCCTTTCCCCAAATCTAGTGCAACATTTTCTCTGTAGGTGAACGAACCTAAACACGTAAACCAGCCATATGTTTAAAAAAAGATTTTAAAAAAAATTAGTCGCATTTAGTAAACAGTTCGAGAAGCAAATAAATCCAACAATGATATGCTTCCAAATTTATTGTTGCAGCATGCAAATAAACTAAACCAAGTCACTTGACACTCTATCTTTACCGCTTTGCAAATAAATAAAAGGATAGATTAGGTTTCATTTTCTGTTTATCAAAAGCTTTTAAAAGACTTTGTCGCACATAGTAAGAGACGATGTCTGCCACTGCCACAAATTAAAGAACAAGTTTATGGGGTGAAGTAGCTGGCTGCCGATTGCCATTTAAAAATAAAAAAAAACCTTTGGTGCCACAGCTCATGTGTAAGCGTGATCTTCTTCAGCGTCTTCAGAAATCTCTCATATCAATGTAAACAAAACATGTTTTTATTTCACGTGGCTCCGATGTAGAGCGTCTACCGATCTCTGGCGATTTGACTTTTTGCCAATGAATACAAAAAAAAAAGTTCTCATCAACAAAATAGACGTTAAAAGAAAACAAGGAATAGGAACCGTTTGATTTTCGTCGTAAATAGGCCACCGTATTTAGCCGGAATCGTGTGAGACTGAAATACAACTAAAATTGCGAATTAATTTATTCTAGAGTATGTGAAACTTTCCTCCATTGCTAAAGTGTAGCACTTGCGTGTCGCGTCAGTTTAAATGTGTCATTGACCTCAAACCACCACGTTGGCCTTTGATGTCAAAAGTTTTGAGGTTGTTTAGGTGACCACGATTTAATGGTTTTCTGAGTAAGGAAAATAATTTACATGTGACTAGATATTGAAACGAAGTCTGTAACAATTTTAAATGCTTCGATTGTGCGGATACATCCGACCTTCATTATTTATCCGGCTTCGCTGTTATTTAAATGAATACTACTTTTTTTTTTTTTTTTTATAAAATTAACCTTGAAAATTTATCTATCTAGCACAATTTGTTGAACAATTGTGGGTCACATGTGGCAGTCAGTGGGCGGGTGCATTTGTGGTTTTCATATATTCGTTCATGCAAAGTGGTAGAGCTTTTCTATTTGTTAGAAGTGTGTGCTATACCCTCAATCATCATCAATGCCTGTCGGGTATTGGTGGCGTTTTTAGTTCACATTTTAATGCAGTAGGTCAGGTCTAGTTGGGTGGGTTTAGTGGAATATCTTTATGGAAAAGCAGACAGCTTTTGGTTTACGTTGGGTGTGAAATCGTTTCATTTAGGTCAATTAGGGTTGTCCAATAAGGAAATTCTGACCACAATAGTGGCTTAGAAGACTAAGGCAATTTCTACGGACATTATTTGCGGTTTAGGGCTTAGATTGTTGTTTCAAGTTGGCTAGTTCCAGCTAGCTTAGAGAATATGAAAATATTTTGCTATTACACTACGGACCGACCTGTCTTTGTGATTGCCGATCAACCGCCACCACATAAAAAGTATTTTGCAAGGTCACGGAAAAAGTACGTCCACAGAAAAGTCTCAAGTACAGCATTCATCCGTCACTTGGCATTTACTTTTGGATTCAAAAGCAGTATTTTTTCTCAAATATCTTCTAAAATGTGAGACATACAATTTTGAAATTAAGGGATTAGTTTTTGTATGTAATTAGGAGTTGTGGTAAAACAAATTCTTTAAACCGATCACTAGGTTCGTTGCAATAAAAGAAATCAAAGTATAGTCGCTTGGATGAAGTCGACGGATGAAGGTTAAAACTTTACTAATCTTCACGACTGTAAACTACAATACACTCGAAAGGGAGATAATCAATAAAATCAAATCAATTTGACAGTCCTGCAAGGATTTTTATCATTCCCTTGCTCTTGAATCGCTGCTTCCAATCGGAAAGGCCAATATATCTGCTATCACTTTGTTTTTTACGCTCGAGGAGGGGCTTGTCTCTTCTCAAACGATGAGGCTCGGAATTAGAAAACCCAATCTCCTCTTTTTCTTGAGCAAGCTCAGGCTCGGGCTTCTTGGTCGTTTCCACATGTGTCAAAATTATATCATGGCTGCGCAAAGAGCTAGGCTTTGGCACTCAACAGCGTACTACACCACAAAATTATTAGAAGACTCAAATTCCAAAAGCGTTTCCGCTTGAACATTGGTTTTTATGTGCTGGATATAGCCGACTTATTATAGTCGAGGTATTTTTGCCTTTTAGACTACATTCATAGCTTTGCAGACCTCACTGGGTTCGCGGTTATGCATTCTCTTCTGACCGTTTTCCTTGCAAACAGAACCCACTATCCGACGCAGAATGTTTCTTTTGAAGAAGCCAACGATCAGCTCTGTCTTACTGCTTATTATTCAGCTTTTGGCAGGATTGACTGGATACGCGTCTTGTATAGACTTCCTTGTAAGTGTACAGGTTAGAACAAGTTCACGAGTTAAAACCAAACCAAACCAAACACTCTTATGCTTGTTCCCAAGTCTTTATTTTCGCGTTACTTTAGGTTTTTGTGTTACGAATTTACTTTTATTAAGAGGCAACGCTTGCCAAGTGTGATTCTGCGAATGATTTCTGGAAGGTCCTCTACGATGTCATTCATGGAGTGTAAATTTGCCATCGTGCGGCCTAATAAAATAGCCACCATTTCGAATTGAGTAGCTTCTTAGTTAAAACGGACGCCTTATATCTGTGGCCACAAGCAATAACCTCTTAAATATTTTTTTTTCACGCTTAACAGAAAGTTTTCAGATTAAGGTCTTTCTAGAAACTCGTGTGAAAATCAGAAAGTATCGAAAATTGTATTAAATGAACATTCGTTTAATTTCCTTCAAATTTGCTTAAGATGGTGTGGTCATTTTACATTCTATGGCATAAAAAACCCTAAAAAAAATCCATATTCTCTTGATTCAGCTTATGTGGTCATTGCTTGAAACCACAGAGATTAGAAGGACTCACAGACACAGAAGTGTTTATTATCCAAATAGATTTTTTCAATCCTTTCATGAGATATAAACCTATAGATTTTTTCAACCATTGCCTGCATGTGCAGGCTGTAAATTAATTTCTATTTTGCCCTGTTCTCTTTTTTTTTTTTAGTCAGCAACAATTTCAATAACTTAGGCAGTAAACAAAGCTCAACGTGAAGGACTCCCGGGGCGGCATTATACACTTGAAGCTGCTTTTCCAGTATTTGTTTTTGATTTTTCATTTGCAAAGAGAGCTGCCAGGGCTTTGAAGAGGAAATAATTACCTTAAAAATGTCAAATGTCACGACCCCGAGCGTATTGAAACGTATAAAATTGAATAAGTGAAACGAATGAGAGCGGCAAAAATGGGGTGTCGGTGCATTGATTTTTTATGAAGACCAAGGGCAGTTTTAATATTTTGAATATGTGCTAGAGAAAAAAAAAAAGATTTCTTTTACGTTATTAGCTAAGCAAAGAGCCAGCTGATTGAATGGCAGCTTTTTGGAATCGAGATTTGTTCTCTGGAAATCATTTTTTGCAACAAACTGTGACAATGAGAGTTTTTGTTGAATGCAATTTTTACGGCGAACGTATTTTGTTGCTTAAAACGGATTATGTGTGTGAATTAGTCGCTTCAAAGTTGTAATTCTTGTCTTTTAACAACGATCCTTACGCATTTGTGCTCAAATTTGTCATACGAAATTCGAACACGGCGTTGTCTGCTTTTTGGGGTTTTAAATAAGATTTTTCATTAACACGTTCACGCCGGGGCCAATTTTTACATTTTTTTCGCTGTGCGGCTGGAGTTTAATTTCTCCACGCTCTGGAAACAGTGGGACCGTGGAAAATATGTGTGGCGTTTATTTTTTCCCGAGCTGGATTCGAAAGCCGGGTACTCCCGCTTAGCAGTCCGACGCACTAATCGACTAAGCCACGGCGGACACACCAGGTCCGAACCTCCTGCAGTAAGCACTTCCATCTATCCTCATCGCTGGCTGACGCGTCCTGATCTAGCCACCCTTCCATCGCAAGCGCGGTCTGCGTCGCTGTTTTGTACCACGAATTGTATCGGCCCGTGCTGTGTCTTAAACTGGACACCCAAGGGTTGCCTCAAACCCCCTTTAGCACACGCCAATTATAAAAAAACGCAAAGAAATTTCTGAACAGAGTCGTCCTCTTCGCTCATAAACGCTCGGAGTCTGTCGAGCTTTATCTTCTTCTTAGAGGATTTCATACAACTCATGGCTTTACCTCTCCGGAATCGTCCTTATTCACGTATGAGGCCAACTATTCTCCGTAAAACTTTCCCCTCGAACGCGGTTAAGAGATCAGAGCGCCTTTGGCTAAGAACCAAGTCTCGGGTCCAGACGTGAGTGCTGGTAAAACTATTGACTTGTACAGTAGCACTTTTGAATTCATGATAGCGTTTCTGGATTTGAATAGCCTTGCAAGACTATAGTAGGTTATGTTGGCTTCAAGGCCGACGCGGTGCAGGCATAAGATTCAACTGGTTTGTAAGTATTATGAAACGCTCAAGCGGTGACGCCGTGTTGAAAGGAACACATGTTTGCACCGGGCCCAAGCAGCCACCAGCGTATTTCTTCTTCTGTATCATTATCCGCGCTACTACAGATCGAAGGTTTGCACATTTTCAAATTCGTCCTCGTCTACCTTGATTGTTTTTGATTTGCACAACAGTTTTCTGGTCCCAATCATCGACGCAAAGCCAGCCTCTGGTGTATTTGGTGTTATGTACCGTCTGATAGCACAATCGAATGCGTACGCAGAGCCCGATGAAAAAGAGTAGAGAGGGTAGAGAGGGTACGTGCCAGCGTGAACGTGTTAAACCAATGACAAAAAATCGCTTTCATAGCCAGTTGATGTTTATTTTAAAGCTTACGTGTTCATTCTTACATCAGGGTTAGAACTTTCCAGCATAGTTTTGTTATTTTTTTGATTCTTAGGACCACGCTCTAGTGATAATCATAGAAAAACAATTTTTAGAATCTTCAGCAAAGTGAGAAAATGTTGGCCCAGTCAATTGTTGTCAAACTCTTTAGAAAAGGAGTACAAGGGTAAAAATGTCTTTATTCACAGCCCCCACGCATGTTATGTACATGAACACAGTCGTCGTTTAGGGATCTTGTTTTTTCGTGTTGTTTTCTTTACTTTTTTTTTTCTCCTTCTCTCACCGAAAGTGAGTAGGTTGACTCTTCTGTTGACCCCTGTCCAAACAAAGGCTTTTTGTTTGCATGTTTCATTGTACCTTGACGCAATGCAACCCAATCCACGACATTCCTTGTGTGTGTGTTAAATATAAAAAGAGAGTGCTTCTTAAAATAAATTCCCTTCTAATTGATTTCATTTCTTTACCTTTCTTTTCAGGATTGAAGAAGACTGAGGATTTAGATTTAAATAATAAACAAGAAACATTAAATAATTTCCAACCTGCCACGCATACCTATTAACAAAAAAAAAAAAAAAAACAAAAAACAAAAAAAAAAAAAACTACACGAATAAAGTTTAAGAGAGAAGAAGAGAACAGGTTCCTTTCGCTATTCGACTTATTATTAATTATTATTATTTTTAATTTTTTTTTAAAACGAAAATAAAAAGAAAAAGAAAAAAAAGTGGGACAAAACTTCCTGCCGCGCTGCAATTTTTTTGATTCATTTCAACAGAGCGACCTACTCTTGGGAAAGCTCAAAGCAACAGTTGAACATACCTGTGATAAAAGGCGAAAGAATTACATACACACAAAAGAAGCAGAGATTTTGCACCAGAAGGAATTAAAAAACAACAAAAAGAAAGGGCTATCACCACCACCCATCTTATTAACAGGATAAAGAAAGTGTTGGAAGGAAAAGCAAAAAAAAAAAAGGTTTCATCCCGTCAGCCAGCAGCAAGAGACAACAACCAAGCAGCGGCAGACGAGAAAAAAAAAAAAAACAAAAAAAAAGAATTAGTAGTAGTAGTCGTGTGGTGAACAGTCAACGGGAGGTTACGCTGATGAGGATTCACTGGCAGCATGAGTACACTGGGGGGAAGTAGGGGAGAGCGAAATGCCAAGCCCAAGTTCTCAGCACTCGATATAAATCGAATGTACAAAAATAGTCGTGTAAGTAATGAGAAGACATTAATCATAATTATATTTATTTTTCTTTCTGTGTGCAAAAGTGTTTAGACGAAAGTCAAGAGATGGATTAGCCACTGATTCGGTGGAGTAATTAAGTCTCAGCAAGGACGCACTTGATTTTGAGTGTTGATTTCCGGCACCGAATAATGAGTGCAGCTTTTGCACACACAAATTTATCATGATCCCCATGCTCATATCTCCCCTTTCTTTTTTTATTTCCAGGGCGAATCTGTCGAACCATCTGCACAAAAAAATCAAGTGCCCCGTAAACATGGAATGCAAAGTTTGGGCAAAGTGCCGTCCGCTAGGCGACCACCGGCTAACCTTCCATCCCTAAAAGCTGAAATAAGTTCGCCTAATAGCAATAATAATACACCCGGACAAGAAGGTGAGTTTGAATTTTTAAAATCATCAAAGCAATCATTCCATCAATCATTTGTGTTGGTCGAGGGGCAGAGGTTGCTCAAAGACGACGGCAGATCAAAAGAACTTTTCATATTTCGACGGGACGCGGGGCTCGTTGCTGAAATTAAACGCGAACACGTTTGTGTGGCTCATCAACGGCAGTCAGAGTCTTTTTTTTTATCTTGCTGGGCACAACCATGTGCTCGTCTTGCATAATCTCACATATATCCGGCTCTTATATGCTCCATGACCGACTTAAATAGAAATTAGATTTAAATAGAAAATAGATTTCCTGGCATGCTTAATTTCATTTCTTTTTTGTAGTTGGAACATCCAATCAATCGACCGGCGGCCCACAAGCACAAGCAACATCGGTTAACTCTTCAGTGGTGTCAAATTCAAACAGCATTAATTCGTCTGCAAATAACAATAACAACACAAACGCAAGTAGCAATAGTTCTTCGAAGTTGCTAAATAATATATCGTCAACAAACGAGAGGCACAGCACGACTTCCCACTCTTCGACACATTCAACATTAAACAACAGCTCAGCGGTAACATGGTCATCGGTAACAACGGGCCACGATCACCTGAACAGCTCAAGTGGCGGCGGTGGAGGCGGCAAGAATTCCGCACCCCCGCTGTATCAGAGTCCACAATTCCAACACGAATTTCCATCGTTAGATGGCAGTGGTGCTGCGAGTCACCACAAAGGTGCATCCTCATCGTCTTCGTCGTCTCACCAGCAGCAACAGCAACAACAGCAGCAGCCCCATCAGCATCAACACCACAATCACAACAACAACTATCAGCAACAGCATCATCAACAGCAACAATACCATCATCAAAACTACAGAGATGGCAACGGCGGAAGAGACGATCGAGATCATTATCACCATCACAACAAGCAGCAGCATCATCAATATCAGCAGCAGCAGCAGCAGCATCATCATCAGCAGCAGCAGCAGCACCACCACCAGCAGCAACAGCAGCAGTCGTCGTCGATGACGTCGACGATGCAAGAGGGAGACGTGCAACAAGTAAGCCTAAGACCACAGACAGACGCCAACACCTGGATCCAGCAGCAGCAAGGTGGGAAGCAGCAGATGCAGATGCAAAACGATGCAGGACAACAGCAAAACAGCAGCAACCAACAGGGCCAGGGCCCCCTGCAAGCGGTGCCGCCGCCATTGTTGGCACTGATGCCATCGTTTATGGTTCGCGGCGGTGGCGGCTCCTCGGCTTCCTCCTCAGACACACAGGGTCGCTCGCTGACGCCTCCGACGGTTGGCGGGGAATATCCATATCACCGGCAGCAAAATGGCGGTGGCGGCGGCGGCGGGGGAGGAGGAAACTATTCATCAGCCGTGAGCCAGGTGGCTAACAACAGGGGCAACAATCAGAAAGACTACCGATCGAATTCACCGAACGTGGGTGGTGGCGGTAGCAGTTCATTCCGATCAAATGTGAGCATGATGGGCAAACGTCCGCCACAGGTGAACACACCGCCGCCGCAGCAGCAGCAGCGCCAGAACAAGGATTCGTCCGTTTCGAATCTACCGCCGCCGTACGTTGAGCCGGAGGTGGCATTGCAGCAACGGCCCATCATCAAGGAAGAGGACCTGGAGCGACTGAACGTAATAGCGAAGGACGACAGTTGGACGCAGCAGGACGACGTTGAGTACAATCCCAAGTTGGCCTTCTCGGATGACGACGACGACTCCCCATCACCGGATATCGATAGACAACCAACAGTATTCCCATCCTCGGCGACAATAGCGAAGACGAATAGCGATCAAAAACTCGGCGCCAAGTCGACAGTGGAGTCCAGCAGGTCGTGGGCTCGCGACCGGGACTCGCCAAAGGATCAGCAACGAAAATCCGAGGACAACAGCTCGGTGTCCTCGCAGCAGAACGGTCATCGCGGCGTGGTCGCCCTGGACGCGGGCGTGTACGAGCGAGCTAAGCAGCGGAAGGAGGAGGAGGAGAAGCGTGACCTGGAGCGACGACAGGCGGCCGCCAAGAAGCTGCAGGAGCTCGAGATGAAGATGAACAGCAAGAAGGTGCCGGGCTCTGGTGCGGGAAGCGATAACGACCTATCGGGTTCCTCGGGAGGCCCGGGCGTCAGTACAACTCCGGTCAATGCAGGTTCGTACGACGAGGTGCGTCAGAAGGACGACGACTACCACCACCAGTCGTCGCGCGACGGTGGCGGTCGGCGTCCGTACCAGAAGGACGGCGGCAACGGCGGCGGCGGTCGCGAGTATGGCCGCTACGACCGCGATCGCGAACGTGAACGCGACCGTGACCGCGATCGTGACCGTGACCGCGATCGTGACCGAGATCGGGACTACGGACGCGCCGGCCCGCAGCACGGAGGCAACCAGAAGGTGTTCTCCGCGCATTTCCAATCGAATTTGCCACCCCGTTTCCAGAGGCAACAGCAGCTGCTGCAGCAGCAGCAGCAACAGCAACAGCCAGGCCAGTCGAATGCCAGATCAATCACTGCCAACCAGCAACAGTCGACGGGTGGTGGAGTCGGGGGCGGAAACGGTCAGGGCGGAGCTGGAAGCTACTCGTCCCAGGACAAGCAATACGATTCGAATCGATACGGCCACAACCAGCACTACAGGTCGCAGCCCCCGCAGCAGCAGCAGCGCCGCAACGATGGCGGCGACATGATGCGACGCAACGACCGCGGCGGCGATCGAGACCACGGCGGATACATGAACCGGTCCGGCGGCTACAACCGGAACCGAATGGACGACTCAAGCGAACACGACGATCGCTACAACCGACGCAGCAACGAGGACTACCATCGCGGAATGTCGCGAAGCATCTCAGACTCGTCGCAGCGCAAGACAAGCGTCTCATCCAACGACGATCCGCAGATGCAACGTTCTTCCGACTTCGGTGGCGGTGCCGCCGGCGGCGGAGCGTCAGCCACGGTAGGCTCCTGGGCCGAGGAGACCGACGCCGAGCTGCGACGTCAGCGGGACGAGAGCTTCTCGAGCAGCCACAGCCGCAACGAAGAGGACATTCAGGTCAAGCACATTCTACAACGTCCGCCGCAGCACCAGAAGAGCGCGTCCGAGAGCAGCACGAACGCAGCGCTCGACAAAGTGTCCGGGCCACCCTCGGAGAAGGAACTCTCCTACGGCTCGGCCGGTGCAACGAAGAACGAGGAGCAGAAGGATGCTTCGGCGACCGGCGAAGCCACGTTCGTCCCAACTCAGATTCTCCGTCGATCGGAGAGTCCCACGCCACACGGCGGCGAGCAGAAGATGAAGGAGAAATCCTCGTCCATCAGCGAGGGCAGCATTTCCGAGAGCGTGAAGCGCGATAGTGATCCGCCACAGCAGCAACAGCAGCAGGAGAAGCTGGAGCAGCAGAAGGATCAGGGTGCAGTGAGCGATGCGCAGCAGAAGAAGCGCAGGGACAGTGAGAGTGGCAGTGTGACTGGTGTGACAACTAAGAAGGACGACGACAAGGTGGACGAGCGATCGCAGCGGGGCGGAGATCCTAAGAGACCCAGTCCGCGGGGCGGCAGCGATCGGCGCCAGGACATGCGCGGTCCGCCATCCCGGGGCTACGGGTCGTACCGCGGTGGTCCAAGTGGCGGCGGCGGTGGCGGTGGTGGAAGTTGGTCTCGCCGTGGAGGCGGTGGCGGCGGTGGAATGCGGATGGGAGGTGGCAGGAACTACCAGAACGATTGGAGCGAGTCTGAAAACTCCGAGGACGTGGACGAGGACGGATACTCGAGACGATCGGAAAGGAGCCCCAAAGTTCCACGAAAGGTAAGTGTGTCCCGAATTGGTTTGACCTCTGATTCTAATGCGCGTCTTTTCCTCCCCCCACAGGAGCATCTCATTCGCGAACAACGAAGAGGCGGCGGTGGAGGCGGTGCCGGTGGCGCCGGCGCGCCCGACAACAACAATCTTCAATCTCTCAAAGAAGGTTTCGCTCCGCGTGGCGAACCGTCCCGCCGCGGCCGCGGTGGCGGCAACGTGGGAAGCAATTCAAGAATATCTGATTCAGGTTCCGGTTATCGTCGCGATAATCGAGGCAGCAACAGCAACATCGGTCCACGCCGCTCGGGTGATAGCTACGGATCTCAGCGTTCATCTCACGACGACCAGAAGGACAAGAAGAGCCTCTCAGAGGAGTCGACGGAAACATCTGATAAGACTAAGCAAAATCAAATCGCCCTAACGGCCGGTTTGAAGAAATCGGACAGCGGTATCTCGGACTCGGATAAGAACAAGCCAAAGCAGCAAAGTCCCCAGCCGGGCGGAGGAAAGAAGCCGGACGATGGTAAGAAGCAGTCGCCGCCGAAGACGTTCGGCAGCGGATCGGGGTACCCGAACAGCAGGAAGGAGAGCATCTCGAGTGGAAAGAACGACGATAAGGGCGACCTGGACAAGGACATGGAGCGGAAGAAGTCGTTGTCGAAGGAGAAGGACTTGCCACAGCAGCAGCGCAGCAACAGCTCCGGTCAATTAAGCACCCAGCAAAGGTCGAGTGGAGGCGTGTCGATGCAGAAGAAGGACGACCGGACATCGATGTCGTCCGCGTCGACGTCGAAACCCTCGATCATGTCGACGAAACCGCCGCCGGGACTGGGCTACAAGCCGGGTGGCTCGTCGGGTCCCAGCAATCAGCAGCAAGCGTCGGCAATCAGTGGCTCGGCCAACAAGGACTCCGGCCTGCAGAAGAGCAAGTCGTCGACAGACGCCCGCGGCAACATCTCCACGTCGTCGGCGCAGCAATCCCAGTCGGCTGCTGGCAACAAGAATCTCCCGCCTAGGTTAAACAAGCCGCAGCAGCAGTGGGAGGGCGCCAGAGGGTCGTTGGGCGGAAACTGGGACAAGGGAGAGAAGTCCTCCGACGGCCCGGCGAACGACATCAGCAGCGGCGGAGAGGGGAAGGACAAGAAGCCGATCTCGGACAAGAACTGCATAGACGGCGTGAACGCCCCCGTCAACACGATCATTTTCGAGAACACCAACTACAAGACAGCTGCACAAAACCAACAAACCCCGGGGATCAAGCGCCAGGTGTCCAACCACTCGGACACGTCGTCTCAAGGCAGCCAGTCCAACCAGAAGCTGTCGGACGCGTCCCAGATGCAGCCACCGGCCGAAACAATCACCACGGCTCTATCGCAGATGTCGTTCAGCAGCGGCAAACAGGCCGGAGGCGTCTCTGTGGCCGAGCCAGGCACCGGAAAGGATTTCGAGAAAGACATGAAACTCGGCTTCACATTCGACACAGAATACTCACACATGGCTGATGATAAGACCACAACGACCATCTCGTCGGGCGCCGCTTCGGGCTGCGCCAAAGGCGTCGCGGGCAAACTGACGCCAGGCCTGCAGCAGATTCCCCCGCAGAGCGGGCCGCCACCAACGACGTCCGGCACACCGTCTGGCCAGCAGAACATCATCTCAACAGCAGATCTCAACATGAAAATCGCGAGCGTGAAGAAGGTGTGGGAGAGTGTCCCGCCAATGCCGACGGTGATCGAGCACGTTACGGCGGCGGGAGCTGCCGTCCAGCAGGCCAGCGATGCGGAAGCAGCCCAGCACCTGACATCGAACTACGCGAACCAGCAGCACCTCCAGCACTACGCGGTCACGCACGCCGGGAACATGCACATGCAGCACGCGCTCTCCTCGCCGGGCCCGCAGTCTGGCCCGTACGGCAACTCGTACGACCCCGGCCTGGAGCAGCACTTCGGACAAAAGGACGTCTCCGACTCCGACGCCTCCTCCGTCGTTGGCTACAGCCCCAGTCCGCAGCACGGCGGAGGCCAGAACCAAGGCCCGCCCGGTCCTGGAGGCCACAACGTCTCCAACCTGGTGTTGAAGCACGCCGCCGACGCTGCCAAGGTGAAAACATCCCAGCAACAAATGCACCAAGCCGGGCTAGGCATGTCCCCGCCGCCAAACGCAATGCAACAGCAACAACAGGCGGTGCAGCAGCAGCAGCAGGCAGTCCAACAGACGCAACAGCAGCAGCAGCAAGCGGCGCAGCAACAGCAGCAGCAACAACAACAGCAGCAGCAGCAACAGGCACAACATCCCAATCAAATGCACCCAGCGGTGGCAGCAGCAGCTGCAGCCGCCCAGCAGCAACAACCTCAGCCATTCTATCAAGCATCTCAGTTCACGGGCATACCGACAATTCCCAGTCCGCCAGCTGTGCTATTCAACTCTGGTACGATGCCCTCCCAAAGCGGTCTTTATGCTCCATTCCAAATTGATCAGGGTCGATCACAGTTCTCGCAATTCCCTCCCGCCCCGCACTACGGCACAACCGGCAACGCACCATACAGCGCCTACATGCAGACGAACATGCAGACAGCGCCGGCTCCAGAAATGTACTCGAATATTCCGTCGCAGTTTCGCATGAGCGGCGCCGTTCAGTCGCCCTTCAATCAGAACCAACAGCTGAACAATCCCAACACGGTCCTGATATCGTCGAGCTCGAATTCCCTAATGTCCGCCTCCGTGAAGCCAACCTCGCAGCAGCTTGGCACGATCGGCACGAAGACAAACGCGACGGCGGTAGCAGTCGCAGCTGCATCCGGCCCCTACGCGCAGCAATACATGGGCTTGTATCAGCCGCAACAGGCGCCTCCGCCACCGATCCAATCGAATAGCTACTACTCCAACTCGGCCGGTGGTCAGGGACCGTTCTACGGCGGACCGACGGCCGCAGGAGCCACACAGAGCTACGGGCTACAGACTGCGGCCGGCATGTTCGGAGGTCACGCTGGCCCAGGCGGCCCATCGACGGGACCTCCGCCGCAGTCGGCACAGCAAATACCAAACTTCAATTCGCAGTTTATGAGCCCGTCGTTGTTGACAGCGACAGCGATAAATCAATACCGAGGCGGTCCAACTCCGCAGCAGTCTGCCGCGCAGGCGTACATGAAATCGAATCAAGGACAGAATCATATGCAAGACTCGGTGAGTGAGAATTGATGGAAGTAGAGATGTTTATACTTACTGTATTTTTTTTTTTTGTAGCTGGGGAGACAATTGAAGAGTCCTTTGGGCGCTGACGTGAGCTTAAATTTAGCTAAGCAAGTGCAATCCCAACCAAGCCCACCGCATCATAAAAATTATCAAAGTGTAAGTAATCAAATTGGTTTATTAATTTATGTTTAGGATTCTTGTTGAAAAGCCAAGTACGTACCAAACAATTTTTGGATTTAGTTTTTGTTGTCGTTTAAAGAAGAAATAACGCTTTAAAGCAGCTGCCATACATCCCAAACACTTCTAGACATCGCCTCCATGCTTTGAGCAGGAATTTGGTATTTAAAATTCCAACTCGAGTCTTGCGTCAGCACTTAGGCCTCCATCTGTACAACGTACAACTGATACGGAAGTTCAAAACTTAGAAAATTAACTGGACTTCGAGTAGCTTCACAGGTTATATCAATCTGGAAAAAAAAAAACAAGCAGCCCTACTCTGCTATTCATTGGGGCGAATATTTCTCGAAATTATTGCAGAAACTTCCAGAGAATCTTGGCACTACCTTTGATTGGATATTTTACGATTTTAGAGGTGTATTCCCAAAAGTAATGAGGCTCGATTTTATGTGTCTTCGAAAACATAAAGATGCTGAAAGTCAGACCGAGAATGTGTGCTTTCTTTCTGCGGATTATTTACTTGTCAAGCCTAAAACTCATGGATGGCCTAATTCCATACACTAATCCCTCATTTTGGTTTCACCTTTGCGCGGTTTTCAAATATCTACCCAAATTCTATTAGCGCGACTTTGCCTTGCGTGAAATAACGTTTTTCTTCAAAGAACCACTATGTCTTTTCTGTTCAAAACACATCCATGGACGCTCATAAATCGTTTTGCGCAGTTTCGGTTTGCGCTAAACTTTTCATTCCCCTAAGCCCCACGCAAAGCGAGGGATGAGTGTATTACGTTCAATTCATCACGGTTCCGAACATCCTACTTCCACTAAGAAAGGCGAAGATATCTTGTAGTCACGATCAATCTATGCCGAAGGAGCGGCCTCACTTTCCCGAACCAGAATTGTTCAACTTGAAAACTCACTACACAACTCTCCTATTTTTCGAAGTCAAACTAGAAGGCTCGAGATCAAAGACGTTTCTCCCTATCATTGGTGTCCATGGGCTCCATGTGGACGAGCCATTGCACACATTTTTCACGGCCCCACCTCCAGCGATCGATTGACAATCCTCCTGGAGTACTTCTGTCACGGAAAGCTTTCGCAATTCGCCGTTCGGAACCGGCAATAAACTGTAGGTCCCCTCCACATGTGTCAAAATTATAACGCGCACAACACAGTGGAGGCGCGAAAAGCTAGGTTCTGGCCCTTTGTGGGCTGTTACGCCAGTAGTTTTTCCTGCCCTTAGGCTTGGTCTGGCCTCATCGGATACCTGGAAAAATTGCGAGGACTCGTCGGATATAGCTAAATATAGCAATCAGATGGAAATTAATAATTTTATCTTGTCCCGACTCCAGTATTTCCATCTCTCAAATAAATTTACTAATATTTATATCTATAGGATATGAATTTCCCAAAGTCAGAGATCGCAACACTCCCCCTTTTTCGAGAAAAACACTCCCAAAGTTTTCTCAATCGCGTCATATATCAAGTTAGAACGTTGAGTTTCCGAAGCGGTGATAGACTAGTGGGAGTGATCACGGCTTCTCACCCGAGAACTATTAATACAATTTTTTAACGAGCACAAATTGGATATTTAGGAATTCAATAGTTTGCATAATTCAACTACCACAAAGTCCAGCTTCCATGCAGCTTATAACAACTTATAAGAGAACCAGCTAAGCTTACTGAAACAGTACTTCATGCTGTTACGAGCGCCTAATAATCATTACAAAGCTAATTTATATTGGAAACACAAAAATAAAACTTTCTATTTTTGTTTTTGTATTTTTCTTCTAGTGGGATTTGCAAAATCAAATAATGCAGCAACAACAACAGCAGCAACAACAGCAAAACCAGCAGCAAGTATCTCAACAGCAAAATGCTCGCGGTGTAAATCCACAAAATAGTATGAATCCCGGTGGTCGTGGATCTGGCGGACAAGGACGTTACCCTGCCCCAATCCAACGGCCAAATAACTATCCACAACATATGCAACCCTCTCAACCACCACCGCAGTCACAAAGACCTCTGCGACAGAGTCATACGGGTGGCGGTGGTGGTGGCGGTGGCGGCGGTGGTCCACCCCAAAGCGGACAGGGTGGTGCCGGTGGTGGATCAGGACCAGGTGGTTCTGGTAATCCCTCTGGCGGCCCACAAATGAATAAACCGTATTATGCGAATAACGCTGGCGGAAGTAGAGGTAATTAGAATTTATTGCTACTTCTTCTACTTTATTTTCCATACCCAAAACAAAATAGAAAAGAATTCGAAAAAAAAGAACAGTAATAGAGAATAATCTACAAAATATATATATTATTTACATTCGAGCTAATTATAAACGTTGTCGGCATATTTCAATTTACCGAAATCCGAATCATTGGAAGAAAATTGTAAAAAAAAAAAAATAAATTAGATCAAGCGATGCAAATACATAATGCTATATCAATCAAAATTATGTTAATGATATTCTTTTCCTATAAAAAAAAACAAAAAAATGAATAATTAAATTTATACACTGTAGTTAAACAGTAAGAAACGTATATTAAAAAAAAAAACAAAAAAACAAACAAGTAAAACTAATCGATACTATAAAAAAAAGTAGCAACACTTTTTTACATTTACATATTTCGTTATTTATTTAAAATATATATTTTTTATTTTGCAAATCTTTATATGTATTATTTAAACAACACATACAACAAAAAAAAAACACAAAACGAATCAGAAACAAAAAAAAAAAAAGAAAACACACTAATCTTATAAGCATACGCACTTGCACTAATTTTGTCTGTCGGAATTGTGAAATGTAAAAAATATTTAAGCTTATCGGATTATTTTAATAATAATCGATAAAATAATTATTTGATTAATGCAAGAAAGAGAAAAGATATAATTATTATAAACAATAAAAAGAAAACATTATCGAAGGATAATACAGAACTGATTCCGCCTGAACAACAATTTCTTTATTTTTTTTTTTTATTATTATTTAATCTTTGTTTGTCGTAACCTCTACTTCTTTTATTTTTTTTTTGGTTTGTGCTCTTCTAATACGTTCAAAGCGCCGAAGTCATTTTATGAGATCCACTCCAATTTGTAGACCATTTTGAAGAATGGTGAAGCATTTGCATGGGTACTGCGAACGTGTTGAATCATTTGTTTAAATTTTTTTTTAGTTTCCTGTCTGTTTTCCACTATTTTTATTTAATTTTTTTTTTCTTAAACAGGCGCTTATTGTAGCAATCAAGAAAAGTAGTTTGTAGGTTTTTTTATGTAAAATCTCTTCAGTAGCTTTATGATCTTAAATTGAAAGCGTGTAAGTTAAGAATTTTGTCTAAATTTTTGCCCAGAAACCACCACTCTAAGATCGCTTGGTTGATGATGTCAAATAAATCGTTTTGTTGTATATGCCCATTTTATAATAAACTAAAATACATGCATTTAATTTTCCCCATCAGCTTTTGTTTTGATTAACATCTAGGTAAACAATACAAGCCTATAGCTAGCCGGCACCACGTAACAGCTGGGTAATCAATTGCACAAATTTCAAAATTAAAACTACTGGCCGGCTTATAGCCACGTTAGCTTAAAGACAAAGTGGTTAGTGCCCCATTCGTCTGTAGTCGTGTTCTTAGCTGTTTTTTGTTTATATTAAGGTGGAGAACAATGACGGTATTACAAATAGTCTTCACTTCTGTCGATACTTAGCCATATCGCAATCATTGTTTGGCCTGCCATCATGCGCTGGGGTCGTCTGGTTGAGCTTGAAAGTCTGAGCTTGATTAGTTAAGGTTCAGATCTAAGGTCAAAATCGACTACAGCTGTTGCTGCTCTTAACATAAAGTTGGAGGATTGGCGCGATCAAAAGCAATCCGACAACCGTTGACCACATTGCCGTCTTTAATTTGAATTCGACTGCCTAACAACCGACAATCTAAGGTCGTTTTTAAAAGCCTACATCAAAGTTATAAGTGTCAACTCTCAAAATTAGACTTATTAGTTTTCTTTTAGCATATTTTAGATACATTTGTGGTATTAATTAGCTTCCAATCTGATCTCGTATTTTTTTTAATCGCTGTTTTTTTTGGCTTCACTTTTTGCTATTGACTTATTTTTAATTTGTTTGCTGCAGATGTGCTCTACAGATTAATTAGCAAGCAAAACGGTTGTTTTTTTACGGGTATTATTTTTGTTCTAGCAAAACAATTGATACAAATGCAAGTCAGTTCTATCGTCGTTCTTCTTTAACTCTGCCTTGTGATGTGTGGTAAAGGAGTCTAATCTTTTTGCTACATTCAATTGATCAAAAATATTTTCCTAGTACAACTAACTAAAATATTAGGATCTATTAACAAAAAAATAATGGATTATTCCTTACTACTCCTTTTGGTTCACTACCCTAAGAACAAGAAAAATAAACGAAGCGAAAAACGAATGCAAAGAAACGAAGCAAAATGTTCACAAGTACGCAGTAATTTAGCTGCGGAACTGAATTACATAGGATTTGTAAATTCATATGAATAGCAGCAGTCAATCTGCAGTCGCTTCGAAAGAATAGCAGAAAAAGAGAAAATAGTGAAAATTCGGGAAAAATTCACCCGATGGAAAGGAGAATAGGGCTCCGAATTGTGGCTAATCTTGTAGCTCCAGCCTTTGCTTTTACTTCAACTTCTCGCAAATCCTTTTACTTGGAATTCTCTAAATTCAGTTCAGTTCAACGTGGATAAAAAGGTTTATTGCGATTTCTGGTAATTCTTTTTGCCTCAACATTGATTTAAAGTCTTTTGCTACGGTCAGTCACTTATTGACAACGTGTGAGCGTCTGCTAAAAGGCCTGTAACCCCTTTTTTGAAATTGGCTACGTTGCTTGCAATGAAACATAATTTTCACCAATTCTTAAAACGAACACGTTCAGAAACGCTTTTCCACAGGCAGATTTTATATATAATCTTAAATCAACGCATGCGAATTTCTTTTTATTCAATTTTTGGATCAGATGGTGAACTTTAGCTCACCGAACAGACGAATACTAAATTGTTAATTCGAGAGGCTATCAAATTCTATTCGTCATTTTTATCTAAAAACCCTCCAATTTTCAGGATATTTGCATTGAATTATTTTCCACAATTCACCCTAACCCGCAGTATACCGAAGCACAATTCGTTTCAATGCCTCAATTTGCTTTTCATTATTCTCATTGAACGAAATTCGTGAATTCTCTAAATACGTAATTCAAAAAAGTAAGTATTGAATTTGTGTACAAAGAAAAGATCGTCGTCAAACCATTCATATTAGTTGATGTTTTGTCAAATTGAATGTTGTGTTGGAAGTGAAAAAATTGGTTTACGTTTTGTTGTAATTTTATTCATCTATGTGGCTTTTTTGTAAATATGTTAAAATTATATTTTTAAGTTGTCCAATTTGAATTTAATTTTAATTATAATTTTCTTTTTTGATATAGTTGAAATATGCTAGAGAAGAGATGATAATAACGCGATGATTGACTACTTTTGTTGTATACCAAAGCTAAGAAAATACTTTCTCTCTATCTCTCTTTATCTGTCTCTTGAACAAAAAACAAAACAAAACAAAAAAAACATCCAAAAAAAGAACACAAGACAACAAATCTTTATTTTCACTTCCAGGACATCATCAGGTCAGTCAGTCAGTCGAACCGAATAAACAAAACGACAAGGAATCAGCTGCAAACGGTGCAACTAATCCCCAACCCGATATGACTGCTAAAGGAGATAATGGTTAATAAATACGTACGTGAAATAGAAAAAAAAACAAGTCTGCAATTCGTAGCAATAATATTATTGTGTAAAAGAACTAGGAGAATAAAGAATTAAAAAGCGATAGCGCGCATTCTGTTCTCTTTCTTTGGCTATTTTATTTATGTTTTCATTTTTTTGAGTTTATGTGAATTCATGTATTTTTTTTCTTGGTGTGCTTGCCTTAATTTATAATTGCAACTAACACGTTTATTAATTTATTTTCTACATAATATTTTCTTTACGTATGATGTGTAGTTGTTTATCAGTGTAAGAAGAATGATGATTTGTTAATTTTGATTCGATTATAGCATTTCATGTATTTGTGTAAGCCAATTTGATGTATTTCTTTTTGCATCGTATAGGCGGGAATAATATTTACTTAAGTAGATCGATTCAAACCAATGATATTAGATTTCTGTAATTGAATGAATAGAATTTGTGTAAATGTTTTAATTTCTATAGCGTAACGACGTTCGTTTGTAAAGATTCCTTTCGTAGTTTTCATGTAGCTTGATCAAATTGATGTTGAATAACCTCGTCGTCCAGTAATAGTAGCCGGTTCGATGCATCTCCAGGGCCAACCTTAACTTAAGATAATAAAATCCTAAAATCCTAAAATGCATATCTCACTTGTTGCCTAAAATCAATGAGCTGACTAAAGGTTTGATTTAACCTGATCCACAAGCTTTCTGATCACCATAAATCTATTCTGTTGCACTTTAATTTGCCATTTCTGATGGATATGATTCTATATTCCATATCGTTCCTTTTTGCGAGTTGCGAGTAATTTTTGACGATCAAAAATGCTTACGTGATTAGGGTTTCGTTCCAAAGGAATAACGAGAATAACTCCGGCGTTCGTCTGTCTGTCCGATTCACAAAAACGCTTTTTTTTAAATAAAAGTTATAACAAACTCGGAAATTAATACATACAATAAATATTTGTCTACTCAATATAAAAGAATGACTCCATTTTAAGTCACTGCCATGGTTGATGCAATTTTTTTTTTATTTCTGTGTTCTAGTTAAATGATTGGCTTAAATAGACTTCACTGAAGTGAAAAGCTTGAGTTCAAGAAATTCTTGATTCAGTTTTTAAGCCCTCTGTGCTTTTTGAAGTGTCACTTGCACTAAACATAAAACCAACATGGCTTCCTTAAAGTTCAATCAAGCTAAGGTGCTCGTTAGTGACTTCAATTAACGGCGTTGGATAAATAAATGTTGCAAATGCTACAAGTGGAAACTCCGCGATTGTAACAATCAGCTACAAAATTCGTACGCAGCAAGGAAAAGAAGCGAGAACTGGATCCGGCCATTCATAAGCTATTAGGCTTTTCCTAAGTAACGAACAGACATTTTAAAGCTTTTTTTTTTGCTGCCCAAAGACGTTTTTTGTCAAAAGCGCTTGATTTCTTTGTTTTATGTTCACAAGGCTCTTTCGCCGAGTTGGCAAATTGTTCACGATGTATGAACCTGTATGCTACTGCTTTTTTTTTTCTTCCTTTAGTTCAATGGCTTGGTGTTAAAGTTTCTTTTACTTCAAATCTTAATGTCAAGTATGAAGTAAAGCATTTTGTAAAATTCCAGTTAAATAATTAAAAACTCTATTAATATTGAAATATGCCGATAGAAAAACAATTCAAACACTCACTCCACTAAACAAATTTTCCCTTTCACTCAAAAAAAGAAAAATTACACAAAATTAAATTCAAAGTCTAATCCGTATCTCTCTTCTTCCATATCTCCAGCAAATCATTCGTAAACGACAACACGATGGAGGAAATTATAAAAAAAAAATAAAAACAAAAAAACAAATAAATTTAGTAAAAATAAAATTTAGTTCTTAATTAATTGAGCCAATTTGTTAATAAAAAAGAAAGAAAACCCATAAAATAATACTACGTAATGTAAATTTAAATTTATTTATAACTAAGGTTTTAAACAGAAAAACAAAAAGAAACAAAAAAAAAACAACATTTTAAAAAAAACAAAAAACCAACTCGGACGAATACAAATTTAGTTTTTATTTTCTTTTCTCGCAAAAAAAAAATCAATTTTATTATAACGCATGAAAATAAAAACAAACAAACAAAAAAAAAATAACAAAAACAAGAAAGAAAAAAATATTTCTGTATAAAAAAAACCAAAAAAAAAATGGAAACATAAATTATATTATTTGCTGTAGTTCTATATTTTTTATATATACAAATATATTTTTAATTAAAATTATTCATATGTTTTTAATTAATAAAATAAAAAAAGCAGAAAAAAATTGTGTGAAATATAAAAAAGAAAAACAAAACATAATAAAACATTGAAGAAAAACTAAATTAAAATTTAAAAAGAAACACTATTTCCATGTGTGTGTTTAGTTTTAAAATGTGAAGTGAAACTTTTGTCTTAAAACTTGTGGTGTATTTTATTTTACCCACACTGTCATAGAACAGGAATAAACTAAATCCGAAAACGGAGCGACAGGATAGAGAAACTTGAACAGGACAAAAAAAAAAAAAAAAGATTTACAAAAATCGATGATTTTTATTTAATGGCAAATGAAAGTGACACCACTGAGTGTTTCATTCAAAATGACACTATTTAGATATTAAAGAAAATATTTCTGGGTGGTTGAAACTAATTCCACTTTAATGAGACAATGAAAAAATAAAAGTAAAAATGATTATTTAAAAAAAAAAACAGAAGTTTACAACAATTTGATGTTAGGCTCTGATCAAAGCCTCCTTTATTCAATTCAATGTTAAATAAAAAAAAAAGAAAAACAAAACCTTAAGCAGAACAAATGGTTTGATATATTCCGAAGCAACTATAAACAATTACATATAACGTAAACATATAGATAATGTATTAAAGCAAAAACAAAAAAAAAAAACAAAATATTTTACATGAAAAACAAAACTAAACCAAACAAATATTCTTAAATATCATGCTTATTTCTATTGTTTTTTGTTTTTTCTTCATATTAAAAAAAAACAATTTAAGAATTTAGCAAACAAACAAATCTGTCGCAAAATGATATTGCTATCAATTGAAAAAAACAAAACAAACTTATTCGTAACACATGCATACATAAAATGAGAGTGTACTGTTTTATATATTTGCAATGAGAAACTTGAAATGGATTCGTTGATATGATTTCTCTCTCTCTCTTTGTACACGCGAAAAAACAAAAAAACAATTTGTTTATATGAGTGAAACAAAAAAAAAAGAAAATAATAATTAATAACAAGCTATTGAAACACATTTAATGCAGTTTTTACAAATACAAAACAAAAAACAAAACAAATATTTATTACTAGGAAAACGTGCATACATTTTTTTCAAAAAAAAAAAAGAATCACATTTTAGCAAAAATTATAAAAAATAATTATTACTTCAACCTATGTATGATTTTCGTTGAATTCTTTAGTTTTTTCTTTCCGTTTTTTATTATAATTTAACTTTTAAGGCAAATACAATCTTATTAATCAACACTTCTTTTTTTCTTTTTTGAAAAATAATATATACAAAAGTAATAAAGAAATGAATTATATAAATATAAATATAAAAAAAGAAAACGATAAAAAAAAACATAGACCTACTCGTCTTCATATAGATAAAATTATATGATTATTAAATTTAATAAAAAAGAATACAAAAAAAAATAATGAGAGAAGAAAGAAAGAAGAAAAAAAATACATTTTTACTTTAAATTAAAGCATATATAAACGTGAAAATGATAACCATTATTCTAGAAAGAAATTATTGTCAAATATAAAAAAAAGAATAAAAAAAAACTGGAAAAACAATGAATAAAAAAAAAATGAAACAAAAAAATATATAATAAATATTATTATTGAAATTATATAAAAACAAAAAGAAAAACAAGAAAACAAAAAATAAAAAAAAAAAAAAAACAAAAAATGCAAAAAGAAAAGAAAATATAATTTACACTTCTATCCAGAATAAAAACGAATTTCCATTTGTGTTTCATTACAGTTTATCTGTATGCATAGAAATTATCTAGTGTTTTTTTATTCTTTACTTTAGGTGTCAACGGTGGGGCTTGAAAGAAGGGGGTTGAATGGACTACTCTTGTGGGACTTAGCTTTCAACATTTTGAAGTTTTTGCAGTGGGATCAAAAGTTGAAAGGCTTCTGTGGATCTCACAATTTGGTTGGTTCGATTTCATTAGTGGATCGTGTTTCCTTTTTTTTTTTAGATCAATACAATGACTCCCCTAACCCGATCAGAGCAGCAGAAGGAGGCCATACCGATGTAACACTATAAATCCTGACTTACGATTTCAGTTGAATACCTTAAGGTAATCGATTTGATTCAGTGATTGTAGCCGCAATTGTAAAGTTTTAAAACTTCTGTATGACCGTCATAGATATTTGATTAAGTTCCTAGTCCATTTTACGAGTGAATGAAAAAATTCACCTTTCACATTTTCGCATTACCGTCAGCGAAACACCCAACTTTTAATCGAAGATAACCGCCAATTAGGTCGATCGAACATCGGGTGAGTCCAAAAAAGCAACACTGCGGCAGTAAAGCATTCCGTTCATAGTTTTTTTTTGCAGGACTGCCGCAGTCTTACTTTTTTTTTAATTCGTCCATAGTTTTGCTGGAAGTTGGGCTGGAGTCGACTGTTTGAGACGTCATTAATAAAAGTGGTATTTTAATATTTTGGCTTAAAAAATCAGTCGCATTGGCATTTATGGCAAAGATTTGAATATTTCGAAACCAAATGGTACAGTTTATCAAAATCATGAGAAAGAAATCAAAATCAAAATCAATCAATCAAAATCATGAGTAGAAAGTCTTTCATTTCCTTCGTCTTTTAAGTTCTCGATCAGCCATCTTGCATCTGCATTTCTATATAGAAAAAACAAATGTTAATTTTCATTTAGAGGAATACAGAAACTAAAAAAATCACAGAACTCAGGTCCGAAATATTTAGATCCCTGCTGCCAACTCCAATTGGTGCGATTTTTTAAGCAATTGTTATAATTAGGCGTCTACGGATCCAACGCCTAAGGTGACAGCAGTCACTTTGAAGAGCAGACTTACTAGCCAGAAAAGGATCCGCATCACCTTTCATGATGCATTCTGCACCCACTTGAATTCTGCATACAGTGGTGGTCAGAGAACTAGCACACTTCATTTCACTTAAAATAAGCGAGATAACTTTATTAGTGATGTTTTTCGACAGTTTTTTATTTTTTAATTTGTTTAATGCAACCATAAACAACTTAAATAAGCAAAAAAATAATATCTCAACGAAATAATGATGACAAAACCCTTAAATAAACATCAGTAGTTTCAACATGGTCACCGAATTAGCACATTGTGAAATTAATTCGTTTTAAGAGGATTAGAGCAAGTATTCTTCTCATATTATGTTGGACACGTTTTCTACTTTATCACACGTCATATCATGCCTCTCAATGATCCTTGGCATCTGCGAATTGGGGATGGTGTTCTATCCTCCCTCGATTGCTACAGAAAGCTTTGGTAAATTAACAAGTTTCCTAATCCAACGTATTGCTATTCACTGTTTCAGAGGTTTCTATTGAATTAAGGACAGGACCCTCTCAGGCCATGACAGAAGTTTTGATTTAGCAATCACTAAAGCACGGCACGAGAAGTGTGCTTCATTATTATAGATGAATGTCCATGTTATGGTAAAATGTCGCCTGCAAAGGCCATGGCCCTCCAATATTATTTAACATTTCGTTTCGGTTCGATAGAAATCGCTAGAGAGATTCTTCTACAGTGGATGATGCAGCGAGGTTTCCTTTTTTTACTATTCCCTATGCCAAAGAATTAATTTTTGTAGGTTAATGAGATTGCTAAATCTCTCTTTTATCATAATTCTACTTGAAATGTACATAGAAGATCTAATAAAGAGTTTACCTGCAAATAGTTATTGTAGTTGTAGAGGTTTCAACTTTACAAGAAACATCTCCAATTTTATGGTAAAGCAGAGTAGTTTGAAGAGTTTTGCACCCTGACCTATTTAAACGAGTATAAACTTAAAAAAAAATATTCCAATTCGAGTGAAAGATTACAAACAATGGATGTGCGAAAATGGATGCACTCACTATATTAATGAGCTTTCATTAATTTAAAAGAAAAAAGCTATTACGACGTCAAAAGCCGCGCTACACACCAAGTACTTGGGATTTATTTTATGCAAAGGAGAAGTCTTGTTATACTGCCGAGTTTTGATTCGCATGCTTTATTATTTCATTCCGAGAATAATTCTTAAGCGGATTTTGATGTGGTTGACACACATCTGTCAACATTAAGATAAACCCGAAAGTACTTCTTCGCTTTTAAGTGCTTCATTTAAATTCATTTATTGGTATTTATTCATTACACAGCAAAAAGACAGTAAACCGGTGAAAGCAGATAAAAAAAGTTTATGTTTGAGGTTAGAGTGCGAAACCCCGTTTAAGACTCACATTAATCTTCCATTCACCCCGAGAAAGGCGACATTCTGTTGAAAATAAACGTCGATGGTTTAATGAGTTTTCAGTTGAGGCTCTTTTTTCTGCTCTAATTAAGCAAATATTTTTTTTTGGGGAAAATTAACTTAAGGTCTCAGATTAACTCTTTTGGACTCAGTTGAGGTGAAGGTTGGTAGTACTCCTTCAGGAATTGGGACTTCCAGGACTGACTATAGGTTTTCTCAACAAATTGGTTCGGTTGTAAATTTTTGTGATGATCAGTGTGGCTTCAACAGAGTTCGAATTTCTAGAGCTAGAACGAAGAAAGAATGTCTTTGCATGTCAGTTTGGAACAAGTATTTCCCAATGATTTTGCACAATACTGTAGAATCGAGCATTGAACATGACCTAGAGACTGAAGATTGAATGAAGGGACGATGAGATGGATCAAGAAAGAGTCAGACACGAAAGACGGCCAGAATCAATGAAATGCTCGACAAGGAAGGAATTAAGATTCTAAAGAATAGAGAGGATTGCAAGTTGAATTGTTGGCAGAATCTGGTCGTCCGATAGTGCGGAGAGAATATACGAGAATATATGAGAATATACGAGAATATACTCGTAAGTGTGTACATGGAAGATCTGGTTAGTCCTCTAGATCAATCTCGTCGTCCCGGACCACATTGTTGTCCAGATCTTTCCGTTTATCCTCTCGTACAAGTTCTCTCCATCGCCCTGCTGTCCCCAACTTCCTTTAAGAACTTCGCTTTCATGCACATTTTCCGTAAATCTATATGTTTCTGTCCTTCTGTCCTTCTACTCCTTTCTTCTAGAAGGTGCGAATATTTTGATTCTGTTCTGTGCATGTTGTCAAAATGGCGCCGTACATGACCCCATTAGGCAGAAAACGCTTGATTTGTATTGTACTTCTGACATGCGCAATATATTGCCTGTATAGATTTGTATCACGCATGTATTGTACACTCCAATTCAATCATAATTTATACTATTGTCGTGTTCTTCGCCATACTCTCTAAGTCCTTTTTTTACACCTTTGCCTTCAGCCATCTTGTCCGTTTTAGTGATTCGTCGTACTCCTTGTATTTCACTCATACCCGTTTGTCTAGGACCTGCAATCTTCATAGTTCTTCTGTTTTTCGTCTTTTCTATATTTTGTCGTCCACCCGCTCCTCAGATCTTTCCGCCTTCGATTGGTACCATCCACAAACGTCGCAGAGAAGATCAATATCGTCCCCAGTCACTAACACCTCCTTAGCTTTAGCTTGAAGTACTTGGAACGCGTAAATGAATCTGTCAGCCACTGTCAAAGAAAAATTGGATTCCCAAATCGACTGCTCTTGAATCTATCTGCCAACAGCCCCCGCCCCCGGCATCACCTTCTCTTTCAGATCTTTTATTACGTGACCCACTCAAACGAATGGCTTCTTCATCAACACCTCCCAGAGCCATCGTCTCCCGATTTCCGGCTACGTCGTCCAAAAATAGCCGTCGCCGAGTTCCTCATCCCACAAACCCACTGCAGCCAGCGTCACGTGTCTCCGACTGTCGTTCGAAAGTTTCCCCATTTTTTTTAATTATGACACCACTGGGAATAACAAACCGTCCTCCTTCTGCTCCTACTTCTCCCCTGGAATTGTATCCGATTCACGTCCCATCCGAGCATCCGTTCACCGCCTTCGGATACATTTCGCCGGCGAATTGACACGCCAGCGTGTGAGATACTCGTGGCTCTTCCAGCGAACTCGTAAATCTCCACACACTCAGAGGAACTTCCAAATTTTTTGTTGTTTCCGAAAAAAAAGTCACATTGCACATAAAAAGACGCATCTCATAAAAACCCAACGGCTCCAAGGTGCCACGGGTGCGTGTGTCTATTTTTAAGGTGCGCCGCCACCCCGGTGTACATTCGCACGCGTGTTTGAGAGATAAAAGGTTATTTGGGTAACGACTCGAATCTTGCCGCAGAGAGCGTCATCGTCTTGACCCAATCGATTCTTGACGCCACTCCGCTTGAGTGCGGGCGACAAATCACGGCGGAGGATCTCCATCAACGTGTGTGGGGTTTCTTTGATGGCATTCGTGGTCTCAATAACATATCGATGCCATTAATTGGCTACAAACCGAATTAAGTGTCATTTCCTTTGAGATGCGAGATGGAAGTGGCTGTTTGAAGATTTATGGTTAGTTTGGGATGTGCGACAGTTCGATGAGGGCGGATGGGGGTGAGATAGTAGGAGGGGATTCTGTCATGTGTGCCTCGGCTGTGGGGACATGGATGGGACACTTTTATCATCGGATTTCAGATGACGCGTGGCATGTCTGGGAGATCAGGAAAGAATTCTCTTTTTTGCTGACGCAACGCAAATTCTTCGAATTTTGTTTGTTCTTCCGGTTTGAGGGTACTTTCCATCAATTGGAACGAAATTGAGGAGCAAGCGATGACCTTCTAAGAATCGATTACCTAGTGCACTGTTTTCAAAGGTTAGTTTATTCTGCACTCGACATGTTCCACACGTGGCCTCCAAATGGAATCTCTGGACAAACAAGGACACAGTACACACCTCGTTTGAAACTGGAACACCAATTCTCAGCTTCAGCTGTGAAATTTTCATTTTGTCGCTTACCATAATTTGGCGGTTAGAGCCGGATATGAAGAATATAAAATACAAAATTATAGAAATAAAAATTTACTGTAATGTTCTTGTTTGAATTCAAACATCGGGCTAAGAATAATCCGACTTCGAGTGACTTTGGAACGCTCTCGGGTGCCTTTAGTCATAAATTTCCTTCACATAAAACTGCTAAATTTTGCTAATCACGTCCCTAAAAAATGTCCCAGTTGCTGCCTCCATTCCCGGAGTATGATTCACGGTAACCCTACTCGGCCTGGCACTCGAACGAAATGAAATTTTATGCTGATTCCAGCAACGAATGCGTCGTGGGTGTTGTTATTTGTTTGTAAGTCCGCCTCTGACACGCACACGACGTCGAGATAACGTGTAATCCCTCAGAAGTCCTTTTTTTTCGGGGGAGTTAGCTATCTCCCAACGACTACTGTGCATTTGAATCATCCCGAATGAGAGAATGAGGGCGTCAAGTGAATAATTTTCCGATGGGGACGGTTGTTAGAGCCATGCTCGTGCAATCAATTTCGAGATCAAAAGATGCTACGAGTGGGTGAGAGGAGGAATCCTTTTGGGACAAGGAAGGGGTTGGATGGACGCAAATGGAATGCGAGGATGAAATTGAAATGGAAAGCAGGCGAGGCGTTTGATGGACGGTCTCCTTTTCCTTTCAATGGCTGACTGTGTGGTGTTTGGAACCACTAGAGGCATTTCGAGGATTGATTTGGGTCAGGCTCCTTTGTCAACGTCCAGAAAGTAGGATTGTGGGCCACAAATTCTTTCGAAAGCTGCTCTTGGTTAACGAAAAATTTTTTCTTTTACAGTTTCAGGAGCGAGTGGAAGAATTCTTACTCAGAAATCAGATTGACGTCAATCGTTTCAAGGAGTTGGCGACCTTTTTCTTTAACAGCATGAAGAATAGGACAGTGACCACGAAGATACCAAGGCGATGAAGACGACGAAACCGCAAAAATGATAAAGGTTTTGGAATTTCCTTCTAATGGATGCTGAATTTATAAGTCTCCCAATGACAAAATATACATCCCGAACTTTAAAACATAGCCAAATGAAAGTTTGTAGCACTGGCAACTTTTTACTCAGTTGAATATTGTGAATTAGCCACATCCAGAGCGACGTTCGTTTTATTGAAATTAGTCGACCATCTAGAAGCAAGAGAAAGCTGCATTACAGGTCTGAGTTTTCGTAGATTCCACGGCAACTTTTTCAAAATGCCAGGATCTTTAAACAGACTTCCGTCGAAGCGATTCAGGCCAAGCTATTGCCGACTGCTTGTTACTCCAAAGGCCGGGTTCAAAAGCTAAACAAGTATGCTGTCTTTGCGATCCGCACTGATTTAGGGCAAATGCTACTAAGACGCAGCAGGGCAACAACGTTGAATCTTCCAGCAATATCTGAGGCTTAATCTAAAATAATTTAGCGTATTTACAGACGTGCTTCAAGAGGACTTTAGTAGAACGTGATTTCCCAGCCAGAGCCAGAGATGAGAAACTGAACCAAATCTGAAGGCCTGTTCTTTTGAAAGAAAAACTCCTCCTTGGTCCTGCTGCCGGAGGCAGAACGAATGAAAAGACAACTGCAAGCACTACAGGCCGTACAAAAATGTTGCTGCTGACTTAAATCAACCAAATGTTTCATCTATTCACTTGGAACTTGACTGGAGCGTTCTAAACCCTGATCGTGAGTGTCTAATGGACTTCAAAATAAATGTAACGATATCAAAGTTTTGATTGCAAAAACATTTAAGAATGTTTGCGACTGTTGAAGAAGCCCTTCTCTGACGTGAATGAATTTCCTGTAACGTGTCGATTCTGGGAAGCTCGGCGTTCTAAGAAAAAAAGAAACTTTAACTTTTAATTAGAACCCAAACTTTCTCCAGTCGTTCCTGAGATCAAATGAAATTTTTGCAGTTCTGGAAAAGTCCGTCAGTCAGAAAAGTCAGAGATCCTATTTTGAAATTGTTTTCCTTAAGGTGATTCGGAGAAGATATTAATTTTGTGAACTTTGCGAAACCGAAAACTTTTGCATCGGCATCAGAAGCACAGCGAAATGGATGTTCTTACCTAATTGCAGTGGAATCTTTTTCAGGTTTAGTAGCGTTATAAAAAGCCCAACTTTCTCATCATTATTTTTCATACTTCTAGTTCTGAAAGTTTAAATGTTTGGCACTGTGAGCTGTGCGCAACTAAATTGCAGAAAGCAGCAAAACAGAGAATCCCTCCAACGCATTTCAATTTGGCACTAATTTGTTAAACAAACACTTCTTCCTATACACCCAATTAAAGGTCTTCATCCGCAGTTTCAAAAGGACATCGAGAACTCGTGGTCAATCCCTGCCTGCGCAAAACAGAAAGTCACAGCACACGTACGTCGTCGTTTATCTAACAAATCTGAAGCACCCTCGAAAACTGCGCATTTCCAATTACATTAGAGTTACAATCGAATGTGCAGCATCCACGAAAAAGAAAACGAAAAAAAATCAACCCCTGTGCACTGTCCCAAAACTCAGTGCCGTAAAATTTGTTTCCCCTTTTTCGAGTCTGATCCCTTTGTAGCTCTCTCACGTTCTCCGTAGCCTCAATCATGCAGAAATAATTACTCAAAAAGAGAAAAGGAACATCATGCAATGCAGCATCCATTCAGTAGCACTGACTCTATCAAAGTGATTACTTTCAGGATCAGAGGGATGAAAGTCTCGCAATCCGTGTCGCTATGTCCTTGTCCTTGTCACCATCTTCCCATCGACCCTCGTGGTGGGACTTCTCTTTTGTACGATGTCGGCCCACAGATGCTGTTGACTTTGTAATTTGTAGATTTTTTTTTCGAAATGAACCTCATTATTCGTGGGTTGGGACGTTTCATGGTGTCGGATTAGGACGGGGGTGCTTTTGGTGGAGGGTTGAAGTGCAATTCCTCTGAGAGATGACGTCGTCGTCGTTACAGGCGAATCGAATGCAGTCGTAGGCAATGAATTCGAATTAAGCCGTTAGTTATGGGATTTTTATTGAATTTTATTACGAGCTTAGAGCTGTGTTTGGAATTTCAGTGGAATTGCCTTGGATCATCTTTTGATCCGGGAAGTGTATGCGGGAGCATGGCTTTGTCGTAAATTTTTAGTTTGACTTCAATTTAATGGGAGATCAAGGGGCTTAGAGGCTTTTAGGGGAATTGGAATTGAAAGGATTTTTGTTTCTGTTTTCTAAAGAGCTCGGGACCCCATTAGTGGATAACGCGGTCAAGAAAATGATAATGATGCAAGTTACGGAAGTCGATTTAAATCTCCGGATGAAGTGTGAAATGTGACCAGAAATCGGCAAGACTTTAAGGTTGTAATATGCATTAGTAAATGGATCCTCCAGCGTAAACCAGCTTTAACTTTTTAGGTATAATAATATACCAAAGGGAGGAAACATTGGACCACATTTAGGATAGATTTTTTCAATTTGTAAGATTCTTTGAAGAGACACCTTGTATCAGCTCCTGGATACAAAATTCATACTTACATTGGGTGGTGTAACAGCCCGTTGAGAACCAGAGCTTAGCTTTTTCGCGCCTCCACTGTGTTGTGTTGGAGGTTGTCAGTCGTTCGATTGAAGTGGGGCCGTGAAAAAGATTGTGGTGTTTTTTTTACCGAGCTAGATTCGAACCCGGGTACTCTCGCTCAACAGTCCGACGCACTAACCGATTGAGCCAACGGCGAGCCCACTGGATACAAAAAAGGCACCAATTGGTTGTTGCCGTAAAGGATTTGCAACTGTTGATAAAAATCAGAAGACCGCGTGCTAAGAAAGAAGCGACACAAAGTTTTTTCTTACTGCAAATTCTGATGGAAATCAGTTCCAGCTGTGTGAGCTTTATGCCACTTTCGTTATTGGTTTCTTCCTCGTTTTGGATTGTAGAGGCTTAAGGCTCTTATTGCCTACCGCGGAATCCTAATACCTTGAAAAAAAAACAAGAAAAGTTAAGGTTGCTTAAGTACCACTGGGTTTTTAAGGACAATTAATATTCTTCAAGACAACCAAAGAGAGAAGACCGCTTTACTGCCCACTCCAAGTTTTCAAATAGTCACAAAAATCTCCCGGTAATCTGCCTGCATAAAATTCCCAGCAAACACAGGTTGCCTAATTGACGCACGACGAATAAAACAATCGTCTTGAGATCTCTACTTCTCTGTATTTTTCCCAATTGATAAAATACATGTGATCTTAAAAATGCGGCAAAAGCATAAAAACAGATCAAAATATAGAACTTGGGCAACTGCAAAGTCTCCCACGTACAAATTTATGATCAAACCTCGTTAGTCTTCTCTTCCCATGGAGTTGATTTTATTTCGCGAAGCAATAAAACTACGTGAGAAAATTGCGTATATTGATTTGCGAAATAGAAAAAAAAAACGTTCAATTGCGATTGTTTTCAGTTTTATCTGACGATGTGTGTCTTACGATCGACGATATCGAAAGTTGAAGTTGAGAAGAGAAGAGAAAATTCATGGCTGGAAAGGGACATAATTTTGGGAACTAAAGGCCTTGTGAAAGTGAAAGGAAAAAAGGGAAGCTAAGGGATATTAATGACCACTGTATGCAAATTTATACGACAACTTTTTAAACATTACTCTTTTTATGCTTGGGTAAAGCGGGTAATCATTAACATTGATCGCTTGCAAGTTCAAAAGGCAGTAGTTGCAAAAAGGTGGTTGTGGATCTTTTGCGTTAATTGGAACCTATTTGGCAGCATGACCACTTTTCTACCAAGTTTCGAACTTCATTTCATCATTTCGAACTTTTCTACTTATTTATAGCCACAAACTAATTTTTCATTCCACTCTAAAATCTTACTACAGCGCTTTATTAACCAAGGTCTACGAGCGAAAACAAAATCAAAAATGAGCAATTTTTCATGCATTGAGACACTTCCCATTAATAAAGTAGTTGAGTTAAAGAAAGAAAATTCGTTGTTTCTTGTTATTTGGGCATTTGACGTTAATTTCATCGATATTTTTTTTTTTTAAATAGTAACAACATTTTTTTCTTTCGACTTTTATAACCATATAGATCGGCCAGTGTCAACTGGCTCAAAATTTTGATTTATGTGGGCCGCGGTGGCAAAGCAGTTTTTTTAAAGAGATAAATGGTTGACAGCGAGAAACTGCGGATTGCGGAGAATTAAAATTTTGTCAGGTTTCTAAATATAGGATGATAGCTAAAAATGTGGGGCGCCATGGCTTAATCGTTAGTGCGTCGGACTGTTAAGCGAGAGTACGTGGGTTCGAATCCGGTTCGGGGAAATAACACCACAAACATTTTTCACGACCTCCAGCGAACGACTGGCAGCCCTCCTGGAGCACTTTTGTCATGGAAAAAAATAAAAGCTGCATGAATTACTACCGGAAAATTTTAATGAACTCGTATAAGTTCATCAAAAACAGATTTGTATATCTAAAAGAACATCTCCGTCTCTATAGCTTTCTTCTCTTGGGGATAGACCAGTAGAAGCTGTGAAATAAGAGATGTTCAACTCCTGCAATTTATGTCGGTTGATGTGAAAACGTTTTTTTTATATTTCATTGCCCGTAAACGATCTATTATGAGTTGTTGAAAGGTCCACGGGCTTTAATCAAAAGTGCGCAAATGTCAATACATTTGCAAGAAAAATGCTTGATAATTCGCAGTTTAGTTTCAGTATTTTTTTATTGATTGATTTTTGCTTGCAAGTAAGCAACAACTAAAAAAGATTTTAAGTTTCGGCTTAGTCAAGACTTGAAGTCACTTTGTATTCGACTTCCTGGTTTTTAAACCGTGCAAGTCAGAATGAGATCTGCGTCTCTGTCTTTAGTATAATGTGGCGTTTAAGTATGTTGATTCTAAACTGTATGTTCAAGTACTTAAAAAAAATAGGAAAAAATAAGTGTTGACTACAGTTGCAGATAGACGAAAGGAAAGCTTACCAAAAGCCGAAGAAAAAAGAAATAAGTAAATCATATCGTACCAAAACGGCTTATACATTTTATCCTTGCTACCTAAGGGTTGTTGAAGAACACAAATAAATTTGACCTCGAATTACAGAGATAAAAAAGTTATCATTTTCGAATTAGAGAGGTTTTTTTCATGTTGTTTTGCACAAAAATAAATTGGAATTAACGAAGAAGTCAAATTGCATACAGTGGTGTGCAAAAATGAATACATACTCGGCGGTTGTACGGTTTTTTGTAAATAAAAAACTTCCCATTTGACCGATTTTAATGATTTTTGTGTTATTTTTTTCCTTACTTTATCGCCAAAAAGTACAAACGATTTTGATCGCATTTATACAACGGTGGAAATTTACAAATAACACAAAAATCATTCAAATCGGTCAAATGAGAGGTTTTTTATTTACAAAAACCCACACGACCGCCGAGTGTGTATCCATTTTTACCCACCACTCTAGATTTTGCTTGATTTATAGTGATTTTTCAGAGGACTGTAAGAATGTTTCTATTTACAGAGGCTTTCGAATTATGAAAGTTCGAATTATCGAGAGTTCACTTTATTATTCGTGTTTCACGACAAACTTCACATTCTCATGAAACCATGTCCAGGCTGAAAAGAAATCTTTTTCGCTTTACTTTCAGCCAAACACGTTGGAATTTGAAGATGTCTAGATCAACACTGACAACTTTTGGACATCACTTAGACTACTGTCGGTTCTTAGTATTATGGAGAAGTGCAAAACTAATGCAGCGTTTATCCTAGTTGATGAGAAGAGTGCGCAAAAGTGACTTTTAATAGGAATTCCATTCATACAATTTTGTTTCATCGTAGTTTGGTTGGCATCATTCAATGGAAGTAACTGATAGACTCTTGAAAAGGAACAAAGTCCATTTGCTTTATGCACGAAAATTCTTGGAATGATACAAGACTCGTTTTTAGGATATTTTAATCGTGCCTCGCATGCAAATAGGTCATGAGTTCGATGCCAAATGGCTTTAAGCTCTCTAATTGATACTGTACCATCGATTTCTGGACTCATGGTCACAAAAGGAAATGAATAACACATAAATCCTGCACAAGATAAATGCCCTTCGATAAAATCGATTACATCAACTTCAATTTGCAGCTTGCATCCATCCCATCCGTCCCCACTCGCCAAAACCAAACCCCCTCCATCAGGAATTATTGAATTTTCACACTCGACAGCATCCATTCGAGACTAAAACAACTTTTCCAAATGCAATAATCTGCTGAGAAAATATAAAAACACTCCTCTTACCACCAAACGCGACAAGTGCCCAAGCGAATTGTGCACACACCAACCGGCAAAATACGAAAAAAAAACCTCTCAAGGGTTAATTAACCCCTAACACAGAATAGATGCGCGACAAACAAGGAATCCACCACAGCAATACTCCCCCTCCGAAGTTAACATGCGGCGAATTCATCCTCAGACCTAGTCCACCACACACTGGAACACCATGAGAACAACACGACCGCCGGACGAAGCGAAGAAAACTCCGAAATCGTACCGTGCGCTGCGCGTATCTATCGAATTCATGTTCAGTCTCAGTGGAACTGCGGCGAGAATCGGTGTGCGGTTGGCGTGGATGTAGAAATTTCGTTTCGTTTGAAAAAAGAAAAGTGTCACTCATCTTTCAGGTGAATTGAAATTAAATACACAACACAAAAAAAAAGAAATATCCCGTGAATCTTTGAAAGCAGGTGAAAGAAGATGTCGTGATGATGATGATAATTAACGCGAGTGTTTGAAAGGCATCCAAATCAGAATCAGAATCAGAAAAGTGGAAAGTGAAGTAAGTGTGTCTCAAAAATTCGTGTGTTCTCTCGGAATTATGTAGATACACCTGCTTATCTCGGAATAAAAAAAAAAAAAAAGTTATTTACATTTGCATGCGTATCGGCAAGTGAGTCTTTTTCCCCTTCCAGTGCAGTGTGCAGTGCCTCAAGTGAAAAGAAAAAAGGACAGCGAGTCCTTGTGAAAAGCAAAAAAGAAAAAAAATTAAGAAGAAAAGAAAATGAATGTCTGAAAAGTGTCGTCTGTGAATCTCATAATCTGTAAACACAACTCAAATGACGCCAGAGGAAAATCTCTAAAGCAAAAAAAAAAAAAAAAAAAAAATAAAAGCAAAGTCGAGTGTAAGGGATAAAAAGCAGCAGCAGCATCAAATTTTCGCCTGGATACACGTCACGTCACAGGACTTCTCGAGGGAAGATTTTATGTAACACACATACAAACACACAGAGAGTGAGATTTAAGCAACCGTGTGCTTTACTGGAGACGGTGCAAGACGCAAAAATGGGACGAAGGCGGTTCAATCGAGTTTGCGCTATAAATTACCCCAGTCGCGTTGAGGGTTGGTTGGATGTTTGTGGTGAGTTTTCTATACATTTTTGCATTTCTGTGCGTGTGTGGGTGGGATGCTGTAAGCTTCGCTTTCTTAATCCTTTCCTGGTGGGTTTTTTTCTGTGTGGATTGGCTTCGAAGATTCTGGAGCGAAAGACTTTTTTCGAAATCAAATTTGTGTTGAGCGGGTGGGTCGTTGGAATTAGTGGATGGTTTTTTCTAGGACATTTTATATTTCAGACGATCACACTTGATCCGAAACTGTGACTAGACGGAGTTGGAAAAGCGTGGGAAGAATTTAATTTTTTGAAAAAAAATTGTCTTTGTAGATATCAAAGCGCTAATAGCTAGCGCTTATTTGGTTTATTCATTCATTCATTCATCTTCTTGACGGCATGTTCCACTAACAGAGTCGCGGGTATGTAATTGTATTAGTTATCAGATAATAGACAATAAAGATCAAAGACAATAATTTTGTCTGCGATATTTAATAGAATTCGTTTTTTTTGGTCAATTTTTTCTCCCTCCTCTGTGCCGTGAAGTGGAAACTTTTCACTGACCATTTGAAGAGACAGCTCATCAAAAATGTCGCCGGAGGAGTGTCTCCTGAGTCTTTCACTTGTGCACTTGTCCACGAAAGTCTCTCCTCCTAATCGATTTCATTAGAAGATAACAAACCGAGTGGTAACAGTTTCCTAAACAAAGAAACCTCCCCTCTCAAAATCGCACCACCACGTCTTCGATGACGTGAGTCAGCACCTGCCCGTCGGTCTGCTTGACTGCCGTCCACTTATCTTTTCCCGAGTGCAAAGTCACCAAACTCATCGATTAAGTAAACCAATTTTTGTTTAGATTTATTTACAATTCCCACTGATCCTCGTATCGTATTCGTTGCAGATTAGAACAACTGTCATTATGACAGAAGACCTGCTGGATGACATAACACCAATTTGCCTGACGCAGCTGATCCCTTTGCCGGTGTTTGATTATTATTTCACTTTTTTTTTGTTTTCTGTTTTTTTGTATTTCTTCGTCTTTATTTTCACACAATGACACCCCTAAGCTTTATCACTTCCAAGGTCTGTCGTAGACCGAATGGGGACACACATAAACTTTGTCACGTCGTCGTCGTCGAGTCGCGTCTCGTCTCTGTCGCCGTGTAAACAAATAATCAAATGATTGTTTCCCAACGTGAAATGATTTGTTTCTTATCTGGTGAGCAAAAATATAAAAATAAAATGAAAATGAAATGAAACACGATTATGGTTTGTTTGATATTTGCATAGTTCAGTGAAAGACACAAGATGGCGGTGTCAACAAACGATTCAGCGTGTGACATTCTTCGAAGTTTGGTTTTGTTATCGATCATCAATCAAATGCGAGTGTGTGTGAGTGAAGATTTTCGCATATCGTTCCATCGGATCGTCTTGACGGACCAGTTTTGCAGGCGACATTTTGATGTTTTGACCCTGAAACGGGTTGATGGTTGCTTAATTTATTGCTCCAATGGTGGGAGGGGTCGACTGAGCTGGGGTTTTCTAAGAGATGGTTGGAATAAAAATAATTCGAAAGGCGTAGTAAATTGAAGATGAATTGAGGTGAAAGGGACTCAGCTGGAGGTGGAGGCTCTGCGAGATCTAGTTTAGAAACTGCTTTATCGACAGCGCTGAAGAAAAACAATCCTGCACTCGTTGAATTGTCTGTGATTTGGTTTTAAGGGTTGTTGAGCATTGAGCTGGAGACTGAAAGATCGACTCATTATTCCTTTCTTCTTCTATTTTTCCAACGATTGATTCTGAAAAACATTTTGTGGTTAAAAACTCCCATCAGACCATTCACCTCAATCTCCACCTTCAACCAAACGCTCAATCACGCCGACTGTTGCACTTTGACAACAATCGACTTCAACAAAAAAACATCAAACGACTTTTTTGCAAGAAAATCGAAATTGTGCACTCTGTTTGGAAATTCTCAGGTGTCATGCTAATGGTTTGTTTGTGTTCTTCTTCGTCCAGCCATTGAACCTTCAGAAGGACCAGAAGAGGAGTCCTTGTTCCTTCCGCTTGCTGACGTGCCATTAGAATGTGAGTTGCTTGGCTATTCAGGTAGAGGCTTTTTAGTGAAGAGATTTTATAGATTTCACACGCAAAAATACATTTCAACAAAAAATATTTCGGGAAACAAAAGACGATTCCATTTTATTTTGCAATTGGCAAAGACGAAAAAGGAAATTAGAAGTGCAACTCAAGATGCTGATGATTCGTTTCATCTTCATTTCATGTGATTAAAAAGAATGAATGTTTCTGATGCGTGCTTAAATTTTTATAAGCCATGGTACCTTATTCGGCTTCCTCTGGATTCTGGTCTGGTCTGCAGGTTTTTTGAGAACTTCAGAGCTATATATTAGGTTGTCAAATATCTTCCTTCCGCCTTTTTGTCTTTTAAATCTTCCGGCTATGTAGAGACCCTACAGAGCTCGTATCCAAACTAATCATGCATAGCGTCGTTTTGTAGGTTATGTCAAGACCTTGCCAGGTTGCCAGATATTTGACAACCTAATATTTTATATCTCATGACAGCTTATGTTTAAATTGCAACATTACCAAAAATTCCTCCTTTTTCTGCTTATATTTTCCCTCTGAATTTCTATTTTTTATTTATGTTTTTAGTTGTTTTTGTTTCATTTGGTTTGAAGGTTTTTAGTAGCTTTTCCTCCAAACTCTTTAGCTCTGTAATATACTACTTCTCATAAACATCATCATCTTCTTGACCGCGTGTTCCACAAACGCACAAATGCACGCAGAAGAGACTCGATCCTCCGCCGCCGACTCCAACTCAGCAGAAGCTATAACCAAGTGTTTATTACTTGTAAATTGTAAAATTGTTGGTGAAAATACCAAATCCCTGTACAACAGATCATGCCAGGACAATTGTAAATTTATGCCACAATAAAGAAATATGATAATAATTTCCCAAAGCCGATTCTTTCTGTTTTAAAAATTATATTAAAAAAAAAAACAACATTCCACGACCCAGCAAATTTTTAATCACATTCCCTAGACTCCTCATCTGACTGAACTCCAGTTCTGTTCGTGAGCTAAGCGCAACCTCTTCAAGAATTTGATCTGATAATGGGAAATGATCAAATCTTGCTTGGATTGCAGTCCAATCTTAAAATCAAGAGACTTCTTTTCAATTCAAAACAACGCTGATAGCTGACACCGAGTAGGCAAACATGCACACACATGTAAATGGATTTTAATCAAAACATTTGCATTTGGAAAACGTGTAATTTACACGTGAAAAAAAAAAAAATGCATTCTCGCCGGTTTTTAATTAGACTCATGTTACAGTTTTTCATTGAAATTCAATTATTTCCATTGCAATTACTCATTTTTTTTTATCGGCGATGCATTCGTTTGGTTTTTCAAATATTTGAAGGGACGGTTGAAGAAAGCATATATTTGTTTACAAGTGTTAGATAAGATAATTACCTTTTATTGGGGAGTGAGTCATGAAGGGTCTAAGCCTGGGGTAGAACTGAGTTTTAGGTTGAGAGAGATGGACGCACCTTTTTTTTAGTTTGTGGAAGAAAGCTGATTTACATCATTGTTTAGTTTTCATACGAAAGGTTGAGTTTTTTTTATTCTTCGTAAATCCAGCAGCGAGGTAATGGTTACTTTCTTTATTCAAATGCTGAATTTTAGCGATGAACTAAAAAAGTCCAACATTACATACACAAAGGAATGTTAACGTAAGAAACTCCTAGAGAGCTCTGTGTCTTAGAATAAATGTGTGGCAATTAGATAAAGTAGCTTATGTCGATATAAGCGATTTTTCCGTTTTTATGGATATGGATATTCCTTTCCACTTTGAAACCCATATTTCTGTCTTACCAACATTTAAAAAGATTTGTCTGCTACAAAGATATCGGAAAATTCGTAATCACTTTTTTTTGAACAGTTATACTAACCGGTATGATAAAAATCCATTTTTCTTGAAATCATTTTTTTCGACATAAGGCACCGTGTTCATTCATTGCCACAGGAATAATGGCTGAAATAAGAGAAATAATTGTCGCAAATTCTTGTATCACGTTTTCCTATTAAAAGATTTTTCCAACAAAATTCTAGTAAATTTGCTCACCTTCTCCTGTGTTGGTTTAATTAATTTGAGTTAATGTACACTGTCCTTTTGGGCTACTCTGGTGTGGATTCATCTTTTTGACTTTTTCGACTCTTTCTAGACATCCAAAGCTAAAGAACTCGCAGGATTAGTAAGAAAAATGGAATTTGATTGTTATAATAGATCACAGATAATGGCGATTAAGTAAGCCTTATCGTGGCTAAGGTACAACGTGATATCGCGCACTTCTATCACGTTATGTACTGATAGTCAAGCTGCGATCAAATCCCTGAAGTCTGTCACTTTTAACTGAAAAACAGCTCTTAACTGCCGCAAATCTCTTGACGAGATGGTAGAGCAGTTTAACATTCGTCTTATGTGGGTGCCGGGACACTGTGACATCTCGGGGAACTGCCTGGCCGATGATCTTGCCAAACGCGGCCCCGTGTAACCATCCAATTGGATAAGGTCGGTCTCTGCGCATCTCTTGCTACCGCGCTCCTCCACATCAAATCCAAGACCATTGCAGCAACCAATCTTAGGTGGTCGAATGGTGCTACTTCTCGCGTCACCAGGAAAATCTGGCCTAAGCTAGATCCTGAACGCTCATTAAATCTAATAAGACTCAATAGAATCCAAGTTAGGAACCTTATTAGTTTCATAACTGGGCACTCTACCTTTGGCAAACATGCCACTCGACTGGGCCTCCCGGCCAACGACTTCTGCAGAAGCTGCAGAGACGAAGAACAGGAAGAAACCTCGCCTCACCTTTTAGGGACCTGTAGCGCTCTCGTGAACCGCAAAAAGAGGCATCTTGGTCACTACTTTCAGAATAATCTCGGCGGACTAGCTGACACCAGCATAAGCCGTATCCTGCTCCAACTGGTTTTAGGAGTAGTGCGATGTTTAGCACTGCGATGGCTGCCTTGCGCAGCCCACCACACAACCTACCTAATAGATCACAGGAAGCTTTGATGAGCCATAGTAGCTCAAAGTAATAATGGGTCAAAAAAAATCTGAATGCAATATGAAAGCTTATACTATTACAGTCAGTAAAAAAAGGATTCGAAAACCGAATCAAACACTGCACTTTTTGAGAAAGAACTTCAGATAAGTCCTATTATTTTTTCCCAATCTCATCGATTAGAGCCCTCAATTGACTGCATACAAAATATTAGGTTGTCAAATATCTTTCGTCCGCCTTTTTGTCTTTTGACTTTTCCGGCTATGTACAACGCGCTACAGAGCTATTGGTAAAATTTGACAACCTAATATTTTAAGACTGGGTTTCCTTTTCTCTCTTTTCATATACAACATTCTGCACAAGCTTTTCTGATTACCGCGAAATCATAATTTTTTTTTTTTACTGACTGTAGCTTTACTAAAAAAACAAAACCCATAAAAATTCATCAAGATAGAATTCAACAATTAATTCGAACAAAAGTTTATGTTCCAGATTTTTGGTTGTCTCAATATTATTTTGAGCTACTGTAACTCCTACAACCTGCAATTTGATCATTGATGCAGCGTCGGTTTCTCCAAAGGTCGCTCTACTAGAAAGACTCGCTGCTGTCATTGTAAAAAGCTTCTCTTTATTGTCTCTAATTTCGATTTATCCATTTTTTCCAATCTTTTGAAGATTGGATTGGAAGATTGATGAAGTCTTAAGACTAAGTTCCTGGAAACCCCTGCGGCGTTGATGGAAATTTCTAGTTGCCAAAGTTTTTAACCAGAACTTATTTTTGATTTGCAGCAAAAGCCAAACTCATTTTTGTTATTAGGATTTTTTCTGTTGCTTTAGCAGACCGGCATCATTTTTAAGTTTTAACCCTGAAATGAGCGTTGCATGCAAAATTTATTGTTCGGCGAGAATCGTCTTAGTGTTGTTTGAATACTTTAGATTCAAAATTAATAGAAATAGTAAATAGACGATGCGCAAAGGTCAATGGGCCGGAACGAGGCAACTTTGATTAAATTGACGTTGCATCAGCGAGGCTGTTGAATGAAACATACAGTAGCTCATGAAGCTGATCATGGTCAATTGCCAGTTGACAATTTATAAAATCTATTCGGGACTTTCAGTTTTAATCAGGAGATACCTTTTTCTTAGCACTTAGCAACTTTTAAAGAGAGGTATAGTTGCTAGGCTCTGGCCCTTCGTGGGCTGTTACGCCACTAATGATGATGATGATGATAGTTGGTTGTAACCGACTTTAAGGCGATTGAAGAAGCTAAGGAAAGGTCAAAAAGGCACTTACATTCTTTCTAATACAATTCTAAGATCACACAGATGGCTCAGGATAAATACTTGAGATCTTTTCGCGATTGCGTTTTGTTTTTCTCGATAATTTTTGAAATTTTGTAGAAAATTTCATTTCAGTTTTGGTACATGTGACTCTCATTAAGTAGGATTAAGTGGATGGCTGGGCAAAAAAAGCCTACAGTCAATGCTTAGGCTAGACTGCAACTCAAGTTATCAAGAGACATACTTGTCATCAAGAGAAGATATGGAATGAACTCCATGGTCAGTGAAAGAGAAAGAAAAGTCTGCATTTGTTTTAAATTTATAGTTCCAATCAGAGAACGAAGCAAATCTTGTTTCTTTTTTTTTTTGAATACGCTTAAGAACTAGTTGCACGAAACTTACTTGCCTAGGCTTACATCCTCATGGTCACTGAACTGAAGAAGGCTCATTGACTTCAAGAATCAGATGGATAGCATCAATTGCAAGAAATTAATTATAAAAGTTATTTTTTCTGCGAAGCCTTATCAAGGCTTTTCTACAGAAGGTTGTGTTTTAAGATTTGTTATTAATTCATGAGTAAGTTCAGAATAAAAATATTAGGTTGTCAATTATCTCCCTTCCGCCTTTTTGTCTTTTGAATTTTCCGGCTATGTAAAAAGCGCTACAGAGTTCGTATCTGGCAATATATCATTTGAAAGGTCTTGACATAACCTACAAAACGACGCTATGCAAGATTAGTTTGGATACGAGCTCTGTATGATTATTATGTGTTTGTAAAGTATCTGTCAAAAGAAGTTTTTTAAAAATTAACAAAGTATGATCCTTTGCTCTAACAACGTGTGAATTTGAAAATATTTCGTATCTAACCTCAACCAACTTCAGACTGATCAGCTATTTAGGAGTGAACCATTTCTTCTAAATTCTCCTAAAATTTCAATAAATCTTTCACGAAAAATAAGGCGACAAGTACGTAAATTATTCAAAATCTACCTGTAATTAGATAGCGAAAAAAAACTTTTCCGAGTCCTTTAGAATTGTCAGTTTAGAAGTTTTACTGTGAGACTCCTAAATGTCAATGACTGAAATAAAGGCAGTTCAAGATCCGCATATCTTAAAGAAATTGAAAATATGGAAAGAAAGATTCAATATTTCCAGTGAATGGGAGAATACGATTGAAAGGCTGATATTCTTGACAGTTGTGTATGATTTATTGTATCAAACCCCCAACGTTTTCACTTCCCTGTTGACACTGCTCATATTTCTGATTAAAATGCTTCACTCTTAATAGGTTTCCCCAACTCTTAAAACAAAGACCCAAACTTCAACACTCCCTACGATTGTGAAACTCTTATCCTAAAAAGAACAAAGAAATCATTTTGTAGGAGTTTCCTTGAAACCGATCCCTAAAAATGAAAACCATCCCAATTTCACTTGCACCTCCACACTTCCGACTGACGTGTCAAAAAGATAAAAAACAAAGGATCCCCAAAAAGCAAACTTCCACAAATTGATGAAGCTTATTAATTTCCGAGATATTTATTAATTATCTAGGTCAGCTTCGACCTTCGTTCACATTTTATATCAAAACGAAAATAGTTCTCTTCTTTCACCATCAAAAAATGCAAATACAACAAAACACAACCTGACAGTCCATTAAAAAGGAAATCCAACTCCCTGGCTGAAATCATAAACCTTGTTGCGTGGCGAGGAGCCATTAAGTGACGGGTTATACCCACACAGGTACACAGAGGTTCAGGTATTTTTCGCCGTTCTTCTTTTTTTTTTTTTTTGCAGGGCAACGTCCCTAAAGGTAACAAAACGAAAAGAAAATCGAAAATGAAATACAAAACAAAAAAAAAGATCTATGACAATCGAGAACCACGTGCATGGCGAAAGGAGAGGAAAGCAAGGGAAGAAAAAAGGAAAATGAAACGAAGATTGACGATGTTTTAACGTGCCAAATAAAACCGGACCAAGTGGGTGCTGTGTGTCAAGGTCACGGGGGCAGTGTGTTCTCCACCAGGGAGGCGGTTTCAGCAGGACGGTATTGCATGTTATTGAGAATTGGATTGGTTTTTCGGAAATTTGTTTTTTTTCGATTTAATTGAATAGATGGCTGTGAGGGTGTGGGAATTTGCATATTTTTATTTGAGTGACGGATACTTGGAGGCAGACTCGCAGGACGGTATTGAACTTTCGTGAAATAAATGAAATAATTAACAAAATAGATAATTTAACAAACTAAATAAATAAAACAAGTAAATAAGTCCTTTGTCCAAGTCGGCTCACTTAGATTCTTCAGTTGGAATTGAATCTCAAGTAGCTTGGAAAGTCCTGAGTTGATGAGTCTGTCTGCATAGATGCAAAGTACTTTACTTACTTAACAGGCATTTAACCCTTGGAGGGTCTGTGCTTGAGCTAAAGCCGACTTCCAACGATGACGTCCCCGTGCATGTTGCTTCCAGTCCGGAAGACAAAGCTGTGTTGGTAGAGGCAAGCCGCAAAAAAAAGAAAAGAAAATCTCTGGTAGATCTGATTTATTAGGTTGTCAAATATCTCCCTTCCGCCTTTTTGTCTTTTGAATTTTTCGGCTATGTACAAAGCGCTACAGAGCTCTAATATAGCCTAATATCAGCCAATCTAGACGCTAGAATCTTTTCAACAGCCTTGAAAGCCGAAGGAATGGAAATTCTGTCACAGGAAGAGAAGTAATATTTGTTCCTTCATAAAGTAGATGAAGATCTAAAGACACGCAAAGTCACATATCTTAAAAAGATTCACATTCAGAGCTTTTCGAAAAACTATATTTTAAAATGTCTACAGGCTTCCAGGACTCATAAAGAGAGGTGTACTGATATGAATTGAGCTGCGCTTTAGAGCGAGCATTTCTAGGTTCAAATACGGTCCTTTGCCTAGTTATCGACAATCATTTAATTTTTATAAGGTTTTCTAAACCAAACGTTTTGCAAGGCCTTTCTAGAGCTCTCCCCATCTTTCAAGATAAATTATTCTTCGCTTCAATTCCCAAGCTCTCTTAACTGTCGCAAGATCCATGGCCATTACCCAAATTTTCTTTTCCGCCCACTTAGTCCCCCGTGGCTTCCCACCATCAACTTCACAACTTCTTCTCACATTCACATCACGTTTAGCGGACGATGTGCTCTGTTTTATCGCGAGCAAATTACAACCACTGACCTCATAGACGATGCCGAGAAACCGTCGTTATCGTTGTCGTTGTCGTAAAACTGTGACAAATTTTATGCATCGTGTCTGTTAAAGATACGCCGTGCTCACACAGCCGTCACTTGGAGCCGTGGAGAGAAATTCATCCGGATGTTGTCTTTTTTGCCAATCGACTCCAGGTACAAGCATCCGCCCGTCCGTCCGTTTGTCCGTTCCACCGCCAGCGGATGTGTACGTTGTCTTCATTTTTTGCAAGTTTCTCTCTTCACGTCGACTTCCTAATCTCATGTTTCAACTCTGTCGAGTTTGCTCGTGCACGAAGCTGCACCGGGGCTACAATCAACGTCAACCGCGTCCAGCGCGTCCACTGACCGAGCTACACCTTTGGAGAAGCATCAAATTGAAGCCTGCCCCTAATGGTAGTGACGGAGAAGATCGTTGGCTATTCTCGGGCGGAGTGTGACCCACATTCGGGCGCGTCACGTGATGCGCTGCATTGCGCTGCGATGTGCATCGGGTGTCTTCTGCGTGTTTATCAGAGAGCCGATATCGCAGATAATGAAAACCCGCTCCTGAGTTTACACTTGGTCATGGTCTGATGGGAAATTGACGTGCGAAAAGATACTTTTCCGCTGAAGCAATCGTCTGACGGTGTAATCATCTGCGGGGAGGCAGGAAAGCTGCGTGTGGAACTCGTTCATTGACAGATTCAAGAATTTGTAGCCTCTCCAAAGTGAGAAGTGGTTCATTGGCTGGCAGACTAGCAGACTCTGGAAGTTGGCGTGACCTAGAGAAGATTAATGGAGAAGAGAAAAGAATGAATGAAAAAAAGATGAAATTGGAAGTACAATATGGAGAGGTCGTTGATTTCGTATGGCCATAGTCATATTCGTAGAGCTTTATGCCATATAAGTCACCACAAAACAAGTTCCGATTTGAAATTTGATGGTCTCCCTTGGTCGAATGCCTTTAGAGGACCAGAGATTTTAAAAACTGATCCACTTCTCCACAAATGTTTGTACTTCGGTCAATCTCATGACCCAGAAAATCACTAAAAAGCAACAAAAATACGTCCAAAAAAAGTACGAAATAAAATTCTTAACAAGTGCTACGAAGAACAATTGCAATAATTTTTTTTATTATATAACCCTGCTATGTAAAGAGGTCTTAAAAAATGAACGTATTCCCATATTCGACCTTAAAATGTTTATTTATGCCACGAAGAAAATCATAAACTGGAACATTTTTTTTCTTTTTCTTTACAAAACGACAACTTTAAATCAATTAGCCACCACTAATTTTGAAACTTGAGACTCGTAGCAATCCAAATTAACGGAAAAGTTCTTTAATCGGCCATAAGATACAGGCCTATCCAGGCCTATCCCATAAAACTCCTCCCTAGAATTGAATAAACTAATTTCTTCTACTTCAGACAGGTGACAAGCCGTGACAGAGAAAATCGATCGAATGAATCTCCGAAAAGATTTCTCTATTAAACATTTCTAGAACCGGCCCACAATGTAACCAAACAACAAACAAAACACACAAACCACAAATCCGACATGGCCCAGAATTATTCATCAGCTTGATAGAAACCGAAAATCTAGCACAGCTTTAGGACAATTGACTGGTATTTAGCCCGAATACAACTCATTAACCTTTTAACCGTGGCCTGAGCCATCTGCGGCAGTGACGGCCCAATGGCTCGCCTTCGCCTTTGCCTTTCTCCACTTCTTCTGCTTCTTTCATTCTTTGTTCCATTTCTTTTTGAATTCTCCCGCTCTCCCAGCCTCAGCGATGTCAACTGGAATGGAATAAAATAATTTTCATAACGGATTCCAATAAACAACTGACATCACACACAACGGAGTGGCGCGATGATGGCCAACGCCACGCAACACAACGCGACATTGCCATTAATTTGCATACCAATTGTGCTGGCCAAGAGACGATGCGACGTTAGACATTAGACGGCAATGCGTGGCTTATTAGGACCCTGACACAATCGTGGAGTACCATAAAAAAAAAATTGAAACAGAAACAAAATTAGCACGACCAAAATCGAAATGAAATTTAATTACGAGGAGGGAGTTGCCTTCGACTGACATCACGGGAGTGAATTTAGTTGGCTAAGGCGCTTAGAGTGGGTCTGGGTGGGAGGTGTCTGTTTTTGAGGCAACATAATACCCGCGTTGATGAAGATGAGTGTCAGAAACATCTCCGATAGAAAATTTATCGTTGTCAACGGTAATTTTGAATTCAATGTCACATCATTAGTGTCTTTAGATGTGAAAGAGGTGGGAGGAGGAGAAAAAGAAGAAGAAGAGTCTCTGTGTGTCATTTTTTCGAATTCAATTGAAGACGGAAACGGAAATAGAATTCGTGTTCTTTTGTTGGCTGCAGCGTTGACACAATGGACGATTAATTGTGGGTGGGAGGAGCAGGATTATGCGTCTGATGATGGAACAAATTGTAGTGCAACAGATGCGGGGGGTGTGAGGGTTTATCCCCGGAGACCGTTTGGCCGGTTGAAGACACGCCGATTGGCTTTGTAGATGGAATTTGGAAGGAGAATTAGATTTTGAAGTTTTGTCGGGGTTCACAGGGCGATGAGTCGACAAGTAACTGCGTAGAAATGCTTCTCTAACCAGATTCTAAGGCAGTAAACCATTTTCGTGGTTTCGAAACCTTTCCGACGTCGAGAGCAAGCACATTAAAAAGATACTTAAATCTTTAGAAATGTAATCATAAAATCTATTGAAGAAGTTAACTATATTGAAACAACTCAATTAAGCATAAATTGTAATCGATTGCAACAGCAAAATCATGTACTCAAATCTATACTGTATTTAATGTCTCAGTAAAGAAAATAGAGCTGAACTAAAACCTTTCCGACCAATTTGAGTATAATTTTCTCTGTTTACCTTCTATTCTTGTACGTAATTTATTTAATAGAACAAACAAAAGGAATTTGAGCACAGAAAAGACAACAAAAGACATTTTTGTGTTAACCTGATGGCTTGTGGCCCATTTGGAAATGTTTGAATTTTTAGACAAAACTGAAATCTTATTGAAATAAAATTTAAAGACACTGATTGTGAGTCGAATGTCCAGGACCATCTGCTTACATAGTGTTTTTTTTTCAAATCGACCATTCAAAAGTTCTCAATAAAAAATAAAACCATGAAAAAAAGTAACAGCCAATAATCAGTACATTGCTTGGTTTTGATTCACCTTTTTTGTGTGATTCTATTAAAAATTAACGCCCAAAGGATCGCGCCAAAAACTGAATGCAGAATGGTCTTGAACTTTTTCCTTCGTCATCAGAGCACATGACCAGTTAAAGGAGCTCGTTTTCCAATATTTGGCTTTTGACTCTGTATAATGCATTATAAAATAGGGCATAGGGCAATGCGCACAACCCCACTGAACATTTTGTGCTACTTGCTACACCTCAGTAGTTATGCTTTAGTTAGAAACGAAAGTCAACTTTAGATCATCGCAAGAGTCATTTTGATTCGTGGAATGGTATAGGCAAGAAATGACCAAGGAATGGAATAGTCAGTAAGTTGTTCAATCTTAGATAGGTCTTATTAAACATCAACAAAATAAAGGACAATAGGCAAAGGTTGGACCATGAGCTTGAACAAAAGTAATTTCAAGTTAAAACAACCTGGTTTTTCAAATTAAGGCTTTTCTCTATTCTGTTAAGTGATTCTTATTCTTTATGAGGATTTCTGTTTTCAAGCTAGGCTTAAAAATTGGGTAATAGAACAGGGAAAGCGTCAACTTTTTTTTGTAGTAATCTAATCTATCGTGAACCTTTTTCTTTGGACTTCCGACATATGGTTTGCATACCCGGGCAATCCATGTTCTAGTTGCTTCCAAAAAAATTTTTCGAAGCGAAACCAATAGCCTCTGATTGTGTCTATCTAATTATTTTGCAAAACTTTCAGCATAGAATTATTTATCCTAAAAATCAAGCCAACTTCAAGTGTATGACAGGAGAGAAATATGTGGGAAGTAGATAAGACTTACTGGCTAAACCGAAAGTGATTTTATTTCATTTCCATAGGCGTACAAAAATCTGAAAAAAAGAGACACAAACCTCCGCATAAAAATTGAAGCTGTCAACTTCTAAAAAGTAAATGCTTTCTCAAGTTGTTGAAAATGAGAACAAAATAAAAGATGATTTTTTATGTTGAACTTGGCTTAAATATCAAAACCAAAGTGATTGTGAACCGCGCACACGTTTATCGTGCGTATCCCACTCTGTTCCTTATATTGTAAGCGTTTTTTTTTTCTTCGTTTTCTATACCATTCATTTTTTGCATAGATCTGTCTTTAGTCTGTCGAAAAGGTTACTGATAAAAATTATTTTATAGAGGACAGATTATTAGAAACGCGAGTTTGAGGGAGATGTTCACGATAAGAGCTCTGACTACCAAACGAAGGTCAAACGATACATAAGCGACTTACCAAAGTTCCTATGCCGACTCTGCTATTGAATTAAATTACAGAAATTTCGGAGTGTCATTGAGCCACTAGTATTGTGACCTAAAAGAACTATTTTATCCCCTTCTAGGCTAGAATTTAAAAGCAGCCTCCATGACAACGTCCCTGGATAAGATGCTCTCGAGGCGAATACGTGCGCCTGCTTATTTTCTTCGTGATTTTCATGGTGACTCTACCAAGTTCACACTAGAAGTGCTGGAAAAAGATCAAGGAAAAAAGTTAGGGTTGCGTCTTTTGAATGACTACGAAGTAGGCTTGTGGCGAAGAAAGAGGCAAGACAAGAATTTACACTGTCTTGATCCAAGGACATTATTGCATTAAAAAGACCCACACAGCATGCGCGTTGGTGTTTAGGCCTTCGTGCGTTGAAATAGACAAGAATCTTAGAAATCCAAAAATCGCCCACGCATTTCGCGCAGTGTAAGAATTCTCATATATTTTTACAAAATCCCAAAAATGCATGCCACATACATCTTTTCTTTGTTTAAAAAAATTCTCGGCTAGGTTTGCAGTCTTTATATTGGTGACTTCAACCTCTGAATTAAGTTAAAGAGGAATTTTCCCACAATCACCCAAGTATACACTCGTTTTGCTGATCACTAGTCCGTTCCCGAACTTGAACGAAATACCAAAGCGAAGGTGCCCGAAATGTCAACTCCCAACAAAACTCTAGGGAAAATTTCGGGAAAAACCCGCGGCATAGTTTATTTCTGAACTTTTCCTAATGCTCGCGACATTTATCTTCAACTGACGCGGAGCAATGAATCATGGCTCGCAGCATTTCTTCTTTTTTTTTGTTTTTTTATCTCCCGGTCCACTAAAAACAGATTCTCCGATGCAACAGATAAAAATACCTTTCTCACAATCACGTGGTGCATAAAAACAAAAAAAAAACAAAAATTCTATTTACCAACGAAGTTGACCAAAATGCGAGCACACACTCATCTCCTCCGATAAACGAGACTCCTGCTTCGGAGAAAAGGGGTGATTTACAGGCTCATTCTCATTTCGGGAGCAGCGCTGAGTTTCGAAAAAGAAACCCATCAAACCAAAAATATCTCATCTCGTTTTCGTGTGTGCGTGTGTGTGTAAACTGTGCCAAATGACGTCACGGAACAGCTCCGGAGACGATCCGACGAAAACTGGAAATAAAAAGCGAGCGAGTATCTCGACCACATACAGAGATCGCTGGACTCTCGAGATATTCTTGGATGCTCCTGATTTCTGGTGTGAGATATACACTAGATTGAAATCTTATTCGCACCTCAGAACCGAAGAGGTAGCCACTCTCTGGGAGCCTCACCTCCGGGTGTCAACATTTTCGGAGTCCGCCGCATGGCTGTTGACCCCAAAATGGGGAGGCCATTAAATGTCTCCCGGTCTTCAGCCGTCGGTTGCTGGTCGTTCTCTTGGGCCGGAGTGGGTTATCGATTTGTTTACATCGCTCCAAGCAAAACGAAAGTTTTGTGCGAGTAAAAGGAAAAAACTTTCACACGCAGGTTACATTTTTATTTTTTCATCATCGTCGTCGTCGTCGTTGTCGTATTTCTTCTCTTTTCTGTCGTGAGTTGACTGATTTGAGAAATTTATCGCTGAGGTGTGTTTGGCGATAATTAGCGATGAACGCAGCACAATCCGTGTGTGTACACGTTTGGGTGGGTCAACTGGGATGGGACGGGGGGTAAATGTGGGTCACATGTAAAGTGGACGCGTGTGTACTTAACGGTTGGAGTTTTGTTTGCTTGTTTGTGGCGACTAAACAAGATTGAAGCAGGTGGTCTGGATTTGATTTGAGTCAAGTTGAGGAACCCACCCAATTTTTGGGCGGATTTTTGAAGATGGGGGTGGATTTCTTGGGAGGATTGACCAAGGAGCTGCTTTCTTCTTCTCTTCCAGAAAGATTTTTACAAATAAAAAGAAGTTGTGAATATAGAGAGATTTATTTCCTTCATAGTGTAACCAGCCGTACTAATAAAAGTTCAAAAGTTTAGCGGTTGTAAATCACAGTAGTTTTTTTAAGCATATTCTGGGAAGAACTATGGAAAAAAAACCTTCAAAGAAGTTATGAACATTTTCAGAAACCAAAAAAGTCTTCCACAAGTTTTTCTTACAAGTCAAGAGATAGATACGTCGAAGCACTTGCGTATTTTAAAAATTAAAGAAAAAGAAGAAAAATTGTAAAAGGAGGTGTTCAAAAATATCCGCCTTTAGACTGCTTACGGACGATGGAAAAATAATTCACACCACGTGCCACCGTAACCCAGCCAAGAAGCTGATGAGTAATGGATTCCATTAAAATTCTCGTTTTTTGAAGCAAAAACAATTAGCAAAGCTGTGCTGTTGATGAAAATTGAGGATTTCAATTGGAGAATAGCTCGAGGCTAAGCAGGTGCTCAGTTAATTAAACGACGGCGACGTTTGGTGGTTAAAGTGAAGCTACCGTAAAGCGAGACAAATATTTAATGCAAATTCGTTAAATTTGTGAATATCTTAATGTAAGCAATTATCAATGACTTATTTGGATTGTTCAAAGATGGTCACAGCCTCAATTTGTTGAGATTCTGTGGCTACGAAACGAAACAGAGTAGTTTAGAATAAGAAGTAAATTAACTTAAAAGAAAAATGTAAAAATAGTAATCAAAATTGAAGATAATTACAAACCAGAGGCCTCATCACGTTATTTTTCCGATGGTTGAACTATAGGGTATTGTCAAAAGTTTGCATCTATTCTATTGTCTATTTCATTGAACACTGCAAAATACAACATTTGCAATATTATGTCAAAACTGCTTGTTTACTTATTTTCTTTCATTATCCTATCTTGTTTTTAAGTCAAAGAATAAATGAAAACTTAAGATAATGAGTTCTAAAGAAGCAAATCAGTGAATATCACGGGAGTTGAATCGGTATAGAATTTAAAATACATTCAATGCCATGAGGGTCACCGGTGACCAGCATTAAGTGTGTTCGTAAATGGCGTGGCTTTCAATGTGTTAAGCATTTCATATTTTACTTACAACTTTTATCTGCTCTGGGTAAAAAAAATATTCTTATGATGTGGTGTTTTCAAGGCGGAATTGTACAAAAATGAAGTGCGTATTATTTAACTTTGTTTCAAATTTGTAAAAATGTTTGGCATTCTTCATACATGAGACACCAATGTTTGCAAGTAGTAAAACTCACAGAAGAGCTTGTTATTTTTTCGACGAAAATATTGGCTTTCTTACCGATTACATTTTTAGTGATGGATAATACGTAAACGCTTAAAGAACAATCGTGGTTATGAGCCTGATTGTTAATTCAACCAATTCAATTTAATGATCTCCAACCGAAAACCTCAGAGAAAAAATGGAACTACTGAAAAAAGCTCAGACATTAAATGTTGCCTATGGGCAAGATCGGGCATAAAAGACTTAACAATTCTGTATAACAACGTCGTGCTCAACAGAGTCATAAAAGACCAACTCAATGGTTATATCAATATTCAAGTCTTGGTCCCAAAGTGAATTCATGAATCAAAAATTCAGAGGTATGAAATTTGTTGAAACATTTATCTAATTCTTTTACATTTTTGCTTAGCATTGTGTTAGTAACTCAAACCAGATTTTTTAAATAAATCTTAAAATAAATCTGGATTGATAAAAATCTGCTTGTCTCATTTAATTTCACACTACTGTATTAATGCGATGAGAATTCATTTTTGAAGACAATTGAGAAAGCCGACAGATTTTTTCAAACGTTAAATAAAATACTGATGTGAACTGTCTGTTGAGAACTTATGGATAAGGTTTTTTTCCTGAAATCAAACTAACGAGTTCATCCAGGACTGAGGTTATGATTTTACATTACATTGGGTGGCGTAGCAGCCCGTTAAGAGCCAGAGCCTAGCTTTTTCACTGAGGTTATGAAGTTTCCCAAAATCGAAGCTTAGAATGAGGACCAAGACTGTATGTATACTCCTCCCATCGCCAAGATATCAACTAGTTGTTCGCTCAAATCGAGAAAATTAAAGAAAATAAAGCATTGGTAAGTCTGAAGTCGGAATATTGTATGTAAAAATGAAGAAAACGCAGTGACAAATAGCTTTTAAGACGATTGGGCTTAAAATGACCGAAAACGGAATGATTTTATCCTTCTAGTTTGGTTGGTCATGTCATGCTTTTAGTGATACATGTCACGTCTAGAAAATACTAAAAAAAATTAGACGTGTGTGGTTAAGTAAAAGAAATATTGTTTGAATATCGATTCAACGTTCAGAGCATTCACTTGAGTTTAACGTTGTTGTACCTCTTGAAGAAATTCTTTTTCAACAACTAAATTCTTCCCTTTCAATGCCTTTTTCGACCTCATGTTCCCTCAAAGATGAAGTTATAATGGTCTCATTGAAAAACTATGTACAACCTCTGTACAAAACTCTGTGCAACCGAAATGATAATTGAACACATTGAGCAAAATCCACGATTCGTTAACGATCACCAAGAGAATGAACGATCTTAAACTCGTCGCTGGGATTTTATATGAGCAAACAAAACTCCTGTCAATTTTGCTTAAAAAACATCTTATATTCAGAGTCTTACTAATTTTCCCAGAATTTTCATAGTTTTTAGTAAAATATTAGCATTTATCTCCTTTTTTCTCGGTGCTGTTGCTGCTTTTGAAAAACTTAATAACGCTCCTATAGCTCCAAAAGTTTTTTTTAAGTACAATACAATTTATTTAATGCCTGTAGCTGCAAGAAATGCTGAGGTTCGTTTATCATGTCTCATCAATCCATCAAGCTGGGCAGAAACTTCCTTTTTTGTAGACTATTGTCCACTAAAATTGACATCACTAAAGTGACTCACAGCAAAGCCCCCGCTTCTACTCCTGATCATTTTTTCGCATCCTAAAGGAGTCATCCTTTTTCCCATATCTCTTTGAGGATGTCCATAAAAAAACTATTTTCCGAAGCGCAAATCTTTCTAAGAAATACGACGTCGCAAAGCCACGACCCACTCGCTTGTATCACCAACTTTTTCTGCACTTCCGTTAATTCGAGGCTTCGCTCCCAATAACCACGCCACGCGGATGTACTTCCTGTCAGAGCCACATTTTCCCTCCTGCCCACGTCCTAATCCAGCAGCAGGGATGGCCACCCGGCCACACCACACCCAGAGCAGTTAATCTAGTCCCACCCAGAACCGCTCCACTCGCTCCAGTTGCTCTGATCGTCCCCGCAGATGCGTGCCCGCCTCGTCGCCTGTGTTTACGGCCTTAATGGGTGATTATGCGTCGTCGGCGTTATTTACGCCACCAGCGCCACTGCCATTGTCACGCGGTAGTTGCAAGCTGCGCCATCGACGCCGACGTTGAAACCGAAGAGCCACCGCCGCACCGCCGGATGCCCTGACGGTTGTGGGTCGTGCGCGCTGGCGTGGGCTGACCGTGAGGTTTGGATTTCGGATTTTGGATTTACATGTCAATGATCTCGTTAGCCTTGAGGGGGTTGACTAAAGCTTCTGAACTTTGGCTGCAGATTGCAGCGCTGCGTCTCCATTTGTGCGGTTGTATGGTTGGGTTTGTTGATCTTGAAGTGAGTGGCTTTGGCCGTATTTAGGCTGCGGGGTCCGCAGTGAGTGTTGCATTTGCATTAAAATTTTTTTTTCTTCTCTTTTCAGGTAAGTGTTTCTGTTCTTCCGCTGGATGAGTGGGCTTAAAGAGTGAGTACGATTTTTACTTTGATCGGTGCCGTGCTAAGCAGTGAAACTATTTTTTTTGGGCTTCGTGGTGAACAAGCAGCCGCTTGTAAACAGACACCTTTTTGATGGCTGCCTTTGATGGAGAGCTTAAAAGGGCTTAAATATTGCTTTTAACGACTTCCAGAAAGCAGTTATATGCTTAAGTTTTTATGAAACAAAATGTAGGCTAAGAAATTGGGTCAAGTTTACTTGACTTGGTGGCGCGATCCATTAGGCTGGGTTTTAGGACTGAGAACATTATTAAGAAAATTTTGTAGAGGTGAAAGCAGGTTTGGTTCATCGAAGTTCTACTCAGCTTCCATACTGGACTTGACATTTACTTCCAAGATACTGATAAAGAAACCAAAAAAATTCGAAAACCGGAAAATCGCCTTCAAAAACCTCGCATTTTCGAATAAGTAGCCACAAAAAGGACTCTAAAAAAACCTCGTTCCCAATTCACCACCCGCATGTTAGCAAACATTCAAGGACATGCTTTTTTTTTTGACTACCGACCAAACATCAGCTCCACAGAGCAAAATAATGACCCTTTGCTCATCACGGGACAGTGATTCACAGCAAGCTCTTCTATCCTCGCCGGAGCTTTCATGAAAAATGCATCGCATCCTCTGCCGGAGAGAGAGAGAGGAAAATCAATACCAGGAATTCCACCAAACTCTCTCCTCCGCACCGGCAAGCCTGTCACAGGATATTTTTAGCAAAAGCACACAACAAAGTCCATGCTGCGGAGGTGGCGCACGCAAGGGCGCAAACAGAGCTGCTTAATTATGGAAGAGGATAATGTTTCGCATTTTTTTTTCTGCTTTTTGTTTTACGTTTCCGCCTACGCGTCGGATGAATGGGAGTGGAAAGTGGGAGGCTGTTGGGCAAATGGGCGACTTGGTGACTGGGCGAATTGTAATTTAATTTTCCCGTCATTTAGAGGACGAAAAAAAAAAACAGACCGAATGTCTGCGACAGTCGTATCCGTGGTAAGGACCTCGCTGAATTCACGGCTTCATATTTGCATAATGAGTCTCGGAATTATGTGTACAATTTTATTTTATTTTTGTTTTTTTTTGTGGTGGGTTTTGTTGACGAGGACACATGTGGTTGACGTTTGCATACGAGCGTAGGCATAGGGTGATGTGGGCGTAAATTAAAATAAACATGCAAACATATAAAAACAAAAAAAGGAAACCTAAGCAAGGACGCCACTTTAGGGTTTGGATGGGAACATGTTTATTTGTAGCTCTTTTTTGCATAAATTTGAAAGACTCATGAAATCTGACGTCAATGAACAAGAAAAGGGAACTTTTTGGAAAATTTAGCTGAATGCCTTTTAGAACGGACTTGTCGATTGATGGATTCAATTAAGGGCGATTTTATTCTCTAAATTTAGAACTAAGATTTGTTTCTTTAACTACTGATATTGCTTTCACTCACATCATCATCATCATTAGTGGTGTAACAGCCCACGAAGGGCTAGAGCCGAGCTTTTCACGCCTCCACTGCGGTATAATTTTGACAAATTCACATCGAAGCGAGCCAAAAAACCGACCTCCAGCTATTGATTTTCCTTTTTTCTCGTTATTTTGTAGCAAGATCTCGGACCGGCATTCAGATTTTCCAAGAATCAAAAGCCTTTAAGTCTTTGCTTTAAGTTCGGCTCCAAAAAGCCTTCCTTCTAGATTTCTCGCTCCGCATCACCCTGTATACTCATTTCAACCTCCCACTGGCTCCAATTTCTTTCCCCCCCAAAAAAATGCACATTTCCCAACACACACATACACCCGCGCTCATGTGCATTCCCACAAAAGCGCTTCCTCCTCATTTACTGAAGTGCCCCGTGCAGGAACGTAATTCGTCTTCATGTGGGAGTGACAGCCCCAGTCATGCGGGAATCAACCGTCGTCGACGTCTGGATAGCAACAGAGCGCTTCCCAAAAATGACTCCCCAAAAACACAAGCACTCCACTTCATCGGCCACGACTGTGTTGGTGTATCATTTGACGATTAAGTGATGCACATATCTTCTCTGCTTTCAAACTCCATCAGGACGAAGAGGAGTGCATTGAAGGATTAAAGGAGTGGAGGTGTGGAGGTTTTTCGGAAAACCAAAAACTCGTCGCATCCTCTCGAGCCACAGATGGAAAACAGAGAAGCATCTGAAATTTGTTTGTGGCTTAGGTGTCGTTAAGGGACGGCTGAGTTGGTTGCCGCAGCAATGGGATATCGTTAGAAGGACACTCGAAACTCCTGAAAGGGGCTTCTCGACTGCAAGAGACTGGGAAAACGGAAGGTTTATGTGTGTGTTGAAAGGAATTTTCGTTCAAAATCCACTTTAGAGAGATGGAAAATTTATTTCGACGTAGATTGGAGATCTAAAGTGGGTAGATGATTTGAACTGAGAAGGATCCCACATGGGGTGACATGTCAAACATCTGCACAGAGAAACATGGCCAAAGCGTGATGTGATGCGTTGGTGGGTGAATAGATCAATGTCGGCACTGAATATGTTCGCCTCACTGACGAAGAAACATGTGGTGCCTTGCAGGTGCTACGACATTTTGTTTTGGTGTGGGAGTTTGATTGGAAACTCTTGTGGAAGCCATCATCAAAAACCGCATTGCAATAGTAAGGCTTTCGCAGCCATGAGTTTGTTAAAAAGAAAAACATACGCAAGTCATGTAGGAGCATGTGGTTGAAATAAATTGTACGACTTCTCCATTTAAGAAGACTAACTTCAAAATTAACATTTCTCCTCTATCTGAGTGTTAAGTCCTAAATATTTATTTTATATTTAAAGGGACTGCGAGCTAACAGAAAAAAAGAGCTTAAAACTCGAGAGCATAACTGATGCTGAAAACAGAACATCGAAATATTAGGATGCCTGTTTCCCTTCAATAAGGGATTAAAGTTCGACTTTTTGGCAAGAATACAAAGCTTCCAATTCGTTCCGAAGAGAGAACAAACATTTTTACGGCAGCACACAGCGATCTAATTCGCTAACCATATTTTACAGCTAAAAGATTATTTTAAGAACAGAAATCATGTTTTAATTTATTTAATTAAAGCTAGATAAAAATTAAAAAGCCAGATATAGCCAGAGCAGCCAAGGCCTTCGGCATAGATGAACTATATTTTAAAGTCATTATATTAAGTTTGATGTGTTCTCATTGATCGTCATAGGTCAAAGGTGTAACAAGTTTGTTTTTTTAGAAAAATATAAAATGATGATTTTCGTGATACCAGAAAAACAATTTTTTCCTATATTTGTACAACAAAATTATTTATGACGAATTGAAAATATTTTTTTGAGCCATTTATTCATATTTTATCTATTAACAACAAGGAAAAAAGTCCTCGTTAGATCAAAAGTTTTTTTTCATGCGAAATTTGTCAGATCAGTCTACGAATTGCAAAAAGATATGTACAGGGTTTTCCAATAAGAGGTGCTATTTTGATATTCAAAGAAAAATTACATTTTTTGAGATAAATGATCGGATGTTTATTTCAATGTAAAGAGGAAGTTACGCCATTAATAATGGAAAACAATATCAATCGAATGGCATCTCGGCTACGCTTACAGAACCGTCTCCTTTTCAATGAAATTTTCCATCACAAAATCGCAAAGTGGCTGCTGTATGCCCTCAACAGCTTCACGAATTCCGTCTTTGAGATCTTGAATCGACGCTGGGCTGTTCTCGTAGACCTCATCTTTCATGTGGCAAGGTGTTAAATCACAAGATCTCGGTAGCCAATTATGATCACCTCCTCGAGAGGTGGGTCGAGAGGTCCGAAAACTTTTCAAGCAAAAGATCAATGATTTCGTTGTTTGTGTGGCACGTAGCGCCGTCTTAATGAAAGTATACGTTGTCCAGATCAATACCATCCAATTCTGGCCATGAAAAATCATTAATCATGTCTCGATAGCGCAATCCATTCACTGTGACTATTGCTCCAGTCTCATTGTCGAAAAATTAAAGTCCAATGACTCCGCCGGACCATAAAACGCACCTAACAGTTGCACGTTGAGGATAGAGAGGCTTTTCAACAATAAATCTTGCGTTTTCCGAGCCCCAGATGCGACAATTTTTCTTATTGACGTAGCCACCGAGTAAGATATGAGTCTCAGTCATGAGAAATCAGTCAACACCATTTTTCGATGAAATTCCGGATCATTTTAAGACATTTCAAGGACCCAATCAGCAAGGACACGACGTTGTTGATAATTGACCGGCTTGAGTTCTTGTGTTAACTAAACTTTATAAGTCTTAAGAACCAAAGAACCAAGTCTGTATGCAACCTACGCTGTAATGCTCAATTCCAAAGAACGTCAAGGAATGGACAAACCTTGGTTTTCTTCAAAACCTCCGGCTACAACAGCAATATTCTCAGTTGTTCTTGAGCGACGTGCACGGGTTTTATTCTTCACATAACCAGCTTGCCCAACACCTAGAATTTTCCCACCAATTTCTGTTTTGCGGTCCGACAAGGTGCTTGACGACGACCCAAAAATGTTTTTGTTTTACGAACCGTCTCTGCCAAATTTCCACTATGTTTATAGTGAATTTAAATAATTTCAGTGTGTTGTTGAATGTATCGTTCTATTTTTATTATTTTTATTAATGGCGTAGTTTCTACTTGTCAAATGTCAAAAAATTACATCTTCAAAAGTGACATCTACCGAAATAGCGGGCTATTTAAAATAACACCTCTTATTGGAAAACCCTATATTTCAAAACTGAAGAGTTTCGTTTTCTGCTTCTCACGAAGTAACACATGCATTTAACCTAAACCACTCGTTTCATTCTTGGGCTTACGTCTCTTATGTTTTATTACCTTAGTAATAAGTTAGTAGCCTATATTTCAACTATGTAATTTGTTATAAAGCTATATCTGCAAATTTTTAATGTACTTTCGCCACTTGCCACTTTGGTAACAGATTGTACAAAACTATTTCTTAGACAAATGAATTCTTTCTTTTTATATTTGTATCTAAAAAAAAAATAAGTGATGTATATCCTTTTGTCTTGAAATAAAGAAATAAATAAATAAAATAAAAATAAATAAAAATAAATTTCATTTTGATTTAAAGCAGTCTCAGCCGACGAAGTAACTTTATTGAACTTGAGATTGAGAGCTATGAGCTATGTTTTCCTTGGTACTTTTCTCGCAATTGGAATTTTATCGAAGAGAAAATGGAAAACACTACGGACGTTCAAAGGTTTGTCATGGATTCTTGCGAATAAAAAATTCCAGTATTGAATCGACGTCTAATGTTTAGCTATTTCCAAAGTTGGATGAGGAGCTCAATGAAAAGTGTTTTTTTTTTCAACAGAAGTAAACCAAAAGCAAGACTGCTTCGGTAATGAAAAAAAATAAGTCTGAGGAAAAGTGTTAGAGCGTCAAAACCCCCAAAAACCAATGGCTGACATTCAAACACAAAGGCAGACTGCCTGAAGGCAAATATGTGGAGTAACAAAAAGACCAAATGGACCGACGGAGACATGAAATTCTCAGAAGACCTCGAAAGCCTTTCTCTTTCATTGATTTTCATCGTTTTATGGTTGTCAATCCAACGTAGCTCTACTCGACTTCAAGTGTTGTACAAATTGCAAAAAAAGAACTCCGGCGCTCTGCGTTTAAAAAAAAAAAGTAAAAAATCACGATTTTTCCTGGAACGTATATTTTTTAAGCTTAAGCATGACAAAATCCAGACGTTGGACCAATTACTGGACCAGTTGAGAAGACGCTTAGCAAGACGCTTGCAGATTTAACACAGGATTTTGCTTTCACATAATCGTTGTTCTTTGTGCTAGCGGAGCTCTGTCTACGACATCTGCCTTAGTGGTAGAGCTCCAGATTTTAAACGTGTTTTTAATTACACGTTCTCATATATTTTGTAGTTCTGTTTTCACTCGCTCCCTATGCTCAAAGTTTTCCAATCAACTCTGCACAATTGCCAAAACCATTTTGGCATTTGTAAGAGACGAAAAAACACCCTAGTTGAATTCAAATGTCCAATTAAACTCAAATCTTTAGTAGACTTCCCATATTCTCCATCTCTTAGCCCTCGCAGTCTTTATGACGCCCAATAATCTCCATCCTCACGGATACACAGACCTTCTTTTATTTCATGATGATCCTGATTTTATTTCAACAAACAATTGCGTACAAAAAAAAACAAAAGCCGGCTATTCAAGCAAATAAATGCGTCGGAAACTGCGAGTCATAATCGATGATCTCCTCCGACTGGGGCTGAATAACCTCTTTGTCAAATCCCTCCTGTCGAAAGTACCTAAAAAAAAAAAACACAGATCTGAGTCTTAGCCTTTGCGTTCCCCACGATTGCGTACCCCTCATCATGTAACTGGACGTTGATCTTATCCGTGATCACCTCGATGTCATACGCCGCTCCAAAGAAGTCCGTGATTGGGACCTCGCTGGGATCTCGTGGGTAGAAGAACGTCTTAACGTTTACCGTCGAATGGCAGATCTTCCTGGGGCACACTTGCACCTGTAATTTGGAGAATCTCAAAAATTTTGGACTTGGTTTGCATTCGACACTCACCAGGTCCATGATGGTCTCTGTGCTGTTCCATTCGAGCTTCTCCAAGAACTCCATCGCGTGGAACGTGTACCTGTCGATCATGTGTACGCCGATGAGTGGATCCACGTGATGCTGAAAAGAAAAAAAGGACGTGAGGGAGTCGGAAGTGCCATCGTCCCTGTCAACCCACCGCCAACGAATCCTCGCCCTGCAGGCTGCTGGCGATCGCGATCACATTTGGCGACATGAAGTTGTTGTAGAGTGCCGCCGCGCGACACGTGTCGACGATGAAGAGGAGCTCATGGTACCGCCTCTTCTGCCACATTTGCTCGATGGCGTCGGCCAGTTCGCGGTTTATGATTTCCTCGGAGTCCTGGAACTTCAGGAACCCGTCGCCGCCATGCCCCGTGAGGTACACAAAGACATTGCTGCCAGAATCCGAGAGGAGTCGCTTAGATCGTGGTGTATCCTTTGGTGTCCTGCCCGTTAAAACGCGCACGAAGTTTCCCACGGTGACATCGTAGCCCCGGTAGTCCACCTCGACGTCATCGTCGTAGACGTCCACCTGCCGGTTCGGGTGGTTGAAGACGTGACCTGGGTACGGGTTTCGTGGGTTGCACGCCATGTCGTCGGCGATCATTAGGATGATGTGACTGTCGGGAATGCCGAGTCGTCTTACGGAGCGGTACATCGAGAGGACATTGGCCACGTGGCGGTAGTTGAACCAGAAGCGTGATGCGTCCACCAGGACTGCCCAGTTGTTTGTGTGCTAAGGAGAAGGAAATCAGGATGGCAAGATGTCAATAGAAAGGATTTCTTACATTTGTTTTAAGTCTCCCATCGGAATTTGAAACGAGGAGTAACAAAAGCAAAACGCACTGAAAGAATTTCATGATTCAATTATGAAATGTCACGAGTGAAAATGTCACCGTGATTGGACGTTCGATTTGAATTTCGGCGCCTGTTGCCGTTTTCAAAGAATTTTCGATTCAAATTTTGGGTGGACACTGTGATTAGAGATTTGAAGGGACTTGATTTCGTATGTACGGAAAAGACAACCAAATTTTGGACGAAGTATCCAAAATTTTAAAGCAAACTTTACTAAGTATCAGGAAAATCTATCGAGTAATCAAGAATTGCACCGAATTTCTAATAATTGGACCGAGTCCTAAAAAATTGGCCTGGTTCTTTCGAAAATAGACCTATCTATTAAAAAATTAGACCTAGAAATCAGCAATTTGATCGGGTACTCAAAAATTCTAACGAGTTTTCAAAAAATTTAACGAGCAGTAAAAAATTGGATCAAGTTATGAAAATCTTGACTAAGAAATACAAAATTCATTCGGCTTCTCTAAAATTGCACCGAGATATAAAAAAAAATGGAGTAAGGTTTTAAAAATTTAACCGAGTTGCCAAAAATTGGACCGATTAATCGGATCGAATCGTTAAAAACTGGAGCGGATCATTAAAGACACAGTCTCGAAAAATCGAAATCAAAAATTGGACCAAGTTCTCGGAAACTGGAGATTATTGAAATTTTGGCTGTGTTAAAAAATTTGACTAAGTTATTGAAAACTGGGCCGATTAATGGAAATTTGGACTGAGTCTTTAAAAATTGGACCGGGTCCTTAAAAATTAATTAAGCAAATTTACTAAGAAATCAAGAATTGGATCGAGTTCTCAAAAGCTGGAAATTATAAAAAGTTAGAGCCGAGTATTCAAAAATTGGACTGAGTTGTTAAAAAAAAACGATTTATCAAAAATAGTGCCGAGCCTCTAAAACTAGGCCGGGTCCTGATATATTGGATAGAGTTATCAAAAAATTGGACCGACTTATTAAAAATTGAACCGAGTTATTGAAAATTAAACCATGTTTTTCAATGTTGGACGCAGTTTTCTTGAGTTGGGCATGGTCATTGGTATTTTGAGGTTTGTAAAAATTTAACAGATTTTTCAAAAGATGGATCGAACTTTGGAAGTTCTGAATTAAAAAAAAAATACATCATTATTGCTTCAAAATAAAGTCAGACCTAATTTTGTATTGAACTCGTTTGCTTCTTTATTTAAATTTCTTTTCGTTTCTCTCTTACCTGGGTATGCTTAAATAGTATTTCACAAAAACCGTCTATTGCGATATTCTCTCCGAAAACCTGTAGAAAACTGCATGCTGAATTTTTTTGTTGAACCAAAGTATGTCGTATACATTTTTTTCGACGTATACATTTTTTTTCATTTTAAATGAGTAGACCAGTTTTCTACAACTTTTTTCCCAGTTTTCTTCGATTTTTTGCACCGAAGATCTTAAGTCATTGAATGATTGCCATACTCCTTAGCCTCCAAAGCCGAAGGACGATCAAACTCGTTCCAGACTTCCCCCCGACAAATAAACGACCCTCAATTTGGAATGAAAAACCCTTGACCACGACTGAGTTGGCACATACCCTTCTGCACATTCCACTCTGCCTCGTGGCCATTTCCTACCCATCATCCCCTGCACTTGACTCCATTCCGGGCCATTTCCACCTCCTCTACATCGACTGGACCGTCATTTACCCGCATCTTCAATTGCCTCTAAATCGATTTTACATCAAAAATGAGAACCTTGTTCCACAAGCCGAGGGTGACAGCGCTCCACTCCATCTCCACCCACAACTCGACGACCTCGTTAAACTCAAAAACGCTTTCAGCCAATTTTCCCAAAACTTCATTATTTCATCACGAACACCTCCCGATCCGATGTCGACTCAATCGACTCAGCAAAATGGTGACAAGCCAAAAACGTGTAAGCCATTCAGCAGCTTCATTCCACTCCGCCCCTCTCATTTAGGGGGTGAGCCGAGGACGGAGCCGATGGGCACGGGAACAGAAAATCCTGTTAAATCGATTTTTCGTTTGATTTCCCATCCCCTTCCCGAAGCCATTTTGTGAGTCAAATGAAAGCCGATGGAGACGAGAACGGCTGTGCTCGACTATTTGATGGCATTTTAAGTTGGGACGGGTCCGTATGTTTTCTGTAGGCATAAAAATAAATGCAAACGACATTTTCTTATCTCAATTTCGAATTTAGTTGAAAACGCACACGTGGTGGGGCGGAAGTGGGTGGTTGACACAGCATCAGGCGGGAGGCGGTGGTGGTTGGTGAGGGTGTTGTTTTATTTTTGAGAATTTTCTCACGTCAAGGGCGACAGCGTGTCAACCGTCGTGTCGTGTGAAGGTTCAATCGATCGTTTTAATGGGTGAGAGCGGAAAAGTGGCTTCGGTGGTTAGGGGGTCCATTGGGTATCAGAAACTGCCTCGTTGCGACCACTTACGCACACGTCCTTCTGTCATGAAGTGGGACCTCTCTACATTATCGACCTTTCAATGGAAAATCTCAACACGTTTGGGAGTGTGTGAAAAAAGGCTCAAAGGACACAAGTCTTCGGTCGGCGCTGTTACGAAATTGGTTGAAGATTGCGAAGGAAATGGAACTCCAAGTAAAACTTTTAGTCAACGAGGAAAAATACTTACGAGCCTTTTCTTGTCTTTAGACTTTCATACATTTCATAAGCATCTTCTCTTTATTGTTGATTTTAAATAGGAATTCGGGAACTTTCAAAAATTTTCGGTGGCCTACACCGTCGAAAATTGTAGAAAATATCGAAATTAAGTCTTGTAGACCGACTAAGTACAAAAGTCTCAGGAGTTCTCTATGTAACTTAAAAAAAGGTGTGAAGGCTTTTTATTTTTAGTTTGGAAATAAAGTAGACTTTTTAATATTATATCCGCCGACATAACAATTTCGTATTTCCGTATAAACACGTAATTGGTGCTGTGAAATGACGCCGAATTCCAAAATGTGGCGTTTGTTCACTTTATGAAAGCGTATTTTGCAATTCGGCGTTATTTCACTCGGCGTTATTTCTCGGCACCTTTGTAAACACGATTTGTTTGTATCGAAACGTCAATCAGCGCTTACAAATTTGGTTCTCCTGATAAAGTTCATGATCGGGAAATATTTGGAGCACTTTACGAGTTGTTACTGAAATTCTTTGTAAGTGCTCGCAGTTTTAAAAGCACTGACTTATATTTTCTGTCGAAATAATCGTCCCAATAGACTTGCTTCTGTGCATTCCAAAATTAATGGATAAATTTAATTTAAAATAAGTAATTGCCGTTCAAATTTAATTAATTTGACTAAAGAACTAATCTCCTCTAACATTTGAAGAGGCACAGCTTTTACGATTGGGCTCTGCTCTGCTAAGGGAGTGGCTTTTAGACTTTGGCTGCAGATTGCAGCGTTGCGTCTTCATTTGTGCGCTTGTGTGGCTTTGGCCGTATTTAGGCTGCGGGGCCTGCAGCGAGTGTTGCATTTGTATTAATTTTGTTTCTTTTTTTCTTCTCTTTTCAGGTAAGTGTTTCTATTCTTCCGCTGGATGAGTTGGCTTGAAGAGTGAGTACGATTTTTACTTTGATCGGTGCCTTGCTAAGCAGTGAAAATATTTTATTTTCATTAAGTGGGGAACAAAACGACATTTGTTAACAGACATCGAATTGACCCCAATCAATATGTAAATAGAGCTGCCGTTGCAATCAGGGACTGCTGGTCAGCCCAATCGTCTTTTGCCGGATAGACCGTAACAGGCAGCTGATGTAGGCATTCGATTTGATAAAACAAAATATTAGGTTGTCAAATATCTCCATTCCGCCTTTTTGTCTTTTGAATTTTCCGGCTATGTACAAAGCGCTAGAGATCGTATCCAAACATGCATAGCGTCGTTTTGTAGGTTATGTCAAGACCTTTCAAATGATATATTGCCAGATACGAGCTCTGTAGCGCTTTGTACATAGCCGGAAAGTTCAAAAGAAAGATTTTTCTGAGTTGCAGACGTGTCAAAAAGGATTTTGCTTCCTGAAGTTAAACAAGTGAATTCAAGGACTGAGGTGATGGTGATGGAAAATCCAATGTGTCGCCTTACGGCTTTCCGCAACTTAAGCATCCTAACAAATTACTGAAAAAAAGGGAATGTGTGAATATATAGGAAGATGTAGACAACTATTCGAGCACTTACTTGAGCTCAATATCGCCCCACCTCCTGAAGAAGTTCTTTCTCAAAAATTGACGGTCTCTAGATCTCATCTTGTATTTCCCCAAAGCAAAAAGTCTGTCATTTCCTGGACTGCTTCCACAGAAATTTGTCGACATTACGTCTACGCTGCTACTTCAATCGATGACCACAAAAGCCCAAGTAGAACACCTCCCACACTCCGCTCGCCTCGACCGACTTCTCCGCAAAGCCAGCTCCATAAAAGTTCAAGTTCATCAGTCTCCAATATCTGCTTCTCTGCTTCTCCTGAAATCGAACTGAACTCATAAAAAACCCAATGACTTGCCAATTGAAAGCCTCCCCACTCAAAGGCCTACTCACAACTTCAGAACAGTCTTATGCTGGGGCTTCCATGCCACTTCTCCGTGTCTGGTGAGACGTAATTCTGTGTAATTCTCATCCCACATCCACAGACCCGTATTCCGCAGATGGAGTTGACTCATTCAGCTCGCCTAATCACGAATTCATTACGCGCTGTCGCTTACTGGCTTTTCAAGGAACATGCCAGCCATCCGCAGGGGGGGAAGGCAGGCAGTTGTTGTTGTGTCTTTTTTGGACCTCAAAAGGGGTAAACAGTCGCATAGTCCCGCTGAGAATCTTAAAAAATGGGCTTTGTTATGCGATTTTCTGCTTTGTGCTGTTGCTGTGTCTCATTTCTCATTTTTCTTTTCATTTATTCTTCACTTTGTCTATTTTATGCGTGTGTGCGTATGTTTTGTACTCATTTTAATTTAAGGCTAATGTGCCGTTTGGGAAAGCACATAAATAAATTCTGTAACGCGTAGGGTAAATGGGGGTTTGTTGTAGTCGACGGGTGGAGACGATGCGGGTTGACAATACGAAGACATCGTCATTGCGACTATAAGAAGACATTGGACTATGATCTGTGATGATCTTTGGACTGATCTGATCTGATCTGATAGGCTTGGAGGATATCGTGGGAGCTAAGTTTTAGAGTTGTGAGACATCAACGATGGACAGTTGTTGCGTGGCCACGTTTCGTAGGTCAAATACGAGTTTTCGTATTCGTGTTTCACGAGTTTTCGTTTAAAAACTCGTGAAAATTTGAGTCTAATAAACAAAAAAGTCCTCAAATCAAGTCTCTCGAATGCATTTGAAACAGCTAAAGAGGTTTGTAACTTACTTTAATGTTTTTTTTAAGTAAATTTACTTCTTCGAAAAGAAGAAAAAAATGCTTTGAACCAGAAAGCCACGGTCCAGTTTTTCTTCATGACTCTTATGCCCAGTTTCAAAGTGAGAGTTCAAAGTAATCTTTTGGTTTAAACTTCGGTTTAAACATTTTTTGGTTTCACAGTACCTGTTTGAACGAAAAGTGGAGATTATCTCGACATTTAAGTTAAAGGAAAGAATTCTTCCGTTTAAGTAGTCGTTTCAGTTGCGATTATTCGAACCACTTTTCAGATTAAGTACTTTGTTTTCTCCAGGTTTTTTTTTTTTTTTCAAGTCTTAAACCAATTTCAATTACTAGAACCAAAACACGTCAAAGGGCGTAATTTGGCATTTCAAAACCCTACAATTTCCTTAGACACAACTTCCAAAACTGCGTTTAGTTAACTTGAGGTTTATTTTTGACTGTGAAACCGAACGAGTTTAACACGTTGAATGCCGCGGTGGTCACCGGTGACCGGCGTGGCATTCAATTTTCTTCATAAGCTCTTGCTGTAAAACTGGGCAGTAATGATTTCTGTTCGCTCCTTGTCCTTGCTTAGACATGATGGAGTCTCGAAAATGGTAAGGCTTTGTTTGACGCAGGCAATTGGGTGTTTATAGATAGGATAATCATTAAAATGGTATACTTGAGCATTTTAAGGCAAAAAATGCAACAAGGTGTTGAAAACATGGCAAGTGAAAGCACTTTTCAGCATTACAAGAGCAAGGATATCTGTAAAAGAAGGGTTGGTATGCAATTACCAAAAAGTTTTTCTAACTCCAACCTAGAATAAAGGCTTAAATTCTTGGTGGAAGCATCTAAAGGGAATAAATTGTAAGGTCCCCCAAATGCAACATTTGTCGGTCACTTTATTACAACTGCTCATCTCATCTTTTGAGATGTGGATTAAAAAATTATACTTTAAAAAATTACTTAGTGGCAAAAATGTTAACTTAACTACACTTATGATTATTCGACTTCGTGTACATGGTTATGCTTTATGGAATTAAAATGAAGGGTGGTGTGATTTTTTGAATTACTCAATTTACATTTTTCTTGGTTTAGAGAATGATCTGCTACAAGACAAACTTATAACTTGCAACAAAAATGATCTAAATATAAAAGTTCGTAAAAAGGAATAAAAAAAAAATAAGCATTGCAAAAACACAAATCAATTAAAAAGACGATTTAACTGAATGGGTTTAATTTTTCTACTGTATGAACAATTTCGCTCAAAATACCTTCTTTTTTTTTCTTTTTGATTATCTTTATCTTCCGTTTTCGATTTTGTTGACCATTTGATTTTATTGTTTTCCTAGTGTTTTTCCTTCCTACACCAGCCTTAGCATCTGAGTTATTGTTTCCTTGACCAGCCAGTACTCCTGCTGCAAATGCTGCGCCAGTCTTTGATGTAAGTGAGCTACCAACCGTGCTAGCTACTGCTGCTAGTGGAACTAGAGCAGTAGAAATTGAAACACAACAAATAACTAGCCCCAAAAAAATTATGAAAAGCCTAAAATGCATCTCTGATGTTATGAGAAGCGCTGTAAGTTATCAACTAATTTAAGTTGGAAACTTTTTCCCTTTTGTAAGCATTTTTTTTCTCATTTATATAATGACAGTCAATACTAAATATTTAAAACGAACGAGTTTTATGACTTTTAAATGCAACAAATAACTAAATTGAAGTGTAAAAGCTTGAGTACTGCAACCAATTCTTCCCATAAAGAAAATCAATTGGAAAGAGCAGTAAGTTTATTTTGATATAATTCAAATCCACGAACAAAACTTTCTCTTATTAGGGTTTAATTCGCAAGAAAAAATCTCAGTCCTTATTGAATCACTTCGGTGTATGTCTGTCGTTTTTTAAAATCTTTCTTAGTTAACTTTGGAATTTATTTAACATTAGCGTCACAAATTATACAATACAGGCTTCTGAGTTTTTTCATTAGAGGCGTAGTAAATGTCCTAGAGAGCTCTTTTTACATTTTATCGATTAAAAGGCGTATTTACTGCTTTAAAAGCATCCTACGGTCTTGAAAACCTGTTTGTTTTCCCTTGTATCATCATAACATCGTGGGTCTACTTCCGTTCATGGCCTTTTATGTACCCTAACTTAGGGTTTTGACACAGCTCTTCGCCTCTTAAGACCTACAATGGTCACAGTTTGGATTGTATTTAGCTGCTTATCTATCGGTTTTCTCGATTATTCACGCTAACTGGTCAAATGTAACTTATTGCTTTCGCCCAGCTCACATTCTTCATGCCCAAGCCATGCAAAGGACACATTCATCTCCTGAAGGATAACGTTTTGGTAAGATGTTCGAAGGCTGGGATGGTTATGAAGGGTGAGTTTTTAGCTATTATCTTTTTGGCAACACTGGTTTAAACAGCTGACGCACGTTTCGTGTTTTGTTTCACTGTCAAACATCTTCAGTTTGGTCTATAACTTAACCATGAATCGTATTACAAACGAACAACGCTAAAATTTTTGGTGAATGAGCTCTTGGAAAGTTGGCCGAAGATTCACTTTTTTACCGAAAAATTGTGTTCAGCGACGAAGCTTATTTTTGGCTCAATGGGTACGTAAATAAGCAGAATTGTCGATTTTGGAGTGAATATCAGCCAGAAGCATTGCAAGAGCTACCAATGCATCCAGAAAAAGTCACAGTTTGGTGCGGTTTATGGGCTGGTGGCATCATTGGACCGTACTTCTTCAAAGATGATGCGAATCGTAACGTAACTGTGAATGGTGAGCGCTACCGTGAGATGATATCCAACTTTTTTTTGCCCAAAATGCAAGAGCTTGACTTGCATGACATATGGTTTCAACAAGACGGTGCCACATGCCACACAGCACGCGCAACAATGGACTTATTGAGAGGCGAGTTAGGTGAACATTTTATTTCACGTTCGGGACCGGTCAATTGACCGCCTAGATCGTGCGATTTAACGCCTTTAGACTATTTTTTGTCTAATATAATGTCTATACAGACAAGCCCGCTTCAATTGACGCATTGGAAGACATCATTGAAGCATTTATTCGTGAGATATCGGCCGAAATGTTGGAAAGAGTATGCCAAAATTGGACTAAGCGGATGGACCATTTGAGGCGCAGTCAAGGTCAACATTTGCATGAAATAATCTTCAAACATTAAATTATATGGACCGTACTATCGATTTAAATAAAAATTTCATGCATTTTTCTGAATTCTGTTTTTTTTTTTTTTTAAACTTTCCTATAGCTTTTAAAAAACCACCCTTTATAAAGGACTTTCCTATAGGGACCTGACAACTTTGAATTTAATTTGTGAACGCACCCTTTCACTTATTATCGAACTGTCATTGTCAATTAATTCAGCAAACTCAACATTTTAGTAATAATATACGAACGAGCAACGTCTACCAATCATAAAAATTGTCTACCGAAGTTCGGAGTCGGTCACCGCAACTTTAAGAGCGTTAACTAAAATTTTCGGCTATAACTCTCACCCTAGTAGACATGCAATGTGACAAGTTTGGTGCAAAAATTTGAATCTACATATCTGTTGTGTTTTGTTGCCGTGTCAGTGAGACAACGAGTTGGTCGAAGTGTCAAGAATTTCGCTGCCATTCAGGCGTCGGTAGCAAACGATCAAACTCAGTCAAATCCGCGGCGTTCTCAAGAATTGGGCATCCTTCAAACCATATTATGACGTATTTTGGGTAAAGACCTTGGCTTACACCCGTACAAGATCGAGCTAACTCAAGAATTGAAGCCGATGGACCATTTGAAGTGACGTGCGTTCTCCGATTGGGTCCTGGAGAAGATGCGCCAAGATTATGAGTTATATTATATAATCTTCTTCATTGAGGAAGCTCATTTTTGGCTCATTGGTTCGTGAATAAGCAAAACATGCATTATTGGTCGGGTTCATCCAGAGGTGGTCTCGTTCATGCGATTTAACGATTCTAGACTATTTCCTTTGGGGCTATTGGTTTATGCCACGACGAGAAGCGGCTGTTTCGGCCGAAATGTGTGGCCGAGTCATCGAAAATTGTTACCGTCCCACGCTACAGTACCCAAGTTTTCACACTTTAATTTGACTGTTAAAGTCATAAAAATCGTTTGTTAAACTTGCCTTTTGTTTCAAATAACATTGGCTGTCATTAAAATACGCGATTAAATTAGTTGTTTGAATAAAAAGGTAAGAAGACTCCAACTTAAATTAGTTGATAACTTAAAGCGGCCGTTTCGGCCGAGTCATCGAAAATTAGGTCCAACAAATCGACCGCTGCAAACATGATCGCGGTAGCTGATATGAAATTGGCATTTCCTGGCTAATTTGAAGACCTAGTCTCTAAAAATAAGTCAAAGACACAGCCCTAACTCCAAACAATTCAAAATCAAAAAAATTGAGCATAAGGCCTTTACGAGACTATGGGCAGTAAGGAAATGTGATATGATATGATGAAGTATATGTTAATAGATTTAAATTTATGTTTTTAATCTTTTAGATTAGATCATTTTCATAGGTTACAGCTTTAAGCGGCATGCTCAGTGATATGGTCCGTAGATAGTGTGAAGTAATTAAAAATAGACTTTCGGATTTTAGAGGGATTCATATTACTGGAACTTTTTTCAGTACTTGCTTGAGAAAACTGATTGAGGAAACTGATTTAAATGATTTTCAAACTGGAAGCAGTATAATTTCAATGTTTACCACTTTAGAAGAGAAACGAAAATCAAAATCAAAATTCATTCATATAAAAACCTTTATATCGGCATAGATATTGATATTCTTAATTTTTAGTAAATTTGTTTTCTTTATTTTTACTGGCAAATAGTTTGACTTGATTTTTTTATTGTATCTGCTCTTAACTTTATGGCATTACATACATCGTCTTTAGTCACTATATAAATCCAAATAAATTGTAAATGACTTAACCAAAAGTCACAGCTGCTGGTGTTACAACCCTTAAACCATTTTTTTTAGATTTATTTCTATACTAGGAAAATTATTATAATAATTATAAATAGATTTAACTTTGTCCATTAATATCCATGCCAATAGTGCCACCGGCGTCTATTAGGAAATCGTTTCATAGGTCGAAAGGCTCTGGGATACCCACCACCTGCCCCATGTGAGTCTGGGTATTCCCCTTCGTATTCCATATCTGGTGCTTCATCAGCTTCCGCACCGTCTACTGCATCGTATGCTGCATCGTATGCTGCATCGTATGCTGCACCGTCGACTGCACCGTCTTCCACACCATCTGTCGCACCTTCTGCTGCACCGTCTGCTGCGCCGTCGGCTGCACCGTCTGCCGCGCCGTCGGCTGTCGCACCGTCTGCTCCTCCGTCGGCTGCACCGCCTGCCGCACCGTCTGCTGCGCCTTTGGCTGCACCGTCGGCTGTTGCACCGTCTGCTGCACCGTCGGCTGCACCGCCTGCCGCACCGTCTGCTGTCGCACCGGTTGTCGCACTGTCTGCTGCACCGTCCGCCGCACCAGTTGTCACATCGGTTACTTCAGCTGCTGGCGCTTCGGTTGCGGCTTCGACTTCCGCAGCGGCTGTTGTAGCTTCCGCATCTGCTGTAGCGGCGTCCTCACCAAATGCACAGCAAACAAAAAGCACCAACAAAACTATCAAAAACTTAAAATTCATCTCTGATGTTATAAGAAGCGCTGTAAGTTATCAACTAATTTAAGTTGGAGTCTTCTTACCTTTTTATTCAAACAACTTATTTAATCGCGTATTTTAATGACAGCCAATGTTATTTAAAACAAAAGGCAAGTTTAACAAACGATTTTTATGACTTTAACAGTCAAATTAAAGTGTGAAGACTTGGGTACTGAGCGTGGGACGGTAACCAATTCTTCACATTAAGAAAATCTTTTGGAAGGAGTAGTAAGTTTGTTTTGATATAATTCTAATGCATGAACAAAACTTTCGCTTCTTAGGGTTTCGTTCGAAAGAAAAAATCTGAACCCTTTTTGAATCACTTTAGTGTCTGTCTGTCTTTTCTGTCTGTCTGTATTTTTTCTAAATCCTTTCTTTGTAGAATACGGATGCTATTTTTTTTTTATATCCATGCCATTCAACAATTAATTATGATTTTGTTTAAGAATTGATCAGAAATTAGAGAAAAAGTTAATAACAACTCGAGCCTTTGGCTTTCAAAATGAGCGTTTTTTCACAATGAAAAAAAAAATTAAAATGTTCGCTTTGATGTAATCTTTCCAACAAAATCAGTCCGTGCACTTTGCCTTAGACAATTTTATAGATGTTGGCCGAAAAACGTAAAACAATAACATGATTAATGAATATTTATAATCTAAAGACGATGTTATTCCGATCATGTTTTTAGGAAATACGAAAACACTTATTGTATGCCCAGCAGGCAGAAACTCACTAGGTCCACTCTTTTCAGTTAAGCGATAAAGTTTTCAAAAGAGTTTAAATATCACTCGAAAAACTCAATTGGAACTCTCACATAACCATCGAGAAAACCACAACTTCCCTAAAGACCTACAAAAGTCCTATTGTTTTTCGTAGTTTTTGGTCCTTTATTATATATTCTGCCACCTTTTTATTGAAGCCTTTTTCCACCTCCTAGTTGCCGTATTCACTCCTCTTATCGTTGGTCATAAAAAAAAAGTAATTTTTCTCCAAAATATCTCCTCAGAGCAGTCAACCCTTCCGGACTTTATAACACCATTGCCCCATTTTGTTGTTTTATTTGCCTCATCCCTAAAAAATAATTCCCATAGGGTACCATCGAAATTCCACATTCCCCTGAAAAGCCTTCCATTTTATGCTGATCAATTATGAAGGCCTTTTATGTTCATCGTACATTTTTTTTTTCTCTCATTTTTGGGTGCGCCAGGCAGGTCATAAAAAAAAAAAAAAACTTAATGTCTTCAATTTCCAAGTACCGACCAATTTTTTGTTTTTCTGCTGTAGATTCGCGTTATGTGCGTTTGTTTACACATCGCGATTACCTCACAAATGAATCACGCATAAAATTATTTTTCGTTGCCCTTTTTTTTTTTTTTTTCAAAGCCTTAAATTGCTGAGTGATTGTTCGCAGATTAATTTCCCATTCCCCGTGGTAATTGTGTAATGTGAGGTAATAAAGTGGAAGGTGTACGCCGCGTAGCGATTCGAAATGACTTAATTTGTTTTATGTTTTACTGCTGTGACCTCAAAAATTGACTCGAAATGGTAGATTGGTGTTTAGGAAGATGGAGACGGGCGAACTGGGCTGATTTCATGGGATCTGGGGAATTCGGACGCATTGTTTTTTTCGGTTATAATTAGAAAGGAATGAGTCTCGTTGTTGCTTTTAGTCGAATTTTCTCACACAAATTTAGTCCTCAAGAGTGCGAAAGTTTGGAAAATATTGTTGCTGGAGATTTAAAGATCAGGAAACAGAAAATTGCTACCTACATATGATTACATTTTTATTGTATTCATTATGTATAGATGAACCAGTTTTAGGTTTAGCAGACGGTGTTTAAAATACTAGGAGACCGTCGAATAGCCGCGCCGGTGAAGTTGAATAGAATGACTGAAACGAATTGAAAAGCACTCTTTTGATAAACAATTTCTGATCAATCATCTGTGAAACTTCTTTATGGGAAAACAACTCCTAAAAAGAGCCATACATTATGAGAAAGACAGCAGGTTAATAATTTGGACTTCATTTAGGAAGTGGTAGGCTTTCAACAAATGTGAAAGCACGCTTTGCTAATCATGCTACGAAGTGATAATTTATACGGAGAGTGCACGTCTTTGGGGTCATTTTTAGTTAGTTTTAATTTGATTTTTATTTCAACTATAAAACAATTTATATACAAAGACGTTATTCTGGGTCATAATTGGTTTGGCCTTTGGCCGTTTACCAGATTGACAATAAATAAAGGTTATAAAAATTTATAAAATATCTAACAAATTTATTTAATTTTTTCTTTTCAAAAACTTCCTTCTATAACATATTTTCTATACTTAAGAGCTGCTGTGGCGAAGTTGTAAATGGCATCCCAACCTTTTTCACCATCGAGGGCTTCTTCTTGCTCAAGGCTATGCTTCACAAAAACCATAAATCGTATTTTTTCAAAATCGGACAGATTGCAAAAAAGTAGGCGATATCCTCCCTAGTTTTTAAGTTGCAGTGATCGCAAATTATTGGCAAATCACTTCAATGGGGTACATAATTTGAGTTTATTAGTTTGCCTCACATTTTGAAAATGGTACTCAATTTTTGCATTGAATAGCAATCCAAGAAGTATGTACGCTCATGCAGAGGATAGTTTAGCTTGCTATAGTAACGATGATTGGGCTTCATCAGTGTATCTGATGTATAGAGATCTGCCTAAGTTTTCCACCACTGATCGAATCTTCAACTTGAGAGACGTGTATTTAGGATGATTTGAAATGAAACTCAAGTCTTAAATACTATAATTCATTTTAATATTTTTGAGAAAAAGAACTGAACAATGTGGTTGTACAAAATGGAGTGAGAAGAAAAAGTAATGCTGCGTCCTATCCGTGAAGTTGGCCTCATTTCGGGCTTTGTTCATTAATACGCAACAACATCGGTTGCACGTACTAGTGCAATGTAAATTGTGAGTCTAAAATGAAATTCGGGTCACATTACGATATCGAAGATCAGACCTTCGCGCATCTATTATTTCGGCTTCTACTTTACCAAGCACCGATTTTGAATATGATTCCCGTCTATGCTGAGGTAAAAACGCAAAATAATATTCGTTTTACAAAAAATTTTAAATTGACAAAATATGACGCTTAATATCGTCTTTGATGGACCTTTATTGACATCGACTGAGAGGACCAACAGAAAGTCCATCGCCTTATAAATTGTAAGAGATGAACATTAAGAATTGTTTAAAAAAACTGAACTCGATGTAAGAAATTAAAAATTATTTTACAAATTTAAGAAAGTCAGTCACATCAATCGCAAATTCCTCAAAGAAGACTTCAATCAAATCTGAATATTATTTCGGAAACATCAACTTGCTGAAGATTTCGATAACATCAATTTTCAAGTCGAAAGGCAACGAAAACTTACTCTTTTCCTCAGACAGAGTAATCAAAAAAATATTCTACTAAGTCAATCACCACCGACAGAATGTGTGATCTCCAATTCGTCGCGGTTCTTTTCGGTCCATTTTCTAAATTTCACTTAGAAAATGTTCAAAATTAAAATATTTTCAGTTTTCGTTCTGGTTCCGTGTCTTTCCAGACCTTTTTTTTTTAAATTTTTCGTCACTGGCATACATTTTTTAAACCTCTTTGTCTTTAATTTATGAAAGCCTTCCCGTATTCCTAGTCGAAATTTTTGTGGTTAATTCTCTGAGTGCCGAGAATTTTTCTTGGACTGTCATGTAAATATTGTATAGGGAATTTAGACATTGTATCTATGATCTAGTCGAAAATATGACGAAAACGAGAAAGACATTGCTCTGCTCCCCATACAAGCTTAGAGACCTGCGAAAAGCTTAGCTGCAATTAGTCTGCAGTAAGGTCTGAACATCAAGTAGCTACGAGTTGCGTTGTAAACACGTTTTTTCTAGCCAGCTTAATATCTGTATCTGCCGCTTCAAAATTATAGAAGACGACTGATATCCTTAAAAAAACTAGGCTTTGTAAAGGTTTTGTGGAAAACTGCCTGTGAGTTAAAATTGTCGTTTTGCCAGTTAAAGCCAATATAGAGTGAACTTTAAAGTGGTCAATAAACTCTTTAAAATTACCAAATGTCCTTTTTACGTCTCTTATATCCTCAGAACATTTTTGTTAGCATTTTCCTAATTGATCAGGAAAAGTTTGACCTTTCCCAGTTTGAGCACCAGGATCTTGACTTTGTTTTTATCATTTGATCACCAAATTTTCAACCTCTTCTCAATTGATCAGAAAGTATTAGCTTTGTCCAATTTTAATACCAAATTTTTGGTTTTTTCTATATAAACACTAATTTCGGAGCACCAAATTTTTGACCTTTTCTAATTCGAATATCAACTTTTTTAAGGCTCACCAATTAGATCACTAAATTTTTGACTTTTTCTAATTTGAACACGAAATAAATTAATGACTAAGCTTTTGGCAAACACTTTCTGAACAGCGTTGTAAAGGTTAACTTTTTCTTTAAGAGTATCGTCTTTGAGATATTAATCTTTAAAGTAGAAAAAAATGCCCTACTTGGATATCATGCACTCATCCTACATGGGCATTGAAGTATGAAAGGAGATCTTTAATTTGATGTGCTCTTGTCTACTATAGCTCCTGTTGAAGCTGGTGTGTCTTAGGTTTGACGATAAACGTTGTTCAGATGACTGCAAACTCACTTTTGACGTTGACTGTACATTTGACAATGCTCAAGATGTTTCCAACTTGGTTAGACCACAAGAACCCAGCAATCTTTACTACACAAGCTCTTGGAAGCCTTTTATAACTTATGAGGCAGAGGTAGGTCAGGACAGAAAGGTGAAAGAAAGGGTGTGTTCAATATCTCTATTTAATTTAAAGCAACCTGGTATTCTTTCGGAAGTCTGAGTGTCTGCGAAAAGCATTTAGCTAGTACCGAAACTGTTCTTAGTATTCCAGCTACATTTCCTTTTAATTTTTAATTATTAAGCTCTGAGAAAATGTTTAAAGCATCTCGCTGGCAATTAAATTCTCCGCTTTCCATTTGCAAAAATTGCTTTAGGCCTTAAGGCACCTTAACAACAGTTTTAATGGCATTCATTTAAAATGGCATTCATTTTTAACGAAAATCTAATAAAAATTCAACAACCTGACTCATCATTATCCAGGTGCGCTCTCTCGGCCGCACCTGTCACAGAAAAACTCGACCTGGAAATGGAAAAAGGCGAAAGCGCCATCACCCACTGACTTATGACCTCGACCGATGCATAAAAGAAGAAACACAACCCGCTGACTTTTGACGCCACTGCTGTGAAAAATGATGCCTCGTCTCACTCAAATCACTTCCACCAATCGATCAGCTTCTCCGCGCGCCTCTCCTAGGCTAATAGAACTTTTTCATTCATTTTCCCCCAGCAAAGAACCTCGACCCACTTCCATCTCCCGTCGACCGCCCGTTGATTTCCTCGCCCCAGTCTTGAAGTCGTGGTGTGGCTGAACCCATTTCCCGCACCAAGGCTTCTCCATTCATCGAGAGCTTCTCAAACAAAAGGCAGAATTTCTGAAAACAAATAAAAGATACACACGTCCCAACTGACGAATACCACTCGAACCGGCCGATTTAGCTGCCAAACAACTTTCTACGAAAACTCTTGCCCAGCTTTGGGTCAGCAAGAGGATGGCGGGCGGGCTGGTGTGGTGTGCGTCTTGATGGAAAATATGGAAAACGAAATGAGTTTTCCTTTCCTTTCGACCAGAGGACGGTCGCCACTCTTGGTGGCTTATTCATTTTAATTGGCTCGTTTGAAAGTCTGTTTAGACGGTTTTTTTGGATGGTGATGGAGACTCAGCACGGCGCGACGGTGGCAGATGGCAAATGGGTTTTAAATTGATTTTAACGCATTCATGTTCGGCGATGTTGACGAGACTCTGCTGATGGAGGGGAGAAAAGGCTGTTTAGATGATCGAAAGTGGGAGGGATTCGAATGTGGCATTGAAAGAGAGAGGGAAAGTTATGGTGAAGTGTCTTTCTGGAAGAATAAAAGCAGCAGGAAAGCTTTGATGTTGAAAAAATTGCAGCCGTAAATCAATTGGAAAAACTAAGATCATTAATGAATCGACTGTTCTTGAGAACAACCGCAACACCGAATTGTTCCGAAAGAGTCGGCGATAAATCAGCAATAGATCAACATTTTTTTTTTACAAAAAACTTAGTTTTTTCGACTTTTTGTTTGAAATACTTTTCTTTCACTTCACAGTTCACTCGGTTTCGGTGACATTGTTGGAGCCTTTCATTTGACCATAAAACTCCAACTGCAGCTACAACCCTAAAGACATTCCAAAAACCCCAAGTTTTCCTTATCCAAGTAGCAGGCGCCCTAAGTTTCACATTCCATCACCTTTCACTGCCTCCATCGCTTCTTGGAACTCCAAGCAGCCCCAACTATCCAAAACCTCTCGACCCCACTTACAGCGTCTCACAAATGAGTCAACCGAACAAAGAGGCCTTCTGTCGTTACACCCCGCCGCCAGTCCGGTTTTATTTGCCAACAAAATTGGAAGGGGTGTCTCCACAAAACACAACTAAACGTCGTTTACCCCACTTCCACCACCGCCCGCGTGCATTGCATTAAAGCACAATTACTGAGGCAGCCCTTCGGAGACGTTCATAAATCTGCACAGTAAGCCCGATTCAGCCCCCCAGGAGACTCATAAAACACAGACGACCACCGGCAGCGGGCTGCTGGGATGAATGAAGAAAAGGGCAAAGAAATCGACCGGCAGTCACATAGGGGAACCCTCGGACTGCTCCCAACTCCCAACCCAGCATCGTAAATCAAAAGCAAAACGAACCGAGGCAGATAAAAACCATTCTCATGGATGCGGAAGTTTTCGATTTATTTACTTTGCTATTTTGGCGTGTTTACAGATGAACCATTGCCAGCGCTATCGCCATCGCCATTGATCAAATGCAAACAACACTCGTGGCCCACCTGGGAGGTGAAGAGCACGACGCTTTTAGCTGACGTCATCCGAGCGTGGAGCATGAATATTGATTCAAGTTCAGTGACTGGGAGAGAACGTCGAACGACGGGCGACGAAGAAATTCGATTCCACGAAAAGTTTTCGATTCACTGGCCCGGGTTGACCCAAAAGCGCGCGTTCGAATACCGCCTCGAGGCGGTGACCTATCTGCGCGCTCGAGGCTGGGAACGGTGTTGAATTGCAAATGCCTTGGCGGTTGTTGTTTGGGAATACTTGGCGTGCTGGAAGCCGTGCGTAAGTGCTAAGCCGGCAATTAGCAAAGCGCCGATAAAATTTCATTCAAAGTGGTTGGGGAAATATTTGCATTGACCGTGGTGACGGCGGGGACTTGGAGAAACCGCGTCAGAAAACTACGTCTTAATTGAGGCTCTTAGACTCGACTGGTTTGAAAGTTCCGTGGTTAAACAGTTCGATTTTTGCCTTTTAGAAACCATATTCTCAATTGTCGTGAAATTGGACCAGGTTTTTGCAGGCGGGGGAACTTAAGAAAGTTTATAAAGCAGAATGGATTTTTGACGGAGTGATTCAGTCAAACGTAGTGAGTTGTGTTGTAGCGTCTTGCAGACTTAGATTTAGGTACGTGCTAACACTTTTAAAGTTGTCTGGTAGGGTATACGACAGAAGGGTTGGTTTTCCAATTGACTTATTTGCGAAACGATGTAATTTTGGTCGAGAGGTTTATGGGGATTCGGAGCTGCTTGCAGTGTCGCTGGAAGAATCGACAGAGGCAGTAAAAGATTATGGAATGTGAAACCTGGAGCGTCTACTGTTGTCTGCTGCCAGAAAAAAAAAGAAAAAAGCCTTTGGAGTCTTAGATTCTACCAAGTGTAGCTGAAATTTTATGACCTAACGATCTTTAAAGTCCTGCATCGAAACTAAGCGCACTGTGATGGAAAAGAACAACAAACAAAAAGCAAGAAAAACATCGTGGGAGACATTTTTTTAGCACAAAATGATTCTGGGGAAAAATGATAATTTTGGATTCATGTCAAACGAAACGAAATAAAGGATGAGTAGGGTTTCAAAACAGAGTTACAAGAAGAGCGTGTCGATCTAGAAAATTGTCGAGCAGTGGAAGTTCTGAAAAAGAAGCGATTTATGCAAAAATAAAGGGCACATATAAAAATCCCAATAATCAATGTCTTGAGTATAAAATTGAGGCGCGATTATAAAGTAAAGTTGTGAAGTCTAAAAAAATAGACGATTGAATGATTTTTGCTCTCACCGTTTATTTTGTTACTAAATGTCGCAGTAACAAGGTAACAACTTAAATTTCAATTCATCCACAAAAAATAGCTTTTTGGTGCGATTAGCATGCTACCGGCATTATTGGGCCATATTTTTTCGTCTACGACAACGATCGTCACATTACTGTGGCCAGTGTTATCGCGCCCGATTACCGATTATTTTTTGCCCCAATTGGAAGACATGTCTTGGACAACATGTGGTTTCAACAGAAAGGTGCCACAAGCCACATAGCACACGTTACGTACAAAAATGGAGTTCGGATTTTGGATTACAATTTTTTATTTCAAACATGAGGCTAACAAAGCGTTTTGTCGAGATCCACAACATTCAAGGTTTTCTTTCTTAATGGCCGTCGCAAACTCTATTTAAGGCTGAAGGTTGAGCCTTTGCAAGCAGCTATTACCCGCATTTCTTTCTACGATTGGTAGCTTTATGCTCAGCAAGGAGTTTTTTTTTAACAGAATGCTATTGATCACATTAAACTATTTCCCTAAGAGATAGTCATGAAGTGGAACTTGAGCCCGTGGTTTTCCAAATTACACTGCAATGTTTCTCATTACATTTGAATGGATTGTTCTCGATTTTCGTTCACCCAGGAGTTCATTTAACGTCTGACATGGTGACTGGTAGATTTCCCGCGAATCTTGAATCTTTATTGCTTGTCACGAGAAGAATTTCTATACGATAAACCAAACCATGGTGTCTCTTCCATTTTTCGACTTATCTCCTGCTTGCCATTCCTGGGACCCATTCAGTAGCAGCTTCAAATTCTTATTCCAACGTCTTATACTAAGACTCTTCGAAAGCCTTTTACATGGCTTAACACCACCTAAGTTTTGAGTCTGCGGTCATCTCTGTTTGTTTCGAGACCAGTTTACTTGCTGACTGGTTGAACTAGTGCTGTTAGTTCCGCCACATAGACCAGAGTTTTTGTCTTGCTGTCGATTCACTCGATCCGAAGTTTGCTTCGAGCTTTGTCCGTCCATCTGGTCCGTCTCTTCATCACCACTCCCCTCACAATTGATTGATGCAATAAATTTTAATTTATTCACTCGATGAGTTGTTTCTCCTAACATTTGCTTCCTCCCCTCAAACTCCACTACATCGATATGGCCGCCGATTAATTACATCGCAGAAATTATTCCGAAGGCAACACTCCATGAGCAGCAGCAACTGCACAGTCACAGATAAAAATACAAATATAGCGAGCTAAGCGTTTGCTTTGGCATGCAGCCATTGTGCGTTTTGCGAATTCCATCCAAATGGTCAACTCGAATTCAACTTTCGCATGTGCTGACAAACAAATTGAAATTAACTACTCGCTGCCCTTCGCTTGATCTCTGAGTGGAGTCCGGAGGAATCTTCACTGCAGCTCGTTGTAACTGGTGGCAGCTGCAAGGCGTGGGTAGAAATTGCGACCCGGATCCAAAGTCTCAGAGTCTCTTCGTAAGCGAAAGTAGTAAAACTGTGTCTACAAACTCGACTAGTCGACCCTTGGCCTCCAAAAAAATCCCCAACCAACACCAATTGGTGATAATTCAAATCCAATCTATTCAGAGAATCAAAAGTGAATGCCTCTCCCAGTGGCCATTCACACAAAAGCGTCTCTGCCGCCGTCGTCGTCGCCGTCATCCATCTTCGGCCACGCAGAGAAACATGCTAAATGCCAAACATGTACAAATGTGTCAATCTTCTCCGAAGAAGACAGAAGGCAGAAGAATCTTTTTTTTGTTTCTTGTTGTTGTCTATTTCTTTTTCAAAATCAAGTTCATCGGGCTTAAGATGATTAAACATGCAAACTCTGGCCCGATGGGCAGCCATAAACCTCAGAGAGCGGCTTAAATCTGATTAATTAAATGCGAAGATGATAATTTTTTATTCGTGTTTTTTTTCTCTCTCTTTGTGGCTGTCCGAATATTTTATACAAAACACTTTCAAAGAAAAAAAAAAGAAATCGGTGAAACGAAAGAGTTATTGCTTCGAGGCATCCATTCATGGCCATCTTGACACTGACAGGCCGAGCTGTCAGAGTGACTTTTGTCAGCGAGGGTGGGTGTTGACTGTTGACAGGCTTTGAATGATGCCAATGATCTGATCCGAACCGACGATGGTGTAATGCAATATCTGCCGCAATTGTGGGCTGTGAAGCGATTAGCAAAGACACTTGCCACTTGACAGCTGACAGTTGTAACGCTCACGTGTCGGAATGACGGTATTGCTACGACGAGTGCAGGAAGTGAATTTCGTCTTTACTGATAAACAAGAGACGACGACGGCGGACGGTTTCACTTCGGCCTGCTATCTGCATGATGAAGAGGCGGCAATTAATGTCACATTCTTCACTTCGGCTGACAGTTCGCCGCGTTGACTTCGGTAACCTCGAGATACTTTGGGTCAGAGTCAATTATGGCCGATGGGCAGCCGAAATGTTTTTTTTGTGGAGGGCGCCGCACGTCTTGTTTGTTGCGGCAGCATCCGATAATTGTGAATAATGACGCGGTGAACGAATTGGTGTTGACATGTGAATGGGGGCTGGGAGTTAGTCTCGTAGTGTGGACGGAGGACGCGATAGATTGTGAGGTCGTTGGAGGGACTTGGGGTGGATGAAGTTCTTCTTAATTGTTTTTGACGAAGTGGCAGGTCGATGGTGAAGTTTATGAGCACGGGAAAATTGTAGACGAGGAGAGACAAACGTCTGCTTGAAATGATGATGTCCGAAAGAATTATTTTTACGAAAATAGGGCTTTCAGATTTTTTTTTCTTATTGTTCGTCACACTTCATGATTATTTAAAGTTTTGAGTCTTTAACAAATTTTTTTGACGTTGAGACTTCAATCATTCACAATTTCTTTAAACACTCACTGACTGTTTTCTGTATGAAATACATGTCTTAAATTTCTTTGACAGAAATGAGCAATCACCGATCTTTTTCACTGTTAAGCAATTTTTTGACGAGTTTTTTAATGTTATTTGTGCCCCATCAACTTATCTGTGAGTGCAAACTTTTTTGGTAAATTCGAGTAAACGTATTCACTATTAAATGTTCTCGTTATAATAAAATAACGAAACAGACAAAGGTCCAAAGATATCGAGTTGTTAGTGCACGAGTTCAATATGAGCCATATCAGTTTATTTTTTTTAAGTCCACATCAACTACGAACCTCTCAGTCTTCATAATCTCTTAAGTGAAAATCTTTTTCGACGTTCTTTCAAGCTCAAGTTTACTAGTTACTGAACTAAAATGTCTCTATCGATTAAAGCGACATAACTTTTCCGATTGAGCTCTGACGGAGTGTTAGAAAAAGTTCTTTACCGAAAAATCATCGTTTGCGATGATGTTAATTGTTGTCCATGAGCAACATACGCGTCATTAGACAGCAATGAACACTTCAATTCGCCTCAAGACACGTCACCTTTTTATGCCCGGTGTTGTTCGTGTAAAATATGAATTTTATCTGCTGGCAACTCCAAAATACTAGCGCAATTGCAAAGTTCATTCTTAAATTCAGTTTTAGTTCATTTAATTCTTGGAGGCTAAGTTGAACCCACAAAAAATGGGCTTCATGTCGGATGTGTGTTTGGGCTGAATTTGTTGACAGATGATTTCGATCGGTATAGAGTTTTCTTTTGAGGCATATTCGATAATTATTTCTTACTAGAATTTAATAAACTTAGCTAATATAATAGCTATTCTGTATCACCTAGCCGAGTAATTGATTTTTTGAAATAAAAGTTCGTTGATCTTGCAAGTTGCAATCCATTGCAAAACACGTCGAGTTGTTGTCGAGTTCAATGGCTACTACGCTCGGCCGCTTTATGTCATTACAATTTTCTTTTTATGGGTGACACTAGGTCATTTATTTGTAACGAAAAGTCGTCTGGGATATTAGTGCTCTGATACAAGAGTACAAGTAAAAAAAAAATCCTTTTTGATACAAATTTTATTTGGAAAAATCTTTTATTATTATAAATTTTTAACCCAAGGTTTAAGCAAGCCTGAGTATCAAAAGTTTTGCTGCTCACTATAAGCTTAGCGATCGATTGCTTGGCTCAAATTTTTAGCACTTGTATGTACCCATTGACTTCGAATTCAATATTGCTCCAGAGCATTAATATCGCAGATGATTTTTCGCTTCAAATTAATGACCTAGTTTTCACCAATAAAAAGAAATTTAATGGTATGCAATAGTTTATTTTCGATAATCAAATTTGATACGTATACCAAACTTGAAAAAAACCATAGACCGATATCTCTGCCTCTATTTATTTTTTTTTTTTAAACAAAGCTTTATTTTCGGAGTGAAAAAGTCATCCCAAAGTGACTTCTTTCATGACGCCTCATTTGAACCTCGTACTCCGCTAAACGTTTGTGAATAAAACGCAAAGCTAATGTTAAAAAAAACTAAATATTAGGTTGTCAAATATCTCCATTCCGCCTTTTTGTCTTTTGAATTTTCCGGCTATGTACAAAGCGCTACAGAGCTCGTATCTGGCAATACATCATTTGAAAGGTCTTGACATAACCTACAAAACGACGCTATGCATGATTAGTTTGGAAACGAGCTCTGTAGCCCTTTGTATATAGCCGGAAAATTCAAAAGACAAATTTGAAAACCTAATAATTTTAAGAACTAAATAAAGCTAGGTGTAGCTATGTTGAAAGTAAGACATTTAATTATTCATGCTAAACAACCACAAAAAGTAAATAAACTCATTGAGCAAAACCTTCGATGTACCTCTGATCAATAACGAGCGTCAGAATGAGCACTTTCGACACTGGATTTTTATTTGAGTACCAACAATTTTCGCAATTTCAATTAAAAAAAAGTTCCAAATTGAGAATTTTTCATTTTTCTTTTTATTATTTTTGGGAGGTTTTTATGTGTTTTACTAAAATTTGGTTATTCGTCTAGCCTGATCATTGAAAAGCCTATTGAATTGAGGAAGATTAGGGTTAAAGAAGCCCGTGATAACGGCAAGTATTTCACTCAGATTAGTTTCCTTATCCTCGGCGTCAATTAGTAAAAGATGTTTCTCTCAGTAATTTAGACGAAACCAAAAACGACAACAAAAAATAATTAGAGAAGAGTCTTAAATTAAGCTGTTTTGAGTTTTCTGGTAGACTTCATTAGAAAAACTTAAATTGCACACTTTCATATTCATTTTAATATGTCATCGGCTTCCTTTCATGTAGGCATTTCATGTGATTTTATTTCTGATACTTTCACGAACATCAAAACAATTGATCTAACTTTTGATGGCATTCCAAGGTGTTCGACTTGGGAAAAGACACAAGAAGCGAGGTTTGAGATTTTAATCGAATGAGGCCTACGTACGTGCGGCTTACCTTTTTTTGTTTATCTCACGCACGAAGTGATTCTGCCTCCCCAAAGAGTCTTGAAGATCGTTGATAAAAATGACAAATGGTACCCCAATGATCCCAAATGGATTTCCCCACTCCAGCAGTTTCTCTGAGAACTCGCTAACATCTGTAATTAAGGAATGAGCTGTAAACCTCAAAAAACCAACTAGCCACACCCAAATCTCAGCATAGTCTTGTCAACATATCTGTTCCCACGCTCGTCACAAACCAGCACCCGTTCAGGGTCAGCTGGTAGTCTCCCCCAGTAGTCCTCACTTCCATGTGTCATGCTTCTGGCATGAAATATTTTCTATCAGATTCATGACTCACTGTGAAAGCAGTCGTTTGGACTTCCAAGACGACTTGGCGGCAATTGCAGCACGTTGCACGACGTTACGCCACCCTCTTGTGGTCGGCTTACGTCACCTTACTTAACCACAACAACTTTCTTTTAACGTCTAATCACTTGTCGCTTCTCTTCTCTTTTCAGGTGAGTACTCGAAAACGATTTTTGGACCTTAAATCATCTTGCGTAAGTTACACGGGTCAACCAAAGTCACCCCCACTCGTGCTGTGTATTTATAAACAACAAAAGCCCACCCTCACCCGCCATCGATTAACTGGAATTGATTTTTATTCGAAATTGGATTAGACAACAGCAGCAACCTTTGACTCCCCCCATAAACTAATAATAGTCCGAATGCCTCTGTGGCTTTTAGGGGGCGCCTCCAGCGATGACGGCGGTGACGGAAGAGTCGCAGTTGTTACACATTCACCGTGAGAGGCTGCTGCCTAAGTGGGTCGATGTTTATTTTTTCTGTTGTGTTCCCTCTTCACCCGCGAGCGTAAGCATGCAACGATTTGAATTGCATTTGAATTTTCCCACAACTTCTGTGAAGCTCAATGAGAGTTTGGAGAGTCATGAGCCCGTGTAAACGCTGAACGCTTCCAGGTATTGTACTCGTTCCGACTCTGACGTGCGAGCAGACAAAGACGAATGGAGAATGGCGGATTAATGAATTTGACAGTAGCCCTGGGGTCTCGAGGCGGATGAGAAATTGAGATTGGGATTGGGACTAGGAAGCCCGTCGGAGATTAGCGTCGGATTCGTTAGCAACCGGGCTGCTGGCGGCGATGCGAGGTGATTAGCGGCACGCATTTGGAGTCGTCATTCAAATTCAGTGGCGAATTGAGGCGGAATTTTTGATGCCTGTTTGTCAAAGATTTGTGTTTTGCGGCTCAGTCGGAGGTTTTTGTCCATTTTTTGCCACGGAAGACTGAGAGGCGATCATAGAGGTGAGCCAATGGACGTGGCAAGTGGTTCAAGTTTATTGAAGGAAAGTAGGCCAAAGCGCTCTGTTACAAGTTTCATCGAGAGAACTCTTTGATTCGAAGCACCTTTCACTGAATCTTCCCTTTGACTCGATGGTTCCCTCCACATGTACAGATGAGAGAAGTACTCCAGGAGGGTTGTCAGTCGTTCGCTGGAGGTGGGGCCGTGAAAAATGTTTGTGGTTTTTTTTATCCCCGAGCTGGATTCGAACCCGAGTACTCTCGCTCAACAGTCCGACACACTAACCGATCGAGCCAACGGCGCCCACAAAATGTCAAAAGGCCTGCAGTCCAATTTGTCCGAGTAGCTTAGGTTGTCCTTTATACCCAGAAGGCAGGCGCTTGGAGTCTACAATTTCTCTGCTATCGTCACATCTGTGATTAACTCGATTGGCAGATCATCGCTGATTATTTAGTCAAAGCTGATTCTCTAAACTTTTAATCACTTAAGAGCTCTTCATTCTTTTTAAAAAAGGAAAAAACAAAAAAATAGAGTAAACACTTTTTTTCGACCTCAAAACTAACTGAACGCGCTTTAGCAAAAAAAATTCCATCAAACTCCAACGTCCTGTTTCCAGTTCTGAGCCACTGTTGTGCTGTATAAATTCCTCAACTGAAATCCGTTTAAATTTGCATATTTCCATGGCAGAGAAGCCCAAAGGTGACCTGGTAAGCATTTTAGACCAGGATCTAAAACATTCCCACCAACCGAGAGATCGAAAAAAATGTCCATCATTAAAAAATGGAGCAATCACAACCTACCACAGATTGTCATGTAATCAATCAACTAATGATCGCGGTGTCTAACATCAGCACAGCCTAAGGAACACCGTAATGAGATGCCTTTTCTCGTCTACACAACTCTTCAAATTGCCCTCATTTCTGTCGGATGTATCCACAGGCGCAACAGGAACTGACTGACAGCCTTAGTGGACTTCAGCGACACTGATTTACACGCTTCGATATAAAAATATTCACATGATGTCATCCAAGTCACTTGATATTCACGACGCCTCTCAACTGCTCCATAAAACTGCTCGTGCGCCAATTTGCTTGCAACTTTGTTGTGCTAAGTGGTTGGGGTCGGAGTAAGTTTAGGGCTAGTGGATGAACGTGTCAAGGAAAACTGATCGTCCGGGTGAGAAGCCTCATTGAAAGTTGTTCGGGATGTGCAAAGGGATCCTAGAAAGTTGGTTCGATCACAACAAAAAGGTTTCACTGGGAATTGAAGAATTCTCGGCTATTTTGAACGCCTCAATGGCGCTTAAATCATCACCCCAGATCTCGATTCTTTGCAAAAACAAAGCCAAACTTCCGAATTCTCTTAGGAAAACCGACCAGCGGCAACGGCCTAACCTCTTCTCTCGATTGCAATCACCACAAGAGCTTCAATGAAGTGCTACTTTATTCTGTCCACGTCTGCGAGGCAAAAGAATCCAAAAGATGAATTCATAACCCACTCCCATGAGGCCATCATCTTCTATGCATCTGCTTGGCCATCTAACCCGCCCAAAGACAAAGGCTAACCTCTTTCCAAAGTGCCATTCCGCCCCCTCCCAGTGCGTGAGAATGGAAGCACACGAAATGCAATTCCACGAACTATGCCGAGCTGAATAAATTGTTTATAAATAATAAATTTGTTCCACGACTTAATTATTCATCTCACGTCAAAGGAGAGCGCTCCACACACACATGGATACCTCCTCTAACTGTAACCAATCTTCCTCTTTCTCTTTCTCTGTGTTTGTCTACTTTTTTGCACCGGTGAGCGTTACATAAACTACGAAAAAGAAGGAAAGATAGAATCGTCATACACCTTCGGATATGCTGTGGCGGTTCTAGATACCGAAACACGCATCAGATAGCGGGACGAGAATCGAAACTAATTTAAATATTAAATTTTTCTTCATCCGTAAAAAAAAAAAACGTAAACGTAACGTCGTCCGTAGAGAAACAAGCGAGCGTGCTAATTTTTTTCCGCTGGGTGGGCGCCCGTCTTGCATTTTTTGTTTTCTTCTTTCAGGCGAGTTGTTAACGCTGTTTAACGCTTCTGCCGCCGGTTGAAGAGTTTATTGGATTTGAGTTTTCGAGCACAACAAAATTAATTTTCAAGTTTAACTTTATTTTGAAATGTTGTTTTAGTTGAGGGGGAGGAGTGGATGTCGTTTCAGTGGACGCGGTGTTTTGTGGAATGCAGTCAAGTCGAGGTTGAGGTCATATAAGCGAGTAAGTGGTGCGGATTGAAAAACGACACGCTGGTTGTTCATGACCTAATTCTATTTCAGAAAAAGAGGCAATGGATCCTTTTTTTCAGTTGTTGATTATTAAAAACCCTCGGATTGTTTTAATAGATTCTTTAAGAGAAGTGACCAGCGTAATAAGCTGTGAAAGGGCTGAGTGAGCTTTCTTGTCTTTTGAAATTTTGCATGTTTGGAAAAGACTGTTTATTGTCAGTTTTCATTGGTGGATTTGGAACTCTTTTTTTCAAAAAAAAAGCTCTTAGAGGTTTCGTCTATTGTATTTTGTATTGAGCCTAGCTTTTTCGCTTTTTCGCGCCTCCACTGTTAGTGCGCGTTAAAATTTTGTCGTTCGCTGGAGGTGGGGTCGTGAAAAATGTTTTTTTTTTCCCGAGTTGGATTCGAACCCGGATATTCTCGCTCAACAGTCCAACGCATTAACTAATCGAGCCAACGGCGGAGGTTTTGTCAATGTCTCGCGAATGGTGATGACGAATTGTTTGGCATTTCCTTAAGCAAGACTTAAAGCTGAGTATAATCGCTTACTAGTCTAACGCGGCTACTGAGCTCACATAAATTATGACTTCTAGCTCTTCGCGCCTCCACTGTGTTGTGCACGTTAAAATTTGTAACAAATGTGAAGGGGACATACTGTTTATTGGCGATTTCGAGCGGCGAATTGCGAATGCTTTCCATAGCAGAGGTTACTCCAGGAGGATTGTCAGTCGTTCGTTGGAGGTGGGGCCATAAAAATGTTTGTGGTGTTCTGTCCCCGGGCTGAATTCGAACCCGGGTACTCTCTTTCTTAACAGTCCGATGCACTGACCGATTAAGCCACGGGGCGTCTATAAGGCCTCGCATTTGCAGTCTTAATAGCTCCTAAAGCAATATTCCGTGGTAATGACAACAATCGCAATCTGAAATATGTGAAAATTTGACTCGTTTTCTGGCAGTCGGTGTCCTGAGAAAATGTTAATTTGAGTATTCATAAAATTATTTTCAAATCGATTGAATAATGATGATTTTGGGGGCGAATTGTGGGTTGACATAACTTTTAAAGTAAATTCACCACATACAATCCAAAAAATTCCAATCACTCTGAAGATTATTTAGATTTAAACCGCAGACAATTGCTAAAATATAAGTAAACATCATCAAACTCATTTGATATCAAATAACAACACGTTTCATCGATTTCGATTCAATTTTATTAAAACGAAACAAATTTTCAACGATTTCTGTCGATGCACGAAATTCAGAGGAAATAATTAGGAGGGAAAATAAATTTTTCGAACGGCCTCTTCTGGGAAGTTTCTGGTACTCCTGAAAGCTTAAATGTTTGCAGTTTTTATGTAAGATTTGATGAATGGAATGTACTTTCAAATCGAACAATGGGATTTCAGAGCTATTCCCAGCAATAGTTTCTACTTGAGTTGGCTTAATGAAGCTGATTCTTTGAAAATTGGACCTCTTCCTGATCTCTGTTTATTTAGGTCCGGCACAGGTTAGGCACACAAGCAATTTTTTAACACGTCGGGACTGCTTAAGCGTCATTCGATATTCACAAATCAATTGATCGGTACACATAAGCGGGCAATGACGCTCAATTGATTTATAGGTATTGAAGGCGCTTAAGCGGTCTGTGTCAAAAAATTGTTTGGGTGCATTTGGCTTTAAATAACGTTATATCACATAAATAAACTGGGCCTTTCAAAAAAGTTCGTTTATACTTGGTGCACGCCTTGTTTTCTTAAATTTGAAAATGGTCCCATCCCCGTATTTTGCCAGAACGAAACTCTTAGTGAGCTCTTGAGCGAGAGTACCCTAGGTCTGAATCCAGCTCGGGGAAAACAAAAACACCACAAACATTTTCCACGGCCCTATCTCCAGCGAACGGCTGATAATCCTCCTGGAGTACTACTTCTGTCATGAAAAACTTTCGCAATTCGCCGCTCAGAACCGACATTAAACAGTAGGTCTTCTCCACATGTGTCAAAATTATAACACACACAACACATTGGAGGTGCGAAAAAGCTAGGCTCTGGTTCTCAACGGGCTGTTACGTCACCCCAATGCAAAATGAAACTCTTAGTTTTCAGGAGTGCAAATTTGGCCAAGGAGTCAATAAACATAGCTTGGATACACCTCATGTACTTGTCACAAAGTCCTAATGACTATCTTTTGCTTCCATTTTACTTCTCCAAATTCCCAAATCACACGTCTTCTTCTAAAGGCAAATAAAAAACCACCAGCAGTTTCAATTGTCCACCATAATCCCCGCCGATTTCTCAACTCACAAGACACCACAAAAAACAATCTTAACCCAAATGACATCTCGCTTAATGGTGCCACAGCAAACGCCCCGTTACACGCGTTTCCTATGCACCTATGCACCTCATACCGCCGGAAGTAATTAAAGTTCATTTACCCCGCCCACCAAAGTCCATGGAACTTTTCGTGAAGACGGTCGGTCGCCCGCTTAAAAAAAAAAATCCAACTGTTATCGTATGTGTATTTTGTTTTTCTTTTTTGAAGATGCATGCGTCCAGCCGCATCGTGACTTCATTTTGGTTTTTTTTTGTTTATGACTCTCTTCTGTCTCTCCCTCCATGTCGCTCCATTAAAAGTTCATTCGTTCATCCGGTCCAAAGTTGGGCATTGTAGGCGAAACGCACTTTTTTTTTTTATTATTTTTGTTGTGGTTGTTGAATGTCCATATAACAATGCAACCGTTTAGGCCTCAGACATCACACAAACGCACACGCATACGCGGTCTGCGTGTACGATTTTAATTGCCACGAAAATGTGCGAAGCAATGACAGAGAAGAGACGAGACAGGGGTGCGTTTGAAACGCTCCAAATGCGGAGTGTGGCGACGTGACGAAGTGGAAAATATTTTTTAATTTCGAGTCAAAGACATTGACGTTGCAGTTAAGCAAATTAAGTGCGCAGAGCAAGTGATGAAGATCGCTAATTAGCGGTGGCGTTGAATTCGAGTGGGTTGGGAGTGAGAGCGAAGAATTCGCGCTGAAGGCTTGGCGTGAGGAGCGCGTTAAATTAACGCATTCTTGTTGGGAGTTGGTGTGGGTGTTTGGTTGAGAGATGAGGACATCGGTCACAGATCGACGATTTTTCGCAAAATTTGTCGTTATGAGTCGTGAAGTTGAACGATAAACTGATCAAGTGAGCAAGTGATAATTCGAATGCATTTTCTATGATCGAAAAGTGATCGTGGGTGGTCGCAAGTGATCAAGGGTGGAAAGCTTCTCGTCTTGAAATCAAAATTTGAGTGTCAGAGCACCCAGATCATGTAATCGCAATGGTTCACTGGGGACGGACTGTTTTATAATGTACATGTATGTATCTGACACCTGTGGCAGGGATTTACAATTCAGTAGTTAAGTTTTTTTTTAGCTTACGAGTTAGATTAAGTTTTTGGCTTCCTCAATGGTCCACTAAAACTACAAGATTATCCATCTGATCCGACCGCGTTAAGAGCTTGCAATGAAAAAAATCGTCGCAAAACCACATGGCTATGAAAAGTAGATGGCTTTTCATTCATCAGTTCGATATTCTTTTTGGGAAAAATAAAAAAAATCGTATCCCAAAAAAGATAACTCAGCGCCTGATCGCCAAGAAGCTGAATACGATGAGAAATCTAAGATCTAAGCCTGTCAGTAATTTAAGAATGTAAGTAATCGCTCAACGATTAAGACACACGAAATGTACTCGCAAACTACGACTTCCTAAATCTCCTTGTCACTTAGAAACAACACCCCAAGCACTCCCATGTCCATGTACACCACCCCACTCAGCTTGCAACCATCCACTCTCTGCAAACAACACTTCAACTCGAACCAAAACCCGATCTGGTAATGATCCAGTTGACAAATGATGTCTCCGAATAAAGAAAATTAATTCTCCAGTTAAATGTTGCGTCAGAGTCGCAAACAACAATTATTTTACATCGTTATCCAACAGAGCAAACACAACCGCAGCTCCAACCTCCAAGCTGCGCGAGTGGTGAGCCCCAATTCAGGCGCTGACTAATGACACGGTCAGGCGCGGATTTAATGGGTTTACTCTAAAAACAGAAAATAATGAGCCGCCTAATTTGGTGGCAACGACTGGCGATATAGACAGCCAATCAATCAGCGTGTGGTGCATCGTTTGGAGGTGAAGAAGGCTGTTCTAAGGTCTAATTGAGGGGGTTGGTTAGCGCGAGCACCACTCCCTCTAGGGAATGCGTTTTTTTTTTTTTGGGTGCGGCTTTGGGCGAGGGAGCAGATGGTTGAAGTTTAAATGGTTGTGGATGTGGTCCATGATGAGGTTAGTTTTTCAGGACGCCTCTTCTTACATTAAATGCCCGAGAGGGAATGAAATTCTATGAAAATTGAATGAAGTAAAGGATGTGCATCATTTACTTTTTCTTAGCCAACATCGTGGTCCTAAGCTCAGCAATTGTACAAAGCATCAGGCTTTGCTGCATTTTCAAGGTTTTGATGCACCGACTTCTTACCACGCAATTAATCAAAAGCTATATTTGTTTCTTTCTTTCTTTTTCACGGTCTAAGGACTGCTTTCAACTAAAATGCATTTAAAAATTTAACAAACCAGCTGAATTCCCATTCAATTTGATCCCGGAAAAAACGATTAATTCATGAAAATCAGTCGCCTGCTCTTTGACAACTTCGACGACTCTTTCTTTCAAAACAAAATGGTGAAACATAAACACAGTAGAATCAAATTATTAATTTAACAACAAATAAAACAATTTTCATAGATTTCTAGAGGCCAAGATGCAAGCTGCAAGATGACGTTACTTATTATTTTGACTCATAGAGGTCTCACTCAACCTTTAATAATCGGATCGGAAGGAAAAGATGGATTACGGAATAGATTATTTCATTTCTTTCCCACGGCGGCGGTCTAGTTGCTTGGTACTAATTTTAAATTTCCCAAATAAAATGAAAGTTGTTAATTAATTAATATAAAATTGTGTTTCGTAAAACACGCTAACTGAGTCACAATAGGTTTCCATTCAATTTCTTTCCGTAAACATTTTTGAGCATTTCTATCGATGCATGAAAATTAATGGAAAAAATGAGGTGGGAACATTCTAGTTTTCTTTTGAACTAGAAGACATAGAATCATTCTGTTTTTTTGTGTTCGATTCAGAATGAAGGTGAGCATTATTGGCAAGGTCTTAATTTAGCACTGCGACTTATGGTTTTGAAAAAAAAAATATCTACACTTTTTTTTCTATTATTGCTTATAAAAATGTTGGGTTTGTATGCGAATTTTTCACAAACTATGGGCATGAACAATCTAACTTTAATGTATACTTAAAGAACAAGATTCCACCTTTCTAAGTTGGTATAGTACTTTATTGTAGGTGTTGCCGTTGTTTTTTAATGAATTTTTTTTCCATGTTGTTTGATTTGATTTTAAATTGTCCCTACTTACTAAACGGAGCGAGATAGACCCCCCGCCCATAGCAAAATTTGCTCGTTTTTAGACACTCTATGAAAAACCATTATCAATTTTTGGCGCCAAAATTATCTAACTCTACCCGCACATCAAAATGGATATTTTTCTAAACGTGCAAAAATGGATACGCTGGGGTCAAGATGAACTTTTGTGAATTTTCAACGTTCTATAGATGCGATCAAAATCATTTGTAACTCATTTTTTGGTGATGAAATAAGGAAACAAATAACATAAAAATCATTCAAATCGGTCAAATGGGAGGCTTTTTATTTACCATATGACTGCCGAGTATGTATCCATTTTTGCAGACCAAAATGCAGTATACCGTCATTTGTGGATTTATTCAAATCTTTGAAGCCCATTTTCTTCTTAACGTAGAAATTCTCCCAATCGGTTCCAACGAGTTGGTAAGAGCCATCGATATGTTAGCATGTTTAGTAAGGTCAAGTTTCCTACATGTGTAAGTAAAGCTTGCTGTTAAAGCCAATAAATGGGGCTGTTGCTTCGCTAAAATTTCTTAAGAACTCAGGTCGTAGGTGAACTCTTTACTACTATTCATTCTCGATTTCAACTCGACTCGATGGAAAACTTTCTTGGCAGCAAGCAATTAAGCGGCTAATTTGTCTAAGCCAACCGGCTTATGGAAGAAAACGAAGAAAGGAATTTCCCAAACCTTGCTAGAATAGCCTCCGTGTAAATGACCCAATCTCTTCCCAAGGCTTTGTGTTCCTCGTGGAAGTTATAACCACGCAATTTTACTTTTTTACCACCACAATTTTATGACTACTCGATCATTGACTGACTAATATGGAGTAACTCATGAAGGCAGCTTCAAAGTTCTAGATCAAGGAAGGGGGTACAATAGATCTTTTAGGTCTCAGTGCAAGTGGCTTGGGTGCCACTCCCCATTTCATCATAATCTTGATAATATGGAGTAACGAATTCCCGGACGCATCAATCAGCACGCAGTTAAAAGCGTGTGAATCTCCGGGCTACTGATCCATGCAAATCAAACGCGTGCAGAAAAGGAGAACACACGCTGACTTATTACAACGGATTTTTCAACGTTTCGGTTCGTGATGAGAACTCAACACGCACCCGCGTCACGCTCACGTCAGCGTCCGTCCGTCAATCTTCGAGATGAATTTCGCGAATGAATTAGAGTTTCAAAAAAGAGCCCTGCAGGCAACATCAAATAAATTGCGAATTTCTTTTTTTGGAAAACCCGAATGAATCCACCCCTCTGGACAATCGCACGTTAGAAAGTGTTGTCCTCCAGCCAGACGTCCACTTAATTTGGCTCGACCTCCGGAAATCTCCATCAGAACAGGTCTCCGTCCATCGTCGTTGTCGTGGTCGTCGTCCATCGATCCGCGGAGTTTCTTGAACTCGATTCATCATCGTCGTCGTCGTTGAGTGCCAACTCATTCAGTGATTTCTAATCAAAGAATAGAAATCAACGTCGAAGTTGGTAGCGTATGGGATCGTGGTCTCAAAACCGATTTCCTATTCTCTTTAATTGGTTCTCGGCCGATTGATTTCACACACACAGACAGACAGTCAGACAGAAAAGACGAAGAGGGAACAAGAAACGGAAACACGATGGGACTGCCATGATGACGCTCTAACGTCTTCTTTACTTGGACGTGTTTGCGGCTGACCCAACAGCCGAGGAGCCACTTGTGGCGGACCTTGTCCCGATCCGATTACAGTGATACCGTAATGAGACGTTAACCGCGACAACGACAATGACAACAACGACAACGACAAAAACGAGCGATCGCGAAGGCTGAGTGACCAACTCGGCTCTAACTCGAGTTCTGACGGTCGATGGCTGGGAATGGTTACAAAATCGAAGGTTGTCCGTCAACACAGAAAAAAAGTGCGTGCCGCGCCATATTCGCGTGGTGATTTATGCAGAGCGTCTTCCCTCGGGGCAGTGGGTCATACGCATTTGTTATGAAACCACTGAGTGTGTGACTTTTTTGGCGATTGCTTCCGATTTTCGGTTTTTTTAATGCTGGGAAAAATGTATCAGGTTCATTAACAGATTGAGAGTGATTAACTTCGACGTGATTGCGCAACGAAGTTGGTAGACTGTGGGAGAGGCATTCAAATGAGGTGACTGAAGGGCAAACTTGTTCTTTGGATTAGAGAGCAGAGATGGTGGTTGTTGAGAACTGCATATTTAAATAGGTTTGGCTAAGTGCCTCAAGGGCATGTGCGCCGAGGCAGTGTCACAAGCCGTTCAAGGTTTAGCAAAACTAATTTTCCAAGTCATGGAATTTTTACCCAGAAATTACAAAAAAAAAATTCACGGAACGAAGGCAGAGAAATATTCAAATCGCTTTCAAGGAAATTCTACTTCGACGACGTTTGAGTGATGTCATGCATAAATCGCGGTCCTTGAATTAACTTCTTTTACATCGATTCACAAAAAAGAAATGCGAGAAAATTGACAGAATTAGAACGAAAAATTGGTCAGAGAGATACAGTGATGGACAAAAAAATAAATACACTTATTCACTTCCACTCACTTTTAAATTCGCACTTTTTCAGCTATCTTAAATACTGAACTAATTTTTTTTTAAAGGTTTGCTGCAAAGGTTACACATAATTCTGTAATATCCAAAATATACATAAGCGTCGTATGTTTGGAAAGAATGCTCAAAATTGTAGAAAAAAAAAAAAAAAATACATTTTAATGTACCGTCAACAAATTTACTAGTGTTGTTAAAAGTTTTAAGAAAACAACTATTATACGAGGTCTGTTCAAAAAATAAGGTGGATTTTGAAATTTCGCTGGATACGTACATTCAATTATCGATTTTTTTTATTTTGTTATGTTGGTACACTCGCCTCGAACATATGCTTACAGTTTCAGCTATGTAGCATATTTATTTTGTTTGTGAGAGGTATAGAAGTTAGACGTGTTTTGCGTGTTCGGCGATTTACTGCTGTCGAAGAAAATGGATCTCCTTGGCTCTTCCAGTGGGACGATTGGACTTTAGTTTCGATGTCAACGAAAGCGAAAGCAAATTTGGAACGAACTTCGCTGCCACACGCTTTATGCCCAAAATTTACGAAAAAATTGCATGGCATGAGCCAACCTATGCGCCGACATCTTCAGCAACTTTTCTAATAGTGATTTGACGATTCTCCATAACAATTTTCTTCACTTTCTCCACATTTTCATCGGTTGCTGATGTGTTGGGGCGTCAAGGGCAAGCGTCGTCATTCACATTTTCTCGACCTTCTTTGAAAAGCTTGTACCACTTGTAAACATTTTTATTAACTCAGAGTACACTCACCGTATGCCACTGTCACTATTTCAAGTGTTTTTGAGCACTTAATTCCATTTTTCACACAAAATTGAATGCGAATTCTCTGATCAATTTTTTTCGACAGTAGGAAATCGCCGAACAGTGCAAAACACATCTGACTTTTTAAAATTCACCTTATTTTTCGAACAGAGCTCGTATTTCAATACTTAATACTTTATTGCATGGCATTTGTTTTGAAGGGATAGAAGCAATAAATCATTGGTATGCCTCTAAATATTTTGACTTTCGCGTTTGTTAGCGAAAGTTTTCAATTGGATTCAGGTCCGGAGACTGAGGAAATCATTTTAAAACAGCAACCATTCTCTCTTTCTTTTCCTATTTTTTTAGTAAGTTTTGAGCTTATTAAAAGGAGAAAAAAAAAACACGAGGAACAATAATTCACGACAAATTTATTCTGTAGTTAAAGAGGAAGTGAATATATAAAATAATGGCTTGAATAATACAAAATGGCGATGATAGAAAGAATTAAGAAATATGCTAAGTGTGACCACTTATAAGTTATATTTAAAAGTAAGAATACTTCATTATTATTATTCCAACTTTATAAATCAGTAATAAATTACTTGACTAATCTTAAATTTCGGCACCAGCTACCACGGCTTTGGCCAGAAGTAAACGTTTATTTATTTTTTTGTCAGCCAAGAAACGACATAAAATGGACCCTTACAATTTTTCTTGATGACGGTAGACAAGTTGCTGGTTTTGTTTTATATGATTTTTCTATCTTCCACCTACCTACTTCCCATATATTATATTTGGTAGATGGTAAAAAGAGGAAGATATTGCAATAATGTCTGCAAAAGTATGTTTTATCTATTTATTTGTCCATCACTCTATGTGAACTCTAAAATTGTATAAATTTCTTTACTAATTGAATGATTTTAAGAGCGAATTTTGGTTTGACATGATTTCTTAAGCAAATTCGAAAAGCCGCATCCTTCATGATGATTTCTTTTTAGAAAAGCACAATAAACTGGTAAATTATTAGCAAAGGTTCACATTTTTACTAATTTTACATAAAAAAACAATTTCCATCGATTTTCATTCGATTACATTCTGAGAAAATTAATCTCTAACGATTTTTGGCGATGCAGGAAAATCAGTTGTAAAAATGAGGTGGGAAAATCACTTTTCTGACGTGACCTTTTCCGTAGATTTTGTACAACTTTAAGAAACGTTAAATTTTAAAATTTTCCTAATTTGATCATCTCAAAATATTTTCAAATTAATTGATGAAATTTTAGGTCTGTTCTTAGTAAGTGTTGTTAAGTTTAGGAGGTGGCGGCGAAACGACGATGGTCCGTAGTGTAACAACCGTCACAGAGTTACATTTTATAACATTTCGTCACCGTCACATTGCCTCTGATTGAGACAGGATTTGGATGCAAATGCGTAGATTACTGGCTGAGTTGAGTTACTCTTCGTAAGCTAACTTAAAGTTAAGTCAGGTACAAGCAGCATCTTCCACGATAATCTCTGATCCATACCATCAAAAAAAAAATGTTAGAACAGACATTTGAATGGTGTCATACTTTATAGGAAAATGGCATAATTAGGCCTTTCAAATAAAACAACAATTTTTTTGTTAACATCTCATAACACACATAACATTCCATACAAACATCGGCCCGCTTTTATGGGGAAGTCCTTTATATAGAATTCTGTTCTAAAGTCATCGTTTAAGACGTGTTTTATGACCACGAAAGAGTTTTTCCAAATGAAATTTCATTTTTCTTTTGGCGGAAAAAAGAAGAATGCGCAAAGTTCCGCTTTGGAAATGGATCTCCGACTTTTGATTCTGCTTTGTATTTTCATTATTAGGGGATCGTTCCAAGGAAATTATGAAACTCTTAGAGAATCACTTCGGTGTCTGTCTATCGGCTTTCACATATCTACTTAAAGTTTCTTCTAGTTAAGAGATAAAGTTAGGACTGAAAGAACATCGACGAAACCTCAAAAGAAATCGTGGATTTTTCATCATCTTCTTGACCGCATGTTTCACTAACGCGGTCGCGGGGCAAGGCACGCAGAACAGATCTCCAGGCAACTCGATTCTCCGCCGCCGACTTCAACTCATCAGGAGATATGCCCAGGCGAGATTTTTCTTTTTTAATTTTCATCGATTTCGAAGTCATTGTGTCTTTCTCTTATCTGCGAGTCTTATTTCGAGTCACTTTGTGTCTCTATAAAGATTGACATAAAAATTTGTTGAGAATACTCCTCTCAGTGCAGACTTTGGTCCCGGTTGGACTCTTGCGCAATTTCGCAGTCACTCAGGCGTCTAAAATTTCCCACCCGACTCAATCTCAGACTCTCCAACCAGTGGACACCCCTCTCTAAGACCGATTAAGCAATCGAAACAATTTCTCATTAAATCGAAACAACATTCCGTCATAAATGTTAACGAATAATTCACCTGCTGGACAGTCGGACTGAACTGGTTCCTGTCACATACAGTTCCCACCCCTTCAGGCTTTGGGCTCCAAACTCTGTGTGCTCTCTTTACCCACTGATGCCGACCAAATAACAAATCAATCACCTTGAGGTCGCCGCTTTGAGCCATCGGATACTTATGGCCGCCGTCTCAAGTTTACCCATGTGCATTGGCACACACCGTTATATCCAATCGCGAGCAGACTAAAATGTTGCTGCTGTTGTTTCTCAATCAACTAAAGAATTACTGAAGCGTTCAAGAATCTGAATCTGACGCTGAATCTAAATCCGAATCTCATTGAAAACTAGTTCCGTGCTGTGAGGCGCGGCGACAACGCCAACAACTGCGATGGCTGCGAATTTAATTTCATTGCTTATGTCTGCTTTCTCTGCGCGGTGGAGAATAAATGAGTGGTCATGATCGGTTGTTGTTTTTTTGTTTAATTTGTGATCCTCAAGTATCGGCTTACACAACTGCCGTCAACTGCTGGGCGTTTGTTTTCACAAAAACAACAAAAAAAACATGAAAACTCAACTCGCCTCACCACACCTCGCGATTGTGCGGCTTTCCCGGGAAATATTTTGCGCATTTCTTTTCTGAAAGTAGCGATTTTTAAACAAAAAACGAGATCTTTTTTATCTAATTGCTTGCATAATCAAAAGTAAACATAAAAGTCGTCGGCCGTGTGGAGGCAGCGCCTCATCGGAGTCCGATGCGTGTGTTTACCTGAGGAGCGTCAGCTTCTGGCGGCTTATGGAAAATCTCAGTTATGTTCCGATAGATTCCGTGTAAGGGGAAGGTGTAGAAAAGGTGGCAATGCTGAAAAATAACTGTCTACTTTTTTCAGGGGGACTGGGAGGAAATGTGCGTGACGTAGACTGGCGAGAAGCTTTGGAGTTAAGTGTGCATTGGGGTTTAGTCTATGTTTGAACCCAAAGAGCTTTTCCGTCTCGTAAACGGTTCGCGTATGAGCTATACTGTACGTACGAATGAAATACAACAGATGGCGGTGTGATCCATAGAAAGATTTTTACGTTTTTTTTGAACGTTTATTTAGCATCAACTTACAAATGCGTTTACGAAGAATTTTTATTCGATTTGAAATATGAGTTTGTGGTCCAATCGGCAAAAAGTTTCAAGAAAATACGGAAATGGGTTCGAAAATTATGCTTTGGTTGCTGAACTTCCCCACAAAAGAATATTTGCGAATAAAATATTCCACTGTTGTATGCTCCAGCGAACGACTGACAGCCTCCTGGAGTACTTCTGTTCTGAAAAGCTTTCGCTATTCGGCGTTCGGAACCGGCATTAAACAGTAGATAAACAGTAGATAAACAGCAGATTATATCGCGCGCAACACAGTGAAGGCGAGAATAAGCTATGCTCTGGCCCTGTATGGGCTGTTACGCAGGTTATTTATTATATTATGCTTACAAATGTTACTAACCTAAAAGTGAATTTTTCATTTAATATTTGAAACATCTTTGCTGTTTAGAGTCTTTTGATTTCGTGAAAGTGGGCACGGCTTAGTAGTGGGGTCTTAACTGACACTTGTTTTCACCAATCCGTCAAGTGACTTTCAGATTTTACACGACGAATTACATGATTGGCAAAGATTTGCATGATAATAAGCAGAATATAGTCAGTGTCGGTCAACTGAAGGTGTGGTTGCGTGGACTATGGATGGAAAGTCATGGAAGAACAATGAGGTCAACGAAGAGAAGACTTTTTCAATCATCGTCAATGAAATTTAGGAGAAAAAAGTGAACGACAAAATCTAATTAAGGAGATTTTAGTTATGAGTGTAATTGGCATCTTCCCAATGAACAAATTTGTGAAGAAATTTTGCCATAAAACATCCTCGGTCACTGGATTATGTTGTCGGGCCATGAAGCTTTCTTGAATCAGAATCAATGAAAATAAATGGCTTCAGGACTAACGATCTTGATCAAGCAAGAGGATCTAGTACTCGGCAGACTAATGGCAGCCTTTATTCCTTGATCTGAAGTGATCGTTAAATGATCGTAAAGCAATCGAAATATGATCGTGAAGCAGACTTTGAGTGCGTTGAAGTGACAACTGGATTAAGTCTTATAATCGACTCGACGACTTATAATCGTGTGTCATAATGGACCCTTTTCGCTTTAATAAAACCTTGGCTTGGTTCGTAAGTCGGCTTAAATAGCCCTATCTATGACTTCTTCTAGAGCTGACGAGGATTTCGTTTTTTTCCTATCCACATAAGTACACGGGTAGAAAATCATCCCTTCTACAAAAGTAGTAGAGTATGGTTGATCTACATCGAACCAATCATACAAAAAGTGTTCACAAAATGTAACCTAATAACTCTAGAGGGAAAGAAGAAAACAAGAATATAAACAAATTAAATAATTAAAAGGTTGTCAAGGCCTCTGAATCGATTCAAAATTGAAAGTCACGATGTGGAAGGTGATTCTTGAAGACAATCTAAGCGGTGAGGTGCCTTCTCTTGACTACTGCACCATGGGCACAACTGAAAAGTGACGCGGAGTGTTATCAGTTGCGACGAAAGCTAAAAATGTTCATGCCTCTTCTTTTCAAATTTAGCCCCTACTCGTGATTCATCACGTTTTCATAGTTTCTTGCAGAAGAAATTGGTACAATTTTGTGTATCAGTGCTATGTTCAAAAATTTCCCACAAAAAGTTGTTAACAAAAACATAAAAATATTTAAAACTAGCTAGCCAAAGAAACTAAAGTTGATATAAATTATTCCGTTACCCCAAAATACAAAAGTTTTTATTCCGTTTAACCCATTTAAAACATTCATCTTTTTCTTTAATTTCAGAAAATGAAGGCGAATTAACTCGTAAAACAAAACTCCTGCCATGGGGACCACTCTACTGTGTACTTCAACAAGACGAGCAATCATTTACTGGATACTGCAGCGAGGAGATCTCGGTAGGTCCACAAAAGCTCTATGTTCCCCTTCGATTTCCATCAATCATTCTCTTTCTTGACTTTCAATCTTTCAATTAATTAAACTTAACACTTTTTTTTGTATTCTTTCTCTTCTTTCCCCTCTCCCGAAAAAAACTAACAAATGCAAACAAATTTGGATTAAAATTGAAACAAAAATTATTAAACTAACAAATGCACTAAACGTAGATCTTTCCTGCGACTCCTAACAAAGAGGTTGGTATGGCGTAGTATTCGTATAACAGTTTTGTTTTTTTGAACGTAACTCTAATCGTTCTTTAAAAGGACGATGAGGAGGCGGTTTTTTTGTTGACTTTGTTTTTGTTACTTGCTCTCGTCTTTACCTTGAATTTTGGTATTTCTAATTCTGCCCTTGCAGTTGACGGATATCCTGTTCAATGAGTATCCGCGTGTACGATTGGACAGAGTTCGACGACCTGCCAAGGCTCTGTGGGATGGACCGCCTACAGTTCGAGAAGAGGCTGAGGATTCAGATGGATGCATGATCGACATTGCGGCTAATACGACGCTTTACAGTGATTTAGGTAAGTCGAACAAATGTTATGAGTGGAAAATTTATGTTAGAATATAAGCGAAAATATAGGAAGCATACTATGGAAAATAGTGGTGTACACAAAGATTTTAAAAAAGGCATATTGAAGTCTTCTATATATCCAAAACTCATTTAGTTTGTTTAAAATTTCTACATCTTTATTCTACGTCTACGTCCTTGTCAAATTTAAAGCCGTTAGCTAACTATGTAATGCTTAGAGCGTCGATATTCATTGTGGTCCTTATTGACCAAAATCGCTTCAAATTAAGAACACAAACAATAAAAACTAGGAAGATCCAAAAAATTAAATTATGATTTTAGTGAAATTAAAATGCTTTACGTTGAAGCTCGTTCGTACTAACTTTGTGCTACTTATGCTAAAGTTGCATTCCTTTCTATCAGTTTCTGACGTTTGATAAATGTTATTCTCACCAAATCGGCTAAAAAATTATGACAAATCAACAAACAAGGATAAATCTATTAATTTTTCACAATCTTCATCGATTTGCATTCAATTTTAACCAAAAGAAAACGATTTTTAGGAATTGTAGTCGCTGCACTAAAATCACCCGAAAAATGAGGTGAGAAAATAGTTTTTTGGGGGGACTTTTTCTTGTGGAGATTGTATCACTTTTAAAAACAAAAATTTTTGACGAATTTAGGGATTTTATTGAATTGAATTGGTTTGTTCAGAGTTATTTGAAATTTAAAGAGCTTTTGAATTAAATTGTGAAGTTTGAGAGGTCTAGTATAAATTTGGTAAAAGAACGGTAAAGCTCGTGAAACTCTAAGCAAATGGAAGTCTTTCACGGCAGTCCAGGGAATACTTAGGTTTGTTTACAAGAGGAAATCAATAGGTTTAAATAATTTTATTGTTGGAATCTTCTAAAAACTGCTTATTGAGTGTTGAGGGATCATACGTGGTCTGGAGCTTCAACCTCACAAAACGCCAATCACGTTTACCGATATACGAGATTTATTTCAAATGGCAATAAAACCTCCCCCGAGCATATTTTGGATAGATCCATAATAAATTTACTGATTTTGAATGATCTTAAAATAAATAGACGAATTTATAAGTGCAACCAACTGCTAGTTAAAAATATGTACAAAGAAGCCAGGCTAGAATTGAATATTTTTTAACAAAAAAACTGTGTTCAAAAAAGACAAGCGCAGATTAATGGCCGTTTATTAAGAGCTATATATACATATAAAGATAGCTATAAAGCACAAGATCACGTCCTCAGTTCTCTCTAGGCTTTGCAAATCTGTACAAATCTGTTTAAGGGCATGTTGCCTTAAGCCTCAAATGGTCCTTAAACATTTCAAAGTGATAGTTTTGCGTTCAAGTATGCGAAAGGTTATGATTAATTCTAGTGTTCTACGTTGGATTCTGACTGTCAAAAAGGCAGATCTTCAAACGTTGCATATTCATGGACTATATTGGATCAGACTTTGGACTCCATTTCAAATTTACTCCTAAGTGAGCTACAGATTAGAGACATGAATATCGCCAACATTCATTTTTAATAAATTTGCCTTTTTCTGATGATCGTAGACCTATGTAGTTCTCCTTATCCTGTGGTGGCGAAGATGCCCAGGCAGGTACAGAAAAAGAAAACTGAAAAAACGTAGCAACGTCTAGGTCTATTCAGAAAATAGAATGGAAAGAATAAAAGAGATGTGGTAGGTCCGACGACGAATTTTTTTCATTTTATAACATATTAGGTTGTCAAATATCTCCCTTCCGCCTTTTTGTCTTTTGAATTTTCCGGCTATGTACAAAGCGCTACTGCTCGTATCTGGCAAAAAGGTCTTGGCATAACCTACAAAACGACGCTATGCATGATTAGTTTGGATACGAGCTCTGTAGCGCGTACATAGCCGGAAAATTCAAAAGGCAAAAAGGCGGAAGGGGGATATTTGACAACCAAATATAATCAACACTTTTCGCTGACTTTAATAATATTTTTAAATCTCCTACAACAACCCTGACATCCAGAACATAATTTCGAGCAAAAAAAGGGCAAAATAATGGGAATAAAGAAAAGGTCTGGCAACATAAGATTTTAATTTGATTAGATTTAATAATTTTTGGCTGTTTGAAAATTAGTTTTCAATCTGTTTCGGTACCACTGACACCTTGAAACAGAAAAGGGTTTGACGACGTCAAGATTCTCGTTGGCAACCTTTAGTGTGACGACGCCTACCATACCTTCTTCGAATGCAGCAGGTGGGCAGTGCAGAGGACCAGGTTGGAACCGGAGATAGGCAGCATATCACCTGATACCATTGTCAAAAAGATGCTATCTAGCAGCAGCCACTGGAGACTAAGAACCAAAGAAGAGATGATGGAGATAATATCCCCCAAACGAAGATCGATTGCAGCCTAACCGGCTGAAGACTAATTAATTAACCCGATGAAGAAAATGAAAAAGAAAGTCCCCTTTGGGGGAAGAAAACGACTCTACTCTGAAATAATGCGAAAGCGGTCCCAGAGTGGATGGTGTCAAGGAGAAGAGGTCAAGATGTGGTTTTAGTGTGAAAACAAAATGAAACAAAAAATGAAGACAGCTTTAAAAAAAATAAAAAGATATTTCTAAATTATTGAATTTTTTTTTTCAAAATTCGTTTTGAATTCCTATACACTTTCAAAATAAGGAAATCATCATCTTTAGCATGGCAGGACCGTCTAAGTGACCCATATTGAAATGCGTCCAACCAATGAACAAAGAGGAAGGGACGTCCCTCATAACAGCTTGCTCCCCAAAACAAAAAAAAAATGCCAACCAAATTTGTCGACATTATTTATGCCATTTGTGCCCATCTATGGCATCATGTCTACGTGTCAGACAGAATATTTGGGTGGCCCATTTACTCGATGGTTTTATTATTTAAATCATCACCGCGTGCGTGTTTTGAAACCAATTAACGATCTCTGCATCCAAAACAACGCCTTCAAATCTGAATTTCATGTCGTCACCATCAAAACAGACAACAAACGCATTCCATTTCCCCAGCCTGCATTGGTCTCCAAAAAAGAAAAAGCTTTTCATCTTTTCCCCCAACGTGGAATGCAGTGGAAATGGAGCCACAAAAAGCTCCGTGTATCCGATGGATACGCATCTAAGTGAGACCTAGAGAGAGTGAGAGAGAATTTCATTGAATGAAATCCATTTTCATCGCGTTTCTCTGTTGTGTGTTGAGCTCTCAGTTTTGAGTTTAGTTCACTTTTAGCTTCCGGTGGATTGGCTACTGATTCGGTCGGTTAAGAAGAGGTTCGTAAGACTCTTCGCGCGGGAACGACAAATCGTCTGTCTGTTTGTGAATAATTTTTGTTTTTGCTAAAATTAGATATTTGTTTTTGCCATAAATATTTTGGATATAAAAATGAAATGTGTGTGTGCTAAGTGAAGTGTGAGAAAAAGAACAAAACTACTTCGGTGGTAGTTTTTTTTTAGGTGGTTTCATTTAATTAACACACACCCGTTGTATGGGGATTTTCTGAGTTTGGATTACAATCAATACGTTGGATTCGCCGCCCTTAATTGAGGATTTCTGCATTGAAATGTAGGTATGAGCAACAACAGCAACAACGACGACGATAGACGTCAGTGAGCCACTTTTGAGAGGCGAGCAACAAACGCCTGCGGTGGATGCGGCTAATAATCGACGACGGTTGAGATTTGTGGAGCAGGCTTCCTTAAATGTCTGACAGATAGACAGATAGAAAGATCAAAGATATGGGAGGGGTTGTTGTGTGGAAGTCGGCTGACATGAGGCTGAGAGTCCCACGCTTAGCAGGTGGATTTTTTTTTGTGATTTATCGCAGCCATAGCCGCGATTATGCAAGACGTGTTAATTTAGAATGAGAATCGAGTTGATAGATGGATTTTAATCGATGACTGAGTTGAGATCGATGCGGGGGACACGAAATGGGGGTCAACTTGAGGGTTTCGTGGGGCTGATTTTGTGTTTTTTTGTGGAAGCACAGATCTTCGTCTCCGTCGAAGCACAGATCTTCGTCTCCGTCTGAGGACTCTGTTGTTTTTTTTTTTAAATTCAATTCTTTTTTTTTTGTTTCAAAATGTTATTCAACAATTTATAGCACAGAAATATAATTGGTCCTGCTCCTGAACTATTTTATAAATAAAGATAGAAGCAACTTGAAGAAGAAACGTCTCTAATTTTCTCTTAATTTTCTATCAACTTACTCAGCTTGGAACGTGCCTCAGCTTCGTGCCTTAATCGAACAAGTTAAATTCCTACTTTTGCATCAAATCTCTTTTATCTTTTACGACTTCTATGGGTGCAATTAGGAGTTTCATGTAGCTCCGAATGTTTTCGCACTTTCGTTTATTGGTGGACTGCTTGTCCTATGACCTTTCTGGTCCCTAAAACAAGTTGGAATGCACGTTTGCCATCGAAAGAGATTCCTTCACGACTTCTTCGGCTGCGTTCCACGTCCCACGGATTTCTATAGATTTTCTGTAGTATTTTGTTTTCTTTTTTTGTCAATTTGGTAGTCTGAGGACATTCGTGTCTTCGGCGAAGGAATCAAATTCTTATTTTTGCTTCGAAGGAAGCTTTTTTACGTTTTCAAAAGCTACAGAGGTCCTTGTCCTTGAAAAGTTTTCTACCTCCCAGTCATTCTTTCTGCTTTTTTTTTAGGACCTCTCTGATCGCCTCGGATAAGTTCAACTCTAATTTGCGCATCGAAGAAAACGCTTCATGGCTTCTGAGGCTGAATTTTTTTCTGTTTTTGTTAATTTAGACCTTTCCACGATTTTCGAATAAATTAAATCCCAAGCTTCAGACAAAGAAAACGTTCTTCAGAGTTTTCTGGTTTCGTTGAAGGATCCGAAGTCTCTCTGAAGGCTTTTTTTCTTTCACTAGCGAGCCCGATGAACTGCGTCTTGCCACAATTTAACGCCCCTTTATCACCTTCAGGGTGACAATAAAACACAAAACTCCATACAAAAAAATGTATTTCCAGCTTTTCCAATTCTCCGAAGGGTTTTCGCAAAATTTCCTTTTTCGATTCAAATTGAAATTTATTTGATTTAAATAGTTTGAAGGTTGGGTGTGATTGAATTTGGAGATGATGTGGGGATTACTCGTTGCATGGAGATGACTCTTTAGATCACTGTGAGCCTTAAATTTGGACAAATTTCAATTTCCAGTTTTCTCAGTTTCCTGACTTTTTTGAAAGGTTTTCGAAAAATTTTCTTTCGTAAAAACCTGCCAATTAAGAACAACTGAACAGTCGCAATAGGCCCACTCGTGGCCGCAGTGACACGGGTGATACTTTCCCACCCCCTCCCCCCCTAACTCTAAGAACAACTGAAAAGAATTTGAACCAAATCGGCAATTCACACAATTTTTGTATTTATGTATAGATTTTCATCGATTTCCTTGTTTCTGAAGCCTGCCTCTTACGGCAAAGTACCCCAAATTGCAACTTTGACATAACTTCTTCTACCTTCAGAGGTCTCTGTGTAACTCTGACACGCATCCCGGAAATTCCTACCGCCACGTTTTGTAATTACTCCCAAAAAATGTCCAATTCATCCCGTAAATTCGTCCTAAATGACAATTAAACTGCCAATTTCATCGTCATCGAGGTCTTTTGTCACGTTATTGACCCACTCGTTGGACTTAAATTATTCATGACCCGTCCGGAACGCGATATTTACGATTTTTTATCACGCTACAGTCACTAGACAGCAGTGTGGAGCTTGGGTCTGTGTAGGAGTGGGCGGCTAGTTGGATGGAACTCGTCTATAGGTCACTGCCGATGATCTAAAATTCGAGTAAAATCGTGTCACGTGTAGTTTGCGGGTGTTTTTGGTTGTGGTGAAAAAGAACTTGTCGTGTTGACCCATTTGGAGACATTTTTGGTTCGTAAAAATACTTTCAGGTCGTGCTTGGGGTAATCGAACTTGAATTTCGTCAACAATACGGCTCGGAATTACAACAAAATTCTTGTAGTTTACTTCAAAGACGGGTTTTTAAGGCTTAGAATCCTCCTGATCAATTCGTTAACTTCATTCTGTTGCAGTTTCAGACAAGCAATTTAAGAAGAATGCATAAGAGCGTCTTAAGTTGAAACAAAAGTTCTGTTTTTACTTCTAATTTTAATGTTTAGGCCTCGGATTTTTACCGTCAAGCTTTCATTTTAAGGAACACGATTTAAAAACGCGGCAATTTAGCGTCTTAAATTTTCGAGCTTAGGCGGTATTCTGTTTACCCCCCAAATGAGTTCTATCGGCTAAGAACACTCGTCCAAAAGAGGCCCAGCTGTTAAAGACGTGTATTTTAACGAATTCATCAAAAGAGCCTCTTAAAGTTTAAACTGTGGTCTTCCTCGTTTGCTGACCAAACTTCAAGAAGCTGGCTGCCAATTTTTTGCATCTAAGCGGAGTTTTGAATTTTCTGGAGGACTCATTGCGAGCTTGTACCTGCAGCGCCTTTCGACAGATCGCTAGCGTCGCAGGATGGTGTCAAATCGTCACAAAACTTCGTTGCTCAGACTACATCAGACTACTTGTTTTATTTTGACTCCTAGCTGAGCTCGAAAATCGCAGAAAACCAGTTCTTGCTGCCCGAATTTCCCGGTTAAGGGACAATTGATGATCAGTCTTAAAGCAGCAGCATGCGTTAACGGTCTTCTACAGTCTAGTGCAGTTGGTTGGCCTTCGCTTGAAAGCAAAATCAAGTCATTCCAGTCTTCAAGTAGCCCCAACTTCAGTTTCCGTCAATATGGAGGCGATTTCCAACCGATAAGATAGCGAAAGATAGGAAGGTGGATTCTTTAGCGACAGATTGCTGACCCTTTAAAGAGTTTGGCACCAAATTTCTCCAAAAAAATACAAAATAATAAATCTTTGGCGCCCTTAAACCGACCGTTCATCATTCCGCTAGTCAAACTCTCATCAACACAAATCTCCAAGGACCCTGACACTCACATTGCCCTTCAAATTCATCGCCCTAACCCAAAAAAAAGGATAATTAGATTACACCGATTCGACCTTTCACACCGCTTCAATGAATTTTCACGCACCGCCCTTGAAACGCGTAGCGCGTAACTGCGTCACCTCGCTTTTCGTCTCTCACTCACAGCTTCACTGTTTACGTCGCTATTTTTATTCAAAAAAGAATTCATTCCAAATCTATTAATACACCCACAAAGGCAACGCGTTAGAAGAAGAATCAAAATCAACCCATAAACACGCTTAACTCTTCATCACGATTGCGACCGACCGAACGAAATGATCTCAATTTTCCAATTTAGCATACCGCTGCGGAAATAAACTATAAAAGTTACTGTATCTGTCAAACCCCGCATTTCTGAGGTTCTCATTTAAAATTTTTTATTTCATGGATTAACTCTATTTAGCAGCAAAATTATTTTTTTTTTTCTTGAAAATGATTTCATCGCAGTTGCGTCTGTGGTTGCGATGTTCCATTTCAATTCGCACTTCCTCCCAAACCATGTTTTTTGGGGGCGGGTGGTTGGAATGGTTTAGAGTTGATTTAGAAATGCAAACTAGCAGCGGAATTCACCCTCCCACTCTCATCAGCGGCGGCGGCGGTGGTGGTGAAGTCTAAATGCGTGAGTCGATAAATATTTACATTTGGATTCAATCCGTTCGTCGTTCATGTTTTTTTTTTGCATCTATTTTTGGAATAACAAGCGATTTGTGATGCGGTCTGTCCGGTGAAACTGGCAGACGGTGTGAAATTGGTTAAAAGTGATTCAAATTGAAATTTATTTCATTCGAATAGTTTGAAGGTTAGGTGTGATTGGAGTGGTGATGATGTGGGGATTGCTCGTTACATGGAGATGCTTTTGGGGAATGAATTTAGATAAAATTCTGCTCAATGACGTGGAGTAAAGCTGTACTTTACAGTCACTTAAAGCCTTCATCTTAACTTCATCCTCGTGCCTATGTCCACCAGCCAAAGCAGACGCAGTTAGTCTTTGAAATTGTCTTTGACATTTTTCTAGCTTTTTGTTCGAATTTTTTTGCAAAATATGTTTTCGTACTTTTCGCCTAAAAATGTTCCTTCAAAACTCATCTTGAAATTTTGTCTTAAAAAATTATCTTTGAGTTCGAATTGTGTCTTAAAAGTTTGACATTAGAGTTTTGCATTGGAAATTTGTTTCAGAATTTTTACCCAAAGTTTGTCTTTAATTTTTTTTTCACAGTTTTTCTTAAATTTTTCCCAGAATTCCGCTGCTCTTTGAGTATAGAAGTCTTTTACGCTCTTTGGTTTGTAGACCGGAGAAGATCAATCATAAATAAATTTTCATCAATAAGCTTGGACAGATGCTCATTTGAAGTGTTGAGTATATAATAGAGTTTTCTCTGCAGCATATTTGGGCTGTTACGCAGATTATTTTCCGGCTGGCCCACAAACCCAGACTGCACCAATGACTTGAGCTCAGTAAAATGGTCAAAGAAAGATCCAGGCAGATCTTCAGCGACTAGTCGCATGTAACTAACTTAGTTAAATGCTCCAAGTATTAGTTAAGACGTTGGATCAAAGATGTAAGTCTTCAAAGTCGCATTCATTGTGATGCTGTTAATACATTCCAACGAAATTTTATTTCTAAGAACCTCGTCGTTTTGCTTATGGAAAGTCAAGGCAAGAAACGAGTCTTTTGTCGGCTAAATTTACATTGAACAAGGCAGACAATGTGAGTCTGTGCTACCCTTTAAACCGTAGACGGAAGTGACTTTAAATTTGTAACCAGAAATGTCTTAAATTTTGTTTCACGTTTTTTTGGACTAAAGGTTTCCTTAACTTCAACGACAAATTTCTGTTTTTATCGATCGAGACGGCTCGGTTCAGTTCGTTTTCGCTGAAAGAAGGAAAAATGAAAGTGGCTCGTGACAGATTCCTAAAAATTCTCAATAAAAAACTTAAGACACTTTTTGGGATAAAGGTTCTTCGCTGAACGTCTTCTTGTCTTAAAAAAAAGTATGGTGGCTTAGGATTGTCCAATTTCAAATGCACTTACTCTAGTGAAAATTTTCACAGATTTCGAGAATTAGTCGATCGTTTGGAGTATTTTTTTCTTGTGAAATAAAGAAAACTAAGTTCTCAGCACTTTTCGAAGTAAGTTTACTTACAAATTACCTATAATTGCAAAAAGTTTGACTGTTTTTCAGCTGTAGATTAAATATTTATCTATCAAATAGACAATTTTTAGGTTAACGTGTTGGCACGAGCAACTTGCTCCCTTGATCTGAAAGCCTGATATACATAAGGCTTTAGAGAAGATTTTTTTTTCGATAATTGGTTGGTGTCGACATAAACTGTCACATAAACTAAATTTTGAGGACTTTTTTCAGCATTTAATTGATTGATATTGACTTATTCGTGATGTATTATTCCCTCTAGTTCGAAATAGTCAAAAGTCGGCAAAAGACTAATGAATAAAAACAGAATGCAAATGAAGAAGGAAAATTAAACAAACTAAATTGAACGTAATTTCATTTTCCCTTAAGCAAATTAATGCTAGCTTTGGTAGCACGGTCGGTTTTTTTTCTGAAGTATGCATTTTGCCTTCAGGAGATTTCGCAGATGTGCAATCTTTTGCACGAAAATTACATTTAAAACATGACTTCAAATAAAGCCATCAAGACAACTGTCTTACGTAGAAAATTTCGCAGAATGATGACTCTCATTCGTTCATGCAAATTACTTGTATTTCATTTCATTTGTAACACTCCAGTCCCGTGGTCTCCTCACGACACCGACGTCTGTAAAAAAAAAAGAAGAAAAATAACTCCCAGTTCATGATCACAGATCACCCCACGGCGATTTTTATCTCCCGGCTGAAAATAAACAACTCCATCGACCTGCCACTTGGCTGCTGCCTTCACGTGCGTCATGATCTGAAATGCATCACCCCATACCGCCTGACGTCGGTTGGGACGTGCAACCGCTCCCGGCGCCCAAAAACGACGGGATGACAGGCAGATGAGGTGAATAGCCTCTTCATGCTTAGATACGCGTAAGTGGCCTCTCCGCCCACTCGACTGATTCATTGAATGGAATAAATATTCAGTCAAAAAAGTATTTTTTTCCACCAAAAAGGGAGCCCAATTTTTCGAATTTCCCACCGCGGAAAAGCACACAAATTTTCCACTAAAGAGTGAGTGTGAAACGATTTCATTGTGACCTTCAGTGCCTGAGATTTATCTAGTTCCAAAGAACGCCAATTAACAAATCTCCTGCTCAATAGCGATTTCTTTTTTTTGTTTTTTGGAAACAAAAAACTTTTGCATACAAATTAAACGTTTAAGTTTATTCAAGATTATTTATCATCCCGTGAAATAGACTTGAAGTCTATTTTACTGTCCGCTTCTGTCGCTTCTCATCGGCTTCGTTCAGTTGTACACGTATACACATTAAAATTACTTTTTTTTTTTGTTTTATTTTCTTTTTTTTTAACCGGAATTCATTCGGATTGTTTAAATATTCTCTGACGAGTCTTTGTGTTATTAAAGGCGAATGAGATGCGATAAAATCAAAGAAAGACAAATTTATTCAATTGAAGGGGGGAATGCGAAAAGAAAAAGAAAAATATTCGTCTTTTTTTATCGGATATTTAAATAACTTTTGTTTTTTATTTTTAATAAATATTTGAGAAGTGCATACCTTTTTGGGTTGAATGGTATTGAGTAGTGGAACGTGTGAAGGGGTTTGGGGTGGAAATGATGAGTTTAACAAAAAGACGTGTGAAATAAGCAGGCTACATTCCGGTATTTACTTATTTGATTTTGGAGAATGAATTCAACCGTTGAGTGCAAAAATAGATTAACTTCACTTTTTAAAAAATCTTCAATTTAAGTGTCAAAGTACTTTGTATAGTCATCAATTTTTATATTTATAGTAACTTTTTGAACAATAAAGATTAATTCCATTGAATGGCAAAATTTGCTGGCCATTAAATAATAAGTAATGTATTTGTATTCTATTTTATTTTTGTTTTGCAATTTAGCTGATATATTTTTTACAAATTGAGATAACTATTCGATAACAATGTGCATTATTTCCTCACATTTCTAAACTTTTTCTTTTAAAAAGTTAATCGATTTGTGTACTGAACATCTCGATCATGCACCTTTCATTAAGTATAAAAAGGAACTCAAAACTACCAAGAGTCGATATTTCTTTTGTCAGAAATATGCTTTCTTTTTAGTACACCCAACTCACTATTCTATACGCTGTTAGCTGCATTTTTAAACAACAAAAAGCTGTATAAATGTAGAAGAAATGAATTTCAATAAATTTATTTTATTTCTATAAAGGTCTTTTGTAGCGCAGCAAAGGCTGTTAGGAAGAAGAGAAGAGAAAGTACGTTGAAAGTGTGAACTGATGAAGTATTTTTTGAGAGAACCAAAGGACTTAGTTTTTCTTTTCTTTTTTAGTTCGACCTTGAGTTTAAGAAATTGTTTAACTAAACCTGAAGTTTAAACTTTTCGTTTAACTCGTCTCGTTTAACAGTCGAAAAAAAACCTCCGGTTAGCTAAACACAGTTTTGATAGCTGTATCTAAACAAATGTAGGGTTTTAAAATATCAAATTATGCTTGCGTTCTTTGGTTCTTTTATTTATTTTTGTTTTGTGACTTGGGAAAGAAAACTAGACGGAACAATGCATTGTGTTATTGAAAAATGAAATGAAAGTCAAAAAAGAAGTAATAATTTTTCGGCTGCGGGTTAAGGTTTGCTTCTCGAAAAATGTAAATATGATTAAAAATATAAAACCGACGGAGTTCAATGGAGGGAGAAAATAGCAACGTGGGATTCCATCGAAAAAGAATTTAACTCGAGCTCGCAGCTACATTGTATTATGTAAGAAATACCAAAATTTAAAGGAATGATTTCCCACATTCGAAACATTGTTATTTCTCGTCAGCATGCTTCTTTGACACAGCTATCACTTAAACCAAAGTTTGAACTACAGAATTTCGTTGTGCAACTTAAGGCCGACATAAACTCCATCAAAAAATGTTTAAACGGAAATCAAAAGAAGAGTTTAAACTCTCAATGTGAAACTGCACAGTAGAATGGCGTTGATTAGTCGACAACTCAGTTGCTGCTCATCATTTTCTTGGTATCAAATCATTTCAAACAGGGAAAAAATCCTAAAAACAAGTAAATTTTTTCGACGCTCAAATGATATTATGACGAAAGAAATAGCCAGAAAATGTGGCTAGAGAGAGACTCCACTAAAAACAAATATTGGCTGGCTAATTTGCGAATGATTGGTACAATTGTAAGGTTGGAGATTAGTCTTAAGTTTGAATATAAATAACCCAACGATCAAAAACGAGGATATTCAATTTTACAATCGAGGCTACTGAAAGTCTTACACTACTTGGATCAGAACAGGCCTGTCCCACCTGCCCATCAGGTTTCCACATAGTTCTCCAGGCAAAAAATAAAAATATAAAATCTTCGATCTTCAATCACAAAAACATCACTGATCCTTGTCAAGGCTTTTTTTGCGTGATACATGTGTTATCAGCTTCCTTTAGTTGATTTATTTATTGACCCCAATTATGGTAGTTGAGAATCGATCGAAAATGATAGCAAGTAGGACAACTATTTTTCTGGTCGATTTTTAATTTTGAATTTTCTCGACTCAATTGCAAAATGTTAATCAACTGCAAGTCGACAACATTTTTTCTTTTCTTGTTTATGGAAATCTGAATAAGTTTTTATTTAAATAAAATTGAGGATAAACTATTTTAATTAAATTTCCTCATGCCAAGTGAGCAATTTAATTAATGAGTGGTATTTCACAGTCATCAAATCAAAGAGGTTACTTACTCCCTTCCTCTAGAGACAATTAAGGTCGACATGTATGTTGTAAGTAAAATTGAAATTCGAAACCCATTTTCTTTTAAATACAAAATTAATAAAAAAGTGGTTGTAAATAACACGAAGAAATAAACGATAGTTGCCTCTAGCAAGTCATTTAAAATTGAGTTTTGTTCTTATACTGTAGTGGTGCAGCCGATCTCACAACCCAACTTGCGTCCATTCAACAAGTTCATGTTATGTCACAAATGATTGGTCGAAATAAATCAACGAATTCCCTAATCGAGCAAAAGAGGTCGCAGCCTGAGCAACGCACCATTTTGCATATTTTTTTTATTGAATTGCAATTTTTTCTGTTTTTCCTGTTTTGATCATCAGAAGAACAACTTGGGATGCGCTAAAAACTAACTCCAAGTGAAATAAAAACTTTTTTTTAAAACAAACAATTTCGTTTAAACATTTTTTTTTAGGTTTTTTCTTTTATTTTGATAGAGCAAACTGTTTTTTCCAATATTTAATCTCCTTTGTTGGGTGCTGTCAACATCAGAATCAGACGACCCTAAAATCTCAATTGTACTACAGAATGTAGAGTTTTTTTTTCGATACGACACGACGATCGACTCGCTTCAATATAGATCCTCGGCTACCTTAACTAGCCAGATTTTTATTTTGTCTGAGAATTCAAACATTAAATTTCTTGTTGTTTGTCTGACACAGAATGAGACACTTGCTTCAAATATCCCTGATCAAAGGATGTCTTCATTACGCCGCCAACTTCAATTGATCTTTTAAGTGTGGGACATCAGACCTCATATGCAAGTCACTTTCCATTCTCTGGAGATTCTCATTTCCTCGAAACGGTCCCTCAATCCGCCGTCTGTTGTGACAACAAAGCGCATCACATTCCTGCACATCGCCCATCTGTGGTCCTTCTGCCACGATCAACGAACAGTGATCAGTGCGATCAGTGATGCCCTCCCTTGACCTTTCGCAACGCTCATAAGTCCCCGCACGATCGTTCAGCGGCCACATGCGACCGTCAATTCCCTGCGCGGCAATTATTTCAATTATTAGCCCGCATGAGTCGTCTCGCTGCCCGTCAACGCGAACATAAACACAACAAATTAAACTCCGTACACACGCCCGATAATCGCATTTGCAACATTTTGCAGTCGTGCCAGTCGTTTCAGTTGTGGCAGCGTGGCTTTATGGCGACACGGACAACAACACAAAGGGAGGCGATTGTGCTCCAGAAAGTATTTTGCGCGAAAGCGAACGAAGCGCGGACCTTTGGATGCATGCCTCAGTGGCACCAGAGGCATGCACACGCCCTCCCAACAACGCTGCGCGTTCTCGTCGCCCCCAAAAGCAACGCACAGCAATCCCGAAGGAGGTCGGGAAATGCCACGGAAAAACTGGGATTCAGCCAATGAGCTAAAAATAATTTCGAACATAAAAATACGCGTATGCGACTGCTGATGCTTCGTGGATACCCTTGGAGGGCTTAAAATTGTCGCACGTTGTGTAAAAATAGTTCTGTTCTTCAGAAGGGAGGGAGGGAGGCTGCAAGCGAATTGATGGCGTCGCTGCAGGAGTGGCTGCCTGTCGGTCAACCGACAGTCACACGTGGCTCGGAGCGTGAAGAGAGCGCGCGCTCGATTTGTGACAAAGCAGCCGCACGTAGGCGAGGCATGCGGCGGCGGCGACGCTTATGATCTGCTTCCTACAGCTGTGCCGTGGAGCGGCCTGCGAGTGATGCAAATCCGCCAGAAAAGGAAGTAAAAGAACCGCAGGGGAAAAGCGAGATCACCGAAGTCGATTGACGAGCCTAGGGATAGGTCTGTGTTGGTGGTGGAAACGTCTCAAACAATGACGCGATTGTAGAGTGGGCTGTGGGTCGGAGGGTGGCGTCTGGTGGTCGAGGTGGGTGTGAGCTGATTGAAAACAAACGACAAATCTGTTTCACGTAAATGCACTGGGATTCCAAGCGCCTTGCTATCGTATCACCATGATGCAACGTCGTCAGCTGTAAGAGCGCACAGGAGCTACTCAAAAAAACGCATTTCGAGTTCGTTCATATTTGAAAAAAAAAGTTGGGTCTAGGCAAGTTTGCTCTAAGTAAAAAAATATTGAATGGAATAAGTATTCAATCTCAAAGGCCTTTTTTTCTGAAAAGAACATTCCACTCCGACATAAAATCCAAACATCTGACTGCCTTTCCGAACAGCTGTAAATCTTTTCTGGGTGACTGACTTTACCCACACCCACGACGCTTCAAGACCCAGATCCGATGATCTCCTCCGACAGCATCTGCTGGCGTCACAACTCGCATCTGTCGCCCCATCCATTGGATCCCTTTCACAAAACACATTGTATCTTCCAATCACTGTCTCCCACTGTCCATTCACGCGAAGAAGATAAAAACAAAAACAAAAACCGAAAGAAAATAACGTCAGAGCATAATTTGTGGTCACCTCAGTGCCCAAACACTGTGTCCGTGCGTTGACGTGAGGCTCAAGGGACAGCAACACGAGCGAGTGAATTTCACTTAACGCATGACTTGCGTCCCTCTCAACTGACGTCTGGATGATGGGACATCAAAGCCACTTCCTGCTCAGTAGTGCACCCGAACATTGGACTCAATGTTGGATCACCACCCGGATGAGAAACTCTGAAACAAATGTGTGAACAAAATAATTTGCAATCTGAATACGCGTCTACGTCTCCGTCTTCATCTCCATCTCCGCCTCAGTTGGTGCACCTGATTTGAGTTCAAAACTCGACCTCGGTATGACCAGCCTCGTTTTTTGCTGCCGGGGTTTGTTTCTTTCTCAGCCACAAAATGGGTCACGTTGATTCTGTTTAAATGGGTAATCAGGTGATTCTTGGAGTGGCAGCGAAGAAGAACGTGAAGTGGAGCGTATGTTAATTAAAAAAATGAGTTGCAAAAAAATTAAATGAAGCTGTGGTGGAGCAGTTATAAGTACGCATTGTTTCTGAACATACAAAAAAAAAATATGGCTGCCTTGTTTGCTTGGGAGAGGAAGAGGCAGGGATTTTAACGGATGTGAGGAAACTAAAATTAAAATTGATGAGATAAATACGCGAAAGCAGCGGAAAGCCAATGTGAGCGGTCAGTATTTTAATCGGTCGTAAATACTTTAAGGGCATGTTAAAAAGAAAAAACACAGTTTCCGTGATGAGTTCTGGCAGTCGATGGCTGTAAAGAAATTCAGGAGTGGAATGGCTGCCGATCGTCGGGTCTGCTTAGACTTAGGAACAGAAAACGAAGGGTTTGGCGGATGCCACAAGTTGCGAACGATTCGAGAAAACCAAAGTTTAAGCGTGAATACGTTGATTTTCACGAGAAGTTTGGAATTCTGAAATTTAGACTCCGGCAATTTTGTCGAGGTCACAAAAAAATATGAAATGTTTGAAATCAAACACTTTTTTGAAGTTGTACGTTTCTCAAGACCCAAGCACAAAAATCACGATTTTTTTGTGGCCAAGTGTAAAGGATTTTATGAAATGGCCGGTTCTAGCCTCAATTGCGATCTGTAACTTTATTATCGATCTTCCTGGATAATGGGCCGTCAAAAATTAGTCGCTTTATTTGTCACATTAGAACGTTATACGTCATAAATTTAAATGTTTCATGTTTTTTTTGTTGCCATTTCTTTTAGGTTTTTTTTATCACTCGTAGTTCTTCTGCAAATTCTTATAAAAAGCATAGGAGGACAAATGTGTTTTTGGATACCTTTTTCTGAGTTCATAGCCAAATGAAAAATGTATCCACTATCTCTTAAGGTGATCATTCTTTAGTCCTAGAAAAAATTCACCAATTCAAAGTTTTCCAATAATTCTCCTGTTCGTCTCTGACATTAATGGGTCTTCATCTGTTTATTTTTTTTCTCTTGTCATATGTCCCACTCAATCTCTTTACCATCCAACAATTTTAAATGCTTGCCTTCTGCTTTAGGAAGATATTAATTTCTTGTCACAATATTGGATGAAGATATTAGTTATACTTTGCTGGACACAATATTGGATCCGATGGCTGCGTTTTCGAATATTTTATCAGAAAAAAAAATCAAGCAATCTTCTTTTCCATCTTTCATTTTCTACGCTCATACTCTCAGACTGTTCCCCTTGATTTTCAAGTCTGAAACGTAGCATTTCCAATTTGTCGCGAAACTGTAAAAAAAAAACCTCTTTTATTTCCTGCCTCAACTGAATAACGACCCGTGAACCGACCGTGAACCCGTGCTCGAATAAAAAAGTCGGAAGATTTATTCGACACTGAAGAGAGGCCAGAGTGATTGCTCGAATATCATCAAACAAGTCTTCTGTCGATGATGCTACGGTTTCTAATCGAGCCTAAAATAAATTCGGAGCTTCGTAAAACTATCCGACTTCACTGAACTGTTCATTGGCTGTTAAATTTTTGACTAGCATTTTGCAGACTGCTTTGAAATGAGCCCTTTTATGAAAACAAGACTTCTTCAATGACACTTCAATGTTCGCAGAACTGATCCCCATCGCCGTTTGAGCCGGTTTCTTGCTCAGAACATATTTCTCTCTCTGCTCTTTTTGACGCCATTGGAGTTTCTATGAAACCAAAAGAAAAGCAAACTCGTCTTCTTCGACTAAGTCTTAAAAAGAACATGAAATCCAAGATAAAGCGGGCGATTGTGCCCCCAGATTGGCGTCTTAACGTCGTACCCTCCCTCCCTCCACGATTGCTAGGTCTTCGTTGGGTATGCTTTTTAATTTGATATTGGTACAAGTTTGGACAATGAATTCGGGGGGTATGCTTCTGTCATGCTCTAAGTTAATTTCATCTTTCTTTGATGTCCGAACTCTCGTAGCACAACCCCAAAAAATTAGAAAAGCAACTTTTGCTCATTTAAAATTGTGTAAGACGCAAGCAGAGTTATAAAATTGCGTGTGATGATTCTTGAAATAAAATTTTTCAGTCTTCGCTACGATCTTCAGTTGATCTCTAGCCAATCTTTAGCCGACGTTTAGCTGATCTTCACTCTATCTTTCGTCGATCTACCGCTTTCAGTTTTTCTCAAAAATAAGAAAGCAGGAGCAAGTCTCTTTTGGAGTTAAGTGGCAGTATTCTTTCAAAGGAATCTATCAAATTTCCAATAAACAACAAAACAAATAGGAATATTTTTTCAAACGAATATAAACAAATTCCCAATGAATGAAAATTGAGTAAAATTCATTGTTTTGGAAACGTCTTCTTATTTAGTGCCAGATTTTTTCGAAATTTTATAAAAAATATTTCTAAATTTCGTCTCAAAAATTCTAGTTTCTCAGCAAACGCAGTTTCAGGCCATCTACGTTTTGATGGCCTTTTTAACTCACCACAAAATGAAGTGCGAGCAAATTTAAAAAGGGACATTGCATTTCAAGCAAAGAAGTCAATCGGGCAGCGCCTTAGAAAATTTGAACCCCAAGCAACTGCTGCTATAAGGACGTTATGCGTTTTTTTTTTTTTTTTTTTCATATTTTTGCATTTGGTCGTTAGTTTTTCGACCAAAAAAGAAATCAGACGATCTTACTAATGCTTCAGTCTTTTCCTTCTTTCGTTAATTTTCCACGCCCATGCTTTTTCTTCTTCTTTGTGCGGCGCTACAGTCTGGGGTGAACCTAGGCCTCCTTTAGCAACCTCCTCCATCCAGCACGATCCCGTGCCAGTTGCTTCCAGTGAAATACCCAACTCATGCTCCTCATCTTTAAAACTGCACCCCTTGGTTTTCAATTCTGAAACTCGTATTAACAGCGATGGACTGCAACGCTATGCCTTTGTAGCTGTGAACTCCAACGTCTCTCCTTTGTCGCAAGTCTACTAAAAAATCCTCTTTCATTTCCCATCGAAACAGAATGCAATAAAACAAAACTGAAGCTGGCGTCAACAGCTTCCTAAAAAAAATCTGGCCACATTATTTCGCGTCTAATCCAATCAACCTAATTGATCGTAAAATATCCCCAAATGACTTTCAAATAAAAAAAAACGATCCCCACATCTCTGTCCTAAATTTTTCTTTTTATTTTCTAATCCACACAAAAAACAAACCCAATAAAACTTCCTCGTAACGATATTACACCAAAAGTGAGACACACATGTCGTAAACGGCCTCGCTCTGCTCTGCTCCCGGTTTTCTAATTATACGCGATCGAATGGATTCATTCGCTCATCCCAACCGACAAGTTAACAATCAATTTGTGGCCACAATGACAATTTTTCTCAATTGAAGCAGATTTTTTTTGACAAAAAATTAATTGAAAGCAAACAAAAACAAAAAAAAATGCGAAATATATTCTCATTGACCTTGGCGATGAGGCTGAATCTCGGTGCCGATGAGACACCACCGGCCGAGCCAGATGGGGAGAGAAGACGAAAATAAATTTTCGGTGTTAGATACTTTTTTCTATGCCGTCCGCCTCCCCCTGAGGCTATTTATCAGGTTTCATAACTACCACCGCTAGCCGACAGCCAGCGGGCAACTATCCAAAAAAAAACTGAAAAACCAAAAAACTTTGCTTGGAGTGGGACGACACAAAATTTTGATGAGAAACGTATTTTGTTTTTATTTTTGCATGCGAAAAAAAAGCCGAAACAAAGAAACGAAACAACCGCTAACATTTCAATTTGGCTAATGGGAGTCTTTTTTTTTAAATTCAAAAATGTTTTTTTTATTTGCTTGACATCGAAAATAATTTAGAAACGGTGGCTGATCGGCAGTCTCGTTGGAAAGCGTGGAAAGTTAATGACCTGCTTTCGTCGGCGGGCGGGGGATTAGAATGAAAATAAAATTTCGCGACACGAGGAAGAGAAAAGAAGTGGAGCTGGAACAAAGCACCTCGGGGAATTTATCGGATATGAACGCCTGCAGTTAATGACACCGTGAGAATCTTGGATAAACGGCAGTTTAGCGTCGAATCTCTTTGGAGCGACAACGCTAATGACCGAGTACAGAGGGAAAAGAAACAAAAGAAAAACTGCCAAACAGATCCGAGAGCATAAAAAAAAGTTATAATTGTCTGGAGCAAGAAAGTGACTGAGCTGAAAGTTGGCCAGAGGTCGATGGAGTGGAAGAAACCACTGCACCGGATGCAGTTTGTGGGGAGCTGGCGAGGAGAGCGGTAATTAGTGCAGTGAATTAATGAGTGACCACAACATCCTTATTGTGGAGAGAGTAAATCGATTTGGCACTGCAGTAAATTCAATGAATTGGAATTGGATAGTTGGCTGTAGGCAGGATTCAGAGGAATCTTGCTCCGGAGGCATTTGGCAATGACAACCTGAAATTTTTAATCGATTCGTCGGGACTCACACAACCAGCGACCAATGACCTTTAATGTACATTTTTGCAGTTGGCTAGCTTGCTTTTACGGAGACTTACAAATTACATATCATAATCTTTGTTAGATAAGTAAAAGCTAGAAAAACTAAGCATCCTTGCCTTTGTAGTGTTTTATTTTAAACCTCTCCGGATAGTTCCTCTCCGGATAGTTCCTCTCCGGAAGCACTGAAAATGCGACATCACATTGGCGGCAGCAGTGGAATTTTCTCGGGTTATATTGGGATTTTTGCGCCGTCTTGGTGATTCGATGAGGACGTCTTGTGTCCTGTCCTGCTGTGTTATGTAGTGAAGGCACTACACCTTTGAAAATTATCACCAATTAACCTTTTGCGACTGACATGACTCAATTGGCATGACTCACAATTTCGCCGACTTGGTGTCCGACACACCTACATTTTGTCACTTGTATTTTCAAGAATTTTTTAGTATTACAATTTCTAATTAGCTTTTATTAAATATAGGAGCATGTTTTAGTATTAAAACATAAAAATGTGTCCGAATAAAAATAACTAGAATAAGAAAGGGCGTGTCAAAACTGAAACCATAACCATGTGACTAAGGCTACGCGCACAGTGAAGCGAGAAAGCTATGCGATGCGAGAAGCGATACGAGAAGCGTTACGAGAAGTGATGTAGTGCGCACAGTTGAAGCTGTTCTATTGCTGCAAGAGCCCATATTTAATGAGCCTGGAAAATAGAAACAACAACAACCATTAACACTTCTCGAACAGACTCGCTTGAAAACTGGTCAGAAAAGTTTGGAAGCGAGAAGCTTGTGAGACGTTTGTGAGAGGCTTGCGAGAGGTTGTCATTTGTCGAATTAAAAATCGCTCCACTGTGTGCACTTGCATAAGACAATATAGAAACAGTTTTCTCGCTTTCTCGTTTTACTGTGGGCGCGGCCTAAGTTATTTCCATCTTTCGGTATCTCCCAGACTATCAAGTCATTCGCAAAGATTAAGAAACAATTTTGCATTTTTAAAGAAGATGAACGAATACCGAAAAGTTAAAAGAGTTTCCGAAGTCGAATCCAAAACTCAATATGAATTTCGAGCCTTTGCTAAGTCCAGGGACAGTTCCATGTTTCTTTTTCGAGTCTTTACTGAAGAAGCAAGCACGTTTAAAAATAATCCAACAATCATTTGAGTGTAAGATCAAAAAGGCTGGTTGAAAGGTTTTTTAACATTCATCTCATCATGGCTCAGAAAACGATGCAAACACTACTTTCTTTCTTTATTGTTATTTTTTTTCACTACTAATAGATAACTTCTGGTGTTCTTTGACTTTATTTTAAGCTTTCTTTCAATAAAAAAAAGCGTATAGTCACACCATGAAGGATGCTTTGTACTCTTATAAAATCAAATTCTAAAGAGACTTCACGCAAAAAAACGTATATGCAAACCTTATCACGCAAAGACGTTTGAAGTCTATTAGCGGGGTTCACATCTTACAATTTGCTGATGATATGCTTGATGTGGCCAAATTGTAGAGTATGAACGCTCTTTCAATTTGTCATCAAATTTATCGTTCGGAACGAAAGTTCAATTTTTCCGACTTTTTCGACAAATCGTAAGATGTGAACAGCTGTCGTACAACTTTAAAGCATTTTTTCATTTTTGTTTTGACTTCAAAGAGTGAACATCGAGCTTGAGCGGAAGGAATAATCATATAATTTATTTTCTGTTGATTGAGAAGTATGGAAATACATCTTTCAATGTTGTATTTTGTGTTTTTCCTCATTTTCAAGTATTTTATTACTAATTATAACCGCAACAAGAGCACGCGCACTCATATTGATGCTTCAAAATTTGTATCGCAAATGAAGCCTGTCAAGCAGTTGTAAAGTATGAACGCTAGGCATTAATTTTAATCGTCAAGCGGATTGTAAAGTGTGAACCCCGCTATTAAGTGTTGGATAAAGAATTGTATTCTAAATGTTGGACGAGGTAAAGTTTGGCAAAAGGTTAATGAGAAGTTAAATCTTAAGAACCTGTTTGGACCAGTAAAACATGGAGGTTATGTATTATGCTTAGGGTTGCATGGTGATATCTGTGTTTGAAAATTTGACGTTCATCAACAAGAAAATGGATTTTATTGGTAATTAGAATACCATAAAGACTGACCTCCATAAAAATGTTAGCAAGCTAGACCTGGAAAGTTCATTAATTTAACTCTAATTAGTGAACGAAGGTTTCTCCTATAATACACAAAGCTAACTCAAAGTTTCACAAAATTTTCAGCAAACCTTTCTTGAAAAAAAATCGGCAACAAAATCTTTGTATGTTCGTTCAGCTTCTTCAAAAATCAGAATCGCTTTAAATCTTCAACCCTTTTCGTCCAAATTTATTTCCTTAAAAAAAAGTCCAATTTCTTATGTAAAAAATCAAAATTCAATCGAATACACATCGAAAATTCATCACATCTACAAAAATGACCTTTAGCTCATGAATAGTTAAGAGTTAATTCAGTTACATCTTCGCAGAACCCAGCTAATGTCTGGAAATAGTTCTTCTAAGTTTCGCTGAATAAAAGTACATCCACTTTTTCGTATTCACCACTTCTTTTGGTTCCAAAATCAAAAACCAAAGTTTCGTAAAGAATCATCAATTATTTAAAACAAGGGGCACAGTCTACACCTTTTTTTGGGAACTTGGCCCATTTTCTACGTTCATGTGTTTGGTGTCAAGAATTCGCAGAAAAGTTACGGTCAAAGTATCGAGTTTAACTTCGTTTTTTGGCTTAGTAATGGAAACTTGAACTTGAATCGAAATTATTTTTAGAAACTGAAAATGGTAAAAAACAGGTGAAGGAGTGTGTTTCTAACATAAAATAAGCCAAGCTTTGGTAAAGACATTGAAGGGAGGAAAGAAATCACGAAAGAAATTAATCTCTAGATCTTGAATTTATAGAGAAGTAACGAATTTTTTGTTTGGTTTAAGTTCGTTTGTTTTTCTATAATAGCTGAATGTATTTTGAACGAACACTTGTTCTCTGAAGGATGAGTTCAATGTCTTATTACTGCGGACTTCGTGTGTTGTAGCATCATTTTAAGGGCCACAAATGAGATTCTGCTTATTGCTTATATTGACGCATGCTCCTTATTACAATTGATGGCAGCATTTTTTTTCGCTTAGTTAGTGCATAAGATATTCAGTGCTCTGCTCCTGGCATACACTTCCGCAAAGCAAATCCTTTAAGATCGAATAAAAAAGGAGAACCACCCCGGATGTCTGACGACCAGTTAAGAAAAAAGCCAGGAAGCTGCAAATTAACAAAACAGCGACCCTGCAAAGCAAGCAATTTAGTTCTTTATGCAACATTCTAACTGTGCCAAGAATAAACGACCACGTTTACAGATCCGATTGCATCAGCAGCACATTATTCCAAAGAACCTTTAGCTACATTTTCATAAAAAAAAAAAACAGAGACGCCAAAGCCAAAGCACATCAACTGGAAGAAGACCCACAGCAACCAAACGACATGAGGCAATAAAAAGACACAAAAAAAAATAAAGCACATCAACTTCTGACGACGATGCGAGCTGCTTTTTTCATTACGACAAACACAAAAGGCGACCTAAACTACTCCCATCAAAAGCAACGAATGTGTTTTACTGTCATTTTCTCCGCAGTCATGCCAAAGAGACGATTCTAATGAAAAAAAAAAAAAAAAACTGTGACTGTATCTCTGTGTGGTGTGCTTTTCGAAATTAATCTTTTCCTGCTTTCGCCTCGAATGGAAACGTTCTCCGGTCGGCCGGCAAGACCGGCTCCTACTTCTGTAAGATATGACGAACCGTATCCGTAACCCCGCACGAAATTATCATGTGACATCCATCAGATAACCAGTGCTCCTGTCTCTTGAATGAATTGCAAGCATTTAGGGCGAATTCATTTATCCAACAAAACACACGGGAAGCAAATGAGGCTCCCAGTGCAGTTCTTTTAATTCAAAAAAAAAAAGAAAACAAAAATTTCCTTAGGTCTCGTCGAGCGGCCATTGAAATGAAATTTCTTTTGAACGGATTTTCGCTAGATCTAAATTTAGTTGGGCATTGTTCGATATTTTCTTTCGTAGATTCATCTTTTTTGTGTGTTGGTGTGTTTTTATTTGGTCTGAGTGAGAAAAGAAAAACAAAAACCCATGCGTGGAGAACAAGATTTTCGAATGTAGTGGAAGGAAATTTTGCGATTGAAAAGTTTATGAACTGTGATTTGTTCTTACATCGGCAGTGAATGACGAATTCACAGATGAGGTCAGAAAGAATTACAGAAGAAATGCTGCAGAAAAAAAAGGTGGGTGGTCTTGAATGTGTAACTGCTGAGTGATTTTGCAGTGCAAATTTTGAAAAATCCAAAAAAAGACCCACATACGCCTACGAGTTGAGTGCGATTTGGCAGAGGAAATCGAAAATTAATTTTGCTCTTAATTTGGACATCAACATTTGACGGGCGATCTATTTGGGGTTCAATACAAAAACTGACTTCCTGAAAACTTAAACTGATTCAAAAAAAATTAAAAAATCGTTTTATCCAACTGAATTTTAGACTTTTAAAGGATGGGAAGGCAGTGAAAGAACCTCAAAGAATTTCTCTTCGTCATTTCACAGTTCAGACAGAAGTTTTACATCTGCTCAATTCATTTTCAACTTTTAATCAACAGCTCAATCGTCGACCTGTTGTGTCAATAAGCAAAAAAAAATCGTCTCAAAGGTGGCTCACTGATCTCGTCGCACTTCACGATCAGCGTCACTTACCAAATTCTTTTTATAAATTTTTCAGCTAACCTCACGTGGCATCACAAAAAACCCACAACGAATCTTATCTCCTCACAAATCACCAAGAATATCCAAAAAAGACAGCCAAAAATAAAATGCGAAATCTCAACACATCCTCGAATATATTTTTAGTGTTTAAAAAAAAGTGAATAACCTTAAAAAAGAAAATTCAAAAGTCTGTGAGCTAAAAATACAAAAAAAAAAGAAGAAAATTTGGTTCCAAAATCTTTCAAAATGAATTGTGTAGCAATACCCCCGTCTGAGGATAAGCGTCCTGAATTAATTTCAACGCCGACCAATTCAGCCCTCGTTAAGGCATCACCTTTATACTGCCGATCACTGGAAAAGGAACGTGAACGTCGAACATCACGTGGATTGGCGTCCTGCCTGCGTGGTGAACGGGATGAGTTCATCGATTATCGTCAACAAGATGGCAGGAGTGAGTCTTTTTAATTAATTTTAATTTTTTGTTTTTTAGCAGATGAATTTCAGGGTCAGACAACATGTGTACTTATGGGAAATTAAACTGAGTGATGATCTTTAGTTCCACCACATGGTTTCGATCGGATGGGCCTTGGGTTTTGTAAACAAAAAAACAGAAAATTATGTTGATGGTGAAATATGTTGGTGAGAGGAGGGTAAATGATGACGGGATGGTGTTGTGGTTGACAGATTATTGGGCTGGAGGAAGCGAAACAGGCGTCGAAAGTACGATTAGGTCATCAGGGGAGAGATAAACAAGTGCGTTGTAACATACCGCCCTAGTCCAGATCGTTTCCTTTGTTTTAGCTTTTGAAAAAATTCAGGAGAAGAAAAGTGTTGAAAGAATTCGGAAAGGAAAGAGCTGCGGTGATGACGAATTCGATTTTTAAATTCTGTGAGCAAATAATACAAGAATCTAAAAAAATGATCCAGAAGCTTCAAGGAACTGCGAATATGTCACAGCTTGTGGACTAAAATTCAAAAATGAAAAACAAGAAAAATATTACACAGCAGTTCACGACGGTTTGCAAAGAGAAAAAAAGTTTTTACTTGTCCTCAAGAGGCATTTTCTCTATCATCGAGAAAAAATCTGACTGAGATTTCGTACAAAACAGACTTAGTCCTGTAAAAAGGATTCATTGGGCGAAATAAACCACTAGACGTCACGTCTTTTCCAGGGAATCATTCTACATACAAAAATCGTCATTTAAAGCTGCTTTTATGGCCTAAGAACGTTTCAGCTTTGATCTGAGTTAAGTGTTTGCAATATTTTGCTAGGAACGATCGTCGCTGACGCTTAGAAATGATCCAAAATAATTCGTTCTGTGCAGGTCGTAAATGATCCATTTCCTAGGTTCACTTAGCTAAGCAAAGACCAGATTCAAAACGTTGGAAAGCTACTTCATCGTGTCGCTGAACAAAGCAGCAAGCCTTAAATCATCTTCATTAGTAAGTTACCCATTTGCATCCAAATCCTTCTGTCTCAATCATGAGTGACAGGATGTTGCAAAGTTATCAATTCTGTGACGGTCGTTACCCTACTAAGCAACAATGGTCTGTTTGATCGGCATTTTGTCGCCACCTTCCCTACACTACATTAGGCTCACTTAGCTGCTAAAGTTATCTCCTGATGACCCTTCATGATTTGAAACCTTTTTTGTGATGCTTCATCAACCGTCTTCTATTAATATTGACTAATCTTGATCTTTTGTTTGCATGATGTTAACAAATTATTCAAGATTCCTGCACTGTCCTGGCTTACTTTGTTTATTCGCATCATCCGCTCAACGTACCACGGACTAACGTCCCTTTATCCACACCTCTGATTGTAAAACACGTTCAACAAAAACCATTCTAGTCCACCCAAAACACGCAAAAAACTAGAAAAAGTCACCGTCTCGTGATATGAAATCTCCAGAAAAAGTCCAGTCAGGAAATTTATTTTCCCAACTCATTTTTCCATTAGACTTTCTCACATCAGCAGAATTTCACAAAAATCTGTTTTCTGGGTAAAAATTGAGCACAAATGAAAGAGAATTGTTGTAATTTTGTGCTAAATTAATAAACTTTGTCCCTGTTTCTTTCTTTCATCTTTCATTGTTTATTTGTTGTTTGAATGAAAATAAACCTCAAAATGGCGTCAGCGACTGATGGCATCCAATGAATTCTCCGTAAATTTGATGCCAAATCAGAATTCACTGCAAACCATCAAGGCATCTAATTCAAGAAACGAGGAATTCGATTAGCGTCCTTAAAGTGCTAAGGAATTCCAAACAAACGCCAGCAGGCAGCCACCCTTTGTTTGTGGAACTTACACAACCGCTCGTTTATAAGAACAAACAAAATTCACCCTCCCGACATTTGTCGGAGCGTTTAACTGCCTTAATGGGCCCCCTTCAATTAATTGACCATAAACCGCTCAAGTGAAATAACAAAAATAAAAATTCCACAATTTTGATTGAAGATCCATTTACACACACATCTGACACACGCATTCAAACAGCCGAGAACGAACGTCGATCTCACTTTCCAAATAAATTATCGAGTGCAAGTAACCGTTGAAAATGAAACTTCCCAACTTCCAAACTTCCCAACGTCCATACGCACCGCGTCGAGAAACTAGAAACTAGAAAATTCATTATGCATAATTAATTTTCGCTTCAGAGAAAAAATAAAGCCATGAATGATGCATGACGTGCCAGCGCAGCCTCCAATCAATGGAAACAATCGTGCGTTTGTTTTTTTGAGAACGCGCAGATCGTGGAGAACTTTCCTTTTTTTGTGTCCCGGCGATGTGTTTATACAGGGCGCTAAGAATTTCATTTTTTTTGGTTGGTTTTGTAAACAAATTAATTTCCGTGAGTATGACGTGAGTTTGGGTTACTTAACCCGATCGAGACGGATGCAGGAGCGTTGACGTGGACGCTCTCCTAATGGGAAGGAGGAAGTTTATGTTTGCCCGGCATGCGTGGGCCGGGAATTCGAAGTCGGATGCGGCTCGGGAGTGAGCATCATCTCTGGTATCTGCTCCAGTTTTTTTTTATATTTTTTTTTGTCGAAAGATAAACGACTAATTTGACACATGTTTCGGGCACACTTTCGTTATAACGCGATTAACCTACGCCCACAAATGCGGCACGATAAGCGGACACGGCTGCAGTAATTAATCGCGATCGATTTGCTTTGGGACACGTGTGCGCTCCGACTTTGTGACAAATATGATTTGCTTCTTTGCGTAACGAGACGTTTTCTTTTGGTTTTTGTGATTCATGAGCGGCGATTTGAATTAAAATCCAATTGAGATGTAAATTTGAAACGCCGATCGATCGATGGGCATGCGCACGGCGAGCTAGTTGATTGCTTCAGAGATGATTTGTTACGAGCGCTTAATTTGATGTGACAGAGGCTTGTGCAAGCGTTGGTGGAGAAATTGGAATCGCTGATGTTCGATTTGGGGGGAGGTGACATTCCAGGGGACGTGTTTTCGGAGGGAGGTCATGTGAATTTTGAACTCGTTAGTGAGTGACCTTTTAAACGAGTTCTCTGTCGATTGGGGGTCTTGTAATCTGCACAAATTATATCTGAAAACTTGAAAATGAGTCGCTGATGAGGTAAAAAGAAGGGCTTTTGTAAGTCGGTGGGAAAATTTGGGAAGCTGCTTCACGGTGGTCGACAGACGACATGGGGCCTTGAAATTGACTACTGTTTTCACACGCAATGAGACCGAGTGGACTTGAATTGCTTAATTTCGTATGCCTCTTCGTGTAATTGCAGCATTTTAGTGGAAAATGTCTGTTTTAGTAGTCAGTAGTCTTGTGTGACAAGGTCGTTTGCCCACAATCGCACGAACGTAGCTCTTTTATGATTCTCATCTTCCAAAGTCATTAGTAGGTAACGACTTACTGAGGATGCAATAGAATTTAACTTATAATCTCAACTAACATCGTAGAACTTCATATTTAAAGTCTCGAAGGTTCCCTGAATCAGTTGCGAGGTTTGATTTCTCATTAAAATAAAATAATTTTGATGGAAGACGTGCGAAACTTTCTTTTATTTAAGGAAACAATAGAAAAATTTTGTTTTTATTTTGCTTGCGATTTTATCAAAATTTTGATGTTTTGAAAGAGTCCACGAGTCTTACTCAACTGTCCAATGACTGCTCAACTGGTAATGACATCAACATCATGAAGCTTCTGAAATGAAGCAAAGAACTAAACGTGACTTCAAAATATTCAATTTTGCAGTCCGTCGACAAAAAAATCTCGTAGACATAAAAATTACTCCACTGGGCTTTTCAAAAGTCTGGACTTCAAGAAGAGATGCACACAATTGTCACTGGATAAGGGAGAACAAATTCTATGTCTATTAAATATTCTATTGAAATTAATAAAAAAAAAAAAAAAAAAAACAGAGACAGTTTTCAGTTTTTAGACCTTGAATAACGATGATGCTACAAAGAAAACGTGTTAGGAAAGGGCGTACTTTTTGACACAAAAATTAGCTTAAGCCATTGTCTCTTGACATTTTATTGGTACTTAAAATTTTTTGTTTTGTAGCAGACTTTGGAGAGTTGAAGATGGATTCATTGTTGAGACATTAAATGGTGTGATAATGATCGCTAGAGGCGATGAGATGTCATCGCTTTTATCTATAAAGAACAATTATGACTTAAGAAGTAAACTTTGTATAACAAAGGGCTCTTAGCAACATGTGAATTGACAGATCTAGATCAAATCGGACATTTCCTTTTTAAGTGATCGACACACCCAAAAGCCTTTTAGTAACATGAACCTTGTTAATTAACAGATCTGAATCAAACCAGACATCCACCTCATTCATCGTGCTTTTTTTTTCCTCCATGAACCACGGAGTCTGAATCCTTAAAGAGTCTTCTAAAATGAATTTTAAGCCTTGAGTTATTCGCTCACTGTTTACTTCAATTCAATTCAATTTAACTTTATTCGGCGCACAAGTAAGACTACAGTGTCTTTTATAGTACATGTGAAATTTAACAATAAGCAGTTCTTAAACTAATTCTAATACAAATTTCAGGAGATACTTAGCCATGTTTTTGTGAAAACGAGTTCATGAAATGTGCAATCAATCTGCGTACCACGACATGTATTTTCATTCTGATTAAGAACGTTGAATGCAGGTCGACGACTACGTAGTTCTAGTGTAACCTCAAAAAGTTCTCCCTTGGGCCCACCAAAGTCTGAAACTTTTCTTATGTTCCTGATCGAAAAATTTTCTTTTCGTTTTATAACTCTTGCTTTTTTGTGTAGAGAAACATGAAAACATTAGTCACAACTTCTTTCCTGTCGTGGTTTCTTCGGCTCATTGTTGCCATTTACTGAACGTGTCAATCAGGAGCAGCGCTTTTGGCAGCAAAATTCATTCAAATTTATAAATTTAGAAGCAAACCAAACCAAAATCCACTTTAATCTATTCAAAACACACTTGAAACCCCAAAAAACAACGCCTTTGAAACTTGAACAAAATCATCAGAAAAAGTCGCTCCAGCAAATTTTTCATTTTTTCGGCTGATTTGTTTGATTCATCAGTCCAAATTATTAAAAATTATTATTATTATATTTCTAGGATAGGATTCAATAAAATTCGTTGAATATTTTTTGGAGTCTGTGTTTCTGGCACTAATACAAAATCACAAAAAGTCTCAGTTCCCATCGCATTATTTTAGCCGACATTTGTGCAGCCACAGAAACTCTCAAAAATGAATTCTTTAACTAAAAATTTAATGCAAATCAATCATAATTCTTTGTATTCAATTTAAATTAATAGTTTAAACCTTATTTATTGATTTTACATTTTATTTTTATTTGGTAGTTTTATAAAAAAAAACATCGCTGACGATATTCTTCCAATTAGCAATTCTTTTGATTTGACGGATGTGATTGTTATACTCGTAATTAGCACAGTTAAGAAGCTCTTTCCATGAATGGAGAAATAATTTTTTTCGTGAATGTTTTTTTATTTAAAGTGCTAAATTCTTCTTCTAAGAGAATTTGAAGTAAAAAAAATAAAAACAAATTTAGATTTAGATAGATTGAAAGTAGAATTTTAATTAATTAATTGCCTAACGACCGCCATTTAATTTTTTTGTAAAAATGAAAAGTTATTAAACACCCCGTGTTTTATGATTAGTTCCGAAAAATTCGAAAAATTCTGCAGTTGCAGATTAAGACGTAATCATCAGCATTAATAAGCTAAAAGAAAATCGAAATCTTGTAAAAAAAATATGTAAAGGCGACAGACAGACAGACAGACGGACACCGAAGTGATTCTATAAGGGTTTCGTTGTTCCTTTGGAACGCAAACTAGCAATTTAGTCTACGGCTCCTCGATGCATGAACAGAGATGTATTTTTCTAAAGTCAGTGTTTACATTTACAGCTGCGATCAAAATAATAGCAGTGCATAGCAGTAATAGTGTGAGAGAATATTTTTTTCTTGGAGACTTTGGGAAGGTTCTTCTACTTTAGAACAATAACTGAAACGAGTAAACGATTTTTCAATTACTCCGTCCTTAGCATGAGATTACTCAAGTTGCAAGAAGGTTTCCTTCAGAAAGCACCACTGCTATTATTTTGACCGCAACTGTAAATCGTCATCTGTTATTTGATGTCAATTACCAAAGAATCCAAAGAGACAGAGAATGTTTTCCAATCATATGTGGGCAAGTCATTTTAGCACAGCTTCTTCCACTCCTTTCCGCAGCTCATAGACGAGTTGCCTTTATTCAATAGCTGAACTTCACAAATTTCTCTGAAAAATTTGGAGGGAAATTGAGCCACCTGCTTGATAAAGTTAGGAAGTCAAAAGTCTCAACCACGTAAAACTGTGTCACGTTGCTCAGGTATATTTTCAAGTCTAAGCCGAGCTTGTCCCTGTCTTTCTGTTAGACGTTGGCAAAAGCATGACAGACTACCCAAATTTAACAGCCCTCAAATTTTTTTTAGAACCTGTCATATTCCAAAGAAAGCTGACTTCATCTCCAATCAATTTTCATGAGATTTGATTTTATTTCCTCCGAAAATGAAAATGAAAAATGAAACGGCTCTCCCCTTCCCGTATAATCATCAGAGACTGACGCATTCTTTCAGAATTCTGACCACCAACGCTGCTTCCACAACTCCACTCAACTCGTCCCGATCTTCTCCTGATTGTAGCACAATAAATCACTAATTGTCCGGTCAGACGGAGTCAAGCCCAACTTAAGGGCGACTCGCTGTCGGCGCATCGTCGGTCGGTGGCATAAAAAGCACACACAGACGCACACGCGTGCTCGTAGCACGTCATTACTTACACTGGCAATTTAGAGACCAATTACAATCACCACTCGGACTTAATTCAATTTTGAAGAGCGCATTTCAAAGAATCGCCTGAATTGGGTCACCGTCATTTGCGCGACTCGACTCGCGATTGCGGGCCCCTCCAGGGGTCCTCGGTTCACGTCAATTAGTGAGCTGTGCCTCTCCACCAGGCCAACACAATGACTTCTTTAGAGCCCGACGCGTTGCAATGCAACCGCAACGACAACGTAAACGCCAACAACGACGACAACGACTATGGGCGCTCTTACGATCAATTTGAGGAGCTCCACGGACTTTGCACCCAATTCGCGGTGCGGGTAATTCAATTTTCCGTTCAAATTCAACGTACACATGCGCGGGTATCCGCGCGGCAGTGGATGCGGCAAATATTTGCTCAGTCGAGCGGAGCGTCTCTTCTCGGGAAAGCGGGACAAGCGGGCCTCGCTGTTGACTTAGGAGCGGAATTTTTGCGCACACCTCTGGATGAGTGGAGTTTTGAGTTTGCGCTTCTTTCGTTTGAGGGCAGGAAAACCGTTCGAGGAAAGTAGGAAGTGGTTACGAGGAGAGAAGATGGAATTCACTTTCGCGTTTCTCGGTTGATGGATGTGGACGTGTCCACAGCCGAGCTGGAATGGATTGGATACTTGAATCATTGAGTGTTGATTCATAGATGACAGCTGTGTTTACACTCTATTAGCTTAAGTCAATATTTTCGTAGACATTTTGGGTGTTTTGGGTGTTCCCAGACGTGTTACAGAGGGGTGTTGTTTTGTTTGCTCAAAAATTTGTTAAAGTGTGAACGAAATTTGAATTTTTTGGAATTTAATTTCAAGATTTGAAGTTGAAATTCTTAATTTTTTATGAGTGTTTTTGTTTTTTTGGTGGCTGCACCATTGACTGCACTGTAGCACCCTCGTGGATCATTTTAACTTTACAACATTCACACTTGTAAAGGCTTCTTTATTCTGAGTACTTCTTCTTTCTCTCTTGGATCAGAGTGCAGACATGTTTTTGGAGTTTCTTTTTTCAAGCTGAGTTCTTTAATGAACTTTTTGTTCCAGTCTGGTTACATCTTACGAAGGCTGGTGCTATGTTTTCGATCTTGATGTCTTTTTGTCGGCATGAAATTTGAAGCCAAGTTCTTGGATTCTTTGTAATTTTTTTGTTGCCAACCTTCTAATTCTGAAATCTTTTTATATTTTTTTGCTGCCTCCTTGTCGGATGTCGGTTAAACAGGCGGCAAACGTGGTCTTAATAGCTAAGTTTTTTAGCCAAACCTTGGAAGACTGGCAGACATCCGTCACTAAAAATCCTAGAACGATTGATAAGAACGAAAAAAGTCGAAGGTGCTTTTATTAAAACCTGTTCTATGAAGCAAAGAATGAAGCATTCACTCGCTCTTGTGACTTGTCGACAGCCAATTTTTCATCAGAACTCGATAAGCTTGATATCGGTGTGATATGGCTCCAAAAATATGGTGCAACAAACCACCCAGCTGGTAAAGCAATCAATCCATTGAAGACGATGTTCGGTAACCGCAACTGACCACCTCGTTCAGGCGATTTCACGCCGCTGCATTTCTTCTCTTCAATGGCTCAATAAAGCCGATTGCGTTGCGGGCTTCTTCTAAGTCCCAAGTCAACCATAATTTCCAGTTTATTGCAACAAATTGTTATCAAAAAACTACGCAATCACCCCACCGATTAATATGCAAAGCACCCAGTCCGGGAAGGAGACTCTGGCGCATGCATCATACACAAAAAATAAATTCTCGGTCAACGCATTGTGACGCATTCACGCAATCAAAATGCATCCACACCCATCTCCTCACCCATTTTCCGATTAAGCCTCGAAATTTCTTTTAATTATTCGTCTTTTATTGTCTTAACAAGACAACGATGACAGCGTCGGAATGTTTACTCCCGTGTAAATCGGACGAAGCAGTTTTCGGTTGCACTTGGGTTACTTTCCACAATGGCAGCCGGTGGGCTCATATCATTTGGACGGGTAATATGAATAAAGCAAAACAGAAATAAACAAGACAAATAAAAAATGAAATTCATCGCGTGATATCATCCGTTTTCCATTTCATGTAACAAGCAAAGCGAACACAGGGTGGAGGGACGCAGGGCTTCAGAGGCTTATGTAACGCTATGGTCACAGGTTTCCTGTCATTAACTACTTTTTTTTTTCTGACTTTTTTTTTTGTGTCATGGTGCTCTATCTCATGGATCTGAGTGTTTTAATTGTAAATGCCGTGAGTGAATCACGGGTCAGGACTAATTTGCATTTTGATTTGGTTTTTGTGTCGCCTGGAGGGTGTCTGGGAGGGATGCGCATGGATGCGTTTAGAGTTTTTCCAGAACGTCAGCGGGGGTTATCCTCGTTCAAGAATCTACGAATGGGGCGAGTAGCATGAGGGTTTTAGATGATTCAGCTTTTTAAATGAAGCTGAGGGGAGTCATGCATGCGAAGCGAATTATGGAGGAAAACGTAAATTTTCCCCCATGACGGACGAAGGATTTGTTCTATGGTCCTTATGGTGTTATTGTGTTACACTTGTAGGGAACATTTGCTTCGTTCCGCTTTCTCCGTACGTTTTTCCATTGCGATCGCGTTGGGAAGATGGTACTGCCATTCCCAGTAACATGATGAGTATTGTCAAGGCGATGGAAGACCAATTTAAATTCCATTTATCAAATTCCAGAAAGAAATGCAAAAATTGTCAATAAAATTTTCAAAGGTTTCAATTGAATTGAATTGAAAATTGAGGAGTGCGAGACTTATTGCATCCCCTTCATTTGTAAAGAATTTTAACGCTGCTTTTGGTGGATGGGATGTTCTCGTAGTCGGTCGCTGGTACATTCGATTTGTTTTCCATCTGACTGGGTCCAGGCTTGGGTTACTTGACTCTGAAGTTGATGACTTAACTCTTACGTGGCTTTTTGGGGTCTTGTAAGCAGTTTCATTTGAAGTATTCCAGCACTCAGCACCTTTTGGCGGACTATTGAACAATAGTTTCTTATTGATACAGAAGAATAATTCTTTTCATAAACTTTTCAAATAACTCTGGATGGTGGTTTGAATTTTGTAACTTTTGAATTTGGAGAATTTTGTAATTTCCATAAGTTTCGAAAGTCTTAAGAACTACCACTGAATTGGCCAAAACGAAAGTATCCAGTAAAAAGACTAGAAAAGAAGCTAATAGTGGTGTTTAAGTATTCTCAAAGCCTCAAACAGACTGATAATAAGTGACCAGATCATTCTAAAAAGGTTTTTTTAAGGTTCTGGCCCATCCTCGGTCTAACTTGAATAGTTTGGTATAATCGTAATAGTCTTAAGTGCATCTTCATATTAGTCAAAGTTAAGCTTTAAAAAATGCAGACTTATTTTTTGTTTTTTTTTTAGTTTTTGTTTGTAGCTATCGAATTCTGTTGAGTAGTTCATTTAGCAGCTTTAATGATTTGGTGTAAGATTAAGGTCCAAAAGTGGAGATTTCCGTTCTCCTACGCACTAAAATTGCACCTACAAAAATTACATTTATTGCGATAAATTTTTGAAAATTGATCCTTTGAAAGGGTATTTGAAAAAAAAAAACAAAGTCTCAAGCAGGCGACCACAATTCTTTTTTCGTGTTAAAATTTTGTTCACTAGACATGAAATGATATAAAAGGCTTATTTTCAGCAGTCAGTTTTATAAACAGAAGTAAAAAACATCAGGTATTTTTTTTTTCTATGAATTTCTTTAAATATTTCAATTTGCATTTGGGCTTTCTTTCCCAACCCAAGCCAACTCGTACTCGTACATTTTTTTGGTCATGTTTTAACTCTTAAGGCCATTAACCCATCGATTTTCGTTCAGCAGTCAGCTGCAAAATCTTAAAATTTTATAATATTATTGAATCCTGAAGATTTTTAGAATTTTCAAGACAGTTCATTTTAATTTTTAGCAAGCAAAATGTCTTAAACTGATTACCATTGCGCCACGCAAGCACACTTTATAGAATAATAGAAAATTAAGGATTCTGATTTGACATTTTAAAATTTTGAGAGGCATAACTACGTCCAAATATTTCACAGTCAGAAAAGCCAAAGATTTGTTGAGGATTTCAACCCTTTTTAGATTTTTTCGCTCACATTTCAGCCTCAATGACGTTGAATCTTTTAGAGCATCATCTTTTTTCTCAGAGTGCTCTAAAAATTTTATGAGTTGAGTCTGTACGATTTTTGAATACTCAAGAGCGGCTTTTTTGTGGATTACTCTCGGCTTTGGCTTAGAGACAAATGAACATTAAGAGGCAGAATCACATTTTAAATGACATCAATCTCTGATCTTTTACAACTTTTCCACATTGAATTGATGACTTTGAGCGTGTAAGGCATCTTAATAAATTTTGCAAGGCGACAGACAGACAGACGGACACTGAAGTGATTCTAAGGGTTTCTTTCTTTGTTTGGAACCCTAAGAAAGTCTATAGCTGACAATAATTTTCCATTTGGGACTTCTCATGTCGGACGAAAGCGTGTTGCAATCAACTGCTTTTTTTAAGTTTTTAGTTTTTTTGATTGCTGTGAGAGAGCTTATCAGTATGAGCTCTCTATGAGGTCAAGATATTTCTTTTATAATTTTCTTCAAACCTTCATAAGCATCCACTTCAACAAAATTTTCAATTTATTCCTCAAATTTATTCTAACCACATTTTATTCTCTTTTTCATTTCAGGTGAGTACAAATCAAAAACCCTGCCACGAATCCATTTCGATTCATCAGTAACTGACTCAGCACAGACCGAAGGTAACAATCTTGTATTTTTTTTTTCTTTTCTATTCCCCCTCACAATGGTTGCGGTTTGTATTTTAAGCTATTTGCACATCGGCACCCATAAATCCGTCGAGTAAACATTTACCGCATTTGAATTAGAAAAAAAAAATTCGCAGACTTCTAAAAAAGATACTTTAATTCTCTCCACCACTCATAAAACTGCACTCCAACACTCGTGAAAAACGCGAATCCATGTGTGCCTCAGATACACCCAGCCAGACGAGGGGGGTTTACCTTGAAGTCGGTCATACTTACTGCACAGATGGGCACAACCAAATCGAGAACAAGGCGGCACGGTATGAAACGCAGCAACAATTCTCCAGCAACACCAACAACGACAACATTAACGACACAAACGACAATAACGTCATTGTACGCGAACGCCTCTCGAGCATGGCGCTTTTGCTCTCCAGAAATGCGTCAATGGATCGCGTGTTGACGAGAAAAAAAAACTCTTTCATTTTTATTGTTGTGCTTCCGAAGAAACACACAAATTCGAAGCCGACTTCAACTTCGACGGCACGGCGGCTGTGTCGGTGGCGGCGTTAATTTGAAGTGCTTCCAACTTCCAGCAATTGGGTTAAATTACCACAAGTTGTTCGGGAGAAAACAAATTAAAGCCACCAAGGCGTTCGTTTAGCGTGTTCTGGAAATTAGAACAAAGAAAATCCATTCGGGAGGGGAGTTCGACGCAGCTGTTTTGAGGCTGCTTCTTGGGGCTGTTCCACTCGGAGGCTCATCAATCATTCTTTCGAATCCGTTTATGGCCGACAGAGAAGCTGATGTGGTACAATGCCCCCGAATTTCTTTCAATCCTGCGGGAACCCTCCAAGAAAAAGTGAAAACAACGGATGGGATCGATTTCCTTCCTTTCCAATGTCCAAACACTTTCATGAAGTGAAATCGATAATTACTCGATCGAACGTAAAGCGGTCTTGTTGTGTTGGACACGTGACACGTGTCTCTGAGTGAAAAGAAAATCTCAGCGCGGTATCGGACCGGGAGACTCATAATTGCCCGGTCTTTGCGGTGAGGTGTGGGCTTGTAGACCTTTTCACTTTCATCACGGGAAGTGTGACGCGAGCCTCAAACTGCACCCCTTTGGGTGCACTTAGGTAAATAGCTTATGGCGTTGTGACTCCGAGGAGTGGTGCTGAACTGCTGGCCGTAAAACCACAAAACGCTGTTTCATCTTGTCCTCAGATTGTTATTTTTCTTTGAAAATGCACGAGGTTAGTGCGTGGATGCAGTCTCAAAGCGATCAAATGAATGGCTTTTTATTTACAAAAAATCATACGACCACCGAGTATAGGAAAGCCAAAGAAGGCTTGTTTTTGCTGTGAAAAAATTGCATGAGCACGGGCGGACTAGATCCTAGGAAATTATTAAGATTCACCTTTACTGGATTGGAATTGGTCTAACCTGGATTGATACAATCTTTCACTTGAAAGAAAGTTTTTGTACTACCTCAAAACTATTGCTCACTAAATAATAAGGTCCACGGGAGAAACTACTGGAACTTGCCAACAGCTACGAGCGAGCTATGTATTTTCAATCAAAAGCGAGGAAAACCGATTGGATAGTCGTAATAATCAAGTAAAATGTATAATGCATTCGCTCCATCGGCGAAAGCATTTCCAGACCCTTCAGACTAGAGCTAACCATGACCACCACCGCAGTCAGTCCCTTCAGAGTGACTCACAGCTTTCACGTGCTTCTCCTCGATTCTAGGCCAATTTGTTGTCCCCGTCCCTGCCTCAAGCAATGCCCTTCCGCATCGTCTCCGCCCACTTAACCCACATCAGCGTGTCTTTTCAATTCATGCATGAATTTTGTCCCCATCTCCACTCTGCAACTGCCCGTTTGCTTCGATGCACTTCCTACCGCGTACTAGCGGCGATGACGCTACTGACGCGGTGGCATCGTTTTAATTGTCAGCAGCTAACTGTAATTCGATACAGCGCACCAGGTAACACAGTTCTTTGTGTTGACGCTGTCGCTTCGTTGTTGTCAAATCAATTGAGCCGCTCATGCGGGGTTTTTTTTTTTTTTCAAACATAAGCGCACGTCCGCGTAGTCTCCCCGTCTTCCTAGAATTTTTGTGTTGTCTCTCTTTCTATTGCTCATCTTCTTCATTCCCCATTGGTGGGGGGGTAATTACTGACAATTAACGCCGCACAAACCTCACACCAGTGTCGTGATGATTCATCAACAATTCGTCGCCATAAAGGACCGCACACACACACACGGAGGCTGACTGTTGTAATTAACACGAAATTTTTTTTTCATGTTCGTGATGCTTGGCTGTGAGTAAACAGAGTTGACATTGAGAATCGAGGAAGTGGAAAATTTTTTGTGTCAAATTTATGATGAGCTAGGGTTGATAGCTGCCACCAAAAGTACCCACCGCCTGTCGCACTGGCACGCTTGACATGCAAATACAGGGCAGGGCGGCCGTTAAAAGTGAATGAAGTCATTCATGGCGGCGGTGTACTTCGCGGAAAAGGAGCCCCTCTCATTACATGATAGTAAATCCTCCTTTGGGAAGGGTTAACACGACCTGGGGCATGTCCATATCGCACAAACATTCCGTTGTTGGACACGAGTTTACATTCATGTCGGCCGGCAGTTCCTGACAAGCGGTACATGAGTTTTTTTTTGGCGTACAACCGAATGTGGAAGGAAGGTGGTTTAAAATGAATATTTTAAATGCTTAAGGACTTACGCAATGCTGCTTTTCAGCCTACACGAGTTTTTGGTGAAACTTCTTTTTTAGATTCATTAGAAGCAAAAAAAGTCCCAGCCACGAACTCATTCGCAGCTCTATAGCCGTCAACTTCTGGTCGTTGCTCCGAAAAAATAACGATTAGGGAATAAATCAAAAATACAAGAATACAGATAAGCCCGTCTTTTGACCAAGTTTTGGCATCAGTAACCAGAATTTAGACTACTAAAAGTTGGGGTGGATTCTTCCTGTCGAAAGAAGGCCCTAAGTGGAATCGTAAACAAAAGAATTAGAATCAAGGCGGTCTTAAGCAAACGACAACAGAAGAAGCAACAACATGGGCAACACACCGGCTGCCTCTTCAGCCACTCCATGTGAAGCAATGCTTCCAGAGGATACTTTTATGGTCTTCCAGACCTCTATGAGAGGTCCAGACCTCTAATTTCACTTATTTTGACAGAATTCGAAAATGTTGGGAAAAAATTTCAACTCACCGATGTGATTTTACCACCAATTTTCTTACAATTTGCAACGAAAAAAATTGCTGCCAACTTTTAAAACAATAAGGGGAAACATTTCTCCAAAAAACTTAGTATCTGTTCAAAACTGTGTCATAAATTGGCTGAAAATCATTTTGAACAAGGTCGGCAAACTGCCAGAGTAATAGACGCGAGTTTTTTGTTCTAATTCTCCCGCCAACAACTGACGATCCTCCTGGGGTAACCTCTGTCACAGAAAGCTTTCGCAATTCGCCGTTCAGAGCCGGCATTAAATAGTAGGTCCCGTCCACTTGTGTCAAATTATATCACGCACAACGCAGTGGAGGTGCGAACAAGCTATGCTCTGTCCGTATGGGCTGTTACGCAGATTATTTATTTTTTGTACTAATTAGTGAAAAAAATCGCAGAATTTGCATAAAAATGTTTTTGATGGTTTTCAAAAGAATTTGATGAACTGTTTAAGCAACTGATGTCAGATTTTCGTATCGATTTGTAGACAAATTAAGCGCTAAAATGTGGCAAAAAAAACTGAAATGAATTGATTGCACTGATTTGAAAAAGGTTTGAAAATGGCGAAAAACGTTTTTAGTCTTAATAAAAATTTATAAATTTAGAAATGACGGAGAAGCTATGTAACTAAAGCTTATTTCATTAATTTTCATCCAAACTTCCTAAGGAATATAACCCTACCCTGCGCAGTGTAGCAGACCTGATTCAACTCAATTCTAACTTCTTTCAGAAACTATGAATCACTATTTAACTCTCACTCATATAATAGGTTGTCAAATATCTCCTTTCCGCCTTTTTGTCTTTTGAATTTTCCGGCTATGTACAAAGCGCTACAGAGCTCGTATCTGGCAATACATCATTTGAAAGGTCTTGACATAACCTACAAAACGACGCTATGCATGATTTTTGAACCAATTTTATTGGTGTCTATGGTTATTCAGCTATTTAGTCAAAAATTTATCAAAATTTGGCTGAAGACGATTTATTTAATTTTTAAAGAGGAACAATGAATCAACAGCTCCCAGTTGAGACTAGTCTTTTGAAGTAATTTATTTGTAATCTCAAATCTAAACTCAAATCGAAGATTTTAATCGAAAATTTCGTAAAACCTGGCTAAAATGATTTTGATTTTTAAGAATAGAAAATAACTGAATTTGATAAGTTTCAAGTGACCAAAATTGAAACAAAATCCAAAGTGTTTTCCACAAAAAGATCCAATTAAGTGGTATTCGTCGACACGATCATATTTCTATGTACTCTCGAGACTTGCTGCAGCTTTTACCAATATATCAACGCCAGGAACTGTATGTTTTTACATAAAATCATTCATAGTAGTAGCCTACCGTATTTATATAACAGGCTCGATTTCACTCGCTCTACGAGAACTACCAACATTACTCCCTACCGGAGTAAGGAACTCCTCGCGTTTATTTTTCATTCGCACAGTTAAGCTTTGGAATTCTTTGCCTCCACATATAAGATCGATCTCAAACCCATTAAATTTTAAAAGTGCAATCCTACGTCATCCTACTGCTCATGAACCTCATTTCCCGAACCTCGATTTCCATCCCTTAAGAAATTTATTATACTTTAGTTTTAAGTTTTTCATTTTGAAGTTAAAGTTTCGCTGAGAACGATTTTGATACTTTTGGAAAAAATGGGACGAACTATCGAAGAAGACAATTTTGCATTTGTGAATGACTCCTGGGGAAATCATTCGAAGAATTCAGTCAAAAATGTCGTAAATTTCCTATAAAATGATTTTAGTTTTGGAAATGACTGAGGCTGTGGAGTAGAGCAAGTATTAGTGATTTCCATTGGAATCTGATGTGAAGATTAATCATGCTCTCCCGATTTAGGCTTAGTAAATGTTCTTGATCTCGCTCCTGATTTAGTAAATTTGATCGAAAAGTTACAGTGAACTGTGAAGACAGCTGAAACAATTTCACTTTCTATTTCTATCCGATCCATATAATCCAAGACTTTGGCAATCTCTGTGGTGTCGAAAAACTTGCTGAAATCGATTTTTGCATAGTTCCTCCCCCGAAACTCAGTCATTCGCTTTGGTTCGTCCTACGTGTGGTCATCTGCCCACGAAGCCCACACTCGGCAACAAAATGATCGCAAAGACGACACCGATTTCTTTACAAAGACATCAGAAAAACAAAACCCAAAAGAGTTGAATGACGTTGTCCAAGTCAGTCTTCTTTTTGTTTTTTTATTATCTTGGCAAACAGAGGCATTAAGCACTAAGCGGTTTCGCCTAATTGTTATGCCGGTTTGGTTGCCACAGATCCGCGGCTCTGTTAGCTCCGTGTCTCCGTGGAAACGGGTGCAAAGCTCCCTCCAGAAATCTTTGAACTTTGACTTTGAGCCGCAAGAGGGTTTCTAAAGCCCACTTTAGATCGTAACTCGTTTTTAACCGCACTTTGCCACCATTTCCGTTCACCAGTACTGAAAAAAAAAAATACAAAAAACCTCAACATTTGCGGATGGAATCCGCTTGCAACAAATCCAAACCCGAGTCTGTGCACAAAAAGAACCGCCGCATCGTCGTCCGCAGCAGTGCACGGTCCAATTACGCATTTTCCTTTGGGCAGGGAAAATTAGTTTTATTTTTTTTGATTTCTTCGTTCTCGTTTTTTCTGCGTTGCTTTTCTCTTTTATTCACTGTGTTTTATTATTATTCTTTGGCTTGCTCTGATTTTAGTGCGCAAAGTCAGTCAGGCAGACAGGGCACAAAGTGGAAGTGGAGGAGCAGGGCTTGTGGAAGTGCCTCTGCCGTTGGGTCAGAAATGGCGGTTTTGGCAGAGTATTCATCCATCATCGTGTTGGCTGAGCGAAAAAATGATGAACGAATAGATACGAAAATTAAAATAGCCTCGGAATGCGATCGAGGAATGGGATGAGGAGGTGCGGTGAAGTTTAAGAAATTATTAGACTGCGGATTTGGAGTGGGTTTTGTTTCGATTTTTCCAAATTGTCGGGGTAATCAACGGGTAACACAGAAGTAGAAGTCGGCTTTTGGATGGATTTTTGGTGTGGGGAAAAAAAAGAAAAGAGAAGTCGACCTGAATTTCGCACTGCAAAGGAAGCAGATGGGCTTTGAATTAGATCTACGAAGTTTTGCGAGTTTCTGCTGTCGGAGTAAATTGCCCTCATTTTCGATTTTGGAAAATCAACTACCGAGTAACTCTTTGCTCAGTTATAGGGCGTTGAAACCCAAGTAAATCGTTATTTTTTAATGTCACAAGATTAATTTATCCTTCATACCCGGTGTTGTTTGTGTACAACACGAATTTTACGGGCTGACACCGCGTTATTGCAATAAAAGTGTTTACATTTAATTCTAAAAGCTAGGCACTGGCTCTTGTGCGAGCTATTATGCAGATTATTTTATTTAATTTTAAATTTTATTTTAAAACCCGATTTCTGCAGATTTAATTCTGCAGTGCAGTAAATATATTTGGGAACTTCTACTTAATTGCTGATGAAGCGAGAAAAAAATACATTTTTCCTATTTCTAGAATTAGGTGCGGTCATGAAACTATGCGTCGACCTTAACTTTTCTTTTATAATATTTCCTTTTGATTGATGTGTCGCTTGCCTTTAGCTTATCTTTTTTTTTCATATCAGGCGCTTCTAACATTTTTGAGATAAGATTCTGAGATGATCTTCGGTGTCTTCCAAATCATGTGGATAACTCTACCACGAAGTTTATTTTCTAAAATTTCACAAGAGCACATTTTTTTGTCCCATCGGTGATTAGAAAACCCTTTGTCACTTTTTTCAAGATTATCTTGGAAGACAGTGAAGTGAGTGAAGTAAAAAATTGCATAGAAGAACGAAGCTAACTTTCTTGGCAAGTATAGGCTTTAAAATAATTCTCAAAACAATGCACACTCTCTGCTGGATCAAAATAAACCCTTTGTTGCAATTTAGAGTCTAAATTCCCCCGCACCCAAATCATTGGCACACCGAATCGCAGTGAAACCGCGTTGCCAACTCAAGCGCACCCGTCGGCGGTGATGGAGTCGGATCGGTGGTTTATTCTCCCAACTCAATCTTCCTCATCCAAGCGTTTCATAACTCAAAAAAAAAAATTGTGAAAACGATGCCGAAGAAGCCAAAGCCGTACACTTTGGAATTAGCAAACGCAATAAATGAAGAATTCTTTTTTCTTTTTTTTTTCATTTTTCTTTCATTAGTTAGTTTGAGTATCTCACGAAAAACGTGTGCTATTCCACAACTCCGCGGAGAATTCTATCGAAACAATGAGAAAAGGGAAGGGGGGTTGAGGAAATTAAGGCAACAGGTTGTCTCTTCCATAAGCAAACGCAACAAAAACAATAAAAATTATGCGAAGACGGAGCTAGAGACAGAGTCGGAGACGACACAATAATTGCAGTTGAGACCCACAAACGTCAATTCGACTCGGGAGGTCGGAGAACGAGTAATTATTTGTCATTGAGTCACCACCGCCGGCACGGGGTGTTGAAATTGAAGAGGATAGTCCACAGTTCGTCTGTCCGGTAGTCATTATTATTCTAGACGCTCGACTGCATTGACACAATTTTCTATATGCGTTGCACGATGCAGCACCCCAAAGCCGGGTTCCAGCACCCCAACCGCAGTCAGCTCCCCGTCTCTCAACGCGCACTTTGTTTTCTCTCCTCGACTGTTGTTGCGCGCTGCCAATAATGGCGTCTGCTTCCGTTTATTCGCCATCGCCATCGCTTTTTAAGCGTAAAATTAAAGGTTCGCTTGGATTAGAAATTGTTTTGTAATCAAGAGAACTGCTTAATTACGCGCATCTTCCGCTCCATTGTTTCTTTTTTATTTGCCGCAGGGGGCGGGGCTCACACACACTTTCTTTTTTTTTGCTTTTGGGGTTTTTACATCTTTTTGAAATGAAATGAAATTTTCCCAGATGGCGGATGTCATGCAAAAAAGAAGAATACCGCTGTGCGACGCGTGGTGGGAAATTTTCTCGAAAGAAAAACACAATTCACGCAGATATGCAAAACAGTAAAATTTATCTTTGCGAGCAGATCAGAGTGAGATTTATTGTCTTTTTTTCTTTGCTTTCGCTTTGAAAACTGGATGAGTGTGTCAGCAGCTGAGGTTTTCCGTGGTGGATTCTAAAGCGTCTTTGATCATTTTGGGGGATAAAAATCGTCCTTGGACATTTCAGGATTGAGGTTACGTGGATGTAGAAAAATTAGGTTGCATTTCCGAAGTTTTCTTTTAGTCAAGTGCATTTTATTTACATTTTTGACGTTTCCATTCAAACCCTGTTGCTGTTCCATGATCGCAAAAAACCTGCCCGACATGGTTTTCAAAACCACTCAATAACGATTAAAACACTTGGAAGTAGCGGAGTGGGTGATCAGATTTGGCCAATTCTGCCTTTCTCATCGTTTGATCCTCAGAGGCCCGTAAATCTTCAGATCTTTGTTCTTCCACCACGTTAACGAGCGTCTTTTTGTACAGCTTTAAGCCATATAACCCGGGTTCGAATCCAGCTCGGGAAAAAATTCTGCCTTTCTCATCGTTTGATCCTCAGAGGCCCGTAAATCTTCAGATCTTTTTTCTTCCACCACGTTAACGAGCGTCTTTTTGTACAGCTTTAAGCCATATAACCGGGTTCGAATCCAGCTCGGGAAAAAAAACACCACAAACATATTAGGTTGTCAAATATCTCAGTTCCGCCTTTTTGTCTTTTGAACTTTCCGGCTATGCACAAGCGCTACAGAGCTCGTATCCAAACTAATCATGCATAGCGTCGTTTTGTATTTTATGTCAAGATCTTTCAAATGGTGTATTGCCAGATACGAGCTCTGTAGCCCTTTGTACATAGCCGGAAAATTCAAAAGAATATTTGACAACCTAATATTTCACGGCTCCACCTCCAGCGAACGACTGGCAATCCTTCTGGGGTACTTCTGTCATGAAAAGCTTTCGCAATTCGCTCGTAGCCGGAAAAGGGCAATGAATCCGAAATTTAGACAAAGCACTCAGATCACCAGATGCCCAGAGGTCGATCCCACCTGCTTGAACTTTTTTTTTTATTCATTTTTGCTTTTTAATTGGATCCTGTTTTTTTTTGGTCGGAAACGTAGTACACATCAAAATGAATTAGCACGTCAATGAAGAAAGATTACAGCCTCTCAGGAAATTTTTGAATGTAGTCTCTCGATTTCTTGAGGCGATCCAAGAGTTGACCCAATTTGACTTTTTAATAAAAAATGACGGGCCAGACATGACACGTCAACCAAAACAAATGAAAGTCGAAAGGAGCAATGTCTGGTGAAGAAGTGGAGAATGGCGTCTCATTGAAGCACCACCAAAGATTCCTTGAGGACTTTTACAACATCTGTCCGACTTTCATTCAGAAGAACATCTTTGCCATGCCGTTGCTCGTGTTTCAATCAGGATTTTTTTTGTTAATTGCAAATCTTCTGCGCAAAAACTGGAGTTACAGTGTCCTGTAATGAGTGCTCTTGGATTAAAATTGATCAGACTGAAATTCACAAGCTTAACTTGTGCTGTAACCGTAACTTTTCGATCAATTTCTCTAATTTTTCTGCAGCGAAGCTGTTTTGATTTCGTAAAAGTTAGCTCCAGGAAGTTTAGGGGCTTTGGGATCTACAAAAAATGTAGTAGAATCAGGAAATTCAAGTTAAGACTGAAATTTACAGAATCGGACAATTTCGATTTGGTGGGCCCAACGCGTCTGCGTTGACAGATCTCCATAGATGCCGTGTATAGCTCACAAGGAAACGACATAGCATACAGGCGGCCGACAGAAAAACAAAGAAAAAAAATCGACTAATAGACTTCTTCCATTTTGCAAAATACAGACAGCGATAAAGATGGGGTCACATGGAAAAATAGGTCTCTTAAAGAGCTTCCTAAATTTGTTACACCTCCGAATTTGAGTGAACGAATTTTTTTTTTCTTCCAAACTCATCAACGTCATTCAACCTTCCTTCAATTAAATTGAAGACCACCCCCCGAACTGTCACATGTTACCCTACCCTGCTAATTTCTCGAAGGTTGCGTCGCCGCTCGTCAATGGAATTCAATTTCCAGGTCAAAGTGACACTCCACGGGCGTTGCAAACGTGAAAGCGCTGATAAAATGTAAAACAATTAACCCAAATTTCCACCCCGTCTGCGTTTGTGTTCCACTCCCTTCCCAACTTTAGTCGATCGCAAATGGAAATTGATCTGTGAGAACTTTCTGTCCGTCGCCTTAATTACCTCGCACTTAACGAAGTGAATTAATAAATTGAAGTATCCATATGCAGTGCATTCTTTAGATACAATTTTTTTGTTTGCTTGCTACGGTTTACTATCGCACGTTGCGCTATCGCTTAGCTTCAAGGTCCGTTCGATCCAAAACATCGTCGTTCAAGCAGATAAATAAACCGTCAGATACTCTGGAAAAAACGCCATCGTATTTATTCTGCCTCAGCCGATCATTAATTGTGACTAACAACTGGCCAGTTACTTAGCGCCGCCGACTTGAAGGAGTGTAACGCAATCGCCAATCGTTGCGAGCGTTTAAGTCGTCTGTTTGTTTTTTGAGGTTAATTCTGGGGTTGGATGCAGTTGTTCTGTGGCGAGCTGTGAATGTTTATTTGGAACGATTTGATGGGTTAATTGAAACGAGAATGAGATGTGATCTGGGTACATGGAAATTATGTCGTTCTCGGAGGTGGTGACGTGTGCCAGCAGCTGATGGGTGGGGCTGGACGACTGGGTGAGGTTATGAAGTGTGGAAATCTCTAAAGATTTGTGTGGGTAGGTGTTTTGAGTTGACTGATTGTCAGAAGCGACGTGCTTGCCTAACAAATTTTGAAACATGGGCGGGTTTTCTGCGAATTCGACATGGAAAAGGCAATTCAATGGTCCAAGTCGTGTGACTGGCGTTCGAATTGAGCTGGTATCAATTTTCGGGACAGCGAAAACTATGAATTCGATTTTTGTGGAGTCCAGGAAGATGTTAGGATTCAGTGTGAGTGCCGTCACTTTCTGATCTGCACCCATAGAGAGTCAAATGAAAGTGTACAGTGTACACCTATGTTTCGAGCATTCAAAGGCTCATAAATTAGGTTCTAATGCTTCGTTTTTGAAACTTTTTTTAATTTTGGAAACGTTTATATATATATGTTGTATACTCTCTAAATGTTGTAAAAAACAATCCACCACAACCACTGAATAGCAAGATAGCCAAAATTAGTCCATTTTTCTCGAGTCAAAAGAAAGCGTACACCTTAATTAAAAGACCAAAACCTCGAAACTAGCACTAAGACTGTTATGTTTTTGTGGCTTTGAAATATCTTAGCGTTGATTCTACTAACTTTTTAAATCAATTCACCAAGATGTTTATGCCATTCATCCACTTAAATCGACGTCGACGAAATTTTTCTTGTAATTTAAATAAAATTTTGCTGTTGCTAACTATTCGCAGAAGTTTGTATATGGCTTCAAAACTCTTTCAGGTTTTGTCGGCTTTGTTTATGGGATTTTTTTTTTTCTTCAGAGTAAAGTCTTTTTTAAGAATGAACCTTTTTACCCCTTTACAGATTAGAAACTCCTAAAGAAGCAGCATTTTTGTTGGCAAATTTCGTCAACAGCGCCTCTTAGTCTACATTTACTATCACGATCACAATGTGAAATTTAAGACCTAGTATTCACGCCGCATTGCGATTTGAAGTTATTGTTAAGTTGGTGAAGTCTCTAATCATTCTAGAGTCATAAAAAGGTCAACAAAAAAATGTTTTCTTCTATTTTCTCACTAGCAACATCATCAGGCCGATATGGACATATTAATACTGAACCATACTGAAACTCTCTGTTAAATTGAAACGACGATACGAGTGGTCAAGTGGTCATGCCCTAGTTATTGTCCTTTTGGGAACCTTTTTTTTAAGAACCTTGCTTCTATTCCACAAACGACGGTCACATGATGAATAATATATACGGTTCCATTTTTCACTCCATAATTTGTGGATCACTCTTAGGCGCAATTGACTCGTGTTAGTGAAGCTGAAATTCAGCAGGCTTCATAAAACGAATTCTATGAGCTATGAATTGAAAGATGGTCTTAACTTTTTTCAAAAACAGTCTATTGCTTTACGTTTTGTACCTCTGTTCTCCAGCAACCGTAAAGTCCAATTTTGTGCAATTGGAAACAGGCAACAGAGTTCTGTTAACCCTCATCTGTAACCAACAGAGACTGTAAACAGCGCTGTGAATGTACTGCCATCAACACCAAAAAGACGGCAACAAATTTCTTTGCTTCGTTACTCCCATCCTTCGCCATTTTCTGCATTCAGTAGAATATAGGCAACACAAAATGGTTGCCGCGACACTTAACTGCTTGAAACAGTAAAAAGTATGCAACGTTTAGTTCTGGATAATTTTAAGAAAAAAATGTCACATTTGTGCCTTTCGTTGTGAACGAAATTACATTAAACAGTGATTCCGTTTCTTATCAAAGGATTAACTTAGGATTATTGCTAAGTAGAAAAAGTATTTGAAACGATTCTTAGTAACCTACTTGAGGTGAAATTGTGAAAACTTAACTGAGAAGTGTTTTAAGAAAAAAGAAAAAGTGCAACTCAGTTCTGAATTGAAATTTGTTGATGCTGCTTTCCAATTTATGTTTCGCGACGAGCGATTTCTACAAATCGTTTTCTGTAATCATGAGTTATGCTTTACATATTTTCTATTATATACGAATAGAATTAAGAAAGTTTAAGAAACGTACAACTCATAACAGCTCATAAAGGTTCAGAGTCTTGCGTTCTTACAATCTCCGTGTTGTGAGTGATTCTAATTTCCGAAACGTCTCGAAGGAACGTACTCTCTGTTGCCAGTTTCGACAGCGTAGTGATGTCTACTCCACGCCATTTGTATTTCTGCTTTATTTAATTCTTTGTAGAAGCAAAAGTCATTTCCTTATTTTGTCTCCAAAAATAATGAACAGTTCTATTCACAAGTCTTCAAGTTTTACTGGCTTTATCCTTGGTTTAATTTGAAAAAAAAAAAGATAATAATTTAAATTAGGGTCGCCATCACCAATTTCGATAAAATTAGGATATTTTCAATTAGTAAAATGTAGTCAGAATTAGAAATAAATAATCTGCGTAACAGCCCAGTAACAGGGGTAGGGCTTAAATTATTCACGCCTCCACAGCGCAATAAAATTTAACACATGTGAAGGGGACTTACTGTTTAATACCAGATCCAAACGGCGAATTGCGAACGCTTTCGTTGACAAAAGTACTCTAAAAGGATTGTCATTGAGACTAGAAATAATGACGAGATATTCATCTTTCCAGCTGGAAAACCCCTCCTCCACGGAAAGTAGGTTTCCGTTGAAACTTAAGTAGATACTTATTTTTCGGATTTGGTGTTACTCTGTGCATTTTGTTTCCAGAACAACATCCATCGTGTTATACTTTGATGAAATTTCCTTCCTTTTTTTTAATAATGGCGGTCGAAAGTTGAAGTAGAATAAAATAGCCTGTGCGTAAGAACTGTTGGGTGGGTAATAAGAGAAAAAAGAAAATCGCGTAATGCTTTATTTCGAATAATGGATTACGTTTATTATATTTTCTTAAGTATCGTCATAGGCAAGAGGGAAAATCATCCGACCAAGTTTCAACTACCTTAGCAGTGGGTAATTTACATCAACATGTGCCCAGGGCTCGCATAAGTTTCTATTGTTAGTGCAAGTAGCATATTTCATACGAAGCCCCCCACTCTCTTACAAAGTGAATGTTAAAGAAAAATGTCGAAAAAAGCACATCCATGTCATCAATTTTCTGAAATCATTCTCTTCAGTAATTAATTTTAAGAACCCACGAAATCGACGGCCAAGCCCCCACGAGTTTTTTTTTAAATTAATTATAAATCTACCGCCCCGTGACCTGATTTCCAAAAATATGAGTAAAAGGGTTCAGTTTCCTCCTTCCATCGAAGATAAAACCAAGTAACCCAAAATAGATGTCCATGTCCTGAATAAGATCCCGCGAGACCATGACCGAGTCGTAGCCGAAAAATTTCACATCTAATTTGTTAAATTTATTCATATTCCCCGTGATTAATTCGTCTGTTTTTGTCTGCGCGCCACACCTAAGTATCAGTTTTCCAGTTCGCCTCTGGGAAAACTCAACACAAAGAGTTTTCTCTCCTTTCTCACCTTTTCGTCATCGTCTTCCCATTTACGCGGCTAATATCGGTTTCGAATGAAAGGCTGACACACTCACAGTAAGGACCTCGGCAGGACCCATTTCTAGGGAGTCGGATTCTCCCTCCTGTCCTGTGTTCCTATTTCACGTGATTTAAATTGCCCTCATGTGTGCGTGGAGGGTACTCTCACCTGGATCGACGAGCTTAATCGAGTATGAAAGGGCAATTTATTAATCGCAGATGGAGAACCCTTTTTTTATTGTGTCGTTATCGTCGTGTCCTTCGTCATCGTTGTGAGAGAGTGCGCTTCGTGCTGTTGATTTCTTCAGTCCGATGATTTCATTTGCATGTCATCTGTTTCGTACCTTCGAAGGGAAGAAATTGACGACGCAGTTCCCAGCTTTTGAGGAAACAAACAAAACAAAAAGATGTGAAGATTAATGAGGACGGGATGGGAGCGAAAGGGTTTTGTCTATGAGGGGGTATGACAGATCTTTAACGTCGTAGTACCAAGCTTAGAGACATTCCCCATCTTTCTCAATTCAAGTCATGGTCCTGATTTGCAATTTAACCAATCGTTGGAATTTTAGGAGTGATTCCCCTGATTCCAAGGTCGCCTTGGAGATCACCTCCCCAAACACAAACACACGCAATCAATGGACATAAACGCAGCGGAAGAAGCTGTCAACTTGTATCGTCGTGTCGCGGTGCAGTCGTGCGGCTCGTGACATTAAAATTGTCATTGGCGGTTGTTGAGTGTCATGCAAATGCCGTGCCAGTGCAACTCAATTGCTTGACGCACGCGAGTGATCAAGTGCACCAGGCGGCAGCTGGTCTTGGTGCCGCGATCAGGCGGGATACGCGTGCCCAGCTAGAAAGTTTGTCAGTGTTGGGCAGGTTGGCGGGAAAAACCGATAGCACTTAGGCGAGTAGCAACGTGGTTCATAGTTCAACTGCGAACTATGTCGCCACTCATAGAGAAGGTCTTTAAATGGAAACGACATTCTAGGACTTGAATTTCAAAGCAAGTCAAGTAAATGTCTTCCTTTCGACAGCAATCTCCATTCCTCATTAATGGAGAGTAGAGTAGAGTAGTAGTATTTTCTGACGTCCGCACCATTTTGATGCACTTCCAAGGATGCGTGGACTTTTAGACTTTGTTAAATTCATTCCTTACATCAATTACTGCGGCCGTGGAATTTCATTTTCTAATGTTGGTGTTGCGTGTAAACGTTTGGTAGCTCTTCAGAATCGAATTCTGTAATCAATTTGCTGTTCTGGCTGCATTTTCTGAAGTTTATGCCTCCTTCAAATGCTTATCAGAACGTAGAGAACCCTCTACTTTTTCAACATTGAGTCCTGGCGTCCAACATTGTTGCAATAGGTTTATTTTCTGACCTTTCTTATACTCTCAGACTCTCATACAGATGTAAGACATCTCTTGATCGTAAAAGTCGGAACCTGGCATGCTTCTGTCCTGCTGTGGATTCATTTTCTGATGTACATACATGTCGGCCTCAGATGCTAGGTACGATCTTCCTTCTCAAAATTGAAGCCTTAGACCCATTGCTGCTGATGTTGATTAGTAATATCACTTTTAAATATTTAGTGCAACGAGTAGATACGTCTAGTTCTTCAAAATCCAACCATAAAATCCATTGGTTCTACTCCGTGATCATCCTCTGACATTCCTACTGCTCTCAAAGGCTGCGAAGATCACCATCCTCAAGCTACGTAGATCCCCAGCTCTTGCAATTTTAATATTCTCTTCAAGTTTCAAAGCCTCAGCTGGCACAAGGCGACTCTATTCGGACTTTTGTCTCCGTCGTTACTCTAAATGTTTTGTTTGCCAATGTTGTATCGAGCCAAGACACCTCTTTCCATGAAAATTTCTCCAAACGCCTTAAAATGGCGTGAACAATTTTGATTTCCCTTCAACAGCCATGAAGTTTATCCACACTTCCAAACCTTTTCTCAACTTTTAAACGCTTAACTTTGATCTCCTCACTTCTGTGACCGAAAAAAAAGACTGATACTCGTTGTTGCATCATCAAAACCTCTAACACTACACGCCCAAAACGAGAAACCTCTTTCAATTACCCACCTCGTTCCCTCGACCTCCCTCCCCCATCCATACCATTTCAATTCAGGTCAAGCGAAAAAATCACCTCACAGCAAGTGTTGCATTATTAGACACCGAAAGCCCTTAAAACCCCCTCCGCAGAGCCGACAAATGACCAGCAGTTGGCAATCAACCGACAGTCAGCGACACCAAGAAAACCATAACCACCCAATGAAGTTGGAAAAGTGTCCCGGAAATGAATGCATTAGCCACATGCTTGGCAGTAGAGTCACGAATTTCCGGACCAAAATAGACGCAGCTAAAGTTTTTCTTTTTTTTTGGTTTTGTTTTATGTCTCTTTATTCGTTGACTGAATATTTTCATGACAAATTATTTTGTTGCATTTTTCCACACATGCTGCTGTGTCGTCTACTGGCACGAAAAATATATTTTTTTTTTTTGTTGTCAGCGCGAACGTCGAGCGTCACAACAAAGAATCGCGCGTCTAGGCAGCTTGCATCTTCGAAAACGATGAAGCAGACAATTAAATGGTGTTTTATTTCTTATTTTTTGTTCAGAAATATAATTTTTTTCGTATCCACATTTGCATGCTCGCCATGTGTGCTCAATGTGGACAGGCGTGCGTGTAAATTGGAAGCAAATCACTTTCTCACACCATCGGCGATTGGCAATGTCAATGGCTCCACGATCTGTTCTCCTGCTGCTGTTTTCCTATTCACAGCTTCGCCACAGGCCATGTGCTGGCTGTGGGACACATATGCGCGGGTGACGCAGTCTCGAGGCGCATAAGTCGCGTGAAATTTCGATCATGTGACACACGGAACGAGAAGAAAATCGGTGGGAGCGTATCCGCCGACGAGGGGTCACTCGTATGACTGTTTGCAGATGTAAAATCACATAAAACGTGATTCAAACAGAAGCTAACAGATGGCCATCAGTTCCTAGCTAGTAGAATCAGTCAGAGATTTTTGGTAGCTGCTTTTTGTCTTTCAATTTTTTGAATTTGTAGCTTCAGGCATAGAAACCTAACAGACATTTTGATTACTCCAATTTGCGTTGTTTTGATTTATGTTGTTTTGAGGTTACGTCGCTTAGAAATTCTCGTGGTTTCGAAGTTGCATCGCTTTTATTTCAGTTTGCGTCGTTCAGAAAATTACAATACATGGGAATTCTAGTTCTCGTTTTGATCTATCCTACGTCGTGTTTTTCTGATCCTAATTAACAGCGCAAACCGAGGCTTTGGTGTACACCTTTCTATCACTTTTACGACTAGTGAATGCATACCAAATAGCGTAGAGATCTTTAAGGCTTATAAAACGCGTTTGATGCAAAAATCTCTTTAAGAAGACTCCAGTCGGCCAATCTGTCGGAATCTTTTTATTTCCCATCCCAAATGTCACCTATTGCAAGTGCCTCATATCAATTTACTCCAATGCAGTGGATCTATGAGTTGATTGTATTCTTCTCTGGTTTCGTTCTCTCTGGTTCCATTAGCACGTACTAACAAGTCAACGGATATCTCCTCCTCAGTAAGAGACAGTGTCTTCGAAAACAAAGTCCTCCAGTCAACGTGCACCAATAAAAGCATCTTAGCAAACAAAGTCACGTTCTTTCAATGAAATGAAAGACGGAGTCTTAAAATATAAATTTCTCCTATCAATTTACACAAATGCAGAGAACGTTGGGGTTTATCGGAGTTATTTCTTGTGGTTTCACAGCACGATAGAGCAACACCAAGGAGCCAACTAGTGTTTTTACCTAAATCAAAAACAAAAATCAGAAGATGAGGTTCTTCTGTTGACGTACATCACAACAGAGCCAACAGAGGTTGCAAAAAAACAGTCCAATTGAAGTCTCCTGTGTTCGGAAGGAAGGGAAGACCTTCGGTATCAAAACCAGCTCGTCAAAATGTAGTATAGGTTGCTCTATTAACGCAGATGCTCAGTGACTCACAGGAAAAAAAAAACAAATGAACTAATTGAAGGCTATGACTGGATTTAGACTGCGTTTATGGTCAAGCAAATTTGCGTCGCGCGATTCAAAGTGATTCGCTTATAGCAATTAATTACATATTTACACATGAAGGTGGTCATGGCGGAGCGAATGTGCGAAAAGGGAATTTAATATGTCAATGCGGCCATCGTTAGTAATCGCGCGAATGTCATCACATCGCGCGACTTGAATTCGCTTAACCATAAACGCAGCCTTAAAGGAGCTCTTGCGAAATATACCCCCAGCACTTTAATTCTCAGAAAAGATGCCTATGCCTCCGTCGATCAGCCACGTGTGCATTTTGGACCTTACGAAAAGATGAAGACCCTAATTGACAAGTGTAGCCTATGATTAGAAACTCTTTTACAAAAATTTTTTAAATCTTCTCTTTCGCCTTTGAGACTTGACTTGTAGGCCAAATTCTTCCTGGGCCTGATAAAGAATTTCTCATGTGTCGTCTTAATCAGAAGGAAAGGATTCTACGCGTATAGTTAGGACTAAGCGTAAAATTGAGGCTACGCATAAACTCAAACTAATTCTTTTGTAAAATGTCTGTGAGTCTACGCTTCTCCTTTTCTGTCGCATTTCGATAACCTTCTTTATCTTGAACCACAATTAAAAACGATTCCATAAATCTTTTCATTAAAACCGTGGCTTCATGGGAGTCGAACTGCACAACTCGCTTTCACCACAAAATGGAGTAGAATAGACTCTTCGCCGGTCTACTCCATTTGCAGCCTTTTTCAACAAAAGCATTCACTATTTTTTTCCACTTAAACAATTAGATCACGCCCTGAAAAGTGAACTAGAGCATAAAATGCACTTAGTCCTCCAGCACTATCGTGGCCCCATTCGATTCCATTCACAGAACTACATTAGGAACAGGACCTAGTTCTTTTTCCACGTAACTCAGCCTCCCAGAAACAAACAAAAAAAAACGCATTCCAATTAACCCAATCTCCACATTTGCTTCGGCCGCTATCGGTCGTTTCACTTTCATCGTACGCGCTAAGCTGACCTCATTTTCCACACGATTTTCTTTCCATTTGCACTCAAATAAATCAGCAATCTTTCCCACCCTTAAACATTCAGCAATCCAAACAGAAAAAAAAGAACACATTACATTACAAATGCAAACAGAAGAAGGAAGATGCTGTACGACGACGTCATTTGAGCTCAGCAAACGGACGATTCCGTGATGGCCTTTCAAATGCCCAGATAAAAAAAACAGAAGTATCTTCTAAAGCAATGGAACTGCGCCTCTGTGGCTGGAGATAGACATGGGAAATGGAATCCGGTTTTTGCAGAAGTACGCAGTGCTTTCGGTTTCGTTCTTTGCGTCGAGTTGTGTTTCTTCTCTTCTTTTGGGTAATCCGATACCGATGTTGTTATTGTTTCCTTTAAATATGTGTCACGGGTGAATTTATTTCCGCCTTTTCAGAACCGTAAATGTGATATATCGGTGCTGCTAATGGGGGCTGGTTATGTGTGAGTTTGTGATCGGATTGCAGGAGGACATGCACGAGGGCGGTTGGGATTTGAGACTCAGGAGAAATCGGAGACAGAGGAAGGAATTTGTGGGCATTCCTGAACAAACTTGCAACTGAGCCGAGATAGTGGTGGCGTCTATCAGTTTTAGCCAACTTTATGAAATCAAATGGTGGCTATGGTAAGAGCTACTGAATGCGGTCTTCTAGATTTGAAATAGCGATGAGCTTGAACATAAGGCACGGTCGTTGTGAACCAACTTTCTTTGACATCCAAATGATCTGGCTTCATGATGCCCTCTTTTGGTTGCTATAGAGATCTTTGCGTACCTTCTGTCAATCGTAACCAGCATTAAATCTATTTTTCAAATAATTTATGCACTTTTCAAAATGTCAAAATCAGCTTATTGCTTCATGAAGACGTTCAAATTGTTTTCTTTCTTGTAGTAAAGCTTGATATAGGCTTTAAGGCGACGTTGGCACCAATTGGAGGCTGTGGACTCGTAATGAGTTCCTAAACAAATCTTTTCGGCCTCTTCCTAAATCATGTCAAAACTTATTAGAAAATTGTGAATTGTCATGAATTTTTAATTGTAGATTTACATGAGATTTACACAAGAAGCCAATACTAATCTCAGCTATCCTTCTTCGAATTTTTGGTCTTTAAAGCCAGGCTTCATATTTCTGTCTTGACATCGAATTTCAATCTGCAGTGTGAGTGATCAAAGAGCAAGATCCACGACAGTCCTCTAGAATTTAGTTCCCACATTCCTCGACCACAAGTGTTAATTGGCCCTTCCTATTTCTTTGATACGTAATACAATCCACTAATTGTTTTCCTTTTCGGGTGAAAAGGCACTCAAAATACAGATGAAAAAACTTGTAAGTAGCTACCACCATGCGCGCCCATAAATTTCATCCTCAGCGATCGTTGCGATCCTTTATTCTTTTTTTTCCTGAAAAGCACTCAATTTTTTCCTTTCCATTCTTCCGCTCCATTCGTTTTCCAGTAATTTATTGCCCTCAAAATCCTGTTTCTGTTGTTTTTGGGGGGGAAACAGAACATGACTCATACTTGTACAGCGGCGAAAACACACCACACCACGACACCAAGCCATCGTTGCTCTCCTGGATGCCTTACAGCAGATGTTTTGCAGCGTTGAAAAGGTGCGCTGCCCCTCTAAATAACCGCGCCCTAAAGTAAAGCCCTGCGTGTTCTCTCCGACTAACGTAGTAATCATCTCAAGTAGCAATTTTACAAGCAACGTCAAATTCTTTACTCTCTACTTCATTCCATGCCGAGGCATTTAAATTTAATCTCCAACAATGGCATGCAACTCGGTACGGTAACGTACCGATCGTTAATGAGGACCGCACAGTTAGCCAGTTGCGAATTTGGTCGTTAACTAGAACACAGCCCACTGCCATTGAAATGCAAATTTTCGCACACCATGGGATAAGCTACACGTGTGCGTGCCTAGTTAGCTCTGATGTTGAAAAGGGGTGCATTCCAAGTTCATGTTTTTTTTTAAGGAAAATGTGAAAAAATGCAAGGGAGTTGCACGAAGAGGGAATTATAAGGAGATTACGGTATTGATCCTATTTAATTTGAATCAAAGGGTTGCAGGGAGTCTGTGCAGCTCAGCGGCAGCTGTCAATCAGGAGGGAAGGATTACTCACGAAAAGTGAAAATGATCTAAACAATGTTTGTAACAATTTTTTTTTTTTTTTTTCAAGTAGTTGATAATCTGATAGGACCAGGCTCAGAGACAGACATCTGTCCAAGCAGCAGAAATTCAACTATGTGTTACTTTACATCCTAGCCTTTCTGCTAAAAAGATCATCTTTGAATCCACAGCCGATTCATTCAATAGATCAATCTTTCAGAACGGTGTTTAGATAAAGCAGTTTAGTCCTGCTTTCCTCCATCACACAGTCAAGCTCTGCAAAATAAGAAACCAAACAAAATCGTCCACAGAAGCGTCTGTTGTTCGATCCCTTTAGGTTAGGTTAATGTTGAGTCTTCCTATTCTTCTATATTTGTTTAGAGTACTACAACTTTTCGAGCTCTTCCCCAATGGTGTGCTAATTTTTTTTGAAAACTATTAATTTCCTTTAATTTTTGATTGTTGAATTTCATGAGACTTTAGAAGGAGTCAGAAGACGCTTTAGAAGGAGTCTGCTGTCGTTCTTCCAGTTTTCGGCTTTTAAAGCATGACTGACCTTCTTGACTTGATATCGAATTTGGAATCAAAAACGACCGACTTTAAGCTAAGCCTTATCTTAGTTCAAATGGAAAGTGACTCATTATTCTATCTTGTCTACAAAACGACGCTCGGCATTCGTGGATAGAAAACTCGTGTCCCTGCTTGTGAGCTTTTTAAGGGAGTTAGAAAAACTCATCCTCCTTTCCACCTAATTCGTCTGTTACTTACTTGGTCACCCATCAGGCTTGCGACTTCTGAAGCATCTGTAATTGGGCTAAAACTGCTTTCTAGCCTTGAAAGTAATCTTGACGGTAACCTTGACGGTTAGAAGGCAGTATTAGCCTGTTTGTCTTACCTGTCTATCTCTCTTACCTATCTGTCTGTCTTCTGTCTTACGTTTGCTTTTATACCCCAAGTTTATTCCCCGTTTCCTTCTTAAACTAAACAATTTAGATACGAACATTTTCTTGGCTTAAATTTTCGTGTCCACGTGTTCGATATGATCGAGTCATTGTAGTCGACGTGCTTCCGAGCTTTTTGTACATCTCTGCACAGCTGTGTCTTGATATCAAATATCAAATTAATCCCTCTTTTCTATTTAGCTTATAAAAATAATAGTGTCTAGATGGGAACGCTGTTTGCATTACTTCTTAAGATTCAAGCCGTTTTCTTAATAGCTGTTACTTAGTCTAACCTTCGAATGCACAGAAGGAGTTGATGCAGTAATGGAACGCCAAAAATAAGATAAGCGCACTTATCTTGCAGCTAACCTCAACCAGCTTGGTGTGAGGCACTGGAAGCAACTAGCTAGGGACCGAGCTGAGAGAGGTTTTCTACGTGAGGCTCTTATCCCCCCGGACTGTAGCGCCACCAGAAAGGGTAGGATAGGTTAGGTTAGGTTGAAGTGGCTGGCTGCAACAAATAATCTACAGCCGCACTTAGGCCAAAGGATAGGTTAGATTGGCCTAAAAACTCCGCACGTATAGTTGCTTATATCAATGTGAGAATTTGCCTTTGGCGTTTTCAACTTCCAATTTCTTTCGATACGGAATATATTCATAGAGCTTTATTAGGGTGTCTGATCATTGGTAGTTACATAGTTCCTTTTCTATTTTTCTCAAGGCTGCATATTTTTGTCATTTATAAAAAAAAAAACCTGGCGACACAAACGAGCGACAAATGGCGCTCGGAGTGAATAAAACCCCCAATGCTTCGGGTGGATTAAAATCCATACAACATAAAACAACAATGAAGGACATTGGTCCTGATTCGTTAATGAACATTCCCTTAGCATGTAAAACCTTTATTTGATGTCAAAAATCAGACAGACAATAAACAAGTTGAGAAAATAAAAAAAAATGTTTTGGAAAAAAATTGGAGAATTAAAACCTTTCAAAAGCGCCCTATTAAAACTTAAGTACAGAGCTCTTTTCAATTTTCCGGTCATTTCAATTTTGCTGAAAGTTAAATCTGAGCTGCTGATTTGCCCTAATGATGTAGCCCTTCCTAACGATGTAATTCCTTACAAAATTCGCAACGCACTTCGCTCGATAGCTTTGAAATCTATTGAACCCGAGAAAACATATCGAGTCTGTGTTAACCAAAAAATGCCTCTTCTACTTTACTCCCGGTAAAGACACTAAATTAAATAAATGAACGAACATTTTTTTTCGAATTCAAAAACCAATAGTAATCAGTAGTCGTCACGGTCTTTTAAATGAAATAATTCTCATAGTATTTGAAAAGTGTTTCTCTTCTCATAAAGCAAAAACTTTTAAACAAAATACTCATCAGTATTTTACTCTTGAGGTTCACAAAGAATACAGGAGATGTCTTAGTCAATATTTAATTCGAGCATCAGTTAAATAATGGAATCTAAAATTAGAACCAGACGTTAGAGTTTTGTTTAGAGGTGCCTTTTCTCAGCGTTCACATTACACCTTGTACACTTCGACTGCCGCTAGGACCACGCACTTTCAACAGCACAACCTACTCACACCTCTAACACTCTAATATCAAACTAGACAGTGACAAATTCCTAAGACGTTTTTGATTCCTTCGTCGCAAAATTCCTCCACCACTAACAAAAACCAAACCACAACAATGCGTCTCCGCCTTCTCACAAACAGCAAAAAAAATTCTCAACACCACAATGCATCGAAAAAATTCCTGAAATAAAATGCAAAATAAATGTCTTCATGACGGACACGCATTCTCAGGAAACATTCAATCCGAATTTCTTCGAACGTATTTATCTCCCAAAATTAACTACCACAAGCCCAGCGCAAGGTGAAGTTATTTTCAACGAGAAAATTGGAAAAATTATTCCCAACACAATTCCAAGTACCACATTTTTTTTCCTTTTTTTTTCGGGAGCTACATCATGCCCTGCACCTTCCCCGATTCGATCAACTGCTATCTCAATCCATCTCCCCTCCACTCATCCTGCATTCCTTTTTCAAAATCGACAAAATGCACAAAAGAAAATTGAGTTCCACTCAAAAACAAAAAAAAAACCCCGTCTCTCTCTTGAGTGAGAAATTCCAATTTTGTTTACTACATTTTCCATGAGCATTCGTCTTGCTTGGCCAAAGAGGAATCGGAAAAAATGCCATAGAAACCTACTTGACTCACTTGCGCTTCAGTTGAGTGTTAACTGGTGACGCGTTTGATTGTGTGTTTGCGGTGTTCCTTCGTTGTTTTGCATGAAAATTTAATTTATTTACAATAAAATAGATGAATAATTTAATTGAATTCATTCTCAGTGTATGTGTAAATTTTGGATTAATTTCTCGCGATAAAACAAAAGAAGGAGTCCAAGCCAACGCATTCCGATAGGCTCTCCTCACACAAAGAAAAATTGTATTTTTTTGTTAAGCCCCCCGAAACGAAACGTAACGTGTGTGTACACGTACAGCGAGCCAAACCAGTCCAACTAGAATGAGACGAATGCATTAAAAATGCATTAGTGTGGCAAAGACGAACGCTTTGCTGTTTTCCCATTCCTTTTATTTATTTTTCTGTTTATTTTTTTCGTGTGTAGTTTTTTTTTTTCTTTCGAATTCCCTTCTCGCGTTGTTCGCCAGCCAGCCAGTGTATTGTTGTGGCATTCTTGAATCTCCCGTCAATACAAAATATTTAAAAAAATCCTTGTGGTGCCATACAAAATGACCAGTAGTAGACTCGAAGTGCAGCGGAATAGTTTTTGAAAAAATGTTGCAAGCCATCGATCAACAACAGCAACGACAATCGCCCTCAACGACAACCCAACAACTCGCGTATCTCTCATCAGCAACATCGACATCATCTGTGGATTCGGCGACAACGCGCTCAGCTCGCCGCCGTTCAACATTCTACGTGCCATTGGTAATCACCGACGACGACGAGGAGAACAGCCTCTCAGCGAAGTCGGCCTCGACGACGTCCATCGATCGGCAGAGTGCAGGAACAGACCTCCAGAGGTCCACGCTATCACCTGCCAGGAATTCAAAATTGATCTCATTGTTCGGCAGCAGCAGTAACAAGTCGTCGCACAAAATGTCGCCACCGTGTGGCTTCAACTGGAGCATCACCGGGATGGGGGATGTCGATCTGAACGATGACGATCACAGTGATGGCGGGGAGTTCGTCAAGTCGTCGGCAAAGACCGCCGCTGCTCCGACTCCGAGCAAGAACAGAAACAGCAGTGCCAGTGCCAACTCGGGCAGCAAGACCAGCACGCCGATAAAGAAGCAGTCGAACGCCTCGAAGACGAAGCGCTACGGCATCGTCCTCAACGGCATCAACTTGGACCAAGCTGACCCGGCGACCTCCGAGAAGAAGAACCGCAGCGAGCCGCAGCCAGCTCAAGTGGCCCAGGCACAGGAACCCTCCGCCGCGCTCAACAAAAGTTTATCGCTGAATCGACTGCTCGCCGATTTCGATGACGACATCATAATGGTCGACGAAGACGCGGCGGCAATCGCCGCGAATCGCGATTACGACGACGATGATTCAGAGATAAGTCGTATGCAAACCAACACATCGACTCCGATAAAAATGATGAAGTCGCGTTCGCGCACCAATATCTTATCAGTTCCACCACAACCATCACGCCGAGAGACGACGACCACCACCAACACCATGCTAAACAGCAGCAGTGTGAGTAACTGTCGTGCAAAAGCTAGCACCTTGCCGCAAAACTTATCCCCGTCAGTCGCTCTGGGCCAGGGTTCCACGAGCAGCGTTAGTCACTTTTATCCGAACTCGCGATTGGGTGCCAGTAACTGCAGTAAAATCGGGAGCGGTGCCAGTATCATATCGAACACATTTCCGCCAAAAAATCTCTTCCTCTTGAAGTCGACACCAAAGCTGATGCAGTCGGCTTCGGCTTCCTCGGTTCCACTTACCATCGGCGGTGGTGGTGGCAGTGGTGGTAAATTAACCGCGACTAAGAGTTTCTCGTCGGACACGTCGATTACGTCGCCACAACAGTCGACATCGTCGCCCGCCAAGAAGTCGTTGAGCTTCATTCGCCGTGCTCACTCGACGAAATTGTCGCGAAGCAACTCGCTGCTTAAATCGATATCCTCGTCGGGCAACACCACCGCCGGATCGGGTTTAGGTGCGAGTGGTTCGATCAACCAGAGTCTGGCGTTGGGGTACGATGTGCTCCCGCTTTCGCTTGACCAGCTGCAGCGATTCTTCCGATCGGATCGGTGTGTGGAATTGATCAGGGAACACTTTAAGATTACGGATATCACTTTGAATGGATCCACGCAGGAGTGCACGTTGGAGAGTTACATCTACAAGCGTGGCCAGGATGGTGCGGCCTATGACACACAATCGCCTGTGCGGGCGGTGCTCGACGATGATCGAGATGCTGATAGTCATTCGGGTGAGTTTAAATTGGAAGTTGAATCGGTAGCTGTAGATGGGTTCATAAAAGTCACAGTATTTCGTTCATAATTGCTCTGCAGGACTTTTTTTTTATAAGTTGTCTTTATTGCAATTGCATTCAAGTTGAAGGAAAACTGGACAACTGGACAACTGGCCAATAGAGCCGCAGTGTTGCTTTTGTTTCCTGACCTGACCGTGCATCATGCACCGTGGGCGACAGTCATTTCCACGTCACTCCAAACAGAAACAAAGACGTTTTGTCTCATTCCATTTGGGTTACAAAACCCGCATCCAAATAAGAAATGTATTGAATAATGGGAATAATATGCTGACGCAGGGACCACAGATGCCGATGACTAATCTTGAAGATCTCTCATTGGTCTCACTTAAGAGTGACTAACGAAGCGGCGGTTGTTTTTCTTCTTCTTTATTTGCGTTGTCCGAAAATTTGTGTTTTATTCGACAGTAATTTTAAATTTATTAAATTTTGAATGGTTGTTAGACCTTTTGAGTGGCGTATTACACGACTGGTAGGCGTTGCTAATCGATGGTTGGGCTGGGATGGGACAGGAAATGGAGTTTGATACGGGGGATCATCGCTGAGAAAAGCTTTTTGGTGGTGGATCCAATAGAAGGTTTTTATGGATTAAAAATAAACCTTTTTTGTAAAGAAACTTGTAAGGGAATAAATATAATATTAATCTGTTTGTTGAAAGCAATATCAGTATATTTCGTTTTGTTTCGTGTTTTCTCTCTGAGTGTACTACAACCATGTACAGTCTTTTGCATTAACCAACGACAAATCTGATTTGACATTTCTTAATTTTAACTAATGGCACTTGAAATGCAGCAAATATTAAAAATGTGGACAAAAATAATAAAATTAAAAAATAAATAAATATATTATTGCGTCCATTACAAATTAAACCTTTTTTGGCTTGTTTTACTTAACCAGAGGTCGTCCATTTGAATCTAAACCTGCAAAGAAAAACAAAACCAGCCAACTGAAAAGCTGGGGTCTGTCTCTCCGTGGGCTCTTACGCCACAAATATTATTGTCCGCGATGTTGATAGCTCTACTGCTTCCCCGCCAAGTTCCGGGAATAATCCTCTTTTGTCGAAAATCAGTAGGTGGTCGGTTGATGATCGCAATTAGACGAATACTGCTTCCTCACGGAAATTAATGACAAACACCCGGACAAAGCAGTTTCCCGCCAGTCACAGCCATTCGATTGGGATATTAACCTCAACCCTTTTTGAAAAACAATTTTCAATTTCATTAGGGTGTGACGGGCAATTAAAAATTTTGATTGGGGAAGAAAAAATTAGAGTTAGAATCGATTTAACCGTCCACGTATCGTTCATTACACCACGATAACAAAAAAACAAAAAAAAACAAATGTGAGTGAAACCAAGGTCAGAACGCAGACGCGCAATATTTCTCACACGAGGGAAAACAAAAATACGCGTACGTATGAGTTCTTTTTTCCAAATTATATGTATGTGGGTAACAAAAAATCTGATACTTAATCTACATAATAACCGTGACTCATATTCACGCGTTCAAAGACACACATCGACAACTCGAAATAAACTTGTTTAACTCGTTATCAGTCCGTTGTGTGCTACACACAGTATTTTCAAAAAAAAAAAAATTGTGTGTTCGTGTATTTTGATTGAGTTCTATTATATTGTAACATCAGGTAAACACGAACGAGAGGCGGACTATCTACGGACTTTTGTTGTGTGTTGTTTTCCCTCAAATCACTCGGCTGATAGTGGTTAGTTGAAGAAGATAAGGCACAGTTCCCCATGTGGACTTGGCTGGATTTTACCTTTGTATGGTCGTCGATCTAAGACCGAATGATTTGTTTGTTATAGATTGATAAGTCAGTCACTGGTTCTCCTTCTGTTGAGATAACACGAAGGTTTCTTAACCGATTAAAATGTGGCGCATTTTGACGGCTGACATATTGTTAACCTTGATCGAAGTGAAGAGTTTCAAACACACGACGATCTGAATAAATTCAAATTCCTCCGAACTTGTCTGTGCGTGTAAAGAGCAATTGAGTCGTCGACAACGATCGTGAATTGAAATTTATTAGACTTTGCTTTGCAGTCATGACTTGTCTCGCGAGCCTCTCGAGTCTCTCGAGTCACTTAACTGCAAAATAGGTGTATCCCCCCATTCATTGTTAATTTCTTCATTTACTTGCAGCAAATAGCGTGACCCTAGGGTGTGTCAATGATGATAAAATACATTTTTTCTTCTTAGTTTTTTGCTATTCATATTCTCCCTATTCTCGTCTTCATTCTCGGCTTCACTCTCGTGTATAACTTGAGTGGTGGGGGTCTATTAAGAGGCGTGAGAGATGTTTAATTTGCTTAATTGAAAGTATTTTTTCATATTTTTTTTTGCAATTCAATATCTGTTACTTTGCCATCACAATTGGGAGTGTGAATGAAACTTTCGTTTTTTTTTTCTCCTCAGTGAAGTGAAACTTGAAAACCAATTATTCCGTCGATTGGTTGACGAATTGCTGTGTTGACATTTGCATTCTTTTTTTTTATTGTTGTTGAGCTTGGCAATATTTCGACAAGAGTTTACTTGCTTTAGTGATGATGTGATGTTTTCGAATTTTTTTTTTGTAAACTCTCATGCAATGGACTTAAGCACGCAGCACGCACGATTTGCCGGACAAAAGAGGGCTTTCTGAGATCATACATGATCTCTCATGAGATGCGTGAATGAATACGATTTTGCAAATTAAATGCTTTGGTCGAGGGGTCTGACCTTAAATGGGGAAACGCAGGTTGTTTGACATTTCGCAGTCAATGGAAAAGGTCTCGGATCTTGAGCTTTGGGAAGTCGAAGTGAGGTCAGACATCCATTGGGACTGAGTGTGGATTAATGAGGTTTTTTTTCAGTCATTTGATTATTTTAAAGAAGTCAGATGTCACGGTGTACAATCCCTCATCTACCAAATTCGGTGCCCTCATCCGTTTAATTGTGGGAACCTACGAATTAGTTGGCAACACAATGGGACTAGCTTTGGTCTAAGTGTAGCATATTTTCAAAATTTCAGAAGTTACAGAGTTTACGTTTTTTGTTTGGATTAAGAAGGCGCAGCTCAGATGTACCTGTGACTTGCTGTGGATTCAGGAAATGTTATTCATCCACCGGATTATTGAAAATTTCCACTTAATGATAGCTCATTCTGATCTCAAGTCGAATTATGGAGTGTTGATTGATGGTGATTGAATTTCAATGCGATGACTGCTAGAGATGCATCATTGAAGTGATTGCAATATGTTCCTTGTTTACGAAAAACACACAGATTCTCTGCCTTAGATTTGATCTCTTCCCTTTCCTTCGTGTTCTTCGATTTTACATGTGTAGCTTTAGCTTTCTATTCTTTGCGTGACATAAGAGCAATTGGAGACGAATGGATAAGCGTCTTCGTACGCGGAGTCAGGTGCAAAAGTTTGACTGTCTTCCTGCTTTCTGTCTACAAATCGAACAGGTTTTTGTTTCTGTACGACAAAGCCGGACAAATAGCACTCAGGTTGTTAAAATTTTATTTATAAACATGTTGACCTCGTATTATGAAATATTCAAAGCTGTTTACAAAAATATCTACATTTTTCGGAAACTTAAGTAACCTCATTTTTTCTAAAAAAATTTTTTGTGCTGCGTAATTTTTCCGACATCGACTTGTTTACTAACTTCGTTCACAGTATCAGCATCAACCAGATCCGTAGCTTTGTAGGAAGCTCTAAATGGTTTCATTAGGGTGCGGAGTAGATATCCGCGTTGTGGTATCACAATGGGACTAATCTGGCCTAAGTGTGACTGCGGATTCCAGTTGCCCCAGCCAGCCACTCTAACCTAACCTTAAATTAAAAAAAACCTAACCCTCACCTTCGTTCACTGCCGATTTTCGTCGCTGGTAAACAAACGATAGACGATTGGCCTACATTAAAGCATTCTCTTTAAGATCTCTGGAAGGCTGATATTTATGAAGACGCTTGATGCTCTGTTAAAAGTAAGTCTCAAAGCTAATTTAACGTCCATCACTTATTTAAAAAAATTGATACCAGTTTTTGTCGCAGTTAGCTAGGATTTGTAAACTGGCTTCTAACTATAATTCAAATTGGTTTCAGGAACTGCTTCAAACAAAGAACTCTGTCTGCGATGCTTGGAATATAAACCAAACCACTAAAGTAAAACTCTCTAATAGAATTTCACGATGTTTTGAAATGAAATTTTGTGTTTTAACGACTGAACCTCTGACACGCACATTTTCAGTAACCACATTGCCCTCACTCGGCTTTCTACAACTAACTTAATTGATGGTAGCTATAGCAGATAATTGCAACTTTCTTGCAACAAATCCAGTCCAAGCTAATCTAACTGTTAACACATGTAGAAGTGACCTACTCTTTATATTCTGATTTCGAATGAACGAATTGCGAAACGATTTTCTTGAATTCGAAGTATTCAGTAGCTTGCAAGATGTGGGGTCGTATTTTTATACTTAAGTGGACACTTAAGTGTACTTCCTAAATACTTACCAACTTGCTAAATACCAGTTACAAACGTCGCCCAGTTGACTATATTGCCCTCCAGTTAACTGCGCCTAGCTCCAGCATCCTCCTTCCAGCTGGCTTCAACGTCCTCTTGAGAGCTCCTCCGTCTTCTAGTTAGATTCTGCGTCTTTCAATTAGCTTTTACGGTCTTCCATTAGCTTCAATGTCCTTCAGATGGTTTCAACCGCCTCTTGGTAGCTTCTTAATCCTCCAGTTACGTTCTGCGTCCTGTAGTTCGATTCCTCGTCTACTATTACCGTCGTCCAGATGAATTTAGCATTCTAGCAGCTAGTTTCGGCGGCCTCCAGCTGGCTTAAGCGTCCTCTAGGTTCCTTCCACGTCCTTTTGATAGCTTTTCTCCCATCCAATTAGCTTCTACGTGCTCCCATTAGCTTCTGCATCCTGTGATTCGCTTCTTCGTCTTCTATTAAACCTTAGTGTCGTCCAGTTAGTTTTAGCGATCTCCTCTTGAAGTCGCCTGCTTCCCCAGCTAGCTTAAGTGTTGTCCAGTTAGTTTTGGCACCATCCAGCTAACTTCATGCACTTCCAACTAGTTTCAGTGTCCTCCTGCCTACTACAGCTTTTTTGCTAAATTTTGGCAACATATTTCCCTATTTTCTTTAGCATCTCCTCAGATCGACCGCTCCACAGTCGCTTGAATAAATCTTTCGTCTATCTAAACAATTCCTGTCCCCCTGGGGAACCTAAAATTAAAGACTTCATACATCTATTTCAACAATCCACCACCACTTGATGTATAATTAGATTAAACTCAAAGCATTATCACTTTTAGTTTGCATTGCTTTGCCATTTCGTTATCTTCAACAATCCCAGACGCCGAGTCTCAAGTAACCCAGTGAAAAATGCATCAGCAATCGGAGCTCCTACGAGGCCGCTTGCGAAAGTGTTCTTTTATTTTCTAAAAGCACTTTACTGCCGCTGATCTTATTTTTAAAACAAAACACAACACAATACCCGCATGTTGTGTGTGCGTTGTGCTGCATCGTAATATGTGATTTGTGTTTTAAATAGAAAACAAAACGCATTTCGAAGATGTGTAAGTGGTTTAGCCGCTGCTACTGCCCGCCCGGACTATTTTTCTATGAAAAAAATATCTTTTGACGAAACTGATTAGATTACATAATGAAAGTAGAAGCCGAGTTCTCTCGAGGCACGTTGTTTGTTGTCGATGAGAGAAGCGAGGGATATCACACAAAGAATGAGAAATAAAAAAAAAACCAACGCAATTCTTCAAATACCTTCGTTTGTTATTCAAATTGCGTGCGTATCGAGTTTTGTGGCATTTTAAAAGAGCTCCAGAGTTGAGTGTATTGTGTTGCTTGGCAGCGGTAAAATGGTGGTTGCTAATTTGTCATATGACATGGAAATATTATTTTCCTTGTGGAGAGGTTTTCCTTTTATCTTCGTTTCTTGTTTGCTAGAAGAGAGAAAAATATCAGATTTAAGGTGATATAAACTAAATAAGGCACGCCATGGAATGGGGAAACTAAGTCTCGGGTTTTTATTGCAGAAGGGTGACGATGTGGTGATGCGGTGAGGTTGGCTCGTGTGTGTGGTAGGAAATTTCTATTCCAGATTTGAGGAAGGATCGAAGGCCGGTGGTTTAAAGTGGAAGGGAAGTGGACTCTTTCATTTAGCAAGGGGTTTGTTATTAAAGAAAACACGTTGTGGGGAGAATAGTCGTTGGCTTAAGTTTCGTGCATGCTCTAAGTTAGCTAGCTAGGTTTCGTTATGCAGGGCGAACCTTGTCCATGCTATTCTCCCTACTCGACCGCAATAAACCGGTTTTTGTTCGAATTTTTTGTATTTTGCCATCACCTTTGTTATTGCTTAGTAAGTATTATATTAAGAAGCAAACTGTAAAGGTTTCGACTAAGTCAATAGAAGTAAGACTTTGCCTGATGTCAGAACCGAGCAAATACTCGTTTTTCTTTTTCTTAACCCTTTGTGTCTTGCTTGTTCCACCAGTCTCTAGTAAGTGACATAGGTATATAGCTCGGAAAAAAAAGCACCTTAAACATTCTTCACGGCTACACCTCCAGCGAACGATTAACAATCCTTCTAAAGTGCTTCTGTCAGGGAAAGCTATCGCAATTCGACGTTCGGAACCGGCAATAAACTGTAGGTCCTCTTCACATGTGTCAAAATTATAACGCGCATAACACAGTGGAGGCGCGAAAAACTAGGGTCTGGCCCTTTGTGGGCTGTTACGCCACTACTGATGATGAGTAAGTGACGTTATGAAGATTAGAAATTGAGGTTAAACATTTGTTGAAGCATAAACACAAACAGAATGGTCTTCCGAAATATTTGTCTTTATTATCTAATTCTTGTTGAAGTTAAAGAAAGTCTTAAAATATTTGTGTCATGTTAGAAAAAGGCGAAGCGAGTAGCTGATGTGGCGTTGTTTATCATCAACATCGGCGCAACAATCCGATCCGGGTCTCATGCATCAAGCACTTCCCACTATCCGGATCACTGGTCGACGCCATCCAGGCTTCCTAGTGTACGCCATCCTTACAGCGGAAGTGCGGTCCATCCGGTTGTAGGATGTGCCCAGCCCACCGAAGTCTACCAAACTTTAATTTCGCTATAATATCTGCTTCGAGGTAGATTTCATACAAGTCATGGTTGAACCGTCTCCGAAATTGTCCTTCCTCACGTATGGGGCCAACAGATTCTTTTGTTAACATTTATCTACGCAAATCTTTTTAAAAAGAACCTTAATCGTGGGAGCACATCTGTCGTAGACCTGATATAAAAAGGTTTCAGGTTCCAGACAATATCTTAATGTCTTCTTGCTTACTGGCGACAGGAAGGCCTGTCCCTTCCTTCTTATATTCCTATTCACGCATTGGCCGATCACTGATTATTTTATCAACCCCTTATACGAGGCTGGGGATTTACCAAATCTTTGATCTTTCTTACGCTGTTTCCTATCTTTTAGCGCAATGTCTCGACTATTGTTGCGTATCTCCATTTCCTGGTGGCATATTTTTCTTTAGAAGTAAAAGGGAAGTAAAAAATATAGCGCCCTAACCGTCAAATTATCCTAAGCGACATTTTAAGCAAAAATGAGATAATGGTGGAGTTTTAAAAATTATTCGATTGCACATTTTTTTGCAATATTGGTTTTTAAATAAAACATTGCAGTTATAAATAACATAGAAAACAAAATTAAAAATCAATGTTTTTTAGTTCAGACAAAAAGAAAACGGCTCCTGTAAAATATTCATTTTATCGCTTACGATTATTTTGCGGTGGATTTGGTGCGAAAAAGCTAGGCTCTGGCTCTCAACGAGCTGTTACGCTGCCCAATACAATGATTATTTGGCGGTTAGGGCGCGATATGTAATCGGTTGCTTTCGCAGTACGAAATGTTTTTAGTTTTACTGATGGCGTCTTTATGCGAACGGGAAGAAATTTATGTATTCTAATCACCTTCGCAGAATCAGTTGACAAAATTTACAGCCAAGTCTGACGAAATCTGTTTTGCTAAAGTCTTTCCCCTAACCTCAATCCTCTTGCTTTACCCAAGTTGCTTTAGCTCAATTTGCCTTATGCAAGTTGCTGCAGCTCAATGTCCTTGCCTTGTCCAAGTTGCTTCAGCTCAATGTCCTTGCCTTTTCCAAGTTGCTTATCTCAAAGTCCTTGCCTTGTAAAAGTTACTTTAGCTCAATCTTTTTACTTTATCCAAGTTACTTTAGCTGAACTCTTCCCCATCGTTTGATAAAAAGAAGCCTTACAATCAAATCCAACCCCACACAAAATTCATACACCACACACGCATAATATAGTAAAAAATTCAATTACGAAATAAACTCGCAATTAAAAATGATTACATAAATAATTCACAATAGAGAAAAAAGAAAAACAAATTGTGTCATGTAAACATCATTGTCCCCGAAAAAAAAAAGTTACACGCTTAGCCAGCCATTCACTAAATCCAGTGTGGGTAAAATAACAAAAAAAAAAAAAAAAATTAATTTATGGTCATGTGCCGGAGAACTGGAGTGAAATTTAGTCACGACAGCAATTTGGTTTGTGATCTGCTATTAACGAAATTGGTAATTTTTGTTTGTTTAGCAATGCGATTTATTAGCCAGACATGGGATGTGAGAGAAAGATTGCGGATGCATTTAAGTTGCGTGCCTGCGTGAGCTAGGGGTGTTGTTTTTGATGAAAATTGGAACATATGGTTGGGATTAGATGGGATAATTTTCTTCTGGTTTTTGATTATGAGTCCGACTGGAGTGTAATTAAGGGTCAAATGACAATGTTAACAGTCGTTTTTAGTCTTAGAATTTGTGAAATCAGCATAATTGCAAGCTCTACTTTTGTTACATACATAAATTGTTTGGCGTAACAGCCCTTTGATGGCCAGAGCCTAGCTTATTTTGCGCGCTTCTACTGTGTTGTACGCATTCTATTTTGACAGATGTAAAGGGGACCTATGGTATATTGCTTCTGGGTTTGTTGGAGGCTTCTTTTTATGTGGTGAACGCTTTCCTTCTAAAACTCCGAACCAGCGGGACAACGGAGCAAAGAACGACAGCGTCTAAGGTGTCGTACACAGGTTGAGAGGACCTCAACCAACTCTGTGAGCGCCATTGAAAGCAGCTAAGAGGAGATCGTACAGGGTAAACGAGCTTACTAATTGAGGCCCAGGCTTACGTCAGACTGTGGCGCCGCACAAAGAAGATGAAGAACGTTTTCCAATAATCTTCAGTGTCCTTAGAGTCAATGTAGACACTGAGTATTTTTTGAAGCTCTTTGAGTCTCTATGCTTGCTAGAAGGTTTTTTCCATTTGCTTTTTGTGTGGCAAATTCCGCGGTGTTATTTTCAATAGCCTTCTAAACGTTGAAGTCCATAGATAGAGCCTTTGTGATGGAGCTCTGTTGTAGTGGCCTTTTTTGTAATCAACGCTTTGATGTCGGCTATGCCTTTAAAGTTTTAGCACGTTTAGAATACGTTCTTTAAAGGTTTAGGTTTGTTAAAAAAAAACCCTTTTGTGTGTGGTTCATGCTCCAATTATATTGCCAAAAACCGCCTTAAAGATGAAGTCTATAATTTAGGACTTTTGTGTAATTAACGCTTTGACGTACAAAGCGGTTTATTTATAGCAGTGCTCTAAGACTTTGGGTCTATGATTTGAACGTTCTTTGAAGGTCTAGATTTGTTAAAGGATCCTTCGTGCATTGTAATCTTATTTCCAAGAGTCACTTAAACGATAAAGCCCATAAATGAAGCCTATGGGAAGCTCTAGGATTGTTGGAGTGTTCCACTGTGTGATTAACGTTTTGATGTAATTTATAATAGTCGTCTAAACCCTTGAAGTCCATGACTTAAACATTCTTTAAAGTTCTAGTTTTGTTAACGGGCGTGGGTAATACTCCAATCTTGGTTCCAAAAGTCGTTATAACGATGAAGTCCATGGATTGAGCCTTTTTTTTAAGGCTCTACAACTGTTGAAGGCTGTTTTTGTTGTGTTTCTGTAGATGATTCACATTCTGATGCCATTTCAAACAGTCGCCTGAACCGTCGTAGAAGCTCTCAGTTTACTGGAGATATCTACTGATACACTACATCTCCGCCATAGCCATGTCGATGCCACAAGATAAAAAAAACACTCCTAATTGATCGCACTACCAGAGAATGCAGTCAACTACTTTAAACCTGAATAAAAATAGCACATGTACTTGAAACTCCTATCCTACCGACGTACTATGTCTCACGGGGTCTCGTCCTCTTCCCCATATGGTCCTGCTGCGTTGTTTTCTCGATGACACTTGAGCCGGGGTTGAAAAAAAAAAACACGAAACACCAAACAACAACAAACGCATTTAAAAACAATCAGATCCTCTCGAGTTGTTTCTTTCTCCTGCTAAACCGCCGCAGTTAGGAGGTATTCGAAGTAATTGCAGAGTTCCTTTTGCCACCACATCGTCTCTATGTCGGCCATATGGTGTAGTTTACCTCCAATTTGCCATTTACACACTTCAGTCAATGTGTTAAAATCAGCAACAGATGTTTTACGTTACACAGAAGAACACAAGAGCCGACGTGTGATTTTGTGTTGCACATTCAATGAGAGGGAATTTTTGCCCCACACCACGTCAACGTGGGTCCACCAAAACTGTTGTGGATCATCGTCGTTTTTATTGGCGCCGATTAATCGGTGGGTATCTAATTTAATTTTTTTTCTTTCCTGACGTGAGGATAAAAACATCAAAAAAGAAGTGACTTCCAGCTGCGCTGGAATTCCTTCTCCTCTGGTCTAATCGCGATAAGCCTCCGACCACACACAGTTCCTTGTTTGTGCATTAGAGACGCACACACAAAACGGCGGCAGTAGACGACGAGATGATTCTTGTGCCATGTGATTGATGGCATTTGGAAATTCTGTAATTGTGCCTTCGGAACATCACTTAACGTCTGAACTCCGCCAACTAATTAGAAAGTAAGTTAGGTTTTATACTTTTTATGAGATATTTTATTTTTGCGTGTGTGTGTTGTTGGGGATGTTTTTTGTTTTATGGGCCATCGGGGACACATGTTCGACACTTGTTAATCAGAGAGAGCGTCCTTTGGTGTGCGAGTGATTATGGGGGGGAACTTAATTTGAAGAGTGAAGTTTATATCTTGCCGCAAAAAAAAATTATCTCTTGTCGGAGTGTTAGATTGATTAAAAAGATAGCGAGTGAGTCATGAGAAAATGGTCGAAAGACAATTCACCATGACTCAGCTGGCTTTTGTTGTTGTGTAGTTTTTTTAGAGGCGCATTAAAGGGTTTATTGCGTTATGTAAGTTCTTGAAATTCTCAAGTCTCTGTTGTGTTGGGCACTTAAACTTTGCGGAAGAGAAGAAGTACAAAGGCAGACCTCCTGTCGTTGGTCTTGTGAATCATTTGGTTTTTCCATATCGGTGTTGTGTTGGTTAATGCAATTAAATTGTTGCTAACGTTTTTACCACGACAATGCCAGGGTCGTGAATCGAACTAACACCTCTTTACATTCGAAATTGCTTATCTTTACGATTGCCGCATTGGCTTTGCGACGTTGCAAGTCTTAGAGATAAGAGTTTTGTGCTTATGCCCTCGCAACTTCATTTTGTTTATCTTTATTCTTCAATTGAAGCGTTGGTGGCGCAGGCCTTGTATTCGAGAACGATGGGTTCAATTTCCGATTCTATTTTGGTTTATTCATCAATTGCTGCCTTTCATACTCCTGGCTATTTATGAAAAGGGCTAGTTCCATAAGATTGATATCGAATTCAGATGAAAATTGAAACGGAGTTACACTTACGTATACAAGGGGGACAAGACAGAGATATCATTTTTATTGGCTCCTATTATTAGTACCCTCTAAGGTCTGCACCGAAACGAAAATAAATTAACGACACGTGTAAATAATTGTTCGTTGATATGCAAACCCGATATGGTTCAAATAAATTAACATTTACTTCCGACACCGACGATCCCAATCTCCATCAAATGTCTCTGAAAGATCAAGCAAAACGGTTTTGCTTTCACCAGATTGGAGCGGAGACTGGTTTCACTCCTCTGAGAGATTGAAATGGATAAACGACGGCGTTTGTTTACTGGTGAAGGTGTTTTGTCGGTCGTACTGCCAATTTGTAGTAAAAGTAAAAGCGTTTCAAGAAACAGATAAGATCCTTTCGAGTCTTTTCTTTTCTTGAAGTAGTGTGCGTTGAGTTAAAAAAAATCGTTTCGTTCGTCTCGTTTCAAGTTGGTTCTTTCTCTTCGAATAAGTTTGCTCAACTTCAGGAAAATATTCTTGGTTAGTCCTTAACCATCTACTCCGACATTAAATTAAAGAGATTGGCAAGCGTCATTGAGCCTCTAGTATATTATACAGTCGAGTCCATCTAAGTCGAATTTTCACGGGACATCAAAATTAGTTCGAGTTAGAGGGAGTTCGACTTAGGGGATGGGTTTTGTATGGAAATTTGGGAAGGGGAATGCCAAAATATGGCGAAAAAATTCGAGTTAGAGGGAAATTTGACTTAGAGGGCATTCGACTTAGAGGGATTCGACTGTATATGTATTGGGTGGCGTAACAGCCCGTTGAGAGCCAGAGCCTAGCTTTTTCGCCACTAGTACTGGGACCTAAAATATTTATAGTCCCCCCGGTTTTTAAGCTCACAACGAATTTTTAATTTAATTTCTTATTTTATGCTAAAATAGGTAATTCGTGAAGACTTTAAGAATTTAAGGAAATGGTCTTCTTTTTACGTTCGGTGCACACAAGCGTTGCGGCGACACCGCTTCCGCGTCTTACGATACTCACAAATCAATTGAATGCTGCACACAATCGAACGATGACGCGCAATTGATTTGTAAGTTTTGTAAGACGCTAAAGTGTTGCTGCCGCTTAAAAAAATAAACGATTGTGTGCACCGGGCTTAAGAGTGCTACAGTCCGGAGTAAATCTGGGCCACGATTAAAGGGCCTCGCTAGCCGTCACGATTTTTTGCCAGCCGCTTCCTATTTCGCAGATTAAGTTGGTTCAAGTCCCTTCCTGTGTGCGCCATTTAACTCGCGGACGTCCTATGCAACGGTGTGCCAGGGGTTCGGATTCAAAGACTCTTCGGTCCGAAGCTGTGTTGTCCATACTCTTTGCATGGCCTATCCTTCTTAAGCCTGGGATCTATAGACGTAGACGTTGGTTTCAGGCCGCTATACAGCCCGTACAATTTGTCGTTTAGCCCTCTCTTCCATGCGCCATTAACGCAAACGGCCAAAAACCGCACGTAGAACTTTTTTCTCGAAAAGACCCAGAGTTTCTTTAGCCGCTTTCGACTGTGTCCATGTTTTCTCTCGAAGAGATCTAGAGCTTCATCATCCAATTTCGTCCATTGTCCATGTCTCCACACCGTAGAGCAGGACTAGGATACTTAGGGTTTTAAATTAAGTAAACTTAGTCCTGATTACTCAATCACCTTTTGAGCCCTAAGAAAACAGCGGTGGCTAGAGTAATTCTGCGTTTGATTTCGGTGCTGATGTCAAAGCTCCTGCTTAGAAATTTTTACATAAGCTTATTGGATCTATTTTATATTCAGAATTCAGAATTTAGCCGTTTAAGTCGAATTAAGACAAAATTGAGATTATTTAACTTTTTACGTCAATGAATCTGAAGTAATTTTATTGCTTAAGAAACCGAATTGAAAAGAAATGAAACGAATGTTTATATAATTAAATTTTCCCTTTCTAATTTTAACATGAATTGCCAGAAAGAGAGACATTGTTTCTGAAAAAGGTAAAAAATTACTTAGTGGCTATTCCTGCATTGCTTGTAGGTGGTAAATAATCTAAACTCGGCTGCAACTGGCTAAAAGTTCACTCTGTAAGTTTAAAAAACACTAATTTGAAACTTTTTAGCGGTGCAATAGTCTGACACACAAAGTATCACTGCAAATAACCCTCTATCAGTACTCCAAGCTAAGCTCACACTCGTCCACCAACAGCTGCGCAAATTCCACATTTCTATTCATCGACTGCTCCTCTTTTTGTTAGGCCACCCATTCCCGTGCCTTATTTGCATTCAAAGCCACGACATTTTTCGCCGCAAATTTGTTGCGTTTTGATAAAAAAAAAAAAGCAAAAACCACCACCACCGGCGAAAATGAAAAAAAGAGAACAAACCGGAAGCAGCTGCGGCCTGTGATCGAGCACTATTTACAAAGATAGCGATCGACGAACAAAAAAACGAAAAATTGTCCGCCTGCGAGTAAAAATTACACCACCACTACCGACTGACTGCATTTGTTTCATACGCGGCTTCGATTCGTCGTTTGTCGTTCGCTCACAACAACAATCGTCATGAGATTCGTTATGCTGCCGAGTTCACACGTAAACGTAAAATCAGTTAAATTATTAAGGTACATACAGGTACCCTCTCAGGAAATCCGATTCCGATTCCGAAATCCAGTGACAGGTTTTTAGGCACACATTTTTCTTAGTTTTTCGGTTGTTCTATATTTTTATGCGTGCTTCCTCCCCCATGTGAATAAAAAAGAATCCATCGCGCTTCAATAATTCTTTTTTTCGTTGTTTGTCGTGTATTCCACTGGCTGACAAAAGCGATTATGTGTACTCCTCAGCTTCCTGTTCTAAATTTTGTTTTTTTGTGGTGGAAGTTGGGAATTTGCTCGTCCGGTGGTAAATTCGGACTGGTCATGGAACCTTGGGTACGTCTTTTTCAAGTGAAATTACTTCTTTTGAGTGTCTTTTTGTTCATTCATTTGAAGAGAAAGCAAGTCGTGTACATCGTCAGATGAAGGCGAAGGTATTCGTGTTTTTGGTTCTTCTTTGTCGAGAGAGAGAGGGCAACTTTATGGTGTTTTGATGCGGTCTCGGCCAGCAATGAAATTGATGACACCCGGTGGTCACCTGGTGACTCATGGAGGGATCTCTGAAGAAACACGTTTCTTCAAAATGAGGTGAACAAAAAAACATGACTCATTGTCTTTGGAGAATTCCTCTTCTCAATCGAAAGTGGAACACTTCTTGTCCACCTACTTAAAATGGTCATCAAAACATATCCGCAATTGGAGCAAGCAAAGGAAATCATGTGGTTAAATAATTTGACGTCATTCAAGTCCGAATGAGCTCGACCTTCAAGAGTCACGACGGAGGAATGCGTGAGGAAGCGAATGCAGCGAGTTGAGTGGGTGATTGGAATGACGGTAAAGGTTCCCAAGAGGAAAGGAATGCGGCTGTGGTTTTGTAAACAAGCCAAACCAAGAGACTTCAGATTCTAAGAACACACGCGTCCAGCTTTTGACGGCACTTCGGGGGATACCACAAACCGCGGATGATCATGAATCTTGACAACATGTGTAATTTATACACCATTGGTCAGGAATGCGAATGCGGAGGAATAGTCGATTGTGTATGATGATTAGAAATCGATTGATCGAGACTGGCAGGGGATTCAACTTTGGTACATGACTGGAATTAGAAAATCGAATTTAGAAGACTAAAATTTAAAAACTGAAACTCAAATTAAAAGACTATATCTAGAAGACTGAAACATAAAGCTTGAAATTAGAAGACCAAAATTAGGGGACACGAAATAAAACACTGAATTCCGAAGACTAGAATCAGAAGACTGAAATTAAAACACTAAAAATTAAGAACTAATATCAAAAGCGTAAAACCAGAGACCGAAAAAAGAGGACTAGGATTACAGAACTGGAACTAAAAGACTGCAATTGGAAAACTGGAATTAGACGACTCATGGTAAAAGGCTTAAAATAAAAAATTAAAATAAGAAGAACTGAATCTAGGAAACTCGAAAAGTAACCTGAAATTGTGTGTCGATTGAGAAATGAAACCAAAAGACCGAACTTAGACGAATGGAATTAGAAAACTAAAATTATAAGACTGAAACTAAAAGATTGAAATTGAAAACTAAAATTAGAAGATTAAAATTAATAGACTAAAACTAAAAGCCTGAAATTAAAAAAATGAAACTAAGGGACCAACAAAAGAGGACTAAAATGAAAAGACTGAATTCGGAAAACTGAAGGATTGAAATAAAAAGACAAAAATTCTTACTTACTTAGCAGGCAGTCAACCATTGAAGTGCCTGAGCCAAAGCCATCTTCCAGCGTTGACGGTCTCGGGCATGCTGCTCCCAGTTCGGAAGACGAAACTGTCTTGCATCCGCGATCACTTAGTCTCTGTGCCGGCAGGTCGGTCTTCCTCTTCTCCTCGAAACAGGAGGCTCGGATTCGAAGACGCTTTTAGCTAAAGCGGCACTTGATGTGCCGAGTCCACTATAATCGATGGACTTTTGCCTTCCGGACGACATCCTCATCTGTGTACAGCTCGCTTAGCTCATAAGTACCTACATAACCGCGAAAAGACTTAAATTAGAAGACTAAAAATAAACTCGAGTCAAAAGACTGAAACCTAAAAGGCTTACATTTGAAGACTAAAATTAGAAGATCGAAATTAAAGGACCACAATTATAAAGCTACAGAGATAAGTAGACTAAAATTAAAGACAGGAACTAGACGACTAAAATTAGAAAACTAACATTTTGTGACTGAAAATAGAAACTAAAATTAGAAGCCTGCATTTAAAGGACTAAATTGAAAGTCTAAAACTGGAAGACTCGAATTAAAAGACTAAAATTGAAAGACTAAACCTAGAAGACTCGAATTAGAAGACTAAAACTAAAAGAATAAAAATAGAAAACTCGAATTAGAAGACTAAAACTAAAAGAATAAAAATAGAAAACTGAAATTTGAAGACAAAAATTACTCGACTGAATTTAAAAGACTAAAATCTAAGACTGATATCAAAATCAGAGGATTAGAGTTATAAGACGGAATTTAGAGGCCTGCAATTGCAAGACTCGAACTAAAAGCAGTAAATACGAAAGAAAATTTTTTTTTTCTATAAAGCTCTGTTTAGTTGAAGCTGATTTTCTTATAGTTGAAAATCTAAAAAAGCGTCTACAACTTTGTTTCAAACGCAAGATAATATTTATTTCAAATGAATTTAGGATGATGAACTAGAAAGCAGAAAGCGTCACGAGATCTGCTTACAAAAACAGCTTTCTCTATGCAACTCAGTTGTGGAAGATCAGACTTCTTTAAACAGCTGTTTGGACCTTCTGTTTACCAGACTTGCTATGTGGTTAATTATTTTTCACTCAGCAATGTTGTTTAGTGTTTACTCCAGAGATTTTATTCAATGTCTTATTTCAACAATTTCTTTCAACGTTTTAAACAATTTGTTTTGTTTTGCTCTGGCACATGAAAACTGGGAGACTGAGAAGTATTTCTTCTTCTATTAATAAATAAGCCTGCTGTAGACGAGGTTCGATGAAATTTTCTCCATGAATGCTTTTAAGTCATTACGTAATAGGTTAATTTGTCTACTTCATTCTTTGCAACCTCTACAGCAATATTTTTCTATCCAATTCTTTACCCAGCCACTGTAGAACAGACCTGATTCTTTTAGTCTGATATACACAAAAAAAGAAAGAAAAAAGAAGGATCCTTTCGAACTATTACTATAATTGCGCTTCCTCGTCGCTCCTATTGTAGAAGAATCGCTCACTTTCTTGGCACTTTCCATCGGTACGACAGTGGCGTGCTCTATCATTTTCTCCACCGGAGCTGCACTGTATACATTTTTATAAACTCCAGTCGTTTCTACAGGGCAATCTTTCAATGCAATTCTTCATCCAGTCACTCAGAATGAAATTCCCTGAGTCTGCCTCATTGTCTTTAACCACAAATCGTTTTCACAGCAAAATCTGTCGATGCAAATGCCTTTTTTTTTCTCTGTAACCCTGAAACATTCCTAAAATTAAAATTTGTCCACAACTCATATCCGAAGGTCATTGACAACATTAGCCCTCACTAATTACCAGTAAATCGCGATTCCTTTCCAAGAAACGACTCCACTCCTGGCCATCGACTGCAATTGATATTCACAATACCACCAATTACTGTCGGAAAGCAGAAAAAATTTCTTCACCACCGTTCTAAAATTTCAAACCCGGTCATTTACCTGGTCTAAGCAACGATCCTCTAACTCTAGCCATCGAGCTTCATCATATATGGAAGACATGGTGTCTTTGGAATATCCAAGTGGCGCAGACGTTTCTCTTGGTGGCCTCTATGTCTGTTTTGTGTCTGGTGTCGAGTACTTTTCCCGAAAGAACGAACAGTTAAAGTGAAATTTATTTATTACCCTCACGGAGAAATTCTTTTTCTCACCTGATCTCCGAGTGCATCATCATCAATCGCACTCCTGATGAGTGAATCGGATGATTAAAAATAACCTCAAAAAACATGTTCTGTCTTAAATTGAATTTTGAAAACGGTATGATGTCATTTGATTGACGTTAACCGGATGTGTTTTGCTTGTTTAGCAAAAAGATTTTTTGCACTTTTATAAATTTTTTTTTGTTATCTGTAATATGTCTGAGTCGAGTAAATTAAATCTGATCTTTTCTTTCTTTTTTTCTTTTCAGGTGAGTTTTTTGATGATGTGATGAGTTTTGAATATAAAATCGGGTGAGAGTGACGAGACGACGAGAGAGAAAGGTAATGTACGTAAATGGAATTTTTCGCCACATCGGAGCTTAAGTGGATGTTCGTTCTATTAATTTACTCGGTGGTGTGAGATGTTTTGTCATTTTTAGCACGAGCTTGATATTCCATCGGTGAAGTGATAATTTTTTGTACATTATTCGGGCTTTAATAACACGTCTTAGTGTGTCGTTCGCGTTGTTGGGTAGGAAGTGTAACACGGTGTTATGCAAATGAACCTTGAGGGAGCTGGAGTTTTGTTTATGTTTGCTTCGTGCAATTATTTTTCTTTGTAGACTTTGTTGGCAGTGTGATTTTGTTGATCTGGTTTACTTCTAAATTGTGCTTTATGTGGTATTTTTTGAAATTGAAAATGGGGTATGGTCGGTCGGTTGGTTGTCAGTTAGTTGTGCTTCCCATTGAGTCGAATTAATAAGACTTGCGACCAACTTTTGGTTACTTCGTTGTTTGTCTGTCTCTCGGTCGGCTTTTCATTCTTTTGACGTTGAAGATTTGTCTTTTTTTTTGGTTATTCTCAAGTCCTCAAACTCAGAAAAAAATTAAGAAGCAGTCAGACAACGAAATAATCCTAAAAGCATTTTCTATTTTGAATCTCTGATAGATCAATAAGAACTTAAAGCAAGCGCGGCCGTGCGTTGTTAATTCGTTGCGTGCTTGAAGAAGATGTCCTACTTCAATCAAAATTCAACTGCCAAAACTCAAGCTGAAAAACTTATAATTAAACTTATAAGTAAAAAACTTGTAAATTGAATGTAATCTCAATCCTCAAAATTCACTCAGCTGCTTAGCTTAGCAAAGTAGTCGTGTCAATCTTTGGAAACACATTTACTTGTATGGGTTATGTTCCTGAAATGAAGTCCTTGCTTTAGAGACTCCGAAGTCTACTCAGTCGGAAGTAGTAGCAGCGATTCCATTTGTTTTCGTTGATTAATACGTCGAATACTTTTTCGTTTTAAACTCAGCTAGCACAAAGATACGAAAACTATTTTTCTTGCTAATGAAAAGACTTCTGTTTTAATTTAAACAGTTTCTAGTAGAAAGCCTGTAAAGGAAACAATGAAAAAAAACCCTTATAACTTTTTTTCGTAAAATAATAATAATAAATAAGTGGTTAGGTTACAAGTCTACCACTTCTTGTAGGCAAACTGTCCACCTTCTCAAATGAACAACAAAATTTAACCACAATTGGAGCAAGCATAGGAAATCATGCGTTTTAATTTGACGTCATCTGCCGAGAATTTTCAAAATCAAGCACAAACCTTTGGTTCGTACTTGAGAACCGTTTCAAATTCAAAGAAGTGTGTCCATTTGTAAGGGCAATTACAGCTCTGTCGAAAAGAAATGTTGTGCTAGAACTCACTTTTTATAACAATTTCACATACACCATCGATCAGCCGGATGCAGAATCTAAAAAAGTGAGTTAATTTACAGTGGCAATTTATCTTCTGTTCGAAGAAGCTGCTGTGCTTCATCAATTTATCTTCTGTCCGAAGAAGCCGTCGCTCTTTATCTATTAGAAGCTTCTACAGTAAATTCAAATTCAATGATTCAAAGTCTTTCTCAGGATTTGTGTCTCTAAAGTATAATTGTAGTCCACTTTGTGATATATGCTAAAGCGCCCAGTCCTTACTTGAACCATACAGTTACCAGTTGCAAGAATAATCTCACCAATTTTTTCATTTCGATTAAAGTTCTATGCAAAGAAGCTATAGTTCTTTATAACTTGCAGATCTAAATAATAAACTCGATGATTAAAATCTGACACAAACAACTGAAAAACATCTTTTTCAATGTAGCATAGTATGTTGGATTTTCCAGGATTAGTGACCAAAGCAACAAGGTGTTTATTGTTTTGGTTCTAATAATTAGTAGACTTTTGATATGTGTTTCAATCTCTGGCCCGTCCTTAAGCTATTGTTGCAGAATTTAAAATAAAAATGAAAATTTGTAGTGGCGATTAAAACTCGGTCGAAAGAAGCAATTGTGTTGCAATTTTTTTCAATAAACGTCCAGTCACTGGTCATATCATAAATGCCAGTTGGAGTATTTTAAGTGGCACATTAATTTGTAGTGGCAATTTACCTTCTGTATAAAAAAGCCGGTTTGCTTCATCAATTGGAAACTTCGACATTAAATCAAACGATTCAAAGCCTTTCTCTTAAATTTGAAGTATCTTTTGTGATGTATCATATGTCCTCGATCCGTTTTTGAATAAACATTCGATGAATCTAGCTAGTTAAAAGAAAAACAACAGAAACATACATTTTTAAATGGTTCTATATAAAGATACTTCATAACTTCGAGGCTTCAACAATAAATTCAACGACTAAAGTTTGACTGCAGTTACTGAATAAACGCTTTATTGGAGTTCACTCTTTTTCTATAGTTTGATATTTGCTTCACTCGTTGGCCCGTCCTTGAAGGATCAGCGCATTGTTTATGCAAATAACAACAATAGAGCTTAACTCTTTGAATGAACTGCTCTGCTTTGTAGGTCTAACAATGATCTCTAAGATAAAATTCTAACCTCAACAACTTAACATACGCTCCAGTCTCTGATCTATACGAGAGACGTCAATTAGCCGGTTGAACTACTTGATGCATTTCCACTGCTTTAGTATCTTCGTTACTCTAACTCATTCTTGACCTGTAAAATAAAAAAAAAAGAAGAAAAAAAGGTATGTGGAAATTGGCTGTAAAACTCCAATCAATTGAGTGATTGAAAATTAATCGTCGTCTTAAACATTTTATGAGAAGTAATTTATTTTTCGACCTCGAGTCTTTTAGTTGTTACTCGCCAATTTTAAGTTTGCAAAATTCCTCAGGGATGTAAAGAATTCAATGTTCTGATTTAAAAAAAATCTACTGACTTCTTTTCCAATTCATGAATTTACTTTGGGACTAAAAGTTCAGCATGGGAAACATTCCTTTTTGAAGGCTCAGATTGTACTCAATCTCATGGACAAGTTCTTTTTATAACTTTAATTGAAGAAGTTAGGCTCTGGCCCTGTATGGGCCATTTATTATTTTTTTTAATTGAATCCTTTTCTTCTTCGAAATGAAGTTCTTGTAAGTCGTTTTAAGGTGCACGGTGTACACAAGCATTTTTTAAACGCGTCGCCTTTGCGTCATTCAATAATAGTAAATCAAAAGATGCACACAAGCGGGCGATGACCCTCAATTGATTTGTAAGAATTGTAAGACACTCAAGCGGTGACGCCGCGTTAAAAAAAAACCGCGGGCTTTAAAGTCTTTGTCATTTACTTAAAGTTGATTGTATTGAACCAAAATTTGTAAGGTCTCAAACAGTTTAACTGAATGTGGTTGGTTTGAAGCGAATGCTTGTTTCGAATCAAATTCAAAAAATCTTACAATCAAGTCTAACAATGTTTCAAAGAATCAGTTTAAGCCAAGTCTTTAAAAATAAAAAAAAGAATTCATCATAATAGGTCAATTAAAGTTCACAATAATAAAACGTAATCGTAACCTCACAAATTCTTCATCGTAATCCTAGCCTCAAATGTTGGTTATCAACATAATGGGACTATCGCTGGCCTAAGTGTACCACTTTTACAAAATGTGTGTAGAAGTACTGAATTGCAATGAATGCATTATCAAAGAACCCATATTTTTTAACAACTCTGGAGTGCGTTCACATTCATCAAATTCCTGAGATCCTAAGTCTGATAACGCCACTCAATATCTCAAACCCACGCTGTTACTGACTCCAAACTAAATCCCATTCATAAAAGAATTTCCTCATTAACACTTCGGTGTCCAATTTTATAGCTCAACTACCACGCAGGCAGATAAAAATCACAATAGACTCTCGTTACAAACATGGCTAACTCTGCCCATTACTGTAAATCCCCATTGACAATCAAGAGTCTCGTATTGTTTTTGCTCACTGTCCCATGAAATGCAGCTTCTTCTCCACCTTCCTCCATAAAAAGAGCTCATTCCCCAGTGCCTTTCAAAGATTTCATTACACCTCTCTGCATATGGATGCACACGTAGAGATACTATAACCCAATAATATGCCCACTAATGTTTTACCATTTACAATTCAAATCTGAAGCCTTCGAGACTGAATTGCATATGACGATTTGTTGCACCAGAACCCCAACTACACTTCATGGTCGGTTTTGTTCCATATTTTTCTGTTTGTTTTTTTTTTTTTTTTGGCTCGTCTTGCTTCACATTCTCACACACATGGGGATGTAAAAGAAAAATATGGAAACATAAAACTGCCTTAAGTGCAATGCTTATGCCCACATAAAATGTGAGACTGTTGTTTGTTGCACGCTTCTTCACGGTTTCGTACGTTCGACATACACTCTCGTTCGTACTCGTACTTTAATTGCAATGCAGAGAAAACACACAAAAAAAAAATAAATGAAATCTGTGCACAGCACAGCACAACAAAACGCATGGTGACAGCTTTTGTTTATTTACACACAAAATGAGAAAGAAAAGAAAATGTAAATGTGTCATTTATGTAAAAAGCAACAAACCCAAGAAGCTGGCTTCTTAAAACATTCATTTTAAGTAAAAGTGACTGCCCATTGCGTTGGAAACTGTTGAATGTTACTTCTGCACATATTAGATGAACTCTTCGGACCCTTTGGGAAATGAAATTGTGCTTTTTAGAGCGACCGTCTGCGTGGCAATTTCTCATAAACGCAATGATCACGTCTCAAGACGGATGTGTGCTCTTCGAACCAAGTGGGAATACTCAGTCTTTTTAGTTCGCATGCAAGGAGGATATGAATTTGAAATTTTATATCTTTCGCCCTTTATTTTCTAATCTCTCCGACCAACTAAGGGCTGCTGAAAATAACGCGATATTCTCGGTGCACGAGTGAATTCGTTGCAGGAAATGTGCGCCGGCAAGTGTTTTTTGAAAAAAAAAAAAAAATAAAACAACATCAAACGCGGTAGAGACCGACCTCTTTATCAGTTTATGTAATTTTTCGTGTATGAATTGAAAGAAAGCTGAGAATTTCGCTGGTCTCTCTCTGAATTGCGACGAATTCATTTCAACATTTCCTGTCGTGTGGAGATTTTTTTTTTTAAGTCGGGAAGGCGGTGATCGGGAGGCTCCAGTTGTGTTGTTGGTTGACCTATATTTGATGTCGTTTAGAGCTGTAGGTGACACTGAAACTATGATCTTCAGAATGTATAATAATTTTCTGAAATAGAAAACGCTTCTATTTTTACACCCGACTGAATAGAAGGAGGATGCAAGCGAATGAATGCCACCGCACTTCTGGTCGGTAGTTTTTTTCTATTCCGCTCTGGGAGAGTGGTTGAATTAAAATTTCTTAGCCTCCAACAAAATCAAGGTTGAAAAGAAAGCACTCGGAACCAATTGCCTCACCTCAAAGACAGCATACATTCAGCAAACGCTTACCTCTGCTTTTTCATGAATGGAAAATCGGTTTTAAGACTGTTGCTGATTCAGTTGATTTGCTTTCTGCTAAGACACAATTTCTTGCTTTCTTTCTTTCTTGGGGCAACAGAAACCCACAGCCACTTAGGCCAGACTAAACCCATTGTGATTCTACCTGTTCGGGTGTAAAACAATCGTCTTTTAGACTCTCGTCAGCTGATTCTTTGTTCCGATGCACATTAAAAAATTTCTATCTGATTGAGTAGGACTAGGATGAGTAGGACTAAAGTGGCAAAGAACAATGAGCTTAATTTGGACCGATTGTATATCTGTGTTTCCCGAATCGAACAACTTCCTTTATTTCGCTTTCCGGCAGTTGCATTCTTAAAAACTTCAATAAACTTTATCGGCTTTGTTCTTATACCTTTTACTGGGCATTACTTCAGACGACCAAGTAAATTTGTCGTTTCTGCCATGAAGGGAATCACCATTTCTAGGAGTCTGATTTGACCTAATTGCCACTGCAATTCATCCACTTTCTAGTAATTGCTTCGTCAACAAAACAATTTCACTTTGGTGGTTTCATTCTTATCTTCCCTGTTTGGTATCACTTCGAAGGACATGGCGTTATAAACACAGCTGCTATAGTTAAGAAGGAAGAAACGATCTGGAAGAGTTTAATTTGCCCTGAATGTTTGGCTACTGGTTTCCTGTAACCAGCTGGTCAGTTCAATGAAATTGTGTATTGGAGTCCTTTGTTTATGTCTTTTCTTTTTGTTCCTCTCTGGCAGAAGCTGATGTTGAATCACCAAAATCATTTAGTCGGATTACTGCCTACGTAGACTCAAACTTCCCAGTACCAAATGCAGCGATTGGCATTCTCACAGGTGACTGCTTACTGGGCTATCACGCTTTCAAGCTGGATTTAATCCCATCGGACATTTATAGGAACTACAGGGACTCATCGGCTAGTGAAACGCTGGAGTACGTGCTCTATACCTGTCCAGCGCGAACCCAAACCAGATTTAAGACGCTGGGAATGAAAAAGCTATCGCTAAAGTAACTCTTTCGTTAGGTAGATAGATACAAAGGCTGGCAGACAAATTCTGCCTTTGTGAATCGAATCAAAGTCGGTGTTTGCTTTCATTAACAATGCTTTCGCTCTCCTTCACAACACAAGCTCTCGATCTAAAAAAAAACTTCGCTTAGAGCCGCATTTCGAGCACTTGCTGCAAAAATTATCGTAAGCAACATTTTCATTAAAATCTTTTTTACGATGCGACTCGAAAGGTAATGTTGTTTCACACCTGGTAATGTAATCAATTGAACCTAAAATAGTTTCTATGGTCAATTCCAAAGAAAACAAATTTTATCGTTCAGTTTAACAAATTTAAAACTTTTTTTTAACTACTTCAGAGAAGAACCATAACCAAAAAAAAAAGAAGTTAGAAAACTGCAAAATGTTCTGATTTTCGCTTACAATAAATTAGAGAGAAGGGCTCTATTTGGTGCTGTGCTATTGGTGCTGTCATCCTGTAACCAGTCACGCAATCAAGGTGCAGACTTGAGTTTCTAGCCTTTGAATTCGAACCTGTTGGCTGATAGGGACTATAAGTGCCTGACTGCACTGGATTGGAGATTGTCAGGCACTCACTTTTCACGGCAAGAACCTTCACTTACAGCCTAAGTGCTTGTGATGGTTTCTTGTAATCATCTAATGAAATAAAGGTGTATTACCGAATTCTTAGGCTATGTCGATTGACACTGGGATCTGCAAGAAACCTATAGTTGTACACGTTTCATTCCATTTTTTTTTTTGTTACTCTAAAGCATTTTATGGACGCCGTAGCCTAATCATTAGTGCGTCGGACTATTATGCGAGAGTATCCGGGTTCGAATCCAGCCCGGGGCAAGAACACCGCAAATAATTTTCACGACTGACAATCCTCCTGGAATAACCTCTGTCATGAAAAGCTTTCGCAGCTCGCCGTTCGGAACCGGCAATAAACTGAAGATCCCCTTCACATGTGTCAAAATTATAACGCGCACAACACACAGTGGAGGTGCAAGCTATGCTCTGACCCTATGGGCTGTTACGCAGATCATTTATTTATTTTTAAAGCATTTTATTCATAACGACTTATCAGACAAAATTTGATTGACTTTTGAATTAAACCCCGTATGACTTTCCAAACCAAAATCGCCACTCAAAAAAAAAAAAACCAAACTGATAGTGGTCATTGTCCATCTTCCCCGACCTGTAACCAATTGTCCATCTCAAACCAGTCATCTCTCTTCTATTCCCACTTTTCACGCATCACAAAACTGCAATTCTTTTACTATCTCTCACTTCCTGACTATTATTCAAGATTAACACGTTCCATCCGAATCGCATAACAATGAGCCAAAGTAATCAATTATACATTTTCCATTGATCTCCGGATGGATTCTGATACGGAGATTTGTTTGATGCTGCTGCTGTTGTGTTGTTGTCTTGTTTCTCAGGGTTTCTTCATGCGTAGCAAATAAGAAAAAAATAAATCTTAAATGATAATAAAGGAAAGAAAGACAAGAAACCAAGATGAAACATTTGCCTGGACCCAATGCTGTGACTCCGACTGTGTGTGACTGAACTTGCTCATGCTCATCCTCATCATTGACTCAATGGCGGCAGAGTCTGGAGTGGAGTGGAGTTAATTTTCGTTTTCTTTTAATGACACGTATTGAGACTGTTTCGCTGCAGGGGGTAGATGTGTGTGTCGTGTGGAGTTTTCAATTTTGAAAACCTTTTTTAAAAAAAAAAAATTCTCAAGTGACTGGGACACTCTGCGCTTTAGGCACTGGCGTTGTTTGCTCTAATTGTTTTCGACGTGAACTATAATTGGGTCATTGGAACTAGTTCAAGTGAACCTTTCTGTTTGTGAGTGATGCACTTTTTGTGTCTTAGAGATTTCAACGACCGAATGCGCTTTTGACGGACGTTAAATTAGACTTTTACGGGTCATCTTTTGCTGAACACGCCTTCCATCCAATTGTGCCATGTCAGAGATGTCTTTTCAGCCCAACACTCATTAATTGAAGAGTTATTCTTCTCACGAACTCCAAGGTGGTGTTGTTAACGACGTTTGTTGTGTCATGTTGCGTGTAGGTGGATACCCTCGGCTCAGACCTTCAGTGACAGAGATTTGTACGCAACATAAGAATCATGTCTTTCACTACAACCACAAAAAACGAAAAAAAAAAACGACTTTAAACCGCTCACCTTTAATTTAAATACCCAAAAACGACCAAACCCAATTAGTTGGGGTCTCTTACCCAATCCGGCTGATCCTAGCTTACGTCTATGGTATTGTTTGCCGCAAATGTCAAGCCACACTACTGCCATTCAACCACCTCAACCCACGCAGTCTCGTTGTTGTTCTCTGTTCAAGCTTTTTTTTTCGAATGGTTTTTTGATCGTTTTGCTTTTGAACCTCGAATTTGGTATTTTTCATCGACAAGCCATGTGCCGAAGAAAACACAAACTTCGAGATATTTTATCTCTCCTCTTTCAGCCTTTCCCGTAAAAGTTTACTGACCCTGTGCTGTGTATGAGGCACAACATGAAAAATCTTAGTGCTCTTCGGCTCGGCTCGGTTTGTCTGTTGGTGTTTTCTTCTCCGCCATCGATGGTTTTTCTTTTTTTGCTTTTGAAAAAAGGTCGATGAGAAAAAAGGCCCTATCCTCTCTTCCTCTAGACCGATATTTGATTGATTGAAATGTTTTTGTTATGGTCGTTCGTTCGTTCATTGGCTGGGATAAAGGCCACATTCTGTTGCGATACGAAGGCCTACCAGATACTTCGAATGCCATGAAAACAAGAAACAACTCCGCTGCTTTGGAGACGGAGGAAAAAAAAAAATGCCGAGGAATTTCATCTCGCTATTAATCACTCGGTGGGGAAAGTTTGAGTCGGTCCATGTGCAATAGAAGGGGTCAAAATTAATCGGACAGAGTTGGGAGACACAAAGAGGAGACACATTAGCGACATAAGCACGCAGTCGGCTAGAAAGAGGAGGTCATCGAAGTCTACGTCACGATGAACGCCAGTGGTGTCTGCTAATCACTGGTTAACTAGGCGCATTTATAATTTATCATAACGTCTTTTTTGTCAACATCGAAGACATCGACATTAAAAAACAAGTTTCTTCAAGTTGAACACGTTCAATCTTCGGTCAAGGAAGTGTGATACTCTGTCATCGAAAAAAACGAAGCAAACTGCATGAAATTGAATTTTTATTTCTCCGCTTAACGAAAGTCGAAAGTATGGGGAAGTTAATTTAACATTTCCTGGAAGTGCCCAATTTTTATAAGCCCAGATCTCGGGCTCTCGGCTTTTCCCATTCGGAGTTTTATACTCTTTTGATTGAGTGCCCTCATAAAGTTTAAAATAGTCTTGATGATGATGATTGGTGTGTACAAATGTTAAGTGTTGCTTGGTTAGTTGTTTTTGCCCTTTTGAGAAAATGTTTCAATGACCGTGTCTCTCTGTCGTTTATTGTGATTGTCGTTTGTGTAAATGAGTACTTAGGAGTTTTTAGAGGTTTTTGTTTCGATAAACACGAAAATAAAAGAGAAGTGTAATAAAAAAAATCTGACCAAATCTCGGTAACGAGAGAATCAAGAAGGTTCTTATTGCGTTGACAAATGTCATTAAATCTGTTATGGTTGTCTAGAAACCATAAAGTAGATCGGAATTCGATAATGAACAGAAATCAACACGTAGAGGAGGACTGCGAACATTTTTTACTACCGGGGAGTGAATGCAATCAGCAACTTAACCCACGTCCTCCTCCTAATTGAGAACGATGTTCCTAATGCCAGTGTCCATAGGGAATAACCGCTTAAGTCATTTTTTTACGCTCACCTTCAGTTTCTTTCTTTCTGAAAACTAATGTGAAATCAGGAAGGTACGAAAATTTTGGGTGGAAAAGGGTGAGGAATTTTTCACATTGGGAGAGCTGAGGGTAAGTCACCTGCTTTTTGAAGATGATTTAATTAACCTCACATTCTCTCAAATGGAACTCCAGCGTAAGCTAGATAAGCTTGTGGCCATTTGTACCGATGCTAATGAAGATTAATGTGGACAAATTCGAGGTTATGGTTATTTCCAGAAAGCCTTTTTGGATACACTCGTCATGTTCCATTGAAACAGGTGGAGAAGTTCAAGTAACTCGAGGTCTTTTTCACGAGTGATGGAATGGGAAATTTCTATTTTATTGTACTGAGTTTCCCTATAGGACTGGCCAAGCTGGTTCAATTTTGAAGACAGTTTGGAAGACCTATTATCAAGAAGGCCGAATTTGGCCTTTTTTTTCCGTGCGTTATATGTACGTCTGTCCATTGATTGGACACCAAGTATATTTTAGTGCGTTTGGAATATCTTGACTTAGCGACCAATGTCAGGAAGTAATTTTGTCTTGGTGTCAAGACTAAGTCTTTAACTCGGTATTTGTTTCAACTCTCATGATCATGAAATTTGGGTAAAGACCGAAAGAATAAGATCGCGAATACAAGCTGCCGAGATGCGATTTTTTCATGCTGTCGTCGGAATTATTCGCCGAGGGTGAGAAGGACGGTAGTGCGCTGAGAAGTCAATATTGAGCAGGTGCTTTTTCGAGCAGAAACGGCTATACTTCGATAGTTTTGTCACTTGGCACGAACGTTCCCGTCATCACGCCTTACGAGTCGCGCCTTAAATGCGATTCCGTGAGGAAGGCGACCGCTCGGCAGAGTGAGGGTGAGGTGGTTGGACCAAGCCCAGCCCAGCTCGCCTGGTTACGGTTGGGCATACCTCCTGATGAGTTGGAGTCAGCGGCAGAGGATCGAGTTGTATGAAGATCTCGTTTGCGTGCGTTGCCCCGCGACTCTGTTAGTGGAAAATGCAGCCCAAAGAAGATGATGATTATGATGAAGGGTGAGTTCTTAAAAGCAGACCTGCAGAGCATTGCGTACATAATTGCTTTCAGGACAGCTGACGTGTTGCTTTTATGAATACTCCTTGACTTAAATGACCATTATCTTAATTTTGTCTTAACTCGACCCAAGCGGTTATTCCTTGTGGCCACAGATATCGCAATCAGCTCTAAAAAGGAACATCTCAATCATCAGTGATTAAAATTTGCCCGAAAATGCTTGAGGCATTGAATCTGAAAAAAGACTACCCAGTTTGGCGGTGAGTCTACAAGGGGACTACCCGATTTTGAACTTTTTTAATCAATTTACAGGCTTTCAGAGTTTCTCTATATTTGTACAAAATTCCTTGTCTTTGCACTTCAGAATTACCAAGATAATCCAAGTATTTGTCATTTTGTGAATCGATAAAAAAAATACAAAGAAAGAATCTGTTTCAATCAATGACCTCTAAATCATTTCAACCAACGTTGTTTCCATTGACGCGTCTCAATGATTAATGACCTCCCACTAGAAGAAGACTGGAAAGATCACCTCTATCTCATCTATCTCTCAGCTTCGGCTTCTCCGAATTCAATTTAGCTCAAAACAAAGAATCGTTTCCAAATTGAACACAACTTTTTGTGGAGGCTGTTTCTTCCACTGATATATTTTCATCTTACCAAATGTGGTCAAAAGAAAGATTCGCTTTAAAAGTTCGCGACTGATCTGTCTTCAGTGTTTGAAGCTATGACGAAATTGGTTATAATTTCTTAGATTTCTTAGAATTTCTTTATGGCTACATCGAGATTTGCGGCTGTCTCTTAATGCACTCACAATCTTTAACCCCTTTTATCATCATCATCATTAGTTGCGTAACAGCCTATGAAGGGCCAGAGCCTAACTTTTCGCACCTCGCCTGTGTTGTGCGCCTTATAATTTTGACACATATGGAGGGGACCTACAGTTTATTGCCGTTCCGAACGACGAATTGCGATAGCTTTCCATGACAGAAGTACTCCAGGAGGATTGTCAGTCGTTTGCTGGAGGTGAGGCCGGAGGTGACTCCTTTTATGCCCGATTTAAATGACTTTTCTTCGGTCACTCGACTGATATGAAATGAAATTTCTTGAAAAGTTCGTGGACACCGCAAGTAGAAGCACCTCATTCAGCCATTTTACCCTCAAACGAAAATGTTCACTTAAATTACTGCCAAACACTTGGAACACTGCAATTCAGTTGGCATGAAATCGAAAAACAAAACTTTAACCCTCAATGAAACAAAATTCACTCTAGATTCTCCACGGTAAAATCCTCAGCTTGACCGACTGGTGTTTTCTAAAAACCAATTCCCTGGATCACGTGCACGAATGTGTGGGTCAAGAGAGATAATATCGAAAAATCCCTAAAATTCATTTATTGTCTCGTTTTCGACCATCAGTTTCATGGATGTCAATACAAAACTCTGCGTCAAGGGAAACATTTTGTGGTTAGGTTAATTCGATTTACAATTGCATAGTCACAGCTGCGACAATTGCCATCGGGGTCTTCGTTCGATTGGATGTTCCCCTTAAATTATCTGGCAAACTACCACCAATATGTGGGCATCATTTATCATTGAGAAATAGAACTTTTGGTAGGCAGAACGTCGACAGACATGTAGAGGAACATCGACACTTGCAGTAAAATAAAAGAAAATGCAAACATTTTAAGGTGCGGTAGTCCGTGACACGGTTTGTTTGTTGATTTGGATTGTGAGGGTTTTTTTTTTTTGTGAGAGTCCAAGAGGGGGAAGTTCGGAGACTCAGAGGCGGACTTGATATTAAAAACGTAAGCGTACATGGAGGAACATGCTTAGAAGTTAAGAAAAAAATGTAAATCAATATGCACAAACACAAGAACAATGCTTAAATTTGTATCTGCGGTGTCGGTCATGTCGGTCGGACTCGGTTGATTTGATTTCTAGTTAAATTTGTTAAACATTTCGCATTTTGAAGATAAAAACAAAGCAATAAACTATGAAAAAGCTTCACAAAACTGATGCTGAAACTAAGCTGATTATCCCACAGAACTGAAACTGCAGGGTTAGGAAATTCTGACTCTGGAGTGAGCATCTAACAGCTCAGTTGAGTTCATAAAACGCTAACGAAAGTATGAAGTTTCAAAAAACTTTTGTTTGCGAGCCAGTCGATTAATTCTGTGTTCATTGCAAGTGCTCACAAGTTTGAATTTTCGTTTCATGCTCGAACTGGAGTCGATGAATAAAGTCTTATCTGCATGCGCTTCAGAACCTGAGCCTTCTTCATGGTTGAGGGTGTAGATCACATAACCTAATGTTGGTTCGATTGGATGGACTCCTATAACTGGCTTAGGACACTGAGTTGACATGAAAATGCTAAAAATTTTTCTTCCTTTAATTGCCATCTGTAAGACAGCGAAATGTTGAACCTGAACTAGTTTCATTGTTCTTTCTTTAACTCGATCTGTAAGACGGCGACTTTAAGTTTGTAATTCCTGATTTCTTCCTCGTTATAAATATAAAATTGCTGTCTTACAGATTGTAGTTAACACATTGAATGCCACGAACAAGCTTAGTGCCGGTCACCGGTGACCTCCATGGCATTCAACGTATTAAGAAAAAAAGAAAGGAGTCCAGGTTAAACCTCAATCAACATTTGTGTGGTAGCTGGCGAAAGATCGGACCGGCTGGAGAGACTTGTTGGTTGAGACCCAGGTCCATCCTGGACTTTAGAGCCTTAAAAAAAGATGAACATTTTCGTGTCAACAGGTTTAAAGTTATTTAAGTGCCGAAATCTTGTTCTTTATGTGGGGTTACAGTCCAGGGTGGATCTGGGTCTCAAAAAGTAAACCTCTCCACCCAGAACGAGCTCGTACCAGCTCTTTCGCCACCTGTGTACGCCATTTTAGATGCGGGCGCCCATTGCTGCGTTGTCCCACTAGTTCGGAAGGTCAAAGTGAGCAACACAATTATTAGCAGCCTCCTGACATACACAGCTGATCCACAGGAGTTCGGATTCACCTGGAAAATCTGTAAAAGAAGATTTAGACATCGCCTGGTAGTGGGTAAACTCCTTCTCAGTTTTTTAAGGTTTCAAAATGACCGACGAAACATTTGATTCTCTCAATTCCTTTGCTTTTGGATCTCAGGTGGATAAATGCTCCCGGCTGTTATGTCTTCATGGTTCTAATTTTCACCCAAACGACTAACAACCCAGTCCTGATTTTCTTCCACTCATCTCACGTTCATGGCTGCCTTTCCTTTGGATTCCTCACATGTTTGCCTCAAATTCCTCAAAACTCTTTGGAACTCCCTCGGAAATTAAAAAAAAAAAATCTTTGTTTCCCAAGAAAATTTCATTGCACAACGAAACGAGTGAACAATGCCAAGAATTTCATACCTTTTCTCATCTTTTAATTCAGCTTCTCTTTTTTTTTATTACACTGCTTCCTCGTTGCTCGTCAGAGAAAAGAGAAAAATCAGTTAAACAGAAGATTTTTGTACCTCAAATTGTGACTACGCTTCACTTGGTGTGTTTGTTTTCTGCATTCTTTTCGTTCTTCTGTTTCTCTACACTTCTACCTGTCCTACGTAAGATTACACGCACACACAGACTCGAAGTTTTGCTTCTCAAACAGAACGCGCCTCTTAGTGAGCAATAAAATTTGATTAGAAGCCACATCTGAACCTTCGAAAGGGCGAATGTGAATAATGAAGACATTTATTATCTCTAGAGTGATATGAATTTCTCTCATGAATTTCGAATAGACGTAGATATACAAATTTCCGTCTAATTTGCAGCTGCTTTAATTTATATTTTTCCAATCAATCCCCCTGCACTTGTCTAGTCCTGTCCAATTAACTATTCAGCACCAGCACAACTTCCTTTCCGGCAGTTGCACATCCTTCACAAATCGATTTTACTTTGGTGGTTTTTGTTCGAAGGACGTGCAGGTACACAAATAAAACCTGTCGTTGACTAAAGAAAAGAAAGGAAATACCATCTGTCCTGAATTTCTGTGGGATCTCCACACGCTAGAGGTGTAAGGCAGTGTCCGTTCTTCCGTTGTTCGTGTAAGAAGCAGCAGCTTCGCCCGAGCGTGAAAATTTGTTGTGTTGTTACATTTTGAAGAGCAAAATCTAAGCAATTTATGAGTGAAACTTGGGCTAAAACTATTTTAATTATATTCAAACAAACTGGCGCCAACAACTCCTACCGCGCAACGTCGCCGCTGGCGGCAGCAAAATAAAATAATCATGTACACTGAGTGGTCTTTACGTCTGGACTATGAGGAATTCGCTTGCCATGATTATTATATTGACAGAGCACACAGCTTTGGAGTGAGTGGTATGTGTTCCGGGACGGGTGGGGGATTGTGGAATTTTAGTTTTGTTGGGTGCATACGAAAATATTACGCCTTAGTCACGTTTGGTTCGGTGAAGAACACGTCATGGAGCTCTTCGGAAACGTTTTTGTTTGAGGCTAGTAATCGTGTTGTGTGGAGTCCGTGGATCAGGGGACTTTGAAAGTCGTGTTTTCAAGCCCTTCGAGGTCTTCGCGAACGTATTTGTTTGAGGTTCGTGGTCGTGTTTATGGCGTAGTGCACTTTGGAAGTCGTGTGTTCAAGCGGTTGAAGTAATCAAGTGTTAGATTTTGACCTTTCAATTCAATGCTACATTGTGATTCACATGTTTCGAGAGCTGGGGATAGAATTACGCTTTGTTGTAATAAAAACTATTCACATTTTTCATACGACTTCTTGCATGAAGCATTTTTGCTCATGAGACTTTCTTTTCTCGTCTTTTCTGGTTAGAATGCCCTCAGTCATTTGACGTGTCATTCCAGTTCTGTGCGTCTTCGTAAAAGAAGTCAGTTGCAAAGGTCCGATTGTCCTCCTGCCTCCTGTCTGCAAATCGAATAGTTTTTTTCTCTACACGATGTAGAAAAACTTGCAGTTTAATTGACTTGTGTTCATTCATTGCACAGAGAATTCAGAGATCGATTAGACTTCTAGTTAAAAAATAACATAAATAAGAAGTAACGCAAATCTGTGTAAGTTGGGCGTCTGCAAAGATACCTCCCAAGTTGAGGTGGTTTCAGGTTACCTGCTGAACACCTAAGCTACGACTAGAAGAAGCAACTTGCCTTTGTCTTAAATCTAATTTTTGCAAGCGCTGGGCAGATGCACAGCACATGCTTCAGAGTTCCATTGGCCGACAAGTCTGTACGATTCTAGCAAGTTTCCGATAGAATGGGCTTAGGTTTTCCTATTGTGGGAGATCGCGGTCTTTACGCCTCCGCTTGTCGCAAATGTGTCTGTTCCACTTGTCGATTCAAAAACTTCAAAGCGTGCTAATCATTGGACACCTTCAACATCTTCATTGTCCTCATCTTTTTAACCGGAACAAGCACGGGGCTTTGGGAAAAATTTCTCGAGAATGCAGCGCTGCGATTCTGCGTGTTCTTCAGACAAGAATCAAGATTGACCAGTTTCCTCGATGTTCTTATCTACAGTGTCTCTATTTTTTTTTTTTACTTAAGAAGATAGCAGCAACTTCTGGGTAGTCTGAGCTGAAACCAAATTCAGTTTCAACTTTGGCTGCCCCCAGTACACTGCGGTCGGTGTACTCAGCTTTCTTAACGTTCGTTGTTTGGAATTCTTAGTTGATACATAAGCAGATCGTGCTGAGCATTCATTGGCTCAAGACCTCAGGGCGTAGAAACAGGACATCTAGATTATCCAAAATTCCCTCTGCTACAATCTTTTTCCGGACTTTCTTAAAAGAAGACTAGCTTTTTCCATCTATATCGACAATGTCCGAATTGCAGCATATTTTGTATATTCTCCTGTTGAAATGAAATTACATGTCCAAGTCTCTGAGCCCTTCAGTAGACTGTGTCTCCCTGCCAATAACTCTCATTAAAGTTGCAGAGGTGAAGAGCAAAAATAAAATACTGTTCATTATTGAGCGCCTCCTGAACTCATCTATTCGAGTACTTTTATGACAGTCTATGCGATCTGAGTATGGACTCCACAACCAGCAACTTTACGTAGGCACAGACCCTTCAAACGTTGACTGCCTTATAAGTAAGTTAGTCCTAATCGATCTCAGTAAAGTTGCATCGGTCATATCGCTCGCCTTGCAGCCGGGTTTTTTCTGTTTAGATTGAGATGTACAGAACTCATACGCGATGGGGAATCCCAATGAACTTAATTTGACCCAAGTGTAGCCAACCACTTGAACCTAACCTAACCTTTTGTGCTCTTTTCAACTATTGCGAAACCCCTTCGACAACAAATCTCTCTGACTATTGCAGAGCAATAGCAATTTTTGTTACATTCATTTATCATTTTTCCACAGCTGTAAAAAAACTGGCCAGTCACATACCCATATGCCCATCGCCCGCATTCAACGTCACAAAGTCAAACAACTCTACAACAACCCCACTCGTGACAATAATTTACATTCATACCGTAACGTACAAATCGTAGTGCTGCGCTTCACTTGGAAAAACACACAACAAATATGGCGTTCAGTGGTACTTTTAGTAATTGTGTAAATATTTATTAGCTTTACACACTCGCTCACACTCTGTCCCCACTCGGCCTGCATTGATCTCCATTAAGTCGTCAAGTGAGCTTAACTTTGAAGTTGTCGGTTGTAACTGTGACCATGTACGAGGCAATAGACCAGATGTAGAGCTTCGTGACTATAAAATAAATACCGCAGTTGTGTATTGTGGAGTTTAATTATAATTGACGATGTGGCATTAAAACATGAAAATATGCTGAGGCTTTTGCACTTGCAACAAGTGTGAAGATTAGGCGGGGGTCAGTGTGCACATTTCTCTTTTTCGGTTTTCGGTTGACCTACTTGGACACATTGGGAGACTTGATAGGTAGAAATGTAGTCCGGCAGACAAATCTTTAATATTAAATTTAGTTATGGATTTATTCTCCATGGATTTAATGGGGTCTAAGTGATTCTGTGGCTCTCCTGTCAGTGATGTAAACATAGCCTCTTAACCTGTAGAACCATCCTAAGGGATCTCTACTGCTTCAATTCATGTAGAAATCTTGTCATAGATTGAAGTCGAGCGATTTTCAGTCAGTCTATTTTTTAAGTTTGATTGATTATTTGGAATCATCTTTGGCGGATTTTTATCTTCTTCAACTTTTAGGTTATGAAATCCCACATCACACGCTGGACTTTCAGTGATGCAATTAAAATGGCTGTCTGTTTATCGAAACATACGATCCTTTTTAGCTCAAACAATCTGAAATAAGCTTGAACCTACGTTACAAAGTTCTGGAAGATGTGCTTTAGTCCAAATAGCCCCAAATCTGTAGCATTGAAGACATCTCTGTGCCATGTGATTGATTTCTTCATCTTCATTTGGATTTTATCGACTCCCCAACACTTCGCCCTTGCTTCTTTTTGAAAAAGCGTCATTATTTTATGACTTACAAACAATTCTTCAAAATATTTCTTTTTTTTTTTCAAAAGCAAATTCTTCGATGAAGTGGACACGATTCCGGCAAAGCCTGACTCACGAACGGACCCGAAAAAGTGCAAATTGAACCAAAATATCTTACATTAAATGGAAGACGTGACACATTCCTGAAATCTCTTAATCCACAGAATCGAGTACAAAATAAGCGACAAATTAACTTATCACGAGTTCTCTACCGTCTGTCGTCTCTGAGCTTGTCCACCCGCGCATGAAATAATTTTTTTTTGTTCTGTGTCGTGATGCATGAATTTGCCGTTTTCTCACACACATTAAATGGAATTGACTTTGAATAGCAATTCAATATCGGATACCTTCTTAATGCATATTTTTCATTACTGAAAATTCAAATTTATTTATTTATTTTAGACTCATCCTATGACAAAGCATGTAGACGAGGCTCGGCGCCAGCAACACCCATTCTGGGTCCGAAACAAAATCAACAGGAACACAATACAACGTCAAGATTTGCAAATTTCTTCTCAAAGAAGTAAGTTTTGAATTAAATAAGAGATGAAGATCAATTTAATTGATTGCCTTTTTTGTTTTTAGATCAAACGCTTTGAAGCGTACGAAATCTGTTACCAAATTGGAACGAACCAAACGAGGTTCAGGCGGTCTGCGAGGATCTCGATCACATGAGAGTTTACTTTCAAGTCATGCCGTAATGTCGACAATAGGTATGAATGATTTAATTTATTTATATTTTAAGTGTTATCTGTTTAAATGGCGTGTTTTTTTTTCTACAATCTAAACTGTTGTGACTCGGACTTTATTCTGTAAAGTCATTCAATGAAAAGCGGTTTCACATTTTTGTCATTCTCGAATGTAACCTCACAATTTGTTTCACATTAATTTTTAAATGGCTAAGAAAATGAAACGCCATTTTTGTTTAAAATAACGAGACAAATTTGTCTACAATAGATGTGAATACTTTTTTTACTTGTTTACTTTACTTTTTAAATCTTATGCAACGAGACGGTTTAGTATCGCCGACCAACCATCGGCACTGTTGAATCATAGACGATAAACCAATCGACTTGAATACTTTGTTTTGAAAAGTCAATTTCTCGTTTTCTCAAAAAATGTTCGTGCTTAAATAACCCCCATTTCGATGGAACTTTAATTGACGCCATTTCGAGAATGTTATCTTCAATTAACGTCTGCTCGTGTACATGCATTGCAGCATCATTCCTATAGCCAATTTAAGTCATGCAGGCATTTATTCAGAGATATTACATCACACTTTTGATGTTCTACATCGATTGTTTAATTCTTCAATGGCATCGTATTGTAAAGGCGCCTTTTTAAATGCGCTAAATCTTCAAGTCTTACACACCCGAAGCTTAATTTTGTTAAATGGGTCTTCGTTTGCATTCCGGACTATTTAGAAGCCGCGATAATTGCAATTTATTGTCTTTGGGTTAATTGCTGAGGACTTGACACTAATCCGACTAGATGGTCGAATCTTCTTGGGTTGGACGCAAGTCTTGACCATGAGCTGTTGGCTAGAGTAGGTCATGAGGTGTTGGCAAATGTTTGCATTGCACTTAGTTTTCAAAAGGAAATGAAACAAATATGCATTTTCTTAGTATCCAATTTAATTAACTTAACAACTTAATACGACATCTTATTTAATTCTCTTGTTCAAAGAAAACGCAAGTCCTTCCCGTCACGTATTCAATCGTCCATCAACCCTTCTTGGTGATAATTTCTTAAATTAGTTTTTGCGTCGTAAACAAGTGCTAATTTACTCGCTAGATCCTGAAATATCAGGTTTTTTTTTTTTGCAAACGTACACTGCTTTCTGCAAACCACAGATTAGTCAATTGGCTCATTTTTGCCGCAAAGGCAATAAAAGAATTAAGCTTTTTTCAATTATCACCCGAAAAATAATTCCCTCAAAAGATCCGGGAGCAAGTAGAACTTTGACAGCAATGGCTGACTTGGGAAAAAAAAACAATGAAGGTTCTTTTCTAGGACAAATATTTACGTTTACTTTTCATTTCGGGGTGTTTGTCCAGGATTTTGTCTATTAAATTCCCTTTCTTGAAGGTTTTTGTCTTTGAGATCGAATTTGACGTGTCAGTTTGTCTATGGCGGCTTTTTGCTGTTAGTGGATTTACTCCTGTTGTTTGTTTTCTTGTGCGTGACCAAGTTCGGCACAGTTCCATAGCAGGACTCCGCAGGACATAATTTTGGGACTCAATAGAACATGTGCTATTGATTTCCTAATTAGTTGGAATGCAATTTTAGCGAATTATTTCGGGGTGCAAATCAGAAACAAATAAAGTTTCGAATGGCCGGCATCCCTATCAAAAGAGGGTACACTTGTGCTTTTTTTTCTGAAATATTCTTTAACACTTGATGCATTATCCTTTATTACAAAAAGCATCCTTGGAGCTAATCCTTTTCGATGAAAAGTTCCGCCCTTGTAGCTCAGGGTCGTTTTGTTCTCAAAAGATTGCTTCCACCCACCAAAACTACTAAAATCTTGGTTCAAACTCCTTAAAACCTTAGCCTCTTGCACATAAGATCACGAAATACAAAACATAAATTCATAAACTCCTCTTTTCTATTTCAGACCTTTCCTGCACAGGAGCTGTGGGCGTAGCCCCAGTCCATCAGTCGGTCCTCGGTCGTCGTCATTGCTTCCAGGTTCGAGGCGGTCCACGTGGTGAACGCTACTACAGCTGTGGCTCACGACAAGAGCGTGACCTGTGGATCTACAGTCTCCGCAAATCAATTGCTCCGAACTCGGAGCACACTCGTCACATAGACAACTCACTGAAGATGTGGATCTACGAAGCCAAAAACCTTCCGCCAAAGAAGAAATACTTCTGTGAGTTGCACCTGGACAAGACGCTCTACGGACGCACCAGTGTGAAGCTACAAACAGATCTGCTCTTCTGGGGCGAATACTTCGACTTCCCGGACATACCGGACATCAATGTGATCACAGTGAATGTGTTCCGGGAGATCGAGAAGAAGAAAAAACGGGATAAGCATCAATTTGTCGGTTCAGTGAAGATCCCCATCCACGAGGTGACGTCGCGTCTTTTCTCCGAAGACTGGTATCAGATCGTGAGCGAGAAGAACGACAACAGCATGAACCGGACGACGGGTGTCACTCCAACGCTGCGCATAAAATGCCGCTTCCAGAGCACAGACATCCTCCCGATCAATGTGTACGCGGACTTCCTGGCGTACCTGAAGGACAACTACAAGCGGGTGTGTGAATCTCTCGAGCCGGTGATTGGTGTGAAGGCCAAGGAGGACATTGGCCAGGCGTTGGTTTTGCTCATGCACGCGCAGGGACTGGCCGGAGCGTTCCTCACGGACGTGGTCGCTCTGGACCTGCTTCGGGTCGGAGATCAGCGGTTGACCTTCCGCGGCAACTCACTAGCCACGAAGAGCATGGAGGCGTTTTTGAAGCTGACCGGGGAGCAGTACCTGCAGGACACTCTGTCGGGTCCGATAAACGAGATCATTCAATCAGACCGGGACTGCGAGGTGGATCCACTGAAGGCCACCGGGTCGCTGGTCAGGCAGCAGCAGTCGCTGCGCAACGCGGTCCGCGCTGCCTGGTCGAGCATCTACGAGTCGCACAAGCACTTCCCACCACAGCTGCGCGAGTGCTTCGCCACGTTCCGAGAGCGTCTGCAGACTCTTGGACGCGAGGACATGGCCGACAACCTAATCTCGGCCTCGATCTTCCTGCGATTCCTGTGCCCGGCGATTCTCTCACCGAGTCTCTTCAACATCACAAATGGTAAGAAAAGTTTCTCGTCTTGTGGATTTTTCCAAAATGTCTTCTTCTTCTTTCAGAACTCCCGTCGATTCGGGCCACACGCAACCTGACCCTCGTAGCAAAGACTCTCCAGACTCTGGCCAACTTCACACGGTTCCAGGGCAAGGAGAATTTCATGGAATTCCTGAACGACTTCCTCGAGCAGGAGGCGCCCCGCATGAAGGAGTTCCTCTACAACATTTCCAGTCGTCCGGAGCACACCACGCCCGAGTCCATCCTCGACTGGTCCGGCTACATCGACCAAGGCAAGCAGCTGTCCATCCTGCACAGCCTCCTCTCGGAGAGCGTCCAGAAGCTCAGCGAGAACCGCCAACACGAACTGGATCCGCTGCAACACATCCTCGACGAGATCTCGAAGGCGATCGAGTCGAATCACTTCTCCCACGACAACCAGGAGAACCGCAACCCTGACGATCACCCGTACACCGGCGGCGCTCAGCCGCAGACGCAGAAGTTGGTGCCACCAGAACGCGGAATCATCCGCGGCGTGCTCACACCGAGCTCCCTGGAGAAGAACATCTTCCGCTACAACGACCCGACAGTGACTCCACTCCTGCAGGAGCACAAGCGGAACTCGAACAGCCAGACGAGCATCAACAATGGCGGCGGTGCGCTCCACCACTCGCAGTCGCAGTCGTCGATCGCCTCGTCGCAGAACGGTGGCGGTCTTCTCATTCCAACCACAATCCAGCATCACTGCCCACCGCCCCCGTCGTCGATCACGAGCACCGCCGAGCGGAACTCCGGCGGAGACGGACTGAATCCCACCACCAGCAATGCATTTAGCGTCAACAACGCGCACTACTTCCCCAGCAACGGGAACCTCTCGACATTGAGCACAAATGGGAACGGCAACGCCTCGAGTCCGACCTCGCTGCGGGCAACCACTCTACCGAGGAACAATAACAACAACTACGACGATCCTACGCAGATCAGCGGCGGCGGGAATCTGATCCAGATCGGTCTCCTGGACCCGTCGAGCGCGTTCGTCCGCAAGAGCCCAACGCCACACATCAAGCTGGCATCGTCACGCTGCAAGAACGGCTCGCAGCTGAGCCTCCTGGGCGAGCGAACCCCGAGCAAGCTCGACCTGGGCATCCCGGACCCGTCGCACCACCACCTGGCGAATAGCTCCCCCATCCAAATCGGTTCGTCCGCCAACGACAACAATATGCCAAAGAATCTGGAAGATCTCGACGATCTTTTCAAGTACGCCGAGGAGCAGGCAGCCGCCGTCGCAGCCGCGGCCGACTCGAACAAGTCCAAGGAGCCGCTCACCTCAAAGGGCAGCCACTGCAGCTCGGGATACCAAAGCATCAACACTCCATCTTCCAGTCCAGTGGACCAGCAGCACGCCCAGCAACAGCAGCAGCTGAGCAACAACCCGCTGCACCGGCACCAGCAGCACCTGAACGCCCCAGGCAACCAGGGACCTCTAGCCTTTAAGAATCCCATCTACCAGCTGCAGTCGTCGGCCTCCTCGACTGCCTCGTCGACCAATTCCAATGCTCACCACCACCACCACCACCATCACCACCACGTGCAACAGCCGCAGCAGCAGCAGCTGCAGCAGGCCCAGCAGGCGCAGCTCATCCAGCAGCAGCATCGCCCCAACAACAACTACTCCATCTCGAACGTCTTCTCCAACAAGGTGGGCAGCGGCATGATCACGGCTCGCGCCACGCATCTCGAGCGGACTGGGGGAGCTTCGTCGTCGTTGACTCCGTCGAGCAGCGAGGAGCGCCTCAGCACCGATAACTACCACGTGATTTCGTTCAAGTCCATCGCTCCGGAGAATGGGCACGCCGAGACACACCGCTCGCTGAGCGGCACCAGCAGCAGCAGCGGCGGTGGCGGCGGCGGAGTCGATGGTGGAAATGGTCGTGCCCCACGCACGAATCCGCAGTACAAGCGAGTGGACTACGCGCCTCACAACGAGACGTACGCTCCGATCGCGAGCTTCCTCAACCGGAGCATTCGCGACGCGCACCCATCGGCCGGGCCCGTGGCTGTGTACAACGGCGGAGCTGGCACCCAGCATCACCATCAGTTGAACGGAAAGATCGTCGGCAACGGCCTCATCGTCGGAGGCAACAGCAATAGATACCAAAGACGGCTCAGCCTCGACTCGGGACGGACTCTGTCCGACAGCTCAACGGACACGGAAGGTAAGTCTGCCAAAATTGATGATGAAGCTTTTTTCGAATTCAAAAACATGCTTGACGTCACGTTCCAAAATATAAAATTTTTCTCACAACAAAATTTACCCTTTTCTCAGGTGTCTGCCAGCCGGTCGAGGGAAAGCGACGTCGCCAACCGCGCAACAACTTCGACCAGAACGGCGAGATCCAGTTGCTGCAGGAGACCTTAGACAGCCTCCGTCACACACTGGACCGTGACCAGGCCGAGCTGCGGGACTCCAGTGACGAGATATTCGCCCTCAATCGCTACAACGGCGCTAACAACGCCCTGCAACAGTCGGACTCGACCATGAGAGGAATCATCGAAAGGTAAATCAAACGAGAATAGGAATTTGTGTGGAAAAATGATTGAATTTTCTTTCTTTCAGATTGATTACCATGGAGGAAGAGCTCCGCCGCGAGCAGATGAAGATGTCGCTCGCACTCTCGCACAAGCAGCGCGTCATCGAGGCCCAGGGACAGCAGATAGCAGCGTTGGATGCAGCAAACAACCGTCTCCTGAGCGCCCTCACAGCCCTGCGACAGCGCTACGAGACCCAGCAACAACAACAGCACCATCATCACCAGAATGGGTCGTCATCCCAGCAGTAAACTGGCCCAGACTAGGAGAACAGCGGCGATAGGAGACCCAGAGACCAGACCAAAGTTGAATAACAAACCATTTTACTCGAGCAATCACACAGAAACTCACCACGACGTAGTTTTTGTACCGGATAAGCTAGTGCACTCACCCCAATCAAACAGAAGTAGTGTACACTTGTAACCAAAAATTTTCCCACATTCATTCTTATTCATGAGCCATCAAATTTTGAGGCAGCAATCCCTTTCACCCTTTCTTTTGCTAAACAAAAGAAAACAAAAAAAATATGTCCCGCAGGATACAAGAAAACCAAAAAACAAACACAAAACCACACACACTTTTTCAATTTTCAATTTAAGTTTCGCAAACACAAGCAGAAACTTTTTACTTAGTCTTAAGTTTAGATTTTTATTTAGCGCTTAAGCTCAGTTTATTCACTACCCCCTAAATATATGTGTGTATTTATTTTTCGTTTATTTTTTTTTTGTCATTTATACTTGTTAATTTTAGAATACGTATTTCAAAACACTCTCCTTTGCGGAGAAGAATTTGCAATTTAAAAAAAGGATATTCAATAGAGAAAAACAAAACTTTGCTATGAAAACATTTGTATATAAAAAAAAAACAATCTTACACATGAATAATTGCGGTATATATAAATATTGTAGAAAAAGCAAGAAATAAACAAGAAAATCACTTATGGAAAATGTTGAAATTCTTTAATTTTACTACGATTCTCTGTGTGATTCATTTGGGTCAACGATCTGATCGCAACGGGGGCCGGAGCAGTGTATCGCACGATAGTGGCGTAGCAGTCTGTGATATTCCTCGTGTGTATTTTTAGTCAAAGTCGCATGGTGTACTTTTGTTTTGACTTTAATCGCTTAAAGCAAACAAAGAACAGAAGAGGAAAACAAACACAAGATTGTATTCAATTGAACTGAGGCCGAAGCCGAGAGGCATAAGTGAACCTCCAACGGAACTGCTTTTGTGACTGACGGTTGCTGTTTAACCCTGACCCTCGCAATTGTCAGGGTTTTGCACTTGAGATAAGGGTCATTGGCTGGTTGACAGGGCTACGCATATAAAATGCAATGTGTCGAGATAATTGTTTTCTTTGAACAGCTGCCAAGAGAATTGTGGCGGTCGGAAAAGCTCGGGAAGGCTGACAGACTTACGATCTGATCTGGAGACAGATTTGTGGCTTGTTGCGAGGTGGCGGTGAGGACCTTCGTGCAGTTAAATGGGGCTGTTTCAGTGTCATGGACGTACGCTGGCTGAGAGAAGAAGCTTCAGACGAGAGGAGAGACGGGATCATGTTTTGGGAATCACAACAGTCTGTGGTTGAATGTCGGCCTGAAGAAGACTCTGAAGCCGGCTAAAAGTGGCCATTTTTGCGAAGAAACCAGTCGCAATCTAGCTGGCTATGAGTCTTCCCTTAATGACGTCTATTATCGCACTCTACACAGTTGTGAGTCTTCCCTAAATAGCGTCGACTAAATGCCTTTTATCTCCATCGCCGTCATTTCGTCGCCATCGTTTCGTCGATACGCATGAAATTAAACTCTTGTCACTGTTCGTACTTTTTCGACAGACGAAATTGAAGGTCTCAGGTTCTCAGGTTTAGCTTCCTAAGCCCCTCTTCCTACAGGATCTTTCTGAACCTACTTTCAGGTTTTTAGTAAAACGTTTGTACATTTACATTCATACATTGGATGATGTAACTGCCCATTGAAGGCCAGAGCCGAGCTTTTTCTATTCAAACACTTTTCCTATATGCTCTACATAAACTCCAACCTTCTACATTAAGAGAATCTCTACTCTACTGTCTAGTAACAGCAACATCTACTCCAACAGCTCAGGACCAGGAAGATCCAACTCTGAAAGTATTTTTAAGTCCAATTTCTTAGCTGAAGGCCTTTCTTTGTTGCTCTGGCTACATTTTTCTAGCTATCAATTTTTAAATTTTCAGCTAGTTTTAAATAAATCCATAAATAAGTCCAATCTCACCGCAACAAGAACACAAAAATTCCCCCATCAAACAAACCAAAGACACGAACCACAAGTACCCAACAGCAAAATTCAATCCAATCGCCGATTTCATAAAAATTTTCCTACAAAATCCGAGCCAAAGTACCAGGCGCCCAGAAATCAGAAATTAGCAACAGGTATACCGCGAGTGACAGCTGAGAATAGAAATCCAAGCCATACCCACTCAGGGCTACCATGGTATTGAAAAGCCAGGTTTCAAGCTCAGGGAGGGCGACGACCCAAACGAGTTCTATGGAAAATATGTGTCTCTGGCAGACCTTCACACGACACTTAAATGTCAAAATGAATCTAAACCACGCCCACATAGCGTTAAATTTTTGTGGCAGGGCTACCATGTTATCGCTGAATTTTATAGTTTGATTGAATTAAATTTTATTTTCAAAGAAAAATATGATGTGATGAGTATGGAATATTTTGCAAATTATCTGTTTGCATGTCAATCGAATAAATCGTTTTATTTGTGACGATCAGGTGCTTCTACAAGGAGTACAGTTTTGCTTTAACAGCGTATAATTATTATCGCAAGTACCCTGACAACCCTAGTATTATATTTCCATGATGGTTGACTTTTGTTTACATTTTCTTTGAAGATCGACAGCTGGTTAACCTGCTGCTTTTGGCTGCCTGGTGCTTCGGGTGGGATTTTGTGTCAAACTTTTTTTAACATCGGAGCGGATGGGTGGTCGGAATTTAGGAATTGAGGGTTTTTTTTTGTGTTTAAGACCGGTGGTAGACATTCTTGGTAGTGGTTTTTTTTACGTCAGGCGTGTATAAAGCACTTAAGAATTTATTTAACATTTAAATGATGATTTAAATGAAATAAGGTTATCGATCGTGTGAAAAATGGATACTGATATCATGCGAATGGAGCAAAGTTCAAGATATCTTCAGTCGAAAGTTGGTTTTTTAGACGATTTTTAAAAAGAAAACATTGGCTATCTAATCGAAGTCGATAGATTCCTAAGACAGTTGTGTTATCTAAGGCTACGGAAGTCGAAGGAATGAATGCTTCTACTTCTGTCAATGACCATGAACATAAAGGTAAAACTGAAACTTATTCTATAGCACACAGCCAAACCAACACCAAAATGGCCTCGTTAAAAATTCGTTCGTCTAAAGTGGCCAGCCAGTCTTTATCCACAACAAAATCCACGAATGTAGAATGTCGGATGAAGCAGTCTAGCTTCTAGTTCGCCAATAATTTTGCCGTATTCCAGGTTTGAAAGAGGACATTTTAACACCCTATCAGAGATGGAAATTGAGTCACAAGAGACGGCTTTTCATATTCGTTAAGGGTGGACCAGCTTTGGGTTCTTTTTTAGATTGATATTGAATGAAAAGAAAAAAAAAGTGTGAGTTTTACTCACCCAGCGAGGGTTTCGTTCTCAAACAGATTAGTAGCTTAGACTTAATATAAGTCTATGAAATTAACAAACTAAAATAGTCAAATTCAATTAAACTCAATTCACTGTTCGTCTTTTCACTTCGAACGAAACTGAACAAAAGAAAATCCTTTCCCATTTGCTGATCGCGCCAGCCGCGTGAAAATTGCTTTGGTGCATTTAGGGGATGAAATGCAGCAAGCGACACTGAGACTGCCGTCAGTTCATCGGTTTTTGGAGGTAACTGATTCGCTTTAAATCGTTAATATCTCGAAAAATTGTGTGAAAATAATTTTATTGTTCTTTCGCCGAGATCTACAAAATGGCGTTTTCGGATATTCAAAATTCGAGTGTTGTGGTTTTTGGCCAATATCTCGAAAACTATTAAAGCCAGAATTCTCAAACCAATTTTAACACAAACATTACATCAAAACCTAAATTCCAGATTTTGTTCAGATTTTTAAACCAATGGGTGTGGAAATGAGAGGAGGGGACGCTTTTCTTTCGACTTTGAAGCTTAATATCTCGATAACTCAACTTTCAAATAAAAAGTTCAAAATGAAAACTCTATTTCATTTTGTAAGACCTATCTGATGGTACCTCACTTAATATATTCCCGTGAAATTTTTCTCAAAAAAAGTTAGTAATTAATTTATTTTGGTATGACCAAAAATTCATACTAATTTTGAGGTATTGCGATGAGTTGCCCCATAACTCCAATTTTTTTCAGATTTTTTGGTCAAATATTTTAGAAAATAATGTGGGGAACACGGTACACAAGTCAGTTTTTGGCAATTTGTTGGCTAATAACTTCTTACCAATAAGAGTAAGGTGATTGCCATAGTACAACTTTTTGATCTAGCTCTCATCCTCTTTCCAACGATACCCATAGCAAGGAACTAGTAAAAGAAATTTATTTCTTAAATTTAGTATTGGTACTAAGCTTTTTGCGAGTATGAAATTTTCTTAAATTTTTTTGCCTGAACTTTCTTTGGGCAAGTGAAATACATCTTTTGGCGAAGAGTCATTTCTTAATTTTTAGTGGTTCGCCAATTACCATGGTTAAAGTCTAATGACAGACAGACAGACATTTTCATAATCAGCGCACCGCTCCCTCTCCAATGATATCCATTTCGACCATCAAAGTTAATAAAAGTTTTTTCGGGCATTAGTATTAGTACTAACGTTTTCTTTAATCAACGACTAATTCCAAAAAAAAAATGCATGATTTATTTTTGGGTCGCCTAGATACATCTTCAGTCCAAATTTCATCCCTTAACTATAAAGGGCTTATAAGTTATAGTCAAATATGTAAAAGGCGACAGACAGACACCGAAGTGATTCCGTAAGGGTTTCGTTATTAATTTGGAACGAAACCCTAAAAATTGTTAATTTATTTTAAGCTTCGCCGTTTTTATAATCCAATGTTTTACACGACATTTTTGCATATTCGACATGCTTTTTCGCCATACGTTAATTGTGAATATAAATGACGAAATATACCTTTTTTTTTCACATAAATTTTATGTACTTTTTTTTGTTTTCTATTTTCTAAACATTTAAAATATGAGCTCTTACAACAACAGAACAGAGTCCTCTGTGCGCACTATATCGCTTCTCGCATTGCTTCTCGTATCGCTTTCTCGCCTCACTGAGCGATCCTGTAAGTTCTATACCAAGACAAGATAGCCAAAATTGGAGCTGCATCTGTTTTCAATCACGCCTTAAACATTTTAATTCGTCTTGTTTCGGGTAGTCATACACACTTGAGTAGTGCCAACTCTGGCTTGATTCTAACCTAATAAATGTACTCGATAGAAATAGAACATTGTCAGTGAAACATTCACCCCAATCACGCAACTCGCATTCGACACTCGGATACGAGTATGGTCGTATTTCATTATTACCGAAGTCGTACTTTACGAGCATCGTCGTATTTCAATTTTGACAGGACTCGTATTCAAGCAACGCATACGAGTGTCGTATTTTTTCCTTATTCCGCTTTCGTATTTATGTCGTATTTTCCTCGTATAGAAAGTTGCCTACGACTCGGTGTACGAGTTAAGGGTTGTTTGAAAACACAAGACGTGCAAATACACATTTCTGAATGGGAATGGTTGTGGAAGTGTATTTTATTGTGTAAAAGAGGATACGGTGGTGTGAAAAACAAAAATTTTTTGATACGAGAACTTATTTGTGTGGTGCATAATTTGCTCTTTAAACAAACGATTAAAGGCATGGAACACCTAAAATTGAATTTTATTGATCACTATTCACAAATATCTTTCGTTGCATATTGCAAGTGCAAATCAGATTTTAAAACAATTGGGATTGATTAGTCTATCAAGTAGATGTAAACATAAAAATTGCACCAAAACCAACAAAATTCATTGAGAGCTAAGAAACTCCTGAATGAAAGCGCCGGCGTAAGGTTTTGTTGTCTGGCAATCCTCCAGGGTCCTCAAAAAAGCCATTTTATTCAAAACGGTTAGGAAAAAACATAAAAATAAAGAGAATAAACTTTTAATTTTGTTTTCACTCGAGACCTTTTTTATTTATTTCACGAGAGATCCTTTTCCTTTCCTTTCTTTTGTTTACATTTTCCTTTCACGTTTTGACAGTTGACATTCGGGTAGCTGCGATGGCATGAGTTGTTTTTACTTGAAGTCGTATTCATCGCATACCAGTTGGGGAATACCGATGCCGCTCGAATACGACTCTTCATACGAGGCAAATACGAGAGTCGAATGCGAGTTCCGTGATTGGGGTGATTGATAGAAAAGACGTAGAACGTTGTCAGTTCACTCACTTCCCGTGGAAATTTTCGAAGAAACAAACTTAGGCACGTAGCTGAAATGAAGATCAGCCGCATTCAACTAACAGGTCACAGTGCAAGGTCGCTTAACATATCGACTGATGCACAAAAAAAAAATAATCAAATGTATAACTCAACGCGGGAAAACTGAAAAAAGTAGATGAACAAAATGCGTGCCAGCTGCACTTCCAATCTAAAAGTGTATATTCTATTGAGCTGTAAAAGTAAGTGCATTACAGCAGCGTATAAAGTATTATTTGTACCTTGGCCTGGAGAAATGATTTCCTGAGAAAAACGCGCATAATTTTCTTCAAGTCAAGAATTGGTTGGCAGCACAATGGGCCTAGATAGAGCCTAAGTTTACCAAATTTTTCGGATATAAAAAGTTATTTTTTAAGTCCAGTGTACTATCGCAAGCGAAGAGAAACCTTGCGACCCCACTGGTTTTATGACAGTGTGACAAAAATCTCAGTGAATGTTCCTTACACTTCATAGGATGGCTTCCATTTTTGTTACTCCCCACTCAAGAACACAATTTTCCGATCAAGTTACAGCCTCATGATCGAACTTGCTGCAAGAATTTTATAATTATTTTTTAAAGGAAAAGAAAAGTTAAATAAAGTTTCTCCACAGCGAAAGTGTGCAGTGTACACCCTTCACTGAACTCCGATACCAGATGCTCTTAAACTCGCTCTCTAGTAATAAGAGTAAACATCCCCCAATGAAAATAAAAAGAAACTTTCGCCAGTAACTAAAGAGAACTCAAACATCGTCGTCTGCTACGCACAAAAGAGAAACAAAAAAAATTGTTTACATTCTCTCAGCTCACCGGCAAGTAAATCCGCTGAAGTCATTGAACTTTCCCCTCGAAGAGAGTACGAACGAGAAAGAGAGAGAAAAATACAAAAAAAAAAATGGAACAAGGCAGAAAACAAGGAGTGAAACTACCTCCACCACCACCACCACCACCGTCACCGTCAGCAGCAGCAGCCAACAGCAGCGGCAGCAACAACGGAGCACCAGTGACGACCCCATCAACATGCGGTAATAAGTTCGTTCGTTCTCTCCTCTCTTCTCCCCTCTCCCACACGCGTTCTCTTACTCAGTGTGACGGATTTTGTTTTGGTTCACACAGAGGCCGTTGAACTCCCGAAAGTGATATTCCTTCCTTTTTTTTTTGGTTTTTGATTCTGAGGAGAGTTCTCCCGCTCTGGATCTCGACGCACGCAATGGAGCTGTCCCGCTCTGCGGCGATTTGGGGGATGTCTCTGTTCGTGTGTTTTTTTCTTTTAGCGCTGGCTGATGATGAAGAAGCGGCAGATGTGAAGCAGAAATGCGCGCATTTTCTAGAACTGCGGAGGGGGTGGAACACGTTTTATGTAACTATCAGATCTGTCCCCCCAGCACACACACACAAGTGCGGAGGGGATGATTGAACGGTGGTAGGTTAATTAAAACAAATGACTGATTGATTCTCGTGTTCGACGAGCCGCTCCAAGACTCAAGACTCTCCCCACAGATTGGCGCGAGCGAGATGGAAACAGGAAGAAACTTGTTGGTTCTCCCAGCAAGCAAACTCAGAAACAGAAGAAGAACGAACGAAGAGGAATAAAGCGACGGGAGTAAAAAAGCAAAACAAACCGGGGAAAATCAACAAAAGAGCCACTCTCGACTCCACTGAGAGAGAGGACGTTGGTTGAACTCTGCAACCGTCATCGTCGTCATCGTTTTAGTCGCGGCAACGTTGACGGACGGACGGAGGAACCACCCGTCGTCGTGACTGTTTGTGGAGTAGTATTCCACTGAGCCACCCAACAACAACAACAACAACGATGAAGACGACGACGACCGATGACGAGGCTGACGAACGACCGAACCAAACGGAGGCGGCGGCGCAGTTGGAAAGGAAGGAAATCGATTTTTTCTTTTCCACAGAGTGCAAAAAACTCGGCCATTTATTGACTTTTTTTTTCCGTTGAACCCTCGGCCGAAGGGACATTTCTTTTTTTTTCTTCTGTTGGGGAGAGATGAGAGATGATGAGTGTGCCTGCTTCTGCTTTGGCTTCGGCTTCGGCTCCTTAGCGCGGTCTTGGGGTACTCGGTGTTGCGTGTCGTCGTCTCCGTTGTCGTTGTCGTCTGTTTGATTGAATGTGTGTGTTCGGAGGAGTGGGTTTGTCTCTGAACGGTCTCTGGTTCAGTTCTTTTTTTTTTTGTGTTCTTTTGAAAATCTTTAACTTGGGCTGATTGGTGGAGGTGAACAGAAGCAGTGCGCCATGCTTCAGATACACTCTGCGACGCGTTGAAGAAGACTCTGGTGGAGTTTCGAGAGATGAGGCACTGCCAGGAGAGTGGGTTTTTGGTGAAGATGAGATGTTTTTTTTGCTAGTTTGATTTTGTTGGATTGGGTGAAAGAAATAATTGCTCAGACTTTGGAGGATTCCTATTATTTAACACGTTGGATGCCATGGGGGTCACCGGCAACTGGGAGTGAGCTTGTTCATAAATGCCTACCATTCAATGTGTTGAAAAAACAGGAATTACCAATGAGCGTTAAGGTTTCAGGAGATTGGAAAGTAATATTTCTGAAAATCTTTGCACGATCTTTGCTGATTCACAAACCTCTTTAACTGTGATAGCTTTTTTACGTCCTGATTACCTTCCTTCCTACGTCCTTATGTTTCATTTATAAACCTCTTGATTAGTCGAAAATCTGCATAGGACGCTTGAGCGTTCTTGTTTTCCAGACCTTAACCCTTTCATGCCTAACGTTGTAGAACATGAATTTCATCTACTGACAACTCGAAAATTCTGACGTAAATAGAATAAAACTAAAGTAATTTTATTCTATAACCCGATTTTAGGTCATTTAAGTCTGCATCAGATGTCTTCTAGTGCAAAAAGAATGGTGGGGATCTTTTACCTCGTTTTTGGTGAATCGAAAAAAAATATTATCCTTGCTGCTGGAATTGAACGTGGTCATGAAAGGGCGAAGCTGGCTCTTAAAAGTATAAGGTTTTGAAAACGGGACTGGACACAAACCGAGTTGTCTACATGGCCATTCACTCCACTATTAAAAATTCCGACATCTAGGCAGTTTTTGAAGATGTTTTGGCTCTAGTTAATGAGCCGCTATCGCCTAACTTAAGATTAACCATTTGAAAACTCGCCACGTAAAAAATAAAATGGCCTGCCGACTGTGAAGCTGCACTCAGCAAACGGAGGATCATAGAAGTCTGCTGTTTTTCTTTTTTGCAAAGTTACCTGCAGACACATGCACAAATCTTCGACGTTGCTTAAGCTCGTCCGTGCGTTATCTCTAAGCCAACTCTAACTCAGTTTTGAACTTTAACTTGGTCTTTACCTCGGACTCTGGGGCGCTATTATGCTATAAGTTTGTCTTAAACTTGAAGACAACCCGAATTCGAAATTGGCGAAGTTCTAAGACGGCATCAGACTCGACTTCAACCTTAAAATGCAGACGAGTCTCAGACTTAAGGTCAGCCTTTAACTCTAACCCTCGAACTCAAAGGCTGGCTCTGACTCGAATTCAAGTTTAAATTGAAAGCCAGAATCTAATTTGAAGCCACGCTCAGATTGTAAATCGGTCTTAAAATTCAATTCAACCTTCGCTGGTTTCAAACTTTTTTTTTTTGCAATTCTTTTCACCCTGCCAAATAATAAGTGAGCTAAATTGTTTGACGCATCGATGGTTGTGCCAGTAGCTTGAAAGAAAACAATCGAAGTCAGCTTTGAACTCTCAATTAGCCTCAGTCAGATACAGACTCAAAGCCAGTTTCGAATTTTAGCATAGACTCACAGCCAACTTGAACTCTAACTCAGCTTTATGCTGTTCTAACCAAAATCAACGTTAAGTTAGTTGAAGCATCAATCTCTAACCTGGTTTGGTCAATTAAGCTGACAACTCTCGGCAGTGAGTACATTGTCTCAGCCATTCACGAGAAATTTTTTTCAACTATTATTGAAAGTCCAAAGTTGATATCATAGCTTAGAGAACTCAACGCTCAGATTCGCCTAATTGATGCAGACTTTTTGAAGCAAAAAGTTGGAATAAAACGAAATGAAAAGAAAGCCTGACAAACTTAACCATTTAGAGACACACGGTACACAAGTGTACTATCAAAAGTTAAATCATTTCTAAGGTTTTACGTAACTGCAATAATCAAACCAAATGTGTTCCAGTTCGTCCATGAGTATTTTGGTCATGGCGTGCAAAAATGAATACAAACTCGGCGGTCCTATGGTTTTTTGTAAATGAAAAACCGATTGACCGATTTGAATGATTTTTGTTTTATTTTTTTGGTCCATTCTAGTTTTCTTTTGAATTAGACCATTCGGTTTTTTGTGCTCGACCAGTAGGAGCTAGTAAGTATGGGCACATCAAATTAAAGCTGTCGTTTCATGCTTTAAACACACAATATATTATCTAACATAACTGTCTGATCTGTAAAAGAAAGCAATCATTAAGGATTGAATTTTTTGAAAATCATTCAAAGAATGCAATTTTAAGACTTCAAAAAAAAAAAAAAGAGTGCAATCACCATTCAATTAGCAGCAAAAGATTGCATTCTTTTTTTATAATTCAATTGAATGCAATCAGTTGTGAGTTCACTCATTACTTTGCATTTATTTGCATTCTTTTCCATTTTTTGGAAAATATTAGGTTGTCAAATATCTCCCTTACGCCTTTTTGACTTTTGAATTTTCCGGCTATGTATAAAGCGCTACAGAGCTCGTATCCAAACTAATCATACATAGCGTCGTTTTGTATTTTATGTCAAGACCTTTCAAATGGTGTATTGCCAGATACTGAATTGCTGAATGACTATTTATTTGCAAAAAAAAAAACATTCCTCAACTATCTATGCTGTACCTTTAACCTTCTTCTTTAGACAAGTTGTTTAATTCACTTTAGGACTCATACATACCTGAACACTACAGTCGAACAATGGTAGTTGACTTTTTATATTTTTGGTCAAATTCTCCATTTTAGATCCAACGTGTTTCTGGTGGTATACTCGATGCTAAAAGTACGAAAATTAAGATTTATCACTCTCGGAAAATTTACTTTTTTCATATTTCATATTCATTTCCTTTATTAAGTCATTAGTAATTATTGTTAGTACATTAAGTGCTAAATAAGTTGGGAAAAAAATGCCTGAAGCACCAAAGTCTTTATTTTCACCGGCTCAAGTCCGAAAACGATAAAAACGTGTAAAATGATTAAAATTAAAACAAATGATCACTGACAGGTGAGAGCTTGACGAGTTCTTTTAAATGAACATCGCTGTTCGTCGCTTCAAAGTATTTTTTTCGAGAACACGGTCGCCTCGAAGAACCTCAAATCCAAGTGACTGATTTAAACTTCTGCCTTGGCAATGCTTTCATATCCAAAATGAACATTCATGTTTGATAACGTAAAATTAAAAAAAAAAAAAGAAAAATAAGAGAAACAAAGAAAAGAAAATAACAGACGACCGAAAACCAAAAAAAAAAAAACAAAAACGTATTTTCATTTTCCGTATACCCCGAATTCTGTGCACACACAACCATCGAATCCAACCAGAGAGCGTGTAGAATAAAGATTTCGTGTTTGTATGGGAAGTGAATAAACGCGTGCTATCATCGGTCATTCACCCCAAAAGCCGGGTTGTTGTTACTCCGTTGCACGGAGAAGAGAAAATCTCTCAAGAGAACGGCTAAAGAGAGTCCACGCTCAAGTGGAGCTGGCTAAGATATGAATTTCAGGAAATGCTTTAACCGAGCATAAATTAACAAACAGTCATTTTGTTTTAATTTCACGCTGGGAATTCCAAGCTAAAAGACGTGTTTTTCGACGTGAAAGAGAGTTCTGTCTCTTCGGCTGGTCTCTTTCGATTACACTCTTCGTCTCTTTGTGGAAAATACAACTCAAACAGTTTGTTGTGTACAGGCAGCATACACACATTCACGCAAACAAACATCGCATTTAGAGGACGAACGATATCACATCAATTGAATTCACGCCGCCGTCGTTTTCTGTCGCAATGTTGTATTCGTTCGTCACATTTGGAGGTGGTTTTTCATTACAACAAAAAAGAAAAAGCACAAAAACTAAGTTTTTCGTTTATTAAATAAAAAATAAAAAATAAATATTCCACTGCAACCAACACCCGACAATTTTTACAATATCAAATTTTAAGTTTCCGAAACGAGTACTTGGGTTTTGTAAAAAAAAAAAAAAATAAAATAAAATATAATACAGTGAAAGAGAGAGTGTGTTATTTTTGTGTCTGTTGTAAAATCCCATTCGTACTTCGAAAGTGCAGTGTCAATTTTGAGTGTGCATTTCCTTCCTTGTTCTGTTTTTCATCCAAAAAATTTAATTCAAAATCAAAAAAAAATTCATTTGTCTGTTTTATTTGATTTTTGAATAAAGAAAATTGTTGTTTAGTTCTTTTTTGTGTTTATTTTTCATTATCTTTTATTTCATTTTAGTGGTGAATTGAAAAAAAAAAATCAGAAAAGAAAAGTTCGTTTAACCCCCGGTGCACGTTCAATACCCTCTTTTCCCCCCCGCCCTTGCAACTACATCTACTACTTACTGCTGCCACTCTCCTCTCTTACACCCGACACCCGGCAAGAGGAAGATATTGAAGAAAAAAAGTAAATTTACAACCCTTCTCGAAAAATATGTGTGTTTTAAAGTGGTAAACATGTCGTGATTTTTTATTTTTTTTCGAGTTTCTTTTTATAATTTTTTTTTTTTGAAAATATGGTATCCACCAGAAATGATGTGTTCTTTGTTGTGCAATATTTTATTGAAAATCTTCTTGAAGTAAAATGTATTTCGAGTGATATACGAGTACGTGAGAAAAGTGTTTAGATTTTGTGCAACTTTAATTTAAGCCACAATTGGGATTTACATTAACATCATCGAGTAAATAAACATACACACACACACACTTTGGATTGGATTATAAACAAGAAAAAAAGAAAAATTTACTTAACCTAATCGGATATTTGAAGCTGAAATAGGATTAAAAACTTTGCATGCAAACCAAAAAGTGAGTATTTGTGTGGAAAATTCCACGAGGGCTCGAGAATTGGAATTTTTTGTTGTTTCTTTTTTTGAAAAATTGGTTGGGTGTGATTTACACAGAAATTTTTAGCAAGGTGATTCATTAACTGAACAGGAAGTTGAAGACCATAGACATTCGTGAGCACACTCTTAGAGAAATAAATATTTCAAATTGATTTATTTTAATTAAACACTATTTGCTCAAGAATTCTTAACAAAAATTGTCCCCCTTAGCATTTTTTTTCAAAATCTTTCTTTTTTTTGTCTGTCATTGGGGTGTAATTTTTCTGTACTTCTGTTGTTTTTCCTTAATCGTTATTGCAATTTTTTGGTTATTTCAGTTATTGGAAAATTATTTGATGCAGCTAGATATTAAGAACATTTAAAGATTCACTCCAAGAACTAACAATAAGGTTTAAGCTAATTCGGATAAAGACCAAAACTCGTTCACTGGTGGTCCGAAATCTTTTTCAAGTTGATCCACTTGTGTTGCATACGTGAGGTAAAAAAATGCCATTACGTAACTAACGCACGTAATTACCACAAGCATTTTTCCATATAAAATGTTTAAAAATTAAATACTTTGTTTATTAGATAAACCTAAATACAGTCGAATCCTTCTAAGTCGCATTTTCACGGGACATCAAAATCAGTTCGAGTTTCAGGGAATTCGGCTTTTTTTGTGGAAAATTGGGAAGGGAAATGCCAAAATATGGTGAAAAAATTCGAGTTAGAGAGGAATTCGACTTAGAAGGAGTCCGACTTAGAGGGAGTAGACTGTATTCGAAATAAACATTTGGACTCTTTGCCAAGAGACCTTTGGACAAGAGAGTTGTCGTTAAGCTGACACAATTTCGAGTAATTAGAAGTCGGCTGCATGATGTTTGGCGCGCGTAAAAGGATTGGATTACCTCCTGTAAATGTCATTCGCCCTAAGTAAGGTACGGCCCGAGATACCTGAACTACGTGGTTGTTACGTAACACTTGAGATAAGGCACCACAAACAAGTTACTGAACTACTGAATCACTAAACAATTTTTCTATCTTACAAATAGTATTTAAATTCTTAACTATGAGTTTGGTTCGAACCTGGGCTTCTAGTGGCAAGCTAAACTCTTTCGACAAAAACGCAGAAGTTTTTGGACGGCTTGTTATCTCATCCGTATTCGGAATATTGCTCTTATTATTTATGGAAGTTTACTATTTAAGGAAGGTTACTATTTAAGAACCAGAAGTCGAAAAACTAATCAAAGAAAAGACATAAAGAAGTAGAAAACATGCTCAAAGCACTTTGAGTATTCGACATAAGGCGAATTCCTTTCTTAAATAAGTTTAACGAAGCTTTTACAGCAATTTTTTTTAATATCAAATATTAACGGCCGACTTAACAAAACCTCTCTCTTTAAGCCGAATCTTCAGTAGTCGGTCAGGGCGGCCGACCTTAAAAGAATTATTGAAAAAATGTCTTCTGACGACAGCCTCCCCAGTTTTTATTCAAAATATTTTTTTTTTAATTTTTGTTCAATATTCAGTAAAAAGAATCTTTTGATAAAACAAACACAATAATAAAACGCACCTATCGGCAATATTTCACTGATTTTAAAACTTTTTTGAAAAACTCTTTCGCTATTTTTTTTTACACCAAAAACCAGACATTTCACTTTCGATGAAAACATCAATCAAAGTGGAAATTTTAACTAAGAAACTAAGAACAGCTTTGAAACAATCTTTTACTCATAGATAGGAAAATCATTATCCTTTATAGAAAAAAAAATTTGCAAGTCTATGTTACAAACGGGTAAACTATTACGTACGTTTTGTGAAGCGGTGGCTGACTACTGGAGGTGGCCGATCTCACATGCCATCACGCTATTTGAAAAATTAAAGCATCATCATATTTTCTTGACGAAAAATTTAGATCACTTTCAAGTTTGTAGGTTTTATGGTTAACAAATCGAGTGCACGGGTTTGGTATTGATAGCCGATAATGATAGCGAGCAATATTCTTGTCTTCTCAATAAAAAAAAAAAAACGCCCCAAACTTTACAGGAGCGTTGTATGTGCGAAAAAGTAAGAGGACTTTTGAAAACATTGTAGTCCATCCATTCCATACTGGAATACGTCCGGGGTTTACCAGGGCCTCCTTTAGCAACCTCCTCCATCCAGCACGATCCCGTGCCAGCTGCTTCCAGTGACGCACACTGAGTTGGTTCAGGTCCTTCTCTACCTGTGTGCGCCACCTTAGTCGCAGGCGTCCTCTGCTGCGTTGTCCCATAGGTTCGGATTCTTCGGGTCGGAGCTGTGCTGTCCATTCCCTCTGCATGGCGTACCCACCGCATGCCTGGTATACTACGTATCTGCATTTTAGCTGGAAGACGACGATATCACACTTACTAATTAACTACGCTCTGGCATCCAGGCCCCCAGAGAGGGAGAGGATCCACTACTAAGGTTCTTTCAGGTAGTGAATACAATGAGCCAATACTGATTTATGTGATTGGGAAGGAAAATCTACGTCTAACCAACCCATCTGCCTAGCACACAGTTCATGTTATTTTATATTATATGAACTTAACTGAATAAACAGAGTATCACGAATATATTATGGTCGAAGTGGTTCGTTTACATGTAACCACGATTAGGATGAAAAAAAGTTAGTATGAACTCATTTCACAAAGCCAAACCTTATAGCTGAAGCTTACATTAACATTAACAGCCTTAACAAAAGAACTAAAACGATTTCGAGCTCATATAACAAGACACCTGTACATTAGTTAGGTCAGGGAAAAAAATTGTGACATCCATTTAATCAGTGTAGATTGTTAGTGTCCTTTCAGTTGACTATACGAGAAAATCTTTCTTTTTCGCTTTTTACGTCCTTCAGAAGGATAGGGACATCTTTCTTGGTTTGCAGAGTGAGTCTCTGCTAGCCCTTCAACTTTTCTTCTCTCATATTTGGTCTGTTTTGTTAACCACCCGATTTTTGACGCCCGGTCCCGCTGCGGCGTCGCCATATTTATCATATTGCCTTAAATTTTTCAATTTCATTAATAAACAATGACGCGACGGTGGCGCTGCGGTCTCGCTGAAACCTACAAGCATTTTTACTCGCCAACAGGACGCTCGATGCTGTCGCGTCAAAAAACGCTTATGTGCACTGCTCAATTGATTTGTGTGTATCGAATCGGGCGCTTAAGCGGGCCCGCCGCGATGGCGCGGCGTCAAAAAATCTCTTGTGTGCCCTGGGGCTAAAAGTTCTTTCATTAATTTTTTCTCATTTTCTACTTAGAAATTTGTCATTTGAACAATTGAGCCACTCAGTAAACACTTTTTGAAAAAAATTAGATTAAAGTGTCAAAGCCAAAGTCAAAGGTATAGTCATAATTTCTTATGTTTACAATATCTCTCCTTAATAATAAAAATTACCACCATTAAACGACAACTATTTGAATAAAACGTAGTGGCGAATCGAATCAAAGATGAATTTAAATTATTTCATGACTCTTCTCAATTTTTATGTTTTATGGTATTAATCGATGTGTGCTCTGATCAACTCAATTGCGATTTTTGAGCAAACTAGTGCGATATTTAATACTCCACAGCAATCACTTCTGCTGGAAACTTCAATACCATTTTTAATAAACATTATAGTCTTTGCGCTAAAAATCGGCGTACAGAAATTTAAATATAAATAGGATACTCTATTTCCTTACCGACTCAAACTTTGGAGATCTTATGTCACGTTTTGAAATGAATTTTTTTGTATATCTTCGTTATAAAAGAAACGTGTGAGAAGCAGACTCTGTCTACGTTTTGGGGCTTGGTTTGCAACATTTTTCTTATACACTGAAGTCTCACTTATTTGAACTCTTAGTTATATTAGTTATTCAAATATATGAACATTAATCAAGTGAAATATAAAAACCAAGATCAAGACACAATCGTTACCACGTTTTTCAAATTCTCTTTCTTTGAAATGTTGCCCACGAATCCTTTAACGTCAATGGGAAGAAGTTTCTATAGTATTTCTTAATTGACTAGGAAATTCTTAAAAGAAAATCCAAAAGCCTTCCCAGACCGGTAGAGGAAAACAAAAAAGAAAAAAACCACTGCACAACTATGCGGGCAAATCTCGTAAAATACCATAAAAAATTACCATGCAGCATATTGCCAGGTATCACGCGATCACATCGTTGCGGTGTGTGCAACAAAATGAGAAAGTGAAAACGCGTTAATGATTCATTATAAGAATTCACAACTAACTAGCAATTAAATAAAAAGAAAAAAAATACTTCAACTATATCCTACCACTACCACAACCGCCGCCGTCGCACGCCACCCCCACTGTGGCGGTTGTGGGCTGGTGCGGTGCCCAGTAGTAGTTAAGTTCCGCATGTCGATGACATTGAGAAAAGATAGTTCCACCACAAAATAAAAAAAAATACACCGACAACTGCGCGCAACACAAACACTCGCGCATAATATTATGATACGCCTGCCATACGCCTGTCATAGATACTTAGATACTCAATTTAATTTATTTAGTTAGTTTTAAATTGAATGTCATAATGTTTGTGTGCAGTTCTTTACTTTTTTTTTTTGGTTTTCTTTTCTTTTTTTTTAAATATTTTTCTAATAATTTAATTCTTTTTTTATTCTCACTTGTTCTTTCTTCTTTTCCTCCGCTCTTTTTTCAAAAACAGGTTGCACGAAGCAGATGTTGGAAAGTAATCATAAAACAGACATTCGAGCACACCGTACTCTCTGCAATATTTAAAAAAAAAAAGAAAAAAAGAATTACGTGTAATAGGAAACAAAAATATTTTCATTTTGTGCGACTGTAAATAAAAAAAGAATTAAATTTGATATACAAAAAAAAAAAGAAGGAAAAGGAAATTCCATTTACGGAAGTCCAAGTGTTAATGGTGGTTCAGTGCAAAAGAAGTGTTTTTGAAGTGTTCTAAGCGATGCAATAAATTTGAAAAATCAAAAAATCAAAAAAGAAAAAAAGAAATTAGTTAAATTAAGGAAAGTTCTTGAGAATAGGGGTTTATTTGAAGCAACTGCAATATTTTTTTTTTTTTGAATTCGGGGATAAGTCACACTAACTCAACTCAGAATCGAAAAAGACGGTTGGTTCTTTATTTTCCAAGTTAGCGGTATAACGACAGAAAATGACGGATGACAATGGTTAGATCACTTGAAAGGTTAAGGTAAGTTTCTTTTTGTAAAGACTTTTTTTTACTTACTTAACTTAACTTCAAGTGTAGTGTATTCGTTAGTTGGAACTTTCTCTTTTACTGTACAGATCTTTAGAGAATCGTGCTGTGATGGATCGATAGATTTGTGGCTCGAAGTTTTTCTATTTTCCGTGAAGTCTAATTCTTTGCAATTCGTGGTGTCTTGAATCTGACTGGGATTTAACTAAAGGTTTAATGTCTTAACCACATATTGTTCGCAGAATCTGACTAGGTTTTTTTTCCACTGATAGTTTTGGACGAGGTCTCACAATGGGCCTAATCTGGTTTAAGTGCGGCTGTGGATTTGCTTCTGCAGCCGACCACTTCAACCTATCCTTTGGACGAAGTCTAACATTGATAGCTACAACTCAATCAAGTATGGGACCATTAAAATTTACCTAAAAATGGATTCTTCTTCAACAAAACTGAAGGCGGCGTACAATTTTGGATGTTCCATAAAAGATTTTCTAGAAGATGTATGCAAAATGAATCTCAAACAGTAACGCCTTTCACAAAAAAGAAATCGTTTTAACTTATAAATTGCTGATAACTTAAATAAATATTAAATAACAATAACTAACTATTAAATGTGTTTGGCGATTGTTACTTTCGACTTCCATCGCTGTGCAAATAGATCTACACACTTTCTTACCCAATGTTTGAATGTTTTATTTTAAGACTTCGAGTGATTCAATTTATTAGATGTACAACTTTGCTTTCGTCTTGCAATTGATAGCTGTAGCGGCAAGTGGGGGTCAAAATAAATAGACCGTAGATGTCGTACAATAAGCTTTGGTATTTGTAAACATAACGCCATCGAAATATTAGTCGATTTTTGTCTGCATCATAAAGTTATTCTCGATTAAACATGTCAGCTTACGAGCCAAATTCTCATTATTTGTGTGAGGTTTTAATTTTCTGCTTTAAAATGAAAAAATCTGCTTCTAAGTCTCGTTGAATGCTCTCAAATGCCTATGGTGAGGCCGCTATTAGTGAAAAAACGTGCCGAGAGTGGTTTCAATACTACAAGAACGGCGATTTTGACGTCGAAGCTCGGCATGGCGGTGGAAGAGAGAAGGTTTTCGAAGATGCAGAATTGGAGGCATTACTTGATCAAGACTCATGTCATATTTCTTTTAATTTTCCATTAGTTTTTGATGGAATACTCAAATCTGGCTTGACGATAATGTACCAGGGCAGTTATTACGAAAATAAATCATAAGAGACTTTTCATCTGTCCGTCGGCATGAAGTTAAGAATTGTTCTCTTGATTTTTGAAGTAAACTTTTTGTTGAAATTGTGCGTGAAAATAAAAGATTTCTTTTGATTTCATTTGGCTTTATTATAAAAAGTACTGTATACTCCATGACACTGAAAAAGGAATGAAGTTAGAAGAAGAAAAAAAGTCAGCTGATGTATTGCGCTATCTACTAACGAAATTGTGGAAATGGAAGTGTTCAAAGGCTTGTCCACATTCTTCACCCAACACTTTTCTATATGACAATCAAAATTCACCGACAACTATGTACTGGCCCTAAACTGAAAGATGAGAATTGAGAAGAATAAAAGCAAAAATTCAAAAAAAAAAAATAAGTTCACTAAAAGATTGTTAGGTATACTCTTGTCTTTCCCCTTTTTTGCTTATTAAATACCTCCATGTGTTGTGTTATAAATAGAATGTTCAACAATGTAGAATCCTGTAAGTCAGTCTTTTAAACCCATTTGGTTTTACACAAAGATTGTCCATGGACTCGATTCAAACTTCCTTCCTTTCAACTCCTTTCGCATTTGCACCCAGGCTCATTTGAAAAGTTCATTTTCCTTGACTGGCAGACTCGTGGTTCAGACAGCTGTCGCACGCCTGGATAAGAAAAACATGCTCTTCGTCGTGAATGCGTCGCAATCAGACCTCCAGACCTCCGGTGCAGCTGCAATGTTTTCGATTTTCGTCCGTCGTAACATTCAAGTATGCATGACATTTGTCTGGACTGCGTATTTCTTTTTTTACGAGATAACCTTTAAGGCACATCAACACCCCCACAACCCCCAGGTGTACAGAAACGCGGAAAATTACACGTATTTCCATCTCCCGCCAGCGCCAAGTAGCGGGTGAGTAACCTGTTTGCGGTGTCACTCACACACCGGTGAGTGATCTTCGCATAAAAAACAACACAATCACTCACACACACTGGCTCGGCTTTTTTCAAGATCACTTCTGCACGCTGCATCGCCGACATCGACATTCCATTCTAACTGTGCATTTGTGTAGCTCTGGCATGTGTAAACACAACTCTCAACGTTCAGTACGCTGCTCCTGATTTTAGCTAGAAAACGAAAGTAAAAAAGAACAGCAGAAAACAGAAGAAAACTACACACACACACAGGCAAACACACGCCCCCCGCTGCTGTCACCGCCGTCCGTCGATCGCCCGCCCGGTGGCCCCCACAGGCGATTCAGGAAATTCGCGCGGATTTTACAACCAGCTTCTTGCGTCGCCAATCTTACGAGGAGAGTAAAAATACAAAAAAAAAAAAAAAAGAAAAACGTTTGCAACAACAACGACGACGAAAAAACACCACACGAGACAATTTATTTTTAAATCGAAAGTTGTTTTCCTCTGCCGAGTTGGCCAGGTCTCCCAACTCTCCCCCTGCGCCGGCCGGCTTGGAGCTGCGCGCCTGGGTAACGAGCGTCTAGCCAAATCTAACGGTGCAACCAATCTAATGCTTGTATCTTGTATCTCTCATAGATGTAAACTTGTTTCTTCTTTTCCATTTTATTTCTCTCTCTCTCTCTCTGTCTCTCTCGGTGGCTCTGTCTCTTCCTACTGCGATCGCGCAGAAATAAATAAGCTGTGACGTCATGGCGCGGTAAGAAGCCCAAGCTGAAGTCGAGTGAAAAGGAAAAGCAATTTCGCAACATCGTGCACCCAACCACCCAACCACTGAATTCATTTTCTTTATTTTTTTTTTTTTGTTGCAATTTGCAGCATCTTGGGTGTACGAACGATCGAAGCTACGCGATCGTTACCTCAGAATGAATCATTTCTTCTTCTGAAATAAATAAAACAACAAGCACGACGGCACCGATCCCGCTCGATCGGTTGCTGGTGGTTTGGAGACACATCACAACCGTGTGGGAAAGAGAATTCAAAATTTATTGCATTTCGCAAGTTGCTTCCTGTTTTTCAGATGTTTGTGTTTTTTTTTTTGTTTGTTTTTTTGTGTGAGAAGGCGGACTCGGGTGAGATCAGTTTATGCACCGAGAGTGGAATTTTATGCGATTTCGAATTCACATTTAAAATTACAATTTGTTTCGCCTACAAAGTGTTTTTGCGCTTTTCTATTACTTCGATGGGGGTTGACAAATGGTTAAATCGTGAATGGTGACAACGGAAGGTGTTCCTAGGCGGGATCGGTTCATTGCCAGCCAGCGACTTCTGTGATCAATCTGTGATGGTTAAGGCTAATAGGAAGTCGCTTCTGAATTTATTTTAATCAGTTTCAGTGATTATTAAAAGAGGCTTTGTCATGCTGAGAACGCAGTTTGGATGAGCTTTGCGGTCTTAATTCCTTTGCAGTGTTACTTTTATAGACTCATCCCTTGTTAACTAAATTTGATCTTTCCAGTGAGCCACCTCAATGGTAGAAGTCTATAAGGGCTGATACTTTTATAGACTCATCCCTTGTCAACTAAATCCGTCCTTTCCAGTGAGCGATGTCGATGGTAGAAGTCTATAAGGGCTGATACTTTTATAGACTCATCCCTTGTCAACTAAATCCGGCCTTTCCCATGAGCGATGTCAATGGTCTATAAGGGCTGATAGGAAGTCGCTTCTGATTCGGTTTCAGTCAATTTTAGGTTAGAACTGGGACCTTTATGCAGTGACCCTCTTACTTTATTGGCGTCCTATCATTGGGAGCCCTTCATAGCTCGTCAGTTTTGGAGGTACACGTTCCACTAGGGCTAGTCATGGCACAAATTTCAACTCACTTCTTGGAAATGGCTAACCTCAGATGGTCTCAGTTGACCAATCCCAAAACAGTTTCTTTCTGCTATTTGACAACTTTAATTATCCATCTCACATAATATCAGCTAATTTGACCCACGTGCGGCTGCGGTTAACCACAAATGCATAGCTAACCAAATCTTTTGCATATTCTGTGATCCGAGAAGTTAACTTAATCATATCTCAGCGCATTGCTAAAGTTGCACCTGCTCAGTTTAAGATCTCCTCTATTTGCAACAGACATTGTATGCTGAGAATAGTTCAACCACACCAGTTAAAAATTAAAACCAAACTCCATCTTCTCGCAGTCGATGCAGCTGACAACGACCCCATGTCTCATCTCAGCAACTTAATTCCGATGATCACAGCTCTATAATCGTCTCCATCTCCGACTGGTTAAGGCTGCACTTCACACTCCATTCAGCCTTCAACTGCATCTCACTAAATGATGTGAACAAATTGCCAAGGAACTACTCACTCACCCGGAGAAGTGATACTCCTATTTAACATGCAACATCATGCGCAATGTGACGTGGGCTGAGAGTTATGCGTTTAAACGGCACGATGCGGCGACGCGGATGGTTTTCTGTTTTGTTGTAATTTGTTAGCAGGCGTTAGCAAGTCATGAAGTTACTGTGGGACGTTACAAATAGATCAATTTGAGAGTTAGATCATTTATGTGGAAGGAATCTAAATCATAGAGTGGGGAAATAAGACTGCATTCGACTGTGACTGAAAATGTAGCTCCCTCTGACTGACAGAGCTCAACCTTCAAATTCAACTGGTTTAGAAATGGTTTTTCTAATTGTCCTTGTCCTGTCCTGTTTTGAAGACAAAATTAGTATTTGATTCGCCCAGAGGGGGTCTATTCATGCACTCTAAGAGGCACACTGACTTGGTGATATTTGTGTGACAAGACGTGAATGTTCAGCCGGAGTAGGGTTCTAATCGTCAAAAGAATGAATAGCCCGAAATTGAAAGTTAAAATGGCTGCGTTATACGCTTCGAAACTAAAAGCCACAGTAAATTTCCAATTACTCTAACCCTTCGGCCGATTGAAAAAAATGCGAGTGGGTGCCTGGTCTGGTATAGACCATTTTATTTTGGAAACAATAATATTTGATATTGCGCTCTAAGTATTCGGTCATAGAGGAACTCATTATTTTCAAGATCGTTTTAAATTTTCATTACAAAAAAAAAATCTTTATCTTTCGATCTGTTATCTCCTGCTGTGTTATCCATGTAGAGAAATGTCTGTGCAACCGCAAATTTATTTTGTCCTGATGAGCCATTCAATCCTGTAACATACTGATGGTTCTCTTTTTCCTCCTTTCACTAAAAATTACACAACAACTGCAAAGCATTTCAATAGCAATGAGCAACCACGACACTTTGAACTTTCACTGTGAATGACTAAATTCTTTTCCAAGAAAATCTTTCTCTCTGCTCACTGTGCTGCGTTGTGTGTTGTGTCATGCAATCGTTCGAAACAAAGGATCTGGTCGAAGAAGTCATCGTGATATGGCAAACTGTAGTTGACTGCTCTTGTGGGAATCTCCAAGACTCACCCAGGGTTGCATTTAAGAGAAAAACATGATTCCAAACAAGTTTTTGGAGAATCTTACTTTTCTAATTTTAGTTATTGATAAAGGAAGCAAAGCAATGAAATGACAGGAATAAGCCACTGTGTCTCTGTCGATTTCCAACCAAATTTTTGAGCTATTGTTGGACCAGCTGTTGTCAGACCAGGCAAATCAACAATTGATTAGAACTCCACCCTGAGTCAGGCGATTGAAAAATGTCCAGAATTTACAACTTCAGAACACCACCTGTTTATAGACTTTAAAACCTCCTACAATATCATAGCAAGGGTAGAATTTTATAAAACCGTAAGGAAATTAACAAGACTATGTAGGCTGACCATGACCAACATTTCAAACCAAGTTAAGATAGCCAGATTGCTGTCCAAGCCCGTCAAGATGTTCAGTAGACTCCGACAAGGGAATGGGCTGGTGTGACCAACATTTCAAACCAATTTAAGGTATTCAGATTGTTGTCCAGGCCGTCAGGACCTTCAATGGACTCCGACAAAGGAATGGGCTGGCCTGTCTCCTCTTCAATGAAGAAAGCAATCCGGTATTCTGACGCAACAAGAGTGACAAACAGCACCAAGAGCAACAATCATCACCTACTTAATTACTAGTCTGCATAGACGACAGTTTAACAGCCTTGGGTCAGTAGTAGCTCGGAAGTGCCTAAATCGATGGCGTTGGCCAGCGATCGAGATAACTGGAAGTGCTTGCTGCAAGAGGCCCGGGCCGGACACCAACTGTTGCACCAATGATAGTTTTAATTATGAACGGAAGCAATAAGACATCGCCGACGATCGTTTGAATCGCATTTCAGAGGAGTACTTTTTTGGAATACCTACCTTCATATCAAGTTGAAAAGTGTGCATTTTTGAGGAAAGTCTATTAAAAGGATTTTTTTAGACGTCCAATTAATTTTTTATTCTTGACTGATTATTCAAAAAAAAAAAAACAATCATAAGCCTCTTAGTTGATTGAAGGCATTGATGATAAGTTCTACGTCGGCCATAGAAAGTCTTTTTAATGGACGAAGGCTGTAGTTCACCATTTTCTGGCAAAATTAACAAGACTCCTCAGAGCTACACTTACTTTTTTTAAAAGAAAGTCTACGTTTCCAGTGGAAAATGTTAACTCTGGATGAATTGCAAACCTCTTGTGCAAATCTCTAAAATTCATTAAAGCTGCGCCTTTTAGAGGAATCTGTTCTTGAATTATTTTATTAGTGTCTTTCATTTTCAAGTGAAAATCATCATGATAGATAAAGGAAAAAATAAGAATTTAAAGTCGACTTGGCGGCCTCCTGTCCAAATCTTCACGTCCACCACAACTGCATTCAAGGAGAGCCTCTTTTTTTTTTTTATTGAAGTTCGTAGCTGTGGCTAGACTTTATTTGTTTGCAACTGTTCCAAGACTTGCCAAATTCTCATTTTAGGGAATCTTCTTTTAGACGTTCATTCGTTCCATTAGCTCCTCCTGATGAATAAGAAACTGGAAATCAGAAGTCAGATATCCGAGACATTTTTTAATATAATAGCATTCTTATTTAAAATTTCAGAGAAAACTTACAAGCTAGATAAATATGCTTAGAGCTGTCTTAGCTAACTTAATACTCTCAGGCACTTTAAACAGAGCAACTTATAACTATGCCTTTCAACTAGACTCATTGTGAGGTCTAGATTTGGCAGATATCCGAGGCTTAATAAAAGTGCATTCAACAAGAAAGCCTAAGCATCGACTTAAAGACCTCAGCTGTGGATGGAAGAAAGGAGCAAGTAAGCCTCATATTCTCTCAAATATGGATAAAAGAAAGAAAGCCTCTCTTAAAATCGTTCACGACTCACCAAACGCAACATTTAAGAAAACTAACAACTTCGTTTCAAAAATATTTTTGAGAAGATTCCTGTTGAAATTTCTAAAAAAGAAAAGAATCGTAAACTGCATTTGATCTTTAAGACTTAAAGTCTTAAAAGAGCTTGTGTCTCCAAAAAGAGTCGAACTCACGTCTGAGAGGAAACTTGAACCTGAACATGTTTATGGCCAGATCTCTGAAAGGTTTTTCCTTACAATCGAGTTCCACAAAACATTTGCCACCAACAAAATCAAAGTTTGAGTTGAACTTTCTCGCCAAATTTGCAGTGGACAGGGCCACTGGCGACCTCCAAAATAGTTGCACAACTCCCCCAAACAGCAAAATTCACGAAAAAAAAAAATGCAAGTCCTGCTAGAACGCTGTCACCACATCCAATACGTGCCCAAAGTCTCGTTTCAGACTCAAAGTCCATTGACACATCCCCCGTCGACAACAGTCAGTGCTTACTTCATTTCCAGAACGCTCGCGGAGTTTCGATTTACGACGACCCCACAGATATTAGTCAACAAAATTCGTGTTATGAAATCGGACACCTTTCCAAAGCCCGGCCAACACCCCACCGCACCAGCCACGATCGGTATTCCGCGATCGGCATTGTTTCGCAGCATTCTCTTTCGAACGACGACTATGACGACGACCACCTTCGGACCTCGAGGTGTAGTTCTCTTCCTTTTTTATTGATCTCTCTTCCCAGTCGGACAAGTCTCAGCTCAGCTCTCTCCCTCTCGCACTCGGCTTGTCGCAATTCTTCATTCCGTATGCAGCAACGTGAGATAAACGTCGTGGCGTTGTTGACGCTGTTGGTTGTGGTACACTGCCTCCCTGAGAATGCTTTTGCTGGTTGATCGTGAACTTTTGTAGCCTTTTGTGTAACTGTTTCGTTTGTAATAAAAAACCGTTGTGTTGCCTCTCTGTCAGTTGTGTTGTTGCGCTTTTTCGCTGTTCTTTCTCTCTCTCGCTCTTGGTCTTTATCGTTTTTCCTTTGCCAAGATGAATTCTTTTAGCGTGATATTGAAATTGTGTATCTTTCATTTGCTTCCAATGCCGGCATCTCCCGACGTCGTCCCACACATTCACGGCCCTCCAACTCTGACTCAAGTGAAGTTACTTTTCTTTTTCTGTTGTTTTTTTTTTTTTTACTTTTATTGCGCCGCACAAAGTAACCACAAAATGGTAAATGTGAAAATAGAAAGCAGCGCTAAGTTCCTTTCAATTATTTGCTACCTCGACGGGCGTCGTTGACGAATGTGACGCGACGGCAAGAAGGTGAGTGACCTGTGCGCTGGGCTTTTGTGTTAACGTGGCCAAATGCAAAAAAAAAAAAAAAAACGAAAAATGAAATTTGACAGCGGCCCTCGCGCGTTTGAGTGAGAAATTTACAACTCTAGCGGAGGGAAGGTCAAGATGGAGAAAGTTGAACGACGTCGTTGGCACGATCACTTTGGCTGTAAATCAATTTGCGGAAGAGTTGTGGGGCTTAAAAATGTGAAGATCCCATGAGAGAGCGATTTTAGAAAAGAAATCGAAAAAAAAGTTTAAACACGGGTGGGCTACTTTGTTTGAGTTGTTGATTTGTTATCCAACTGATATTCGAGTGATTAGTTTGGAGTCGAAGATCGGGACGGAAGCGATTCATCTGATTGGAAAAGTGAGACTTACTGGCTTAGTAAATGGTTGATGGTTAGCCTTGAAGATAGAGATCGCCAATCTTTCTTAATTATTCCCATGCTCGATTTGCATTTCCTACGGCTTTGGGAGTCGCGATTCTCTTTCTGCAATTTCTCTTTAACAACAGAAAACTGTAAATTTTCGCCACCTAGGTTTTGTATTTCCCTCGTATTCCGGCAAGCTGCTGCTGTCCGAAAGTACTCCAGGAGGATTGTCAGTCGTTCGTTGGAGGTGGGGCCGTGAAATATGTTCGTGGTGTTTTTTTTTCCCGAGCTGGATTCAAACCCGGGTACTCTCGCTGAACAATCCGACGCACTAATCGATCGAGCGCCCACCTTAACACTTTCCATTAAAATCAAAAAACATTCAAGAAACCTCTGTTCCCGATTCAATCATTTGACATCTTTTTGTGGAATTCAAAGTAGGACAATCAAGACTAAGCATTCGAACGACTTATTTAGCTTAAAGATCAAGCACATGTAGAATTAGAAACAAGCGGAGAAAGACCATTTTGGCTTGCTTGTTACCTTCTGTGTGTATCCAGTGACGATTGTCAATGTTCCCCAGCCAGGGGTTTATGCAGCATTTCAGGGTAGTCGTGGGAAGACCACGGAATCATGGCATCATGAAAGGTGATGCGGAGCCTTTTCTGGCTAGTAGCTCTGTTCTTTCGTTCGAGCATCAAGCATATTTGAATCGCATTGCTCTTTTCATACTTTCCTCCTTCCTGGCACTGGAATATGTCCACAAATCTACTATGTCCATCAAAATTGAGGCAGCCAACTATCGGTTCAGTCGATCCCACGACTGCATTGGTTTAAAAATCCCTCCGATTAATTATCTTAGGTAAATAGTCGCCTGATTTGATTTTTTGTCTTCTGGTAATTTTGGGAATCACAAATGTGTCAAATTATAACGCGCATACACAGTGGAGGTGCGAAAATCTAGGCTCTGGCCTTCGAGGGCTGTTAAACCAATGATGAAGGCGAATTTTGGAAATGCAGCTTCTGTTGAGGAAGACTACAAGAAAGCGGTTGCAACAATCGGTCAACTCTTCAAGCCAAGATCCTCTTTTTTTTTTATTTTTAATGCAGTCTTGACTGAGAGGAGAAAAGTCAATTTGGTGATGACAAGATTTCGAAGTTCGGGGAAAAGTTGATCTCTACTGTTTATCTTTTCGAGATGTGTCCCTTGCATAAAATCGCAGTGATTCTTGGCTCAGTGGTTAAAATTCCGATTTTTATACGAGCCGTTCAGAGGACAGATCGATTAACTACATAAAACAAAAAATTGAGAAAAGCGTGTAATTTTGTAAATGGCTGATCTACATTGTCCAGCTCCAACAGATCTTAGCACTGCCAGAAATCCTAATAATCGCGGTGATCCTCGAATCAGTGACAAAAATTATGGGTTAAGATAAGTAACAGGTAATGTAAATAACTGAACGAAACGCTTAGGTCTAAACAAATTTGTCATTTCCAGGCATAACTTCACACGGTGATTTCCCATCGAGGTATTCCTACCGACTCCTTTGTCCCGGAGGAGAAATTCTTCCAGGCTGGTCTGCGTTTGTTTTTTTGAACCAGCCGCAGTTTGGTTATCTTATGGGCTGGCAATCTTCTCAACTAAAACCCATACTCACACGGGGTTAAAAAAAATTGCAAGTACATGCACTTTCTAAGCCATCGATGAAATTCGACGAAATAAACAGCGATCTTTACGCTGACCCTATGTATGTTTGCTGCGTAAAAACAAGCTTCCTAAACTACAACGCAAAAGATTGATTTCCATTCACAAATCTCAACGCAATAAAAAGACCACATTCAAACACCCCTCTGAGAATGAAAATCTGTTTCTGCGCAGCGTTCCTCCGCGTTGCATGGAAAACCCGTCGTACAACGCAGCAGCTGCGCATTCACTTGTACGTAAAAAACACACAAAACAAAAAAACCTTCACAACTTCATCGTGACGCCATTGATTGCAACCACTCAATTGATCGATCCGAACGACTTAATTTTTCCAAATCCCATGTGCTTCGACTTCCTAATCACCACAGCACCGCAGCACCCATTATTGTCTCTTGAGAAAAGAGAAGACGACGTTTTAACGATCCCCGATCAAGATACCACCTCGAACCGATGACATTTCGATTGGCGCCTCTTTCAATTACGTATTTTCCAAACGCATTTGATTTTTTCCCCGGAAAAAAGGTGAGGGCTTTCCCAGATTGATAAGCTGCGTGCAAAAAACAAAAAGACGTGAACCAGCTCTCTAACCGTCTAAACATTTTGCATAAAAGCCGATAGCGATTGATCGAATTATCAACGGCAAGGTATAGAAAATCACCGCACCTTGAAAATTGATTTAATGTCAGGTTCACGACGACGCGGTCGCCATAGGCACTAAAACAACCGACGCAAAACAAAAAAAAAAACACGTAAAACGCAAACGCAAACGCAGACAGCAACAAACGCGCCAGCAGCAGCTGCGCATTTGAAGCTCCATGAGAAACTGTTAATGTGATTCGCATGTGATCAGCGATCATGAACTTCACGGAATTTGAAATTGAACGTTCAGACATGTTGTTCTCTTCCTTGTTATTTCTTATAGTTTTTTATTTTTATTTTAATGATATTCATCAGCAGTGCTGTGGAGCGAGGGAGTTAGATACACGTTTGTTGTTTTTTTTTTTTTTTTTTGTTGAAGAAAAACGATAAACACTTTTGTTTTAGTGGTTTGTTTATGTTATTTGTCACAAAAAGGCTGAAAATTAAGTGAAAAATAAAAATTTTAATGAAAATCCCATGGTTTTTTGGTATCGGCAAACGACATTGAGGCGGCATGTGGGTTAAATGGGCTTTTTGTTCTTGAAAACTTTTGAATTTGCAAAATTAAAATGCAACGAAATTTGTGGTTTTCTGTGAAAGACAATGATTGGGTGTGGTGACAAATTCTGGTGGTTGGTTTGGCGGTCATTGAAGTAAAGATTTCGCGATTTGCGGTCATGTCCGCAGGATTCCCATGTTTCACCACCTTGAAGTGGCGAAGATCTGTCTTCTTGATGACTGATCTCAGATTGTCGTGCACACACACTAATTCACTTAAACTAGCTCTCACTAGTCTTTACATAACCTAGTTTATACAAGAATCTTCAGTTTTTGGAGGCTTCTTCTTCTGTACTCCCAATAGATTGTTCGCCTTTTTTTCTTAATCACAATTTATTTGCAAATGCAAATTTATGAAAGAAATTATAAAACTGATCTAAGCAACGTAGAGAAATCAATTAACCACTAAGTTGTTCATAAATTCACGACTGATAAATTTTTTAAGACAACTCTTGTGAATTCGCAAGTCTACGACTACAAGTCTGCATTTCGAGAAACGAATCGAAAATATATCCCAGCTTCACAAACTGAACCGAGGCAAGGCTCCTTTTTTTGAATGAGAATGCTTTTCATGAGCACGTAGCAATTCTTTGATGACTTTATATTGCGTACGACCAATATTAACTCGATTTCCAGCATTTCCGGGATCAGTGTATCAGCTTAACTTTTCCATACCACCATCATCCATCACATTATCTCCTTCAGGACGACATTGTTGCGAGTTAAGAAATCGTACAGTGAATCGTCATAGAATTTCATCAAGAATTGATTCCAACTTTAAATAGTTCCCTGCCGATAATTCAATCCAAAACAATAAACTGTATTCAGTTGGTTCTCTGTTAAATTTTTTAATGGATTACTAAACATGGCTGTGCTTTTCCTAAGTACCATAACCTAACAACCAAACGGTACATAGAATCTGGTTGTTATTCTGCTTCTTGGAGCTCATCTTAGAAAGAAGTTTATTAATAAACCCACCAGGAAATTGTCCTATTTTTTTCTAAAGGAAAACTAATTCAACAGCATGATGTCCTGAAACCGAGGCTTAAAGTGCTTTTTAAGGAAAAAAAAAAGAAAAACTCACGTTATTGATTTTTCAATCTCCATCTGAAAGAAATTTTAGGGCTCTCGAAGATAGCAAGACAAGGAAGCAAAGACCATCTAAGCTGCATTGATCTGGAGTTTAAGGTCAGAAATAACTAACAGAATGAAGAAAATAAAAAAGCCGGTCCCTTTGGGGGGAAGAAAACCACTCTGAAATAAGTCGAAAGCGTTCCCAGAGTGGATTCAAGGAGAAGAAGTTAACATGTGGTTTTAGTGCGTGAAAGTCTCACACTACTTAGAGCAGAACAGGCCTGTTCCACCTGCCTATTAGGTTTCCACATCGTCCTTAAGGCAAACGAAAAAAAAAAACGTCAGAAATAATACGTCTGACTAAAACTGACTTACCTATTAGAAGTTATAACTAGGGAAATGTTCTAGATTACAGTTTTTGTGAATTTTGATTGTGTAAGAGAAAATTAAAACTTTACTTCGGCATGGTCTATGAATGAAGTCGACGTTGATGCTGGGGGCTTAAATTGTTTTTTTTGTTTATAGAAATTTCGTTCTTGCTGATCTTTTTCTCCAGTTCTCATATACATAAATTGCTAATTGATTTGCTACTTGAAGGTCCTTCAAATAAAAAGAAAATATCTTTTCTAATGTCATGCCGTTGGTAACTTAGTCTAAACAAGAAGCGGAAGATCTAGGTTAATGGTCTATACAGCCTTTTTATTGCTATCAGAACAAAACAATATTAATGCATTAATTTTTATTAAAGAAAGAAAAACAAGCATAAAACGAAATAAATTGCAGATTTGTAATTTACTCTTAATGCGGATGGTTCTGTGTTAATCAACTTTCTAAGCCGTTGGGGTTTTAATAAAATTTGGCTCCATTTTCAACTTTGTCTTATCAACATTGTTATAAATTCAAATTTTCTTCTGTTTTTTTTTTTTTTTTTTCAAAATTAAGTCGAGTTTAAAAGAGTTGCCTAGGAGAACATAAGGTTGAAATGTTCGCATAAGCGTGTGATGTAGAATCAGTGTCAAATTTGTGTACAGGATTTCTGAAAAATAGTTCTAAAACCATCGATACCTTTTAAAACTTGCTCAAGTTAACAGCTAATAGTAATATGGATCAAGTGTAAGTGATAGTTGGCTTTCTCCACATCTAATTTGATTACAATGTTAGTTGTCGACGCATGCTCCCACATTAAATCAATGAGGCTTGTGCAATGGTTTGAAAAAAACACCTCTGTCTTTATTTTCCGAAATTACAAAAAAATATAAACTTTAGGAACTACATTCCTTTGCCTTAGTCCTTGCGATGAAGTACCAAATAATTTGTTGTTAATGAAGTTGACGTCGCAGAATGTCATACATTTAAAAGCTTTATTTTATTTACACTTTTCAGTCTACCGTAATAACTACCAGAAAAATGTCTAGGGTCAAAATACAACACTGGTTTCGGAGAGCTCAATCTGTGGTTGCAAGTCGAGTTAAAACAGAATTAAGGTTACTTCGCTATAATATCTTAAATGGCTGTATTATTGTAGACAAATTTAAAACGGAACTAAACAAATGTTTATTCAATTTTCCCAAGAATTTCCAGAAAGATCTTAAAATGTTTCCTTTTCTTTTTTTGAAAAGCGTGAAATAACAACGTAAGCAGCTATGGTTTGCGACCACAGAAGTTTCTGTTGCCTTAAGTTCTTGCTGAGAACGATTGTTTGTTCTCTTTGTTTAGAAAATGACCCCATTTTCTAGACAAAGAGAACGCTTTAAATTATTTTAGTCTAAGTTTTATCTATTTTAATATATTTTCTTTTTACTTCGGAATATTTTCTGTCAAAGCAAAAATCTCTGAAGTATGTTCTCTGCTTCTGTTAAGACGCCTCTTACAACAAAAGACTAAAATTACTTGCACTCCCAGCTCATTTGTGTGTCTTTTTGTCTTGAAGCCATTGCTGTTCTAATTTACCGCCATCATTTGACTCCTATCCTCGAGTTGGTTTTCCAAAACACACAGTCAAATGCATTTAAGGGTTGAAAAAGACAATGCTCGACGGAGCATTTCATTCCAAAAATCGATAGCTCGACTCAACTCCTCGTGTAACTTCAAAAATATCTCACTACAAAAGGATGCTTCAGCTTTATCCGAAAAAAAAAAAAATAATAATCAACAAACGTAACGCTTAATTGTCGTGGTCCATCGATGGCCGCCGTGTTCATGGAGAAATGCTGGCTGTCGGTTTTGTATTTCATTTTTTTTTTCTGTTGTATCCAGAGACGCAACACACCCCAAAACTTGAAAGCAGCAAACGCCCTTGTCCTTTGGCAAGGATACGACATTGAAATTATTTTCATTGCCGAAAAGAAAAACCTTCACACCCATGCACACACACACACACACACACGAACACACACGCTCAGTCGCCACCGCATGCCGGTTACACGCTGCTCAAATGAAGAGCTGCATCAAGGATATGCCGGTGACCGGGTGTGTTGAGTGTGTGTGTGTGAGATGCTCCTCTTCATGTGTATTGTCATATCGCGCTAACAACAAAATGGGGGTTGGAAAATCGGGAAAATTCGACTCCAAATATGTGTGTGTGTGTGTTTGGTAAAAGTTCGTTGCCTCTCGTCATCGAAGAGAAACGAAGGTTACAGAGCAGAGTCCTTGGAACAGGCTCTGTTATTATTTTGGGAAATTGATCAGCTGCCTTGTAACTGTTATTTATGTCGAGAGAGCAATGACACACAACAGAACGAAGAGCATGCCGACAAAGAGCAGAATCCGTGCTCCTGAACGGAGGAGGACAACCCTTCAGAGTTGTAGAGTGAATTTCCTTTTTTTTTTTTTTTTGTGAGTGGCAATGAACTCGAGTAACCCCGGGAGTAGGGACATTGACCAACGGCATGCGTCTAGTTACATCGCACACACACAGATGGAGAGTGCTGTGTGGAGAGTGTTTTACGATAGCGTGCGAGGAGTGGAAGCTGATAAACGACGATGGCATGCGAAAGGAACACTTTGGCAAAAAAAAAAAAATATATAAATTTAATCGCACGCCAAATGAGAGATTCATGACCATCATGGATTTCTCCCGACATTGGGCTGGGTTTTTACAGAAAACTCGAAGGTTTTTCCAGCTGGAATCCGAGAAGGCTTAGTAGGGTTAGAGTGGGTAAGCTGAGTTTCTGTATTAGAGATATGCAAAGGTTCTTGTTGGAAGGCTGTAGTGGCTTTCGAGGATCAAATTTTTCAAATCTCATCTTTGCTTTTACCAAAGTTGAAAGTTGACGCCGTTTACACCGTCTTACTATGGCTGGAAAACACAAATTGGATGGGATACTTTGCGACCAAAGCAACTAGAGGATCAACTTCGACACATTTCAAACAAAAATTTCTTAGCGTGACGATGAACGAACGACTTATAAATGAAGGGCTTATTGCAATAACATTATAGGTCGCATTGTCCAAGAATTTTGTTTTTATGGTTCATCGTTGCAAGCCGATTGGCTTCCAATTTTAAAACCTTTCACTATGTGTTTCTTTCTCTTTGTATTCGAAGTTTTCTGTTTCTATTACTTTATTTAAAAAAAAAAGGGAATATTAAGTGCGTATGTTTTCTAAACGCAATGTCAACCTTTAATGTTCCAACCATTAATGCTCCTAAGATTCATCGTGATTTTGTAAGGCAAAGGCCTTAAAATTAAATTGTATCTCTATTTTCCTCTGTAACAAAATTCACTAGGTGTCAACCAGACATACCTATGTGAGACTCGAAAAAAAAAGGCTTATCATGTTATTGCAACAAGCCCTTAAAATCTAGATGAACATTGGATTTTGATTTATAAGTGCCTTTTACAGTTCCGAAATCCATGTTCCGAGAAGACTATCTCCTAATTCAGTGACCAGACAGATATTTTTCACCATTTCATTGTGCTGCTATGATGTGCTTAAGAGAGTATGTTAAGGACAGATTTGGGCTGATTTAAGTTCAATTAAATGCGTGAGGAAAAAGCCAGATATGTCTTCGACTTCAACTGCTTTCTGTCTTCAGAGCAAATAACTGTTTTCTTTGTTTCTTCAGAGGAGTCGAAACTCTGGAAGAGTCGGAACTTTCAAGGAGCTACCTCAACTATCTGATCCAGTCATTTGAAAATGTTCGCTAAGGCTCAGAGTTCCATTTTCCTGTTGGTGTTTTAAAAAAGTCTGAGGCTTAAAGGTCCATTTGCTACTTTCAGCCTCGTTAGAAGAATTTGAAAAAAAGTCTCAGATTTCTGCTGCTCTGGAGAAATCGAATAAATTAAAAAAAAGCCGTACGCATCTCAAACTGCCTTCAACTCTTTTAGAAGACCTGAATATGTCTCGGACTTCTTCTGCTTTCAATTTCCTGGAAGACACGAATAAGTCTTCGACGTTTACTGTTTTAGTTTTTTTTTTTGGACAACCCGTGGGTACTTCCTTCAGTCCTTTGTAAGTGTCCCATGTGATTTAAAGTTCTGCTGCTTTCAGTCGGCTGATGTTTAGAGTTTCACGATTCTTTTCCACTTTTCATCTCGACTTCTACTGCTCTTAGTATCTTTGGTAGCCTCGAATAAGATTTTAACTTTTCCTATTCCTATTCCTTTCAGTGTCTTGCAAGAGAATGTGGTTCGAACTTCTGGTACTTTCAGTGCAATACCTTCAGAAGGCTACGTAAAGGGATGAATGATGTGTCATTGTTCCATCTTAAAGTTGTTGTCCAATTGCTTGAAAGGCGTTTTTCTGAGGATCCAGCAAAGTCTTGAATTTAAACGTTCCGTCCTCAACACATTTTGCAGATTTGTGAAAGTTACGCAATGAGATCAGGTCTAGATTTTGTCTTAAGTTCATTTTAAACAGAAATCCTTGACCTTCTTCAATGAGCGTCTTGAATGACAAATATTCTAAATGATTTCTCAAAAGGGCACTGATGTTTTGTAAATGTGGGTTTTCGCAGACCAGAACAGGCCTGTTCCACCTGCCTATTAGGTTTCCACATCGGCCATCAAAGCAAACGAAAAAAAAAGGTCAGAAATAATACTGGCCATTGTCTGTAGCCAGTTCGTTGTCACTTTGATGAGTGATGAGTGATAACCTAAAATACACATTTTCATTTCTAGAACTTTGTTAAAAGAGTAAAAGACTGTCTTACTTCGTCCGCTCTATTTGTTCCTCTGACGGTACCATAACCTCTTCGATAGCTGAGGTAAACCAATTTCGGTGTCACCATTGGGCAGCAAGAAATGTTTCAGCCTACAATTTGAGCATGTTGCTCGTCGTTCAGGTAGAAGTTGGTCTTTTCTGTTTTTCCATTTTTTCATAATGCCAAAACGTTTGCCCAAATTTCGTTTAGACACGTGGATCATTTGAAAGCAAGGAGTAGCCCCCACCCATTTAGCACGCGCCAATTATAAAAAAAAAATTAATATACGAAATACATTTGAATAAAAACGGCAAAATACCAAATTAGAGTTTGCTGAGTGAAACGACGTTTGCTGAATACCATTTGATGTAGACCTTTTTATTCAGACATTTTAAAACCTATTGCTCAGTACTTGATGCAAATGTATGACTCCAGAATATTATTACATCCCACTCCCTGTAAAACCATTTAATTATTGTCATTCAGACAGATGTTAAGTAAATTTGGAAAAAAAAAGAATATTATTGTAAACCAAGTAGCAGTTTAGCAAGTCTTCTCCAAAGACATCGTTTGCCTACTCCAAAAGTCGAGCAAATTTCTGCCAATTTTCAAAAGAAGCAATCTCGAGCAATTTTCTGCCAATTTTCAAAAGAATCTCTTCCCTGGAAGCCACCGCTCCTGCTCTTCCACTTGACCGAATCTGCCGCAGGATGCTGCCGCAACCCTCTGCAGACGTTCACCGCATGTCCCGTGTGAAGGATAATTTCTCGTCCGGTGTGAAAATTCCAACCAAAGACTTCAAAAATTCAACTGAAAACATATTTCCTCCCAAAAGTTTGATGACTAAAGCACAAAATCCTCATCCATCCGAACCAATGTAACAATCTTTGCGGTTGAACTACATACAACCAGACACACACACACTCATACATCCACACCCATGTAACACCACAGATATCTATAAAACACGATATGTATCTCTAACCGTATGGCGCCCTTGTTCCTACATTTTGCGAACGTCCAGAACGATGTTTCTTCTCTCGCTCACGTAGTTTGTAGCACACACAAGATATGCGCCTGAGTGTTTTCTCTGCTCGTCCCCCCCTCGTCCCACCCAAAAACCAAAAAAAAAAAAGAATTTCAATAGCAAAGTTCAACGAACTCAACGTCAACCCGTGGCTACATCGCTGGTGGTGGTGGTGAGATTACAGAGAAAAGAACGAAACACCCGGCACAAAGAAAACAAGAAAGCAAATGAACGTTAAAGCGAAAGAGAATTTTCGGCAACTCTTGTTCTCGTATCTTGTATCTTCTCATGGTCGTCGACACGAAAGAGAACAGCGACCCGCTGAAGAAGGAGACCACGAAGACCAACTCCCGGGGTTGAGGAGGAACACGTGTATGCGTATCGCAGGAATCGTTTGATACACTTTTTATCTCGGAAATACGTAATCGGAACGGTCGTTGTCGTCTGTGGCGTCAGCGAAGTTTAGATTGTTTGCACGAGGAAAAAGTTTAATGGGCCTTCGGTCGGATTTCGACGGATTTCAGATATGAAATTGCAAAAGTGTGGGTCTGACTTGAGGTATCAGATTCAGATTGGGAATTTGTTTTCCACTTCTAGTTGGACGCCATATAGCCGGACAAATTTTGTGGGAATTGTTTGCCGGAATATGTTGGGGCTCATTCTGTTGGGTCAAATTGAAATCGAATGAGCGAACAGTTGACAATTAACTTTACTTTGTCTACCATATAGCTATGTACTTTTATCATTTATGTATTTTTCATTTAATATCATCATGTTAAGAAAATAAATAAATAAAAAATAAATACAAATACAAATACAAAAATGCATCGAAAATTCTGCCCGAGAGTAAAGAGCCTTTCCTAGTTGGAGTCGAAGGCCATTTGAGTGGCTCATTGTTCAAAGACAAATACGGCATTGGTTGTAGCTTCATTTACTGAGCTATTTTCTATGCATGCGGCATAGAATACATGGAATAACAATCTTAAAGGATATTTTGCCCAGATTAATGTTGTCCATATTTTAGAAGCAGGTCTGATTATGGTGTTCTCAGAACGACGTCCACTTATTGTCACACGATCTCCCATCACATTTGTGAAGATAAATGCATGGGCCTTGGGATATCCTTCGAAATTACAAACGTCTTATGCTATTCAAAATACCAATTTCCCAGGCTTAGGACAAGGGTGTCAATTATGATTCTGTATTCAATCTCCAATGGTTTTTGAAAACAATTGATACATATTTTTGATAAACTATCATAGGAAGACGTGTGCCATGATAGCTGAAGTTTATTCTTCATTAGGCAATCTCAAGAATTGACTTCATGTAAAAAGTTGTGTGCACTCTTCATTACTAATTGATTATAATGCGAAGAAGTTTTCATACTTTACCTTCTATGAAAATGTAACAGCTCTGCTCAAAGATTCAGTAGGACAATTCTTCTTTAAGAAGGTCTACAGTCCGGGGTGGTCCTGAGCCTCGGCTAAGTTGCTGCGCAAACTAGCACAGTCTTGGGCTAATCGTCTCCAATTTCGTACTGATTGTGGTCTCTATCCAGCAGGTCACGCTACTGTAAGCGGGGGATTTCTCTAACGCGTTTTCACTCGGTGTTGGCTGCGCGGATTTTACGACCTACAGCGTTATTGTCCACTAGCTCTACATGACCTAGCCATCTGAGTCGACACACTCAATTTCGTTTGGGTAGGTAGATGTTGTTGGACAAGTCGTAGTCTTCGTAGAAGAATATTCTAAACTGATTTCACATCGACAGCAACGAAGAAGGCGTTTCAGATTGATGTAGCCATCATCATTCTTATTAGTGGCGTAACAGCCCACGAAGAGCTTAACTTTGCGCGCCTCTATTGTGCTGTGCATGCTATAATTTGACACATGTGAAGGAGACCTACTGTTTAATGCCGGTTCCGAGTGGCGAATTGCGAAAGCTTTTTATGAGAGAAGTCCTCCCGGAGGACTGTCAGTCGTTCGCTGGAGGTGGGGCCGTGAAAAATGGTTGTGGTGTTATTTCCCCGAGCCGGATTCGAACCCGGGTACTCTTGCTCAACAGTCCGAGGCACTAACCAACGGCGCCCACATTGCGAAGATTACCTAGCCCATAAAACTAGGTCAACTGCATGGAACTAACATGTAAGATGGGTTTGGATGGCCAACCATCTTCATGTCAATTTACGTAGACGCATTAGCGATGATCGTCTGACTACATTCCGTTCGACTGGATTCCTTTCAAGGAAAGTCATTTTTTTTTAACTTAGACATCTAAACAATGGAATCTTATTATTACTGTCAACTATCCTTACCAGCCATGCTCGAATCTCAATCAATTTAAAAATATGGTCAAGTTAAAAGCGTGCGTTATGGACTCAAAAGATTCCATTGAAAATTAGCCTTTCAATTATTTTGAAATCAATCTAACTCTGTGCTGATGCTCAACTAATGATTTTGGGATGTAGATCTTTGGATAAGAAACGACTCATGGGCTGACTATTCAGGTAGACGTCTGCGAATATGTTCCTTCAATGCAAAGAGACTTATCGACAGCTTTTCAATACCTGCTTCTCATATGTGGGAAAATAATTTAAATACACTGAAGGAATTCAAGAAGTTAGTTGATGGTGTGACCAAGATTAGACTAGACAAAATTAGACACTCCTAACTTTGTATTACTGCCGACACTAGGAGATCTGAAAAAGAAACATTGCCGAAGAAAAAAACGAATGATTTTTTTTATACTTCACGGGCCACTAACATATGAAATACAGTCGAATCCCTCTAACTCAAACTAATTTTGATATCCTATGAAAATTCGACTGTATATCGTCTCTCGAGCGATGATTTCGAGCACAGCACTCTCCAGGAATAAGGTTTAAGTGGCTGGCTGTAGGAAGTCTTACTTTTCCAGATTAGTTCTTTTTGTGATAAAAACTTTAGAAGCACTGAGTTTACTGCATTAATATTAATTGATTAGAAACAGATTAAGAAGAACCAACGTAGGGATCAGAAAAATGTTTACCTCAATTGCGAATGAAGTTTATGGTTTTTCCATCAACATTTCACAACAGGACAACTTAAGTAGTAGTAACTAAAAATCATCATTTCGTTGGCTAGATGGAGTCTTCGGATTTCCCACATTTCTTTGGACATCATTGTATGGTTTTTTTGATTTTACAGTGCATAAAATTGGAATTGACGGAAGCTGGTTGTTGGGCAACCTTATGTGTACCAACAAGGACTATTGTTGTTCTTCCTGAACTTAATTCATTTAGTGAGTGAGGATGCCACTTTCTTTATCGAATCCTGGATCGTAAAATACATTCGAAAAATGTTCTTATAGGTTTTGACACTCCCTTGACACCACTTTTTGGTACAAACAATACCCACAGTAGCTAAAATTAATATTGGGACAAGCAAAAATCTGGAACATAATGCTTATTTTCGAGAACCATTTATGTTACAAAAAGAATGTAAATTTATTTGAAAGCTTTTATTATTAACCCAGAAAACAGGGTAGACAAGTCTTCACACTTACTAAAAACCACAAAACCCTAAAAATTAATCAATATAAAACTAAAAAATCATTCACAACTAAACAAATGTTTATGTTCCACATTTTTGCTGGTCCTATTCTTACTTTTAGCTAGTGAACGTCTATTTTGTTGACTGCACTTAAGGCGCTTTCCATTCTGCTCTCCAAATTTCTTCATAACTCAACCCAAAAATGCAATCATTTTAAAAAATCCAAATTTATCCTTTTTTCGTTAAATAACTCAAGCTCGTAAAAATAAGTCAAATTCAATCAAAGAAGCCTAGTTAATTTAAATTTGAATGTCATCAAACGTCATTCAACTCTAGTTCGCGAATGGAATTTTACATTGTCATCAGAAATAAAGGAATCATCATCAGTATTTCTGATTGTCATTCAATTGCAGTGAGTTAGTCCAAAGAATTTTCAGAAAATCTTCAATTTCGTGAATTTTTTCGCGGTAATTTTTGATATCCCTTCAATTTAATGTGTAAATATCATATTAAAATACAAGTTTTGGTGAAAATCGTAATTTTAAAGTGTTCTTTATCCGTGGCAAAAAATGCCGTCGTTGGTGTAGTGAACTTCAAGTGCGGTGGTTCTGTAAATCACAAAAAATCATTTGATTTTCATTTTTTTTTTCCATCCAATTTGTTAGTTTTTCTTAAATCTAGTTTGTGTTTATTAATTTTATGGTGTAATTTCAATGAAAAGTGGTAGCTTAAATAGTTTTTTTCTCGATTCTGTTGATGTGTTTTCTGTGTTCTTACCAACGTTCGAGTTTCAATGTTTGTAGAGCAGTAAAATTCATGTTTTCGACATAAAAGTGTTCAAATTTTCTTAATATACCTATTTTTCAATTAATTTCATTAGTTTTTAAAGTGCATTTTCATTATTTTTCGGTTGATTTTCACTTTGGAAAATCCTAGCAATTTCTATTGGTAGTTTATTTTGATTCATGTGTGAAGTGCTCCGTCATTATGACAGGCGTTAAAATTCAAATTTTTAAATTTAAATTAAAGCTAACAAGAAGGTAAATATTGGTTTGTTTGTGAAAGTGATGCATGATATGATAATCTGGTTTAGGACTACTTTGGAGTTGTTTAGAATGAAATCCGTTCTACCTCTCTAATTTCTATTTTCCACTTCATTGCAATGGGCTTAAGTTCTTGCAGTTGAGAAATTTCAAGTGATATGTATAAAATTGAAGGAAACTGCATTTTTTTTAGAACTTCTTCTAGACTAAGTTTATATTTTCTGCTTTCCTTCTTGTACGTAGAGGGGAAATTAAGTGATTTGACGTAAGTTTGCTCGTAATTGCATAGCTCAGTCTATTTACATTTTTGAGCCATGTCCAAGTCCAAAATTACTTAATATTGTTGAGCTGTAGTCGTAAACTTTCCAAGAGTTAAGCAATTTTTAGAAATTTTGTTTTTGTTCGTTTGGGTCTTGTTTGTGATGAAAATTTTTGGGATTCACACAAAAAACGTCGAAAATATGTGAAGGCGAAAAACACACGGAAACCGAAGTTATTCGTTGCTGCCTTTGGAACGAAGCAATTAAAAGGGCATTTAGAACACACGACCTGCTGCTTAGAAGCTCTCAAGTTTTCCATAAATGGCCGAAAGCTTAAACTCACAATAAAACGACTTCACACAGCTGTCATGAATAAAAATACTTCATGGTGGACGCGAATAATCACACAGTCACTCAATCACTTGATCACCCCGCACCATCGTCGTCGGCTCACCGCTTCGATCGCTTTATCAAACTCCCCATTGTGCGTTCTGTTTGCGATACAATTTCAATTCAAACAAACGCCTCTTATCAATCCATTTGCGTTGCCAAGAAAATAGAAAGTGAACAAATCTAATTATAAATCGAATCAATAAACTGCGGATATGAGTGCCGCTGCACCATTTACGGCCGTCAGTTGAATTCATCACGATCGTCGTCAGTAAAAAAACAAAAAAAATGCGTTCGTTGTGTGCGTTTGTGGAAGAAGACTCCCACTCGTGTGTGCGTGCATGTGTAGCGCATCAAGCTTACGTTTGCGCGCTCTTGATGCGTTCACTTCAAGTTCAATGGCCTCGCGTCACCAACACACACGTACTCGCGTCCCTCCCGTGCATGAATACTCCGAAGTCCCGCATGATTGGTCAATTTCAATGCACATATTGCCACCATTGCGGGAGACCGTTGTCGTCGTTGCTGTTGTCAATACAAAACGATAGTCGCCACAGTTGTCGTCGACATCGACAACCGACATCGCGACCGCCACCGCCACCGATAACGCAAAATTCACTGTCACTGCCGCCAGGCAATGTCGTGCTGACTGACGCTGATTGTGTTTACCCGATCGGAATTCTGATTGTTGCACATTTTCATTTTCATAATTTTTTTTTTTTTTTATTTCTCTTCTTCATATTTTTCTTTCAAGAGGAAGTTTTTCTTTTCGCACATTTTGTGGGGGTGGTTTCGTGATAGGGTTGCGTTGTAAGTCGTGCGCCAAGCACCGTGCGCGTGCTCAAATCCAAATCCGAATTCAAGTTTTTTCGCGGAATATGTTGTCGCGCCCTTGAGGTCACATGAAAAGTGCTTATGCGTGAAGTGCGATAACGCTGGTTGACTGGTGTGAAGTTTGATAAGACTGCCACCACCCCAGACGCGGATAAGAATGCGCCTGTTGCGTGGAAGGTCAATGAGTCAGCGCTTTGGTTGAAGGCTACGTGGACTTGAAATTTGTCGGAAATTAAAGTTGTATAAGTTCTTGAAAGTGAAATACACTCGTTTTAAACAATTTGCAACTTTTTTCTGAATTAAAATGATAACTCCATTCAAAAGTGGCACAACTGACATTGGTACACTTCAGGGAAACTGTATCTGCCAGCTATCACTTTGTGACTTCCGATTGAATTAGTTTTTTCTAAAATTCCAAATATTCGATGATGTATCAACAGAAAATGAATGAATTGTTTTTAAACCCTAAAATACAAGAATTCCAATAAATTTCTGACAAATTTTCATCAGTAAAAAGCCTTTCCTCGAAAAAATGTTTGGTGTACAAAAATCAGCCAAAGAAATTAAGTTGGAAAATAAATAATCTGAGGGCAGTTTTCCTGCTGACTTTGGCAACTTTCTAAAAACTGTTTTTTTATTCAGTTTTTTAGGGCAAATTTAAATGGATTTATCGGAAGAAATATTTCTAAGTTTAAGGCGAAAATGTCACAAAGGTTTTCATCATAAAACAATTATTTTTAGAGATTAGATTAGAGAAAGTGAAATCACTTTTGTTTTTGTTAGTTTTTATTTATTTTTTTTTTGCATCGCTTGGATCAATTTTCGTTACGTCATTTTAAACATTTGTTATCGAACGAGTGGATTCTGAAGACTCTAGATTCAATGACGTCGATAATGTTTTAGCTGAAGAGCGAATGCGATGCTTTTAATGCAATGATTTCATCCGTCCCTGGGCCACAACTTTTTGAATCTTATCAAATTTCTTCTTTTTTCTCAAATATCTTCTAAACTATGAGACATACAGTTTTAAAACTGAATGGCTAGTTTTCGTTTGTAATTAGTACTTCTGGTAAAAAAAAGTGTAAATTGATCACTAGGTTCGTTGCAATAAAAGAAGTAAAACTACAGTCGCGTCGGCCAAAATTACTCTAGGGACGAATGAAGGATAATTTTTATTTGCCAATTCTTAAAATTTATAGTTTTCGTTCTTTGAAAATGAACAATCTTTTCGTTTTTATTTAATTTGCAAAGTTTTATGAGTAATGGAGTCCCATTTGCAGAGAAAACTGTGAATGAAAAACAGGTGGCTAAAAGTTGGACGACAGTCGAATAGGCATTTTAAATTCGATAAATTTTAAAAATAGATCAGAAATCTGCAAATCTGAATGGGGTCTATTCAAACAAATCAAAACACTTAATATTGATCTTTTGTCGGATTGAATGGAAACTTGAGGACGTTAGCAGCTTTTTAGCGTGTGCAAGTTGCTTACCATGCTTGTTTCCTTGGTGAAGGAGCCGAACATTAAAAATATGAAGTCGCCTTCTACCGCCTGAAGTCTTTTAATAATGTTTGTATATCATATTTGAGTCACCGCTGCCTTTTATTAGGCTTCTAAAATAAGGTAGTAAATATAGTCGAAAGACTTGTGTACATATGTACTTTGTTTTTTTAATTAATGAGACATAATGGATTATTTTTACTGATTTTATCTGTTGGGATAAAGACCTGTTGTATGTTCGAGGGTGCATTATAAGAAGACGCCTGTTACCTTTCCTATAAGATCAGATTTTTGCATGTTGTGCTTGTTTACTTTTCCTATAAAATCAACTTTCCATTGAGACTTTCAGTGTAGTTTTAGTCAAAGCTTTTGGTGTCTTTCAATGATCTGAACTATAATCCTTCATCAAATTGGCAAAGCTAAGCTGTCTTTCATCTCTTGCCATTTTAGTCTTATACGAAGTGTTAATTCTCTCGTTTCTTCTGCAATTAGGAGATGATTTTCGTGCCAAAATGAGCTTGATATTCCTTAGACTAATTGTGAAGTGAGTGTTCTCTTGTCTTGAATTAATGAGAACAGCTTAAAACATTCCAAATTTCTATTAAAATTTAAAATCCTATTACTTTTGAATAATTTTGTCTTTTCATTATAAAAATGTTAACATTTATAGCACCCCCTGATCAACCATGTAGTTGCATATAACGACTGGAGCCCTTCGACAAGCTGTCCTTCTCCAAGTTGACGTGCTGTCCAAAAAATGAAGCATTGTAGGAATCTTGTTCATTTTTGATATCGAGCACCTTTGACTTTCGTCATTCCAATCATTCCTGCTCTTCTTCTTTTACTCCAAATTTGGATGCATTTTCTCCATCCGATTTGATACCTGATTCCTCTAAGTTCACACTTGTGGTGAAGCCTTTTTTTTCACCTGTCACTGAAGAGAAACAAATTCAAAGAAGGTAATCAGGAATATTATCTCCAACGTTTAAGGTCTAAGGCGAAAGCAAATTATAAAGCTTAATAAAACAACTCCAGTTCACTGCTTCTGTTCGCGTTACCAGGGTCCGCTCGAAAAAAAAAAAAAAGAAAATAATGTGCCGAGGTCACACGAATTTCATGTCAATACCAACTCTTCAAGCAGAACGCTGTAAAGGCGCATTTACGAGCTTCAGTTCGCTTAACTGAATTCTTTTGCTACAAAAAGAACTCCACAAATAAAATAGAAATAATAACCCCAAGCTAATGACTAAGACGACATAAAAACGCTCTAACAAAAAAAAAAAGAAAACGACAACATAAACAGCAAACGCAAATGATAATCATTGTCGCGCACATTCATCCTCTTCCGCGTTTCAATTGAAAGCTACGCGCGGCACGTCTTTGGCCCCCTCCCGCCATCAGCCGGCCTCTCGACGCGCCTGTCACAAATGCGCCAAGAGTCTCATCCTGTGGCACCCGTCTGCGTCGACTCGTTCTCCTTCTCCACCGACGATGGGTCTTCTAAAAATGCGCACGTCGCAGCACACTTAGCCGCCGCACCCCACCACCCCCACACCGGCACTCAGAAGATGCAGTGTGTGGCATGTTTCCACACACCGCACACCAACCACACCAACCACACCAGAGCACCACATGGAAATCATGCATGTTCACCACCTTTGAGCCGCCTCACTCGCTGGTGCAGTTGATGGTGTTTGTTGCTTTTTGCTGGTGCCTCTTTGTCACTGTTTGCTGGCTCGGCTGACTTCTCGACGCGCAATTACGTGTCCTTTTGTCTTAAGCGGGTCGTCCGTCGTTAGCACGCACGCAGGGCGAGGTGATGCACGCGGTGCACGCGTTTTGCGCAGGTTTTGTGCTTCGCCGCTTTGATTTGCCAATCGCGTCATCTAACGATGGCGGTTCTTTCTTTTGTTTGCACGCGGAACCCAGTTTCTGCGACTTCCCGGTGCGTAATGTATGTGTGTGTGTGTTTATTTTTAAACGCTCTGACGCGTATTTATAGACGCACGACTCTGCTGCGGCAGACGTTTAATTAAACCGTTCGGAGTCGCAGTGAGATGAAGCGCATGTGCTCGCATTAATTAGTGCCAAACCTCCCTCCGCGCGTAGAAAAAAAAAGGCAAAGCAAATATAATTTATTTTGTCATCGGCCCTAAGTCGGCGGGCGCAAGGCACAGATGCGGTCAATTAGCGCGGCCGCGGTTGCTGCTGTCAGCAGTCGTTCCGTCAGTCGACTTCGACAATTGACGACTTCATTGACGCGGAGTTATCTGCTACGGAGTTGGGGAACTGTGAGTGCTCAACGATTTCTCAATCCTTTGAATGCATTCTCTTTGTGAAAAAAAGGCCTAAGAAAGTGGAACTAAAGTCTTTTCTGTTGACTGGAGGCTTTAAGATAACTCTTGCATTCTTTTCAAGCGCTCAGGCGAAATCAATTAATGTTATCGAAAAATTGTTTTCACTACATTGTATCTAGCATTGTACAAAATGAAGAAATAAGCTTGCTTCTTGCCTGAACCGTCAACGAGGTAACGACCTAACTTTTATTTTCTAAGCCAGCGCCCAATTGGTACTTAACCACAGGTTTTCTTACTTTTCTTTTTTGAAATAGTCAAGACAATGCTTATCGATTTGAGTAAATCAACTGCAATCGATTGCTTACAACAAATTCTCACAACGAATTCGCGGTCTTAGAATCAAAGTTTCTGAAGTGAGGAACGATCATGCGAATAAATTAAACTGACCTCAATCCAGAGACTTTTTAATTGGCGGAAATCGAACCACTGACGATAGATCTTAATCACAAATGAAGACGGGGACTAGAAGAATCTTCTTAGTGACTCTTTTAGAAAGCTTTTTTGAGAGGCTTCCTTCTTTTGTTGCGTTTGAAGAGCTGTGTTCCTCTTCTCCTGTGTTGGAAGGGCTTGTAGTCTCGCTGCAATGGCTTCAACGTTTCTGAACAAAATCCAGACTTGTCCAATAGTTTCTTTCAATTTCAATGCAGATTATTTTTGCAGACTCTAAACTGAAACCGAAACCGAACTTTTAAATCTGCTTCCCAATTCACGAAAAGACTTTGTAAGTCATTCCTGAATAAAGTTCCCAAAATAAATCCAGAGACAAATAAAAAGTCCTGAAAAACTAATTAATTTCAAACCTTCCGAAAATGCAGTTTGACAAAATTTCAGCCTTCTCTACGAACTGCCCTAAGCCACACTGACATCTCATGTGTCCAATGTACCCAAGCCAACGAAAATGCAAATATTTCTCAGAAGCTTATTCCGATTATTTATAGACCCTTAACTGTCTATCAAAACAAAGTCATCGCAGTCACACGGTTCTCTGAATTTCATGTTTCCAGGCTGTATCAGTGACTCACATTCTTCGGAAATGTTGCACAACTCTTCGGAATTACGAAGACAAGAGGCCAATGCCTTTATCCGATTCTTCAGTGGAGTTATACTTCACTCACAAATAAGTGAAAGTGCAGAGAATCTTATAAATGACGTTGTTAGTTGTTGTTTAGAACGGGAATGTGCAGTAGCGAACACTCGATTCATTTGAATGTCTGGAAAAAACTTTTCTGCTGAATTCTCAAAAAGAAAGCAAAATGAGATTTAGCTAGACTCTGAAAGTCTATTGGACTTTCAGCTGTCTGGGAGAACGACGAGTCAAACGGCGTTACTTGAATTCAAAGACTGAATTTCTTCGTTCCTTCTGAAGTTGTGTAATCGCAGATCGTGGTCTTAGATTTCTTCTTTTCGTTTATGCGGTGCTACAGTCTACGGTGGACTTGGGCGTCAGTTAGTAAACTTCTCCTCTGCGGTCCCAGACACCGCGACGAATTTCCAATTTCATTTTATATTTTATGTAAACATTTTTAATTCGTGAGGATTTTATCATTCATTTTATATCGAAAATTCAAAATTTAAACTTATAATCAGCAATTGGTATTCACGACACTTTTCCTTCTTTGCCCTTTATGCACGGCAGACGATGCTTTCGTTAAAGAAAAACATTTCTTCCTGTCCACAAACCTCGCATGGATTGTTAGCATGAACGGCAAGATTTTTTTTTTTTTTTTTTTTTTTTTTTTTTTTTTTTTTTTTTTTTTTTTTTTTTTTTTTTTTTTTGCCTTGAGGGCGATGTGGAAACCTGATAGGCAGGTGGAACAGGCCCGTTCTATTCCAAGTAGTGTGAGACTTTCACCCACTAAAACCACATCTTGACCTCATCTCCTTGACACCATCCACTCTGGGACCGCTTTCGCATTACTTCAGAGTGGTGTCGTTTTCTTCCCCCCAAAGGGGACCGGCTTTTTCATTTTCATCATCGGGTTAATTAACTAATCTTGCCGGTCAGGCTGTAATCGATCTTCATTTGGGGGGATGCTATATCCTTCCTCTCTCATTTTAGTTCTCAGCACTGCTTCAGCGTATGTCGCGATTTTGGTCCAGTGGGTGCTGCTGGATAGCATCTTTTCGACGACGGTATCAGGTGATATGCTGCCTATCTCCGCTTCCAACCTGGTCCTCTGCACTGCCCACCTGCTGCATACGAAAAAGGTATGGTAGGCGTCGTCTTCTTCGGAGTCTTCGTACTGGCAGGCAGCGCTCTCTTTCTTGCCCATCTTGTGGAGGTACCTGTTGAAAGCCCCATGTCCGGATAGCAGTTGGGTGACGTAGAAGTTGACATCACCATGTCTCCGCTCTGTCCATGCAGCCACATCTCTGATAAGCCGCGCTGTCCATCTTCCTCTAGTTTCAGCGTCCCACCTGGCTTGCCACCGCTGCCTCGTTCGCTCCTTCGCAGCCACCATCGCCGTTGTGGTACCCGCTTCCGTCTTGTGGTCGTGGACGTACTTTCGTTCTGCGGCCAGTAGATCGATAGGGGTCACTCCTGCTATAACGAGAGCAGCTGGCTCGGATACAGTACGGTAAGAGCTGATAATCCGTAGAGCTCCACGCCGTTGCACGGCAGCCATTTGTCTTCTGTAGGACTCCTTATTGAGCGCATCAGCCCAGATCTCACATCCATATAGTAAGATGGAATGGGTGATGGCCATGAGGAGCTTCCGCCTGGACATGGTCGGGCCTCCGATATTCGCCATGATCCGGGAGAGTGAAAAGGTAACTTTTGCCGCGCGCCCTACTGCCACTTTTATTTGTTCCCGGTAGGAGAGCTTGCAGTCCAGGTGCATGCCTAAGTACTTGACTACGCTCTTGCTGGTGATGGGCTGGGATCCTACCAGAAACTCAACTTGGCACGGGATTCGTCGGGTTGTAAGTAGGACTATCTCCGTTTTCTCAGCCGCTAGCTTTAGCCCATGGCTTGTGAGCCATTCCTGCACTTGCCCCATTACTTGGTTCAGTTTCAGGTTTGCTTCTTCTGTGTCCCCTGCGGTGATGACAGAGCATACGTCGTCGGCGTATCCCACGAGAAAGGTGTCGTGTGGCATGTCCATACGCAGGATGCCATCATAGGCTATGTATGAACGGCAAGTGGCTGTCGGCCTGATCACATTTTTATTTAGCCCTTAACAAATCTGTCATTTCTTACACGTGTTAAGCAACTTTGTATGTCTAATCTCAGTGGATTCCCAAGAAAATATGGTTGTTGGCCTAAAACTCACGTTGGATTACTTTTTTTCACTGGTATCATGCGTATGACTGGTATAATTTTTTTTACATTTTATTAAATTTAAGTATCAATGATTGAAAACAGATTTTTAGTAAAAAAGGAAAAAGCCTAATATCCATTTAGAGAGTTGTTCAGAATATCAGCTTTAAAAATGAAAGCCCCTTTTTTGATCACAAAATTTATTTTTTTCTGGGTTGTGAGAATTTTCAAAAGACGCTCATAGTAATGTCAGATTTCTACTGAATAAATTCACCCTTCCATTTTCTTATTAAATTACTACGACTAAGTTTTCTTAGTAAGTAGTTTACACGTTTGGAAACCTACACCTGCGACGGGTAGATTTTCGTTAAAACCACCTGCAAATACCGTCATTAAATGCGGCTACGTCCTTATTGCGCTAACTCCAATGGTTTTTGATCGCTAAGTGGGTAAACGATTTAGTGCCTATTACTTTACGAGGACTTTTCGAAGGGTCGATAACTTTAATGCAGGACAACAGTCAGAGTGCAAATTAAGATTGTTACCCTTTAGTCAAAGGCCAAATAAGCAAAATAAAGTCAGCATATGCTTTTACAGAAATAATGGCGCATATATTGAACCAAACCAACAAAAATTAAACCGACCTTTGGCACTATTAGTGATTGTTGATGAGGGAACATAATTGATAAGTTCGTCAGTTATTCAATCAAAATATTAAATTTATTTATTTATTTTTTATTACGACATATCGTGCTAACCGCCAATTTATCGTAAGTGACAATATGAAAATTAGTTTTTTGTCTGACGAGGAAACTGCACGACTTCCGGACAACCGATTTTGATGAAATTTGACATAGTGATAGCTCATTTATAGGATATGAATTTCCAAGGTCAGAGAACGCAACACTCCCTCTTTTTCGAGAAAAACGCCCCCAAAGTTATCTCAATTGCGTCATATATCAAGTTAGAACATTGAATTTCCGAAGCGGCCATAGCCTAGTGGGTATAGTCACGGCTTCCAACACGAGAGGGCAAACGAATAAACTATCGAACTGCATCATTAACTCATTTTTGCTGAAAATGTCGCTTACCGTAATTTGGAGGTTATGGCGCGATATTAAGATATATTATTAATAAAAAAATTTCAAGAGCACTATGAACAAGGCTCTTTAATGAAAATAAAAAAAAAATATTTTTAATTTGAGACATAATCTTCACTTCTCGGTGAGGCTTAAAATATCTGAGGTTAAAAATATTAAAGGTCGCAGAAGTGAAAAAGTGGACAATGAACTCTAAAACTGAGTAAATATTTGGTTTATCATTAACATAATATATTCTCCAAAACATAAAAAAAACTAAGTGAACAGATAAGGCATATAGGGCTGCATTCATTGACGGCAAATTGTAAAAATAAATAGAAACATGAATTTATGAAACACACTTAATAATTGTCAGTGATTTCTACAAATCAATTTGAGTAGATCATACAATGGTGGTCATAGAGTTAGAAACGACTGCTTTTTCCTTAAGGTGCATGTGTTCCAAGCAGTGGACAAGCAATTGTATCCTTCATTATGTTCCTGTAATTTTTTTAAATTTTTTTTTCTGTTCGTTTCTAAATTTTTGGCCATCTTAAATTTAACTTGTTTTGCGTATCAAACTTTTTTTTAAATTTAATTTTAGCATTAAACGTTTATGATTAGTTGTTTTACGATGTAAAGCTATTTTCTATGCCCTTGGAAAAAAAAAAATCATAGGAAAAAATGAAGGGAAAAACAGTGGTTTCTAATTCTGTGGCCACAGCTGTATCTCCTTAAATGTTGCTTTTTGAATCAGCAAAAATGAAATGGAGTATCGTTTCGATTTTTTCATCGCTTTGCTTTTTACAGCAACAGTTTTTCTTGGTGGATTAGGCTAATCAGTAATTAAATCTGTTATAGAAATCTGTTTAATCTTCTTCGTTAAAGTCTTTAAGTCCATGAGCAAATTTTAATTGTTTTCGCTTGTTTTTTTTTTTTGAATATTCCTAATTAGTTGTTTTATGTGACATGACTAATGTACAAAAAATAAATATTAGGTTGTCAAATATCTCCCTTCCGCCTTTTTGTCTTTTGAATTTTCCGGCTATGTACAAAGTGCTACAGAGCTCGGAAAATTCAAAACAAAAAGGCGGAAGGGAGATATTTGACAACCTAATAAATGGAGATACACTATACCATTCTTTAGGAGTAAATCATGTTTGTAAGATTTCTTCTTTTAAGTCTTTTCACTTGGGTGAAGGGTGGATTAGAAAATTCTCTTGTTGCTTGTTTTTTTTTTTTGCCATCACCTATGAGTGACAAGGTAGAATATCGAAGAATTTCTTTGTGACCGGTGACAGGTTTTGTAAGACGCCTCGCATTTCCATTTCAACTGAAATATTCATGACATAGAATTGAAGTAATTCTAGTTATTTCAAAAGTGCTGCTGCTTAATCGTAGTAGTAGCTCGTAGTAGCTCGTAGTTACCTATGTCACTGCCTCCTAACATTGTTCCTGATGATGTGTTTTTTTTTTTTTGAAAGCTGCAAATTTAAATGGCGAACTACGCCAAGTGATAAAAAAGGCAAGTAATTCAAGTAACTCAAAAAATCTGTTGCTGTGGAAAATGTGCACCCATAAACAGGCACAATAAACAGACATTCATCGGGTTGTAAAAGCCAGCTCCATGGTAGATCATAGACTGCAAAGTTGTCAAACAATTAGATAAAGGTCATGATTTGAAACGTTTTATAAATATTAAAAATTCCTTTTTGCACTGCCTTTTAAAAATAATGTTTGTGCATAAAACGCATGACAAGTTTACACAAAAACGTGTGGCTCAAATTTATTTGTTCGGTGTCGAATTTCGGCTTCTAGACTCAACAGATTTTCGTGGCCTATTTCACCAACTTACAAATTTGTTTTTACAAGCATATTTTAAACGAAGTAGTTTTGCTTATTTAACAAATTGAAAAAAAAAAAGAAAAAAACTGAAGAACTCACCGTCTGACTGTTGTTGTCATTCACAAGTAGCTATGATTTGTAATTTTAGTCACGGGTCCTATTGATGATCCCTTTAACATTGAATGCCACGCCATTTACGAACAAACTTAGTGCCGGTCACCAGTGACCCCCATGGCATTCAACGTGTCAACATCATATTTTATGGTACAGAAGAGGGGTGAGAATCGGAGTAGATGTTTCATCAAATGCTTCCAAGATGGGCCAATGGCAGTCTGCGCTCCATCAGACTCTCAGCAGATTGAAAATTTGCAAATTTTATTCGTCACAAACGGACTTGGATGAAAATTTAATGATAAGGAAAAGACTCGACATCCTCTCCAAAGTCACTCAGGAAGAAGCCACTTTCAAAGCAGAATTTTACCACTTCCAAGGCCCGACTTCTTGTCTTGCAAGTCATTAAGACACCTCTTTCTTCCCAGTGACAAGTCTCTCCTCCTCAAGAAACAAAAAAAAAATTTGTTTAATCACTTCTTGGCCTCCGATCTGAGTAACTTTCCATGAGTAAGCGAGGCCGGTCATCCTCACCTCCATTATTTCCACATTAGTCACCTCACCTCGTGCGCGTTGCGGCTTTGCGTCCTGTCGTAATAAATTGGCTACGGTGGCCAATTATTTCGCCACACTGTCCGCCACTCGGCGACCTCCAGTCAAAAGGTTAACAGTACAAAACCGAGAGAGAGAGAGTAATAAAGTCATAAAAGAATCATTCAACTTCCCGGCAAAACGGTTAAAATACTCATGTGTCGGTAAAAGTGACCCAACGACACAGGAGGGAAGATGGACTGTGGTTTTTTGGCTCAAAAATCGGCGCTAATCTGACGCCGATGCTCGGACTGAGACTGAGACTGAAAACCCCTCTACCGAAGTCACTCAACTTTCCCACCTTGTCATCGTCGTCTTCCGCCTTTCCCCCTCCCACCCACCGACAAACGAAAGAAAGTGTGAACGAACTGGAACCGAGTGACGACAAAATTTCAGTCTTATCGATTTTTTTTCCTTCCTCTGAATTTTCCTTCACAACGTGTGCGCCCGTGGTGAAATGAAATCCACTCACCACCACCTCACCTGTGTCAAGTTACGAAATTTCGCGCTAAAGTGAAATAACAACAACAAAAACACCGAAGAAGTAACAACCGACAATGTGAACTCTAAAGTCATTCAACTTTGCCATCGATACAGTTTAATCAATTTCGATTTGTTTTTGTCTTTTCTCGTTCTCGTTCGCCGACCGACGACATCGTCATCGTCGCAAAGAGAGTCAGCAAAGAGAGTGAGTTCTCTTTGGCGCGGAGTGTTTGGCGCGCTCCTCCAAAATGTCATTCACACCGCGTTGCAAATCAAAACATTCACCTAAGAGAGAGGGTCTGTTCACACACACACACACACACACACACACACACACCAATCAGCGCTGTCGTTTCAAAAGAGAGAAGTCGGCGACCACCGCTTCTTGAGGGTGAACGACCGACCTAGCCATTTGTTTTTGTTGCTGTGTGTGTAGTAAATCGAGAATAATGCCCCCATATAGCATTTTGAGAAGTCCATAAAAAACAGCAGGAAAAAAAAAGAGGAGGATGGAAGGCAAAGCAGAAATAAACGAAATAAATCCAACAGAGGGACGAAAATAAACCCGCGCTGCGCTCTTTGATTTCTCGAGGGCAGCAACGAGCAGACATGGCAACTCGAGGCAGGAGAACTGTTTTCTGTGCCGTGGTGGTGGATTTTGTGCGTTTAAAAAGTGCGTGCGAGGATTGGGGGTGGTATTTCTTTTTTTTTTTTTTCTGATCTGTGAGTGAGTGAGTGAGAGAAGGAGGGTATTTTTAGAAGTGATCTGAAATGAGGTAATTTTTTTTTACGATTGTGCGTCTTTTGTTTTATTGGGCTTAATTAATGACAGTTGGCTGATGGTGAGGGATTAAAAAAGAATTATTAACAAAAACAAAAAAATTCTAATCGAGGTGGATTATAAATAACATTTTTGTTTCTTTTTGTTTATTTTCAGGTAAATGTCACGAGTTGATTTGAGTGAGTAAAGTAGAAACGCTTTGGAGGGAAGGAAGTAACCTCCTGGTGAGAATTTTTATTTCCTTGCTTATTTGTTCGAGTTTATAAGAAGGATTTTTTTTTATAAAACTACTGGCTGGAGCGTGTAAAAAAACATGTGCTTTGGTGGTTACACTGGGAGAGTAGACGTTCACTTTATTAAATGGTGTGAGCCCACTTGAACAGCATTTTTTTTCAACTTTCCTTTTTAAGATGTATTATTTTTTAAATAAGTCTTCTCATCTAATTTTCTGTAGCTACTTCACTGAATACTCTGACCTAAGAACGTACTTAACCGCCTTCGAAAATGTTGTATGATATTCTATGTTCTACGTACCGTGCGATGTTCGATAGAAAAAGACTTAAATATTAGAGTAAATCAAAAAAGATACGTTGCCTTTTTTTAAAAATGAAAGCATTTGGAGCACAGAAGGAAAAGTCTGTGCTGCACAGTGGTTTGCATTGTATGGAGAGAGCGTCAAAACTCAATAACTTTGAAGCCACTCGTGCTTATTACGTTTTTCCATTGCTTATGGACAGAGCTTTGTATTGACAGCTAAAGTTATACAGTCGAATCCCTCTAAGTCGAATTTTCACGGGACATCAAAATTAGTTCGAGTTAGAGTGATTTTTCGAAAAATTCGAGTTAGAGGGATTAACATATTTTTTTGTTTAAAAGCCTTTATTTTATTCAAAAGAGTATGCATGTAAGGAAAAAACACAGGAAATTACTAAAAAAAAGTTGGTAATTTTTGACTGAATCCCTAAAATTGGAGAATAAAGGCTTTTAAAAAAGAACACTGTGGGCGCCGTGGCTATATCGTTAGTGCGTCGGACTTTTCAGCGAGAGTACCTCGAATCCGGCTCGGGGAAATAACACCACAAACATTTTTCACGGTCCCACCTCCAGCGAACGACTGACAATTCTCCTGGAGTACTTCTGTCACGGAAAGCTTTCGCAATTCGTCGTTCGGAACGTTTCCTGGCACGGCAACTTATACACTTACTATTAAAAGGCAAAACTTTTGTTCACTTAATGTGAAAATTCATTTTTTTTTTATGTAAAGTAAGTTATATTTCCACTAATATTGGTTTCATTACGTAAAAAAAGAATTCAAAGCATTGAATTTGAAGTTTGAATTTTCTTAATTTATATTTTCCATCAAATAATTTAAACTTTTTAATAAACTTCGCCGTCTTTCAGCACCAAAATATCGAAAATGTTCTTCAAACACAGCGAGCCAAAATATATCGCCAGAAGAAAAATATGCATACGAAAAGAAAATAATCTTCAAAAGTTGAGGCTGAAAATTTTTGGGATGATAATTAAAAATGCTTCAATTCGGTTCAGTTTTTTGCATTTTTTTGTTAGTGAAATTTTGATGCGCTCTTCCGTGGATATGTTTCCACCTTTAACATATTTTCTGCAATTCATTGAGTTATTCAAAAGGGTGACTATCACAGATCCAAATGACTGTCTAAAATGCCGAATTTACGACTGTTTCCACAACTTCAAAAGCCTAATCTTGTCTGTACTAATTTCAAAAACAATATTTTCTGGATTATTTTTATATTCTTTTCTCTTCGGTCTTTCCTGATTGATCGCATTGACAGTGGCTTTCGGGATCACTCGTCCTCTAGCCTGTCTATCTTGAATCTAGCTTTATAAACTACAAAAAAAGTTGTTGAAAAAGCTGTTGAGTTATTGAAAAAGTCGACTTGAGACTAATGTAAGATTCGAAATTTTTGCCACATTTACATTAAACCATTTCCGTAAGTTTAATTTTGATTCCTGCAGTTTTATGAACTGTTTGGAGACCATTCGAATTAGTTTAGCCTTTCGGTTTACTAATTCTTTTTTGTTGTTGAGATTTTCCATTTCTATGACTATGACTACTTATCTGAAACTTTTACTCCTGGTTGAAAATATCACACCGCAAAAACGATGGCCAATTCAAATCTTATGTAAAACTCTCTTTTTAGGGGAACATTCCTGAAACAATTCCACAGAGCTGAACAGCAGGCTTCTAGCAGCAAAGAAACATTTTCTACGGTTCACTGGCTACGGCTTTTTGAACGTCAGTTAATTCTGTTTCATTTCCCCATTTAAAGACAAATGAGATTGAAAAAATGAACTCAAAGTCATTTCGTAGTTCTTATAAAAATTTCCAGAGTGCAAATAGACAAAGTCTGGTACAATTTTCAATTATACTTGATTTCACTTCTAGGGTAGGCCAGAGTTGAGGATTTTTTCTACGAAAAGTTCTCTCATCATCATCATCATCATCATCTTCTTTGCCAAGCGTAACCAGGCGAGCTTTTGGACTTGATCCAACCATCTCATCCTGGGTCTACCGAGCGGTCGCCTACCCGATGGAGTCGCATACAAGAAAGTTCCCTGTTCAAGTTTTTGGAGGAATTGTAAGACTGTTTTTTTATCTTTTTATTCTGTGGAAGGGTGCTTTTGCTTTCGGAACTGTTGCCCAGATTCCCTCGACTCCTTGGCAAGTAAAGACTTACATTTTTTCCCCACAGTAAAAGACGTTTTAGGTCCACAATGCCAGAGAGATCTTAATGAGATTCAAAAAATTCTGAATTTTTTTTTTTCAGTATACAGCAATCCCAAGAAAGTTGCTTGACTTTGTCTTCCCTTCCCCCACACACCCATTTTTTTATTTTAATTCACACAAAAGTGCTAAACAGCCTCGTAGCTCCGATAAATGTGTTAAGTGGTGTCAAGCACATCATAAAACCGTTACACCCCACAGAAATGCGTGCGTATGAAAAAAAAAACGAACTCACCACAACGATAAATCACGCATTGATTGACACTTTTCTGCCGGGCACGGCCCCAGTTCATTCGAGCGTCTATTTTCGTATGCACACAGGAAACCCCCATTCGGACCACGCGCCATCATTAAACAGAAGTAACTTTCTTAGCCCACCGAAGAGGCGACCACCAAGGTTAATAACCGCATACCGTTCTTTTTTTCGGCCATTACGTAATATTTACTTTTCCCTTCCGCCCCCCAAAGAAAAAAAAGAATTCTCGTGTCTTCTTCCCTAATTGAGCAGTTTTCGAGCAATGACCCCATGGCTACCAAAAAAATAAATTCGCGTGAGTGTTGTTGACCGAGTTCGGAGCAGTCTCTTTGTGTGTCCGCGTCTGTGTGTGTGAGAAGGGAAGCTCATAAATTTCCATCTTGGGATGAGGCTCCACAATTAAACTGCAACTGCAAGCAGACGCTCGTTTCCTGGCTTCAAAAGGGCACCTTGTTTTGTGGTATCAATTAACACGTGCTCCCGCTGATAGCGTCAAAGGAACGCGTCGGGGAGAGGAGATGGAGTGGTGAGGCAAAGCAAGGCAAACGCCTTCGGCTAACAGAGAATGGAATTCAAGTTCAAGCGGTCATTGGCCGATATTGGCTCTCTAATGGAAGAGGAAGAAGACGCGAGTAGGCACCGAGATTACGTCGGAGGCGACGACAACGTTGACGCTCTCCGTAGCGTTCTCTTTCGACGCTCGATGTGTTGCCATTCTGTGTCGTTGTGTCGTTATCGTTGTCGGTGCGTCGGTTCTGCGTGAGCCATGACCGTGAAGTTGAACGCCCCGTGGTCGTTTTGTTTTGCTCTTCGGTGGATTTCGTTTTTTTTTTTTTTTTTGGTTTCGTTCTTTGTGAGGACTGTGAATGAATTTAATTCGTTTTCTGTTTTTTTTTTTTTTTTTTGTGTGGGAATGACATTGAAACATTTTCATTTTTTTTTTTCTGGTGGTGGGGAAGGCGGGGAATAACTGTATAATTTGATCATGGCGATGAGTGCTTATTTGGTGGTGGCTGTGGTCGTGGATGAGGCGTGCGATGACCGCACGCACAGAGAGAGTTGATCTGTGGTGGGATTGTTTTTTCTTGGAGATTTGTATTTGGGGGGAATGTTAAAGAATAAGACTCATCTCAAGTGCGAATTGATCGCTATTGAGATGAGGATCTTTCCATCACGGACTATGGACGATTGCAGTTGTCTTGAGTTTAAGAAGTTCAAAATCTAGAAAAAGAAAACCTTTAAGGAAGTGAATCGACCATGTAAGTGCATGAAGTCATGCTCCGTAAACTTTTTCATAAGACTCGGCATTACCAAAAAAGAAAAGAGTATTTCTTGTTAAGGCTCATATCTTAGTTTCATTAACGTGCGGAACCACCTACAACAGAGGTATCTTGTAACCCTTAACCTGCGTACATGTTGCCGAAGAGACTGCTCAACACCATAACCTTAAATTCGAAAATGTTTGATACTTACAAAGCTCAATAAGAATATACTACAGAAAGTGACTTATGTATCATTTTGTGACATTCTTAAAATTTTCACATACTAAATACATCACACTGAATATGGAATAAAATTAAAAATTCGCCCCGGTCTGTCACCACGATACAGTGACAGAAACTATTCTCTCACCAATTCATTTTAAGGAAAAAATGTTCATAGAAAAGAAACCAGAAGTCTTAAAAGAAAATTATGCTTTCATTATGCGTTAAATACTGAATAAAACGACACATTTTTATAAGACTTAATTTTCTTTTACGATTTTTTTCTTTAAATAGCGAGCAGTTTCTGGAGTCACTTAAGAGTTACGCTTGTAAGGCATACATACTTACAAAATGTACATCTGTATATTATGGTTGCTTTGTAGATACCATCCTGTCTACTACCAAATTAGGATTCTCTGTCTGAGGGCAGTCAACGAAGAAACGTCGGTATCTGTTATTACTTACAGTGGCGTGAAAAATGGATACATACTCGGCGATCGTATGGTTTTTGTCAATAAAAAACCTCCCACTTGACCGATTTGATTGTGTGTTATTTGTTTTCCTACTTCATCACCAAAAAAATGAAGTACAAACGATTTTGAGCGCATTTATAGAACGGTGGAAATTTACAAAAGTTCATCTTGACTCCAATGTATCCATTTTTGCACGTTTAGAAAAATATCTATTTTGATGTGCGGGGAGATTTAGATAACTTTGGCTCCATAAATTGACAATGGTTTTTCATAGAGCGTCCAAAAACGAGCAATTTTTGCTATGGGCGGGGTGTTTATCTCACCTCGTTTAGGAGGTAGGGGCAATTTAAAATCAAATCAAACAACATGGAAAAAAAATTCATTAAAAAACAATGGTAACACCTACGATAAAGTATTATAGCAACTTAGAAAGGCAGAAACTTGCTCTTTATTTATACATATAAGTTATATTGTTCATGCCCATAGTTTGTGGAAAATTCGCATACAAACTCAAAATTTTTTTGTATAACTATAAGTCGCAGAGCTAAACTAGGACCTGGAAGTTAATGCACACGTTCATACTGAGTAGAACACAAAAAACAGAATGGTTCTAGTTAAATAACAGAATAAATAACACAAAAATCATTCAAATCGGTCAATTGGGAGGTTTTTTACTTACAAAAAAACATACGACCAAATTTTTGCACGCAACTGTACGTATACTAAGCTTCTAAATCATTTGGGTCTGCTACGGTTACAAGCCAAATTCCTCTAACCTGATCACATTTGCCGAATTGAAGGGGTCTAGGAAAGATCTATTGCCCGACTTGGATCGGTCTTAAATGACCGCCAATGATGGGAGTATAGCCTAATTGCTAAGATGGCATAATTTGTATTATACCATTTTTATTATTCCATTGGAACATGCATTGGAAAGCTATTACTCTATATGTTATTCATTTGGAGCGTTAACAGCAATCTTTTTTTTTTCACTCAAATATGTCGAACTTTGTGCCTGAAAAAGTGTGTTTGCGAGTAGTTCTTCTTCATTACTTTAATATGAAGAAAACTACTGCCGAAAGTCGTCGTATTTTGGTGGAAGCTTATGGTGAACATGCTGAGCGAACGTGCCAAAAGTGGTCGATGTGGACGATGAACGTCCTGGGCAGCCAAAAAAGTTGAAGATGAAGAACTGGAAGCATTACTCTATGAAGATTATTGCCAAACACAAAAAGAGCTTGCAGAATCTTTGGGTGTCACTCAAGCAGCCATTTGAAAACGTTGAAAAGCAGCTGAATATATTCAAAAGCAATGCAATTGGGTTCCACATGAACTCAAGCCGAGGGACTTCGAAAGGCGTTTTTGCATGTCCGAATTGCTGCGGGAACACCATAAAAGGAAGTAATTTTTGCATCGGATTGTTACTGGTGATGAAAAATGGATTCATTACGACAACCTCAAACGCAGAAATCGCACATATGATTTCTGCGTTTGAGGAGAATCCGGCTAACCAGCCAAATCAACGCCAAAGCCGAATATCCATGCTCTGTATTTGGTGGGATCTGAAGGGTGTGCTGTATAGAAAGTTCAGTTTGAAGAGACTGTGCTTATATGAAAAGTGAATTTAGCGTTTATTTTAATGAACATTCAGTTTCCATCACCATCTTCAACCCCATTTTGAAAGGTTAATATCAAAGTGAATTGTATTCTTCCATTAGTGGAGACTTCTGTTAAGTTCTTTTCACACTGTATTCAAGAACTTTGGAATTTATGTATGTATCGCACATAGAAATCTTGACGCTCTTATTGTTTTGATTTTTTCAATGGTCCAGTCAATGATACTATTCTCATTCGTTGGGCTTTCATATTGCTTGCATAAAAGTGGCTTAGAAGTTGAGAAATGAGCTACAGCTTATTTGTTATCTCTTACTCACAGTCGACTTTTCATAAAATGGTTTAACGATCGATTGGTGGAGGTGTACACGTATACGGAGCAACATTTTTTTCCAGCATGGTCTGACTCACTGGCGTGCATAAGATTTCTTACCCAGGGTGGAACTTTTTGGTAGCTAACAAAAAAACTAGTCCATGGCAAAATACGAAAAACTCATCAAGACTTCCTTTCCCCTTGAGCGCTTTCACCCCAACAAATGTTTAAATGACTCCCTTTTACACGCACCCACAAAAATTCAATTGAATTCCAACCCCTAACCCCACAACTAACCCCCGAAAAAATGAAAATCCCCCAAAAATAAGCGGAACACACTCCCCTCTCTTACGCTAACGCACACCCACTAACACGCACAGAAAAAAAAGCCCACGTTATGCGTATCGCTGAAATGTCATTGACACTGACATTGGATTCTTTGTCTACGAAACAATGAACTCTGTTTGCCTCCCTAAACACACAGAACGCACATACACTCAAAAAAAAAAAAAAGAAACAAAACCACCCCCGAAAATTCCACCCAAAAAATGAGAGCTAATCACTCAATCATTATCGTCGTTATGTGCGTTTGTTTTACACATAAATGCGTGCGTTTGTGGACGACCAGCAGTACTTCCTCTCTTATGTACACGCCGGCTGGCCGACCATTCCACCCCCGTCCATTCTTTGTGTTTGTATGTGCGCGTCGTCGTGTGTCATAATCGCGGCGAACCCACCAAAAGTCACAGTCAAGGTCAATGTGCGTTTTAAACCAAAAAAAAAAATTATCTTCTTTTTCTTTTTTAAAGAGGATTTTTTTTTTTATTATTTTTGGGATTTTCTTTTTTTTTTTGTGACGCATTCGACAGCAGAGAGTGGTGGCCTCTGGTGGGTTAAGAGATGAGTTTCGATGAGCCACCCACCTACTCGTGGGGAATTTTCTTTGTCAAGTTTGTTGCGCTCTTAAATTTGTCGAACATAGGTGGCGATATGGGGAGAGACGGAAGTAACGAAAAGATTTGATTTATTTGGGGTCTGATGACACATGATGAAGAGGATAGTAACAGTTTATTTGATTGGAATTGACGTGGGCTTGGAGGGGTAACTACTTGGGAAGTGGATAGTGCTGGGAGCCCTCGAAATAGGGTCACAAATCAGTCATATAACGAAATAAACTAATTCCGAGTGACTCAAGAAAAAGTTTGAAAGGTTAAAGTGATTTAAAGAAAAGGTTAGAGAGATTTATGAAAAAAGTTAAGAAAAGGCCGGAAGAGGTGTCTATGTGAGGCATAGACCGAATATTGGAAGAACTGTGGATTGAATATCGTTATCCTATTCTTTTTCTAGACAATGAACTCCTAGTTGTGGGACTCTTTTCTCCTTTTTTTGTGCAATCGAATCTCTAATTCAATTTTCTATGCACAACTATGGAGATCCTCTTATTTCTAGAGTCATCTTCGTATCTCTTCATTCGTCGTTTAAATTCGTGTTAGACACGTATCAATTTTACCTGTGCTTCAAAATTGTTTCTCTAATAGCTGTACAAGCTGCACAGAACTTTGACATCACTTCAAAGGATCTCAAACTTATGGAGAAGGTCAGTTGTATTTAAGACTAAGTTCTTCGCCTAGAGGGTTTTAGATTTATTTTTTGTGCTTACGAAAGTAATTAAAAAACGCCTTTTACCTTAGATGAACAGTCATAAAGCAGCTGTTTGGCTTTGTGAAATTTGAAGTTCCTTCTTTAAGTATTCGAAACGCGATCCCGTCAGGAAGGCGACCGATCGGCAGACCCAGGATGAGATGGCTGGACCAAGTCCAAAATCTCTCCTGGCTACGCTTAGGCATACCTCCTGATGAATTAGAGTCAGCGGCAGAGGATCGAGTTGCCTGATGATCTTTTTTGCGTGCTTTGCCACCGTGACCCCGTTAGTGGATCACACGGTCAAGAAGATGATGATGGTTATGAAGTATTCGAAATTTATTTTTTCCATTAGTGAGCTTAATACTCAGTGACAAGAGTCTTTAAACTACAGTTTTCGGAACTTTACATATTTTCCTACCATTTATCTATTTCCATTAATTATGGTAAGAGCTCTAGATAGCTGACTGACTAAAATCACACTTTCTAAGCTTCTGTGATTGTGATTAAATCACAAATCGTGAACTTCTTTTAGTCGCTGTTTTATTAAACAAAGTCCTACACCATTAATCAAATTCACCATAATCTGCTTGAATAACAAAACTTTCGTTCAAAATTGTCCTAACTGACATACACTTCATCGAAACTGCATTTGGCAGCCATAAAATGAAAGATTTCTTAGTTAAACATTAAATTTCAATTGATTTCCATAACAATTTTGTCCCGAAATATGTATTTTTTCGAAAGTCTGTTAGTGCAGAAATATCAACAAAAAAATTACGAGAAAATAAGTTTTCTGAGCAAACCTTTTTCGTAAATTTTGTGCGACTTTTAGAAACTTCTGTCTTTGGGATCTTTGGATTGGATTATTTTGTGACTTAATTAAATTTAAGGTATGTTAATTAAATGTGTTGCAGTTTAGTGCCATTTCCACCAAAGACAAGTCAACAATGAGGACATTCTTTAGGTTCACCTTTTTGTTTTTTTCGACTTTAAATTATTTAAGGTTAAATAGAATGAGTATGTTGAAAATTGTATAAAGTTAGGGAATTTGAAAAAAACCTCAAAACAAAATTTTCTAAGAGAAGTTTTTGTGAAATATTCGCTCTTAAGGCGTAGGCGTTGAGATTTTTTAAGTGACAGAGCAACGTCGCTAAGGAATCTGTTTAGATTCGATGATGTTCAGTAAATGACCACCACTCAGACTCGTCGCTCATTGCATGGCCTCAGCCTAACATTCAGAATATTCAGCTTTCGAAAGGATTCCAATTGTTTTAAGTGTCTTATTTCTGTGATTACTTATGATGTTCGATTTATCTTTTATTGAAATACTCTAGACTTATAAATATTCAAGTTAAAAAAACCTAAAGAGCTAAGAAAACTGAAAATCGATAACTCTTCCCGATTTTGTTTTGTACAGTGTCGACAACGATCTGTGTGATGAATTCGGTAAAGATTCATGTAAAAATAAATGAAAGAAGATTTTTGATCTGAGTATTTTTTCATGTTGTGAATCTTTCTTAAAGACATTTTTGTGTTCTTTTGTTCGTTTCTTATCCATCTCTGACTTTAAGGAAGCCAATTTTGCTTAAGAATTTTGTTTCGTCAAAAGTAAAGAAAAAAAAATGGCAAAGATGTAAACATTTTCATAATCTTTAGATATTTATTGTTATTGTTTTTTTTTTCTATCATTACTTTTTTGTTTGTCTATTTTCCTATTTTGCAGAGAGTGCCATAAATGCCGAAAAAACTTGAGCTAATGAAGGACTCTTGCCATCAACCAAATGCCAACTTCCTTCAGTCTTTGCAGTTTTCCACTTTTGCTGTTTCATGACTTTTATAGCTGTCACAATTTTCTCAGGACAAACACGTATCTCTTAACCTTACACTGCGCAGTATAGCCAATCTGATACAACCCAATTCTTACTTCTTTCATTAACTATGGATCACAATTTCCTCCGTTTAGCTTTGTAGAAGATCTGCTTCATATATTTAGAAGGGAATAACTATGCCAATTTACTTAGACTATTTGTTTTTTTTATTATTATGGTATTTGCAGCCATAAATTATGTAAAGAAAATATTAGTTAGTAAAAAAATAAGTCGCTCATTGCAGGGTTAAGATGCATTTGTCATGCCATGTCTTGTCCTGCTTCTTGATTCGTTCATTAAATTATAAGCTAAAAAATCAATTTAATGTATACAAGACTGTAGCTACTCAACACATTAAAGTCTTCCATGACTGTTCCAGACTAGGAAACTTTTTGTTTTTGCATTTCACTAATTGCATATATGTATGCAATTAATGCATAATGCGTATATGTACATACGTATATGCCATTTTTGAATTTTCACCAAGAGATCTCTACTAAAGAATGGAAAAGACTAAATTAGCTTTAACATAACCTTAAAATACTTCTACTGTTTTTCCGCCGATATGTTTTGAGTTATGCGTAGATGAAAATCATGTCGTACACGTCCAACGTCTGGCATGAATGGGTGGAGAGAAGTCGGAGAAGTCGGACATGTCCAAAGCAATGTCAGTAATTTTTTTCTGGTGTTCAATTTATTGAATTATGGAGTCTAAAAGGCAGTAGTCATTATTTTGAGTTGAAAACTAAAAAAAGAGTGTCTTTAATCACAGATTTGAAAAATCAAAAACCGGTGTAAGCTTGCTTTGTGGTTTAAAAATGAAACGCTGTCTTCAATTCAAAGACTCCGACTCATATCTTTCCCGTCGGTCAAAGCTAGCGGCTAAGCCTTGTGACTCACATCATTCTGTTTGAGTATCTCTTCAATTTTTGGCTCCTGTCTGATCTCCATGGCTTGGCTTGATTTCTAAAGAACCATTAAGTCTCCAAAAACATTGCAGTCGAAAAATAAAAAAATAAAATTCCACCACCCCTCGCTTGAATCACTGACCGACATCGTGAGTTCCGAACAGCGATACCTCCCGTCGTCCAATTCACCACACCACTCAAATCTAAAATCCCTCTCAGATGCGCACACACTTACAAAGTGAATTTTTGCAAATGCACTACATTCAGCAACCCCCGTGGCTTTTGCATCCACCGCAGCGCGCCGTGGAAAATTGGCAAGAGAACAGAACAATTAGGATGTGCTTGAGGTAGGTCCGTCTCGTCGGGCGCGCAGGACGCGGACCTGGCTTGCATTGTGTCCCTATTTCGAGCGTCCATATTTTTCTATGCCCGAGAAGTCACAATCACAATAGGACACAGAAAAAAAAAAACCGAGGGGATGATGGTGCGCCGTTTCGTAAGCGTTATCCTTTCCCCTTTCTCCTGGTCGTGGCAGAACGGGTTGTCGGAGTGGAGTGGCAGTCTCGTCCTTTTTGTTGTTGAATTTCAAACCCTCCAACTGCGAGAGGGGCCCGCTCATTGTTTTTGTTTGATCGGCGGTTCGATTTTCTATTTTTTTTTTCTTTTTCTGTTGTTCTGTTTCTGAGAAGTGGAGTGGTTTGGTATTTGTGTGTATCCTTTGTGTTGTCGTCCTGGGTATGGTGCAGCTGAAGAGGGGCAGGAGCTGGTTTGGAATTATTTTTTTTTTTTTGTAAGGATACGTCGTCGTCGTCCATATTCATTGCAGTTGCGTAAACAGAAGCCTGTTGGGATAGGTCTAGCAGGACGGAAGTCGTTTGTTGTTTACGAGTTGTGCGTACATGCGTAAGGGTGTGCGTGTGTGTGGGAATGCAGTTTCTTGAGCGAGGGGTTGTTATCGTCGTTTACCCGGTTAACTTGATATCCAGCTGCGGATTATGTCGGGAGCTTAGGGCTAAGGTTACACGTTGAATATGTCGCGTTGCAGGGGAACCGGTTCCAGGATAAGAAACAGGACAAGGAACTTTTGGGCGAGTGCAAGAATCTGGTTGTGGCGAGTCCTTTTATCGGTAAAGGGTCTTGAAAGAATTATTTTTCCTTGAATGCATTCTGGAGGAGGGAGTTCAAGTGAATCGACCTGGGGAAGGGGCTTCCTATGGGATCTACGATGGGTCCTTTGACGGGCAGCAAACGAGTTGTTTCTGACAGTGTTCTTGGAACAGCGTTCGTTTGGTATTTGGCTATAAGAAGACTGTGATTCTACGCAGCTTGCTGCTTATCGCTGACAAGACGGCAGCAAATAAAACAGAAAAACAGAACAGAAATTCCTTCAGAAATTGCATGCTTACAAGACTTAAGAATTGCATGCTTACAAGACTTTAATTCTCTAATTCATATGTCCGGTTGCAGGTGTAAGGGAGCAAAGTCGACAGCTCATCCTTATAGGGAACAAGCAAATGACATAAAATGCACTAGGTTTAATTCAGAAAGGCTATAAACATTGAAAAGAGTCAGATATTACAATGAGATGTACCATTGTATGATATCGCTCAAGTCAAAACGTTGATTCGGAAGTCTAGTATGATGCAGAAGGAGTCTGCCTGGTTGTGTTGTTCAAAAAGCGTTGGAGTGGGTTGTAACACATCGTCCAGGATAATGTACAGCCCTTACACGAAAAATTGTTGCTATGGTTAAGGCTGAGTATTGACTATTGCGTTTCATTGGGTCATGGATAAAGCCAGGCATAATTGTAAATAGCTGGCTTCATATTATCGATGTCATGTACTCGTACGTCTCCTAAGTTTGTATTAAGACTCAATAAATACTGAAAACAAAAATTGGGTCGTGAAAGAGAAAATTGCAGCCTACACTAAGGCTCAAAATTCGTTTTAATTTAATGTTTCGTCTTGTCATCCAATTCTCAAGTATAATTTGTCCCAACGCAGCAGTATTAAACTTGAGGGAACGCAGTAGCCTACAATATTCTTCCGTCCTGTTTGTAGTGTATGATGATGGAAGGCGGGTCTCAAATACGCTCTTAAGTATTCAAACCACGTTTTTTTTCAACATCTGAATAAATTGAGCTCGTAGACTTTCCAAAAATGGCATCCCGTCAGCAGATCCATCTGTCTTCTTCTTGTACATTCCGCCAATGAATCTTTGGATTCGGAGTCAATTGACAGAATAAAGTCAGTTTGAGTTCATACTCAGTTAAAACTCAATACTTAGCTAATTTTAACCTATTTTTTTATGTTTTTAAAGAGCGTCGTAAATTTTTTTAAAATATGTAAGAGGTAATTGGTAATAATCAAATAAAATTGTTTGTGGAGTTCTAAAACAGGATTTTGTTTCTGAGAAAGGTTTGTTCCATTTTTTCCCATAAAAAATCGTTAATGGGAAATCATCAGGGAAAGAGGGAAAAGTTTATCAAAACATTTTCTGTGGCAAGTGTACGAATAGGGTTCTTTTAGGACTCACAAAAAGCGCAAAGTAGTCGTAAGCTAGCATCCAAGTTCCTCTTTTCTGTTCTTCCATTAGGTGTACAACGCTGCTTCCGCCGTTTTTTTTTTCCCAAAATTCGAGGCATTATTGCAATAAACTGGTTATACATTTATGATTCATTCGATCAGCGTTTGATTCGATTGCCTTTGACATGAGTCAATAAATGTCTCCAATTTTAAATCTTCGAAAACCTTTTCTCTTCCACCGCCATGCCAGTTTTCGACGTCAAAATCACCGTTCTTGAAGCGTTGAACCCACTCTCGGCACGTTCTTTCACTAATCATCAAAGGTATTTGAGAGCATTCGATGAGCCTCAGCCGCAGATTTCTTTCTTATTAAAGCAGACAATTAAAACCTCCAGCAAATGACGAGATTTGCTCGTAAGCTGACGTGTCTAATCGAGAATAACTTCATGATGCAGACACAGATCGACTAATATTTCGATGGCGTTATGCTTACAAATCCCTAAGCTTATTGTACGACATCTACGAGCTATTTATTTCGACTACCACTGTAGTAAAAATGGCAAGGGAGTGGACAGACCAAGAAACTTTTTTGCTTCTTGAGGCGGTGGAAATGTACAAGATGACTGGATGCCGGAGTGGCCTCACTCGCAAGATATGCTTGGGTAGCAAATACAAAATAATTGTAAAACCTCTTAGTTTCATGTCACTAAGCAAAAAGCTTGCCGATTAAATCCAACCAAAGTCAAGTCCGCCCAAAACCACATTGCCGACACCGTTTTCAGGAAAACCTTTGAATTGTGCCGCTAAGAATACGTCCATGTTTCGACGAATTTGTAACTTCTTAAGAGATCAACCAGTTGTCATTTGCAAAAGTTATTCTAATAAGAGCCGGTAGAAAATAAGTTTTGTGTGATGTATGGAAAAAATGTTTTAAATGAAAGCATTATATGTATGTGTTTTATGTGAAATATAACCTCATTTCAATGCTTGCACGTTGGAATAGATTCGAAAGTTCAGTTATTATTACTCTGCCGCATAGATCCAATTGAATTTTATCATCTCATATATTTGTTCTTAGCTATAGGCAAATGCTTTTTAAGAATTCTTATTCTTTCCAAACCCTTTGAAATGAACAGCCAATTTTGTTTAGTTCTTCAAACCTTAGGTCAGGTTTGAAAACTAACGCAACAATCAAAAAGTTGATGCTTGTGAAAAGCAAAGTTTTTGTACATGAAAACTAATATGATATAGCCGCCCGTGTTAAGGCTAAACACTTCTTTAAATACAAATACTTCATTTATTAAAAAGAGGTTTTTTACATTTTACGGCTCGTTAAATTATTGATCGTCTCTTGCGGCCACGAAAAAAAAAAGAAAACTTCAAAATTCGACAAATAAACAGAGTTGTAAAACAAAACAGATGAACAGAATTATTAGAGTTGCCAATACCATAAAATTAAATTTTTGGCGACTTATTAAAAACAAACAAAATTAACGAAATATGATTTACAAAGAATTTAACTGAAAGAATAAATAAGAAAAATAAATAAATAAAGTGCATTTATGCACTAACAGCCCATATTCACAGATCACACGTTTTTTTAGCTCACAGGGAATGGCTGGTTGCTTACGATCGATGGAATTTGCCATCGCAATGAAATAGGCGCAATGTTTGAACTATTAAACATTTCATCGATGATAAAGCACTTTCATTAAGACATGCCACAACATCGTGTTTCTTGTCACATGATTTGATATTTATGACTAATTAATAAGCGACAGACTTAGCCTTAAAAAAACAGACATACATCCCTATTGGACAACTCTTTCTTGTTTCTTTCCTCCTTCTAAGACATGAGTCAATATCCAGAACTGAGTTTTTTTCTTTAAAAGAAAACAGTTTAGCTGTATCAATCGAATTCTAAGTTTCGGAATACATGTCCTTATCATGGATCCAAAGTCCAATGTGACTTTGATTTGTCTTAGACCCTTAGAATCTGTTTCGACACCCTCCAAAAATTCTGTCCTTCATCCCAAAAAGTATTTTTCTTTGCTGATCTCAGGTTGGCCTAGGTTAAGGGTGTCGGTTATTGACCTCCCATGGACCATCGCACTGTCAACTTTTGAGCAAACAAAAGTCATCCCCCCCTTCGCGCCGGCATCAACCAACATCAAATACAAGAAAAGAAGAAACCGCCTTCAAGTGCCTCTGCAGCTGATAAATATAAATATTTGCGAGAAAAAAAAAGAAGCAAAACCCCAACGAGTCAGTGATAAATTGTTCACGCCGACAACTTCCTCCTTCCGCCATAACTCGCAGCAGCGACTTCCTCGGCGGCTGCCTCAACAAAAAAACAGCAGCCTCCCAGAAATTCACCTCTCTACCATCGTGCGCCCCTACAGAGGCCACCTCTCGAATGGTGGTGAACTCCCTCGAGCGCATGTCTGCCAAAGTGTTCCACATATTCGTCGCCGTCGTCGCCGATGGTAGTGGTGGTGGTGGTGGTGGATGACGGTGTAGGGATGTTAGCGGTTCATTCGCTTATGTCTGTCTGTTGGACTTAGTCCACATAATTTTTCCGTATATAGGATAACGAGTGACGTGTCATCGACTACATAGGGGTTGGCGACCTCGCCTCAGGGTCGACTCCGGTCGTTCAACTTTGCTCGAAAGATGGTGAAGAAAACGACGACGACGACGATGATGATGATGATGATGATGATGATGACGATGATGACGACGATGGCTCCCTCTCTCGCTCTCGTGTGTGTGTGTGAGTCGGTATTTTTTTTATTCGGTTCGGGATGTTTCTCCCTTTTGTGTGTTTGTCGTGCTATTGCTCCGAACAGCTGCCGTCGCTGGTAATTGCGGTGCGTGGTGCTGCCTTGATTTCAATGCGGGGATGTGTCGATGCGTAGGACCGGTGGTTTGGAATTTTCATCGAGGGGGCGAGGCATTTGTTTTTTGTTTGATGTTTGATAAGAAGGGACTGTAACGTCTTCTCGTTGCTCCACTAAGTAGCTAGTTAGTAGTCGCAGGTTTTTCATCAGTTTTTAGTCAGTCTCTCGTCAGGATTTTGTCAGTTTCATCAGTTTTTCTTTAGACCTCGTTTGTTTCCTAGCAGTCTTTTTTTCAGTCTGTCGTTAGTCTTTTGTAAGAGTATTGCCATTTTTTTGTCAGTCCTTCGTTAATACTTCGTTAGTCGTTAGTCAATCTTTTCTCAATCTTACGTCAGTCACTTGTCCATTTTTCTTTGGTCTTCGTCAGTCGTTCTTCAGTCTTTTGACAGTCTTTCATTAGACTTTTGTCAGTTTCGTCAGCTTTTGATTAGTTTTCGCTTGCCTGTCGTCAGTCTCTTTTCAATCTATCGTTTGTATTGTCTAAGACTTTCGTCATTCTTTCGTCAGTTTTTTGATAGTCCTTCGTTAATACTTCGTTAGTCGTTTGTCAGTCTTTCGTCAGTCACTCGTCCATTGTTCTCTTTAGTGTTAGTCGGTTATTCGTCAGTTGTTAGTCAGTCTTTTGACATTCTTTCATCAGCCTTTTGTCAGCTTATTATCCGTCTTTCTATAGTTTGTCGTCAATTTTTCGTCGGTCTGTCATCTGTTCTTCGTTTGTTTTTTGTCACTCGTTCCTCAGTCTGCCGACAAACGTTCGTCATTCTTCCAATTAAATGCATTTCATGTAGACATCAAATTATGCAATAACATCAACTATTTCTCTTCCTCTACACCCATTCGCTCATTAAACGCACAAAACTTTAATAAACCATCGCCCGTCGCTCGTCGCCATCCCTTGTTTATCATAATGACGTTGACCCTTAATGTTTGGGGTTAATGAAACCAATTGACACACACAGCAGAATTACAGGTTCTCTCTTTTACGAATTTCCCTAAACAGAGAGGATTACCCCGTTCAGAAAGAGTGTCTCATTCATTCTCTTAAAATAAAATCCCACATGACGTCATTTCTCCTGCGTCAATGACACCAGTCTGACCGATTGATGAACACTCACTCATTAAACCGAAGAGAAAGAGAGAGATTGTTGAATCTCTTAATTTCTGTTTTAAGTTTATTTCTTCTTATGCTCTTTCTTTCGTTGCCTTTCGCTCTTCGGGTCTTTCTCTTTTTCTCTCTCTGTTGGGATTGAAAGCGAATTAACTTCCGCATTGCAGCGCGTTTTCTCTGTCGTCATCTTGCATGCAATTTGAGAGACTTTTTTCTGCACACATACACACACACACACGCGCGCATACGAATGTGAAAACACATGATTGCACTCTTAATGTGCACGAAATGGAAGAGGAGGAGGATTGTGTGGACTTTTTACACACGACGAGTGATAGAGGAGCAGCAGCAAAAACAACAACGGGAAAAAAAAGAAGAGTGGATGAAGGAATTGACGGTGGTTTTTCAGTTTCACTACCAGATGGAGCAGTTAGTGGCAACTTTGCGAGGGATTATTTGAATTTTTGAATTCGAAAAAAAAAAATTGGAAATTTAACTGCTATTGTGCAACGGTGTGATGGGGTGTGGATTTGGTGTGCGAAAAAGAGTGCATTCGATGTTTTTTTGAAAAAGTGCATGTAATCAGAAGCGGTGGTGCGTGTATGGAGGTTATGTGACTGTTTTTTTTTTTTTTTTTTTTTTTAATAGAGAAGAACAGAAAATTTTATGAGTGAGGCGCTTGCAATTAAAAATAGTTTGGATTCTGTCTGCAGTATCAATTGTTGAAGTTTTTTTCGTTACGAACACCGCTGGCTTTTTTTTTCTAAAGCAAAACAAACTCAATGGAGTGTAACAGTCACCGCAGTGAAGACGACGACGTTAACAATTTTCAGCCCGAATTCCTTGACAGAGCTGTCACTCTCATGACACATTTAGGATAGTGACCAAAATAAATTTATTTAAATGATATTCATGATTTTAATAAATGATATACCAAGAAAAATCCGTGGTAGATCCGACATCTGGTCGAATTTCAAAAATTGTATGAACTCTCTAAGCCAACGGTGGTCTATGTGAGGCTCAGCTCAACACTCAAAATTACTTTACGCAATGTGAGTACATTGCCTAAAGTAATTTTGCGTTAAGGAGGAACTATATTCTAAATATTAGTCTAAATATTTTTCAGGAATATTTATTTAAATTTAAATTACACAGCGTATGTCTGTCGTTGTCTTTTTCTAACATCTTTGAACAAAATCCAAACATCAGACGGAAAAATTTATTTCCTTCTACACCTTGTCTGGCAGACTGTATCATTTATCGTCATTTATAAAAACAAAGTAATCAGAATTTCAAATATCATCATCAGAAAGAGGAATGTCTTAAGAATACATCAAGGTAATTTTTATGTTTGTATACAAAGTATTCAGCGTCTTGGGCGTTATTGTGGCATAAGTTATATTCTTCTTGGATTTAACACAAGTTTTCAAATAAGAAATTAAGAATCTACACTGATTCTATGTGCTACTAGTCTACTACTTATTCTCTTATCTTCACTTCATTTTTTTTTCCACAATCATTTGCTAGTTGAACCTCCTTGAGGTTTTAGGGTCGCTCCACCATTTTTTTTTCATTTATCTGTAAAAAGAATAAAACAAATCTAAAAGGCAATTTTCCAAGAAATTGCTTTTTCGATTCAAATCTCCGCATTTTCAAACAAACAAGTTACTAAAGAAGTGTAGAGAATAAAGATGAAAGAAGTGTCTCATTGGATTTGAACAGAATTTTCTAAAAATCTATGATAAAACGTTTCGAATCAAAACTAACTTTGGATACATATTTTCCTTTCAAAACTCGTTACCACGAATAATCATCTGCCAAAAGATTTACAATAGTTCAAAACCAAATCAGTCTTATTAGTAGTGGATATTTTCTCAGACTTACAGTGCAGTCAGACTGAGCAGTCTGTTTCATGACAGAAAAGAAACCCCTAAATGACATCCTCATAATCATTAGTGGCGTAAGAGCCCACGAAGGGCTAGAACCTAGTTTTTCGCGCCTCCACTGTGTTGTGTGCATTATAATTTTGAAAGGTCTTAAAAAAAAGCTAAATTGTGAACTTATAGAAATAAAACATGGTTTTCATCGAGAAAGGAAGCACGCTTGCAAGTGCTAATTAGATGTCGTGGGTCAGTTTGCAATCAACTCGAATTTAATTTATGATTCGAAGGGGATGTTCCCAGTTGATGAAAAGGCAGTCTCCATCATTAGGCTGCAATATTAGTGATAATTTTTTATGCCATAATGGACGAAGTGTAAAAACAGGGTCAAAAATAATACGGTTTTTTGAAATACACACAGCTGGTCAAAAAAAAAAAAGGTGTGAAAAGTTTATTTTCAAAAATTAAAACCTTTATAGTACTTTCTTCATTCTGTAGTTTTTTTTAATGCAATAACATTAAATGAACATACGAGGTCTGTCCAAAAAATAAGGTGAATTTTCAAATTTCGCGGGCTAAAAAGTTAGACGTGTTTTGCGTGTTCGGCGATTTCCTGCTGTCGAAAAAAATAGATCTCCTGGGCTCTTCCATTTAGACGATTTGTTTCGATGTCATAACCATATACACACGTTCATCTTATGTTATTGCATTAAAAAGACTACAACTTTTTGAAGAAAGTACCAGAAAAGAACAGACTTCGTAACTTAATAAGTTGGTCACAAAAAAAAAAAAAAAAAAATTGTGTGTCTTCCTTATATCAATAAGCCTGGTCTTTGTTAATATTTTTTCTTCAAAAACTTCAAACAATTTTACTTAACAGTAGAATCGTGTTACAGAGTAGGGCCTTTAGTCGTTTTTATGCAGCAAGTCGAGAAATTTTGGTCGTCCGAAGGTGGAGATCAGAAGTTCATTGTAGACTCTGCATCTTAATTGGATTCGATTTCCATGGTTGCATCGCAGAGTTGAGGAGTCTAAGTTTTGACTGCTAAGCTTTTAACGACTATTATTTGAATCTTGACACTTCATCCAAATTTATTCAGTACCACTGCAACTTGTCTCTGGAGATTATAAGAGGCACTTAAATTTTTAATTTAATTGACATATCAAAACCCACCCCTTCTACAACTGTCCTCCCCCCATTAAGACATAAAACTAATCGCCCACATTTAATTTTCTCTTTCAGAATAAAACAACCAACGCAATTGGATTATAAAATTTCAACAAATGTAACTGACCAGCGCCATCGCTTTATGAGGTGAGTTAGTTAGTCCTTTTTCACTTAAACACCCACGTCCGACAATCAGCACCACCCACATCCAGGTGTTAGAAAAACGTGCGAACATATCCCATCGATAACATCCCTCCATTACATATATCTGTAACCTCTTTACGTCAAGTGAGAGACTACGACAACAACCACAACGACGACAACGACAACGACGATGACTCTCCTCCTGTGTGCACAATTTGTATGGCTATTAATAGAGGAGGTTAAAGATCGCAGAAAAAAAGCAGTTCATGTGAAACTAAACCACTTCCTGGGGGTTGAGAACAATGGCGGAGAAGGAGACTAACGTGGGTCTGTGTGTGTGTGCTCTTTTATAAATCTCCACCCAACCCCGTGTCAGTCACTCACCTCACTCCCCACTCACCCACTCTAAGTTCTACCCACTCTATCCTTGGCTTAAGGAACATGGCAACATTTTTGCAGAGTTTGCAGCAATTATTCGAGGCAGAAATAAAAATGCACATAATGAAGAGAGCTAGAGTAGCAATGACCCTTAATTGGGACAACAACCAAGCATCACCGTCACCCCAACCACCACCAGTACACACTCACACACAACGGTGTTGGTGGCACTACACCACACCACACACGAAACTATTGCAGCAATGCACTTCTGAATTAGTTGCACGTTCTTCTTCGGTATCTGTGCCGACGTCGACGACGTGAAGATGGGGAGGGCGCATCTCCTAATTTTCCTCCCATCCACCCACCCACACACACACACACACACAGTCGTCACCCTCCCAACACACAAGTGTGCACCGAGGGGTAGGTCAGGAGCAGGAAACGATGCAATTCCATTGCTGTCGCTGCTGCTGAGTTGAAACGCAAGGCCTGTGTGGGCTTGGTGGGGTGGGTTGAAACTTTTGCACTGAAAAACATAACCTAGAGACAGAATTAGTGTGTGATCGTTGTGGAGGGGGGTGGGGGAGTGGAACTTTCTTTGATTTTCTTTTCCTTATACTTAAGTTCTCTCCCGTTCTTTCTGGTCATTTCTTCCATGCCGTCGTGGGTGGGTGGGCGTCACTGTGGAATAGAAAGAAACTATTAGCGAGGTAAAAGCTTTTCCTTTACCTATTTTCCGAACAATAACCTTTTTTCCTTCAACTGAGAGCTCTGGGGGAGGTTGGCATGCAGTGTGGCTCTGCTGTGTGTGTGTTTTTTTTTTCCGATGCACATTGCAATTTTCTGTTTTGTGTGAAGAGAAAATGTGCATTTTTGCATTTTAATTAATATTTCTGTGCATCGTGATTTTTTTTTTTAGTGTGTGTGTGTGTTTGTTTGAGTACACTTCCTGTGGAGCGAGTGAGTGAGTGAGTTTCCATGTGTGTAAACGGGAGTAATAGAGTTGTTTTTTAATGCACACACTAATACTAGTTCCGTGGAATAAGAGGCCTTCAGTGTTTTTTGATTTTAATTTCTTTTTTTTTTTTCGCTCGTAGTGTTTTAGGAATCGCGACATCGATTCGTTTGCTGCGGCGGGAAAAATGCTTAAGGAAAGGAAGTGGTGCTGATGAGTCCTAAATGCGGACAAATCGACACTTAAATTATTTTTATAATCTGGGGGTGAAAATGAGATGAGATTTTTCTCATTCATTCATGATTTCTGCATAAGGTCTAACTTTGAAGTTGTACTTCCTTTGCTTGTTTGAGGAGATGCGTAATAAAACTACTCCTCTTAACTAAAAAAATACCCTCGGCCTCTGTAATCTTTTTGAATGATGAATGATGTTCAAGCTGTTCGAAAACCTAATTGGGATTTGAGAAGCATTTTTAGACTAGTTTTCCTAACCACTTGCAGTTTAATCATTCCGCTAGAACATCAAATCTAGTCATACCATCATTCAACTACCTTTATTCCACCCGGCTGTTTTTTGTCCACGCCATTAGGCTATGAAACTCGTTACCAGAGCACATAAAAAGAACATCGAATCAAAATCAATTTCGTAAAATTATTTTTAAGCACTTCAAACAACAGTATTAGAGCTTAATCGTCGCTTTTTTTTTCCTTTTTGGTTTTTCTTTTTCTCTAGTATATTTTTTCTAAACTTTCATAAAATAATAATTGAATTGTATAGCTTAAAAGGCTACGTCTTATTCTAAACCAAACTTTGCTTAAGAACTTTTTTTAAGTCGCCCTTTGTAGGCACCTTTCTTATAATGCCGTGTTGAGCTGCTTTTTTGAACCTTTTAAGCCCTTTTAAAGCCATCTTTTCTCCGCAATACTGGTGCCGTTTTAAAAAATATAATTTGTATGTGTCTATTTTTAAGCCATTTGTCTTAGAATACGCTTTTCTTAACTCTTATTTTTATGCTACCTTTCCTTAAGCACTGTTTTGAGTAGCAAATCTTTAAGGAGCACTCCCTAAGACGTGTTTTTGAGCCGTGTTTCTAACTTATTTTTTATAAGTACACTATTCTCTCTCTTCAGTGATTTATTTCTACACGTCTCCTTTTTTTAATACAATCTTTCTTAAATCGCCCTTCTTAAGCAGTTTCTTGTAAGGTCTTTTTTTTGCGGTAGCATATTTTATTAATCTTCTTTTTAAAGCAACTTCCTATAATAACTCAAGCCTCTACTGCTCATATTTTTAACTCAGCTGAAAAAAACTTTTCTGAATTTGCTTTGAAGTGAAAAACTTTCACTAATAATAAACAAAAAAATGGAGGTGATTTGTCAAGGACAAGGCAAAAGGTAAAAATGTAAAGTTTTGAAGTTATATAGGTACCTTTTGTTTTTTATAACAAGCTATAATTTTAAGTTTTACATTCATAAATCTTAGTAAACACCACTAAAAGACGGTGTCGAGAAGAACAGGGTTAAGATCCACTCTTTTTGAAGAGCATATTTAGTTTTCCCATTTGCTAAGTCGACTCTATAGTGCCATGTTTTGTAAGCCTGCTTTTTTATACGTTACATTTTTAACACATTCTTGTATGACCATTTTTTAAACCTTTTTTAAGACATTTTCTATCAAATTTTTTGTCGTCCTTTTAAAATCGTCTTTTTTATGTACAGTTGAAGCCCTCTAAGTCAATGTTAATCACGTTTTTAAGAAAAAGGATTATTTTAAGTTTTGTACGTTGTACAGGTTAAGGAAATTAAAGAAAGGTTTAATTAGCGCGTCTAGGCGTATTTTTTACAATTGCATTTTTTATTCAAAAATGTAAACATTATATACAGGTTTTTTGACAGTAGTTGGGTCATTAATGCCCTCATTTGTTGTGGCTTATTGCTCTGCTGACATTTGTTACATTTTTTTTACATTTCTTATATTTTGTGTTTACATTTATTATTGTATTTTGTGTGAATACCAAACACGCCCTCTAAGTCGAGAATCTCCTTTACTCTAATTTTTCGAAAAATCCCTCTAACTCGAATTTTTTATATCCCGTGACAACTCGACTTAGAGGGCTTCCTATTCGCTTTTTGTTCTAATTTTGTTTAGACACCTTTTGAGCCGTCTTTTGACACATGTTTTTTAGCTGTCTTTTTTTATTGCCAGTTTTTGAAGTCACGCCTGCCTTACTACCATTTTTTAGTCGCTTTAGTTTAGACGTCTTTTTCAACAGTTTTTCCCAATTTTATACGTCACTACTTCCGCCAGTTTTCCTTTTTGATGCCTTCTCAGTAAAAAAAAAAAAAGACTGCACTTTTTTTCATGGTGCAAATTTTGATTTCTTGAGTAAAGAACTCATCATCATCATCATCATTTTCAATGACCGCATGTTCCACAAAAGGGTTGCTGGGGCAGTGCACGCAGAAGTGATCTCCAGGCAACCTGATCCTCCGCCGCCGACTCTAACTCCTCGGCGGGTATGCCCAAGCGTAAAGAAATAATGTTAAAATTTGTTGTTGATGATGTCACAAGACTTAGAGTTCGTATTCAAAAATAGAAAAAAAAAGGTTTGCTTTTCATTTCTATGCACTCTTTAAAGCAAGTTAGAATGTGAAGATTTAAAACGTGTTTTTCAGAGCTCACAGATTTAAGTTGAGTCTAACATTCTTGTTGGTTTAAAACCTGGAGCTTGTTTCAAGACCTTAAACGTTTGTTAATTATTCGATAACTCTCATTACCTTGTTTTTATACTTCAGGGCTAGTTCCTTCTAATAAAAAACATAGAAAAACATAGTTCCTGGCCTAAAAAGAAACATAGATGGATCATTTAAGGACGTGAAACCACCTTTTTATCGGGCGTTGCTAATTTTTTTTGAAAAGCCGCTCAAAAATAGCAGGAAGTATATGTTGATAGCAGTTATATCTTTATTGTTTATTTTTTGTTAGTGAATATGAAAAATCTCAAGTGTCTTATTCGTGATTCAGATCTTATCGATGGGAGGCTTTAGTCTTTAAATAACACGCTAGCTGATTTTGAAGGTTAAAAAAATATAGTGACTGTTCGATATGATTTTTTTTTTAAACATTTAAGAACATGTATTGTATTTTCCGCTCATTGATACTGTACCATATTTCCTAGGTCAAATCAACAACGATTTTTTGAGTTCAGTTTTATATAGAAGCTTCATCATCATTAGTGGCGTAACGAAGGGCCAGAGCCTAGCTTTTCGCGCCTCCACTGTGTTGTGCGCGCTATAATTTTGACACATATAGAAGGGACCTTCTGTTTAATGTCCGTTCCGAATGGCGAATTGCAGCAGCTTTCCGTAACCGAAGTACTCCAGGAGGATTGTCAGTCGTTCGCTGGAGGCAGAGCGTAAAATATGTTTAGGGTCTTTTTTCCTCGAACTGAATTTGAACCCGGGAACTCTCGCTTAGCAGTCCGACGTACTAACCGACTAAGCCACGGCTCCCACTCTACATAGAGCCTTAGACTTTAAATTATTTTCTGCAAGGGTTGACTGAGTTCAATCGCATCAAACCAGCCCTCAATTCTATGTTCATTTCAAGCTTCCAACATTTTTTCATTTCCCAAAACACGTCCCGTGTTCCTATTTCAAGAGAAATGCGCTACCTCTCACACACACACATTCGCTCACCCACGTCTAACCCCGTCGATTGGCTTCAACAAAATCCCACAACATTTCTCCCACAACAACTGCAATCATCCAAAAAAACACAAAACAAGAAAAAAAAAATGCAAAAAAAAGTTTTAATAAAACAAAAAAGCAGAAAAAACGAAACTGTAACCCACTTTTCGTCCTCCGCTGTGGCGCAAAATAATAAACTGAACTCGAGTAACCTCTCAGGGAGGCCCTCATACAAATCCAGAGAAATATGCTCCCTTCTGCCCGCCCTCTGTTCCAATATCTTTCATTTTCATAATCTGTCTGCACTTTTCAGGACACAAAAAAAAAGCGGACTTTCCAACAACACATGAAAGAGAAAAGGAGAGACAACAGAAAAAAAAAAAAAAAAACGAAGAGGATGACACTTGGCATCACTTCTCACATAGTCTCCCTCCATTCTTCCATAGGGATGGATGATGATGATTCAAAACACAAAACAAAAGTGAAAAATCAGATAAAAAAAAAGAAGAAAGATGGAGGCATTATTTGCGTCATACAGGAGGAGGAGAAAGAGAGCAGGAGAGAGGGATGTGTATCAGGAAGTGGTTGGTGAATTAACCCAATTCCGATGGTTGAAACAAAAACCGAGCAAAAAACAATTTGGAGCAACATCCTTAAGCTAAGAGCACTGACACCGAACTCGAATATCCTGCCACAATCGCTCGATTCTGTGACGGAGGATGACGAGATGATGGCCACCACCGCACTCGGTGGGGTTTTATTTGTGGAGACGGTGCTCTTTGCGTGCGACTCTGCAAGTGACCCGATGTTTGCCAATCAACTAAGTGTGAGGTGGATTGAAATAAAAAGGGGGTGGAAGTCCTTTTGCGGAAAGGTTGTTGAAATTGATAGTGCTAGAGAATCTGGTTACTTAAAGGAGCCCTTGGGATCATCGAGAAAAGGTTTTGAAAGTATCTAAGTCACTTGAAAAAGACAGATCACATCAGCAACAGACAGAGACCACAGGTGATTGAGCCGTCATTTCCTTCGGAGAACGATCGTGTTGGAAAAAATGGAAAAAAATCCATGAAAAACAAATGTGAATCTTGATGAGGAATATAACTGTTATTTTATATTGTACTTTTTAAAGAAAATTTAAAATTACTATGACTGCAAGGCCTTTGTGAATAAGGGTGTGGTTGGCTCGTTTAAAAAGGCCGGCCCATTTTAGTTTTCCTTAAAACTAGAAGGCATAAGACCATTCGGTTTTTTGTGTTCGATTCAGAATGAATGAAAGCATTAAGGACAAGGTTCTAATTTAGTACAGCGACTTTTTTTTGATAATTTTTGATAAAAAAAAAATTGATTTAAACTTTTTCTATATATAATTTTTTTTTTATAAAATTTGAATTTGTATGAGAATTTTTCAAAAACTATGGACATGAAGAATCGAACCTAGATGTATAATTAAAGAACAACTTTCTGGCTTTCAATATTGGTATAGTACTTTATTGTAGGTGTTGCCATTGTTTTTTAGTGGATTTTTTTTTTCACGTGGATTGATTTGCTTTTAAATCGTCCCTACCGTCTTAACGGGGTGAGATAGACCCACCTCCCATAGTAAAAAATGCTCGTTTTTAATCGTTCTATGAACAACCATTATTCATTTTTGGTCCCAAAGTTATAGTAGTCTCCCCGCACATTAAAATGGACATTTTTTCTAATCTTGCAAAGGTGAATACATTGAGGTCAAGATGAATTTTTGTGAATTTTTATCGTTGTATAGATGCGATCAAAATTGCTTGCACCTCATTTTTTTGGTAATGAGGTGAGGAAAAATATAACACAAAAATCATTAAAATCGGTCAAAAGGGATATTTTTTATTTAGAAAAGATCGGCGATTTTTCCACGACACTGTAGGATTTAAAGATCAGTTTTTCAAACTGATTTTTTCGGTTAGACACCCTCCCAAGTGGCTTAGGCCTAATCCTTTTTTCCCTTTCATTTTGAGTGCCCAATCGGTATTCGACTACAGCTATGTGTGGATAGGTCGAAGTTGTTGGTCCTACCATGTCGGTTGTGATTTGAAAAGTCTAACGTACGAGGCTTATAGTCGCCTCACAAGGACAGAATGCAGGGAAATAGAAGGCAAAGAAGTTTTTTCGGACCTTTAAGGGTAAATGTATAGATTTTCTAAATCTGTGAGTTCTCACATCAAATCGGAGATCGCCTGCCAAAAACTCATCAGCACCCCAGAAGCACACTGCTCCGCCGCAACATGCATACTAAACACTCGCCATCCATCTCCTTCACCGGCGAGATCGTGTTGTTGCCGGAAAAAAAGCTACTTCACAAAAAGCTTTCTAATTACCCTCACTCTCTCTCTCTCTTGCTCTATCGCTCTTTTAACTTCCCCATCGTCGTCTTCTTTCGTCAACAGTCGCACACACATGGTCAACAGCCAGCAACATCACTGCGTCACCTCTCTTACTCTCCACCACATGCAACCGCAGCACGCAACATTCAAAGAAAACGAAAACGTCCACAGATACTCCACCCGGGGGTGCATTAGTATTCATAACAAGTTCCCACAGATACATTGAAAGGGAAAGGCCATTGGCCGGAATTTTGTTGACCTACTAAGCGTGAAATACACTGTCATTGCCGTCAGGCTGTTTTCCTCTCGCACACACAGCCAACCGTAGAGCGAGAGAAAGAGAGGGGGCTTTTTTTTGTTTTTGCAGGTTCTCGTATCTCTGTGTGTGTGACTTGAATCGTCGTCATTGCTGCCGCCAGTTGGGGCGCGTACTATGAAAAGCTCTCAGCGTGGTTGTGTGGTGAATGACGGCAACGACGAGGAGGATGAGGTGCATTTTAGATCGCGGGGAGCGATTACGTAGTTCAAAGGAGAGACAACAACAAAAAAAAAAACCGCTGTCGCTTTTAATTGTCTGTTATGCTGGCGTTGAATTTTTTTTTTTCCTCTCTTCTCTTGTGTGTGGAAAGGTGAGAGCTTTTCTGCAATTCCCATTGCGCTTCGTTGCATACCAAGTTCGAACAACGACTACGACAACGACAACGATAAACGACGACAAACGACGACAGTGACGGCGGATGACTATGAGGCGTCGTTGGCAGTGAAGCGAGTGGAAGGCAACGTCGTGCTTTGGTGGTTTGAAGTACAAATGGATCTAATGGATGCACGCAGCGGATTTGTGTGTGTGTGTGTGTTGGTTGTTAGATTGTCTGGCTGTAGAGTGTTTTTGTTTTGTTCGTCATTATATACACACAGATGTATCTTGAGCTTTTGAGTGGCAGGGTTGCCAGAGATCGACAGGGAGTCACTCTTAGAACACCTTCTGAGAAAATTCTGACGAAGCAATCTTCTTAGACTTCGACTTGTGCGTCTTCACACCTCATTTAGGACTTTCACACGCCCATCTCCCTCTCCAAACGACTTTGAAATCGAAAAAGATGCCACCCCCATCAACTTGGCAACCCCTGCCAAAGCCCATATTAACCCTTTGAGTGTAAACAGATGACCTTTAACTAGGTTAAAGCTTTTACCTACGATTTTTTTTTACATACACTTTTCTTTCTTTGAGAAAATGTAATGAATAACTCTCGTGTTCGTTTTTCTTTTTTTTTTTAAAAGAAATCCTCGAATAGTTTTTTTTGTATCCACGAAGGAGTTTTGAAGGAGACATAAATATAACTTTTCGCTTTTTAAACATTCGAGGAGTGGGTCGGATGTCGTTGCATGTGGGGGGAAAGGAAGTCCTTGTGGTGCAAGAGGATGCATATTTTTGAATATCGAGTACAAATTTATGATTGAACATTTGATGAATGAAAATGTAGGAAATACAGTTGAGAGTCGTTAGAGGAAGTGGTGGGAAAGAAATGAAGAAGGTAAATTTTTTTGGGCGGAAGTGGAAGTCGTAAATCAGTTTGAATTGAGAGAAAGGGGGTAACTTGGGAGTTTTAGAAGGGGCTTTCTAAGGGTTTGAAAAGAGTTGAACGGTTTGTTTTTTGGGAGGGATGAGGTCCCAATCAGAGTGAAGTTAACCGAAGGAGAGACGATTTATGAAGACCCTTCTAAGTTTTTTCATTGTTTGGCGTAATAGCCCGTTGATGGCCAGAGCCGTAGGTACTCCAGGGGGATCAAGTGGTTGCCTCGGCTGGCTTCGCACTTGCGCATTCGGGCATTCCAGCTTTTCACGATCTTGTTAGCGGCCAATTGACATCGACAAGACGACCTGTCAACATTTCCCAACGTTATTCAAGCTTTAAGTGACTTATTTCATCTCAAAAACAATTAGATAGCCCACCGTTTACTAGCTTTTGATTTTAAAGTTTTTAACCAGTTTTTAAATAAATAAATAAACTTATGGTGACTTGATTCAATAGCTTTCTATCACGTCAAAATTTTGAAATATATCAATCAGTAAACTTCGACGTTGGTTGGTCTTGTTTGACTTATGGACAAAAATCCTGCCTTCGAGCATCTAGAGTTGCCTTGTTAGTCAAGCTCTTAAATTCCGATTAATTTCGAGTAGTTTATGTCTGCACTGAAGCTTTATTATCGCTTGCTACAAGTCGTCATGAGACATTAAAGACGGTTGCTATGTCATTAAGAAATTCCCGCTTCTGAGAGTTTTTTTTAGATCCTATATATTGCAAACTTGGACTGATTAATGTGAATCCTAGCCAAATGTAGATCACAATTTCATCGGATGCTAAACTGCCTTTTTTACTGACGTGTTTCCTGCTTTTGTTGAATCGCAGAGACTTACAATTCCCGATGAACGAGTCTGAGCATGAACCTCTTCATCTGCTGGTATTTTCTTCTTGAGATGTTGATGAGAAGATCTTTAAAACAACTGTAAGATGTTCTTTTTGAGCAGCTAACACCAGGGCCGTCAAGTCCTCGTCGTTTGAAATTATCATATAATTTAACGACTTGTAGACATGCATGATCCTCGACTTAAGGATTTGAATCTGAGCTAAAGTTGTAACTTTTTTTTTATCTCTGAGTTTTTGTGTTTCTGTGTTCCTGCTCTGGATTATATTCATCCAAATTTTATCTTCTGTCTTGCTAAATTTCAATTGGTACTAACCAATTGTCCGCTCGTTCACGATCACGACTATCATTGTCACCACTATAAACTTCTAGACTAAACACGTTTCCTTTATAAGTCTATTCTAAAATGCCAAAATTGTTCACTCTAAACTTGGATTTGTTACTGAAACCGCGCGATCATTATTATTTTTAAATAAAATTTAGTCCGTGTTATGGATGGAAAATTAGGTACAATGGATTGCGCCTAGTCGCTTTAAAATGAAATTAAAAAAAAAGAAAACAAAACAGAGCAAGGGAAAACGAATGCCACTATTCGAATTCGTAGAGTTTGAAGTCGAAACCAATCAGTTAAAATGAGAAGGTCTGTAAATTTTGCGAAGTTAAAATAAAGAAATCCTTCATCTTCGAAATTTCACTGTGAATGCTATAGGTTGGATCCTTTAAAATGATTCTAGTTCGTTTTCTTGTCGACGTTGTGATCGTCAAAAAAGTGCTACTCGAATACGGCTCCTTCGAATACACGCTAAAAAAAAAAAAACGTTCATGAATAATGTCCCCGCTCTTTTACCTAGTATATAAGGCGGAAGGAATGACTTCTAATACCTTTTTTTATTGCATAGACAACGCTTTTTAGATTTATGTATAGCCTCATAAGTCAGGAATGCGAATAGAGTTTAGTGTAGTGTAGTGTAGTGAGATTTCTAAGCATTTAACCACCAGGCTTTTATCAAGGACTACTTTGTTGCCAGTTGCATTCGTAAATGTCTTAAGAGGATTTCCTTTTCTTTTTTAGTACTGAATCTTAAGCTAGCAGCATGTATTCGAGTCATTTGAATTCTTTTCTTGTGCAGGTTTCAAGAACAGTCCATGACAGAAGTACTCCAGGAGGGTTGTCAGTCGTTCGCTGGAGGTGGGGCCGTGAAAAATGTTTATGGTGTTTTTTCCCCCGAGTTGAATTCGAACCCGGGTACTCTCGCTTAACAGTCCGACGCACTAACTGACGGCGCCCACTGAAGTAGTACATATGTTTTATTAATATAAAAAACTTAGTCAGATATAGAAGCGCTTTTTTTTTGTTAAATGTTAAGGTTTTCTAAACTTGTCATACCTTCTTATGGCCTTCGTAGTTTCTTCGACTTCATGACTAGAGTCCAAGTCTCTAGGTCGAGTGGTAGTGATCAAGCAAAAAATATCCACGTCTATCGTTTCATACACTCCAAATCAGAAACCCCTGTCCTCTCTTCCATTTTCTCCGTCAAACTGAAACCAGAAACCCAACGACACAGGTGCCACTCTATTTATAACAAAAAAAAAAAAAATATGTCAGGCAGCCTTTCAAAGCTATGGCTTCATAAGTCACTCAACTTGATAAGCGAAAAATATCTTCCACCAACCCCCGCATCTCATCCAATATTCAACTTGCTATGCACTCCTCCCTCCGCTCTCTCCATCCTTCCCCTCATGGATAGATACAATGTAAGCAGAACCTAGTTTATTATGACAAATATTTGAGTATCGCACGCACCTTTGTGGCCAAGAAAATGGGTAAACAAACTAATCGCCTTTTAATAACACACACGGATGATGATGCACCCCCCCAATACAAACTCACACATAACAGACAAACACACACATGTGCAGAAGATAGAAAAAAAAACAAAAACGAAGTCAACTCTCTGCCGGCAGCTTATCTGCTGGCAGAGTTGATAATGAGCAATTATTTAATAAATAAACCGAGCGAGTCAGTAATGAAGTGGAAATAAAAATAAGTGGCAGTGACTGTGTGTTAACCTAATTTCTCTGCTTCTTTTATATTTTCATTTTTTTATTTTTTCTGTTTATTTAATCTTGACTCTTGACATTCGGAGCTGGTGCAAGAGGGATTTGCAATCGGGGAAAGAGGGGATATAAGAGATTGAGATGGAAATCAGTGGGAAACGGTCAAATGAGCAGGGCCATGTTTTTGAAAAAAGTTTAGTGGGGTCTTAATATGATGGGAGGAGTTATCCTTTTGGCGGAGTGTCAGAAAATCAACGAGGCAAGCAAGTCAGAGCTGTTTGAGGGAGTCGCTTGAGTTTTTAACAAAAAACGTGGGCAAATTGAAATTGAAATTGAAGGCAAACTCTTTTGGTTTTTGACAGAAATTGAAAATTTGTGAAAAAATGTGAAAAATGACGCGTATATGCCACAACCTTTTTTCTTTTGGTCCAATAGCTTTTCAGCTTTTTTTTTTCATTCTTCGACTACAATCTTTCATTTGTAAAACAATTTTTTTTTATAAAATACTTCTTCAGTTCCCTTCTGCCACATTGCTTTGTCTTCAGATGGATTGCTTTTTGGCATTATTTTGCCCAGTGGTTGAATCTGAATAAATTCACCTAAATATTCCCCAAGTTCAATAAATGTAACAAGATGATCTATCACCAGAGATCATTAGAGGCACGCTATTCCAGAAGTCCAATTAGTTGTTAGCATACGCAGATCATATTAATGTCATTGGCCTTAAAAAACATCGAGGCGTCAATGAGGCGTTTGCTATTATTGAGGCGAAAGCTTCTGAAATGATTCTAGTGGTAAACGAGGGCAAAATAAAACTTAATGTCGTCACGAAAGGCTGCAGAACAGCGACGTCTTAGACGAAGCGTCACAATAGGTATCAAGGACTTTGAGGTAGTCAACGACTTCGTCTATCTCGATTCCGTACTAAACAGGAACATTGAAATCGATAACGTAATTAAATGCAGGATTAACTTTGCCAACCGCTGTTCCTTTGGGCTCAAAAAACAATCGAGTAGCAGAGCCGTATCCCTTGCTTGCTCTATACAAAAGCCTTGTCATCCCAGTCCTGCTCTATGATGCGAAGACATGGATACTGTCGAAAGCGAATGAAGGAGCTCTCGAGTCTCTTCGAGAAGAAAGTCGAGAAAAAAGGAAAAGAAACAAGTCACTTCTGCGTGCGTGTTCGCTTCGATGTCATATCCCTCTCCTCTCATCTCTGCCTCGGTACCGGTAGCATACTACCCGTGCTGTGTCTTAATCAGGATACTTAAGGGTAGCCCCAACCCCTTTAGCACGCTCCAATTATAAAAATAAAATATGGAAGAGAAGATTCAACGATAAATTGTACGGCCTGTAAGGCTACATGAAACTCGTGAACCGGCTAACGGATCTATCGCTTAGGATGGCTAGGTCATGAAGAGCGGGTGGACAACACTGCTCCGAAGAGTCTTTAAATCTGAACCGCTGGGGTAACGTGGCAAAGGACGTCCGCGAGTTAAATGGCAAACACATGTGGAGAGGGACATAAGCCAACTGGGTGTGCAACAATACTAGCGGCGGCAAAAGATCGTACCGGCTGGTGAGGCATGATAATCGAGGTCCATATCCACTCTGGACAGTAGCACCATTAAAAGTAGAAGAAGGAACAAGAAGATCATGTCAACTCACCCTAAACAACTTAAGATCTACAAAAAACGAAAGTTTCAGAGAGTTCAACTAAATAACAAAAAAAAATGTCCCCTCAGAAAATTTAATTTTCATTTTATTGCCTCGTCTTTTGTTTGAAATTTTTGTAATATAGTTTTGCTCATATCTTCGTTTGTTTAAGATTTCTTAAATTGAATTATCCTACAGGTAAATCATTCATATTAACTCTAAACAATTCAAAATCTCTAAGCCACAGACGCTAAAAATTGGAGTAAAAAATTTCCTCTTCGTGAACTCATGTGTCGATGGAAAACTTCCTGTCACCAAACGTATTTAAGTTCCACGGATTTGTTAAAAATTTATTAATTTTAATAGATGCTCCTCAAAAGACATTTCAAATTCATCACACACCAAAAATTCCAAAAGCAGAAGCTTCTGAAAATGTTTTACTATTAGCAAAAAAGATTACATTCAGAAAATTTATTTTCCCACATGAAATTTCGGCTGATTTCCGTACACTAGCGAATTTTCGTAAAAATGCACTTAGCGGTCGAAATTTCGATGTAGATCGATTGAAAATATTGTTACTCTGCATTTAATTAACAAATCTTTCACTTCTTGTTAATATTTCGAGAAATTAATTTCAAATTGACGGCACAAAACGATGGCAGACAGATGCAGTTTCAATGACGTGTATGTCAGACACTTTTGAATGGAAGTTTTGTTATAATTCGAGAAGATGGTGGGGAATTCGTGACAAATGGTGTGGAAATTATTTTAAAAGATTTCATAATTCGATTTTTTTTTGTTTTCTACTTTTGATCAGTTCTCTGAACTTTGTGTGGTCTTCAATAAGTACAAAATGTTATATGACGTAAGTCTATGGAAAGTTTTTGTCTTAAGTGAAGATAGTGAATAAATGACGCGGCCATTTTGGGACATTTCATACGTTCACCGTGCATTCATGAGTTGATTGTTCGACGATTCTCACCGAATTGAAGCTCAATATTCATATTTCATTCTCCATAGACAAAATAAACGTCGACAATTAAAGTAAGGTAGGTATGTAGGCGGGCTGACAGAAAATTGTTCCTGCCTCACTTCGGTCCCTGTGGACTCCTTGTGTTACCCATAAATTTGGATTAAATTTATCAAATTGAAGTTCTCTGATTTTGTTTCTTTTTAAGCAGCGATTTTCTGCCATTTTCAGTATTTTTTGGCATGTAAACCAGCTTCAGTTTACTCAGACCAACCTTTCCTTCTCTCCGAAAGGTCAAGATTATCTTCGCTTGCCAGTTCGAAATTCTCAATTCGCACTGCCACACTCACAAAGCTCCCATCATCCGTCCGAACCGTCCGAACCGTCCGATCAACTTCACCGACAAATCACGCCTCACCTCCACTGACTCACGGCGAACCCGCCACCAATCCACCTCCACCCCCCACTGTCTACCCCCAGGACAGCCATTCCGACGTCCGCCCACCACCTCTCCACGGCCCGTCACAAAAACACATAATTCGAGTGAAAGTTGCGTGTAATTGACAACGGTATTGTCATGTATCACACTCGCCTCTGATCGTTGCAAATTTTTGTTCGTTTTTCTAATTCTGAATTTTCGTACCCTTCCCGTAACCCCCGGTGGGAGACACGCATCAACTGAGCCGCGTGTGACTGACTGCCAAGCCCTGAAAAGAGCTTTCTGGTGACAGCCAGCTCAGTCAGTTGATTTGTTGGCGTTGTAAACTGACAAATACAGGCGGGGGAGAGGACTTGGGGTCTGAAGCCGTAGCACGTTTTGCGCGCCAAATGGCGAAGGTGTGAATTTCGTGCGAATGTTACTCGACGCGACGCGATGATTTTAACGTTGCGTTCAATCTCGCGCTTGACGCGAATTCGCCGGCTTGTTTGGGACAGCCTTGGATGAGGAGAGGGAGTTGGCTGCGTTTGTCTGAGAATTTAGCAGCATGTCTGTCTGTTGCGTTGGTAATTGATTGATGTTTATTTGCCTTTCTTGTTAATGACGGCGGTACTGTGGCTGTGACGGGGCTCTGCGGTGAGCTCATTTGGAGAATTGAGTCGGAGTTTTGTTAATGCGAAGGGTGTGGTCGGGATGAAATGGAAAGAGAAAGAGGTGAAAGTTGGGGGATGCATATTATTAAATCGAACCAAAGTCTCATTCAATCATCGGTTTCATTTAGCATCGTGTGATGCTTTTCAAACTCTGGTTGCATTTTAAAGTGTCATAAGATGGCGTTTTCTATAGCATTATGACTATAGTGTTCTATTCACCCAAGATCGGCTAAAGATCGAACAATGGTTGTACACTGGTTGGTTAAAAACCGGCCACCAATCGGCTAAAGATCAACTCACAATCATTTCGTCCAAAATGATCTAAGATCTGTTTAAGATTTGTCTCAAATCTGCTCAAGATCGGCTAAAAAGTGGACAAAGTTTGAACACTCATTTGTTAAAATTCGGCCAAAAATCGGCTAAAGATCAACTCTGAACTATTTTGAAATCTGTCCGAGATCAGAGAGGATCATCCAAAAACGATTTAAGAATTGTTTAAGATCAGTCTCAGATCCGCTCAAACTCGGCTAAAGATCGCATCAAGTTTTTACACTCGTTGGTTAAAGATCGGACAAAAATCGGTTAAAGATCAACTCTGAAACACTTGGAAATATATCCAAGATCCGAGAGGATTGTCGAAAATCGATCTAGGGTTTGTTCAAGATCGGTAACCGATCAGCTGAAGATCGACTAAAACGGTGTCCATCTTAGAATCTCAGATCAGTTTTTGTGTATGCTTTAATCCAAGTTGAAATTTCATATTCTGGGTTTATAAGTAAAAGGAATATTAGTTTGAGCTGACCCTATCAACTGGTATTGAATATTCCTACTTTCCTGAAGCCACACGCAGTCATTCAGAATGCCTGCTTGAAAAATCTCCTAAACAGTCACACAGCGCGGGGCTCAGTTGTTCGTAGCAAATTCAGGAATACATTTGAATTAAAATTTGAGATTTCAAAGTGATCATAAGCAACAATCACTTGGAAAAATCCTCTTTCGTCTGTGATAATTCTGTTTCCGTGTACACAACGCTCGTGAGGCTCCTCTGGGACTTCCTATTGAAAGGAATGGTCCCTTATCAATTTGAAGAGCCTCGCAAGCAACGGATTATTACAACCGACCTCGTCTGATTGTAGTGCATCGAACCCACGAAGTCCTCAAAGTCCTTCTCGACACTTCCACTACCACCCGCACACGATCAATCGAGGGAGGACCCGCCCTATCATCTGTCCAACGACTCAATTTAATGCGCTCACGAGATAAATGTCAGTTGCCGTCAATACAACGTCGCTAGAAGCGCACGATTTCCTCCCGTCATTACGACGCCCGCCTCGAGCGGGGAGCCAAACCATTAAACCGTAATTCACCCCGTGAATGTGTGTGACACACACAACCACATCGGCAGTCTATCTATTAATTTAAACTTGCAAAGTTACAAATACAACGTACGCGCTCTCTCAAACTCACACTCAAACTCATTTGAGTTGCCGTAATGAATTTTCACGATGAAAGTAGGTGAAAGGTCGAAGACCTGCCCCTGATGATGATGAATTTGTTTTTCATTTTTTGTTTGTTTTTTGTGTGTTGGGAAGAGTGGGAGAGCTTTCTGACATTCTATACTCTCGTTTCAACACACCCATATTTGCTGTGAACCCGAGTCAGGGACGTTTTTGGCACAGTTACAAGTCGCGAAAGCTTTCCCTGCTGCTGATGTGAAAGTGCGCGCTGTGAGAAAGCTCTCCTAGTGCTCTGCTGCTTCTGTTTCTGGTTCTGACGACGTCGTCGTTGATGATGCATTCAGCGTTTGCATCAAACCATAACCAACCCCAAAGGAAATTCTCTTGCGAGGGTAGCAAACTGAGTGGGGGCTGATTGTTAGACGGGTGGATTTTTTTTTCTGTTTGTGTGTCTTAATGTCACACGGGTTGTTGTTACGATTGAGATTGTCAAAAATAATTACTCTGCGCGAATTTTGAGATACACAGAGAACCGAATGTGGTTGGTGTCACGATTTCGATTCACGGATGACATGGACACGTGAACATGGGAATTAATTAGCGATCCTGGCGCTACTCTGAACTATCACGAGTCGGGGAGTGAGCACTGTCAGTCTCAGTCAGTCAGTGGGTTGTAGTTAGTCATAATGGTGGCCTATTAGCAAATGACTTGTGTGAATGTGTTTTGCAATTAACACGGTAGATTGGAAGGTGGGCAGGTGGGTGAGCTTGTCAATATCCATTGGGCTTAATTCGTTCGCTGATCGAGCGATATTTATGTTTTTTTTTTTTGAAAAGGAATGAATTGGTTTGGTGGTAGTCATGGGTGTGTATTCTTGGTCGGTCGAGAAAGAGATGGGGGCTGAAGTCTTCCAAGTTAAAGCTAGTGGTTATCTTTCAAGATCAGTTGCTGACAAATACTTTCTGAAGAGTCAGCAAAATATCAAAGGGGCAAAAAAAAAACCCAAAAACAAAAGTAAGATCTGGTTCATTGTCATGGGCTATTGCTTGAGGACTTGTTAACATCCTTATGACAATGAAACTCTGAGTTACCTGTTTTACGTGCAAATCGACTAAAGTTAGAACAAGATTCGGTAAAACATCAAAAAAAATTCATACAAAATCTGTCTATGTTTCTCATACGACTAGCTCAAGTTCAACCAAAATTTCGTCCAAGATCGGCACAAGATCTAAATAGAACTGATGCAAAATTCGGATTCAGATCGGATTAAGAACTGCGCAAGATTATAAATATGATCGACGAATCTGGATAAATATCGGAAATCGATCGGTTAATCCAAGATCAACTCAAAATCGGACAAAGACCAACACAAAATTTTTTCAAGATTCTCTGAAGTTCTCAGGCCCAGGTTAAGTTTCAGTTTTGGCGAGCGTCCTTTGTCTTTCTCTGGATTTGCTATAAACCTATATAAGACCTTTTTTTTTTTCAGTAAAAAGATTGAAATTACAAATCATATCTCTGTACTTTTTTATGTAAATTGTGAGACAACTAATGTAACCTTTATAACGAATTAATATAAACTATATAAGATCGGCGTTTATATTTTCTATTATTTTATCTATATTTTTTTTTATTTAAAATTATTTCGTTTTGTTTGAAACGTCGGACAAAAATTTAGCCACCATATCCTCTAAAGGCATTTTCAACATCTGAACAAGATCATCTGTTTATAATGCCTTCAGGTTCAGTTTTTAAGATCTCACTTGTATCATGATCGTGCCGTAAATCATTTCTAAGCCCGATTCTCAAAAAATCAATCGTGTTGTTTAATTTAAAAAGAAAATTAATTCAGGAGTTGTTGTTTTTACGTCTACAAAAACAGGATTTTTTTGAATGTTTTTGAACAAATCTTTCAGGATGATGGTAGTGTAGCATAGCCAGCGATCGTGCTGTAGAGATCAGCACACAAAAAATCATGGGACTAGAGCATTATTCTTGTACGTTTTGGCCGTGTATATGAGTTACGAAGATGATAAAATATATTTGAGTTTTTGCTACGACTTGGTAGTGATGCGTTTCAGTGATCTAAGGAAACTTTGAAGGAGAGAACTCATTAAATTGTCAATCAATCTTTTAATGAACTGAAAAGTCGGCCGGTTGCAGTGAAGATAAGTTTTCAATTTTGTCCATCTCTTTAAGACAAACTTTGAGAAAACGTTCTGATCCATAGACTGCAAAGCATGGCCGTTATATTCCTTTTGCGATCCTGTCAACTCTTTTAGGTTTCTATTTTATGTGTCGCTTTAAGAATAAGACTGATCATTGTCTTCTTAAGAAGTTCTTAGTTCCATGATTTAATTCTTTTTTTTAGTAAGTTTTGCAATTGATCCTGCCAAAAAGCACAGAATAGTCGAGAGTTGTAATTGCTCGTTTGGATTACTATTTACGTTTAGTGTAACCAGTTGGAGAATTTGCTAAACTCTTGGATCTTCAGTTCCGTTTCTGGTGAAGAAAAATGTTGTCAGCCAAAATGAAAAATTTTACTCTACATGATCCCAAATGTACCTTGATGCAATTGCCTTTAAGGGTTTTTTTTCTTGATGAGAATTTTTGTCCTTGGTTTCTTATTGGTTAACGTGCTTATAGCAAACGTACTGGTAAGTCATAGACTAATATTTTTAAGACATTATGTCTTAAAAACACGAGTGTATTGGGTCCAAATTAAAACTGTTTGCAAATATTAATCGGCTTAATAGCCTAGAGCCCCCAGCTTTTTCGCCAAGAAATGTTTACGAGGTCGTCTAAAATGAAGAGCATGAAATTTTCGGTGAATTTTTAACCCGTATGTTCTTTATGACTTCGATTCTCTTGATTCTTTTCTGATTGGCTCATGCTTTGCTTTGTTTTTATTCCTCTTAGTTACTTGTCCTCCTGTGATATTGATTTATTCTTATCGGTACAGTGTTCTCAACTTCTTAACCTGAGCACTTTTTGTATCGGGAATTTTCGAAAACCATGTGACCATCCACCGTCAATTATGAATTAGTTCCATTGACATGCGTTTTATTAAGTATATTCCAGGTCCTTTACTTCTTTTTAAACGGAGAACCAAAAGTTCACCATACAAAGACAAAATATTGGGAAAAAATTCCAAGACTCTCCCCGTGACTTTCATTCCCATTCCACAGCCCAGACAGGCCTGAGAACCTCGTCACAGCTCAGACTTAATAAACAAAAGAAAAAAAAACGAACTCTCGTCAAATACTTCGAATACCGCCACAAAACAAAATCATTCCCCATTGTTGGCCATTCCGCTCCAAATGATTCATTACCACGCTTCTCACACAATCGCCGCCAACGTTCTAACGCCCTCCCCGCCTCCCCAGTCCCCAACAAAACCCGTAACCTTCGTCAATCTTAGCGCTGTTGTGTATCTCGAAAATTTTGCTCGCTTGTAACAATATGCCAAATGGCAATATTCGCCCTTGATGTCAATGCAATAGATACTCGCACCGGCGTTACATGGATTTGCAGTTGCAGTGGCTTTTCAACAAAACCAGCTAACACAGACCAATGTCCATTTTGCGAGTGTGTGTGTGTGTGTGTGAATAGAATCTCATGGGAAGCTTTAATTGTTCACCAGCAGCACTTTAGAAGCTTTATCAGAGCACATAGTTAGTGCTTTTTGGTTGTTAGCGAGGTAGTTTTTTTTTTGCACAAATACCAATGCAAGTAGTGGTGGTGGTTACACAACCCCTCCACACCCCCGGTGAGCAGCTCCCGTATGCACTTGATGCGGTCACTGACACATCAACCTTGCACCGGCTTAATAACGTTGGCATGTCTGATGTCGAACGTAGAATATTATTACAAATGTTGGTTTTTTGTGTGCACTCGGGGCTGTAGATACATTTGTATCTCGATAATGGCGCTTGATAATGAGCCCTAGATTGTTAGGAAATGCAATTTACTTTCCCGTGAGAATGGCCCCTGCGTGAGACGGTGCGCAGTGACAACGGTGTGTGTGCTCTAGGAATTTATTGGCATTCGTTTGTGTTTTTTTTCTAATGAAAATTGCAAACGGTTGTCGAGAGTGATTGGTTAAGGATCGACAGGGAGACAGGCGATTTCGGTGCAGGTGGACATTCCCAACATTTGTGTTTGTAATTCCTTTGGGAGTCACGCAGTGCGTAACATTCTACAGTGCTTCATAAAAGTTTGAGGACGATGAAGAAAAGGCATTTATTCCCAAAGCATAAGACAATCTGCTTTGAAAGGTATTTTCGAATACTGCCAAGTATAAGGCTTCAGAATCTACCAAAGTTAATTCAATGTTCTTATCAATTCAAAAGCAAGAACCAATTTTGCAAAACTCGTTCACAAAAGTCTACGTACGGCGGGTAAATTTGTTTCACTAAGGACTGCTTAAATGATTGTACGTACTTAAGGAAGCAAATAACAGAGGTCAAAATTTTAAGAGAGTCACTTGAGTCACTTGAGTATCAACCGCAATAAGTTAGATTTCGATCTTGAAATAATTTCATAAATATAAAAAAAAAAAAAAGTAAATAGTCGGCGTAACAGCCAATACAGGGCCAGAGCCTAACTTCTTCGCGCCTTTTTCGCGCCTCCACTGTGTTGTGCGCGATATATTTTGACACATGTGGAGGGGACTCACTGTTTAATGACGATTCCGAACGGCAAATTGCGAAAGCTTTCCATGGCAAAAGTATGCCAGGAGGATTGTCAGTCGTTCTCTGGGATGGGGCCGTGAAAATTGTTTGTGGTGTTTTTTTCCCGAGCTGGATTCGACCCCAGGTACTCTCGCTTTACAGTCCGACGCACTAACGATTAAGCCACGGTGCCCATAAAAAAATTGTTAAATTCTTTGTTCTTTGAATAGATCAGAAAAGAGTTAAAATCAAAATCAGAAGAAGGAAGTTTGAATCAGTTCTAATAGTGCACATCTATTTGGACAGGTCTCAAATCTCAAGCAGAGTCCACAGAAGAAAATTTTTTTTAGCTATAAGGTTTAAGGCTTAAGCCTTAAGCCAAACAATGATCTCTTTTTTGTGCAGCTTAATAGATCTACCTAAATATTATTGATCACTTTAGGAAGGATGCGGATATTCGATCCAGTCTGCGAGGAAGGCGAATGGAGGAGAAGACATAACCGACTATAGTGGCTCGGCCACATTAAGCGCATGGACACAAACGCTCCAGTTAAAATGCCCTTCGAATCCGAGCCTCTTGGTTCGAGGAGAAGAGGGAAACCGAACATCCGGTACAGAGACCAAGTGATCGCGGATGCAAGACAGCTTGGTCTTCCGGACTGGAAGCAGCATGCCGGGACTGTCAACGTTAGAAGGCGGCTTTGACTAACGTCGGAATGAAATTAAAAATAACTTTAAAATGACTCAAATGACTTACATTCGACCTGTCTGCGTAGATGGCGAGTGGAGTAGGACATGCAATCACGAACTGTACGGGCGACATGACATGAACCCGGTCAGAAGAGCCGATATCCATGGCTAGGCCATGTAGAGTGAACGGACACCAATGCTCCGGCTCGGCAAGTCTTCGAATCTGCCACCATGGGGAATTGCGGTAGAGAAAGACCCCAGCTCAGGTGGCGCACCCAAGTGGAAAGGGACCTCAACCAACTTGGTGTGCGACTCTGGAAACAGCTAGCAAACAACCGGGCCAGTTGGAGAGGCATGTTGGTTGGGGCGCAGGTCCACCCCAGACTGTAGCACCACCTAAGTAAGTAAGTAAGTAAATGACTGACATGGCGATTCAAATAAGGATGACTTATTTACTTTACTCAAAATGCAGCCTGTTCTCGGCGTAGCTCTAAAAGTTTGGTCGTAACATTTTTTTTTATACATTGAGCTTTTTCGAAGCAAAAATCAGTCAATAAATCGGACACGGCTGTACGAAATTCCTAGCTTGGAACATTTTTTTGCCAATGATCTGCAATAGCTTAAACAGAGTCATGTTCCAGCAATTATTGAATCCGATCGTACCCATACAAATAAACATTCAAAATGAATGTTAAGTCAGCAGGCTAAAGACGTCACTTTAAACATGGCATGCTGTGACTTTAGACATGCTTTAAATTGCATATACAGAGTATGTAAAAGGACTACAACCCTTTAGGTTTATTGATTCTTATTCATCAAAATTAATTTTATTTATTCAAATGTAGTGAAAATGTGTCTGATTTTCCCGAAGCGTCTACAACAGATATGGTGTCAATTTGTTTCCCGCATAGCGATGTGTCAAAAACAAATGTGTAGTAAACACTCCTTCGAATCAAAATTTATTGAAAAAATGTACGAATCATAAAACAAATGCCGAGGGCGTATACGTAACATTTTTTTTTTGTAAATTTTGTTTGAAAACATTCAAAATTTCACTCGGAAATTACTCTCTCCATTTGTTGTTTCACTCCACACTCCCTCGTCCCACAAATATTTGGCCTTCGAGTAATTCGAATAACCTCCCCCTAGTGGGTGGAGATGATAATTATTATTTTCTTTCTCAAAACAAACAGCCACCAATTGTTGTATTGTGACACAATTAATGAATAGCCCTCCCCCCGTCACTCTAATTGCCAATTGATTTTTTGCAGCACTCAAATTTTTAATGCATCAGCAACGAAACGTCGGAAATTTGTCCAGTATTGTTCTTTGACCTGATTTGCAATTAAATCCGAATTGATTGTGTTTTTTGTGTTTTTTTATTGTTCGCCCTAAAAATAGGTGTCGATTGCCAATGACTCAATTAAAATATAAAAAATAAACTCCAAATTGCAAAATTTAGGTTTGATGTGGTTGGCAATGACCTACCACCGTGCGGTGGTTTGTTGGTACACCGGTCGGTCAACTGCGCTGCCGTGAGAAGGAAGTAAGAACATTTTTCTTTTCTGTTGCAACATTTTCTTGACCCACTGACAAGTGCTTGGCTGTTGCTGCTGCGGGTTGAAATCGCGTCGGTTCTGGGTCACATTTTGAAAATGCATTCGGTGAGGCGCGCACTTTTGGGTGGTGTTCGAAGTGATTCGAAGGCGAAGACAAGGGGGTGAATGTATGCCAGTTATGTGACCTTGTTGGTAAGTGAAGTGGGGTAAATTGATGGGAAGCCGCGGTTTTGTTGTGGGTCTAGGGCGGCTTTGTTGCTGGGGTGACTGAAGTGATAAAGAGTTTGTTAAGGGGACAAGGACTTCTTAGGGGATTTGTCGTTTTAAAATTTCTTTGTTTGAGATTCTTGAGGGAATTTTCTTGAAAAACGACGAGACTCAGTCGGGTTTCTGAGTGGATTTCTTGTCTATCTAATTCAAGAAAAAATTTCTACGCTCTTTATTGCTTTCAAGATGTAGAAAGTGATTGCACGCTCTTGCAGAAGCAGGATACTCGGACAAAAAAAATTTAAGTCGTTACTGAGCGATTCTTAATCACATTCAATTGCCATTTTCTTACCCGAAACATTAATATTCTTATGTACAATCAGTTATCTTTCAATTTTTGACTGCACTTTACACATCATGACCGATAAAGAATATGTGAACTGGATCTGGATTTCTTTAATAAACATTCCCATCCAACTTCATCCATACTTCCTTGATGGGTGGTGGTCAATTTTTCGCCTTAAAATTCTACAGATTAGTTAAACAAATTTCAAAACAGAAAATAAACATAAGAAGCATAAAATGCATGTGCTTTAAAGCCGCAAAGTCCCAATTCCTTATTTTTTTTTTTTAATTTTTCGTCTTTTGCTGAAAGTTTGTCTTGAATTTCAACAAATTCACTTAAAATTTGCATACTTTTAAATGACCCTAAATAAACTGAAAATCAGACATCAAAAAGTTGAACTAAGACGAAAATCCTTCTCGTTGACTTGCCTTTTGATGGTAACTTTCGTGATTGGTGGTTCTCACTTATTGCCCTCAATTTCAACAATTATGTTTAAAATGTCATTCAATTTATAGATCTATAGAGAAATTGCACTCTATTCATCAAAAATACCGCAGAATTAAAAAAAATAAGTTTCCGAAAGTTGCACAAAGTCCGCAGAAAAAGTCGGCTCAGAAAATTGATTTTCCCTCCTCATTTTTTTGGTTCATTTTCCTGCACAAACAAATTTTTGATAAATAAATTTATGATAAAAGATTTTGGGTTAAAACTCAATAGAAATCAATTGAAATTATTCTTATTTATGATCTTTCATTTGCTGTAGCTATTTAATTAAACATTTAGTGAATAGTGAAATTGAATTCAAGAACATTGACATAATGGTTTGATGGTTCACAAGTGCAGTGAAAATAAAGTGTATGCCAGTTACGACACTTTTTGGATGATGTTTTGGAATTATTCTCGGGAGTTTGGCCAAAGCCGCTGCTGTTTTTTATCAGAGCTAGATTTATGAAACATCCGCAGGCTGTTAACGCCACACAAAGTAGATTGAAATATTTATAGAGTAAAATACCGACCAGAACTTTAGTTCACCCCGAATCTAAGCATGAGATGCAGAAAAAAGGTAGTAGATCTGCTAATTGTTACTGTGACTGACTAGAAAGACCTCGAAAACTTAGTTCTCATAAAAAGAACAACAAATGTTTAAAATTATTGAAGCCAAATGCATGCCGTCAACATTCTCCTTACTTACGTTTTTTCTTTGCTTATATTTTTTACACCAAGTCACAAGTTAACACTCCCAGGTATTTTATGAGGGTGACATGTTGCTACATAGAAAACTTGCAATGGTGATGTTGCTTTAATGCCAAAGTTCAAGGAAGACCAAAGCCACGAAAGAAATTAAGCCTTAAGAAAAGTCTCTGAGAAAAAAAGAACTGAAGAAAGTAATCCTTAACTCAAAATATTGTAGATTACAGCCAAAGATGGGACTGCGCCTGAATCTGAAACGAATGTATCATAATTAGAACAGTTTCGCTTGATTTTTAGCCTCCATACCAGAGAATTGCATGTGTTCAAAATACGAGTCTCTAGTACTGCAGCCAAATTTTAAAAGGCTAACCTCAATCGACCATCTAGCATGTTGAAGTATAACTTGTCCATCTACAAAGAGGTCAACAAAAATGTGAACAAGGGCTACCGAACTTATTCTAATTTAAGACTGGCAAGTCGAATAAGTCATTTATGAATTTTGAATCTCTATAAGACTGAACAGACTCTCAAATTCTCAGATCCACAACATAGATTGAACTCTCGATAACTCGAATTCTATCGGACCACAGAAGAACTTCGAATTACAGAGGTTTTCGAATCACAAAGGGTTCAGAACTTCGAACTACAGAGGTTTTCGAATCACGAAGGGTTCAGAACTTTAAATTACAGATGTTTTCGAATCACGAACGGTTCAGCATAAAATGTTTTTGGCAAACGAAATTTGTTCAAGAAAAGCAAACAAACTTGACTTTGAGCTCGTAAAAAGCCATCATTTTCGAATTAGAAAGGTGTTGATATTGCTCCAGAATTTACTACAGATGTAAAAGAAGTCATCATTTTCAAGAGATTTCATATTATTTTTCTCAAAAATAAATTGGAACTAACGATACAAATTCCATAGGTTTTTTTCGAATTACAGAGGTTTTTTTGAAGAGGGTGTGAGACTGCTTTTATGTATTTACAGAGGTTTTTGAACTATCGTGGTTTGAATTTTTAAGAGTTCACCGCAATGTAAATGTAAATCAAATTGCTGGTTTTATTGTACTTCTTGGATTACACTTCGGTTTAAATGATGAAGTGTACGAACATAACTGAAACTGACTGTAGGTTATTTAAAGTTGCTTGTATTAACTTGGAAACGCACACGCGCGAACTCGCCAAGCGCCCTTAGAGTCAGGTCCGTCCAGCGATGTTAACTCTCGACGACTGACTCACTTGACGAGCCCGCTTCCCCTGTCCTGAGTAAGAGGGATTTCCTTACTGTTTAACGGATGGGCTATATCGGTAAGAGGGATTTTAAGGAAATTGGTAAGGATGTGCATGAAAGATCCGACAAGATCATGCAATTTTCTGTCTCATTTAATGATAATACTCTTAGCTTTTTTATTTCTTTTTGTAACACCGAATAAATGAATTAGGTTAGGTTAGGCAGAACAGAAGTTGTCTGTCCCAGTTAGGTCCTTGTGGACCCCGTGTGTACCCATGGAGGGAGTTGTATCCCCTTCCTCACTTGTGGCGTCCTATTCGAGCTTTGTGTGCTCAGTCCATCTGGTCCTGCTCAGATAAAGATTCCTTAACATGTTGAATGTCATGGGGGTCACCGGTGACCGGCACTTAGTTTGTTCGTATATGGCTTGGTATTCAATGCGCTAAAGGTAATGAGTTGATCTCGTTAAGGTCCTGGAAGAAACATCTCCCTAGTGTTCTAAGCCTCGAGCGACAAAGGCTGGGGCAGTGACAGAGGTAGTGTTGGATGTCTTCCCTCTCTTCCTCATCAGCATAGTTAATGCGCTAAAGGTAATGAGTTGATCTCGTTAAGGTCCTGGAAGAAACATCTCCCTAGTGTTCTAAGCCTCGAGCGACAAAGGCTGGGGCAGTGACAGAGGTAGTGTTGGATGTCTTCCCTCTCTTCCTCATCAGCATAGACAGAATAAATTAATTTCTTACATACTTACTCAAAGACCTTAGGTTCTCTTGCAGCGTGTATTTGTAAAGAAATAAAATCATTCAATCCATCCAATTAATACAATTGGATTGTTTGCCCGTTTTATAGTTCCTGACCTAAAAAAAACAAGCAATTGCTTTCCTCTCTTTTATTTTAATCACAGTAAAACATTTTTTTATAAGTTTCTTTATTTTCGTGTACTTTCAGGGACACAAACTTTTTAGCTGTTACGGTGAGTAAATTATTTTCTTACGTCAATTGGAGAATTTTGTGATGAATACAAGGCGATTTTCTTTTTTAAAAAATATTGGTTTAAACTGCTCATTAGTTTTTTTTTTATCAAACCTAAATTAATTTTTTTGTGCATCACACTTAAGACCGCAAGCGTCTTCTTGCAGGACATCCATAAGAGTCGAAGGATAGTTGTAGATATTTTCCAGCCCTTCTATTTTTTCGATCGCAACTAATTCAACTCTACATTTATTAATCATTTTCTTTATTTTTATTAAACACATTTTGAAAATTTTGTGTAATTAGGCCAGAGCTAGGCCTATTGTGCTGACAATCATCCTCGCAACTATAATTTTTTCAACAAATAAAATTTTCTCAACTAATTTTAGTTCGAAAGCTTCGTTACATTTTGCTGGACAGCAGTTCCTGATCTACCCAATGTAGTTCGGCAGTCTCGATCATCTGCCTACTTGGTCGTTGGCTCTCTTCTATTACTGGTTAATTTTTTTTTGCCGTCATGGTCCTTTTAGAAGGATGTGGACCCATTAGTAAGTGATGTCTCCCTCAGATTCATCTAAAAAAAATTTGCATTCGATAGTGTGATGAGCCTGTGTCAGTTTACTCTCTTCGAATAGAGTCGTAAAAGTGGTTGGTTTTTCATCCTAATTGTAGTTTCATTCAGAAGCAACCAAAATCTGAAATGAATTCACTCTCAGCAAAAACATTCCAACCTCCCTAAAAACCGAAAGACAATGCAACTTTGTGTAACTCCAGAGCACACACTAATCGTCGAGGAGAACAAATAACAACAACGAACAAAAAATCCGCAACACTTCGTCGGGCTGCATTGCCATCCCCGTGCACTCGTTGCACCAGGACAAAGCTGCAGTTCTCCGCAAATAAAATAGATGTGTGCACACAACGTTGTCAATAAAAATAAAAATAAAAAATGCAACAGAAACGCTGCACTGAGCTGCGCCAGTCAACAACCAACAGCCAACAACCAACAGCACACAGCAAAACAGTGCACATGAAAAACTGTGTCCGTGATAGTTTTGTAAAGTTCATTGCACCGACTTTTCTATTTCATAATTTGACTTTGATAGTCTCTCCCCTCTGACTGTGTGTGTGTGTATCTGTGTGGTGGTTACGTGCGGAGGGGGGTTTGCGGGCGGTTTTGCGCTTGAACGTGTGCAACTGAAGCGGAGGAAAAGTGTCTCCTCTAAGCGCATTCATTTATAGGTGTTCATATTTAGATGGTATTTTGCAGGTTTTTTTTTTTTTTTTAATAATTTCTGCATTTGTATTGGTTGTTAATAGAAAGAGAGAGAGAGAGAGAGAGGGAAAGAGATATTTGTTGTGGTATATGTAGGTCTATTAGTGTACTGGCAGCAGTAGCACAGTTTTGTTTTCTTGTTGTTATAACATCGCTATAGAGAGTGCGAGTGGATGAAAAAAAGAGGAATTTCATTTTGAATCTAGCGCCTGTTTTGTTGAAAAAAAAATTAGCACAACGTTTTGGTTTGCCCAGAAGATTCCCAGAAGAGGACGGTTGGTGGGGTCAAATGGCCGGGCAGATGCACAACGTCCCTTGGTTTTTGTCAGTTGACTCTCAAATCAAGTGGAGGTTGATGGACGACGACGCCGATGACGACCTCTTGGCGGGCAGATGTCAGCGGCGGTGTCAGGTGAAAATTAGTTCCTGTCGTCGTCGTTGTCAGCGACAAAGTTTTTCGATGACTGGGTAGAAGTGTCACGTTGGTCACTGGTGGACAGGGTCAGAGAACTTGGCCTGATCTTGGACGGATGTGGAGTTGTTTTCTACGAAATGATTCATTCATGTTCTCTTGTGCTCTTTTTATTTGCAAAATTTTTTTTTATAGATTTTGTTTCTTTGCTCTTCAGAGTTGTAGAGGAATGTGATCTTTTGCAAATGCGTTTACTTAATTCTCGGGAAAACATTTTTAATTCACTCAATTGACTTCAAGTTGCTGAATTTCGAAAAATCAACGGATTGAGCAACACACAACGCTGAGGATAGCTTGAAAGGAAATCCTCTCCAATTCCAATCAGCAGCAAGCCTAGCTGCCAAATTTAAGTTTTTGGGATTTCATGCGCACACATCTTCGAAAAGATAGATTGGTAAAGACTTAAAAAAAAAAACGAAAATGTTTTATATTAAAACATTGTATTCCCTTTTACTTCAACGATAAATGTTGAAATCGCCATAAACGTTGACTTAAAGTGAATGGTGGAGCTCCCTCAGCTTCATTGTTGAGGACTGTCATAAGCAGAAACCAAGTTTTTGGCCATTGCATATTTCAAACTTTAGACTGACTTTTGAGTCCATAATTATTTTTAAAAAGCCAAACTGTCAAATTGGCATCAGAATTTAAAATTGTTTTTAGCTACTGAACGACTTTTTAGCTGTTTTCAGACTAAAATCGTTTTTAAAGAACCAACTTTTGAGCTGAAATTGGAACCAACAAATTTCTTCAATGTGCTTAATTTCAGAGCGTACTTTGAGTTCAAAATTGTGTTTGCAACCGTTCAAATTCGATGTTCAAAATTGTATTTGATTAACGTGTGAGTTCAAAATGGTGTTCAAGTACTCAATCGCGTTCCAATTTCGAAGCAGTTTTCGAAATTGGAACACAAGTGGGGCTAAAAAACTTTCTTTAACCCAAATTATTTTTTCGACATAGTTCTTTTTTGATTTGAAAGGGTTGAGTAAGTATTTTTTGTTCTTCTGGATCTCATCATATGATCACGCTGGCACAACAAGAGCTAAGTTGCTCACATACATTTGGATCTTGTTAAATCAACTCCTCAACTCCTCAACTCCGTTTCTCCTGTAAAAAAAGTTCACTGCAAAAGTTGCACATTTGATTGGTTTTCATCATTCGATGGGAAACGTTCGGCGTTTCCAACTCTCGCTGTTGTCATCGTCCAACAACTGACTTCGAATTCACTTATCCGTCACATAGACATTCTCAGCTCGAACAATTAAGATGCCATTATCACATCAATATGACCGCTATTCACTTATTCATTGCGCAATGGCCAATCAAACAGTGTGTCCAGCGTCCAGCGTCCACCATTCGGTAACCACTTACTGACCGACCGACTCAGCGTCTCATCAACGCGTTCCCCGGTGAATACAAAGTATGTGCACGCATAGAAAAAACAAAAAACGCTCTCCTCCCCATTCTAACGTCTATCTCTGTATCTGGCCTTGGCAAGATCAGGCGTACCCGGGCGCGCTTATTAAATATTCGTATTCGCACCAACAACAAAAAAAGTGCACGCTCCCAACCAGAAGGGGCTTCGAGCTGGCAGGCACTTTGTTGTAAAGTGGATGTGTTTAGTTCAATGCGGTGCGACAAACAAAGTTCATGCATAAAGGTGGGCTGGCTAATAACGAACGAAATAAAAAAAAAAGAAGGAAACAGAAAAACAGACGCCAAACTGAATGACGACGAACGTGAACGACGTTTCTAAGAGCGTGCTTTTTTTTTTTCATTTGAAAGTGAAAGTTTTTTTTTTTTAGCACGAGGTGTGTGCACTTCTTTTTGAAAATTTAACATTTGCGTGGTAATGAATTAAATGGCGGCGATTGGACGGGGGTGGTTTGGAGAGATTTATTGGATTTTGTTTGAGGCGATTATGATGAAGTGCGGGTGATAGTTCGTTCAGACCTTAGATTCTCTTAGGTGTAAAAGGCTCAGGATTGGTTAGGTGACAGATGTTGGGCATTCAATATGCTTTTAAGGTTACATAGTTACGATCTAATTAGGTTGCTTGATTCTTCTGGACAGTCATTTTTAAAACATCATCATTAGTGGCGTAACAGCCCACAATGGGCCAGATCCTGGCTTTTCGCGCCTCTACTTTGTTATGCGCGTTATAATTTTGACACATGTGAAGGGGACCTACAGTTTATTGCCGATTCCGAAAGGCGATTTGCAAAAGATTTCCGTGACAGAAGTACTCCAGGAGGACTGTCAGTCGTTCGCTGGAGGCATTTTAAAACAGGCATTGATTAAAAGAAAATAGGCAAGACAAAGATCACTGACCGGAAGTAAGTTTTTTTTCACAAAAAGATGTTAACAATCGAAATTGAAGGAAATAATCGGAGCAGGAGACTACCATCACAGTGGTTGGAAGCCTTTGATTCCTTAGCTTTTGATTTTTTAGCTACAGATGGCTTAGAAATGGCTTCCTGAGCTCTACGCCATTGGTTTTTATCTGTCTGCTGCATCCTTGTTTTGTGTTTTTAAATCCATTTTTACATAAAGTAAAGTTGGTGTAATAGCCATCGACATTCAATTAGTTTAGTCCCGAAAGTGAAGCGTTTAAGTCTCACACCGTCGGCAACATCCTGGGGACTCAGTTTAAAAGAATTTCTTCATAGAAAGGTCTTTTCAGAGATTTTTTCGCAGAAACGGCGTCATAGGGGAGCCTATCTAGAAACTCCTTCGAAGAGACATCTTCGTGACACATTTTGAGAGACTCCCTCTAAGACTTTCCAGAGACTCCAGCGCTGTCTATGACGCATTTTGAGCGACTCCTTCAAAGTCTTTTCAGAGACTCCAGCGCTGTCTATCGGGCAGCTAGAAGCTCAAATCCTTTTTTGAAGTAAATCTGAAAATTATTGCTGTAGTTTTGATGCAGGAAAACGTCTTCAAGACGATTCTGTTTCGTGTTCGTGAGCTTCGAAGCAGCTCTCGGCAAAATATTGCTAAGAATTTTGATACAATCACGAGGGTCAGGATCGTTGAAGTCACTTTCCCCGCCTGTTCCTCGAACTGCTACTTTCTTTTACTGAAATTCGTAGCAGTCTAGTGCTGGTGCCAGAACTTGAATTTTTATATATCTGCAGCATGCTGTTTGACAAGAAGATGAAAGCCTTTGTGCTTGCGTTGCTGCAATATATTAGTATTTAAAAAAAATAATATCACCTCAAAATTCTTATCCAAATAATCTCAGATTATGAAATAAGAACCAAAAATATACCACGAGACAAGAAACTCAACAATGAATGAAAAAACCAAAAATCCAATGCGGCACATGAAACTCATGACGGGTCGCAGTTGGTTGTGACAGTTCCGCTCATCGGACAACCTGTGCTCATCCCCGGAGGATCGAAATAACAAACTTTTAGTCCTGGTTCTTATTTTTCTTTCTTACAGCAACTTCATTTCATCGTCTGTTGGCAAAAGTTTTCGTTTTTTCATTACCAGCGAATTTCCATCCACGCCGGAGCCTTTCGACTTCAAAATTCCTCCGAAAAGTCAGTGAATGTTTTAGCTATTCAAACCATATTTCAGCCAAAAGCTTGATTTTTTTTTGTTATGCGGCTACTAAACGATTTTAGGACTTGTATTTTTCCGACACGAGTTCATATCGTGAGCTTTGTTAGATTAGTTAAGCTTTTTGCTTAGGGAAAAGTAGTTAAAGTGGTCATAAATTAAATTAATTAATTAAAGAAACATCTATCGAACTGCCCGACGCTCTGGAATTTCTCCCTAGAACATTTTTTAGACGAAGCTTTCCTGGTGTGTTGGCGTCTTTTTGTCTTAGAATTTGCCAACACAACCTGCTAGGTCGCTGACTCCTTTCACTTCTGATGAAATTTTTTCGTCTCATGCCAGAAGTTGACCTAGACATTTTTCGTGCCTTCTAACAATTTTGAAAGAAAGAAGACATTCTTTCAATTCACTGACTTCTTTCATCTCCATTCCGATGCCAACGCCGAACCTCACACCCGATGTTCTCATGCATCGCTGGCCCTTCTCTGTCGTTGGCTCCGAAAAAAAAAATCGTCATCTCCACGCACACTACCACCCGAATCTCTCTCCCATCATCACGTGGCAAGGGTCAAAATCGGTTCACAAAAAACCAAAAAAAAAAGACCTCCAAACCAACGGACAAAAAAAAAAAAAGGCCAAACCCGTTGGATCACTTTTACTCTTGTTAATGACAAAATAAAATAAACGGTGATAATGACATTTGGAGTTCGGTTGTTGGTCTTTTTTTTTCTTTCTCTCAAATTTCACTGTCATTTCTGTATCGTTGAACTCTTAAACAGTTTTTTTCGGCTTTTTTTTCGTGTGATTTTTTGGAAAATATGCGTGTATTTTGTTTTTGTGTGACTTTTCAACGGCATTATGACCGAGAAAAAAGAGTTGAGAATGGTGAAACATGACTAATGAAATGCAAATGAAATGTAAAAAAGGCACGGATATTAACATAACAAAAACAAAAAAAAATTTATACAAAAAAGAAGTTGTAGATACTTTCTCCTGGGTCTCGGTAGTATGACATTGGATTTTTAATTTTCATTGTTTTGTGTGTTTAACTTTGGCTTATGATTTTTTTTTCTTCATTGATGCGATGACGTTGTTATGTGACGTGGTGTCATGGTGACGTGGATTGGGAGTGTGTCAGGTGGAACAGGGCGTTAGGTGATGTGAGACAGACAAGGAGATGTAGACACAGGCATAATTTGTTATTGAATACTGTATTTTTTTTTATCGTTTTACGATAAGCAATGGACCTATTACCGCCCTAAGCTACAAGATCTTATTCCATGAGAGTCTACAGCATTAGACTTTAATCGGAAGTAGGAAATTAGATGTAAGCAAACCAAGGCGGTTCTAGGCGTCAGAAATCTTCGAACCGCGATGTGTGTTACGAAAAGTTTAGTTTTCTTAGGACTCTATTCAAACTCTATGCATACTTAAAAAAAATAAAATAAACTAAAAATTTTCTGCTTTTTGGCACTAATATAAAGTGTCTTTCTTTTTTTTTAAGTGATTTTCATATTAGGGAACATTCATGACTCCCGACTTTTTGGTTAAACTTTGCCATGGTACTCGGTTTTTAAAAATAAATTTGCCAGAATCTAATTTAATTGTAATTGTATGAGAAAAATTAGAAACATGAGAATTTATTAGCTCAGACCTTTTTAGTTTAAAATTTGCATTTGTTTTGCATTTGCCTTTGTAAAGAATTCAGAGCTTCCAACTTTGAGGTCTTAAATTTGTTATGTTTGCTGAATTTAGAAAACAAATTTGTGCACTTTTTTGTTAGAAAACAAAGAAAATTATAACGTGGCATTTCTGGCCTCAAACCTTACACCACTTTTTGGTTCTTTTTGAAATTTCTGAAAGGGATTACTAGCTTCGATTGAAAATAAAGTAACGTAGTTAGATTACGAGAAAAGAATTGCAACATTTGACTCAGATGACAGATCGCTTATTTCTTTGGCAGGAAGGAAGATAGAGAATACAGCTCTATGACTTAGAATGAGCCAAAAAAAAAGTTTGAAAGCACTCCACTACAGTGATCATTTTTCAAATTAATTGAGAAAAATTCAAGGTTGTTGTAAAGACGCCCTTTTTCCTGGGTATTTTGCCATGTCTATCGTCGTAAAACTTGGACACAACTTTCATTTCACCACTTTTTTCTCTTCACCTTATTTAAGGACGAAGGATAGAATTTGGTGTGCAAACGATTCAAAATTATTTGTTACTGTTTGACGACTGCAGCTTGATGGGTGTGAACATATTGCTGCAGATTTCGTTAGAGTAGAGAATTGTTATTCTAAATAAATCTGTCTTTTGATCCTGGAAACATTTCGATGACTGTCCTACGATAATTTCCAGCAATCGATTGGTGTTTGACATCTCCCTAGAGAATTATAACCAAAAATGTGAAAAACCTTTAAGCTGAAAACCTTAGTTTTTTTTAATTACAGTCGAATTTTCACGGTATATTAAAATTAGTTCGAGTTCTACTTAGAAAATTAGAAGGAGTTCTACTTAGAGGATGGTCTATATTCGAAAAATTTGGAAGGGAATGCAAAAATGTGTCGAAAAAATTCGAGTTAGAGTGAAATTCGCCTTAGAGTTAGTTCGTATTAGAGGCAGTCGACTGTATTTCAATGAAAAGGTGCTACACTTGATTTAGAAAACCGAAGTTCGAAGAAAGATGAAACTTATCAACTTATTTAACTTATCTTTTTAACTAAGAACATTGAGAAAAGCGGTATTTAATGTCTGCACTCAAAAATTATGAAGACACAAATATTTCAAGCCTTGATAAAAGTTCCATTACAATTTATATAAAAAAATAAATTTTCTAATTTTTTCTTTCAAAAAAAAATTGCAAATGAACTGTTCTGTGTCAAAAAAATATGCCAGAGGTCGCTACAAAGTATACCTTCTTCGTTAAATATACACTTTTATACAAGTGTGACTAGGTGTGACTAGGTTCAAAAAATTGTTTCTTATGAATTTGAATAAAAGGAATGCATTTCTATTCAAAATGCTTGTAATGATAAAATGCTCCATAAAAGTACATATTCTTTTTCAACCACTTAGAATGTGTTTTTTTTCTTATTGAAGAAAGTTAATCTGCACGGACTCATTTTTTTGAGAGTGCGTTTACCCATCCGAGTGAAAACAGGATGTGAACTTTTCGTTGTTAGCTTCCGCCTGACGCAAAATCACCTCTAAATTCATCAAACCTTATTTACTCCATTAGTTTAAAAAATTATCACCCCTTTCGCCGTTTAATTTATTTTTCCATAGAAATTTGAGACGAGATTTTGTGACTCGTAGAAATTTTCGAATTTGATGCACTCAAATTCATCTCCGGGTTCAAAAAATCATTTCGTAGATCATCAAATTCATAGCTGACTAATTCAATTTACAAATTTTGTAAAAAAAAAAACATTCCATTCAGAACATTTTTCAAAATGTGTCCAAAGGTCTCCTACTCACAGACAAAAAAAAAACGCATCTGCGCGCGCACCGGCCGAGACTACATAGAACAACAAATCGAGCCAAACGCACACTCACTTACACCCGTGCGTACGCGTCAGCTAAAGTAGTGAAACGGGTAACCGTCTCACACGCACACACACTTAACCCGCCAACCAACACACCCGTCCGATGATGACGAGCGATCGGGTTCAATGGCTGACCTAATTTTTGAAATCAACGGGAATCGTTGTGAAAGCAAACGAACGTCGACAACGACAACGACACAGCACAGCACAACACAAAAAAAAACAACACGAATAAAACAAACACGAGAAGGGAATGGGGGAAACAGGGAAATAAATAAATAAAGCGAAGAGAGTGAAGAAAGAATGAAAATGAAAGGTTGCTCATTGGCGAGCAGTCTGCCGCATTCGCATCGCACGAACAAGAAGTAAATGGATGAAAAAAAAAAAAAAAAATGCGAGTGTGCTTTTTGGAGAACTCGAACTCCCGAAGTCGAAGTTGGGCGTCATTTCATTTCCCGAGGGGTTGAGGGGACTCTAAACGAATTCAAATACCTGGCGAGGGCGTGGGGAAGATGCGTCGATGTGAGTTTTTTTGAGTTTTTCCTCAACTTGAACGAGAATCGTAGGCCGACTCCTCGCTTCGATTGCGAAACCACGACGACCGAAGACGGCAGTGGTTCTATTTTTGGGGCTCTTCCACGAGTCGGCTTCGAGGCGGTGGAAAAGTGGATGTTTGGATGGTGTTGTGACATGGGGTTTTGAAAATCATTACTGGGAAAATAGAAAATATTATTTTTGGCATGTTTTCCCGTGCCTGTTGTTGTTATGGTTGTGGTTGTTATGCAGTTGCGACTGCAAGCAGATGGGTACGATAATTTCTTGAGGACCAATTAATTTGAATGGCAAAATAAAAATTGTCCATTATGCATTGATTGTTGCACTCTTGATGTTAAGCGTATTTTTGTCTACTTTCAGTTGAAATAAATTATATATCAGAGAAGGGAATCTAAAATTCGAAAATGCAACAATTTATTTTGACATCGACTGTTCGTAATCTATAATTCAAAGGAGATCAATAATTTCTTGTAACTCTTCTTAAAGCTGAATTTTGGGCAGTGTCTTTTACAATCGGTGGAATAAGATAAGTGGAATCAAATCATTCTCTACCGGAAGTTCACTTAATAGAGATCTAATTATGGAGATGACTATGAAGGTGACTTGTCGGAAGTTCACATTGAGCTGCCGATGTAAAGTTTTGCCGATTCCTCTTTTAGATAAATTCATATTCTAGGTAATGCGCATTGTTGAGGGACTACTGTACAATTTTTCCAACGAAAATGGTTTCTTTGGCTTAAGTCGAGTGGTTTTAAAATCGTTTCTTTGTCACGGGTATATTTATCTATCCCTTTCCTGGTATTTTCCTTTGCCCATTTTTTGCCAAAAAGTAAGTTATTAAGTTATTATCAAGCCCGGCTTAAGTCTGAGCTGTGGATGCATTGAAAGTAAATTTTGCGTTATTTGTCCTGTTATTTAAAGCAATCATCTTGGGTTTTATTAAGTGTGGCTTGAACTTCGAACTTAATTCTTGCGATAAGGAGACTTTTCACATATTGGGTGTCATATATTATGCATAGTCCGGAGTAGTGTTTTAGTCTGCAGTTGATTGTGTATTTTTTCCGGTGAAATTAAGTGAATTAGGTGAATTTCGGTGAATATGTTAAGCTTCTTCGAAGCCGAGAACTCTGCCTACTGCACTTGTTCTCTACTTTTGTTCTTTAGTTTACACGCCGCCCGTCTTATCTGCCTTTCCTAGCGTTTCTTATTTTACATTTTGTAACCTTTAAGATAAAAGTTCTTCAAAGATCAGTTTAAATCTCGAGTTGTAAATTCCTCGTTGTACAGTTTCAATCAGAGGCTTAGTAGCCAGTCCATTGTTTGTTAATTTTCTTGGGACATTAGTATTATTTTGACTATTTAAAACAGCATTTTGAAGCTTGAAATTAGTGAAATTAGACTTTACACCTGTTCTCGAACTTAGCTTTTTTTTTACCAGCCATCCGTCTTAACTGTCTATGTTTTTTGTTCCAATTTTTGGTACAGAGTTGATAGTTCTTTTAAGCTCAGCTTAAGTCTCGGGTTATGGATTCCTTGAAACCTCGTTGTACATCGCTGTTTTTCGCTTGTCACCTTCTTCATTTTTGTGCGTCCTGTTTCTTATGCTTTATCTCCCTTTCCTCTTTAGAGGGCGTGTTTTTTTTTTTTTGAAGTGGGCTTAAAGCCAGCCATTCATATTGATGTAAGTTGTTTATATTGTGCAGCTTACATTTAGTCAGTAACAAAAGTTAGTTCACCCTATGAAAGGTGTTTTGTAATCTAGTGAAAACAAATTGAAAAGAGACTTTACTAAAAAAATCGTAAATGTCAACTTTACCATCCAAAATCATTTGTAGTCTTTTGAATGTTGGACGCAGAATCGTTTTTTGTCGTTACTCAGCTTCTCTTTTCCATCTGCTTTGTTTTTTATTTAGTGACAACTTAAAGTACAGTCGAATTTTCACGGGACATCAAAATTAGTTCGAGTTAGAGGGAGCTCGAGTTCGAGATGGTTTTTGTATAGAAAATTCTGAAGAGGAATGTCAAAATATGGCAACTTAGAGGGAAATTCGACTTAGAGGGAGTCGACTTTATTTGTTTCCTAGTCTTAAATCAATTTTTTTAAATCTTCAGATTTGAATATTTTCTCCAAGCCTGACTTAGAACTCTACCTAATCCTCGCTTTGCGTTGTTATTCCCTGTTTTTTTTTTAGATGCCAGTGTGGTTTTTTGGGAACTTGTTGTAATCATCGCCATTGTCAAAGTTTTGTTAAAGCTCGGCTTAGAGCTCAATTTTTGCCATTTATTGGACTCTGTTTTTTTTTTACCAATCCCAATTTTGGTCTATAGCTTTTTAACGACTTTTTATAAATCTTTTTGGAGTTGAAAGTTTTTTTAAGACTGGCTTTTAATCCCCTGTCCAAGTATTTTTTTCTACAATTTTCGTCAGCAAAGTTACTTATCTTGGCTGAATTTGAGCATTAAGACTTTGAGCCGAGCTTCATCTTCTACTCATGCATCTCCTGCATGATTTTTGGTTACTCTTCGATCAAAGACACCCTCCAGCCAAGGACGACGTCCGTCAAATTGTGATCCACAAATCCGCATTCCCTTGTCAACATTCCTCCTCAATCCTTCTTTCGAACACAAGTTTCCACCCTGCAGTCAAAATAAAAAAAAAACTGCACGTACTTTCAGTCCGAACGCATGCACATCCGCGTTGCTTTTTTTCGTGTCGTTTTTTTTCTTTTTTTCGAATGAATAAGCGTTTCTCCTCGCAGGCGAAAACAGAGGTTAAATTTTTTACAGTTGCAAACCAAAAAAAAGAGACAAAAAGAAGTTAAGTACCGCCACAATGGCGCTCACGTAATTCGACCATTCGACCAGGATCATGGTCAAATCACTTTCACTTGGCAAGTGCAGCTCACGACACGTTTTGTGTTTTTCTTTTTTTTTTTTTTTTAATTTTTCATTTTTTTTCCACCTCTTCGCTTTCTTGTTTCAGTTTCGGTTTCTGTTTTTTTTTTTTTGATGCCCTTTTGTCATTTTCTGGCAAAATCTCCCAATCCCCCCTTCGACGAGTGCGTGAACGAAATTTTTGAATACGAAAAAAGCCAACCCGTCCACAACCACCCCCCCACAAGCACACGTATCTAGTATCTCGTCATCGTCATCACCACCGCTGGGCATGGTTACGTGGTGAGGTTGTTGAACCCCGTGTACAAAGTATCTGTGGCAGAGACCCTTTGAATTTGGACGCTCTCTAACGGTGTAGCAGCGGCGGTGGTGGAGAGCGCCGATTAACAAATCACGACGGAAAGCAAAAGTGCCGTGCGTTGCACACGTCGGCGGTCGGTGGTCGGCGGATTGACGGTCTACCGGGATTGGATGATGAATTTGTCTTCGTAGAAACGCAATCCGCACACACCGAACTCGAAGCTCCGCGCTGGAGCCTCGCGCGGTAACCGGTTTAGCGCGGCGGTTGTTGTATCTGCCATTCATTCGCTACGGGCTCGAACTCGAGGTCGATGTTATCTTTATGTAACTGCACTAGCACCAGTAACAGCACCAGCAGCAGCAGTCGAGTAACGTGGTCGTGGCGGTGGCGACGGTGGCGCTGTTGGTCGTGGTGGTGGTTTTGCTATTTAGGCCTTTTCTGGTTAACAATTGGGAAATGCTTTTTTTTTTTTATTATTTTCTACCGTTTATTTGAATGCCTTTCTCTTTAAGACTTTGTGGGTATCTTTTATTTTTTTTTTTTTGCGCTGATTGTTGGATCGCAGGTGGTGGTGGTGGGAAAATCTATGAGGTAACGTAATCGATTGTGTTTTTTTTTTTTGAATCTGGACAATGGGAGAAGTTCAGGTGCGGTTGTTGAGTCGCGTTGTGGGTCTCCTTTTGGTGTACGTGCGTGGGAGAAGCAGGACTTTTCGACGTAATCGATGCAAACTTCAACTTGCGTCCTCGGAAGCGTAATGTCGGAAAATTCGTAAGGCAGAGTCTAGATTTTATCTAGTTTTTGAGTCTTTGAGAGCTGGTGGGAAACTTGGGAGGAGAACTTCGAAATCTGTTTTGCTATAAATTTAAACTCTTTGTTGTAAAGTCTTCTGTATATGCAAACAAAAAAAACCTTTACCATAGTTGAGATCAACTTCTCCTTCAGTTTTTTTGGATGGAATACTTTCTTTTGCTTTACTTACAGCTTTTTTTTACCAAGATGCTCCGTTTACAATGATATATTTTAATGCCGTCCTCATCATCTGCAACGAGCTGCGTGAGATCACTGAATAGAATCTTGTACCTGACTTTTAAAGCTTTACTTTAACCACATCATTGTAAATGCTTCCTTTCTTTTAAAATACAGTGCCATGCACGTTATGAGAAACACCTAAAACTATTTTAATTGTTTTCACCATATCTCGTGTACTTTTGGACATTATTGTAGCTACAAATTTCATCCTAAAACCATACAAAACCATGGGTTTTGCAATAAGTATCACAACTTTGGGAGTTTGCCGATCAAAAACGTAAAAAGGCGTAAAATAGCGAATGCATATAAATAGAAACACTGAGATTTTCATAACAAATCGCAAATTTTTTTCCACAAATGGTTATAAAACTTTGTTATTTTATTAAACAGCCATAATTTTCGACACTATTTGTCAATATTCGAAACATAAACTTTACCCAATAGTCGTAATAGGAATAGTCTCATATAATTCATTTTCATTTCATTCATTCATTTCTTCAAAAAACTTGTCAAGGAATCCAATGTTCTCAGTGTTAAATTACTTAGAAGAATTTTACTAAAAATGCAGAGGAGAGAGATACTTTAGGGTCGCTCAGTTTGTTCACACCAATTTACTGATTCAAATTTAAAATTTAAATAGAAGATTTACATTTTTTTATCTCAATTAGAATTAGAAAAACTTCGAAATTTTAAATCTTAGCCCTTTGATTTACTTGTTCCAGTTTCCAATCTTAAAAATTTGGAGTTTTTGTGGCATTTATTGTTAAGACTCTAGTTTAAATTACATTAGGTGGTGTAACAGCAAGTTGAGAGCCAGAGTTTAGCTTTTCTGTGCCTCCATTGTGTTGTGCGCGTTATACTTTTGACATAGGTGGAGGCGACGTACTGCTTAATGCCGGTTTCGAACTTCCAACTGCGAAAGTTTTTCATGACGGAAGTACTTCAGGAAGATTGTCATTCGTTTGCCGGAGGTAGGGCCGTGAAAAATGTTTGTGCTATTTTTTAGAACCTAATTTAATTATCCGAATACAAAACTTTCAGTTTAAAAAGTAACTTTCCTACTAAAAACGTTTATAATGCCTCGGGTTGATGGTATACCTTACAGTCAGAGTCAAAAGAAAGTTCACACTGTACACTCATTTTTCGAACATTCGTTCACTCAAACAAAAATCTCTGGTTTTTTGTTTTTGTTTTGAAAAGGTTTGTTGTCTCTAAAAAGAATTATAACAAAGAAAACAAGAATTAAAAAGATTTGTAAGCACAAAAATTTAAGAGAAAGATAACTAAAATAACTTTTTTAGAGTCAAAAGAAGTTTAGTTTTAGTTTGGCCAAAACCCCATTTGTTGGCTTAAGCTAGGAAAATATACAACTCAATAACAAGATCAAAAACTCAATACTAGCCCTAAGACCGCAATCTTTTTGTGCTTAAAATACCTTTAAAATATCTTAGCGTTGATTCTACTTACTTTTAAAGTCTATTCGGCGGATTTTGTATGCCATTCATCCACTAAAGTCAAAGTCAATGATATTTTTCTTGTAATAATCCCTCTGTATACCAATCATGTTAAGGCCTGCTAAGAGCAGATGATCATCCATAGCTTGCTAGCTAGCTAGCTGTCATAAAAAGCAACCATTTCTTAATAATGCAGGTGCTGTTTTCTTCAGATCGAGCACCAGAAGGACCTACTTTATAAATCTTCGAAACATGTACACTTTTTTGTGACTCCCATTGTATATAACTTTGACTTTAAATGGTTTCCATTTTTTCTGTCAAGTCAGCGAAAGCAGAGATTTTCAATCGTTGACTTAAATAGAACTCGCAGTGCTTCGAATTCGGAATCATTGATGTCGATAAAAAACTACAAAATGTAATAATTTAAATAAATTTTAATTTACTATCGGAATGCTTAAAGAGGAAAAGGAGAGATTCTTAAATACAACGAATTAAAAGCAGAGCTTCTATTTCTAATCAAGATCTGGATACTCGGCCAAAGAGGAGTTTGAGCCGAAAGTTGAAATCATTTTTGTTGTTTGCAAACCTTGTTTTTAGCTAAGCAAATTGATTTGATCTTCGAGTATAATCTTCATCATTTTCTTATGATTTTGAGAGAGCTCCATAAATGATAAAAAATTGTGTCTGAAAAATTTTTAAATTTACTTATTGCAGAATTGTTTTTGATTTTTTGTTTAATATTTGATAGAATTCCTTTTTAAATTATATGCACCTTTAGCGTGTAATTTTAAAAAGATTTGAGAAAAACAAAACAAGGTACAGTCGAGTCCCCTTAGCCGAGTTTTCACGAGACATCAAAATTAGTTCGAGTTAGAAGTTGTCGACTGTATTTTGATTTCCTTTTATTTATTTCATCTAAGAGGAAAGCGGTGGAGGGAAAGCCCAATAACCTTTCTCAAACTAGAATTCACTTGAAAAGTTTTTCACTTAACCAAGTTCTTTCAATAATTTTTTTTTTTACTTCCGGATGAATGTGCTAGGTACAAAAAAGATATCTTTCTTAATGTATTTACATTCCAAACAAAGAAATTAATTAAATTAAATAAAAAAGTGTCGTGAAATCAAAAATCGATATCGTCATTCATTTCTCTACTCAACTGAGCCTTTGTTAAACTGAAGACTTCAAAAGAAACCAAAGCTTAAAAGTTAAAACAATGTCCCAATCACATGCTCAAAGGCATGTCTGCAACAGACTACCGTCGACAACCTATCCGTCGATATCGAAGGCCAGAAGAGCCATCATCTCCTCAAAGAACTCCCGCCAACAAAAAGAAAATCCACTCAAACTGCAGCCCTGATCCTGCCGCCTCGTCCGTGTCATCTCTCAAAGCAAAACACAGCCCACCGCAGTCAGATATGCAAAGCAGATGAACAGAAAAAAATGAAAAACAAAAGAAAAAAAAAAAAAACACACACACGCAAAAGATACAACAAACATGTCCGACACCCGGACATGGACATCGTTAGGGAAAATTGTTTCTCTTGCTCGTGCTCCCACCGCACCACCCGCGTGCGTTTTTCTTTTGATTTTCCTTTCACTGGCTCCTGCCCATGTGTTGAATACAAGTATCTGTGCCACGTAACATTCGCCGTCAGAGGAGGCTGACGGGGAGGAGGAGAAGGCGGAGAAAAACTTTTCCTGGTTCTCTACTGCATGCAACTCTATGTCAACGTCGTCGACGGTGACGGTGACGACGCTACGACTTTTCGACGCTCCGACATTCCAACAAACGACGCACAGTCGCTTTTTTGCACTACTCACCCGTTAAGAAATTCATGTTATGCATGCGGATGCGGTTGAGTTTTTCGCTTCGTTTTCAAAATAGACACACACACATACACACACGCATATGAGGGGTAAGTGCGGGGCAATTGCATTACTGGCGGCCGCTACTTGCACTTTTAATCACTTTCAATGCGCCGGCTTGCATCATGCCTTTGCGTGTCTTCATAATCATTTGCCGCCACATGAAGAATTTCAATCTCATTTTGAAAAAAAAAAAAAAAAAAATCATAAAACAAACACAAGCAAAACAAAAAAAAACTGCATACGGGCATCATGCGATGGCTGAGAAGTGGATAAATGTATCTCGATGGACATGGCAGTTTAACTTGATCGTGTGAGCGATTAGCGAATGGCGGTGAGTTTTTTTTTTGTATATTCTCTGCTGCTGGTGGGATCGGTGGTGGTAAATGGTTTTAATTGAAGGATTTTCTAATCGTTTTGTCAGGCGATTTAATTTGACAGGAAAACTAGAAGGAAAAACTTGAGCTGGTCCCGGGAAACTGGAATGGAAAAGTTGAAGTGTTGCGGTCAGTTGGGAGCGATGGAGCTTCGGGGGTTTTTCACGTAACACAAGTAAAGTGTCGGAAATCAGCTGTTTGAATGCTGAAATCGGTAAAAGTAGTTTTGTAAGACTGAGGTCCTTTCTAAAGATTTTGCCAGCTACATTTTACGCTAGACGTATTCAGAGATCAAGAGGGATTGTACTTGCGACAGTCAAACACATCGACTAGTAACCGTCTTAGACGTTTTAGGTTAGGAAAATTTTGTAACAAATCTCTGGCAAAAGTTTTCTTTAACGAATTTCATGTTTTAAAACATTTAACTGAATCGTCTCACAAACTAGTCATCCTGTGTAAATTGCACAGCTTGGCATCTCTTCTAAATAAGAAACGCTTAACATACAAAATCAAACAAGTTTACTATTTCTTTGGTTTGTCTTGTAAACAAAAGGGAGTCCATTCCATGTTTTCATCCTCTATTTGTTTCTATTCCGATGGCGCTATAGCAGTTTAGCTCATCTACTGAATTAAAAACTCTTCCAAAACATTGCTACTGTCTCCTTCCTTTATGTGCACCTTCTCAACTCAAATTTACTTGCAAAAGGTTCACATTCATCCTTTTCAAATTTTCCATTTCCACTCATCAAAACACACACTCGAAATTCCAAAATAGAAATTGAAATTCAACTCCGGGAAAATTCTTCCCGTCCTACTTAACAGAATTCCGCTTCCTCGAAGCTGTAAGTTCACATCTATTTTTAACCTCCAACCGATACAACAATCAGGAAACATCCAAAATTCCCGTGTTTTATCTGTTTCTTCGCAACTTCAATTCATTTTTCTCCAATCCAATCGCCGACAAGGAAGTGCAGACCACCTCGGCCCGACCACATGGGACCTCTAATGGCCGACGTACAACTTTCTATCCCGGATTCGATCGACTCCGAGTTGATGATCGCAGAAAATTTATTGACCCACAAAAAATGAAATATCCCACCCTCTCTCGCACTCGGGTGGTCGTAATTCAAGACAGTTCCTTGACTTAATGCGTGTGTGCAATAGAAATGAATGCCTATGCCTGCCTGGCCGGTTTCGTTCGTTCGTTTGTTCTATTTCCGGAATGGTCTGCTTTTTGTTTACAGACAAATTCACTTGATTCACTCTCCTCTCTCTTGCTCTTCACAATGTTGCAGTTGTAGTGAAAATGTAAAATGAAAAATGAAAAACACACATTTTCCACATTTTACATAACGCATATTCTGCTGCAGATACATTATTTGCATACATTTAGAACTCCTAAACGACATGTGTAACAAAAACTCACACACACACACGGAGAGAAACACATCTTTTCAACAACAAAATGTAAAGGCACCTGGAAATTTGTAATGGCGCTGAACACACAGCTCCAAAAATCTTCCTTCTTTCGCTTTTATCGGTGTGTGCGATCCTCACTCCCCATCGCCCATCGCCTATCGTCACCCCCCAGGAGGCCCCTTTCGACTGACGTCGACGATATAAAGTCACACACACAACTGCACAAAAAACAACACTCAACAACGACAACGGCAACAACGACGGCGACGATAGACGGAACACCAAACTAACCTAGTTTTCGAGTTTGTTATAAACTTTGGGTCAAAGACCTGCAGGAGGTCGAATCCGTAGCAACGTACACACTCTCCCCGCGTACACAGACACAAATGCATCGAGGAAAATGTGGGGAAAAACTAAAATACCACCACCACAAGTGAGTCGGTGTTGGTGAATGAGCTCTATTCCGAGTCATGTGTGTGTGAGTTTGGATGCAAAAAAAACGACGTAAGCAACCTTCCCGCCCTCGAAAAGAGCTTTTTTTTTGTTTTTCTTGTCTCTGTACCTCTGTATCTGTGTGTGCAGTGTTGTTTTCTTCTATTTTAATTCATTTGTGTGGTTTTACTGGTTCGTGTGTCTTATTTGCAACCCACACCACACTCTTACTCTCACTTGGCACTTGCATAATTTAGCTTTGGACTTGTAACGGACATGGACGAATGAACAACGACGACGACGTCGTGAGATTGTTTTTTGTGACGAACTTGAGTGCCAAATGGCACGGTGCTTGTTGTGGGCTCAACGGGAGGGTGTTGATATTAAAAGTCAAATAGATGAAACATGTTGCAGAGCATAACACAGCATTGCACTGCAAATTTTGTTGCAGCAGAAAAAAAAAAAATGAAAATCACTTTAGACACGTTATATTGGCCCTCAGTGGACGGGAGGTGACGATTGAGTGGGTGGCAATTTGGATCTTGAATTTTTTCTTTTTTTTTCTGTTCACTCATCGCCAAGACCGTGTGTCTTCGGGAAATTTGAACAAAAAAAAAATAAAAATACGACCTCGTGGCTTGATTTCGATGACTTCATGGTTTTCAAGTGATTTGTCATTCGTGACTGCATTTGGGCGAGGAGTTGAGTGCATAACTGGGAGTTTCTTCGTGATTGCTTTTTAAAAAGAAGTCATCGACTGACTTTTTGAGCCTGATCTGTGGCGATTTGGCTCTGGTTTTGGACGTTTACAAACGACTTTAAGCGATTGTCGTCGAATAAGTTTTTGAAATGAAATAAAAAAACAAGTAATTGGTCAGCGGACACATTTTGGTAGGAGCATCAAATGAAATTGGATATCTTCTCAGCTCATTGCATTGATTTTTTGTAGTACTTTTATATCTGAGGCAAAAAGAACGCTAAGAGAGAAAAGGGACTGAAATGTGATGCATAGGCGGAGATGCACAGAAATACCGAAGAAACTTCGCCCTTGACTCCAACAATGAGACTTCTGTGGCGATCTAGTCAGCAAAACTTAAGAAATTTCGGAATTTTGAAACCACAATAAAACCTGGAACCGCAATCTTGTGCCTGAGATCTGAAATGAACTACTACACGACTGTCACTCTGCTCTGAGAGTTTTTTTTTGGATGGCAAAATTGCCTCCAACATTTTTTTTAGAAATTCTTGGTGAAACTTCATTTTTGATTTCTGAAAAATTTTTGACGAGTCCAAAACGGATCCCAAACAGAGCTGTGTTTGTGTGTCCTCGAGTTTTTGGTGAAAATGTATGAACTTACTTGTGAGCCAATTAACCCTTGGAGAGTCTGTGTCTGATCTAAAACCGCCTTCCAACGTAAATGGTCCAGGGATGATGTTTCAAGTCCTAAAGACTAAGCTATTTTCCGTTCGCGATTAGTTGGTTTGTGTACTGCAGGTTGGGTCTCCATCTTCTCCTCGAATCAGTAGGCTCGGATTCGAAAACTTTTTAGCTGGAGCGTTTGTGTCCATGCGCTGGATGTGGTCGAGCTACTGTAGTCGACGAATTTTTGACTTCCAGACTGTATCCACATTTTTGAACAGCACGTAAAGTTGGCTGTTATGATTGCTCATCTATTCGCCTTCCTCGCAGGCTCGATTGAATATCCGCCGTAGAATGAATGAAACAATGAATGAAACAAATTTTTCTAACAATTTCTACAAATTTGTCTTTTGTCCTGGTTACTGAATTTTGGAAAACTTCTTTTCCCTGTCCGGAAATAGCTATTTGTTTCTTGTGCAAAATTAAAAAACAATTACTTAAAGTCCTAGAGACAGATGTGAGTATTTACTGGGATATAAAAAAAAAAGTAAGTTCAAAATTTTTTCCATGTGCCATTGCAGTGGGAGAAAACTTTGTTCCACTCTTAAGATCCTTTTTTTAGTAGCTCAGCATGCATAGCTGACATACTTTCGATACGATTTAGTAAACGTCGTTCTCCACACTTAACCACGTCCATACAACCTTCCAACAAAATATTGACTCTCAGCAGGTCATAAGCCTGCCTGTTTCCAGAACGATTTTTTTTCCTAAAAACTCACACATTTGCGTCAAAAAAAAAAATCACCCATAAACACTGGACTTGTGGAAGATTAAAAATACTTCTAGGTGCCGCAAAATAACGCCGAGTGAAATAAAGAGGAATTCCAATTCGGTTAAGGCTCAGAGATCATAAAGTGCTTACTGGTGGTCTTTATTTCATTCGGCGTCATTTTGCAACATCATAAATTTGTCTGTCCTTGCACATGAACGAAGACAGCAACGGGAATCATTCATTCATTCATTTACTTTTTTTTTATTTTTTTAAATAATGTGCAAATTCACGATCCACACTCCTAGTTTCCACCCTTGCAATTATTGCCATGTTTTTGATATCTTTTAACACAAATCTCTATCTTAGAGCCAGATTTTCTTTAACTCGTTTCTTTGTTTGGCCCCTTCAGGAATTGTTAAGGTTCACGCAGCTGTGTAGCTCTAACAGGAAAACAGTAATCAAAGTCATTAATGTATTGTAATTTAATAATTTGTTTTTACGACTTTGTAAGCCAGTTTTTGAAAAGCTAACAGCTGGTATGGATTAGTGGGTTACCTATAACGACCATAAGTTGATCGAATTTATAACTACTGGCCTTTCACTGAACTAATCGTCGGGTTAGGTCCTTAATGAACCTTAATACCATTTGGGTATTAAATTTGTGTTAAACCTGTCTCAGACAGAATTTTTTGAGTGCTTAGGTTTAGAGAAAACTTATTCTTTGCTGTGGACAAGCATTTGTTTGATGTCTTCTTATTATCCAAACACAGATAAGAATCCTTGCATTACATACAGTTGCGTGAAAGAAAATCGGGCAAAACGTAGTCGAAAAAATCGCAGAGTTAATGAATATTTTAAAATTTTCGTTATTACATATAGCAGGTTTATTTCATATGAACAAAAAAACAAACAATTGTTGTAATTCATAAATAATTTAATTTTATTAGTTCGATTTGCTTTAATCAAATGCATAAATACAAGGCCGATTTATTTGGCCCGATTCTATTGCACGCGACAGTATAACGAATATTTTAAGGTGAAATCGAACTGAGTCGAAATGCAGAGTCGCGAACACTTGTTCACTGAAAACTCAATAAATTGATTTTTTAAAAAAACGTGTTTTCACAATTTGATAAATGCTTCAGACTTAGCACTGTCTAACAAGATAAAGAAAGTTTGGCTATCCATAGCCGAAAGAGTACCTCCATTTCTCCATAATTCCTTCAGTTTCCTACTTTTAATCGCCTTCATCGCCTTTAGATGATTGCATGGCATGAGCCAACCGATATGCCGACATCTTCAGCAACTTCTCTAATAGTGATTCGATTCTCCAATACAATTTTCTTCACTTCCTCAACATTTTCATCGGTTGTTGATGTGCTGGGGCGTCCAGGGCGAGCGTCGTCATTCACATCTTCTCGACCTTCTTTGAGAAGCTTGTACCACATTTTTTTTTTAATCAGAGTACACTCACCGTATGCCACTGTCAACATTTAGAGATTTTTTTTTTGAGGACTTTCACAACAAAATTGAATGCAAATTCTTTGATCCATTTTTTTTCGACAGCAGGAAATCGCCGAAAACGCAAAACACGTCTAAATTGTATGCATCTCACAAATAAAATAAATATGCTGTATAGCTGAAACTGTAAACATATGTTCGAGACGAGTGTACTAACATAACAAAATAAAAAAAAATCGATAATCGAATGTACGTAGCCTGCGAAATTTGAAAGTTCACCTTATTTTTTAAACAGACCTCGTACTTACAGTAGCTCAAAGCAAAAATTTGGAACAAAATGCATATTTTCTATGAATTATTATTATTTAAAATCGTAAAAAAATTGAAATGCAGCTTGAAAGCCTATACGCCTATACTATTAGCATACTAAAAAACAAAAATTATAAAAATTCATCAACATAAAAACCAAAAAAATAATTCAAAACTTATATTCCAGATTTTTGCTTGTCCCCTTATTACTTTGAGCTTCTGTATTTTTTTTATACGTTGTATAAGGCTTATCTTTTTCTTTTTTTTCTATTTTTATTTTCCCACTTCTTTATTGTCTGTCTTATTTGTGACATTAAAAAAAGGTTTTACATGCTAAGGGAATGTACATTAACGAATCAGGACCAATGTCCTTAATTTTTGTTTTATGAAAGGAACAGGTGCCGCTTGTCGCTCGTTGTTGTCTCCAGATTTTGTTTTATAATTGTTTATTTACTTTTTAACATGTATGCTTATAAACTATGTATACAATTTTTATGTGCGTATATTTGACATTTGGATACTCGCCACATTCGCTTAACAATCTAATAGTTTCCTTAAAATGAAGTTTAAATTAGATACATTACATTGGGTGGCATAACAGCCCGTTGAGAGCCAGACCCCAGCTTTTTCGCTCCTCCACTATGCTGTGTGCGTCATAATTTTGACACAAATTACTATTTTTTAATTCCACACTTTTTCACAAATTTTACTTAATGCTTTTTAATTTTTGTCTTTTCAGGTAAGTCGCAGAGAGTAAAATTTGATTTGTTGTATCAGGATCATTTGTAAGTCACTACTTTTCATATTGTAAAAATTAATTTCGTTATGAGGCGACTTTTTAAAGTAAATTCCCTTTAGTGTGTAAAGCAGCTAATAGCTATTCACTTATCCTTTCTTAATTCTAAGGCGTGGCAGAAAGAAAACCCAAGAGACCTTCGATCAAAGAGAAAGAAACAATGGCTTCTTGGATTTTTTTTCAATAGAGAAAATTGCTTTCGCTGAGAAAGTGACATTTAGGTATAATTTATCGGATAACGTGGTTCATTTCATACTTAGGTACTTTAAAAACCAACTACTGAAATTTAATTTTAATTGAAGAAGATTTGTTTAACAGATTATCTTTTATTTTGTTTACTAGTCGTATGTCTACTTAGTGTCCCCAGTTCACAATCGCCTAGTGCGAATTGTCTCAGAGTACTCTAATGAGTCTTAAATAAGCGCTCGTAATTATTTGAGCACATTCCAAGGGACTTCGTATTGGTCCGTAGAAACGGTCTTATAATGCCACAAAAGTTAAGCAATGTTTCTTCTTTTTGAAGATTTTTATTTAGTTTTTCCACAACTGACAGGATTAGAGGTTGACAAGAGATGAAAGAAGTATTTTTCCGTGAAGTGGTGCATGGCAAGAGGTAGTTTTGAGGAATCTTTCTAGAAATTAAGAGACTTTGAACAATTTAAAAGACGTTGCGGAGCCCTTAATGTGTTTGACATGACAGCCTGTTGAAACTCACTGCTTGCCTGTTTTGACTATGTTTTAGTGTATGCAGCTTCTGTTTGTTGTTCGTTATACTTTTTGAATAGAAAATTAATTTACCTTCTACTTTTTTGAAATTCTTAATTATTTACTGTAATAGTTTTTAAAATTTCATAGTCTGTTATAGACGTTCAGAATAATAAATATCTCTTCGAAAAGAGGGTCACAAGCTAAACAGTTGCTACTACTCTTGGAGTGCCTTCAGTCGTTCGCAGGATGTCGATGCAGACTTTTTTCTTTAGATTTTTGTTTTTGAATAGAGAATAGAGGGCGTATTTGATGTGTAGTGTGATATTCATGTCGTATGAAGTTGCTTCCAACGTCCGTTTGCTTCTGCAGTCTTTTGAATAGAGGCATTCGTTTTTCTTTCTCAAATTTGATGCAAAATTACCTTAAATTGTTTTTTTGTAAAAATTTAGTCCCGATATGACTTTTGTTTAAAAAGCCACTTCTTTCTTTGTGTGAAAGAGAGCTGCCCTCCATCTGACCTGCGTGTGGATGATGAACGACTTTGACTCTCAATTTCTTTTCCTGCTTCGATATGGCATCAAGTCCTCCACACAAATGTCCGGCTGAACAAAAAAAACCATCGTCCTTCACACCCCTACCGAAAAACCGGCCTCACCTGCCGTAGGCCACCACACCACCATCACTCCCACCGCACCCAAGCGCGGAATTGGCCTCAGTGGCCTCCTAATGGACTTGGCCGCACCTCTCTTCCCGTCTTTATCAATTTGCCCATTTTGCTACCGCTACCCGCCCGAGATGGAATCCAATTTTTGCCCATAAATTTCACAAGACATCCACAAATTCCACAATCCACCACACACATACATTCGTGCAATCACGTTGCACTTTACGAGCAGAGTTGCATGCCTTTCGCCGTTGAAAATTTTTCCGCTTTTCACGTTCATCGTTCATGGAGTCATGAGATTTGTGGTAATACACTCCGTGTTAGCCTGTTACGTAATCGTAGTCGTTGTCGGTTGTCGGTTGTGTCGTGGTCGTCTACAAAAAAAAAACAACAACATCTAAACCGAAGCCGCAGTCGAAGCCGAAGCCGGTAGCACCGGTCTTTTTATTTTTTTTTTTGCCAAGCGTGGTGTTGCATCCATCCACACGACACAACAGGACAAATGGTATTACGTCGGCGATAATATGTCTTTTGCCAATGTTGTAATATCGGTGTAATAACAACAACTAAACGGGGGGAGCGGTGGGATCACTCTCGCTGGTTGATTTTCCGCATCACTATCTCGGCGGCGGTGGTTGTCTTGGGTGTTAGATTACGGTAATGCGAATGATGATCGCCTGGCAGGCGGTTGCATTTGATGGATTCAAACGAAAGGGAAAACGAAAAGAAAAACTAGAGAGGTGGAGAAAAGGCACAGACACACGAGAAAATGGGGGAAAAACTTGCACTTCTTTTGAAAGTGACGGGCGGGTTGGCAGAGAAAAGCCGAGGAAGGAAAACGACGAGAAGAAAATCTCAACGGAATGTGCCGTGTGCTGTGGTCTGCCGTGTGAGTTGAAAATGATCGACGTTGTTTGATTATGTCATACAAGGAAGCTTCGTCGTTTCTTTTTCTGTTTTCCATTTTCTTTGGGTTTTTTTTTTTTTCTTTCTTTCTCCTCTGAAGGAACTTGTTCGTTGAATAGTTTGGCGCTTAGAGGAACTGGTGTAACTAAAGAAAAGCCAAAGAGCGAGAAGAGATGTAATTTTCACTTTTTCCATGGTCTTCGTAGTCTTCGTCTTCGGCTTTTTTTCTTTGTTTATATCTTCTGGTAAATTAATTGGTGATATTACACATCGTTACTGCATTCTGAGAAAAAAAAAAAAGAAAAAAACAATTTATTGCGATATGTGTGCAATCATGAGAAAGGATTTCATAATTTTTGCAAATGCGATTGGTTTTTCTTTTTTGTCTTTCTTTCTTATTGCATAACGATGATAGAGAAAAAGATAACGAAGAGAGTAAGATAGAGATAAGGAAGTAGGTTTTGATGAGATCGCGTCCTGGTTACGGTGGCATTCGGATGGGGAGGAAAATGATTGGGATTTATTTTTTTTTTTGTTAAGTTGGTCGCACGGTGGTTAGTGGGCAAAGGGAGTGTTGCCGAGTTGAAGTTGGGATTTTGAAATGCATTTTTACCATGACGAGTTTGGAAATGACCGATTTTGTTTGGGTCTTGTGATGTAAGGCTTTGGGGAGAGGTCTTCTTGAGCAAAGTTACTACTGCCCTAGAAGGCTGTAATCGTTTCGACTTCCTTCAGTGCCACATTTTTTTGAGTAGTTTTGGGCACAGTTAAGCTGTGTGCAGGAAGTGGATCTTGATTATGTGGTCTTCAGAGTTGTATTTCTTACTTCAGTGGTGGTTTCGGCCAACATTGTTCTCCAAATAAAGTTTTTATAAGTTTGCCTTTATGATCGTCATTATGACCATGATCTCTGTCTAAGTTGGACACAATTCAAACTAGGCTCTATAAGCGGCGAATGGACAAAAGAAAAAAGACAGTTTCGTGTTGAATTTCGGATTTTTCAGCTCACCTTTTAGTGATCTTCAGCAGCGGATGTCGCTAAGAAATTCAATATCACATCGTCGACGGTGATCCTGAGTTCCGACTGCTTCTCAAACACTGGAGATCGTTGTGATCTTAAGTCCAGAATGTGAAATAACTTTATCGATTGTGATTTTAAGTCAAGAACGGCTTAGAAAGACTCGGAATTACTACAATGGATGAGTATTGGAAGCTTCTGTACCTTTCAAGATCACTTTTCTGTGAAATATTATCCCACATTAAAGTAAAAAAAATCGTCCATGTTGTCTTGGGTCTACTCAGAGTGTTTCGTCAAACTTAAAAAAAATTTACACCCATTATTCGGTTTTTGAATTAAATGAGATGATCAATGATCGACGACGATCGAGATCGAGAGGATCAACGAAGAGTGTCGTCTTTTTTTTTTTTTTTTTTTTATAGATGAGAAGAATCCTAGAAAAGATAGAGCTTTCCAGTTTGTTACGCATAAAATGATCGATGATCGAGGTCATATAAAACAGATCATGATCGAGATTAAGGCAATCGACTTTTTTTATTAACGACTTTGTTTAAGAGGTGATCACTTTTCGGAGCGTTTCGTAATGCGTCAGAAAAGCTTTCAGGGAAGTTAAACATCAGATCTCTGAGCAATAGCGTTTTCCTATCGCAAAATTTCCATGAAACTAACGAGGAGTTTTCCTTTCAACTTTTTTGTGCTGTAAATTGTTTTTTCGTGATCGGTTAAGGCTCAGAGATCGGATGTTTAACTTCTGGAAACTTTTCTGGGAGCTTTTCTGACGCATTGGGGGCTGAATTCATTTTGTACACTATTGTAATCTTCACTTTGACCTATTTATACGCTTTTCTGAGACATTTAGTCTTGGAACTTGAGCCTGTCAAACGTTTGGGTAGGTTATCAAAACTAGAAAATAATCTCTTTTGGTAAATTTAGGGTCAAGGTCAAAATTATGTTTCTGTTTGAATCATTTTTAGTATTAGGGTTTCTATCTTAACCCTTTCATGACCACGTCTAACTCCAGCCGCAGGGAAAATATATTTTTTGATTCACCAAAAACGAATTGAAAGACTCCGAATACTCTTTTTGCACTAGGAGACATCTGATGAAGACTTAAATGGTCTAAAATCGGGTTTGAGAATAAAATTACTAGAGTTTTACTGTAATTACGCCAGCATTTTCGAGTTGTCAGTAGATGAAATTCATGTTGTACGGAAACAGCACCAGGCAGGTTAATGAGTCGCCTTTAGTTTTGTTGCCCTATTTGAACTCTAGCATTTCGAAAAAGACTCTTAGACAATCTTGGTTCAAACAGAAGCGTGTTCCAAGATTTTCGAGCATCTCTCTAAACAAATGTCTGCTTCAAAACTTGCCTCAATCTCGAGCCTGGTGATCAGCATTTGAATCCTTCATACAATTACATCGCCTTGAGAGGTATAATTAGAGCTTCCCTTTACGTAACACAATTTTACAAAAAAAAACGGTCACTCGCCTACAACTCAAGCGCCCCTCTCACGTGCCCTTGGAAAGCCATTAAAACCCGATCAATTCGTCTCATTTCACAGTCACGTCACGAGCTCCGTATGCGTAAGAAATTTAGAAAAATGTAAAAAAAAAACGTTGTCGTGGACCCCCACTTCACGCAGCTTTCACAAAACTCACAAAACCCCCGAAAAACCCGCACGTCCCTCCGACTTAAGAGCCACAAACAAGTGACTCAAATAAAAATAAAAAAAAGTAAGCCACCATTATGCATGTGTGTACTTCAAAAACCGACGTTTGTTATGTTTTTTTTTTATTTGCCGTTTTACGTAAGCCTCACATTGAACTTTGGTGTTGAAAATGAAAACACACATACGGTAGAGGAAAATAAAAGTTTAGGCAGGGACGGAGGACGGACGTAATTCACTTTCTCCCATTCTTTGGGTACGTGTATCACACTTTTTGGCCAGGGCTTTGTTTGGAATTGTTCGGGGCGGACGGGCACAGACGGCGTCATTGCTGCGTATTGATTTAGTTGGTTAATGCCACAGTGCCGCCGTACGTAATGATGGATGATACCTTCATATCTAAACACCGAATGATTGCCGAACACGACCGCGTCGGTGTCGGCGGTCACTGAACTTTGTTTTGGATTTTCTTTTTTAGAGTGGTCTGCTGGTTAATTAGTGTGTTCGGTGGCAGTTTGTTGGTTTCTTGGACTTTTGAATGGTGATCGGGAGGATGATCAACTCGGGGGTTTTGGGTTTAACTTCCTGAAACTAGAAATGGCATCCTTTCACCGATTGATTTTTAAATTGTACGACAATTAACATCCATCATTTCACGATCACTTATCGTTTCTTAAGAAATTGCTGATAGCGGCTTCTAAGATTTTAGGGCAGTAATTCTTTATTTTTTTTTGTAAAGGGTTTTGAAAAGTTTTTCTTTATTAATTTCCGACTTCCGAGGCGTGCCTTGAACGCGATCCCGTCAGGAAGGCGACCGCTCGGCAAACCCAGAATGAGATGGCTGAATCTCGCCATACCCTCTGATAAGTTAGAGTCGGGGTCGAAGGATCGAGTTGCCTGGAGATCTCCTTTGCGTGCATTTCCCCCGAGACATCGTTAGTGGATCACGCGGTCAAGAAGATGATGATGATGAATTTCCCAATTACGTTAAAGATTACTTGATGTAATTTTGTTGACAATGATCCTGAGTGGTAGATGCCCCAGGAGAACTGGAGATCACTTCATAAACCATCACTGCTGGCCAGAATGCCTCTGAAAAACGCGATATTACTTTGTAAACGATGTTTTTGGGTCTAGACCGGAGTTGCGATACTCCAGATCACTTCACCGACTTCGATTCTTGGTCCAAAATACATCGCAGAGACATAAAATCGCATCGTTGGCCGCGATCTTTAACAGAGAAAGCCTCTACATCACTTGAGATCACTTCTGCTCGGGCTTCAATCCAGAATGTTTTAAAAACACACGAGATCACCTCGTCGTCAAAAACTTTGAGTCCAGAGTCGCTCAGTAGCACTTACGATCACTTCGTGAATGGTGATCTTCAGTTCATAATTCCTCCCAGGAACTCGAGGTTACATCATCAACTGCGATTTCCAGCCTGAAATCATCAGAATCTTGCTCATCGCCACAACTTTAATAAATCGTTCTCTATCTTCTTCTTCTTCTTCTTCTTTTCTTTGCCCGCATGTTCCATTAAAGGGATTGTGCACGCAGAAGAGATCTCCAGGCAACCCGATCCTCCGCCGCCGACTCTAATTCCTCAGGGGGCATGCCCAAACGTAACCAGGCCAGCTTTTGGACTTGATCCAACCATCTCATCCTTGGTCTACCAAGGGGTCGCCTACCCGTCGGAGTCGCATATAAGGCAAGGTCTATCTTCATCTTTAAGTTTTTAAAATGTCTTTCGGAATCAGGTGGGACCTTATTGCTGACATCTTTCACAGCTTCAACCGTTAAACCAACATTCATCTCAAACAGACGCTCAGTGTCAAACTTTTTTTGACTTACTGTTCCGTTTTTCAAAGATTCAGGAATCAATCGATCTGTTCCCAACAATAAAAATAAACTTAAGCGTCTTTTTTCGTATTGCCCTCGATCCTTAAAGCCACTTCTTTCTCACACAGCCCAGTTTTTGCTTCCTTCCCATTTCTCTCTGGTAAAACTGTCGGGCCTTAGATTTGCTACCTCCTCATCTAACTCGAGGCTTCTTTCCTAAAACTGTCGATTTAATGACACAGTCATCTCCTTCTAATTCCGTCCCCAACTCTCGACCACCCCAATAGAAAAGTAGGTAATGAACTACATCACCATTCCCATCCATCATCACCTCTGTCTGTGTCAGCCAACCCTTGCCCCTGCACCGAAAAAAAAACCGAATTCAACCGCTCCCCGGCCTGCTTACCCAATGAAGAAAACTCAATTAAAGTTATTGAAGGCGGAAGCCAAGTGGGGGGCCTAGGCCAGGCACCAGGCACCCGGCACCCGAATGCGGAAGTGATTCGTTTCTTTTGTCGTTTTTTTTTTTTGGACGATTTAATGCCTTCCTGGTCTCTCTTCCAGCCGCTGCGATTATCTCCGAAATAGAAATCTCCCCGAAAACCCATCGCTGGGAAAAATAAAAGAGAAAGGGAGAGAAGGAGAAGCTGGAAATCCACTCAGCCTGTCTATCTATTTGGGAGCACACCACACAGCCATTGAGAGGAAAACTCATGCGCACAGTTATTGCACAACTTTCACTTTGTGCCTCAGCCGGTGAACTTTTTTGTGTTTAGGTTGGAGTCGTTTTCGGTTTTCCTAGTTTTTTTCCTGGTTGGATGCCTGTGGTCCCCTCCCACACTTTGACTCGCGCAAGGATCTTTTCCGGGAAAGAGCCTCGTGGGTGACAGACAACAGTCTAAGACAACGATGACGACGACTACGCATTCGAATTTGAAATCGAAGTTGAAAAAGCCAATTACTTTGCCAAATGCTCGATTGTGCAACACGTTCACATCCAAAACGACCACAAAAGATACCCCCAAGAGACCGACGAAGAGACAGAGAGGCACGGCATGAAGATCATGTACGGCTATCCACTCTACTCGACTCCACTCGACGTCGTGTATCAATTGCAAGTCTCTGCCTTCGAGACGTTTGCTTCTTTTTTTTTTTTCTATTTCTATTTCATTTATCCAACAGCACGCTTCCCACATTTCGTAATCGTACAGTGATCTCTAATATTCAACCCACTGCCAACCAGGTAAGCCAGCCAGGTAAACTACTCGCGGACGACGATTCAGTCAACCAGCAACGGAGCTGTCTACCCGGTGCCCCTGCGAATTCACTACCATCGCGAAGACGTTGTCGTGCTGGCCCGATGCACACTTGGCTATTAATAATGTTAACTTTGATCGTGATTCGAGCCGATCCAGGGAAGTGCAGGGGATCGGGGGTTCGTGGGTTGGGTTGCTGGAGAGGGTGGACCGGGCCAAGGCACGACTCTTTATCGGATGGGGTGGGCTATTCGAATTCGAGTTCCCATGCGCGCTATCCACCCGTACAGGGTGAGGGTTAAGGTCTCGACCTGCGTCGAAACTCGAGCAGAAGTGATGTGGAGTTCCTAGGCACCTTTCAAATCTCAGTCTAAGAGATCGTGCTCTTCTATAGATTCTGGCGGTGGTCCCAGTATCTCTTGAATCTGAATGTAAGAATGGAATATCAGTCCAAAAACTTCATGAGATATGAAGACGGTCCTAGAAACTATCGATTGCCTATCTAAGACTCCGCGGGCTTTAAAATCCGAGTATGGTTCTAAGATCTGGAAATGGTCGCAGTATCTTTCGAATCATAGTCCAAGACCGTGGACCATGATTCGAAAGTCCATCCTTCTGAAGAAGGACTCAGAATTTCTTTAATCGAAATCGGACTCAGTGGTCTTCTATTGAGTCCTTAGATGGCGGTGAAGTCCCTCAAATCTCAGTCGAATACTCAGTGGGCTTCCTATAAATCTGAAAACGGTCCTAAAATCTTTCGAATCTCTATTCAAAACCCTTTAGGCTTCCATCTATAAATTCAAAAATGATCCTATGCTTCTAAACCTAGTCCAAGATCGTGGAATATGAAGAATGTCCCAGCATTTCTTGAATCTTTAGACGTTGCTGGTGCGAACAAGCGATGCTCTGGCTGGGCTGTTACGCAGATTGTTTATTTTTTTTATTCTATTTTTAGACGTTGCTGAAGTCTCTCCAATCTAAGTTCAATACTCCGTCGGCTTCCAATAATTCCAAAATCGGTTCTAAAATATTTCGAATCTCAATCCAAATCTCCGTGGGTTTTCAAAAAATCCGAAGACGTCCTAAAATCTCCCGAATCTCAGTCTAAGACTGAGTAAGTTTGAAGACAGTCCTATAATTTTTCAAACCTCAGTTCCACACTCCGTGGAATTTGGAGATGGTCCTGAAATCTCTACAATTCCAATCTAAGAGTCAGAACAAAACCCATTGTTTTCAAAAAAGTAGAAAAAGAAAAGCGACTTCCCAATAATTTTGAATGGTTTAGAAGAAATCCAAGTTGCTTTAAAAAAGCGGAAGTTTTCAAGTGAAGCACATGTCGAAACAACTTTTTTGCCCAAAACCCCAGTTGCCGACCTTTTTTCAAAGATCTCTGTCTTCAATAAAAACACTTCAAATAAGTTTCATACATTTATTTTAGTTATCAAAAGTCTGATTTTAGAAAAATTTCAAAAATTCCTGCTGTAGTCGATTTCTTTTAAACGACCTGTCAAAGGATCTTAAAAAATATAATTTTGAGTTTTTATAAGTGCCAGAAAAAGTCATGATTTTACAAAAGTGAGAGTTTACAAAAGTTTTAGAAGTCGATTAGTCTCAAACGACCTGTCAAAGGGTTTTGGAAAAATACAAGTTTGGGTTTTGAAAATATTATAAAAAAGTCCTGATTTTACAAAAATCTGAGTTTACAAAAGTTTCGAAATTCGTGTTTTAGTCGATTTGTCTCAAACGACCTGTCAAAGGGTTTTTGAAAGATACAAATTTGGGTTTGGAGAATATTAAAAAAAATCCTAGTTTTACAAAAGTCAGAGTTTACAAAAGTTTTAAGGTTCGTGTTGTAATGTAATAATGTTAGAAAAAGTGCCGATTTTACAAAAATCTCAAAGTTCGTGTTGTAGTCGATTTGTTTCAAACGACCTGTCAAAGGGTTTTTTGAAAAATACAAGTTTTGGTTTTGAAAATATCACAAAAAAGTCCTGATCTTACAAAAGTCTGATTTTACAAAAATTTTCAAAATTCGTGTTGTAGTCGATTTGTCTCAAACGACCTGTCAAAGGGTTTTTGAAAAATACAAGTTTGGCTTTTGAAAATATTATAAAAAAGTCCTGATTTTACAAAAATCTGAGTTTACAAAAGTTTCAAAATTCGTGTTGTAGTCGATTTGTCTCAAACGACCTGTCAAAGGTTTTTGAAAATATTAGAAAAATATTCTTCGTCTGTCTGTTTTGATGCTTGTCCGTTTGTCGTCTTTCAGTCGTTGTTGCCAGTTATCTTCCAGTCAAAAAAACTCCTACCTTCTTACAGGCTTATGTTAGTCTTTCCTTGAACGACTCGCCTGTTGAACCTCGGCTTTAAAATCATCCTGTACAGGGCATAGTTCTTGCTCGTGCTGTAGTTCTCGCACGCAACACGACAACCCTTCTTGCAAAACTTCTGGTTACTACAGATGGCCTCAATAGTTTCAGGCTTTGAGGCGTTTAGAACTGCACAGCTATCCCAACAAGTAGAGCAGTCTGAGTTCTTATTACATCGAGCTGTCTGCAGTGGACTCCCAGTGAATCTGTAGCGATGGAGGATCTGAAAAAAAAGGAGAATTTTAGTTTAATTGTTTTTTAAAGAGTCAAAATTTTGTAACCTACCTCCGAGAAGCACTCTTGCCGGCAGAGGAACGTGTTCAGAGTCTGCGGTCCAAAAATGTCCAATTTCACCATGCGGATGTATCGGGCGTTTGAAAATTCAAAACTGGACGAGATCAGTAGGAAAGCGGTGATCAGGAAGAGTTTGGCAAACATTTTGGACAATTTTTGGCTGTTTTCCGTTGGTGGTGTTCACTTGGCAGTTGTCTGCACGGTTGTGATTTTAGTCCTACTGGGTCAGTGTATTTATGTCCTTAGGTACCTGGCCGAAAATAATTAAGGAATTAGGTCAATAAAAGGGAACATTTTTGGGGGTGCAATTTAATTACAGGTAGTCGTGTTTTGTGGTTTTCCCCAATATTTCTTTTTTATGAATTATTGGAATCGGGTGATTAATTAATAGCCCTTTTCTATCAACAAGGAATTGTAGACAAAAAGAAAGATTTCTTAATTCAATTTATGTCGGGTAATAAAATTAATTATTTTATTAGTTCGATAAAATTTATCCAAATTATCATAAGCTATATTTTAAACAAAAATGAGTTAATGGTACAGTTCCATAGTTTATTTGATTGCCCGTCTTTGTTCATCATGGGTTTCTTTTAATAAAGAAACCAGTTATAAATAACAGAGAAAACAAAATTGATCGTAAGCTCAAACAAAAAAAAACCTCTAATGTAAAATTGTCTTTTTTTTTACGACAAATTGGCCGCTAGGGAGCCGATTGTTTGAGCAGACGACACAAGATGTCGATCCCGACAACAAGTGACCTGTAAAAATCTGTAAAAGTTTGCAAATAAAATAAAATCGCCGACAAAAAAGTGTTGTTTTAACTGGGGGGTTTTCACGGATCATTTGTGCGTTTTTAAAGAGCCAAGGCTCACTTCAACGTCTGTATAAAAAATTTAAAACTGAAACTGTCCCACGACTAAATTTTAATCGACAAGAAGTTCTTGAATGTGATTTTTTGCCGGTTTTTCTCTGTACAACGAAATTATGGGACCAGTTTTTCTAGTGCTTTTGCGAATGTGATCTTTCGCTTGTGTGTGAAATGCAAGCTGCTTTATACCTTTAAAAATTTTAAAGTTAGTGTGTTAATGCTTCCTAAAAGTCAAACAATTTCTTTCTGTGAAATTTCACATATTTTCTAAGGAATGCCGTCCAAACAATAAAACAAAATATGGAATTCCGAGAACTCTACGCACTTTATTGCTTTTAGGAATAAATTTTATCTAAGTTTGAAGGTGATATAATATCTGCTTATGGACCTATAAAAGAATTACCCTTTTGGCCCTGTTTTTATTGGCACTAAAATTTAAGAAACTACCCATAACAAAAAGGACCTAGTGCTGTACCTATTGTTTAATCCTGAAAAAGTCTTTGAAACAATTCTTTTTTTGTCACGCAAGGAATATTCAGTTTATCCTTTCTACATTTGTCAAAATTGGAAGCACTCTTCTCCGGCTTACACCTTAAATTCTTTGGCTTTTTGGTTTATTATTTTTTTATTTGAAATTGGCTGTTGAGTGAATACAAATTCTCAAATGTTTTTGGGCCTTTAGTTAGGTTGTTGTTGGCTGGTGCATTTAAATCTTTACTCATGTCTTTAATATTCTCAAAAGAAATTAAAAAGGTGTTTTCTTACACTTTAAGTCTTTGCTTGTCGTAACCGAATAAAATATTTGTGAAGTGTTCGGGTTTCTTTGAGATAGTTTAAAAAATATTTTTTTTGGTGCTTTATCCATAGTTTGATCACTTCAAAACGCAAAGCAGGCTTTGCTTGCGCTAGTGTCTTCTCTTGTGCATGAACCTTGCGCGCGTGCGCCACTTCTTGCGTCGTTCGTCTGACATTCAGAATGACCTGAACAAAAATTTAGGCACCTTGGCTTAAAGTTAAATTTTTTTTAGCATTTCTCCTTGGGGTTTTTTTTTTTTTTTTTAAGACATTTTATGCAATCTCAGGTAGAAGTTGAAAATAGTTGATTTTTTTCGGATACTTAGTTCATCGCTCTACCTGCAGACGCACTTCAGATATAGTTGCGTTAGCAGTCTAAGCGTCAAGATACCAAAGTCTGTTAAACCTGGGAAGAGAGGGTGACACAAAATTTCCTGCATTAGTACAAGTTTTATGGTCTGTGTACATTCAAAATAACGACGGATATAACGACATTCAAGGGACTGAGGAATTTTGTTATTATTGGCGATATTAGGTCAAATATGCAAATGTGTCAAATGAAGCTCCGCCAGGACGTACGAATTTTGTCATTATAACTGATACATAGTTAGAATCGATGTCGTTGTAAGCCATTTTGACTGTATTAAAAAAATATTATTGAATGCTATTTTCTACAGATACTTCGTCATCTTCTTTTTGCTACACAACATTGATCTCGAAAAAAGTAGTTAGATCATAGCTCTACTTGGTTCGATAGACGGACGATTTTTTGGGCGTACTAACGAAAACTAATTTTCGTCGCCGGATTGTAGTTTGAAGAAGAAGTTGACATGGAGGGAAAAACCATACGTCGGTATGCTGCCGAACGAACCGAGCTTCCAACAATTTAAAAAATAGGAAAACCTTGCCACATAGCTAGGCTTTCCAAATTCACATTCCTAATGAGTGATGCTTTGCTCATAGAAATGCCAATCCTCTCGAGCAATTCGAACCTCCTGACCTCCCTTCGGATAAATGGGAATGACAAGCCATCGAATCCATCGCCTTTTGCATTCAAAATTCCATTCGCTTACTAGATCATAAAAAGGAAAAAAAAGTTGCCCATCGGACGGACATCACATCTCCATTCCTAACAAATGTCAAGGGTTCCCTGACCCGCTCACGCCGCCCAGCCTTACAAGACCTTAATTAACCCGCCAACAAAAAAAAAAAAACATACCACTCCATTAGAGGAGCGTGCCCAATCCGTCCGTCCAATGAAGTCCCGACATCGTCGATCGGTGTCGCCACTTGAATTTGCCGAGTCCGTGTCCGACGCTCAGAGGAAGGCCTCAAAAATCGTCGTCTTCGTTGTTGTTATCGACGTCAACAACGTCACACGTCGCAAATTATCGTTATCTAACAGGTGAAACAAGGAAACGTGCACCCCCTTCTGCCGCAAAATTCCACGGCCTTTTTGCTCGGTTTTTGTGTTTCCCTCCGTGCACTGGTTCACTTTGAACACTGAACGCGATTTTCCGTGTCTCTGTGTATTTGTGTTTCTGCAGTGGAACAAATTGTTGCAGAAGAAAAAAAAAGAAACTCGATTTTTTATGCTACTGCAACCGATGCAATGAAATTGGCCGCGGCTGAGATTTTTATCATCACCATCGCCACCGCCACCGTCGCCGTCACCGTCATCGTTGTCAAACACGTCCCCATTGTCAGTGTATTTACGTAAATCTCAAATTAACCACGTTCCGTGTGTATCCGAAGGATAATTTAAAAGAGCACCGGAGATACATAGCGCCGGTGGGTGGTTGGGTAGGGATTTTCTGCAGCAGCAACTTACTGCGACTCTCGGTCTCTATGTACTCGTCCTTTAGCCGGGTTACGGTGTAAAATTGGAGTAAATATGTGCCTGCACCCTGCACAGATGTCCTTGGACTCTCAAAGTTTCATGGCAGGTTGATGAACCGACGGTGGTATATGAAAGCACAGTGGCCTCGAAAAAAAGCTTCATGCTGGAAATAATATCGTTATATACGAAAAAGGACGACACCGACAACAACGGTTACGGTGACGGTAGGATACGCATTTTGGGTGTTATTGGATATATAAGTTGTGTTCAAGGATTTTCATGGACTTGCAGCAGAAACCGAGTGGGTGTGAATCGAGTGAGAAGGGGGTTCATCTTCGTGGACTTGCGAGAGAGACATTTGTGAGGGGATGTTATTTGATTTTCGCTTACGACCTAGTGGGGTAGGTTCAATATAACTCGTGTTACTAACGGCAACCGAAGGCGTCCATAATCACTTCGCTTGACCATAACAAGTTTTTTGCTGCATTCACAACATGCATGTGAAGTGGGAGGAAATGGTTGAATGGATGGTTCGTTTGAGCCGAGTGGCGATCGCTGAAGGCAGACGTTTCCTGGAGTTTGTGGTGGAGCCTTTTTTAGAATGCTGCCAATTTTCATGTGGATTTTTTTTGTAAAGGTCTTCCAATTCACCTTTTTTTAGGAAGTTCTTGCACTTTTTTTGCTTCTTTGGTTTCAAAATTTTCATGTTGTTGTTACACCTACTTCTTCGGTACGTATTTTTTCGAAACTTAAATGACTTGCAGCATTATGTCTACTGCATTTCAACATTTGAAATTTCACATGCATGACACATTGAGCGTTTTTTTTACGAAGACCTCTCGTGGATCTCTGCTTTGGGGTCTATTTTTGTGGGATATTTTATAAAATTTTCAATTAAATTTTAGTCAAATTTAGGCCTTCTTCCTTTCTTATCCATTTCGCATGGTAATTGCTAAGAAATAATTCGTTTTCCTTTTATTTTGAGAACTACCACGTTCGTGGCAATGTTAGGCACTTTTCACATTCGGTTTTCATTGTAGAACTCAAGCTTCATTTGGAGTGCTACTTTTCATCAATTTTTCAGCGTTTTTGAGTCGTTCTTTCTTTTTGCATACACTGAAGATCTTTCAGCGCACCCTTAGTTTTTTTTAAGGTTCTTTTTTCTTCTTTGTTTATTGAGTTTGATGAGCAGCGAGATGTAAGTTGAGCACTGTTAACCTTAGGCCCAATAAACATGGAGCAACTGAAACAAAAAAAAAAAAAAAAACTAAACCGATTTGCAACAGACTAGTTACGGACTCAGCAGTGGCTTCACTCCACATACGAGGAAACTCATCAGTCATCATCAATCAAAATCTCTCGTTCTAGCTCAAAATCTAGCAACAAAAATCTGTTGTCAAAGTTCGTTGTTTGCAAATTTTCGTAAGCTTAAATTCGTAAACTGAAATCAATAGGAAACCCGAAACCCGACTGGTTTCAAATTGGTCTTTGTGAATTGTAAACGAGTTTTAGTGTGGCGTTTAGTTACACAGGATATGACTCAAAACAAACTAGTTTCTCAATTCGCATCTCTGATCAGTTTTCTGTTTAGTTGCTCCGTGTGTATTGAGCCTTAATTCAAATTAAGTCTTTTCAAATTCCATTTTCAGTAGAGAATTCTGTTGTTCTCAGCCTTGAGAGTATCATAATTAATTTTCGAATTCTAACTTATTAGATAAGAATTATTATTCGCACCATCGTTGAAATCCAGATTAGGTTCATTTCTAAATTTTTTGAAGAAAAACCAGTGGAGATCGAGATTAATTTCGGCAACACACCTGATGTTCTTTATAAATCTTTTGCTTTATTTTTGGATAAATGCTTTCCAAAATTTTTTTTTCCTTTATGTCGTACGTCTGTTTATTGGTGGGTAGTGCGTTTAGGATTGCTTGACCTCGCGACTAATGTCAGGAAGTCATTTGTGTGAATTTGTTTTAAAATTTAGTGAAAATAAATATGTATGTCTCCAAAAATGGGTTGGGTTCAAGTTATTGTCTGCTGCTGAAATTTCATGAACTTGTTAGGTTATACATTTTTTCCCCCTCTTCTGGGACCTTTCAATTTCAAAAACGAAATATTTTACGGTAAGAATATGAAAGAGCTTCATCTTTTAAACTGCGATCAGCGTGTCCATGTTTTCCAAATGGAAGGTAATTTTAGCGGGGGCTAAATCTAATCATTGATGAGTTTTGCTGGCTTAAAAAAAGGGCAGGGTATTTTTTTTTTTTTGTTAAATTGTTCACATTAGCGTCAATTCCAATTTTCTATTTATTTTCTATTTTGCACTTTAGTTATTTCGGAATAGGCTCTTAATATGAAACGATCTTCGGTTATTTCGGTTTAATTTTCTACATTCAAGTAAGATTTGCAGAAACTGAAACCAATGGTAATCAGAGGGTATAAGGTCCGAATATACGGTGCATTTGTTAGAAGATGTGCTGTTGCCTAGAATTGTCAAGACGGAAGACAATTCCCTTTATTTCGGCCAATTCTGGTAGCTCTTTCTTTATTGCTTCATTCAAACGGTCAAGTTGTGGCTACTTGATAATCGAATTGCCCGTTTCGCCATGTTCTAAGAGGCAATTCCCTTCCAATCTCACCAAACACTTAACATAACCTTGTTTGTTTGTCAGTCAGTCACCGGCCTTTGACGATGATCGCTTGCGTTAAATATTCTTGTATTTAGTCTATTTTTCTTTGTCTATAATGACTCGTTTGGGAATGGTTCCCTTTCGCTGTCTCAGGAGCGTTTCACTGATAGTTATTTGCTTTTTGATTTTGATTTGGGTGTTACAATCATTCAGCTTCTTCAAGTAACCTGCTCGTTTTAGATGACTTCCATTGGTCTTGCAATTGATGTTTAATGCCTCCGCTATCTCCTGACATCTACTTGAAGGCCCTGGCAACCAACACTAGTGTTGCATTCAATTTGTAATTCACGAACAGTCCATATTTCTTTAGCAATAACGTTGTTGATAGTTAAAATGGCTGTGCAAAGACCCCTCTTTGTGAACCCAGTCGAAGATTTCAGTAAAAAAAAACTGGTTCAGTTGAAAACTGATCAGAAAATCTTTGCCTTACCACTTCAATTAAGAAAAAAACTCACTGAAAACATCGTTCAAGTTTCTTGCCAGGCAAAAATTCATAAAAAATCTTCACCTTCTTTTCCAATTATGACCAATTTTAATAATAACGTGGTCATTAGTTGAAAATTCGTCAAAATCGTTTTCAAATATTTCTTCAAGAAAAGAAATTCTTCAAAAATCTTCTTCTTCCATCGCCTATTGTTGAAAATTCATCGAAATTATTTACTAAATTACTTACTCTTACCCAATTCGAAATTTCTCAAAAAAAACATCACTTGAGCAGAGAGGAGTGAAAAATTTATCAAGCACTTTTCCCAAACACTTATTTGTCTCATCGGAATTCTTCTCCTTAAATTTCATGGAAAGGCGAAAAATGACAGTGGGAGGAATCAAATAAAAGACCAGTGTTTGAATGTAAAAGCATTTTTGACTTTTTCAGTCTGCTTGTTGTCCTGTCTCCGGGCTGTGCACCCACTACCACCCCAATCGCATCGACTTGCATTTCCTTGAACCGAACACGAACCCATCCACCCCCATAGCACATCTACTGTACATGAAGCTATGTAGGTTAAGACACTAGCGCAAGAGGATGCCAAAAAAAAAAAACACAACCCTACCAACAAAATAACTTCCAATTGAAACTTCTGTGATTTCATCTGAAGGACAAAGGTCTTTCCCCGGTTATCGCACATTCTAATTTCCGAAGGATCCATCAGTGTGTGTGTGTGTATGGCAAACTACTACAACGATCAACATCATCACATCATCAGCTTTTAAAGTACATTCCAAAACGACGGTGCAAAATTTTCCTGACCTAGATAACTTTTTCTCGTCGCGTAGGAAAAATCGAAATCCAAAACACGAAGCGCGCACCAACAACAAAAAGAGCGGAAAGCCAACCGAGAGGAATACAAAGCCAACACGTTCGAGTGTTACTCTGTCCCTGTGTGTGTGTGCCTATATGTGTGTACATCCCGTGCAATTAACGTCCTTGGACTCGCGCACAGTTTTGTGTTAGGTTATTGAACCTCGAGTGCAATAGAAAAGCTCGGGGTACCCTCTAAATGTGGGTGGGGGGTGAGTGAGAATGGAGGCAATAACATCGAGGGGGTGGTTCATCCTGCTCACTGAGAACTTTGTTAGGTCGATTCTGTCATCTGCAGTGTGTGATGGCGAAAGCTTAACAAGACACACACGCACACGGACACGAACACAGAGCCTGGCTCATCTGTGCTCTGTTCTCGTATTCGAACAAATGGCCAAATTCAATTCCATCGTTTTGAGAGGAGAGGAGAGAGAAGAAAGCACGCGAGAGACTACCTCAACAAATTCGATGTCGGACATAAACACGGGGCGGTGGGTGGTTGGGGGAGGGACTGGACTTTTGTATTTGCTTTTTGGGTAATGTCATTGCCAAAATTTGGTTTCTATGACATTTGCCTTTTGCGAACGAATGTCTCTCTCTCTGTCTGTGTGGAAGTGTGTATATAGGCGGACTGTGGCTGGGTGTGATAACCCTTGAATTTTCCGGCATAGGTCAGGAGGCTGCTGTGCGGTGTTTATTTTGTTTTTTTGAGAATTTGCGACTTGGCCGGGCCTGTGGTGACAGTTGAATTTAATTTCATTTTAAATTCAATACCAGCACTGGAGCCGGGTGGACACTGCGGTTGAATTGTGAAAATGAGTCGTCGTCGTTGGGGTCCTAGTTTTTGAGGTGGCTTTGAAGAATATCTCCTGAGAGGTATGCCGTATTACTTTTTGTCGACGATGATCTGTTAGTCGAGTTCTCTTGGGGAGCCTATAGTGGTTATGGGAATAGGGAGATTTCTATATTCATCCCAAAAGTCCGTCCATCATTGCTTGCATGGGAATCTGGTAAGAAAAATTGAAACCGGAAGTTAATCTTCAATTCTAAGGCCTCCGACAAATTGTTTTTTCTTTTACGACAATTTCTCCCTTTGCTGTTGTTCGAATCTTCAACGTAGTTGGTCAGAAAACTGTGCACAATTTTATTCAACGTTAATGGTTAAAGTTTTTTTTAAGCTTATTCAGTACATCATTCATTTCGCCTTATTCGCAGAATCGGTGCACGTCTGATGTTCGGCACAGATCTTTTTGTTAAAAATTCTCTTAATGCCGTAAATAGGAAATCAACAAAAAAAAAAAAAAAAACAAGAAACTCTTTGGAAGTGACTTATGCTTATTGTCGTTTTTTAGCTAACGAAGCTCTTAGCAAATATTAGAAGCCGTAGACATCAATGCAAAAGAAAAAGTTTACAAGGACCAACATAAGATAGATTCATAAAAGGCATACGAGCTATCGATCCTATTAACCTAAATTTACATAGAGACAAGTAACAAAACCGCTAAAAATAAGGATATATTGCATGCTGTTCAATTAGTTATCAATGAGATGGTATTCTTAACAACATTTTAGGATATTAGCGATGAGGAATACAATTTTTTTTTTAATTTAGGCATCAACAAAACTTCGGGATCTAAATAGGTTCACAAGTTATTTGTATTATTTTTTTTTAAGGAACATTTTTTTTAGAGATCATTAAAAAGAAAACCGAAAATCTCTCGGTGAGTCAACAAAATTGAGAAATTAAAAAATAGATCTCGAAACAGTCTTGAATGACAAATAATTGTAAATGTTGAATGAAAAGAACTTGAAAAATCTTTAGTTGTATTTTTAATGATAAAACTCGATCTTTAAAAAAAACATTGATCTGTAAGTAGTTGGTGGTGAAAAGAAAGTAGGAGAAGCCAAACACGTTGTGCGGTATTAGAAATGATTTAATCTGGCTTAAGACTTAAGACTTAAGACTAAAAGTTGCCAATTATCATGTCAGCTCCTATAGATATATTGTGAGTAGTTGTTTTCTTATAAATGGCAGAGGTTTAATGGAAAGTAAAAAAAAAATAAGTCTATATAATTAACATTTAACCCGTCCCTCAGCCATTACTTTAGAATCAGAAACAGTCTTTTTCCTCAAATATCTTTTAAAATATGAGACATCAACTTTAAAATTAAGGGTCTAGTTTTGGTACGTAATTAGCAGTTGTGGTAAGCAATCTTTTTTTTAAGGAAATTAAAGTACAGTCACCTGGGTCAAAAATGACCAAAGGAACGGATGAAGGCTAAGCAGCAATAAGTAAAATTTGTAACTAACCACTATAAAAGGTATTTTTTCGAAAGAATTGGAGCCATTGTTCATAAATTTTTTACTTGAAAAATGCATTTTCTCCCAATCCATGCAAATCGTATCCCAAAACTAAGTAAAAATAGATTTCGAGATATTTTCTGTTTATTTCATGTAATTTGCATAAGCCTTGAATTTTTGGTGCTAGCAGCTGATTTGACAACTCTGATGACTTTCCCGGTCTTAAAAATGGTTCAACCTTAACAGGCGTTTGCTTAGCAAAATATTGTTCTGTAGAAGGTGAAAATCTATGTGCTCTGAATTTTGATTGAGCGACCTTTGCCGAATTTTCTGTAGTGCGATTTCTTCGCTGTTCAAAGTTTTTGCATTTTTTCTATCATCATTTTGTTATATCTTTTGTTTATATTCTTCTTGTTTTTGTTTTATCTACCGTAATTTTCAAGCATTTGTCTTACATATTTGATTTCTTCAAAAAGATCTTCAAATTTTCTTAAGTGCTTATTAGTTTAGTAACTCTCTGCACATATGTAAGCACATAATTTTTTTTTATAAATGAAGAAATGCACTTATGGTTCGTGTAAATAAATCTCGAATTTTGTCAAACATTCTGCTCGTCAGTCGCTGATCCCTACGATCAGCTCTCCATAGTTTAAACTAAATAAATTTTTATCGGTCCACATCACACTGCGTTTATTTCTAATCAAATGGACGCCTTGTTGACTTTTTTTTAGATGATCTTTTGAAGCGGTTTGTGACGAATTGCCCATGCATTGAAAGCAAGAGCAAGCAGAGCAAGTTCTGCCAAGAATCAGAAAATGTATTTAAGTGCAGTGGCCTTTTTAGGGCCCAACATTTTCCTTCAGATTCAAGTCAGACAAGTTATTATTTCTGCCTTTCGAGTATTCCTTATGTCGTGAATTCTATTTTTTTTATCGACTTTCATCTTGCTTTGGTGACACCATAAATCGAAGACGATTTTTTCCAGAAATTTGAGGCCGATAAAGACTCACTCACGTTCTTACCAGATATCGATCTTTCTTTCTGATCTTGTGTTGTCTTCTTTTTGATAAATTGGTTATGTTGCAGCCACAATAAAATCAAAAAGTTTTTTAAAACAACTCTTACCGGTCCACATGACTAAGGGCCGCAATCTGTTCTGACAAGATTCTCGAAATTTTCCACCTCGCTCCAAATCGTCCCAGTGATTGATGTCATCTCTGCAACAACCAAAATCGTAAATCAAAAGTATCATTCCTTTACCTCCTCGTCGATTTTTCAAAAAAACTCTAACAGAAAATAAAAAAAAAACCTAAAACCGTCCGTCAATTGAGAGCATCCACCTGTCAAATTGAATTCTGTTTCAAAACATCTGAAAGCAGAGCAGCTCATCACCACTGCCGCCCATTAGAGATGTCAAAAAGAATCTAGAACGCATCATCATTTCGTTTTCCGCTCCGCGGTTCTGTTGTAAGCCTCCGCCTCGTATCATCATCGCAATGGTGAAATAAATTCCCAGCACCGTCCCCGTCGCGTTCACGAAACGAGGCGTGTTCGCGTTCGCGTTCGTTTAGTGCATAAAAATCGAGTCGCTCTCGAAGAAGTATATTTCGAAATTTTCATTTTTCTATTTTATTTTTTTCATTTTTTTTTTTTTTTGTTTCCCTCTGTGTAATTCTGTGCAGAGATTCTGGGTCAGAAAACTATTTATTTCTCTGCGTTTTTGTGTTCTCTAATCGAAGGAGACATGCGTGTGGGTGCGTGCGAGCGTGTGTATGTGCGGGAGTATGTTGGTTATGATATTTTTAGGGTCGAAGGAAAATCGAAGAAGAAAAGTTTGTTTAAAAACTATGAAAATGTTGGACGGCGTGTTTTGACATTGCCTCCGTCGTTTGAATATCGACGGCTGCGATGAGGTGTCCTAATTCAGTGACAAGAGTGGACTTCCGCGTTTCGACAAATTCTTCGGTGTCGAAGCACATCTGGTGAGAGAGAGGGAGCATCAGAGATGATCAGAATCTGGGGTTAATGTGGACATGATGAAGGTAGAAGAACCAGTGAAGCTTCAGAATTGAATTGAAGGGATTGGGTAGTGTCATTTAAACCAAAACTTCAGAAATCACGTCGAAGTAACACGTGGAGAAGTCCTAATATGACGCATGAAATTATTCAGTTTTGCCAGGATCGACATAAACTTGCCAGCTGAGGCATTACAAGACTCTCAACCTTTCTCTAAATTCATTAAAAGCTTTTAAACGTCTGCGTTGAAGAATTCCCTTGATCAGTTTTTATTAATAACGCTGTAACTTGTAATTCTGTGCCTCTTCAGTGCAGTTCTCTTGGAAACCCAATTAAGGAGTAGTAGATAAAATTGAAATCAGGCTCTTAAATGTTTTAAAAAACTTGAATTTTTAAAATAGAAATAGAAATATTTTTATGGAGTTTCTTCTTCTTTTACTGTCGGCTGCAGTCAGGAGTGAACCTGAGCCACTCATGCCTTGCCAACCGGGTCGATCTTTTGCCAGCCGGTTTTAGTTTTTAACACACGCTTGTGTGTGTCATTTACTCTAAGGACGCCCTCTGCTGCGTCATCTCATGGGATCAGATGCCAAGACTCCAAGAGATACGGTTTTACAGTCCGTTGAGTGACATAGCCTCGCTTTTTTAAGACTCATTTTATTTTTACAAAAATAATAATTTTCTTCGGTGAAATCTTCTTTTCATGCAAATTTTCATTTAGAAAATGTTGGCACTGCAGAGTTTTGAACTTAACTTTCAGAAGCCCATTAAACTCATTTTAAATCCTTTGAAATATCAAAATTTAATCTGTGCTGAATAGATAAATAGAAAAAGTACAAATCGCTGATTCGTTTGAGCCAGTCTTTTCACAAGTTTTCTTTAAAGATATTGCAACGACAACCATTTTGCTCAACATTCTTTAAATCGTTAATTCTTTTCGTTACTTCTCCAGTTATTTTTATCAACTCACAGAATTTGGCAGCATTAACCACAAAATACCAAAAATTTCTACCAAAAAATCTAACTTCAGCAGCTAGGCGTACAGAACTACACAGCAGCACGTAGAATTCCTTTTGTTTCCGTTTAAATGTTCACTTGATTCTCTGGCTGAGTGTTATCTCTAACCTTATCGCTTATCTTTTCAAGTTCTATTTCTTTAAGTTCGCTCATTGAAGTTAAAGAGTTCTTTAAAATTGTTGCTTAGATTTTTTCTCTTACAATTCGAATAAAAGGTGCTCTTTAAAACATATTTCCATGTTAATTATTATTGAGGAGATTTGGCATACTTGTCAAAATTTTCATAAAAACATCCGTCAATTTCATTAAAATGTCTGTAGCTTCTTAAGACCATTCTTGCATTCTCAACGGTCCACCAAATAAAGTCATGTATTGCTGTTGTCATTATTCCAAAACTTAAAATGTTGACTGTTCTTCAAAAACAGCTGCGAGAAAAAAAATCTATTTACATGCGAGCCATTTTTATTCTTGTGATAGCTCTCATCGATGACGTAGCCTAAACACCACTCACTCAGATAAGGCAGACAGAGTGACAAGTTGGACAAAATTGAGTTGTGCGGGTGGGTAGCCTGTCTGCTCGGTTCTGGCTGCCTGGTACTTCGGGGAAAATAAGGGGAAACATTTTAAGCTTCCACGATTGGTTCTGATGGGTCAGGGATACATTTTGTTAATCAAACGAATGATAAGACGTGGCTTAAGCGATCTGGACATAACAAGTGAAAGGCATTGCTTTGGTAAATTATTCAGAATGAAAATCTGTCCCAAGCAAGTACAATTTTTTTTTCTCTTTTTTAAAAAACGAGTTCAGAATCGTTGACGGTTTGGTAGTTGAATTTACGTGATGTGGGGAGACTTTGGAATTTCAGGCAAAAGGAAGAGATCCTCCTTTCGTAGTAAAAGCAGCAGATCGAAGCCATGTAGTTTTGCTGTATATGGGTACATAAAAAAAGTCAACTTCTCAAAGATTTCGAAGAGCTTTGTGGCAAACAGCAGTATTTGGGATCGATCGTTTTTTTTAAGATTTATGTGTACAGAAGCTTCTTTAAAAACTTCACGGAAGAATCAGCACTTGACCTAGTGACACTAGAACTGCTACACTAAATTGATTTATTATTTCGACTCACCTGTAGTCTCTATAAGATTGCGACCTAAAATAAAATGTAACTTCCTTATTTTGGCATAAGCTTCATCTTTTTTCTTTGGCCGATGGTTTAGAAAGACAAACCTACTTCTGTCTACATCAAAACAAAACAGCAGTGTAAGTATTTCCATGTCTCTTTGGAGAAAAAAGTCGACTAGAGTCTTTATCAGAGAAGGTAATTTTCGTGGGCTGAAGCTTAAGAATTCTGAACTGCCTTTGAAGAGTCCTTAGGTCACTTTTAACTCTACACTGCGCAGTGTAGCAGATCTGATACAACTCAATTTTTACTTCTTTCATATCCTATGGATCACAATTTTACTCGGTTAAGCTTTGTAGATCATTTGCTTTATATATTTAGAAGCAAATTGTAATGCCAATTTACGTAGACTAATGGTCTTTTAAATAAATTATAAATTATAAAAGAAAATATTTTTTTTTTTAATAAAAAAAGAAGTCACGCAGTATACTGTTAAACTAATGACGGTTGAATAAGTGACAGAACGATTCTTCAGAGACCTCTTTTGTTTTGGTTTTTTTTTTTATTTAAAGTTTGTTTTTTAAAAGTTAGAGCTGACACGTTGAATGCCGTGGGGGTCACCGGCGATCGGCACTAAATTTGTTCGTAAATGGCGTGGCATTCAATATGTTAACGAGCTAGTCCACTCTCAACCTGAGTTAAAATTCCAAGTGCTAGAGCATTTTCTTAGGGTGACACGAGCAAATGTTTGAGCCTATCATGAAACTGTTTGCAATCTTCCTTGTTAAAAAATCAGACCTCATCTTGTCAATTGACCTTCATGTCCCATATCAAAAGGACTTGATTAAAATTTGTGACAGGCCCACTTGACTGTCGGGTATCGAACCAATGAATTTTACGTATTCGGACGGCTGAAATCAAAAATTCAGATTTTCAAAATAGATCCACAAAACTTCTTTAAAGTCACCTACTCTGTAGATGAAGCACTCGATCGCCATGCGGCCTCTTCGCTGCTCATAAAAAGTCACTGCATTCTCAAACTCCCTTCGTTCATGGAAAATCCCCACCGAACTCACCTCAATTATCTTCTCCCACTTTCTTACACCACCCTTCCGGATGCACGCACCCCTTCTGCGCGCACACCTTTCGGGAGCACAGTCTTTTTTGTTTCTTTCTTGTTGATTTTACTTTCACGTAGAGCAAACAAATTACTCGGTATCTCAGATTTGATAACTCCACAATTAATACAAAATTTTATTTGTTAAAAATCTAGGCCAAGCATGCTACACAGACACACACGCACCACATGAAAATGCGCGTTTCCGATGTCGAAACGTTCCTCTCCATCATCAGAACAAAAAAAAACCGTTTATGTGGTAGTAGATAATTTTTTGTGTGTTTTTTTTTATTTGTTGCTCTCGATCCAATGTCGACATATCCCTGGATACTCACCAAGTTTAAGGTTTATTTTTGTTTACAGAAAAAAATCGTATTTTTAATCTTATCTCGTGTTTTTTTTTTCAACAGAAAGCATTTTTTTCGTTCACCCACCTCAAATGTAGGTCATCTACGTTTTTTTTTTTCGTTGGGTGATTATTCGGTGGTAGAAGCGACTTCAAGTATTCTTAGATACATTCTCATTTATGACGAAAAAAAAAAACAAAAAAAGATCGATGGAAGTTGAAATTGAATCGAGACATGAGCGGTTAGAGGGTTGCGGTGGACGTTGTCGTCATTTTTGTGATGAACCACGCGTTTGAGGCCAAAGATCGGTGATCGTGGAATTTTTGGGAAATAAAATTCAGAAGCGATCCTGAGAAAGCTGTGACATTTCAGGAAAGGGGGAATATTGAAAAGTCTGATCTGTAATCGAAAAATTAATTGTTTTGAGGATATCGATTCCGCCATTGGAGTGATTCACTTTTCAGTGAAGTCGTTACCGATCTTGGCATTGCTACCGAAGCAGTGAGCCACCTTTTTTTTGAAAACTTTACTTCAGTTGATTATGTCCCTAATTGTGCTCTGTACAAATTCGAAAGAAAATCCTCCACTGAATTTACATTTCCAACCATTTTATGTCATGCAATTTTCATGAACTTTAAAATTTGATCAAGCCATGTTACCATTAGCAACAAAGTCAGTCCTAAAAAATTACTCAAATTGATTATATTTTCGGTTCTTTTACTGACAATTTTACGGAGACGATCATCAGCTCTGTTGTTTGAAGCCTATCAGATTATGTAAACATTTTTTTTTTTAATTTTCGACATCTGTCAACTCCTAGACGTAAGTTTAAAGAACTCTGGTAGAGAATTTAGAGGTTAATGTGATCAGAACATTTAGACTTTCTGTTTGAGCAGTTTTTTTCCCCTTTATCTTTTAAAGGCACTATACAATGGGTACTTATGAATTTAATGCGCTTTTCGTTGACTTTATGCCTATTAGCCTGAGTCGTACAATTTTTTTCATTGGCTCATCGTCTCTCGCTGTACCCAATCGACGTGGAGTATTTTTTTAAGGGATTCGTCGTCTTAAAGTCCTTTTGTTGAACCATCTGATGATAAAGTTTGAAGAGCGTGTTTTCTTTCGATACATCCACAGCCGTCTTGCGAACTTACGCATACCTTCTTCCTCTCGTTTTTGTTTTTCTTCCTTTCTTGGCGATCAGTCAGCCGACGATCTTCGTTTTCGAAGGCTAAGATCAACGACATTGGTCGTGAAAATTATCTTGACAAACTTCAGAACAGAATTTCTTACTTTTGGTAGATTATCGGAGTCATTAGGATTGATTCAGATTTTCACTGAGTTCCATGAAGGACTGAAAATCGTAGAGCGTTAGAAAGTATAAAAATTTGATGGAAACGATACGGTTCTGTAAGTGTAGCCGAGGCTGCGATTTGACTGATATTGTCTTTCATTATTAATGGCATACCTTCCTCTTTACATTAAAACAAACATCCGATCATTTATCCCAAAAAATGCTTTTTTCTTTGAATATCAAAATAACACCCCTCATTGGAAAACCCTGTAGTTGCACTGATCAATCAATGGACTCTTAAAAATAAGATTCTCTCGAAAGAATAGTTTGGCATAAAGGTTTTAACTAAGGAAGATCACCAGGATTTATTGGGGAAATTGCCTTTTCAGAAAATATGAGATTAGTTTTGCTTGTGAAGTGTGAAGTATTTCCGATGTCATCAACCGAGTCATTGAAGACATTTATAACTTTTTTTTGTTTTATTTAAAAAGATCACAATTTTGTTTGGCTTAATGCTTCATCTTAACAGAGAATTCGAGGACTCAAATTGGTCTCTTATGAGTGAGGCTGCTTTTTCAGTGTGCATGGAAAGGCCACACAGTTTTACAGAGTTCACGATCAAAGTTAAGTGTTAAATATTGAAATCAACAAAGTTTTTGATTGAGATATCTAAAACAAGGGACGAAAAGAGCACGCTTGGTAACAAAGTTTCATTCGCTTGTCTTGGTCGTCTTGCTCCGTAAATCTGAAAAGTTAACGAGAGACGGGATAAAAGATCTTAATGCAGCTTAGATTTTGGTTGATGCTTAGATATTGGCTTAGACCCTTGAAGCTTAGAAGGACACAGTTCATTGAATCGATGAAGTGCTGCTTCTCCGGGGAGTTTTTTTTGCTTTCGTTGTTTTCACTATAAGTACGGATCTGCTGTAATTCTGCTTGCCCATCTAAATACTGTTCGTAAAGCCATTCTCTAGTTGTGTTTTACACACACGTGGATTCGAAAACGATTGAACCACTGCAAACATCTTAAATCTCATGAAATTTCCAAACACCAACTCGCGTCTCTCTGCTCATCTGCGATTGACATTGAAAGCCGAGGCACACAACTCCATAAAAACGCGTCTACCACGTCGTCTCTGAATCAGAACTTGCACCTCTGCCGCACCGAAATGTCATCGAAAATTGTGCACACTCAGATCACCTATCCGGCCGACCACCCACTGCAGGCCTCCCCACTCCACGCCACCTGGTGCAGCTGCCACCGCCGCTGGGGCATGTTCACAATGTTTGAAAGAAAAAAAAAAAAGAAAAAAATTGAAAACAAGCGCAACGAACTGCTTCGCAGCAAAGTGGTCTCGATTGTTGAACACCTTGAGCGTGGATTAGACGCTCTGCTGCTGTGGTTGTTGTTTTTCGGTTAAGATTCACGGGACAAAATCGATGAATTTTAAAAGATCAAAACTCCGGAACAATGCAAAACTCGAGTTTTAGGGTGGATCTGAAATCAGACTCAAACTCGGACCTCAACCGGATGCCCAGATCGACCCACGAAAACAACGCGACTGTGAGATTTTCACGCGACCAAACTGCGCGATTTTGTAACAAACCGCTGGCCATGACTTTAAACCTTTCCCGTGAGCGAGCTCAAACGCGGTCGTTAGCTTTTCATGAGAGGGAGGTGGACTATCCGGTAATTCGAAATTCGTAGAATAAAGATCACGTTACACTGCTGGCGATTATTCGTTCATTCAGTCACCTCCGAGTGACTTCGGGGGAAAAGTGCATTTTCATGTTTCAAGAGATTTCCCGAGTTTTCAGCTTCATTCATTTACATGTGCGAATAAATTGCATGCATAGACTTTTTTTTTGTCGAAATGACTTCCTCATTTCTGCTTTAGAAATTCAATGTCACCACACGTTTAGTGTCTCGTCTTTTTTTTTTATTGGGCTTGAAACGATTTACGTTCTATCGATGTTAATCACATGGCTCCAGGGCTTATTCGTTGGGGATGAAAGTTGCAGCAGCGGTCAGAATCCTTGGACTTGCCATTTCTACTGCCGTCAGGTGTGCCGACGACCTTCGGTGGGGTGTAATTGCTCTGCCGTGAATATGCAACGCAGTCTCTGGTGGGTTGAACTTTTGACGTGACGAGAAGCAGAAATCAGAATCAGAAAAAAAAATTGAAATTAATTTGCGTTGTTGTTTTGTTGAGATCGTGAAATCAGAAATCAGACGGAGATACATTTTCTTTGCGGAAGTCTGTTTGGATGCTGCGAATTTCTGTGGCGGGTTTGAAGGTGTGGCGCTGTTGAATGAAAGCTGTGAAGACGTAGACCAGAGTTGAGGTATTTCGCTGATCTCATGGCGACAAAGAAGTCGTGTGAAATCGAGCGCGAACATTTTTTTTAACTGCAGAATTAAGGTCATATGCACGTTTGATCCAGTCGTTAAAGGCAGTCGTCTGTTTCGAAAACTAATCAGAGACAGCATGATCAACGTCTAATCGGTTTATGATTCGGAGACGGGCTATGCGACTCCTACGGCAGGTTTCAACCTTAAACCTGGCGTTAAAACAGAAGTATCTCTTTTTAGGGTTTCGTTCCAAAGGAACAGCGAAACCCTTATAGAATCATTTCGGTGTTCGTCTATCTGTCTTTCTGTCGCCTTTTTTTCCTATTGCTTCAGGCCCTCGTCTTCAATTAATCACACGAAATAAACTCAGGAGATGTAATTGCAACTGAAGCTCTAGTGAAGTATTTGACTGGAGTTTTCAAAAGAATTTCGATTTTTTCCCCTTTCATTATTATGTTTTTATTTTTAGTTTTAGTTTTTTTTATTTTTGTTTAAGAACTATTCATTCCTAGTTAATTTGGACATATAGTGACGTACAAAACAATAGGACCATCGAATATATTTTTAGCTTTTATTTCACATATTCAATTTTCTGAAAAACTAGAAAAACTAGAAATCATTCAGTTTTTTGCGTTCGATGCAAAAATTTAGCACGCCGTCTCCCAATTTTGAAAAAAAAATTCTAGTCTAGGATATCTTCCCATCGAAGAGAATTGAAGACGTTCTTGACGTCCAGTGTTGCCAGGACTACAATCTTCTTCGCGCGGTGGTTTCCTTGCCAGGCAATGTGTACAGCATCAGTGACCTTCTGGATTGCGCTTACCGTTGAGTGGCTTCGTCGAAAACCATGCTGGGCACAGGGGTCGGTAGGCTGATGGAGATTCAGGGTCATCTTTCCCCTTGCTGATGAGGACCAATCGTTGGATCTTCCAAGGTTTGTAGAAGACCCCCTCCGTTAACAGCTATTGAACATATTTAGCAGCAGTTGCCGGCAGATTCTTGTGAGGACCTTCAAGGCCTCACCCGGGATGCGGGGAAGGGTTTGGCTGTTGTTTGAGAGACTTGGCCTCCACACAAAGCGACTGAATAAGAGAACGTTTTTATTTGGATTTGAAGTTACATCACAGGTCGTTTCGTCAGCAAAGTTTTTGAATAAAAAATGCTTTTTAGAATATTGTAAATCACTAGACATGATTTTTTTTCCATATTTCGGGTAGAAACAACAGATTTGGAACGATGCGTGGTGCCGAAGGAAGGCGTCACGATGCCACATCTTAACCCTACACTTCGCAGTATAGCAGATCTGATTCAACTCAATTTTTACTTCTTTCAGAAACTATGGATCACAATTTTACTCGGTTAAGCTTTGTAGATGATCTGCTTTATATATTTTGAAGCGAATAATCATGCCAATTTACGTAGACTAAAGGTTTTTAGGGGTTCGTTCCAAAGTCCGTCTGTCATCTTTACATATTTTATTATTCTTCTGCATTCATAAATTATAAACGCAAATCTTTTTTTGCTTAACAAAAAAAGTCGAGCAGTGTAGAGCTAAGACGATTCGTAGAGACAGAGATAGTTGTTTTCGTTTAAATTGTGTATATGTTTTCTAGCTTTTAAATTATGGGAAAAAATGTGTCATAATTAAATAATAGTAATTAATATTTCTTTCTTTTTTCTTTTCAGGGCATTTGGGTAATGACGCGAGCATTTCTTTTGCAGCGTTGGAATTTCGTCGTATAAGGTACGTCTTCCTCTTTTTCTCCATTTTACTACCAATTTTGTTTCCCAAGAATTCCCAAGAAAAATAATTTTGTTTTTCTAACTACAAGCGGATTCCCATCTCCCATTTCACAAATCTAGAAATTCTGCTTCGATGGAACCTCTTACGACTCTTTCGACTCCCATGACTCCTTGTCTCCAAGAAAACCGATCTTCTATGTTACCCACCCCACTTCACACACGTCCCCTCCACCCGATGAATGGATGGATGAACAGATATCCTTGTGCCTTCTTGACCCCTTAACAACCCCCCATCGACCCATAAAATGTGACGCTCTGCAGCGCACAACAATAGACCCCGTGCCACTTGACATATCTCATAAGAAAACCCCTTTCGAGTGAGTGAAATCCTTTTTCCTTGCTAATTGTCCTTTGGCATTACTTGCACTTGCACCGTTAGTGCATTAAGCCTTCCCCGTCACCCATCGCCAAGAAGGGAGTTCGATGCTTCCACTGGGTCAATAGCTTGAGCCTGCAATCATCGGCAATGTTGGGGGCCACAATCGACACCGACATCGAAAGAAAACCAAAAACAGGACCACAAAAGTGTTCTTTCTCCTCGAGCGGGTGTCGCCACTTCTTCGTCGGCGGTTGTTTCTTTGCTCCTCGTATCCTCGTGAATTATCTCACAGCCACTTCGTTCGTAATAAATTTTTGTATCCACACACCCACACCGAGGCAGACTCACTCACAGTAAGCTCACACACACACATATGCCACGGGCTGTGCATCTGGTACGTAACTCATTTATCACACACTCACACTCGGCTGTGTATGTGTGTTGGATGAATTTTCTGGGTCAAACTCATACATTGGTCATTGTACTCTCGTCCCCAGCAGTAGCAGCAACACGAGTGCGCCAAGAGTGGTGAGATTGTTGAGTGTTGGAATGGAATGGATTTTTGAACAGGATTTTTCATTCTGATTACACACCACACTCCGAATGTGTGTGTCTAGAGAATGTGGCTTTTGTTTGTATTTGGGATGACGTGAGTGCAACGTAACACTCTGCATCCCTACACACGCAGGAGGTGGAGGAGGGTTGTCTTATGATCTCATGCTTTGCGGGGAAGATTCTAAGAGCGGTCGTTGGGAATGAGTTTTAAGATCAACTCAGCTTTTGACTGAGGTGGGTTTGAGGTGAGATGAAAGTGCTAGCGGCTTGAGAAAGGTTCTGCTTATGCGTGAGAGTGAAAAAAATGCGTCAGTTTTTTCAGCTTCGACTGTGATGGGTTCTTATGTGAAAGACTTGAGTGCAAGAAAATGTTCTTTTTGCTCTTCCATTAGGCCGTTTTAGAGCCGCCGGGAACATGAATATTGGACAATCAGAAGACACGATTAAGCTTGGGGTTTGAGCCGAATTTTCAAAGCATCAAAAAAAAGTCTCATGTTCTCGAACTTTTCACAGTAAATCGCTTAAGATCATTTGTCAGTGATCTAAGAGTGGGAGTTCTTACCTTTTTTAGAAGTGACGATATTTATTACGGAAAATCTACTTTCAGTGTCCGGAGGATCGCCGAATATCCTTTTCCTCTTTCTTCAAATTCATCGATCGATTCAAAAAGTCTATGTAGAGCCATATTCGGAGTCAAAACAGAGTCGGCTTAAAAGTTCATGGAAGCTTCTTTGCTAAATTTTAGCTCAATACTTCTGACTTATTAAGAAAATCGTCTGCTTATTGTTTCCCAATAATAAATTCAGAAACTTTTTCATGAAATTCTTTTCAGAAACGGTTAATTGTTGCTTGTGTGTACACTGAGATTAAATTACCTACGAAATAATCATTATAATTATAGTAAAAAAAACTTGCCAACAACTTAGAACAATATATCAAGCTATTTTGACAAAAATAAACCCTCTGAGAAAAAAAAAATTAGATTTAAAATTAAAACTAAATTTACGGGAAGAGTCTCAAATATGTAATGTTGCCTATAGGCAAAATCGGTCATTAAAGGGTCAACTGACATGACAAGATCGATGAACATAGTGACTTGGTTTGCGATCGTCCAAGTCCATTTTAGTTTTCAGTCTGTAGCAACGCTAGGCCATTGAAAATGCTTCAAAAAAGACTCCGTATCGAGACTGTGGAGACTTAAGTCACAGTCTTAAAAGTTTTTCTTGTAAATTCATGAAAAATGGAAAATATTTTCGCCTTGGCTCGCAGTACGAAATGGGAATAAATTTCGAAAAATTTTAAATTTATTTTGGATTTATCGAACACTTCCTGTGGTTCTACAAACACCGAAGAAAAGATCACTTTTCTGAATTCCCAACGATGTCCAAATGTAAATTCATCGCTTTAGATTGCTGAGACCTCCAATTTTAAAACTTTTAACTATGCGTTTTCCTATATTTGTATTCGAAGTCCATCCTTTCTATCACTTTCATAAAAGGAAATACGAAGCATGTTTGTTCGTTAAATACAATATCAGACAAACCTTAATGTTGCTAATGTTCAGCGTGATTTTTTAAATCAGTGTGGCCTCAACTTTCTATTGTATCCTCACTTGCCTCTGTAACAAAGGTTACTTGGTGTTGACCAGACAGATGTAATTTTTATTTGGTATAAAAAAAAGATTGCTCTGGCTTGATACCTTGCTTTAAAAACAAAAAAACAAATTTACGTGAATTGTTTGATAATCCAGCGGAGGCCTTGTAAAAATATTTTACAAAAAAGGCCCTAAAAAGTGGCTTTGATCTTTGACAGCAGCCAAAAACTCATTGAATTTGTTTCTTAAACTGATTCTTAATATATTTTCGGTGCGATCAATTTGGCGACATCTTTAAAGATTTTGTTTTTTTTAATGTCATTGTCCATTTACTTTCTCTCTGAATTAGGCTAGATCTATTAACATGTGTGTTTTTTTTTGGTTTGTTATTTTTAACTGAGATGCTTTGTTAAAAAAAAACAATAATGCAAAAAGACGGACAGTTGAATAAACCATCGAAATGCATTATTAACTCATTTTTGCTTCATATATCGCTTACGATAATTTGGCGGTTTGGCGGATGCCATATGCCTAAAACAGGCCTGTCCAAACGGCCGCATGAGACCTGCAGCTTGTTTAAGCATATTTTAATCAGAAAACAATTTAATAATTACTTTATAATAAAATAAATAATTTGGACAATAGAGTTCCTTGTCAAAACATTAAAACTGAAAATACTTTTTTCTGCATCCCTCCAGCTTTTGCAGTGAATTTAATTAATCTGCGAAGGTATTTAGTTGGACAGCCCTGGTCTAAAACATCATTAATCTGGCGAAGATCAAAAAATACCCATGTCCTCCTCCAATGAATTCCAAATCGATGCTGTTTGCTTTTTCCATGAACTGACGATTCTTCAAAATGTCATTCGACTGTTCGAGTTACTCTTAACTTTTCAGAAACTTTGAAGAGAAATTTCGTTTGAAGTTTGTGGAAGGTGTCGGGATTAGTTTTCATTCAGTCTGTTTGTTTGACGAAGGACTGCGTTTGTTCACATGACCTGTTTCTTGAAGGTTAAATTATTTGAGAGAGATTATGAGTTGAAGGGAGATTTTCATTGATATGGGAACTTTTTAGGCGAATGGATAGAAACTTGTTACTTGGTTCTTTAAATACGATAAAACACAACTACCATGAATCAAAATAGACTTCTACTACTGCTCAAACCACTGTTCAACACAAATTGTAAAAATCAATGGAAAAAAGTGTATTAAAGCGGCGATTGCACATCTCGGACAGCTGGGATCGGATAACACCGGTAATTTATTCTAATTTATCAGACTTTAGGTGATTATTCGATTGCTATGAGAAATTAGCTCTGCTTTGCTTAATCGATAGTGGACTAAGCCAGGCTTTCAGTGAGTACGAAATTCGAAGACGCATGAGCAATTGAACATTGTTACAGCCCATGCGATTTTTTATATTGGACATGATTCAGAGCTTCATATAAATATGTTTAGATTTTGCTATAGAAAATGGAATTCGTTGCAAGAAAAAATAATCTTTGTTACGTTAAGGGAACCCTTAAGTATCGAGGAACCCTCTCCTTTTGAATTCAATTTACCATTAAATTATGAAAAAGAAATTATGGAGGAGCTCATTCTTTTTAAATTCAATTTAACCATTGACAAAAAATTATGACAAAGAAATTGAGTTTCAAATAAAATTGAGGTGAAAAAAATTTCATTGAACTGGAAATTTAAAAAGAAAGACGGCCTTAGGAAAGGACCGCTGACTTATGGAACAAGAAAAAAAAAAAAAAGTCTCCAGTCAAATTTCGAGTCGAGAAGAAAAAAAAGCAACTTAGCGAAAAATTTAAAACAAATCCGTGAAATAATCTTCGAAAAAGAAAGAGAAATCAAAAAATGCTTACAGAAGATAAAAAATTGTTTTAAAAAGGTCTTCAAAGTAGCTTTTCGAACTAAAGTGACTGACTAAGAGCTTGAGAATACGCTTAGTTAAAAGGTGGTCTAATTGAGAATTGGTTTGTCTTGGTACCCTGCCGACTTAGAGAAATAGATTTTTGTTTGACCATCGTATGTCGCTAGTTGGCTTGTGCTGATCATAAGCTCTGTTGTTGAAGATCCCAAGTGAAGGATCGCAGACCAAAGACATTCATCAGAAATCAGACTTAATTTGTTGAGTGTGAAACTTTTTCTGAAAGTCAAAAATGACAAAAACAACCACAGAACACTTCAAACCCCACATCGAAATCCAAAAATCTGCAGTCTTCGAAAAAAAAACTGCAGTCCTATCGAGGCTTTTTGCATTCAAACTAAAACCGGAGACTACAAACGTAACATCGATGAAAACGAAAGTCCGGCCACGTCATAGATGCAGTCTGTCCTAACGGTGTCTAGTTTAACTAGTTAAGTCACAGGAAGAGAAGAAGAGGGACAAAACCAAAGAAGACAAACAAAAAAACAGAAGTTACAGTCAAACCAAAGAAGGAAATTCGTTGCACCACAAATCTTCAGCTACCACTGACCAAATTTCCAATGCATCTTCACTCCGTGTGACAACTACCACCACAGCAGCACACATACACCCACCCCGCTCCAACACCAAAAGAGATTTGCAGCAGCAGCTTGCACCTGTACAACACCGACTGTGCTTTTTTTTCGTTTTTGTTGCATTCATAAGTTTAATGTTGGCTGCTGCAAAAAGCTCTCCGATTTCATGTGCAAAAACACCCATACCATCACACTTTGCTCTCTCGCTTCGAACCAATTCAACAAAAATCAGTTTTTTTTTTTTTTAAACATCGTTTCGCAGGCTTTTCTCAAAAAGTTTACACACCCGAGTCGACGACGACGAGTGTATCTCTACCATGCACAAAATAAAAAAGTGAATAAAAATTGTATCTCAACAAACACCACCAGCCACCAACATCGACCAACGATGGAAGTAAAATAAAATCAGAAAAAAAAAAAAAATTTGCAAGTTTACGGGTTGTTGGCACTCTATGGTTCCCAACATTATGACAGTGTGTTTTGTATTATGTGCACTGAATGTAGTAACGTATAACGGCATTTTTCGTAAGTTTCTTTTTTTTTCTCGCTTCTTTTCCGTGTACTCTGTGTACTGTGTGTGCTCCTTCTTGCCGAAGTATACGCGAAGAATTGAATAAAAATCGGAAAAAAAATTGAATTTGAAATTGAAAAAAAAAAAAAAAAAATGAAAAAACTAGTAACTGGTGTTCACTAGTTAGTTCAGTTGGTGTGTTGCAACAGGAACAACAACAAATTCCAAACATCAACAGCACACAAATCAACAAACAACAACTTCAACTTCACCAACCGAATCATCATCCAAAACCAAATTACCACCACCGCCACCACGCCAAGCCACGCCAGTGAAGTGCAAGTGAACAAAATAAAAAAAAAGGAAGATTTTTGAAAAATTTAAAAAAATTAACAAAAATTTTTTTTCGAAATCGTGTTTGTTTTTTTCGTTTTCACAATGGTTTTCTGTGATCCTGCGGCGAAAACACTTTTCAAATGGATAACACGCGGTGCTGTTCGGAATACGATTACAATTAAATTCAAAAGATTTTAGTCAAACTCAAAATCAAAAAGGAATTTTGTGTGCGTGGGTTTTTAATTTGAATATGACAAGAGTGAAAAATCGTGCTACAACAATGATTCTCTAAGAAAAAGGAGAAAATTTTCTATCCGTGTGAAAAGAAAAGAAACGTTTCACGGGCGGTGGTGAATTGTCTGAAATTAAAACCCCAAAAAAAAACGAAAAAAAATTTATGTCAATCCTCACTGAGAAAGCGGTCAAAATTACGTCCAATAAGGTGTCACGGGAATCACAAACTATGCCTGGCCCAGCTGTGTGGTCGGGTATGTAAATTTTCTTTTTTTTTTTTTCTTTTGCTGATCTTCAAATTTTTTTTTTTGCTTTTTTGATTTATTCAAATTATTTTGAACCACAAAAAAAGAAAAAAATTGCTGCTTTTAGATTTTCAGTGTCAACTTCCGCCAGTGGCACACAAATAAACGGCGAATTAAATTAAAATTTGAAAATTTTAAAACACATCTTCAATGTCATCGAACTTTTTAAGGTGATGTTTTTGCGGTTCACGGCGAGGAATTAGTTGTGTGTGGCTTCTGTTAAGTCGCAGTTTTTTTTTTCTATATTTTTCAATTTGTGTCGAATCTTCGGGAATTTTCGATGGGTGTGTGGTAAAGTGCGCCTGCCAGGCTGGTGATTGATATTTTTGGGGAATTTTCGAGAATTTTTATCGAGTGCTTCGTCCAGAAAGAAAAATTCAAGTTTTCAAAGAACTTCTTTTAGAATGGAAGAAACAAATTTCACTGAATTTTAGGTGTTCATTATAAGGTGTTCAACCCGAATCGATTGACCCAATCGCAGGATTTTCTTTAAGAAGCGGTTCAAAGGACTTCGAACAAAGTAAACTTAAAAAAAGGACCAATTGCAATTTCTAAAACAGTTCAATGACTCAAACGTTTATGTGAAACACTTATTATTTAGAAAACATTCATCGATTTTTGTCATCGGCCACGTGAACCATAAAAAAATACATCTACACGCTCTAAATTTGATTCTGTTTTTGATCTTTTTTTGGCCATCGCTTAGACTGCCAACAATTTTTTCTCTGTGAAATTCCTTTATAAGAAAATTTGAAACAAAGCTGTGACTGAAAACTTGTGTTCATGATTTAAATTTTTTTCATAATTTTTTACAATTTTTGTCATTTAAGACTCAGATTAAGTGAACACCTCCATGGATCTTAGCCTAGCTTATAAACTAACGTTTAAGCCTAGTTGTAAGCGATTGTAAGCTCAGAATATACTTCAGTCTTTTAAACTTAAACACCCAGCACTTTTGTGATTTGTTGTGTCTTTTTTAACTTCTTCATTATAATTCTTTGAAGCAATTTCTCTTTTTATTCAACACTGTGTTTTGACTAGATCTGTGATTTTGTAAGGAAAGCAAAGTGGTGATCCTTGTTGAGTTCCTTGTTCAGAATTTGTTTGGTTGAATCGAATATTTTTTTTTAATTTTGTGGGGGAAACATTAAGCGACTTCTAGGTGAAAGATTTGATTGCCTCTGTGTAGTTTCAACGTTGCAGAAAAACTGTTATTTTCTATTGTCTTGTTTTGGATAAAAATATAATGAAACCATGCAGTCTTATTGGCAAAAAAATGGATCAATTTCCAAATTTTTTTTATTGTCAGATTCATCTCTCTCAGGCATCGTATTTGTGCTCGCTCCCCATGGACTTAACGACAAACGACTCCTTAGATTAACGCCTTTTCAGGAATTTGTTAACTTTTGGTTGATATTCAAATTAATTTTATTTAAAAAAAAACATGATTTATGGTTCCTCAGTTGATTGCTATCTCTCACAAGAACTTCATCAGCTTGAGTCTAGTGGATGTCCACTTTTTCAAACATTTTTTGCACCCTAAGAAAAAGTTGTAAAAAATCTTATCGCAATTTCGTTTTTCTTAAAGATTTTAACTGCTTAAAATATGTACAAGAGTTTTATTCCTTGTAAACAATTTTTTAGTGTTTCCTCAGTCCAAGAGTTTGGGAAAATTTAAAAATGCTATTTTAGTTTCAGTAAGAATGTTATTAGTAAATTTCCAAAAAATTGGATGACATTTGATCACAGTGTGGAAGTTAACGTTATTTGCCACTTCTTCACCTAAAAAGTTTATTTTTTGTTCCAAGTTCATTATTTCCTGTTTTTAATTTTTTCATTTTAAAGGTGCGTAGTAACTTTTGTACACTCCAGAAAATGTCAATAAGGTGACAAAAAGTTAAATTTAGAAATCTTTCTACAATTTTTTTTTCACAAAAAAAAGTTATTGGAATTTATTACTATCTATTTTATGAATTTTAAACATTCAAAATATTTACAAACGTTTTTATTTTCGAGGCTTCTTTTTTTTTTGCTGTACAACATTTTTACACAATCAAAAACCTTCAGTACACTTAAAAATGTAATTTTAGTTTGAATAAGAAAAGATAAAAGTAAAGATGTATTTATTAGGTAGCATAAATTTACAGTGATATTTGGTTATCACACATAATTAATACAGAGATATGATCCATTAATCTTTCTTCTGAGATATTATTTATACAAATGAGAATTAATTTAGGAAAAAAAAAACTATAAACATAAGAAGGAAAACTACCAGTAAAACCTTCCATTAGTTGAGTAAGAAAAAAACCCCGAAAATTCGATGATATTTGATGACATTGCTAAAGTTCACTTTTTTTCTGTTTATTATTATCCTCTGTCCTTAACTTAATTGTCCTAACTGTTCTTAACCGTCCTAAAGCTTGGCTCTTGCTCTCGACGTACTCTTACACCACCCAATGTATGTATGTGATCAACTTCCTTTGTTTCACAGGCGCTTTGTAGTTTTTTTACAGTCTCAAAACTGTAAATTAGATAACTTAGAATTCTTTCTACATATTCGTACTACATTTTATTTCATCAAAGCAACGAGTTTTTTATACCAAAAATTTTAAAATGGTAGTTCTAAACTGAAACCTTAGAAGGTCGTGTTGACATTTTTTTCATGTCAAGTATTTTCAACTTATCTTTAAATGGTCGATCAATTTAGACAACAATTTTCTTTTCCTCATCTTGAAAGATTTTCTTTAAGTTTTTAAATTTTTGATTTCTGTAGTATGAACTGACGATCATCCATCAGCCTTTTAATGTTCATTAAAATCGATGTGGACTCTAACAAAGGCCTATCCTCTTCGAGCTCTCAGCAGTATATAATGAAATGACGCAATTTTCTGATTTAATTGATCGCAGTTGATTCTGACTTTTCTTAGTTTTAACAACAAAATGTTTTCTCTATGAAACAGTCGGTCCTTCGAAAGCAAAATTTACTAATTCATTTTTTTTTGTGTTGTGAAAAAATCGTTGTATCCTCCCTAAAATCAATGAATCCGAAAAGTATATTTTAATAAATAAATATTTTATTTTAATTCAGTGAAATAACCATTCGTATGGGTCATCGTGCCACAGGAGTTCAGAGTAAATCTAAAAGACAAGTCCATTGACTATCAGATGTCAGCAAAAACTTGAAAAATTATCAAATGCAGGTTCTATTTCTTAGGAAGCACCTTGAAATTAAAAGAATCACAATACGAATAAGCATTGTCACTTTTTCAGCACTTTATCAAATGTATGGTAAAAAAAAATCTACACTCGAACGACTGTAAGAAACCACCTGAAAAAAATTTAATCAATTCTACAAATGCAAAAAAAAATGACTCAAGCACTTTCCAAGTGGCACACTGTTCCCATCACGTCTGCCAAGGGTACACAGCCGCACGTCACAAAAGCGATTTCATATATTTAGTATTGAAATGATCGACAAAAATAAAAATAAATTCGTATATTTGTCATAAATCCACACAACTCCTCTTCTCGATTTCCTATTTCCGCCTTTTTTCTCACCTCCACTCCCATTTCTTTCGCAAAGACACACGAAGAAAAGCAAAAAAAAAAAAAGCTCTCCTCTGCACACCATGACCGACCACCATTTGACAGAGCCAGAGAGCACCTCGTCAAGCAGCGAGTTCAATAAACCGACGATCCCAATTCAAACTGTAAATTATCTCAACACTGTAATGCGAACGAAAGCAAAAGGGATTTTCACTCAACCGGCCGCCCTGTTTCATTAGGCAACCTCATAGAGCCTCCTCCTCCTCCTCCGCCTCCTCAGCAGCAATGGAAAACCAGTTCAATCCTCAAAGCAAACCAAACCAATAAACTAAACACTGCAATGAACTTTTAGTTTCGTTTTATGACGCTCCCGTCAGTCAGTTAGTGACTAACCTTCTTCTTTCTTTGGGGTTGGCTTGGGCTTGTGCTTGGGCTTGGGCTTCGGCTTTCGGCTCTGTGTGTGCATTAGGGCCAACAAACCTGTTTCGGAATCGTAACCAAACCAGTTTAGTTACCAATTTTCTGTATTCGCTTCCTCCTTCGAATCTCACTCGTGTCATAAAATGAGAAAGGGGCACCACACAACCAACCGGCCGCCAGTCGAGAATAGCACAAAAAAAAAAGAAGCAGACTATATTGCAACAAATGCAAGTGAAAGTTCTGCCTTTGCACAAAAAGGCGGAAAACAAATGTGCAACAACTATAACCCAAAAGGCATTTCAGATTGCTTCCTACAAAAAACAACCGAGTGCCGAGTGTATTCGAATACAAAAACAATGTTATAATATTCAAGAAATTCATATCCCATACGAGATAAGAGAGAGAGAAAAAAAGTATCTACAGCTCTATCCATGTGCATCTAAGCAAATGATCCACGCCGTCGTATATATGCCAAATGTGCACGTCCATGTACAGCCAGCCGCGGCGGCGGTATATGAGGAAGAGAAAAACTTTCTCCCCACACCAACACCAGCGCGGCATGTGCTCCACTCTACTCGCAACAGACACGGATACCTACATTTACTAATGCGGCAAATAAAAGTGAAATGTACCCACACCAACTCCTGTGGACTGTGTACACACACACGCAGTGAGTGAGTTGTGAGCGGAGGCGCATAAAATATTCCCGGCATATGAGTTTTTTTTTTTTTCGATTTTTTGATGTTGCAGAGCTTTTGCTTTCTTCTCGCTTACACACCACGGTGGTGGACGTCCCATCCCACCCCCCGTTGACTTATGTAATGCAGCTGTGTAATTCTATATGCGAGTTATGATGTTGTGGTTGTCTTTCTGGAAACATGTTGCTAGAGACGTTGATCAGCGCGCATATGTTGCTAGTGGGGTTGTTTAATTTTAGACGCGATGCGCTTTTTTAAAAGTGAAACTGAAATTCTGAATTGTTTTGATGAGTGTTTTTTCTAGTTTTTTTTTCGGTGTGGGATGGTTCATTCTTTCGGGGAATTTGTGGCTGCAACTGGCGAACAGACTTTGTCTGGTTCAGGTTTAGGTAGCGAGTTTGCCTGCGAATTTGTCCATAAAGGCATTGGAGGAAGGCTCAAAGTTTTCCACGTAGACTCTCATATTTTCTACATTTCTTTTTCTATTTTTTTACATTTGTTTTCTAAAAACTGCTCAACTGTTTCAGTTGGAAAATAGCCGGGACTTCAGAAAAATCATTAACGATATGAAATTCTTAGCCCTTGAAGATTTGAGCCACTTTCGTGTCTTTTAAGTTGTAACTGTGACTAATATTGTCATTATAACAATACGCACTCAAAATTTTTTAAATACTGTTTTTTTCTTGCCACAACTGTAAGTTGTTGTAGCACTCAGTTTGACTACTTTCTGTTCATTTTCAAGTTTTTTAATTCAGTCAAACGTTGCTCAAAAATCACGTCCAAAGATTTCTTAATTCTTTTTCTTTCCTTGGAGTACAAGTCGCTTTTATTGACGCTGGATTTGGAAAGATTCAATTAAACTCAGAACAATAGATTTTTACGAAAAAAGTTGTTACTTAACTTAGAAAGATCCGCGCGTAGCCATTTGTAGAAGTTTATTGGTTACAAACTTACTGAACAAAAAGATCAATGTTTTACAGAGATAGTAAGACCTAGCTAACAAATTTGGAAAGAAGCTTGCTAAAAATCTAATAGATTCTTTTCTACTTCATTTCTGAATATGATTGGCTTCATACTAGGTTAATTGTTGACGACTGTACTTGTTTGATTCTTTTTTCATAGCAGAGGTGGTTTATTTACAGTCGAACTCCCTCTAAGTCGAATTTTCTTCTAACTTTTTCACCATATTTTGGCATTCGCCTTCCCAATTTTCCATACAAAAATCATCCTCTAAGTCAAACTCCCTCTAACTCAAACTAATTTTGATGTCCCGTGAAAATTCGACTGTAGTTTTAATTTTAAACACTTTCTCTTGAATTTTTCAAGCTTCTCAGGACTCTTCTAAGTCATGATTAGGAGACTTATCTGGATCAGTAGTCGATGAACATGACCATCTTGGTTCCTGATTATCCGAAAACCTTTTAAGGATTTTCTGCTATCAAATTTTCCCTTTCGTCGAATGATCGGTGATCTTATTATTGATAAGATAAGTTGTTATTCAAAATGGACTAAAGTGACTTTATATGAAATCTTTGTGGCCACAAGAAATGAGTTCTTAAGTCGCGTTAAAGCAAAATTGGAATTACAGTCGAGGCCGTCTAAATCTAATTTTCACGGGATATCAAAATTAATTCGAGTTAGAGGGATTTTTCGACTTAGAGGGCGTTCGACTTAAGAGGCTTCGACTGTATTTCGCTTACAAGGACATAGAATCTGAAAAACATAGCTGTATTATTTTAAACAAGTTTCAAGACAAATTAGACGAATGTTTATTTAATAAACATTAATAATTTTGGCTCTTTGCTACTTGTCATGTGAGTTTCTAGAAAAATCTCAAGCATATTTTTTTTTGTTTAGTTGGAAAAATGACTTTGGCGGCTTGTGAACACTGATCTTACCAAATACCTAGTAGAAACTTGGTGGGGACTCACGATATAAAAACTTTTTTGGAAGCAAGCTGCTCAGACAATCTCCTTTGAAGATATTTAATGAAGATGTTAAATTATCGATCGTGGATCGCCGATCACTGAGAATCCTCTTCGAATTCTCCAAACAAAAACCTTAGAAAGGTTTCATATAACCGCGTTGCAATTGATTTCAAATTCAAAATATTATAAAATTCACTTATTTTTGCATCAAGTGAAGAGTTATAGATCTATTCTCCGAATGTTAACAGCACCACTTAACTATTCTAGAACTTGGGTTTTTTGGATTCCACAAGTATTTTCTGTTTTAAAAATATAAAGTTTTGGTGTTCACATTTAGAGAACAGCCCTAATAATTCAGTTTTTCCATATCTCTTCTATTTCAAACAAAGAAGTCTTCAAAGAGTACAATAAAATCGATTTCGATCGACAACTTTCTGCCAAAAATTAATGAGACTTTTCAAACAAAAAACCTTTCAACTGATTGAAAATCTGAAAGTTTCAAGTTTCCGAGGGCAGGTGTGTTTTCTTCGGCTGATAAGTAAAGGTTTTGTGGAGTTTTCCGATTTTTTTCTAATAATTGAATTCGTGAACAAACATCTCTGGAAATGAACTTTAAATTATCTTGTATCCTCCTCTCTAATTTTATAAAAGAATTCGAAAAATAGTCTAAAAAACTCGTGTTACAAGTGAATTAGGCCTGAAATAAGTAAGGGAACAGGCTAATTTCCAAGTGAAGTTAAAAGTGTCCTAGAAGTGCCCTAGAAGCTCCCCCAACACAATCAAGTGTCGGTTGTAAAGTGCTCACAAAGATCATTTATCTTCACGTCCCCGAAGCTATGATCATTAAAAAAAGTCTCTAAATCACTTTCATTGTAACCCAGAAGTCCTAAAAACTCCTTCCAAGCACCCTACCCGTCGTCACCCCCATTTCAACCCCACTGCCCTCCGGTTGAACAGCAATTAAAATTCAATACAAGTTCCTCATCGTAAGTAGGTTTCTTCCTGGTCTCACAGATTAACCGCCATCCACTATCTAACCATCAGCCCACCACCACCACCACCTCCCACCAACCCCATCCACCTCCTTTTCTCTCTCTCTCGCCACATGCTGCCAACGATCAGTGAAGTTTTTGTTGTTGTTGTTGTTTTAACCCCACACACAAACAATCGATACACCACCCTAGATGCGCGAGAAAGCTTTTTTGCATTCGACGGACAGGCATTTGTATCTGTGAGCTCCATTCACACGCACACACTCACCGCGTCGCGGTCGTTCGCTCTATCAATTGAATAACTGTGTCAACTTGTACATACGTCCAAACTAAAGCAACAAAAACAACAACAACAACAAGAAAAAACTACTAGCAATAGAATGAGTTGAGCTGTTGTTTTCGTTTTTTGGCTTTCGGTGTTTCTCTTTTATTTGTGTTTCGCTTTCGTTACGGCTACGGCATGGATGATGTGGATGAATGTGTGTGCGCACATAAAAAAGAAAGAAACAAAATGAAAAGAAGCAACAAAATATAGGAAGTGAAGTATTATGCAGTTGGCTGTTTTTTTTTTTTTTTGTTGGTTGGTCGCCTATTAAGTGGTAACACAGCGGGGAAATGTTATGCCGCCGCGCGCGCTGTTATTTTTTTTCTGTTACCAGCTTTTCCTCATTTCTCCGATGTGGTTGAAGGAGGGGAGATGGTGAAGGGGGTGTGTGTCTGCAACATAGAAATCAAGCCAAAGAAATGTTCATGTGGGTTTCAGATACAAATGTATCTATGGAAAATTGTATAATTTTTTGCTTTTGTGTTCTGTTGTGTGTGTTACTTTTTTGTGACTTTTGTTTTAGTTTTTACATTCGTTTGCTGCTTTTGCTTTTATTTAGTTTGTAATCGAACGGTGAAACTTTGATAGATTCACAAAAAAAAAAGTTAGAGAGAAGCCAGAATGAGAGAGAGAGAGAGAGTGTGAGTGGAGAGGAGAAGAGGGTCGTCTGTCTGTGGGAGGGTGGTGGTGCTGCTGGTGGGGGAATAAATTCACTTCACTTACAACAGCAGAGACAGGGACTCGGCAAGTTCCACTCTAGCCATTCAGAGACGACAGGCCAGGCCAGGCCAGGCCAAAACACTGAGTGCGGCGCGTCGCGTTAGTTTAGTTCATAGAAATACCACAGAAGACACACCACACAGAGAGTGAGAGAGTGAATGACTTGTTGTGTGTGCTTTCTTCTGTGCACATTATGTACTCCTTTCATTTCACTTTATTCCGTTCGTATGTACGCACGTTGGGCGCGGAATAACAGCTAACAGTTTTCCTTTCATTTTTCAAAAAAAAAATAATTCATTTTTTCATTCAAAATCTAACTGAAGAACGAAATACGTTAGAAGATTTGTTTTTTTTCTCTGAATTTAAAAAAAAAAGAAAATACCGAGACGAAGAAAAATTCTTTTTCTGTCATATTCCTTTAAAATTTTTAAATTTTTTTTTTAAATATTGTTGGCCGAAAAATTCAGCGCAAAGGTTGCATAACATCACCGTCAGTTTTATTTTTGTTTAATGTGTAAATTTTTAAATCATTTTGTGTGAAGAGAAAAAAGAATTTAATTTATTTAATTCAAATTGTCAACTGTGGTTTAGTCAGACAAGTGGATTTCCTGTTTCTCTGTCAAAACGGAAAAGAAGCAAAGAAAAAAAAGAAAAAATGTTGACGTTCGAGTTGAAAGCAAACAGAGCAGGCTTTCTTTCTGTCATTATTTCCGAATTCTGAGTTCTCTACCGAGTGTAACGAATAAAAAGTGTGATAAGTGCTGCCAAATTGTGCGATATTCAAAAAATTACTCTTATTCTGTTCGTGTTCTCGTGGTTCATCCCTCTCAAAAAATGATTGTTACACTGTGTCAATGGATACTTAAGTTAATATTTTGAGCATGTGAAAAGCAAGAAAAAAAATTTCAGGATTTCAACTTCAACAACCGACTACGACTGATATACGATTTAATAAAAATAATATTCCGTCCCAACGAAAAGACTTATAAAATCTACAAAAAGTGACTTAAAACAAACAAACAAAAAAATGTGTTCAATTAAACATTTCCGCATTTCTGCATTTTTTCTGGTTTATTCTCATGCAAATTTTTAAGGAGAAAACACAAAAAAGCTTACAAATATCAAAAGACTGATTGCATTTTAATTTTTTTCTTGTGAGATATTTATTTATTTTTCTTGTTTTTAAATACTCATGCAAATTTATGAGTGCAATATATTAAATTCATCAAAAAGAGAACATAAGACAAATACAACACCTTTGAACTTTGAGAATTAAAAAAAAAGAAAAAAAAATTTGTCTCAAATGTCAGCCAATCGATTGGCCGATATTAAAAAGAATCCATCGGAAATCGTAGGATTAAATAGGACGTCTACTTCTTCTTCTTCTTCTTCTGCATCTTCATCATCTCCTTCTACGACTTCTTGTTCTACTACTTCACCAGCTGTAGACGATGATAATGGTCAACAACAAAAACACAAACATCATCAAGATCAACAATCAACAGTTGAAAATAATCACTTACCAACAATAAATGGGTCAAATAATTTAAATAATAATAATTCTGAAACATTTTCATCCACTACCACCGCGTCATCATCGTCCTTATCGACAAATCCATCTGAAATTGTTGGTGAATCGACAGCAACAACTACAGCAACGTCTATCATAAAAACCCCTCTGAATAAAACATTACTGAAGAAATGTAATAACAGTGAGACAAAGTTAATTAACAAATGTACAAAATGCAATAATAATAATAACATACACTATAATAATTTTAATTGTTATTATAGGAAAAAATCGCGTATGCCCATATGCCGTTAGTATTGAAAATTTATTTATTTAACAAAATTTTTTTTTGTTATATTCTATAACAAAAGAAGTTAGAGAAAAAAACTAGTGAATTGGCAAAACACATGAATGAAAACTTAGTGCAAAGATTTGGCAAAAAATTATAATTGGCATCAATCAATTTGGACAAAAAAAAAATATAACAAACAAAATTATTACAAAAAAAAAAACAACCAAAATTCTGCACCAAACACAATTGGCAACAAAATTTTGAAATTTTCTAAACACAAAAATTTTTTGAACAAAATTTTTATTTAGAAAAAATAAAAAACCAAAATTTAAAATGACTTCCATAGGTAAATAATATTCACATAAATTCTTTTTTTTTAAACATTTTTCTAACCAATCATTTTGCATTCAACAAACATTTTTTTTTAAACCATCATCGTTGGGACGTGTTTTAGGGCATGTATTTGGATATTTTTTGAGTGATTTCGGGATTTTGAAATTTTCCTTAAGACGTGACTCTCTGCAGCAAGTCAAAAATGAACTTGGGATATATTTATATATTTTTATTTTTACTGTGAATGATGATTGCTTTCAAAAAGCTGTTTCATTTTTTTTCTTCAATTTAAAATCTTTTAATATTTTATATGCATTTCAATAGGGTATAAGAGTAGAAATAGAAGAAGGTTTTTGGAGTCATTTTTTTTTTCTTAAATATTTCAAATCCAAATTTTCAAGAGTTTTGACATTTACCTACTAACTTTTTGTGTTCTTTTTTTTCTAATATTCCTTGAAATTGAATGGAACCTGAACGAAAACTCGAAATTTGGGCCGAAATGGTGTCAAAAATACTTCTATTTTATATTTATCTTCTTTTTCCTCCTAAACACTGAAACTTTCCTTGAAATTGAATGGAACCTGAACGAAAACTCGAAATTTGGGCCGAAATGGTGTCAAAAATACTTCGATTTTGTATTTATCTTTTTTTTCCTCCTAAACACTGACAGCAGGAACAAGTAGCGATGGTTTTTAGCGCATTAAAAACTTAAACTCTGAAACAAATTAAAAAGTAAAAATCTGAACCTGTCAGAAATTAACTCAAGAGACAAATTTTCTATCAAATATTGTCAAAATTATATTTCAAAGTCAAAAGTTAATAAAAACTTCATTGGAAATGAATTCAGAAAATGAATTGCGAGACGAACTTTGTTAATTCAATTTAAAGTTAAATTTCAATTCTGACTTCATTTCAATTTCATTCAAAAGCCGAATTTTGGAACAAACTTTGTCAGAATTTTATGTGAAAGGTGAATCTTGAGACAAGGTTTATCAGAATTTGATTTCAAAGGCGGTTGAAATACATTCCAGTTGCAGGCCGTGGCAGCCAATACTAGTATTGCATTAAATTTGTAATTCACTTACAATTTAATAACTTTTAAATAAATTAATTAATAAAACACATTCTACGAATTTCATTCAAAGGTTGAAAAAAATTTCGTTGGTATTTTGCGCAAAATTCCAATTCTGAAACAAATATCGTCTTAAAAAATCCAGGAAATCGGCGCAAGTGTTCATATTTCTTCCTTTTCCAGCTCTCTTCAGTCCACACAACTATCCTTTTTTTGCCAACTTATCCCTTATTGTGTCGGTGTTGATCCGTCATACACAGAAGAACTATAGAATAATGTTGCATACCTTCCGCTCAATCTGTTAAAATCAAAAGGAACTATGTCAAAAAAAAAAAACAATTGTACCACAATTCTGGTTAAGACATAAATATTGTACGAACTTTAACTACAAAGTCATCTCCTTAAGTTAGGGTTCATTTATTTATTTGAGTACGAAAATGGCGAAAGTGTCATAAAAAAAAAATTATTATGTTTAAGGTGGATAAGGGTTATTTTCCTAAATTAAAACAAAAAAAAAAAAAACTATGGTATCATAAAGCTCGATTAAACTCTTGCATGTTTGACAAATTTCTCTTTCTTTGTGTCTCATTTCAAGCCCCAGTATTTATTTAAAAAAAAAAACTCACAACATATTTCCTTCCATATGACATACCAAAAAAAGAAAAAAAAGATCAAATACAGCACAAATTCTGTCAGAAAGTCAGAAATTAATAAATAGAAATAAATTCCTGACCCCTGATTTATTATTTTCTCTCTTCATTGTACTATTAATTTTTCAATAGTAAATCTAAACAAAACAGGCGTCGTCATAAAAATTAAATAATACAAACAAGAAAAAGGTTAAATTTTCAATAAAAAAGAACTAAGTAAAGCCACCCTCTAACCAGTTTACACCAAAAACTCTCAGAGTATGACAGAAAGACTTAATTGTCTCTCTTCGTTCACACAAAATTTTCCACTAATTTATGTTTATTCTTCGATGCATGATGACTAGTGTACATATTCCAATCACATCGAGCAAACTCTCCTCCAATGTAGACACCTCACACAGCTTTCAACAAATCCCTGCCTAGCGTTAAACTCTTTTTCCTCCTTTTGAAATGCGTAGCAAAACTTTTCCGCAAATTGTGTAACTCGAAAATAAAAAAACAAAAAAAGATCCCAATAAAATCCAAGCCAAAGTTCAAAATTCCTACTCACCACTGTCGCCCGCCACCAAAATTCAGGTCAATTAGTTTCCTTATCTTCTTTTAATTTTTTTTTAAACACCTCTTTGATTTTTAGTTCCAGTTCGAATTCCCATACAACGCGTGCGTTGTTATCATATTTTATATCCAGAGAAAAAGAATGCACCACGCATTCCTTTCCCTTTTCCAAAAAAAAAAGACAAAAATGTAAAATCAATTGCATCACAAACTGATAACAAAGCTGCTGTTCCACTTCCACACCCAACATAGGTCATTGCCTCACGTTTACCAAACAAAACGGTCGTCGATGTCAAATTGAAATTTGAACAGAGAGATACTCGAATCCATTTCTAGAACTTTTACGATCAAGTTCGATTTTTCACCCTCTCCCCTCTTTGATCACTTTGAAGTTATTATTTTTTCCAAAACAAAAATTAAAATTAATCATCCACCGTCATACGTCCGTGCGCGTCTCTTTTTTTCTATCTCTACGTGCATGTGAAGTCGGATGATATATAAACAAATTGAAGTAATAAAACTAAATGAAACACAGCACATGCACATATATAGCAAGCAAGAGCCGCCTATCGTTGTTTAGAATAATCTTGCGCTTGATAATGAAAATAGGTCAAATTTGAAATAGAAAAAAAAAAGACGCATGTGATGTGTAGGGGGGACTGAATGTGTGCGTGCGTTCCCCCGCATGTTGATGGGCAGACGTGTGCTTTTTTCTCTTTTTTTAAATTGTGCGTCTGGCCTGTGGTGTGTGGATTCATCTTTTTTTTTGTGCGATAAATTGAACAGGGGGTAGTCGTATGTGACAAGATAACAATGCAAAAGAGATATACTATGTGATGAATGTGATTTGTTTTTTTTTATTCTTAGTTGAGGCTTTGATGGGTGAATGACCGGTTAAAATGAGAAAATTTGACATGCCCTCGATGGAGAATTTTGAACTTTGGTGAAAAAGTTTCAGTTTATGTGCCTAACTTCCTTCGTCCAAAAGGTTTCTTTTTTTTTAATTCCCAATTTTATGTAATGTGTGTCTAGTTGGCAATAGTTAAAAAGTTTTACATAGAGTAGGAAAAAAAACCAAACAGTGTCCTCTAGTTTCGAAACAACATCACTATTCAACAAAAATTCACTCCCTCTTATTAATTCTTCGTCCAAAACACGACGATAACACACTATTTTCTAAATTTTCTATAAAGGTGCTGAACTTCCTGCTGTTGATTCCCGAAACTTCTTCATTTTGATCTGACGATTGGCTCCCTCGTCTGCATTTTTCGTCTGAAAGTAAAAAAAACGACATCGCCCCATCTAACAAGTTTTTTCTGTCGAAGTCCGAGGTTCAAATCCCAATACAACATCATTTTTGTGCCTAAAATTCGTAAGTTTATTTAGGCTAACCTAACATAATCTAACCTTTTTTGCATTTCTCATTCAGAAGGTGAGAGCCCTTCGCCCTCTTTAGCTTTCTAGATCTGTTGCTAGGGTCTGAAACAACATCAATATTAAACCTAAAATTCATTCCACCTTTAAGGTTTTTCGCCCAAAAGATGGTACCAGGCCACGACTGAATTTAGTGGAAAGTGCTAGCCTATTGGAACTTCTATATTTTGAACCAAAGTCTCGTAGCATTTGCTGCATAGTTCGTCCAGAAGAGGACACCGCAAAATAACTTTAAAAGATCACAGAAGGTCCCAGCAAGACCCTCGCAGACCCTCACAGTTTCCTAGAAGTGTGCCTTCAGTGTAATCGCGTCTCGAGTCGTTTCCAATGCTAATAACTCCTTTTTCCTGTCTCCGCCTGGCCTTGGAGATAATAAATCAAAAATTGTCATTGCGAGTAATTATCTGAAATATTACCGTCATACCAGCCCGGACAGTGAGTAGGTGGTGGAAATGTGGACGTGAATAGACGTCGTTGTTGAATTGTTGGTTACCTCTTGGAATGGCGTCATTTCTTAATCTAAAACTCCTCGTCAACCTACATCCTTCGTCTAGAAGCTGATAAAGCATTTCACGACTTCAGAAGATCACTGAAAAGGTTTGTTCCCTGGCGTTGAGTCCCGAGGCAGCACTATTAAAACATTGGGTGTCACCTGAGATCGGTTGTCTCAAGTGAGCGAAGCCTAATAGCTAGTCTCGCTGTAGCGAAGGGCATGGTGTCCCAAACTCCATTCAAAGTTGTCCAACTCTCTTGATGAAATGTTATACGACTTTATTTTTGAGCCTAAATTTCGTTTTCTCATTCAAATTTTTCGTCCAATATGTCACACAATCACTCTCCACAAGTCTCCGAAAAGACTTTGAAGTCTGGTGTCGAGCTCTGTAAGGGATTTTTTTCTTGCCTCGAAAATTCACACCCTGTTCTGCATTATTCGTTCAACAGATGGCATCACCTAACAGCTTCAAAAATTTCCTGTAAAGATGGTTCATTTTTGTGTTAATATCTTGGATGACATCATTTTTGAAACGAAAATTCACTGCCATTTGTAAATCCTTCATGCATATCACAATAGACCCGTCCATAACCGCAGTGATTTAGGCGTCCTTTTTTCATCCCTTCCCCTAGCTCTAAGTCCTTCATTCAACAGTTGACAAAGCAACACGCCTTTTCAAATTAAAAAGTATGGAACTCTCATGTTGAGCTTCGAAGTTAATTTTCGAGCTCCGTCGTCATTTAAAAAAAATTGTCTGTCTCTTTTAAATCATTCGTCCAAAAGGTGACAAACCCACTCGTTCTCCTGTCTTCCATAAAAAGTGTTAACTCTGAACACTGAACAACGCTAACACTGAACTCTCGTGTTAAGCTTCAAAACGTCATCGCTTTTAAACCACCGATTCAGACTTTCATCGTCCTTCATCGACCGTCCACCATCCCCAAACAGTCAAACGTGTTAGATTCCCGCAAAAAGTGAAATCGAAACCACTTAAGCTCCACTCAAACACACCGCGGCGCCAATTTAAATAAAAATCAACGCATCACCTTGTCCAACTCGCGGCCTTCCAATTAAAGCATTTTCCAAAGAAATGTTTATAAACACAAACCATTCCAGATGGTTTACGAACGAACGGGCGGACGGACGCATAAGCTCCCGCCAAGTTCACATCAAAACTAAAATCTATGCCAAAACTACGCGTTGCACTTTCCACTCATCACCGCCATTGGCACACCCCGATTTTTTTCTTTTAAAACACCCCACTCTCACTCACTCAGTCAAGAAGCATTTAAATTATAAATTATTTTTTTTTTTATTTTTTCTAAATCTTTGTTCACACAAAACGTGCCCCGAAGTCGATTTATGCTGCCGCATGCAATTTTTATGCGCGCAAAAACACACACGAACTTTTATTTTTTGCAACTGTGCTCTGACCTACACTAACATTTTTCCGATTAATAAAACACAGAAAAAATATGAGAAAAAAGGAAAAGGAGGAGAAGAAGAAGCAGTACAAAGCAAAGAAAACACGTAATAATAGAACAGCAGAGGGGTGGGTGCTCTCTGCTCGCACAGTCAGTGCCAAGTTAGCGGCGAATCTGTGAGATTCGCATTCTCGTCGCACCTTGCTACTGAACGAGTGACGAGTTGGACGAACAACGAGCTGAACCAGCAAGCAACCCTTTATTTTCCTGAAGATTTTCCTCCACACACACGCCATATTCACGCATCCCTTCTTGTCCGACACCTTGCGTGTATTTTTGGGATAATCGTGCTCAATTTTTATTTTTTATTTCTGACGTCCGATGTCTGACACCATCCGAAACCGATGACAACGATGACACTGAATGACGAAAGTTTTCTGTCAGCAAAATGTTCAATTTTTATGTGTGTCATTAAGGTGTTGGTTGACGGTAATGTGGAAACCTCCGGATTTAGTGGCCCAATACCCGAAGCGAACTATTTTCATTGAACTAGAAAAAAAAAAAGGGGGAAATTTTGCTGAGTGATTCATTCGATGGGTGCTCGGGCAGTCGGTGCGGTAGAAAATAGGGGCACCGATTTATTGTGCAGCGATGGTGGTTTATGGGTTTTTGGACGACAGTGCGTTTGTGAGGTGTCCCCTTTTTTTTTCTTAACTTAATGTCGTCCATGGAGTCAATTCGTATTATCACTAAACACTTCTCAAGTTTTTTTTTTATATTTGGGGCAAATGAGCTATTCATTTTTAGATCGTTTAAAAATTAAAATACAGTAGAGGTCTTAGAGTTCGGTCGGTAAAAATAAACTCATAGCTTTTTTTTTTTTGCAATTGTTTTCTTAAATTGATTTTTTTTTGAATGGCAGGAATGTAGAGTAGACAAAACAAGATTTATAGAATACCAGATTACGCGTTCGCTCTTTTCGTTCCGCATCTACGTCATAAGGGAGCAAATTTGCTTGACTCGATTCTACTTCATTCTATGAGTTTTGACTCTTTCAAGGGGTCCCTTATGACGTAAAAGAGAGTGAAACACGGAAATGCATAATCTCCTATTCTATAAATCAGGCCCGCCAAATACCGGTCGTAAACAACTGCATTGTAAATTTTAATCATCTCTAAAGGCGGCTTATATATTTCTTGAGTCAATTGAAATCGATCACTGATTAGAAAATGGAAAAACCATTTTTTGTTTTATAATTTTCTAATTCTTTTAAATTATTCAACTCACATAAGGCATACAGTAGAGTCACTCGAAGTCTATCTTTGAAAAAAAAAAGAATTCGCATACTTTTTTCGAGGTTTTTTTTCAATTCGTTATCTGTCTAAAAGTCTGAAAAAATGGTGAAACTATGAAAGGCTTAAGATATAAAAATGTACAGCAGCTTATTGACTACAAAACAACCTTACTAGATATTTCTTTCTAATGCGCTCGGAGCTGCTCTAGAGTGATTCCTAGTTTGCTAATGAAGGTTTGTTTTATGGTTTTCAATGTTTTCACCACTGCCCAATGTTGCCTATAGACAACAAGCTTACACAGAATACATAGGACTTTGTAATTGATATCAGTTCGTACTAAGTTCTTAACGAACAACTCTATTCCCTTAAAAAAATTAGCCACGACCCAATTAATTCGTTCATAGAGGGGTTAATAGTTTATTCATTCAAGTATTCTGATCCTTTCACAAATTTTGAAGATAGCCGCTCCCCGAGCGGTAATTTAAAACAATGAAATTTTTTATACGTAACAGCAACAGCACAACTCTCCTCTAAAAATTAGAACAGAGCTTAAATAAATTCATCTTGTTTCCTCATTCATCTAATTTCTCGCCTTATTTTACATAAAATGCTCAAAGTTTTGCATGCGCTGAATCTAATCTATAACTCTGTATTTTATAGATTTGTGCTTCACAGCTTTCCACGAAAATCCTTTCGTGGAGATCAAGTCAAATTTGCTTTTGTTAACAAATAACGTAAATGAATAACTTTTTGCGCAACGAAAAATTAAAAATTCCAATAATTTATATCAAAGATAAGTATAATAGTTTTCCAGAATGGTACGGATCTCAAATGAAAGTTCTGAAATGTCAGTGACAGCCACTCGTTGATTTAATGCTGCGAATATAAAAGAAGACTTAAAAAATAAAAAATAAAAAACACTGATTCAGTTCTTTGCAGTTTTTAAGGTAGTCTAACTAATTGAAATCAAATAATTAAGCTTTTACAGTATATGCTATCAAATCGTCTTTGTCAACTCATTATTGTGACTGCGCAGTGCTACAGGTCTGATACAACTCAATTTTTACTTCTTTCATAAGCTATAGATCACAATTTCAATCTGTTAAGCTTTGTAGACGATCTGCTTTATATATTTTTAAGCGAATAATCATGCCAAATGACATAGGCGAAGCACTGTGGGAACCATATTTGACTTTGCAGAGAGCTCTGGTAATGATCTTAAAACTGGCGTAGTCAACTTAAAAATTTGAGCTCACAAAAATTGTATCATACAATCTATGACAGTTGCCATTTGTTTAGCTTTACAGCTCTAGATATCACGGTTTTGCTTTGATCTTGTTGCTGTAGGTGAATTTTTGTTTGTAGTTGGGAGTCCATTGTTGTTTCAATGAAAAAGTGCTTAATGAGTGTCTGCACATTTAGTAACCGTTTCTGAAGTATTTATCTTTTTTCATTTTCATAGCAATCATTTTTTTCAATCCCAAAACCGACTTCATGACGTTTACTCAAAAAATTCGACCCTCTGAGGTCATTCACACCCACCCAATGACCCAAAGACCAACAACCCGATGTTGGTTGGCACCTCTCCACCACGCATCGTTGCGTAATCGCGATCAAATACAAACACACAGACAGACAACTAACCCCCGCCGTGTAATTACTTCATTTTTAATCCCTTCCTGGTCTCGTCATCGACAGCGATGTCCCCAAAATAAGTCGCCACCCCTTTCGTCCGCCACAAAGTCCACTCACCCACACCTAAATGGATTTGTCAACCGACGCACAGACACACACGGAATACTAATTAAGTTGTCATTTGTTTTGCGTGTGCGTGTATGCGTGTAGGAAGTCTTCCTGCAAGCCGGCCGAATTTAAGCCTTCCTCTCTTAAGCTTGTTTTTGTGTCCACAAACTCAGATTGCTAAAAAAAAGAACAGCAGAAGAAATCGGGGTGAAGGAAAAAGCAGATAGAGCAGGGTGGGCCTTCAACCTCATCATCATCATCAGCAACCCGTCGTAGTCCACGTCACACTCACGTCGTCCCATCGCTCTCGTCGCCGTTAAAAGGATTCACAGTAAATAGGTTAAAAGTTGCCATAGGTCAGGTTTTGCTTCCTTCTCGTGTCTTGTGCTTTGTGTTGGACATTTACATAGACAGGGGCACACTCACGTACATGCGCGCTCTTTCTGTCTGTGTCTGTGTCTATGGCGATGGGGGCGATGTGTGCATGTGCTCTATATAATTTAGTAGTGCATTCTCCTCTGTAGTGGGCTCTCCTCCTCGTCTTTGTTGTTCGAATGCATTTATTCTGGTTGTCGGACGACGACGATGGCTTACGATGTGAATTCCCAACAATCAAGTGATGCCACCCCGGTGGATTCTCTGACATGATGATGGCATGCAATCTCCGGTAGCTGAGCATAATTCACTTGGGGGTTGTTGTGTTGGGCTGTTGTTGGTGGATATTTGATTTGAATGAATGAAGGGAACAGATTGCCCGTAACAGTGCGGCGGGTGGGGGCTGAATTAAAAAATTATAAAGAAATTCGGTTGTTTTGACTTTTGACGCGGCGGATTTTTTTTTTCAATTTTCTGGTTGTCGGACGATGACGTGTTCCAATTATCTTGCACTAGAGAAATGAAATTTGTTAATAGTTTATGGTAGAGGTTAATGCGCACGGTGGGATTTAAATTGTAGTGCCAGAAACAATTTGCGCATGCCTTTTTTATGTCTAACATCGCTGTAGAAGTTTCGGGAACTAAGAACACCAATAAATTCAAAAGCGATAGACTGCCAATTACCGCCGAGGTCCGATTGGTCTTTCATTTTACTTTTCGATTTCACTAATATACAAGCCATTTATAGCTCACTTTTGTGTTAGGGGTCTTATTCTTATTTCTGCTCTTTCTATAAGTCGAATGAATATATCTCCGGATGTATAACCCAGAGTCCATTCAAGACTCTGAGAAGGAAAGAAGGGCGATTATTCGATTTCTACTCTAAAATAAATAGGTCTGTAGGTAATTTCCATGCCATTGGCTTTAATTCCAAATCACATTAACATTCTCCTTTCGTCCAAGATTGCTTTCAATGAAGTTAAAAATTGCCTCCAAGACGAAAAAAAAAAAAAATACAAGAGTAACGAAATGCAGCCTTATTTTAGCGGTATGAAGAACCAACAAAAGTCTAATTTTAGCAGTTAGGATCCTAGCTATTTGTATAAAATTGATTGATTCAATTTCAAGCCTCTTATCATTTTCTCCGGGTTTCAAAGTGCATCCAGAAAAAGTATACCCTTAAGTTATTTTTGCCAGCTTAGACAATGAACATGTTAAGCGCAATAATTTGCTCTCCTTTGTTTATTTTTGCTTCTATTTCTCTCCTTTGTTTTGTTGTAATTAATATAATCTTGAATATACAAAATTAACTATGCGATAGTAGTTAGATAAATATAGCACTTTTTACCAGGACTTTTGATTTGGGTTTTCCTCTATTTTAAGATTCCCAGGAAATGCAAAAATGAACGTGGTTGAAAAGTTTGAATATTCACCAATAATGTTCCCTTTCTTTTCTTTGAATCAACTAAATTGCTGCGATCTCTTTTTATAATTTGCTATTTAACTTAGGTCCATTTAGAACTAGAATCATTTTCCCAGATTTCTATTTTATGAGCATCAACGAAAGTCTTAGAGACACCGCCACGATGTGTCTAAAATGCGAGAAATGAGAAATCTGGTGAAAGATGAATCAGGAAATGATCAAGTAAAATTCTAAGGCAAAATCTGGCGCAGTTCACATTCAATTGTGGGAACCAAAGAATTGCTTGGAAACACAATGGGCCTAGCTTAAGTGTACCAAATGTTCAAAATGTGTTAAGATGTACTGGCTAAGTTGGAACAGTCCTTAATATCAGCCGCTTCTTCAATCATCGCATTGTAAGATCATCGAACGAAAGCTTTTATAATAAAATGGAAGCATTTTAGCAATTTTTGAAGGGAATTTGTTAGCCTATGTCCCTTTACAAGTTTCTATTTTAAGCATTATTTGAGACGGTATTAAAAGTTACTCAAATTTGTTTTCTCTAAAGGAAAAATTCAGTCACTTTTCTGAAGGTTTTGCATAGAAATATAATTTCAATTTACAATAAGTTTAATAAATGAAACATTTTCTGAAAATTCTTCTGAATAGCTTCAAGAGTTTGTGTATCTTTTGGGAAATCAAAAATTTGCTTAGAAAAATGTTGTGTTAGTCTAGAAGAATGTCTCGATTGAAAGATTAGAATTAGTAATCAAACTACTCTCCTCGGCCTGCTAATAGTCATCCTGTAGTCACTTACAGGCCAGAAGAATTACTTTTTTTTTTTAGGAGTTTAAAAGGCTTGCAGATCAAACTTCGAAAAACTTACAGCTAAGTTGTTGTGAACTATCGATAATCAAGTTTCGTTGAGCCTGGGAAAAACATCGATTCACAGAGATTTTCGATTGTCGGAGGTTTCAGGAAAAAGTATTTTTGGTATTTTCGTCACGTACACCTTTTCGTGACTCCTTCTTTTGGGAACATGCCCAGCACTCTCACGTACTAGGAAACGCACTCTAGGTGCGTACTTCTTTAAGGAATTAAGCGAACTCGCTAACTTGGAGGTAAGGCGCATCAGCGGTATAGCCCAAGAGATATCAGGCTACTAACTTTACGCGTCAAACAGGTAGTAAGACATGCCTGCTAATATTTTTGGTGTATTTGCAGGAACTCTTTAGGCAGCGAGTCCGAGCATTGGAAACAATGCGGATGCGTGACAACACAATGGGCCAACAAATGGCCTACGTGAGCCTGCGTTTAGCGCAGGCAGTCACGAATACCTAAGACCTAAAACCTTCGTCACGTACACTTTTAAACTAAGGATGTTTGAAGAAAACCAAATAAACTTGATTTCGAATTATAGAGGCAAACAGGCCAACATTTTCGTATTTAAGAGGTTTTCATGTTGTTTTCGATTTAACGAAGGAACAAATTTCATCAGTTTTCTTCGATTGACAGAGGTTTTTCAGGGGACTGTAATGATGCTTCCATTTATAAAAGTTTTCGAACTATGGAGTTTCGACTCATCAAGAGTTCACTATATTAAGATAAACGCAACTTTAAAAAATAAATTTGACTTAATATTAGATGCTCTTAGTTGAATAATGTTCTCAGTTCTGAGATGAAAAAAATAATCAATGTTCTTAAGAATTAAAATGAGAAACGAAGAAAGAGGTATTTTTGTGAATTTTTCTTTAAATAGAAAATTTGTTTCAAAATAGTCAGATCTAATATTGTGTCCTTTTCTTTAATGAATGAAAAACTATTTTGAAAGACTTGATATCAGTAACAAAACGATTCCCTGAAAGACAAACTATAATTGATAGGTTATGCCTTTGAGAGTCTATTACAGGTACTCTCTATGTCTTAAAGAACTCGTACGTCGTTTGAAAAGCCCAACCGTCGTTTTAAAGGCACCGGCTTCCTCTCTAGAAAGAACTCTGACAAAGAGCCAGATGTCTTTTGCTGGTCGTCTAAAGAACTAAATTTAGGTATAGACTTATAAACTTCAGTCATTACCTTAGAGAGCCAAGGCGTTAGTCTTCTGCAGATAAGCAGCTTCACAGGTACATAATTTGTTTACTTTTATGTATTTAAATCCCAATAAATCTACAAATCGTTTTGAAAGTTGACACATTATGTCAAAGAACCAAAAGCCCCCTTTTATGGAACGCAGACAAGTCAGATGTTGCCTCGTTCAGCTCAGTCATCCACTTAAAAAGAGCGCAGGCATCGTATCCAATTTCTTAGACCTCGCAAAGACCCCAGTCAACGTCTCAAAGAGCTCTGCATGAGCCAGACATGTCTTGACCCCATGCGGGGTGTCCACATCTAAGACCATACAAAGCGCAATCTAAGGCCTCTCGTGACAGTATTTAGAGAACACGCTCGCCGACACAAACACCACTTTGAAACCATACGTTCCCCTTCCTGTCTGCGCGATGCCACTGTGCAGAAGCAGAAGCTCACGACTACTACGCATGCATAGCAATGAACGCGAGCGTGTAGTTTTTATGCTGCACCACCACTACCCACCGCCCACCACCCACAGCCCTGCGTTGCGTTGCGCTATTATTTATAAGTATTCGCTGTGACCCAATAAACTGTAATTTATTTGCTTCCCTCTTGTAGATGAATTCGTTCTTTTTTTATTTTTTTTTTATTTTCGTAGTTGTTGTTATTTTCTTCTCGCTCTCCGAACAGTTTTAGTTTTCCTCCATCAAGCGGGGCAGCGATATGTTTCGGATGCAATTGCACTCACTCACACACTCACCTCTAGGTTTGTGATGAATTTTTGGGGGGAATTCGGGGCTAAAGATCGCTCGCGCCATTTTCAAGGATGATGATAAGGGGGGGTGCGGGATGGATACAGCCTTATCGTGGTGTTGGTGTGTCGAAGTTAAGTGGGTCCCGCCGACAACAAGAACAACCGACTTGTCTAATAGGCAGCCCCAGTGCGACACCCGGCTTCCGGGTGTGGAACGTATAACAAGAAAATTGTACGTTTTTATGTTGTAAAAAAAAAAAACAAAATATTTGTCGGTCTGGTTCTGTGATTGTTGGTGTAATGTGAATCTGAACGCAGTTACAGAGAGACAGTTTTTATGGATCTCTGTCATGGACGAGGTGATGCACTTGATTTGATTTATTGCAAGATACCCGGTGGTGATGATCATGGGGAAGTTTTTTGTCAATTTGCATTTATGTGTTCTTTTATTTAGATTTAAGATTTTACAATCGTCTCTAATTTTAATGGTGACTGTAGCCGGTGGGAGGATTAAGTTTATGTGCTGGTAGATGGATATTTTTAAAGTTTTGTGAGGCTATGGGTTGAGTAAAAATGCGCGGCGATCATGGTGCGTGGTGAAGGTGTGTGTCAATCAAGGGTGTATGAAGTGTGTTCGGACCAAGTTCGATAGCCTTCTAGTCATAGACATTCAATATCGAATCCAAAACTTGACTTAAAGTTAAGTTGATCAACTTTAATGAAATCTCTAACCATCCTTTCTACTCTTTTTTTCTCTTCTCGCTTGAATCTGAGTATGTGGGATTTTTTTTTAGCAATTTCAGTCCTCGTTCTCTTAAAGATAGAAAAAAACTACAAATTTTGCATTCATCATTCTTTTTGGAAAAGGAATAAAACTTCAAAACTCTATCCCAAATGTTTTATTTGTTTTAGCTTACTACTCGATTGATGTGAAAACTAAAAAATGTTCAGAATGTGAACCATGAACTCTGAAAAAATGTCAGCAAGAACACTATGAACATAAATTTAGAATTTAGAACTTAAAATGAGCTGTTCGTCATTCATGCCCACACCTAAAATTACATTTGATTTCTAGAACAGACCGGAAAACTAAATTTGTAGCAAAGAGTACTTGAGGGCCATCTCCACCAAAATTAGAAACCGAAGACGTCGAAATGACGCTTTTCGAGTCTTCATTAGTTTTTTTTTTTAATTCTGTTTTACATGATCGGAGTTTCAGTAATGCGAAACTCTCTAAAATCCGAGAACTCTGTTAAATAAGACGAAGAATAAGTCAACGAAAATTGGCATGATTATTCCCTTCAAAATATGTGAAACAGATTTTCTACAAAGCTTAACAGAGTAAAATTCTGATCCATAGTTTATGAAAGAAGTAAGAATTGAATTGCATCAGATCTGCTTAACTGCGCAGTGTAGGGTTAAATAATTAAATATAATTTTGTGTTGTATTTAATCGATTTATTTTTTTTAAGTGAATATTTTAAGTGATCAGTTTAACTGGAATATAGTTCCAGTAATGCGAATTTCTCTAAAATCCGAGAGCCCTGTTGAATAAGTTCATATTATCGAGAAACTGCTATATTTACGAGCAACAAAAAGTGCTACCCAACATTTTTCCCGCTGAGAATATTTTTTATTTAAATACAGTCGATTCCCTCTAACTCGAATTTTTGCGCTATATTTTGGCATTCCCCTTCCCAATTTTCCATACAAAAACCATCCTTTAAGTCGAACTCGCTCTAACTCGAACTCATTTTGATGTCCCGACCAGCGATTCGACTGTAATTTACAAAGTTTATGGTTTAACTTAATAATACAATTAGATGGCATCTCTTTCTTCCGATCACAAACTATGTTCTTAAGTTTTACAATTAACACCAAATACAATAAAAAGAAACACCAAATCTTTGAATACTGCATTTAAAATCTACCTCAAACCGAATTTCAAAAATTCGTCATGCATGTGTTCAAGACCACCACAGTTATTTATTGACCACTTCACTTTTTATGAATCCCTCTCATGACGAATCACTGTCATTTCTCACCACTTCACACGCAAAATACAAAAAAAAAAAACTTCACTGTAATTATCGCAAAACTCAAAAATATAAAAAAAAATAAACCTTTCCTTTCACTCGACCTGGAAAAAGTCACAACCACCAAAAAACACACAAAAATTCCCGCCAACCACACACCACCATTCAAATCATCTTCAACGGTAATTAATCTTTTGCGCGCGCTCCCTAAGTTCAAAAACCTTGACAGCTAACAGGCCAAGAAAACAAAAAGTAATAATTCGGCAGTGAAAGTTTATTTTTTTTTTTTGGGGAAATTTCTCTAAGAAACACGCACACAAACACACGCATGCAAACACAATGCAAACAGAAAAAAAAAATTACTCAACGCTATCGAACCGAGCTTCAATCGAATCCATTTTAGCGGCTCATTCTTGCAGCCGCCTAGTCGCCTCTCAGAAACAAACAAAAGTCTACCCTCGAGCCATTGCTACTCATCCGGTCAATGGCTCAAAGAAGCTCCAAAAGAGATGCGTTGGCGTTTGGCGTCTCCTCAGGGATAAGTGGGTATCTTTCAGATCCGAAAGCACGGCTCCGCGTCATTCTTGTCAATTTTTCAACGCGCGTTCACACACGTGTTGGTATGCGTGACGCTGAGAAATGGAAAGTTATCTGTCAGTCAATTCACTTTTTCTTCTTTTTTTTTTTTTTGGTTCGTGGCTCGAACCGCCCGCCTTAACCGTCGTGATTTGCTGCCGCGCCGAGTATTGAACTTGGGCTGATTAAATATGCAAAGCTGACCGGAGTCGGCCTTTTCCGGTTGATTGGTTTTTCTCGAGCCTTTTTTCTTCGAGGGGTCTCCATCGAACGCGCAGCACGACCAAAAGTCACCACCAACAGTTGACCGTCGCCATAAGTTGCCTGAAGCCGAAGCCAAAACGATGTTGAGTTCAATATCTGACGAGTTATCTCGAATTGGTCGGCACTTTGGCTCAATCGCCAACCGGTGTGCTGCAGGTTTAAGGTCGTTCTTACGATTGCGCGCAAGTACAAGGACTTTTGGTGTGGTGGTTTTCAAGAAGTCAATCGAGAACTTACTCTGATGGACGCGGTTGGAACTCAATACGTGGTCGTTGGCACTTGTTTTCTGACGCGATAAGACCGAGTTCTGGTGTGGGTGGAGGGGACAGAGCAAATCTCTGACCTACATGAGCGAGTGGTGTTGGAATTTCCAGCAGTTTCTTGTCCATGGGCTTGACCAGTGAGACTTGTTGAGGTTTTTTTCTTTTTTTTTTTTTTGTGTCGAAGTGAGGCATATTTGTCTGCATGATTCATCGGATTTCTGCGGAGTGACGTTTGGTATCCTTACAACGCGGTTAATTGGACACGTGTGTCTAGACGTTGCATTCAGACCCTGAGGCTGTGTAGACTTTTTTTCGCAGGGGTCATGTGAACAAACACGACAGTAGAATGACAGACATCAGAACAAGGGGCACGATAAGATTCCATTCATAGGCTTAAATTGGATGGATTTTCTGACGCACGTCGTGATCAATATCAACCAGTTTCAAAACCGACTTTTAGTTTTAAGTATAAAGGACAAATATTTCGATTTTAATATTGTCTGTCTCACTAGAGTCTTGTTGGATTTGTCGGCCATTTACGTTTCAGCTCACACCATAGAACAATCAATGGAAGATGATCGTGACATAAGAGCCGCTCAGTGCATAGATTGATTGACTCCTTTTCAAAAATCGTAGATTTATGTGTCAAAGCACTTGGTACGGTCATAACTTTTTATACTTTTCTGAATAATAAAGATTACCACCAATAAACGACAACTATTTGCATAAAACGTAGTGTATTTCAAAGGCGATTGTAAACTATTTCATCGCTGTTCTCGATTTGTTGTCTCGTGGAGTCTGCTCGCTCACAGCTCAGCTCAGCCAACCCTGAATATCTGTTGGCTCAAATAAGCTGTGCTGAATTGCTGAAGCAATTTCCTTTAGGACACATGAAATCAGAAATTCATATGCACATGCTTTCTAACAATGAACTTTGCATTAGTTTTCGCTGTAAGAAATGACACTTGGTTAGTTTAAGCAAAATACAGTAAAAATTGCCTACTTGTATCTACTGAGCGCTTTGACATTTATTAAGGGTGTTTTAGTCCACCAGTTTTGGGTCACCAATATGTTGGAACTTCTAGTAAGACGATGGTCATTCTTTTTTTTGCTCCACTCTATCATCATAGCTTTCACATTTCCCTGAGTTGATTATGTATTTCACAACACAATTGTCTTGCAATGCTCTAAAGTATTGGAAAAGTTGTTTGAGAAGTTAATAAATTTGGCAAAGATGTTTGAAGGGCTACACTTGAACATTAGTTTTCCCTCCTATATACATTATAGAATCCTTTTTGGACCCATAGAACATTTATTAGCAACCCTTTAATATAATCACATCATTTTATTTTTTCTGTTACGGTACCTCAAACTAATGATAGTACAAGCAAAAATTTGGAACACAAGCCTTTGTTGAGTTTGGAAGCACAGTCGAAGCCCTCTAAGTATAGAGTCCTTTTTTAAAAGGCTTCATTCTCCAATTTTAAAGGCTGAATCCAAAATTACACGCTTTTTTAAGTAATTACTTGTGTTTTTTCCTTACATGTATACTCTTTTGAATAAAATAATAATAATTTTCGAAAAATCCCTCTAACTCGAACTAATTTTGATAAATAAAAAAAAAAAATAAACAGTCGGCGTAACAGCCCATACAGAGCCAGAGCCAAGCTTCTTCGCTAGGATCGGATTAATCGGATTAATTTTGATATCCCGTGAAAATTCGACTTAGAAGGTTTCGACTGTATTTATTGGTTTTCATATTTGTTCTTTTGGATGTTTATTTTTTAGTAAGTTAATATATGATATAGGCTTAAAATATTTTTTTTGTTTGTAACTTTTAACAGATCAGAGAAAATAAGCATTGTGTTCCGATTCCTTTCTTCATTATTACTTTGAGCTTATTTTTTTTGTATTTTTTTTTCCTAAACATGAAGAAATAAGAAGACTTAGAGTTACTAACTGTGGATCATTATTTAAGGATTTCTCATGCGTATGCGATTTTAGGCTGCCAACAAAAAACAAAGTATATACTGCTTACTGGCAACAATTTGTATTTTATGTAGTCGATTACAAGATAGAGATCACTTAAAAATTTAACTTTCTATAAGTTTTCTATAAATTAATTCGGTGTCGGCAAATTTTACAAAAAAAAGACAGAAATTTATTGCCAAAACAAAATCTTCTACTGATTTGATTAAACTATTTATTGAGATGTCTCTTAAGTTATGGTTCACGTCCTCGCCTTCAGCAAACGGCTGAAAATCCTCCTGGCATGATTTCTATCATGAAAAGCTTTCGGAATTTCGGCAAAAAACAGTAGGTCCCATGTGTAATCTCACATGTGTCGAATCATACCGAGCCCAACACAGTGGCAGCGCGAAAAAGGTAGGCTCTGGCTCTCAATAGACTCCAACGCTACAGTATTTTACTTTAAGCTATTGGGGAATTTATAAAAAGTTCTATTTGCTAAAGGTCGCGTGAAAATATATAAATTAAGAATTTCTCTAATTGAAAGTGTCCACATGTCATCCAAATGTTGATTTTCTCCATCGAAGATAAGTTATCCGTCGCCTGAATCTCTTTAAATCTCAAGATTAGTTTCTACAAAATTTTGAGTCTTCGTAAACTACGATTACAAAGTCTAGAAAAGCAAAAATGTTATCAAGGCGGCCTCATATAGCAGGCAAAATCCAAATTTGAGTAGTTTTGCATCTTCTTATAATTGGAACGTGAATCACAAAAGAAATCTATCACGTTGTGGCCGACATGATAGGCCATCCTCGCAGTCTTTGACCATCAACAGCAGTCTTGCAATTCATAGCTACAAAGTCTCGTCATATTTGTTCATTTGAAGATCATTTGTTAATGTAAAACGTTTGTTAATAATTAATTGTTTTTACGTTTTCTGTTTAGATGCGCTTTTTAGCGTATGAAACCATCTCCTCCTTTATTCCTTTCGATCAGACGGCATTTGTATTAGGCTCTTGAGACGTTTAGGTAAAATCCAAAGTATTGTCTTGCTTTTCAATTAATTGGACAGCTGTTAATCCTGAGTCTTAGGACTTTAAAAACCTACAATTTTCTTACTTCTGGCTGTTTTTTTTAACACACTTTACCAACTCAGATCTATTCGGACGGTGGATTACGAATTAGTACGATTCCGACTTCATTCCGGACTTTCATCATTTAAATTCATCACTTACAAACTCCACATCCAACTAGCGCCTTCTCTCAAGTCTTACATCAAACTAATTGAAGCATTTTTCCTTTCTTTTCTTTTCACAGGAATTATGACACTGAGCCGTGGCCCGTACAGCGAGCTCGATAAAATGAGCCTATTTCAGGATCTAAAGCTGAAACGAAGGAAAATCGATTCAAGATGCAGTAGCGACGGCGAGTCAGTAGCCGATACAAGTACTTCATCGCCTGATCTATTAGCGCCAATATCGCCAAAAATGTGCGATCAAGGACCAATAGTAACCATATCGTCCTCATTGATAACATCGGCGGTTGTCACAACAACATCGACGACAACAGCATCCGCAGTTGTTGTCGCTGCTAAGGCGGCTGCTGTTGCAGCTGCAGCAGCAGCCGCTGTTGCTGCTAATCAACAACAACAACAGCAGCAACAAAGTAGCAGTAGCAGTAGCATAAATATCAAACAAGAAGCTCAAGCGCATTCATCGAGTTGCACGCTTAAGCAAGACGCGCAGCCACAACAACAGCAAGTCAACTCGTCGAGTATTACGGTGAAGCAAGAGACAGAGCCACAGCAAATTCACTCGTCGAGTACGGTGTCGGCAGCGGCTGCCTCATCGGTCATGTCACCACCCCCACCCAGCGTACGAACACCGCCAACGCCGGAGACGACAACCTCCCGGACGCCGCCGCCGTCTGCGTCACCGACAACGACGCCAACACTGCCACACGGCAATGGCATGGCGAGCAATACGAGCTGCGGCACCAGCAATGGCGGCGGCAGCAGTCGAGCCTCGCCGGACTCACTGGACGACAAGCTGTCGACGACGACGAACTCAACGCCTTCGAATGGAATGCACGGCATGTCGACGGGCTACGTTTCCAGCGAGGTGATGGTCAACAGCAGCAGTGGCGGAGGTGGCAGTGGAAGTGGAAGTGGCCCCGGTGGTGGGGGCGGTGGGGGCGGTGGAGGCGGAGGTGGCAGCAGTGTTAACCTGAGTGTGATCCGATCCGTGAAAGAAGAGCGTATCTTGACGTCACCCACGAAGATGATGGCCTATCACCAGCACCAGCAGCAACAGCAACAGCAGCAGTTGCAGCACCACCTGCAGCAGCAACAACAACACCAACAGCAGCAGCAGCAGCAACAGCAACAACACCAACAGCAACAGCAACAACAACAGCACCAGCAACACCAACAACAGCAGCAGCACCACCAACAGCAGCAGCCGTCACCGAAAGGCTTAACGCAGTCCCAACAACACGTCACCGTCCTGGTGACACCCTCAAGAGTAAAGTCTGAACCACAACAACATTCACCCTACCAACAACACAGCAGCAGCAGCAGCAACAGCAACGTCCACTCGCCCCATCCATCCACACAGCACCAGATGCTGCAGCAGCAGCAGCAATCGCATCACCCGCACCACCCCTCGCACCAGCACCAGCAGCACCTTCAGCACCTGCAGCAGAGCTCCCACATAACGTCGCGCAAGTCCAGTCCGCCATCGCATCAGCAGCAGCACCAATTCCTGAGTCACAGCCGAGGAGACAACGGTCACAATATGACCATCACCACCTCCTCGACGTCGCCCATGCACCTGACGCAGTCGCAGCAACTGCAGATCCTGCAAGCAGCCGCCTCCACGCAAGCTATGATCTCTCGACAGCAAATGTCCCCGAACTCGATGTCCCCGTCGTCCCGCCAAGGGCCCCCCATGCCGCAGGTGCACTCGTCGCAGTCGCCGCAGCACCAGCCGCACCACCTGCTGCAGCAGCAACAGCAACAGCAGCAGCAGCACATCCGCATCAAGAAGGAGTCCTCGCCGATGCTGAATCTCTCGCCGACCGGCCACCACAGGCAGCAGCAGGTCCAGCAGTCGCAACCCACCCAGCTGCCAACTCAGTCAATAAGCAACCTGGCAGTCCAGGCGCTGATGCACCCGAGCCTCCAGCTGCGGCACCAAGTCGGCGGCCGGGACGCGCCCTCGCTCCCGTTTCGCGTCAAGAACGAGGCGCACCAGCAGCTTCCGAACCTGATGCAGTCGTCGCCGTCGCAACGAATGGTCTGGGTCTCGAACGCGCGCATCAACGGCGTCAAGCCCGAGGTGATCGGCGGACCCATCGGTGCCCTGCGGCCCAACGCTCCGGTCCAGTCGCCCTCGCCGCACCACTCATCCTCCTCCTCGTCGTCGCAGCTGTCGCCGCAGACGCCGTCGCAAACGCCCCCGCGGGGGACCCCGACTGTCATCATGGGCGAGAGCTGCGGCGTCCGGACAATGGTCTGGGGCTACGAGCCCTCGCCGCAGTCGGTGCAGTCGCCGCCTGCAGCGTCTACAACCCCGACCCAGACTCCCGGACCTTCGCAAAACACCGAAGAGGCTGCTCAGCTCCTGCTGAGTCTAGGACAGACCCGGATCCAGGACAACCGGCCGCGACCACAGCCGTTTCGAACGCCCCACGCGCTGAACATGGAACGCCTCTGGGCCGGAGACTACAGCCAGCTGCCACCGGGACAACTGCAAGCACTGAACTTGAGTGCCCAGCAGCAGTGGGGCGCGTCAAACTCGGTCGGGGGCAGCAGTTCCATCGCGCACAACCGGCCCATCGACGCTCCGCACGACCCGACCGACGAGGACGAACAGCCGCTCGTGTGCATGATCTGCGAGGACAAGGCGACCGGACTGCACTACGGAATTATCACTTGTGAAGGGTAAGTTTGCTCCTAACCTAAGCTAAGTTTCGTTGAGAACTTTTTTCCTGACCTAATCTGAATTTCGTTGATGGCCAAGAACGTGAAGGTTGTAACAGCCATGTCTTCCACACTCCGTCTCATAATTATAGGCACTCTAAAAAGTGCAACGTACGTCCGTTAAAAAGCAGGACGAGGGCTTGTTACCAGAAAGGAAATTAAGTAAAATGAAAGTTAGAGGTGAAGAAGTTAAAGGAAATTTATTGAGTTCAACAAAAAGAAGCATAACCTCAAAAAACGTATGTTCCACAAATATTGGAATTTAAAATGCAATAGAATAAATGTGATCTTTTAAAATTGACATGAAATTTACTTTATTCCGAAGATAATCTTCTGGCATTATTATTTAAATATGATTATTGGCATATGACCGCCACGGCTAGCTCAGATGTCCAATTCCAATTTTCAACGACTTTGTCCAACATTCGTGGACGTATATCGGCAACAACGTGACGAATGTTGTTCTCCAAGTGGTCAATCATTTCTGGCTTATCGGCGTAGACTAGCGACACATATCCCCCCAGAAAATATAATAGTAGAGGCCAATTTATAGGTCCATAATGTGAAACAATGGGGTTTCCAAACGTTTCCTCCAATTTGGCAATTATGGCACGATTATGCCTGCATTTTTCTCAGTCTTGTTGGACCACTGCTCCTGCAACTCATGCTTGTTCATTTGGAGGACGAAAAAGTCAATAATCATGGCTCTATAGCGGTCACCATTGATTGCAACGTTCTGGCCAGCATCATTCTTAAAAAAGTACGGACCAGTTATTCTGCCAACCAAAGAAGAACACAAAACAGTAGGTTTTTGTAGATGTCCACTCCAAAAGGTTTATTGACGTATCCATTCAACTAAAAGTGAGCTTCATCGCTAAACAAAATTCGCTTATGAAAATTGGGATCAACGGCAATATTGTTTTGGGCTATTCACCATCTACGCCTTGCTACATAATCCTGCGGCTTCGATTTCAAAATGCCAAACCAAACTGAAAATAGTGGTGCTAACTTAAAGTTTGTTCTATACCTCTAATAACAACAACCTATATAAGTCGAGTAAGAAATTAACGTGTTTAAAAACAGGAAAGAAAAACTTAGACTTATCATGATGACGAGTTTCTTTGATTACTTGTCACACTAGGCAATCGTAAGGCATATTTTCCAACAGATTTTGGAGAGCCTATTGCTGAATTTTGTCCCAAGCTCCATCACGGCTTCCTAAAAATTTTATACTGATTCGTATTAAGTATTCTCTAAAGACTTTCAATTTGATTTTGATCTAAAGAGTACGCTGTCCTGTCGCTTGCTGAAGTCACAGTTGGGTAAAGTTCACAGTTGTATGAATCGACACTTTATCCTGTTCGAATACAAGGCCCTCCTTATGTAGTTCGCAAAATGTTTGCAACTTTTAAAGAACCTCGACGTACTCCAAGTTATTCATTGTTGTCTACAAAAAAGCCAATAGATGTTTACGAAGGCATAAAAAAACAGCCGCAACTATCTGGAAGCAAAATTCAACTTTGAGAAACTATAAGATCCTACCGTAGACTTTTCCAATAGCGCTGGAACCTGTATCCATCATTAAACCTATATGAATCGTCTTTAAATTTAATTTAAATTAAATTTCTTTTCATCGAAAAAGACAACCTAAAAATGCAATGAATTCTACCTACAGGTTTGGTATTAACCAATTGAACGTTTTTTACTTATCTTATTCCAACTCAGGTTATTATAAACGAACACTTGCCGGGCTTCTTTGCCTTATGTTAATTCGAAAAATCGGCTTAAGTCTAGGAGTCCTTAGCTATCGTAATCTTAAAATGGTCCGATGCATAGAACTTTTTGAAACATTATGGTCATTACCGACTTTCAGTTGTTTTAAACTTTGTGTGGAGTTGCTCGCCGCATTTTTATTATTCATAACATGTCTTCAATATCATTTTCAAAAAATTCTAGACATTCGAAAAAAGGAGACGATTTTCCTCGGTGAAATGCTTTGCACTAAAGCCCAAAAATGTCTTTCTCTAGTGTGGGGAAGCGTTTACCGCGAGGTATTTGTTTTAAAAACTTATTTCTTACAATGCTCACACAAATTCACAATCTTAAGTGAAAGGAATATTTATTCTTAGCTATTATACGTGGTTATGGGTTGTATGGTGGGCTCCGAGGCCCATTGTGATTACACTTTAAAATTGATTTTATGGAAGAATCTTTCGATATTCAACTCATATGTCTTTAAAAGAACTTCCTTTTGGAAAAATTGGAATTCAACACTAAAAAATAAAACTAAAATATTATAAACTAGAGCTTTAGTGTTAGTTATGAGATGAAGTGTACATTCCTTTTTGCGAAATTCCAAAAACTAAACCATTTCTCTTTTTTGCAGCTGCAAGGGCTTCTTCAAGCGAACGGTTCAGAATCGCCGGGTCTACACGTGCGTGGCCGACGGGACGTGTGAAATCACCAAAGCGCAGAGAAACAGATGTCAGTATTGTCGTTTTAAGAAATGCATTGAACAAGGAATGGTGCTACAGGGTAAGTCACATCGTCTTTGCCCAGTTCAGTATTTTTAATTTGATTTCGTAAAACTCCATTGAACTAGCTGTTCGCGAAGATCGAATGCCTGGTGGTCGCAACAGTGGTGCCGTTTACAATCTGTACAAAGTGAAATACAAGAAGCATAAAAAGTCCGCCCAGAAGCAAATGCAACAGCAGCAGCAACAACTGCAGCAGCACCACCACCAGCAACAGCATCACCACCCGCAGCAGCAGCCACATCACCTCCAGCATCCGCATCACCATCAGCATTCGCACCACCACCAGCCGCCACAACAAGGAGGCATGTCCGGAGGACAACAGCAGCAACAGCAACAGCAGCAGCAACAACACCAGCAATCCCACTTGCCCCATCAGCAGCAGCAGGCGCACTCGCAGCATCAGCAGCATCCGCTGTCGCCACATCACGTAGCCAGTCAGACGCCGTCGAGTCACCATCACACCCACCACCATCCGAGTCAGTCGCCCCACCACCACCACGCCATGCAGCAGCTGGCGCAGCAGCAGCAGACGAAGATCAGCGTGGCGGCTTCATCCGGTGGCAGTGATATCAAAAACGTGTTCCTATGTCCTTCCGCCATGAAGCAGGACGACGATGGCCAAGACATCAACTTACCCTCGCATTTGGTTAATGGAACAATACTTAAGACTGCCCTAACGAATCCCAGCGAAATAGTGCACTTACGTCATCGGCTGGACAACGCGGTGAGCTCTTCGAAGGACAGGCAGATCTCGTACGAACACTCGGTGAACATGATCCAGACGCTGATCGACTGCGACGCCATGGAGGACATAGCCACGCTGCCGCACTTCTCGGAGTTTCTGGAGGACAAGTCTGAGATCAGCGAGAAGCTGTGCAACATCGGCGACTCGATCGTCCACAAGCTGGTGTCGTGGACCAAGAAGCTGCCGTTCTACTTGGAGATTCCCGTGGAGATTCACACGAAGCTGCTGACTGACAAGTGGCACGAGATCCTCATCCTCACGACGGCGGCGTATCAAGCGCTGCACGGCAAGCGGATGTCCGGTTCGTCGGCGGCGTCTTCGACGACCAGTGGCACCAGCGGCGGCTCGGCAACGTCGACGAACCCGACTTCACCGATCGCAACGATGGGCATGACGCTGCACAAGGACGATCCGGAGTTCGTGCAGGAGGTCAACGCGCATCTGAGTACGCTCCAAACGTGTCTTACTACGCTGATGGGTCAGCCGATTGCGATGGAACAGCTGAAGATGGACGTGGGCCATATGGTGGACAAGATGACCCAGATCACGATCATGTTCCGGCGGATCAAGCTCAAGATGGAGGAGTACGTATGCTTGAAGGTCTACATTTTACTCAACAAGGGTAAGTGTTGTTGTGGAGTTGTCCGACTGGTCTCTAATCTGGGCTTTGTTTATTTAGAAGTGGAACTGGAGAGTATACAGGAGCGTTATGTCCAAGTCCTGCGGACATACCTGCAGCATTCATCGCCGCAAAACCCACAGGCGAGGCTGGGAGAACTGTTGTCACATATACCAGAGGTGAGCCTCCAAATTTGAAAATCAAACGATATCACAAGGTCTGGGTTGTACAAGAAAACAGAAACTCGAGCGATCGATGGTCAACAGCAAGTTTAAGAACAGTAATTGACCTCTGTGAACTCGTCGGGTCTGGTGGCTACCAGGCTTGTTTGACATTCATACGCGTGCAAACAATATCGAGATGTATTCTTTTGCCTGGATAACCAATCGTAGGACTAACTTGCGTTGTATTATCGTGCACATTTGTGATTTCTCGAATGATCTAAAGAGACTGATGTTCGACTTGTTGAAACCTAAAATCTAGTAGTATTACTCTTTAGTATTGACGTCATTCTGAATTCAAGATGGCAGACTTCAAAAATGGCGGATCGGCAATTTCTTTTACGCATTGCGCAATAGTTTGCTGAGAATGATGTAATTTTGAATCGAGCTTGGTCGCATGGCGCATCCCAAATATGACAAACTAGGTTTTTTCTTATGCTCTAGCTTTATATGTGCATCAAATGAAAGAAATTGGTAAGAAGAATACGAATAAAATTACTTCATTCTGCATTCAATATGGCGAATTCCCAATAATGGCGGTCGACCCGCTCTAAGTCCAATTTCCCTCTAACTTTCCACTAGGCTATCGCCTCTTGGAAACTGAATGTTCTAACTTGATATAAGAAGCGATTGCGAAAACTTTGGGGGCGTTTTTCTCAAAAAGGGGAGAGTGTTGCTATCTCCGACTTTGGGAAATTCATATTGCATAGAGGAGCTATCGTTATGCCAAATTTCATCAAAATCGGTGACCCGGAGGTCGTGCAATCCCCTTGTTAGTACACTAAATCAGTCTTGTTGGAACACATGCAGTTCCACATGCGCATCGCAATCAAATGGCAACATATGAGCCACGATCTTCAACTTAAGAGCCGACAGTGTTGAGGTTTGTCAATTTCAATTTCATTGAGTGAGTTGCAATTGAACTCAACCTACCTAGCTTAATTAAAATGAATTTTTCATTTCGCCTTTGGTACATACATATGTAATAAAAAAAATACTCTTTTTTCAGATTCAAGCAGCTGCTAGTCTGTTGCTGGAGAGCAAAATGTTCTACGTACCATTCGTCCTTAATTCCGCTAGTATAAGGTAGCAAATGCTGGAGCGTGGACTCATTACCCTCGATGATGATCCACTTTCACCGCCTCCGCCACTACCGCCACCGTCACAAAAACTGATGGTACAACAGTCATTAACTACGACGTCATCATCTTCACATCATCTACAGCCACACCACAATTACAGAAGTTTACAACTATCACTGCCGACCTCTGTGGCCAACCAACAACAACATCAACAGCAACAACCAAAAGATACAAAGACAACACTGCCACCACAGTCTTTATTAAAATCTTCACTACTAGGATCAGTAGCATCATCCTCATCGTCATCATCAACATCAACATCGTCGTCAACGTCGTCATCGTCATTATCGACAACAACATCAATGCAATATCAAGAGACTAAACGGCAAGACCAACAACAACAGCAACAAATAAATACAACAGAACTGCCCATCCAACAATATAAGTCAATTTTACACACGCATTTAATGTCTAAGCAAGCATCGTCGTCATCAGCGTCATCGGTTGCCTCAACGTCTACTGCAACGACCGCACCATCAGCGTCCACATCGTCGTCGGTCACGTTGAATTTAATGACCACCAGCGCGGGCGGACGGCATCAGCAGCAGCACCAGCAACACCCGGCTCTGCAGGGTCTGGTCCAGCACTCGCACAGCCAGCAATTTTCACTGCCAACGAAGCAACAGCAGCTCAATCATCAACAACACCATCAACAGCATCAAGGGTTGGCGCAGCAGCAGCAACAGCAACAGCAACAGCAACAACTGCGCAAGCCGTCCACTTCATCGACGATGACGACAGCGTTGCTTCCACATTTCGTCATATCGACACCATCTACAACAAATAACAATAGTAATAGTGGTAATAATAACAACAACCTAAACAAAAATAACTCTAATTGTATTACCGAAGTAAGTAATAGTCTAAGCTATAGCACCCTAAGTAATAGCAGTAAGAATAACAGCGTTAACAGCTGTCCAAAGGATTCGTCGGCCGGCTCCCAGTACCAGAGCGGCCATGGGTCGTCAGCGCCAACGGCCACGGCCACGGTGACAACTCAAACGCAGACCGAAGACGTGGCTGTCGGTGTTGAGGGTCAGAGTGGCAGCAGCGGCGGTGGCCACCTCCAAATAATCCCGTCATCCAGCGGCGGCGGCGGAAATCTAGGCTCTGGTATACTCAATTCCGCCGGCGTGAACAGCATCGCCGGTGGAGGTCTGTCGAGGCGTGGCCCTCCTCAACATCATGAAGCTGTTACCGTTGTTGTATTCAAAACAATGTTACCTGATGACTGAATGTAAAATTGGGTACGCACACCTACGTGCTCTCCCGATTTAAGTTACTCTTTTTTTTTTTTGTTTGATTTTTCATTTTCATCCTCTTGTTTTCTTTCGAAATTGGCAAATCAACTAGAACCCCCCTTACCTTTCTGCTGGTAAGACTGCATTATACAAATATATATATAGCCTAGGAAACTCTTTTTATTCGTATTCGTATTCGCATCATATTTTGTAGATAGTTTTATCTTTTTTTCTTTTCAATTTATTTATTAGAATAATAATTTGTACAATATACACACATATTTTCTTTCGAGTTATATTTTTTTAAAAATCAAACTGATCGAAGTAATATTTAAAACATGTTGTTTTTCTTTTTTTATTTTCATTGTTTAAATATAGAGAAATGAATAGTTAATGAAAAAAAAAATGTGTATGCTAAACTAAAAAAAAAAGAAAACTAAAGTAATTGTGTAAAATATATTATTATAATTGTTTAGTCCTAAGCGTAAACATACATATATTTTATAATTGTATTGTGAATAATTTAAATAAGGAATCGTATTTGCTGTGTATAGAAGAACATATTTAAGACAAAAAAGAAAATCGAAAAAAAAACTTAAAATGATTATCTGCTAAGTTTTAAGCACTGTATATAGAAAAAAGAAATTCTAGAATAAATTAAGAAATATGATTTTAAAAAAAGAAGGAAATTCAGAAAGGAAAAAGAAATTATCTAATTGAAAATCGAAAAGGAAGAAAAAACATTCATACACGAAACAAAAAAGAAATACTGTACTGAAAATGCATATTAACGAAAAACACTTTATTCACAAGAGAGAGTTCAATTTAATTAACATTTTTTTTTCTGTATTCAACTCCTATTTTTTGGGGATGAACGCATTTGCTTACAATCCTTGATACTGCCGAGACTAGCCTCTGTCGTAGTTTTTCCTTCAAGTTTTATGAAAACTTTTAGTTATATTTTATCTTAAATTTCTTGTTTTGATAGTCGATGTACTGAGAATCACCTTTGTTATGGTTCCTACAATGCCATTTTTTTCTAGGTTAGGAGCGACGGGTGCATAAAAGTCGATTCTCTGCAAGAAGGAACATTTCAAGTTTAGTGCAATTTTTTCCACAGTGTGTTGTGCCTTTTTTTACTTCTTAAACATTTTTAAGACAACGCATGTACCACTTTAAGCCACAATAAAAATGGTATTGACTTTAGAAAAGTTCTAACTGTCACAATTGTCAACGTTGAGTCAAATTTTGTCAGCAAATCTAGCATGAGGTGTTAGCAAAATTCTGTAGATAAATTTTGTGAAGTTTTGTGCAATTTTGACGGATTCGAAAGAAATTTTTATGAAAATTTAAGAAAACCTGCTCTTGAGAGGCTCTGACATAGAATTGTGGACGCCATAACTTGATGCGCAGTGCGTCAGACTGTTAGGCAAGGTTTGGGTCGAGCCCAAGGAAAAACACAAACAATTTTCACTGTGCCACATCCAGTGAACGACTGACAATCCTAGTGGAGTACTTCTGTCATGGAAAGCTTTTGCAATTCGACGATCGAAGTCGTGATTAAACTGTAGGTCCCCTCCACATGTATAGAATTACAACGCGCACAGTACAAGCGCGATAAGCTAAGCTCTGGCTCTCAACAGGCCATACAGCTTAATCAGCGTACTCAATTTTGTTGAATTTTCATTGAATTGTTTTTTAAATTAGTTATTTTGTATTGTGGCTTCAAATAATCTCCCCTCAGCTCAGCGTCATTTTGGTTGGAGAGACCAGTTGCCAAGAATAGTCTTCTTACATCAGCAAAATTCAGTTTTTGATCAATTTCCGTTCAAATTTGGTGCAATTAGAGCCTTTTTTTGCCTTTGTTGTATCAACGCTATGCTCCACAGATCTTATATAAGTGTCTTTGTCTTTCCGTGTTGTTACCATTTATGAGCCTGTGAATGCTAATGGTTAATTTTTTTTGTTTTAAATTTTTTTTCAAACCATGTTGCCTGAATCCAAATAAAACATGCATCATTCAAGTCATGCATAGTTCTCCTTTCACTGTACTAGAGGTTCAATTTAGTTTTCAAGGCTTTTTTTTTATTAATGCACCCTTTAAAAGAAAAAAGCTAGGCTCTGTCCCTCAACGGGCTGTTGCGCCGTCCAATGTATGATGTCTGTATCATTAAAACTTTATCTTTTGTAAATTGTAGATCAATTGTAGACCACTTACTTGCAACTTCCATGATTTGTTCAGTTGTAGTCAATTAGTTGTTGAGAAATCTTCAGTTATGTTCGCTCTTTGTGTGTTGAAGTGCAATTGAAGCTCAGCTTGGTAGTCGTGCTCATGGTCGGTCTCGACAAGTAATTGAACTTTTTACAATTGATTGAGCCTCTTGTAAACAAATGTCGCCTAGTTTTAGTCGTTTATTCTTTTGTGCTAAGTGTCTGCCTAGTTAAAGTCTCCACATCCAACCACAAGTTTAAAACAAAAAAATTCTGAATATCTATCTATCTGTCTATCCTGAAATCTTCGTTTACTTCAAGAAATATTTAAAGTGAAATTTAAAGGAAAAGTACCTTTTTTTTCACAATTTAACCTTGGTTAACGCTTGAAATATCATTGCCTTGACTTCAGAGCAATTTTTCTGTACTTCCAATCGAATGTTCATTTGTAGCCCGAGAGACTAGCCTCTGTCGTAGTTTTCCATTCAAGTCTTATAAAAACCTTTAGTCATATTTTGTCTTAAAATTCTTGTTTAGGTAGTCAACGTACTGACGAGAACCTACGATCATCGTTTACTGAGGACCCCTACAATGTCATTTTCTATTCTAGGTTAGGAGTGGTGGGTGCTTAAAAGTCGTTTCCCCTGAAAATTTCTCAGTTTTACTCCTTTAGGACCTCTTTTCGGGTCTTTGACCATCAAAGCAAACACACCAGCCGTTGAAAGTCATTGAAAATCTTTATTTATTTCTTCTTTCTACGTTTTTTTATTCCTTCGAAGTTTCCTAAAAATTTTTGATCCTCAAACGAAATTTGTCTGCATTTAAAATTGAACTCCAGTGTTTCCCACGGATATCATTGTCATTTTAATTTCGTTGTTCTTTTATCATTTCATGGACATTAAAAAATTGTTAGTCGTTCCCTTAGAACATTATAAAAGACTTAAAATTGTGGAAGCTAGATCATCAGTCGTTGACAAAATTAAATACCACTTCGTTCTTCCTCTAAGACTCAAAGCAAATGCATAAACTAACTCCAAATCGTTTACTAGATCCTGAAGACTCAAATGTCCCCTCACACAAATTATCCGCACTCACATCTCACTCCTTTAGAGAGACAGACATCCAGATGGTAGACGTTAAGAATTATCTTTCTAGCCGGCACCCGTGTTGGACCCCAAAGCTAGGCTTTTTTTATGCGTGTTTAGGTTTGCCCAAAATGTGATAATTAATTGTATTTCATGAAAATAACGAATGTGTTCACTTTCAATTAGCTTGCGTGTTCAATTTTGACATTTAGTTAACGTTTAGTCTGTCTCTGCTCCATCAATTGCATTTTCAGCCTTTTTTACGAATAGATTTAGGTTAATTACTTTTTTTTTTGTCTCTTTATAAATCTAATGTTTTTAGTAGTGTATTTGTTTTTTCGTTTTTTTTAACACGATTCCTAAATAAAATTCGTTAGTGAAAATTTATTATTTTTAATTGCAAAGAAAAAAATTTCAGAAAAAAAACGTAAGAAAAAAAAAATATTGAATCCTAGCTAAATATTTTTTAAGCATATATAACGCTTTAGGTATCTCAACACTTGTACACACTTCACATAATTAATTATACACGGTTATTATTTGTTGTTGTTTGTTTCTTATTTTTTAAGTATATATGTGGAAGAAAACAAAAAAAAAAATCAATTATATAAACAAAAAAAAATTTAAACGTGGAATGAGCCATTGACTATATCCTGCGAACGTTTTAAATTAATATACATATTTTTTTTCTCTTTTTTTTAATTTTGCATTTTCTGCACACATTTACTTTAAAGTTTTTTTTTTTATTTTTGTTTAGTTTAACTTTTTTTATAGATGAAAATTAATGCAAAATTAATGTTAGTACTATTATATTTACAATTGAATAAAAAAGAAATGAAAAGAAAAAATGAGAAAAAAATATACCACACTACTACTACTATAACTGTTTGCTATGTTTAAACTATTTTAACTCTTTCCTTTATATATGTATGTTTATATACAAAACTTTTTTTGAGCACATCAAAAACAAAGCAAAAAAAATATATGTGAATGACTGATTTGTAGTTTTCTTAAATTTATTAAAAAAAATAATAATAATTATGAAAAATAAAAAAAACCTATTAATTGAAAAAAAACACATTAAATATTATTTATTATATTTTTGACTTTTTATTTGAACTTTTTTTCTTTGATTTTAGTTCGTTTTATTTGGCAGTAGGCTTTTTTTTTTTGCAGTTAAAATTTTAGAAAGTTTTTATTTTAAATCCAATTACTTTACGTTCGTCACTCATTTGTGAATATGATTAGCTCAAATCTGGATTAGCTGTCACAGACCGTGCTTGTTTGATTCTTTTCTACAACAAAAGTCGTTTGTTAAATTTTTAGACACTCTCTCTTCTTGTGTTCAAACTTCACAACACAACTCTCCGAATTTATTTCGACACAAAGCTTTGGTTAAAAAGAAAAGAAAATCAGTAGTAGATGTGAAACTTCCCTCCTGTCTCGAGTCTTGAGTTACTTTCTAACTCTAAGCTAAGAAGAAAAAAATTCATTCTTAGTACAGCATCGTACAAAACTTCTTTAGCCTAGTACTGCAATAACTGAATAATGCTTTGAAAAGAATAGTCGTTACTTTACTTAAGTCATGGTATCTTGCAATGGTTCCAACAAAGCTTGGCTCCGACACCCAAAAGCCTGTTCCATCATCTTTGTAAGGAGGTTCAGGTTATCTCTGTGTCTAGAAAATAAATGGAAACGTTTTTATGCCAGTGTATGGTCACACCCAGAAGAGCTATAAAATTATGTTATATGTTCACCACTCAACTTGTTGAAATCAAAAAAAGAACCATGCCAAAAAAATATGGTCACACCCAGAAGAGCTATAAAATTATGTTATATGTTCACCACTCAACTTGTTGAAATCAAAAAAAGAACCATGCCAAAAAAATAATAATTAGAGTACAATTCCAGCACTATGTCCAGTTTAATAGACATACTTCACGTACAATCACGAGTTTTGAGCTCAGCTCTGGAAATACACCCAGCTTTTGTTAGTTTTATTTGATCTTATTTCACTCACTCACTCACTTCTAGCTCCTATAATGGTTGAACAGAACCTTCATAAGTTTGATGCTAACGTAGATCGTATGAACTCTATAAGTCTACTTTGTTTGGCCATCTTCCTAGAAAGTATCATACAATTCACAAAGACCTGTTTCTGTGATTTACAATTTGAAAATTGAGGTTTAACTGCTTCACTTATTCTTTGTCCTGTGGGTCTAGATATAGATTGTAAATTTTGAAAAATAATCGAAATTTGTCGAAATACGGAGCAGCGACATTTACAATTTCTTTCATTTAGAAATTCACATTTACCCTAAAGAATAATTGAAAATAGCTTTGAACCCATTTTGATCAGAAGCGCAGCGCTGTTCCCACAATTTGAAAAGTTTTGCTTGAACTGTTTATGCTTGGTAATTAAATTTTGCAATTAGTTTTCTTTTTTTTAATTGAGAAAAAAACCCCTTTTTAGTTCTGTTGTAAGGATTATATTTTTCGGTTAATTTCTTAAACTTGTTTTTTCGTACCAAAGTCGTCGCAATGATTAAAAATGTGTTGCTATTTCGTTTGCATGTGCCGCTGAATGTCTTTTATTCCTTTTTAACTTCAGTCATATTCTGTAGGATATGCACAATGAAAACGTATTCTTACTAAGAAGGAACGAAAAGTCTGTGTCTAGGAAATTATTAGTGGGGTGAAATCAGGTCATAGGCGATAGGTCGCTCTAACCGACATGTATTGTGTGTATTGAATAGAAATCATCCGGGATCTAAGAATTTGTTCTTTATAACCCATGAATCGCTATAACCAATACATCATTATAACCGATGCGTTGTTATAACCGATGCATCGTTATAACCACTGTATCGATATGACTTATACGTCGTTATAACCGACACGCCTTTGCAACTTACATCGTTTTTGATGGACTATAGTCTCTTGTCAAATTAAAACTGCGTATTAGATTGGAGAAACATTAAAGTTCAATCTAAAAATCACTGAGTTTCATAGAATAGGAAGCATGAGTTGCACACCGAGAATTCATTCGAAATGACTTAAAGTGGAACTTTTGTTTATTAACGAGAAACATTTTAATTCTTATTTTCAATTCTCCAAAGTGACATAACTTTAGGCGCAGTTTAAAAAAAAGCTTAGCACCACATTTGTTGAATGTCCAACAGAGTCCAACTTCAGCGTTCGTTGTCACACAGTTGTCACACTTCTTTTATTTGAACTCATAAAATTTTAAGCCGTTTGAAGGATTCATATGTTTCCACCAAAAAAAAATATTCCATTTGGAAAAATTTCATTCCGGATTTAAAATATTCATTGGGTACCTCCCCGTGATATTGTCTCGAACTCTGTCTGCTGCGTCAGACTACATGAATTCCGTTCGAATATTTTGCATAAATAACTAAACCATTGCGTGTTTTTGTTGATTCAAAAATTAATTCACAGTCGGGCCCACTTGTAAATGGCAACTAACTTGTTAGGAATTTTTCCAAAGTGCTTTCGATCCATTAAATTAAAATCCATTTGGAATTTGACACCCTCTCAATTTGGGACTAATTTAATGAGCCCCATAAAAAATCATCAAGACCATGAATAGGTGAATAAAATAACATCTCTCATTTAAAGAATTGATTTCGTTATCGGATTCTATCAAGCCCGGCGTACGTGCTGTCTGTCTGGACCACCTCATCCTCCTCCTCTAATCATTAAGGTCGTATATAAGTTTTTATGTTCGCCTTCTCGACCTCGTAATTAATAGTTATTTGCTTCAGTTTGAGGTTTTTGCTTGGTAATATTTGTTTTATAGCCATCATATTTTTATCTTCCCGCGGATCACTTGACGGCCATGATGTCATTTGAAATCAAAACTCGTTCCATCATCAATCGACCGCCCACAATCGGATATACTTTGATTTATTTCAATTAACATGTGCATACTCTTATTTAAGAATAAAATATAAATTCATTTTTTATTTGGAAATATATGCAAAACAAAGAGAATAAAAATAAAGTTGAACAAGAAAAACAGCGACGATTCTTTTTTATACTAGGAAGTCTGAAATCAAATGCCTTGAATTGTAATGTTAAACAAAAAAAAAATATAAAAAAAAATGTAAAATGATAATAAATGAAATATGAAACTGTCATTCAACAAAAAAAAATATAAAATTCAAATTCAAAAAATTAAAACAATGTAAATAATTTTTTTGTTTTTGTGTAAATCAATTTTTGTTTTCTTTGTTCTTTTTCTTTTTCAAATGTACATAAAAAATGTCAGATGTAAAATTGTATGCGCCGAATGTGTTCTTGATGTAAAATGTAAATATGGAAAATGAATCAAATGAAATATTTTTGCACCAAATAGAGAAAATGAAGGATGTAGATATTTTTTTTTTGGACTATGTACAGTAAATTCAGTAGTCAGTCACTGTTGTTAGCTTTAAGTTTTTTTTTCTTTCTTTCTTTTCTGAGACGTTATATTTAAACGTAAATAACTTGCTACTGGTTTTGCATCACTTAGAGAAAGTAGCAGGAATTTATCGCGGTTTTTTTTTACGAGCCAGTTTGTTTAGAATCGCGTAACTTTTGCGTTTTTTTGTTTTTTAAATATGCGGCTCCTAATTGATTACAAAATTGACGTAGAAGTGCAATAAACTTTTGTGTTGAAACGATTTTGGCGCCGGTGCCGTAGACGACATTTTAGATACGACTTTATTTTGAGTATTTAATTAAGTTGGAGAGATAGTGGATTTGGCGGGTTCTTCTTGGGGCGGTCATCTGAACAGACGTGTTTCTTCGATCTACTGATTGTTGTCTTTGGTGCGAATGTCAGGGTCGGGAGGTCTTCCAAATCGGTGTCTATGTCTCTTTGTGGTTTCTAAAGCAGTTTAATATGTTCGTTTGCAGAACGTCCTTGAAATCCATTTATTATAAAAAAATTATATATTTTAGACCTCTAATTCTTGTTGCTGGAACAAAGACAAGCAATCTGAAATTGCATTTTGTATTAAATCATAGCATGATTTGTGTAGCAATTATTGAAATGATTTAAGTTGAAAATAAAAACTTGCGTGACCGTAAAAAGCAATTGGTGATTACTCAATCCGCTTGTAGACTATTATGGTGCAATATTTAATTATAAATATTCCGTATAGCTCTGCTAAAGACTGCATTCGAGCTAAGTATTCCCTAACTTATTCTTATATTCTTTAAACACCTGACTTGTGTCACGAGCAAGGTCTCGAAAACATTTACGTGTACATCAATTGTACAAGTATTGGACACAACTTCTCTCGCTAGCACATCGGCTATTTCATTTCCCTAAATTCTTTGTCCTCAACATAGGGAAGCGTCTTTAAATTGTTTTTGTTATTCTTGATTTCAAGGGTGGAAAAAACTTCAATGATCCAATTTGAACGTATGATTATGACTGAATCAGTACCTTTTTCATTTGCTGTCTTGTATTAACTTGGATTCTAAATAGACGCTATAACAAGCCTTGTTTTCGAGTTTTATGAGTTATTCTCAGTGCATAAGATTTCCAGAACTTTTTAAATTTTCTATTTTCTTTTACAACTTTGGCAGAGTCTTATATTCTTATATTTTCCAGTGCCTACCATAGGCTTGTAGTGAGATTATGTCTCAGGATTTTTGACGAGGGTTGAATTGAGTAAAATGTGTGGTATAATTTCTATGATTAGGTTAGCTTAAGTATGAAAAATCATTATAAGCAGGATTACGATTGGGAACATTTACACATATTGTACAAAGCGTTATTTGACCTGGGTACTAGTCTATAACTTGCTCTTGGAAGATAGCCTTTAAGTGGGCTAAGGCAAGGCGTCGAAAATATTTAATAGATTGCTTAAAAAAAATGGAAGCACGTTATAAAAACTACTAGAAAAGGTGTGAATAAAACTCTAACAGCAGAACTTTAAGTCACCACTTCTAAATATAGTCGACTCCCTCTAAGTCAACCTCCCTCTAAGTCGAATTTGTCTCAAATTTTTTCGCCGTATTTTGGCATTCTCCTTCCCAATTTTTCATACAAAAACCATCCTCTAAGTCGATCTCGCTCCAACTCAAACTAATTTTGATGTCCCGTGAAAATTCGATCGTAGTTGAAATTCGTAATACATAAACCGTGTTGGTGATTTTAAAATGTCGTTCAGCCTAAATCGTTGACATTGGGATGCCTTAATGTTCACTAAAAATTTTATTTTCGGATATCCTAGTAGAATTACGTCGCAATCACCATGCAGACAAAAGAATCACACTCTCAGTTCCATTAATTTCTTCTCACAATTCTTGAGAAACCAGTTTAGCACAAAATTAAATATTAAAGCATTTCTCATGCCCATGATTTCGAAAAAAAAAAACATTAGCCTTAAATATAATTTGAAACCTTTAGAAAACATGATGTAGAAAATTTGTAAATAAAACATTCATGGGTAAATCCACCAAAATGTGTGTCATATGCCGAAAAATTGTAAAACGAAATATTTCGAAATACATAATTCTTGTACATTAAAATTATTGAAATAAGGGCTTACAACAAAACCATAAATATAACGTAAAACACTTTATAGTTACATTAAATTTCATTAAGTTTAAAAGAAGAAATTAAAATAAAATTAACATTGTAAAAGTAACAACAATTTTACAACTCTACTTGTAAAAAAAAAACACAAAAAACAAAAAAAGATATGGTGCTCCTAGTCTATCAGCATTATTTGATCATTGTACATGTAAAATCTTCTTCTCGACTCAAAATAAGATGTTCTTTATAAACACTTGAATAAAAATAAAAAAAAAACATTTACTGTAATGCATTTAAGATAACAGTGCATCTGACTGAATTTCTTAAGAAAATCTAAAAAAAAAAACAAGCATAAAATATGAAATGTGTGTTTTCCAAAGATAAATTGTAGATACATAAAAGAGAAAAGAAAAAAACAGAAAATAGATGTAAGGAAGAAGTAAAACATACAATTTTAGAGTTAAACAAAAAAATGCATATTTATATATAAATATTTAACCTAAATCGAGAATGTAAGAAAAGAGCAAAAACAGAAAATTAACTATTTTATCAACAACAACATGAATGTATAATTTAGCAAAAAAAAAAAAAAAATATATATAATTAAGTAAAACTAATAAAATATATATATAGTTATTTATATACTTAAGCAATTTAATAGCTTTTTTACAGGAAAACACAACACATAAACGTTGTTATCGACTTGTTTTAATTTTTTGAAAATAGCAAATATTAGTAAAATTATTTTCTTTAGTTTGATTTTTTTAGTTTTATTTAATTTTCAAGTTGAACAAAAGTTAAATTTCACCTCTTCAACACACACAGAAACCAAAAAACACTTTACTCAAACCACAAAAAAGAAAAAAAAATCAAACACACAAATATTACGAAAACATTCTTTTATATATACATATATATGTAACCCTTATGTATATCTAAAGAAAATAATGAAAACTAACTAACGACAACTGCTACAGAAGAAATCAAACCAATATAAACAGTCAAAAAAGAATATAAAAATAAAACTGCCTAATTAACAAGAAAAAAGAAAGAAAACTTATTATTATGATTATTAGTGTTATTATTATCATTGCTAATAAATATTAACATTATTACATTATTGAGAAAAAAAAAGAATAGGGACTAAATGTACTATATACACACAATATATACAATTAAGTTGTATTCCTTTTTTATTTAATTCTTAAGGACTTTTATTTACAATATGTTGACTTAAGCTAATGAAAAAAAAAGAAAAACAATGAGGAAAAAAAATATTACAAAAAAAAAGATTTTATTATAAATAAAAAAAAAAAGAATAACAGAGAAACTTTACTATACATTTATTATATTGATGAAATTGAATTAATAAAACGAAAATATATTAGTTGATTTATTAAAAATGAGTGAGTTATCTTTTCGTTGCCATATATTATTCAAAAAACTAGAAATCGAATTAGGTGAGAAACGTCATATATTGGGGAACTTGTTTTTGTTTTTTATTGTGAATGCGTCAATGAATTTGAAGAAGCCACAACAGTTGTTGAGTCAGATTGACAATGACTTATTTACACAGCATGAGGGTTAAAAGAAAATCATAGAAACCTCCTGACCTGTCGTGAACTTCTGGCTGACGAAGACGGAAACGGATACAGAAGTTTTGTAATCGTTAGTAATTCAGGGTAAGCTTCAGGGAAAATCTGCATGAAACGAGAGAGAGACAAAACGCGGCCATACTGAATTGCTGACATCAATCAGCCATATTTAATATTACATGATCCCTGTTTTGTAGGCTGCTATTGATTTCTTAATATTAGGTTGTCGAATATCTCCCTTCCGCCTTTTTGTCTTTTGAATTTTCCGGCTATGTACAAAGCGCTACAGAGCTCGTATCTGGCAATACATCATTTGAAAGGTCTTGACATAGCCTACAAAACGACGCTATGCATGATTAGTTTGGATACAATGCTACTGTAGCTATATTTTTAAAAAAACAGATTCAAGACGGCAACAATTTCCTCAACTCATTGGGTGAAGCGGCAAGCCTCAAAACAATTCAACTTGTGAACTATGCTATCGTATCCAAGTCCTTCTGTCTGTATCAGGGGTAAATAGGTGTTCAAATTTTCATAGAAACTCTGAGTTGGATTAAAGCACTATGGAGCTACAGGTCTATGTGATTGGCGACTAGCCGACCCCACCTAATCTAACGTAACCTAGTGTTAATGGCGAAAAAAGTTTTGTACCGAAAAAATGGGTGTAACTTTATTGAACATAACCTTTTTGTGAATTTTGTACTACTGCTGCTATTTTTTTTTCGCTCGCTACCGTATTCAAGCGTAATGTGGTTAGGTCTTTATCTTGGTATACTTCTGTTTAAATTAATTTTTCTTTAGGCAAAACCGCCTGGCAACTCAGTATAGCATCTATAGCTCAGGTTTCCAGGGAATCTAGACGGTTTTTGGAAACTCTTCAACAATTTTTTTACACACGTATTTTGAGGCTTTTTTTAACAGCTCATAGCTTTTTGCAGTCATGCAAATACACATTATTCAATCGTATACAAAGCTTTTCATAATGGCAAGCCATTACTCAGGTTAAGAGTTTTCAAAAAAACAAAGCGTCTACTTGCTATAAGCACCGGCCCGTATCGATTAGAAAGCCTTTTATTTATTTTTTACATTCATGAGTCTTGAGCCATGAGGAAGCTATCCAGACTATAATGGCAAGTTGTACGTCCTGTCGTGAAGCAGAATATGGATTTAGGATAGGTTGAGCTATTTAAAGGTAGCCTTCGGAATATGCTGACAATTCAGAGCAGGCTTTCAGCTGAATACGACAGAATAGACGAAGGCTTCTGCAACTATTGTAGACTAGTCCATCATATGCAAATAATATTTACATTCTTTTTCTTCCAGAAAGTAGCCTCTGAAGCCTAGTGTCTTAATTCCAAATGTATTTTTCGAGAATCTTCTTGAGCTGTGGAATATGATGATAATGCACGTGAGTTTGAATAAATTTCTGATAATGCTCAAGTGCAGCTTTATCGTTAATTTGTAAAATCTGAATTAGAAAAGATGTGGAAGTGGAACAGATATATATATGGTTGTGGGTATTGTATAGAACGAAATGCAATCGAAACGGTAATATGGCTGTGAAGAGTTGAGGAACGAAGTCGAATCAGGCCAGTCTTATGGTTATATATAGTTGCCGAACTCTAAAATTCTTTTTGTGAAATGTTTCAATTATAAAGCCAGTGGTAAGGCTCAAAATATCGACGAACAGAATTGTCGATTGTAAAACACTGTCGATATCAAAGCTGTAAGATTATACTTTCATAGGTACAAAAAAAGTAAAATTTCTGGTTTGCATTGTACTTAACTTGCAGTCCGCATCCCTACAGAACGTTCAGCATGGCACACATCTGATCCTTTCCTTTTATTATGTTTGACGCTATGTTGAGGCTCTTGTGTTCTTCTGTTGCGATGTTCTAAGATATTCATCGATCACGTAATTTAATCGTTAAAATGTGATTTTTAATAGAACTATGACATTCGTTGATTTTATCTCTCAAAACTCGTTAGATCACGACCACTTTCATCCTTCACCTATCCTACTTTGATAGGTGAAGCCTCATTTACCTGATAAAGTCTAAACTTCAACTACCCCCTTCCCGCATAAATCAAACACATAAGATTATTTATGATTACAAAAAAATATCAGTCATGTTTATTACGATCACTATCAAAAAAATATAAATTAGTTAAATTCTTAAATCATTACGTGTCCCTTAACAAAACAAACAAATTAAAATGAAATCAACTTAATCAATAAGTGGGCGAGAAGTAGTATCGATTACACGTGATCTCCCGCCGACAGCATTCGGGGAACTTGGCATTTGGATATAGGACCTTGCCCTCAGTGCATCCTTCACGCATTCCTTGCTTGATACACTTCATCATCGAAGCCTGGCCATTCTCATAGCATGTCAACATTCCACAGACACCCTTGGGATTCATCATCACCTCACCGGCTCCAAGGATCATAGAATCGTCCATGGCACACTTGCCGGGATATTCTGTAAAAAAGGATTTAAAATAAATAAAAAGGAACCTATTGAAGGGAGAGTAGAGAGCTTACTTGGATTGCGGAAGAGTCCTCCTGACACGCTAGCGTTGACAGCAGCGAACAGCACAACAAGGCAGATTGAGACACAGATGAACGACTTCATTTTGAGTTGAGAGGTTTTTTAAAACTGAAAGAAATTCAATGAAAACGATGGATTTATAAATCTTTGTGCAAAAGTCAGGAAGATGAGAAGAGATATTTTTGTTTTTGGTTTTTATTTAGACCCTGAACCACTGTCGGGAAGGTAATTAACCTCATTTCATGATTAAGAGGCACTCGACGCGATAGTGAGACGTCGTCGCTAGTCAAAATGTTATCAATTTTTGGAGAGAAAAAAAAAGTGTTTGGAGTCATTTGTTTTGAAAATAAATACAATTGGAAATGAACTTGAACGGTGGGGATGTTTTTGGGGCGTCTGATGCTATCAAAATTGGTGATCTTTTGACAGTTCTGGATGCCAAGGGAGGAACAAAAAGAGCAGCTCTGATTGTCTGAATCAAGACTGCAATTATTTTTACATCATAAATAAAATTTCCGAATATTTGTCATTATTTAGAATGAATAAAAATATCGTAGGATTTAATTTTGGGCCTTGTTGCATCAGAGATGTGCACTGCTAATGACAAGGTGACAGTGAGGCTCCAAGATGGCGGCTTGTAAGATTTTAAGTTCACAAAGTTGTTTTTACAACGTTACAAAAAAAAAATAGAATCGAAAAGATTGTGGAATTAAGGTTGTTATAAGACACTTAACTTCTGAAAAACATGTTTCAGCTCCTCATGGACAATAAAGAAAGAGAAGTCTTCCGAAGCTACGAAAACTTTTTGCTATTAAAAAACTTATGGGTCAATCGAGATAATCGATAAATAAATCTAGTTAAGGTCTTCGTATATAGTTCGATTTCGATTTTGTAGAATAGTTCGAGTGAATGCATGGTCCATTGGTGGTCAAAGGACATTTGCCAGTCAAAGCGGTATGGCAAAGACCGGAGGAGTTTTGGCGATCAAAAAAATGCCGAAGATGCAAAAAAAACATTAGAAACTCAAAAACGACAAAAATAACGCCACAGGACATCGGTTGGCTGGAGTCTTATGGGTCTTTCCCCAACTGCTTCAAAATGTTCACTTTAGATGTGAAAAGACTACGTTAAAACCAACTTTCAATCGCCTTATCGTGATCCTGGAGCGAGACAGGACGCAATATTCTCACTGTCAATTTAACAAATCCAAAACTAAAAAACTTGGTTGCCAAAAACTAGGAAACAATCACAAAATTGTGTTAAGTTTAAAAAAAAAACTTCCAAAAATTCAAAACAAAAGGACAATTCACCAAAGTTAAATAAAGAAAATACTTTTTTAAGAAATATTAAAAAAAAAAACAATTACTTTTTGTTTGTAAATTGAAGATAAAACACAGTTTAGAAGTAAACTTTAGAGAAATATTCACAACGTTTTACGTATTTGTAAATCCTTTTTCTTTCACTTTAGCGAAACACTTGATTCGTCTTCAGTAAGCGACTTGATGATACTACCGATACTAAACCAGAGCAGCTCTTTTAAACACTTCTCAGTTCCTACCCCGATTAAGAGACGGCGCCACTAAATGATTGATCCAACTAATTTCGTTGGCGCGACACCGAAATTCCGCGAAAGAATCCCCCCGTTTTGAAGAATGTGGTTATGACGTCAATTGTCTCAGCCGGACCTGTTTACCTTGGTGTCACAAAAGTTTCGAGTTTCGTCTCTTTTTTTTTCGAATTCACGTAAATTAAAGTCTACCGAACGAACTTTGCAGTCCTGCAGCATTCCATCAAAATGAACCACTCAGCACTTGGCACATCCAACAGCTGATCTTGTTTACTGGGGAGTATCTGTTTTGGTTGTTTATGGATTTTTGGAATGCGGATGGATGAGAAAAGCTCTTCGGGTGAAAAGCTCATTGGGTATGCAAATTTGGGAGATTCCCAGGCTGAAGCCGGTCGAATGGACCGACGGACGGACAGACGGATGCGGAGCATCGATCGTGACTTCACTCTGATTTCTCGGTTATATATTTTTGATTTATGTGTTTGTTTTTTGCTAAGCGAAGACGATGATGATTAAAAAATGTTTCATTAATTATAATAGTGAGGCGGCTTAGTGGCACCAGTCCAGCGGTTTGGATTGATTGGACGGCTTTAGATAGAGCCTTACGTCAGGGCGAGTCGCAGAGGCAACTCATCAGTGTTGTTATTTATGAATTTTTTTATATAACATTTTTTTAATATTTTAATAAATTGATGATGCACCTTGTTCTGTGTGGGAGTTGTTTTGATTTTTGGAACCAAGAACGTCCGGCCGTGGAAATGTCAACATGGGTCAAGATTGTTGGTATTTAAATTATAATTCTGTTGTTCTCGTCGTTATTAGTTAGTTGATCGATAAAACGGTTTTTGATGAGCTATTTGAACGGGTTTCTGTGTTTTTTGGAAGTTTTGTGTTGGTATTTTTCCAGGCGCCAATCAAGGCTGCGCTGTCTTGTGGAAAAATATGGTTTATGTGTTTTTTTTTTTTTTTTGTGGTTAATGAAGACCATCGGAAATTGTTGGGTTCGTAGGTCATCAACAGTGAATTGCGCATTAATGTGTTTCTCAGAGTCTTGAGAGTTTACAGATTGAATGAATCTGAAAAGAAAAAAGATCAGTAGAATCTATTGGACTGACAGAACAATGTATCTGATTAGATCACGGACAAAAAATTGGATTCCTAAGAACATGGATATAGTTTAGTTTTAATCGTCTACGAAATTTGATATTTAACATTCTTTCATTTCCTCGTATCATGCATGGACATGGATCTTTGAAAGATATATCGAGTTCCCCTTACACCGCACCAAATTTATTGTGGATCAAGTTTTGAACAGGGCAGTTCATATTTTCACGATTCCCAAGAAAAATTATTACAACGTTGTAATACAGTCGAAGCCCTCTAAGTCGAAAAGCCCTCTAGATCGAATACATTTTTTCGACTCTTGGTCTACTTTTAATTCCTCTAAGTCAAAATTTTTTTTTTTATGGACACATTATCGTCTAGGGGCGCCGTGGCTTAATTGTTAGTGCGTCGGACTGTTAAGCGAAAGTACCTGGGTTCGAATCCGGCTCGGGGAAATAACACCAAAAACATTTTTCACGGCCCCACCTCCAGCGAACGACTGACAACCCTCCTGGAGTACTTCTGTCATGGAAAGCTTTCGCAATTCGCCGTTCGGAACCGGCATTAAACAGTAGGTCCCCTCTACATGTGTCGAAATATATCGCGCACAACACAGTGGAGGCGCGAAGAAGCTAGGCCCTGGCCCTGTATGGGCTGTTACGCCGAATATTTATTTATTTTTTTAATTATCGTCTAGGGCCACATAATCATTGTCTACACAACCAAAAAGAGCTATAGGTTATTTGTGCACAAAATCGTGCGGCTCTGTATGAATAATTGCGCTGCTTATTCATTGTGTTGTTGGTTGTCCTCAAATAATTTGTTTTTAATATAAAAACAGTTAGGTATGAGATGTTTTTAAGCTACATTTAGTGAATGCATTGAGAGTCCGGATGAGGTCCAACACTGCCTTTTTAAAATAGAGTCCTATTTTAAAAGGTCTCAAATTTTAAAGACTCATTCCAAAATTACAAGCTTTTTTCAGTAATTTTCCGTGTTTTTTGCTTACATGTATACTATTTTGAATAAAATAAAGGCTTTCAAACAAAATAAAATATTAATCCCTCTAACTCGAATTTTTCGAAAAATCCCTCTAACTCGAACTAATTTTGATATCCCGTGAAAATTCGACTTAGAGCGCTTCGACTGTATTTCACGATGGCTGCTACTTATATTTTTAGTGTTTCTTTTCTTATTTTTAAATTTAATTCTCTTTTTTACTCTGAACAAGACAGAGTTTCGTTGAACGTTATTACAATGGCTAGAAAATATCCTGCAGCTAACTGACTTACTTTACTTTCAAGACTGCAGTAAGAAAAAAAATAGTATATTTTTTGTCGATGGGTATAGTTCGAAAAAGGTACCAATTGTCCCTGAATATTCCGATATATTTTTTCCATCCAAGAACTGGGCAGAAAAACCAAATAGAACTTTGTACATTGCATTGATTCATGCCACTCCCGTATTTCATGTCATATCCTTAAATTATCTCAAAACATCGTTCAATGTTCCAGCACGCATTCTTTTTTTCTTATCTAAATTCAAAAATCCTCCACCTGTCTGCAGCTACATCCAGCAAAATTCATTTTAGCTGAAGAAAAAAGAAAACTGGTAAACTTTTGCTGAACGAGCGAGCTAAATCTAATTCTTCCATCGATTATATGTGTACATTAGAACACCCTTAATTCTTCCATCGATTATACGTGTCCATTAGAACACCCTTAACTTGATGGTAAGGCGAGACATAACAATACTGCACATAGATCAGGGGCGGCGTGACTGGCTTGTAATCCAAGAAGTCGTTGCAAGGAGCCTGGAACTCAGGTTATGACAGACAAATGACAAATTCACAAATATTGCGCTTGTGATATATGCATACTGGCACTGGCACTGGCACTGGTACTATGTGTGTACTTTCCTAAAGTTCCATTTCGGATGCCTGTAAAAGAAGTTTGAGCAATTTTTAATTTCTTAAGCTGTCTGGTTTTTTTCTGATTTTTTTTTGTTAGTAATTCAGAAGGACCTATTAACTCGAAGCTAATTCTTCAAATTTTTGGAGTTCAAGTTGGACACCTTTCACATGGGCTCCTCAACTGTGCATTGGCATCTTCAGTTTTGAAATCCTTACCTAGACTCTAAAGATTATACTTTAGCTCAATAGTACGTCTATAAATCTGACCAATATTTGTTTCTCAGATGGCCAAAGTAGATGAATTTGAAAATGAAGGCTATGGGTAAGTAACATTAATATAATCGTCTCTGATTGTCATTCGAAATAGTTTTCGAAGTCAAAGCACGCGTAGACACATTTCACTGAAGAAGTTAAGGTTGCAGCAGAGCAGAAGCCGTGTCTTTTTATATCAACAAGCATGCGATATATCAGCTTCCCAGTAATACAGAATGTTCGAGTGCAGGACTTGCTAACCACCACATAACTCCCCAACGCCAAGCAATACCCTTTAAGTCGAGTAATTAAACTCCCCAAACAACTCCAACACCAAAAACTCGACTCATCCCACGTGATTTTAGTTTTTCTGGTTAGCATTTCGTTCTGTGTGTGGGAAGTAATTCGAAATTCCATCGAACAACACGCAATCACAGCAAATAATGACTCTCCAGCAAGCCAATGACACCGGCTTAAAACATCTCGTGAAACCTACACAAAGTCTCATGTCACCTGCTTAAAAGACTTATCGCCAATCGACCCCGCCTCGGCACAGCCAAGATCAAGTTCAACGAAACAATGAATTCACTTCCATTACTCCTCCTTCGACAATAATTAATTACGAGTTATTCAAAGACCCTCAAAAAACACATCATAAAATAGGAAGAGCACTCAATAAACAACCACACACCGTTTTTCTTTTTTATTCGAATGACGAACTTACAAAACAAACAACAAATCAGATTAATTTGTTTCATAGTCATAAAAACAAACAAAAAAAGACTTCTTGGACAGCATACATTTTGTCGTCACGAATTGTGACAGAACAAAAACAAAGACGATAAATTTTGTTTATTGAAATTAAGAAAACCCGTTCCACATCAGCAACAAGGCGCCAAGTTACATTCTTCGAATCTTCGAGTTTTTTTTGTTGACTCTCTGTGCTCCGGATATTTGCATTTGAAGACCTTGAGATGAGTCGAGATGAATCAGATAGAGATCGGGGCTTTTGGGGTTTCCTGAAAGGGATTGGACTTACAAATTGGACTTTGACTAGACGGGCACACTTTTGAACGCATTCATTACAAATTTTTTGCATTTTTTACCGGGAGCGGGTTTGTGGCTAGGCGGTGGCTTCAGACGCGACGAGTTGGACTAATTAAATCACAGACACAACGCAGTTGGCGTTGGTGGAAGAAAATTAGTAGATACTAACTCAAGAGTCACAACTTTTGGCGGTGGTCAATTAAATTAATTTAAATAAAAATAAAAGGAAGCATTTTCATTGCCAGCAGATGCCATGTGCGGGGATGGCTTAATGAGTTTGACAAACTCAGGCGCTTGGAGTGGAAAAATGATACTGAAATTTGACAAACTTTAGTGGTCTTTGCTACCAGTGAACACGTGTTTTGACTTCGTAGGATTTTGAGTCCAACCATGCCAAGTTTTGATTTCTAATCAAAACTTATAACTCTGTTGCAGGAGCTCAATATAAAAAAAACCCTGAGTCAGACTATACTTTCTAACCTGAAATAATAAGAAAAAAATATCGAGCCCTAGCTGCAAAATTATAGTAGTGCTATAAAAAAATTATATTTTAAGTTGTCCATTTATGAAGGCGTTTTTAGATTACTGATAACCAATCCTTTTTAAGGAAAATTTTGTCAAAATACATGCACTGTAACACTTCTTACAGCTATTTAAAGTTAAACAAAAAAATGTTCTTTTCATTATTGCTTATTTGCTTACATGAAACATGCGACTTTGGGGCTTCATTGTGTTTGTATAGTAAAATGAAAAAATAAACAGTTCCCTATTTTATGAAGAAATAAGGAATATTAATTTAGACTGAATCGCACATTTTTGCATTTTGTCGAGCTAAATTGACGAGTCTGACCACTGTGCCACGCTTACAATCTAAATATGGCTTTAAATTAAGCCGATAAATCTATTTTTCATATTCCAGCTTTTAATTTTTATCGCTTGATTGGACCGGGAAACAATTTATTTTATGAGATGAAAATTGAGATGATCTCGGCTGGATGTCAACATGACCTACCCACAAGTATTTGCAAATAAAGTTCTTGAAATCATTCGTTGTTTCTTTTTTGTGTTGTTAGCAGTTTGAACGAAATTGCAGGGATAAAGGATTATTGCTCAATAAGGCAGAAAAGAAATGTTTTAAGGTTATAATGCAACAACATTCCACTTATCAAGACAAATCTTTTTTTTTCGAAAAGGATGCAATCACTTCCATTTCAATCATTTTTTTATGACAATTTGTCAGAACCAGACTCAGGCTCAAGGTTAAGCTGTGTTGCGCTGCTAAAAAGTAATGCTATTAAAATGTTGCTGGAAGGTGTCATAATTCCGGAAGAAAAATGGATTACATAAGTCAATTGGAAGCCTCATCGCCTCGTGGGCAAGAAAAGTTGACCCACAACCCGAATCGGCACAAAAAAATGATGATTCTTGATTCTAATATGCTTCTATTTGTCTATAGTACAGAATACTCTAGGCAATTCAAAGAAATGGATTTGAATTGATTAACGCTGTAAAGACGTGCTTATTTTTTATACGTAAAGAACATGCTCCATGAAATCGACGCGTCCACGGCAACAAAAAATCGTCGTACACAAAACAACTTTACTAAATACTTAAAAAAATAACTGTTTTTAATTCATTATATTATAAGTCATAAATAAAAACATAATTATAATTTTCTTAATAAGAATGTGCTATACGAAAAACGACGGTAATACAACCATAAACACCACAGAAAACTGATAAGATGTCAAGTTACGTCGCCAATTCGATGAAGCATGTGATTCCAAATTTAAAACGAAACGTTTTGTGTTCTATCATGACAATGTTGGACCATATTCTTATTTGATTAGCTGTCAAAAATATTATGCCCACGGGACTCCCCCAATGAAAGCATAAACTCAGTTCACTTCCTTCAAAGCCCAATAATATTAATTCATTTTTCAATGAGCATAATACAATTGAGCAGAAGCAAGAATACCTTAAAGTATTTGATGCTAAAAAAATTCACATCATACTCAATACTAACAAATCTTTATTTCTTTTCTTCAGAGGCCGCAGTAATCACTCAACTTTTTACACCTCGCGAATCGTGAAGAGGCAGGAGAAGTATATCGTTGCTTATCTATGTAATTTCTCTTTAATCTTGAACTCTGATTAAATAGTGTATAATTTCTGAGAATCTTGCTCGTTTCAACAACTGCGCACATCTTAAACATATCTCTGCCTTTTATAAATCAGGTGAGCAAATCCTGTTTAATTGCACCCTCATCCGAGACTGAAGCGGATGGAAATAACCATCGATTCACGCTTTGACTTTGAAGTCGAATTAAATCGTTTCTCGAATGCATACATCCGGCATGATAAATTGCATCTCTCCTGGGGAATTCCCACATCAAAATAAAAAAAAAATTAAACTCGAAAATATTTCACACCACATTTGAGACGGGCACCAATAGGAATTTGCTCTGCCAACAAATCTAAGTCGAACATTAGATAGAAATGATTAGATAGTTGTAAATTAGACGAAATTAATAAACAGAAGTAAATGTCACCATTCGAGATGGTGTCTATCTGTAGTCGGATCGTAAGGCATGAGCACCAGCCCAGTCAGAGCTAATAACAAGAAGGTGAATGGCGCGTCCAAAATTAGAAGCAATATTTATTTCTATGGAATGTAGGAAGAATTGGAAGCGTAAATCGTCTTAATTAGGATGGTATTTTGAAAAGTCGGCAGTTAGTTGGAATTGTCTAGGTATCACCAATTAGAACCAATGACGTTCGATCGGACGGTTGATTGATTTATTTATTTTCGTACAAGCGACAGTTTCCATAAGTGGCTACGTAAGTGGTTCAATCTGGAAAGGTGAGCTTTTTTGGGGCAACCGGTCGAATAATTTTACAAAAAGGGTGACCCACCCAACCGGTGAGATGGAATTCGCGGCACGTGGCCAACGAGGAGTGTTAGAATTCAGAATCGAGAAATGTTTAGGGCTGATTAAAATCAATTATGTATTCCAATTTGAGCAGTAAAATAGTCAAAAAAATTGCTGAAAATTTTTATTTAGGCTTATTCAACAATTTCGGTCAAAAAGTCGGGAATTGAAGCAAGATCTGAGTTTCATATTCAAGTGTGTCAAGATAAAACCTCTATCCTCAATCTTAAAGAAATAGATTTTTATTCAATAATTTAAAGAAATAGATTTATACATTAACCAAAATGACTTCACAGTGACGTCAGTCACAATAGGCCCACTCGTGGCCGCAGTGACACAGGCGACACATTCCCACCCCCTCCCCCCCCTAACTCTAACTCTAGTTCACTGCTTCATCCTTTTCCTTCGGCCAGTTTTCTGTCTTGTCCACTTGATTGAGCGTTGCCGTTGACAAGTGGAAAAAGTGGAATTAAGTTGAATGCTACTTAATGTTCATAGAAGACTAAAGTCGTAACTTTGTAATATACTGTCAGACCACATAGTATCTTTTTAAAAGAAAATCAAAAGAAGGTTTCTTTTAAGGAAAAGTTTCTTCTAAAGAAATGTTTCATTACTTCAATAAATCCGAGTTCTTGAAATGTACGCAGCTGGTAATGCACTCTTTGAAGATGTTGAGTAAACCCCAAAAGCCTAAACACGTGTTTGAACGCCATATCCGGATCCTGGCAGCTTTAAACCTCTTCATAGACTCTTTTTAGGTTTTCGTTGGATCCAACGGCAACATGTCTTTTCGTAGTGTCAAAGCCCATTCTATAATCAACAGCAAACAGATTTGGATATGTCTAATTGAGGTTAAAGAAAATCTAATATTTACTATATGGATATACACAAAACGACATCCAATTGAATGCTTCATAGGCATTCGCATTTGATGAAAGTTTCATTAAATGCGAATGCTCCATAAGCCAAAATTATAGTCTTGCCTACAGATTGTCCTTTTCGCCGGAAGAAATCTTTATGTTTAATGTAATCTTTGCACTTTCAATATAAAATGAAAAAAGTAATGCAATTTTGTTTATTCCATTTCAGCCACTAACCCGTACTCATTGGAAATCAAGTCTACTCCGCCACCACAACACCACTTTGAAGATCGCTGTTTCTTTGCGCTAAAACGCCGATTAAGTAGCAGAGTCCTCTCTCGGATAATAAAGCTAGATCAAGACCTTATCGTCTCAGTCCTCCAAAAAATCGGGGCAAGCGGGAGAGCCATGTTGGTCGAGTCCCAGGTCTACCCCGGACTGTAGCGCCACTTAAGGAAGTAGGTATGTAGGAATTAAATCTAAACTGGTATCTAAATTTATGTATAAGTCCCATAATTTTTTGAACAGCAGAGTCACCAAAAGACAGAAGTCAAGCAATTCCATACAGAAGCTCTTGAGCCAGCAACCGCTTAAAGCATCAATTAAATCCTATTTAAAAAACAATTTTTACTCGTTAGCCTATAGTCTTCTACTAGGAACAAATTCAATTAAATTTTAAATTATATTAAATGACCGAATTTTTTTAAACTAAATCAAATGTAAATTCTAGTAAATTTCTGTTACACTAACTTTCAATTTTGATCCAAACATAGTTGAAGCTGCTCTTTACATTCTTTAATTTGTATTCAGGATCTTAACGTTACATATTTATTGTTTCTTCTTCAGAAAAATAATCCATTTACCATGTTAGATCGATGCTTGATAAAAAATAAAAATAAGAATAAGATGAGAGGCACTTCAAGCCTGCCACGAGAACTACCAAGTATAGGCAAAAGACGTTCGAAAATTTGTTTACCGGACTGTCCACAATAGCGTCCTTTGAAGCATAAGCTATGTACAGTGAACTCTCGATAATTTAAATTTCATGGGACCAGGAAAGAACTTTGATTTACAGAGGTTTCCGAATTACGGAGGTTTCAGAAAAAAGATATGGCTCACTTTCTTCACTTACGCATTTCAACCAAGGGATGTTAAAAAACAAAACAAATAAATTTGTCTTTGAATTATACAAGTAAAATCTTCATCATTTTTGAATTAGAGAGGTTTTCATGTTGATTTGCACAAAAATAAATCGTATTAAAGAAGGGTCTAAATTGTACACGTTTTCTACGACTTACGGAGTTTTTTTTCAGGGGACTGTGGAAATGCTTTTATTTACAAAGGTCTTCGAATTATGGAGAGTTTAAAGTAAATTAAAAGCTTTCAACATAAATAAACGTAAAAATCTAATTTTAACTACACACTTCTTTGATTCAATAAATGAGTAATTGCGTCTCTTCTTAAAAGCAACGTTTTCCAAATAATGAAACAAATAAAGTTGGAGATTGCCACGCTTATTCTATATTCACTTCTAAAACGAAATCAGTGATTGCCACACGTCGATTAGATTGTTCCTGTTTCCCTAACAGGCGCAGGGTACATATCCTCAATGACACCTTTTCCTTTCACTCCAAAAATGGCATTGGGTCGAAATGTTGTCGGCTTTACGATGCACCCAAAAATAATCAGCAAGCCATTACATTTTATTTAATAATTTTTGGAGGAAAGATTGCTTCTGGATTTGATAATTTTTTGGATGTTGACCCCATTTTAAAAAAATATTTTTTTTGTTTACTTGCAGAGAGTTGTTTATCCGATGCCAAGTTCATGCAGAGGCCAAGAGAAGAAGTTCATTCACAAAACTGTGGCCAATGTGGGAAATTTGAACAATCACATGGATGAATAATTATATTTGAATTACTTAACATTGCAGTGAACTTTTAAAAATTAAAGGATGCTGAAAAGTATGCTATGAAAAGTTTAAGCAGGGCACCAAGTTGTGTTGTCCAATAAATGTATTTTATTTTCTTTTTCTTATTATTTTGGGTTATGATGTGGTTGACAACTCTTTTGTATTGTCCAGTGCTGACGAGCAAAAGAATTTCTACCCGCTATTTTGCAGATTCGTCCCGGAAGGACTGATAATTATGAATAGCTTTTATGCAATTGCTTCATAATCTAATGAGTGAAAATATCAACGTAAAGCCCTTTTAATGTTAAATGATTTTCAAGAGCATGGAGTCGATGATATAACCTTCCATTTAGCAGGTTTTTGGTTTTTGAAATATAAGGCCGCAAGAGCCATGACTGCCATCTGAACTCCTTCCAAATGATTCTGCTGTTGCAATATCACTTCAAATTCAGCCAGAGTATCATCAAGTCAATCACGACATTGAGTGACTGAACACAACATAAAATGAATTAAATTAAAATCATTCTACCTGTTTAAGTGCTAAAAGCCTCCTCAAACATTTAGAATAAAAAAAAAAAAAAACCAATTCACTGCGACATTGTGGTTTGCCAAAATCATATGCCATGAGAATCAGGAAGGTTCACGGCATTTTACCGCAACCAAATACCAAATTAATTAATTAAAAGCAAAATTTTCAAAACAAACTCCAAATCCACTAATTAGCAAAAAACAAAAAAATGCCAATGTGCTGCACAAACAAGTTTGAATAGAATCAAACCACGACGAACAGGGTAGCATTTTACGTCATTCACCGACCGGGTATTTAAGGCACATTAACTCGCAATTAATATAAAATAAATAAAAATTAATGGTGTCACATTATTCATGAACTAAGAAGGCATGTAACGAGCTATATGCAAAGCAACTTTCGGCCAGTTGATACCAGAAGCAGTTTAAATTTCGATCCAAGAATCGATCAGCATCCATCTGTGAAATCTGCATAAATTGTGTGGCCAGTTAAATTTATTCGATTGTTATTTGTATTTATGGCTTGTTGGGAAGGTGGAAAAGAAGATTTGGCTCTTCATTTTGACGGGGTTATACGATAATTCGGGTAATTGATCGTCCACCTCTGACAGAGGCCATTTGAGTAAAATGTCGACTTGTTTACAATTTTCTTATTACGATTTTTTGATAGCAAAACAGGTTCAAATGAAGAATTTTTAATCATTAGAAGAATATATGACTTGTAGATTATAGAATACTTTGCATTCTTTCTTTGTTTGTATTTTTTTAGGAGATTTTCCTATTTCGGAGTTGAAGGTCTTACAATTTGCAACACAAATTATGACTTCAAGAGGGTTGTTTAGAGGTTCGGAATACGAACAAATTTTTTCTCTTTCCTCTAAGTTGCTACATATGAATAGCAGGATTTTTTTTTCTTGGATCTCTTCAATTTTCAACGACTCCTAAAAAATAGGATCGAATTTGAACGAAGGATATGTTTGCGGATTGGCCGATTGCGGCTCTTTGTGAAATTTACATCAAACAAACTTTTATAGATGGATTGTTACCTAATGAGGCTCGCGTGGGCTAGTGCTGTCTCTTATCGTCATTTTATTGCTTGTTATGTAAGCCACTAATGTGAAAATTCATCTGGTTGGTAAAGATGAGTTTTCATCACGAAATTGAAGCCAGAGAGCATAGCCAACATTGTCATGTCTCCCTCTTCGACTCGTCTATAGCTCCTGTTGTAGCTGGTGTATCTTAAGTCGGTCAAATATAGGCAGTCACTAACCAACAGATTAACAGCTTGTGCATTTGATTGAGTTTTTTTGTTCCACAGATAAAATTTGAAACTCCACAGGCACAAATCTTCCCCAGAGATGTATCTCACATGATCAAAAGAATCCCGACCACCACTGAGAATCTTTTTTAAGTCGCATCAAAATTAGTACCAATAAAACAGCAGCTCCGGGGTAAGCATTCCTCTCAAACTGTCACATTCTGTGGGTGATTTTAAAACCTCTTTAGCTTGCTAATTATACCAAAAATTGCTTGTAAATCCAACACCCATGTCGACTTAAGGTCTTTTTGTTGACAAACGAGCTATTAATCAGGTCAATGTCGGCACTTAAAAGCCTGCCTTTTAACAGGCGATATCTTAAAGACACGTCAAACGGAAATCAAACGCGGTCAAAGATCTTCCAAATTGACTCCAAGTGAACCCATAAAAGGAAATTAACAACCGACAGATGCAGATCAAGAGCGTTTTATTGGCAACAATATATTCCTTTTACGACGTTGATCCGAAGATCCGTTTCTGACCGTTACACGAAATGATACGCCTGCAGCAGCCTGGGTATGGGGCATTGGGTTTCTCATAGCCCTCATCTATGCAACCCGCTGCTAGAGCTGGAGCTGCGCAGCTGGAAAAGGAAGAAAGTGATCACAGAAATGTTCGGTGGTCCATTCGCTAACTTCTTACCCAATGTACTGAGTAGTTCCGTCGGGACGACACTTAAGCATCGCACAGTATCCCTCGGGATGGCTCACCATTTGTCCAGGTGAGATGGTGCTTCCATTGACATTGCACTGAGCGGCAAGTGAGGCCGACACACAAATCGTCAGAAGAACTGCAGCTAGCACAAGCGACTTCATCTTAATTGAGACTCATAGACTTAATGTAAGTACAGCCACCATTGCGCGGTATTTATATGCGGTACACCGGCGATAAGCACACTTAGGTGTAATTAACTATTGTACTTGCTACAGTAGGCGTGAGTGCACTTCAATCGGGGATTCTCTGGTGTTGAGATCGATTATCGGCGCCGGGTTCTTAGAATTTCCCAATCCATTAGATTCTCTTACGTAATCGGATCGTTTGCAGATCAAACAGATTTACTTTGTGTGGCGAGGTGCTAGCGGGTTTTTCACTTTTCGTCACTTGGGGTCGTCGATAGTTTTGTGGTGCAATGCAATCAATCAATTTAAGATTAATCGGTTCACAGCAATGATGTCTAGGCACGTCGGTGATCTTTTCAATTCAATTAACTTTACAATTTCATTTCATGGGGAAATGGGAAAAACGCGGAAATGGAAGGTTTGATAAAGTTTGGCGGGAACAGCGAAGAAGGCACCAGAATAGTTAAGTGGGAGAGAGGACAGTAGGCAGTGGACGGGAACGACAGTCAGAGGGACGATACTGGGACAGAAGTCAGTGTCACTTTCTTCATCCTTGTAGCAGTCTACTTTCGCTATCTTTCCCTATAAACGTTCCTAGTTCCTACACGTTTGAAGATCTTTGTATGTACATGTTTATTAAATTCCATATTTTCAGAAATAATAATTTTATTTACAATTACTATTCTATCTATTCAATTCAATTCAACTGCCTTCTGTCCCATTCAATTGTCGATCATACGCAACCGGGTTTTAAATCTCTGATCGCAATTCACACGCCCGAATAAACAGTGGGTCCCTGTGGATGTTTTTTTTTTCGCACGGGTCACGCATTAATCTTAAATAATTTAAGAAATTATATAAAAATTAATTTATATGACATTTCCTTAAGAGGTTTTATCAACGAAGCCATTAACTTGAGTGGAACATTCTCATTTACACTGAAAGTTTCAGCGGAACCTGTTTTTTGGTTCGGTTGTTGTCTGCCTCTTGAATCACTTGATTGCTGGGCTTTATTTTTGTCCTCGGAGATGTATTATTTTTAGTTCCTCGAATAAGCCATAACTGCAGAATGCATGCGGTTGGTTTATTGATTGCGAAAGGCCAAAAACCAAAGAAACTTCTCGAAGTCCAGAACACGTAACTGGTTTCGTTTGAGATGACTTAAGCTGAGTTTCCTTCTTCGCGAAGCTGACAACTGAAAGATGATCGTGATCTTCACAGTAAGAGTTAACGTATTTATTCCTGGAAAAAGCGAAAGTTATGTGAGATACCATTGTTTGGCACTTGTCCTCTTTCAAAAATGTAGGAAGTTGATCTTCATCGAAGTTGAATGGTCAACTGGAGTGCGGGTAGTCGTCATCATCATCATCATCATTAGTGGCGTAACAGCCCACGAAGGGCCAGACCCTAGCTTTTCGGGTAGTTCTAGAACTCAAAATTTCTGAAACCTGCTTCTGCTTGCTTTGGGAACATCTTGAAGCAGTGCTTTCGGGCATAGAGTTCTCTCCCTAGTTGTCGTAGATGTCGCGAGCCGCTTTCGCAGCTTCTTGGTGTTATTATTATTCAAAGCAAAGGAAAGGAGGCATCGTAAATTCTGTTTTTATTATTAAGGGGGAAATCCATTTCTAAAGCCTAAGCATAGATAAAAAATAAAAAGTACTAATAAATGAAGATGAATAGAATTTAGAGGAGAAAAAGAGAGAAGAAATAGCACTCGTTCAAACTTTATGCAAATCGTGCCGAGGCAAGCGTTTAACATAAATACTTACCACTTATTACTCAATCCAATACCTTTCATTAATCCGTCTAGCTACGCGGAAGATATTGATGTCCCAGAGCTAACGAACTAGTTGCACGGTCAGGGAGAATGAGATATACTGCTGAACAAAAATTGATCTGTCCCATAATTCTTAAAGCAAAATAAATCAATCGCCAAATATCCATGCTTTCGAATATGCTGCAGCAACAAACGATAAGCAGAACAAAAGATTCGATTCTTGGTTCTTTTAAAGATTTTGGTTTGATTTTGATTTGATTCCGCGAAAATGCTGGGCTCTAGCTCTCAATGGGCTGTTACGCCGCCTAATATATGCATGTATTTGATTCTGTCTGAAAAAAAGGACACATGGAAAAGAAGAAATATCAGCAAACTTTTGGAACATCTACTCACAATGAAAAAACCATCAGACTGAAACTGCGTTGATTTGTCTAAACGAAAATTTCACTTAAATTACTTGACCTTGAGGATAAAATAATCTGCCTAAAAGCCCGTACATGGCATAGTTTTTTCCAACGAGAAGGATGTTGGATGTTCTTTACCAACCAATGCCAATGTTCTAGCTTGTATCACCTTATAAAATGGTTTAAAGGCACTCCTTCTTAGACCAAGTCAGACCTAATATTATCCACTTAAATATTCTTTTTAGGAACCTGGTACGAATGAGTTTACTAAAACATGACCGTATGAATGAGGTTATAACGAGAAGAACAACCATACTGCAAACTAACTCCATCCAGCTAACCAAAATTTCACCTTGTCCTTTATTTGTTGCATTTTATTTAGAAACATAAATAAATACATGCACGCTACATATATTCACCAAGTTCCACCAAAAAGACTTACATTTTCAAGAATTTGCGACAAATTTTCAAATATTTCTTTGTTTGACTTAATTAAATAATAAGGAAAAAGTTCGAGGGGAAATTTGTCAAAGTTTCTATCGGAAAGTTGTTCGCAATAGGGAGAACTTTTTCCTTTCCCTTTCGAACATCGATCACAATACCGGGTTTCCCGATGAGAGAAAAAATTCGGGCGGAATTTCATTCATAATAGGGGTGAATATGTTAATATTTATTTAAGCCATAGCTGGAGTTTTCCTCGCCATACTAACCAGTCTATAATCTTAAAAATTTAAGAACGTTAATAGTAACCATAGGCTATAGAATAGAAATAAAGGAAATCCTTATTCTGCTGTAGAATCTGCGGAAATATTGCTGCAACACTTGTTTTCACGATCTTCATTGTTGAAACCACTTTCAACTCATACTAATTGCACTTCATTAACTGAAATCTGTATCCTTGAAACAAAAGCATAGAATTTTGCATACAATTTTGAGTTGGCTTCCTTATTATCCTATTGATCTACCTATTATCTCTTATTTCTAGTATGAAGTTGTTTTCTACATTAGTGCCACTGATTTTTGTCTGCGTAAAGATTTTTTTTAAATTAAGCACATTTTTCTCTTGTTTCTCACATATTGTTGTAGCAATAAAAACTCAAATAAAAATAGATTCAAGTTTGTCTTTCCAATTTTAACAGTAAAATCGATTTGAATAAAAATCCACCGGCGTGCTCAGTTTTCAAACACCACAAAATCTTCTGAACACACCAAAACAGACTTGCGCCCATTATGACAGCGACGCGAATGACACACATCCAATTCGGATTTTCACACGGCTGTCAAAAATTTGTTTATTATCAGCAGTGCGATGCAATCGATTGGAATAATTATATTTTCTGTATTTTGCCTTATCTCGACTTCAGTCGGCGAGACCAGCAATGTAATTTAAACCCTCACGTGTATTGCCACTTAAACTCAAGTGCTTCCTTTCAGCTCCCGGAGAAGTATGTTAAAGCAGTGCAGTCATCGACCCACACGAACAACTGGGCGGTTCTGGTAGATGCATCACGTTTTTGGTTCAACTATCGTCATGTGGCCAATGTCCTATCGATTTACCGCTCCGTCAAGCGCTTGGGAATCCCAGACAGCCAGATAATTCTCATGATTGCCGATGACATGGCCTGCAATCCAAGAAATCCACGTCCTGGTCATGTGTACAACAACGCAAATCAACACATAAACGTCTACGGTGACGACGTCGAGGTGGACTATCGTGGCTACGAGGTGACCGTGGAGAATTTCGTCCGGCTACTCACAGGGCGGACGCAAAACAGCACTGCGAGGTCAAAGAAACTACTGACGGATCGCGGAAGCAATGTGCTGATATATCTCACCGGCCACGGTGGAGACGGGTTCCTGAAGTTTCAGGACTCGGAAGAGATCACTAGTCAAGAGCTGGCTGATGCTGTGGAGCAAATGTGGCAGAAAGAAAGGTAGCCACACACTTGCTTGAGTGAACTTTACTGATTTCAGTTGTTTTTCAGATACAACGAACTCCTATTTATGGTGGACACATGTCAAGCAGCCTCGCTGTACGAGAAGTTCCAATCCCCGAACGTCCTCGCCATTGCCAGCAGCCTCGTTGGAGAAGATTCACTCTCGGTGAGACTCACATCAAAAACAAGTCTTCTGGACTTCTAAATTGGCTTTGATTTCCTTTCAGCATCACGTTGATCCCTCGATTGGCGTTTACATGATCGACAGGTACACATTCTACGCCTTGGAGTTCCTCGAGAAGGTTCAACCCAACAGCGACAGAACGATGGCAGAGTTTGTGAGTAATTCAAGTTCTTTTAATAGCAGGAGGCTCAGTTTGACGTCATCTTTCAGTTGCAAGTGTGTCCCAAGCGAGTGTGCATTTCGACGGTCAGCGTGCGGAAAGATTTGTACAACCGTGACCCGAGCAAAGTTCCAATCACGGATTTCTTTGGATCCATTCGCCCCACGGAGGTGACCACTGGTCGCATCAATATAACGCTAGCGGATGAAGAGTGAGTGAAGATATAGAGCACAATAAACATCAACTAATCTGACCTCTTCTTTGCAGAGATTTCTTCGAGAAGACAGTGCCAGAGAGCATGCTGCCAAAGGCTCCAATGAAATACGAATTCGAACCACAATTTCCATCGCACTTGTTTGAATAGATTAGGATTTTAAACGCATTAAAGTTTTGCTAATTTATTTTAGAGAAAAAGAATTTAAATTTCGATTTTTTGGGAGATGGTGTAGCTGTGATTGTTTCATTCTGGAATATCTTTGACTGTGGTTGAATAACCACAATCAATTCATTTTTAGATGGAGCCTTCGTGTGCATGGGCTCGACGTTGCACGATATTTGCATTCCTAACTAAATCCACATCTTTGGTCAGCTCATAGAGTTCGCGATTGTGTCTTGTCCTGCTTTAGCCTTCGTTGCAGAGTCTGAATAGGGATTAGTTCTTTAAGCAACGCTGCGACAGTCCTGCGAAGCAAGTATGAACGTATGCGACATAAAACCACTCACCCTAATTTATTCGCAATAAACGAACGAAAATAAATTTTCCATGCGGTTTCCTATCATGGGCGCCACCTGTTGAGCGAGAGTATCCAGCTCCCACCACAAACAGTTTTCACGGAGGAGACTAAATGAGCATTCAGGATCTAGCTTAGGCCAGAGTTCTCTGATTACGCGGCAAGTAGCGCCATTCGAGCACCTAAGATTGGTTGCCGTTATGGCTTTAGTTTTGATATAGAGGAGCGCGGTAGCAAGAAGTGCGCAGAGATCGACCTTATACATTTGGATGGTTTCACTTGTTCCACGTTTGGCAAGATCATCGGCCAGGCAGTTCCCCGAGATGTCACACTGTCCCGGCACTCACATGAGATGAATGTTAAACTACTCTGCCATCTCGTCAAGAGATATGCGGTAGTTAAGAGCTGTTTTTGAGTTGGAAATGACAGACTTCAGGATATAGGCCTTACAAACAATTAAGCAGGATATAGGCCTTACAAACAATATCATACACAGGAAACTAGCCACTTCTGCAGCTGGATATTTCAGTGGTCTTCTAACCAAACGGGAAATTACAACGTAACCAAGAAAAGTCTTCTACAGCCACACTCTAAGCGAGATTGCAATTGAAAGGAATGTGAACGATCTGTTTTGATGATGAACAAGAATTCAGAATGCTCCTACTCCTCCTACTGTGGCATTGACATGAAAAATGATTGGCGATAAATTTTAAACGAATGACTTCCTACAAAATTGAATCTTCTCTCAAAAAGTTGTGTGAGAAATGATTAAGATGCATTCACCTTAATTCCCGGACTCATCCGATACAAGCGAAACTCACTCGAATACGAACATAGTTATTGTTGATTTTTTAACGATAATCCCATTTGAATTTGGAAAAATAAAAACTCACACGAAAGCAACGCTGCGAGTCGGGGCATAGCGATCAGATTTTCCTTGACTCTTTATATAAAGACATTCGAGTGTCGTACACGAGTTCGAACATTGGTTTGAAGCATTTCTAGAGAAGAATAAAAAAAAATCCATCTTTTTGAATAGGACTTTTTTTTCAAAATTCATTGGAACTGCCAACGAAGTGCGAAAGGATCAAGATGCAGTGTTCGCCGGCTGCACTTGTAACAAGCTTCTCGTCGAATGCTGTTCCTTGAGTAAATTGTTTGCTGCCCTAATCTTTGAAAAAATATTGCAACTAGTTTCTGCTCTTCAATGCTTCTCCTTGGACGTTTGGAAGTGCCGTGGTTTTTTTTATCAGATACGTAAGATCAGTTCCATTTTTTGTGGGCTTAAACTAAAGAAGAAAAATGTTGGATGCATAATTGTAAGACACAAGCTTCAGTTGTCCCACTTTACCCCCTTGAAGTAAACGAAAGAAACTGTAACAAAAATATATTTTTTTATCCATCCATTCAACTACAAAATAAAATAAGTTTATTAAAAGATTAAGATTTGGATCTTCTCATCACCGTACAAAAAAAAGCGTACACTACAAAACTAAACATCATCTTCACTCAACTCCTGCTTCACGTCGATGTTCCGAAAACACGGCGATGAAGACGACTGGGACGGTGATGGTGACAGGATCATCGTGCTGTCGACATTTTGGAAAACTCTTTGAATTTCAGGGCATTTCTTACTCCTATCCCGCTTCAGTCCATTTCGTATCGCCATTTGTATCTCCCACTTAACGTCGTCCAATATCTCCTTATCCTCAATGGAGTCCAGCTCCCCTCGAACGAATTTTGCAAACGCATAATTCCGTGATTTTTTATCAGCGTTGTTCTGTAGTGTGCCGATGTGGACGGTAGGAGATATTGAGGCGTCAACATCACAGCTAATTGTCTCATGTGGAAAGACGGTGTTCGTTGGTGAGTCTTCGTTGTGGCACAGGAGACGCACTGGATTTCTCGACGCGTCTTCAGTCATTTCCACATTTTGCATCTCAGCACTTTGGTTTGATTCCCATGGACAGTCTTCTTCTCTCAGAGGATTGGAGGACGGAACTTCCACTAAAAAAAAGGAACTTCCAGTAAAGATAAGGATACAATTTGCAACTCACTTACTTTGTTTGATGTCCCTTGTGAAGTCCAGAAACTTCAGAGAATCATAACACCACAATCTTGGCGAGTAGTCCTCTTTGCTGTCCGACTTGTAGTACTTGTAGTACTTGTGCCGCTCGACGGAATACTGTGTTCGGATGGTTCGGATCTTTTGCTTGACATCTCTAACTGATGTGTTTGGACGGATCTTCTCCAGTTCATTGGCGATGATGTGAAGGGTCTTGTTCCGCTCACTACGATCGGAATAGCTGAGGATACGGTTGTCATACAACTGCGGATTCTGTTTGTAAAGGTCTAACAACGCTACAGTTTGCTCTCGGGTCCACTTGGACATTTTAATCATTGGATTTGGAAATGCAAAACTGTAATATTTACTTTTACAAAAAAAAACTGAACTGAACTGAAATGATAACAACAGTTTGTGTGGAAAACAAGCAGATGGGGGTTATGTCATACCGGGTTGTCAAATTGAGCACAACAGTGATGCGCAGAAGAGTAGTGCCGTTGGTGTGGATTTGTGGAAGTTGTTTTTCAAAATATGCTGGGTCTTAAAATGTTGCAAACACGACAGGGTCAACTTTTTCTTTCATTTCCTTGAAGATATAGAGCACCGTATAGATATATAAACATATTTTGTATGTGCTCTGTACAGAGCATACGTTTACATGAGTGAAAGCTGACTAGAGGAATTGTTAACAGGTGGCCAGTGCGTTAATCTCTTTCTTTACCGCGACGTGTCGCAGGCGCGTATTTTTGGTTTGAATTTTTGGTACAAGGGGTTCCTTTCTTTGCTGAGCTCAAAACGTGTTTTTTTGGGCGCAAAAACCAATTGGTGGAAACATTGGAAACATTTGAAACAAAATAGATTTTCATTATAGCTTCAGGCAACAAATGAGCCAATTGGGTTGTGTGTGCTTCAGGCCTACGGTTCAACAATGAAAACAATTGACAAGAGGGTAATGTTATCAGGTTCAAAAAACGAGAAAGAACGATGCAAGTCAAAGCTAAGTTAAAGATAAGAAGATTCAACACTTGAAAGACCACGTTTCATGATTACAACCCACAAGAGAGCAAAATAATCGGCTTAATTTTTTGTTGGCAAGTGAATAAAGTGCTCTCGGTCAAAGTTAAGAATAGGCTAAGATGCTTTAACGATTGAAAAATAGAATCTAAGTCTTGTGGATAGAGCCAGCAAGACAACAATACTTCAAACCACAAGGTACTTTAAGAGCATGAGCCCTTCACATCAATGGAAGATAATTTTTAAAGGTTGTTGCTCTTCCATCGATAGAAAAAGGTCTTTAAAGTATAACGAACTTCCATTGCTGAGGAACAGTCTAGAAGGGGACATTTTTAGGTGGACTAGTCAATAATTTTTAGGTCTCTCTAATGAACCCAAGTTTCGATGAAATGGGAAGTGTTACTATGCCACTTGTATTGCGATCTAAAAGATCTATTGTACCCCCTTTTTTGATCATGCTGCCTTCATAAAGTGGACTTTCTTTCGATAATGCGGCTTCATTGATTGCAAAAGTTTCTCTAAGGTTTTTGGAACTTTTTTTTATGCCAGAAGAATGGTTGAGTGACAAAATTTACCGTCCAGCCTTACTCCACGGCAAAAGATGGCATGTTTATCGACAAAATGGAAGACAAACCTCGGGCCTATTTACTGTGAAGACTATAAATCTATTCCAGGATGCTTTATCGTCGCATGTTCCCATTCAATCACAACGCGTAGTGCTTCACATCACCCGCTTCTTTCCAGCGCCCAAGAAGATTGCCTTAGGAAATCCGCGTAACTTTTAAAACTCCTTGCAAAACGTTGCTCTGCAAAAGAATGAATCGAAAATTATGAAGAGCTTGTATACCCAGAATTACAACGCTTCTCCACTCACTCCATAACCACCTCTTGATGCACCACACTTGAAGCCCCATTTCTTCCCATTCCGGAACACATGTGAAATTCATCAATCTCCTTTAGCGATACGTGGCGTGAAGATAGAAAAAGATAAAACCACAAATCTGATTTCATCATAAATTTTGTTCGCAAGGATACACGGGCGTCATCAGTGCAAGCGTCGTATCCTTTTACATTTCATGCACAATCCGATAAGAATTTCAATATCCGCTCCAGTCGCTTGGGCTGGAAGATTGGGTTGTGATTATGAGGGAATAGGGCTTCCTTTTTCTTGGCACTGTTAAATCAGTCGGTTAAGTCCGTTGGAGGGACCTTCCAATGGTCATTTTCGATTGATTTGCTGAGATAGGAAATCCGTTCGAAGGATTTACAGGCGAGGGTGGAGAATTTTATTGGCTTTTGTCATGACATTTTGCCGTCACACGTTAATTGATTAGTTTTAAAGGTTTTTTTTTTCAGTTTGAGCTTAAATTTCTTCTTTTGTGGAGCAGTGGGTCAGTGGTTTGAAGGTGGTTTGGGTTTTATCTTTTAAAATAAATGTGTAAGTGAAGGGAAAATAAATTTAAGACCTGACGAAAAACCGTGTGCAGATTTTTCAAAGAAGCCTGGATTTTAGGCTTACAAAAAACACACCAATTGCAGCAAATCATTTATTCTTTATTGAATTATAATTTCATGGCACCAATAGCGGAAAATAGTTTCGCACGTGTGGGCATCATGGGAGAGTTCAAGAAAATAAATCTTGGTGGTATAATTTTCAACTTGTCTGCTGCGAATGGTACACTTAATGTTTGATTTCAAGACTTGAGTTTGTCATTAATGATTACAAAATGGTTCATAAAAAAAATACAATACAACTTTGCAATGGCGTACGATATTGGCGGCCATTGTCCCGGTTCCGATTTCGATCGATTCCGGTTTATGATTGCTGAGGTATTTTCACAATTGAACTGCTGGGACAGATGTCATGTTAAAGAAAATTGTTCTACTGAAAATACATCGAATGGTTTTAATGAAGATATCTTTTTTGTTCACACTCAAAAAAGGAATACGTAAAATGTTTTAGTATGTTTAGGAGCACAATTTGTAAAGGTTATGAAGCAACTCTTTACAAGCAAAATTATGAACCACATCATTTTATATTCCACAGATTTGTAAATGAAAAAGTGCAAGCAATGAGCTGCTTGGATTTCTTGAGGAGGTCGATTGAATGTGTTGTTCCTTTTGCCTGCGATGTTGCTACAGCAAAGCGGAAATTATAAAAGTGATAATCCAATAGGGACGGATTGATGTTGATAGTTTCAGGGGCCTTGTTGCTTGGATGTAGTCTGTGAAATTCTTTCCTTGTTCAACCTTTTTATTTATAAATAAATTTATTCCAGCTGAAAGGTATATTTAGTACATATCACATCTCTGAACTGTAAATTGTGCGGTGGCCTATCATTGTAATATTTAAGAACGTAATAAAAATCTATTTATCTATCTATCTAGCCTGCTAAATTTATTGCTCAGGCTTTAGTCACTGATGCCAAATAAACATGGAGAGTTACACAATTGAGCAGCAAGTTCAAATTATCATATTTAACGTGTGTTAAGACGTCGACTATTCAATTGATAATCCAATTTAAGAAGTTTGGTGGTTAGATAAGAAATAAGCGTGCGTTAAAGGAAAAGTAGATCTGTTGAGAACATCGAAGCTAACTGTAGAAGTGCGTTATAAATCCCTTAGGCAGTTAAATCGTTGCCGTCCACCACAGACAACCCAATATAGACACTCATCTGAGCAGCTGCTGTTTCCCATCGCCAACGATGAATTTGACAGTAATTCAGGAATTTAGCTGAAATACAAGAAGCATTTTGACAGAAATTCTGGAAGCATTTATTTGATTTGTTGTTCAAAGCTGTCACACGCATTCACAAACACAAAATGTTTTAAAAAACGCTGTCCAATAAAATCAAGTGGCAAGAGAAGAGGAAGTTTGATATCTGCATTGGCTCATTTGTGCCGTGCACATAGCTCAGTTTTTAAATTGCTTGATTTTGCGTCGAAAATGAAGCTTAGTGTTAATGATGGCAGACAACGTGGTTTGCTTGCTTTGTTTGCTGACTAGGATTCAAAATTCTGATAATTTCCAAGAGGATCCCTATTTCGATTGCAAATTTTATAACGAGCCGCTTTGTTGGGAGAAATATCAGGCTTAAGAACCAGAATTGACGTAGGTGGGACAGCATTAATCTATGAGGTTGACCTAGTAGCAATGCGTTCAAAAAACGGCACCAGCTGCTTGTGATTTTAAGTCAGCCAGCAGTCCGAATTTTTTCTAAAACGACGTTGATGAGCAACTATTTTTTTTTTATCAATGGCGAGTGCTAGAAATTCATAATAATCATTTTTTTGGGCCATACCGAACGGTATTAATATGTTAAATATTCCACTCCAAAAAGACTTCGCTAAGTACCACATAACTATCGGCAAAATGCATAAATTAAATGAGTGCTTTGATGGTAGCAGTATCTTCAAAGAAGCTTTTTGAGAAGAAGATTAGCTACCAAAATCGTTCCTGTTCACCTTCTTCACTTTCTACTCTTCTTCCTTTTTTCTTTGAAATCGTTTTTGTTGATCCTTCTAAACTTTCTTCTTTTTAAGGCCAGGAGTTTTTACCAATAAGCCGCACTCTGAATCTGATGACCTAATAGTTCCCGTAGCCGATGCCATGGTTCATATTCAGCAGTATTTATGAGGCAGGGTTAATGGAAATGGGGCCTTTTAGACTTGCTTAAAAATATGATAGAAATTTTACAAAAGTGTTTGGCACACACTCTTCAAATAAAAGAAAACATTTTATTCATGGCTTGCATGTAACTTTTATTTTTAAGTTTTAACATATCCCTGACTCGAAAACTTCTTACAAATTTACCTAGAAGAAAAGGATTTTCATTGAAAACAAAGAAGATGTCCAGTTTGTCGGATACAGAAGGGAGACGCTCTTTAATTGGTGTCCAACGAGGAAAGTTTGTTGCAGGCAGCAGCATTTAGGTTCCTTAAGGGGGAAATTTGTGAGGTTGTCCATCAATTTCCTTAGAGAGCAGGGGTGAGTGGAGCGTCGCTTAGTTACTCGATTGCATCTGCAAACTTAACACCAAATGCCTTAAATGCAGACAATCTTAAGACACAAACAGCTACTGTAACCAGTCAAACTGCACGGAGGTTCCACGACTTCAGCATTGCAGTGAGAGTCAATTTGGAACAATCAAAGAAATCCTCCAAAGCCAGATGATTGCTGTCCCATGAATGTGAAACAACAAAGAAAAGGACATCAAATTCACCTGCCTACCTGCCAACTAGCCCGATTCTCATCACGAGCCAACAAACGACTCTTTGCTACTCATGAGCGACGCGACATCATTTCCATTTGTCATTAAGCCCTTTGACAAGACCCAAAAGGACACAGAAGAGTCGTTCAACTCCGCAGAGCACCGAGGTATTCGGAATTCGATTATCGCTGTGCGTACCAGACCAGAGAGACATTCACATCTCGATTCACTTCCTCTCTTCGGTGCGATGATGATTCCTTTGGAGTCACGTTACGCGTCGCCCACTTTCATAAATCCTCTAACTTTCAATAGAATCGTCCTGTCGTCCTGTCATCGTTCCACATATCACATCCGTAAGCCGGTCTAATGAAATTTCCTTCATTCCTAAGCCAATAAAAAAGTGCGTGCCTCTAAAGCGAAGGGTTCGCTTCTGTTAATGAAATCAAATCATATGTTCAGATTCCTGGGTGCTATTATCCTTTTGAATTGTGCGTGAATGCGTGAGCGCCACAGAAGCCCATCCGCCATTGTTGTGCTGTCCTTCGTTCCACAACAATCGCCACACACACGCACACCTCAAGATTAAATTAGGATAATTGATTGGAGTTATTCTTCGTCCTGACGAGGAGCGTCGTGCTACGGAGAAGCCGCTCCAAAGAAAAAACCGAACGGAAGAACGATTTCTAATTTTCCATTCTTTTGCGGGCGCGCATAAAAACCGGGAAGCTCTCTGCTTTATTACGGTTGCCATACAAACACACACAGGATCCGTTTCTCTCGACTCTGGCACTTTATCCTTTTGTGATGGCTTTTCAGGTGTGGAAATTGAATGATTTTCCCATTGAAAAGCAGTAAAAGCGAAAATATAGATTTTTAACGCTGTGCATGGTGTTGATTGAATTTTTCCTTTCTTTCTCTCTTTTTGGTCCGTTTTGTGTGTCAGGTCCTTCAGGGATAACAAAAGGCTGACGGATGATTATATTCGGGAAGCGTACGCTACGCAGGGGTGTATGCAAGTGACTAAACAAAGGACGAAGATATATTTGCGATTGGGACGTGCAGTGGATGCTTAAGGGGTTGCGGCATGGTTGTGCACTTTGCAGGCGAAGGCCAATCGTTCATTTGTTTAGCCAGGAAGTGGTCCTGAATCGGGCCGGATTTTCGGCTTTGCTTTAAGATAACTCTAGCCGAGTATATGGAGTGATTGAAAAGGTGACGAGTGAGGGGACATGACAGCCATGGGATCGAAGAAGACCGCAAGCAAGTTTCAGGCAGAGATTAATTGGGTCTTTGACGAAGGAGCGAATGGCCGAGCCTCCCGCGGTAATCACCACCCTTCCCGGTCCCTGAAAAACATTCATCCGACTTCGACAGAAAAATTGAAGTTCCGCGGTCTTTGCGTTCCACCTTCGTCCCTAGAAAAATTACTAAACTACGGATGCGAGTTAAATGAGAATAGCAAAAGCACACGGATCCACGAGCAGGTCGAACGAACGAGATCGATTATGATTGCGTCTTTAATGAAGAAGCCGGTCGACGAGGCTGCCGCGAAAGTTGCCACCCTCCCCCGCCCCTGAAAAAAAAGTTGGCACGTTTCGAAGAAGTCCATCGACGAGACTCCTGTCAATCCGCCTGCCACCGCGAATCAATCGCCCGAGCTTATGCTGGCAGCTTCTTCTCCTATCTGGTGCCCTTTCCTAACTAACCTAACATCTAAAGATTTAGGGCCTACGCTAAGTTTTGATTTATTATAATGGCCCGAGCCATTTTCAGGGGAATGTTGCTGTGGCTTTTCCTAATCTGTCCCTACTCTAACAGACTATGGGCCTACGCTGTTTTTTTTTGGATCAACAAAAAAATATTATAAATAAAAAAATATAATAAAAAGCTAAGCCTACCACTCCCGCACTCAAAAAAAAAAAAAAAAACCCTGAAAAGAAAAGGTTAGTTAAATGACCCAGTCCCTACGCTAAGCCCTACTCTACAGACGCAAAATCTTACTCAGTAGTGAAGTGACAACACAGTAAAAGACTCACCCTTTAATCCATGCAGCAGCACCTCCATCAGCAGGACCGGCAGTAGCAGCAGGATAATCTCGAACCACTCACGTGTGTCCCCCAGGCATTTAACAGCGGGATTTGGCGATCTGTACCCGTCACAAAGTCGTGGCCGGTACAACCTTCCAACTCGCGACCGCTGCCAAAGTGTGGACACTTTGTGGCCGACCCCATCAGAAGGATTGGGGAAAGACACCCGGCACTAAACACTAACCATCCAGGAAGCTATGGAGAAAGAAGAATAAAAGAAAGAAAATATTACATAAAAAGTATAAATAAATGAAAGGAAACGTCTTCGTCCGTATCCGCGAAGTTCCGGGTCAGGTCTTTCAGCTTGGGGTGCGGGCAAAATTAAAAAAATATTAAAAAGAAACCTGAGCTCATCTACCGGCCTCGTCCGGTCTCTACTCTCCGAAAAATATTTTCAAAAAAAAAAAATTTGAAAAGAATTTATCCGAGAGAGCTCTCCGAGGTACCCCGACCCCCAGCCGATGTCCAAGTGGAAAAAAATTGAAGCCGGGAGAGCTCTCCGAGGTGCACTCATCGACGGCCGACAACCAAATGGGAAGACAATCAAATTACAAAAACAAAAAAATTAATTAAATTAAAAAATATTTAAATAAAAAAAATCGACCCAAGACGATCCCGGCTCCCCGAAGTGCACCCACTGAACGCCGAAAACAAAATGATCTCTTGCCGCCCAGCCAGGTCTATTTATGCTTTTGCAGAAAATCGCATTTTTCGTGCTTTTCAGCATTTGTCCTACGAATTCGTACGTTTTTTCGTGTTTCGCGTACGATTCTTGTTGTTTTTAGATACCGACTAGACCGGCTGCTTGTAACCGGCCGATTACGACAAGGACCTGGCTTACCCGCCCGTCAGCTTTGAAAACACGAACAAGGCAAGAGACGCTGTAGCACCGGCTATAGCAGATTATAGCTAGCTTCGCCCGTAGAAAACACGGATGATGACCTTGAACTTAGATTTCCGGTTGAAGGTTTTTCGTTGCGTGGTTGTGAGGCGCAGCCTGATTTAATGGTTCTCCGTTTTAGAAAATGCCGAAAGGTCATCCGCGAAAAATACGAAAATGATCTATTGCATTGCGTTTTTAATGAAGGAGCCGGTCGACAGGCTGCCGCGAAAGTTGCCACCCTCCCCCGCCCCTGGAAAAAAAATTCTTACGTTTCGAAGAAGTCGATCGACGAGACTCCCGTGAAAGTTGCCACCCTCCCCCGCCCCTGAAAAAAAAGTTGGCACGTTTTGAAGGAGTCCATCGAGGAGACTCCTGTCAATCCGCCTGCCACCGCGAATCAATCGCCCGAGCTTATGCTGGCAGCTTCTCCTCCTATCGCGAACGCGTCTCCTCGATTCAGGTTGTTTTCCGACAATAACCGCAGTGAAATCATGAAAAATATCAAAAGTACTAAAATCCGCAACAGCCTGAGTCTAAAAATCCAGAACCGAACTGAAACCGAATCGAGAATTTCCAACGCGAAAAGATTTGCAGGTATATGTCATAGACTCATCCGCAGCCATGAATTGAATAAATCTCCGTCCAATAAGCGCAATCCTTCCTTACACGCAATTAAAATCAAGGCTTTGTTTGAAAATATATCAAGATTTTTCGTGTGAATATTTTATGTGGTCTTTTCGTCCGAAGGAGCAAATCGACTACCTCTAAAATTGCCTTGAAAAAATTGCGCCCAATTTTAGAGCTGACTTATTTCAAAAATCAACTCTGCTGCCGATCAAACATTTCCAAAAATCCAATCAGAAAAAAAATTCAAAAATTTCAATCAATGAAACAATTTAGAAATCGAAAAATTGAAGAAATCAGCCGATGTGAACGTCAACACCGCCAAAAGCAAAATGAATGTCTTGCTACTGATCGCGGTCTTTATATACTAACTACGAGAATCGGTCGAATTCTCAGAGAATTTTGATGTTTTCCATATGAACTGTGAAAATTTCTTATGATTTTTGCGAATTTTGTGTGCTTTCGTAGGAAAAATAATGTCTGTGTTCTAATGGGCGGTGATAGGAAAATTGGTTATGCATTTAAATGAGACTTATTCTGTTCAGTTCATGTCGCATTGCTTTCCAACAAAAATACAAAAGAAAAGTTTTAATGTTTAATAATCTTCCAGGAGCAACGACCCCAAGGCAATTTCAACGAATCAAAAGGCGCTGGCTTATCTCGTAGGAGGTAAACGAATTTCTAAGGAAACGAACTCAGTATTGTTCCTCATTCTGGTAATGGCACAGAAGCTGGCGAATATGGGAACAATTATGAACGTAATTGCATGCTTTTCGTGCAATTAAAATTAAACGTACCTCCCGCGTCTCTGTAGCAACGACGAAAATTATAAAATGACTCATTTCAAGGGCTTCCGTTCAAACTCTGGAGGGCATGGCGATGCTTTTGGAAGCACAGTAGAGCTCACAAAAGGTCAAAGTTTGCTTTCTCAAAGAGGCATTTAAAAGGTTTGATGAATTTAAAAGTTAAAAAGAAAAGGATTAAGCGAGGAGTTACAAGTTCTAAAAGTGTGTTGGAGAAGTCGAGAGGCAAGATCCTTTTTTTTACGGAGAGTGATGAAAAACGTCAAAAGACCGGACGTTCCAAGAAGTCGAATTCACTACCCTTCCTTCCTCACATATGAAGACTTCACTTTCTCTTTCACTATTATTAAACATCGCAACTAACTCCTTTATTATACATCTTCGTGGCGGCCATTTGCTTTTCATTTATTAAATAATTTGCTTTTCATTCATATAATAATTATGAATTTAAAATTATTTCTTATTTTCATAAAATGTTTGTACACGTGGAATAAAGTTCTACCACCGAATTGTGATGCCTGTCTTTACGCTTAGTCGTCTACAAATCAACTTCCAATCGGACGGTTGGCTGCCGATTCCACCCCGATACTTTATGACGACTGAGTCTTGAACTAGACGGCATTTGGAGACACTTTATTTCTCCGAGTTTCAAGAACTCTCCGACACGTATTTCACCCTAATAAATACCAAACAAACACTGTTCCAAAAAAAGGTATACCCTCCTCCCAACAACTACACCGAAAGGTACGCGAGTTTTTAATTAAAAAACTGCGCTGAGTGAAAATTATTTTTCCTAAAACAAAAAAACAAGAAGTTTCCTGGAAAAGGAACGCTCCACAGCCACCACCCGTTGTCATTGTTTGCATCCAAATGAGAATCAGTGTCATTAAAATTTACATCGCTCAAGGGCACATACTGACGTGGGGCGGAGAAGAAACCAACTGAACCGAACCAACCGACCGACATCATGAATTGGTTACAACAGTTTTTGAAATTCAATTCAATTTTACAAATGCTGGTTGAGTTAATACAATCGAGCGATTTTTGTTTTTTTTTTTTTGTTTTATGTTGTTGGCTTTTGTTTCTTGACGCTTTACGCTGGCGGTGGAAGGGTGAGTTTGATTGAGTTTGCATGGGGGAGGATTCGTGTGGAGCTTTTCATGAGAATGACCTTTCGGGTTGAGGCTGAACTCTGAGACAATGGGACGTAGAGAATGCAGCAGTTATGAATGGTTTTCGAATGAATACGTGATGTGACAAGGATTGTGAATGAAGGGCAGGGATTTAGTACTAGCATAGTTAAAATACAGTGGACTTAACTCCATCCTCGAAAGCTTAAAATCCTATGCCAATGATGTTAGACCGAAGGGGTTATACGCCATTGACGAGATCTGCAGAAGCACTGGTAATTCATCGACCGAATGAAGAGTTGCAATCCAAAAATCAGCTTCAATATTATTTCAAAATAAAAAACAAATGGTAAAATTTAAAAAAAAAACAAATCCACAGATTAGTCCCCAAATTATTGTTCCGTTTTTTTTTCCATAGTCCTGAAATAAGAGGAAGCAGCCTGGCAGCCATATGATCTTCACAGGTCGTTGAGAATGATATCCGTAGTCAGCTTTCATGCGATCCAACGTGCCCCGTGGTGAACACGCATCAGGAAAATTTCATCGCCACTGGCAAATTTTATTCTTTCTGAAAAAAAAAAAAAAAAATTTACGATACGTGGTTTCCACCACCACGGTCAACACAAGAGTGAAGATCCAGACCGTTCACCATAAATACATAATCTATCGAGAGAGACAACAATTTTGAGTCTAAGAATTCTCTCCTAAGTTTTACGAACTAAATGTAACAATATTGGCCAAGGCCATTTTTATCAAAGTGATATTCCCATGTGTGAATATAGTTAAACAAGAATATCGAGATTTTTTTTGGAATATCGGTTTTAGCAGGGAAGCTGGTTTTTGGGTTTTGGTTTATTGTAATTTTTTCTCGTCTCTGTATTAGCTTTAATTTTTTTCATAACTAAACTTCATGTGAAACATGATTACTTTTCGATCGTCGTCAATGTGATCCTTAAACGTTTTCGCCTTCAAAGAGCCAACGACAACTCAGCGCAATATGAGCAATATTTTCGTTGATGAAAAATCAGATAAAATGTTTTAATAATCGTTCTCTAAAGACGATCTTCCAACTCTTTAGAGCCACAAACTCACACATCACGGCACCACCCAACAGTCACAAAAAGTCAAATAAATTAGCCACATCTTCTACGTTAAAATGGCACCTTAAATGCTTCCTCGTCAAGTCTGTCAGCAGAAGAATATTTTCTTAATAAAGCACACATCACCCCGCCCGATTCATTTTTCATGACCGCTCTTTTAACGTCGTTGTTGTTTCCATTCGCCACTTCAACCAGAAAATAGTTCATTCGTGCGGCCATCATGAGCTTTATGCATCCCCGACGGGCGCTGCTTAAGATCGTAAAGTAGACCCCATCAGTCTCCCGTGCTGCGCTTCAAATTGTTATTCAGCACTTGGAGCAGTTGGAGGATGAATGCCGCATTCTTCGAGCTCCGCTCCCATTTCTTCTTAACCATTTAATCAAATCATATTGCGCACAGTGCAGCCCCACCCCCAGCCACACATATGCATACAAAGGACTTCACTTAAATTGCTAAACAGTTCCCTTTAACTGAGGCCCACCCCCAGCCCCGTCCCAGCCAGGTCCTTTATGCCAATCTCATGCTCCATAAACCATACGAAGACGGTGCGTGTGTGTGGATGAGTGAGAGTGGGGGGAGTGTTAGTTTTTCATGGACTTATTTATGGTCCATACTTTCGGGATTTTCTTTGATGAGAAGACATAAAAAACCGTCATGCTGCTGCTCGGTGCTCGATGGTTTGGTCCTGAAGAAAGTATTTTGATGTCTCGGAATGCCGGTGGAATAAAACAACCGGAAAAGGATACACATAATTCAATTTAAACTTTGCCGTCGCCGTGAGAGTGAAGTTCTTCTCCTGTTTGTTATTTTTTTTTTGTTTTTAAATTCGAGAGGGCACATGCGGAGGTCCTGGGGCGGAACAAAAGTTTAAAAGGGACTTGGTGTCTTTTCTTCGCATACGTAAATGGAGCAAATTAATGCGACCGGGGAGAGATTTGTTTTGTTGTCGTTGAGTTCGGTGCTCGAGGGCGCACGTAACCGCTGGCGTTGTCATAATTTTCGGAGCCAGTCAAACGTCAAGTGTGCTTTTGGCCGGGCAATCGTGCAGGACGTCGACGAATTTAGGGCCAGGATGATGTTGTCCCGAAGATAATCGAATTGTTCCGGACTCTTGACGAGTCACCTAAAAGACAAAAGGTTTGTTGTGGGGATTTGGTTCTTGATAAAGTGCTCCAGAATCGACGAGACTGTTTTTGAATAAAATTGATAAAGACATCCTCACAGACGAAACTCCAGCGTGCGCTAGATAGGTTTGTGGCCGTCTGTACTGATGCTGGGATGAAGGTTAACGTGGACAAATCCGAGGTGATGGTCATTTCTAGACCGCCTGTGCAATGCACTCTGCAGGTCAGCAGAGTTCCATTGAAACAGGTGGAGAAGTTTAAGTATCTCGGAGTCTTTTTCACGAGTGATGGGAGGAGCAATACTGAGCTTTCCTGTAGGATTGGCCAAGCTGGGTCAATTTTGAATCAGCTTGGAAGGTCTGTCATCAGGAAGGCCGAGCTTGGGGTGAAGGCCAAGTTATCGGTGTTCAATACGGCATTTGTTCCAACTCTCACCTATGGTCATGAAATTTGGGTAATGACCGAAAGAATAAGATCGCGAATACAAGCTGCCTAGATGAGATTTCTGCGTGCTCTTGTAGGAATTACTCGCCGAGATAGGATGAGAAACACGACAATACGTGGAGATCTTAATGTTGAGCAGCTTCTTCTCCGAACGGAAAGATCCATACTTAGATGATTTGTCCACGTTGCACGAATGTCCCCTGCAGTACGACTACCGAGGCGTGCCTTGTATGCGACTCCAACGGGTAGGTGAGCGCTTGGCAGACCCAGGATGAGATGGCTGGACTAAGTCCAAAATCTCGCCTATTTACGCTTGGGCATACCCCCCGAGGAGTTAGAGTCGAAGGCGGAGGATCGGGATGCCTGGAGATCTTTTTTGCGTGCACTGCCCCCGCAACCCCTTTAGTGGAACATGCGGGCTAAGAAAATGATGATGATGATGAAAGAGTTGAGAACAACTTTTGACCTGACATGGTAGACGACTCAGCTGAGCCTGCAGTAGCATTGAATCCAAACGCAAACTCAGAGCAGTTGTCAAAAAAATTTCAAAATAGAAGAAGACAAATTTAAAAAAAAAATTAAAAAAAACAACATGTCCATAGTCCTTGACTCCCACGGCCTACACCCGATGGAGTCCAGCATGTGGTCAAGAATCTCAACATGAATTACAAAAACAAGAAAAAAAATTAGAAAAAAAACTGAAAAAAAAAATAAAAATTGAAAAAAAAAAATTGTTTAAAAGTTTCATGTTGACCCCTCAACAGCCGGCTCCCGACTGAGGGTCTCCATGTCTCCGCAACTTCTATATATACCGCGAGAGAAAATTTCCCCACTCTTCTCGGAAAGAGTGGACAATTAGTCTTTTCGTAATGTTGCTTTTGCTTGTGAGGTTTTTGAGTTAATTTTTTACGGAACAAGAATTTATAAGGGCACGAATAATCCCCAGAAGTTTCATCATTTTTAGGTCACTAGAGTAGAGGAGATAGAAGACAGAAGTATAGAAAAAATTGTTTTCTAGTTCGTCAATATCTCAACAGGTTCATGAGAAGGCCGAAAGAAGTGCTTTAAATACACACAATGGTGCTATGTGTCCAAAACAAATAAATTCAAAACGAGACTGCGACATTTTACGAATTCGGCTTAGGCGTATTTCACTTTAAATTAGATAGCCCTCTGTGAGTCCTGTCGATATCAAATCGAAATCAAATTTAATTTACTTTTCAAAGTGCCAATACACATAAACACCCTTCCATGTAAACGTGAAAAAAGTAGGAGCATGTATGAAAGGAGTAAGTAGTATATGAGTCAAGCAAAGGCAGCATCAGCATCAATGAGCTTCAAGCAGTGTCAGTAGTAACATTCGGCATTAACGCGAACCAAATAAAAAAAAAATACAAAAAAAAAGTTCTTTCACAAAAAAAAAAAACAAAGATAATTTCCTACGATGTTAACCCCTCGACGGCCGCCACCCAACTGAGGATCTTTTGCGGCTCCATGGTTTGTGGACAAGGGAATTTCCCCACCCTCCTCCGGTAAGATCTATAATAGGCTTTTATGCAAACATTGTATTTACTCTGCATTTCTGACGGGATTTTGTTACCTTATTTTTGATGGGAAATGGAGATTTAAGAAGAAGAAGAAAGAACGAAATCACTATTCTAACAGTAGATAAGAGATGTAAAACGATTGAAATCTGATGCTCTTCTGTGAGCCCTGTGAATGTCTAAATTAATGAATTTTTTTCGGATTGTACAATGCCCCAACACTTGCATGATACTCGCGATATAAAAGTGAAAAAGTCAGAAGAAAAAACTTGAGCACACTTTTGAAGTTTATCCGGGAGTACTACAGTTCTATTGGCGTATGGAAATTAAATAGATTAATTTGTTGTTTATGTGTACTGAATCAGTGTCAAGCATCCTCACATGGAATCAGTAAAAATATTTGACATTAATACAAACTTAGACTAGTGTACCATTCAGCATACACAAAATGATTTTACGATGCAGTACACCGTGTGTCCAAGAATCTAAGAAAAAAATTTAAAAAAAAAATTACCAACAAAAAATTTAAAAAAAAAAAAATCAGAAAAAGGGAAAAAAAATCCCACGATATTGACCCGTCCACAGCCGGCATCCGACTGAAGGCCTACACAGGCCAGCGGCTTGTGTATATATCACAAGGAAATTCTCCCCCCTCTTCATCGAGAAAATTAGTACTTTTCCAAAGTTGTTCTTGCTCCAATGCATCCTTGGTGGCGTTTCTTGGTCTATTCAACATAGGACATTGATTTTCGCCACCACGAGCCTTTAGCCGCCTTTGAGAAAACGGCACCAGGGTTTTTGACGGTTATGATAAAACTCTGTTAATTGTTTTGAAAGCAAATATAAGTTTCGTTAGCCTTATGTAATTCTTATTATATTTTTTTTCAGTGAAACAAACGACATTGACTTAGTTTCAACCTTAACTTATTTTTGCTCAAGAAACCTTTTACAGGCCCATAAAGATTTTGATAATTCAAAGTCTAATTAAATTTGTAAAAATTATGTAAAGTCACAAATTAGTTTTGAAATATCTACTCAAATATCATAGTTTCGAGGTCAAAAATGAGAGTGAGGTTTAAGCTTAAGAGAAAACAATTTTGGGGTAGTTAGACAGTTAAAAAAGCAAGCAGTCGTCCTTACCTCTACAGCTTCTTAAAAAGTCCCGAGAAAATCCTTGTATAAGATTTTGTGTCTTTGAAAAATAGTCCTTTGTGAATTATCAAAATAGAAAATTCAAAACAATTAAGAGGCTTAGGTTGTCAACGACTTTGTGAAACGCATCAAATTTATAGGTAGACCACCTAGTAAGTCCTGTGTAACGTATCTCAATGAAATTCGCTTTTCCGAGAGTTCATAAACAGAAATTTATTGTACTAACGTGCAGCTAGTTTCGTGAGACAATAGCCTTATTAATAATATTCATTAATTTTTGACAATCTGTGGATTTTTGAAAATGATAGAAAGAAACTTCTGCGAACGTTTGCAACATTACTGAACATCAACGCTAACTTAGGGCAAGTACGTTGTTCGTGATATTTCTATGATAGAGTGCAGCATGTGTCCAAGAACGTCAGCATCAATAGCATCATCATCAACAGCATCGAGGTGCACACCTGACTACAAGTTGTAAAATATGCTTAACAACTAAATTTGCCTTAGCGTTCATATTCCATTCACATTGACGATTTGCAGTCGTAAGCTTGATTATCACCCCGCTAATTATAAAAGCAAAAACAAACAAATAAAATTGAAAAAAAAAGCCAAAAAATTAAAAAAAAATAAATAAAAAAATTATCGGAAAAAACATCCCACGATGTTGATCCCTCCACAGCCGGCATCCGACTGAGGGCCCCGCTCTTGATGTAAATATGGAACACGGAAATTTCCCCCACCCTTCTTTCAGAAAATCTGAAATTGTTTTTTTGCAACATTATTTTTGATCTAATGCATTTTTGGTTTTTAATTTTTTTATGGGTTATAAATGTCGTTTTGCCAATACGAGTCAGCAAAAGCATTTTAAGAAAGCCTCGAGAGTTTAGAGAAGGCTCTAAAAAGACGGTGAAATGTATTTCACTCTAAAATTGGAGCAGCTTTATTTCAATTTTACAAAAAATTTTATCCATAAATTGATTGACAACGCTTTTTTTGAGTCCGTTTAAATTTGCTTTGATCTAGTGAACAGTTTAGCAATCTCGTGTTGAAGACATCTATAGAAGAATCTAATACGAGTGATTTGTTTGCTGTCTTAGTTTATGCTTTTAAAAATGCGAAGTCTCGTAAACGTTTTAAGGCTCACAATTAGAAATGCACTGAAGTGAGCACCATAATCTGGTCCTTCGTAGGTACTAATGAAAGAAGGTACCTGCCTTTTCAAAGAATGTGTTCTAGGTCTGAGTCCACTTTTTGTGAGCGACTGCGAGAGTGTCTGCATCATAAAAGGTCTGTTAGGTTTCTCTGTTCGAGTCCGCAATGTGACTCAATTCTCATTTTCATTTCTAAAAAACTAAACAAGACAAAAAGTCAAGGAAGAAGTCCCCTTGCAATAAATTGCTTACGTCCTCTGAGTAAATCTACTTCTTTTACTTCCCTCCACAAACTTTGTTTCTTCCTTCGGAAATCCCCCTTCCTTAAACTTGCACGCCAAAGGGGCACCAAACTCACCGCCACACACGCCGCTTCGTGCAACTCAAATATTAACCTTAGTGATTTGGCCACTATTTACTCACATCCTGAAGGACTAAGGCAACATTCATTTCTCCCGCTTGAGGGCTTTTTACTGAACACCAAAAAGAAGAAAAGAAACCAAAAAAAGAAAGACTGCAATTATTTGAATAACAATCCCTCACCCCCTTTTCATATTTAATTACAGAAATTGATTAGAGTCGGTCTGGAGCAAATACCGTCTATTTACACAAACGTCGAACGAGAGAGAGTACGTCTTAAGTCAATTTCCATTATCAATGTGTGCGCATTATGAGTCAGAGCAAATACTCCAGGAGGCAGGATATCGATGGGCAAACACCCACCCGTTGTTTGACAGGATCGGGACAGGGACCTGGAGCAGGATAGACAGTAGAACACATTCTGGCTGTAGTTTGTTTCCAAGTCATTGTCGTGAAGAGGCCTGTTCCCTATCGATGACAGAATAATAATTGAATAAGAGCCCACATCTGTTGAGAGTGTCGTCCTTCGAGCTGGAAATCGAATCCTCATCAAGTGATGGTGCTCTCCTGTCGAAGAATGTGTCATCATCGATGGCACATTCATCTGTGGGTAATAGGCACATCAGCAGGACACGGTTCTTCGTCCTTGGAGAAGCAAGAGAGAGAGAGAGATCAACCTGCGTGTGTTTTGTTAGCGAAACAATAGGGACTTTTGGTTGCAGGGATATGAGTGTTGGGAAACAATGGAAGTAATTCAAACTAATTGGAGCTGGCCTCCGGGAGATTCGATGGTGCTTATGGCCAAGGAAGAGTTAATTGGTTCTTCATCAGCCCGAGGATAAGTCCCTAAGGCGAAGAGATTGATTTGGACTGACTTTAAAATTTGCCTTTAACAACAAAACAAAAGATTTGAAGCATTTTTTGAATTCAAACGACTTTCTTGAAAAGGTTCCCAATATTCAAGACATACGTGTAATCTACTCTCAGTCACTCTTCATAGAAAAATCGGGTAGTGTCTTAGCTGGTGGAAGTTGAAAAACCGTTTACTAGGTTAGTTCTTTGAGAACGCGTCCTCCGAAGACCAAGAGATACGACGTCTATGTCGATTAAGGCTTTTCAAGTGGGACGCTGATGGCAAACACATAAAGAGACAAATCTTTAAGGGAAAGTTGAAAAAAGACAATTTTATCCTTAAAATTAACAAATCAAAAAGGATTGGGAGGACACAAATAGCAGACATCCATCTTAGTACAGAAAGGAATGATTCAATGGACATTCTATGCCATTCGTTGGCATCCTCTCTACTCGTCTTCTGTCTTAATGTACACTCCGGACATACCCTATTTACCTTAAACCATTCGGACCATTCTCAGTCCTTAAAAAAAACGAATTCTCTACTGAAGATGAGAGTTAAAAGCCTTTGCCTCCTTTGTAGCTCTACAAATGAAGGAATCAACTGCCTCTCTGATGCTGATTGCAGGATATGTCATGTCTCAATCTCACAACGAGTTGATATTTTATCATCCTCAAAGTGGAGTTCATATCCTTCTCTTCTGAAGCTCAAGAGGTATTACGGTTTCTGAGGTTGGGGCTGAGATGTGGTTGGAATTGAAGAAAACACCTCTCGGATGGTCAAAGTGCTTTGAATTTGTTAAAACCACTGAGACTACCGAAACTACTGATGCCGCATCCCGCATGCAATACACAAATTTGAAGATGTCCATCGTCACTTTATTTGAGATTTAGATTGAAGATAAAGGGTGTGGAAAATTGTACATCGTTTTGATAGAAATAAATCGAATTATAACAAACACTCTCAATGGAGGTATCACAAAAGCAAAATGTGAGTAGTGAGCTATCGCTATGTGGTTGGACTTAAAGGGAGATGTTGAAACCTAATCAAAAAATAAAAATTACGAAAGAAAAGGTTTTTCGTTCTATAATTGTTCACGTTTTTATCATCTTTTTTAATAGAACGCCAAAATAGCCTTCGGGTAAGGCCGCCTGTTTTCCACCACATTGACAATATGAACTTGGCATTTGGTCTATTGGCGGACAGCTGCAATTGTGGAAAAAAGTTGACAATTACAATTTAAGTTTTGAATGTAATTCGTTGGTGAATCGAGCAGTAGCTGGTAGTTAGAGGCAAAGGACTTATCCATACTCCGACGAAACTCGAGAAGAGTTTGAAAATAAACGCAAAAAAAAATTAGCAAAAAAAATAGCTGAACACACTTCTTGATTTAAATCCAATCATGAATACCGAAGTCGAACAAGTTGTATGCGAGGAAACTGTATCCCAGAGCACGAGTGTGATGTATAAAACTAATTCAAAAAACTCAGAAAAAAAAAATTGTCAAAAAGTCAACAAAAAAAATTATGAAAAAATTATGTCCTACGATGTTGACCCCTCGACGGCTGCCACCCGACTGAGGATCACCGCGGTTTGTGTATATGGCAAGGTAATTTTTTTCCATTTTTTGTGAAAATCCAAAATTGATTTTTTTCTGCAACCTGGTTTTTATTCTCGTGGTATATACGAGACTTTTTCGGGGTCGTGGAAAGGAATTTATTTTTTTTACTACAGAGAACTACTTCTACTTTTTTTTAAGAAACCTTTGAGAGATAAATGAGTATCATGTGAATTTGAGGCCCAAGTGCGTTTGCCAAAGATTGTAAAAAGCCACAAGAAAATGAAAGGCTGGTGAGGAGATAAAATTGGGGTAATATTTAAGCCTAAGAACGTAGCTTAGTTCACTCTTTCTTAGATGCTTCATTATTAGGCAACATTAGTGTCAAATAGAATCGGCAGCAGCATTTGGCAGACACCCCAGCAGCATTGGGTATTAGTGAAAGTTCAGGCTGTGAAAATTCAGTAGAGCTACGCCAAGCAAGGCATAGCGATCGATATCGATAGCATAGCGATAGTCCAAGAGCATGGTGTATGACAAAAAAATCAAGAAGAACTTACAAAAAAAGAAGAGGAAAAAGTACGATATTGACCCCTCGATAGCCGCCAACCGACTGAGGGCAACGACGGTCATCCAGAGTTGGTGTATGTATATAGGATATTTTCGGGAAAAATTAAATTTTTCTTTGTTTTTGAAACGTTGTTTTTATTCCGGCAGAATTTTTTGAGGCTGTTTTGTGTGCAACATGGACTTTTAGCACTACGACCCACTAGACACCTTTTTTTAAAGAGGAAAACGTAATGGGCGTTAGTTAGTCATACTAAAAGCAAAGACAGGCTCATAATTTCGGGAGAATAATTTATTTTAATTTTTTGTTCAGGTAAAGAAAATTGGCATTGCCTTAGTTTCAGATGACAAGCGGTCATCTACTGATTAGAGAACAAGCTAGGCAGCATCGACGTCAGCAGCGTGAAGCATTGGGCATCAACGAGAACTCAGAGCAGTTGCACTATACTATAAAAGCACATAAGCAACATGTGTCCAGATCCATTATGGTTTAGTTAAGAAAAAAATCTTTCCGACTATGTTGAGTCCTCAACGGCTGGCATCCTACTGAGAGACATCTCGGTTCCATGGTTAATGAACAAGAGAATTTTCCCCCTTTCAGAATCATTTTTAGTGTGATTCTCTAGCCTTTTTTTTTGGAGAAAAGGCGTTTGTTACCAAGAGCCTTTAAGGAAAGGCTGATAAGCTTATTTTTTAGGGTTAGGAGGAGCATCAAATGGTAGAAATCAGTGAATTTTATTTATCGTGAGTTATTTCGATGTAAAATTGAAATCAATGCTGATCGGTTTTGCGGATAGTTCTTAGATAACACACTCGTAAGACACATAAGCAGTCTTACATATGAACGTCAAAAGTTTGAAAGAAGATCCTTGTACACATTTTCGAAGCTAATTAAGTGGATCAATATGTGACATCAGCATCAAGCAGCCTCGAACAGAGTAGCAGCATTAAGCATCAACATAAGCCTAGAGCTCCGTGCTACTAGTACACGATCCACGATATGATTCAAAGATTGAAAACAGAATGTGTTCAAAAACCTCAGCATCGTGTACAAATATAACGAAAAATAAAAAAAAAAATTCTAAAAAAAATTTAAAAAAATTTATGATGTTGACCCCTCAAGGGCCGCCATTCGACTAAGGGTCTCCACGATCACGCGGTTCGTGTATATGTGACAAGAAAATGTCCCCCCTCTTCTTAGGGAAAATCCAATATTGGTCTCCTCGTAACTTTGTATTTGTGCTAATGTATTTTGGCGAATCTTTTTAGCTTTTTTCGAGTGATTGGACTTCTGAGAAAATGAGCTATTAACTGGCCCAGTGCCGATTACAATGCGAAGGTGGTGGAAATCATATTTAATTCTCTTATGTTAAAACAAATCGATTCAATTTCAGTTGATAAGTCAATGATTACTTTTCTTTTTATAAAAATCCCCTAAAAACTTCTTGTCTCTAGAGAAGCCTTGAACTTCCGACGAAATATTGATGCTTATCTAAATTTTTGTAAGCTGCGTGAGGCCATGACTGATCTCTAGTGTTGCCTGCAAATGCTGTTTCATGGTCACTAGACTGACCGATGTGGTATGCCTTTAAGAGTCTTCAATGCACCGTACAAGAGAAGAAACATAAAAGGATTTTTTTTTTCATTTTGCTTTAGGAATTCTCCAACAATGTGAAGGTAATATCCCAATTCATGTGCATGAGCCACGAGAATATAGGACTAAATGAAATTAAGGGTCACAATCTGCTTTTGGTCATGACAAGTTTTCATGGTCTATCATTTAGTCACCAAAATTCCACAAACCAGAATATCCCCACTCCCTATATCCATCGAAACCGATTCCCATTTGCATTCACACCTTAAACTGCAATTAAAATATTTCCTGCTTTCCAAGTTAGACACGGACCTGAAGTGTCAAATCTCACAGTCAAATTTTGAACACCCCATGCACGCTTCAGGATCAAGTGAATGACTACTACCACCAGCTACGTCCGCTGCAGTCCTTTTATCCCCACTCGACCATTTCCACCTCGACTTGCAACGAATTAAAAACACTTCAAACTTAATCCCCAAACAACATTCCCGTACAGGTTCCACATTTCTGTTCTTTTTTTTTTTTTTTAATTAAACTCCATTAAATGGATTTTCATAGCGTACGTGATAAAAATATCCTCGCAAAAGTTATTCGAAGCGAAAAAAAAAAAAAAATTTGTATAAAGAAAAATCCTTTTATCGAATGCAAAAACGCATCATGATTTATGTTTTATGTATCATCCCTTCTAATGGGGAAACTATTGTCGTTCCCACCCCACGTTACTTCAGCGCAATGTGGCCGCCAGCTTGTAGCTCGTAAGCCGCTAACGCCACCGTCACTACCGCCGCCGCCCCGGGACGGACAAAAGGAGCACAACGCATTTGCAGACAAAATGAACGTGCTCCAGCATTAAATTGCTTGCTTACTTGCAAGAGACGCGTCAGTACTACGTACGCGATGCTCCTTTGCAGTTATTTAATGGATGAGGTTTCCACAAATGGATTTTTGAATGAACATTTTCAACTGACGGGGGAAAAGGGTGACGCTGTTCCGTGGGGGAGGTTTCATTTTTTTGCGTTGTGGGCTTAGATTTATTTTTTGGGAGAATTTAATGAGGGGTGTAGATTTTTTTTGGGTTGTCAGAGGTACAAGGAAATTCCATCTGACTGTCGTCATTATCGGGAAGGAGAAAAAAAAAACCAAAAATGACGTCGTCGAAAAGGACTCGAGTAACACGGAGATGGGCTTAGGTTTTTTTAATCGCATCTTCTGTCATCATCACAAGTTAGGTGTCTGAAGACGGTGGTTAGGCTAGAGAGGGCGAATGCTGCTTCACAATGAATCTTCTAGTACGATTGTGTTAGATTGGTAAAAGACATTTGTCTGTGTTCAATTTTTCGTCATGATTTTATTGCGTGAGACTACGTCTTAGCCATTCAGTAGGTTTTAAAGATCTGAAAATGTTTAGGGTACAACTTCGATGACAGAACAAGAGAAAGCAAATATTTCGCAAGAAATCAAAGTTTTCTAAGCAAAGGATGGAAATAGGTATTGCAGTAATTTGATGCCTGGAATTATTTGTGGGTATCGAAATCTTAGCAAAAATCAACTCACAATCGTCGGGAAAAATTCTACACAAGTAGAAGGACAAATTCCAGGAACATAAATGAAAGGCGCAGTGCTTCAGCGTCGCTAGTCGATTTCTGAGTAATTGCTAATTGAGTGAATTTTGTGCCATTAAAAACCATGGAAATAATTTCACTTAATTTATGCATTTTTTGTAAGTTTATCAAGATTTGTTTAATATAACGAACACATTCGCTCAAATATTAACCAAATTGAGTAAAATCCACTAGGAACCCTATACATCGCAAGCAAAAAAAAAGCGACGGAAGTTTCAGAGTTCAAAATCATCCTGGAATGTCCTCTCAGAAAACTTAGTTGATTCGTTTTTTTGTTATTTTACTTCTCGCCTTAAATTTTGATTTGCCAAAAATTTCTTTAATTTATTTTAATTTTAATTAATTTCATATCTCTAACCTCAAACGCGAGGTTGAAACAAAAAAAAAAAAGAAAATCACAACCGACGTGTTTTGTGATGATGGAAACCTTGGTAATGTTATCCCGTAAAACAGATTTTAAAGTGTATTTAAATTATATAAATTTCCCAAAAATCTGCTTCAATTTATTCAAAATACCTCGAAATAAGAAAATAAAAGTTTCTGAAAATTGTACAAACTGAGCAGAAAAGATCGACTCAGAAAATTACTTTACCCATTTAATTTTTTCTGATGATTTTTATGCATCGACAAACTGTGCAGTTAATGTATTTGTTGCAAATTGATTGAAATTATTACTGGTTAGTATTTATTTAACAAATCTTTCTTAATTTTTAGTGAAAATTCTGATATTTTCTTTTAGAATATACAACCTCATATTTTGCTATAATTTTCGTCCAAGCAGCAGAAGTAGTACACAATGGGCTACTACAACAATTCCGAAGACTATTCATTAGAATGTATTCGAAAAATCATACACGTCGATTAATTAAAAATTATAGTTACCTATTAATGAATAATTAATTGTTTTTCATATTTGCTTAACTACAACACATGTGCACTCTGTAATTTTAAAACAGGTTGAACTGTTAAAATACATATGGAATTATTATGAATTTCAGGTTTAAGAATTGTGCTTTGATCTTCAGAGATCACTTTTTTACAAAGAGTGGTCGTGTTCTCAACTTAAATTAAAGTTAGAATTTTGAAGTTCGTAAAGTAAATGTTTGTATACCTTTTCAGAAGGCAAAGATGGTTTCCTTAGTTCAACTCTTGAAATTGTGCTCTTCCAGACCTACGTCCGTCGAAGAGTCTTTAAGACTTGCTCTGGAAGTGTAAGAAAAACTGCAAATCGGGTACTTCTCAATACTACAAAAAAAAAGCCGGTCAAGTGTGAGTTTTACTCACCCGCCGAAAGTTTCGTTCGCAACAGATTAGTAGACAGCACTTAATATAAGTTAACGAAATTAAATCAAAATGGCTACAGTCAAATTTCAATTTCATTTCAATAGGAACTAAACAAACGGAAATCGTTCCTACTTGCTGAGTGCGTCAGCCGTGTGAAATTTAGCGCACTTAAGGGACGAAATACTCGCAAACGTATCCACTAAGATAATCGCCAGTTTACCTTTTACAGTAAAAATGTGTTATGTGATTTAAATCATTAATATCTCGAAAAATTTACAGAAAATATAATAATTTTTTTTTTCAAACATTTCTATATTTAAATATTTTTAATATATCTCAGCGAAATAATTTTTATTATTTCTACAAAATGGCATTTTCGGATCCTCAAAATTCGAATGGTATTGTGTTTTTGCCGAATATCTCAGCGCTCAAACCAATTTTGAAAGAAAGATTACAACAAGCCCTATATTCCAATTTTTTTTCAGATTTTTAGCCCTGTTGGTGTAGAAATGAGGCGGGGGAGGACGCTGGAAGGAACAAGAAAAGATTCGTGTTTATGGCGAAGGTGATGTATTGTAAGCGTCCTTGCTCATTTTGAGCAAGGTGATAAAATGTGAATGAACTAGGACCGAAGTTGAGGAGTTATGTAAATTTTGCTCGGCTTTTAATTTTCAGGAAAAAGAGCGGTGATCATGGTTAATTGTGTTGAAAATAATTTTTTTAATCGAAATTAATTTACCGAGCCCTAAATCTTAGATATTCGCAAGATTTTCTCCTTCTATCACAAACACGAAAAGAAATGATCGCGAAAAACGTCATTTGTTTGTTTGTGATAAAAAAAAAAACTTTTTTTTTAGGATCTTGAATTCTCTATCGAATATTCGACTGAGAAATGTAGTGCGGATACGAACAAAAGAAATGAAAGGCATGAATGCAAAACTCACTCATCATAAAATCTCCAAAAAAGGTTTAAGAATAAAAAATGTCTGAAAGCCAACACTGCGCGCTTAGATTTCCACCAACAGTTGCGGTCAAAATAATAGCAGTGCTGCTTTCTGAAGGATACCTTTTTGCAACTTTAGTAACATCTTGCTTAATTATTGGAGTAATTGAAAACTCTTTTACTTCTTTCAGTTATTGCTCTAAAGTAGAAGAAAATTCCCAAAGTCTCCAAGAAAAAAATATGCTCTCACACTATTACTGCTATGCACTACTGTTGTTTTGACCGCAGGTGTATATCGATCGCTGCAGCAATTTCCTAAAACGTGGTTTGAGCCAAAAATGTTGAACCAATGCTGAAAACTTTTAAAACATAACACATTTGTTTTTTATTTTATTGAATTTACTTTATTTAATACGAAATTATTACAAAAATAAAAATTTTTAAAGCGATAATTACTTCTCAAGTAATTGATTTTAAGTAATACTGGGTACATTTAAGTGTCACATTGTTAAATATAAAATACTAAATTGAAAAAAAAGTAATCCAACTTAATCTTAAATAATCTATAAAACTGGGATTATTAATCAGTGTTATTATTTTCACGGGTCTTAACTAGTTTCATCATTCTCATTAATCTTGTGTATGGGCTGGTTCTGTAAGTAAAGCAAGCGAATTTGCATCCTGGCGTACAAATAGTTTTTTCTGTACATATCGGACGGATAAGATCCGCGGTTGCGAGGTTCAAAGCCATACAGATACCATAACACAAGGAGCAATGTGGTATCTTCTTGCATTCATGGACCCGCTCCAAACCATTGGCGAAGGTTTGATCATGGAGGTACTGGAAAAAGAAATTTAAATAAAATTTGGAATTTGTTATAGTAAGTCAGACCTGTAAATTTTCAAGTACCAGTACTCTGTCCTTATATTTTTTCAAGGATAAGTACAATGTAATGAGTACTTGAAAATCCTCAAATACATTTTCAAGTCTTTGTTTTTTTTACTAATTGAAATTTAAAATATATCATTTTTTGAACCTACCCGTCTAAAACACGCCTTCCGACAATAGTTAATATTTGCTTTGACTGGATCTGTGTAGTCCAACGGAATGAAAACAATTTCGTAAGACTCCGTAAACATAAATAAGGATAGCAGAATAAAAGTGGTGGTCAATAACATTTTGAAACACATATTGTTTTAAAATTTGGTATTTCTTCTTTTAGTTTTTTTCTCGGTATGATGCTCTTTTGAGTTGTTCACTCCACGACTGTCGGATCGACTATAAATTCTCTGTCACCGAAAGCCATCTATATATATGCACAACTTAGGAGGTACCTGCGTCTAATTACCACGCTATGTGTCCCTTTTTCTGTGGGTTATTTTAGAATCAAGCAATTGCCTGTACCTAAAGACTATTGATAGAAGTTTTATAACACATTAGCTAAGTTCAGGTCATTTAAAAGGCGGACACTTTTTAATTATTTTTTCCCAAAATTAACACACACAAAATGTTAAAAATCGTGTGTCAATTTTGATAAATTTTTGATCGGCGGCAAGAGTCCTAATATTTGTCAGAAACCTGTCTGCTGGAACGTGACTGGAGACATTCTCGACGTCAGACGTATTGGCAAGTTTTATGACACTTGTAGCGACCAGACTTACTAATCATTACCTCAGGTTAATGACGAAAAAAACTCAGGTTCCAGTCCAGCCTTGGGAAATATGCAAAAGCAATTATACAACCCGATTTTTTATGGACTACTAACGAATCTTACGGAATGTTGCTGTCTGGGAAATCCTTGCCGCCGTTCTTGACCAGACAACACACTGCAAGTGAATAGCCAGTAAAACTGATGAGTGATAAGTTAAAAAAAAAAGACGTGAATCCCAGAGGCTGCGAAAATTCTAAGCACATGGCAATTAATAAAAACCTGGATTCCAACTTCAATGGACTGCAAATAATTTTGAGTGAAAAAATTGGCAGAATTTTTTATAAACGAGGAAGTAGGGTAATAAAAAATATTCTGCATTTTTCTAAAGCCCGGTGCGCACAAGCGGTTTTTGACGCGGGGAGACTGCTGCGGTGCCGCAATAGTTTAGCGTACACAAGCGTTTTTTTGACGCCCGTTACCGCTGCAGTGCCATATTTACTTCACAATTGTGTTTTTTTTTTCGCACTGAACTTAATCTTTAGATTATTCTTGGCTTGATGAGGGTTAATAAAAAGAAATGAGGGATTTTCGTGTATCTAGTGTACAAAAAATAAATAATAAAAAAAAAGAAACGACTGAATTGTTCTGAAATCGACGTCAAAATGATGCTTGTTGCACCGATACATAGCAAACAATGTATTCAAAACCGAAAGAACTTTTTTTTACGTGGAGGTGTCGCTGCGATTTCGCTGAAACCTGCGAGCATTTTTGCCCGCGAACATGAGACCCGATCTAAAAGTGTTTGCCTTCCTTCTAGGTAAAAAATGGGCCATAAAATGGTTTCTTTTGAAATCCTAGGCTATTGTGACACTGACAGCTTTTTCTCGCTCGAAATATTGAGAGAACGTCAGTATCCTAATCCGCGGAAATGCTAATAAAAATAATTGTTCCAATTATTTTGAATTGATACCAGGCCTCAGACAGGATAGCAACGTCATGTGAAAACGTCTTCTTTTAGCGATCCGTAGACGATCAATTATTGTGTTGTGTAAAATTTTTTTTGCGAGCAACAAATTTGCCGCATTAATGATTTGCACAACGATATTTTTATGCCACGTGTGATTTTGGGTGCACTGCATTACTTCCAAGCACTGAATTGAAAAGGACTGACGAAAAATAAATCTTTTAAGGCGTTCGAATGAGAGAACACTCGATTGTTCTAGAAAGAAGATCCACAAAAATTTGTTTGAAACTAAATTCCCGTTTTGGTGTTCAAATTTTGATTGTGCACTCTTTATTTTTTTGCAGATTTTAAATTAATTAAGCACGACAGACGTTTTATGCTTGATCAACGTTGGGAAATATTCAAAACTTATTTCCAAAGTAAGTGCTGTGTAGTCTTAACAGTTTGAAAAGAAATCGTGTTATCAGCAGTCTTGGTGAGGTCAATTAGCCGCCTCGGAGTTGCGATTTGGCTCCTTTGGACTTTTTTTTCAGCGGGGAACCATGAAGAATACACAATGGACCTACAGGTCTATGTGATTGGCGATTAGCCGGCAACACATAGCCTTTCCATGAAGAACCCATGTCATGCGAAAAATGCATGATTCTTAATTTGAGTCCAATATTGTTCAAGAAATCCGTCATTTATAGCTCGAAACCATCAAAAAGGTCTTGTGAAACAGGAGTGACAGCATGGGTTTCGGCAAAAGTCGAGGTCGAGGCAGCCACTTGAACCACGTTCTGCTCTATAATTGATAGAAATGTTTTCTCTTACTAATAAACTCATAATACATGCGAAAAGTTTAGTTTTGTTCATTTAATTGCATTTTTTAAAAAGAAACTTATATATGGCCCAACTTGAACCACGTTCTGCTCCGCAATTAATGGAAATTTTCTCTTCTTCTCTCAGGCAATTTTTAAAACAAGAATTAATTTTTCCTGCGTCCTGCAAATTTTTTGCTTCATCTTAAGAAACTAGGTAAGACACCCAACACTTCCTCTGTCCACTGCCCCAGCCTTTATCACTTGAGGTATAGAACAATAGGAAGACACTTCTTCCAAGACCTTAATGAGATCAACTCACTACCTTTGAAGAATCTTTTCAGGTATCTGAGCAGGACCAAATGGACCGAGGACACAGTGGAATAGGACACCGCGAGTGAGGAGGGGGACACCTTTCCCCCGTACGAACGTATACTTTCTGCCAGCCCTCCAACTTAACTTCACCTAAGAAACTAGGTGCTGTTTAGTCGGGCCATGAATCATTTCATTGCGTGTCGTAGCAGCCCGTTGAGAGCCAGAGCTCAGCTCTCTCTAGCCCATGATCCAAAAAGCCGACGGCCGTTGAAAAGAGGAACCTTTGGTGAACAGATGACGTGGAACTTTTATTGAATCCTTCAAAGTTTCCTTCAGTTTCCATTGCCGAAGTCATTCTATGTGAGTCCAAAGAAAATGATGTGGCTATTGGGTTTTTCAAAATATTAAGCGCCAATGAAAATGTAGCCCTTTTCAACCTGGAACTGTTTATAGTAAAGTGTTTTTAAACAGATACTTCAAAAATCAATGGTTTTACGGTGCTTGATTATTTTGAACTTCGACTCAAAATAGATTCCATAGATTAGACGGTAGTGTATTTTCCTCACTTCAACTTAATACGATTATTTTCACATCAGTGTTTATTTTACTTCCAACTTAGCTTTAGGATTATTAACCGCCTTCAATACCACCCGTCTAACTACTTTCTTGGCTTCAAGACTCAACAATTTTCACCCACAACCGTGAGATTTCTACTTTGACTTCAGGTCCTTCTTTTCGCTGACGAAGAATTTTTTTCTTTTTCCCCGCTTCTGAATCAAAGTGTCAGTCAAAGTAGTCTGCCTTTTTTTTTCCTCCAAAAAAATGAGGTTAAGAAAGTGTCTGCCACCCTCTCAGAACCCAACCAACCCGCAGTCTTATCACGAAGAGCTCTTACGGCGACTTCCACTTCTCGACATGTCAACGAGTTCCCTTATCTCCTGACTCTGCTGACTGTGTCCTCTTCCCAGCTACTTCCCTTCACCCCGTTATCCGTGTTGCATCGCCTGCAAGTGACGATTTTTTGAGTAACTTCATGGCTCGCTGCCACTCACCCACCCACACACACAGAGCTTGCTACTTCAAATATAATTTTCGAACAAATAGAAATCACTGTCATCTGAAACTTTGCTCATGTCCTTAATTTTATTGATTGCCCAATAAATCCCAGTAATCGAATTCGTTTCATTTCCCCGTCTGTGTGTCTCACATCTTGTTCTAACACACAAAAGGACACACAAAAAGCACACAAAATTCCGATGGAAAATCCATCGCACTCTCTCCCGCTTCGTCTCTGTGCTCGTAAAGTTCTTTTCACAAAAAAAAAATACACTCATACGTACATAAAAAAATATAAAAAATAAATGAACCTGTCAGATGCATTCGCAGGATTATTGAATGGCCCCCTCTTGTAATTCGAAGGGAGAAAGATTTATCCTTCTTTTAGGAGCTTTTATTTGTTTGAAAATTTGTGAATGGTTATCCGGTCAGGGAGGACGCGACGTGTGTATGTTTGATGGGCATTCGATTAGATTTAGTGGGCACTTGCTCTCTCTCTTAACTCAACTCGACGACCAATGTCCTGGATGCTCGATGAACAAAATTGGAGCTCGAGAGGAACATGCCAGGAACAAAATGTTCCGAAAAAAAAAACTTAAATTGTTTTCTTTTCAGACGGCTGTTGAGAGCACCAGAACACAACGGAGTAGTGTTTGTTTTAATTGTTGTTCGAGTCTTGCAGAGGAGGTCCTGCAGTCGCTCTGTCGACTTGCAAATTGATTTCAGTTGGCTGCGAAGTTAAGGGAGTTAGTTGGGCCAGGAAGCAATGGAATTTGTGATGCCAATTCATCGTCGTCGTTGTCGTCGGTGCATCTGTTTCAGGTATTTGCATTTGTCCTGGCAGTGGCCTTCGGAAGATCGGGTGGAGGTTGGCTCTTAACTGACTGAGACTGACTATGAGACTGACTACGGGAATGGTGAAAAATTGTTCAGAGCTTCACTAAAGTGAAAATGAATGAAGATTTGAAGTCTTTAGATTGAACTTTAGGCTTGAAATTTTTTTTTTTTTAAGTCAACTTGTGCTCATTCACTTTTTGAGTTTTTAGTGTTGAAATTTAAATGCAGCACAGACGCACACAAATTACTTTAAAACACGTTCAAAAATAAATGAAACAAGGTTAATTTTTCTCCACCGAGGCAAAGCCGACCCAGTCTTTATATGATTTCTCAGCTCCTACGCATACGATCTTAAGAAACTTGGTCATTTTATACGTTAAACAATTGTCACTAACCGTTTGTCACAATTCCAAACTAATGGAAATGATTTTTTCAAGAATCCGGAAAATCGATTTTTTTTGTCCAAAAAATGCAGTTAAATTCTTTACTTCAGAGTAGACTTTTTCTGAGAATGTGTGGTGTGGTTCGGATTTTTGAAAATTTAACTAAAATGGCAAAAAATTTGAGTAAGAATGGATGTGTTTTGTGTAATTTCGATGTAAATTTTGTTAATTCAGTGTTGGCGAGACTGGGAAAGATGTTAAGGGTCAGTTTGAGAGACGTGGATGTCACAATGGCTGGTTTGTAGAGTGCATTAGGATATGAAAGGTCAAGTCAATCCATATGGTTTTTTCTACATAGAAACAAATTGTTCAAAGTATTTTGAATTAGCCATAATAATTTCCGTCTTACAGACAGGATAGCAGCGCCATGTGAAAGCACCTTTTTTTTAGCGACCCGTAGACGATCATTTCTTGTGTTGTGCAAAAATTGCGTAAAATTCGTTTTCGCAATAAATTTGCTACATTAATGATTTGCATACTGCTATCTTTATGCCACGCTTTATTTTTGGTGCATTGCATTACTTCCAAGCATTGAACTGAAAAGAGCTGACGAAAAACAAATTTTTTATGGCAACCATTGAGAACCAAGATCCACGAAAATTCCTTTGATATTAAATTCCCGTTTTGGTGTTCAAATTGGTTGTGTAATTTATATTTTTCTGTAGTTCTGAAATAAACTCAGTAAGGTGCAAAGAAGAGGTATGGATATTTTCTTTAAGTAGAGCCGTAACTGTTGGACCTCTTCAGAAAAATGCGAAGTGTTTAAAATCACATGTGACTTAAAAGGACATTGTGACATCTCGGGGAACTGCCTGGCCGATGATCTTGCCAAGCGTGAAACCAGTGAAACTATCCAATCGGAAAAGGTCGGTCTCTGCGCACCTCTTGCTACCGCGCTCGTCTACATCAAATCCAAGACCATTGCGGCGACCAATCTTAGGTGGTCGAATGGTGCTACTTGTCGCGCCACCAGGGAAAACTGGTCTAAGCTAGATCCTGAACGCTCATTTAGTCTCCTAAAACTCAGTAGAATTCAAGTTAGGAACCTGATCAGTGTCATAACTGGGCACTCCACAACAGTGTCATAACTGGGCACTGGCAAACATGCCACCCGACTGGGCTTCCCGGCCAACGATTTCTGCAGAAGCTGCAGAGACGAAGAAGAGGAAGAAACCTCGCTCCACCTTTTAGGTACCTGCAGCGCTCTCACGAACCGTAGAAAGAGGCAACTTGGTCACTACTTTCTAAATAATCTCGATGAACTAGCTGACACGAGCATAAGCCGTATCCTCCGCTTTATTAATAGCTCCAATTGGTTTCTGGAATAGTTGGATGTTTTTGCATCCGCTCCATGTGGTATCATAATGGGCCTCATCTGGCCTAAGTGCTCGGCTGCCTTGCGCAGCCCACCACACAATCTACCTACCTACCTAAAATGAAACCACTAGATGGCCCTTTTTTTTTATTGATTGCTGTGTTTATACATTCGTTTTTAAGCAAAGTTCTTAACGATCGGTTCGATCGGTTAGTGCGTCGGACTGTTGAGCCGAAAAGCTTTCGTAATTCGCCGTTCGGAACCGGCAATAAACTGTAGGTCCCTTTCACATGTGTCAAAACTATAACATGCACAACACAGTGGAGGCTCGAAAGAGGTAGGCTCTGGTTTTCGACGAGCTGCTACGTCACCCAATGTATGTTTTTAAGGAAAGAACGTACCTTATTAAAAAATAATTTCTAAAAACTTTAAGAAGACGCAAAAAAATCGTCGGCATAGGAATGACACAAGTCGAATGATGTCCGAATTTGTTCACGTATAGACATCGCTTCCGTTACCGAAAATAGCATTCATCTATTGAATTCAAGTGGATCTTAACACAAGTGCGCCCCTTCGAAAAAAAAAGAGAATCGTCGTAAGGGGATCCAGTGCTTTCCGTCTCCAGGAGACCAGACATTTGAAGGGGTTATGTATGTACTCAAGAAGACTTTTTGTACATAAAGAGGTTTAGTTGACCACCTCATAGGAAACCAATATAAATGATAAAAACAACAAGGTGGGCAAATTACTTCAAATGTTCTTCAGAAAACTACAAAGATTATTGTATGCTGGTCTGTTGTTTCTTTACCCTTATTGTGCCAGCATATGGTCACACAAAAGAATCTCAAAATAATGTCATTTTTCCTCCACACAATCCAAAATAGAAACAGACTATGTCAGAAAAATAATTCCGGCACAATTCGGGTTAGTACGGAAAATACGTATTTTCTCTCAAAGTGGATAGAGAACCGATTCGTTAATTTGTGCCAGCAAAGCTATGGGAGCCGTTTGTCGTTGTCATGAAGACAATTTGGGCACTGAGTCATTCCACAAACAGCATTCATCAAATGTCCGCCTGCGTTCAAGCGATTAGAATTCAGTAATTACTCAATTTTTTTCTTTTTCTGCTATTTCAATTCCTTCGTTTTAGTAAGCAACAAAACTAAGACGAGATCGAGAAAAAATACCGCGTATATTGGACCGAGTCAAACATTGAACCGAACGCTTGCAGTTGTATCAGCCGAACTGAAGTGGCTAATTACAGGATAAGAATGCTGCTTCCCACAAAATGTAATAAATGTAGTTTCAAAATTAGTTCAAAATCAATTTTATATCCTTTGTGCTTTTCCTATCGTATGAATTCGGCCAAATGTTGTTTTGTGTCTGAGGAACAGCTTTCACAAGTTTACAAAGGCTGAAAGAAGCACACATGCACTCTTTTCCATTCATCTCTCCTCGTTCACAAATTTCCCTAACAATTATAAAAAAGTAAACGAAAAATTAAGAAATTTATGGAACTAATAAAAAAAACTAATTTAATTTCCAGCGCTCCTCGAGTCTCTCCTCATAACTCACTGGGGTCCATTCCGAGCACAATCTGCCACAAGACTCGGTTCCCATCTAAGCAACCAGCCCCAGCTCCTCCGTGACTTTCCGAAAATGTCAAATCGTGCGAAAACCGTTTTAAAATTCATTTGTTCACAGCGCATTATCCTTCCCCGCCTCCTCATCGAGCACCAGCTGCATGAAACTCCGCTCCCAGTCGAGGCGAACGCGATTTCGAGCTTAAATAATAATTCCATGCCATGCCACGCCACGGATTGATTATATGGTTAGGCGATGCTTAACGACAGCTTTTTGGCGGGGCAGGTTTGGGTAATAAAGTTTCCGTGGCATTAAATCACAACGACGCGACGGGGAGAGGGTGTTCGGGTGGGCGATGGTGGTGGGAGCGTGTGTGATTAATTGTTTTTGGCTGCATTTAATTGCCGATGTTATTTGCCAAGGGTTTTAATCGGGATTTATACAGAGTCCCACACCCACACTCACAAATTCATCATCCTCCTCTGAAAGTGTGGCGATAAAAGATGCTGCCGGCGGCGGTGGAGCCGTAAATACTCCTTCGCTTCTCGGTCTCGGCACGACACGACACAAAAAAGGACTCGGATTCGGAGCTACAAAAACCGCACATCCCATGTGTGTGGCTTAGCGATTGCACGTCGTTGCTGAAAAAGACAGAATCCAGATCCTGCTCCACGGCAGGACAACCACAATTAGTACTTCCTTCTGCATAGCGGAGAGAATTCTAATTACAGCTAGGACGTTGTGTGTGTGTGTGTGTTCAAGGACGAACCGCAAAAACTCCCGCAGGTTTCCTTTCTCTGCTGTGGCAGACCTTCTGACGATGACTTCTGGAATTTCGTGTGTGTGTGTTCAAAGGATTTTGTGTGGATACCTCAGAAGAAGTTTTAAGAGGACGACGACGATGAGTTAAGGAGCTGAACAGAAGGTTTACAATGCCATCTGTGTGAGCTCCGCTCACATGCAAAAGCGGGAGTGGCGGTGAGAGGTGGATGACGGAGGATGCAAGAAATCACAACGAATGGGGGTTGTAAATAACCGAAAAGTGCCGCGATGTGGTTTTGTCACATGTGCTACCGGGTTTTTATTGCCCATTGAGGTAGATAAATTTTATCTACCGACCGAAGAGTTTTGAGTTTTAAAAAGCTCGTAGACTATTTGAAGCAAAACTAGGTAAAGGGGGATTTTTAAAGCCTCGACGATGGTATGAGCCGGTGTTTTGATCTTTTAATAGGTTCCTGGCCGAAAATGAGGCGGAACCTTTCTTTAGTGGATCTTAAAACAATGGATTTAAAAACAGTACTCCACCAATTTTGAGCCAAATCAGAGGGTTGTCGTTCGAAACTTTGGTTGATCTTACGCGGAGTGACACCTCTCCGAACTCGGCTCTGCGAATAAAGGTTAGGAAGGTCGAAAAGGCCACTTAAGTGCGTAATCAGAAATACGTCAAAGGAACACCAGATCGATTAGGAAGATCGGTTAAACTATGGAGAACAATCTGAGGCAGTTGAATTCTCATCGGATACAAGAACTGCTTATAAGCAGAACTTAACTTGGTGAATTTTGTATCGGGACTGAAACCTGTTCCCGAACTTCATTTAACTAGGTCATGAATGCAAGATATAAGAACCTTCTCTTTCTTCTCTGAATAGGCTTTGCAGTTTTAGGAAAAAGATATAAGCTTTAGGATCAATGACAAAAACTTCTTCACCTTTAACTTAACTGAAAGACGTTCAAAATGCCAAAAATTAATTTATTGCATTCAAATCTGCACCTCTACCGGGATCCTAAGAGATTTGTCGTTTGCCGTTTACGGTGACTCCTAAAGAAATCCTATTGTATTATTTCTTATTTAAGTCTTTTAAACATATACGAGGAGATATAACTTCTATCTATCTCTACGAGGTCTGTAAAAAATAAGGCAAAATGTTTATTTATTCATCAATTTCTATTTTGTCCAACTGAAAGTAGTCCCCCTCAGATATAATACTCTTGTGCCAGCGTTTTTTGCTTCTTTTTGGTATGCCCTTGAGCTCCGTCAGTGATTTGGCTTGTATCCCCTCAATCGTAGCAAAACACCATCCTTTTATGGGTCTCTTCAATCTTGGGAACAGGAAAAAGTCGCAGGGAGCTAAATCTGGTGAATACGGTGGCTGATTACGGTGTTGTTTTTGGTCAAAAAATTACAAACAAGCAACAGTTGTTTTTGGTCAAAATTCAGCAATTTTGGAACGAACCTCGCTGCCACACGCTTTATGCCCAAAGTTTCAAAAAAAAATGCATGGCGTGAGCTAACCGATATGCCAACATCTTCTCTAATAGTGATTCGAAGATTCTCCATAACAATTTACTTCACTTTCTAAACTTTTTCATCGGTTGTTGAAGTGCTGGGGAGTCTAGGGAGAGCGTCATCGACCTTCTTTGAAAAGTTTGTACCACTTGTAGATATTTTTTTGACTCAGAGTATACTCATCGTATGCCACTGTCAACATTTCAAGTGTTTTTGAGCACTCAATTCCACTTTTCACACAAAATTGAATGCAAATTCTTTGATCCATTTTTTTCGACAGCAGAAAATCGCCGAGCACGCAAAACACGTCTAACTTTTATGCCTCTCACAAACAAAATAAATATGCTATAAAACTGAAACTGTAAACAAATATTCGAGACGAGTGTACCAACATAACAAAATAAAAAAATCGATAATCGAATGTACGTAGTCCGCGAAATTGAAAATTCAAAATATTTTTTGAGCAAACCTCGTATATGCTATAAATTTTTAAAAGAAGAAATAACTTTGCCATCATACAATTTGAATTTTATTTTAACATCGATTCATGTCCTTTAAAAAAAAAACTTCCCTTTTATATTTTTGCTTGCGAAGAGTCGTAGTCAAGCCTTTTGTAATAATTCCTTTGTTGCCATAACCAACCTTTTCAAAACTAAAAGAAGATTTTAGAATCGGAGAACCACGCGTCACTTCCTTTTCTCGAAACAATCGTCACTTCCTTTTCTCTCTGACTGCATAAAAAATGCATAAATCTGATACTGGCAGAAGCACAAAAATTTTGTTAAAAAATGGCAATTGGAAAAAAAAAGAATTGCAGCAAAGCATTCCCGACGCACACAGAGACAACTGAAAGCAGTAGTAAAACCAGCTTCATTTATTTATCTCTTTGGATGTCATACTGTTTCTGAAAGACTAAAAACAAAATTATTTACATGAAGGTTTTAACGTGGCTTTGCCTTCAGTAAGCTGTCAATTTGCCTGTGATATTTTTCCTAATATTATATGAATATTTTAGTAGTAAGATTATTTATAACATATCTCTGCATGATAAATTTTTTCTTCTTCTTCTTTGTGCGGCGCTTCAGTCCGGGGTGGACCTGGGCCTTCTTTAGCAACCTCCTCCACCCAGCACGATCCCGTGCCAGCTGCTTCCAGTGCTGCACACCGAGTTGATTCAGGTCCCTCTCTACCTGTGTACGCCACCTTAGACGCGGGCGTCCTCTGCTGCGTTGTCCCATAGGTTCGGAGTCAAATTTTACATTTCTAAAATTGTTTATTTCGTCACAATAGAATATGTATCTATCTATAAAAACAAAATTTTGAATGTGACAAAACCAAAATGTTTTATGGGTCTCGTCTTTTTCAGAACGAAAAGTGAATGTTTTTCTCTCAGATTTGGACAGGACAATCGCCCATTTTAAAGCAACGTTTTGACTACCTCCCATTTTGATGTTGCCTTAGCGAAAATCATGAGGTCGACCACAGACAGCGTCTCTTCCGTCTTCGACTCTGGTTCTGCCTCAATCATTAACAAAAAAAAAAGCCGCCATTACAGAACTCAGACTTTTAAAAAATCTGTTCCGCATGAAAGCACCTGATTCATCGCCACCTGCACACTGAGCACTGTTTTTGGGAGTCCTCCTATGCTGACATTTCATGAGCTAAATTCATCCTGGATCAGCATACACTTCCATCTCATTTATCCTCGAGTGTACCCAGCTGCATCAAACATCGAAATGTCTCTCCACTTCACTTTGACTTCTCAATCACAATCTCCGCTGTAAGTAGCCTACTTTGTCCATTTGTTCCGTTCCATTAAGAATTTAAATCCAAAGGATTGCTTCAGTGCCTCCCAAAAAAAAAAACTTCTACGGATTATTTATTTATTGACCAAAGCCAGGGATGTGCAAGGGAGTGGATTTATAAATGACTTTCACCCCCTTTTTTGGGAGCACAAATCTTCGGAGGGAGGTTGTTTGTGTTTTGTTCTGTGTTGCCTTCGGTGGAATGGAACAGGCAAACATTTTTATAGGTATCATCAACTATTCTCAACGGGATCTTTACCGTGACGTATTTTATCGACACTAATAAATGTTCCCGAGGGTTGTGGTGCTGGTGCTTCGGGGTGATGTTTGATTGGGCGCTTACCTTGGCTTTTATGCTTGCTGCTGAAGTTACTGTGAATGGAGGGAAGGAGTGTTGTGAGGCTACTTTAAAGCAGTAGGACACTTTGGCAGGACATTATGTGGAAAATATTTTTTTTTGAGAATCACTGCCAATGAACGGGTTTGAAAATGGACCACAGAGAGAGAGAGAGGGATCCATTAATTTGTCATTCATAGATTCGCTGTCTAGGAGCTGTTAGATGGTTCAACTGATGTCTAATTTTATGTGAATTTGTCGACGAAATTTCGATGCAAGTGGAGGAGAAACAAATGGAGTTGAAACTGGAGTCACTGACCGGCGAACTTTGTTGGATCAGCGAACTTTTTGAATAATCGACGATGTCAAACAAAACGACGTGTCCATTTTCTTGGAAATAATATATTAAATAATGCATCGTCGACGTAAGGCTTACAGCAGCAAGCCGAAATGGAAAAATGATTTGTAAAGCATGACAGTTCCAGCACCTCTTTGAAAGTCACTTTTTCTAAGAACATGCATAACATTGAAAGATGTTGTCATGAGCCTGCTGACTGTACAGTTCGCCAGTAACAACGAAGAGTCCATAATTTCGATCCATAAATTTGCTTTTTAACAATGAAAGACTGCACTAAAGCTTAGTTCTCTAGCAGCAACATTTAAAGCATTCTATCACAAATATAATGCAAACAAAGATAAATGACAAATGTCATTTCCGAAATTTAACCTGAAATTACCTCCAAACACGACGAGTTTCAAAACCAAATGAAATGAACTCCATCTCTAAAGTTCCGGACCTAATCTGTGAATGTTTCCAGGTCGCTAATCGCACCGTGTAACAAAAACATAATTTCCATTCGGAGCCCTGCGAAGCGTCTATAATTTCCTCATTAAATTTCCCCCGGCCAATTGCAGTGCATGATAACTGCAACTGAGAATTAGGGCACCTGAATAAACACTCGCCTCCAGAGCAGGATTCGGCTCTAGCTCCCGCACAACTTTCCTCGCTCGAGTGCATGACAACGATCCGGGAGTATTTTCGGATTCATAATTTTGTGATATATTGAATTTTTAACTGCGGCAGCCATCCAAATCCTCTTCAATCACACGCGGACACACACGTATCCAGCAGCAGCAGCGAAAAGGTACACTGCGGTTCATCCGGCCTAAGGTAATATTTCCCGCCCACCCCACACGCCAACAAAAGCCAAAAATAAGAACCCATCAGGCAAACACCCATCATAAAAAAAAAAACAGAGCTGCTCTTTCGGTGTCCGAGGATTCACCATTCGGCTGGGTGCGTCCTTTTTCGGTTGGTTCGGCTCCTGGCGCGCTCCTGGCACGGCACCTGGGTCCTGCAATGCGGATGTGTACCTCGTCCGTGAATACTTCCACTTTTCATATTTGCTGAATGGCGATGCCGCCACCGCTTCGCTTTGTTCGGTCGAACGAGTGCTATTCGTGTTTTTGGAACGGAACGAAATTTGCGTGTGTGTGTGTTTTATTATCCTTTGTGAGAGCTTCAGCGGGATTGCACTGCAAGAATCCTCGAGAGCGTATTGTGTTTGAGAATTTACTTTTTTTTTGCATTGCGTCTAATGGTGGATTTGAATTGTTGTCGATTCAGGTGCGGGTTTTTCTTTTTTTCGTATGAGTGCGGGGATTTGGAATTTTTGGCAGAGCATGTTTCGACGTCTAAGTCCGGGCTTAGGTGGGCGATGCAACCACCCATTTGGCCTGTGCTCTGAGATTTACGGGGTCTTAAAGTCTGATCTGATCAAAATGAGCTCAGCAGCAAGTGCGCAAGGCGAACGGTGACCCTGGCAGTTGGGTTCGTGGCAAATATTCTCGAAGCTTAAGGATGCTTTTGAGATCTGAATGTCGAAAGGAGTCTGGCTGAAGGGATGTGACTGCTAGATAACGCTTTGAAAATCAGCGTCAGCTGAAGGCATTGATGGCATCGAAACACGACGGCTATGTAGGAAATCGTGTTAGGTGGCGTTGAGTGATCTGATTAAAAAGAGAAGCGGTAGCCCAAGAAGACGAAGGATGACATTCTTTGAAAAGTAGCGCTACCCTTCCGCGCTTTTTGTGTGTATTTATGTGTCATTTAAATTCCATGCATCTGTAAAAGATCTTGGAATATTATATTATATTCTCGGCAATTAAAAATGTTGGTCCTCGAGCATTCCGGAGTCGATTTTATTATTAGCTCTTGCCCTCCTTAATGGTCTCAGAAAAAAAAGACTGAACCTCGTATAAAACTCTAAGAAAAAAAAAAGTGCAATCAACTCCTCGACGCGCTGCTTCATAATCATGAAATCCACAAGCACTTCTCTCCAGATGAATTTCTCACGCATTTCCTTCACCTTCACCACCATCCCACAAGAAACTTAAAAATGAACGATAAAGTTATTCATCTGATGCTGTAAAGGCTCGTAGGTGTTCCTCCGACAAATGCAAGTCACGATGAAAAAAAATTAAGCATGTGGGTGGTAAGAATTTCCAGCAGACTGATTTTCGTGTGAGACTGACTGTGACACGCGTCATTATCCGCAGCAGGCAATGCACTTAGTCGTGGAGAAACGAAGAAAAACGAAGTCGTGGAGAATTAAAGGGAAAATTCTGCTTTTCTTTGTTTTCCTTAGACGCATTTCATTTGTTGACTTTGTGCGTCAAAGAAAAGGGAATGAATTAGAATAAAGATTTCCTTTTGATCTTGGAAATAGTTTTAGTGAGTAAAACGAGGGAAGTAATTTACCTAGTGACTTGGAGATGTCAATGTGCTTTTGATGACTTTGGATCCTCTACTGACTTCTTTGAGTTTCTCGTTGAGAAAATCTCTTTTTTAAGCAAAGAGTCCTCAATATACCCGAGTATTTCAGTGTGGAGTGTAAAAAAAGAATACTCATTAAAAACGAACTGTATGTTCTAGGTGTTACTGCCCTATGTATAAACTTGTAATTTATGCTACAAGTTAATTTAAATTTCTTCTTGAAAAATAATCATAGTTGTAAGGAGAACTTTCAAAGTTTGACAATGTAACCATTCTAATGAACTAATTCTATCGAACTTAACGAAGTTCACGAAAGGCGGCTGTTAGCCTTCTCTTTACAAACAGTAAAATAAAAGTGAATTGAAATAAAGCAACAAGTTCACGTGTTCCAATAGTAATAATAATAATACGATTTTTCATTGAAAAACATTATGCACCCTAGTTACTACTTCCTTCTTCAGAAAACTCATGGTATTTCTAAGGCTATACATCGTAACTAGTTTTGGGTCAATTCGCAAAAACGCAGACAGTGGCAAATTTGCTCTCTGCTCCATAATCGTCTATGAATTCTAAGATTCCACTGGTTCTGAAGATGGACAGTTTCTCTAGCCATTGAACAATAAAAATTGATGAATAGGTAAATACCGCCGGACGGACTATGTAAGATTCTGCAAAAAGTCAATGAAAAGTTCCAGGCTAAGAAAATATAGTATTCAGTAAAACATGGAGGAGGTTAGGTAATGGTAGAGGGTATGATATGCTTTGCAGTAAAGGATTAAAATCAAACCAGTTCACATGTTCTTGGACGTTTTTGGAAACATTTGGACCCAAATATTATATAAGAAAGCATACAAGTTGACATAAAAACGAAATTTGGTGAAAGAGTTGTAATAAGAGTTTCCCAGCACATATTAATTTCATTTATACTGTGCACATTTCAAATATTGCTTACTTACTTTTGTGATGTAAATTTTGACTTTGTTTTTCTTTTTGCTGCACAGTTTTGGTCCGATCTATTTAAATTTTTTGGTTTGAAAAGCTATTGAATTTTTGAATAAAACTTCATTTAAGGTTCTCTCGTGAAGGATATTTTGAGCCTTTTCCATGAGTACAAAGCGCTCTTCATGGTGATTACTTACTTTTTGACTGAGAGAATGAAGACCAGTAACGACTTCAATCTAAAAGACAAGAGGAAGATGGTCCCAAATTAGCCCGTATTGAAATAGGCCAAACTGACGTATGTGTTAAAGATTTTCACCCGTATAGGATTCACAAGGTGCCAATGCATCCGCAAAATGTGACTGTTTGATGTGAACTTTGGGTTGGCGATCTCATTCGATTACACCCTTTTCGAAAATGACTAAGAGCTGAAGGATATTCAATTTCTTTTGGCGAAATAACCGAAGTTATGTCTACCTGTGTTGCATCCGCGATCACTTGTTGATTGCTGTACCGGTGGTTCGGTCTCTATATTCTCCTCGAGCAAGGATTAGTCCTTTTTTCTTCTTTATCTTAATCCAAAGGCAAAAAGGCCAAATAATTTACAGTGTCTTGGACTACAGCCCTTCTTTTCGGGGACTTTCATCAACTTTCACGTCCATTTGAAGATGTGCTGAATTCTCGATGGTTTTTTTAAGGCGAATCAAAGAGAAAAAAAACAAAAACAAACGTTTTAACATAAGCGCCTCATTTTATTCCTCCTTAAGCTCAAAGAAGCTTGAAAGCAAATGAAAATCGGGCGAAATGCCTAAATCCCTTGTGCAACCTGAGCCCACGTTGAAGTCGACTAAATGAAGTGTCCTTTAAATTAGATCCACTCCGATTCGGTCTCAATCCCACGCGACACCAACAAAACACACTCCATGACCATTCTCACTCCAGTACACTCAACGCGCCGCCATGTTGGCCGCAGCACTTCATTTAAATTTCATTTCCTGTCATTGGAACTCGAAGCCCTTCTCCCGGCACGGTGTCTTGGGAGCTTCATTGTTTCACCTCTCGCTCAAGCGCTTTCACATTCCGATTTGCAAACATTATCCCGGCAGCAAATGATGCTTAAGAAGATTAATTGATTTTAAAATCGTGTCCTGGTCGACAACGCCAGGAGTCCCTGGCCTCTGTTTGCACGGAATAATGCGCTAGTGTTCCTCGTCCTGTCGACTGCCAACTGTCTGTGGGTGTGTGTTTTGTATCTGCAGAGTGGCATCTGTGAGTACGATGATTTCACCACCCACACAAACACACCGGGGACTGGCCTCCGATATTGATGGCCAGTGTCAATGGCTCTCTGTTGGTCCCGATGGGGGCGGAACTGCATTAGATAGCATGGACGGCACCGCGCCAGGAAGTCGGCATTATAAAATTCACAACTGATTGATCACGGGGGTGGACGCTGCAGTTATTTGCTTGCCGTTCAATCGCTTGAATCAGGACAATGATGTCCATGACGCGTATCGAGTTGGAACGTCTTCTGGGCGGGATGTGTCTGTCCGGTCGGCTTTGAACGAGCCAGATGGAGTTTTAGAATTAACTCGGTACAAAAAAGAATTGAATAATTAAAAAACGGGGAAGAGCATTTGCAATTAAATGGCCTTTTGTGGTCGCGTGGAGTGGGTGGAGGTTGGAGGATTAAATTATTGCAAAGGACATGTGGTCGCAGTAGCTGTGACTGGGATGTCTGATTGAAAATTCAAAGTTTACCTTTTCACGGCTCTTTTAAAGTTGTTACAAGGTGGTTGGGGGAATCGGTGATTTCGAGGACAGAGCTGCTGCTCATGGGTAATGACACATCCGTCGACGAAGGACAAACATTCGGTATCTGATACTGTGGTCAGGATCTATTTAAATGTGATGCAGAGCTTTAAAAAGAAAACTGGAGAATATTTCAAGGAGTATAAAAACCTGACCATGGAAATAGTCAAATATCAAATAGTCTCCGCCCATAACCTATCGAAAGCAAAGGATACATCAAGTTCCTCAGGACTTAATCGAACATGAATTCGACTGTCAATTCGCACGACTGTCAATCTAAAGACGTCTGAACATTCACACTAACTCGTCCTCGAGCAGCTTTCCAAACGCAGATCAAACGTCCTCCATCTTAGAAGGACCCCTGGCAAAAGTGACAAAAATGCTTCCGCTCTTTGTCCTTTTTGTTTGTTGACAAACTAACTGTACAAATGTTGAACAGAGCTCTCTGACATATGATTCGTGGAGTGAGAGAGAGAGATGTTTACGACATTGTTCCAAATGTCACGACTCCGTCGGTGGCAATAAATCTAACCACGAGTGTATGTGTGTGAGTTTGTTTTCCGCTGAAGGACGAACGAACGAATAAAGTTTTGGCTGCAGGCGGAGGCAGATGCGTCCAATAAAAGCATTTAACAGCTCAGACGCTAGACGGGGGGAAGCTTTGTCACCAGACAAGTGTGCGGTCGTAAAAATCATCCCTACACTTGTAGGGTGTCCTTGTGACCGTGTGTGAGTGTGTATGGATGGGGCTAGTTAATGCAATAGACACACAGCACTCTCTCTCTCTCTCTTCGGACACAATGTTTCGAAATTTATGTGACGACACATAATCCTATGCGACCGATACCGAAGACGATGATGAGGATAAAGACGACAACGACAAAGACGAAGACGACACAATAATGACGGGCCCAGGACGAAATGGAACCAAGTGCCCACAATCATCGTTATGGTATGGCGGTGGTGGTGAGGTGAGAGAAAGAAACTTTCCAGGGAACGGGGGAGCACTAGGAATTGCTTATGTTCACTTGAGTGCATGTAATGACCATTATGCCGCATGGACACGGCTTGATAATGAATTGCTAGACGCTCGTAATTTATTAGTGTCATATTCGTACACACCCAGGACCGTAATAAATTGAAAATTTGCCCCTGAACGTAGTCGCCGGGTGTTTGTTGGTGTGCAAGGACGACGAGATGCGTTGTTTTGGTTCTTTTGTGTCTGGGAGTGAGAGAATGGGTGGATGATGTATGGTGGCGGGGAATTATCCAAGGCAAGGGTTGCGAGGTCGCCGAGGCAGCTTTAAGGCTGACGACGATGGAGGTGGAGACGTCTAATAGCTCGGCACTTAGTCAAGTCGTTGAAGAGGTCAAGGCCACATGCGAGCGAAGTTGAACGGGGTGCATGGCATTTATTAAGTTGCAACACGAAGTTCTTTTGCGAGCGCAGGAAAACTTTTAGATCTTTTACACAATGCGTCTGTGGAGATTAAAATAGGATTTTCTCGTCAACTTCGCATAAGAAAAATGTTCTTGTGTTAAACTTGTGTCATCTAAAAGCAGCTTCGTGCAAAAGGGAAGGTCATGTTTGTCAAATCGGCTTCTCAAAATCGTTTTGCTTGTATGACTGAACTATAATCGTCATCTTCAGGAAATTGCGCAAAAAGGAAGAGATTATTTGATTAAAGAGAAAAGAAAAATACGGCCTACGGCGGACAGACAGACATCTTTTTTTTTACATTTTTGCACTCTACGATCCGCCAAACACAAGCTGTGAAAGTTCGAGTGGGTTTTTTCCTGCTCTTTTTTTCCTATATAACATCCTATACATAATTTCACAGATTTACGCGTAAACATAAAAAAAAGAAACTTGTAGTGGACATATTTTTTTTAGCCACTGTACTTTGACGATAGATAATTACTGTGCTGTCCCAGCAGACATATTGTAAAAAGGAATAACTCATTAGTCCAAATGTCCAACTTGAAGGCGATCAAATAATCGCATCATCTTCATCTTTTTGACCGCGTATTCTACTAATGCGGGCGCGGTGGTAATGTAGGCAGAAAAGATCTCGATCCTCCGCCTTCGACTCTAACTCCTCGGGTGGTATGCCCAAGCGTAACCAGGCGAGATTTTGGACTTGGTCCAGCCATCTCATCCTGGGTCTGCCAAGCGCTCGCCTACCCGATGGAGTCGCATACAAGGCACGCCTCGGTAGTCGTACTGCAGGGGACATTCGTGCAACGTGGCCAAACCATCTAAGTATGGATCTTTCCGTTCGGAGAAGAAGCTGCTCAACATTAAAATCTCATCTCGGCAGCTTGTATTCGCGATCTTATTCTTTCGGTCATTACCCAAATTTCATGACCATAGGTGAGAGTTGGAACAAATACCGAAATGAACACCGATAACTTGGCCTTCACCCCAAGCTCGGCCTTCCTGATGACAGACCTTCCAAGCTGATTCAAAATTGACCCAGCTTGGCCAATCCTACAGGAAAGGTCAGTATTACTCCTCCCATCACTCGATTTAAAATTATTATTTTTTTATTTAAAATCAACATTTTGTTGATTAAAAAAACCTACAACTCAACTCCAAGTCCCCATAAACATGTTTCTACATTTCTTCGTTTTTTGTGAGACCGAAGTCTCTCTAAATGGAACTCTACACTTTTCCGCGACTCGCTAACACTCAATTCACAAAATTTTCTTTAAAATAAAAGAGAATACATTCATTTCCTTCCAAATTTCTACTTACTTTCATTAAATTTTCAAAAATCCAAAACTCGTTATCAATTCACAGAAAAGGTCGACTCGGAAGTAAAGAATTTGACTGCATTTTTGGGCAAAGACTTGTAATTTTCCATAATTACTTAAAAAAAATGATTCCACTAGGTTGGAATTGCAGAAAGTAGTTAGGGGCAATTGTTTTCTTCTCAAAATGGTCAAGTTTTTGAAAATCGGTGAAGTGAAAAGTAAAAAAATCATCCTTTGGGGATTCGTTCCAAGGAAAACAACGAAACCCTCATAGAATCACTTCGGTGCTCGTCAGTCTGCCTGATTCACAATAACGCTTATAAGAGACTGACAGTGGATCTTTGAAAGGACATTACAGCGAACAATGATTGATAAGTTCTTAAATGTGTGTTTTAAAGACATGTGTTCTAGACATTTAGTTCTTCTTGCGAGTTTTAAGAATTTTTGGAAAAAAAAAAACAGCAAACACAGTGTGCTATTCTTCAAATCATTGAACCATTAGGCTTTTGCCGACGATTTTATCTGCAAAAACAAAGAATTGTAAGCAAAAGATTACTTTGGCACCAGCAAATCTGTCAAACAAGTCCCACAGCCACTCGTTTTTATTAACAGAGCTCTAAAACAGTCTGAATTACGATGAATTTCATTAAAAACATTTTCCAAGACACATTGAGATGAGCTCAGATTTCCTTTACAAACTTTTTCAAAGTCTTGTGCCCGTCTACCAGTTCCGTTTTCCAGCGATCTTCATTGGATAGACTTTTAAGACCAGAATTAAGGAAAAATTCTTCGTCCACCATTTCCTAGTTCAACGTCCCAAACTGAATGCCCTTCCTGGACCAACTTGACCACCCTTTCTACACATCGACACACACACACTTTTTTGCCATTTTCCTGCACACAATTAAACTGAACTCAACTCGACTTCAATTCCCCCGTCAAACCACTCCCGACATCCTTAAATTCCCAAATCTTCATTTAATTTTCATCCCAACAGCCCCGTCACCCCCTCCAAGCATCCACCGGCGCATCTAACTCTTGTTAGAACAAAAAAAAAGTAATTACACTGACGATGGTCATTATGAGGAATGAAAACAAAATTACATGACCGCACCAGATGCCATAACTCATCCGTTGCCATGCACGGACTTCAGGACTCTCCATCCTGGTCCGGGTCCTGGTTCCATTTTGATTATGCACCCCCACATGTTTATTCGAATCGATGGCGAACATAAAGCATCAGCAGCCGCATAAAGCATCAACAGAAAAAGAACAAAAACAGAAAAAAGAAAACGAAGAAAAAGAAAAATGAAACGAAGAGCAGTAAAAAAATAAACCCGGAGAAGGCGGGACAATATCCTGGAGGTGTTTTCTGTGGGTGGGTGAGGAGAAAAGCACTCTTGTTTTCCACCAGGCACCCGTGCAAATAACGGTCAATAATTTTTTTATGGTCCTTCGTATAATTTGTGTGTTCGCCATTCTTTTTAGGTTCTTATTAAATGCTTTTCACTTTTCACGAGTGTGTGTGTGAGGGGAATAGTTTTTTTCTTTATGGACCAGTGCTTGGTGGCTCCTGCCCTGAGGTCCGAGTCTCTTGAAGTCTTTCAACGGCATACTTCTGTGCGGCGTCGAGTACTTTCATCGGATATCAATGAGCCTGCCAAGTGGCCTCGGGGTCGATAGAGAACGTCGGATAATCATTTTTCTTTTTTGCAAAGTTGGCAGAAATCGAATGAGAGTGCTTTAAGGCCGACTAAGCTGAGGCTGGGAGATGAAACGATGTGACGAAGAAGTGAATAAATTTTTGGAAAAGGAATATCTAAATGGAATCTGAACGTGGCAGGTCAGAGGCCACTACATCCTTTGGCTCCATCAGAGGAGAGCAAAATTAAGCGGAGATTTCGGACCGAAAAGTCTTTATACAGAAGCCTGTTTCGAGTCCAATAAAATTAAAGAAAAGGATTCTTTTAAAAACTTGTGAATTTAAAGCTTACAATTTGCTTGCTGACTCACGTCGGGAATCAGTCTTTTTTCATAGACACGTTCTTGGCATTAATGATAGAAAACAATTTCAGACCAATCATGTCAAATATAAAGCATTTTCCAATAGAGACTTTATAACTTTGAATTTATTTTGTGAACGCATCCTTTCACTAATCATCGAACTGTCATTGTGAATTTTTTCAGTAAACTCAACATTGTCATCATGGTAAAGTACCCGAACGTGCAACGTCTGTAAATTATAAAAATTTTCTGCTGAAATTCGGAGTAGGTGACCACAACTTTAAGAGCGTTGACTCCAATTTTCGGTCGTAGCTATCGCCCTTCGCTCACATTACATTATGGCATATTTTGCCAAAGGGTCTTGGCTTAAACCACAAACGAGCCAATACAGATATCCAACTTCCTCTTCTATTGCCACTTGATTTTATTGGACAGCGTTTTTTAAAACATTTTGTGTCTGTGAATACGTGTGAGAGCTTGAACAACAAGTCAAAAAAAAATGCTTCCTGAATTTCTGTCAAAATGCTTCGTGTATTTCGGCTTAATTCGTGAATTACTGTCAAATTCGTCGATGGGCGAAGGGTAATAGCAGCTTCCCAGATGGGTGTCTATATTGAGTTGTCTGTGGATTAAGCCCATACAAGATCAAGCCGACTCAAGAATTGAAGCAGAAGGACCATTTGGAACGACGTTATGTTCTCCGATTGAGCTATGGAGACGATACGCCAAGATGACGAATTTCATTGCAAAATCACCTTCAGTGACGAAGCTCATTTTTGGCTCAATAGGCTCGTCAGTAAGCAAAATATGCGTTATTGGTCGGGTGAAAATGCACATGTGCTACACGAGTCACCACTTCATCCACAAAAGAGTTTGGTGCAGTTTTGCATGCCGGCAGCGTCGTAGCATAGTATTTTTTCGTCGACGATAACGATCGTCACGTTACTGTGAGTGGTGAGCATTATCGCCATGATCATCGATTATTTTTGGCCCGAATGGGAAGATAGGGACCTGGACGACAGAATGGTGCCACAAGCCATACAGCACACGTTACAATCGATTTGTCAAAGAGTAAGTTTGATGAGCGTGTTATCTCAAGAAATGGGCCAGTCGATTGGTTCCGAACGGTGAATTGCGAAAGCTTTTCATGACAGAAGTACTCCAGGAGGGTTGTCAGTCGTTCGCTGGAGGTGGGGCCGTGAATAATGTTTGTGGTGGTATTTCCCCGAGCCGGATTCGAACCCAGGTACTCTCGCTTAACAGTCCGACGCACTAACGATTAAGCCACGGCACCCACGATGCTTGTACAGCAGTAAATAAGCCTGTTGGCCTATACACTGCAAGTAGAGCTTTCTACAAAATCGACTGCAATACGTGCAATCAAAACGAAAGAGCAAAAAGTTGTTGACACATTTAGATAATTTTCTTTTCTGAAAAAACGAGCCCCAATAATCCTCTCGGTTTACTAACTTCACTAAGGAATGAACATTTCAAAATATATCGGTAGATACTTCAAACTCAGCAGCTTTTTTACTGAATTATTCTAACCTAACGAAGATGTTTGTAAACTGTTTTTTTCACATCCTGGCTTTGAAAATAAAGTTCCATAACTTGAAAGACTTTGCAAAACGATTTGCTGGTCGGCACCATTATAAATACAACATAAAATGAAACCATATTAGTTAGCTCCAGATTACAAAGCCTAGGAGAAAAACTTAAAAAAGAAAATACAGTCGAAGACCTCTAAGTCGAATTTTCACGGGATATCAGAACTAGTTCGAGTTAGAGGGCTTCGACTGTACTTTAATACTGCTTTTTTCCAAGAGCCATTTTAAAGGCGTTCATAATTTCTTGTCTCGGCTTTTATTTCAAACGTCTTTTTCTTTATGTTCGAAAATTAAGTTGGCTTTTTAATCGTTAGTGGTATAAAACTATTGTCAGCTAATAAGAAACATTTGTAGTCGCTTGCAGAGTTTTGCAATGGGAACATGCCGAAGTTAACAGTTTGAGACCGGCATGATTGTTTGGTGGTGTCTATGAAATTTACTGTTGAGTTACTTAGTCAATGCTGCCGAATTACCATGACAAACCACACGATTGAGCAAGAAGTTTAAATATTTAATATCAGAATTGGCAGTGTAAGATCCTGCCAGCCAAATTCGTTTCCCACATTCATCTAATTGTGGGAACCCCAAAGGTGGTTGGCAGCACAACGGGCCTAGCTTTAGCCTAAATGTACCGAAATTTCAAGATGTAATATAAGAATCAAGTCCAATTCAAAAAAGGTTCGGTTAGTTTTCTCATCTGACTCTTTAACATTTAGTGGTAAAATTTTACATGCCAATTTGGTAAGGAACCAAGGAAAGCAATAAATGATAGACCAGGGATATTTTCACTGCTCGTGAAAGTGTGTTCGAGAGTCCGAATCTATTAATCCTTCAACGTGTAGAAGTTGGGGGACGTTTAAACCGTAATTTAATGACATTAATGTGCCCTTGAAATGGAAAAAAAAAGATTTGTTGAGCCTTTTTCTATTCCACCTCAACCTTTGTTCGACTTAAAAAAAGAAAATCATGCCGATGAAGATCCTGCTGCTGTTGGTTTTGTTGCTTCTTTTAGTTTTGATTCGCCTGGTTTCATCGAGTTAAATTTTTCAATTGGAATAGACCCTGTACCCGAACATCTGAACGGGCGAACAATGCGCCTCTTCTACTGCTGATAAAAATTCCTTTCCAAAAAGAGAAACCAACAAAAAATTTACCGCGACGTCAGTCAAAATCCGCGGCGTCTCTCCTCAAATCACAACCGAATAAAACCAAAAAGGAATATAAAAAATTCATTTGTCTTCAATTGCGCCGGTGATGCCGAAGCAACGATGTGACAAACGTTTATTACCGCACGTCAGGGCCGAGTACTCAGCCGCAGAGGAAGGTGAGGCCGTAAAACAAACAAAAATCCCCCTTCACACACACACTCCCATAAAGTTGATTGGCATCGTTGAGAGGACGAAGGAGCAGAATGTAAATCGTACCACGGTCGCCACCTCAGGGAGGCACGCCCGCCACACACGCTCACGGGTCACATTCTTTTTTTTTTTTTTTGCAAACACCCCCGCCCGTAAATATTTTAAAATATTCGCGTGGTAAGACATTTTACCCCTCCACCGAAGAGACAGAGACAGAGTGAGAGAGAGAGGAGTACCCTCGAAAAAAGTCATGTGCCTTGTCGAGGACGAGGACTCAGGACGTCGCCGCTGTTGTTGTTGTTCGTCGTCGTCGTCGTTGTTGTCGTTGTCGTCCTTTTCGTCATTTGCGCTTATCACAAAGTGAGAAAGGATGTCATAAACATTTATGACACAGTCTCTGTGTGCTATTTTGATTCTTGTCAGCGGTTGTCACCGTGGAAAGCACTCAAAAGTCCTCTCGGCCCATGAGAGATCATATTCCACAACATTCACTCCCCCAAACACACATACATCCATCTGTCCATGGCTCCGGCACGTATCCCCTCTCGGTTATGTAAGGAGACGTCGGAGGAGAGCACTAAAACAATGTGAACGCTTCGAGGTTTTATAACCGAGCATTTGCCAACTTTGTGTCGGGCTCATAAACAATTTAACATAATTCGAGTGCGCACTATGGCGGCGTGACATTGTATCGCGGCGGGAGCCAGAACGCTGGCGGTGGTGATGAAAATGTGATAATGCCGTTTGAATTTCATATTCACATGCCAATTAAATAGCCATGCGAATGATGTGCGATAAACTTTTGAATTGAGACGTTCAGTTATTCATGCGCGCTGAAGTTGGATGTGGATGGGAGATTAGTGAATCGGAAATGAGGAGTCCCTTTGCTGGCTGTCCTTTTGTTGGCAGTCATTTTGCTGGCTTCCAGGGGTTTAGCGGTCGACATCTGAACAAGTAAACGAGGACACTGAGACTTACATCTGCTTATCGCCTCGAAATGAATAATTCGCTGTTTGACGGACTCGATTTAAGCTCTTTTTCAAGTTCTGATAGTAAGCCCTTACGGATGAATGTACAGCTTTAAATTCAGTAGATTAACTTACCACAAGCCCACGGCCCTACTAATCGCCAATTTATTTTACAGTAAACGAACAGCTTTTGAGCTCAACAATAGGTACAGTCGGCGGGGGTGCTGTGCGTGGTTTTGGCTCAGTATATTTTCCTCTAGCTTTTTTCTAAACTTGTCCTAGTGAAAAACGTAGAAAAATCATATCAGAAACGTGAGTTCTCCCAGAACAATTCAGGGTAACTCGAGAGCAATCAAACATTTTTGCAGCGTTGCTGAGAAAGAAAGGCTCTGCGAGCCTGTTTGAATCTCTTCCAGAGACACCTTCCTTGGCTTGTTGGTTTAAATTTTTATTTTCAAAAATTTAAGTAAACGTCATCGGCTGCTGCAGATTTTAGGCTCTCATTAAAAAAGGTAGAAGGAGTTCTCCACGTCCAATTGGAAGAGATGCTTGCAAAATATCGCCAATTAAAAGCCTGATCCTTTTTAGCAGTCCCATAGCCTCCCACACAAAGCACTCCTTCCCTTCGAAAACTGAATCCTCTCATGTCTCTGCGTGTGTCTTTATTTTGAAATTCCTGACAGTCTGCAGCCAGGCAACTCAACATCAATAAACGCTTCAATGTCCAGCAATCTCATTCCCCGACGGACTTTCCAATAAACCTGGACACCGGACAAGGCAACGGCAGCAGAGCACCTGTGTAAGATACAATTTTTTTTTTTACTCGTTCCTCCAGACAGGAATTCCCAGCAATCCATGCCGAGGAATTCGTGTTGCATCTGTTCCAGACGAAAAGTCACCACCACCGCCTCTCCCTTTTCGATGCAATTAAATTCCTTGGCGCTTGCTTCCCACTCAAACATCGTCGCCGAGGATGAGAGGAGCACGTCTGTTTGAAGGATGTTTTAAACTTTGTGTAAATACGAGAGTGAACGGCTCGCAGGTGCTAAAATTCACTTCCGAAACTGCGTTGAAAGTTGAGGGATGCTAAAATATTGACTTGGAGTTTTTGGGCGCATATGTTTATGTGGCTAATTAGAATTTGAAGAGAAGTCATTTTTTTGATGGCGTGGGAGGAGAACGAGAGATGCGTTTGGACAAAGTTGTCAGTCGATGAAATTTTCAATGTTAAGTGGAAGGGAGAGAGTGTCTTTTTGACACGATAGAATGCTCTGAAAGTCCACCCAGTTGTGTTTCGTAGAGCAATTGGTTATTCCTAAAGGAAGCAAAGGGCCTTTTGCTGTCATTTCGGCCGAAATGTGTAGCCGTGTCATCGAAAATTTAGCCCAACGAGTCGACCGCTGCTAACGTGCCCACGGTGGCCATATGACCGAAGTCGAGTTCCATTCATATATGTTTTGGTTGCACTTCAAGACGATGGTAAAGTTTTTGAAATATCTCAAATGGTTTGCGTTTTATTTCAAAAAATCAAGTCGTTATTGGATAACCCTTTATAATGAATTTTAATATATTCGCAAGTGATTCGATACGAATTTTGACATGGGCATGGTTTGCGTCTTTTTTTAATTCTCAAAAACCAAAAACAATAAGAAAAATAAAACAAATCTAAATTAGCTTAGAAAACGCTCGTGAAACTAAGTGTCACATGAATTTTCCTTCAAAGACCCATTGTCGATCCCGGAAATGTCATTTTTTGTTGACTTCTCAACTCCACCAACTTTCAAAAACTTATCATACAAAACAATCGCCTCAAACTGCTTTTATCATTTCCAAACTTTTGACACTAATTTTATTAAAAATGCGATGAAAGGCATTCGCCCAAAAAATGCAGTCAGATTCCTTACTTCGATTCTGTCAATTCGTGAAGTGTTTTGGATTTTTGAAGAAATTCCAAAATATGAAGAAATCTGCGGCTGAGGCTCATCGAATGCTCTCAAATACCTATGGTGGGCCGTTGGTAGCGAGAAGAAGAACGTGCCGAGAGTGATTTCAACGTTTCAAGAACGGTGATTTTGACGTCGAAGATCGGCATGGCGGTTCGGCAAGATCGGCAAGATTTTCGAAGATGTAGAATTGGCGCCATTACTTGATCAAGACTCGTGTCAAACGCAACAAGAATTGGCAGGATCATTGGGAGTGACGCAACAAGCCATTTCAAAACGCCTGAAAGTCATGGAAATGATTCAGAAACAAGGAAATTGGGTGCCGTACGAGTTGACGCCGAGAGATGTTGAACGGCGTTTGTTTGCTTGTGAACAGTTGCTTGTAAGGCAAAGACGGAAGGGATTTCTGCATCGCATTGTGACTGGGGACAAAAAATGGGTTAAGATCATTCTAAACGCAAAAAATCATATCGATATCCCGGTCATGCTTCCACGTCGCACACTGGGGCGCGTTGTATGGAGAGCATGCTCAAAATGCAAAATTGAAATTTCAAGTCTTATTTGCAAGAATGGTATCGTTGGAAAGAAGGCAAAATTTCTCGTCAAGCTGCTAAACATTTAAGTCGTTGTATTTTGATGCTAGTACTTTTAAATTGATCTCTTACATTCATAGAATACTAACATTTTTTTTTGTTTAAATTAGTGCGAAATATATTTTTTCCAGTTATTTATGCCCAACAAGCAAAACACATGCTGTACTTTTTGCAAAAAATCCTACCTTTGAACGCTTAGCCTTCTAAACCTGCCACAGTGTTCCTTTTTTTTGCTGCTGAATTTTTAAGTCGTCATTAAATCAATCAGGCTTTAACTAACAAAGTGCTTCATTGTTCCTTACATCGTTCGTTTTTTGACATTTTCTAAGCAAGCTACTAATGTCATCAAGTCTAATGTCTGGAATAAGTTTGAAATAAAATAAACTTTTTTATAATGACGATCATAAATACCCACAGAGACATCTTATGTGCTAAAGATGTCTCATAGCAAACCTGGTTAAAAAAAGAAGCGCTCTTCTGGCCCATGGTAAATGGAACATTTAAGTGCTTAAACAGATCATTTATGTTGTAATAGATTTACGTTCATTAATGTGTTTCAATTTAATTTCCATTCAATTTATTTTTATAAAGGTTTGCACAAGTAGGACTTATAGTCTTCTGTAGCGCAACAAAGGTGGTTAGGTGGGTAGGTAGGTAGGTTGTGTGGTGAGCTACGCAAGGCAGCCGAGCACTTAGGCCAGATGAGGCTCATTGTGATACCACATGGAGCGGATGCAAAAACATTCCACTACTCTGGAAACCAATTGGAGCTATTAATATAGGGGACGATACGGCTTATGCTGGTGTCAGCAAGTTCACCGAGGTTATTTAGAAAGTAGTGACCGAGATGCCTCTTTCTACGGTTCGCGAGGGCGCTGCAGGTTCCTAAAAGGTGGAGCGAGGTTTCTTCCTCTTCTTCGTCTCTGCAGCTTCTGCAGAAGTCGTTGGCCGGAAGGCCCAGTCGGGTGGCATGTTTGCCAAAAGTGGAGTGCCCAGTTATGACACTGATCAGGTTCCTAACTTGAATTCTGCTGAGTCTTAGGAGACTAAGTGAGCGTTCAGGATCTAGCCTAGGCCAGATTTCCCTGGTGACGCGACAAGTAGTACCGTTCGACCACCTAAGATTGGTTGCCGCAATGGTCTTGGATTTGATGTGGAGGAGCGCGGTAGCAAGAGGTGCGCAGAGACCGACCTTATCCGGTTGGATGGCTTCACTGGTTCCGCGCAACAAAGGTGGTTAGAAATACAAAATAAAGTTCCAAAACTACACTACAACTACAACTACACTATAAAACTACAACTACAAAAAATTGAGTTCGTGTAGAAGACTCTAAATATATTTAAAACAAGAAAAAGTGAAAGACGGACTTGGATAGGGACAGACAGGAAGTTGAGAGGAGAGGTACGCGTTGGCACAGAAAATATTTAAATATTTAAATGTGCGCTGGTAAGAAGTAGATTATAAAAGAATATTGTGAACGTCTGCAAATTTGACAACACCAACATCGGTCTGTTCCTTTTCCAATCAGCTATTGACCTGTCAAATTTGCTCTCGTCTGGGCAGTCAAAAATTGTTATTCAAAGTGAACAGTCGCTTTAAAATATAATATAAATACAAAAAACAAATATAATTTATTGTTAATTATAATTATATATTATAAGTGTAGCCCCAATTCCTTTATCACGCGCTAATTATGAAAAAAAAATAAAAAACCGGTCAAGTGTGAGTTTTACTCACCCGCCGAGGGTTTCGTTCGCAAACAGATTAGTAGCCTAGACTTAATATAAGTCTAAGAAATCAATAAACTAAAATAGTCAAATCAAATTAAACTCAATTCACTGTTCAATCACTAAAATTCTTTCATTTCGAACGAAACTGAACAAAAGAAAATCCTTTCCCATTTGCTGATCGCGCCAGCCGTGTGAAAATTGCTTTGGTGCATTTAGGGGATGAAATTCCGCAAGCGACACTGAGACTGCCGTCAGTTCATCGTTTTTTGCGATAACTGATTCGATTTAAATCGTTAATATCTCGAAAAATTGTATGAAAATAATTTTTTTTACATAATATTTTATTGTTCTTTCACTGAGATCTACAAAATGGCGTTTTCGGATCTTCAAAATTCGAATGTTGTTGTTTTTCGGTTTTTGGCCAATATCTCGAAAACTATTAAAGCCAGAATGCTCAAACCAATTTTAACACAAAGATTACATCAAGATCTACATTCTAGATTTTTTTCAGATTTTTAGACCAACGGGTGTGGAAATGCGAGGGGGGGGGGACGCCTTTTTTTCGACTTTGAAGCTTAATATCTCGAAAACTTAACTTCCAAATGAAAAGTTCAAAATGAAAACTCTATTTCATTTTGCAAGACCTATCCGATGGTACCTCACTTAATATATTGCCGTGAATTTTTTTTCAAAAAAAGTTAGTAATTGATTTATTTTAGTACATATACAAAATCACACACGATTTTCGGATAATTTTGGGCTATTGCGATGAGTTGCCCCATAACTCCAATTTTTTTCAGATTTTTTGGTCAAATATTCTAGAAAGTAAGGTGGGGGACACGGTACACAAGTCAGTTTTCGGCAATTTGTTGGCTAATAACTTCTTACCAATAAGAGTGAGATGATTACTATAGTACAAGTTTTTGATCTAGCTATCATCCTCTTTCTAACAATGCCCATATCAAGGAACTAGTAAAAGAAATTTATTTTTCAAATTTAGTATTGGTACTAAGCTTTTCGCTAGTATAAAATTTTCTTAAAATTTTTTTCCTGAACTTTCTTTGGGCAAGTGAAATACGTCTTTTAGCAAAGTTTTATTTCTAAATTCTTAGTGGTTCGCCAATTACCGAGGTTAAGGTCTAATGACAGACAGACAGACATTTTCATAATCAGGGCACCGCCCCCTTTCCAATGACACCCATATCGACCATCAAAGTGAGTAAACGTTTTTTCGGCCGTTAGTATTAGTACTAACTTTTTCTTTAATCTGCGACTAATACCAAAAAGGGTGCATGATTTATTTTTGGGTTGCCTAGATACACCTTCAGTCCAAATTTCATCCCTTAACTACAAAGGACTTATAAGTTATAGTCAAATATGTAAAAGGCGACAGACAGACAGACAGACAGACAGACAGACAGACAGACAGACAGACAGACACCGAAGTGATTCCATAAGGGTTTCGTTATTCCTTTGGAACGAAACCCTAAAAACACCGACCTCTTTGTTGCGACCCCAGAACCAATTTCAGTTTCAATCCACACCACCTTCACAATTCGAAAAAAATTTCCATTTCATACCCAGCCACGGCGATTTCCTCAACAATTAGACCAGAAAAAAAGCTCATGGCTACCGCCGGTCGTTCCGATTACCTTCGCTTAAGACGCATCCTTATCCGCATTGGCCGCGGTCACGGACAACAAACCCCCGTCAGCTTAAATAAAAAACGAAAAAAAATACTTAAAGCCCATTCATTATTAACTTGGCTAACGAATATTCATGAATTTCCATCTTCTTTAGTGTGCGCCCTCCATCCATCCCCCCTCCACTTTTCAGGTGGAGAGTATTTATCATGGGGCAGACATGCAAACATGAAAATTGAATGCGGGCCTGAGCTTTATGCCTGCTTCAGGCTCCCAGCACTACTTTCCCATCCAGCGCCACTCACCCCCTTCGCGGAGTTAATTTAAATTGTTTGAGCTGCTGCGCTGCACTCTCCTTGGCTAAAGTTGAATCCTTTATTTAGAATTTCCTCAGTGGAAAGCGAGAGAGAGGTCGCCCAGTTGTTGCGCTCTCCTGCCTCAATGGAGGGAACTCAACTGAGGAACTCTACTTGTGCTGTATCGAGTAACCTTTTGACGTATGTTGTTCCTTTGTATCCGTTTTCTTGTGCCTGTGTGTGTGCCTGCTTGTGTTGTTTCCTTTTTTTTTTTTTTGTTGGTTAAGTTACCGGCGAAATTATAATTACTGCGGCATTTGCCTGTTTACATTACACGCTTCTCCGCGCGCGAGGAGCCGCTGGTAAATGATGTTGGCAGGAACTATGATGTACTTACGCTAGTTTCGGGGTTAAAATTAAACGAGGAGGGGCCGTGAGCGGTGGATGGGTGGGTGGGTGAGATAGAGTGTATTAGCAAATTGCATTAAGGATATTTTGTGCGAGTTTAATGCTGCTGCTGCTGCTGCTGGTGGTTGTGGTTAAAGGGATTTGCATAAGCTAATTAGGGAGCAGCTTCCTGTGCGTACGCCGCGTGCAGTTCTGTGATGTAAACAAAAACACAGATGGGTGGTAATAAAGATAAACGATGTAACAGCTGCTGGCGAGACGTGCTTAAGACTTAGGCATGGATAACCATGAAACAGCCGGTAGGCGATGGATTTTCCCACGGGGCTGCATTTCGCTTAGAGTTTGGGGGCTCTTGAAGTAGTTGACCGCAAAAAGCCGGTTGTGTGCTTTGTTTTGTAGGAGGAGGACGCTTTTACGCTCTCTGATTGTTCATGACGGCGGGAAAATAACTTCTCTTCGGCTTTTAGGAGTTAGATTCTCTTGGACATCGAAAAATCAGTCGAAGGGGTTGTTTTGTTGGCAAATTTTCTTCAGTTTCTAAGATCCTTGCTCATCCATGCCTTATGCGGCTAAAGGCTTTGTTTGGCTTTTGTTCAGTCGCAACCTACACTAATTATACCATAGCACAATCAGCGGTCTATATGATCGGCGTTTCGCCGCCATTCCCAACACAACCTCCGCTAAGAAAAGTTGTGCTTCTTTCTATACAACACGCGTCTTTGTCCATTCGACTTCCTTTTAACAAAAACGCGTCCTTCCTCGTTCGATTTGTTTCTATCGAAGATGAGTCTTTCTCGACTTCCTTTTGTCAAAAACGCCTCTTTCTTCATTCAAATCCTTTTACCTAAAACATGTCTCCTTAAACCTTCCTCCACCTTTTCCACCATCCCTCAGACTCAGCATTTTTTAGTCCCCTTTCTCCCGTCCACTGCTAAGACAAATGTCCCCTTTCTTCCTCCCTTCATTTTTTTCCATCAACCACTTTCATCATTACCTCCCACTCCCCATAAACCAAAAAAAAAAAAAAAAATGTTGCCAGTTGAATAATCACCGTGAATAGCGAGGCACAATGTTTAGCAACATTTTTCATTCGTTATCTTCGTAAGTGGGGTTTTCTTTTTTTTTTCGGGACCTCGTAACAGCAGCTTCTGTTTCTTCCGCTTTTCTTAAAGAAAACCCTGTTAGGTTTGGGAGGTAAAAGGGGAAACAAATGGCACCGCACCGGGAGGTCATCGTGTGTGGGCTTTCATTTTAATTGATAACGCATGTCGGCTTTTATTGCGAACGATAACTCACGTATTTTCTTTTGTGCTCGTTGGTTTAGTTTGGTAATAAATTTATGATCCTTGAGGTCGTTGGACGATGGGACATATTACTCGTTTCGATTTAGAGTTAGAGCAGTTTTTTTTTTTTTGGGAGAAATTTATGGGAGTTAATTGAAGTTGATTTTGGGGTTCTTTGGAGTCCCCAGAAAAGGCTCAAAAACATGTGAGAGGCCTTATAGGTTCCCAATTTGAGACCCAAAAAGAGAGTAAAGAGTATGTCACAGCCCTCTGATTCAGCAACCATGAATAGTGTTTCCTGCCCACCAACCAAATCGAGCAATTGTTCTGAGATCGATCCTCCCCATACGTCTAAGGGCCAACAACTAGAGTCCACACTCTGCTAATGCGCCTGACTCTCTGATTTGGACTCATTACTTTCCGCAATGTACTTGGCCCACAAAAATTGCCGTCAATATGAATACAGCATTTTGGTGAGTGGCGCTGTTTTAAAAGAGTCATTCCTCAGTCTTCTGGGACTAACCACATGTTTTTACTTAACCTTATCTAACTCACCAGTAAAACAGATGAACATTTGTTGTAAGCCAGGACTAAGTCGCGTGTCTCCGGGCGACTTAGGTTCCCACGAATGAAACTAAGCAACGAAAACATTCCACTTTTATTCACCACAACACCCTCATAACTTCCCTTTACAGCGATGTAAGCAGCACAATGACAACTAATCCCTAGAGCAAAAAGGAATCCGCACTGTTGCAGTTTTCCTGTTTACCCTTAACCCTTAGCCGCCTCAGCATCCTCCCACACGACATGCACCCTTCTGCCTCAAGATGCGTCACTATCGTCGTCGTCGTCGTTGGAGGTCCTCCACCCGCAATTGTTCCCATTACTTAGATTTCTTGGAACTAAAAGTTAAAGCAATTTCAAAATGCAAATTGCTTCGAACACAAAAACACACACATGGATCCTTTTGGAAAGGGCACTCATAACGATAATAATAAGCAAAGTTCAGCCCTCGAAATCCCCTCAAGATGTATGGATTCAGATCTTGAATGCGCTTCTTCCTCTCGTGCACTCAGCCAGAGCCCAGGATGCTGGAGCATCCTCCACCATTGGAGACAAGAAAAATGCAAGACCACCATCACATCAAACATTCAGCCGGAAGGGCTGGTGCCCTCCTCCGCTCTGTTAAGGACGAGATTTAAACACAGAACGACAGCACTTCAGGAGCACGAGTCAGCAACCGGGATAGGGACAAGACCTTGGGATATTCGAAATAATGGACCGACACTTAAAGGCAGCCCCACCGGAGGCCCTCAGATGCAATTTGAATTTTATTTGAATGTTTCCAAGTGAACGAGTCGCAAAGGCATCAACGCCGCCACACAGATTTGGTTAAAATTTTGTCCACGGGAGCGGCAATTGCGCAAACAAAATAAAATGTTGTGGCGGTCGGGACGAGGGTGGGGAGGGCGATGAAAAAGTGTCGAGTCAAGCCGAACCGATGGCGTGGATTAAATTTTTGATGCTCGTGACTTCGATTTGATGTCAAACAAACGAATGTCAATAAAATTCAATGATTTTAACTCGAATGGGTGTACATTAGTGGCGGCGCGGCGGTGGTAATGTGTGTGGTTGAAAAAGGACTGCGGGTTTTATTTTTTTGGGGGCGAGTCATTGAAATGACGGGGTGGAGCTGAAATTTAGGCAGGTAGATTTGGTTTCATAGGGGTTGGAACTAATAAAACCTTTAGAGGTTCATAGCAACGAAATTGTTTGGTGAAAAAAAGGAATTTATTTAAAGCAAAAACGAACGAAATTTTACGCCGAATCTGCAAACTTACGGACAGTTTTACTGAACGCTGAAGTTTGGATTTGAATGAAAATAAATTGCATGAAAAAAAAAAGATTTTCAAATGCACTCAAACGAATTTCAATCTCCTTTTAGAGTGATTAGGGCAGTAGCCCGTGACTGTTGCTAAAGTGGATATTGAGGGACGAGTGTTGCTAAAGTGGATATTGAGGGACGAACTCGCAGACCTTGCATTTTGTGAGTTCTTGTCAGAGCTAACTCTAAGTCAACACGCTTCAAAAGTATACCAATGAATCGCCATCCCATAGCAATTAGACGGTATAGTTGAGACGTACCACGAACCACTTTAAATAATCTCGAAGTCAGTGCTTGCCATCCCACAGCTATAAAATATGTTCAGTTTAAATTTGCAGAGACGCCATCTCGTCATCCACTTAAACATCACTTTAACTCTTTTAATACGAACGTAGTCGTCGAACTGAGAGCAACCACTATCTGCATCTGCAAACACAGGTCTGAAGAGAGATTGTCGGCAGCTTTGTCGTAGTCGTAATTTGGCTTTTGTAAAGGTTAAAATAAAAATAAAATAAATTGTCGGCGTACCAGAGCCTAGCTTCTTCGCGCCTAGCTTCTTCGCTCCGGAAAGGTTAATCGGAGTCAAATACAAATACTAGAGTCTATACTTTTCGAATAGATTTGTACAATAATTTCATGAATACTTCTAAAAACCTGTGAATAAAAATTGAATTAGACTTGAACTTCCAAAATATAACAGAATCGTCTCAAAGTCGGCATAAGAAGCATGAGAAATGGTTTGAAAGCTTTTAAAGTCTCCTCTCAATTTTTTTAAGAGTTTGCAATTAATCTGCCATTTTTTTCGACTTTTCTCTGACTCAAACAGACATTAATCTGTCAAGTTATGTTCTGTGACGTGTTACCCTTATGGTGGTAGATTCGTTATACCTTTCTCAGTTTTAAGTTTTCAGTTAGTTTTTAAGTTATGTTAAGTTTTTTTTCCTTGCTTGTCTTAAGCCAATAAATGGGGCTACTGCCCCACTACAACTAAACTAAACTAAACTAAAACTCAAAGAAGTCGTTGTTCCTATGAACAAAAAACTGGAACATTCGGTTTTGTGATTTTCCACCAGAAAACAACTTTTTTTTGTGGGGAATCCACAAACCCAACGGAATAGACTAACTTAATTTTTTATAAAGGTTACAAGTAGTTGACCATTTTATCGAAGTTATTGTCTGATTGTAAAAATCAAAATGTTGCTTCAGGCACGGAGGCTTTCCATTATGAGAACAAGTCATTTTTGAGAAAAAATGGTGGACGCATAAGCTACACTTTAGAAGCCTTTAATAGGTGAAGTTTTTGATTGCCACCCAACAGCTAGCACGTGTTTCCCCAACCCTGAACGACATTTCTTTGTTGAAAACTTGTTTAATTTTTCTGTTCAGATTATGCCATCAATCCAGAGGTATTATTTTTATTTCTTATTTAATTATTGCCATTCTATCAGCCCAATATGAATCGAAGAACTTTACTCGTAAGCACAAGCGTTGCCTGTAACAGCAAATAAACCCTGCTGTTTTCCCAACTCTTGATGAAAATAACCTATTGCGCCGTCTCCAGATGGCTAAGCCCCTTAACTTAGCACGGTAATTTCAATTGCGCTTAGTTGTGCTATAAGCAGGAACTCTCAGTAAAGAATCACTTACAAAACGCTTGTTAATCAAGAAAGTCAAAATTAATTGTAGTACAAATATGTTTTATTTGAAGGGAGCTGTTTTTACCGAGTAAACGTTCCTTTCTCTATGAAGGAACAGTGTCTTTTGAAGACTTTCACCTAACATCGTTAAAAAAATATTGTGTGTTATATAATAATAAATATTATTATTGCGACTGACACTCAGTCGATGATTTGAATACAGCCTTTTCAAGAACTACAATTCAATTTGTACAACGTTCCTTAGTTTTCTTTTCTTTGGTTCAGTATATAAGTGCCTTTTTAATTATACAAATATACAAATATTTAATATTGCATGACATTGCCGCCCGTCTGCCTTTTTCATGAATGACTTATGTTTGTAGTGTTTAAAGGGACTAAGAACAGCAGTGTTTTCTATGTGATCACCAAAAAAAAAAAATGTTTTCCTTTTCCACGTTCCACGACTTTTACAACTTCACTCATTTGAAATTAAAGAACCTGTCTGGGATATCGACCCCATTTGAATGCATTTCCTCCTCTTAAAGTAAATTACAACCTTCCAACATTATCATCTCGATCACCCAACAAATTACATTCCGCTGATACCCGCTATTGGCGTAATGTATGGTGTGGTCGGTGTCCTGTCTCTTCACTTAGAAGTGACCAAAATAGCCGCCTTCTGCTGTAACACCTAATCATCTGGCTAATCAGCACATTTGCCTGATTTAATTACTCACAGATTCAATTATCGAATTAGCATCTGTGCGAATTATCCGCTTGTTTGGCTGTGTTAGATTCAATTTTGGTATGTGGAGGATGCTTGGCGTTGGTTCAAAGCGGTTCAAAGGCATGGAGAACGCGGTTAGAAGGGCTTTAGTCTCCTCACTCTTGAGTTCATGCGAATGTAGTAGATTCTTATGGACTGAGATTCTATTCCAATGGCATTGCCCCGCTGCGGAAATTGAACGCAGAAATATTTTAAGCAATGCTTTAGTTGACAGAAAGCAAAATAAGTTTTCTTAAAGTACTCTGTTTGCTGGAAACTCTACTTTGACATAATTTAGTTAACGAATGCTAGAAATGTGAACTAGCATTTCTTTTATTGTAAAAAAATCACCTTTTATTTATTGATTTGGTGTCCATTTTATTTGCCATCGGGATGTCTTCTATTTGGAGAAAAGTTTACCGTCGTCGCATTGTGCATGTTCCTGGATCTTTACACAGTTGGTTAGGAAATGGTTTTCACATTTTTGTTGCCAAGTGGATCGCAAAACGATACAAATTTACAAACGAGGTCATACCTTTCTTTATTAAAACCGCGTCATCTGCTCAGTCGATTCGCGTCAATTGCACTTGCAGCCTTTATTTGATCTCTTTGTTTATTGAGTGTTATGCTGCACCGAATCGACGTGACCTAAATCTCATCCACCCCTTCGTTGCTACACCATCCAATCCGTGCCAGCCATCTTATCATCCATAAACGCTTTATTTCAATTACCAGGCACGATTTATTGCATCCCCAGCAGAAGTTACAACCCCCATCGCCACTGTCCGCTGTCAGTCTCTCGCTCACGGAAGGGTTTTAATCAAACACGAAATAACCACACAGATTTGAGTTGACAGTTCTCAAGAGGACTATCATCAAAGAGGTGAAAATGAAATAAAAATGTTCTCTGGAGGGAGAGCAGAAACGTCCGATATCCTGTCGTGCCATGCCTTGCCGTACGTCCGCTCAGGAAGGTACACTGTCAGGACCAATAAAAAGAAATTTATGTGGACACGTACAACCTAAAATGCTTCCACAGATTCAGAAATATTTGATCACTGCCTCACCGTCGGCGCTGCCGTCGACGTCGTCGTTCCCCCCAGTGTGCACCTAAAGCGTACGTGTACATGCCAAAGATTTACTCCAGAAGTCCACTAAAGGAGTCGACGGGGACGGCGAGCGGTAGCTGGAGCTAAAGCAGGACCACCGGCAGAAGACCAAAGAAATAAGAAATCCCATATTTTCTGCATTCGGATGGGGTGGAGGAACGCCGGCAACAGGTCGTTGATGGGAATGAATCTGTGAGTTGTTCTTTGGGCGGCATCTCGTTGCTGCGTCTCCAGTGGGTAAATCAGTCATGAATTATTAGGATCCTTTCCCGGTGTAATGATGTACCACCACCAACACCACCACCGTCGTTGTCGTCGCCAGGACCACTCCCCGTCGGGTTGTTGTAATGCAAACGATTCATTTTGTGTTTGACGAGTGGAGGGAGATGAAATAAGTTTTATTATTGCGAATATCGTTTCAGAAATCTGCCGGTTTTCAGGGTGGCATTTAGGCGTGGCCGTGAAGAAGATGGGGAGGATTTTTCTAGAGACAGAGGAGACCTGGAATCGTTGACTACAAGCATACAATTTGAACAGCTTGTAAGAAGATGGCGTCAAAGATGTTTGTGGTTATTGCTGGCTTTTGAGGTTGTGGATAGTTCAGTGAACATACAAACAGATTCTAGTGGACATGTAGATTAAAAAAAATATCACGATAACCACACAAAAAAAAACAGGCTATAAAACCCGACATTCTTTTCGGATGGCCAAAAGTTATTTCATTCAACGAATAAAAAGCAAACATGCCATCATCGTCTTTGCAGGAGCTGTAAATTTTAAGCCCATCGGCCATGGTATCGTAAATAACATGTTTCAAGAATTTTGCATAAAGTTTTTTGGAATGACTTAAAGCCTCGTAGTCCCATTTCCAAAAAAATGCCTTACATAAATATTTTATTAAAGTTTTGTCTGGCTATAGGAGATAAATGAAGTTTAAATGATTAGCTCGAGTCCAATTTCCCTTAGCTTAGCCCTTAGGCCGTCGTGGCTTAATCGTTAGTGCGTCGGACTAGTTCGAATGCAGCTCGGAGAAAAAAACACCATAAACATTTTTCACGGGCTCACTTCCAGCGAATGACTGACAATCCTAATGGAGTACTTCTGTCACGGAAAACTTTCTGTAGGTCCCCTTCACATGTGTCAAATTATAACGCGCACAACACAGTGGAGGCGTGAAAAGTTAGGCTCTTGTCCTTCGTGGGCTGTTACGCCACTAATGATGATGATGATGATGAGGAAAATTCGGCTCGACTTCCCAAACAGCTGATTTGTTATTCCTTAAAAGTCATTGCCTAGTATCTTATGTAGAGCCGCAGGGCAGCTGCATAAGTCTTGAGCTCCTGAAATCACCTTCTCTTACAAACAGTTTTCTTTGGCGATGTTGGAAGGTCATCAATGAAACTGGAAATCAGATATGTCTTGGCTTAATATAATATCTTGGCTTAATGTCTCCATTCTCCTCCTTTTTTTTGTTTTTGTTTTTTGTAACAACTCTTCATGTTGGCCACGTCCTATGGACTCGCATGGTCCTTTCTGAAATTTGCTTAAATCACTTCTTTGAGTGCCCCAAATAATTTCCAAAAAACACTGCAAGCTCTGTTTTTAATAAATCTTCAAAATGTTTAGCCCCTACCCCACTTTTGACACTGGACCTTTATTGACCACAAAAAGCAAAACCAGACGTAGAAAGCTGTCTGGTTGGTACAAGCCTTAAAGTATTTCTTCGTAATTTCTTTATCTCATCATGGACTGAAATCAATTCGCTTCTACTCTTGAAATCCTTCAAAGGATAATTGAAAGTAGATTTTTTTTTTCAAAATGTGATCCGAAAAGAAACTCTCTCTTAAATCCGATGAGAGGATGGGAAAAAACTAAGAAACTGTGTTTGAAACAATATGGATCGACCCTCCTTTGTCGGACTTAAGCAGAGCACTCGCAAATGAGATTGTAAATCTCTGCGACATTGGTCATAGCCAATGTACAGAAAATCCCCCCAAGAAAAACTCCCAGTTGATCCGTGGTAATGCATCGTTCAGACTTGATTAAGTTCCCCCCATGGTGACACGTAAAATAGATGTTTCCCTCCAACTTAATCAGAAAAATCATAAAGCACCCAAAAGTCGTGAATCGCAGAGTGAAAAATCATCTGCGCGTCTCGCAAATAAACTCGACATCATTACACCGTGAGAATGCAACAACATAATCAAAGTAATTAACACATTTCTCAGTGCCAACTAAATTCAAATTCTTCGTTTACGTTTCTTTTCCACTTTCACCCTCAACGCGTCTAATTCACCTGCTGCTCGACGGAGTTGAAATTATCTTCGCAGTGGAATATTTCACGTTCATGTTTCGAAAGGACTTTTGTTCATTTAATTAAATAAAACTCCCGAGTCCGCGACCTTTGGCTTCATTTCGAATGTCAAGAAATACAGAACAGATGAGGGGGGAATAAAAAAAAGGAGACAAAACACAGTCGAACAGGAGAGTGCGCTAAAAGGATTCTTTATCCATCGCCGCGCTCGGCGGGATATGGTAACATGACAGCTGAGAATTTAGCGACCAGATTTATGTGTCAACACTTCTGGAACGGATGTCGTCGGGAGGGGAAGAATACAGTTATTCATTTCATTCATTTTATTTATCCGTTTTAATTTAAATCCCTTTTCCAGGACGCAGCTGAGCACCGCCAGGGAAATCCTTTTAATCAAAAGCATCCGGTGGCTTTGATGAATTAATTTGGCGCGAGTGTGTTTAGTGGCGGATGTGTGTGGGTGTTTTCTTTAGACATATTTAAAAGGAAGGGAAAAGAGGAGCTAATTGGAATTTTTTCATGTTTCATGTTGCAGCTTTGAGACACGACCAATCTCATTTGTGTCGATTTGCACACTTTCTCAGTTTTTTCAGTCTGGCACTCTATCTGAAGCTAAAATGACTGCAAGCGCAGGTGTTGAATTCTTCAGGAAAACAATTCGATTTCGCTTTAAATGGCAACATTATTGGAAGTTCTTTTTCTGGAACTTTAAAACGATTGCACTTGATTGCCATCAGGGCAGAAAAACGTTGGTAAATGGCGTTGAAGTCGTTGCCTTTCATTTTACTGCAAGAGTAAGACGCTCTACCAGTGGTTTAGAGCGTTTCACTAAAAGCTATTCTACTTGTCACCCTGGGAACTGTTGGACTATGCAAGACCACTTGTCTAGTCACATAAATTCTATCAGACAATGTAAAGAATTTTAAACCTTCTAATTTCTAAAATTCCACGTCCATGGCCAATGCAGCCAGAGTCCAAGTGATGCTTCCTGTAAGGCATACCAATTCGCGAAAGCCGATGTTGAAATATAATAAAACAAGCTCTGAGTGTTACTAAAATTCTTTATTTAAGTTGGTGGTCTGTGTAAAACATTAAGTATTTCACAAAAACATTAAGTATTTCACATTGCACCGTTCAAATAACCGCCGCGGTTAAAACAGAGAATTCCGAATTCAATGATCAATGACACTGCTACAATAACTACTACTGAATTTGGACGATCGTTTCAGCTACGTTGGCTCTGATCGACTGCGTACTATTGCAAACCTTGTATGAAATGCTTGTAAACAACTTTCTTATCAAAGCCAGCTATTGGTTTTAGGAGGAAAGATTTCTAGGTTCAAAAAACTGGATCGATTTAATTCCCGATAGAGATGAAGACTTTCTTTTAGCGCACCCATTTATTTTTTTGGTTCTTTTTTATTCTCGGGAAGTCTTGCTAATATTTCTCATAATTCTCAAAAGCATTGTCCCTTCCCATTGTGACACTAACGAATTTGCTTTGCAATCTAAATTCTATTTTATAAATCTTTTTTCATCAACTACAGTTATCTGCGAATAGTCAGCTAACCCTATATGTTCGTGAATGGTAAATATTTCATCCTTTAACTCTATGACTTAGAATTTCCTACGATCGGAATTGTATTATTGATTTTCTTTCTTTTTCAATCAATTGATAATTTTATCTTGAACATTTTCTCTGGTCCCTTGAATTTCCAATTATTCAGAGTTTACTATCCAAATAATTCACTTTATGAACTTCAAATATTTTCCAGTGTCAAAGTTTTTGCATAAATGATTTTTCTTTTCATATTGAAAGACTATTTTTGGCAACGGTAGGAAAGTAATAAAGCACTTGGTCTGATGTCTGATCTCTGTCCAAAGAGACATAAGCGGAGTCATCAGAAGAACAATTTATTCAAGTGAACCATAGAAGATCTAGACGCAATTTTCCGAATGCGAGTAATTTCTTTAAGACTTCCTATTGGTCTTAGAGCCCACAGCAAATTTTGTGCGTGGAAGTATAACCAAAAGAAGTATACATCAACATGAAGTTCTTTCCTAGACGATATCAAATCTGGAAGTCTGGCAGCTGAGATTAGTATAGTAGATTAAATACGTTTGTTGTCGTTACGTACGTTGTCGAAACTTGGATTTTATAGATAACCACTTCAATTAAATACAGTCGAAGTCTCTAAATCGAAAAGCCCTCTAACTCGAATACATTTTTTCGACTCTTGGTCTATTTTTAATTCCTCTAAGTCGAATTTTTTTTTTGCTAAAAAATAAATAAAAAATTCCTCTCTCTCAATTTGTATCAAGCACGCAGCTTGTATTGCATGCTATGACTTTTTCTCAGTTTGGCACTGGACGACGAACACCTTTCATTTCATATTAATTTTTTAGTGCACACGTGAAAGAAAATATAAGAATGTTCGTAGCAAGAATGAGGATTTACATGGCGACCTACACGGCAAACATCGAACCCAAAGAACTTGAGCAAAACGAACCTATTCGCCAACCGTTCTCGAAGCACAATCATGTTGGGCGAACACAATTATCGTTTAGGGCCACATAATCGTCGTTTACACACAGTCATAAATGAGCTATAGTTTATTTGTGCACACAACCGTCTGGCTCTGTATGAATAATTGCACTGCTTATTTATTGTTTTGTTAGTTGACAAACAATTTGCCTTCAATATAAAAACAGTTAGGAGAGAGAGATGTTTTCAACCTTAATGTAGTGAATGCATTGGGAGTCTGGATGAGGTCCAACAATGCAGAACTGGCTTCATACTCCAATTTTAAGGACTCAATCCAAAGTTACAAGCTTCTTTAAGTTTTTTCCTGTTTTTTCCTTACATGTATACTCTTTTGAATAAAATAAAGGCTTTTAAACAAAAAAAATACTAATCCCTCTAACTCGAATTTTTCGAAAAATACTTCTAACTCGAACTAATTTTGATATCCCGTGAGAATTCGACTTAGAGGGCTTCGACTGTATTATACAGATTATTTTTGGTTATACTTTCGCACCCAAAATTTTCTGTGGGGTTTTAGTCTATATGGTCAGAGTAAGTGAAAAAATGGACTCTTTTCCAAATTTCAGTAAGAACTTGCAACTAGCTTAGCAGTTAAGTAATTTCCAACTTTGCAAGGACTACTAACCAAACGAGTAGAAAGCAGTCAATTGACTGTAAGTCAAAAGACTATATGACTGCTTTAGGTAACTAAAAAGACTGGCACCAATCAAACTGAGTGGGCAGAGTGGAAACTTGCACCTTGTCTAAAAATTAAATGCAGTTTTCTTTAATCCAAAAATTGTGAATAGTATAAATTTAATCTGCTGGCTATCCAAAGGCGCTTGACGAATATTCTAAAGATAGAAACAAAAGCTTAGTACTTGTGCAAGGTCGATGAAGAACTTATACCAACAGTTTTCACAAGAGATGAGAGAGATGGTCACATCTTTTGCAACTGAATCGCCACATGCGGCACGAATTCTTCTGACTCCACACTAGAACTCAGCCCAGTTCTTCACATATTCCCATAAAGGAAACAAATTAGTTCAAAAGGTGATGCTTTTTCGTATGGTAAACAGTTTCATTTCCACCAGAACAAACTCCCATTAAAACAACTAAACTTGTGGTAGTCCCAAGCCGCCGAAATGCGCCACTAAACCACGTGGTCAAGCTATCCAGATCACGTCTCCAGCTGCCAACGCCTTGGCCCAACCCCACTCCGAAACAGGTGCTTCGCTTCAGCCCACCACTGTCGGCCATGTGCCGGGCCAGAGCAAGTCCTCTACTCCCGAAGCAAAACACTCTTCCACACGAACACAGAGAAAGACCTTCGTTAAGTTTCTTTTCCATCGCCCCCAACACACAACCACAGCCACACTCTGCCATTCTACCACTCTGCACTCGTAGAGAGGCAGTTTTTCTTGTGTCATCTGTCAAAGTGGTCGATGGTCTGCGAACGATTTGTTGTGGTTTTTTTTTTTCTTATTTTTCTTTCTCTTGTCTCCTCGGCTCGCTAAGGATTTTCGATAACTTATTTATTTTCAAAATTAATTTCCATTATTTTTGATTTTTATCCGTGACGGTGTTTCTCGTGTCGTGCCGGAATCCTGAGCCGTGTGTGTGTCTACACGTTCGGGGTGATTCGCGCGTGCCCACCCGAAAATAGTGAAAAGCAAAAAAGTTGGTGTGGTGTGATTCCGAGGGAGCTCCTCCGGTGAATCCAAATCAATAGCCCATATTGGAGTGCAGTGCGAATTTCGTGGGGATGGGAAAAAGGGCGCAGTGACCGGAAAAAACGGAATTAAAACGAACGGAGTTTTGAAAAGATTTGTGAGCTGCAATTTCGTGCCGAACCGACATCCATTTTCACAGCAACAACAACGAAGAAAACGGGAAAATTGTGCTCCCCTCCTTCGCACGCAATCTCTCTGGAAGTGTGCGAGCGAATTTTCTTCTTCGCCCCTCACAGATTCGCGGATAAAATAAAAATGCCCATCTAAACGTAAGTGCCGTCAGCTGATTGATATTTTGAAACTGGTTTTTGGGGGTTTCTGTGGCAGAATTTGCAAAAAATATGTTCGAGAAAATGCAAATTAGAATCGTTGTCGTTGCGATTTCTTAATTTGCCCATCTCTCTGTTTTCTTTTGGTGTCTCTTTTTGTTTTTTTTTTCTTTTCTTTGATGGAATGTCAACTACACCCATTCGGTGAGTCGCTAACTAAACCGAGTTTCTGGTTTTTCTGTTGGTATTGCTCTCTCTTATCATCAAGTGTTTTTGTTGTTATTGTTGTTTACCGCGGCAATGAACAGGTTTCTCTTTGGTCTGTGTTGCTTCTCCGGCTCTTCGTCTCTCTCTGTGGGTCGTCGACGCGTGGCGCGACGCGGCACATAGTAAACAGAACGTTTTAGTGGCTCTCTTCATTCGTTTTTGGGGGAATCCTGAATGCCGATAGATAATGGCCGTTCCACATGTTGGTGATGTGGTGTTGATCCAAATGTTGTGCAGGGCTTGTGAACGACCCGACCGAACAGTGGTGGTGGCAAGTGTTTTTAGGAACGATTCACTTTTACGGTCATTTAAACACTCACGCACTCGGTGTTTTGCTGAATTTGTTGTGATTTCGAAGCTAGTGCATTGCGTTTCGGTTGTTTAGAAATTTGTGAAACTTCTTCTGGAGTGGAAAAATTAATACAGTCAAATTCGAATTTTCACGGGATATCAGAATTAGTTCGAGTTAGAGGGATTTTTCGAAAAATTCGAGTTAGAGGGATTAATATATTTTTTTTTTTAAAAGCCTTTATTTTATTCATGTAAGGAAAAACATAGGAAATTACTTAAAAAAAGTTTTAGTTTTTGATTTAGTTTTTAAAATTGGAGAATAAAGCCTTTTAAATAATTACTCTTTTTTAAAAAGGGAGTGTTGGACCTCATACGGATTCTCAATTGAATGCAAAGAATGAAGCATGAACACATCTCAGTTACCTGTTGTATAATTAATGGCAAACAAAACACAGTGAATAAGCAGCGCAGTTATTTATACAGAGCCGCACAGTTGTGTGCACAAATAACCTATAGGCTATAGCTCATTTGTGGTTGTGTGTAGACGACGATTATGTGGCCCTAGATGACAATTGTGTTCTTTGGGTTCGATGTTTGCCATGGAGGTCGCCATGTAAATCCTCATTCTTGCTGTGAACATTATTTTTAAATTAAAATTAAACTAAACAATCATAAGGGCAACCACGTGTGCTTTTTTTCTCCAACGTGTTTGCACTAAAAAATCAAGATGAAATGAAAGGTGTTCGTCGTCCAGTGCCAAATTGAAAGAGAGTCAGAGCATGCAATACAAGTTGCGCAGTGGCTCCATCACCCTATAGACTTTCGGCTTGAGATGCTGCCATAGAGAGAAATCACAAGTCCACTTGATGGATAAAATAAATGAACTAAAATGAATTGAAGTGATCTATTAAGCCTTTTCTAATCGCGAAAACAAGAGTTTACACGTAAATGAAATGTCGCTCGCAGTATTTGATTTATGTCACGGTCATGTGGGCGTGTCATTGTCCTTTTGAAACATCTTCATAATCAAATTTAAACAGGGAGAACTTAAATATCATGTTGATATATCATTATCCAGCTCCACATTGAATTTGATGATAGGGGGAGTGAATACCAAGTTTTAACTTGTTCTACATCTCACTCTTTGTGCACTTCGTCCTCTATTAAGGTTTTTGTGCCAGCTTCAAAAGTTTTCTAGTTTCCCGGAGTGAGTGAGTTGTTTTCTATGTAGTCCTTTTTTTCGTGGTAAATGCTTAGTACAGGCAATATAATCGTTCTTAAGGCTTAGAGCTTCTTCTGCTCTTTTATTGTCTTATGGTTTAAATAGTTTTTAAGCATTTTTAGGATCTTTCATTGTCATCTATCAGCATCAATGGAGTAAGGGAAGTAAGAGGCATTGATGCAAGTAATTCCTGTTCCTCATTAACATCGTTGCTCTTAGGATCCCCTTTTTCTTTTGCAAATCATTCGGTTTAAAAAATTCAAGGAGACGAATACGTTTGTTTGACACTTAAGGCCTGCAATACCAAGCCTATACTCTGTTTAATTTTACATGTACGAGTGTGTCTTGCACAGAAACATCATGATAACTAACGTTTGTAATAAACTTATTTCAATCTTTCAGCAATAATGATTTTGTAAATTTAATTGAATCACTGGTTTGTAACAGTGATATTGTGCTTGGACTTTTGATAAATTGATAATTATGCAAGTTTGAGTCTTTTGACCTTAACGTATAATGAAAGTGGAGAAGAGTCTTAGTAGTCAACACGAAACGAAACACTTAAACGTGTCTGTGGCTCATTTGTGGAAGTGATTGAGGACCTGTTAGTCTTACGCCGACCGATGAATTAATTTTTTTCCCGGTCATCTGAGGGTAGGGTCTAGTACACAGACTGCAGCTTTATTTTAGTCTACAGTTCATTTGTCGTTTTTCGATGAATTGAACAGCTTTGATGCTCTGTACGACTATTCAAAATTGCTAAATTTGATCTAGGCTTTAAATTGTAAGGTTATTTTTCCTGGGTTCTTCAACCAGGTCTATTACTTGACTATTCAGGCTTAAAGTTTCATTTTTTCTTTTAAGTGTTTTCTACTAGATATGTTAGGTCTGGAATTTGATGTTATATCTAAGCTGGCAACCATTTATTGGGTTCTTTAATTAACTCGATGTTACCTATAACGTAAACCAAAGGTCCCCTCCACATGTGTCAACATTATAATGCGCACAACATAGTAAAGGTGCGAAAAGCTAGGCTCTGACCCTTCGTGGGCTGTTACGCCACTAATGATGAAGATGATGGTTTCCTATAACATCACACATGGTAACATCGAGTCACATTATAGGCTTAAACTTTTGCCATTGAATTCAAGCATGAAAGGGTTAACAGAATAGGGTACACACCTTGCCAAGCTCGACTTTTTATCACTTTTTATGAAACCCATTCAGACTCGAATCTCAAAACTGACCTCAAACAACAATTTTCTCAGCTGAGTCGTTCTTCGACAGCACTCTGTCATTGATGACTCTCTTGCCTCTAACAGCCACAATTCTCTTTTCTTTCGTTCAGTTTATCTAAAATGCAGCTAAGAGCAGCAGTCTTGTTGCCCGAAGGAGAACCACACAACACACTCAGTCAGCCTCTCCACTGTGTGGGTCCGTATCTGTGTTTTCCCGTCCGTGTGCTCTGTCATCTCATCTCAAATGTCAAAAGTTCACATTTATTATGTATACAGACAAGGTGGTGAGGAAAAAAAAAAAAGAAAATCCATATCAATAATTGAGGGTGTTCTTAAGTGGCACAGTAGTACCAGATTAGAGTAGAACGGTAATAAAATTTGAATTTTTAATAAATTTGAGTCCGTGCATTGCAAATGATTACAGATACCATTCAGTCGATACATTTTGGAGCAGATACAAGTGCTTTGCTGATTCGATACTTTTTCAATTCGGTGATGGAGATTCAGAAAAAGCAGCAGAAGCAGCAGCAGTAAATGTTTTAGCTCTGGTGGCTGTTTATCGATATGTGGTGCGTCTTTTGCGTCAACGTTTTGACGTGGTATCTCATTTGGTTCTAGATACACTCGTATCTGCTGCGTGCATGCTCTCGAGCTGAGTTGAGCTCTAGTGAATAATTATTCTGTTGTCATTGTTGGGGAATTGAAGTGTTTTTTCTTTTTTTTTTCTCTCTTTTGTTGCTCGGGAGAACTTCCTGGTTTTAGTCGACTGATGGAGAATTTTTTATTATGATTGTGACTTCGCAGAGAACACGGGTGAGACATTTGGAGCAGAATTTGTTTCGGAAATGCCGGCATATTCTTCGCCCTCTGAGTTCTGACGGTGTGATGAGAATGTTAAAGTCTGACATCCATGCGTGTTTTAGGTTTTATTTAATTTCTTGATATTCTTTTATCTGGTTTTTTAAATAAGCGAATATATAAAATAGAATTCTCAAAAACTTGAGCTTCTTCATTGCTGCGAATGAAGAATGGCTATTCGTTTGCCAGTGTTGTTCAGGATTTTATCCTGAGATTCGAGTAGACCTACATGCTTGACAATGGAAGACTTTTAGCCACACTTAAAATTCCATTAAACCTGAACTTAAAGATCTATCCAAGCGACAACATCATTGACGGACTCTTTGCACATGACTCCTTTGCCTCCTTATTGTACAAACTGGGTTGGGTGAAGAATTTGTTTGCTTCAATTCTGTTTTCAATATTTCACTTTTGAAACTGAAATCTTTGGATAAGAAATTGACCTATATCACTGTTAAAAATAATTGCATTCTTTTTCCATGGTTTTTTCATCACACCAACTTTATAACTTTCTAATCTTTCTCTTGGGAAAAATCGATCCAATCGAATCTTTCTTGAGCCCAAGCCTAATCGACTCCGAAACAAGCCGAAGTCACTGAATATCCATGCCGACAAAAAAACTCCCTGAGCTGATTTAATCTTGTGATCCTTTTCGGACGAAATTCGTGTACCAACGATGGTTTTTTTGAAATTCCCCTTTTCGAGTGAGAAAAATGTGGAAATAAAATTGAATTGTTGATATTTTCTGTGTGAAATAAGTCAACTTAGCATTTTTTTTTGCTAATTTCGCAAAAAAAAAAATTTCAGTGTGATATTTCTAAAACAATCAAAAGATGGAACTTCGTGGAAGCAGCAGGGTTATGTTTTTTTTTTTTTTTAATTTTCATTTGGGTAGAACTACATAGGGGATATCCAGGGTCAATTTTTTTTTGTTTCGTGTGTAATGGAGAATATTTTAATTGTTCCTTTGATAGGAATAAAAATTTGGGACTATCATGGGTGTTGGTTTTTGTGAAGCAAATTTTATTCACAGACAAAAAAAAAACATAATACTGAGATATAAGCAGAATAGTCGGTACTAAATCTGCGGGCTAGTAGACTGGTGTTAGGACCTCCTCATCAATCGAAACAAATACTTGGGTGTAAATTTCACTTCTTAGAGGGGTAAATTTATGTTTCGGACCAAAAAAATACTTTTCGTATTTGCCGGAAAGCTACAAGAGCATGGAGACTTTCTTATGACCCAAAATATTTCTTTTCAAAAATCATGCTTTCTATTAATCACTTCATCCTATCCTACCCGAATGCTTCATTTCGTGGCTGTCAAACTATTCTTGTTAATTTAATTATTGCCAATTGTTTTGAAATGCAGCATTTTTTACTGCAGTAAACTCTCGATAATTCGAACTTCATTCAAAACCTCTGTAAATAGAAGTCTTCTCACAGTCCCCTGAAAAAACCTCTGCGAATTGACAAAACCTATGTATTTTGGTCTCCTCGTTAGTTTGAATTAATTTTTGTGTAAAACAACTTAAAACCCTCTATGATTCGAAAATGATGGCTTATTTACCTCAATAATACGTTTGCTTTTTTTCTTCAACAACCATTAGTTGAAATGAATATGTGATGAAAGTGAGCAATATTTTTTTTATTTCTGAAACCGCTGCAATTCGAAAAACTCTGTGATTCGAAGTTTTTTTTTTCTTGTCCCATGAAATTCGAATTATCGGGAGTTGACTTTACAGGGATCCAGAAACTACCACCTTCTGACGCCTATGTGTGGATGAAAATTTTACTTCTATAGCTCAGTAACGCAAAGTTTTCGTATGCAAACAAACAAGTCATAGAGTTGTGTACGATAAAACAAATAATTTTCACAATTTTTCTATTAACCAAAACCAATTTATTGAAATTGTGTTGCATTAAAAATAATTTGAAGGAGATTCTGCATTTATAAACGTCTCCTATTTTTTTAATCATCCAATCTGTTAGTCTGTTATTAATCACAGACGATGCGATTGCTGCTACTGACGTTCAAAAGAGTTTCTTCAATTTGCTGTCATTTTTTTCTAGTCGGTTCTTTCAATTCAATTGAATTTAAATTAATTTTGAATTTAAGACAAAGTAATGCATTCAAAACTTTACAAAATTATATAAGAAAAAATTACAAAGTAGTTGCGTCTATAGTTTAAAAGGAACTAGAGTCGACGCAGCGCAGCGTTAGAAACTAATCTCACGACGGTTAATACATCAATTTTTCATGCACAATAATTTCGGTTGTAAAACCGGTTATAGCTTGCCTATTTTCACTTGAGTTAAATAAATTATTGGTTACGTTAAGTAATTAATGAAACTCTATACCTACAGCGCTACTTATGTAATTACATATTCAAACACGATTTTGCTTTTCTCAGTTCTCAGTTCTAAGAGCAAATTGATTTGATTCCTTAAGATATATTTGTATCATGTTCATTCCTAGTTAACCACTTATCTCTATAATTCCGTTCAATAAGACTGAGCTTCTGGGCATAATCAAATTGAAATCAAATTAAATCTTTATTCACATACAGCTCAGGTTGCCATTAGCAAGGTGGTTTAATTAATTTCAGTCATTTGTTATTTTTACCTTCAAAATGTGAAGCAATTAGTTAGACTCATAACAAAACCTGTCACTTAATCGTTTATCAAGGTTGTATGTATTGCTTTAGTTTGTTTTTCTTTTTCTCAAAATCGATTCTTGCTCTGAATCAATGTCGCTTATTAAGAAAAATTGCATTTGGACTCAAACTGAACCAGCTTAAATTTTGCAAGAGCGACAAATGTTTGTTTTTTAAAATTGATTTTTTAAATTGTTGCACCTGTCCAGAAGATCTTATGCTAGTCATTTGGATATAAACATCGACCTAAAATTTGCTTCAAGTCTTTGCTGTAAGTCTGAAGAACGTACTGAGGACCTTCGGCAGTCTAATGACGCAGTTGTTCGTCTATGATCGACTGCGGTCATCTCCGGAGATGTCTAGACGGAAGTTTTCTTCATTTTTTCACCGTTTTATTAGAAGATAACCATACCTTCTTTGCCAATATGGTCTGAAATATGGGAACATATTTTTCGAAGACAAGCTTTATTTTAATGTAAGGCCTCAGACCTGAAGTTGAAGTGCTTCCTAGCTTATTGAGACTTGGTCAATGGGCTTAAAGATGAAAAACTGGTCTCACTTAGATCCTTACTATTCCATTCTGTTAATTTGACAAAAAATACATATTTTCCTTTTAATTCGTTGTCATGATTTATTTTTTCTGCTTTATTTATGAACCTGGAAACATTTTCCAGTTCATTAGTGGATGTTAATGTCCCTAACTTTTGCTAACTTCTGCCACCAAATTACGAAGTGCATATCGTAGCATCTCAACTGACTGGAGTGAGTATCTTTGATGATAAAAACAACATTTAGCAAGAGTCCCTTTTGCTAAGAACCATTTCATTTAAAATTTTCCGATGCCTCTCACAGCTCCAATCACCACATATTCAAGAAAACATGTCGTAGGAAAGGTGGACCTCCCGGCGGTCGTCCTTCGCAACCAGAAAGGAGTGTACGCCGCCTTAAAACTTCCTTGTACACGTAATCAAATCATCAAACTCGCAAAACTACACATTTAGTGCTCCCAAACTGTCCGCAAAACTTTCGCCGTCTGTCTTCGGAACGCCACCATCCACCGCAACACTAGCGGCAACGGAGATCAACTCCATCGACTGCACAGTGATTTATGGATATTGGGTTAATTAATTAAATTACACATCCATCTGAGAAGTTTGGGAGCGAAAACTTTGTTTCGCATGCGAGTTTTCGAATCCATCAAGTCACAAGAAATCCGGAAGAACCACCCAGCCACGAATTCGACAATTAACACGGTCACAAACGCCTGGAACACACGCGCACGACACAAATGAACGTCATTAGCGCCGAAGAAAATTGCTCTCGTAGTGAAGTCAACAACGACGACGACGAAGACGACGAAGACGACGAAGACGACGAAGACGACGACGTAACCTAATCGAATGAAAATTAATAAATTTCGGATGCGATAAGGTGGCTCTCTCTTTCGAGCCGAATCGAAACTCCTGCTGGGCTTCTTCGGTTCAGTGAACTTGTCCGGCGCCCAGAGCAGAGCCTAAAAACGTCGCATTAAAGTCGGACGGCTACTGTTTTTGCGTTTTTTCGGATGCTTCTTCGTTGAAAGAGAACCGAGAGAAAGAGACGACATCGGCGACGACGCTCTTTAAAGCGACGACCTTTTCTCTTGTAAATGTCATGAGGTCGTTCGTTTACCCGGCTGTCGGTCGGGCGGCGGGCTTAATTCGTTTTGTTGTTGGCTGTCGTCTATTTTCCATTCACGGACTATCGCCCGACATGTTTTCCAGATTCCTCAGTTCGTTTTGTTCTATTTTCCCATTCATTTTCGTTTTATTTTCTTTTCCATGTATTTTTTTTTTTGCGTTACGGCCTCTGCCTGTGTGAATTGGACGGTGCATTAGGCAGACTTGGGACTCGGCAGACGGTACGACGACGGCAGGCTGAACGGGGTTGCATCGCATTGTTAGTTACGGCTGCGGTGTGCATTGTAGTGAGCTGACAGGTGGCGTTGTTTATGTGTCAAAGGGATTATTTTTCAGTCGTTCCTTGATTTATGGATTACTATGTTCTCTGTTTTTTTTCTTTTTGTTGTTTTCTCTCATTTGGTTCGTTGGTCGGGATTAATGGGATTGATTTTCGGGGTCAAATGCATATTTGCAGCAAGCACCTGTTCGTCTCCGGTTGCAGTGCGAGGCTTAATTGTGTTAAGTAATCTGATTTTGAAGAATTTATTGAGGAAAAAAATCAAGTGTGTGAAATACCTCGGTATTGAATTTCTTCTTATGTCGTGGCACTGGTTGTTGAGTGCCTTTTAAATCAGTTTGTAGATTGCTCCTCAGACTGCATTCAAATCAACTTCCTCTCACTTATTCTTCAATTGAATGTTTCTGAAGAGACAAATTTAAAATTTTGATTGAAAAGAATATCATTTACCTGCTTCAGACAACACATTGCTCCTGATATCATACCTGGAAGTCTTACTCCTTTCATTGGACGTGAGAAGAGGTTCCTCACACATTTAGAAGAAAGTTGATTGTTTTCCATTGCGATCAAATTTGATTCAAGAGTTATTTTCAGTTTCTCTAGAATGAAATTTCGTGTTCTGCATTTTGATTGATAAAGTATTTTTCGAAATCAGTTTTTAACAGAGAAATAAATGAAGACTAATACGATTTCAAGTTCAATGAGGGTTTTTGTTAGAATTTTTGCACTTTTAAATAAAAAATGGGAATTCAGAGCTAAAGAAAAATATAGACTTTTCAATACCACCATGCGGCTTTGATTGCTCCCTCTAATTGAATCGATGATTGTTAAGACAACATAAGTAACACATTTTTCGAAATCACTTTTATTACGTTTTTGCATTGCGTATGGGCAGAACTTTGCGTTGACAGCAAAATGATATAAAAGGATACCTAAAACACATTCAAATTTGAATGCCAAATCAGCATCGACAGTAAATTTTGTTTTATGAAAAATACTGCTTTTTGTCTCTCCTGTAAAAAAATAAAAATTTCACTTATGTTTTTTTAACAATCATTGATTTAATTATCAATCATTTCATCACTTCACCATTCTCTTTTTGGCACCTCCTTTTTTGAAGCAAGTTACAAAAAGACCAGGTGGAGATCTCTGAAGCATCGGGATGAATATAACTTACCTACAGACACAAAATACCTATATATAGCAAATGTCTACATTTCTGGACAAAATGTGCAGAAGAAAGCAAATCTTAGTTGAGTTTTATCAAAAGCGATTAAATCATAACAAGCCATGAGACTCATCAACTCGAAGAGATTTCTGATAAATTTGTTATTTCAATTTCTCAATTTTAAATTTACTATTCATTGAATTGAATTTATTATGATGTGATTGTACAATTGTTGTGATGCTTACGAAGCCACATGCAAAAAGTTGAACTCGAATTTTCATTCTCAAAATCGAAGTAAAAAAATTAAATGGTAAAAATGGTCGAGACTCGAATTTCACCTAAATGACTCAGGAATTGTTTTGCGATCTAATGAAATAGAGGAGGAAACCATCTTCCATCTCTTATGTTCATGCAAGGCCTTGGCGCTTCGTAGAAGAACTCAACTAGGCAAGCACTTCCTTCACAGTCTGAGCGATCTGAGTAAAATCAGCATCAATCAGATTCGTAACTTCGTAAGAAGCTCCAACTGGTTCCATTCTGCACCCTAAAATGGATCTCCGCATTGTAGTGTCACCTAAGTGGTGGCCTAAGTGTGGTTGGGCCTTAAAAAAGCCCCAGCCAACCACCTTAGCCTAACCTAACCTAGTAGAGGTACATAAAATATATGTAGTTACTGGAACATAACGATGATAGTTTTGACCGTTACTAAAGAGCATTATATTCTTTTGCACCTTCGGACAGCTGGTTCGAAAAATTTGACAAAATTTGCTGAGCACAGGTATTGAATTTATAGCTTCTGTATGCGGATGGAGTTGTTATTTAGAGTCTGACCGATATAATTATTCTGGCTGATTTAAATGTTTTCAATAATCAACACCGCGTGTGCCATCGTAAAAATTGACATCCAATCAATTATGTGTCAATAAGTCAAATTGCAATTTCTAAAATCAAAGGTCGCGTCCTGAATTTTGTTAATTATTTATTTAGTTTGTAGAATAAGTCCTAAAATTTAATACAATTGAATTGAGTTTATAATCTAGAAACCTTTTTTCTTCTTATACTTGTTTTCGTTTCTTTCTGGGATAGGTAGTTTTATACGGGTTTATTCTATAGAAGTTTTATTTTCCTTTTTTTTTATGTGATTTTAGGCAGATGTTACCTAACTGGCAGTGCAAGTGCAATGATGGTCACTCATTGAGGTTTTTGTTTTTTTATTATATAGGGTATTTTTGTGTTGAAGGTTGGTTTGAAATGGAATAAAACAAAGATTTTTTTTTTAAATTGACATGAAATTTACTTTTTTCGAAAGATAATCTTCTGACATTATAATTGGAATATGGTTTCTGTCAAATGAACGCCACGGCTGGCTCTAGTGCAATCTGATCTAGAGGTCCAATTTTCGATGACTTTTTGCAATATTTGTCGCTGTATATCGGCAATAACGCGGGCTTATCGGCGTAGATTAGCGACTTCACATATCCTTACAGAAAATAGTCAAGCGGTATTAAATCTCACAATCTTACAGGCCAATTCGCGAGTCCGTAACTTTTCCTTTAATAATTCAATTGTGGCACGAGATGTTTGAGATGTTCCGCCGTCTTGTTGAAACCACACCTCATGCTCATCATGGTTGTTCAATTGATGAACGATAAAGTCAGTAATCATGGCTCTATAGCGATCGCCATTGACTGTGACAAGGATCGTTTTTAAAGAAGTAACGACCAATTACTCCATCAACCCATAAAGCACCCCTAACAGCCAGTTTTTGTGGAGTCAGTTTGGTAACGATGTATCAACATACACTTCAGAATTATTATCGCTCCAAATACGGCTGTTTTGTTTATCGTCATAGAAATTCAACCAAAGTGAACTTCAGCGCTAACTAAATTCGCTGCTGAATATCGGGATCAACGGCAATCTTGTTTTTGGGCCCGTTCAGCAAATCCACGCCTTGCTACGTGATCCTGTGGTTTTACTTCAGCTTAAATTCTCTGTTAGCGTTATATACATAATTAGTTACAGACTTTCGTGTGTGTCGATTGAATGGAATGAAACAATTTTCTTTGACGGAAAACAAATGGATTGTTAAACCCGCTACCGGCTATACCTTCAATTAATTTTAAGTTATTACACAAAACTTTATGGCCCGGAGTGTCATATAATGCATACAAATCTATTAACAGTCATGTGTGCATCGCTTAATCAATTTGTGAGTATCAAATGACACTTAAGCGGTCCCTCTGCGTCACTGCAGCGTCATAAAATCTTTTCTGTGCACCGGACTCAGGTCGCATGCTAGCTTATTGTTTAGCAATATATTATTGTGCATCACTCATCAGTCGTATTGCGAAAATAAAACACCAATATTTTTTTATTCCTTTCCTCTCTCTAGGTGCTACAGTCTGGCTTTGATATGCGGCTGCCTGCGGAATTCCATCGATGTAGATAAACAATTGGTACCAACGCTAGTTCTCTTTATTTAGCAACATGAGCTCGCATCACTTTTATATCAACTGTCGCTACCTATCCTTTTTAATACTGTGGCTGTTGAACGATTGAATCTCGTTCCATTTAAGGGATTAAAGGTGCAATGGAATCGCAGTTGGTTTGTTAAATAAGACTAGCGAATATAAACGTTAATTTTTATCCTGGTCTGAGACCCACTTTAGGTTAAGACTTCCAAAAAAATCTTCAAAGCTATTCTTCGGAAACTTAGACTTCAACTATTCCGGAGTTCTCCATTCCAACAACTGCAAGTCATCGTCTCAAAATGTTGTCAGCAACTCGTAGCACTACACCGATTTACGTAATCTCTTAATTGAAGAAAACCAATTAAATCTTAATTAATAAGCCTCCGATATAACTTCAAAATAATGAAAAACTTCGCTAGAGCTAATGTCGTCATTTCTAGTTTTTTAGAGCTAGGTTTTTCCTCACTTTCTTTACAAGTCGAGAGTGTGCAAGGTAGGATTAAAAACGTGCTTGTTTTGAAAGACAGTTTTACATCCGCGCTGAGTTGGCCCTTATTCCAGAGGTTTCTTTTAAAAAAGAGGCGAGAATTTCCGTCGTGAAAAGTTGTAGTTAAAAGATAGAAGTGGTGATTGAAGTGAAGATTGAAGATCGATTTGTACTGTTGATTCACAAAATGTGTTGTATTTGTCCTACACTTGATGAAAATATACAAAATCCTGTGCTGTGTGAATTCGAATAAATTACGTAGGTTCGGTTTGTGTGGCGACTATAGACCCCTGTTAATGAAGTTCGCATCAAGCAGCACAGATAATCGATTTTTATTTTTTATCTCCAGTGAACCACTGCTTTCGGGGCTTAAGTTCTGTATTTGCATGGAGAGGTATGAAATCATTCATCAAATGGTATTTAATTGAGGGCACGGGGGTAGATTCGAAATCAGCTTACTCAGTGATTGTGTCCAGAGATTGTTTTTAATTTTTTTTGCACGCCACAATTCTGATAAACCATTTTTGCATGCATTTTTTAAAAACCTCTTTTAAGCCACTGCCCTGAGGATTGGAGTGTGTGTTATGCTTCAGTAGCTTAACCTCCAGCTAAACCATTTTAAAATGTTTACATTTTTTTCTCCTTCTCGTCCAACTCTTAACTAGCCCACTTTCACACTAAAACCCACAGCTCAATTGGCCCGAAACACGAGAACCACCACTCAAACCCGGTCAACCGGACCTCATCAATATCTGAACAACAAAATCCAACAAATTCCACGTTTTATATTAAATATTTTCCACTGTTCGCTCGAATGTGCGGGGGGGCGGGATACATTTTTAATTAAAACTCCAATTGAATTCATTTATTCCCCGCCACAGACAAGAAACAAAAAACGAAAAACCAGAAAAACCGAAAAACAATCGATGCACTCAGACGAGAGAGGTGACCACTGTACCCGAAAAACACGAAAACACGAGGACACATGTAGTCCGTGCTTCAGCTCGTGTACCGTCAGGCCGGCCGGCCGGCGCGGCGCATTCAATTAACGACCGACGGTCGTGCATCGCTCCAGCGATTTCCATTTTGATGGTCCGCCGGATGGATGGCAAAATTTGTCATCACCAGACCGAAATGTTCGATGGTGTCGTGTTTTTTTTTTTTCTTTTTTCATTGGAGTTTTTGATTTTTCATTCCGACAACATTCTCCCCACGGTGGAGGTTAATAAAATTACAGGAGTCTTCTCAAGGAAGAGTTTTGCTTCCTTTAATCCGCTTTGTTCCTTTTTTAGCATGCCTAAGTCGCTGGGATCGTTTAATGGAATTATCACCGGGCGACGGACGGACATAATCGGGATTTGGGGGCGGAGAAGGACCTCCATGTTGCGTTGATTTAATTTTCAAACATGTCCTTCTTCATAAATTGGACAGCGCAAGATGGAACAAGCGAACAAAAAAATATTCAAGAATATTTTCCATTCTTTCGTGGATGATGTCAAAACAAGGATGACGTCTGGGAAATTGAAAACTCCTTGGAGGAGGGGAACGTCTGTGTCTCAGTGCGTCATCGTCCTTCTCCTCCTCATCGTCTGGTTGTTAGACGCGAGACGAGAAATCTGAGAGCAGCTTAGGCGAGGGAGCAAGGACTCTTTTGATAAACATAATTTGATGTTATTAATAAGGATTTTCCTCTTTTTTGGAATGTAATCAATTGGAGCAGTTCGTCTGTTGTTCTTATGAAGGGCAGACGAAGAGGGATTTTGTTGTGTTGGAGTGAAATCAGGTCACAGGATGTGCTTTTAGGGAATATTTTACTTATCAAAGGGGATTTTTTTTGCAGAATTTTTAATTCTGGTACAACGGGGAATTTTCAAAGAAATTGATTTTTTTAGAGGAAAATCTTCGGTTTTGTTTGACAGGCTTTGCATTTGAAGGACGAGGTCCTTATTTGATTTGTTAAGAACCTTTTTAGGTCAGGTTTTTATTTCAGTTTAAAGGCTGAAATTAAGGTCAAGGTTGAAACTGGAACTGAGACTGAAAAGAAAATGTGAATGAGACTAGGACTGAGTCTAAGACTGAGACTGTTTATGAGACTTTGGCTTAAAAATTAGCGAGATTCGCCATAAATTTCTCATACGACTGTTTCTTTGTTTTTCTTCTAAGAAATTAAGAAAGTTTTTTATTCAATTCATTCCCACGTCCATAATTTTCCCAGGAACACCCCATTGGCCTCAGTGGGAGGCGACGATTGTCCTCACTACGTCCTCCTACGTCCCCCATTCGACAGGAAACGTCATCAAAACGTCATTTACTTTTTTCCACACTCCAGTAAAGATAACTTCCCTTGAATTCATTTATTTCATCCTCAGCTGGAGTCTTTATTTAGCTCCCATCATACAGAAGAAGCATGTCATCGACTTTGACAGCGCTCCTGCGTCACTCATTGACTCCCACTGAGAATGACTACGTTTACTTGGTGATAAAGTTATAATTAAAAGTCCAGTCACAACCGAACGATCAGCTTCTTATTCTTTTGTTCTCGTTCAGGTTGGAGACAGTGAGTGCTCGAAAGGATGGACACTTCAGTGTGTCACATTCAGGGGGAATTTTCTAATTAGAAAAGTTGGACACTTAAATGGGAGTTCTTCAATTTTCGCCTATTTTTTTGATACAAGTAAAGCTGTTGATTTTGTTTTTTAATTATTTCAAATGTTCTGGTTTGAAATAATGAGCTGATTCCTTAAGTGCTATTCTAATTTTAGGGAAAGTTTCGTTGGCTAAGATCTTGCAATCTATCCCGAATGGGATTTTTCTAGAAAATTTTGTATGTTGGGTTTTATTTTTTTTTTGATTTTGGCGATTACCCACCATTTAGAAAGTCGAAGAAGCTTCTTCTTTTATTTTAAGACCCCTTCAGATGCCTGTTTGCATTAAGATATAAGATTCCTAGAGCCAGTAGTCCTCGCAGCTAGGCTCATTCATTTTTTGCTATCAGCGTACTTTTAAGTTCCTGATATTAGATAATAAATAAATAAAATATCAATCCTGAGAGGTTGAGAGTCTGTCATAAACTTTTAAGCATTTAAATAAAGTCTGCCAAAAAACATTGAATGTCGATTCAGAGAGATCAAGAAGACGATTTGAATAGAGTCCCTACGAAGCAATGGCTCTGAAAAAAAAAAGAAACTTGTGAACCATTAAATGAAGCGTTTCAGCAAAAAACTGCAGCAATTTAAGTTTCCACACCGTTGGAACGTGTGCACAAGTCAAACTATGAGTCAAAAACCTCTCTGACGCCCCTAAAAAAAATCCCCTTTCAACAAAATAAGCCCCTTCATAGAAAACTCCGAAAACTAAATGGACCATCCAAACTACAAACGAAAAAAATTTCTAAGCCCATCTAAGCTGACTTCACTGCTCATCTTTTTGCAATCCAAAAAGAAGGAATTCCTTTTGATTCGCTCGTCTGCTCCCTTTTTGGAAAATATTTTATTCATGTTCCCGCGAGTTCATCTTTTTGATGTTCTTCTGTATTTATCATTCCCTTCACACGTTTGTTGTTTTCTTGTTCTGCTTTTTTTTTTCTGCCCCACACCCACAAAAAAAAAAAGTCTCTTGCACTTCATGCCGACGGGTGGTTGGGGGTGAGTTCACGGTACATTATACCGCCACGTTTCTTTTGCCGCCTCCAAATCCGTTTTCTAGTCACTTGGGTGCGTTTGAAGCGTGCATTTAGAGAATATTTCATTAAATTTCAGACCATAGCTTCGTGCGAGTTCTCAGATGTGTGTGTGTGTGAAGGTTTGATGGACATTAAAGAATTTCAAAGCGCGTCAAGTACGCTTCTTGTTTTTGTTTTTCTTTTTTTTTTTTTGCATTATTCTTTCGTGTAACGTCTTTGAATGCCTGCTACTTCATTTGCGTTCATTTCTATATTACACATTCATATGGATTTTTTGTTTTGTTTTTATTTTGTTGTGTTTCCTTCTTTGACGAGACGAGCGACTCTCAGGAGTTGTGTGATAATTTTATGGAATCCAAACACGTGGCTTTCGATGGAACTGAAGTGGAAATCTCACGCGTGCTTCATTGGCATTCATTTCTTGAGCTAGAAGTGCTGATAGTCGATGAGTTACTTCCTCTTTAAATGAAAACGTCGCTTGAACAGTTGATAAACATTTTGTTTTTCTTTCTTTTTAAATAGATTGAGGAATTAGAGGTGGGTGTGGAGTTAGCTGATGTTGTGGCTCGGCTTGGAGTTCAACGTTTGAGGTTTTTTCAACACAGAGCCAGACTGGTAGTTGCGTGGAGTGGCTTAAGCACACCATAGACGGATAGATCTATAGACTTGCAGACAGACACACTTAAACAGTTGGATCTTTGGGACTTACTTCCTTAGTTCTGGAAAGAGTTTACGTTTTTTAAAGTCCCACAGGGATTTTGCTAAAAACGAGAAGAAATGGGCGATCTTTTAATGGAGACCTAAATACTGCTTAAGTCTGAGTTGCAATTTAGTGTCAGGAATATTTTTTTAGAATCAAGAATCTCTGAGAGGCTGATGATTTATATCCCTACTTATAGAATTTCATTAAAACAAATTTGCTAAAAATCATTTTTACAGCTTAAAGCAGTGAAAATGGTAGGTTTTGGCCCTCAACGGGCGTTATAGGTCAGCCGTTTGTTATTATTATTACAGCTCAAGAAAGACTTGAATAGAATCTAATCTATCTAAGTTCTTTATTACACTTCTTTAGGGGGTTTCATTGTTCTTAAATCTTAATCGCCAACGTTAAAATCGAAAGTTAGGGCATGCGTTTTTTTGTCAGCCTTTAAAGCCTTATTCGATATTAACATGCGAGCTCTGTTTCCGCATCTGAAATGAACTTTTGTCGTCTTTTTTGAATTGCGTTTTGTTGATTTCAGTGCGACTTGTTGCTCATTTAGCTTCCAGATTCAGTAAAAAATTGCCTTAGAATTCCACATTGGCTGATTTACTTCTCATTTTTCGCCGTACGATGATTAAAAAAAGTTCAGCCTTTGAGTTCATTAGCCTTAACCTCCATAAGCCTTTGCCTCGATTAGCCCTTGTCTCCGTCAGCCATTACTTTGCCTAGCCTTGCCTCCATCAACCTTTGTCTCTGACAACCTTCGTTCCCATCAGGCTTTACTCCCGTCGGCCTTTACTCCCGTCAGCATTTGCGTCCATTAGTGTTGTTCACTAAGCTGCCAGTCCCTCTTTGTCTAAGATGCCTGTTTTGTTTTTGCATCTAGTAATTTGAACGACACCTGCTAAAATGTTGCTGAAAAATTTTCAAAAGGCCCGTTAAAAATGAAAATCTCACTTACAGTCGATGCAACGACAATTGACCTGCCTTCGAAATTTCCCTCTCTGCGTCGCCTAATCGACAAACAAGTAGAGAGTAGAAAGAACTCTACTTTATTTATTGATTCAGACAAAAAGGAATCTCTGTTTTTGGATCTCACTCATCCCATCACTCTCCCATTTTGCTTAACGTCCATCAGTCTTCCTTTTGATCGCCTGCACAGCTCTTTCACATTCACCAAACAAAGAAACCAAAGAGACCCCTGCACTCTATTTAATTTGATCCATCGAATCCCGGACATTTGCTCATCCCCCACGCCCACCCGTATGTAAATCACCAATCCACCCCTCACTACATCAGTCCAATGATTTATAAATCCACGATACAAAATTTTTCAATAATTCTTCTTCTCCCTCGCCATGAATATTGTCATCTCTCGAAACGCAAAAAAAAAAAAAAGAAAAACATCTCATTTTAAATTCATTTGTAAATAAATACACGCCATCGATTGGGACAGAGAAAAAGAAATGCATGTAAAATTAAACAATGCACCCGCAATCTGAATCCCCTTGAAAAGGATCAAAAGGATACTTCACATCAGGATCAAAATTATGCTCCGGTTCACATGACTTCTTGATGGCTAGCGATTTTTATTGGACGCTATCTGTGGAAGCAGTTCGTGAAAAAAAATGAAGCATGAAATTTAAAATTTATGAGTGTGGGTTGAGGATTTTTTTTCTGCCTACTTGATGTTGAAAAGTCCTGTGAAGTGAAATGATTTTTTTTTTGTGCATGTCCTTTGCAATTGAAATGCGATGCATGTATCATTTTCTGCACGCACGTTGCTGGCACGCACATCGGAAGGGAGTTGAGGAAGTTTGCTGTCGTTTTTTGTGCATTGAATTTCGCTTTTTTGAATGCATCAAGGAATTTAAAAGCTCCATTAAGTCCCACTCCATTCAACAGCAGCCAATTAAACTCAATTACGAGATAGGACTGAAGGATGGCCGGTCCTCTTTTGTTCGAGGTGGTGGATAAAATTGGAGGATCGAAAGGATGTATGAAAACACCTCCAAATGATTTGTTGGCTCAGGTTGCAGATGTTGCGAATAAAAGAACGAGGGAAATGCGATATTCGAGGGGGTGGAAGATCTTGTGTGGGGTAATTGAAGTTGTAGTCGAATCCTAAAATGAGTCGGTATGATTCTACCAATCAGCTAACAAAGGTATTTTTCTCGTCCCCTTATGAGACATCACTGGTGTGAGAAAAGTCTTTAAAAGAGTTCTCTGAAAGTAGAACTTGTTTTCTTGTCGAAACGCCCTAATTATTGTTGCAGAACCAGATCTTTGCTCCTACTCTTGAACTTTTTTCAGTAGTTTCATAATTTTTTTCTTACGCTTTTGTCTGTCTGTCTTCAACTCCTATGTTCGTGCGATGCTCTAGCGCTTCGTAGAAGAACTCATCTAGGCGAGCACTTCCCTGAGAGTTTAGGCGGTCTGAGCAAAATTCCATCAACCAGATCTGTAGGTTCGTAAGAAGCTCTAAATGGTTCCATTAGGGTGCGGAGTAGAGTTCCGTGTTGTGGTATCACAATGAACCTAATCTGGCCTAAGTGTGGCTGTGGGCCTTAGATTCCCCACCCAGCCACTCTAACCTAATCTTACCTTATCTGTAGTAATTTTTATTTTTATTTTTTTTTTATTGAGAAAATTATTAAAATTAACTTTTCAATGTTCTGAACAATTTTTATAACATTTTAACCAGAATCGAATGATGAGAGGTCGTTGTGTCCTTCCTTCTTCACAAATGCTTACCCTTAGAATATGCACTAAGTGGGAACAATCTTCTTTACAAACTTTTGAATATGTTTCTCAATTCTCTGTCGTTCTCTTAGCTTTAAACCCATTTCGCCTTTTCGCGCATCTGTTTTCCCAATTCTCAAAGAAGTGTCTTCCCAGAGAATGTTTTCGCATCTAAGCAAGTTCTAAGAAGGCTTAGGGTGGTTCTTTCTCCTCCTCGTCTGCAGAAATAATTGAAAATAGCGACCCATTTTTGATTGGTTTGTTTCTTGACGGCACACACGACGAGGCATGAGGCACTCAGTCAACTTAGTGGATTTTTTCTTTAAAATGTTTTTTTTTTATAGTCTTCGGGTACTTAGTACATTTCTCTCTCGTAATTTTGGCTTGATGTTGGCACTTGAAACACATATGATACGATTTTATATTGTTCCTTCTCCTGCCATTAGTCACTCTGATTCTGATTCAGGCTGTACGCTGTTAGTTACACTTTAACTATTAGATCTTCTCCCTGGAGTAATCAGTGGGGTAGTTGCTATTGACGGTCTCTGAAATTTCGTATTCACGAGAAGAAATGATGCCAACTAACAAGAAAAATAAACAGAACAGAGCAATTATAAATAATATATCAAATAGAGTATTGATTTCGTTTTCAGGCGTTTGAATGTTGTACAGTGTTTGTTTCTCGAACAGCGATACTCATTTTCAGTGTACACTATTCTGTAATGCTGCTATGAATAGAGTACACTGAAATAGTGTACATTATGAGAGTAGGCAAATGAATGTATTCATGCAGACCTCTTTTAAATATATGGCTCTCTTCCTTATCTTACGAAATTCGATACCAGTCTTGCAATCCTACACACTTTTCATTTTTGGCTGATGGCTTTCTGCAAATTAAGTGAATTCTCGACCAGATTCACTAGAAAATAAGCTTTGTTCACCAAAAGCGATTGACTAACTGGCCATTTAATATTAGTCTTACAAATTATTTCTGAAGTCTACTTAAACTTCATAGACTACATAGACTTCAGAAAACTAATTAGAATATCACTCAAACCTTTTTACTGTGAAATGTAATTTAAAAGAAAAATAAAACCTACAATTTCAATGGGTTGAATTTTTATTACACATTGATTTATAAGGCACGCAATTCGCACTAAATTTTAACCCCTCGAATTTCCACACTATTTTTTCCACTCCATGATATATGCTCAGTCAATTCACAATCCGGGAATGGATGGGAAAATCAATGACATGGAAAACCGAATGACAAAAAATTTCATTAAAATTTTCTAAATATTCAGTGGTTGTTATTTATTGTCTGCAGGCAATTATTTTTAACAAAAAACGCGAAAGAAATATGAGATGCGTGTAATAATCAGAGCCGTATCTACCACAACTGCAATAATAACTCAAATTCCATACTGCTGCATGATCCTAAGAGTATTCTGTCAGTTTTTTTTTTTAATTTTGTGGTCAAACAATGTGTTTGTCTTTTTTTTCGGTGTTGATTGATGATTCATATTTTTTTTTTTTTGGGTTTTTAATTATTTTCATATCTTTCTCTTTAATACTAAATTTTTGTCAAAACGACATTGAATAATTTACAGAGTTATTGTATTGCTGTTGTAAATGATTCCGAATACAATGTTTATAAAAGTTACTTGTACTTTTTTTTGTTTTCAACTAAATATTCAGTTTAATTGGAGGATTTTCTACTTGAACGTCTTACTGGTAGTTTTTCTTCTATAGTTTTTTCTCTCAGAAAAAAGATCAATGTATCATTTTAAAACCTATTCTACCTAATACATTATTATTAATTGAAGAATGGTGGTCTCAATGGAGACTTTTCATTTGTTTAGCTGTTCGAAGTCAATTTTTAACGTGAATTGCGCTCATTTCTGCAAAGTCATCTAACTTAATTTTTTCCCATGGTTTTTGCTTAAAAAATTCAACGTAAGCAGCTCTCAAAAGCAAAAAAAACGACACTTACTTAGCCAGTAACTTTTACAAAAAACACCTTTATTCGTATCGCGCCTTACCGCCAAAGTATCGTAGGCGACAAAATGGAAATTTTACAGGAGAGGCTTTTATCAGTGTGTGTTGTCCAGGCTAAAAAAATGTTAATGTCGCTTACGATCAAATTTCTTTTCTCTGTCATTTTCAAGTGAAGTGCTTTATTAAAAAAAAAACCGATGATTTAGGAAGACGAACAATCGAATAAACTATCGGAGGCTCACTTTTGGGTCAAATGTCGCTTAGGATATATTGTGTACCCTTTTTACTCTCAAGATCAGTTATCAGACAAATTCCGACTAATATATATTGTTTCCTTTTATCGTGATTTCAGGTTATGTTTTCTGCAAATCTATTATTATAAATTCTTCTGGAGTAGACTAGATCAATCTAACCTTACCTATTGTTCCAAAAAATCGGCTTTCAAGCCTTCTATTCGTTATTTTCGGACCTGATTTGTTATAAAGGTGTTGATAGCGTCAAGCGACTCCATCAAATCGACGAAGTTTGAATATAAATGAAGTGAATAAGTCACAATAGAGAGCAGACAGAGCTGATTGCGTGGTGTATTTCTGGATCCTTGTTTTGTCGGAGATATAACTTTCTAATTTAGTTCCTGCATCTTCAGAAGACATAAACCCATTCAGAGTATTGACAAATTCATAAAAGGTTCGTCCATTGCCGTACACTTTTCATGGTTTAAAGTGGAATCTTTCACAGCAGACTGTGTAAATTTCCAAAACGGAGCATCCATCGTGTTTTATCGTGGGAATAGAAATCGTTGGTTTTACGTCTTAGAAAAACTCTCTTTCTCTAAATTTTGACTCTTGAATTCAGTAACTGCCTAACGTCGCTTTTAATCACAAAATTTTCGCCGCTCAAAATACATTGCCTCTAATTCAAATAACTAACACAATAAAGGCAAAGCAAAAAAAGAAACCTACATTTTTTATGGCCTCGCATGCTTGCTTCAGTTAAAATAATCTGGAAAATAATGCCTTAAAGGCATCTATTTCCAAAATGAAATGAAAATTTATTATTTACCCCTCAATGTGTTATCTCCCTTCACATGAACTCCTTTTGCAACTTCGCATATTTTTGGTAAATAGAAATGAAAGCGAATGAAATTTTGTCCTCCTCAATTTGACTTTCTAAAAAGATCTTGAGTCGATTAGTTTCCTTTCAGTCGCCCTCTGAACAATCAAACGACTCATCATCCATCGACAACAATGGCTTTAAATTTCACTTTCACATCACCTTCTCCCCCACTTTTCTTCGCCACAAGCAACTTCGACACTTGCCTATGATTATTTTTGCCAAAAATTAATTCCGCAGCACACATCCAGCCGCGTCGTCATTCATCCGCGCCATTCACACACATAAAATGCTAATAAAACCAAATTATAGACACCTTCTCACATGAATTTATGAATAATCTTCAACTCCTGCCAGCCGATCCATTCTCTCACTCACGTGCTCAAGTAGTTTTCCTCGACAACCCCCCAGAAAAGGCATATTTCTCCACAGATGTCTAATAAATTCCTCTTCCTCTGCCATCGCCCCGATAAGAAAACAAACAAATTATGCAAGTGACTAACACGTGTTAACCATTTAACTTTAAACTTTCAAACAATATGTACACAGCCACACACGAGACAGAGAGAAGAGTCTCTATACGTGCCGCAGCATGCCATTTAGGTACTTGTCCTCCATTCTCACGAAATCGGCATTACCCGGCCCGGCCGGGTGTGCAATCAGTAAAAGGGCTTATTTTGTTTCAAAAAAAAGAAAAAAATGTATCTGCAAGCTCTGGCTTTGGTTTACAAAGAGAGAGAAAGAAGGAGGCTTAAGTATCATCCCTAATCAGTCAATGTCCCACATTTCGCCATTTCACCATTTTGTGCCTCCTCGCCAGTTTCACTAAATCTAAAATCAATACCCAACCCTTTCGTCAAGGGAGGAGTGTGGGTGAATCGTTGGAATCGTATCTCTTTTCAAGGGGGTTTCAGCTCGTTGCCAAAAAGTAGGACGGCGTTCAATTTCACAGGAGCTGTTCTGCGGACGACAATGTCAGCGTTCTGATTAATTGTTTATACAATTCTGACATATCATTTCCCCACTAATCCTTTTTCATTTTTCTCGTTTCAGACAGACCACATTTCACACTCTCGAACTACGCCCGCCCGTTTGTATAAATGTCTGACGAAATACCGTCAGGCCGTTTGTCACAAATTTTCGAATCGCTGTCATGTCTTAGTGAGCTGCAGCAGCAACAGCGCTCGGCCAATTCGCCGTCATCGTCGTCGTCACTGTCGTCAGTGCCAACCTCAACAGCTGCCCAGTCTGTCTCGCACAATTACTACATTCGACACCCAGATGGATCGGGGTATTACTTGTCCAGCGGAACGCAGACATTTCCATCGGCCTCGTCTCAAAGCCACCATCTGCCGCAGCACCAGCAGCAGTACTACTTGCAGCAGCATCGATCGCGTTATGGCTCGACGTCGTTGAGCTCGTCGCCTCTAATGGCGAAGCGGGCCACGTCGTTCAGTGGCCAGATTCCTCTTACGACTTCACAGGGTGGCGGTGGTGGTGGTACACGCAGTGTACATGGTGTATCAACCACCGCAGGTCCCGGCGGCAGCATCACAACAGCTTCTGCAGCACTCCAGCAACAGCAAACATCACAATCAACTCCTAATAGCCCGCGTCTGATGCCACGTCGTTCGCATCGTGCCCCACCAATACCGGCTAAGCCCAATGCCGCACTGATAGCCAGCCCGGCGCTCGTTGCAATGGATGCGGACGCCCCATGGCCGCATTTCTCCGCGCTGACAGATCATTTGGATGTCCATCAAGTGAATAACTATGCTCAAGCCGTGCCCGAGGTATGTATGACTTGTAAACTTATTTCATTGGCCATAACTCTGCGTGTTGCTCTTCCTCCAGTAGCCATAGCGACACGGGTTTATTGGTTGCAAGCACTCTCGGGAAGGAGGCTTGTTAAAAAGTTATCGGCGTCTTAAAATGAGGGAGAAATGTATTGAGATTTTTTTTCTTTCCTTCGGCTCTGTGGGAATTTATTGGCTCGAGTTGTTATGCGTTACGGGCGGTTAATCTGCCTCAGAGCCAAGTGCAACGACGAGTATTGCTCCGTTGTTGATGTGATTTAATGATTCAGTGCATTCGCTTGTTTAGGCATGTGGAAAATACTCAGTGATTTGGAGAGAAAATATTGACGATGAGATTTCTTCATCGTGGTAGGAATCGTATCGAGGAATTTCATGTCTGCGCAATCATCTGAATTCATTAAGTGGCGCTGGACGATGTCTCCTAAGATGGAATGGGCATTGAGTGATGTATCTGTGCCCAGAAAGTGGCATAGTTGAAAATAGAAATGACAGCAAGTCTTTCACTTTTTTGCTTTAAAAGTCGAAGTTGCTGCAGTGTTCTTTGCAGCAGTTTTTAATATTATATGGCCACAAAAAATTAAATTTTCGAGTTCATTTTCATTCCGTTTCATTCATGGACAGGGATGTCCTCCACCAACTGTGCACAGAAATGGACGTTAATGAACACGGACATTACAAAAACTCTCTTTTACTTTCTAAAGTTGTTGTAGTGTTCTTTCGAGACCGATTTTAATTATTTATGTGTCCAGAAACTAGAATTGTAAAATCCATTTCAAGATTACATTTCATGGACAGGCTCAAAGGCGTAAGCCATTCCTTCGGTTTTGGAAAAAAGTAAAAGACAGTGATAAATATTTTTTCACGTCCGAATTCCGGCCGGTCTTGGGTTGGACATCGTCAAGCAAACATTGAATACGTATTTAATTTTTGTAGTGAGACTTTTGTTTTGTAGCAAATTGTAAATACAGTAAACTCTCGATGACTTGGGCCTCTATTAGCTGAAAAATAAGCTGAAAAAACCTCTCTAAATCAAATAAAACCTATGCAATTTGGCCTCTTCGTTAATTCGAATTTATTTTTTTCTATAATTCGGAGTTAAGTTTGCTTCTTTGTCTTAAATAACCGTTAGTTTAAATGCGTACGTGACGAAAGTGAAGAACATTTTTTTTTTCTGTAACCTAATTCGAAAACTTTTGTAAGTCGAAGTTTTTTCGCTGCTCCCATGAGATTAGAATTATCGAGAGTTTACTGTATTTGGTGACACAAATATTTAGCCTGCAGACTAATTTTCATTTTTTTTAACAGTATCTGGTTGCTGTAAGTTATCTTCTAAAATTTGATTCAAATGAATAAACCAAACTCTTATGAGAACACTTCGGTGTCTATCTGTCTGTCGCCTTTTTGTTTACTTGCAGCTCTGCAGACCAAACCATAGAATCCATAGAGCAACGTGTAATTCATTTCCGAGCCCCTTTTAACGAACGTAAGTCGAACACCTTTGAAAGACGTGCAAAGGCCATTAATTCCTTTAACGAATCTCAGAATTGCATTCCAATTAAGTAACGTAATAATAAAGAACATCACAAATTGGTCAAAAAAAAAAAAAAAATCCTCTGTTGCAACGATTCTTCCTTCCTTAGAAGCGACGTGGAAATATTTTCATTTCGTGGAGTTTCAAAAATCCTTCTTTTTTTTTTTTCAAAAAGCTCAAATATTTAAATTATTAAATGAATATTTGCCTTTGAATTACGCTAAGCCTTTTGGAACATTGTGATGCTCAATTGTCAATTGTTGGGAGGGTGAATGAAATATGCAAGAATCGTGAATATTTAAAAAGTAAAGTGAAAACAATGTCTCTTTTTCCAAGATGTACGTATAATGAAAACAGTATAGGCAGCTAAGCGCTGGATGAATAAGAGATATGAAGAAGATGTGCATAAGCCTTCCAGCTTTAATTAGTTTTTACTGACAGATAGACAGACATGAATACGATTTTATAAGGATTCAATTTTTTGTTTTGAAATAGATCGGTTGTGTTCTTTTTTCTTGAGTAACAGAGGCTAGCTTTTCGCGCCTCCACTGTGTTGTGCGCGTTATAATTAGACGAATTTGAAGAGGACCTATACTTTATTGCCGGTTTCGAATGGCAAATAGCGAAAGCTTTTCGTGTCAGAAGTACTAAACACAGAAGTAAAAAACACACTAATTTTGGACATAGGAACTTAATATATTTTTCCTTGTCTTTTCCTCCTTAAAAAATACTAAAGACAGGAAGCCTTACTAATTTCATCGTGTCAGAAAAAAATAATGAATAGATATCGTCACTTTTTCAAATCGCAAAAGTATTCGTAATTTTCTGAGGCACGAGTACAATAACTTTGATACCAAAATTTGATAACCGTCTTTCGTAGAGGTGTTAAAAATAAGCATTTTTTACTAGGGAGGGTAAGTTTTTATAGTCCCATGTTCGTCGCCTCTTTTAATCATTTAATGAAGTAGCTACCAAACGTGCTATATCTGGTTTCATAAACTCTGAACAGGTTCATAACATCGACTTTGGTGTTCCTCTAGTTGCAGGGTTTGCTTACTAACTCTTTACTTTTCGTGCCTCTTTCGTGTCCGATTTCTCCTACTTTATCACAGGTTTTTATGGCTTCTGTAAATTTATTTTCAAATTGTAATTTTGACTTGTTTCATTTTTAGTTTTTACTTTTATACTTCTCTTAATATTTCAGATCAATTGGCAAGAACGCTGCTTGGAATTACAACTGGAATTGCATCGATCGAAAAATCAAGCTGGACGTATACGTGATATGCTGCGAGAAAAGGTAAGCGATTACCTTTGTCCTGTCACTTATTTTAATAAAAAAATTTTTTGTTTCAAGTTATTTTTGTTGGGTTTAAGTCCTATGTGATCCATTCAATTATTTCGTGTTGAAAACTTTATTCCGTTTAATGATGAGTGTGGAATCTTTTGCGTTTTTCGTTTCGAGAATTTCGGTCAGGTTAAGGATGGAGGTTTTTACCCTCGGTTTTGTAAAACGTTGGTCCAAAGAGTTCACCGATCCGTATGTCACGAGGTCATTTTAACCATCTTTGTCCGTCCGATTCTTGAATATGACTCCCAATATGACTCATATAGTCAGGATTGAAAATATTTAATGTTTTTTTTCCCGAATTCGTCCATCGAGGTCTTTACTGGTCTAACTCTCAAATACTCAGCACCTACCATGACCGCACCAAACTCCTTGAATTAAGCACTCGTGAAGATCGCCTATGTCCTATGCCTATGTATTATCCGTGTCCTCTACTGTTGTTAGCTTCATCCACATTAACAAACACCCACATGGCACACGAACCCTTTGTTTTTCCTAGCCTCCTCCACTCCTACGGCTCAAATGAAACCCATTGTGAATGTAACTTCGCTGCTATTTATGATTTCGGTCTAAGGCCCACTACCTTTAAACGCCGTTCCCGTCACCGCACCTATGTTGCTTGCACTTAATTTTTAAGTTACTTAAAAGTTAGGTTACGTTTTCTGGTTTGCGTGCTTAAGCTAATAAACTCTAAGAACACTTTTAGACCATTCTTTGTTTAGGGTTGTGTTTCCACCATTTTAGAGAGACTTGTGGCTTAGATCCGTACGCGTGATTATGGAGTTATAGTGGTGTCGCTCATCAGAATCTTGTGGTTGACGTCTTTTTTTTTCCCCGTCAGTGTTTGGACGAAGAGTTGAGGCGTACTTTTAATCCCTTGTGTTAAAACATACATAGATGGTTTTTTTTTCTGTTTTGGCATAATTTGTTAAAGTTACTTTTGCGTTGGTTAATTACGTTCTTTGCACTTGCAATGCCGTTCATGAGTCCCCCTCTCAGTTTCATCGCCCTCTCACACAACCTAGAGTCAGTCATTGTAAGAAAGGCGATTTAAATGTTGTCCTGGTTCTGCCGCACTCTTAGAAATGTCCCAAATTTATTATTATTTTTTTTTTTTGCTTAATGCTGCTCATTTATCTTAAAACTCTGAAGCCTCCTTCGCCTGTCAATCATAAGAAATTCCACAGAATCTCGTTCCAGATGTCGTCTTTCGTCTCATCAGTCGATTCCTCTGCCTGCTGCTGACGCATCATTCGTCATCTGCGGCAGCAGCACACAACCGGTCACATGTGTTGCGATGTGGGCCAATCATTGATTAACTCTCGAGCAACGTCGCCGCCGGCCCCGACCAGCTCCAGTTTCGCCTCAATCGTGCCCCCAATCACTCATTATGCGTCGTCATGTGCGCCCCAAAAATCGCTTACGATATCATCTCCCCTGTCGTTCTTATTAAAACCACATCATGATTCTATTTCCCAGTCCGGAGGAGAACATAAAAACTCTTCACTTTCCAGCGGCGATATTGAAACATCAAGCAAATCGCAGATGCTGTCATCGGAGGAGTCCCACCAGGACGGATGTCGATGTCTGTCATTCCATTCTATTCACGCGCATACGGTTCGGATGACCTTCTCCCCGGCCCTCGTCATGGGGATTAACAAACATTAGCCTACATATTTTTCTTTAGCCACGATGTGACATGTCATCATCCACTTTGCGATTCATGATCCCGACTCGAGTGCATTTTCGGGCCGAAACCTCGACCGAGGACGTCGTCATAAAAGTTTATGTACATTCGTGAATAATTCAGAGTTAGGGTTCAATTTGGGCGGGCAAGGGATGAAGGGAAGGACTTATTAAACTTTAAGCAGTGCTCACGAGAGGGGAAAATAAAATCCCAGACGAAGTTCAGTTCCAGATACATTAGGGACGGATTGGGGTGGACGTATATGGAATATTAAGTGTTAATCTGTTGCACTCGATGGGGGATAGTTTCGTTTTCAATTTTTTTATTTCACTTTGACGATTCTCCTTTTTTTTTTGTGGGGTTTCTCGGCTTTGGGTTGGATAAATACCCAAATGGGGGGAAGGTGATTTTAACGGGTGAATTGGTCGGTGGGACTGTAAATAGTTGAAGTAGTTGGACATGTGGCTTTGGGAATTATTCTCTTTTGATGCTTTGGAAACCTAATGATGGCTATTGAAGTTTGGTTGGTGGGTGAGGGGTGCTTCCGTTTTGCAAAATGATTGTGGTGAAGTTGGTTAGGTACTGCAGACAGGTGGTTTGCGGCTTAAAATTTCTGGTCAGAAACATGGATGGTTAATCCCTTTTCGAAGTTCTCAAAATTCTGCATTAATAATCGTGGTTTTGTTAGTATTTTTGCTTTGCTGCTGCTGACAGTCGTGATGAAATTAAAACGTCGGCGAAGTTAAATGCAATGATGCTCATGTATTGCTCATGAAATGACAGCTTTATTACTGTCGTTGATTAAAGTCAACACAAAATCTTGCATTGTTAAGAATAATATGTCAAAGAAGTCCCTTTGGACTTGTAGTCTATGGTAGTTTATGGGAAGTCGATTTTTTTGTTTTTTCTTGAAGAAGATTACTGAGCGTTTTCGTGTACCTTTAAGACAAAAGGTTAGCAAAATAATGCTATCTTCTATTTTCCATTGTTTTTAGGGCTTCGTTCCAAAGGAATAACGAAACCCTTATGGAATCACTTCGGTGTCTGTCTGTCTGTCTGTCTGTCTGTCGCCTTTTACATATTTGACTATAACTTATAAGTCCTTTGTAGTTAAGGGATGAAATTTGGACTGAAGGTGTATCTAGGTAACCCAAAAATAAATCATGCACCCGTTTTGGAATTAGTCGCAGATTAAAGAAAAAGTTAGTACTAATACTAACGCCCGAAAAAACTTGTATTACCTTTGATGGGTGTCATTAGAAAGGGGGCGATGCCCTGAATATGAAAATGTCTGTCTGTCTGTCATTAGGCCTTAACCTCGATAATTGGCGAACCACTAAGAATTTAGAAATAAAACTTTGCTAAAAGACGTATTTCACTTGCCTAAAGAAAGCTCAGGAAAAAAATTTTAGAAAATTTTGTACTAGAAAAAAGCTTAGTACCAATATTAAATTTGAAAAACAAATTTCTTTTACTAGTTCCTTGATATGGGTATCGTTGGAAGGAGGATGATAGCTAGATCAAAAAGTTGTACTATGGTAACCCCCTCACTCTGACCGAAAACTGACTTGTGTACCGTGTCCCCCACCTTACTTTCTAGAATATTTGACCAAAAAATCTGAAAAAAATTGGAGTTATGGGGCAACTCATCGCAATACCCCAAAATTATCCAAAAATCGTGTATGATTTTTTATTCATACTAAAATAAATTAATTACTAACTGTTTTTGAAAAAAAATTCACGGCAATATATTAAGTGAGGTACCATCGGATAGGTCTTGCAAAATGAAATAGAGTTTTCATTTTGAACTTTTCATTTGAAAGTTAAGTTTTCGAGATATTAAGCTTCAAACTCGAAAAAAAGGCGCCCCCCCCCCCCCCCCCTTGCATTTCCACACCCGTTGGTCTAAAAATCTTAAAAAAATCGGGAATGTAGGTTTTGATGTAATCTTTGTGTTAAAATTGGTTTGAGCACTCTGGCTTTAATAGTTGTCAAGATATTGGCCAAAAACCAAAAAACAACAACACTCGAATTTTGAAGATCCGAAAACGCCATTTTGTAGATCTCGGCGAAAGAACAATAAAATATTATGTAAAAAAAATTATTTTCATACAATTTTTCGAGATATTAACGATTTAAATCGAATCAGTTATCGCAAAAAACGATGAACTGACGGCAGTCTCAGTGTCGCTTGCGGCATTTCATCCCCTAAATGCACCAAAGCAATTTTCACACGGCTGGCGCGATCAGCAAATGGGAAAGGATTTTCTTTTGTTCAGTTTCGTTCGAAATGAAAAGAAGAATTTTAGTGAATGAACAGTGGATTGAGTTTAATTTGATTTGACTATTTTAGTTTGTTAATTTGTTAGACTTATATTAAGTCTAAGCTACTAATCTGTTTGCGAACGAAACCCTCGGCGGGTGAGTAAAACTCACACTTGACCGGTTTTTTTTTTTATACAGCTTGAATGCGGTAGAAATTCGCATTCACATATAGATTATTGATTGATTCGGCTATGTCAATTTGATTTTCCACCAGTCACCAGTCGGTTCAGGTTAAGTGCTTTCTACGTTGACCCAGTCTCTAACTTCTTTTAATGATATATTGTGCTGTTTATCTATAACTCTAAGTAGATCATTTATTTCTTGAAATTGTCCTCCAAGCTGAGTATTTGCCAGTGAATCCTTCCATTGGAAAAGCGGAACTAAATATTCATCTACCCAGTTGTCTTGGGTAGTTCACTTTAAGGAGATGACATGAGTCAATCAAAAAAGTGAACACTTTATAACAATTTGGGAAAAGCTAGTCAGTTCTGGCTCTCAAAAGCCTTTTAGTAGATTCTGAACATTATGTTTTTCTAGAAAAAGCCCTAAGGCAGAAAAATAATAGACTGCCGGGCTACAGTTAAATTAAGGCTCAATATTCTGTGAAAAAAAAAAACAAATAGTTAAGGCTCCGCTTGCACGTAGTTTTAAGACTTCAACGAACGTCTTTAATTCATAAACTTAATAGCATGTTGCCCGAAGAACCTTCGATTCCGAGCCTATGGAACAACGCAACCGAGGACGCCCGCGTCTAAGGTGGCGTACAAAGGTAGAGAAGGACGTAAACCAACTCGGTGTGCGTCACTGGAAGCAGCTGTCACGGGATCGTGCTGGATGGAGGAGGTTGCTAAAAGAGGCCCAGGTCCAACCGAGACTGTAGCGCCGCACAAAGAAGAAGAAGAATAGCATTTTGCGTATCAGTGATGTCCCCACCGACCTAGATGTTTTTTTTTTTGGTTCTTGTTGTAGGTGTAAATTTATGAAAATAGGCAAATTACCCTTATAAAAATCCAGCAGTCCTTTCTGTCTTCAATCTTTTCTTTGATCAGCTCATGGGTGATGTGTATTTCATTCTTAACTGCCTTTGGCACTCGTCTGTCAGTGTAAATGAGTATGTCGTCTGATGTGGCGTTGTCTTTATACGACTTTCGATTGTCTTCTTGAACTAGGAGATTTGCTTTTGGAGACTCACTCAGCTAGACCAGTTCGTTTATTCTATGCTGCCAAGTTATTGTTGTCGCTGTGTATTCGGCTTCCGGACTATGACCATATTTTTGTACAGCTGATATAGCTTGCAGACATTTTATTCATTTGTCTTTTCTTCCTTTTACTTTTTCGAAGACTAAATATACTCGCTTCATTTTTGCTCTTTGAAAGAATCAGAAATCAGAATATTTAGGACAAGGTTTCGCCAATACATGCATAAGACTGCCAATCGTGTTGAATCTAATCATGTCTTAATTTTCCACACCGAACTTTTTGCGCATGGCTTTTGTTTTTCAGATATGAAAATTAGACATTTTTTTTTAGGAAACCATTTTTTTTTGAAGCCAATTGATAAGTTAAAGGATGGCGAATTACATAGCCGAATGAAATCTCGTCATTGATTTGATATCCTACGGAAGTTCAGTGCTACCATAATCGCAAAGTGTAGACACCGTGCTCTGTTTTCAACTGTGTTTTTATTTGTAATATTTTTCTTTTCGAAATAAGCTGTTTCAATATATTTTATTGTAGAAAGTTCTTGCTGTTAAACATGCGTAGTCGTCCTGAACATTGAAGTGCGATCAAGTATTTGGATTTAGACTTTCACCGACCGTTGTTTGTTTATACACTTAGAGAAGAACGAAAACTTTCTGCTTTTTTTTCGAAATTGCTCTATGTACTTCAAGTTCTTACGTAGTCGATGTTCTTCTACGTTGCCAGTGTTCTGAAATGAGCTCCATTTTTTTCCGATTCATGTATTATCGCTGATGTACCAATTTCTATGAAATGCTGAGTTACTAGAATCAATAAATTGTGAATCATTCGCTCAAATCACTCAAAATTGCTTTCTTAAATTGATATTCAATTTGGTTAAAAAAATACAAAAAAACTCAACGACCATCATTCCTACTTCTTCGTGTCTGAGAGCCAACCTTTGTCTATTGCGCCATTCTTCTCTCAACCAGACCTCCCTGGCTCTTAACCTTGTTGCTCGACCACTCCTCCCCAAAGCCAAAGGTCACATCCCGAGATTTAATACGTCGCCACCACCACCCACCCTCCCGACAGCAAGTAATTATCCTTCACATCATGTAACGCGCTAAGGCTTTTCGACAAATCCTAACCGCTCAACAGTAAACCTCGAATCACTTTCACTTCATATTAAAATTGTTCCCAACTCACAAATCCCGGCAAGGATCCGTCAACCGACAACACACACACACCCACACGCAGAGGAATTTATGTGGCCGCGGGGTGGCAGTCGGTAGCCCCCTAAAACTAAGCCCCAAATTGAAGAAAAAGAAAATCCAAAGACGAATTAATCCCGATGCATGAAATGAAAGTGATTCCCTTCCACCATGACGATGATGATAATCCTTTTCTATTGTTACCCAGCACTTCTCTTTCCTTCATGTCCGAGATGGTGATACATGTGTATCCTTCAACTCACACACACACCCACACACATGCTCTTCTTCGTTATTAGAATTCTCCAAGAAAATTACTAGTGTCTCAACTACGTGGTAATCTTCACATGAGCATTAACATGACTGCTACTTGGTTAAGGCGGAGAATAGACACGAAGAAGGACGACGGAAGGAGCAGGACGTCAAATCTTGAAGGAGAGAAATAAAACCGAGACTGACTGGGGGGGAAGAGATGGAAAAGGCACTGAAAGGAATTGTCAGGATCATGTTGCATGTCATGATGAGGTGTTAGGTGAATGTGCTTTATTTCTTTTTTCATGGCTTCTTTGATGTGCTTTATTTGACGTCCATTCAATGGATGGATGTCCTTCAAGAGGAGAGAAGATGGATGTGGAAAGCAGCAAAAAAAAAAAAACTGTTGCACATGAAAATCCTTTTCATCCTGATGCAACGGGGTTGTCTTTAAGAGGAAGGTTGTTTAAATATTTAGTTTGATTATCTCGTTAGTGGGAGGGCTTCAACGAAGTGGTGAACCTTTGTTCTGTCTGGAGAGGAGTCTTGGTCCTTTGAAGGAGGTGCCTGGCAAATTTCGTCTGTGGTTTTGGACCATGTTTGTGGCTTTGAGGCATATGCGTGTCCTTTTGACAGCCTTTTTTTGCTAACGTTCTGTTTCTCAACAGGATTCAACAGACTGTTGACTCAAATCTTTGTCTGTGGACCTTTTTTTGAGGTAGGAAGTTGTAAACTAACTCAGACGGTCTAAAATCTTTGGCTGTGGACTTTTTTTTTTTGTATGGTAACCAAGATCTGGGTATTTGAAAACAGTTTCTTGACTTGGGCGGTTCTATGAGCTCCTTACACTTGGAGTTAAACAGAATCTGGATTTTGGAAGAACTCACAGGAATATTTAAAGCAAGATAAAGCCTTAGATGGTCCTGGGAGTTCTTTTTCCTTCGAGGATTTTGATTCTTGAAGACACTGTCTGACATCTGACATCTTAGAAACTCTTTTTCCCTGTAGCTGGTCAGAATATGCCTTCTAGAAGAAAGTTTTGAGGCTCAGACGGTTCTAAATCCTTCACCGAGAGCTCTTTTTCATTGAATCAACCCGGATATGAGACTTTGAACGCAAACTTTCGCCTCATACAGTGAAAATGACTAGAGTAAAGTTCTATAAAATTCTCAAAACAAAACAAACAAATCTCTAAAATAATATTTCCTTACAAAAACCTCAAGGATAATCTCACATAAACCCGGAAGAAGAGTCTTGCGTTGGGTTTTTTAAGTTCTCGGATGTGTCACATGCTATTCCATCACTCGGGTGCTTTGCCTCGACAAGTGCATGGCGCCCATTAGAAGACATTTAATCAGCCATCGCCATTAAAGTACTTGTCAGTTCGTTACCCGCCCTCGAAGCGCCTAAACAGGCACTCGGCTCATATCTCATCAGGATCTTCTTCTCCTTTTGCCCGCTAAATCGCAGTCTACTTTGGATTTCATTGTGCTGCATGAAACAATGCCACTCAATTCCGTTTGGAAGGATTGCTCAGAATTTTTTTTTCCTCCATTTTTTTTTTGTTGTGTTCCTCTTTCTCTCGAAGGATTCGAGTTTTGCTGCATTATCGCAGGCATCAGTGAATCTGGAACACAAATGACGAGTCCTTTCCGCCTGTTTAACACATTTTCTCATTTGCATAAGTTCCACGATGGGGTTGGGATGTGGAGGGAGGAGGTCAGTTTTATGTGTTTTCATGTTTCCATTTATTAACAACTCATTTGTTGTTGTGTGAGAGTCCTGGTGCGGGGGGAAGGATGTGTATTTATGCAGACGTGTGAGATCCATTAGAGGAGACAGAACTGGTCCGTGATGCGCTTTGTTTTGTGGAAATAAGAGGCGGTGAATTAAAATTGGAAATGAAAAGAAAAAATTAAAAAAAGTTGGCCATTGCTGGGGGAGGTGCCACGGGACACAGAAGCCACGAGGTATCAGTGAACTTTTGTTAATATCCGGTTCATTTATTCAGAGCTGTTTGAGGGACGGCTTCCTTTTTCAGAGTGGTCTGCGTGGGAAAGCTCTTGGAAGGTTTTGAATGGGAAACAAATGACTGCAGCTGTCGAGTCATTGTCATCAAATGTGGAGACTCGGAAGCAGGTGGATGGATGTGAACCAGACTGAAGGTTTTTGTTAAGGACGGTACGAATTTTATGTGGAAATTCAAAAATCAGTGAAAGAATTCCTTTTTGATATTCCTTTCTTAGGCAAATAGGACCGTGCTTTAAAAAAATACATATTAATGGAGTGCTAATCGTTGGCATTGGTGGACTTAAAGCCCTTGATGAACATTTTCTTTTGTATAAATACTAAGGTCAAAGATAACTCGATGTTTGAATAAAGAAACTACTCTATTGCTGTTAAATATTCGGGTTCAGTTTAAATTGATAAATTGTTTGACACAGATCTCCTTGCTTAATTACAGATTTCAATTTGCAGTCTGGTTCGCAAAATTTGATTTATGAATTGAAAAATCAGAGAAATAAAGTCAATTGATTTTTTAGTCAAATGATTCAAATCTTTTACATTTCTGTTTTTGTGTGATCCATTTAAATATTTTTGCTAGCTTCGTTTCTCACTGAAGACCTTCTATAAAGCCCCATTCCAACATATTTGACGCTATAAGCTATTTTCATTTATTTGCGTCCCATTATTTTAGGCAATTTAGCCATACGTCCTGAGTGCTTTATTGTTGTCCGAGCTTTTCTGTTGAAGCCTGACTGGCATTAAAAACTAATCTAGTGAAATATATCTCTTAGACAGAAAGGCTTTTAAACGATTGCACGTACAATAATTTGTTAAAGACTTAGAACATACTTACACTTAAGTTGTCGACGTAGATATAGTTGTAGTCCGGTCATAAGATCTATCACAGCCGCGACCACTTTTGCTTCCTCATTACGTATTCCTATTCGAATATTACAAACATGCGAAAATTGTTTGCGACTTAAAGTTTAATTGTTCCGTTTGAAAGTCGAATCGGAAGTTTGTGGGACTGAAAATGACTTGAGCAATTTACTAATATTGAAAATGATGTTGTTTCTGTACGCTGGAGGAATTTATTTTACTTAAATCTTGTTCCATTTATTCCAAACGATTAGTCAAAAAGTATTGAATGTAACGATAACAAGTCGAAAATACATTTTAAAAAGTCACCATTGATTTTCAGATGATTTGTGCTTTTAATAAAATTTGTTCTTGAGTGTACCTCTTCTCCTATCACTAGCTTCACGTAGGCCTGGAACTTTTATTGCACTGTTCAAGAGTAGGGAAAAATAATTGACGAGTATTTCAAATTCAATCCGTCTAGTATTTGTATTGTTTGTTGTCCATAATCATGCGAACATTTATTTCTCCACCCTACGCTAACAAACTAGTCATAAAACTAACTAAGCACACCTTCTGCTCTGTTCTGCAATTGAAAGGGCTTAACATGTTAATAAGGCTTTTGATCAAAGTAATGGAGTGTATTGAAACCAGCTATCAGTTGTCGAAAGTTTGGCTTTAAAAATATTATATTTCTAAAGTCAAATGATATGAGTAGCAATATAGAAAAAAGGTCCTATTTTTTCATTGCTTCAGTAATTATGTTTCAATTCGAGAAATCTCAGTCAAAAAATTTTCTCTCTAAGCAGAAGACTTCACATTCGGGATTTTGACCTTTAAACTGCATGCGGTTTCATAAACATGAACAAATCACAAGTTCCATCAGGTCCCATACAAAAATATAGCCCCCCTGCTAGCCCCCGTACGCCTCCTAAACGATTCCTAATTCCCCAATGACACTTCGCCTTCAATTTCCTGCGAAGCCTCCTCTTAGTGCGATTCAAAATCAACCATCGCATCACCGCCGCAGGCAAATTACGCATCAATTGCGGTTAATTAATTCCGCGAAGCTGTCTCATTACGATATCGTCCATCCGTCCATTTTTAGCTCCGACTCTCTGCGATAACGAGAAAGGCGACGGAAATGGTTTTCGGTTATCGGTTTCCTTTGCTTCGTTTGCTGACGACATCTCCCATGTCGTCCTTGTTCGTCCCGCAGTGTGAGCGACGAGTCCTTACGTCAGTCGGCATCATCAACGCGTTTCGTGCGTTAATCGGTATACGATTCGTTCTCCTTGCTGAGATGTCGGTTTCCAGATACGAGTGTCTTCGGGTGTCTGTAGTTTGGATTTTAAGTAAAAGATACGGCAGCGTTGGGGAGGTTCATTAAGGGAACATTCAAAGTTGAGGAGTAATGATTCGCAGGAGGATGGGGGTGTGTGTGTGTGATGGGACTCTTCGATAGTGGGGACGGCATTCGTAGAAAGTTTTTCTTGAACAGCATTTGGGCGGGGACGAAGAGGAGTGACTCAATGAGTCGTTTGAGAGTTTGGGTTTTTTTTCATTTCAAAATGAGGAAAGAACGTCGTATATTTTGCAGAGGGGACTTAGTTCTTGAGGCAAATTTCATTTAATTTTTTTTGTGGGGCTTGTGAGTTTCGATGAAAGACTCGGACATAATTCGAGGAATGGACAGACATTCCTTTCTCTAGAGTTATTTTGTTGAGCGTGAAATGTGACATTTTGACGGGCTGTTAAATTTTTCTCCGAAATTTAATTCGTTTCCTTTTTTCGTAGAAAAGTGAATTAAAGTTAGTAAACTGGAATAATATTTTTTTCGTCGACTCTAATTGATCTGGAAGGTCTACGCTGGAGGTTCGTTTGTGGCGTGGGCTGTAAGGGGATATTCCATAGAACAAACATCGATCTTTTAAGTTTTGCGTTCGCCTCGTTAAATCTCCCATCGACAGTTGATACCTAGAAAAAAATATGCTACACAATTTTCACATAAAAATTCATTGTAAGAAGGATTTCTTATAGAAATATTAAAAACTAAATATTTTCAAAGATTTTTGGTGTTCATCGAGTTCCACGAGTCCCCGAAAAATTTCCTGGGTACCCGTGTATCAAGAGCACTACCGCAGAGTACGTTCAATCCAATTCAACTCTACTGCAGCTATCACCAAATCATTCTCCACCCACGTAAGCCTAGGAGGTATTTCTAACTTCAATTTGAGTTGTCACCCATTCGGGTTAATTGCTAGTCATGTCCATCTCCCTCCCCACATGTAGACAGGTAATTCCGTCCAATATCGCAACTCTCATCAGTGCCATGGGGGTCAGTCACTTACCCCCCCGACCGGGTTATAGTCACTACAAAATAGGTGTTGCCTGACACGATCAAAAGGATCACGAAAACAAAACAAGACAAAAATAATGACTAGAAAACGACCCGAGGACAAATGGCACACCGAGTCCACTTGGGCCAAAATTACTCTCCACCTGCCAACAGAGACACCCAACGGCTCACCCCCAGCTGTTCACTTAAAACGAATTGCATGGAATTGCATGAAATTTTTCAAAAACATAACAATATGAAACCATTTGTGCCGTAGCCACATGCACATATGGCCGAGGACAACGACAATAACCCAACCGACCGACCGACAAATATCCTGTCGTTGTTCTCTTGTCCTGGGTCCAGAGATTGTCGTGACACCACGGTCGCTCCAGCGAGACGACCTACGATTGCATGCACTTTCAAGAGCCGTAAATTATTTTTATTGCAGTTGTTTGCAATTTTCTCAAGCCCCCCTCCTGACAGGACACACACGGGCGTCTCCCCCCTCCCACCCACAAGGAAACTCGAAACGTTTTCAATTTCGTTATATTGATTTCGCTTTACAAAATACACGAAAATTCGAAACGTTTTCTATGCATACGAGACGAACGAGGAGGAGGAATATTTTGGGTCAAAGAATTTCGACTGCAGACGGCAGATAGTCCTGCGAGGGTTCGGGACGGTGGCAGGACATGTGCTTCGCTTTGCCATAATTTGGTAGCCTGAAGGTGAAAATTAATTTTCCTTTTCCTTAATTGAGGTGAAATGAATTGTTAGCCAGAAGGTTGTCAGGTAAAGTGGGCGACTTCAAAGGACGAGGTGCAGCAATGAGGTGGATCCTGTAAAAAGGATTGTCAGTGGGTGGTGGCTGTGTTGGCTGTTATCAGATGTTTCTGGCAGATTCGCAAAAATGTTCAAGACTGGTGGTGGTTGGGGGTAGGTGAAGACGATTTCAAGTTGCGTTGTTATGAGAAAGTCAGGTTAAGGGTCTCCCTTTTTCGAGGAAAGGTCTCCTTTCAACGTTGGAGCCAGACTCACTCGGATGGGTATCGGGTGTCTTTGATTTTTTTTTATTGTTTGGAGTCATATTTTGTAATTTCTTGGCTCTTTTGTGAAGTTTGAAGACCTTTGCAAACAAACTGAGGAACCTTTGGAAGAAGACAAAGTAAAAGGTGACTGGCGTTGGAGAGTTTCATAAAATTTCTATAAAATTGAGGCTCTCTATAGATAGTAATCTTGAAAGTGATTTTACTTAAATTTGAGTATCAATTTTCAATAATGCCCTTTGAACCACTTATGCTGCAGGGTTTATTTTAAAAGTTTGTTTAGTTGCCAGAACGAAGAAAGGAAAGGCTTTATAGCCATTTTAATTGTCTTATTATTTTTATTTTTAAATTTTTTAAATTTTACATTAAAATGTTTGCTTTAAAATTTACTTTATCACAAATTATGGTTATAAAATGGAACTCTACAAGTTGAATGTTAAAGCTTGGTCGAATCTGATTTGTTTGTAATAAGACACGAAGTTGCAATACACACTCAACAACAATTGCATTACTACTCCAACACTCGTTTTCCTGAGTTCGGAACAACATTTCGAGGCAAGTTCCACTTTGCTTTATCCAGTTGTTGGTCAGTCCAGGATTTATCTAAATACTTTTTGCTTTCCATTCATTTACTCGGTTTCTTTTGAACGCAAAGGCCCTATTTATGAATTGCTTGAACATCTTGAGCTATTTTTTTCCAATTTTGCCCCTAAGGTCAGAAGGTTTCTTATTTACAAAAAAATCATAAGATCACCGACTATGTATCCATTCTGCACGGTACTGTATATCCGAATGAAAAATAATACGAGGGATAGAAAATTTGTTAGTTTCAATGATTTTAAGAAGAAATCGTAAATTATGTTGCTATTGGAATGTTTTTAGAAAAAAATTCCCGGCGCTGCGCCGATCTGTTTCATCGTTCATTGTGGAAAATTTTAATTTAAATCCAATATTACATAAACTTTAATATTAAATATAATTTTTAGTAAATTTCAGTAAATTCTCAAACCCATTTTGGTACAAAATTGGAGAATCCAAAATATCATTTGCGTCATCAATTTTCAGTATCATCATGCAAGTCAAACTGCATTTTGTGGGCTAAAAATTATATTTTCAACTAATTGATACAATGCTTACAAATCAACTGAGCGTCATCACCCCCTTGTGTGCACTACTCAATTGATTTGTGAGTTTTATTAGACGCTAAGGCTACACACCTAGTCTCTGCGGTACTGCACCAGGCCTAAGAGTTTAATGAACCGTGGAGTAAGAGTTTGAATATCCCGTAAAACCCTTTCAGTAAAGTCACTGGACGTTCCATCATCATCGGCACAACAATTAGTTTTCGGTCCGGGCTTCTCGCAAGCACTTTTACATATCCCGATTACTTGTCGACGCCATGCAGTTGGGCTGGCTTTGGGATTGGGCGTCTTGGTCTACGCCGTGGTTCCATTCCATGGCGCAAGCAAGGTCTTGGATGATGTCTTGTTTCATGAATTATACCGCAAAAAACTTTACGAGCGGGGTACATCCAGACCTCTTAAATCTAAGTACAAGTACAAGTACCAATCTTGCAGATCGTAACAAGAATCAAGCAGCCTTGGTCGACTACTAACTGACATCCATGGTCTTTGAAACTTCATAAGGTGGATAAATGAATTTCTCTACACGATTGATGTTGGACTTTACGCTTCGTCACTTGCTAAGCGTAGCAAAGGAATTGAAAAACAGTTTTCAAGTACTTTTGGTATTGCAAAAAAGAATTGCAAGTACATTTAAATTATTTGTATTGGTAATTGATTTCTGTAAGTATAAGTGCCTAGGAATTGTACTTGTACCTATAAAAATGAAAGTACGGGGAATGGTACTTGTACTTGGATTTCAGTCCAAATGCACTTCATTACTTTACAGGTCTGGGTACATCCCACCAAAGGAGTCTACCGAGACTCATTTTTATTATGATCTCTGCTTCCAAATAGATTTCATACAACTCAGGGTTTTAACGTCTTCCGAATTTTCTTTCTCACATATGGGCCCAACTATTTTCCGTATTCTCGATTGGCGTCTACAAATTGTTTGGAAGAAACAAGTGATACTCTTTAGAAGTTTTTTTCTTCAATTAGCTTTAAATTAGATTTCCACCACAACTCAGATGATTTAAAGGACAATAGCAGCACTCAGTGACCAAAACTGATCAGCTACTCCGCCGTTATTTCTTCACGTTTAAAACTGTTTCAAATATAGTAAAAACATGTAGGAAAACAGTGTTACTTGGAAATATAAAAAGTTTCAGTTTCATTTATATCTCAATATTCGAACTTTGAGTCTTGCGCAATTATTTCATTCGTTTTCTCTTCCAATGAAGTTAGTCCTCATGTTCAAAATCCCCTTGCTCCAAAAATTGATTGGCTATCTTCTAAATTGCCGATGATTTTGTTCCCTAAACTGAATTCAATATAAAGCGATCTAGATTAAAAATGTGATTTAAAATCCGTTCTCCAATAAATTCTTTGAACTGCCAAATAAAGATTTAAGTGCAAATGCTTTAGTTCGATATTTTAACTGTCCTGAAAATCCAGCTGTGTTAAAAAAAAAGCAACTCAAAGTTTAGCTATGATTTTTTAATGACTGCTCTAAAGCCACTAGCGTCCGTAAAAAGGTGATATAAGCGGATCTTTTATGATGATGATAAGATTTTCACGTTTGTGTGTGCACACTTAAAAAACTTTTAAGAAATTAAGCGTTATAAAACTTTTTTAAAGAAAACTTTCTTAATGCACAACTATATTTAATTTTTAAAACTCCTTCTTGGAAGTCTACTTTCATTAAAAACTAGCATAAAAATGAAAGAGTTCTGTTTGAAAATAAACCCATATTAAAACCCAGCCTAGTGGCCCCATTCTTCTAAATTTAAGGTTTCTTCCTTCAAACTGAAATCCAAACAATGATTAGCGTCGATTTTGTTGTTCTCCTCGGCTTAGATTCCCCCGACACGCCTGGATAAATTCAAACAAAGAAGAATAATATCTAGCACAACATCCATTGTTCGAAAACTGAGCACACACTTCTGTGCAACTGAGAACAAAGGGGAAAAAAAATGTTGATCCTTCTCCTATCCTTGCTCCCGATTCTTCCCATGAATACAAATCATGAATTTCATTTTGATGTTTATTAAATTTAATTAATCACAACAGACCCATATCCTCCACCCGTTTCCTGTGTTTGCATGTGTGTAAATAGCACGCTTCTACATCAAATATGGCGCAATCATTAATTAATGACCGTTGATTAGTTAATTGAAGCATTTCATATAAAATAAGTTGATATGATGACATAAACGTGGAATAGGCCTGTTTGGTCGGGCCAATAATTAATACGTTTGTAATGAGCGACGCCTGTGGTTGGGGTGGGTTGTTTCGTTTTGGGGTTTGGGGTGAGAGCTTGCAGTTGGCGGGATTACATGTTTATTTTTTCATCGGTGTTAGTTAAAGTTACGACGATTTATTTAGCGATAACCGATATTGATAGTGTTATTGATTGGGGTTTGTTTTTCTGCTTGTTTTTTGTTTTATTTTTTTGTTGTTGTTTGGGAGTGAATGGACTTTTGTGGTGAGTGGCGTAGCCTCTGTCATTTTTGAAACAAACACCGGGGGCTGAAACGCGCCAATCACATGCAGCTGAATGTATTCAGCATACGTTATTATTTTTTTATGTACGTATTTAACCTTTCCTGTTTTTTCAAAGCAAATATTTTGTGTGTATTTAATTTTCTTTTGTTTTCTCTTTTCAGGTGAGTGGAAAAAAACTCTTTGTTCTCGTTGTGTGAGTGATTATGACTTTTTAAACAAAAACTCTACTACCTTCTTTTGAAACCCTAATGAGTTTTCTGATGTTTTTGGCCGGTTTCATCTTTTTGTCCTTGCATTTTTTTTATTTGGACATTCAAAAATTAAAATTGTTGCGTTGAAATTGATTAAACATTTCTTGGTGTTTGCAATGATCAGGTTGAAGGAACCTGCCAAGTACAACTTAAGAGGCTGTAAACGTCGGAAGCGCTTCTAGGTAGACGCGCGTATAGTTTTAAAATATGTACATCCGTTTGACATCTTTAATCCCTTAACATTTGCTTTGGTTTCGTATAAAATATTTGTTTTTAAGTGGTTTTAACTCAAATTTTTATTTTTGTGTCAGAATCTCACGACTTTTCAGCGCATAATTGTGTTAAATTCTTCGGGTTACTCTCTTTTCGGTATTCAAAAATTTGTATGTGAACTTCCAGTCCAAGTTCCCAGTAGTCTAAGAAACAGGCTCTTCTTGTGTGGTTTACTCATTTGTGTTAAGAGTTTCCTGTAAATAATAAAAGGTTGTAGGCTTGATTCGCGACATAGTTTTACCATCTTTGATCTTATTGATGGTGTTCCCAGAGCTTTGATGGCCGCTTGGCTGTCTTTGTAGAGGACAATAGACTGGCCATCTATCGAACACATGAACAACGAGCGTCCTGCCTCATGAATTACGTTTTAGTTTCGGCCTGGAAGACACTACAGTAGTCTGGGAAGCGGATTGTCATTTAGCTACATTTTGCCGGTCAGCGAACACTCTCATGTCCGTCCCCTTCTCTGCTTTCGATCCATCTGAGTACAGTCCCAATGTGGCCTGATTTCTCACGCTATCAGTCTCCCAGTATTCTCTTTTTGGAATTGTTCTTTGACATTTAATATCAAAGTCCGCACACAGTGATAAATAATCTGTGCGAGATGCGATCTTCAGTTTGCGAAGAATTTTTACATGTCTATTGCTTTTCTTTAGCCTGTCTTGCTATGAATCAAAACATTGTTGAATATTTTTTAACAAAAATTCAGTTAAAAGTAGTCCATAAAAAATGTTTCTGAAGAAATCTGAATGAAAAGAACATTTTATTATTTGCCAAACAAACAATTGTCAAAAGTAGGCTTAATACATTAGTACAAAAAAAGAAAAGAAACATCGCAAGTTACAGTAACACGAAGTATACAAAACTACGATAAATATTAAGTCTTCGCGACGACACGCCAATCATCATTGCTGCTCTCTTCGTTCTGCTTATGAGGACACAATATGTAACCTAATGTTTTAAGTGCACACATATTCTATTAAATTCCTGATTATTCAAAACGATTCAATTGTGTGCAAGTGACACATTTGTCGATAATATCCCATTCTAGAGCCATTCGAGTCATGAACACTTGCCTTCAATCAAAAGTGAGACGCATTCATTGACCCTTGAGATCTAAATCAGTAGCAACCACTCTGCAGTCAATTAATGTCAGTAGCAAATGTTAACCATCATTTTAGCAAAATCTGATTCTTGATTTGAAAAATGTTTTCCCTAAAACTTCAGAAAGGTTTTGTTTCATTAACCAATTATGGTGCAATGTTTTTTCACAAGGACAAGAAAGAGCTTTTCGTTTTTATTCTCGAAAACCTCTTTTGAAGAGTTTTTTACTTAACATTTATATTAGATTTCAGTAAGAGAGACTTTTTTTTGTATTTAAATGAAAATTGAAGTTGGTCTTTTCTGTTTTGGAAACAGAGTCCTGCAGTTGATTGCTAATTGTAGTTCTGGACATTCTTCTACATACCTATAAGTAAAATATTTCACTTTTTTTAGGTAAAATCGTATTCTGTTAATGTTTAAGTGTTTGATTTCTGTGAAAAACTCGAAATCATCAACATTCGTGGATCGTGTTCAACATTCGTACTAATCACATCAAGACTTTATTGAATTTACACTATAAAAAAATTGTTTGAAGTGTCTTAGACCGTAAAGTAAAGTCTTTTGATTGTTAAAGCGGGTAAAGTCTTTTGATTGTTATAGCGGGAATAAAATGGTGCATAGTTTAACATAAAGGAATTTTTCATTATGGTTACCAAAAGAGATGTCGCAATAAACATCCGTAATGAAAAATTTTTTAATTTAATTTTTTAATATTTTTTTGAGTTCCATTCAAGTTCGTGTCTTTCGGATTGTTTTTTCATATATTTAAATCCGCTGCTTATTCGCATGAATTGAAAGACATTTCCCGAATATATTGCAACGAAACTCTCTGTCAACTCACAAAGGATGACGTAGAATTTCTTAATAAAGTTGTTAGAATTTATTAAGCTGCTAAATAATGTTTTAGATCCGAGTCTCAGTCTTCAGTCGCTCTCTAAATGAGTGAATTTTCAATCTCCAGTATTAAAATTATTCCAGCGTAAGTTTTGTAAAGCTTGGATTGAAGGTTCTTCTTAGTTCCTTGTCTATGACAGTTATGATCCATTAGTCAATTTTTCGTTGCGTTCCCATTCTTGCAGCCGTTCTTGTAGTTTTATCGTCTTTCATTGAATTTGAACACAAATCATTTTATACTCAGAAGTGTTGGAAATTGTAGTCGGCGCAAATTTAGTGTTTGTTTTCTTTTTTAATGCAATCATTTATTTGGTATATTTTGCAGATTCGAAAAAAAAACAAAACTTCATCAACTCCACAAAACTGAAGTTTGAGAAAAGCGATGGAATAATTTATATTCACCTTTGAAAGCAACTACGTTTACACTTTATTCAAATAGTAGTAGTTCAATGGCGCTAATCCTTATTATTGAGGAAAGATATTGTAAACGTAAGAAGTTATGATTACAACAAGTGCTTTGATACTTAAATCTGAGACTTTTAAAAGAGTTTAGTTAATCTGTCTGTGCACCAAGCGGCTTAATTATTTGCATAGAAGCAGTGAATAAAATTTTGTAACTCTCCCCTGCTTTATGAAGCGTAAAAAATATGTCTTTTGTCTGCGTAACGACGAAATAAAAGAAAAAAAAAATTCCACTTTATAGCCAGCGGTATTAGTGTATTTAACGCTTAGATTTTTTTTCTATCCACATGCGTGGCTATTGTGGTTATGTCCAACAATACGTTGACCGATTTTTGTAAGTTAGTCAACCTCATTCGTATAGAAATGACAAAATTCACACTTTCGTGGACAGGATTTTCTAGCTTTTGGCTTGAAATGTAATCTCATGTTTCATTTTTAGTTTTTTTTTTGAAAAGAAATGGCCCTTCAAACCCTTGTCGATCTGTCTTTGAACTCTACATTGCCTGACAAAGCTCTAAATTTTTAACCAAAACTAAAGCAGAGAAAAATAAAGGGTGGGTCCTCGAATCTAAAATGCCATGCTTTTACGCGCGCGAATACAACCAGAAAAGCTGCCAAGTCAACTCCTGAAATGGATGTGGTATAGTTTAGTAAAAATGGGGGCTACGCGGTTGCCCTCCCGATGGAATACCTTGCATTTCTAAGCCACGACAAAAAGATTAAGTTCGCTTAAACTTTATGAAATATAATTTAGTTATTCTTAAAGCTGAAACTAAAACTCAATACACAAGCATTCTTAACCTAACTTACAAGCAACCAATATGACTTAGAAATAGGGAGACTGGTCTCTCGCTGAGTATTGAACTCACAAAAAATGGACTTTCGCACCCAAAAACGTCTCCATCGTTGCTAACAAAAACCTCTGCGCGACTTGGAACTTAGTTTAAATGTTTTCGATCCGAACTTTTCTCCAGTTTTATTCTTGATATTTTCCTGGTCTTTTGCTGCGTCTGCGAATTTCTTAAATTAAAATTCTTCACTCCCGCTTCGTCGTATCTCATCATAAGGATATCAATTTCTCTGCATTGCCCTTCCTCCCTCCACTGCGTCATGTGAAATACTTTCACAGCGTCATTGAATCTCTGTCACATGCCCAATTTGCTGCCGCAACGCCCCCCTCTTACGTATGAGAAGCACATACACGATTTATGCGTCCGAATTTGACGTTTCGGGTGCTAAAATTGCGTTAAGCCTGCTGCAAACACACCCCCACTCCTACCCACACACACACCCTCTCGAAGCTTCTCGTAAAGATTAATCAATGAAATTATGAACGCATTACATATGCTCAGTATGTCTTCGGGAATTTTTGAAAATTACAACCACCACCAAAGCCAACCAAACCACCCCCTGGAATCTGAAATAATTAACGAAATTCGACATACAGCTCATAAATTAATTACGCAGAGAGTTTTCCTCCTTTCCAAAAAAGAGAGAGAGAGGTAGAAGGAGTAGAAAAAAAAAAAAAAAAAACATGAAAACGAATATCCTTTCGCCATGTCGCCCCTCATTCAAATGTCATCCTCGTTTCTTTGATATACTTTCGCCCGTTACATGTACACGCCGCCCATTAGCCCCCGAGTTGAGAAACAAAGAGAGAAACGCAAAAGAGAAAGGGAGAAGAAAACATTTCGGCACACCGAAGAGGGAGAGGAAATGGCGGAGATGATTTCATTAGAACAGCATACTTCCATGTATGATGTCCGCACTTTGCATATGTGGGGTTGGGTGGTGGTGCTAGGGAGTGTAATGTGTGTTTAACCCCTGTAGTGCATTAAATTTTAATTATTCATGGCAACCCCTTCTGGAGTGGTATTAGAGCCCGAGCACGAGGTGAGGGGGTACGCGACTTTTGTGTGGAGCTAATGACTTTTGTGTCAGCGTGAGACGTGAGTCGTGAGAGGTGAGGTGAGGGATGGTTATGCGTCTTCTTGTTGCACAATAGCGAAATTTATGTGGAGGCTTGTATTTTTTTGAAATTTTTGAGTTATTGATTCAAAGAATGACAGTTGAGAGGTTGTTGGACGAATGGTGAGAATGAGCGACACAACATGCCTCGGCTTCTACTAATTGGACAGCCCTTTTGAAATTGATGAGGAATTCTCCGCGGGGACAGCGTGTTGAGGTATTTCGAGGTCTACTTAGGGTCCTATGCAGTTGTCGTTTCGCTTTCTGCAGCAAACTCGGTCAGCAAGTGGAATGGTGGCGTCAGTTGGACTGCAGAGGCTGTTAGTCGGTGGTTGACACCAATTATTTGTTTGTTTTCATGATGGCTGACTAATGGAGGGTTTTTTTTATTTCTGTGTGTATAAGATCTGGTTCTATTCGCAGCCCAAAATCACCCACTATAACATCCGCTCTATGCATCCACTTACGTCAAAATTGTCTCTTTTCAAATTGTTTCCTTGAAATCCCTGTTCTCTTTTACTGTTTCAGTCAATAAGCTCCTAGATAGTGAAAGGACAATATGCAATAGGCCTCAGACACCATCGTTTTCCTCTAGAGCCATTTGCTGATGGCTAAAAAATCGTAGATCACCACCCTCCTCTCTGTTTTAACTGCCAACTGTGTCCTACGTTCACTAAATTCCACTCTTCCACTTACCCCCAGGACACCTTTTTTTTCCTGGCAGCTGACACCCTAAAACTCTTTCAACTCCACGGTGTCCATTAAGAGCTCGTGCGCTCCCACTTACGGATACGAAAATCGTTGGCCTTTTATTTTTTTTTTTTTAATTGATTTTCGCCAGACAAAAGGACCCTCCTGCGGGTGTCGAAACCAATCTCCTGTTGTTGAGTGTTACTGTTCGGGAGCTGTCGCCTATGAATTGGGAAATGGAGTTGTCCCTGGGAAAAGGGAAAAAAAAGAAAACAAAAAATTGAGTCTTGTTCATGAATTGCATGGTTTTTTGTTGAATTATGTCATTTTGGACTTTTTAAACTCGTTTCCGTACATTTTTTTTAACGTTAAAAAGAATATTGACTGCCATTTAAATTTGCATAAAAAGAACACAAACATCAAAATTAATCTGGGTACTTAAAATCCTAAGCATAGTTTATTTGTCCCTAAAAAAATACTTCTGAAATTAAACGCAACCTTGAACGGAACAAGAATCGAATTTTAAACAAAAATTTTTACTGCAATCTTTGAAGCAACAAGAGAAGTAAAGCGTTTTTCTAAGAAATTTTTGTTTCAGGGAAATAGAAAGAATATATTCAACATTGTCCATCTTTGATATCCTTACTGGAGTTGCGGCTTGTGAGCTTATAACCTTTGCTTACCAAATTACCAAGCATATTTCTTCAAAAAGTGAAAACTTGGATTATCAACTTCTGTACACTTGGGAAACAACGAAATTTAGTTAAAAATCAGGTGAAGTCTTTAACGAATAGAAAATCCTTTGAAATGTAATTTATCCCAAACCTGTATTAGTGCCAACCTTAAAAAAAATTAAAATTGGGCAATAGAACTAGGCGATTTCATTTTCAAATACAAGTTTTTCTGCCTTTCGGAGCTCTCATGGAACATTAGATGTCCTCGCGGAAAAGAAATGTACTCAAATCGAGCTTAGACTTTTTCAAAACAAAGGAAAAAGATTTTTTTTTATTCTGTTCGCCATTCATGCAATGAGTTAAAAAAAAAACACTATTATTTTTTAACCATACTGTCCACATTTTCAACAGCAACGTTCAAAGAGAACTTCATAAAGTGTTCTCATCAGAGTTAAAGTCCTGAATGTGTTTAAAAATTCGACCTTCCACTGTTGAACACTGAAATTGTTGGCCACAGTGAAATAGTAAGCTTCAGTCATTAATTCTACACAAATGATGTTTAAGGCTCTGTGCCTACCTGCTGCTTCTAGTACCATACACCAAGCCTATTAAGGTCATCTTCCACTTGGGTGCACCATCTCTTACTTGCCCTCCTCTATAGCACCGAGTCTCTGACTCTGTGGTTGATTCGAAGATATTTCAGGCCAAAACGTTGGTGTCCATTCGTTACGTATGACCTAGCCGTCTCAGACGTTGGACTTTTATACTTCTGTCCAGATCTGCGTCGCTATAAGCCCAAACAAAGACTTAACCTTTGGAAGTTATTGAATTCAGTGATATTTTGCTAATCGATCATGTTTTGAATGCAGTTTTTAAACTATAAACAAACTCTCAGTTTGCAGTGCTTGTTTTTTAATTGATTAATACAAGACCCTGCTAATTCCATTTCTTTTTAGCCTATCGAAACGGTGAGCGATTTCTCACCCTGTTATTGAAGAGCTTAAAACATTCAGTTTAAGAGGTTATGCCACAATGCACGCCTTTTTGTGAATTCCATTCTTTCTAAGATTAATTTTCAGCTCTTTTTTGTTGTTTAATATTTTCCTTCAAAGGATTTTGCAAAAGACTGGATTTTTCTTATTTTTCTTGGACAAAATCTCATCAGCTATCGAAATTTTAGAGTCACTTTACTGATACCATATCCAGTGAGAAATCTGGATATGGCCCGCATTCCAGGCCTTCAGTGCCTCCTTTTAAGAGTTCTACATCTATATAAATCTTATTATTATTATATTTTTTACCAGATAATTAAAAATTACATGATGCTCTTAAATTTAACAAACTTAGCTGTAAAATGTATGACCAGTTAAAGCCTCGAATTTCAGGAAAAAAAAACGGCGGAAGCAAAGTTGTACACCTAATATTATTATTTTTTTTTTTCTAAACAAATCTTAATCTCGACAAACAGATGACATTCAATTGGATTCCTCATAAATTTCTGCATCTTTGAGAGAACGTCAGCCGTCTCCTTCGATGTCTTTTTTATTCGTTTTGCAACATGTCGTACACAAGGACTTCCATCTTCAGGCTAAAGGCTGTTTACAGAGACATGTTTACTTTCCTTGGACTTGACAAGTTCAACAAAATCCAGCCTTTGGCTTAAGTCTCCTTCTTAGCCTTTTGATTTTTGAATAGACAACCATTCGAGAGGCTTCTTTGACGACCGCCTTTCATTTCACGGTCACATATCGTCCCCGACTATCCGCTCGAGGCTCATTGTTGGTCATCCTTGAGAAATGACCTTAAACCCGTCAGGGATTTTCTCTTTTTTGTGAATTTCTTTTCCGATCCTTTTTCCATTTATTGTGTCGACATGCGGAAGCTCGTTTCTGCTTTTAAATCTCCCCCCAACAACATCGGCAAACAAAAAGCCATCCCCACACAATGGATGTGCCTCCTTCCCCTTGTTAATTTAAAACATTCACCCGGTTGTCATGCCAACCCTGGCTCCAGTCTTTGTCGATACCGTCATCCTCATCGTCGTCGTCGTCGTAGGCTCCTTGGCCTCATTAAGCCCCGACACACATACGTCCATCGCATGCGTTTGCGGAATAAAAAAGGAGCTCCATCGATTTCCGTCTCTCAGATTTATCGGGGCAGGAAATTCAATGTCAGTTAAAAACTCGGACAGAATCCGGTCGACCGCAATGGTTCCCATTTTCTTTAACCCCTCACAACCACCCCCTGTTACCACAAACAAAGCATTGAAGCGTGTGTGTACACGAAAGGGGTTGGAATCCCCGTTGCTTATGACGGAAGTCTCATAATGTATTTCGGAACGGGTACGAGGGAGTGGTAATGTGGTGCTGGTGGTGGCTTCGGAGTGAAGTGCTCTCTGTACGGCGATGATGCGTGCGACCCAAAAACAGGAAAAAATAAAAAATAAAAAAAAAAGCCAAGCCGAGAAACTCTCTTCTCCTTCACGTTGTGCTGCTGGCAGCTTGAGGCGGAAATTTGTTGTTGCTTTTTTTGAGGTTCCCTTTTTTTTCGGGGAACTTCAAAAGCGTAATTTTAGAACAAGAAACGGGAACATGACATGTAACAATGCGGAGTGTTCTTTTTTTTCGAAAGTGGGTGGGGAGGCAGTTAATCAATTGAAATGATTGGGAGCGGCTGCCTGCGTCAGGAAAACCTGTGCTGATGTGGGATTTCGGATAAACTGACATCTTTTTTTTCCGCCAAGTCAACAGAATGGAGCAGCTCTCCGTACGCCAGAGCGAGCAGAAGAATTGGGCTGAGATGTCAAGCCGACATGTTGATGGTTTCGGGTTTCGGCCTTGTTTTTGACATACAAATTTTCTACTGAGTCAGATCAATGAAGTCGTTTGTCTTTTATTCGTTGGTGCACCTCCATTAGCTCTAATTGGAGGTCCCTCGGTTGTCTGAACGCAACATAAAAACTTCGAAATAAAGTGATGATTTAGAGTGTTCATATGGAACGTCAATCTATCGACGCAATTAGGCCGAATAGGTTAAAAAGACTAAAGAAGCTACATACAAAGGAATCGTAGCGAAAGGGCCAAGCAGGTCAATTCTTGCCGCTCTTGTTGTTTTTGTTTGTCGATTTTATTCTCTTAATAGAACCGTCAGCCGTCGTTGAAACGAGGCGACATTACTTCCAAGAAGTTTATGAGACGTTTATTATTCAGAGATTTTCCCAATGGTTTCAAAATCTGTACATTTTAAACAAAAAAATTTCGTGTGATCTTGCACACACTTAACTTTGAGCATTAATTTTATAAGCCGATTTTATATTTGAATGGAAGAGAGCTGAAAACATAGAGAGCTATTTCTCTAAAACCAGTTTAATTTAATTATGTCAAATTCTTTTGAAAAAATGCACATTGTCAATAGTTAGGTTTAGATAACAAAATCTTTGTAATCTGTGTGCAATTATTGTTTAAAGATCTAATTTATGCTGTAAAAAAATTGAAGCGAACCGTCAACTTTGCAGTCTTATAGATTTACTTAAAATGAATTTAAATTGTCTTTCTTTGAAAGTGTTTGTTGATAATTATCAATCGAACATTTTCTAACAATGTTTTGCCTGTAAACGCTAAAATGTTGTTTACGTTTTTTAGTCTTGCTTTTTTGAATTTGTCAATTTTTGGTGATAAATCCAATAGATTAGTCGCTTAAAAAGAATTATCAAAATTGTTTGGTACCTAGCATTCAGAAAAATAGAGAAAAAGTTGTGTAGATTTTCCCTCTATCACTGTCGTCAAAGTTCCTTCACCAAACTATTTGGTAGGTTTTTCTTTTCTGTAAAAGGTGTTCACTGATTTCGCCTTTGTGATTGTGAAGTCGGATAAAAACAGAGTGCTTTCCACTTATTTTTATTTTTTAATACATTTCAGTATTTTCAAGAGCTTTCAAAAGTATACGATCAATTTCAACAGTAAAACTTACGTCTTTTGTTCGATTTTAATTTATTTATTTTCTTTTTTAATTCACAAATTCAATAACATCTTTTTCGACATTTAAAAAGTGTACAATTTTTGTCGTTTTAAGTGCTTTTTTGTTTATTCACTTGCTATTAATTTACAGTTGTGAATTTTGGTGCAGAAATTTCAAGAGTAGAATTTAAATATTCCTTGTTTACAATCTTCAAAAATCTGAAAGATCTATGGCCACATCGAATAATCGTTTAGTCGTCGAGTAAAAACAAAATTGAGGTTATTTCACTTTTTTATATAAATAAATTTTATATAAATTTATAAGAAAATTAAATGAATGAACAGCGACCCCGTTAGTGGATCACGCGGTCAAGAAGATGATGAAGATAATAAATTAAATGAATATTTATTAAACACTTTTCCACAATTTTCAGAATTTTTGTTATTTTCTGATTTTTCCAGGAAGATCTTTAGGTTCAAACTTTCTATCTTGAAAAGCGTGAACGAATGACTTAGGCATCCATTGCTGTGACAACAAAAATTTCCCCTGTCTGCTTTCTTGTTATATCCTGGCTAACGAAAGCAGTTGAAATGGATTTTTGTCTTCTGTAGTGAATTTGTTTTGCTCTTTACCTTTCCATTCTTTCTCATCCAGTTTTGAGCAACTGTTAGGAGTTTGGTGTCATCTTAACACAGGCCTAATAAAGGAATATGCAGGTTCATTTCAGCAGGGGTCTTCCTAAAAGTGATAAAACAGATAAAAGATCAATTTGAAGTAGTCTAAAGTTCGTCTAAATCTGTTCATAAATCTTTAATTTAAAATGAGTCTATCAGCTGCATTCTTTTCTATTTTCGAAGTGCAAGTCCTTGCAGCAAAATCTCGTCTTGTCACCAAAAAAATTCAATTTTTAATGCTGTTATTTTAAAGTAATTAAACGACCTTTAGAACTCGGAATAAGTTTTTTCAACGTTTATGACCTACAAATGGAAAGTCATGGGCGCAACACTTAGCTAAAGACGATTTAAAACTGAAGAACCACTTTTAAATGTCTACATCGAATTCAGTGAACTTACGGTAATGTGAATTTCATCGGACCAGAGAAAAACTTCGAATTATGGAGGTTTCAGGATAAAATGTTCTTGGCAAACAAAATTTGTTGAGGAAAACAAATAAACTCGAATTATAGAAGTAAAAAAAACATAGTTTTCCAATTATAGAATGCTGCGAATGCTTTTATGTACAGAGGTTTTCGAACTATAGATGTTCGAATTATCGAGAGTTCACTGTATTAAGACGATTTTATTCAGAAAGATCTCAGTCTTTGTTCCATTGCTTAGTAAGTTAATTTTGCTATCTCCAATTAGCAGCAGCAACGCACATGAAGAATCTTACTTGCCAAGCGGGTAATTATGTTAATTAAAAACTTATCCGTGCTTATTTGAGAGTGTCGGTTTTCAGCCATTACAAGGAATTAATCGCCCTGGAATAAATCGGAAAAGGTCCACGATAATTGCTTTCCTATTTTTTCCCAGTAACATCCATTTCGGTGCCTCAAATAGGCAGCCCGCTTTCTCTGACTTTCATTTTGTTCTTATAAAATATAAGAAACCGCTTACAGTTCTATCAATGTTTTTTTCTTGTATTTCTCAAATTGACTGAAAACGTGTTCCAAAAGTCTGTATTTTGATTGAATATATTTTAGTTAATTTAGAATCGAAACCACATAAACTCATCTCATCCACTTTCCTCGGGATATTTTGTTTAAATTTAAATTTTGAAGCAACTCTCACCACTTTGTATTTCTCTGTCGCAGTTTGGAAAACCAAACTTGCGGCAGTGACAAATCCACAACCACCGCATCCACTCCATCGTAGAAAAGTTCCCAAAAAGACTGTAAAACCTCCCAAAAATCACAAGCGCATCTCCTTCTATTTGTTGATCAAATGGTCTGAAAGGACTCAACTCAGTCGAACGTTAAACCTTCACGGGCAATCGTCTTTCTTCGTGCTTCTCCTCTTCCGACTCGACACAAACATCACAGAAAATATTTACTTTTAATTTGTTTTATCAGAATTTCCGAATCCGCATCGAGAGTGTTGTAACCCGAAGCAACCAATGCCGTCGTCGTTGTCGTTGTCCCAACTCCCCTTTTCAAAACCACACCGACAACTTGGAAACATCGAAACGTTTACCATCCCTTTTCGTGTTTCCTTTTCCTAAGTGTAACCACCCCCACCTCAGTGCACCGTAGCCATCATCATCAGCCCATAACATTCTAATTTCTAAGAAAATGTGTTTGCATTTTAACCCACTGATCTTTGAATGAAAATTCAAAAACGAACCCGAAACCAAGCCATGTCCTTGCGACACAAAAGACACTCCACACACACACAGATGGAGACACAGTCACTTTCTTCATTGACTCTGCAACTTTGCTCACCATTAATTCACGATTTATCGATGCGAAAACCTTCGTTCGAAGGACGAGGATTTCTTAAGCGTTGAGGCTGGTCTTTTGGGGGGGGGGGGTGCTCGGCTCGGAGCTTCTGTTACGTGTGTTGACGTGGGGTCTCGTCTGGGTGTGAGTGCTGCGTCTCTTTGTACTGGGAAAACAATGAAAATATGTGTCTGGTGAAGTTTCCTGATGTAATGGCAGGCGTTTGGAGTGGGGGTGGAGTGAAAGTTTCTGGATGCAGCTCTCCTCTTGATGAATTATTCAGGACGACTTTTAAATTTCGCACTCGTTGAGGGTTGTTGTATTTCCCGTCTTCCCCCATCTCTCTCGTTTTTGGCAGAGCATCTGGTTTCGATAATTGAAGTAAAACAATTTGAAATTCGTTTAGCGCAATGATGGAAGGAAGGAGATGTGCTTATGTGGCCCTGACCAGCTCTTTGGGATTAGATAAGATGGGCAATTGAAAGAGGAACAGGAATCGGATATAAAAAGATCCTTTTTGGGACTTTGTATTTGAAATTGAACTCTGTTTTTGTGATGAAAGTTATTTCTAATGCATCAGGGGAGCCTTTCTGCTGTTTGTCGGTTGAGATGGGCGTTTTGGAAGGATTTACAATACTTTGTTTTCGCTGTTTACAAGAAATTTCCATGACACAGTCTCCTTGAGACTGTGGTTGCCTTCTGGAATTTAAGAATGTCCCCAAACACATTCTTAAATTCCAGAAGGCAACCACAGTCTCAAGGAGACATGGAAATTTCTCCCTTTTAAAAAATTCTTTTAAAGCGTTAAGCTCATATGCAGTAAACTCTCGATGATTGCAATTTCATCGAACCAGAGAAAAATTTAGAATTGTAGAGGTTTTCAAATTATGAAGGCTTCAGAAAAAAATATTTTTGGTAAATGAAATTTTTAGTTCTCGTACGCAGATAAACAAAAAAACGTAATTTCGAATTATAGAAGTTAGAAAGCCATAATTTTCAAATTAGAGAGGTTTTCATATTGTTTTGCGCAGTAGTAAATTTGAATTAACGAAAGAGACAAATTGCATAGGTTTTCTTCGATTTTTAGTGGTTTATCTGTAAGAATAGAATCTGTAAGAATAGAATCTGTAAGAATCTATTTACAGAGGTTTTTGAATTATGGCCACAGACAATTTTTATGGCCCAACCTCCGGCGAACGACTGACAATCCTCTTGGACTACTTTTGTCATGGAAAGCTTTAACAAGATTACGCAGATTATTTTATTTCGAATTATGAAGCTTCTAATTAACGAGAGTTCACTGTATCAAATTGACTTTTAAGTCTTTTTATATTTTTGACAGTTGATTTTTTTATTCTTTCGTGTAGTCACAGACCGTCTTTGGGCGTCTAATCTGGAAAATTCTTTTTAAGCTTCTGTTTTTCAAGCAGTCCTGTCCTTTTTAACAGCCTTTCTGTATTTTTTAATCCCTGCCTATCTTTTGAAATGTGCTTTTAAGAGCCCTTGAAACGTTTCTAAAAGCTGTTGATTGTCTTAAACCTCAACTCTTGGAGTCCTTAGGATGTTCAGGGTGTCTCTAACAGTCTGTACATAAAAACCACCCCCGAATCTCTGTCCTTCCAAATCTTCGTTTTTAGGCGTTGTTGATTACTTTTGGCAGGTTCCGCGTCTTACTGAGACTATCTGCAAATTCGTTGAGTGTTGCTATGTTTCTTACGAATAATCTTTGGAAGCTCGTAGAAGTCTGTTTAGAACAACTTTTTGGGAATTTTTCTGTGACTTGCAAAACTTTCTGTAATGCCCATAAAGTCTTCACCTCGTAACTTTTGTAGTCTGATCTTGAAGGTCTGTGTGTATCGTCCAGAACTTCTGAACAAAGTCACTGCATTTTGAAATCTTTTTTTGATTCACTGAGTGATTTTGGTCCGATCTACATTTTCTGAAAGATCGTCGAAATCTTTCCACAGCTTCTAAATAAATCTAAAAGCTACTCGGTGTATTTTTTGTGGTCTTTATAAGAGTTGCGCAGTTTTCACCAGATTTTGGCAATCCTTGCGTGCCTTTTAAAGTCACATTCAGTACTCCAGATCGCCTTTCCTGGAAGTCTCTGCAGGTCTTTAGTTGGGAGGTCTTTAGTTGAGACTCTCCGTTGGGAGTCTTTTGAGTCTGCTTGTTTCAATGAAAGTCCTTTCTTTTATTTGTGTGTCTTAGAAAATCCTTAGGACCAACTGTTTCGTCTTGTGAAATAGCTGAATATTCTTGAATGACTTTGTGAATCTGTGGGGCGACTTGAGCACTAGAATTTTTTTTTTTTTTTTTGAAAAAGTGATTGCGCGTCCTTATAACGAAATCGTTACGTCTATTAGATTCATTTCCATGGATCAGCAGAATTTACTTTTGTTGCAGTCCAAACACTAGTTCAAGACACTCAAAAGAGTGTTTGTCCTGACTTAGATGTCGCTTATTCTTAAGAAAATAATCCTCACCATAGCTTGTTTGGCATCTACTATGTACTCTTCAAAATGGCTCGATTTTTGTCTCAAAGTATCTCAAGTATTTGTTGAAAGGACCAAATCCGTCGTCTTTGTCAAAAAATTCCCATCTCTCAAAAGCATTATAGGTTAACACCTTTCGCCCTGTAACTAACTAAAAAGGAAGTGAATGGACACAGACACCTACTGGTCCATTGTTATTGTCTTATGAATAACAAATCCCGAAAACCTGCTCGTGAACTTCTACTTCGGAGAGTTTATTGTAACCTGAAATGATGACATGCTGATCCTTTCACCTGGTGTTAGAAAAAATGCTCCCTTTTTATGGAAATCCATTCATCTTATTCAATCCTCATTCCATTTACTTCTTGTCAACCTTAATGAGTAAGCAGATTTTTGGAATGATGGTCAGTGGACTGTTTCACTTAATTTCAATATATAGAAACACAAATTTAAACTTGAGAGTTTAATCTATAAGGTGTAGCAGATTAATAAAACAATAATCAAAATCAGTCACAAGTTTTGTTAAAAAAAAACAACATTTCTAAATTCAATAAAAATGTGGTAGGTCCTTGGAAAAGATTTTGACTCTCCACTAAAGGTGAATATTTTTTTTTATATATTTGCAGCGTGCTTAAGAGTTTGTGGCCTGACTCGAGCATTGACATGAAGTCCCACTGCGATTTAATTTTTCAAGTCGACATCATTCTTAAATTTCACTGCTTTTCGTTACTTTTTGGACATTCCACAGCTTCTACTTGGTGTCTGTCCCCTGGCATGAGTTTCAAGTTAACAACGAAAGTGAAAAAGAAAATCTATGACAACCCTCCATGACCAACAGAGCAGTTCAGGAGTCCTCCGACCCCATCAACGACTAGTCTCAGCCCCACAGCAACTTTCGAGAACATTTTTTTTCCTATCATCATCAAATGACGGTGTCCTGTGAATCTCTCGTAAATTGAACGCCCCCACTCTCCTCAATCCGTTCCCTTTCCTGATAAAAACGACGAACCTCTCGAGTTTCCAAATTCGTCTTTTGTTACAAATTTAAAAATGTCCTTGTTAGGATCCCCTCAACTCACAATCGCGTTAAGCTTCAAACAAAGGAAGTACTCCTCCATCCGGCTTTTAGCTTCCTTCCAAAAAAAAAGAAAATTACCTATTTACAGAGAGCCCTAAGAATCTTCCTGTCATCCGACGTTCATAGATCACACACGCCCACCAGTACACCACCCCGGAAATAGAACTCGTACTCGAAATTTTGTGTAATGTTCTTTTCGACGTCGCCGAGTCCTTTTTAATGTAAAATTCATAGAGACACCGAGTCAACCATTACTTGACGTTATGATACATCACACAAACTCACACAAGGATATGTTTTACATCCCACTCTCTCTCTCCTGTATACACACACAGACGACGTCCTATCGAACGGGTTTAAAGTCCTTTATCATTTTGTAAAATACACAAAATCCGCATTCTACGAGAAAATCGATAACGAGATGTGTGAGTTTCCGTTGATGTATGACAACAAGGACACGACACAGGAGGAGGGGATTTTTCAAGGCATGAAAGAAATGTGTACACATCACAGGGAGCTCAAAAACCATTTAAAACGATGTCCTGCTGTGTGTGCTTTCCCAAAAACACCACGGAAATACATCAAGGTCCTCGCAACTATCGGAATCCCCGTCTTTGACTTAGCGCCATCGCCACAAAGGACACCACCGTCAGCTGCTCCTTACGAATATTGTTGGCCGTTGCTACGAGTGTGTTGTTATGTTGTGGAAACATTTTGCAACACTGGAAAGTGCCAAGGAGCAGACGGATTTCTCCTGCGGAAAATTTCCACGACTGTTTGGTCGGCGCATGCGTTTGAGAGGGAAATTTTCCCGTGCGCTCGAAATTTCCCAGTAATTTTCTGCGGCCCCCTCACACCATTGAACTTGAATTCGTTTTGTGTGTCCTTTTTTTCGTGCCGAGTAAACATGTTTTCCCCGTATCACAGGATTAAGGATGCAATGCGAGAGAGAGAAGTCTCGAAAATCAGGAAATACGAGGAGCGTTCTCAACCAACGTCCAACGCGCGCCAAACACCTGATCCCGAGAAAAAAAAACATGAGTCCTTTTTTTCTGTGAGGGTTTTTTTTTGAGGACTCCTGGGGAGGCAGTGAGTGTTCTTCCGTGGGGTTTTCACTTTTTATTCTTCTTCTAAATGTGCCTGGCTTGGCCAAGACTGACAGCACTACTCGGCGACTCTGAGAGTGTGGTTGAGTTTCCCCTCTCTCCTTTGCCTCTCTTGGTGGTAAATTTTTCTGGAAAAGGATTTCCTCTCCCGCCAGGGATACACTCGTATAACAAGGAAGTACTTGAAGGGCGCCAGTTTAGTTGCACTTGAGCTTTGATTCGTGTTGCGCGTTCGTTGCTACAAGTGTTTTCCAAAAAAAAAAAAGATAAAGTGAAAAAAATTTCTTTTTAAATTTCCAAAAAAAAAATTGTTTACATTCCTCGTGTCTGAAAAAAAAAACGTCGAAAAATTATTTTCCGTGATGTAAAAGAAAAATCAAATCCTTTCCCCGGACATCGTCCGTTGAAATTTTGCAAACAAAAAAGTTGTCCAACTTAAAAAAATAAAGAAGAAATTTCGTGTGAGAGGAGAAGTGAAGTGAAGGTGCAGATGTCAGTGAAATATTCGTGATTTAAAGAAAATTCCTCAACTCTCTGAGGTGGTGCGAGGGTAAATGATGAGCAACGTGAAAAGAGCAGTTTCGAAAGATTCGAGATTTATGTCTTTGGAAAAAGTTTCCGTTTGAGAGGATGGAAATCTTTGGATTTTGTTTCTTTGACTGCGTGTTTGTTTTGTTTTTTTTTTTTAGTTTAGTTTCACGAGCTGGTGGTGGATGTTCGGGCGAATTTTGTGCAGTAAAGTTGAAAGTTTAACCTTATCGGTGGATGTACACTCGGCTGAATAATTTCGTTCGCATTGGATGAGGTCTGTTTTTGTGGCGCTTTAAATCTGGTCTGTCTGGTCTGTGTAGTGAAGGCTCTTTAAGGGGATTTAGTTTTCCGTTTTTGTGAAGTTGCTAGTTTACGCTGCTTAAGCGAACGTTGTGGTGCTATTTTTGTAAAGCTCTTGCATTTAAATTAAACCAGTCGGGAAAGAGGTTTATTTTTGTTGTTTGTTTTATGTTCTTGTACGCATAAAATTCAGAATGTAAGATTACAATGTCCACAAAGTGTCTGTGTGTACCGAGCTTTGAAGAATGTGATTTGTAGTTGCCACCTAAAATAAAAATAAATATTCTGCGTAACAGCCCTTTGAGAGCCAGAGCCTAGCTTTTTGCCAAAACCACCAGTGCACCGCAGTATGGAGTCTTAAGAGCTCACTAATGATTGATTTTTGTTTGCGTCGTCTAGAGATCCTTAGTTTTCCATAACCTACCAATTCTTTTCCGATTTTTAGTAGCCTCCATAATGAAGTTGCAACACATTTCCAAGCACTTTTTTTTAGCCTAACTTCATTTTTGGCAGAATGATCATATTCTGATCATTGCGACCTTTTTTTTGACTGACCAATTATTTTCTGCAACTAAAACTTAAGTTTTTATCTTCGACGTAGGGACCCAGTAATTTCGGCATCGTTGAAGTGTTTTCTTTTTTTTTTCTTGTGACTAAAATGGAAAAGAATTTATTTTCATCAATAAGATGTGAACAATACTACAAGGAGAGGAAAATCTTTTGAGTATCTCACCTCAGTTGCCTAAACCTGGTTGATTTATAATTATAGCAGTTTTACGTCGCCAACAAATATCAGCATTTTTTTTATCGAAATAATGATTTGAAGCTTTACATTCAATATTATTATCCCAAATGTTATTTTTCGTATCCAAATATTGTTCACACTTTATTTTTGTGTGTACTATACGTTTAAGAAAGTTGAACAAAACTTTCCTTAACTTAATGTGACTGACAGATTTGTTAAGACATTCTTCAAATCGAATGATGATGGTTTGATTGCAACAAACGCTGGCTAACAAACTGCATTCTCTTCATCGTAGTTGCAACTCCATCTTCCCATTTTGAAAATTGCAACTGTTTTTATATTTTTTATTCGTTTCTATTAGGTGCACAACTTCCTTCCGTCGTTTTTTTTTTCGAAATTCGAGGCTTTATTGTAATAAACTGGTTATACATTAATGATTCGTTTTGCGTTTGATTCGATTGAGTTTGACACGAGTCTTGATCAATTAATGCCTCCAATTCTGCATCTTCGAAAACCTTCTCTGTTCCACCGCCTTGCCTGTCTTTGACGTCAAAGTCACCCTTCTTGAAGTATTGAAACCACTTTCGGTACGTTCTTTCACTAATAACGGCCTCACCATAGACATTTGGGAGCATTCGAAGAGCCTCAACTGCACATTTCTTCATGTTAAAGAAGAAAATTAAAATCTCCCGCAAATGACGAGAATTTGGCTCTTAAGCTGACATGTTTAATCGAGAATAACTTTATGATGCAGACACAAATCGACTAATATTTCGATGGCGTTATGTTTACAAATACCTAAGCTTAATGTATGACATCTACGGTCTATTTATCTCGACTACCACTTGCTGCTACAGCCATCTATTACAAAAGGGCAGAAGCAAAGTTGTACACTTAATAATAATTGGCGGCGATATGATTTGAAACACGTGAAGAGGACCTACTGTTCATTGCCGATAACAATGTTCTAGCGTTTTTTCCCCGGACTGGATTCAAATGTGGGTACGCTCTCCTAACAATCCGATGCACTAACCATTTAGCAATGGCGCCCACTCGATTTAAACCTACGAAAGATTATTTTTGGCATCCTTAATTTCATAGTCAATGTCGCTTGTCAAAATAGTTTTCTAGTTTTTTATCAATATTTTAAATTGAAGTTTTTCAGGAAATTTTGAATTTAACAGATGGCAGATCCTAGACTCCACCGAAGAGTGACACACACGTTAATTGTGGGAAATTCTCATTTTTCTTCGATTCATAAAAGTCCACAATCTGCCATCAGCTGAATTCAGAATTTGATGAAAAATATTAAATTTAAGAGAAAAACATTTTTTTTGTTTGTCTCTGACCTCGTTGAGCTAATAATTCGTATTTTCTGCTCCATTTTCGAACCGACCATAAACCCCATTGAGATTTCATCCGCGTGCCGCTCCCCACTCAAACACAGCACACCACTAAAACAAAAAAAGAAAAATCTCATTTGGAGCATTTTTATCAGAATCAATTTATCAATTATGCACTTAACATCATTTTCCGTCTACGAGTCGAACGAGATGGCCCACCAGACTTCCAAGCGGCCACTCCACCGTTATATTAATCGAAGCCAATTCGATTGTGAATTATATTTTTTTTTCTGTAGCCAGAGGGATGAATGCCCTCTCGACATTGTCCATTAATCAAATTACAAGATACACACGCATGCCGCAGCTGTAGCTCGTTGCGTGAACCACTTGAACCAAAAAAGAAAGAAAAAAAAAATCCAAAGACTCTCCTCCTCTGTAGATACATGACTTAGATGAAGTAATAATTTACAGTTAAAGAGAGTGAAACTCGTGCATATCGAACCTAAAACATATCCCATATGAGATTGTTGGCCCACACTGAGGCGACATCCAATAAAACATCAACACCAACAGAATGGACACGGCAATTCTGATGGACTCATCAGCTGTGGTTCTGGAAGTGCACCATCACAACCACCACCAGCTGCAGCATCAGCATCAGCATCAGCATCAGCACCAACACCAGTCCCAACAGAAACATTTAAAAATCTCCCCAAACAACGCATCCGTTGCGGCTGTTGCACTGCCGCCGACATCAGCGACGCAATCGCCGTCGAAAATCGCCAACAGCATCCATCAGCATCCGACTGTTGTCAATTTGAAGGCTTGCGCCGTCAGTGCCGCGGCGAATTCAGTTCATAATAATCATCCGGGTGGCGGTGGTGGGACCACAACACCGCCGACGACGCAAACAACGGCTGTGGTGGTGAATTTTTTAAACGGCAGCGGCGGCGGTGGGAGTGGAATTTACTCGCCTTTCAGTGGGCCTAGCTCGTTGGTTAACTCGCCGGCGCTGGGCAGACGGAAGCGGTACACCAGTACGTCGTCCAATTGTTCCAGTCAGTTTAACAACAACTACGCCGGACTGGATATGGAGTCGCTGGAGGATATGCTCAGAAAGGTAAGTGTAGTTGACTGGGAGTAGTTTTTTTTTTTCATAACAAGAACATCCTGTCTGGCGAGTGGCTGTAAATGGAGTGACTTTGAAGCTCATCAGCTACCTCATTATCACAAGTGCTGCTAATAGCGATGTGTTGCTTGGGAGGGAGGCCTATTTTTGGTTTGACTAGGGTTACACACTACTTTAAACTTGAAAAAGCGTTCATATTTTTAGATGACGCTGTGTTGCTGTCTTATTAGATTGCTGATACACTAAATTTAAGCATATTTTCTCAATTTTATAATTGATGGCGTTACAGACCGTTGAGGGCAAAAGTCTAAGCTTACGCATCTCTACTGTAATGTGCGTCATGTTATTTGCCACGTCGGAAGTGTCGGCCTTTATTTTGATTGCGTCGAGCTTATTTTTTCACTAAAAAGAAAAGAGTTCGATATTATTCAGCAGACGTTTTGGAAAATCGCACTCTTTTTTTTGCAATAAATATTAGTTTAAGAATTAACACTTAGAAGGTGGCCCTTCAGCCTATTATTTCTACCTTAATAACTCAGTCCTTTGAAGAGTTTTGAAAAAAATAAAAAATAAAAATGTTTGGAAAATTGTTTTTTCTTTTTGAAAATAGTACGTATACGCCATATGAGTCAGTTCGGCTTAAGTTGACGTGTAGGAACAATTATTTTTTCGTGTGTAGAAACAATTTCTGTAGGAACAATTTCTTTTTTCTACAGTCAAAAATACAAAAAAAAACCTTGAAACACTTTGATTTTAGAGGACAGCATTCAAACTTTAACCTATCACGTTCGTTCCTCGTGAATTCAAAGACTTTAAGGAATGTTCGTTTGCATAAAAAACATTTGCTAACTCGAAAACGGTTGACAAGAAAATTTACAAAAATATATCATTGGATATTTGTAATGGCTGCTTATCTCTAAGTATAGTCCATATCATAGGTCATGGACGTTCAAATTGAGGGCTGTTTCTGAAGTTTACCTCAAAGAAGTAGTCAGTCTCATGTAAAGGACGATTTGTTGTCTTTCCTAAAGCAATGAAAAGGTTTTCCAAACATGAGAAGTTTATGATTCTTCGTAGCCATTTGAATTATTGTGTAAATTTGGTCTTTTCACCATGCTATTTAATACCTTGCAAGGCTAGCCTAAGAAGAACTGGCTTGTGAGATTTCGAGTCCAATGTGATACTGACCTGTGGTCTATTTCAACAACTCACAAATATAGAATTACAAGCGCTTTTTTTGCAAAATGTGTATTCTTTCCAAATTCATCACTCTAAAAGTCAAATTCCATTCGATTAACTGAATTTGTTGAAAAAAATATTGGGGGTCATTTTACTCATCTGCGGCTCCAATAGTTTGCCTCTGTACTCAACCAAATAAAGTAACATTGATGCAGTTACTGGAAACCAATGACCACACAAACGATTAGGTTGGAAATTTATTCATTGACAAACAAAATAAATCAAATGCTTTTGGCCTCTTTAACAGAAAAACATTTTAGCAAGTTTTTGATAATTTTTTTTTTTTTCGAGTTCCGATTGTAGCCTTTAGCGCATACGTAAGTAACTGAGTAGCTGAGAACCTGAGTAGCTGAGTAGCTTGTAACATTAAGGCTCTCTGATAGGCATATGTATTCTCGCCAGCACCTGCAACATTCTTGGCTGAGTACAGAAACTGTTAAAAAAGTTTGATTTGTTTCGTAGCCCAGTATAATAATAATAAGAAAAACAACCACTTTAGAGTGGAAAGCGCTAGGAAAAACCACATTTATTTCTTATATCCGCCCTACATCTCCGAGTCACAATTTTAGACTAAAAACAAACCCTTCGCAACATATTTTCTTCGCAAGAAAAACATCGTCTGTATGCTCGCACATTTCCATACGCAAATAAAAAAAATACATCGACTGCTGAGTTGTAAACTTTTGCAGTTCGATACATGATTCATGATCAGCAGCTATAAATTAAAAGTCAGATGCGTGAATTTCGGGAAAAATTATGCACCAATCTAGTTTCCGAAGTGGGCTCGTAAACCTGTTTTCCAACGTCGATAATCAACTAATCGCTCTCAGGGTGTTTCTTCAAAAACAATACACTAAAAGAACTATTTGCAGAAAGTCTTGGTCAAAATTTCTTTTGAAAATTTCAAAGACAGATATAAGCGGGAATTCTTATTTTATTTCTTTTTTTTTTTTTTAAGTAAGGAGCGACTAGCTATGCTCTGGCCCTGTATGGGCTGTTACGCAGATTATTTATTTTTTTTTATTTAGGAGCAACTAGATTCCAAACAACATGTATGTCAAAAAAGGGAGATGGCTTGCCCTTCAAAATGTCCTCCGAAATTAAAAAATTAAGTGCTTAGGGATTAAAAAATGTAATATTGTACTTTATTTTATTGGAGAACTTTCTTTTGCGTTTTTCTTCCGGTTGCTACATATTCTTTTGTTTCACTTTTTTAATCTCTATAAAACATTGTATTCTTTAGTAGCAAGGCACAAATATGCCAAATCTCTTAATGTAAAATGTGCAATACCAAATCCTGTATTTTAAGCAAAAAATAAACTAAAGCGTGCCCAAATCGGTTTCAAAGGAAACATTTGAATACAGCACTGGAGTTTGTTGCTAAATTTATAAGATTACTCTTGTGTTTACATTTTTGAAATCGAACAAGTCTGCAAAAAAAAAAAAAAAAACTTAGAATTGTTTTGCCTCTTTTTTTGTTTACTGCTGATGTTTTTGGGTGTGTTGAATTTTCTTCTCTTTGAGGATCCATCATGGTTGCGATGAATTGTGGATCAGCCAAAAAAAAAAGACCTTTTACATGCTAAACTTTTGCATTTTGCAAAATAACCTGGCGTTATAGAATTTTTTGAGTATTTTTTTAGTTTTCAGAACACCCAACATACCTCCGAACTCAGGCAGGTATGTCGCAGACTTTTAAAAACACATATCCACCTGACTCAAAAACTGCCCAGCAAAAAACTCCATGGTTCAGAAAATTAAAAGGTCTCTTGTGTAATGTATTTTTAATCAATCTTTAACCAACAAACTAAGCGAAATGTCAAAATTTGTAAATTTATAAGCCTAGAACGCATAGTTCGTGTAAGTAACCCTTTTACCAGACGTCTGGTGTCTTTGAATTTATGTTTTCTGCCTCGAAACATGGTGGACAAATCCTCGTGGTCAGTACCGCCTGCAGTCCGATCCAGTCCAAGTGTCATTGTCCCCTCGAACCAGTTACAATTCCCAGCCGCGCCGTGCTGCGGCTTCATTTTATCTCTACCCGTCCACCACGTGTCTGTGTTGGGAAAGGAAAGCCTCGGCGTTATGTAACCAAACACCCCTCCGTCGGGAGACCACCACGCGCCACAAACACACACACTCAACCACCGCCATTGTTCAAGTTCATTCCTAATCCATTGTCGCATCTAAATACGTTTACGTTGCCACAAACAATAAATCAACTTTTAAATGCCGCCCTCGTGCACCGGCCCCCATCGCGCGTATTAAATTTTTGTAAAAATTTTCTCATTCTTCTTTTTTTGTGTTTTCGCCGCAGCACAACGTTTCCCATTTCAAAAATTCAAATATCCTGTTGAAAGGCAAATGAAATCTCAACGGGGAATAACAGTTGAGCAGCTTTTACTTTTCTGCCTTTGCACATTGAATTTCTCTCTCGTGTCGTTGTGTTACTATTGTGTCCTTGTCGTCGTCAAAAACTTTAACCCATACCGGGGATGGCAGTTGAAGAAAAAGGAGAAAAAAAAAGACGGATATGAAAGGCCGCCAGGTTTTCCTTCCACTGACGTCGTCGTCGTCGTCGTCGCCTCTTAGTCTACGCAAATTTCCCAAGTGAGATTAAATTTAAAATTCTCTCTTTCTCTTTCGTTCAGTCGGTCTCTGTCTCCTCGTCCTTGCAGGAAGACGGGTGTTTTTTGTATGAGTGTTTGTTTTTTTTTTGTACCTTTGGACATTGACATCCAAAGTTTGAGGCTTTTGTGCCAGTTTCTCGTGCCCCGGTCTAGGTGCATGGGAAATGGGTTTAAGTTGTCCTTTTTTGTCAGTGAAATTAAAACAAAAACACACGAACACTTGACTTTGTTTTATTCCATGTGATATCCTGGTCCGGCTCGTTGCCTTTTTTTATTCCGATTTTTTTTTATCTCAGACTCGGCCGGAGTTATGTCGGCTTTAATCTGCACATTTTACGCTTCGACTTTTTGATGTTTTGACATTAAACGGAGTAAGCTTCTCGAGGCCGAGGACCGACGGAGGGTGGTGGGCGGAAAAAAAAGGGTTTTTCTGGCCGGCCATTGGGGATTTGGCTTCAATTAGGATGAATCCCCAGGATACATTGTTGATGGTTATCGGTAGGTAATGTGTGCGTGTGTGAGTTTGGGTGTGCGGCTGCGAGAGAGATGATAAGATAGCCCCCCAACGAAAATAGAGACACAATGGGATTCATTAGGCCATCGGGAGGGACGACAAAACAGCACACAGAGAGAGTGGATCGGAAGGATACGGCAGTGAGATGGGTCCTCGGTGACATAACAAGAAAGGGAATTTGAAAGGACAATTTTAGGTTTTTTTTTGGTTTCTCTTTTTATTTTATTTTGGGACTTTCGAAGGACGTGCGAAGATTGATGCGAGTTCGTGAATTTTCTAACTTCAAAGTTGTAATTGTTACGGCAAACGTTGCGTCGGAAAGTCACCGGGGAGTTCTTTATTTGGTCGAGTTGGAAACTTCGTCGGGCAGTGCAGGGATGTTCGTGAGGTGTGTTGAGGGCGTTGCAACATCGATGATGAGGGAGCTATTTAGGAGCAGTAGACTTTAGGTGGATGTTTAAGGAAAGCTACTTGTCGGACTTAGAAAGGTCTCAAAGGGATAGTTTCATGGGCTATTACAAGTTTTCTGACCATCGAAAATTTGGAATCTTTCCACACCTGCAATAAGTTGCTGTCATAAAATTCATATTGCCTGCTTATTGGACGCTACCATTTATGTCCTTTATCCTTAAAAATCCGAAAAGCCTTTGAAAGCCGAAAATATACACATGATCCTTTTTAAGTAGAACTTAGAATAAATATCTGCGAAAAAAATGTATGTGAATTGCGAAGTTTCACTGTTTTATTCACGTATAAATAATTTTCGTTTACTTGTAAGTAAAATTCACTGTAAAGAGAAAATTTTAAACAGGATGTAAAAAGACAACGTTGTCTGTCCTCTTATGGTTGTTGCATTTAGTGTCGTTTGTCTTATGGTTTTTGTGTTTAGTTAGACGCAAGAGCTATACGCGTTGCTTCGAAATTTGCTTAAAAAATATGAGTCAGTGTCAATGTGAAGTTTGGAAAAAAAAGATAATTGGTTGTTTAGACTTGAGTTTTTATTAATTATTTTTTTATTTGTTGGTTGTGTTCAGGTACTCTCGCTTAACAGTCTGACGCACTTAAGATTAAGCCACGGCGTCCACAAAAAATTATTTTGCGAAATTGTTTTTTTTTGTCTATTCTATGTAACCATTTCACTTAAATGGACTCTAACTCGTCCATTGCACTGCTTTTGTAAGTGGCGATGGTTTTTGTTCCCAGTGCTCAACCTGACTTATCTAATTACTAACTAGTTGTGACACTCTATTATAAATTTTTCAAAGAAAATCATGCTTAATATCAACTTCATCGTTTCATAGATAAGTTCTTTTTCTGGCCTTGAAGACATTTTTCGATTTACGTAATCAATTTTTATTATAGTTCTTTTATTCTTTTATTAACCACTGTTTTTACTTTTATTAAACATATTTTGAAATTTTGGTACACTTAGGCCAAAGCTAGGCCCAATGTGCTGCCAACCGTCATTTGGGTTCGCACAATTAGATGGATGTGGGCAAAGAATTTGGCTGGTGGGATGTTACACCGCCTTGATTATAGTTACGATTATTCGTTTGTTGAAATTCTGACACACTGACTTAGTTCTTCCTTTTTTGAAAGCATTAGTCAGTTGTGTGCTGTTCCTTTAAAATTGCTTTCAATGTAGCCGAAAAAGAGAACAGTGTTACGCTTGAGGCAAACATGCAGTAAATTAATGCATTTAGGAATGTTTGCAGCAAAGCATGCAAAATAGATGAGCACTTAAATTTTTATTTTATCCTCAAGCCAACAACATTTTGATCTTTCTCGTTAATGGAAATCTTTTTTCTTGTCATGGAAGCTGAGTACACATAATTTTTGATAATTTTAATTCTTTCTTAATCACCTATTTCTTTTTTTTGTTTTGTTTCTTAACTTATTTTTTGTTTCTTGCTTATTGGTTTAATTCGTATTTCTGAGTACGCTCTGATAAAGAGATCTTGGTGTGTCAAAATGAGGACGAGTGCTTTTTGCAAGATGACTTTAAGGCATGTCAGTCACAAACGTTCTTTTTGCTTTAAAATGTTCAAACGAGAATAAAAGATGTAAGTGCCACTGGCCGAAATGGCTAAGTATTCAGATAAACGCATTTTTTCCAATTTGTTACAATCTGATCAAAAAATTGCAAGAGCTTCCAATTTGGTTCCAACAATTCATTTCTTTTCTTTTGCCTTGTGTCTTTTTAAGGTAAAATTTAAAGCCTTAGCTCAATTTACTTCACTATCATCGCTGTTAGAAAAATTTACCAACAAGATTTAAATGAGTTAAAAATTTGAACTTTAAATTAAATGTTTGAAAAAAATGTTGTCTTTAATTCGAGTCTTAAGAAAATGTTGAAGAGAAACCGTCAACTTATATGAAAGTAACCTACGACTTAACTCCAAATTGAAAAATTGCCACCTGTCGTAGAAATCACAATCTCATCGCCTCTGCTATGGACTCTTAACAGGTCACCACTTTGGCCGGAGTCACCCACCCCACCAAACAATCTTCTCTCTCCCTTTTCAAACTTTATCGTCCACCTCAGGGTCAGATGAACTCCAGCACCTTGCGACAAACTTCAAATCTCACCTCGAATCAGCAAACGAAAAAAAAAAAACTCGCGTATCTCTCGTGAAGAGTTTTCTTTACTTCTTCGAATTAAATTTCTTCCCATTTCCTATCGGGTCTTAATTAAAAACAACACCGTTCCCCCAGTGAAATGAGTTTAAGTACTTTACTTTCGCCCCCGACTTCGTTAACAAAAACGCGAGTCCTCGCTAAGCACCTTAAAAGACTTTGCACTTGCACAAGGTGCAACTGGAGAGTACACAAGTGCAGCATAAACAAAAAAAAAAGAAAAAAGGCAGAAAAGGAAAAGGGAAAGGGACCACCAGAGTAAGGGAATCCTTCGTTGTCGAGCTTCTAATGGGGTGTTCACCCCTAGAGTTCCCTGCAACCCAATTGTAAACAATTGGATGAAATTAAGGCAAACTTATTGTTTGATTGTGAGCGTTCGTCGCTCGTCCCTTTTTCTCCGGAGGAAAAGAAAAAATAATAATAAAGATAACTTCGCCGGTGCCTCTAAGCCACCGTCACCATCACCCCCTCGGTACACATGTCCTTTTGCGGAGAAGTTCCGCACACACCGCAGGCACTCGGGTACCTTGCGTTGAAAGCTCCTGCCAAGGACGGCAGCGCACCGACGAGCACGAAAGAAATGAAAACGTCCTTTGGTTTGGTTTTCTTTTCTTTTCGTTCGTCGTCCTTTTTTTTTGTGTTTGATATAAAGCAGCGAGGAGCGAACTAAATTCCTGTCGCCGGATGGGTGGTCTTTGGGTGGATGAGTGAGTGAGTGACATCCACACCCCCAGCCGTGACGAGCGGCGGCGGGTATATTGCACGCTCGGGGGCATGAACACGCTGTGAACTGTAATATCGGTTCGAGTGCATGATTAATTTTTAATTCAGCCGCTCGAGAGTGTGGAACCAGCGAACAAATACGCATCCAATTTGGCGATGGCTACGGGCGAAGTTGGAATTTTGTTTGACTTGCAAGGAATTTAGAAAAGTTCATCAAAAGTCATCGTTGACTTGCATCGGAGGGGTGACCTTTTGGGAGCCACGCGGAAGTTGTTGGTTGCGGTTGAGAGACAGAACTGGGGCACCACTTTCCTGTAAATCTAAGGCTTATTGTGAACTCGATGACAACATAATGGTGCAGAAGCGCAAATCCATAGTGAGGCTTATGCTTTCTACAAGGGTTTTGAAAAGATTGCTGAATAAAAGATTCATGACAAGGTTTGATGTTGTTTTATTTTCTTTTTGTAGAAATTATGCGGCTCATTGTATGCTACAAAACGAAAACAAAAAGAGTATTAAGTGATGACTTTGCGGCTTAACTTTCTCAGGCCAAAATACTATAAAATCGATGGTAGTTGCTATATAAACTCAGCCACCATTTATTTGTCACATTACACCTAACGCTATCGCATCCAAGTCTTTCTGTCTGTATCAGGAGGAACTGAGTGTTCTAATATTTAAGGTACTCTCAGTCGGTGTAATACACATAATCTAACCTGAACCTTATGTCCCTGAAGTTATTGCCGAAATCTGAGATAGTAGGTGTACGAAATTGAAGGCTGCTCGATGGTGGAGCATTTGAACACGGCCCAGACTGTAGCGCCCGCAAAAGAAGAGAAAGAGATAATAAGTTAGATAATAAGTTAAGCAAAAGTAGTCGTACTGTACTGTAGCTTTCAGCTTATGCGATTTGAAAATTTAACCATTTTTTTTTTGAAAGAATGGAAATGTGCTCAGAAAATCTCTCTTGTCGGAATTGATATTTTCAATGGTAATGCACAATAGAAAGAGAAGTGATTGGAGGAGGACTTCCAAGATCATCACCAAAGGTGTTTGGGAGAATGTAGACATTTTGTGAAGTTGGTGGCTTCATTTTGTTTTATGCTTGAATTTGCTAAAACGTCAATTTCTCAGACAAATGTGGTCTACAAAATCAGAGAAAAAAAAAAGACATCACATAATTTCCTTCTTAACACTAAAACTACGGAAGCTCCAATTTCTTGCCACTCATATTTTGCTTTGCTTTAAATTTTGTTTCATAAAAAATTACATTCTTCTGACGATTGTTTTTAATGAAACTATCAGCCTTATCGGCGATTCGATGAGAAATCAAGAATTGTATTTTTCCCGGGAATAGAATTTCTCTTGGAAACAACTTAGAACGATCTTTGAAACATTTTAAGAGGAATAATTTTATGACATGACTTAAATGTCGCCATTTTGATATTATATGTGATCGCGGAACATAAATTTGAATCTTTAAAATTCACACAATTACTTATGAATTAAAGACTGAATCAATCGGCCAGGTGGATGCGTTTTGCAAGGGAATCTTGTGCTACAAGTTGCCGCAAAGTCCATAAGTCGGAAGACGTTGTCTGAGCCGTGTCGTCGATGCTGTGCTTTCCGACTACTCCGCCGTAGATGTTCCGGCGGCTCCGCGTTGAAGTCCCCGATCACTATTTTGACGTCGTACTCCGGACAGACTCCGTAGGCGTTGTCCATGAGGTAGTAAAACTCTACTTCGATGGGCTCTTTAGCTTCATCAACAGGAGCGTGTGCACAAATAAAGCTGATGTTGTAGAATCTGCCTTGGATGCGCATAGCACCTAGTCTTATTGGTTTAAAGTCGATTGCTTTCGCTTACTTGCACACTATATGGATCGATGCTGACAACTCGCAAAGTTGAATGCGATCAATACGAAATTTCAGTGTTCTAATTTGATATAAGGAGCGATGGGGAAAACTTTGGGGGCGTTTTCTCAAAGAAAGTGAAGCGTTCTCTCGCTTTGAGAAATTAATGTCCAATGATCACTATGACGTGATCACTATCGGTGACCCAAAGTTCGTGCACTTTCCTTGTCAGACAAGAAAGGCGCAAAAGGGACCCAGCAGTAAATCGTATATGTGCATATCAGGCAAAGGTTTAAATGTGCCTTAATCCACCAAATGGATTAATTCTCCACATAAATACAGGAAAAATTATTTTATTACATTCCCGATACCGACTTTTTTCCGGAAATAGTTTTCCCTAGTTGGAGTAGGAAACTGGCATTTATTGAATTCTATTAAAGACGATCGAATTTTGTGTCACAAGTTACCAAATCAAAAGCACTTTGCTTGAAATTTGTCTTCTCTTGATTTGAGTGCCCTTAAAAAAACATCAAATTGCCAAAACCCAAAACCTGCTTTTTATTTCTATGCGCCTGGCTCGGACTCTTGGTTTTGTAAGCTTTGTTTTTTAGATGGGAATCAACTTGCGTTTTTTTTAAGCACATTTTAAAAATTTGTTCTTAGGCCAAAGCCAGGTCCAGTAAGCCAACTTTTGGGTTCCTTGATTTGACTAACCTGAATTTTGTGTCATGGCTAAAGGTAACGATTTAGTAAATAGTGATGATTTCAAAGTTGCAGTAGCACTTAGTGGTTTCATAGTCTTCCTTAAAACAAAATATGGCGGTTAAATGGTGCAACAATTTGAGGCATGCTCTGACTTACTTCATTACAGTGCTTCACTACTTCTGAACAACTCTAAAGCTGAAAGTTTTGCACCAACGCATTCGACAGCAGTAATAAATGTCCTAACTCTTAATTGCCCACAATTTTAGTGATGCTTGTTTGAACGCAGGTTCATTTGCGTAACAACATAATGATATCACAGAGTTGGCGTCTTTTGGAGTTCGACGTACGTCCACTCTGGCTACCTAAATTCTGCTCTTCAGTGTTTCTTTGACAAAAAAGTTGATTTAGCGTGACTAAAGATACACGCCTTGACCCAAAATTTGATAGAAGAGCATCACCTAATGTTAGTTTTTCCTTTCACTTCAGTTTCCCTTCCCCACAATCCCACGCACCCTCCACAGACCTCTCGTACATCGCACTGAGCATCTAAATCCTCTAACGCCCCTTCAATGTCGAAAATGATGCAAAAATCACGTACAAGTCCGCCAATGAGCTTCAAAAGCCCTCGCAGTCCAAACACTGCACAGCACCGTGCTTTGCAAAACCCGCCACTTTATCCCGAAATAACTGCAGTCAAGTGGGTTTGAGCTCCAAAGTGTCCCATCCACGGACTAAAACGCGCATTTAAAAACAAAATGGCTACTGCTCCACCCCCAACCATGTTTTTTTTTGTTCCTTTTTTCGTCCGACTGCCATTATCTGACGTTTACCGGTTTGTGAGAGTATCCTGAATTAAAAACAAAAACAACGAAAACAAAATTCTTCAAACCTCCCCCTCTATAATCTCGAGAGGTGGCTGTAAACACGTCTGCCAACAACCCACTGGGGGTGGGCGATAATGAACTCTACAGTTAAGTCTCCATAGACAAATAACTAAAAAAATCAGCACACTACCAGCAACAACAACAACAAAGATATACGCGACGACATTTCGTTATTATGTGACGGCATTACCCTCGTTTGCATATGGAACAGAATTTCGTCGAGCGTCGGGCGGGGGTAGTTTGCGAGCTTGAAATACACAAACAGGGGGTTGGGCTGGTGCGGTGGGTTGCGTTGTTTTGTTTTGTTTTGTTTTTTTTAACTGAATTTGGGTTAATCGCATACTTCAGGTATTTTATTTGCTTTTGTTTTTTTTTTCTCTTTTTGCTGCGCTCTGCTCGTGTGGTGGACTTGCTTTTGTGTTTTTTTTTTTTTCTAGTTATGCGCTGCGGTATTCCGTGGAGTAGTTTCTGTGACAACATAGCGACGATGGCACAGGAAAAAAAAAAAGAAATACATATTTCTGTTTTGGCTCCGATGGTGGGGTCGACCGTATCCGCATTGCACGAACATGTGTCACCCCAACCCCATCCCCGTCGACTTAATTGCGATCCATCGAAGGCGGGTTGGAGAACACACGATTTTGAAGGTCAGAAACGGAGAAATGTTCATTCATTTGTCTGTCTGGTTGTTGGACACATTGTTGTTGAGATCTGGGTTAAGAGCTCCGGACAGGATGTACAATGTCCTCGTCAACTCATGTCCTTTGTCGAGTCGAATTCAGAACGGGGTTACGCTTGTGAGGACATTTTACCAGTGGTGGGTGGAGCAGCTGTCATTCACATTTTCAAATGCATGCCTGGCAGCGATGTGGTCGCTAATTGAATCGGCTAATTGCCAATCAACCCGCGAGTTTTGTTATCCTGTCAAAGAAATACTCGCGTCATTTGGTGCTGTTATCGGATGTAAAATGTGGACCCTCAGGGGTGAGCGTGTTGATGTGTAAAAGCCACGGTACCCAAAAGCAGGCAAAACACAGAGAGAGAGCATTTTGGAATGAATTGCGGCACGTAGACATGAACAACGTCCACAATTGTCCATTTCGGCCTCAATCCAATGGATGACGTTGGGAGCAATGCCCGTGTAAAGTTTTCGTGACTAGATTGCGTCAAATTTGCCACCGGAATCGCTTAAAATATTTTATTTCTGATTCTTAGATTGCTGGTTAACATTCACGAACAGACGTGACCACAAGAGTGGTGGTATAGAGAGCTAAATGCGCTTTTTCAACAGTTTAACCCTACAGTGCGCAGTGCAACTCAATTCTTACTTCTTTCATAAACTCTGGATCAGAATTTGACTCTGTTAAGCCTTGTAGATAATTTGCTTCATATATTTTGAAGGTAATAATCATGCCAATTTACGTAAACCACTGGTTTTTTTATTACTATTCTGATATTTGCCATAAATTATATAAAAAAAATACTACTGAAACAATTTAATGCGTGTCTTAAGAACTTCTTCCTTTCACTTACTCGACAACCTTAAGCCGCTTACAAAACAATATCAACAACTTAAATTGAGCATCCCGAAGTTTCCTGGATCTCTTAAATTAAATCAGAATATAGTGAATCGTCTCTGTCCTTCTCACAAAACAACTTCAGTCAGTTTGAATCGCTCGTGTTTCGAGAGACGGAAAGTCCTTGAAGCCCTTCAAATTTTTCAGTGGTAGAAAACTTGATTCACATTCAGCTTTTTGCACACAAAGTCATCTCTCATTCAGTCTCAGACCGAAAAGGCTCATAAGCAACCCAAAAAATGACGTAATTTCAAGTTCGTGTTCCCCTTCTGATTAAAGCAAATAAAAGAAACGTCACACCAACAGGATCAGGACGTGTCCACCTAATTTACTCCTCTCCGTCACGATTGCTTCCCCCCAATCATCGCACTCGTATTTACCCTTAGCAAACAACAGATCCATGTTTTTAGTTACACGCACACATAATTGCAGCCTAAATCAACACCCGAAAACGCCCCAAAAAATAGGTGGGCACTGTGTAGGAGGATGGAGAACCCCATAAAGCCCATTTAATTAGTTCCATCATTTTCACCATGTGCCCGCATCCCCATTTGGGTAATTTCATTTATCCCTTTCGCCATGCAACGTCCCCAAATGGAAAGATAACATCTCACATACAGATACACATGTGAAGTGAAGGGGAGAAAAGAAACAAAACAAAACAAAACAGAAAAAGGACGACAACGACGACGATGAGGAGAGATGTCCTATTACCGCACAATGTGCCCTCTTCACACAAAATTTCATGAATTTTTGATCAAACGTACTCGAGAACGAGGAATTGTGGCCGAGTTGAGTTGAGTTGAGTTGGGCCGACTGCTGACTGCCTCTTCAGCGGCTTCTTAATATTTAATAAGCCCGAAGGACCTGGCACAAGGATCTGTGTGCAGTTTCTCACTCGGTACTTTCGCTCGGTGAGGCTCTTAAAAATATTTTGATTTGGCAGAGGTGTTTGATGTGGCTGGACGAATGCAACTGGAGGCGGGGGTTTGAGGGCGGTCACATTTTTGCAGGATGTGCAGTGCTTGTGCACACATCCGGGATGCTCGTTTGTCGTCCTTTGTTTGGGAGACTTAGGGCTTAGTGGCGATGGAGACACTTGGAGAGAAGATTTGAGATGAGTCTTGGACGGGAAAGTGGTTCAGTTGTTAAGTTGCTTGAGGCCGAATTTCTTTGACCGAAGCAATACCTGGCATCTTTTCTCCGTCTTGGGGCTGAAAACTGTGTAAGGAAATTAAGTCCTTCATTAATAAGTCGTTTGATTAAAATCCATGCCTCTGTTTGAGAGAGTAGGCGGAAAAGTCGCTCCTGGGAGAGAAAGGAATTTGTGGGTAGACTGTCGGGGGCTTTTGCAGATGGATGACTTTGAATTTGAATAGCTTACAGATATTTTCATGATACTTTTGGCTTTAAATGACTAAGGAAGAGGTCATTCTTTATTCACGATTAAGAGAAGCCATGGCAAAGACTGCCGTGTATAAAGCCTTGATATCCGAAAGGAAGGGGAGGGTAAGCTCTGCTTGTGTCTGTGAGACAATATGGCTTTTGACGATGTCGTACTGCTGTTGGAGATCAGTTAATTAATAAAGTCACTTTACAAAATTCTATCTCCTTAGCCTATTTTCTGAGCCATGAACGACAAGCCACGAATCTCTTCTGAGAATTATACCTTTAAATAGATCAATTTATATTGATAAGTGGTGCTAAACTTTTCCAAAAGTGTTTGGTTGCTACATTCCTTTTTCGACGACCAAATCGTCTTGATGAAAATAAATTGATTAACACTAGCCTTGTAGCTTACACTAAGGCTATTGTCAAGCACACGAATGAAATGAAAGCCACCGAGAAGACACTTTCTTAGTTTTAGTTCAAGCAAATTGTTACGTATCCATTTTAGATTTTGGCTCGAAATCCAAATTGGGCTCGCGTGTGGTCAAAATTAGAACAGCGCTACGGAAATCCAGTAAAACTGGCTAAACCCGAAAAGTTTTGATTGAGTGCATACAAAAATGATAGGTATATGCCACCGAATGATAAAGAGCGATAGATACTCCTGTGAAACTTCCACTTCACTCGGTCTCTTTCCAAAACTACACCTAGATGTCTGTTCATCCACAATCCCAAAACAAGCTTCCCAAACACACAATTCCCCATCGTCCTTTATCCCTCATTGGTGTCATCTTTCAAACTTAACCCCGGTCAGCAAAGACCCCATCACTCGTAGCCCCAAAGCCTCCAAAGAACATCCTCGATATCCTTGAAAAGATACCCACCCCATTCCATCGTCCGTAAATTTCAAACAAATCGCTCTCATGCTCACGTCGCGCTCTCGAAGCGAAGCTGATGGCAGCCTACCTCCATTTTCACTTCAAGATAATGGGACAATTCTGCGATTTTGAAAGGACTCTTCTCCTCCTCTCCACTCCCCCTCAAAAGCCTCTTCATCACATTTTAGGTGCTCCCGGTTTGATGTATCACGCAGCAGACACTGGATACCATCCCGGCCTCCGAAAAAAGAAAAAAACACCCCAACTGATTGACGACGGGAAATCTTTTAACACCTCCGCCTGTTTTTGGGCGGTTCGTAAGCACGCATCAGGAGTTTCTCCTTTCTCCGTGTCTCCATGTGTGTGTGTATGTGTGTTCATCAAAAGAAACGAATGAAAAGCAGATGGATTGCCACCTTATCTCAACACCCCACCCCACTCCACCCAATCTTGTTGTGAATCTGGAGCATGCAAATGTCAGGCAACACAACCGATTGATGTCACAGCCACATGGTGCTCTGAGTTTCAAAAAAAAAAAAAAAAAGAAAAAAAGGAGCATAAAAAGTCGTTCCGCTCCATAAAAGCACAACACACACACACATGGATTAATGAAGTTTTTTTTTTTCGTCGCTTTTTTTTGTGCGCTTTTTGTATTCATTTAATGAATTTCATGGATTCACTTCACTTTCGAGAAGAAGAAACACGTAGAGCGAAGAGGCTGTTGCCGGTTCTTTGTTTCTTAATCAAGAAGCAGGCAAGCTCTTCGGCGGCTTGGAAGTGGAGGGAAGTAGAGGAGAGCACCTTCCCGGGAGATGAAGCGGGAGAGTTTGTTGTTTTTTCTTGTGGATGGATGAGAGTAATCAGATTTCCGCTGAGACGGGAAGGCTTTTTTTTAGATGTCTTTGGGCTGAGGATGTCTGCTAGAGCGAAACGTCTAGGAGCGAGGTCTTGCGACTAGGGGGCTTTTGGGACTATGTTAAAACAACAGTGGGGAGTAGTGCAACAGCGAGGAAAACCATCGAAAGTTAGGTCTAAATTCAGTCGGAGGTCACCCATGTACAGTGGCTTTGGGGCATTTGGATGGATGAATGGATGCGGTTAAGTTTTGAATCCAAATTTCTGCCTTTATCCGCTTTCTCAAAAAATACTAGTTCCTTGAAAACACCTTTTTGACAACTTTCTACAGTCATCTCACATCTTCACACCTTTCTACATCTTCTCATTCTTGGTCTCTGATTGTTAATTTCTATGAATTTTAAATGCAGAAAAATATCGTTGACGTTGTTTGATTGAATAAATGACATAAAATTACTGCCGAAATGTCGTTAAGAGTTAGCAGAATCAATGCTATGATATTTCAAAGCCACTGTAGATACAAAGAGATAACAGACTTAGCGCTGGTTTTGAGTAAATGGTCTTGTTTTTAAGGTGTACACTTGCAATTGACTCTAGAAAAATGGAGTATCTTTTGTTATCTTACCGTCAAAATTTGGGTGTTGGATCAATTGCTATGTTCTTTTTATAAGTTTTAGAGAATAAATAAACCTTTTCGAAACTTAAAAGAGTTCAAAAATCGTAGCACCAGAATCTATTTTATGAGTCTTTGAATGTTTACGACATGAGTGTACACTTTCTTTTGAATATGACTGTGCATCACGTCGATTTTTAGTCGGAGCTCAAATTTCTGACATTAAAACAATATTTTTTGTATAATTGAAAAATAAGTAAATGTTAGTACCTAAATTAATTCTTATGCATGATTTCTTTTAAGTTTTTAAAATAGCTAACATAACTTTTGAAACTAAATTCACTAGTAGCCAATTTAAAATTAGTCACTAAATATGATTAAAATGAGATGTAATCAATCCACATATGGACAAACCATATCGCGCCCATGCTGTGGCAGTCGAAATAAATAGATAGTAGATATTATACAATAAGCTTAAGCATTTGCAAATATAAGGTCATCGTTGTGTCTACGTCATGAAGTTATTCTCGATTAAACATGTCAACTTACGAGCCAAATTCTTGTGGCGAGAGGTTCTAATTTTCTGCTTTAATGTGAAGAAATCTGCGGCTGAGGTTTATCGAATGCTCTCAAATGCCTATAATGAGGCCACTATTAGTGAAAGAACGTGCCGAGAGTGTTTTAAATGCTTCAAGAACGGTGATTTTGACTTCGAAGACCGGGTTGGAGGTGGAAGAGCGAGAACGTTTTCGAGTTGCAAAATAGGAGGCATTACCTGATCTTTTCGAAGTTGCAGAATTAGAGGCATTACTTGATCAAGACTCCTGTCAAACGCAAGCGAATCAAACGAAAAATGAATCACAAATGTATAACCAGTTTACTAACCAATTTATAAGCCTCGAATTTCGGAACAAAATGACACAAGCAAAGTTGTACTTATTTAACTTTATTCTGCGGAATTCATTGCACCCATTCTATTTTCCAGTCAGGCTGCCATCTTTGTTCTGTTTTTGTTCTTTGTTCTGCACGGTAGCGAATCCTACAGAGCTTCACTTAACCTAGAGATTTTAAATATCTATATAAATAGATCGAATCCTCAGACGAGACGCCCTATTTCTTCAAGAAACTCCACTCCATGCTGACAAATTTGTCACACGTACATGCAAGGTTTTGTAGTTGCCGACTAAGCCATAAGGCTTCGGTCTGTAGACAAAGCTAGTCGTATGGGATTCAAACCTTAAGCCACGCGCACAGTGAGGTAAAAAAGCCATGCGATGCGAGAAGCGATACGAGAAGCGTTACGAGAAGCGATGCGAGAAGCGACATAGTACGCACAGTGGAAGCTGTTCTGCTGTTGCAAGAGCTCCTATATAAAATGTTTAGAAAGTAGAAAACAAAAAAAAGTGCATGAAATTTATGTGAAAAGAAAAAGGCATATTTCTCCATTTATATTCACAATCAACGAATGGCGAAAAATCAGGTCGAATATGCAAAAAAGTCGTTTAAAATATTCGATTTTAACAACAAGCTTAAGATAAATTAACAACTTTTTTCTCTGCTTTGCCTTGATGCTCCTTCAAAAAAAATTCAATTTCCTAAATAATTGAATTTAAATCATCAAATGAAATAACAACTTTCTTTTCGCACAGACTCGCTTGAAAACTGGTCAGAAGAGTTTGGAAGCTAGAAGCTTGCGAGATGCTTGCGAAAGGTTGTCACTTGTCGCATTGGAAATCGCTTCTCTGTGCACACTTTCATAAGACCATATGGAAACAATTGTGTCGCTTTCTCGCTTCACTGTGCGTGCAGCCTTACCCTCATTAAAGCTTAAGCCTTTATCTGAGCCGTGACTGGAAAATAGGGCTTTTAGGCGTTCTTTCATTAACGCGTGTCAAATTGTGGAGGAAAGTGAGAAAGTAGTGAAAATAGTTCATCAGTTTCAACGCTAAAGTAATAGTGGGAGAAATGCTTATTGCAATTACAATAGAAATATTTTTCGTAATTATTTGCATTAAAGGAAGCCTAAAACTTGCAAAAAAAATGTATGGTTGCAATAACTAATCTTAAACAGAAACCAAAACCACAGACAGGAATTGGATAAAAAACGCTGTCAAATGAATCAAGGGGACAGAGACGAGGAAGATGGATATCTTGCCTAGCTCATTTGTGAAATAGACTCACATCTTTGCAAATTCACGATTAAATCTAAGGAGCTGTAAAATTAAAAGTCCAGGAGATGTGGTACAAAAGCCGGAAAACATAAATCTTGGTTACGCTTTTTGAAAGTTCTTTTGCTCAATTTTGCAATCCAAATAAAGACTTTCCAAAGCCATAAATACTACGCCTAAGAGTTTGGTTATTTTCTAGTTGATTTTTGGACGAAAAAACCTCTTCGCCTCAATCCTTTTCCCGACAGATGTCCAAAGATCTGCTGAATTGTCCATATTCGACTTTCAGCAGTGCCTTGAGTTTTCTCCACTGAAATCAAAAGAATTGTTGAAATGAACTAATTTGTAGGCGACTCCTGCTCCTTCCCCAAATTCGATTGCAGACAACGCCAATTTGCTATTTTCACAGATGCACAGATAATTTCGTCGCGTCTCTTTTGTTGTGCCCCCTCTCTGCCTCACGGTTAATTGTTATTTTTTTCCATTGTCCCCAAACATGAAATTTTTAATTAAAACCCAACGCAGAACGCCGAAATGTGTCCCCGCCGTCCCCTCCTACAACTTGCACGCACCATTTGGCTGGTCCATAAATTTCATCCCCCTCCAGGAAAAAAAAAAGTATAAATTAAGAGAAAAGCAATACACCGTCGACATTGTCTTCTCTTTTGTATGTGTTCGGTTTTTTTAATCAAAAATCGACAAAAAAGGCTCTTTTAGAAGGAGAGACCATGACACCGGCGGCAGCTCATTCGGTTTAATAAGCAGGGACGACCTTTAATTCAGCTCCACAAAAGCCTTTCGCGCTCGCATTAAATTTTCCCGAAACAAACTTTGAACGAACGAAGCCCGTCTCCCTCCTCGGTCTCGGCACACCTCCATCAGTCATTATCCTTTCAGAAAAGTGATTAAAACGGAAGCATACCCCACACGGCCACCTGGCACCCCCCCAAAGCCCAGCATACATCAACCTGCGAAGGATTCAATAATTTTCGACGAGGCGGTGGGGACGGGTGGGTGCCGGCCCATTATTTATCATCATCACCGACGAGCGTCCGTCTGGGGAAAGGATTTCGACTTTCGGCTTCGGCTTTTGGCCCAAGAGAGAGGGAGAGGGAGACGCGCACTTTGCAAATCATATAGACGCCTGTTATCGCTCGTTAACCCAACCGGCAGCTGGATGCGGACACGAAACGCAAACGCGCTCGTAGAACGTAAACGTGAACGTGAAACGTAAACGTGAATGGCGGCGGTGAACGTTAAAGAAAAGTTAAACTTTATCCGAGAGGAATGAAAATTTTATACCTTCACCGGGGCGGAGGGCAGGAGAACCGGCGTAATTATGATCATCGCCATCTTCATCGTCATCTCATCGGTAACAAGCCCCCCGGGGGGCGGACGTGCTGGTAGTTGGGCGCCGGCGAGAGCGAGAGACTCACTTTTACATTATACTCAGAATGTAAATATTTTTATAGCTCCTGCTGAAATGTTTACTACCTGAAACTGCGGCCGCCCGCCAGGGGGTGGTTGACTCTCCGACTCCGACTTCGACTCCGACTCTGAGGCTGACGTTAACTCTGACCCAGTGTAAACAATCCAGGGGGAGGTTTGCCGTGCCATGGGCAACCATCTTGGCCAGCTCCCGATGTGTGTTTTGTCCTCGTCCTTGCTCTCCACGTCGTCCTCGCCGCCTGTTGCAGGAGACTTTTTTGTCATCTCGTTATTGTTACACCCCCGTGTCCGCATAAATGTTTAAGTTACATTACTTATTTGAAAGTTTTGCGGTTCCCTGTGTGCGAGTGAACCTGCGCCGAGTTCGTTGTTGGGAAATTACCTTTTGTCCTCCGAGAGACGAGACGAGCGTGTATATTTAAGGACGAAAAAGTCCTCGGTAGGAAGACAGTTAATAATCTAAAACTACTCCTGCCTGTCGTTTTTCATCCACCGTGCTCCGTCCCGCTCGCACTCGGCTGCAACATTTTGCATCAAACGTGACAATGTGATGAGAGACTTAAGTGAAAGAGCAGAAAGAAACTTATGTTGACCGGATAAAAATGTGAGGGGGGTTAAAAGTGGGAAAAGGATGCGAAAGGATTTTTTTCATCGCTCGTCGGAGTGGAGCTTTAAATTGCGCGGAACGTGGTAGGGAGTTCCTCTTTTTTTGGTTTTTTTAATATCCGCTTAAATTTTGGAATATATTTTCCCTGCTCTGTGCCATTATCGCTGAGAGATACTTTTGTGTTGGAGCTACGAGAGCCCGGGCTGCATGGGAACGGAAAAGTGTGTTGCGCTACGCTACGTAAATGTTGGGGTAGCGGAAGTAATTGGCTTGCAGTGCATTACGTATTCAGGTTTTTTTGTTTTTGGGGGAGATTTTCTTTTTATGGTCTGGGTGCAGGAGAGTGACTCAGGAACTAGCTGCTGAGCATCGCTTTAAGAAGACGTGGTTTGTGCATTTTTGGGGGGGCGAACTCACCTAAAAATCAACGAGAAAGGTAGTTTTCGGCGTGGAACTTTTAGGGAATAGAACGAAAGAACTCATCTGAAGAACCGTCGAATAGCAACGCACCCGAAATTATCTGTACAAGTACTAAACTAATATTTTTATATTTCTATGGAAACTACAACGTTATACTAGGATAGCGTACCGAAACGTTCGTTTCCAGTGCTGTGGAAACGAGCGTTTTTGATTTTGACGGTTTTACTGTGATTTGAGTCAGGACGTTGAGTTTTTCAAATCTAGCAGTCTTCCTCTCAGACATTTTTTTGAAATCATCCATCACATCATCGTTCAGAACACCAATGTTTTCTCACCAAATGCACTAACTTCCTCGACATGTACGAGTGTTGGGACTGCACTATTCTGTCAACTTTTATAGACATTTAAATACTTAATGCCATTTATAAATACAGTCGAAGCCCTCTAACTCGAACTTTTTCGCCATATTTTGGCGAAATCCTCTACGACGAACGCCCTTTAAGTCGAAAAATCCCTCCAACTCGAACTAATTTTGATATCCCGTGAAAATTCGACTTAGAGGGCTTCGACTGTATATACAGCTGCGGTCAAAAAAATTGCAGTGCATAGCAGTAATAGTGTGAGAGAATATTTTTTTCTTGGAGGCTTTGGGAATTTTCTTCTACTTAAGAACAATAACTGAGAGAAGTAAAAGATTTTTCAATTACTCCAATCACTAGCATGATATTACTGAAGTTGCAAAAAGTTATCCTTTAGAAAGCAGCACTGCTATTATTTTGACCGCAACTGTATACTTTTTTTATACTAATCGTTGAATAAAAAGTATTCCTTCGAAGCCTAAACCTCCCAAACTAGATTGACTAATAAGCTTCTTGTTTTAAGTCAGAAAATACAACAATCGATTGAAACGTGTAGTAGATGTTTCAGAAGCTTCTACTTTGCTAATTCTTTTTTTTTCTGATTCATGTACAAAAGGTTCGAAAGAGAAAAAGAACGTTCCAATTCTGTCACAAAGAAGCCTAAAAAGGTGTGATTTGTTTGTGCAGTAATGTGACCATTTCAAGGACTCATTCCGATTTTTATTTTCCTATTTGAAAACCCTTGTCAGAAAGAAATGGATAGATAGTTCAAGCGGCTGTAACCTGTAACTTGGCCCACCTCTGTGTTGCTTTAGCTTAGGTATGCGTTTAATCTTGTCACGATTCTAACCGAGCTGTCAGCGGCACCACCGCATGGACTGAATGAAAACATTCTTTCACGGTGAAGAAGTAACAACAATCAACAGGCAATGTGACCGACGACTTTGTTGCATAAAATTATTTTTCTTGTCACAACTTTTTTATTCTTTTGTTGAAATTAATAAGATGAAATGTTAGAAATTCAATTAATTGGTCCATATAACCGGAATTCGAATCAGATTTGAAATATTTTAAGAATAAACCACTCGTTAAAAACAAAATAAAATCCTACGTAAGAGTTCGTAGATGGGATTTTATTAAATAAACAAATTTTTCAGAATATCTCAACTCCTAGTCAATCGTTTTTTTAAGTTTTTGAGACATTTTAAGCTCAGAGTTCAATCCCTCAACTGATTTCAATAATTAAAACTTCTAAAAACTAGTTTTAAAAATATTGAAGTTTTTTTCCAAAAAAATGCAGTTCAAGTGGTTGTTTCAGATATAAGTTTTTCTGGAAATTTATTACGCTTCCTCAGCTTCGCCCTTCGTGGTCTCTCCTGGTCCAACCCTCCGCCGCCTTAACCGCCATCCCCGTTAGATGCTAAGTTTGGTTAAGTTTTCAGTTAGTTTTGAAGTTATGTTAATTTGTTTCCCTGCCCGTCTTAAGCCAATAAATGGGGTTGTTGCCCCACTACAACTTTCTAGATTTTGAAACTCTAAAACACTGTGCATTAAAAACTCTACTGAAAATGATGTGGTTTAAGTAATATTCAAGCAAAATTCAATACTTGAACTCCAGGGTTATAGGAAAACTCCTTGTGAAGTGTGAAAGGTCTGGGAAATTCTAAAGACTCATGATGGAATTATTCATTTGTGGCCAAATTAAATACTGGAAGTAACAGATTTCCGCATAGAACTTTGAATTAAATGTTAGCTTATCTTGAAAGCATTTCTTGAATTCATTTCGAAGTCTAAATGGTTCGTATAGGTAAAGCTGCAAATAAACTAAAGAGGACCGACCACTCGTGACTGCGCTTCAACGATTGTCGTCATTAAATTTCGAGACAAATTAAAAAAATTCGTAACATTACTTTTATACTAAAACCAAGCTTACTATAAATTTTACCATTCAACAGCTTCTGTTGTTTCCAGTTTTTAAAAAGAACGAAGAGCTGGAAGGTCTCACAGAGCTTCTGTAGGCCTGTACCTAAATTTAATACCACAAAATTGTTTCCGGCGACCTTAAAACTTATTTGAATTGGATTGTTTCATTGTAAACATTTTCCTCATTGAGTATTATGTCGTCCTCCTTCTTCATCGATTGTATAGTTAAAAATGCATTTAAAAGAAAGATGTGACACACTATGTTCCATTTAACATCGAAATAATTATTTTTCGTAACTCAAACAAAAACACACTCTGCATGTTTGAGTTACGAACACGAAAATTATTCACATACAAATGCGGTCTGGCTTATCTACGAAGCACTAAACCACTCCACAAAAGCACACTCGACTGCATTCTTTCGAAATTCTCCCTATCGACCTCAGTGGCTCTGTTCCTCTCTACTATCGCCATAAACCACTGAACAAAGGACTAAGCCGTGCACCAGAAGCCAACGATTAGACTAAGTCTCCTTAATTTGAATTTCTGTCACCCAATCGCGCAAACGACACCAAATCCATCGATTCACAAAGTCACCCCCGTTACAGTCACAGCGGGCTTAAGTCCACGCAGTTGATCCTGTAGCCTGTTCCATCGAAAATCCATCGCATTAGTTAATCGCTGAGATGCGTAACCGTCCTAATTGTTATTTCCACAAACATGACGCACTAAATAAACACAAAAAACACACACACGCAGACAGTGCACCGCAACAGCAGCAGGACTGCAACGCAACGTAAGGCAACTGCCATTTAAATCGTTTGGTAAATAATAACATGTGAACGCAGGACACGCAGGACACGGATGTTCAATTGCAATGCACACACCACTGGGGGGTAAAATCAACCAATTAATCGAACCGATAATAAATTAATTAAACTAATTTACCTGTCGTTTGTTGCTCGGTAATCCATCTTTCCTCGTTTTGTCTCGTGTGTCTGTTGAGTTGATGTCCTCCCCAAAAACCAACCCTCCTCCTTTTTACACGCTTCTTACTCACACTTCTCTTTTTTTTTTCTTTGCAGGTAAATTTCGATCAGTAATGAAATTCGGAAGGACATCCCTCAGCCTTGGGGCGCCCCTTTTTTTGCGGAAAAAGGACAAAACCACAAAAATACACAACAATGCAAACAAACGAACAGACGACGATTGCTTTGTCCTCAGAGGAGAGGGGAGCCGTCTCTCACATCCTTACACACCCTGTTTTCTTCCTTCTTACGTCACTTAGAGTGGGGTGCCCTTCAGCCCGTCACAGCAAACAATTATGGCGGTCCTCGGAACCAGGCTGAGCGACAATGCGTTAACTGGAAAACTCAGTTCGTTTTCCTACCGTCGAGTCGTCCTTGAAGTCCTTTTTTCGGTTTTTTTGTCTCTCTTTCACTCGCAATTTATCAATGAATTGAATTTTAAATTGCCACGGGGCGGAATTTTGTATGCACCCAGTGCAAACTCAATTTTGTCATCTCAACCGGAGAAGGGTTGGACTCGTTGTTTGGTCCTCACGATGAGCACGGCACGGCAAACACACGGAGAAATAATGCGGAGGGATCAGTGTGCGAGGCCCGAGGACATGCCGAATATGGCAGGCGAAGTGAGCAGTAACATCCGGTGGGTATAACACTGGGGCGGGACGCGCGGTTGTTTGTTTGTCGGAAATTAATGGAATAGGAGATATTTTCCGAGGAAATTGCTCTGTTAGCGAGTGAAAGGGGGATGGGTTGGGGCAGGTGCTCTGATGGGCGGCTCTATGGTCGAGGGGACAAATTCGGGAGTGCAAGAGGTGATATTGCTGCAGGCTATAAAAAAAAAACATCTATTAGATGTCTAACACTTCTACGGCCATCTTTTGTCCAAGACTTGGGTTGGCCATGGGTAACAGTCTAATGATTTGGACATACGTCAGTGGGTCGCTTTTGTTTTGGCGTCTCCTAGATGAAAAGAAACTACCACCATTTAATTGAGCTTATGACACTCTATAGATAGTTGTCAATAGGTTCTTAGTCTAGAATTTTGCTTTCACGTTTTTAGGTTAGATTAGGTCTTACGAGACCCAACGAGAGAATCTAAAAAAATTCGTAAGCTATTTCAAAAAAGAAGCACTTACATTATCAGACTGATTGAAAGCAAACTGAACGAAAATGGTTATGAGAGCTAAAAGGTCATAAACGCGGCTAGCTACGACGACGTTTTTCTGACCGGGTGAGCTTCATTAGGACTAAGACTTGCTGAGCTTACTTCAGTTGCTTGATCTAATTTCTTCCATTGTTTCAGGAATCAATCTATGGAGGGTATGTGTCTCTGAAAAAATTCTATATAATCCTCTGTACTTTGCTTCCAGTTTGGAAATCCAGTTTGTCCTCTATTAGCAATGACCCGGGCGCTATACCCGAGATCTAGTCTTTCTCTCATTCTTGAACCAGAAAAGTCCTAGTCCCTGAAGTCCAATCTAGTCTCCGTTTGGAACTCTTCAACTCGCGGTGTCAGCACCTGAAGGTACTCTGAAGGCACCACTCAACTTATTATTTTTTTTTTAAATTTCCTGACTTCTTTTCCTATCTAAAATTTTACGCCAAAAATCATATCCCTTTGTCTTTCAATTGGAAATGAATGTGCATGGCTCCCTGTCTCCCCTGAATATGTTCGAAAAAATCTTTCTACCCATTTTTCTATTGTCAATGGCCACTTAACGACTTGTCTTAATTTTACTTCACTGTCAGATTGTCACGCAAAAGGTTTTATCGTTCTAGTCTTGTTCCCCCAAAAGGCGATATCCACAATGTTGATATGCTTTTGTTTTTTGAATCTACTTTTACAACTACTTTAGCTACTCTTGCTGCTGATCGATGTGGAACGTTTTTTGAACGAGTCCAGAAAAATTCTTAAAATCAATATAAGCAGGCTTAAATTTTTAATTAGTTCCTGATTTCTGGCCTTCGTAGTCATGTAGAGGATAATTTAGGGTTCTAGATCTGGCAATCTGCATCGAGCAATATTTGAAGCCCACAGCTGTGGCAGTTACTCCTTTTAGTAATCCTATCCCAATGAGCTCAAAAGAACTAGTGTGTCCTAAGAGAATTTCATCTTAAGAATTTTAGCTCTTTGGTTTTCTTATTGACCAAAATTGAAGATCAGGATTAGAAACCTTGAACTTTGTTTAAATTTTTTAACACTTGTGCTTTTAGTATTAGAATCCGACTATCCGGACTAATTGTAGTCGGTAGTCATCTGGATAATCAAAAATCCAGTAAATCGGTTGTGTGAAGCAAAGCAGTTTTTGCACATTTTATTGCATAATACCTAATGATACTAATATTTATTAAAAAATACAAAAATTAATTTCTAAGTACTAGACTAATTTTTAGTAATAGCCATTTAGTGTAAAGCAATTTGTCTCTTCATTGCTGCTACATTTCCAGTTCGGTTCATCTGTAATAAATTTATAATATCACACTCTGTTTTTCGAACCAGAACTTTTTCCAGTGCTTGGAGTGTTTCACTATGAGATTTAAATCTAAATGCATTTTCTAAACCTATGGTTTTTTCTGTATATCTATTTTCTTTTTTCCCTGTTTTTCATTTGCCTGACTAAAAAAACTGGTACCAGTAAATATAGGCTGAGGTCATTTATTTATTTTACCGTCAACTGACTAGTTTAGTGACTTATAAGTATCCAAGATGAGTGGTGACTGTTGTTTTGTAGTCAAAGCCATAAGACTAAGCTATAATTTATATTCAAAAAATCTAATCAATTGACTAGGATTTAATTAGCTGACTATATAGTCAAATGATTGCATTCGTCGCAGCTCTGAACAGCACACCTCTTTCTCTTTAAGTAATCACCTACTCATATCGTACATTTTTATTTGAATTCTTTTTTTTGTGTGTTTTGAATTTTACTTTTGAGTTTTAGTCCGTATAACCGAGGTCCGGATAATCGAGGTTCTACTGTAATGTTAATGTTAAAAAAAGGAATTTCTAATAAAAAAAAATAGGTCAATGTGGATATTGAATAAGAAGAGCTGTGTATGTGCTTTAAAGTAAGATGTTGAATCTCCTAGTCTTCACAGGGATTGGAGGTCAGTCAAATCGTGTCTTCCCGGATACATCTCGCCGCTTGCTTTTCTATTTGCCGCGTTTGCACCGCCGAGAGACCGCAGCAGACGCTAAACAGACAGCCAAGCAAATGAAAGAAATTAACAACCAAGAAAAAGACGAATAAACAAACAAAGGTTTGAATAAAAGAAAACAAAAGTTACGAATCTCCGAATTTTCGGGTCTACTCAGGCAGTATGACTAGACCCGAAAATTGATTTTTTTTAAATGCACAAAACACAAGTACGGAAAAAAACACGACACGAATTATTTAAAATGGCAAAGCCTGAGCGAAAGATCAGAATATGTTGACTATAGGGCCACAGATTAATTTTGACTTGTTGTCTATGCAAGTCTATGCGACTTGCAGTCTTTAAAAAATCCATCACGAAAAGATCGAGCGGGATTAAATTGGATGAATTTTGTGGCGTTCGCTGTATGGAAGCGTGTGTTTTCCACATCTTATTGTCGAATTTGAGCATCAGTCGTCATAGATCTGCTTTCTGTAAATGCGGCTGTACCAAAATTCTCAGCAACTTTTTCTGCATGTACTGTAATCTGGTTTGCCACGTGTGTATTATCTTCGTTTTTCATGATATTCATTCAAAAATCCGCCTCTCGATGAGTATTCGGCTGTTATTAAAACCAATTTATGTATTTTAATATATGAATTGGCATCAATGGTTGAAGAATTAGTAACAAATCATACGGACGCTGCAAAAACAACAGCCGTCATATACTTTCAACATCAACTGTCCCTATTGGGAATCATTTTTGTAGAATTTTATGTTCGAAAAAGAACAATTCCCCTTCTTCTTTCTTCCTTAATTCCGAATTTTGAATACAAATTCCTAAACGCTGTAAAATACCATGATAATTTGTTGTCTCTTCAGGACTAAGCTCGTTAACATTCGATTGAAAACAGCCGCAAATTTTGCAACAAAAGCCCAGAGGCTCACAACACCTCTCACTCACTCCCACACTAATCACTCACGATTACTGCCCACACACGTAATGAATTTATTCAGCAAAACACACGCAATAATTACGTTCAAATTACCGCCATTGTTCAAAACAAACACTAAATTCAAACCCCCAGACACACCACCACCCAAAACCACCCCGCAAATAAAACACCAAAAAAAAAACCCAAAACCAAAAACGAAAACGAGAACGAAAATTATCATTTTGCAAGTGATTTCAAATTGATACAAATTGTCCAATAATCACCCCATTGCATTTTATTTTACGTCCTCCTTCGTTAGCCACCCCTTCCCAATATATACCCACACGTGTGTGTGTGTACTGCCAATTTAAGTGAATGCTGCCAAATTGAGTGTGAGAGCTCCGCTTCTTGTTCTTTATCTACTCCGGCGTTGCAGGTCCTGTGTGCGATTTCCACACCCAACAATTTTCGAGAGAGAGAGAGTATCACACACACACACACATGTCCTGACCGCACCTCACACCGAGTGTGAGCCTGCGAACGAACAGGACGTGGAAAAAAAAAACAAAAACAAAATTTAGCTCTCCTTCCATCACGAGCAAGGGTAATTGTCTGCAGATCCTTGAAACTGATAGATTCAGAGAACACACAACAACCCACCGCCACCCCATCGGAAAAAGAAAACCTCACGTCGGGCGGGCGAGCGGGCAAGCGAATCCGGGAAACTGGCAAAATAGTTTTACGTGCACGAGGAACCAAATTTGATTGGAGTACACAGGATTTTTATTGAGTTGAATCCGAGTCCTCCGCACCATCCCGGACGCCCTCTGAGAGAGCAGGCAATTCCCCACGTCCATAGTTTATTCATAGTCCCGTTTTCGTGCTTTCCGAAGAAGCGGCCCCCTCGGAATTAGTCTCGGACTGGACTTCAGCATCGATGGCTGCGATGGTTGTGTGCTAATTCAGGCAGTAGAGTGGGAGTTCGTCTCTCAGTCTCAGGCGAGACGTGTTCTCGCCCTTTATTCAGCCAACTGGGCCAGTTTGTGGCGACCGGGGGTGGCTGGGAATCGCCTCGTTATAAATATTAATATGTAATAGGGAAATAAGTGGGCGAGCACAGTCCCCCACCGCACACAGGAGTTGGATTTTTATTGCATCGCTGCCAGATTTAATCCACTTTGAGGATTTACTGGTGCGTCTACCCACGCCAAACGTCCACACGCCGGCTGTCCGGGGAGGGAGTAATTTTTCACTGGAATTTGTTTTTGTTTTTTTTTTAAGAACTCAAGAAGCCGCATGTGCAGCACGTGCTGCCAGGGATCAAATTGCAAACACTTTTTTTTTTCACTCGAGTTTTCAATTTGATGATGAAGGGAAATGCGTCGTATCGTGCTTAAGTCAGTTTGCAAAGGATTTCGATTCTTTTCGGCAGTTGATTGAGGAGTCTTGGGACTTCCTTCACACTGCTTGTTGGGTTGTTTACTTTCTCTCCGCCGAACCTTTAAGTGAAGATTCTCATTCGATTGTAATCGGGTTCAGAAAAGTTATGTTTGGCATCAACTCAAAAGGACTTATTATAAATTCTTTCAATTATGCCCTTAGCCAAGAAAGGCGCTGTGGCTTTAGTGCGTCGGGCTGTTGAGCGAAAGTACCCGGGTTCGAATCCAGCTCGGGGAAAAAAGCGCCATAAACATTTTCCACGGCCCCACCTCCAGCGAACGATTGACAATCTTCCTGGAGTAATCCTGTCACGGAAAGCCTTCACAATTCGCTATTTGGAACTGGCAGTAAACTGTAGGTCCCCTTCACATGTGTATCCCGTCTTTGGTCTTCGATCTCTGCAGTCTCTCCTTCTGCCGTCTCTCTTTATTTTTGAGATAACGTCAAACGCTGCATTGGCAATCGTAGTCTACTTCGAAAATCTTACAATGGCTTCAACAAACACAATGCCGACTTAGCGTTTCCCGATGTACAAAGTGTGTGGACGTCTAAGAAGGGCAAAGGAATTTGGGACAGTTTTGACAGGGGAATCAAATTTAAATTAGAAATTTATCATATTATCCTCTTTCTTTCCTAATCTACGATCTAAGCTCACGCTAACTCATAGAAGTTTGCGGCAATGAAGGGCATTCATACAATTCTAAGACAATCGAACTGAGATGTAAAGTTGGGACCAGCACTACACGAAAACATTATTTTTTTCTTTCGACTGCAATATGTTGTGGCTCTCCTTCAATCTCTAAAAAGAGTGTCTGACTTTGATCATGTGTCCGAATTTCCTGATAACCGGCACTACTTCATTCTCGATGAACGACAATCTACCCGTTTGACGCATTGTGAATGTGAATTCGAAGATAGGAACTGTCAGTCTTTACCCTCAGCCACGATGTTTCAAACTGTGTCCCCTTACTGGAATATGAAAGCGGAATTGAATTAAAGCAATTGGGGAGTGTCTTGAGTATAAAATTGATTTATAAAATACTCAAGGCCCGATTTAAAGTGAAGTTTCGAAGTGTAAAAAACAGTCGATTAATTAATTCTAACTTTTAGCTTGGGTAATCGGCTAAAAGGTGTTCCATGATCTCTTTGGCCTGGTCACAGTGCCTGCAGATTTCAGTGCTGCATTCATTTTTCATTTGTTCATTGCTTTTAATTTGACTTTTCCATAATATGAAAACGTGGGCGTAGTGGTTAAAATGGTTAGTGCGCTGAACTGTTGAACTAAAGTACCCACGTTCGAATCCAGCTTGGGGACAGAACACCATAAGCAATTTTCACGGCCCCACCTCCTGACAATCCTCCTGGAGAAACCTCTGTCATGGAAAGCTATCGCAATTTACCATTCGGAACCGGCATTAAACAGTAGGTCCCTTTCACTTGTGTCAAATCATGTCGCGCACAAGTGGAGGCGTGAACAAGCTATGCCCTGGCCCTGTATGGGCTCTTACACAGATCATTTATTTTCTTTAATTTTTTATAATATGAAAGCTAGACTAATTACCTCAGATAAAGGGTGACGTAGGGCTGAAAATTTAGCGCAGTATCATCAAATTGTTATGCACAAGGCTTCAACACTGAGATGAACTGGATCTCATTTTCAGGGCAATGAGGCATGGGAAAGTCTAAACCTGGAGCAAAAATGCCTTCCAGTCTCGGGGGCGCACTACTCTCAGTCGCAAGAACTAAGCTGGTAACTAGAAACGGAGCAGCGCAAATTGTTGGTTAGCATTAGCAGCGCAATTGTTGGTCAAATTAGAAGTCGAAATAAGAACTTGGCTTGCAAAAACGCCTATATTGGATTAAATCTAATTGTAAGACAACAAACCTTAAAGGTTTTCTTGAATTTAAATTCTAAATTTTGTGCACTGCTAGTCAATCAGCTTTTTTATTAGAATCGCAGCCTCTTTGAAAAAAAAAAACCTTTTACCTAAAATTTGCTAGATCTATTGTAAAATATTAAGACTTTTTGATGAGTGCAAAAAAATGCAACAAAGTGTCTGTGCCAAACATTACGTTAAAGGTTAGATATGATGCGAAACAGGCTACGATCAGTAAGCTTATCAATTAATGCCTGGTTCGTGACCTGAAAATGTTGCATAGAATTAACATGTACGACAAAGCTGCATTCATTTCATCGTCAAGCTTACTATTTTCAAATAGAAGAAGACAATTCGTTGCAATACGAAAGCTAAAAAGGCAGAGTGGTATTTGTAATTGTTTTACAACTTGGTTATATTGTGTTCATATAGATCAACAAACCGTGACTCCAAGTAAAATTTAAAATTGCCTAAGGAAGACACCGAAGAGAACCTTGCACCAAAATTGCCCTCATCGCAAGACACTATATGCATTCACCACGGAATACATCAAGTTCCATGTCTAGCAGAAGAACTTTATTGCTCTGGCTATATTTAGCAGTTCTTGATTTTTAAATTCTTAGCTAGTTTTAAATAAATGAATAAATTAGTTCCATGACAAAAGGCTTTAACTTAAATCTAATTACGGAATGAAATCCCTAAAAGGATCCACGGTCTCATGCAAGACATAAAATCGGTCGCACGTCTAAGTTCTCCAAGGGGCAGGTTCCTTTCAACGCCTCAACAAACACAAAATCCTTGCACAAAACTCACATCATCTTTTCATAGCGCACAAACACATCGTTGAACCTCCTCTGCAATGCCGCTCATATGCCCCATGTGCATCTTACCCAGATTCAGCACAAGGACAATTCAATTCCCACACCCGTCCCGACTCAAAGTGCATCTTCGCATTCCCTCTGCAGTCTCGCTGATTAAATTCCCCATCAAAAGATCATAAAGCCAACCAAATATCAGACGTCAATCGGTTTCCATTTCGATGCGCAGCACGACAAAATTAAAAAGGACATCATTATGCACGCATTCAAATCAAAGGAAATGATCCTCTCACACCGGTCCCAGCCCAGACGCCGACATCTAGTCACGAAGGCAGAGAAGAGGCAACGAAAAAAAAAAAAAAGGGAAATCCAAGAAGGATACACAATACAATTTGCATAATGGACATTAAAATGCGAATGACTTTAAATTCACTGTCACCGGGCCCGGAGGAGAGTCGCGGACGACGCGACGTGTATTCGTGGCGGAATTTTCCAGTGTTTTGTGTTTCACTTTTCTTCTTTGTTTCCCCGAGGTACATAATTTTCTTTACTGCTACGGAAATTCTTGAAAATCAGCAGAGCATGATGTCAAATTTTGTGTGCGAGTGTGTTGGTCCACCCACCCACTCGGCATGCAATCTGTGAGAATTTTCTAATCCCTCAAAAGCCCTCTTTGAATCCATAACGGCACATCGGTGATTCGAGTCCGTGTCCCCATCGATTGGTATCCGTATCCTTATATCTTTTGTGCGATGCGGTGTATCTGTTATGGCTGCGATTAAAATAATTTCATTTTCATTTCGCTCTGGGGAATCATTTTTAGATTCGACTCTGCCTCTCTCTCTCTCGTTCACTCTCTGCGACTAATAAAACTAACTACCGTTCGACGAGGCGGGAGCAAGAGCCTCACGTTTTTGTCCAATTTGCTGGGGAAAACTTTCAGAGATTTTCATTTCTTTTGTTTTTTAAGGGTTTTTTGGTTCATTTTTGTTGTTTTTTGTTGGTTATCTTTTGGGATAAATTTAAATTTCACGTTCCAATGGCTTTGGGCTGAAGTTGTCCTTGCCAAGAAAGTCCCCAAATTTATTTATTGACCGAAATGCGGAACAGAAGTGAATCAGGGGTGGAGGTGTCTGTCGAAGGTGTGAGTGCATCTCCACGGACAAAGGAGGGAATTTTTGGATTGCAAATTTGGGTGGTTGGGAAGTTTTTGGAAATGACATTGGGGATCCAACGGCTGTTGTCTTAGGAATCAACTTCATCAAGGTACAGGACACTTAAAGTTTTTGACTCACAAGTAGTCTAGTTTTTAATTGAAAAAGTCAGAGGGAAAATTATTAACACTCTAAGGAATGAATCCCTCGACATCTAAGTTCAGAGCATGTATTGTACGTAAGTCCACTGGCAAAAACTATAATTTGAAAAGTTTGAGCCCAAATCTGACACCGAATGAGTGACAACTTAACTTTCTTCATATTTTGGGTTTAATGAACGCTTAGTTTTTATCCCAAAGAAGTGTACAATTTTGCTGCGGAAACTGCTGTCCAAAAATGCAAAAGATTTCGTTTCGGTTTCATTCAGTCTCTGGGAATCCTTTTTTCGCACAAAGAGATCTCAAACCTTTTTCTCAGGATTTCCTCTTGGTTCACTGACGACTTCAATTCTGCCCCACGTTTGAGATATCCATGACTATATTCGAGCCTTACTGTACTATTTTTGCACCAAAATTTAAATTAGACTCCACCGTATTTCTAACTTGAAATTTCCCATGTGTAAAGGCTGACGATTTCTTGATCTCTAACTCATCAAGCCTCTTGCTTTTATTCAATGGCCACTAAAACCTAAAGAAAAAAAAACCTCACGAGGATCACATCTTCCTTCCGGTGCTTTCTCGACTAGAGGAGGTCACCCTCGAAACTTAGGCTCGAAAATATGTTCAAATGGGCGAGATATTCAATTGGCGATGCACTGAACCAGCAGAAAACTCTAAACCTAAAACGGGCAGTTTATCAAAAAGCACTGTGATCAAAAGAACAGCTCAAAAAATGTAAGGCGTTAAAGCAGTGGATGCGCGAAAAAGCTTGGCTCTGGGAGGCTCAGGAACAGCCAGCCGGGCTGTTTCGCCACCCAATGTAATGCTAAAGCAAGACACTTGCAATCATTATGCATTAAAGGAGAAGAGTTAAGATAAAAAGAATTAAATGGAAACTTGAATTTAGAGAACAAAGTTTGTGGCCGAAGACTTCAAATATTTCCATTTCCGAATTGGACAGATGAGATTTCACAATTTTTGTTTGTGAACACTGAAAAACTGCAATTCTGCTCTTGGCAAGAAGCAGGAATATGTTTTATCATTCTCGTGACAGTCATTTGAACCATATTGAGCATAGCAGAGGTGCTATGAGGGTATCGAAAGCATTCAAGACTGTAACGCAGCTAGAAAAACTGCTTCAAAGGCACTGCGGGTAAAGTGATGCAGTGTTCTCGTTCTTAAAAATAAATGAACCCATTTTTCTTTCATCCTCGTTTTATGGTGTTCACACATCACATGAACAGAAGACAATTAACTTCTCTTTTCTTACCTTTATTCAATTTTCATATTGTTTGTAGCAAAGCAAACAAAGTTTAACACATGTGCATGGGAGCGTAGCAAGTGGGCAAGTAAAAAAATACTTTTCGAGGTCATAAATCGTACCTAAACGCAAGTAAAAAGATCTTCTAAGAGCCAGTCAAAAGGCTCCAGTTCGCTCCTAGCTCTTCAGCTTTGTTCGCTAGGCTTTGCTTCTAGATTACTGCTCTCTCAAAGTAAAGCAAGAGGCACCGCAAATCGAACAAAGGTAGGAGAGCTGCTTTTTACATTTATCTTCGAAAAACTGGTAGTTTCACTGAACCAATTAGGCGAAGGCTGAGAAAACGACTCTAACCAAAACTTCTACTGCTTGATGAGAAGTGTCAGTTTTAGCGGCTTCAATGTTGCAGCCACAAAAGCGTTTTAGGAAGATGATATTGTTGAACTTGAGGTATTGTTGAACTTTGATTCACGCCTCGATGTTCGTTTGCCAGCTTGGAGCTATAACTTGAAAGCTTCTTAAGTCAAGACCGCGTCGATCGAGCTAATGGGCTAGAGCGTATTGATCATCAAGAGGACGTCAGAATTCTTAAAACATCTTTGAAGCAGTGATTTGAATGCGATTAAAGACATACTGCTTCTCAGAATTGAGTCTGACTCACAGGGAGAGTTCACGAACTTGGGGTCACCGATTTTGATTAAATTTAGCATAGTGATAGCTTCCCTATGGGACATTAATTTCCCAAAGTAAGAGAACGCAACATTCTCCCTTTTACGAGAAAAACGCCCCCAAAGTTTTTCCAATAGCTTCTTATATCAAATAAGAACATCGAAATTCCGGAGCGACGATAGTCCCATAGGGGACCTATCACTATGATAGTTTTCATCAAAATCGGTGACCCCAAGTTCGTGCAGTCTCCTTGTAAGCCAAACTGCTTCTCAAAATTAAGTCTAAATCAGTATTCTGTTTTTTAAAACGATGATTAAAGTGATGATTAAACGCAACTTATGTCGAAACTGATTGCTACGTTCGTTAACTTACAAGAACGTATTTTGCTCAATTCCTATTTTCCTGAGCCGCTTTTCGAAAAACGAAACACTATTCCAAAGCTTGGTGAGCAGCAAGAAAATCCAAGTTCACTACAGGATTTCATCAGATAGTTCCAATAAGGCGCTAAAAGCCCCGCATTGAAAGACTGACTAAATGGCTCAAGTCAGTCACTATAGGTTGATTCATTAGTCTTTTAAAGACCAGAGCTGATCCCAGACCCCCACCCCACTCAGCGATTTACTGAAAGGTGCAGAAACTAATGTCTTCACAAGGTCCCTATGCTGCTCCCTTTTTCGATTGCAATTCCTTTTGTTCATTAAAAGCGTTGCCAGTCCATCATCATCATTAACTTGTCTCGTGGAATGCACTTTCGAACTCGAAAGCCCTCGCGTTTCACATTCATCTGTGTCAGTAATGAGTCTGCAGTTATATTCAAATTAAACACTCATCATTTGTTTTTTTTTTTTCAAAACGAAACACTCAAACACTCCCAGAAAATAAAAATGAATACTCAAAACTAATCAGATGATCTGTGACGGAGTTGGAAATTAATTACATCCATCTCTCTGCACAGTCCTCCTCTTTTCATGTTACTGTCATTAAAGTCGTCTGCGTGTATTTCATTTCAATTCAATTCAAATCCCCACTCCCTCTTGTTAGTTGTGCGTACTTTTTTTTTTTTTGTCCATTTCAATCAGGATAATGAAATTTTTCGAAATTAAAATATAACCAACAACAGAGAGACACAGGAGAGAGAGCCAACAGCAGCCCATCGTCATCCATTTTCATTGGCATTTGTTTTTTGTGCTCTACTCACTCTGGAAAGTTATTTGTCTTTTTGTTTTGGAATTGATGGAAGATGATGATGATGAGTGGGTAATTAAATTTTAATTGTTTTTGCAAAAATATTTTCAAATTACGTTTTCTTCAAGTAAACAGAGGAGACGAGGAGACTGAAAGTGAAAGAGTGTGGGAGATGAATTGATATTAAAAATTTTATGAAAGAAGAAAGTAAACTAATTTCGTTGATTTCAGAGATCCTTTGATTAAAATTGAGTCCTTAGAGGTTTGTCGTAACAGAATATCGAATTTTCGTTGAGTTTGTTATGGGAAGATTTAGCGGAGTGGATGACAGTGGAAGTTTCGCTTTAAAAATGGGGGATGGATGCATTATCGGCACAAGTTTTTGGAGTTTTGAATTTATTCACTGCGGCAGTTTTGTGTTTAAAGTTTTTTTTTTCTTTTTGTAAACAGTTCTTTTAAAGAATGCAAGTAAAAACATTTAAAGATCAATTTATGAAACCCCGAAGCTAAAAAGTAGCACGAGCCTCACTAGGAATTTATACTTGAAACCTACAGCCACTTTTTGCAATTGAACCCAACATAAAGCGAAAAGACTTGCTTATGAAGGTTTTGGAGAGAGAACTTAACCGCGGTCTAAGACAAAACTGGTTATCAGAGCTTCTAAGGCCTCTTAAGAGCAAGATTCATTCTCAGATTCAACTTTAAAACGTCTTTGAGGCCAAAAAAGCGCTGAGAAAACGCTTACCTTTGCAAGCGTTTCGCAGCAAAATCGTCTAAAATTCAGAGCTCCGATACAGCTCTAACCCCTTTGCGGCACAATAAACGCAAACGAGCTGACCAAATCACCGCTCTAAATACGTCTGAGGAACAGGATTTTGACTAGAGCTCTGGTCTGGCTGCACCTAAGCATCTCAAAGGCTGGTCATCCTTATTCATATCTTCGAATATGACGTTTTATGAACCTTACACAATTTTTAGCTTCCTAGCTGCCTAAGGTTTATTTAAAGAATCGTTTTACTCGTTCACCAAAGCTGCAGTTGTCTGGCGCCAACATATGGAGTCTTTCAAAAGCTGAATTCCAAAAAATCGAAGAGCTTTGACTTCCAATTTAGGCCTTGGGTAACATTTTGGCTGAATCGAAAAACTCATCAGTGTTCAGCTTTTAGTTCTTATGTAACCATGATGCGAATGTCCGCTGAACGCAAAACAACGATCAAAGTCGAAGTTTTTTTCCTTGAACATTTGTTTGAATTTGCTGCTATTTTTTTTTTAAAAACCGAACGACTCATAAAGATCTTTCAAGAACCCTTAGAAATCCATTCTTTCTTGCCCATGACCAGCGCCTATCTTCCCCGACCAACTTAAACATCGATTGATTAAAAATTCCCAACCCCTATCCATCAACACCCCGTCAGAGGAAACTCAACAGCGCACCTATACCAAAGCCTCGTTGTATTTACGAACAGGCCCCCCGGGCAGCAAACAAACATGGACAACTACACGCCTCTGCACCTCTCTTCTTCCCGTTGACAAGAATTCCAACCGACCTGTCGCTCACAAAACTCGCCAGAACCTAAAATTGATCCTTCGCCGCATATTTGCTGCGATTTATCTTCAGCACACACACAAACACGTCACACGTCGCTGTCGTTGTCTAAGCCACGCCAGACACACACGCACTATTTGCGCTGTGGCACCTCCGTGCATCGTCCTCTTGTGACAGCGTGAAGCAACGTGAGGTGCACGCCACGTATCGCATCCTGGGATTAGTTTTCGGATATTTGTCAGCGGCAGACACCGTGGCGACACAGGACGATCAAAATAATGCGCATCTGGCCGCGGGTGTGTTTGTGAAGTTTTGTTTCGTTTTCCTGTGTCGTCAGCGTCGTTTGTTGCGGAAACTTTTCCCCGTTGGAGGTGGGGGTTGGGGTGAAGGTGGTAAGGACTTTTGTGATATTTGTCATCGTTGGAGTAGTTGCGGTGTGGAAATTGTTTTGTTTTTTGAACCTGAGAGCGGTTTTGTGGCGGTTTTGAGAAAGATTCAGGATGTTGTGTTGCGAGGAGAGATGGATGAAAGCACTCTGTTTGGGGAGGAAATGAGCCGAAGGATGTGCAGTCATTTCTCTTTTCATGAGATGATTGAAATTGGGGCTAAGTCGCTATTCCTTTCAACTCAGATGAGCTGGTGTGTCGTAATCTGGATACAGGAGTTGTTCAGATTTTTTTTTTAAATCAGTCATGAAAGTGTTCCTAAGGCACTTTATATACGATCAATGTTATTTGACAAATAAAATCGACGTCTTTTTTTGTTAAAAAATTTTGATAAAAGATCGCTTCCACACGTATCAATGAACTTTGACAACATTTATCCGAAGATTTTGCTTAGCTATTCATTTTGTATGTGTCGATTAGAATGGACGATAATTTGTGTCTTTTGAAGGCACTACTACTAAAAAATATGCAATAATATTAAATAAAATAAAATCCAAAGCATGGAATATATGAAAATGTAATCAGTGCTACATAAGCATTGCATGGGCTAGTTACAACCAGTGTTGCAACATTTTAAGCGGGTAATATTCCCTCTTTGGCCATTAAATAAAATTTATTTCCTTACTAAAAGAACTTAGTCGAAAAAAAAAGTCTCAGCAATTGTCATCATGTTTTCCATGAACCTTTTTCGAAAAAAAGTCTCAGCAATTGTCACCATGTTCTCCATGACATTCTCGTACATTCTCGAAAATCGAATACCTTACCTTTCTATTACTATTTCTCAATTGACAATATTGTCAAATAATGCTGATCAACTCTACAAATTATAATTTAGATAATTATCTAACTAAGTAGTGATAATGAAAACTGTTCGAGATCCAAATCTGTTTTGATTTTCATCAATGTTGCTACATTATCGCTGCTTGAGAAAAACATTGAATAGCACGCACGCGATCAATGTTACTTGAAATTTGAACGATTTTTTGTCCATAAATTTATCGCAAATTTGTACTGGATTTTTGTTAAGCTCGCAACGGATTTTCTGTGCCATGTCAACTCAGTAAGACCAAGCCTGGTCCTCGATGTCCCCGTAAATTCAGCTGATTTGACGTAGTTTTTCGACACTATTTTACGCGTCTTCAAGGCACAAGTAGATTGGGCTCCTCTGGAGCACTCTGCTTTAAATCTTTTCATTCTGTTCAACGTGTACCTCGAAATATAAAGGGAATCTTCCTGCAAACGTCCCAAAGCATTGAACCCCACAAAGTTGGGATCCCAACAACTCAAAGACGGCTTTTCTTTGTAACTTTACCAGAAGCCAAAGTCCACATTACTTCATGACCCACTTAGCAGTCAAAGTCCTTAACCAAGCGCACTTCCTAAAGCTTTAGAAACACTGGCGCCAGTCTTCTAATTATCCAGGTGTGTCCTTCCAGCTCCACCCCTCTGTATTCACATCAAAGGACGACTATGCGACAACACAAATCTCCCTCAAACGCCACAGAGAAGAAAAAAAAAAACCGTCAACCTCTCATACAAATGCGATTTAATTATGTAATTCGATAGATCAGATGTTTCTCCGCCGGTGCTCCCATTCACGTTCAACTCCAGTCAAGTCAACTCTGCCTCTTCTCCCGCGTTGGTGTACGTTTCATTTTATTTAATTCCCATTCAATTTGATTTTCAATTACACCGACCCCTCCCGCCAGATGGGAAATCCCGCAAGCGCATCCATTCACCTACGTAGCCGTTGTATCCTCGAGATATCCTTGTACTGAAACCAGCAACTATCTTGAGCTTCTTTTCAGGCGATTGGGTACCGTTGGGGTGTATAGAGGAAGGACGAAAAATTGCAGAAATCTGTATTCCTGGCAGGAGCTGCCGTGTTTGCTTCTGCCGCATGCACATGACTTGTCATCGTCGTCCTTCTCACCGTCGCTCATCCTCTCCGGCACAACAGAGGAGGATTTATCTTGTCATGTATCCGTGTTGTGTTTTGTGTGCATTTCAGTCATATCATCGTGAGGGGAGGTCGGTCGGTGGGTGCATCGACTGCTGATGTTGATAGCATTTGATGACAGCGGTGAGTGATATGTGACTGATGTGGGTGGAAACTATTTTTTTTTTTGTTTTCTTGAGATTTGATCTGCCTCAACAACGTGACGCTCGTTTTGATTAAAACCGAGTCGAGTTGAGGCCAATGATGTCTCCCAAGTGAAACAGAGTCGTGGGAGACTGTCTACGACCTTGTCCTCACTCAAAACTCAAAGATTCACACTGAAAAGGTGTTCCAGATGCTTTGAAGTCACTTTTCAAATCCTTTCAATTACTTTGCAGATCATTAAAGTAACTTAAAGTGGATGAAAAGGACTCTCGCAGACGTCTTGAAGGCCACAAAAAACACCTGTCGCTTCTTCTAAGACTCCCCACTTACACAAATTACATCAAACAACACCCCCACTTTTTTTTTAAATAAACACTGCCCGTAAATTGAATTCCATTATTTGTTTCTTTTTGTTCTTTTTACGGCCGCAATAAAATAATTTCCTCGCCCTTATCAAAACACACAACAGCTAAATACCAATCCACAGTAAAAATGAGAAAAGCACAACAAATTCGTAAAACAATTTCTCTGGCCCACCATCCCAGAGGGCATAACCCAATTAACATCGTAAAAACCCAACAACAACAGAAACGAAGAAAAAAAAAATTTTATCAAATCAACCATAAAAACAAAACAGCAGCAAAAAAGGATGAGATCCATTCATTCATTCATTCTCATCTCCACTTCTGCGTGCGTGTGTTTTTCCTCTCTCATTTCCCAATTTTTCAGGTCGTAATGAAAATCTGTTACACTCTCTTCAATGTCGTAAATAAATCGTAAAAATAAGGTGTCTATTAGAGTTCATTTTGCAATGCTCCCACTGTGCTGTGTTTCTCTCTCTGGGCTCTGGTGCTCCTTTTGACTTCTTTTCTTCCTGCCACGACGGATGGTCTTCGCTTCTTCTTCGTATTCTTCTGTCAATGTTGAACCTAATCAAGGGAAAATAAATAAAAAAAAAAAAAAGAAGACGAGATGGAGAACGAAATATCATACCCATCACATCACGCACAGAGTACACACATAAAAGGATCCCTTCGTGATTGAAAACGCATCCTCAGAATATATCAGCAGCCGGTTACCGTTACCGGAGATATTCCACCCCCCCCCCCCCCAACCCACCACCCGCACATCATATCTCTTCACATCCATCTGACACATCAGAACCTTGGCGTACCTTGGAGCGCATTATTACACAATTCCCGGGGCTGAAGGGAGCCCTTCGTACGTGGGGAAGTAGGAAGGACGCCCTCGTGGGGTGGGTTGTTGTTTTTTTGCTGTTGTTGCCGTGACAGAGCACAGAAACGGTGCTCGGTGATGGACAATTGCTTTCGGCTTCGTTTTTGGATATCTGTGTCACATGTTGATTTGCATAAGAATTTGGAAGTGAACGGGAGATGAGCCATCATTCGATAGTTTTCGAACTGAGTTAGGTTTGTGGCGGAAGACTTCGTAGAGAATGGGATTTTGCAAAGACGCCTGGGAAATAACAGCGTGTGTGCTAGCAGCCACACTGCGTTTTGATGGTCATAAATAACACTTAAATTCTTGATTAAACACGCAAATATGGACAGGACCTTTCGATCTCAACTAAAACGAAAAACTTGCTGATTCGACGACGACGATCTCATGAACTCGTGGTTTAGGCCAACTGCGGAGGTTGACTTTCCACTAAGTGTTTTCTCCCTGGGCACAGCTTAGTTGCAGCTTTAAAACTGCTTTTCAGATTCTATTAGATATGAAAGAAGATCCTGATAAGTTCTGTATGAGTATCACCATTCCATTCGAAATCTCTACTTTCACTAGTTTATCAAATTGAAAAAAAATGTTTGTCAAGGCTGCTAAAGAGTCGGCGTGCGTTTTTCTTTGAACGTTTAGAAAGCCCTCTTAATTTATCCGCATCCACGTGCGTTTGCAAGAGTTTCTGTTCTGCAGTAATTTACTTCCTTTACACACTACCAATGAAGTGTTCAGTTGCTTTTTTCATTTGATCTACTTTTTGGTCCTTTTCGGCATCAGAATGGATCATTTACTAGAACATCAATTGTCTTCCTTCACAAAATCGACATCGAATGGAATGAACATTCATTCATTCAACATTCATTTCGCTTAAAAAGGATCTAAAATTTGTCATACGCCTATGTGTAGATGTACGCTGAATTAGGCTGCAAGTTAGTCTTCAAACTTTAAAAAAAATAATAATAATTCTGAAGACGAAACCACTTAGGAAAGCTTTACATCCCAGGTCCTAAATTTCTTCAAAAATCTGGTTTAGATAGACCGTTTACCTAAAAATACCTAACTATTCGTGGAATCCTGAATGTCGCCAAGAAAGGATGAAAGCAAATAAAGGAAAAATGTAAAGGAGACTCAATGGTTTAGCGTTTTGAGGAAGTTTTTTTCTTCTGATTGATCCTTTTGAGGGAGTGAGCGTATTTTTTTTTAGAACTGACCACAATCCGTTAAAAAAATATTAAATTTTTATTTCGTTCCGTTTCCTTCACCAACTCATTAACAGCTTTTAATAATATTGAAGTTGATTCCTGATCTCAAATCGATTTTCTGCTTCTGAAAAGTAGAATTAAGGCAAATCACGGAAATCAAGACTTTTGATTTAGTGGTGCTCGGATTTTTCAAAGAGGCTACGTGATTTTCCTAGTAGCCACTTGAATCGACTTCTGATATATCTTTCAGCGTTCGATATTCAAAAGTCCACAGTGATTTACTTAGTTCTGATAAGGTTCATCAAGTAACAATTTATTCTAATGAACCACTTTCTATTTTTGAAAAAAAAAAAATTCTAAGGTTTTGAACCAACGGCGTTTGGATTTGAATACCATGGCCAGTGTATTGTAAGCCTTGAGAATAGCTCAATAAAATTATCGACAGAAATAACCTCCTCAACTCCTCCAACTGAATCAAATATTTTGTTGAGCAAGGCAAAAATTCGGTGCAATTTTGGTTCCTCGTTCTTCGTTCCACAAAATTCGTAGCTGGTCGTGGCTTTTTAAGCTTCTAACAAAAAACTAAGCTATTGGCTCTTCAATTTCTTTGCACTTACTTGAATTTGAAAGAGTTCATGTTGCCTTCATCGACAATCTTTTACACATCTTAGGATCAATGAAGAGCTCAATTCCCTTATTCATTTGGTCCTGTAGATTTTTAAAAGAGCTCCTATTCTCCAATTCCAGATTCCTGACTATATTTCTGAGAAGAGACTCGCCGATTTTTTCGATCAGGTTTTAGATAAAGCCAAGAGCCAGATTATTGTGGGTGCTTCTGAAAGTAGTTTTGAAAATGTCTCAGGGAAGAATGTCAGGAGCTGATTGCGAAGTTGGCTTATGCTACAATTCCAATGTACAAGGGAACAGTGTTTTAATGGATATATGTTGGTTTTTTCTTCTTTTTTTGTGTGGAAATTCATAAAAATGTTGAAAGTTGTTCTTTTATTATAATAATCAAGCAATATACTCCTGATCATGGATGTCTTTTTTAAAAGACTTTTAAGTAATTTGCATGACGTGTTATGCTTCGGGATCCAATAACTAACAGCCTGCCCTACCTAGTGATGTTTTTGACTTTCCCAATGCCCAAAAATAAGTAAAAACTGCAAGGACATACTATACCATTCAAACAAACGTGTTCATATTTCTTTGTAACCGTTTAAAAAGGAACCCAAGACACGCGTAGCTGGCCAGCAGTTCCGCAGTGTCATGCGTCTTAAAAAAAATTGGTACATTAATTGTTGACGGCGTAGAAAAATTTCAGACAACTATTTTTACGTTTTTTGTTCGAAAATAATTTAAAAACATCTCCATAAGAACTTCTTTGATGTGCCTCTTTAAGTCTGCTTCAATTTTCTGAAACATTTTATGTGGAGATTTCGTCCAGTCCTTTTTGAAAAGTAACTTAACGCAATTGATTACGTTCGTGTGCTCACTCGACAAATGTAAGCTGAAGAAGAATTTGAAGTCCTTTGATAAGTTGAAAGACTGTATAGAAAGAAAGAAGTAAAAGAGCTCTCTTAGATGTTCAATTACTTCTTCAGCTCGCTTTCACCGGATATGCACTCAAAATGCTCTTAGTGACTTTCTAATCACTCGATTTTCTCAAAATGGTTTGTCATTCCATCTTAAACTGTCCAACCAAAGCCTTTTTTTTTTCAAACCTCCACTGTCTTTCAACGTCTCGTTTCGCTTCTAACCAATTTCCTTCTTTTTTTTCTTTTCAGGTACGTATTCCAACCATCTCATCTGAACGCGATAACACACAACTCCCTCAAAGCCGAGTAATCCGAAATATTTTCTCATAAACTGCACCCACCCATTGATTTGCGCTCCCAAAATACGCTGTAACCACATCTCATCAGTTCTAATGGATTCGTTAACCAGGAGCGTCCGATCCGTCGATAGAAAATTCCTTTCTCCAGTCCATCTCCTCGTCCACAAGAAGCAACTTTGAAAAGCGTTAAGGGTTCAGAGGTTCGACTCGGTTTTGATTCCGGAAGTGTACACAAAGCATTTCCCCAATTACTTTTTGAATACGACTCCCCGAAATGGATTCCAGGGCTCTATTCAAGCATACCGCACATCCTTGGGTGGGTGAATTTTAATGATTTTCCAAAGACGGACGAGTGGATGGGAGAGTGAGAAGAGGTATACCATCGAAATGTGCACACATTGTTCCCGGAAAGTTGGAAACTGCCTGCAGACAGACGGAATCCAGCACTTAAAGTCGAGAAAAGTTCGACTGTCGGTTGGTAATAATTTAATGAGCCAATTACCAGGGAGCTGGCGACAGAGTTTGGGGGCGGGAGTGGGCTAAGGTGATGTGGTTGTTTACATTTGACAAAAACTTCATCGGGGATCGATTGCTCTTAAAAGTTTTTTGCATGTAATCTGACGAGAGGGGGAGTTGGATGACAACAATTCTCGGCCGAGGGATTTTCATTCATGAAAAAAGGGAAAACTTTCGGCGCAGTCCTCAACTTTCGATGGAACTCTCTGCGTTTGATGAATCGAAAGGGTGGTCTGCTGTTGGCGGTGATTGAGTTGATGCAGGGGGATGTTCGCCAGCCACAGGCGATAGAAGAAGGCACAAATGAGGTAATGTTTGCAACTTCACGTTCATTTGAGAACTCGGCATGAAATGAAATCAATCGTGTTGTACTGAAACAAAGGGGCTCCGTATGTGCTCGAGTTCTTGAGTGGATGCTGCAGAATGCTCAGCTAGAAGAAAATGTCCTGGTCATGAACCTTTCGCAGACAAAACGTAGTCTAGGAAAAGACAACAAAAAGAAAAGTCGTTCGATTTACTCCCCAAGCATTCAACCGCAAAGATGGTTCGCAGCACAATGGGCCTAGCTTTGGCTTAAGTATACCAAAATTTCAAAGTGTTCTTACTTCTCAAGTAACATAATTCTAGTGGAGGCCAGGTGTAGTCAAAGCCGCGCAGTTAATCGTGGACAAGACTCCTTCACGGGTAGTGAAAGACGGGAATGTAAAATGAAAACTGACTGAAACGCTTTTCAGCAAACATATGCCAGCTGGAAGCCACTTTCTAAAGCTGTAAGCTCTTATTAAAATCTTTTAAAGATGCAGTCAGCGTTAAAAGTGTGTGTACAGTTGTCTGAATAAAGTTCATTCTGAATAATTTTTCTTCTTAAAATTAAAAATTAAAATAAAAAACAGAAGATTTTTCTTAAAAATAAGATTCACCAGCTATAGTCGACATGGGCACGTAAATTGAAATTGAATATGTATATTATAGCTCCAGCTGAACCTGGTGGGTCTTATTTCTAAGAAAAAACTTCTTTTTTTTATTTTGATTTGTAATTTTAAAAAAAAAAAACTTTATTCAGATGACTGTACACTCACTTTTGACGCTGACTGTAGGTCTTCTTCCGAAAAGAATCGGAGAAGCATAAAAGTCAGACGAATTTTAAAAAGTCCAGAAGAAACATGCGCCTATTGCAGGCCCAATGCAGAGCAGAGAAGACTCAATAAAAGGCCCATCGTTTTTGAAGTCAGGCTAGTGTACCAGAGTTCGATGGCAAAACGCTGCGCTGTTGCTTCAATTAGAAAGATGAGCATCAAAAGAAACATTAGATTTGAATGCATCATTATACTTTAGCATCTCGAAATGACTTCTAATAGGTTCCTTCTACAAGCTCTCCGTGAAGTTGCCAACCATAAGCCATGTGTTTAAAGCTGGGACTCGAATTTTACTCAGATGTTGACTACTCTTTCACTGACACACACCTGAAAACCCTAAAGTTGCTAAAGAGAGAATTTAGCCTTTCGAGAATAGAAGACTTTCTTATTTTGAATTTTCTTCTTTCTTTCTTGTTGTGAATGAAAGTGAATTTCGTACGATTCCACAGAAGCGAAGCGGACAAAAGAATCATCTGGGAGCTCAAAAGATCCATCCGAAAACCTCGTCTTAAGCAAATTTCGTGTTAGGTGACCTACCAACTCTCCAATATAACTTTTCGAAGTGATACCTATGCCCCTATTCTGATCGTGATGTAGTCATAACTCACAAATATTAGTGAGGGGAAAATTGTGAAGATACGCCATCTTGCTTTTTTTCTGTTTGAACAGCTAATGACCTGCTCAGTCGCAGATCACAAAACAGTTTTGTGTTAGAATACGATAACCCCTCAAGTTGTAAATTTCCAACACTCTAGTGAGGTTGCTGTGACATACAAGGCATCACTGAGGTGTGCCAGAATAGGGGTATTGGGCTCAGCAAAGGTTTGCTCTGAGATCAGAAACTCGCCATTTATCGCTTCGTCGAGGCCTTGAAAAACATCGCATGTCACTACAGAAAACAGAACGAATCGGAGAGCATCCACATTTTAATCGATCGCTCAAGTTGATGACTTCGGAGAAAGAGTGATTTAACTTCTTATTTGGCATCTCTGGACGTATGAATGAATGAACATTGACAACAAATCGGATCAATCAAAAACAAAGCGATTTCAAAAAACAAAAACGTCAAAGGATGGAAAAAAAATACCAACCGCAATACCCAACCAAAACCTCACCACACACGTGCCCCGAAAATTCCCGGCTGTTCCCACACCCACAACCTCAGCCAGACTGCCACGAAAATTCCCGCATTTCTTGCCGAAAAAAAATTCCTTTCTCTCGAGAATTTTCTCGCCTTTCAAATTCTTGACTTTTAAATTCTTTCTTCAACTTCCTTCCGTGGTTTTCCACAAAAACTCCACCGAAATCCTTTCTTTCCCATGAACGATGTCATTCTGCATATCCTCCGCTGTTGCCTGACTCGGGACATTTTGGGGAATACTCATAAGCCCACCACCGTTCGTGAACTACGAAAAATAAAGTTTTAGGAGTCCTCTCACTGCATCCAACATCTGCACAAAACTGCCCACTGAACCACGAAGTCCACAACCCCATCGCCTGCTCTACCGCCCACAGGACTCTAACTCAACCAAAAATCGGTAGCATTTCAAATTAAAGATTCGGTTTTGAAAACCACACATGATTTCGGTGCATCGAATGTCCGTTTAATTCGCCGCTAAATGCGCCACCTCGGACGTGGTACCTTGCATTTGATTTTCAACTAACCACCACCATACGACCCCAACAACCCCCTAAACGGGCATCCCTGACTCCTAGCCAGGGCAACATCTGCAAGAGTCCAATAATCAAAATCAGTTAGTCGTTCGCATGGGGAGGGAAGTGGTGTGTGTGATTGGGTGCGAGGGCGAGTGCGAGTGCGATGCACCTCGTTGTGGTTTTTCGATTTGGCAAAGCACAGTGGGACCTTAAGTCTGGAAAAAGAGTCTACTGAGGGAAAAACTTTTTGTGGACAATGGTTTTTAGAGAAGACTTCTTAATTGGCTTTAGGTTTGGGATTTTAAAGCCCAGAGAAAGAAAACTTCGAAAGAATGTTCTTAAGTTCGCAGATGTGTCCAAAAGAGAGTGACAAACTAATAGTCCAATGAAGTCTTATAACAGACAACGTTTGAGAGTTGAAGCTAAAAGGACATTTGGGGTTTTGGAGTTGCGATGAGTAAAAATATTTCGGAGCAGGTGTGAATCTAATTAACCCATTTATTTTTGTGGTTGTGTTAATGCAACATCAAAGTAAAACTTGTTTTTGAACTAAAAGTATAACATTTCTGATGGACTTTCAGTTCTATTGCATTTACGAATTTCTCAACCTTCTCATATAATTTTTTTTTTGTTTTTTTTTTTTTTTAACGAGCAAAAGCAAGAATCAATGAAGATGTTTTTTTAGAATTAACGATAAAAATTCACAAAAAATTAAAAAGATCAGACAACAACACGACAAGGACATGCGCATATTTTTTTCATTAAATAGAAGAGCCCCTCACTATATCGCCTTATATAGAACCTCGCAATGGCGATCATGACATTTGAACTCTTAGGTCTTTGTAAGAATCTTTCAAAAAGTTCTGAGAATCGAGAATAGACTCAGGGTTGCTCGTTGGCACAGGTTTTTCATCCTAGGTTAAGTCAAGTTACAGGAGAAATCCCTTTAGATGTGTCGTTTTTCTGTTTCCTCACCTGGTTTTAGAAAAATCCAAACTCTTCATAGGTCAAAAGGTGACCTATGAAACTTAAGAGTTCCCGTCATGTCCTAAGCCACACGGTCACATTTTTCAGTGAATTCTGTCAGCCGTCGGAAAATCTGTACAACTATTCTCAAAAGTCTTTCAAACATTCAAATTACACTAGAAGCCTGGATAAGTTTAATCTGAAAAATTTTGCATTATTAAAAGAGTCTTCTTCTTTTGCATTTTTCAATTGGGTAAAAAGGTATCTGCCTTAATTTTCGGTTTAAAGCCATCAGGCTATGCCCTTTTTTGCTTCTTTTTCTTTCAGAACTAAACTTTAGCTCGTGCTTTTAAAATGCCAGCTGCAGACTCGATTCCTCTAAGGTGTATAGGCAGAATCCTTTTCAGGGTTTCAGTAGGCGTATTATTGGACGCTGTCTGTAGTGGTCTTGCAACGACAATTCTTCAACTTATCGTACCATCTCACATTAAAGGCATCGACAAAATAGCTTAAATAGAGAAATAGATATTCCAATCCGCATTTACGTTTTGACTTTGGCTGCATTAAATTTTGACACCACTGATCGCCACAGACTACTCTAAGGACAGTTGGTGAGCCGTAGAGTTCAGCATCAATTCCTTCTGCTGATAGGTTAGTGATCTCTTCAGGTTTTTTTTTTTCGTCAGTAATTTTAGTCTGTAGCCATTTTCAGAAAAGAAATACGAACGGTCACTACGACGGCAACAACGACAACTAAAGAGAAGTAAAAACATATTTTCTTTCGAAAGAGAAAGACGTTTTTGTGTGAAAGACGAACACTTTTTTAGAAACTACAGAGATCCTGGAACACTTATCTGTAGGCGGTAACGCGGGACAAAATCATTGCCTTGACAGAATCATTCAGTCAAATGTGATACGAGCCTTTAGCTTACCAAAAGATCTTCAGATCTCATGTCGGGTCTGAATCCATCTCGAAATTGCAAAGTGACATCAAATTGCCCGCCTATTTGACCTCGATTGACCTATCTAAACGCCCTCAAATGCTATAGGACCACAATTGGAATCAAAAAGATTTAAAAAAAATATTCAAAATTCGGTGTTGGAGTCCTAGCCAGTGTTCCTTTCAGCACTTTGAGCTCCCACAGGACCTTAAGCACCTCGTTCAAGGACCTTTGGATGCTTTTCATCGCTCCATTTTTCCGAGGCATCTTTCCTAAGTGTTCCAGAGAGGACTTCCCAAACTGCCTCAACCGACTAGGACGGCAGAACTCCTCCACTCAGACACCGAAAGAAAAAATCGTGTTAACTCGACTTGACACACAGCCCGTGGTCCTCCCAGTGGTCTCGAAAAAAAACGCAAAACACACGAAAACCCTTTCAACCCCAAAGTGCTCCACTGTAACGTGCCCCGTCGAAACAAAGAATCCTCCGGGTACACCGCGAGGAGTGAAAGCGTCAGCCGTGTGGTGTTAGGAGGACACGCCTGCTCTTCTTCCCAAATCCAATAGAAATACGACTCTCCCTGCGGCAGTGGAGTGGGCGTTTTTTTTTCCGCCCGCCGAAACACACACAGACAGAGAAAATAAATTGCCGCGGCTGTTTGGCACTAAAACGGAACGGAAGAGATTTGGCCCCTTAGCCCTTTTTAGCCAGTGGAGCTGGAGTTCCAGGCCGTCTACCAGCTGACTGGTGACTGGGAATGCGCGACGGCAGACGGTATTCCGACAGAGCAACGGAGTACTAATGTTCCAGGAATTTTGGTCGATTGCCAAAGTCCATAAATCGCAGCGCAGCGCAGCGTGCAGTGCGACGGTGGCGGCGGCGATGGCGGGGCAAGTCGGGTGCGAAAGTCATCGGTCTTTCCACACTTCGACGCTTTAAAACGGAGGGGCGGGAGGCTTTAATTTCAGACGTGGTACGTTTTCCATTTCACAAATCGCTTGGCATTGAACATATTTTCGAGGTCGTCCTGTCGCCTCGTCGCGGTGGCAGTGAAGAGGACTCGTTTTTTTTTTTTTCGGAAGACAATTCCCAGAGCGGGAAAAGTCACTGCGATGTCCTGGACAGAGAAAGAAATCCTCAGGACGTGCAGACGTGTTCCCAGTTAACGATGGTCCGAGTGTGATAAGGACACGGAATTGGGTTTCTTTCTTGGGGTGGAGGGTGTGGCGAGGGTTTGCTGGGAAATTTCACTGATTTCCGTTTTGGGATTCTTAAAGGATTCGTTTCACTGCATTATCCGTGTGCTCGTTCTTCAGTCAGCCCTCGGGAGGAGAGGAGAAATTGATTTTGGATTGAAATTTATCATGAGACCGTGGGAGGGATGAGGAAGGACGAGGAAATCAAATTAAAATTTACATAACTGCTACGGAGTTCGATTGGGTCGTTTTATTGGGACTGCCGGCAGCTCCGGGGGACTCGTTCGGTGGTCCTTTTTTGTTTTCTTTGAGTTGTTTCCTTTTTTTTGTATCCTTTTTTAATTGCCGGTATGAATGTTGGGTTTTTTTGGGCGGCTTTTGTTGTTCTTTGAGTTACACTAGGAAGTGGAAAAGTGCGGTTGCAAAACGATTCTTGTTGAGATGAAGGTCTGTTTTGAGGGGTTTTGTTCTTAGTTTCTACTTTAGTTACAGTTGCTTAAATATTCGACGGTTTAACGTTACTTAAAGCTTACGCAATAAGCCTTTAATTGTAAGTATGCCGACTTTAAGTAGCTTGAAAGAGCTCTTTGGGAAATTATTTTCAAGTAGAGATTCAGAGGCCAGTTCAATGACCAGGTCTAAAGAACAGACCTGACTTTTGAGGTTATTTAATGCTTAGAACCGCCTATGTGCCATGCGGTTTTGGCTTTGGCTTTCCTACAATAACATACGTCAAATAAAGGCAGCTTAGTTCATAAGAAAATGGAGCCTTTTGTAGATAAATGAAGAAGATGGAGCCTTGTGTAGATAAATGAGTCTTATATATACACGAGACGAAAAAAAAATTCTCAGAAATCACAAGACATTCTTAACAAAATAATGATTTTTTTTATTAAAAGAAAGAATGCGAAAGTAAAGTGATTTTAGTTGTTTTAGTAGCATTTAGTTTGTAGATTTGAGCTCCTTCGTTGTAGAGGCTGAGACTGACAAACAGGCAGTGTATTGCTTCCCCAAAAGCGTTTCTGTAGACTATTTTGAACTTCTCTCTTTTGGAAATCTCATAATGGTTTACTGCTCCATCGATTCTCTTTTATTTGGCAACAGTTCAAGTCCCCCAGCGGCCTTCTTTTTTGTACGACAATTTGATCTTTAAGTTTACGCTTTAAAGCCCCTCTTTTCCGCATAGAAAAAAACTTTGTGTGTGTTCAATTTGACTTGCTTGAGGAACTTAAAATATCATCTCATTTGGGTGAGAATTTCGGGGCCGTAGCAAAGAGTGCACAACCTTCTTAATCCTTGTGCATCCCCCCATATTCGACTGTCTGCAGAACTCAAACTGCGCACGGTGTCGGAGCTATGGTTTTCCTTGACCACATTTTTCCTCCAGATTGGAGTGATAGATTTTACATACAAGAATTTTTTTTTTCTTAAGATCTTCGAAGTCAATTTATTCCTGCCATCTCAAGTGGGGGCTAAGCCCAGGAAGTCTTATTCAATGACTCTGCTGCTAAGAGCGAGCTGGCTTTTAACATCAGCCTCGATCATGATCCCTTGGAATGCATTGATCGATTCTTGGGAGCAATATTTTCCAAGTTGAAGCCTGTAAAAGCGAAGACTGCGAACGTGACTATATTCGCGCTAAGGAATCTGAGGTGTCCTGCATACTTTCAAAGAGTGCACAACCTTCTTAATCCTTGTGCATCCCCCCATATTCGACTGTCTGCAGAACTCAAACTGCGCACGGTGTCGGAGCTATGGTTTTCCTTGGCCACATTTTTCCTCCAGATTGGAGTGATAGATTTTACATACAAGAATTTTTTTTTTCTTAAGATCTTCGAAGTCAATTTATTCCTGCCATCTCAAGTGGGGGCTAAGCCCAGGAAGTCTTATTCAATGACTCTGCTGCTAAGAGCGAGCTGGCTTTTAACATCAGCCTCGATCATGATCCCTTGGAATGCATTGATCGATTCTTGGGAGCAATATTTTCCAAGTTGAAGCCTGTAAAAGCGAAGACTGCGAACGTGACTATATTCGCGCTAAGGAATCTGAGGTGTCCTGCATACTTTCGTAGACATTGACTATGTTCTCACGCGATCTGGCAATCTGTCTTTTCTTCATTCATAGTTAACCGGAGCGGTCATTTCGCGTTTGCCAACCAAACGTTGGAGTGTCGACTTCAAAAGCCACTTGATCTTCTGGTACGTGGGCACAATACTTGCACTCACATTTTGAAAGTTTCATTATTTGAAAATGCTTCTTGCCTTTGTAACTTGTCGTGTTGTTTGGCTTAATAACAAACAATGAGTTTTATAGACGCCACTGAAAGAACACGGCCGATACAAACTGCCAACAATGACGTGTCCCCTATTAAATCTACAAAGCTCTCTAAAATGTTGAGCAAAATGTTCTCCCACTTCATCACAGGACATTTCCGAAACATTCCCGTAAACATTGCAAAATATTTCAATGGGCTCCTCAACAAAATGACACAAACTTGTCACAGCCCTCCCCAAATTGTGGCGCCACCTGGGTACCGGCAATAAACTTCGTCCTCCCCGCCCGATCGACGTTAAAAGCGGTCAAATTCGAGAGAGTGGCAATCATCTCGACAATTTGCCGAATCGCCAGTAAAACTTACAAAGTCCTCAAAACTTTACAACCCACCTCCCCCTCTGACGACTATCATGGCATCTCAACATTGTACAATTTTTTTTATAGCTCAAATAATAAATTCAAAAATCTTTTCGAAGCACAGGAGAGAGAAAGCACAAGAGTTTAACTCGTTTGATCCGTTTTCGTGCCTCAGTTTTTATGTTCCGCGATTCCAGGTTTTCTACTTTTTCGTCCTTTTATTGCATAAAAATCAACAATCATTGTGCTTTTTGCTCGTGTGCTTACAGATCCTCGCAGTCCTCGTTCTCGTCCTCGTCATCGTCATAAACTTAAACGTAACTTTTACAACATCCTATCCTTGGGGCGGGAGTCTGTTCGCGTGTGATTGTGCTCATTGTCGTCCTCGTCCTTTATCTAGTTTAACAACTGGCGCGCAACTGAGTAACGCGCTCCGAGTGAGGTCTTTAAGTTTTACATATGCTGCATTTATGTCGCTGTATCTGTGCGCTACTTGTACTTTATGGCAGTGTCGTTAAAAATTGGATAAATTTTCGGTTCGGATACTTTTTGCATTTTGGTGTGGTGGAAAGTTTATTCCCGCAACAAAAATTAAACTGTTTACGGTTCGGGGATTGTTCTTCTGCTCGCCTTCCACCGACAGGACTATTCTGTTTTAAGCTCATTTATGAAATTAATTTAATTTTATGATACACACTCTTGTGTGCGTATCCTTCGTCAGGATGTGTGTGGGGGGATTTATTTCAAAGTCGAGAGTCGTTGAGCATTTATGAAAAAACTTTTCAACAATTTAGGAGCCGTGTGTGGAATTCCTTTCCGTCTCTCTCGAAGTTAACATGTAAAAAGACAAACAGAGAAAAACGTTCTGAGAAATTCAGAATTTTGTTGTGCGTAAATAATAAATGGAACAGAGAAACGGAGTGGGAGATGAGGGCCAATGATATTAAATGAAGGACGATGTTTAATTATTTCTTTTCAGAGACGACAGAAAATTGACATTTTTCTCAACGACGTACGAAAAATTTTGTACTTCAAATGTCTGCTGTCTCCCTCTCTAAGGGACAGGCCATCTTCTGGGAAACGAAAAAGACTTCAAGAGAAGAATTTTTGATTCAATTTCATACTTTACTTGATATGACAGCAAATTCAACTTAAAAATGCTGTTTTCGAAGTCTTTTTTTGTCTGTTGGTTACATATTAAGATAAAATTCGTCTTCCTAACTTACAACTTCTTTCGAGTGGTGAAAGAAATGCCTGGCCACCAAAAGCACTTTGCTGTACTCAACTGATGTTTTAATAGATGACGATCTCAGACAAAAATTATAATTTTTAGAAAGGCTAAGAAAGTGTAGTGACCGTTCAAATTCCCTTCTACATTCTACGAAATCCAGCTCTCGATTTTATAAATATTTCTACAAAATATATTCAGACACGTTGAATTAATTTCAATTGAATTAATTTCCCCACATTGGCCAAAATTTGAATTAATTTCCCCACATTGGCCAAAAAAATCAGAAACTAGAAATACTACAGAAAATTCCCTGAAAAACTCAATTCTGAAGATTTGTCTTGCTCTGTATTTTCTTGGTAGAATTTTCTTTTTAAATTCCACAAAAATCTTCTTTTGAATGCTGAGACTCTCACAAGTTGTTATGTGGAAGTTCACTAATCTCAAATCAAAGTCGTTTTAGGAAAAGGCACAAATGAGAAAGACCTTAACAAAAATTTAAACTTGGAAGCTGTAAATGGGGTTAGTAGTTTTTTTTTTGTTTTTGGAAGAATGTTTTGTTTTTGACGCAGAAGTAAAAACGGGTCAAAAAGAATTTGCGCGAGTCGATTGACTCTTTTGACAATTATTGAATTAATTTCTGACTCAAAAATGTCTTTCCTATTTTGCAAAAATCTGGGAGCGTTTTCAGATTGGAATTTTTCTTTTTCTTTTGTGGCTAAAAAATTTCAGTTACTCCATTTTTTTGAAGAATTTTTAGCTTGACTTCTAGACTTATCTTGCATCTCCATTGAACCTTCGAGCATTCACGTAAAATGGGCTTATGATGGTTTTTTCCAGGCATAAATTAGATTGAAGCTTAGAGAGACTTAGAAACTCTCTAATCTTTGTTGAAATCATTTTTTTTTTAACCTTTATCAGTCTATCGAATGAGTATGAGGCTGGACACAAAAGCTTCGCGCCCACTGACTAGGAGTCCCTGCTAACAATTTTTGTTGAAGTTGCAGAGATTAAGTCGATTTCCCTCCTGCTTTGTCCCTGTAATGCCTTAGTGCTTCGTAGAGCAACACATCTCGGCAAATACTTTTTTGATAGTCTGTGCTTCCCACATAGTCTGTGGATAGCCCACAGGTTCGTGTGAGGCTCCAATTGGTTTTAACGGGTAACACACTTGTCCGCAGTTGGTCATCACAATGGGCCTAATCTATGTCTAAGTGCGGGTGTGGGTTCTCTTTTATAGCCGGCCACATCAAACTAAGCTAACCTAACCTAAGTTTCATCGTAGCAAAAATGGTAAAGCCACATTCACTTGATTCAAAATTACCCGAGGGCGGATGAAGGTTAAGGCAAAGGACGACTTAAACAAAACTCTGCAGTCATTTTTCTCGCCAAAAATCACAGAACTAGACTCGAACATGCGGCTTACAGATTTAAACAGCTACCAACGGTTTTTGCATCGGCCAATTTGCGATTAGATTAAATATTTGATCTTTTTCAGATTTTCACATTTTAAAATAAGGCGGCAGCACTCAATTGTTGACAAAGCCTTTTTTTTGAATCACCTTGAAAAAGGAAAAAAAGAAGTTTATTTAAAAAATGTATACGGAAAATGTTTTTCTAGAGTAAAGTCTTCAAACTTGATTTCTCTTATTTTTCTGTCTTGCTACAGCCCAAGTCAAAAGAAAGTGTATACCCCTATTTCGAGCATTTAAAGACTCATGACTCTTTTACTTTGGTTTTTGTACTTTTTTTTTTCTTTTACACATTAAAGTAAGTTTGCTACAAATGTAAGGGTGCCTTGAACATATTTTTGGTTTACTTTTCTGATATACTCTTGTCCTTCATCTCCTTCAATGAAATTTCTACTTTTTCGATGTACTCTCATCCTTCGTCACTTTTAACAAGATTTCTGTAAACTTCTTCGATAGTCTGTCTCAAAAGAAATAAGACTTTCACAAAAAGTCAAAAATTTAAATTATAACTTGAATCCACCTAGACCTAACCAATAAAGCATTTTCGACAAGCCCTTAAGGCAAATTTTCAGTAGCTACCTCCCTTTCTCAGGAGTCAAGTCTTTTAATTCCTTTGTGCAGACATAGCTAAAGAAAAACAAACAGCGCAGAAAAACATTCTGCCGTTTTCCAAACAATTCAACGCCGAAATGAACAGTCCTCCTCCTCCTGGTCCGGAACATGAGATTTCCTTCATTAAGCAGCTCATTGTGCGCTTCCTCTACCCCCAAAAAAACACACGCCTCCGCCGCCGAGGAACTTCCATCAATTTTAAGTACCAAATCCTTTGTCTTAGCAGAAGCTTGCTCCTGCAACTTGCATACACCCCCCCAAATGCAATCAAAGACGAGAATGTTAATTAAAATGTTTGTTCGTTTCCGTTCCGCCGAAGTTGCCGTTGCCGCTGCATTGCTCCGCTCGCTTTGTGCCTTTGTCTGAGAGTCAAAAATCAACCTCCCTCGCTCACGGATAACGGGTAACGCTTTGTTAAATTAAACCGTTTTACCACACCAAATTGGATTGCGTAATATGCATCCCCATCCGCCCACCATAAGACTCCTCTGGTTACGACCGCTCATCATCGGCGCACTTCCGCTACTCCGCCGCTCCACCGCTCGCGCACCGTGTACAGTTATTTGTTGATTTTATTAAAATTAAACCGAAGTTCCTTTCTGGAAATTATGGAAATTGATGGAAATTAAATGGGCGATGGAAAAACCGGCGAGGGATAAAAGGATTTCGCACCGAAAAAGGGATTACGCTTACGCTCCCTCCCCACTGCACAAATTAAGAGCTACCAGTAGCATGCTAATAATCTTCCACCCACCCCAAGCCCGGGGGTAGTTGGTTGGTATCGATTTCTTGCGTCGGTTTTTTGTGCTCTTTTTTTTATGAGCGTGGCCAATAACGTGTAAAAGTTTTTTGGCCAAAGAATCCGAGTCAATTAAATTTTCCATTTGCAGTCGCCGCCGGCCGGGTGATGGTAAACAAAATGTTCTTTTGATGATGAAAACTGTCGTCGGTGATGATGGTGGTGCTTTAGATTCAAACGATCGCGTGGACTTGGGTGGGTGGGTGCGTTCTAAAACGAAACGAAATCAAGGATAATCGCTTGCGAGCAATGCGACGGATTGTGACGAAGAAGTAAACGGCGGAAGGAGGACGCATTAAAAATAATCGTAATTCTAGCTCCATTAAGTTCCTCCGCAGTGTTTAATGGACATTCTCACGGAATGAATACAAAGAGATGGGGTGGAAATAGATAGAGAAGGGGAGGGGGCTAACGCTAATGCAAAGGTAATGCGAAGTCTGAAACTGTCGGGATTTTGATGCGAGTTAATGACGGGAGTGAAGGACGTCGACGAGGAAATTTTTGTTTTGTTTTCGAGTGAAGTGTCTAAATTACCGGACTGAAGATGGCTTCTAAATGTAGATGAGATCAATTGTCCTTAAACCCATCAGTAGATTCAAAAAGAATGAAACTTTTAGTTTAATGATAGACGGATCATTTCTGTCCATTTCATGGCTCTAACGTTAGCTGCTATGTCGAATGTAGTTTCTTAGGGCTTAGCTCTTACATATCTGCGCTTATACGCAGCCTCTAATGTAGTTTGAGTTAATGGAATATCCTAGGAAAGACTTGTATCAAACAATCAGGCAATCAATCGAAAGACTTTTCTTTACGGCCGCGAATGTTGTTAACTTTTCAAAGCGTTAGCTTTTCTTCGAGGTCAATCAAAACCAACATCGATTTGTTTGATTTTTACACGAAAGAGCAAAGAGCAATTCTTTTTAGAGCTGTTAAAGAGTTGCTTCTGGCAAATCAATAAATTCAATAAATATATCAGCTTTGACTAATTTTGAACCTTATTCTGACTTGAACAAAATGACTTTCTGACTTTGGTCGAGAAGTCAATAACATTCTAAAATCACTAAAATGTACTAGGTGCTCAATCAATGGACATACGTACGTATATTACATCGGCAAAAAAATATTACAAGAAGTATTGAAAAGCTGCAGACTTCACGATTTCAACGCCAAATATTTGAAGGTGGAATAGCACTGCTCATTTGGTACTCGAAAAAAAACTTATGAAAGAGTAGGAAGCTTGTGGGGGTACTTGGCTTTCGATATTGATGGAAATCTGGTCCTACTTTGTAATGGAGTATTGCTGTGCATGAGAGTCGTCTGCATCTGAGCCGCTGTGCACAAATCTATTAACTGCACTTTTTAAAAAAAATCATTAATTTCAGTGTCAAAGCACTTGATATAGTCATAGCTTCTTATATTTACAAATAACTTGCTTGAATAATAAAAATTAACACTATTAAGCAACTAACGAAAAAAATGTCAAAGGCATATGGGCATTTTTCATTTTTTTCAAATCTAGACCCTTAAGCTTAACCCGAACTGTACCATAACTCTTTTTTTTTTTTGCTGCATGTTTATTTGTTGTTAATGGAAAAATTTTATTGTGTGGAGGACATATATCATTATATTAAAACATTTTTCGGTGTAACCATACAGACATGGTAGCACAACAAAGGTTAACTTAACTAAATCTGTACGTTAGCCGAGATCTTTAAGGAAACTGGGAAATATTTCGATATGACTCGACATGACATGAAAACTTCTGGTGGCCTCCTCTAAGCGGTACAACATTTTTGGCAACAGTTGATTGTCTTACTGCCTCACAGGACTCTGAATTTAAGCAAACTAGAATCAATGCCCTAAACCTGTTTCAAAAGACCATTGGAAAAACAAAAATAATGGTATTCTACGGAATGGAAATATCGAAATGCTCGTAGCATTATCTCAATCGGTTTCAATAAAGGTTTTCTGATTTTGGTGTAATCTAATTCCTTTTTTTGGAAAGGTTAGTTTTTGTGTAAGCCTAATACAAAACTGTATCTAAAACATAAGCAAAATTACGAATCATAGAAGGCTTTAATGGCCAAGCCTTCTGCTAGGTACGTGATTGTATGTCAAATGACGTTTCTAGCTCACTGAAAATGTTTTCCACACCTCTTCCTGCGCAAGCAGATGGAGGACAAATTCTCACACCTTTAATTGCATTCATTGAGAACCGAAGGATGTTCCTTTAATTTCTCCTTAAATGGGAAATCCTTGGTCTGGATTTTTTAGTTGACCATGGGGCCAGATAATAGGACTTATCCAAGCTATTTGGCTACTTCATGAGTTTTGTTTGAATTGCTTCCTGTCGCCACAGATTTTAGAGCATACAGATTTTAATAGCGCGATTTTGTGATGCAACTGATAACTGAATAATATCAATTTTGAAAATTGCATATATTTTGGCATTTCCTTTACCAATTCTCCCTACAAAAACCATCGTCTGAGTCGAAATCCCTCTGACTCGAACTAATTTTGATATCCCGTGAAAATTCGACTGTTTATGTTTGTAAATTATTATATTTTTAAAGTAAAAAGAAATACCCAGTTGGCAAACAGGCTGGTAGCACCGCCAGTATTAACTTTTTGCAAAAAAGAGATTGTAAAATGTTGTAGTAAGATAAAATCTAACCTAATCTATCCATTTTAAAATTAAGTAGAACTAGACATCAATGCATGATCTGACATAAAAAGTAAGGACAAGTAACTCTTCCAGAAAACCCGAAGAATCAAGCCGGGCTCATAAAAATTGTTTATCCTTCTTTCTTGAATCTGCTACATCTTAGAAAATTTTATTACAATCAACTTTGTTGACACAAATCTTTAAATAGAAAAAAATTGGGGCACTAAAGGCACCATAATTCTTTTGATGTGATATGAAATTAGCCTAGTTGCCTTAGCATAGTGGGTCTCTCACTGTCCTAACGTTAGGGACTCACTCTCACTTCTCGAGATAAAACATCGAAACCAAAGACTGATGACAGAAAAAAACCAATCGTTTATTTACGACAAGAATACTTATACATTCTCTTGGTGCCATCATAACATCAAAAATTAAGATGTTCAGAAGAGCTCTAGCCACCCTGCCAAGGCTAAGACAATCTCTGAACCTAAGCAGTCTAACGGAACATATTTTAATAAAAGAAAAATGTCTTTTACCATTTGCTGCATATTTCAGATATCATCCTAAGATGCTCTTTCCGATACCTGTTGAATCAGTTTAAAGGAAATTTTCGTCAGACTCGAGTATTATCGCTGGCGTTTAGGCATTCTTGTGAAAGGAGATGTGATGCAGGCTAGTCACCAATTACATAGATCTGTAGTGCCACAGTGTGTGGAACGAATGGAGAGCAACTCCGCAAAATTTAAAGTTTGTCCTCCTTTCTGAAAAAGAATTGACAAATCGACTCCTTTATCTCGGCAGCCAATGACGTCGCGGTGTACTTTTTTGATTGCTTTTGAAGTTCTGGTAGACTAAGTTGAATCCAGCGTCTATAAATTAAATCAGAAGCTATTTTTTTCGTACAAAGTTTACCACCTTTAAAATCCTGCATCAATGTTCTACAACTGCTGCAACTGAAACCATTTCGAAACATTTCCGGTCTACACATTGTTAAGTAAAACTCCCAGACAAATGTCCCACCGTTGATAGAACAAAAATAAATGAACAAAACGACCGTTTTTCTAATGAACTAATATTTTCGTTTAGTTTTAATCAAAAAACTCACGTGATTTATTCCTCCCCCCAATCAAAAAAACAAAACAAAATTCCAAACTGTTATTACACGCCACACATACGCCACAGATAATTCAAATTGCTGACCAGAAACTGTCCCCCCTAAAAAATGAAATCACTGACCACATTCACCGACTGCACTAACAACCAATTTTCCGCATTTTTTTTTTTTTTTTCTCAATTGAAAATTCAGGTTCAATTTAAAACAACGAGCCTGTTGTGTTAATGCAAAAACATGCAGCCGCTTTTATTGTCTTCAAAAACAAAATGGTCAACACACAAATGGTTCAAAAATGGCCTCTCATCCACCCACGTTGATTCTCGAATTTTAATCAAAAATTAACAAAATTATGATTCATCCGATTTCGCGCTCATTCCCATTGACAGAGGCCATTTATTTTTGGATTAAACCACGACTAGATGCGAAAGAGAACGAAATTTAATTTCACCGCACGCGTAGAATTTGCCAATTTAGTCAAACAGCCAGCTAGTCAAGTGCGCCACCTACATTCGAGTGTGTGTAGTTTTACTGACCGCGCATTTCATGCATGCGTATTATTATCCTTTAATTAATATTGGGGGGTAGTAAAAAGGACAAACAAAAAAGTGTTTTGCAGGATTACCAGGATATGAGAACGGTTAAGGATTATTTGATATTAAATGCGAAAATTTCATCATCAACGGCGAGAGGTTGTGCACACAGATTTGCTTGTTTTTTGCAGGACGAAGGACGTGATGCTGAAATTGGTAATTTCGCTGGAAACATGACAAATCGCACAAATTTACATTTAATTAGCCACTTTTTGGGGTGGAAAGGTAAAGTTGTGGAAATCAGAGATAAACCGATTCGCGGTGCTGACGCTGGCACTGAGCCGGAATTGAATTTCGTAAACAAAATTTGACGGTGAATCGATTGGCATGTGACCAACAAATTGTGGGGAATGGAAGGGAGTTGTTGATGCTTCACGAGGACTCTTTGCGGACTGTGGGGCATTTGAGGTCGGGCATTTGTGACACACTGGACCGGTCAGTGGCTTTGTTCGAAATTTGGAAAATGTGTGCAACGTGGATGGGGTTAGAATGACTATCGATTGCAGAGTCAGAATAATGGGTGGACAACAGGGGGTCCTAAAGACAATGAAGCCTGGAAAGTTCTCCTTTCTTACAGACATCGATCGAAAATAACAGAAAACGTTCACAGTCTTTGGTCATGGAACTCTTAGTCAAGAGCTTGAGTTGGATCATAGCAGCAGGACACTCTTTCAGAAGTTGAATCTAAGCTCGCAGGTTAGGTTAGGTTGATGTGGCCGCCTACAGCAAATAACCCACAGCTGCACTTAGGCCAGGGCCCATTTTGACCTATCATCAGCATTTGCACCTATTATGGCTCTAATCGCTGGTCTGTTTAGCCGCAGAAGGCAGGTTGTCTAAGTGAACGTAAGAAGAATCATCTCAAGAACATCTTGTAACGACTTTATGGCAAAGATTTAGGGTAACACGTGAAAAGCTGAGACTTTCACAAGGACTTAGCAGCTGCTCACAACGCAATCGCTATCATTTCATGACTCAAACGCCCAAACTACCTCCTCGTTTATGAGCCAGACTCCTCTCCAGATATCGCCAATTTCCTCAGTTTACTTCGACAGTCATCTCCATAGAAAAGTAAATTGCAACATTTATCCGAAAGCAAATCCCTTGCAGTTATCCGGCACATCGTCGTGTCGTCTCCTTGACACAGATCCTCCGCCGGCGCCGGATCAAAATTAAAACTCAAAAATTTGCATAACAAACGAAAGCAGAGTCTCGTTCCGGAGTTTCGCTTAATAGAAAAATTAATTCAAACAGAAATTAAAAGATCCGTGTAAGAAACATCGCGCTACATCCACGGAGCACAGGGCACACACACAGTACCCACACACAGACGGTACATCCTTCGTTTACTCATCACTCCAACTTCCTCCAAACGAGGACATACACGCGACAGAATGCAAACAGCGATATGAGCCAGACGCCCGTTGTCGTTTCTGGGTCGAGTCTTCTCACATCAACATCCTTGGAATTTAGTTTTCCTTTCCCAGAAATTTTGTTGACTCCTTAGCAGGAGTTTCTCAGTCTTATCGACGTTCATTGGGCTGATGATGAACTGTTTTAGAGATGGAGACGCACCTAAATACGAGCATCTTAAATCCGTGGAGTGAGCCAAGTAAGCAAAATCTTTTCACCCACGTTGCACGCGCTCGAGGAGCTCTACACGACCTCAGTGGGAGTTGAAAGTTTGGCAATGACGTAAATCAAATTCGTGGGAATACATCGATTTTTGAGAATCTTGACGTAGATTCTGGTTTTGGGTACTTTTTTACTGAAGCGTTGCGAAACACAAACATCTCTCTCCACTCTTTTTATGGCATACGCCTGATAGGGCTTTTTAAGGATAAGCAGATCAATTTTTACGAAGAAAATGAAATTAGGAGGACGCTGGATATTTTCATTTCATATTTTTTTCTTACCAACTTTCTCCAAGACCTCTTATGATTTTTTGTCTGCATTTATGCAGAACTCAATCTCATTTTGAAAGCATTTTTTGTTTTTTTTTTTTTTTGACGACTTTCTTAGAGGAATTTCACGGTCTTAAAATTGAATACGTCTGCTTTGTTTTCTGATTGATGCCAGCCTCTTAATCCTCCAGTTAAAAATGCTGATTCATGATGCCTTTCTCTCAACCTTTGCAGCCTTTGCGTGGGATTTCTGGAACTTCTTTACACTACAATCGAATTTCCCTCTAACTTTTTCCGCCATATTTTGGCATTTCTCTTCCCAATTAGAATAAAAAGTACAGCCTTCAACTCAACTTTTGGTATATAACTTCATCGTCCTCTTTTTGATCCATTCACTCACTTTATGATAAATTCCACAGACGACCCTCAACACCCTCGAATCCTGACATCCTTTTCGGCATCAAAGTCGAGGTTCCGCGTTCAGTGCGAAAGAAATTTGATCCGATTGACTGAAAGTGCCAGCTGCAGCGTCCATCAAACGCAATCGGATCTCGCGAGTAGCGCCTTGCTAATGGCTTCGCCCCACCTCCTCCACACATCCTTCGCTATCCTCTGGCCAGCGGTTGCATCAGACAACACCAATACTTCTCCAAAGCCTTCCACATCAGATACACGAGTCGGGTGCTAAAATCACTTTTCACAGCAATCTCCGTTCGCTTCCGCGACGAGAATGATGGCGGCTTTCAAATTCGTAAATGATCCAGAAAAGGACCTCCCCACCCACGGAGTGCATTTGAAAAGCTATCGCCTCATCGCCGTCATTCGAAATTCAAACAACATTCACGAGCAATTGACGACTGAGAGTTAGCGGTAGCGACGACATTTGTATGCGTTTGCATTGCCATCCTTTTCATCAAAAGGACGCCTCTCGAAAGGAGTGCCACTCGAGTCGGTGCCACGCCGTCGAGCTTGCGGGTTTTTCAACTTAAATCACCTTCGCCCGTTTAACTATTCATGATGGAGGGGATGGGGATTTGCCTTTCATTGGGCATCAGGCTCAGATGAAAATCACGAACGCTTTTTTTTGCATTCGAATCCTTTTGAGAGGAGAGTTGGGCAAATGACCTAATTTCTTCGGTGGAGCTTAAAATCAAACGAGTCCTCTATTCAACGGGTGTTTTGGTCTCCAAGTGGCCGCTCTCATAAATTCATAAGCTCCTTCACTTGATGGGGATATGGGGGTGGAGGGAAAGAGCTTTTCGAAATGTCCTTTGAGTCGGATGAAAAGGGCGATGGACGATGGACGAGAGATGGAAATCCTACATTTGACTGACGTTGACCTGAAGGCAGGTTGTAGGTTGATTGTCCGGGGTGTGATGGAAGGGAGATAAGATCTGAAACGATGCCGTCATCGTCGGGCTGTAGGTGCTCCGGGGTCTGAATGGGGCCAGGTGTGCAAATCATGAAATCTTTTTCACGGATACGAGTCAAGTAATGGGCAGAGTGAGTGAGTTTCAAAGAGGTTACTTGGGAGTTCGTTGCAGGGGAGGCAGAGGCCATTGGAGAGAACTCTAAAATGGAGACGAGTTCGAAACTAAAATTCTTTTTGAGATAAAAGCTCAACACGACTCCATGCTGCTTCCAGGCCGCAGACAAAAAGAATTAACTCATTTGTTCATTCCACAATCACAAGTTGGTTGATAAAAGCTATGAATAAACGACTAGGGGTAAATTTTGAAGCTCAAGGCCTTAAAAAAGCCAAAAAAAGGAAAAGAAGAAAAACGAAAAGAGCGGTATGTTTTGATGGAAGAGGTTCTTTGAGTCTCTTGAAATGGAGAGGTTGGGACTACTACTGCGCTTCGAAGGAATTTGAAAATGTATTATGTCAGCCAATGTCTATAATAGTCATGAAAATAATGGAAACACCGAGCTGTGGCGAGAGGCGACGATCCCCAAGTTTTTTAACGCGTGTAGAAGACTCCGAGGCAAGTTATTGAGCCATAAAACGGGTTGAGCAACAAAACAGAGCTAACTGCCAATAGGCTGGAGCGTTGTAGTTTTCGAGAAGTGTTAAAAGCGGCTGTTCGGGGTGTTGGAATGAAAATTCTTCTTTTTTCCCAGAAGCGCTGCTGTTTCTGTGTTTCAAGCTGATAATGTGGCTTGTCTTAATTTTTTGATACCAAACCCGTCAAAATAATTTTCTGTTGGCTTATTCAGACAATTAAACGCATTTTTATTATTTGTTATACACATATTTGCAATCAAAAGCTACTATTTTAAGAAACAAAAAAATGTAAAAGAAGAGAAAAGAAAAGATAAATCGAAAACTTGAGAAGAGTGTGGCGGGTTGAGTGTTCAAAAGGTACCAATAAACTTAATTTTGCTAAATTTCTAATTGGATCATTGCTCTGTCTTGTCTTAGAATATTATAGAACAGTCAAAGCATATCCTGTTGACAGAACGCAATATGATCATAGTGCCATGTTGCAGTGAGGTTCTCTTCCCATGCTTGCTTCAAACAAAATCCGTGCGTGTTCATTGAATCGTCATCAACGACATCTGCTCGATGACTTCTTTTTCCTCTTTTCTGACAAAATAGTTTCAAAAACCGCTCAACTTCCGAAAAGACTGCTTCGATTGTGTTCTGAAAAAATGCATTAATCGCTCGTCACTCCTTCTCAGGCACTCCCTCGAAAAGTTTCACGTCACCGAAGGACATCTGCAAAGCAGCAGCAGATGCACTCGACCAAGTCATTTAGCCACATTTGGCCACTTGTCACTGGTTTCCTGCACGAAATTCTCGTGCTACAAAAAAAAATAAAGACCAACTTTGGAGGACCACCCTCTCCTCCCCGTCATATAGAAAACTTTTTCTCTTTCCTCCGGAAGAATTTTATGAACCATGAATTGCCTGCCACTCGCAGTAAACAATTTCTAGGATTTCTCCCACCCACCGACGGTTATTTGCGGAAAAAAAGGACGACGCACACTTCCCCACCCACCAAATGTAATGCTAATGCATTTTTTACGCGAAATAAAAATACATTTCCTTTTTTTTTTTTCTTTTGTGGGAGAGTGGAAAAGAACGATTGCGGCTGGATGCGTTATGGCCGCTTTGATGACTTCCAAGTTCGTTGGTACTTTCGCGGAAAGGCGGTTTAGGGCTGTTTGCAGAATCTTTGGTGTTGGCATAAATTTTGTTTGTTTTTTTTTTTATTTTATTTGCATACTTATTTCGATGGCGATAACATTCGGAAGGCACAGGTATCAAATTTATAATGGAAATGGGCCATTTCGGATGTTTCGGATGTTTTGGAATCCTGACGAAATGATTATTGGCGTTTTATTTTCAATTAAAAAGCAAACAAATAAAGTCTGAGAGTTGTACTTATGGGTGTGGAGGGTCGTATCAATCAGAGTTGGTCGTAAAAGATGGAGTCGGGGGCTTTTCTGTGGGCCAAAGGAGTCTGATATAACAGAAGACTGACTGAAGCTGATAGCTCATGTGGGGCTCATAAAGGACAGGCGATTTGGCATGATTTTTCCTAGAAGGAAAGGTACAAGTTATTAAAAGCATACCAACTTTTTTTTTTTTTAATTCACCTTGAAAGACTGACTGACTTGACTGTATTGAGTACAATTACTTTGGCAACTGGTCATAAAATATTGATATTTTGGATTGGATTTATTGAAATAGGAAATCATCGAAAAACCAACCCAATTAAATTCAGATGGTCGCTATAAACTGGCCCAATGTTCGTTGGGACTCTAAGAAATACTTAAGAAGCTATAAACAGGGGACAGGTTCAACGTTTGTATTTATAACGCAGCAACTGCTGTGCCCCAAAACAATGTTCCTTAAACTAAAGAACTAAAGACTAAAAGTCCATAAAAAGACCCACATACTGCGATACATTATCACTCATTGAAATCTTCTCACAAGTCTTCACTGCTAATTTGTCGCTGAATCAAAGGATCCCCAAAAACAAAGCCACAATGAAATTAACGTCACGCGTCATTAATTCGCCGCGGCCCCACTCCGGCCCACTCCAGCCCTAAACTAAGCACCCAAAATAACTCAATTTCTTTATAATTTACGGTCCTCAGAATTATCTCTGCCGACCAATTACACAAACACCAGATAGAAGAACAAAAAGAAACCTCCTCCCCTCTTGAGAAAACTAATTACCCATCACCATTACCACAGTTGTGATTGTGTCCTGTCCCGTCCTATCCCGCCCGCACGAATTTTACGAATGTCCATATTTCATCTGAAATTGGTTTCCGTTTATGTGGCCTGCGTATCCCGCCCCTCGTACCTGTCGATGGGCTTCGCACGAGTCTCGTTTATTGATTTTTCTTCGACAAAGGGCGGCAGGCAACCCCCACCTAATCAGGGGGAGGTTCTAGGGTTCTATGCGGCAGCTCACTAATCCCTACCTGCAGCAATAATCCTTGTACATCAAATGTTCCACAAGGCGTTGTGACGGCGACAGCAACGGTGACGTTGGCAGTGCTCTTCCAACAATTACAAATGTCTTCTAAATCCTCATCGCCCTGCGAAGAGTCAGACAGAGGCCCGGGAGCGAGACGAGAATGAATGGAAAGCACCTCAAGGACTTGCTGAACTGGTCTCTGGTGTTTTACATGTTTTTGCCACACACAAGAGGGGAAAGACGAACACGTTTTCACTTCGAAGCAGTTTCCTGATTCCTCCTTCGGACAACCTCCGCAGTCAAGGAGCAGAAGAAGGCGCGCAGCACAGCAAACGAATGAGACTCCCTCCAAGTTGGCGACCAAAGCCGGAAATAAATAATCGAAATGGATGATGGAATTACTGTTGGTGGGTCGTGGGTGGGCGGAAATCGTGGAGAGCAATTCTCAGGGTAGTTCAAGTGATCGCAATAAAAATGGGGTCGTGGATATGTTGGCCAGTTGGATTTTTCTGTCTTCCATCGAAACACGCGTCCTTTTCACAGCTGGCCATGGGAGCTGTGGATGGGTGGGAAGGGGCACTAAACGACGTCGAAACAAATTCGAATGTCAAATGGGATTTGCTGCCGCAATCATTCACGTTTTGATAGGAAATCGGTTTCCTTCTTGAAGGCGGATAAAGTTTCGATTTGTTGTTTTCTTAGGTCGTCTGAAAGGGAGGAATGGTGAACTTTCAAACAACGCTTGTTGTTGTGCTTGAATTTTCAATCATTTCAGTTTGTGGTCGCGTGTGCTAAAATGTTTTGCTTTTATAAATTTAACCAATTTTGTTTTTTTAATGTGAGGTTTACCAGGGTTGGTCAAGAGGATGCAGCGGGTTATTGGTGGCGTTGGTATAGGTTAACATTTAATTAGATTTTGTTTGGTTTTGATCATCAATTAATTTATAATTCATGTCTACGATGGCTTACTGTGTGGTGGTTAAAGTGGTCAGAATTTGGCCTCGCTCAAAGTCTGTTCATTGACCCTGATGGCAAATCTTCCATATGTTTGAGGTGATTTTTTGAAAGTCACTTGTACACAATGAGGGTTTTTTTCCGTGGGTGCAAGAGTTGGGTTGGGTATATGTTACTTAGTCAAATCCATTTTCAAATCAATTGTACCACAAAATTTAATTAAAGTTAGTCAAAGTACAGACAATACGGAGGATATTTCTGTGTAACTAATGATGTGAAAATATAAATTAATAACGAGTCCCACGTCAAGAATGGTTATGTAATCGAAAATCCGACGTGGCGTCGACATTTTTGAACTCATGAACTAAAATTGGAGTCCATTTCCTTGCAGCAGCTTTCGTAGACCCTCTATCGGTGTAAATTTACGACAGGTAGAATAAAATTGGCGAGATAGATCTCACAACTAGTGATGGGCAACTACCATATACCCTCTCGGGGTAAATACCCATTTATTTACCATATTTTTGCCTAAACGGGTACTTACGTTGGTATTTATCAAAACAGAAAAAATCATTTAGAATTCATAGTTAATCGAAGATTTTATTATTATGGATCATTAAAAACAGAAAAAAATTGAAAAGAAATAAAATTTGAAGAATTTCAATATGAAACAGAGATCAAAATGCGAATGACTCCAGCTCTGTTAATTTTCTTCACCGTAGTTGTCTCGGATTTTAAAATAATTTGCTTCAATTGCTTCAATTTTCTAATTTGGAATTGGGGAAACATTCGCGTACCGCCTGCTGTTCCTAAAATATTTGCGTTGTTTCAGTCGTCGTCGTTGTGGGCGCCGTTGGCTCGATCGGTTAGTGCGTCGGACTGTTGAGCGAGAGTACCCGGGTTCGAATCCAGCTCGGGGAAAAAAACCACTACAAACATTTTTCACGGCCCCACCTCCAGCGAACGACTGACAACCTTCCTGGAGTAGTTCTGTCATGAAAGGCTTTCGCAATTCGCCGTTCGGAACCGGCATTAAACAGTAGGTCCCCTCCACATGTGACAAAATTATAACGCGCACAACACAGTGGAGGCGCGAAAAAGCTAGGCTCTGGCTCTCAACGGGCTGTTACGCCACCCAATACAATGTTTCAGTCGTCCTTTGTCTCAACCTTACGCAGTCTACCCTACTTTGTGACATTTATACACATCATCATCATCATCATCATTGTCATCAGACTTAAGTAGACTTCATTATCAATACATAGTAAAAAAAAAAACTAAAAGTAAAAAATTAAATTCGTAAACGTAGAGAAGCTAACAAAAAATTAACCGCCATCTAACCTAACACAAAATTATTTGTACAAAACTATTAAAGAACAGACAATCATAAAATTTAGGAAGCCAGTAATCACAGGCAAAACGAGGATCAACAAATCGTTGAATAATAATTCAATTCATTCATTCAATTATAATTATTCAACAATTTGTTAATCCCCGTTTTGCCTTAATTAAGGCTTGTCGTTTTGTCATACTGTCCACAATTTTAGCAGTGAAATCTGGCGGTATAAGTTCCCATTCATGCTTGAGAGCTTCTCTTTGACTAATTTTGCTGCTAATAGCCCGATGACATTTATTTTTTCTCAATTTGGGCCCAAAGGTGTTCAATGGGGTTGATGTCAAAAGGATGTTAGTTGCGAAGGGGTGTTAGAAAGGAGCTACACTCTAAGGTTATGGGCAGTATATCTGGAATCATTGTCTTGTTGAAAGACTTAAAGTGGCATTAGACCTAATTTTGTGGCCCTCTGCTGAAGATTTCTTTTCAGGTTATTCATATTGATTTTTTTTTTAATCTAAAAACTCCATTTATTCTACTCCGCTTGCGGACATACACCCCCACATCGTAATGTTACCTCCACTCTGTTTTAGTTTTGCTTGGAGATTGACTTCATTTATTTGCAACACTTTACTTGTATTATGTGCTTGGAGATTGACTTTATTTAACTCGGTATTTGCCTTTCGCTAAACTTTTTGCCATCTGTCATAGCCAAATCAATTAAAATAGTCGCTGAAAAAAAAACAGTGCTCATCTAGCAACCCAAATTTTATTTCTTTAGAGAAGGTGGAAGACTTCTTAGTTAGTTAGACTATTTATTTTATTTAAAATTGTAATGCTCACAATATTTATAATTATAACTTAGTATATAAGGTTTGGCCAAAGGGTCGTCTCCAAGATTGACATTCGTTAAAAAATTACATTAATTACTATGTAAACGAGGAATATATGTTGTTTATAGTTTGTTTTGTTTCGATTGCTTAAGGTTAATATATAAGGTTCCTGTAAAACAACGCATTGACTGTATAATTGTAAAGAATGTTCCCACCTCTGCTACCAATCAGAATATCCATTGCTTCTTGTAACTCCAGTGTCTGGGCGCCGAAGAAAATACTACAGAACTCCTTAAGTATCGGGCATTTGGCGATGAAGTGCAACACATCCCACGCGCTCTGTGGTTACACAAGTCGCACAAAATTGGAAGTTCAGGGCAATGTGGTATAAGGTTGTCAAATATCTCCCTTTCGCCTTTTTGTCTTTTGAATTTTCCGGCTATGTACACAGCGCTACAGAGCTGACAACCTAATATGAAATTTAGCGTGAGAAGTTCGCCTCTTATTTTAAAAATCGTACTTATTTTTTCTACTAGAGTAGTTGTTCAAAAAATACGTCCTTTCTTTTAGATTGTAATTCATTTTGCTGTAGTAAGATCTGTATTGCGATGACTGGGCCTCATTTACAAATTAATGAAAAATTCTGTGGCCAGTTTTCTAAACAAGATATTTACTTTTTTTTGTAGAGGTTCCTGATGTTCATTCAGTGTAAGATCAAAATTGTAACCGCATTCAGACCCTAGAACTTCCCATTCTTGAACACACTTCACCTTATATCTTGGCATTTGTAAGCGGAAGACTTGTTGACAACTAATGTTTGTAAACTAACGTCGTTAGAGTAACAATTACATTTCGCCTGTTTATTAAGCGTTTGCAAATTTTTTATGTTTCTCCTTATTTTTAGCAGTAAATTAAAATCAAAAAGAAAAAGAAAAAAAGTATTTCAGCTGATGTATCTATCGACAGGAGCAATTTAAGAGGAAAGAGAAAAAAATACTCTTCTTCGATGATACAAACAGGCTAAAATGGAAATATTGTAGAATTCGAAAAAATCTACGGCCAGAGCATCGTCGTATTGCCATTTAATGTGTCCCGGCAAGATGCGGCATTTGCATATCTGTTACTGTGGTCTGTAAGAATTTTTTGTCTTTACTGAAAGCAAGGACTTTCAAAATTTCTTCTTTGGTCTGCTGTTTTTGGATGACCTATCTGCTCTCAGGATATTTTTGAGAGCTAATTTCATGGCTTCCCATTGACATCTGGTACGTGGTTGATGCATATTGATGCCGATATTTATGGAAATCTGGTCTGACCGTGAAGGCGTGTGGGGAGTACATGGTTATTTCATTTTCATTTTCTTGATGGAAATCTTGATATTCTCTTACTCTTACGCCGGCAATTTTATTTGTTCTCAATTAACTGAATATCATTTCCGTACCACAAGTTTTCCACCTGAATCATTAGCGCACCTATTTCTATCAGTTTCTGAATTTACAACCCAAAACCAACCAAACCAAACAACCCATTCTTCCCAAAAAGGAATAGTCCACCAATCGATTAGCCTCTCACTAAAGAAAGACCCTTAAATTCATTGACTTCGTCCCGCTTAACAAGCAAAACTCTTAGACGCCCCTTTAACGACGAAGGAGGCACCGCTCCACCCACTTAGACACTCAATTGCATAACTCCTACTTAATTAACAACCGAATCCCCACGTGGCCGCCTCACAGTGCAACAAAAAATCCTGCTGTGGTCATGTCATAAATAAAAAAAGGAACTTTAACCACTAACGCTTGAAAAAAAAAAACCCAAACGCACATTTCTGACACCCGTTCACATGAAATCCATCAAAACAGAAAATTAACACAAATTAAATTGACACCCGCGCGTCTGCACTGACAGCTGATTACAAAATAATAACACGCAGATAAATACGAACCAATTAATTATTAAACCGTCAGAGAAAAAAAATGAAATGGATGTCTGCGCCTGTTGATCCTGACCCCTCACACAGGCACCTCCATGAACACACCCACGTCGTTTGTTCAAGTGCCGATGCATGAGGCGCACTTGACATCCATTAGGCGGAGAGGTTGCGATTACAACCTTCGTCCGGGGACACGGTTGGAAATAACACTCGAAAAAAGAGGCCAAGAGGAGAGAAGGAAAAAAAATATTAAAATTGAAAAGAAATTCCCGAGCACACGTCAAGTGATCAACGTCATCAATCGAAAGAGGGTGGCATTTTTTTTTCCTTTTTTTTGTTTAATCGCATCAAAGTGCAGCCGCGTCGAGATTCCTCTCCCCCGGCTTCGTGTTTGTTTGAAATGGTTGAGTCCTTTGTTCGAGGAAAATGAATTCCTTTGCGTCTTGTCGTCAGCCCCCAATGGAACTGCTAATTTAGAGCCGAACAATGGGACGTAATTATCCTCAGCCCTTATTATCCCGTAATCATATGCATGTGCTGAGGGAGTTGGGTGGTTAGATGGGGATTCTGTATCAGTTTCTCAAGTGTCATTGAATCATGAAATTATACCACAATGGCATTAGTCGACGAGCGGTATTCGGTATCAAATGGATCGGATATGGGCGGAGTGGGTGGGTGGGTGTGTGTTATCCATGAACAAGCATCGATGCATTAGGCGGGTTTGTCTTGTATCGGATTCCGTCGGAGTGGCGCGGTTGAGTTGGGGGAAATTAGTTCTCTGAGTGAACCCTTTTCGTAGTTGGTGAGAGTTTTTCAAAAGTGCAATGAGGTTGCGATGAAGAGTTGCTGGTGAGTCATCGTGGGTAATCGAGTTTGGTGGACAAACCAAGCAGTATGGAAAGAATCGCAGCAGTCCTTTCAGAAAAGATCGAAGTTAAGCAAGTCCTGAAATGGAGACGACACACTGACACTCCCAACAACGGTCACAAGACATACATATTTTTTTTGACTAATTAAGACAACTGACTTACTGACATTGGTCGCGAAGTCAAGACATTCCAAACGCACGATAGACGTACAACACTTACTTACTTACATAGGTGGCGCTACAGTCCGGAGCGTACCTGGGCCTCAACCAACATGCCTCTCCCACTGGCCCGGTTGTTTGCCAGCTGTTTGTAGTTTCGCACACCAAGTTGGTTGAGGTCGCTTTCCACTTGGGTGTGCCACCTGAGGTTGGGTCTTCCTCTGCCGCTATTCACCATGGTGAAAGATTCTCCGGGTCAGAGCATTGGTGTCCATCCGCCCAGCCATCTAAGCAACTGAATTTTGGCTCTTCTGGTCAGGTTCGCGTCGCTGTACAGCCCGTACAGCTCATATTTAAATGTCCTTCTCCACTCGCTATCTACGCAGACAGGTCCGAAGATCACGCGAACGATCTTTCTCTCAAATAAACTAAGCAGGTTCTCATACTTTTTTGATAATGACCAAGCCTCTGCGCCAAGTCTGCCGAGCGTTGAAATTTGTACGTTAAACAGAATTGTTTCTTAAACCATCCCTAGTTTTTAAAGAAAAATTGTTTTTATTTTCTTTCTTTGCTCACTCAAAGCTGAGCCTTCATCTCAAGGGACTGAGTGATATCGGCAGAACGATATCGTTTTCTACGCTTCACGTAAGCCGAGAACTGTCATTTCCTATCCTCTCGACGATGATTTTCTGACGAGCCCTGGTCTTGTTGGAATGTGACACCGTCAACAACAACACCGATCCATGGCTATTGGACAATCATTTACGTCAGAAGAATCCACAAAAGTACCTCGGGCGTATTAGTCTTACTCTGCGTGTCATTAAGCCTGGCAAATAGCTCAAAGTATGAGAAAGTTTTGGCAGCTGGTTAAAGGAAAAAGCTGTATGTCTTTGACCCACATTTTCGTTATTCTATTTTTGAAACGCCTTCAAAAGCCTGTGGAGTTAAAAGAGTTGAGAAAGAGGGAAAAATTAGCTGAGTTCTTCAGTTCAGTTCTTGAAAACCTAACTATGAACAAAAGTGTTCTCTTTTAGAACAACAAATGATTGCCAATTTGATGACCTTGCAAACTCAATGAACAAAAGTTTCCCAGAGTGTAGTAAAAATTTGCAAACTGTCTTTTTCTATTTAAACTATCTACCTTTTGTTTTGCTATGAAGTCCTGAAACTCTTTGATTGAAACTTTTCTGTTTCATTTAACGCTTTCACTCGAATTTTGAAACACAAATAGAGCTCTCACAGAATCTAACGAACGAAAAAAAGCCGGTCAAGTAAAAAAGAACACCATCACCCTGCCTCTCATTTTATTACAAAACAATGATTGCCAGAATCCAAGTCTCGTCTACAGATGACCTAGGAACTTATTCAATTTCCAACAACTTCAAATTCCTCGTCCAACTTCGAAACATCTTCCCAATGCAACCCCCATCCACATGCATTTAAAGCTTTTTTTGCGAACTCTTACTCGTTACACCCGAGTTCACAACCACTTTTCTGTCTCCACTATCAGCTGCCATCTGCTGGAAATTTCGCCAACTTCCGAAATAACGAGATTCGCTTCAAACGGTATTTTGTTCAAAACCACCTCAACTTCAGTCCGGTTCATGTCCTGCATGTCACATGGTTTTTGCATTCACTGAGCACACGTATGCAAATTTTCATCCCTTTTCAGAACACAAAAACAACTTAAATATAATTTGAATTTGCACACATGACTAACAACCCTTCTCTTCTTTTTTCGTTTGCAGCTTTCCGAATTGGAACAGAGGGTCGTCGAGGCGGAGGAACGAGCCGAGGAAGCTGAGGATAAGGTAAGCATCTCTCTCTCCCTTAATACACACGCACGCAGTTGTTGAAGACCCGCCCCTAATAAATCATTTCCCATTCCCTCCCACCTCTCACTCACAAAAACAACTGGCAACTGTGTCCACACCGAGATACGAAATAATCTCCTTCGCTGCGGAAATTTAGCATCCGTGTTTCTTGGCTTCGGAAATGAGTAAACAATTTTTTTTTTCCACCCGGTTTTTGCTTTTGTTTTCTACCACGTGACACAATGAGGTATGTTTTTTTTTTTTCGTTTTTGGTTTTGGTCTTTTTGGGGTTATTGCAGAAACCTCGTCGTTTGTTGCTTGTTATCGGCATTACGCCCCGGCGGTTTTTATTAACCGAAGTAACTAACGACAGCAGAAGCATCACAAAGGACCAAGGCACAGGACTAGATTTCTGGAGAGAGAGAAAGGGACTGAGGATGTTCAGAAAACCGCATTGTTGCTTGGTTTCTGAAACAAAAAAAAAGAAAATGAAAAAATTGAAATCATTCATTTGGAAAACGAAAATCTGGCGGGGGGATGTAAAACTGTGAATGGGAGTCACGTGACAGTGCGGTTGAGTTGGTTTGGGGAACGAGGGGATCCTTTGCCGGACGCTGATGGGTAATTAGAAAACGCTGGCGGTGGTTGTTTGGACACGCGGCTCTGCGACAGTGGGATAAGAAATTCAATTCAATTTTGCTTTTCTGATTTTTGGGGTCATAAAAGCAGCAGTAAGAGATGAATGAATTTGGTTGGCTGTCCCTGATCAATGGTGATGGCAGAATCGAAAGAGTATGAGAAATTAATTTTTTGAGTATGAGAATTTTCAGTTTTTGGGGCAGAGTTTTGGAAGATAATCATCGGCTGGTAGTGAGTCGCGGAAAGAAGACGTAAGATTAAAAGGCAGTTTTATTCTATTCCATGACCAATGATGAATGCTATTTTAAACGATTGGGGATTGGATAAGCCATCATCACTAAAGCGGACATCCATCAGCAGTGCAAAAAAAACCTTGAGATCCAGATTTTCTATTCAGATTTTGTAATTTTGTGAGTAGAGATCCTTCTTTTTCGGCTTCCATGAGAATGTTCGTTTACAATCTTTTGAACATTTTCGAAAACTAATGGATGTTGAAGTGAATTACTTTGCAGAAACTTCTTCTTTCAATGCAATCTTCTCCACAAGCGTGTCTTAAGCTAGAAGCTGGGAAAATAGTTCTTAAAGTGGACATAAAGGACCTCTTGTAAAATACGCGGCATACTAAAATGTGTTCGAAGAATCGAATGGTGCAATATCACTTCGTCGCGGCTTTGCAAAATGTTTAAATTGGTTTGTGATGAATGACTGAAACAGCGACATAAAATAGAACGATCTTAAATTATTGAAGCATATCAATCCTTAAATAGAATAATGTCTTGGGCACAAAGTAATAAAGCAGTTCTACATTTCAACGAGCCAAAAAAAATTGTAGGTTTGAGGAGAGCCTATAAGTAGTAAAATGTTGTTCTTGGAAACATTGAAAAATGAGTTTAACTGTAGAAGAAGAATCACAATATTTTTATTCTAAAACAAATTTTTAACGTAAGCTTAGTGCCCCATATAAAAACTATAAGGAAAATGGAAGTTCTACTAGAATTCCTTTTCAAAATCATAAATCTGGTAAGCCTTTCAAACATGATTGCAGGTGCAGTGTACAGCACAACTAGTATGACGACTGATCTAGACTTAAAAAAATAACCTTGTTCTGAAAATTCACTGAAAATAATCAACGTTTGAAGATGTAGTAAATTCGCTAATTTAAAAAAAATATCGTGCGCGCCGTGGCTTAAAAGTTAGTACGTCGGACTGTTAAGCGACAGTACCTAGGTTCGAATCCGACTCGGGGAAATAACACCACAAACATTTTTCACGACCTCGTCTCCAGCGAACGAATGACAACCCTCCTGGAGTACTTCTGTCACGGAAAGCTTTCGCAATTCGCCGTTCGGAACCAGCACTAGTAGGTCCAGTCCAGACAGTAGATCCCCTCCATATGTGTCAAAATGTATCGCGCACAACACAGCGGAGGCACGAAGAAGCTAGGCTCTGGCCCTGTAGGGACTGTTACGCCGACTTTGTTTTTTAAATATCACTCACTATGCCATAAAGCCATCACCTTACTTGAACATTGCTCTTCATTAAATTTACCAAAAAAATCTGGGATCCCTAGGATCCTAAAAAACCCAAACGTTCAAAAGTTTTATAAACAAAAATGCGATTCATTTGGAAAATTATTTTCGTACTAAATAAAAATATTTTTCAAAACTTCATTTTGAACAAGAAAATTCAACAAAAATCTATTCGAATTGTTTTAATTTTGAGTGGAGCAAGTAAATCTACAATTTTCTGTCAGTTTAGTCTACAAATAGTCCTAAAATCAAACTAATTCCTGTACATATCACCGTTTCAGACTATTTTACATAATCAGTTTCCTACGAAATTCATTTCTCCAATGTAGCTCCTTGAGGCTTAATTCAAGCACAGACTGAAATTAAAAATAAATCACTTTAAGAATTAAAAAAGGATAAAAATTAAAAAGAAAATCAATTTAATGTTGGTTCAATGAGTCCTGTCCATATTTCATCAGTTGTGTTGGATTTGTGGTGATTTGAATGAATTTAATGCTCAGTAATGTTAAGGTTCTTGTTCGTATAGGGCTTCTGATTTCCCCCCAGATAAAAATCAATTATTTGACTTCGAATTTTATTAGGATTTGATGAAATTTACAAAAGATTTTCTTTTAATTAGAATTTACAACAGAAAACGAATTTACATTGAAGACAAAATATAAGTGACATTGGAAATCTTGTGAACTTGACCTCATTCGTTGCGATGTCATTAAGTCATTAAGATTAAGTAGGAAAAATTTAAATGGGAGGCTGGATAGAATACAAAAGCGAGCAATTAAACTAAGACAATGATGTTGCGAAGTCGATACACGCGCTTGAACACCGTCGAAATGTTTCTTATCTGTCTGTGCTTTATCGCTATATAAACAGACAATGCTCGAGTGAGTTAGCCAACTGAGGAATGCAGTTGGCCCCTTAAAACATTCACCCGCAATACTCGACTCGCTAGAAATGCTCATCAGCAAGCCCTCAAGCCTACTTTCGGACGTACGGTAAAGTTTATGGACTCGTCCTTAGCGAATATGGAATACTCTCTCAAACTCAATTTTTCCATCTGAGTATGCGGACATGCTGACATTGAAAACCAACGCGCACCACTACCTTCTTTCCACCCTCCCTCGGTACCTTCATTCAGGCTATGTCTTAAAAAGAACACTTAAGGGTAGCCCCAATCTAAATGGATTGGAATCAATTTTTTTTTTGTTTTCATAATTGGCGATTGGGGCTACCCTTAAGTGTCCTTTTTAACACACGCCAATTATAAAAACAAAAATTAATTCGAAACAATAATACTTTCTACTTCAACGTGGAAAAAGTAGACCACAGCTAATCATCCTCTAAGATCACAGATAGTCGTTTGGCTTTAATCTATGAATTAGTCCTTTTTAACAGCCATTGGAGATGTATGAATTTGAACATATGGCTCAAGATCTAGTTTTTGCTTTTCAAAGATGGACCTCGGCAGCCTGCCCATGATCGCTGACCCGGTCCTAACAGGTTCTTCCGAATGGTTCTTGTACCATACAGTTGATTCACTATAAGATTCATATTGAGAATAGTCCGCGGTATATCCTTTGAAGGAGAAGATTGATTGCGCCGATAAAAATAAATGCCATCAAAGTACTGCGTATAAAAAAAACTTCCTATTTTACTGGGAGTTATTTCAAAACTTAGTAACTCACTAACAAAAATAATTTGCAGTCAAGAGTTAAAGGTATCGTGACCGTAAGCTAATCTATTTGATCTGTTGGATCTATCAACTGTCCCTTGGGTAATCCGTTCTAGTTGGAGGTACCTAAAAAACCTTTTCCAAGGTTTGCGCCCCAGACATCGAAAACAATTTCTTTCTTTTTGGTAATTGGTTTTTCTCATTCCTCCTGTTTCTTAAGTCATAGTCAGCAGTCGTCATTATTACAAAGCCTGATCTTCTTGAGATATTATTGTAATCGCTGGTAAAGTGAGATTATGCTAACTGTTTTTTCTTCCTTATTTAAGAAACTGGAATCTCTGAATGGACGGATTGAGCTGTGTTACATCGATGACTAAAGTTGTAAAGCCCTGAGTATGGTTAAAACCGTAAATAAAAAAATAAAAAAAATCAAACTCCTAACAGATAAACATGTAAAGACTGTTTTTAGATAAAAATCTGTTTGCGAGTTTGCACAGTAGTCAAATCTAGACACTCGCAACATTTCTTAGAAGACACATTTCTTTTAACATAGAAACCCAATTGCAACTGATCCCTCACTTCTCCACCCGACTGTTTGCCAGCGCCAAAACAGCTTAGAACTCACATGGCTTCTACGACTTCATCTCATTTATTACCAAACACCATACTTAGCACTTTAAATGCTTTATGGAATTTTAAGTCCTAACAAAAACCAGAAATATTACTTACACCCACTGCCAGAGCGTCGTCGGTCTCCATCTACAGGCGCCTCCCGTGCATTGAAGCCGACGTAGTCGGGGTCATTAGACGCATAACACGGTTGAATGCAAAAACACACACAACCAGACAATCGTCACAGCAGACAAAGGAGGAAGCACAAAAACTACTCGGCGTAGAAACTTTCTTTTGCACTTTCCATTTCGGTGACAAAAAAAAAAAAAAAAGGAAAAGAAAAACGCAACCAGACTCGAATTCGTGGCAAAAGGCGCATGTTGCCACCTCACATCGGCAACACTGAGGCGCACTTTAACAAGTTATTCAGGTTATCTTGAGGAACGTATCCTTGCACGGAACTTGCGCTCTAACCTGGGTTCCACTTCAAGTGGATCTCATGTGGATTGTATCAGCTGAAGAAAAGAATGAAAAAAGGAACTCGAAAGGGGATGTTTTTTTTTTGTAGTAACATTGCAAAACACATTTCCCTAGCTCGACGTATAAACAACGAAAAAAAAAGAAAAACTCGTCTCAATTGACGAAAGGGGAAAAGTGTAATTCATCAAAATTTCCTCGCTCGTTCCCGAGGGGTTCAAAAAAAAAGGAAGAATAACGAAACTCCATTCAACCCTCGGAAATTAGTTATAATTACGTCGAGTGAAACACGCGTGTGATATCCCCGTCGTCGTCGTCGTTGTCGTTGTCGCAAACAAATTCTTTCGCAATCCATCCACATTGTTGTCGCACCGCGTCCTCGTCCATCGTCGCCATAGAGCGCGCCTCCCCCACACGCGTCGTCGACGTCGGATGGCTGCTCCTGCTATCGCCAAAAAAGATTTAAGTGAAAAAATTAAACAGAAGTGCAAGAAAAGTTTCGTGTCTCGGTCCTGTGATCCTGCCTCTCGAAGTCCGCGCCTTGCGGACGCAGGGAAAGTGCGAAGCCAGAGGTGGCTGTGAGGTTGCAATGAAACGACGACGAAAAATAACCACAATCAGTTCCTAGACACTTCAATTGAAGATCGAATAAAGTTTATTAAACAAAAAAGAAAACCCTCCCACCCCCTCAAAAAAAAACGAATCCAATCGAATCGAATCAAATCATCGAACATACACATCCAAACAACGAAGTGCGAAAATACACACACCCACACACCCCCACACACATATGTCAAACGCTGTCGCGACGCTTGTTAAGAGGCTTTCATTACGACCATTTTTGTGCGCATGTATCGATCTGTTGGTTTTTAACAATGGCGGCATCAGCAGGAATGTTGTTTTGTGCTTGTAGTGGTGGTAATAAAATGAAACAGCAACAAGAAATGACAACTGTCAGTGACAGCTGACATGGTTTATCTGTTAAGAGTTTGACGTTTCTTTAGTTTGTTTTTTTTTTTTAGTTTTTTTTTTTTGTTTATTTTTTTGAGTTCCTTTCATTTATTATAAGAATACAAAAAAACAATTTCAAGACATGAAAAGTGATTTGTTGGATTATTTTTTTGTTTGTATTGCGCGCCGTTAGTGCAAAAGGACAGTGGATGTCGTATAACATATCCCCCCAGCGTGTAAGATATACGCGCAAAACTTCTAACGCATAATCATCGAAACCAAAAAAAAAAAAAACACAAAGGACTAAGGATAAGGACTTAGGATTAAGAAACTGAATATTTTTTTATTTCTCTATCGGGGTTCATCGAAAAGGTCTATGAATGGACAACTACCGGAAAAAGGTTTGTAAAGATTTCTTTTTTAAGAAAAGAATTTGGGTAGGGGTGCATTTTTTAAGGACTCTTCTTTGTTTTCATGGTGGTGTTTTGTAAGTTGAGACGCGAAGAGACCAAACACTTGTTTCGTAAAGAGTGCGATCTGATTTTTCGGCATGTTGATTTTTTTTTTTATAATTTCTCAATTTTGGCTTGTAGGCTTTTTACAAAATGTAGGCTTATGTACAGTGGAATCCTTTTACAATGGACCACAATAGTTTACATATTCTTTTGTGGAGTTTGAGATTTTTTTCCAAAAACATGATTGGAACTAAAATAAGTGCTTAAGGTACTACTTAACTTGCTTTTTAAGTTTTTTATTATGCCTGGCAGAAGATATTGCCATAACTTCAGTTCAATTTTTACTATCAAGATTTCTTTATTTTGTTTTTTTGCAACATTTCCGCTTAAATACTTATTGGAGCTAAATTTCGAGTTTAAGGACTGCATATTAGAACTAAAAGTAACCTGCAACTAAAGCCCTAAGAGCTGTTTATCGAGGAAAATCCTAAAAAATGCATTGCTCAAAAAGAGGGGCTGTGCTCTATGACACTGCTGTCGAAATCTCTTATTCAAACAGAAGCATCCTCATTCAACGCTAATTCTTTGTGTCCCCTTTAGTGATGTTTTCGATTTGGCAACATTTCAAATTCTGAACTAGCGCATAAAGCTAGTGTGCGTTCAACATGAAGCTGCTCTTATGATCTTTTTTTTCGGAATATGATGTTCGCATAAAATGACGAAGGCTTAAGCCTGAAACTTCAAAAAAAAACATCACGCTTAAGTCCTTCAGCTCAAAATTCAACAGAACTCTTTTCAATGACGATTAAAAGCAGATGTACAAAATTTGCCCTTCGCTGTCAAAAACCAAAAATTTGCAGCTTTTACAAGCTAACCTTGAATGGCGTCTTACTCCAAAAGACTTTTACTAAACAGAACTTGAGCACTGTCCACTCGAAGGACTGGGCTAATCTCTAAACATAGAATTTAACTTAACAGCAACAAACGATGAAGATTTATAACACCAGCTTGTTCCCAAAAAAAATAAAATGTTACAAAATTCTGCACTTTCGATCTTAGGCCGCGCGGCAAGTGAGTCGCATCGCCTAGGTCATCCCATTCTTTTTCGTCTTTACCTTAAAATCAACTTTAAAAATTTCAGCCCGTCAAAGGCATCCTTTCTTCGGATCACACCACTTTTTCCTCTACAGAAACTTCCCACAGAGCATTAAAATTTTCTCGTCTTTGGCACAATCATTCTATTCACACGATCCCCTGTTAAAACCAAACCGAAACAATCCAAAACTGAACCAAAAATTCACCTTCGAGAAATTATTTTTGTACTTTTGGGACTAAGTTCGTTTTGCGTAAAAAGTTTTCTGGTTTACTAAAATTGATCAAAATTGTTGTTTACTAGTGTGAAATAAATCTTAAGATGTTTATTTATAATTTTTAGTTTTTATGCAATTTTATTGAAATCAAATTACCTAAGTGACGCTAGAAAACAATTTGTTTAGTTTCATAAGAATTTGGTAAGACATTTGAGAAAAAAACTGTGTGAATGTGAGTTTTACTTACCCGCCGAATGTTTCGTTCGCAAACAGACAAGTAGTTTGGACTTAATATAAGTAAGAAATCAACAAATCAAATTCAAATTGTAAATACACCTTCAGTCCAAATTTCATCCCTTAACTACAAAGGACTTATAAGATATTGTCTAATATGTAAAATGCGATAGACAAACAGACACCGAAGTGACTCCTTAAAGGTTTCATCAGTCCTTTGGAGCGAAACCCTAAAAAGGACCATCAAAACACACAGAAAATCGAAGAAAATCTTTTCTTTATTTGGTTTATCAACCTATACAATCGGCCTACACAATAAGATTTTTTGTATGGTAGGGTTAGGACTGTATAATACTAAGCAAGACGAACTGGCTGCTATAAACAGGGGAGATCTCTGTGTGGACAATCGAAATAAAGATTCTGGAAATATTTGGGCTTTATTCCTTATCCTTTGCTTTCTGGCCGTAAAAACTTTGTCGACTATTCGAAATTTATCCTTTTTCAGTCTGAGACCTCTATTAACTTTAATCGCATCACTCTAGCCGTTTTGTAGAGTTATTCAAACTTATTATGACTTCAATCCTAAGCTGCATGGCTTCCTCATTAGTTTTCGTGTTATGGAATTTAGGCATATAAAGCCATTCTTCTGAATCTCTTTCCCAAGACGCTGCAATTGCTTTGAAATTTTGTAACTCATCTAGCTCAGTCGAAGATTCTAAAAGCAAGATGTTAAAACTAAACCTCAATAAATAAAATAATAAATTTAATCACTGATCGTTCAAATAACATAAGTCATACATTATTCGAGATCACTTTTATTACGTTATGGTCTTATGGGTGCTGCGTTGGGAGCAAAAAAGACATAATTTGAAACCTTAAACTGATGCCGCATACAAATTTGAATGCGAAATCAGCATCCACTGTATATTTTGTTCTACAAAATACGTTGTTTTTGTCTCTTTTATAAAAAATAAAAAAGTCAATTATTTTGTTTTAACAAATCTTCTGACTTAACTAGTTAACGGCCAAGTAAGACAAGGTAGGTTGTTTTGGCGCTACGTTTTCAAATTCTTCCCAATGAAAATTCCCTAGAGAAAACGTTCTTCAAATATGAAGAGTGTTGACTTCATCAACAAAATTGCGAGGTTGCAAGAAATTGAACGTTGAATAAGTACAAGCATCGACAAATTGCTTTTCCTCTTTTTCAGGCTTCACTGTTACATTCATATTTTCGTAGTTGCACTTTTGTTAATAGTTTTTGCCAGCATAGTAATAATTTATTATAAATAAAAGCAAAATGAACTTTTGCATTCATTGTGAATACTTAAGTGAACCAAGCCTTTTTCTGTAAACCTAATGTGAGGCTGCATTAGGCGCTTGAGTAAAAAAGTTCTAAAGCATAGAACTTTTCAAAGAGGTATATTCATTCTTCCATTTTTCTTTAGCCTTTTTCGACTCTAAAAAAGCAAAACGTGGAATTCCTTATTTCAAATTTTAGGGTGATTTATAACATTCTAACAATAGTCATCTATAAATATTATAAAACAAAGTCGAAAAAAATGTTTGGGGAGTGTAATCTCAGGAACTACTGAACGGATTTGCATGCGGTTTTCACCAGTAGTATTGTTGGGTATCTATTATGGGTATGGACTACATTTTATAGACATTTAGGCACAACAAGCTAACGGTATATTGAGATAAGTAAAAAAAGTCGAGAACTGGCAAACTTCTAAGGCGGGCGCTGTCTAAACAGTTAAAGATACGAAAAAATAATGTACTGGGAAATTGATCGTCTTAAAAAGTTCTAAAAAAAAGTCAGTGGTGCCATATGTTTATCTCTTAAGGTAGACTCACAATAACCAATTTTATGGTTCTGAAAAATTTCGAAAAGCCAATCCGCCCTGTAACTTCCACACCGCTTTGTCAAAAAATCTGAAAAAATTACAAAAAATCGGCTTCCATGAGTAAATTAAAAAAAAACTAATTTCAGCATTCTAGCCCCAATACTTTTGGAGCTTTTGGCCAAAAACGATAAAACGTAAATATGCGAATTTCGAAAATCTAAAAACGCAGTTTTATAGATCTCGGAGCAAGCACTAAGAAATAATAGCTATAAAAATATCGATTAGTTGGTGAAATCCGAGAAATCGTTGATTAAACGATTTTTTTAATCTATAAAATTCTGGCTGAAATCGATGCGAGTCTCAGTATGTTCATTTCAACCCCTATTTGCTAAACTCAAATTTGCACACAGCTGGCATGACGATGATCGCGCGGAAACGGTGTTGTACGGATAGAGGCATATGAAATGTGAAAAATGGATATATGCATATATGTATGTGTATAGGTTTACATAAATGTATACATCAGAAATACAGGCAGCGATGAAAGAACGTGGTATTTTTTTGTGGGATATGATAACCAATGGGAAAATAACATATCTGATGCGTGTTCTGTTCTACAGGAAAATAACAAGGACACTTATTTACTTTAATAATTTCGTTGTGTAAAATTACTGAACCTTTCTTGCCATGGCAAAATTACCGCAAAATTTGATTGAAGATATGTTGTACCGCAGACAACAACAACTGTCATCCGATTATGGGAACATTGATCAAAGTACATACAATCGAATCATTCTAAGTCGAATTTTCACGGGTTAGAGGCAGTTATGGAAATTCAAGTTAGAGTGTTTCATATTTCTTTTTTTTTGTGTTGAAAATCCTTTATTTTGGACTGTAATATTTACAATTGGAATTATACTGACAGACGTCTTTATATTTCTCTTTTAAAGTAAACTTCCAATACACACGCTGAATGAAGCAAGAATGCATCTCAGATACGAGTACATATCGCTCTCGACAACGATAATGCTCGCTCGCGATGTTCGCGTGGAGGGATTTGTTCGCAAGCAAATTCTCATTTTTGCTGTGAACTTCGTCTGCTCTCTCTTTTTTGCATAGGTTAACAACAATAAGGGCAACCACTTGCGCTTTTTCTCCGACGTGTTTGCACTACAAGAATCAATACGAAATGAATGTTCGCGAAATGTCTAGGATCCCAATGGGAGAGTCAGATAATGCGAGTGTGCGTACTTGCTACAAGTTGGGAGGGGAATTTTTTTTTGTCTGTTTTTCAGCCAAAGAAATAAAACTCGACTTAGAGGTATTGAAAGTAGACTAAGGCTGGAAAGAATGTATTCGGGTAAGAAGGATTTTCGACTTAGAGGGATTTTCGACATAGAGGAATTCGACTGTATGTTCTGTGGAATTTTATTTCAAGTAGCCATATAACATCAAACCATGCAGAATACATGCGAGAAAAAAACTATGATCATTACTGACTTATTGAAGAATGATTTAATTATGCTATTAGTCTACAATAACAAGGGGAATATTTTCTTTTTGAATGCTACTGGAGGCAGCGGGAAGACTGCTTTTGCTGTGGCATCGTCTGGAATTGAACCCACACTTTTAGATGGCGCAGGAACTAACTCTGCCAACTCTGCTTTTAAACTTCCATTAAAATTTTGTAGTACCGATGTTTCAAGTGCTTGCAATGTTTCCAAGTAGAGTAATACTGGTAAATTGACGATGGATTGTAGTTCAGTAGCTTAGGACGAGACTTCAATGCTCCACAAAACGTCTAACAAGACGCACTAAAGCAAAGTCTATGCTTCACTGAAAGCAAAGTCTATACTTATTTAACTGACCGCGCTTTAGATGTAGAAGAAGCGATGCATTACCCCAAATTATTTCTAAATTCAATAACACTTTCTGGTATTCCATTGCTCGAATACTAAAAAACTTTAGATATAGTGCTGCCTGCGCGAAGCCAGGACGGGTTGCTAGTGAAAATATAAAAAGACGAACCCCAAACACTTGCTCTTCTCTCTGCTTTTTCAACCCCCTACTAAGTCCAAGGACCTCTCCTCCCCCGACTGCGTGCAGATCAAATTAACCGTCACGACAGTTAATCTCTCTGCCCAACCCCCACTCGCCTCGGGCTCCCTGTTGTGGGTGCAATGACGTGTCTTCCGGTTCCGCTCGCCGCGATAAAAAGAAAATATCCCGAAGGAAATAAAAAAAACACACACTCACTCAGAAAAATATATTTATACCCATTAAGAGGATTCCTCTTTTTCCGTGCATTTTCCAATGCGATTTCCCTCTTTTCATTGATGAGACGAAGCATGTCGCACAGAAACGCAAAAAAAAAAAAAAATAAAAAAAAGAATCCCCATAATTTGGCTGCCATCCAGACTGTCTGTCTTGGGTCTGTTTGATTGGTCGCTCCTGTGCCTGCTCTTTCTCCATCCTCCCCAATTCCTGTTCCAGGTCCTGTGTGTGGCTCTCACTCCCGTCTGGCTTGTGATTTTGATATGTTAAACTACCAAAGCAAAGTCCCCCCCTAGCCTTTTGGGATGTGTGGATGTTCTGAATGTTGGCATTTAAATGCGTTCAACAAAAGCCGGCTGCTCCGGACTCCGGAGGCGTGCCAGTCGTCGTCTGCGTCGTCGGAGGAGTCGCTGAAGTCAGTTGTCAAAGTCTAGGGCCACGAGTGTTTGCGACGCGTTCGCCGAGACAAATCCCAATTAAACGCTGATGTGAGTAATTATTTTAAATGGCATTGCAGGGTGAGGATGAGTTGCAGCTGTGATGAAATAAATGGCGAGCGGATGATGGAATGCCGGTCTTTTGTGTTGGGGTCTTAGCACTCGGCGGAGTCTCAGAGAAATGCAATAAAATTTATTTACTGCCAATGATGGGGGGAGGCGTTTATGAGAAATGGCAAAAGCCAGAAGTGGGAGATATGAAGAGTGATGGTCCGTGGGATTGATGCTTCAAGAATTTCGTCACATCTTAAGTGAAGCTGAAAAAGAACCTGGCTTAGATTGTCTCAAAGCGAGACCTGGCTTAGATCGTTGTTTTCAAACTCGTTCTTCAAATTTGTTCTTTCCCTTGTTTAGTTTTCAAATCCTTTTCTTTGATATTTTTCCCCAAACTCATCCTTCAGTCAGTTTCTTGATTTTCGACTTCCAATCTCCGTCTATTCCAATCTTACACATGACGTCCGGATAATTGGAAATGCAGGCATGAAAAAGACCTCTTAGGATCCATTTTATTTTAGCTAAAAGCAGCCTTAAGAGATCTCCAACCAGTCTTCAACCAGAAGCAAACTGTGAAACCAAAAGTCACAGATTTCAACCTTCGAATCCCATCGTAACCAATTGGAGCTTGAAATGAAGCTGCGGAGGTGTTTGACTTAATGGATCGAATTCTGTTCTAATACTTTGCTTTTATCCCCAAGTTCCGGCGATTTCCCCTGATTTTGTCATAACTTGGTTACATCTGTCTCTTCATTGAATCCAGTGTTGCTCAAACAGAGTCCTCTAAAGCTTCTGAAACACACTTCTTCGAATGAAATAAAAAATCTGTAAATTCCAGCTCCACATCCCCTTCTTCACATGAAACTTTTATTCTCTTTGACTCATTTTGTCAATAAACACAACCAATCCTCCCCACCCTGTGATCCACTGCCCAGAATCCTTTCCAAAAACTTTGTCCTTTCGTGGCACATTTTCTTTTTTTTTGTTGGCTACCACTGCAGCAAATCGTGAGCCTCCCGCGAAATAGGACGTGCAGTAGCACCTCTGGTGCAGAGTTTTAAACGTGAAACTCCACTCTTAAAATTCGGTTACATTCAAAGGGTCTACATGTGTTCATTAATTAATGCGAACCGAACAGGCACAGGCATCTGCAGTTGGTAGGAGCATTAGGGAAACTTACCTCGTTGACATCGTTAGAATTTTACAAAAAAAAAAAAAAAACACCCACAAACTGGTTACACTTATTGACGGTTAAGGGAAATTGACATAGTTAAAGGATTTAAGTGGTAAAATTTAGTTTTCAGGCCTTTGAAGGGTGAGAGCAGTTGGGAACAGTTTGCAAAGCCATTTTGAGGGAATTTCTAGTTTTAAACTTCGAAAGCTGCCGAATTCGGCTCATTAGGTTACATTTTGTAGTCGTGCACGACCTAAAGGGCACTTTAGATGAACGATTTGCATATCCACTTTAGGAAGTGGACAGTGAAGCAGTCAGAGTCAGTCAGCCAAGTTTCTGCAATAAAAAATCTTCCCAAGTATCCTGCGCACGACTGGAAGTATTTGTAACTACAGTCTAATCCCTCTAAGTCGAATTTTTACGCCATATTTTGGCATTCTCTCGATTTTCAATGGTCGACGTGTAAGGCAACCTTTAGTCAAATCGTGTGCGCGATCGCGGGCCTCTGTATGAACGACTGACAATCCTTCTGCCATGGAAAGCTTTCGTAATTCGCCGTTTGGAATCGGCATTAAACAGTAGATCCTCTCCACTCGTGTCAAAATATATCGCGCACAACACAGTGGAGGCGCGAAGAAGTTAGGCTCTGGCATTGTATGGGATGTAGGAATGTCTAAGCCTTGAGCAAAATTGCTGTCCCATCTATGGGGCACGCTGCTCTCAATCTAAGGAACGCACTGTTAGTTCGCACTTGAAACTAAAATCGAAGCCAGAACTACGAAGAAATGTTCAAAATGTTCAAAAGACTGCTTAGATTTACTCGGGTTAATCTAAGGCCATTACTTATCAGGCAGTCAACCCTTGAAGAGTCTGCGCCTTGACTAAAAATGTCCTTCAACATTGACGGTCCGCGAACGGAAGCATGCTACTTGCAGTCCGAAAAATCAAGCTGTCTTGCTTTTGCGATTACTTTGTCTTTATACCGAAAGTTTGGTCTGCCTCTACTCCTCGAACCAAGAGGCTTGAATTGAGAGACCATTGAAAATAGCTTTCAGAAGCTATAGATGGGCTACATAAGTTGGAGCGCTTGCTTCCATGCGTTCATTGTGACCGAGCCATTATTGTTAATGAATTACAGCTCGTCCAGCTCATAAGGTTCGCGGTTTTATCTTTTTCTTGATTCATCTTCCTATGAGACAGATAAGCAACGAGCCCTAGGTTATAAGCTGATCTAAATCAGTAAAAAGAGAAAGCCTCATTTTCAGGAAACGTCACGCCGTCAAAATCTGCAAAATACTTTCGTTTAATAGAAAATATAGATTAATGATTAATAGAAGTCGCTAGTTAAAATTTATAAAAGCGACCCAAAGCTAATCAGAAAAATGTCTTCGAGTAATTCACGTCCCAAAATAATCAGAAAAATACTCTTGAGCAGTTTAATTTCTCAAACCCACTTTTGTGTCTTGGTACGTGCTGTGACAAAATGTTAAAGAATCATTCATTGACCCAAAATTGTAGATCCATTACCTTCGCATTCCTAAGCAGGCCTAAATTTGGCTTTTTTAAAGTTGTCTAATTCAATCAAAAAATGTTTAGACTGAAAAGTTTAAAGCAGACCCTCTCAACACTTAAAAAGCCTAAAATTATTTGTTCAAAAAATAAGTTTCTTTAGGCAGCTAGGTTCCCCTTGCGCTTTCTGTTATGTCTTATTCGTGCACTAAGAAGATTCCTAAATGTATGTCAATTTCAAAGTGAAGATATAACAAATACTTTACTTTAACAAATTCTAGCATTTTCATAATGAGTATCCAATTTTTATTTGAATTTCATTTCATTTCTTGCTGTTGTCGAAACAAAATTTGAGGCCATGGTATTGAGTTAAACGCACACTGAAAACGTTTAGTTTCTGACCGACAATGTACAAAGAGTTTATTTAATTTCTTCGAGTTTTTTTTATTCGTTTGTCTAATCTTAACTTTTTTGTTGCTTGAATTTATGTATTTTGTCGCCGTTGCAGTCAAGCATATTCATTCAATTTCAGGACAAACAATTGTCAGAAAACTGATTAAAACTGTTCGAATTTATTATTCAATTGGCAAATCTAAAATTTTGTATTCAAATTTCATTAACTTCATCGCGATTGTAATGAAGTTTGAGTGCCTGCCATCCCGGTAAGCACAAACGTGAGTGTGACAAAGGTAACGGTTTTCACGAGAAAAGAAAATCGGGATCTTCATCACCCTCGCAGTCAGTTTAGAAAAAAAGGAGCACAGATATTTTCGCCAAAGTTTTCACTTCAAATTAAAATAAATTATCTCTCTTCAAATGCATTTCAAATTCTTGGCAAACTTTAGCCGCAGCTGCAAAAGAATTTTTATCAACACGGTCCCCTTTTCCCAACCTTTTCCTTCAACAACTTTTACAAGACCAATGTTTGTTGTCCAAATCTTAACACATTCCTTGTCCTTTGGTGGTTATGCATATTTTTTTTTTATATTTTACCAAAACAGCTCTCTGCACATTTAACCACATAAAAGCAGCGTCTTGGACGGACAAATAAACCACCACAAGAGAACAGAGAGAGAACGAAGTCCTTTGAAAAGTTGTAGAAACTTTTAATCGGGATAAACAAAAGTATTTTTAAAGTTTTTATCTTTTTTGGTGTATGTGTCCTTTTGCATTCTTTACTTCAAAAGGATTTGTGAAAATAAGATTATGCACTCACACTCATAAACCGAGGGAGAAAACTATTTCGGTTGATTTTGGAATCCATTATGAAGAGGAACGACGACAAGTTTACAATTTTGAGAAATTTGTCGGAGGTGATGGTGAGGAGTAGAATGCGGAGATTAGGTTTCTTTGAGTGTAAGGAGAACTTTTAAAAAGAATGGGTTCGCCATGAGAAGGACGAAGATGAAGACATTTCTCATCAGCGGATGGCAATCAGTGCTCTGAAGTGGAGAACGACAACAATTTTCTCTCTACAGCCACAGTTATTCTGAAAAGGATTAGGATGGTTGAAGTGGTTGTCACAAAGATGACGGGAGAAGGTACAGGACTCTAAAAACATTGGTTTTCAAAAATGTCTCTTATGAGTATTAAACTCGCTTTTTTGAATGTCTATAGACATCGGTCTGTCAAAAAAACTTTAAAATTTGGGTTCACAAATGAATTCAAAGAACTTCTGCAATTTTTTTTTTAAATTGATCTTAAGAAGTTTAAAGAGACTGACTTGTCTCAATAATCTGTTCAGCTGGGATGAGAAAGTTTACTATGGGAAGATACTTCTTTAAAAATTTGTGCCATAGAAATGCGAAATGTAATCACAAATTCATAAAAAGTACCAACTAGTTTTTGGTCAATCTAGGGCAAATATGCAACTTGTTACAATTTGCAGCCAAACAAGCCTGCAAAATCTTACTATTTGCAGGAAACTCTTAAGCTAAAGAGTCCGGGCTTAGAAAAAAACTGGCAGAGTGATATCACAATGGACAAACTTATGATCTACGTGGACCGCATATCTTCGCGGCAGTCACATCAAGCTAAGACCTCAGCCCAAACTTTCATTGAAAAAAACCGAAACCATCCAACCCCATACGACAACTCAATGTCCCAAAAAGTCTGCCGCTTCACTACCACGGCAACTCTCAACTCCATTGTAGTGCAATCCTCTTTTGTATTTCTCTACAACAGAAAGAGAATCCAATCACTTTCCTCTCTTTGTTCGTGTTCATTCCACATCGTCAATGGCAGAGTTCTCTTCCCCCTCAACTAAAAATTCATCCGCCGTAGTATTTTCCTACGAGTGCCACATCCGCCGCCCACGGATGGTTCGCTTCCAAGGGCCACATCGACTTCATTCTTGTGCTCCGTTTTCCACCGTCCATCGATGATGGAAAATACTACTCCAACGAAAATGTGTAGTCCAAGCAAAACAACAACAAACACGAATACAACACAAAACAGTAGGGGCGCCGGTTTTTCTAATTCTCTTACTTTCTCCCTTCGTTCGTTTTTTTGATTTTTTTTGTGTTGTTTTGTGTTGCGCTTCGATTTCAAACCAACAACACACCGGGTGAGGAGAGTTCATGTTCTGTGTGCCGCCTTGCTTGCCGTGCACGACTGGAATCTCCTGTGAGTCATTTCTGCACGAGCTCTGTGTGGGACCAATCTTCCCTTTTTTTCCTCCGATTTTCCAAAAAAAGAAGAAAAGCAGAAAAGAAGGAATGAAACTGCGCGCAGAGGGTGAACAGGGGGATTTCGGGCAGCGAGCGATTTTCAACAGCGGCGCCCTAGTCACTTTTCGATTTTGAAGACGGCCTTTAGTTCTATTCCTGTGCTCGTTGTGTTCGAATTGACTTTTCTCGAGAGTACTCCGTCGTGGATTCTTTTTGTGAAAATTAATTCATCCTCTCACGATGATCAGTTGCAGAAAGTTGATTTTTTGAAAACGTGTAACCCAACACCAGCTCACGTGTTTGGAGAGTGTGAAAAAAAAAGTGCAGTGTAGTTGTCCTTTTGATCCTGTGGTTTCTCCCCCTTAAACACCGATCACACAAACGTTTAACACAAATGAGTCACCTCATCAAAATTAAGGGCAAGGATACAAAATATATTTTTTGATTTTTCCTTGCATCCCTCAAACCAGTGAATCTGTGCTTCGTCCGGTTCTCCATTACTCTTTTTCCGTCGTTTGTGGTGGTGGTGAAAACGAAAAAAAAGGACCTCAAGGGGTTGTAAATGTGATTTCCCCATAAATTATGTGCACATCGAGATTTATACCAAACAAAAAAAATTAAATCGCGAATGAAAAAGATTCGAGAATAAACGTATCTGTGGATTTTGGATTTTTGTTTTTTTCTTTTTATGTGCCCTTCGACGATGCTCATGGTTACGATGGCGAACAGAATGGAATTCGACACTTGCCGATGTACGTAAAATCTCTTTTTCTTTTGAGTTGAATTTTTATGGATTTTAAATGACTAAGTGTAGTCGTCTTTTATAATAAACGATAAGTATACCTGCATAATATTTTTTTCGATGGGGGGTGTGCACAGGGGGTCTGTGAATGTGTGGAATGAATTTTTGAAAAGTCACCCAACTGGAACACAGGGGTGAGATATGTGTCGGTCGTTAGGGGTAGTTAGCTGGGATCGGTGGCATTAAAATATATATTTTTTTTTGTTTGCTTTATTTCCACGATAAGCTGAAGTTATGGGTTTTTCGTAAGAGTCAGTAATTTTGAGTGCGTTAGTGTGCGCTTCTGTAGCCGTTTTAAAGATTTTATTTTTCGATTTCACTGTGACTTTGGCCAATTTGCATTTAACGTTATTTTTATGAGACGATCAGAATCATGCTCCTGATGGTCTGGTTGTAAAAGTTTAAATTTTGGTCGGTTTGTGTTTTGGGAAGCTGAAAAGTTCCTTCTTTATGAGTTTTCTAAGGCCAAATACGTTTTATTTATGCCCCACTTAATTTGTTTCTAATAAAAAGGAAGGTTGATTTAGATCCCTGATTTGGAATCAAAAGTTTTTTATGTTATACATTTTTGTTTTGAAGTTCAATTTTGTATGGCAAGCTACTTGTGGAACCTCTTGGAACCTGAATTTTCTCTTGGGATATTCGAATTTTCTTCTTTTTGCTCTAAATTTCTGTCCTAATTTCGTTTTTATATTTTTGCTATCACTAAAGTTTTTTTTCATCCAAGAATCTGTTATTGAATTTTAAGTTATGAAGAGGTGTACTTCGTTATTTTTTTAACTGGGTCTGTTTTTTTTTTTTCTCTTCAAGAAATAATGATTCAAAAGAATCTATTGAAGATTGCATTTACAACAAATATTTTAGAACAAGACGGACGACTGTTTTTTTCACCTGCCTTTAAAATACCACCTGAAAAGTCACTCGACAGTTTAAGTCTCTTTGATTTGTTTTTGTAATTCGCGTGTAGATTTCAGAGTTATAAAATTCTGCAGTATTTTCGGACTTAAGTACAAGTTAAGTACAAGTAGTTGCACTATTCCTGATACTGGTTCTCGTACTTTATTTCATACAGGCCTACTAACTGGAAATTGATTATTCATTCATTCATAATACATTCAGATTTTCATAGTTTTTCTAAAAACATGCCTTCTACTTTTTCGATTTACTTAAGGCATTCTGCCTTACAACTTTGTGCACACATCGTGTTCGTTTATACTTCTTCATGTGATATTGATGCTTTTATGGATTTCTTGTCACAAAATTTATAATTTACATGTGTTACATTGAAAATAAAGATAAAGAACGATTTATTTCCGATATTAATAAATAAACAAATAGCTTTCATAACTTTGCCTTCTCCTGAGAGAATTCCTTTATTCTACTCCTTGAGAAGTGAAACATCTTTTATTTTTAGCTCCAAAAGTTTGCAAGATTTATTATTCTTTAAAAAAGTATGAGCAACGCTTTATAAATATTTGATTTTGATTTTTTCTTCAGTCTTTTACAATTCATCCAATCCAAAAAAATGGAATCCACTTGAGCGTCATTCAATAAAATATTAAGTTAGGTTAAGTCCAAGTGGAGCAAGGTTAGACCCTTTGTAGAAACTTTTTTTTTAGTTAAACCTTGAAATGAGATTGGACTCGACCGCTTGTGAAAAAAGATCTTTAAATAACTTTCATATTAAAAATGGTTCCCTGGGGTAACCTTCCGTCTATAGGCTTTTGAATGTTAGTAATGATTTCGTTTTTACGTTTTTGCATAAAAAAACAAGCAGAAGATTGCAATAGGGCAGGGCGAGGCTAGTTATTCCACTATCCACTTGAAGTCTCATAAATACCAACCTAATCATAGTACAGTTATGAAATTTAAAATACGTAATCGCAGAGGAATAATATTGTCTCAAGTCCAAGTGGTCCAAGTGGTCCAATTTGCCCCACTAACAGGGCAAGTTTGATCAGGGGCTTAAAAGTATTGAAAGGAGCTACATAAAAGACAAAAAGGACAAAAAGGACAAAAAGGATGAATTTATTATAGAAAAATTTGTTTTAAAATACAACAAGTAAGAAAACTCGCTATTGCAGTTAATACAAATCAAAATGGCCTCAAGTTCAGATGCGCCCTTCTTATGAACCCAATTTTGATACTTTTAGAGAAAGCGTTCATGCACATTAGGCAATATCAGCCCCAGTTCGGTGGGAAATAGATTGAAGTTCATTGGAAACAGCTGAACCTACTAAAAATATGTTAGTTATTCTTTAGCGGGCTCCGCTTTAACTCTTCACTTGTATAACTTGATTGAAAACATTGAGCGGTGTAAATTTATAGCAATAAATAGTAAAGTTACCTGAAGTCTGGACATTGTCATGGCTTAAACACTCCCGATTTGATAGATCTTACGATGTCTGATTCTATTAGCTTCAAATTTCATGTTTAAGTGATAGTTCCAGTATTCAAGCTATGATTTGGAAAGCATCTCAAAAAATTAATTCACAATTTCTTTGTGACATTGCTTTAGACTGATTATTTTTGTTACCAGTTTTTTTTTTTTCAAACCAACCTTAGCAGAACACCTCTTAATAAAAAGACAAAGAATTAACAGAAAAAAATTCAATATAAAAGACAACGTTTCGGATTCTTTGTTTGCTATCACAACATTGCCCCTCATAATTTAATTAAATGTCTTTCCAAACATCAACCGTAGTTTCATTCCACCAGCATAACATGTTGCCCCACAAAAAAAAGAATTTTATTTTATTGATCAAACTGCTTGCCTTTAAATTGATTAAGGTTAGTGTCTATATTTTCCCAATAGACAAACGTTTCACAAATCAATTGAGCTACTTCAATCGCAACTCAAACAATCTTTTGACGTCACGTTGACCGTAGACGTTGAGTTTGCTCAGAGAAAAAAAAAATTAAAAGATTATGAAATAAAACGAAATTGGAAGATTCGTCAATTGAAAATCAAATTTCTACTACTTCAATTTTATCTGTTCTATTTTCGGTCTAAAAATGGAAATGGAAACAAAAATTATGTCTGTGCATGGATGTGGAAGTAAGAGACTTGTTGTCTGATTTTGTAAAACTTTTAAAATTTGTTGATGCATTTTTAAATGAAAAGTTTGATTCTGTCCTTTCGGGAACTATTACACCGAGTTAGGTATTTTAAAGTGCAAGGAAAGAATTTTTGAATCAATTTTGATTCAAATGTTTAGGACATAAAAAGAATTTGCTTACAGCCATCGAATGAAGCTTGCTGGAATGACTAAGGATGACTGAACTGAACTTTTCAAACTTTCGATCTAGAAATCTGAAAGATCAGAAGTTAATAAATATTATAAAAGCAATAAAGAAAGGCAAAAGGATTGCTTCATTCCCACAAATCGGCTATCAGTTCAAGAGCTAATTTGTAAATCTCCAGAGCGAGCGTATACGAGCGTCTTCTCAGAAGAATGGAATGCGAGCAGCCGAGTTATTAGGTACAGTAAAAAGAAATCCATTATTTTTGCATGAAATACAAATGCAAAATGAATGGATTTCTTTTGAATTCATCTAATATTTAGTCACAAGTCTAAGTCACTGTCTAAGTGACGTTTCCCCAGTATCTGAAAGACCTTTGTCAGACAAATAAGAAGCAAATGGATCGTAGTTTCAGGTTTGTTACTGCCAGCACTACCACTGGTATATTTTGCGATTCCCAGCTCTCTGAACATTCATCCAATCTTTTGCGAAAAGCCAGACTCCAGCCTCCAACGGGTAACACCACCTAATTATTATTTTAGGAACACTTTCCTAACTCTTTTTTTAATCGCTATCGGATCTTAAGTGATTAAAGTTTTACTAAATTCGCTTGATGGGTGGAAGCTGCTAACGACAAGGTCCAAGTACAACTCTTATCTGCATAATTTTTTTCATTGAACATCACGTCACTCAACATGACGATTTAGTACTCATGAATAAATTCACCCTCTACTCCACTTTTCACCCTACATGCAATTTTCTCCGATGATAGCATCGCCACTCTGACTTTTCAGCTGACGTGAGTCAGTCTCTAGCCACAAACTAGTCTGATAAACCGAAACAAAGAACACAAAACCTCCAAAGATGACGAATTTTGAAATTATATGCGTCATTGGTGCCAGCGAGACTGATGACATTTGCTCCGTCCAGCGTGAAAAACCACACTCAAATCGCATCTGCAACGCGTGTTTTTGGCAATGACTAAAGTTTTTCATTCAAAACTCGTCCCATTTGTCATTCAAGCTCCCAACTCACTCGCTCTTGTCGACCGACTGTAAACGACTTGTGGGCGGTATCGTCACAATCCCCCCATCAACTAAGTCACTCGGTAAAAGTCATAAATTTTCATTGCTCCCGCTCTAGTGGATGACGTGGGGTTGGTGCTGCTGTTGAACAAACTTTTCTCCAACTGAAGGTGGAGCAGAGCACTCCTACCCCACACGTCACTCATCCACGGAATTAATTGTCCGTCTGTAACTCACTCCTGTCCATGAGTTGCTTGTTTTTGACTTTTTTCAAAAATGATTTTTCAATAAACCGCCGTTCCACTAGGTGCGGTGTTTGCATTCCATGTTTTGACTTGAAGACGTCGTCACTTTAAAATTTATTCCCGTTGCGCTTCACTGGCTGACGCAGAGACGCGGAGACATGATTGGGCACTGAAGTGAAATTTTTCAAAATTCGATGTGGAATTCCATCAGACAGACGATTGGGGAGAGGAGGATGCGATAAAGTGGCGTCGGGAGGTTTATGGTGACATTAAGTTCTCTTGCAACTAAAGAGTATTCTTTTTGTAAATTCCAAAAACGTAATAAAAATTCATTTCAACTGACATCGGAACACGTGCGATCAGTGATCTTAGTTTTTATGAAAATTAACCGCGGATTTATGAGTGGTAATTAAAATGGCCTTTGAACGGCAGCGACTCAAAATAGAAGTTGAGTGAGTTGTGAGGGTGGTGAAGGCATGCGGTGGAGAGTTTTACTGTCGCTTGCAGTTGTTGAGCTTTTGAAGTGCGTTAGAGAGTGGAATGTGTGGATGAGACTCTGGCTGGTTGATGAATCTTTAGTCAATGTCGTGAATTTAATTTTTGGCATTATTTAGTTGACTTTTGATGTGGTCTCAAGCGCAAAGTAAAAACAATTGTCAGTCAAAAAATATCTAGAATACTCTTGAGTAGGTTTTCTATAGTTTTGCGCTGATCTAGAATTATTTTTTGTAAAAATTTTATTAGAAGCAGAGTTCACGAATAGCCGTTTTGGCCTGGATTTCTTGATTCTTTGCAGGTGAACAAGAATGCCAGAAATTTAACTACACATTAACAAATATATGAAGACCATCTCGTCGTTAAGTCAGTTTTGAAAAAAAACCCTCTAGTGATGCTCGGTTGCCTGCTGACTTGGCTGATTTTTCTTTAAATTTACAATTTTGAATCAGTTTCATTCACTTCGGCCTTTCAGTGTGTATGGGTAACTTGTTCGGTGCACCGCATGTGACAAATCCACCATCACTCTCCATGCCTCAGACTCCACACTTCATTAACTCGAAAATCATCTGACACAAAGGCAAGTGCCTTCCTGTCATAATTCAGTGCTCCAATATTCCAAAATGCTTTTAAAATGTTAAAAAAAAAACTCAGAACCATGCTTGTATTCAATGGCCCCTGTGAAATCTCTCATCGAAAGCTTTTCCTGAACCCAGGCGCCATTGTCACAAGCTCAGTCGTTGCCCATTTCACTCCACGACATTCACCCGTCAAAATATCTGACACACCATTCCCTCGGATCCTCCGAAACTTCCCATCCTCACGAGAGGACCTCATCCCCGAAAAAGAAAACCTTTCAGTTGATTTCACATTCATCCACACACGAAAGTCACGCACCGAACAAAGGTGCTGAGGACTGCAACCCCTTCAATCGATTTCGCGATTTCCCGCTTCCACATGAGTGCATCCTTAGCGCCACACTCCATGTCCTCCAAATTAGAATCCTGGCCTTCCTTCGTGTCCTCCCACCGTCACATGAAATTCATTTTAAGCGACTCCTTTCCTCAAGAATTTTCATCTCATCTGTCGTGAATTCGTTGTTGTGATGATGATCCTAAGAGCATCCCAAGCACACAACGGAGGCACCGTACACTCGGTCCTTAATGGCCACAGCTGGGTGTGCTCGCAAAAGTCTCCTAGACACTCGCTGTCATACACCGTTAAATTATTTGTACAGCCTCGGGGATGATTTTATACAAAATTTGACTTAAAGTGGACATTTCACTTGAAGTTACCGTTGCACCAGAGGACCTGGGTCTTAAATTAATTTTGCCAACAAAGAGTGGGCGGCCAGAGGTTGAGAAAGTTTCTTGAGTGCGTTTTGAAGGAGATGGGAAGGCACTTGGCAAGCAATCTCTGGGCCATCTTGCACAAAAGTTTTTTTTTTTTAGTTGAAATCTTGATGCAGTGTATCCAGAGGAGGTCAGGCAATGGGCCTGGGAGATCTCTCTTTACGGAGGTGCAAGAGTGGAATGGAGAATAGAGTTACCACACTTTCGAAGTAATAAAAGGGAAGATAAATTAAAGTTTTTTGGGAGATGAAAAGTTATCGGCTCGTGTCCATGTGATTGATGGACGAAGGAGATGTATGAGAGTCAAGAATTTTAATAGGAGCACGTTCTACACGTGTTGGAGGTGATGAGAATCGTTTGAGTATTTTGCTTTCTACGAGGTTCGGGCTGTTAATGGACGAAATTTCCGCTCCTCATACCTTTGCTTGATTGGTAAAGAGGTCCGAGGTGAGAGACTTAAGGCCTCGTAAAAAAAAGATTCCTGTTTATCTCTTCACTCACACCCAATTGAAGACTCATGTCGTGGTTGCCCTGTTTTGAAAAATCCAATCATGAAAAGCCATGAAAGTACAAAATTTCATCGCTCCCTCACTCAGTTGATAAGTTTTCCAGCAATTTAGAAAAAGATCCCGAGCAGAGAGCACTGCAAAGCGAACCGTTTGTTAAGGGCTTTCTCAAAAAGGACAAAGTCTTCAATTTGTGAGTCCCCAATTTACGAGACTCTTCGATTTGCGATCATCTCAAAAAAGAACCAAGGCAATCGAAACTGCAATTTTCTCCAAACTTGACGAAGTGGGATATGACGCCACATTACGACGCATGAGATTTACTTGAATCATCCTCTTTTTTTCTCAATTTTCCTTTGCATATGAGGAACATCAAAAATAACTCCAAAACGACCAAAAACAGCACACGACCGACAACGTCTTGCATCGGTGTTTGGTGTTGGAAGACGTTGGGTGCTACAAAAACAAAAATGTCATCGTTATTTATTGCGGGCTTTTGCTTTTTGATCCATTTATAGATATAAAGATACATTCACTCCTTCGTCGTAGCGCGTGTGTTTCTCCTCCATCTAGTTGCGTTTCTTTTCTTTTTTTTTTGTTGATTTTTTGATTTATTTTACGCCAAGTTCCGCGTCTGAAGTGAAAATAATGAAAATTGCATTTGCAGAGCGTGCGTCGGCTGTGTTGATTTCTTCTTTCACTCGATGCACAAGGAATGCAGTGGGAGGAAGTACATCTCGGCCGCATCATCATCGACGGAGACGTCTTAAGGCAGACGAATGAACTCTTCTCTTTGAGTTCACTTAAAGTCGGTCTTCCTGAAGTCGAAGCAAAGGAATTTATTGATTAATTACAAAAAATTAATCATGACTCTTGTTGCTCGTGGTGGTGGCTCAGGGGGTAAGGGCGCGAGGGCGAAGGCGTCGCATTAAAATTTATGCACGTATCGAGTTTGTTGGATTGTGTATCTCTATCTGCATGGAGATGGGGGAATTAAGTTGTGTCCTGCTGTGTATCGGGAATAGAGAGTCAATAGATAACTCGCCGGGAAGATTAATGAGTGTGTACTGACGACGTTGTGGGGGGCGGTGGAGAATAATGATGCTAATGGACGAGTTTTATTGATCTGGGTGGAAGAATAAGGAGAGCTGTTATTCCCTCCGTCGAAGGTAAATGAATGGAACAGAGCAAAATGAAGGTGGGTGAATTGTGAGCCACGTTCTGCTTTCCTCGGTGGACTGATGACCACCTTCTCCTCTTCCTGGTGACTTTTTGTTCCAGTAGTTGCAAGCAATTGTAAGGGCCTTGGGTTCCAGTGTTTCATTGCAGTGTGTTTTTTAAGCGCTTGTAAAACAAATGGAATTGCCAGACTTTCCTGTTCTTTCAACCATGAAGGAGATCGTTTTCTATTGCGAGTCCCCGAGGCTAACATCCTCGGACAAGTCCGGAATGGACTCCCAACTGCTTCTCAATTTTATGACCTCAACATGGCTTAATGAGCATGAGGTGTTTTCTCTGTTCTAGTCGTTAAGTTCTAGTAATTGCCGAGCCGAGTTTGTCATAAGGCACACAAACCTTTTTCTGACGCAGCGGCACCCCTTTAGCGTTTTGCAATACTTACAAATCAATTGAGCGTCATTGCCTGCTTGTGGCTCTGCTCAATTGATTTAGAGTATTGTAAGACACTAAAGCGGTGCCGCCCCGTCACCACCACGTCAAAGAAGACACTTCTGGTCGTAAGTGACGACTTGAACGGCTATTCATCTTGAGGGTCCATTATTTATTGTCAAATCCGAGCGCTATCTCTAAGAAAATGAATTTTCGTCCTCGGGTGAAATAAACGGGTGAATTTAGTAAAATTGAAAAGACAACTTGACTGAGAATACACTTTGAATCATTTACTAAATTGTATACCTTTGTCAAACCTTCACTCCGTACGAGCCTTTCTTCAG